>OW964569.2:38282812-41156979 GCA_943138885.2 Tholera decimalis | reverse complement strand
TAACCTAACCTAACCTAACCTAACCTAACCTAACCTAACCTAACCTAACCTAACCTAACCTAACCTAACCTAACCTAACCTAACCTAACCTAACCTAACCTAACCTAACCTAACCTAACCTAACCTAACCTAACCTAACCTAACCTAACCTAACCTAACCTAACCTAACCTAACCTAACCTAACCTAACCTAACCTAACCTAACCTAACCTAACCTAACCTAACCTAACCTAACCTAACCTAACCTAACCTAACCTAACCTAACCTAACCTAACCTAACCTAACCTAACCTAACCTAACCTAACCTAACCTAACCTAACCTAACCTAACCTAACCTAACCTAACCTAACCTAACCTAACCTAACCTAACCTAACCTAACCTAACCTAACCTAACCTAACCTAACCTAACCTAACCTAACCTAACCTAACCTAACCTAACCTAACCTAACCTAACCTAACCTAACCTAACCTAACCTAACCTAACCTAACCTAACCTAACCTAACCTAACCTAACCTAACCTAACCTAACCTAACCTAACCTAACCTAACCTAACCTAACCTAACCTAACCTAACCTAACCTAACCTAACCTAACCTAACCTAACCTAACCTAACCTAACCTAACCTAACCTAACCTAACCTAACCTAACCTAACCTAACCTAACCTAACCTAACCTAACCTAACCTAACCTAACCTAACCTAACCTAACCTAACCTAACCTAACCTAACCTAACCTAACCTAACCTAACCTAACCTAACCTAACCTAACCTAACCTAACCTAACCTAACCTAACCTAACCTAACCTAACCTAACCTAACCTAACCTAACCTAACCTAACCTAACCTAACCTAACCTAACCTAACCTAACCTAACCTAACCTAACCTAACCTAACCTAACCTAACCTAACCTAACCTAACCTAACCTAACCTAACCTAACCTAACCTAACCTAACCTAACCTAACCTAACCTAACCTAACCTAACCTAACCTAACCTAACCTAACCTAACCTAACCTAACCTAACCTAACCTAACCTAACCTAACCTAACCTAACCTAACCTAACCTAACCTAACCTAACCTAACCTAACCTAACCTAACCTAACCTAACCTAACCTAACCTAACCTAACCTAACCTAACCTAACCTAACCTAACCTAACCTAACCTAACCTAACCTAACCTAACCTAACCTAACCTAACCTAACCTAACCTAACCTAACCTAACCTAACCTAACCTAACCTAACCTAACCTAACCTAACCTAACCTAACCTAACCTAACCTAACCTAACCTAACCTAACCTAACCTAACCTAACCTAACCTAACCTAACCTAACCTAACCTAACCTAACCTAACCTAACCTAACCTAACCTAACCTAACCTAACCTAACCTAACCTAACCTAACCTAACCTAACCTAACCTAACCTAACCTAACCTAACCTAACCTAACCTAACCTAACCTAACCTAACCTAACCTAACCTAACCTAACCTAACCTAACCTAACCTAACCTAACCTAACCTAACCTAACCTAACCTAACCTAACCTAACCTAACCTAACCTAACCTAACCTAACCTAACCTAACCTAACCTAACCTAACCTAACCTAACCTAACCTAACCTAACCTAACCTAACCTAACCTAACCTAACCTAACCTAACCTAACCTAACCTAACCTAACCTAACCTAACCTAACCTAACCTAACCTAACCTAACCTAACCTAACCTAACCTAACCTAACCTAACCTAACCTAACCTAACCTAACCTAACCTAACCTAACCTAACCTAACCTAACCTAACCTAACCTAACCTAACCTAACCTAACCTAACCTAACCTAACCTAACCTAACCTAACCTAACCTAACCTAACCTAACCTAACCTAACCTAACCTAACCTAACCTAACCTAACCTAACCTAACCTAACCTAACCTAACCTAACCTAACCTAACCTAACCTAACCTAACCTAACCTAACCTAACCTAACCTAACCTAACCTAACCTAACCTAACCTAACCTAACCTAACCTAACCTAACCTAACCTAACCTAACCTAACCTAACCTAACCTAACCTAACCTAACCTAACCTAACCTAACCTAACCTAACCTAACCTAACCTAACCTAACCTAACCTAACCTAACCTAACCTAACCTAACCTAACCTAACCTAACCTAACCTAACCTAACCTAACCTAACCTAACCTAACCTAACCTAACCTAACCTAACCTAACCTAACCTAACCTAACCTAACCTAACCTAACCTAACCTAACCTAACCTAACCTAACCTAACCTAACCTAACCTAACCTAACCTAACCTAACCTAACCTAACCTAACCTAACCTAACCTAACCTAACCTAACCTAACCTAACCTAACCTAACCTAACCTAACCTAACCTAACCTAACCTAACCTAACCTAACCTAACCTAACCTAACCTAACCTAACCTAACCTAACCTAACCTAACCTAACCTAACCTAACCTAACCTAACCTAACCTAACCTAACCTAACCTAACCTAACCTAACCTAACCTAACCTAACCTAACCTAACCTAACCTAACCTAACCTAACCTAACCTAACCTAACCTAACCTAACCTAACCTAACCTAACCTAACCTAACCTAACCTAACCTAACCTAACCTAACCTAACCTAACCTAACCTAACCTAACCTAACCTAACCTAACCTAACCTAACCTAACCTAACCTAACCTAACCTAACCTAACCTAACCTAACCTAACCTAACCTAACCTAACCTAACCTAACCTAACCTAACCTAACCTAACCTAACCTAACCTAACCTAACCTAACCTAACCTAACCTAACCTAACCTAACCTAACCTAACCTAACCTAACCTAACCTAACCTAACCTAACCTAACCTAACCTAACCTAACCTAACCTAACCTAACCTAACCTAACCTAACCTAACCTAACCTAACCTAACCTAACCTAACCTAACCTAACCTAACCTAACCTAACCTAACCTAACCTAACCTAACCTAACCTAACCTAACCTAACCTAACCTAACCTAACCTAACCTAACCTAACCAGTCTCACGGCGCCCCCCGCCGCGATCGGATCAGTTTTGGCTCGCTCCGCGCAGGAAAAATTGTAAAAATAGTGTTTTTCGCGTAAAGGCATAAGTGTTGCATATGAGTAGAAGCGCGCTGCAAAGACGCAAGTGACTGTGAAATTTTCAAAGTGAAAAGTGGAAAACTGTGACTAAAAACCGCAAAAAACTGTGCGGAAAAAACTTCAAAGCCCGACGCTGCCTGATTTGGTGCGGGCACTTAAAAATCTAAGACTGCAGCAAGGTGCGCTAGAACGAGACCTATCTCCAGACACCCCACTCGGGGTAATCCGACCAGGGGTGCCGGAGATAGAGGTGAAAACCCTCAGCCGCGTGGAGCGAATTCGGTGTTCCCGAGGGTTCGCACGGGACCCGAGGCCGTTATCCAGAAGCGACACGGACGAGGAGCCGGGAGACGAAAAAACAAGGTGAAAATACAGTGTGGAAGACCGCAAAAAAGCAGTAAGGAAGATTTCCGTTTTTAAAAAAATCTTTTCCCGGGAAACCGGGAAAGATAGAAAGTTTTTAAAGGACTCTAAAAATTAGGTCGCCTTAGATTTACTTAGATTTTAAATTTTATAGTTCTAGCATTAATAGTTGTAAAGATATTCAAGTTTTAAATTTCAAAAAATCAGGGGGTTGATAAATACAACCCCAATATTTAATTAAAGTTGTTATTCTTAAGCGCTAAGGGTACCGCTGCACGAAAAATCCTATTTTTAAATTTTACTGTACATATTAGCTTTAGAAACTTAAAATATAAGGAAGGCAAAATTTTGGAGATTTTTGAAAACGTACTTTGGGGGTTGAAGCAGGGTAGGTGCACGCCTGGATTTTTGAGAGGGTGCAGAGGCGGAGCAGACCCACTCCCGGGCCGATTTTCGGATTTTTCGGTGCAGGGGAAGTTCGGAAACCACAGCATTTGCGGTCGCGAAACTGTGGACGACCCCCTTTGACGACTCCTCAAAGGCGAACCCCTGAACCGAGGGATCCGGGACGCGGGTCGGGAGAAAGGGAAAATCCTCCCGCGTCTGCCGACACGTCGAAAGTCCACGCGTCTCAGATAGAGCCAAAGATATTGACCCCCAAAGTCGAGGAAGCGCTGGTAGAAAACTCCAAAATAAACCGTGTAACATAAAAATCCTAGACATCGGGCGCTACCCACAGTACCAAAAAGTAAAAACGGAAAAAATTTTTTTTTATACAATAATATTAATTGGAAATTTGGATTGATTGGATCGACAACCCATTAAAGCGCCAACTAGCACGGGAACATAAATCTGGAAAAAACTTTTTTGGAAATATTTAGGAAATTTCACCTACCGGGAACCGAACCCGGTACCCAAAAATTGCATATCTCCGAAACTAGAGGAGCTAGGCCAATTTGGACCCCAAATTTGGCCTGTGTAGTGTCGTTAGACACGACACTAAGGTGAAAACCGCTACCGAGGTATCGATCCCCCCCCCTATTTTCCTTTTTCCTGAACTTTCCTTTTCCACATCCTTTGGAGGGCCATATCTCGGGAACGAGAGGAGTTAGAGCCGATCCGACTTCGGAATCAGCCTTTGTGGCTAAAGTCGCGCAGGAGAAACCCTCTCCCCCTGTTTGGACCCCCACCCCCCCCCCCCCCCCCTCCCCCACTCCTCACATACCAAACCTGATATCTCGGTAAGTACGGATTATAGATCAAAATTACGCTGCAGATTTATGTTCCTAAAGCTTGACCGACACTTAATTTGGTCAAGACCGAGCTGTATTTTAAAATTTTAATTATTTTAATTATTTTATTTAAATTTGAAATTTACATATTAGATCTTTGTTTTTACCCCTTTTGTTTGACACCAATACAGACTGACCAAGGTCAAGACCGAGTCGCGGTCAAGCCCGAGCTGCATTTGGTTTTTGCTTTAAATAAAAAATTTTCTTTTTAATTTTAGGATCCTTAAAAATTGTAGGTACACTTCTAGGTTTATTGACCTAAGATAACCTGACTCGGACTAGTTCAAGCGGTCAAGTCCGAACTGTATCTAACTTAAATTTATTTAACTTTATAATTGTTTTGACTTTGTTTTATACTTTTAAATTTAGTTTATATTTTATTAGACCAGGGGTGATTAGACCACCCAAACATAGTATTAATTAGTAGACAATAGCCTTTATTGAGGCCAAACGTGTACTTTGGTTTTAATTAACCAAATTTGTTAGTTTTAGTTTATAACTTTAGTTTTATTTAGAAACTGTAATTAGTTATAAGGTTTTAATTAGGTTTATTATTAGTGTTATTGTATTTATACCGACACAGACCCCCCTTTACAGGGTCCTACATTCACACTTACACAACTGACACAGACCCCCCTTTACAGGGTCTTACATTTTATATCATCACTGACAACTTTCCCCGACAAAATGCACCGCACACCTCTGACCACTGGCGCCGCCAAAAGGCCCCCCACCACTCCCAGCCCCACCACCTCGGCCGCAGCAGTGCAGGACGCTGCTGCGACTTTTATAAAAAGACCGCAGACCAGCCGAAGATCGCTCGATAACATGGAGCTGTACAAAAAACAAAAACAAAATTACGTTGAGCTGCCCAGCGACCAGCTCCTCCAGGAGCTGATGAAAACCTTCGAAGAAATACCCCTGAAGGTCCACGATTACCCACAGATGAGGAGGGATATAAAGCAGTTCCTGGAGGCGCGGTCAGACAAGGGGATCAGAGCGATCTTCGAGCTCAGCAGGCGCATCAAAACACTAGAAGCAGAGCCCCCCAGAACAAAGACGCCTGCAAGAGCCCCGCCGTCGGAGGGGCATGATGACGTCCTGAGGAGGCTGGAAGAGATGGAGACGGAGCTGACGGAACGGCTGAACGAGCTGGAGCGGAGCCTGAGAGCGGACCTAATCGAAATAGATGGCCAAAACTACAAACGAAGCGCCGACATCGTCAGCACCATCGTCGACAGGATCGACAAGGATAGGGCTACCGCAGACAAAACGACCGAGGAGGTCGGCGTTCGGCACTATGCCCTCATCAAAGACCTTGTCGGCGGTGTTGCTGGGGATGTTGCCGCGGCAAAGGAGCAGTTGGTCGAGGTCGCCAAGAGGCTGACGTCCGGGGCAGGCCTGGCTCCATCTCCCAAGACGTACGCCAGCGTCGCCGCAGCAGCCAAGCCCGTCCACCGCCCCGCTCTCCACTCAATGGCGGTCACCCTCGAAGGCGGCCAGGAGACCGCCGACGAGGTACTCGCCAGAGTGAGGAGGGTGGTCGACGCCAGAAGTACGGGCCTGAAAGTTAGTAAGGTCCGGAAGGCTAAAAACCAGACGGTGATACTAGGCTGCGACACAAAGCAAGAAAGTGAGAGGGTGCGTGCAAGGATTGAGGGCAGTGGGACCGGGCTGAAAGTAGCGCCTATGACCAACAAAAACCCACTCGTTGTCCTTAAGGACGTTTTCACGGACAGCGAGGATGAGGAAGTCATCAAGGCGCTGCACGCCCAGAATAAGGAGATGTTTGAGGGACTAACCGAGGAGGACAGGGAGATTATAGTTAAATATAAGAAACGCACACGTAACCCCAACACCGCGCATATCATCCTCCAGGTGAGACCCATTACATGGCAAAGGATGACGGAGGCTGGAGCCCTCTATCTGGACCTGCAAAGGATCAGAGTGGAGGACCAGTCTCCGTTAATCCAATGTACAAAGTGCCTCGCATTCGGGCATGGTCGGAAGTTCTGCACCGAGAGCGTGGACAGATGTAGCCACTGTGGAGGACCGCATCTGCGCGATAAATGCGCAGACAAAATCGCAGGTAATGAACCACAGTGCTGCAACTGCTCACGCTCCGGGTTGCGAAGGACCGACCATAATGCGTTCAACGCGGATTGCCCGGAGCGTCGAAAATGGGACTATCTGGCTCGGGCAAACACGGCTTATACGTAAAACACGCAGGGACCACAACACAAAACACACAGTCACAAACACAAAACATATCACAACACGACAACAGATATATGGAATGTATACTAAGTATACACGAAAATATGTGCATAAAAACAACCACACGAACAACAACAATTAACCCCCAGCATAAGAAAGAGACAATAAATATATATAATAGGTATATATATATTATTGGCTAAATACAAAACACGCATAACATACTAGGAAAGATAAAAAACAATAATACAAATCACCAATCCTTCTGAACACACAATTACACATCAATAAAAATACCTACTGTCATAAATAAGACAATAAAATGTAAGACATATAAATGTAAAAGAAATGGACAATAAATATATATAGATGAATATATATATATTATTGCCTAAAATAAAACACGTATAAAAATGTACAAAAAGATAAAACCAAACACAACTCATCAACCCTGCTGTATGCACGTATATATATATAAATAAAAGTACTTGTTGTCACATACAAAAAACAGAATTAAGAATAGAAATGTAAGTATGTTTATATATAAGGCAATAAGTTAAATTATGTATAGACATAAGAATTACAGATGTTATAGTGCTAAGAAACAAAAACTACAGTAGTAATGCATAAGCAACAATGTATTTTATATTATAAGCTTTTATACAAAAGCGTAAATATATAAGTATAAATAATTAAGCTCAAGTGAGCATGAATAAACACATAAGCATAAAAACATAAGCATATATATATAAGTTTAAATAAATAAGCATAAATAAATAAGCTCAAATATGTATACACAAGCCCTGAGCAGAGATAGTCCTATATGGATGATTGTATGTAATAAGAACATAATATAGTATACATGTGTAAAATAGATATAAGTAAGCAATGTTAATAAAAACATCATGTGTAATTAAATATCCCTAAATAAAGAAAATAGAATAATAAGAACAATAGAATAGATAGAATAGCGGGAGTCCCACCCGACAAAGTATGAAAGTATGTATGAAAGAAAGATTTAGTATGAAGAATGAAAGTGCGAGAGGAATACATGAGAGAAATTGAATGAATGAGAAAAAATAGTTAAATAAGGTCCCGGTGTTACCCATGATCGGGGAAAAGCGATAATAAAAAAAAAAAAAAAAAAAAAAAAAAAAAAAAAAAAAAAAAAAAAACCTAACCTAACCTTTTTTTTTTTTTTTTTTCTCGCTGAGAAATGACAGTTACGCACTTCCGCTCGCTGGGGGGGCGAGACGGGGAGTGTGGGACTCCCTGTCGCATGACGGCGACAGTATACCCACTAAAACTCAGCGGTGTTCCCTCCGGCGCCTTGTTGGGAGGGCTGTGGGAGACATTCTGCGTCCACGGCCCTCTGGCGCGTGCCCGCCTAGATGGCGGGCCCTACGTGCCCCCCGGGCTGGGGGGCGACGGGAATGGCCGGGAACACCTGGCCACTCCCGTCCGGCGCTGGTGAAGGCGCGTGCAGTGCAGGCAGGGGTGCCCCCGCACCCGTTGCCTGCTGGCCTCGACCAGGGAGGAGTCGGAGGTGCTCGTCATACTGACGTCTTCTCCGACCCCTCCTCCGCCTGCGGAGCGCCGGCGCGAGAGGGTCGTCCTCGCGCGCGCGCTCCGCCGCCTCCTTCTGCGACATGACCTGTTCACAGAAGGAGGCTACCGCCGCCCAGGACCCCTCGTCCCCCAGCATGGCGTTGATCACACCGGGGAGCGAGAGGTCCGGCCCGATCGCCGCAACGAGGTCGCGGCGCGGCTCCGACCACGACGGGCACCCCTCAAGGGTGTGCTGCGCCGTGTCCACCGCCGCGCCGCAATCGCGGCACGACGGTGTCTCCTCCCGACTGATGCGGTGCAGGTAGGCCCCGAAACATCCGTGGCCGGTCAGCACCTGCGCCAGTCGGAAGGAGACCACCCCGTGCGACCGATCGAGCCACTCTTGCAGGAGCGGCCCGATCGCGTCGAGTGTGCGGCGACCGAATGCCGCGGTGGCGAGGTCCGTCGCCCAGTGCCGGACGACGGCTTCCTTCGCCTCCCGCCGGACGGCCTCCCTCTCTTGCGGGGCTGGGCGCTCTCCGCTCACCCGCCGCCCCGCCGTCCACTCGTACACTCTGGCGAGCACCCACGCCTCGAGCTCCCAAGGCGGGGTGCCCGCCAGAGCGCACGCCGCCGCGAAGCCCACCGTGCGGTAGGTCCGCGCCACCCGCTGGGCTATGGCCCTCTGCGGGGCCCGCAAGGCCGCGGCATTCTCCCTCCTCCGGAGGGAGTCCTCCCAGATGGGGGCCCCGTAGGTGGCCATACTCCTCAGGATGCCGGCGTAGAGTCGCCGGCATCGGACGCTGGGCCCCCCCACGTTGGGGAGCAGCCACGAGAGGGCGCCCGCGGTCTTCAGCAGGCGCGCCGACAGCCCGCGGAAGTGCGGGCCGAAGCGCCACCTGCTGTCGAGCACGAGGCCCAGATATTTCATCTGGGCCCCAACCGCGATGCGGACGCCCTCCACGTGGATGTGGGCGTCGGGCGGGGGGCGCTGCCGCTGCCGAGGACCGTGGAAGTACACGGCCTCGGTTTTGTGCAGCGCCACCGTCAGGCCGAGGCGGCGGATCCTCTCCGCGACGAGGGAGCCGCCCGCCGAGGCCAAGTTGGCCGCCTTTTCGAAACTCTCCCCCCGGGCGGTGAGGAGAGTGTCGTCCGCGTAGCAGACGACCCTTACGCCCCGGGGGAGAGTTCCCCGCAGGAGCCAATCGTAGCCGACGCTCCAGAGCAGGGGCCCCACGACCGACCCCTGTGGCACGCCGGCTTCCGCGGGATATCGCCGGACTTGGCCAGATTTGTCCACCAGGAGGACCTCCCTGTCCTCCAGGTAGCTGGCCAAAACCTAACCTAACCTAACCTAACCTAACCTAACCTTTTTTTTTTTTTTTTTTTTTTTTTTTTTTTTTTTTTTTTTTTTTTGGTATCGGGTTGGAAAATTCTCATGAAGTCCCTCCGTCCTCGGGGAAGGGCGGAGGGGACTGTCAGACTCTTACTGACTAAAAACCAACCCGGTGTTCCTCACGTACCCGTGTGTCGGAAGGGGCGGGTGTCGCAAATGCATTCTTCGCTAACCCCCCGACGGGTATTGGCCCGCCAGATGGTCAGGCGGGCCCCGTCACCCACTGCGGCCGTCACCCCGGCCGCAGGACTCCACTATGAGGCGCGCGCGGAACACGACGCTGCCGCCTCGAGGCCTGCTGCTGGTCAGACGACAAGACGCCCCGAGTCTGTCGTCCGCAGGCCACGCCCTACGGTGGCCGGAAGTCGGCCACCCTCCGACGCCCCGTGCGTCTGCTGCGGGAGGGGTGAGAGGAGGCAGCCTCTCTCTCCCTTTCCGCCGCCTCCTTTGCGAGCATCACGGCCTCGCAGAAGGTGGCGACGGCATTCCAACCTGACTCGCTCCCGACCATGGTAGACACGACAGCCGGAAGCGAGAGGTCTCCCGCAGCCCCTACGGCCGCGACCAGGTCACGGCGCTGCTCAGCCCAAGCTGGGCACTCCGCCAGCGTATGCAGCGCCGTATCCTCGCGGCGATCACCGCAATGGTGGCACTGGGACGTCGGCTCCCGTCCTATGCGACACAGGTACTTCCCGAAGCATCCGTGTCCGGTAAGCACCTGCGTCACCCGGAAGCTGAGGGCGCCGTGGCTCCTATTGAGCCACTCCTCCAGAACAGGCCTTACCGCCGCTACAGCGGCGTGCCCCGCCGTGGGTTGCGCTAAGCGCGTCTGCCACTCCGCCACTAGGACCTGGCGGAGCTCCGCCCTGCGTGCCTCAACCTGTCGAGGCACCAGGCGCTCGCCCCGCTCGACCGCCTCCGCGCGCCACGAATAGAGCGACGCGAGGAGCTTTGCGTCGAGGTCCCAGGGCGGGGATCCGGCTAGGAGGCTCGCTGCCTCAAAGGAGATCGTACGGTATCCCCTTATGATCCTGACGGCCATCGCGCGCTGCGGCCTTCGCAGCGCGGCGACGTTGCGGGCCGTCAGGACGTCTGCCCACACTGGCGCGGCGTATAGCGCCATCGACCGTACGACCCCCATGTAGAGCCTCCGACAAGAGGAATTGGGCCCCCCCAGGTTGGGCAACAAGCGCAAGAGCGCAGAAGCGGCGCCCAACAACCGGGGGCCGAGCCGTGTAAAGTGTGGCCCGAAGCTCCATCGACTGTCGAGGACGAGTCCAAGGTACTTCATCGTCGACTCGACAGCGATGGAGACCCCTCCTACTATGATGCTGGACCCCGGAGGCGGCTGCATCCTCGGCCCGTGAAAACACAGGGCCTCAGACTTGTGCAATGCCACCTCTAAGCCCAGCCGCCGGATCCTACCCACGACGTGCGCGACACCAGCAGTCGCGCGTATGGCCGCCTGCCGGTACGACTTTCCACGCGCTGTGACTAGCGTGTCGTCGGCGTAACAAATGACGCCGACGCCGTGGATAAGCGCACCGCGCAGAGCCCAGTCATACCCTATGTTCCACAGGGGCGGCCCCAACACCGAACCCTGCGGAACACCGCATGACGTCTCTCGCCGACACCAACCTTCTCGACCCGGGTACACCACCGATCTTTCGGACAAATAGGCCCCGACAATGCGTTGGAGGTAGCGCGGCACCCCGTGGTATCGGAGTGCCTCTCGGATGGTACTCCAGGGCAAGGTGTTGAAAGCGTTGGCGATGTCGAGCGACACCGCCAAGACCACCTCGCCCCGGGCGACTGCCTCCTCCGCGAGGGCCCTCACGCGCTTGATCGCCTCCACCGTGGAGCGCCCTTGGCGGAAACCAAATTGATTGTCCGCCAAATCCGGCCCTACCCTGGTCATGTGCTGGACGAGGCGACTGGCGATGATTCGCTCGAAGATCTTGCACACCTCGTCCAGCAACACGATTGGCCTGTACGCAGATGGTGAGTCTGCGGGGCGCCCCTCCTTCTTGAGCAGGACCAGCTTTCCGGTCTTCCACCGGCTTGGAAACTGGCCCCGCTCCAAACAAGCGCTTAAGAGCCCCGCTAGTCGGGGTCCGAGAGCCTCCATGGCCAGGACCCATGCACGGCCTGGAATGCCGTCGGGCCCTGGGGCGGTGTTCCTGATGCGAGTCACCGCCGCTCTCAACTCTACCCGGGTCACTTCGGGCACGTCGTCGTCAGTGTCGTCTTCCGCGTCGGGCACATTGCGAGGCGGAACCATAGCCGGTGGTGTGTGCTCTGGTCTCGACGGGAACAGCGCACACACCACCTCCTCCAGCAGCTGTGGCTGGAGACTCCGGGACAACGGTGGAGCCCGCTGGCGCAGCTTGCCCCGTACCATCAGGTAGGGGCGTCCCCACGGCTCTCGGTCCAGAGTCTCCAGCAGCTCTTCGTTGGCCTGGGCCTTTGCCCGGACGATGGCCAGCTGGAGGGCGCTTTTCGCCTCTCTGTAGCGGTTGTATAGTTCCGCCTCTTCCTGTTCGTCCGCCGCTGTAAAGGGGCGGCGGCGTCTTCTTCTTCGGTACCTTGTGTACCGGCGTCGCACCCGCACACAAGCGATGCGCAGCTGCGCAATCGACTGCGACCACCAGTACACTTGGCGCCTGGAAGGTAACGGCCGGACTCGGGGCATGCCAGCGTCGCAGATGTGCGACATGCTCTCCCGGAACCACTCCGCCTCCTCGTCGATATTGGTTGGCCTGTCTGGAGAGTCCAGCCAGGCCTTGACGATAGAGGCCTCCAGGAGAGCCTCCCTGTCCAGCCGCTTCAGTGCCCAACGCGGGCCGTCTCCAACGCCCACCGGGGCCGCTTGGACCGGCTCAACCGAGGTCTGGGCGGAGACGCTAAATCGAATATATCGATGATCGGACAGCGTCTCCACCTCCTCAAGGACGTGCCAGTCCTGGACAGTGCGCGCGAGAGCGGGGCTAGCGAACGACAGGTCCACTATTGACCCACCCCGCTGCCGCACGCACGTCTGCACCGAACCCCGGTTCAGGAGAAGCAGGCCCTGCTCGACCGCCCACTCCTCCACTAACTCGCCCCGCGCATCCGTAGCCGGGGAACCCCAAGCCGTAGATTTGGCATTGAAGTCCCCCAGGACGATCGCGGGACGAGGACGGCTACGACTGACGACCGTGCCCAACTCCACGATGATATTCTCCGTGTCGGCGAGAGAAAGGCTGGGGGCGAGATACACCCCCACGACCATAACGTTACCCCAAATTGCCGCGACATAGCCCCGCCCTCGGGTGACGGCCTCGAAGGGAAGGGTGTCAGCGGCAGACCTCATGATCAGTGCCACCGAGCGGTTCGTGTCGCACACCCAGTCATCCCTGGGTGGCACAAAATACGGCTCGGCGACAACTGCCACATCGATAGACCACTGCGCCATGCTCTGGAGCAAGAGATCCTGAGCCCTGGCGCAGTGGTTTATGTTGGCTTGGAGGAGACGACGTAGGGCCATTAGTGTGTGTCCATGGCCGTTGCCTCCTCCCCAGCCCTCGGCGGATGTTCTGCCGCAGCCGGCGGGTGAACCGGCTGCGAGGAGCTGGTTGCCTTCTCTGTCGTGTCCGAGTTACTGGCCAGCGGATGAGCCGGCTGTCTCTTGGCATTGCTCTTCTTCTTGGTGGGCCTGGCGCAGGCCTGCGACCCGATCCGATGTTGGGCTGGCTTGCCAGATGCCGCACAGATGTCGCAGTGCGGCGTAGCAGTGCAAGTGCCAGCCTTGTGATCGGGCTGACCGCAGCGGAAGCACATCCTGCTGCGGTCTACCCCAGTGCACCGTGCCCCCGCATGTCCTGCTTCCAGACAGCGGTAGCACTGATAGGGCTTGGGCGTTAAGAGCGCGACCCGCGCCGAGACCCACCCAACCAGCAGCCGTTTATCCGCGACCTTTTTGGCCGCCGCTACGGGACAGCTTACGAGAACTGACCCGAGACCGGAGAAGCCCCAGCGCATCGTGCCCGCCTTGACTTGTTCCGGCGGGCATCCTCCGGCCTTGGAGACGGCAGCGGCGACCTCCTCCTCTGTGACGGAGTCGTCCAGGCCCGAAATGCGCAGATCTGCGCACTTGGTTGGCCTGGACACTCTAACGTCATCGGGGCCTAGAGACGCCCTGAGTCTCTCGGCGAGGGCATCTGCTTTTGGGCCACTGGTTGATCCCGCTATTTCTAGCAGGCGGCCGCCGGTAGCAGTGGTTTTGCACCGGACGCCCGTTATGCCGAGATCACTGAGCGATATCTCGGCTTTCGCCTTCGCCAGGATCCCGGCATAGGTGAGGCCACGCTCCGCCGCCCCTGGCTGCAGGGTGAGTACCACCGCTGTGGAGCGGGGCGCACTGAGCCTCGCGGTCTCGCGCTTGGCCACTGCTTCCTCCTTCTGGGCCTTCTTTTTGGCCCGCTGGCGCGCCCTTTTGGACTTCTTGGCGGCGCCCGCGATCGTCCACTCCGCCTCAGGCTCAGTGGCGGGTTTGCCGGCTGCTGGTCTGGCAGTTTGTGCAGGCGCAGCAGCCGCAGTACCCGCCTTTTTGGCCAGTTTGGCTTCTTTCTTCATCTGCCGTTTCGATTTTGCCTTCTGCGAGGCGGCAGTTGGAGCAGTGGCAGCAGCAGCAGGGGCCGCTTGTGCCGGTTGGGCGGCACGCGGCGCTGCGGCTTTGGCCGCATATGTCGGCGCCGGTGTGCTGCGTTGGTCTGCAGCTAGGGGAGGACGTAGAATCCTCCCCTCGAGCACCGAGAAGCGAGCGTTGAAGCTCGCCATCTCCTGTCGGATCAGGCGAGCAAACTCCTCCTGTACCGACTACTGCGACTGCAACTGCGGTTGCGGTTGCGGTGTTGCGGGCGGAAGGCCCACCTCCCGCCTGAGGTGCTCGCGGCGGAAGTCGGCCATCTCCGCCTTGAGCTCCTCGTGCTCTTTGCGGAGCTCCGCCATTTGTGCTGCGAGCTTCGCGTTCTGAGCCCGCAGCAGCGCCGTCTCCTCGGTTGTGGTGCGAGCCAGAAGCACCTGCGCGCTCTCCAAAATGGAGGCCGTGGCCTCTTTGAGCGCCTTCTGGCTGCACCCGCTAAGGCCCTTTGAGACCTTGCCCACCCTTTTGATGGCCGCAACCGCGTCAGCCAGTCTCTGATTTAGGTCAGAGGCAGGCAGCTCGTCTGCCTCGATCCCCATACCAGAGACGGCAGACGACGACTCTGACAGGCGAGTGACTCTCCCTTCCGTCACCCTTTTTGTCAGAGCCGCAATCTGCCGCTCGTCCTCCTCGAGGTTTTTGGCCACGGCTGCGGCCTTCATCGCAGCCGCAGCCTCACGCCTGGATAGGCCGATACCGACATATTTTCCGGTGGTAGCGGGCCTACCTCTCCCTCCTTTTTTGGTACCGACCTTGGGGGCCGGCACCGCTGTGTCGCTCAGGGCCGAGTCCGTCCCTGAGTCTGCACCCTCTCTTGGGCGTTTGCGCAGGCGTTTGGCATTTAAGCTCGCCGCGCTCGCCACACTCATCAGGCTGGACGCGCTATCGGAATCCGACAGCACGCCCATTCTCTCCACCAGTACCAGAGGTACTTTCCCTTCTCCCTCAACGTCGTTTTTGGTTTTTGGTTTTGTAACTTTATCCATTTTGTTCCCACGAGAATAAGGCAACTAAATGTCAACACCGGGCAGAGGCCTAAGTGCCCGGGTAAGCCTACATACTGCTGGGGTCGGCAGGTACCAGCAGGTGGGAGCGCTAACGACCGTACACCCAACGGCCATTCATCCCCTCGCCGCGCTCCCGAAAACTTGGGATTGGGTGGTTTTTTATCTTAGAGGTGTCCTTCCTCTGGGGCCGGGCGGTTAAGCCAAGCCCCCCGACGGCGGCATTGAAGCATGCCTCCGTCCGCTGTCCGGCCAACCCGACTCAGCGGACCCGTCGAAAGGTTTGCTCCTCAATGAATGAGGAGACAAACGAACCCCCTTAGATGCGCCTGCACCCAAGAGGGTGTGGCCGCGTCCTCGCCTAGTCGACTACGTCGACGGGTCAGGAGCGACCCCTCCTGCAGAAGTTAGCTCCGGACAACAATACTCCTCTATCCCACCCCCCGCGAAGAGATTATTGTCCGTGACCCAGGGTGCACCAGGCCCAACGACTGCTCTTCCCCCCGGACGTATCCGCAAGGGACCAGCAGCCGCCAAGCGCACGAGGAGGTCTTCTGCTCGCACTCCAACCTAACCTAACCTTTTTTTTTTTTTTTTTTTTTTTTTTTTTTTTTTTTTTTTTGGTATCGGGTTGGAAAATTCTCATGAAGTCCCTCCGTCCTCGGGGAAGGGCGGAGGGGACTGTCAGACTCTTACTGACTAAAAACCAACCCGGTGTTCCTCACGTACCCGTGTGTCGGAAGGGGCGGGTGTCGCAAATGCATTCTTCGCTAACCCCCCGACGGGTATTGGCCCGCCAGATGGTCAGGCGGGCCCCGTCACCCACTGCGGCCGTCACCCCGGCCGCAGGACTCCACTATGAGGCGCGCGCGGAACACGACGCTGCCGCCTCGAGGCCTGCTGCTGGTCAGACGACAAGACGCCCCGAGTCTGTCGTCCGCAGGCCACGCCCTACGGTGGCCGGAAGTCGGCCACCCTCCGACGCCCCGTGCGTCTGCTGCGGGAGGGGTGAGAGGAGGCAGCCTCTCTCTCCCTTTCCGCCGCCTCCTTTGCGAGCATCACGGCCTCGCAGAAGGTGGCGACGGCATTCCAACCTGACTCGCTCCCGACCATGGTAGACACGACAGCCGGAAGCGAGAGGTCTCCCGCAGCCCCTACGGCCGCGACCAGGTCACGGCGCTGCTCAGCCCAAGCTGGGCACTCCGCCAGCGTATGCAGCGCCGTATCCTCGCGGCGATCACCGCAATGGTGGCACTGGGACGTCGGCTCCCGTCCTATGCGACACAGGTACTTCCCGAAGCATCCGTGTCCGGTAAGCACCTGCGTCACCCGGAAGCTGAGGGCGCCGTGGCTCCTATTGAGCCACTCCTCCAGAACAGGCCTTACCGCCGCTACAGCGGCGTGCCCCGCCGTGGGTTGCGCTAAGCGCGTCTGCCACTCCGCCACTAGGACCTGGCGGAGCTCCGCCCTGCGTGCCTCAACCTGTCGAGGCACCAGGCGCTCGCCCCGCTCGACCGCCTCCGCGCGCCACGAATAGAGCGACGCGAGGAGCTTTGCGTCGAGGTCCCAGGGCGGGGATCCGGCTAGGAGGCTCGCTGCCTCAAAGGAGATCGTACGGTATCCCCTTATGATCCTGACGGCCATCGCGCGCTGCGGCCTTCGCAGCGCGGCGACGTTGCGGGCCGTCAGGACTTCTGCCCACACTGGCGCGGCGTATAGCGCCATCGACCGTACGACCCCCATGTAGAGCCTCCGACAAGAGGAATTGGGCCCCCCCAGGTTGGGCAACAAGCGCAAGAGCGCAGAAGCGGCGCCCAACAACCGGGGGCCGAGCCGTGTAAAGTGTGGCCCGAAGCTCCATCGACTGTCGAGGACGAGTCCAAGGTACTTCATCGTCGACTCGACAGCGATGGAGACCCCTCCTACTATGATGCTGGACCCCGGAGGCGGCTGCATCCTCGGCCCGTGAAAACACAGGGCCTCAGACTTGTGCAATGCCACCTCTAAGCCCAGCCGCCGGATCCTACCCACGACGTGCGCGACACCAGCAGTCGCGCGTATGGCCGCCTGCCGGTACGACTTTCCACGCGCTGTGACTAGCGTGTCGTCGGCGTAACAAATGACGCCGACGCCGTGGATAAGCGCACCGCGCAGAGCCCAGTCATACCCTATGTTCCACAGGGGCGGCCCCAACACCGAACCCTGCGGAACACCGCATGACGTCTCTCGCCGACACCAACCTTCTCGACCCGGGTACACCACCGATCTTTCGGACAAATAGGCCCCGACAATGCGTTGGAGGTAGCGCGGCACCCCGTGGTATCGGAGTGCCTCTCGGATGGTACTCCAGGGCAAGGTGTTGAAAGCGTTGGCGATGTCGAGCGACACCGCCAAGACCACCTCGCCCCGGGCGACTGCCTCCTCCGCGAGGGCCCTCACGCGCTTGATCGCCTCCACCGTGGAGCGCCCTTGGCGGAAACCAAATTGATTGTCCGCCAAATCCGGCCCTACCCTGGTCATGTGCTGGACGAGGCGACTGGCGATGATTCGCTCGAAGATCTTGCACACCTCGTCCAGCAACACGATTGGCCTGTACGCAGATGGTGAGTCTGCGGGGCGCCCCTCCTTCTTGAGCAGGACCAGCTTTCCGGTCTTCCACCGGCTTGGAAACTGGCCCCGCTCCAAACAAGCGCTTAAGAGCCCCGCTAGTCGGGGTCCGAGAGCCTCCATGGCCAGGACCCATGCACGGCCTGGAATGCCGTCGGGCCCTGGGGCGGTGTTCCTGATGCGAGTCACCGCCGCTCTCAACTCTACCCGGGTCACTTCGGGCACGTCGTCGTCAGTGTCGTCTTCCGCGTCGGGCACATTGCGAGGCGGAACCATAGCCGGTGGTGTGTGCTCCGGTCTCGACGGGAACAGCGCACACACCACCTCCTCCAGCAGCTGTGGCTGGAGACTCCGGGACAACGGTGGAGCCCGCTGGCGCAGCTTGCCCCGTACCATCAGGTAGGGGCGTCCCCACGGCTCTCGGTCCAGAGTCTCCAGCAGCTCTTCGTTGGCCTGGGCCTTTGCCCGGACGATGGCCAGCTGGAGGGCGCTTTTCGCCTCTCTGTAGCGGTTGTATAGTTCCGCCTCTTCCTGTTCGTCCGCCGCTGTAAAGGGGCGGCGGCGTCTTCTTCTTCGGTACCTTGTGTACCGGCGTCGCACCCGCACACAAGCGATGCGCAGCTGCGCAATCGACTGCGACCACCAGTACACTTGGCGCCTGGAAGGTAACGGCCGGACTCGGGGCATGCCAGCGTCGCAGATGTGCGACATGCTCTCCCGGAACAACTCCGCCTCCTCGTCGATATTGGTTGGCCTGTCTGGAGAGTCCAGCCAGGCCTTGACGATAGAGGCCTCCAGGAGAGCCTCCCTGTCCAGCCGCTTCAGTGCCCAACGCGGGCCGTCTCCAACGCCCACCGGGGCCGCTTGGACCGGCTCAACCGAGGTCTGGGCGGAGACGCTAAATCGAATATATCGATGATCGGACAGCGTCTCCACCTCCTCAAGGACGTGCCAGTCCTGGACAGTGCGCGCGAGAGCGGGGCTAGCGAACGACAGGTCCACTATTGACCCACCCCGCTGCCGCACGCACGTCTGCACCGAACCCCGGTTCAGGAGAAGCAGGCCCTGCTCGACCGCCCACTCCTCCACTAACTCGCCCCGCGCATCCGTAGCCGGGGAACCCCAAGCCGTAGATTTGGCATTGAAGTCCCCCAGGACGATCGCGGGACGAGGACGGCTACGACTGACGACCGTGCCCAACTCCACGATGATATTCTCCGTGTCGGCGAGAGAAAGGCTGGGGGCGAGATACACCCCCACGACCATAACGTTACCCCAAATTGCCGCGACATAGCCCCGCCCTCGGGTGACGGCCTCGAAGGGAAGGGTGTCAGCGGCAGACCTCATGATCAGTGCCACCGAGCGGTTCGTGTCGCACACCCAGTCATCCCTGGGTGGCACAAAATACGGCTCGGCGACAACTGCCACATCGATAGACCACTGCGCCATGCTCTGGAGCAAGAGATCCTGAGCCCTGGCGCAGTGGTTTATGTTGGCTTGGAGGAGACGACGTAGGGCCATTAGTGTGTGTCCATGGCCGTTGCCTCCTCCCCAGCCCTCGGCGGATGTTCTGCCGCAGCCGGCGGGTGAACCGGCTGCGAGGAGCTGGTTGCCTTCTCTGTCGTGTCCGAGTTACTGGCCAGCGGATGAGCCGGCTGTCTCTTGGCATTGCTCTTCTTCTTGGTGGGCCTGGCGCAGGCCTGCGACCTGATCCGATGTTGGGCTGGCTTGCCAGATGCCGCACAGATGTCGCAGTGCGGCGTAGCAGTGCAAGTGCCAGCCTTGTGATCGGGCTGACCGCAGCGGAAGCACATCCTGCTGCGGTCTACCCCAGTGCACCGTGCCCCCGCATGTCCTGCTTCCAGACAGCGGTAGCACTGATAGGGCTTGGGCGTTAAGAGCGCGACCCGCGCCGAGACCCACCCAACCAGCAGCCGTTTATCCGCGACCTTTTTGGCCGCCGCTACGGGACAGCTTACGAGAACTGACCCGAGACCGGAGAAGCCCCAGCGCATCGTGCCCGCCTTGACTTGTTCCGGCGGGCATCCTCCGGCCTTGGAGACGGCAGCGGCGACCTCCTCCTCTGTGACGGAGTCGTCCAGGCCCGAAATGCGCAGATCTGCGCACTTGGTTGGCCTGGACACTCTAACGTCATCGGGGCCTAGAGACGCCCTGAGTCTCTCGGCGAGGGCATCTGCTTTTGGGCCACTGGTTGATCCCGCTATTTCTAGCAGGCGGCCGCCGGTAGCAGTGGTTTTGCACCGGACGCCCGTTATGCCGAGATCACTGAGCGATATCTCGGCTTTCGCCTTCGCCAGGATCCCGGCATAGGTGAGGCCACGCTCCGCCGCCCCTGGCTGCAGGGTGAGTACCACCGCTGTGGAGCGGGGCGCACTGAGCCTCGCGGTCTCGCGCTTGGCCACTGCTTCCTCCTTCTGGGCCTTCTTTTTGGCCCGCTGGCGCGCCCTTTTGGACTTCTTGGCGGCGCCCGCGATCGTCCACTCCGCCTCAGGCTCAGTGGCGGGTTTGCCGGCTGCTGGTCTGGCAGTTTGTGCAGGCGCAGCAGCCGCAGCACCCGCCTTTTTGGCCAGTTTGGCTTCTTTCTTCATCTGCCGTTTCGATTTTGCCTTCTGCGAGGCGGCAGTTGGAGCAGTGGCAGCAGCAGCAGGGGCCGCTTGTGCCGGTTGGGCGGCACGCGGCGCTGCGGCTTTGGCCGCATATGTCGGCGCCGGTGTGCTGCGTTGGTCTGCAGCTAGGGGAGGACGTAGAATCCTCCCCTCGAGCACCGAGAAGCGAGCGTTGAAGCTCGCCATCTCCTGTCGGATCAGGCGAGCAAACTCCTCCTGTACCGACTGCTGCGACTGCAACTGCGGTTGCGGTTGCGGCGTTGCGGGCGGAAGGCCCACCTCCCGCCTGAGGTGCTCGCGGCGGAAGTCGGCCATCTCCGCCTTGAGCTCCTCGTGCTCTTTGCGGAGCTCCGCCATTTGTGCTGCGAGCTTCGCGTTCTGAGCCCGCAGCAGCGCCGTCTCCTCGGTTGTGGTGCGAGCCAGAAGCACCTGCGCGCTCTCCAAAATGGAGGCCGTGGCCTCTTTGAGCGCCTTCTGGCTGCACCCGCTAAGGCCCTTTGAGACCTTGCCCACCCTTTTGATGGCCGCAATCGCGTCAGCCAGTCTCTGATTTAGGTCAGAGGCAGGCAGCTCGTCTGCCTCGATCCCCATACCAGAGACGGCAGACGACGACTCTGACAGGCGAGTGACTCTCCCTTCCGTCACCCTTTTTGTCAGAGCCGCAATCTGCCGCTCGTCCTCCTCGAGGTTTTTGGCCACGGCTGCGGCCTTCATCGCAGCCGCAGCCTCACGCCTGGATAGGCCGATACCGACATATTTTCCGGTGGTAGCGGGCCTACCTCTCCCTCCTTTTTTGGTACCGACCTTGGGGGCCGGCACCGCTGTGTCGCTCAGGGCCGAGTCCGTCCCTGAGTCTGCACCCTCTCTTGGGCGTTTGCGCAGGCGTTTGGCATTTAAGCTCGCCGCGCTCGCCACACTCATCAGGCTGGACGCGCTATCGGAATCCGACAGCACGCCCATTCTCTCCACCAGTACCAGAGGTACTTTCCCTTCTCCCTCAACGTCATTTTTGGTTTTTGGTTTTGTAACTTTATCCATTTTGTTCCCACGAGAATAAGGCAACTAAATGTCAACACCGGGCAGAGGCCTAAGTGCCCGGGTAAGCCTACATACTGCTGGGGTCGGCAGGTACCAGCAGGTGGGAGCGCTAACGACCGTACACCCAACGGCCATTCATCCCCTCGCCGCGCTCCCGAAAACTTGGGATTGGGTGGTTTTTTATCTTAGAGGTGTCCTTCCTCTGGGGCCGGGCGGTTAAGCCAAGCCCCCCGACGGCGGCATTGAAGCATGCCTCCGTCCGCTGTCCGGCCAACCCGACTCAGCGGACCCGTCGAAAGGTTTGCTCCTCAATGAATGAGGAGACAAACGAACCCCCTTAGATGCGCCTGCACCCAAGAGGGTGTGGCCGCGTCCTCGCCTAGTCGACTACGTCGACGGGTCAGGAGCGACCCCTCCTGCAGAAGTTAGCTCCGGACAACAATACTCCTCTATCCCACCCCCCGCGAAGAGATTATTGTCCGTGACCCAGGGTGCACCAGGCCCAACGACTGCTCTTCCCCCCGGACGTATCCGCAAGGGACCAGCAGCCGCCAAGCGCACGAGGAGGTCTTCTGCTCGCACCCCAACCTAACCTAACCTAACCTAACCTAACCTAACCTAACCTAACCTAACCTAACCTAACCTTTTTTTTTTTTTTTTTTTTTTTGACGCTGGGAAAAAATGCGTTACGCATACCCTCCCGTCGGGGGACAGGAGGGGTATGTGGGACTCCCCGGTCTGACCCGGTATACCCACTAAAACAACCCAGCGGCACTCCCGCTTCGTCCTGGTGGCGGAGGACTGGGAGATTGGCGCAGCCTTTGCGTCCAGACCTCCGCTGACGTTTGCCCGTCAGCGCGGACCCCTCACACCCCCCCCGTGGGGAGGGGGACGGGCCCGGGAGTGACCGACGAAGGTGGTGGCGATGGGTGCGATGCGGGCGAGGGCACCCCCGTGCCTGTCGCCCGCCCATCACCACCGTGAGGAGGGAGAGGACGGCGCCCTCGCCGACCCCTTCTTCGTCTGCGGAGCGGTGTGGCGAGAGGGTCGTCCTCCCGCGCGCGCTCCGCCGCCTCCTTTTGCGACATCACGTCCTCGCAAAAGGAGGCGACCGCTGTCCAGGCTCCCTCGCTCCCCAGCATGGCGTTGACCACGCCGGGAAGCGAGAGGTCCTGCCCAACCACCGCGGTCAGACCGCGGCGCGGCTCGGTCCAGGCTGGGCACACCTCGAGTGTGTGCTGCGCCGTGTCCTCCGCCGCGCCACACTCGTGGCACGCCGGGGTTTCCTCCCTCCCGATCCGATGCAGGTGCGATCCGAAACAGCCATGGCCGGACAACACCTGCACCAGACGGAACGAGAGGAAACCGTGGGGCCGCTCGAGCCAGCTCCGCAGAACCGGACCGAGCGCGTCCAACGTCCGGCGGCCGAAGACGGCGGTGGCGAGGTCCTGCGTCCAGTGCAGGACGATGGCGTCCTTCGCCTCGCGGCGCACGGCCTCTCGCTCTTCGGCGACGGGGAGCTCCCCGAGCGCCTTTCGGCTCGCCGTCCACTCGTACACTCTGGCGAGCACCCACGCCTCCAGCTCCCAAGGAGGGGTGCCGGCCAGAGCGCACGCCGCCGAAAAGCCCACCGAGCGGTAGGCCCTCGCCACCCGCAGTGCAATGGCCCTTTGGGGCCTGCGGATGGCGGTCGCATTCTCCCTCCTGTGGAGGGAGTCCGCCCAGATGGGGGCCCCGTATAGGGCCATACTCCGCAGTATGTTGGCGTACAGGCGCCGGCATTTCGCCTTGGGCCCCCCCAGGTTCGGGAGCAGCCAGGAGAGGGCGTCCGCGGCTTTCAACAGGCGCGTCGACAGCCCGCTGAAATGCGGGCCGAAGCGCCACCTGTCGTCCAGCACCAGGCCCAGATACTTCATCTGGGGCTGGACCTCTACCCGGACGCCCTCCACGACGATGTGGGCATCGGAAGGGCAGCGCTGCCGGGGCCCGCGAAAGAACACGGCCTCCGTCTTGTGCAGCGCCACCCTCAATCCGAGGCGGCGGATCCTCCCTGCGACCAAGGATCCGCCAGCCGACGCCAGACAGGCCGCGTCCGCAAAGCTCCTCCCCCGGGCAGTGAGGAGAGTGTCATCCGCGTAGCAGATGACACTCGTGCCCTGGAGGAGGGCTCCCCGCAGGAGCCAATCGAACCCGATGTTCCACAAGGGGGGCCCCAGCACCGATCCCTGTGGAACACCGGACTCTGCGCCATACCGCCTTATCGTGGCCGTCCTGTCCACGAGGAGGACCTCTCTGTCCTCCAGGTAGCTGGACAGGACGCTACGCAGGTATTGGGGCACTCCGTGATACCGGAGCGCCTCCAATATCGTCGAGTGGGGGATGGAGTTGAAGGCGTTGGCAATATCGAATGACACCGCCAGCACTCCATCCCCCGCCTCCACCGCCTCCTTCACCTGGCCCTTCAGTAGGGCCAGCGCGTCGATCGTCGAACGCCCTCGACGGAAGCCGAATTGGGCGTCCGACAGATCCGGCCCTACCCCACGCAAGTGGCTATCGAGCCGGGAGGCGACGATCCCCTCGAACAGTTTTCCGACCTCATCAAGCAGGACGATGGGCCGGTATGCCGGAGGGGATCGTCCCTCCTTTCGGAGGAGGCAGAGTTGCCCCTCCTTCCACAGCTTCGGGAACCTCCCAGCCGCAAAACACGCACTGAAGAGGTCCCGAAGCCTGCCCTCCATTTCGGAGGCGGCAATAGCCACCACCCTTGCGGGGACGCCGTCCGGTCCGGGGGCCGTCTTTTTCGCGCGAAGGCCGAGAACCCCCGCGTAGAGCTCCGCCGCCGTCACCGGGGGGACCTCCTCCTCCTCCGGCGAAGCCGCTCCTTGCGGGGGGTCCATCGTTGGTGGGGTGAAGTCGGTCCTGCACGGAAACAGGGACCGGACCACCCCATCCAGCAACGATGGCTCGAGGGTTTCCGTCAGTGGGGGACCATACGGGCGGAGCTGGTTCCGCGCTGCCTTGTATGGTCTCCCATACGGATCCCTGTCGAGACCCTCGAGCATCTCGGCCCTCGCCGAGTCTTTGGCAGCGCCCATTGCAGACTTGAGGACCGCTTTCGCCTCTAGGTAAGAGGCGTATAGGCGGTCCTCCTCTGCCCGAACTCGGTTTTGGGCGCTGCGCCGACGGCTCCTCGTGTAGGCCCTTCTGGCCGCCACGCAGGTGGCCCGGAGCCCCGCCAGCTCCTCCGTCCACCAGTAGACGGCACGACGGGGAGGCGGACGGCGAGACCGAGGCATGCTAGAGTTGCACACCTCGGTCAGGGACCTCCTGAGCCGGACCGCGGCGGTGTCCACGTCCGGGACCTCAACAGGGGGTGACAGCCAGTCCTGGAGAAAGGCCGCCTCCCTGGCTGCCTCCCGGTCCAGGCGGGTGAGTGCCCACCGGGGGAAGGGAGATTGCCCAGCGCGGGCCATCCCCCCCCCTCGGGTGGAGATGTCGAACCGCACGTATCGGTGGTCCGACAGGGTCTCCACCAACTCTACCCGCCAGTTGAAGACGCGGGCGGCCAGCGCGGGGGTGGCAAACGAAACGTCCACCACCGACCCACCCTGTTGCCGCACACACGTCTGGACCGCCCCCCTGTTGAGGAGGGACACGCCGCATGAGGCCGCCCAGAACTCGACGGCGCGTCCCCGGACGTTGCAGCCGGAGGCCGGGTTGCCCCAGGCCGCCGACTTGGCGTTGAGGTCGCCCAACACCACGACCTGGCGCGGTGTGGCCCTCCCTACGACTGCGGTGAGGATCTCGAGGAAATCCTCAAAGTCGGAGAGAGGGCGGTTTGGAGAGAAATAGACCCCCACCAGGGCCATGTCTCCCCACGCGGCGGCCACATATCCCGGTCCCCTCTCTAAGAGCGAGAGGGGAGGGGAGTCTGTGGAAGACCGCGACACCAACGCCACCAGGCCGTCCCGGTCGCCCAGCCAACTGCCAGGGACCGAGTAAGGCTCGGCGACCACCGCCAAGTCCACCAACCACTCAGCCATGGTCTGCATCAGCAGATCCTGGGCTGCCCCGCAGTGGTTGGCGTTCGCCTGAAGTATGCGATGTCCGACCCCGTCCATCAGTCGGACATCGTTTCTCCCTCTGCAGCCGCCGCAGGGACGACGGTGCTAACAGGAGCTGCAGGCCCATTCAGCGCCTGCGCTTTGCCCCGCTTTTGGGGAGGATTGCAGTTCCTCCCCTTCATGCCGGGCAGCCACTGGCGGCACATACCGCACAGTGCGGCTTGGCGGCCTTGCAGGAGGCGGCTTTATGGCCCTCCTTGCCGCACCGGAGGCATGCGTCCGTCCTGTCCACTGTGGACGGGCACAGGGGCCGGGTGTGTCCGATGCCGAAGCACCGGAAACACCGCAGAGGCTGGACTTCAAGTGCCCGGACTGTGGCCGAGCTGTACCCCACGGTGAGCCGCCCCTTGGCAAGGACGGCTTTGGCAGCGGCGATCGGGCACTCGAGCCGGATGGTGCCCATTCCGCCGCGGCCGGGCCTTATGTCCCGGCTTCGGACCGCGTCGGCGCCACAGCCCCCCATCGCTGCGACTGCCGCCACCACCTCCTCCTTGGTGACGGAGTCGTCCAGCTCAGCCACCTCTATGGCCGCCGTCTTCACCGGTCGGGCCACCTTGGCCGAGTCTGCGATGGCCTCCTGCAGCTTGGCTGCGAAGAGGTCCGCGTGGGCACTTCCCTCCGCCCCCGGGAACTCGAAAATACGAGCCCCGGCTTGGGTCCGCCGGCAAGACACATTGCCGATCCCCAATTTGGTAGGATCGGCGTTGGCACGCGCCCGCACCAAGATGGAGGCGTAGGTCTCCCCTCGCCCCGCGGCCTCCGCGGTGAGCGTCACCACGACAGCCGCGGTTTTTGGGGGGACCAGCCGCCCCTTTCCCCTCCCTTTCTCTTTCTCCTTCTCCTTGCCGGCCGTCTGCGACCGGCTGGGAGCAGTGGTGGCGGGGACGGCAGGGGTGGCCGTCGCCGACCTCTTGCCCTTGCCCTTGCCCTTCCCCTTCCCCTTGCGCACCTCCGTCCACTCGTTGGACGGGGTGGTTGAGGGGAGGAGGGCGTCCGCCTGGGAGGAGGAGGACGGCCCCGGCTCGCTCCGCCTCTTGTCCGCCTCAAGCGGCGGTCGAAGGCGTTTCTCCGGCAGGAGCCGGTCCTCTATGCCTGCCAAGCAGGCTCTTGTGAAGGCCCTCTCCTCCATCACAACCTTGCGGATGGTATCCTCAAGGTTGGAGGAGGCGGGGGCCCCCGCCGCTGGGCTCGTTACGGCTTGTTTGGGCCGGGCCGTGGCTTCCGCCAGCTTCTGGTGAAGCTGGCTGACCTCCAACTGCAGGCGATCGACCTTCGCCTGCAGTTGCCGCGTCTCGTCGGTTGTCGTCCGCTGTGCCAGCTCCGCGACTACACCGCGCATGCTCGCGGCCCTGCATTTCAGGGCCTTCTGCAGGGTGCCCTTTAGATTTGAGGACTTAGAGGCGACTTCCACAATCTCCTCCTTGTCCTCCTCCGCCATTTTTTCCAGCTCCGCTATTGAGTAGTCCCCGTAGAGGATACGGGACGCACCGTACCCAGACTTGGCCCGGGCGATGTGCGCCCGTTCCTCCTTGGCGGCAACCCGCTCCTCCAGCTCTTGTTGGAGCTGCGCCCGCCGAGCCAGGTCAAGCTGGCGTTGGGCGTCCGCGAGCCCAACAACATGCATCGCCGGCTCTTTGGCCTTCGAAGGCCCCGAGGTTGAGGAGCCCTCGGACCCAACCTTCCGCGGTCGTTGCCGCTTCCGCGGCTGTGACCGCTTCGCCGACAGAGGGTCGTCCGATTCCGACATTTGCGAGTCGTTATCGGACGACTCGTCCGCCCTTCGATAGAAGCTCGCCGCAGAAGGCGCGCGGCTGGCCTCTGACGCCGAAGCGTCGGAGTGGCCCTGAGAAAACCTTTTTTTTTTTTTTTTTTTTTTGACGCTGAGAAATGGCAATTACGCACTTCCGCTCGCTGGGGGGGCGAGACGGGGAGTGTGGGACTCCCTGTCGCATGACGGCGACAGTATACCCACTAAAACTCAGCGGTGTTCCCTCCGGCGCCTTGTTGGGAGGGCTGTGGGAGACGTTCTGCGTCCACGGCCCTCTGGCGCGTGCCCGCCTAGATGGCGGGCCCTACGTGCCCCCCGGGCTGGGGGGCGACGGGAATGGCCGGGAACACCTGGCCACTCCCGTCCGGCGCTGGTGAAGGCGCGTGCGATGCAGGCAGGGGTGCCCCCGCACCCGTTGCCTGCTGGCCTCCACCAGGGAGGAGTCGGAGGTGCTCGTCATACTGACGTCTTCTCCGACCCCTCCTCCGCCTGCGGAGCGCCGGCGCGAGGGGGTCGTCCTCGCGCGCGCGCTCCGCCGCCTCCTTCTGCGACATGACCTGTTCACAGAAGGAGGCTACCGCCGCCCAGGACCCCTCGTCCCCCAGCATGGCGTTGATCACGCCGGGGAGCGAGAGGTCCGACCCGATCGCCGCAACGAGGTCGCGGCGCGGCTCCGACCACGACGGGCACCCCTCAAGGGTGTGCTGCGCCGTGTCCACCGCCGCGCCGCAATCGCGGCACGACGGTGTCTCCTCCCGACCGATGCGGTGCAGGTAGGCCCCGAAACATCCGTGGCCGGTCAGCACCTGCGCCAGTCGGAAGGAGACCACCCCGTGCGACCGATCGAGCCACTCTTGCAGGAGCGGCCCGATCGCGTCGAGTGTGCGGCGACCGAATACCGCGGTGGCGAGGTCCGTCGACCAATGCCGGACGACGGCTTCCTTCGCCTCCCGCCGGACGGCCTCCCTCTCACGCGGGGCTGGGCGCTCTCCGCTCGCCCGCCGCCCCGCCGTCCACTCGTACACTCTGGCGAGCACCCACGCCTCGAGTTCCCAAGGCGGGGTGCCCGCCAGAGCGCACGCCGCCGCGAAGCCCACCGTGCGGTAGGTCCGCGCCACCCGCTGGGCTATGGCCCTCTGCGGGGCCCGCAAGGCCGCGGCGTTCTCCCTCCTCCGGAGGGAGTCCTCCCAGATGGGGGCCCCGTAGGTGGCCATACTCCTCAGGATGCCGGCGTAGAGTCGCCGGCATCGGACGCTGGCCCCCCCCACGTTGGGGAGCAGCCACGAGAGGGCGCCCGCGGTCTTCAGCAGGCGCGCCGACAGCCCGCGGAAGTGCGGGCCGAAGCGCCACCTGCTGTCGAGCACGAGGCCCAGATATTTCATCTGGGCCCTAACCGCGATGCGGACGCCCTCCACGTGGATGTGGGCGTCGGGCGGGGGGCGCTGCCGCTGCCGGGGACCGTGGAAGTACACGGCCTCGGTTTTGTGCAGCGCCACCGTCAGGCCGAGGCGGCGGATCCTCCCCGCGATGAGGGAGCCGCCCGCCGAGGCCAAGTTGGCCGCCTCTCCGAAACTCTCCCCCCGGGCGGTGAGGAGAGTGTCGTCCGCGTAGCAGACGACCCTAACGCCCCGGGGGAGAGTTCCCCGCAGGAGCCAATCGTAGCCGACGTTCCAGAGCAGGGGCCCCACGACCGACCCCTGTGGGACGCCGGCTTCGGCGGGATATCGCCGGACTCGGCCAGACCTGTCCACCAGGAGGACCTCCCTGTCCTCCAGGTAGCTGGCCAGCAGACGCCGCAGGTATGGAGGCACTCCGTGGAAGCGGAGCGCCTCCATGATGGTAGAGTGGGGGATCGAGTTGAAGGCGTTGGCTATGTCGAACGACACCGCCAGCAACCCGTCCCCCGCCTGCATCGCCTCCTCCACCTGCCCCTTGAGGCAGGCCAGTGCGTCCACCGTCGAACGCTCAGCCCGAAAGCCGAACTGAGCGTCCGACAAGTCCGGTCCGACATCCCGCAGGTGCTCCTTTAGGCGGGCGGCGACTATCCCCTCAAACATTTTCCCGACATCCGGCAGGAGCACGATCGGCCGGTATGCCGAGGGGGAGTCCGCCGGGCGGCCCTCCTTACGAAGGAGGCACAACTGGCCCTCCTTCCACGGTTTCGGGAACCTTCCCGACGCGAAGCATGCGTCGAAGAGGTCCCGAAACCGCGCCTCCATTTGGGTGGCGGCGATCGCCACCACCCTTGCGGGGACCCCGTCGGGGCCCGGAGCCTTCTTCCTGGCGCGGACACGGTCGATGGCCGCGCCCAGCTCAGACTCCGTGACCGACGGGGCCTCCTCCTCCTCCGCCCCGTGCGGCGACGGCGGCGGCGGTGGCGGCGGAGCCATCACTGGCGGGGTGAAGCTGCCCCTGCGTGGAAACAGGGACCGCACCACCCCGTCCAGGAGGGAGGGCTCCAGGGTCTCGACAATGGGGGGGCCGAAGGGGCGCAGCTTGCTGCGCGCCACCTTGTATGGCCTCCCGAAGGGGTCATTGTCGAGACCCTCCAGCATCTCGGCTCTCGCCGAGTCCTTGGCCGTGGCGATAGCCCGATCGAGGACCGTCTTGGCCTCCACGTACGCCTCGTAGAGGCGGTCCTCGTCGGCCAAGTCTCTGCGACGCCGCCGCCGACTCCGCGTGTAGGCCCTCCTGGCCCGCACGCACGCTGCGCGGAGCTCCGCCAGCTCCGCCGACCACCAGTAGACGGCCCGCCTGGGTGGCGGCCGGCGAGACCGAGGCATGCTAGAGTTGCACACCTCGGTCAGGGAATCCCCCAGCTGCCGCGCAGCGGCATCCATGTCCAGACCAGCGGCGGGCGGCGACAGCCAGTCCTGGATGAACGCCGCCTCCGCCGCCGCCTCCCTGTCCAGGTGGGTCAGGGCCCACCGCGGGAACGGCGATCGTGCCGAGGGGGGCCGCGTCTCCCCTGGGCCACCGGTGGAGATGTCGAACCGCACGTAGCGGTGGTCCGACATAGTCTCCACCGGCTCCACCCGCCAGTTCGACACGCGCGCGGCCAGCGCAGGTGTGGCGAAAGTGACATCCACTATTGAGCCACCCTGCCGCCGCACGCATGTCTGGACGCTTCCTCTGTTCAGGAGGGAGAGCCCAGAGGAGGCTGCCCACATCTCCACTGCCCGCCCGCGTGCGTCGGTGGCCGGGTTGCCCCAGGACACTGACTTGGCATTCAGGTCTCCCAGTACGGAGACCTGACGCGGCGCCGCCCTGCCGACCACGGCGGCCAGGATTCCGAGATAGTTCTCGAAATCCTGCAAAGGGCGGTTTGGGGAGAAATAGACGCCCACAAGGGCTACCTCTCCCCACGCGGCGGCCACGTATCCCGGTCCCTTCTCTAATAGCGAGAGGGGAGGGGAGTCTGTGGAAGACCGCGCCGCTAGTGCCACCAAGCCGTCCTCGTCACCCAGCCAGCTGCCGGGTATTGAGTAGGGCTCGGCGACCACCGCTACGTTCACCAACCACTCGGCCATGACCTGCGCCACCAGGTCCTGGGCCGCTCTGCAGTGGTTGGTGTTCGTCTGGAGGATGCGGTAGTCGGAACCCACTATTCCAGCATTGCATTACCCTCCTCAGCCACCGCCGCTGAAGCTACAGCAGCGACGACGGTGGCAGCGGTGGCAGCAACAGGGCGAACCTGCGCCGGCACTATGCCCTTCCTCGCGGGAGGCTTGCAGCCCCTGCCCGCCATCTTGTGGGCCGCGGGGCGGCCACTGGCGGCACACGCCGCGCAGTGTGGCGTGGCTGCGCTGCAAGCGGCACTCTTGTGTCCCTTCTGCCCGCACTGGTAGCAGGAGTCTCCCCAGTCGGACTTGGAGGGACACGTGGCTCGGGTGTGGCCGGACGCGAAGCACTTGAAGCAGCGCATAGGCTGGTCTTCAAGTGGCCGGACTGCGGCCGAGCTGAGCCCCACAGGCAGCCGCCCCTTGGTCGCCGAAAGGACGGCCCTAGCTGCGGCGATCGGGCACTCGACGCGGATGGTGCCCATGCCGCGGCGGCCGGGCCTGATGGCTCCACCCTTTACCGCGCCAGCGACGCAGCCTCCAGCTGCGGCAACGGCCGCCACCACATCCTCTTTGGTGACCGAATCATCCAGATCGGCCACCTCCAAGGCTGCAGTCTTTACAGGCCTGGCGACCGTTGCCGCATCCGCGATGACCTCTTGCATTTTTGTTGCAAAGAGGTCCGCGTTTGCGCCACGCTGCTCCCCCGAGAACTCGAAGATCCGAGCCCCGGTTAGAGTTCGGCGGCACGTGATGCCGCTAATCCCCAGCCGGGAGGGGTCCGCGTTGGTACGAGCCCGTCTTAGGACGGACTCATACGTCTCGCCCCGCTCTGCGGCCTCCGGGGTGATGGTCACCACGACCGCCGCGGTTTTGGGAGGAACCAGCTTCCTCCCGCCGGCTGGAGCCTTTTTGGCCGCTGCAGCAGTCGCTGCGGGCGCTGCGGGCTTCTTCTTCTTGCCCTTCTTGACCACCTCCGTCCATGACATGTTGGCCGGGGTGGTGGAGGGAAGAAGGGCGTCTTCCTCCTGCGAGCTCCGGGGCGCTGCTGCAGTAGCAGACGACCCAGGCGCCTCCTCCGCGCTCGTGGTGGGCGCGTGAGAGGCCGTCGTGCTCCTCTTGCCCTTGCCCTTGCCTTTGCCCTTGGAGGGCTTCGAGGCCTGAGGTTGCGCACCCGACGCCGCGCCCTCCAAGCGCGTAGGCTCCGGCTCCACTGACGGCGGACTCTTGTCTGCCGCCAGTGGAGGGCGGAGCCGCCTTTCTGGCAAGAGCCGGTCTTCGATACCCGCGAGGCAGCTCCTGATGAAGTTCCGCTCCTCCATCACCACCCCGCGGATTATTGCCTCAAGGCCGGCGGGGGAGGAAGAGCCTCCTTCCACCGGACCTGGGGCAGATTGGGCAGGCCGGGCCGTGGCCTCAGCCAGCTTCTGGTGCAGCTGGCTGACCTCCGCCTGCAGGCGATCCACCCTCGCCTGCAGCTGCCGCGTCTCTTCCGTGGCCGTTCGCTTCACCAGCTCGGTGACTATGCCATACAAGCTGGCAGCCCGGCATTTGAGGGCCTTTTGAAAGGTCCCCTTTAAGTTGGAGGACCTTGAGGCGACCTCTATGACCTCCTCTCTGTCTTCCTGCGCCATGCGCTCCAATTCCGCCAGGGAGTGGTCAGCATATAATACGGTGGACGCACCATAGCCAGCCCTCGACCGGGCGACTTGCGCCTTCTTCTCCCTGGCGGCGACCCTCTCCTCTAGGTCCAGTTGGAGCCGCGCCTTTTCCATCGACCCCAGCTGGCGTTGGGCGTCCGCGAGCCCCAGAACATGGGTCGCCGGCTCTTTGGCCCTCGAAGGCCCCGAGGTCGAGGAGCCCCCAGACCCATCGTTCCGCGATCGCTGCCGCTTCCGCAGCTGCGACCGCTTCTGCGAAAGACGGTCGTCCGCATCTGACACTTGCGAGTCATTATCGGACGACTCGTCCGCCCTCCGGAAGAAGCCAGTCGCAGAAGGCGCGCGGCTGGCCTCTGACGCCGAAGCGTCAGAGTGGCCCTGAGAAGGGCCTTTGGGTTGGCCCTGAGAAGGGCCTTTTGTTTTTAAAAAACGCCCGGAGGCGTCCCGCGATTGTTTTGGCATGATGGCCTCGGCAGGTTCGTAGTCACAAGGCAGATTAAAATACTCTCAGGCAATAAAAACAGTATTAAAATTGTAGACTACGAATTCACAGCGCACTTTAGCCGCCGGTCTGCCACTCCGTTACGGTGGTCAGACACGGCGTTGCCCGGGGGATACTGCGTGGAAGTATGCGCTGTGGGGGATCCCCCCCCCCAACCTAACCTAACCTAACCTAACCTAACCTAACCTAACCTTTTTTTTTTTTTTTTTTTTTTTTTTTTTTTTTTTTTTTTTTTTACGGGGGGAAATCCTCATGGACTACCTCCGCCTGGGGAATGGCGGAGGGGCGTGCCGGATTCTTACCGGCTAAAACCACCCCGGTGTCTCCTCACACGTGCGCGGGGGGCCGCGGGAAACCTAATTCTTCCGCAGCCCCGCACTAGTGCTGGCCAGGTCTGTCCCGGCCTCGCCTCCTGCACGGGGTAGTGAGGTGTTGAACTACCCCGTGCATCGCCTCAGAGGCGCGCGCCGACACCCGCGCGCGCCTGCGACTCGGGTCCATCGAATAGGGGGCGGGGGACTTCCCCAAGTCCCTCGCCCCTGGACCCATTCATGGGGGCTGGAAAAGGGCGTTATCCGCCCTTCCCCTGCGCCCGGTGCGCCTTCTGCGGCCAGGGAAGGGAGTGGAGATCTCCCTCTCCCTTTCCGCAGTTTCCTTCCGCGACATCACGTCCTCGCAGAAGGAAACCACCGCGTCCCACGACTCTGCCCTGCCGACCATACTCTGCACTACGGCCGGCAGCGACAGATCGCCTCCTACTTCATTTGTGAGGACACGGCGCTGCTCCTCCCAAGCTACACACTCGGCAAGCGTGTGTTGCGCCGTGTCCTCCCCGCAATGGACGCAGTGGTGGCACCGAGCGTCCGGCTCTCTGTCTATGCGGCACAGGTACTTGCCGAAGCAGCCGTGCCCCGACAGCACCTGTGTCACTCTAAACGACAGGGAGCCGTGCGTTCTCCCGAGCCAGTCGTCGAGTACTGGCCGGATCGCCTCGACGGTAGCGAGGCCGGCGGTAGGGCGCAGAAGCCTCTGCCGCCATTCCGCCACCAAGACCTGACGGAGCTCCTCTCGGCGCAGCGCGATCTGCCGCTGCACCGGCCTCGAGCCCCGTGCCCGCTCTTCCTCGCGCCATCGATACAACGACGCGAGTACTTTCGCCTCTAGGTCCAAGGGCGGGGATCCGGCCAGGACGCAAGCCGCCTCGTAGGAAATCGTGCGGTACCCGCGGACGACTCTGACGGCCATCACCCTCTGCGGTTTGCGCAGAATGGCGAGAGTGCCGGCCGTCATGTCCAGCGCCCACACAGGGGCCGCATACAGGGCCATGGACCGCACGATTCCCACGTAACCTAACCTAACCTAACCTAACCTTTTTTTTTTTTTTTTTTTTTGACGCTGAGAAATGGCAATTACGCACTTCCGCTCGCTGGGGGGCGAGACGGGGAGTGTGGGACTCCCTGTCGCATGACGGCGACAGTATACCCACTAAAACTCAGCGGTGTTCCCTCCGGCGCCTTGTTGGGAGGGCTGTGGGAGACGTTCTGCGTCCACGGCCCTCTGGCGCGTGCCCGCCTAGATGGCGGGCCCTACGTGCCCCCAGGGTTGGGGGGCGACGGGAATGGCCGGGAACACCTGGCCACTCCCGTCCGGCACTGGTGAAGGCGCGTGCGATGCAGGCAGGGGTGCCCCCGCACCCGTTGCCTGCTGGCCTCCACCAGGGAGGAGTCGGAGGTGCTCGTCATACTGACGTCTTCTCCGACCCCTCCTCCGCCTGCGGAGCGCCGGCGCGAGAGGGTCGTCCTCGCGCGCGCGCTCCGCCGCCTCCTTCTGCGACATGACCTGTTCACAGAAGGAGGCTACCGCCGCCCAGGACCCCTCGTCCCCCAGCATGGCGTTGATCACGCCGGGGAGCGAGAGGTCCGGCCCGATCGCCGCAACGAGGTCGCGGCGCGGCTCCGACCACGACGGGCACCCCTCAAGGGTGTGCTGCGCCGTGTCCACCGCCGCGCCGCAATCGCGGCACGACGGTGTCTCCTCCCGACCGATGCGGTGCAGGTAGGCCCCGAAACATCCGTGGCCGGTCAGCACCTGCGCCAGTCGGAAGGAGACCACCCCGTGCGACCGATCGAGCCACTCTTGCAGGAGCGGCCCAATCGCGTCGAGTGTGCGGCGACCGAATGCCGCGGTGGCGAGGTCCGTCGCCCAGTGCCGGACGACGGCTTCCTTCGCCTCCCGCCGGACGGCCTCCCTCTCTTGCGGGGCTGGGCGCTCTCCGCTCACCCGCCGCCCCGCCGTCCACTCGTACACTCTGGCGAGCACCCACGCCTCGAGCTCCCAAGGCGGGGTGCCCGCCAGAGCGCACGCCGCCGCGAAGCCCACCGTGCGGTAGGTCCGCGCCACCCGCTGGGCTATGGCCCTCTGCGGGGCCCGCAAGGCCGCGGCATTCTCCCTCCTCCGGAGGGAGTCCTCCCAGATGGGGGCCCCGTAGGTGGCCATACTCCTCAGGATGCCGGCGTAGAGTCGCCGGCATCGGACGCTGGGCCCCCCCACGTTGGGGAGCAGCCACGAGAGGGCGCCCGCGGTCTTCAGCAGGCGCGCCGACAGCCCGCGGAAGTGCGGGCCGAAGCGCCACCTGCTGTCAAGCACGAGGCCCAGATATTTCATCTGGGCCCCGACCGCGATGCGGACGCCCTCCACGTGGATGTGGGCGTCGGGCGGGGGGCGCTGCCGCTGCCGGGGACCGTGGAAGTACACGGCCTCGGTTTTGTGCAGCGCCACCGTCAGGCCGAGGCGGCGGATCCTCCCCGCGATGAGGGAGCCGCCCGCCGAGGCCAAGTTGGCCGCCTCTCCGAAACTCTCTCCCCGGGCGGTGAGGAGAGTGTCGTCCGCGTAGCAGACGACCCTAACGCCCCGGGGGAGAGTTCCCCGCAGGAGCCAATCGTAACCGACGTTCCAGAGCAGGGGCCCCACGACCGACCCCTGTGGGACGCCGGCTTCGGCGGGATATCGCCGGACTCGGCCAGACCTGTCCACCAGGAGGACCTCCCTGTCCTCCAGGTAGCTGGCCAGCAGACGCCGCAGGTATGGAGGCACTCCGTGGAAGCGGAGCGCCTCCATGATGGTAGAGTGGGGGATCGAGTTGAAGGCGTTGGCTATGTCGAACGACACCGCCAGCAACCCGTCCCCCGCCTGCATCGCCTCCTCCACCTGCCCCTTGAGGCAGGCCAGTGCGTCCACCGTCGAACGCTCAGCCCGAAAGCCGAACTGAGCGTCCGACAAGTCCGGTCCGACATCCCGCAGGTGCTCCTTTAGGCGGGCGGCGACTATCCCCTCGAACATTTTCCCGACGTCTGCCAGGAGCATGATCGGCCGGTATGCCGAGGGGGAGTCCGCCGGGCGGCCCTCCTTGCGAAGGAGGCACAATAGGCCCTCCTTCCACGGTTTCGGGAACCTCCCCGACGCGAAGCATGCGTCGAAGAGGTCCCGAAACCGCGCCTCCATTTGGGTGGCGGCGATCGCCACCACCCTTGCGGGGACCCCGTCGGGGCCCGGAGCCTTCTTTCTGGCGCGGACACGGTCGATGGCTGCGCCGAGCTCTGACTCCGTGACCGGCGGGGCTTCCTCCTCCTCCGCCTCGTGCGGCGGCGGCGGCGGCGACGGCGGCGGAGCCATCACTGGCGGGGTGAAGTTGCCCCTGCGCGGAAACAGGGACCGCACCACCCCGTCCAGGAAGGAGGGCTCCAGGGTCTCGACAACGGGGGGGCCGAAGGGGCGCAGCTTGCTGCGCGCCACCTTGTATGGCCTCCCGAAGGGGTCGTTGTCGAGACCCTCCAGCATTTCGGCTCTCGCCGAGTCCTTGGCCGTGGCGATGGCCCGATCGAGGACCGTCTTGGCCTCTACGTACGCCTCGTAGAGGCGGTCCTCGTTGGCCAAGTCTCTGCGACGCCGCCGCCGACTCCGCGTGTAGGCCCTCCTGGCCCGCACGCACGCTGCACGGAGCTCCGCCAGCTCCGCCGACCACCAGTACACGGCCCGTCTGGCTGGCGGCCGGCGAGACCGAGGCATGCTGGAGTTGCACACCTCGGTCAGGGAATTCCCCAGCTGCCGCGCAGCGGTGTCCACGTCCGGACCGGCGGCGGGCGGCGACAGCCAGTCCTGGATGAACGCCGCCTCCGCCGCCGCCTCCCTGTCAAGGTGGGTCAGGGCCCACCGCGGGAATGGCGATTGCCCCGACCCAGCGGACTCTCCGGAGCCCCTGGCGGAGACGATGTCGAACCGCACGTAGCGGTGGTCCGACAAGGTCTCCACCAACTCCACCCGCCAGTCCACGACGCGGGCGGCTATCGCGGGGGTGGCGAACGAAACGTCCACCACCGACCCTCCCCGCTGCCGCACACACGTGTGGACCGCCCCCCTGTTAAGCAGGGAGACGCCGGACGTGGCCGCCCAGAGCTCCACGGCGCGACCTCGGACGTTGCACGAGGCGGCCGGGTTGCCCCAGGCTGCCGACTTGGCGTTCAGGTCGCCCAAGACTACGACCTGACGCGGCGCCGCCCTGCCGACCACGGCGGCCAGGACCCCGAGAAAGTCCTCGAAGTCCTGCAGGGAGCGGTTTGGGGAGAAGTACACGGCCACGAGGGCCGAGTCTCCCCACGCGGCGGCCACGTATCCCGGTCCCCTCTCTAATAGCGAGAGGGGAGGGGAGTCCGTGGAAGACCGCGCCGCTAGTGCCACCAAGCCGTCCTCGTCGCCCAGCCAGCTGCCGGGGATCGAGTACGGCTCGGCGACCGCCGCCACGTTCACCAACCACTCGGCCATGACCTGGACCACCAGATCCTGGGCCGCTTTACAGTGGTTGGTGTTCGCCTGGAGGAAGCGATGACGGTCGACCCTATCCATCGATCGTCATTGCTCCCCCCTCTGTTGCCGCCGCTGGAGCTGCGGCGGCGACGACGACGGCGGTGGCGGCGGAGGCGGCAGGTCGGACCTGCGCCTGCACCACTCCCTTTTTGACGGGGGGCTTACAGCTCCCGCCCGCCATCTTGTGGTCGGCAGGGCGGCCACTGGCGGCGCACGTCACGCAATGCGGCGTGGCGGCGCCGCAGGCGGCATTTTTGTGCCCCTGGAGCCCGCAGCGGTAGCACGCGTCCCCCCAATCGGCCTTGGAGGGACACGTGGCCCGGGTGTGGCCGAGTGCGAAGCACTTGAAGCAGCGCATCGGGCCGTCTTCAAGCGCTCGCACCACGGCCGTGCTCAGGCCCAGGGGCAGCCGCCCCTTGGTCGCAGCGAGGAGAGCCCTGGCGGCGACGATGGGGCACTCCACGCGCGTGGTGCCCATGCCGCGGCGGCCAGGCCTAATGGGCCCGCACCTCACCGCGCTGACGTCGCAGCCACCCGCCGCCGCAACGGCCGCCACCACGTCCTCCCTGGTGGCCGAGTCATCGACGTCGGCCACCTCCAGGGGTGCGGTCTTTACGGGCCTGGCGACCGTTGCCGCGTCCGCTATGACCTCCCGCAGTTTATCCGCGAAAAGGTCGGCGTTACTCTCGCGCCGCTCCCCCCCGAACTCGAAGATTCGGGCCCCGGTCATGGTCCGCCGGCAGGTTATGTTGCTGATCCCGAGTTGGGTGGGATCAGCGTTAGTACGGGCCCGTCTGAGGACGGACTCGTACGTCGCCCCTCGCTCCGCGGCCTCCGGGGTGATTTTCACCACGACGGCCGCGGTCCGGGGAGGAGGAGGCAGTTTCCTGCCGGCGGCTGGAGCCGTTTTGGCTGGGGGAGCGGTCGCTGCGGGCGCTGCGGACGCTGCGGGCGCTGCGGGCTTCCTCTTCTTGCCCTTCTTGACCACCTCCGTCCACGACATGTTGGCCGGGGTGGTGGACGGAAGAAGGGCGTCCTGTCCTGTGTGGTGAGGGGCCGGCTGGGTTGCGGAGGATGGCCCGGGCACCGGCTCGGGCGCCCCCTCTGGGCTTGTGGTGGTAGGGGCTTGCGGAGGAGGAGGAGCCGCTTTGCTCCTCTTGCCCCTGCCTTTGCCCTTCCCAGTGGGCTGGGCGCCCGCTGCCGGGCCCGCTTGGGGCACGGGTTCCGGCTCCGTCTGGGGCGAACGCTTGTCCGCCGCTAGCGGCGGGCGGAGTCGCCTTTCCGGCAGGAGCCGGTCCTCTATGCCCGCTAGGCAGGCCCTTGTGAAGTTCCTTTCCTCCGCTATCACTTTCCTGATAATTTCCTCCAGGTTGGAGGAGGAGGAGGAGAGGGGCGCCACTACTGCAGGTGCCCGTTCGGCCTGAATGGGCCGGGCCGTGGCTTCAGCCAGCTTCTTGTGCAGCTGGCTGACCTCAAGCTGCAGGCGGTCGACGCGTGCCTGCAGCTGCCGTGTCTCTTCGGTCGCGTTGCGCTGTGCAATTTCTAAAACAATTGCACGCATGCTCGCGGCCCGGCACTTGAGGGCCTTCTGAAAGGTGCCCTTCAGGTGGGAGGACTTGGTGGCGATCTCCACGATCTCCCCCTCATCCTCCTCCGCCATCCGCTCAAGCTCGCCCAAGGAGCGGTCCGCGTACTGGAGGAGGGACGCGCCGTACCCGGACTTGGCACGGGCAGCGCGCGCCTGCTGCTCCTTGGCAGCGACCCGCTCCTCGAGGTCCTGCTGGGCCTGCGCCCGCTTGGCCAGGTTCGGGCGGTACTCGGCCTCCAATAAGCCCACATCGTGGGTGTAAGGCGAGGTGGAGGTCAAGGAAGGGCTCGAGGCCCTTTTAGACTTTAGCTTCTTCTTCGTCCTAGCTCCGGCCGATCCAGAGGAGGTCTCGGACTCAAACTTCCGCTTCGTACGGTCGTATTCAGCCGCCGACGTGCCTGCATTGGAGTCGTCGGAGTCCGAAACCTCGTCTGGCCTGCAAAAGAAGCTGGCCGCAGATGGTGCGCGGTCAGCTTCCGACGCTGAAGCGCCGTCGGCGTGGCCCTGAGAAGGGCCGTTTAGATCGTCCTGAGAGGAGCGATGTGATAAAAAGCGCCCTGAGGCGTCACGGCTTGGTTTCTTTTTCATCTTATCGTAGACACACAGCAATTAAAATAAAATCCGGCAGGTAAAACAGTATTTCAATAAAAGTCTACGATGTCACAGCGCACTTTAGCCGCCGGTCTGCCACTCCGTTACGGTGGTCAGACACGGCGTTGCCCGGGGGATACTGCGTGGAAGTATGCGCTGTGGGGGATCCCCCAACCTAACCTAACCTAACCTTTTTTTTTTTTTTTTTTTTTTTTTTTTTTTTTTTTTTTTTTTTTTTGACGCTGAGAAATGGCAATTACGCACTTCCGCTCGCTGGGGGGGCGAGACGGGGAGTGTGGGACTCCCTGTCGCATGACGGCGACAGTATACCCACTAAAACTCAGCGGTGTTCCCTCCGGCGCCTTGTTGGGAGGGCTGTGGGAGACGTTCTGCGTCCACGGCCCTCTGGCGCGTGCCCGCCTAGATGGCGGGCCCTACGTGCCCCCCGGGCTGGGGGGCGACGGGAATCTAACCTAACCTAACCTAACCTAACCTTTTTTTTTTTTTTTTTTTTTTTTTTTGACGCTGTGAAATGGCAATTACGCACTTCCGCTCGCTGGGGGGCGAGACGGGGAGTGTGGGACTCCCTGTCGCATGACGGCGACAGTATACCCACTAAAACTCAGCGGTGTTCCCTCCGGCGCCTTGTTGGGAGGGCTGTGGGAGACATTCTGCGTCCACGGCCCTCTGGCGCGTGCCCGCCTAGATGGCGGGCCCTACGTGCCCCCCGGGCTGGGGGGCGACGGGAATGGCCGGGAACACCTGGCCACTCCCGTCCGGCGCTGGTGACGGCGCGTGCGATGCAGGCAGGGGTGCCCCCGCACCCGTTGCCTGCTGGCCTCCACCAGGGAGGAGTCGGAGGTGCTCGTCATACTGACGTCTTCTCCGACCCCTCCTCCGCCTGCGGAGCGCCGGCGCGAGAGGGTCGTCCTCGCGCGCGCGCTCCGCCGCCTCCTTCTGCGACATGACCTGTTCACAGAAGGAGGCTACCGTCCCCCAGCATGGCGTTGATCACGCCGGGGAGCGAGAGGTCCGGCCCGATCGCCGCAACGAGATCGCGGCGCGGCTCCAACCACGACGGGCACTCCTCCAGGGTGTGCTGCGCCGTGTCCACCGCCGCGCCACAATCGCGGCACGACGGTGTCTCCTCCCGACCGATGCGGTGCAGGTAGGCCCCGAAACATCCGTGGCCGGTCAGCACCTGCGCCAGTCGGAAGGAGACCACCCCGTGCGACCGATCGAGCCACTCTTGCAGGAGCGGCCCGATCGCGTCGAGTGTGCGGCGACCGAATACCGCGGTGGCGAGGTCCGTCGCCCAATGCCGGACGACGGCTTCCTTCGCCTCCCGCCGGACGGCCTCCCTCTCTCGCGGGGCTGGGCGCTCTCCGCTCGCCCGCCGCCCCGCCGTCCACTCGTACACTCTGGCGAGCACCCACGCCTCGAGCTCCCAAGGCGGGGTGCCCGCCAGAGCGCACGCCGCCGCAAAGCCCACCGTGCGGTAGGTCCGCGCCACCCGCTGGGCTATGGCCCTCTGCGGGGCCCGCAAGGCCGCGGCATTCTCCCTCCTCCGGAGGGAGTCCTCCCAGATGGGGGCCCCGTAGGTGGCCATACTCCTCAGGATGCCGGCGTAGAGTCGCCGGCATCGGACGCTGGGCCCCCCCACGTTGGGGAGCAGCCACGAGAGAACCTAACCTAACCTAACCTTTTTTTTTTTTTTTTTTTTTTTTTGACGCTGAGAAATGTCAATTACGCACTTCCGCTCGCTGGGGGGGCGAGACGGGGAGTGTGGGACTCCCTGTCGCATGACGGCGACAGTATACCCACTAAAACTCAGCGGTGTTCCCTCCGGCGCCTTGTTGGGAGGGCTGTGGGAGACATTCTGCGTCCACGGCCCTCTGGCGCATGCCCGCCTAGATGGCGGGCCCTACGTGCCCCCCGGGCTGGGGGGCGACGGGAATGGCCGGGAACACCTGGCCACTCCCGTCCGGCGCTGGTGAAGGCGCGTGCAGTGCAGGCAGGGCTGCCCCCGCACCCGTTGCCTGCTGGCCTCCACCAGGGAGGAGTCGGAGGTGCTCGTCATACTGACGTCTTCTCCGACCCCTCCTCCGCCTGCGGAGCGCCGGCGCGAGAGGGTCGTCCTCGCGCGCGCGCTCCGCCGCCTCCTTCTGCGACATGACCTGTTCACAGAAGGAGGCTACCGCCGCCCAGGACCCCTCGTCCCCCAGCATGGCGTTGATCACGCCGGGGAGCGAGAGGTCCGGCCCGATCGCCGCAACGAGGTCGCGGCGCGGCTCCGACCACGACGGGCACCCCTCAAGGGTGTGCTGCGCCGTGTCCACCGCCGCGCCGCAATCGCGGCACGACGGTGTCTCCTCCCGACCGATGCGGTGCAGGTAGGCCCCGAAACATCCGTGGCCGGTCAGCACCTGCGCCAGTCGGAAGGCGACCACCCCGTGCGACCGATCGAGCCACTCTTGCAGGAGCGGCCCGATCGCGTCGAGTGTACGGCGACCGAAAGCCGCGGTGGCGAGGTCCGTCGCCCAGTGCCGGACGACGGCTTCCTTCGCCTCCCGCCGGACGGCCTCCCTCTCTTGCGAGGCTGGGCGCTCTCCGCTCGCCCGCCGCCCCGCCGTCCACTCGTACACTCTGGCGAGCACCCACGCCTCGAGCTCCCAAGGCGGGGTGCCCGCCAGAGCGCACGCCGCCGCGAAGCCCACCGTGCGGTAGGTCCGCGCCACCCGCTGGGCTATGGCCCTCTGCGGGGCCCGCAAGGCCGCGGCATTCTCCCTCCTCCGGAGGGAGTCCTCCCAGATGGGGGCCCCGTAGGTGGCCATACTCCTCAGGATGCCGGCGTAGAGTCGCCGGCATCGGACGCTGGGCCCCCCCACGTTGGGGAGCAGCCACGAGAGGGCACCCGCGGTCTTCAGCAGGCGCGCCGACAGCCCGCGGAAGTGCGGGCCGAAGCGCCACCTGCTGTCGAGCACGAGGCCCAGATATTTCATCTGGGCCCCAACCGCGATGCGGACGCCCTCCACGTGGATGTGGGCGTCGGGTGGGGGGCGCTGCCGCTGCCGAGGACCGTGGAAGTACACGGCCTCGGTTTTGTGCAGCGCCACCGTCAGGCCGAGGCGGCGGATCCTCCCCGCGACGAGGGAGCCGCCCGCCGAGGCCAAGTTGGCCGCCTCTACGAAACTCTCCCCCCGGGCGGTGAGGAGAGTGTCGTCCGCGTAGCAGACGACCCTGACAACCTAACCTAACCTAACCTAACCTTTTTTTTTTTTTTTTTTTTTTTTGACGCTGAGAAATGGCAATTACGCACTTCCGCTCGCTGGGGGGCGAGACGGGGAGTGTGGGACTCCCTGTCGCATGACGGCGACAGTATACCCACTAAAACTCAGCGGTGTTCCCTCCGGCGCCTTGTTGGGAGGGCTGTGGGAGACATTCTGCGTCCACGGCCCTCTGGCGCGTGCCCGCCTAGATGGCGGGCCCTACGTGCCCCCCGGGCTGGGGGGCGACGGGAATGGCCGGGAACACCTGGCCACTCCCGTCCGGCGCTGGTGACGGCGCGTGCGATGCAGGCAGGGGTGCCCCCGCACCCGTTGCCTGCTGGCCTCCACCAGGGAGGAGTCGGAGGTGCTCGTCATACTGACGTCTTCTCCGACCCCTCCTCCGCCTGCGGAGCGCCGGCGCGAGAGGGTCGTCCTCGCGCGCGCGCTCCGCCGCCTCCTTCTGCGACATGACCTGTTCACAGAAGGAGGCTACCGTCCCCCAGCATGGCGTGGATCACGCCGGGGAGCGAGAGGTCCGGCCCGATCGCCGCAACGAGATCGCGGCGCGGCTCCGACCACGACGGGCACTCTTCCAGGGTGTGCTGCGCCGTGTCCACCGCCGCGCCACAATCGCGGCACGACGGTGTCTCCTCCCGACCGATGCGGTGCAGGTAGGCCCCGAAACATCCGTGGCCGGTCAGCACCTGCGCCAGTCGGAAGGAGACCACCCCGTGCGACCGATCGAGCCACTCTTGCAGGAGCGGCCCGATCGCGTCGAGTGTGCGGCGACCGAATACCGCGGTGGCGAGGTCCGTCGCCCAATGCCGGACGACGGCTTCCTTCGCCTCCCGCCGGACGGCCTCCCTCTCTCGCGGGGCTGGGCGCTCTCCGCTCGCCCGCCGCCCCGCCGTCCACTCGTACACTCTGGCGAGCACCCACGCCTCGAGCTCCCAAGGCGGGGTGCCCGCCAGAGCGCACGCCGCCGCAAAGCCCACCGTGCGGTAGGTCCGCGCCACCCGCTGGGCTATGGCCCTCTGCGGGGCCCGCAAGGCCGCGGCATTCTCCCTCCTCCGGAGGGAGTCCTCCCAGATGGGGGCCCCGTAGGTGGCCATACTCCTCAGGATGCCGGCGTAGAGTCGCCGGCATCGGACGCTGGGCCCCCCCACGTTGGGGAGCAGCCACGAGAGAACCTAACCTAACCTAACCTAACCTTTTTTTTTTTTTTTTTTTGACGCTGAGAAATGGCAATTACGCACTTCCGCTCGCTGGGGGGGCGAGACGGGGAGTGTGGGACTCCCTGTTGCATGACGGCGACAGTATACCCACTAAAACTCAGCGGTGTTCCCTCCGGCGCCTTGTTGGGAGGGCTGTGGGAGACGTTCTGCGTCCACGGCCCTCTGGCGCGTGCCCGCCTAGATGGCGGGCCCTACGTGCCCCCCGGGCTGGGGGGCGACGGGAATGGCCGGGAACACCGGGCCACTCCCGTCTGGCGCTGGTGAAGGCGCGTGCGATGCAGGCAGGGGTGCCCCCGCACCCGTTGCCTGCTGGCCTCCACCAGGGAGGAGTCGGAGGTGCTCGTCATACTGACGTCTTCTCCGACCCCTCCTCCGCCTGCGGAGCGCCGGCGCGAGGGGGTCGTCCTCGCGCGCGCGCTCCGCCGCCTCCTTCTGCGACATGACCTGTTCACAGAAGGAGGCTACCGCCGCCCAGGACCCCTCGTCCCCCAGCATGGCGTTGATCACGCCGGGGAGCGAGAGGTCCGGCCCGATCGCCGCAACGAGGTCGCGGCGCGGCTCCGACCACGACGGGCACCCCTCAAGGGTGTGCTGCGCCGTGTCCACCGCCGCGCCGCAATCGCGGCACGACGGTGTCTCCTCCCGACCGATGCGGTGCAGGTAGGCCCCGAAACATCCGTGGCCGGTCAGCACCTGCGCCAGTCGGAAGGAGACCACCCCGTGCGACCGATCGAGCCACTCTTGCAGGAGCGGCCCGATCGCGTCGAGTGTGCGGCGACCGAATACCACGGTGGCGAGGTCCGTCGACCAATGCCGGACGACGGCTTCCTTCGCCTCCCGCCGGACGGCCTCCCTCTCACGCGGGGCTGGGCGCTCTCCGCTCGCCCGCCGCCCCGCCGTCCACTCGTACACTCTGGCGAGCACCCACGCCTCGAGTTCCCAAGGCGGGGTGCCCGCCAGAGCGCACGCCGCCGCGAAGCCCACCGTGCGGTAGGTCCGCGCCACCCGCTGGGCTATGGCCCTCTGCGGGGCCCGCAAGGCCGCGGCGTTCTCCCTCCTCCGGAGGGAGTCCTCCCAGATGGGGGCCCCGTAGGTGGCCATACTCCTCAGGATGCCGGCGTAGAGTCGCCGGCATCGGACGCTGGGCCCCCCCACGTTGGGGAGCAGCCACGAGAGGGCGCCCGCGGTCTTCAGCAGGCGCGCCGACAGTCCGCGGAAGTGCGGGCCGAAGCGCCACCTGCTGTCAAGCACGAGGCCCAGATATTTCATCTGGGCCCCGACCGCGATGCGGACGCCCTCCACGTGGATGTGGGCGTCGGGCGGGGGGCGCTGCCGCTGCCGAGGACCGTGGAAGTACACGGCCTCAGTTTTGTGCAGCGCCACCGTCAGGCCGAGGCGGCGGATCCTCCCCGCGACGAGAGAGCCGCCCGCCGAGGCCAAGTTGGCCGCCTCTCCGAAACTCTCCCCCCGGGCGGTGAGGAGAGTGTCGTCCGCGTAGCAGACGACCCTTACGCCCCGGGGGAGAGTTCCCCGCAGGAGCCAATCGTAGCCGACGTTCCAGAGGAGGGGCCCCACGACCGACCCCTGTGGAACGCCGGCTTCCGCGGGATATCGCCGGACCTGGCCAGATTTGTCCACCAGGAGGACCTCCCTGTCCTCCAGGTAGCTGGCCAGCAGACGCCGCAGGTATGGAGGCACTCCGTGGAAGCGGAGCGCCTCCATGATGGTAGAGTGGGGGATCGAGTTGAAGGCGTTGGCTATGTCGAACGACACCGCCAGCAACCCGTCCCCCGCCTGCATCGCCTCCTCCACCTGCCCCTTGAGGCAGGCCAGTGCGTTCACCGTCGAACGCTCAGCCCGAAAGCCGAACTGAGCGTCCGACAGGTCCGGTCCGACATCCCGCAGGTGCTCCTTTAGGCGGGCGGCGACTATCCCCTCGAACATTTTCCCGACGTCTGCCAGGAGCATGATCGGCCGGTATGCCGAGGGGGAGTCCGCCGGGCGGCCCTCCTTGCGAAGGAGGCACAATAGGCCCTCCTTCCACGGTTTCGGGAACCTCCCCGACGCGAAGCATGCGTCGAAGAGGTCCCGAAACCGCGCCTCCATTTGGGTGGCGGCGATCGCCACCACCCTTGCGGGGACCCCGTCGGGGCCCGGAGCCTTCTTTCTGGCGCGGACACGGTCGATGGCCGCGCCGAGCTCTGACTCCGTGACCGGCGGGGCTTCCTCCTCCTCCGCCTCGTGCGGCGGCGGCGGCGGCGGCGGCGGCGGAGCCATCACTGGCGGGGTGAAGTTGCCCCTGCGCGGAAACAGGGACCGCACCACCCCGTCCAGGAAGGAGGGCTCCAGGGTCTCGACAACGGGGGGGCCGAAGGGGCGCAGCTTGCTGCGCGCCACCTTGTATGGCCTCCCGAAGGGGTCGTTGTCGAGACCCTCCAGCATTTCGGCTCTCGCCGAGTCCTTGGCCGTGGCGATGGCCCGATCGAGGACCGTCTTGGCCTCCACGTACGCCTCGTAGAGGCGGTCCTCGTCGGCCAAGTCTCTGCGACGCCGCCGCCGGCTCCGCGTGTAGGCCCTCCTGGCCCGCACGCACGCTGCACGGAGCTCCGCCAGCTCCGCCGACCACCAGTACACGGCCCGTCTGGCTGGCGGCCGGCGAGACCGAGGCATGCTGGAGTTGCACACCTCGGTCAGGGAATCCCCCAGCTGCCGCGCAGCGGTGTCCACGTCCAGACCGGCGGCGGGCGGCGACAGCCAGTCCTGGATGAACGCCGCCTCCGCCGCCGCCTCCCTGTCCAGGTGGGTCAGAGCCCACCGCGGGAACGGCGATTGCCCCGACCCAGCGGACTCCGCGGAGCCCCTGGCGGAGACGATGTCGAACCGCACGTAGCGGTGGTCCGACAAGGTCTCCACCAACTCCACCCGCCAGTCCACGACGCGGGCGGCTATCGCGGGGGTGGCGAACGAAACGTCCACCACCGACCCTCCCCGCTGCCGCACACACGTGTGGACCGCCCCCCTGTTGAGCAGGGAGACGCCGGACGTGGCCGCCCAGAGCTCCACGGCGCGACCTCGGACGTTGCACGAGGCGGCCGGGTTGCCCCAGGCTGTCGACTTGGCGTTCAGGTCGCCCAAGACTACGACCTGACGCGGCGCCGCCCTGCCGACCACGGCGGCCAGGACCCCGAGAAAGTCCTCGAAGTCCTGCAAGGAGCGGTTTGGGGAGAAGTACACGGCCACGAGGGCCGAGTCTCCCCACGCGGCGGCCACGTATCCCGGTCCCCTCTCTAATAGCGAGAGGGGAGGGGAGTCCGTGGAAGACCGCGCCGCCAGTGCCACCAAGCCGTCCTCGTCGCCCAGCCAGCTGCCGGGGATCGAGTACGGCTCGGCGACCGCCGCCACGTTCACCAACCACTCGGCCATGACCTGAACCACCAGGTCCTGGGCCGCTTTGCAGTGGTTGGTGTTCGCCTGGAGGCGGAGGCGGCAGGTCGGACCTGCGCCTGCACTACTCCCTTTCTGACGGGGGGCTTGCAGCTCCCACCCGCCATCTTGTGGTCGGCAGGGCGGCCACTGGCGGCGCACGTCACGCAATGTGGCGTGGCGGCGCCGCAGGCGGCATTCTTGTGCCCCTGGAGCCCGCAGCGGTAGCACGCGTCCCCCCAGTCGGCCTTGGAGGGACACGTGGCCCGAGTGTGGCCGAGTGCGAAGCATTTAAAACAACGCATCGGCCCGTCCTCAAGCGCCCGCACTACGGCCGTGCTGAGCCCCAGAGGCAGCCGCCCCTTGGTCGCGGCGAGGAGGGCCCTGGCGGCGACAATTGGGCACTCCACGCGCGTGGTGCCCATGCCGCGGCGGCCAGGCCTGATGGGCCCGCACCTCACCGCGCTGGCGTCGCAGCCACCCGCCGCCGCGACGGCCGCCACCACATCCTCCCTGGTGGCCGAGTCGTCGACGTCAGCCACCTCCAGGGGTGCGGTCTTCGCGGGCCTGGCGACCGTCGCCGCGTCCGCAATGACCTCCCGCAATTTTTTTTGCGAAGAGGTCGGCGTTGCTCTCGCGCCGCTCCCCCCCGAACTCGAAAATTCGAGCCCCGGTCATTGTCCGCCGGCAGGTGATATTGCTGATCCCTAGTTGCGTGGGATCAGCGTTGGAACGAGCCCGTCTGAGGACGGACTCGTACGTCGCCCCCCGCTCCGCGGCCTCCGGGGTGATTGTTACCACGACGGCCGCGGTTCGGGGAGGAGGAGGCAGTTTCCTGCCGGCGGCTGGAGCCGTTTTGGCTGGAGGTGCGGTCGCTGCGGGCGCTGCGGACGCTGCGGGCGCTGCGGGCTTCTTCTTGCCCTTCTTCACCACCTCCGTCCACGACATGTTGGCCGGGGTGGTGGACGGAAGAAGGGCGTCCTGGGTTTGGGGAGGGGCCGGCTGGGTAGCGGAGGAAGGCCCGGGCACCGGCTCGGGCGCCCCCTCTGGGCTTGTGTTGGTAGGGGCTTGCGGAGGAGGAGGGGCCGCTTTGCTCCTCTTGCCCCCACCTTTGCCCTTCCCTGCGGGCTGGGCGCCCGCTGCCGGGCCCGCCTGGGGCACGGGTCCCGGCTCCACCTGTGGCGAGCTCTTGTCCGCCGCTAGCGGTGGGCGGAGTCGCCTTTCCGGCAGGAGCCGGTCCTCTATGCCCGCTAGGCAGGCCCTGGTAAAATTCCTCTCCTCCACTATCACCCTCCTGATAATTTCCTCCAGGTTGGAGGAGGAGGAGGGGATGGAGGCCACCACTGCCGGTGCCCGTTCGGCCTGAATGGGCCGGGCCGTGGCCTCAGCCAGCTTTTGGTGCAGCTGGCTGACCTCCAGCTGCAGGCGGTCGACGCGCGCCTGCAGCTGCCGTGTTTCTTCTGACGCAGTGCGCTGGGCCACCTCCTGGATGATAGCGCGCATGCTCGCGGCCCGGCACTTGAGGGCCTTCTGAAAGGTACCCTTCAGGTGGGAGGACTTGGTGGCGATCTCAATGATCTCCCCCTCATCCTCCTCCGCCATCTTCTCCAGCTCGCCCAAGGAGCGGTCCGCGTACTGGAGGAGGGACGCGCCGTACCCGGACTTGGCCCGGGCAGCGCGCGCCTGCTGCTCCTTGGCAGCGACCCGCTCCTCGAGGTCCTGCTGGGCCTGCGCCCGCTTGGCCAGGTTCGGGCGGCGCTCAGCCTCCAATAAGCCCACATCGTGGGTGCAAGGCGAAGTGGAGGTCAAGGAAGGGCTCGAGGCCCTTTTAGACTTCAGCTTCTTCTTCGTCCTAGCTACGGCCGATCCAGAGGAGGTCTCGGACTCAAACTTCCGCTTCGTACGGTCGTATTCAGCCGCCGACGTGCCTGCATTGGAGTCGTCAGAGTCCGACACCTCGTCTGGCCTGCAAAAGAAGCTGGCCGCAGATGGTGCGCGGTCAGCTTCCGACGCCGAAGCGCCGTCGGCGTGGCCCTGAGAAGGGCCGTTTAGATCGTCCTGAGAGGAGCGATGTGATAAAAAGCGCCCCGAGGCGTCACGGCTTGGTTTCTTTTTCATCTTATCGTAGACACACAGCAATTAAAATAAAATCCGGCAGGTAAAACAGTATTTCAATAAAAGTCTACGATGTCACAGCGCACTTTAGCCGCCGGTCTGCCACTCCATTACGGTGGTCAGACACAGCGTTGCCCGGGGGATACTGCGTGGAAGTATGCGCTGTGGGGGATCCCCCAACCTAACCTAACCTTTTTTTTTTTTTTTTTTTTTTTTTTTTTTTTTTTTTCTCGCTGAGAAATGACAGTTACGCACTTCCGCTCGCTGGGGGGGCGAGACGGGGAGTGTGGGACTCCCTGTCGCATGACGGCGACAGTATACCCACTAAAACTCAGCGGTGTTCCCTCCGGCGCCTTGTTGGGAGGGCTGTGGGAGACGTACTGCGTCCACGGCCCTCTGGCGCGTGCCCGCCTAGATGGCGGGCCCTACGTGCCCCCCGGGCTGGGGGGCGACGGGAATGGCCGGGAACACCTGGCCACTCCCGTCCGGCGCTGGTGAAGGCGCGTGCAGTGCAGGCAGGGGTGCCCCCGCACCCGTTGCCTGCTGGCCTCCACCAGGGAGGAGTCGGAGGTGCTCGTCATACTGACGTCTTCTCCGACCCCTCCTCCGCCTGCGGAGCGCCGGCGCGAGAGGGTCGTCCTCGCGCGCGCGCTCCGCCGCCTCCTTCTGCGACATGACCTGTTCACAGAAGGAGGCTACCGCCGCCCAGGACCCCTCGTCCCCCAGCATGGCGTTGATCACGCCGGGGAGCGAGAGGTCCGGCCCGATCGCCGCAACGAGATCGCGGCGCGGCTCCGACCACGACGGGCACTCCTCCAGGGTGTGCTGCGCCGTGTCCACCGCCGCGCCGCAATCGCGGCACGACGGTGTCTCCTCCCGACCGATGCGGTGCAGGTAGGCCCCGAAACATCCGTGGCCGGTCAGCACCTGCGCCAGTCGGAAGGAGACCACCCCGTGCGACCGATCGAGCCACTCTTGCAGGAGCGGCCCGATCGCGTCGAGTGTGCGGCGACCGAATGCCGCGGTGGCGAGGTCCGTCGCCCAGTGCCGGACGACGGCTTCCTTCGCCTCCCGCCGGACGGCCTCCCTCTCTTGCGGGGCTGGGCGCTCTCCGCTCGCCCGCCGCCCCGCCGTCCACTCGTACACTCTGGCGAGCACCCACGCCTCGAGTTCCCAAGGCGGGGTGCCCGCCAGAGTGCACGCCGCCGCGAAGCCCACCGTGCGGTAGGTCCGCGCCACCCGCTGGGCTATGGCCCTCTGCGGGGCCCGCAAGGCCGCGGCGTTCTCCCTCCTCTGGAGGGAGTCCTCCCAGATGGGGGCCCCGTAGGTGGCCATACTCCTCAGGATGCCGGCGTAGAGTCGCCGGCATCGGACGCTGGGCCCCCCCACGTTGGGGAGCAGCCACGAGAGGGCGCCCGCGGTCTTCAGCAGGCGCGCTGACAGCCCGCGGAAGTGCGGGCCGAAGCGCCACCTGCTGTCGAGCACGAGGCCCAGGTATTTCATCTGGGCCCCGACCGCGATGCGGACGCCCTCCACGTGGATGTGGGCGTCGGGCGGGGGGCGCTGCCGCTGCCGAGGACCGTGGAAGTACACGGCCTCGGTTTTGTGCAGCGCCACCGTCAGGCCGAGGCGGCGGATCCTCCCCGCGACGAGGGAGCCGCCCGCCGAGGCCAAGTTGGCCGCCTCTCCGAAACTCTCCCCCCGGGCGGTGAGGAGAGTGTCGTCCGCGTAGCAGACGACCCTGACGCCCCGGGGGAGAGTTCCCCGCAGGAGCCAATCGTAGCCGACGTTCCAGAGCAGGGGCCCAACGACCGACCCCTGTGGAACGCCGGCTTCGGCGGGATATCGCCGGACTCGGCCAGACCTGTCCACCAGGAGGACCTCCCTGTCCTCCAAGTAGCTGGCCAGCAGACGCCGCAGGTATGGAGGCACTCCGTGGAAGCGGAGCGCCTCCAGGATGGTAGAGTGGGGGATCGAGTTGAAGGCGTTGGCTATGTCGAACGACACCGCCAGCAACCCGTCCCCCGCCTGCATGGCCTCCTCCACCTGCCCCTTGAGGCAGGCCAGTGCGTCCACCGTCGAACGCTCAGCCCGAAAGCCGAACTGAGCGTCCGACAAGTCCGGTCCGACATCCCGCAGGTGCTCCTTTAAGCGGGCGGCGACAATCCCCTCAAACATTTTCCCGACATCCGGCAGGAGCACAATCGGCCGGTATGCCGAGGGGGAGTCCGCCGGGCGGCCCTCCTTGCGAAGGAGGCACAGTTGGCCCTCCTTCCACGGTTTCGGGAACCTCCCCGACGCGAAGCATGCGTCGAAGAGGTCCCGAAACCGCGCCTCCATTTGGGTGGCGGCGATCGCCACCACCCTTGCGGGGACCCCGTCGGGGCCCGGAGCCTTCTTCCCGGCGCGGGCACGGTCGATGGCCGCGCCGAGCTCCGACTCCGTGACCGGCGGGGCCTCCTCCTCCTCCGCAACGTGCGGCGACAGCGGCGGCGGCGGCGGCGGAGCCATCACAGGCGGGGTGAAGCTGCCCCTGCGCGGAAACAGGGACCGCACCACCCCGTCCAGGAGGGAGGGCTCCAGGGTCTCGGCAACGGGGGGGCCGAAGGGGCGCAGCTTGCTGCGCGCCACCTTGTATGGCCTCCCGAAGGGGTCGTTGTCGAGACCCTCCAGCATCTCGGCTCTCGCCGAGTCCTTGGCCGTGGCGATGGCCCGATCGAGGACCGTCTTGGCCTCTACGTACGCCTCGTAGAGGCGGTCCTCGTTGGCCAAGTCTCTGCGACGCCGCTGCCGACTCCGCGTGTAGGCCCTCCTGGCCCGCACGCACGCTGCACGGAGCTCCGCCAGCTCCGCCGACCACCAGTACACGGCCCGTCTGGCTGGCGGCCGGCGAGACCGAGGCATGCTGGAGTTGCACACCTCGGTCAGGGAATCCCCCAGCTGCCGCGCAGCGGTGTCCACGTCCGGACCGGCGGCGGGCGGCGACAGCCAGTCCTGGATGAACGCCGCCTCCGCCGCCGCCTCCCTGTCCAGGTGGGTCAGGGCCCACCGCGGGAACGGCGATTGCCCCGACCCAGCGGACTCTCCGGAGCCCCTGGCGGAGACGATGTCGAACCGCACGTAGCGGTGGTCCGACAAGGTCTCCACCAACTCCACCCGCCAGTCCACGACGCGGGCGGCTATCGCGGGGGTGGCGAACGAAACGTCCACCACCGACCCTCCCCGCTGCCGCACACACGTGTGGACCGCCCCCCTGTTGAGCAGGGAGACGCCGGACGTGGCCGCCCAGAGCTCCACGGCGCGACCTCGGACGTTGCACGAGGCGGCCGGGTTGCCCCAGGCTGCCGACTTGGCGTTCAGGTCGCCCAAGACTACGACCTGACGCGGCGCCGCCCTGCCGACCACGGCGGCCAGGACCCCGAGAAAGTCCTCGAAGTCCTGCAGGGAGCGGTTTGGGGAGAAGTACACGGCCACGAGGGCCGAGTCTCCCCACGCGGCGGCCACGTATCCCGGTCCCCTCTCTAATAGCGAGAGGGGAGGGGAGTCCGTGGAAGACCGCGCCGCTAGTGCCACCAAGCCGTCCTCGTCGCCCAGCCAGCTGCCGGGGATCGAGTACGGCTCGGCGACCGCCACCACGTTCACCAACCACTCGGCCATGACTTGGACCACCAGATCCTGGGCCGCTTTACAGTGGTTGGTGTTCGCCTGGAGGAAGCGATGACGGTCGACCCTATCCATCGATCGTCATTGCTCCCCCCTCTGTTGCCGCCGCTGGAGCTGCGGCGGCGACGACGACGGCGGTGGCGGCGGAGGCGGCAGGTCGGACCTGCGCCTGCACCACTCCCTTTTTGACGGGGGGCTTACAGCTCCCGCCCGCCATCTTGTGGTCGGCAGGGCGGCCACTGGCGGCGCACGTCACGCAATGCGGCGTGGCGGCGCCGCAGGCGGCATTTTTGTGCCCCTGGAGCCCGCAGCGGTAGCACGCGTCCCCCCAGTCGGCCTTGGAGGGACACGTGGCCCGGGTGTGGCCGAGTGCGAAGCACTTGAAGCAGCGCATCGGGCCGTCTTCAAGCGCTCGCACCACGGCCGTGCTCAGGCCCAGGGGCAGCCGCCCCTTGGTCGCAGCGAGGAGAGCCCTGGCGGCGACGATGGGGCACTCCACGCGCGTGGTGCCCATGCCGCGGCGGCCAGGCCTGATGGGCCCGCACCTCACCGCGCTGACGTCGCAGCCACCCGCCGCCGCAACGGCCGCCACCACGTCCTCCCTGGTGGCCGAGTCATCGACGTCGGTCACCTCCAGGGGTGCGGTCTTTACGGGCCTGGCGACCGTTGCCGCGTCCGCTATGACCTCCCGCAGTTTATCCGCGAAGAGGTCGGCGTTACTCTCGCGCCGCTCCCCCCCGAACTCGAAGATTCGGGCCCCGGTCATGGTCCGCCGGCAGGTTATGTTGCTGATCCCGAGTTGGGTGGGATCAGCGTTGGTACGGGCCCGTCTGAGGACGGACTCGTACGTCGCCCCCCGCTCCGCGGCCTCCGGGGTGATTTTCACCACGACGGCCGCGGTTCGGGGAGGAGGAGGCAGTTTCCTGCCGGCGGCTGGAGCCGTCTTGGCTGGGGGAGCGGTCGCTGCGGGCGCTGCGGACGCTGCGGGCGCTGCGGGCTTCCTCTTCTTGCCCTTCTTGACCACCTCCGTCCACGACATGTTGGCCGGGGTGGTGGAGGGAAGAAGGGCCTCCTGTTTCATCTGGGGAGGGGCCGGCTGGGTAGCGGAGGAGGGCCCGGGCACCGGCTCGGGCGCTCCCTCTGGGCTCGTGGTGGTAGGGGCTTGCGGAGGAGGAGGAGCCGCTTTGCTCCTCTTGCCCCTGCCTTTGCCCTTCCCAGTGGGTTGGGCGCCCGCTGCCGGGCCCGCCTGGGGCACGGGTTCCGGGTCCGTCTGGGGCGAACTCTTGTCCGCCGCTAGCGGCGGGCGGAGTCGCCTTTCCGGCAGGAGCCGGTCCTCTATGCCCGCGAGGCAGGCCCTAGTAAAGTTTCTCTCCTCCGCTATGACCCTCCTAATAATTTCCTCCAGGTTGGAGGAGGAGGAGGAGGAGGAGGAGGAGAGGGGGGCCACCGCTTCTGGTGCCCGTTCCGCCTGGATGGGCCGGGCCGTGGCCTCAGCCAGCTTCTTGTGCAGCTGGCTGACCTCAAGCTGCAGGCGGTCGACGCGCGCCTGCAGCTGCCGTGTTTCTTCTGACGCAGTGCGCTGGGCCACCTCCTGGATAATAGCGCGCATGCTCGCGGCCCGGCACTTGAGGGCCTTCTGAAAGGTGCCCTTCAGGTGGGAGGACTTGGTGGCGATCTCAATGATCTCCCCCTCATCCTCCTCCGCCATCTTCTCCAGCTCGCCCAAGGAGCGGTCCGCGTACTGGAGGAGGGACGCGCCGTACCCGGACTTGGCCCGGGCAGCGCGCGCCTGCTGCTCCTTGGCAGCGACCCGCTCCTCGAGGTCCTGCTGGGCCTGCGCCCGCTTGGCCAGGTTCGGGCGGCGCTCGGCCTCCAATAAGCCCACATCGTGGGTGCAAGGCGAGGTGGAGGTCAAGGAAGGGCTCGAGGCCCTTTTAGACTTCAGCTTCTTCTTCGTCCTAGCTACGGCCGATCCAGAGGAGGTCTCGGACTCAAACTTCCGCTTCGTACGGTCGTATTCAGCCGCCGACGTGCCTGCATTGGAGTCGTCAGAGTCCGACACCTCGTCTGGCCTGCAAAAGAAGCTGGCCGCAGATGGTGCGCGGTCAGCTTCCGACGCCGAAGCGCCGTCGGCGTGGCCCTGAGAAGGGCCGTTTAGATCGTCCTGAGAGGAGCGATGTGATAAAAAGCGCCCTGAGGCGTCACGGCTTGGTTTCTTTTTCATCTTATCGTAGACACACAGCAATTAAAATAAAATCCGGCAGGTAAAACAGTATTTCAATAAAAGTCTACGATGTCACAGCGCACTTTAGCCGCCGGTCTGCCACTCCGTTACGGTGGTCAGACACGGCGTTGCCCGGGGGATACTGCGTGGAAGTATGCGCTGTGGGGGATCCCCCAACCTAACCTAACCTTTTTTTTTTTTTTTATTTTTTTTTTTTTTTTTTTTTTTTTTGACGCTGGGAAAAAATGCGTTACGCATACCCTCCCGTCGGGGGACAGGAGGGGTATGTGGGACTCCCCGGTCTGACCCGGTATACCCACTAAAACAACCCAGCGGCACTCCCGCTTCGTCCTGGTGGCGGAGGACTGGGAGATTGGCGCAGCCTTTGCGTCCAGACCTCCGCTGACGTTTGCCCGTCAGCGCGGACCCCTCACACCCCCCCCGTGGGGAGGGGGACGGGCCCGGGAGTGACCGACGAAGGTGGTGGCGATGGGTGCGATGCGGGCGACGGTACCCCCGTGCCTGTCGCCCGCCCATCACCACCGTGAGGAGGGAGAGGACGGCGCCCTCGCCGACCCCTTCTTCGTCTGCGAAGCGGTGCGGCGAGAGGGTCGTCCTCCCGCGCGCGCTCCGCCGCCTCCTTTTGCGACATCACGGCCTCGCAAAAGGAGGCGACCGCCGTCCAGGCTCCCTCGCTCCCCAGCATGGCGTTGACCACGCCGGGAAGCGAGAGGTCCTGCCCAACCACCGCGGTCAGACCGCGGCGCGGCTCGGTCCAGGCTGGGCACACCTCCAGGGTGTGCTGCGCCGTGTCCTCCGCCGCGCCACACTCGTGGCACGCCGGGGTTTCCTCCCTCCCGATCCGATGCAGGTGCGATCCGAAACAGCCATGGCCGGACAACACCTGCACCAGACGGAACGAGAGGAAACCGTGGGGCCGCTCGAGCCAGCTCCGCAGAACCGGACCGAGCGCGTCCAACGTCCGGCGGCCGAAGACGGCGGTGGCGAGGTCCTGCGTCCAGTGCAGGACGATGGCGTCCTTCGCCTCGCGGCGCACGGCCTCTCGCTCTTCGGCGACGGGGAGCTCCCCGAGCGCCTTTCGGCTCGCCGTCCACTCGTACACTCTGGCGAGCACCCACGCCTCCAGCTCCCAAGGAGGGGTGCCGGCCAGAGCGCACGCCGCCGAAAAGCCCACCGAGCGGTAGGCCCTCGCCACCCGCAGTGCAATGGCCCTTTGGGGCCTGCGGATGGCGGTCGCATTCTCCCTCCTGTGGAGGGAGTCCGCCCAGATGGGGGCCTAGTATAGGGCCATACTCCGCAGTATGTTGGCGTACAGGCGCCGGCATTTCGCCTTGGGCCCCCCCAGGTTCGGGAGCAGCCAGGAGAGGGCGTCCGCGGCCTTCAACAGGCGCGTCGACAGCCCGCTGAAGTGCGGGCCGAAGCGCCACCTGTCGTCCAGCACCAGGCCCAGATACTTCATCTGGGGCTGGACCTCTACCCGGACGCCCTCCACGACGATGTGGGCATCGGGAGGGCAGCGCTGCCGGGGCCCGCGAAAGAACACGGCCTCCGTCTTGTGCAGCGCCACCCTCAATCCGAGGCGGCGGATCCTCCCTGCGACCAAGGATCCGCCAGCCGACGCCAGACAGGCCGCGTCCGCAAAGCTCCTCCCCCGGGCAGTGAGGAGAGTGTCATCCGCGTAGCAGATGACACTCGTGCCCTGGAGGAGGGCTCCCCGCAGGAGCCAATCGAACCCGATGTTCCACAAGGGGGGCCCCAGCACCGATCCCTGTGGAACACCGGACTCTGCGCCATACCGCCTTATCGTGGCCGTCCTGTCCACGAGGAGGACCTCTCTGTCCTCCAGGTAGCTGGACAGGACGCTCCGTAGATATTGGGGCACTCCGTGATACCGGAGCGCCTCCAATATCGTCGAGTGGGGGATGGAGTTGAAGGCGTTGGCAATGTCGAATGACACCGCAAGCACCCCATCCCCCGCCTCCACCGCCTCCTTCACCTGGCCCTTCAGTAGGGCCAGCGCGTCGATCGTCGAACGCCCTCGACGGAAGCCGAATTGGGCGTCCGACAGATCCGGCCCTACCCCACGCAAGTGGCTATCGAGCCGGGAGGCGACGATCCCCTCGAACAGTTTTCCGACCTCATCAAGCAGGACGATGGGCCGGTATGCCGGAGGGGATCGTCCCTCCTTTCGGAGGAGGCAGAGTTGCCCCTCCTTCCACAGCTTCGGGAACCTCCCAGCCGCAAAACACGCACTGAAGAGGTCCCGAAGCCTGCCCTCCATTTCGGAGGCGGCAATAGCCACCACCCGTGCGGGGACGCCGTCCGGTCCGGGGGCCGTCTTTTTCGCGCGAAGGCCGAGAACCCCCGCGTAGAGCTCCGCCGCCGTCACCGGGGGGACCTCCTCCTCCTCCGGCGAAGCCGCTCCTTGCGGGGGGTCCATCGTTGGTGGGGTGAAGTCGGTCCTGCGCGGAAACAGGGACCGGGCCACCCCATCCAGCAACGATGGCTCGAGGGTTTCCGTCAGTGGGGGACCATACGGGCGGAGCTGGTTCCGCGCTGCCTTGTATGGTCTCCCATACGGATCCCTGTCGAGACCCTCGAGCATCTCGGCCCTCGCCGAGTCTTTGGCAGCGCCCATTGCAGACTTGAGGACCGCTTTCGCCTCTAGGTAAGAGGCGTATAGGCGGTCCTCCTCTGCCCGAACTCGGTTTTGGGCGCTGCGCCGACGGCTCCTCGTGTAGGCCCTTCTGGCCGCCACGCAGGTGGCCCGGAGCCCCGCCAGCTCCTCCGTCCACCAGTAGCGCCACAGCCCCCCATCGCTGCGACTGCCGCCACCACCTCCTCCTTGGTGACGGAGTCGTCCAGCTCAGCCACCTCAATGGCCGCCGTCTTCACCAGTCGGGCCACCTTGGCCGAGTCAGCGATGACCTCCTGCAGCTTGGCTGCGAAGAGGTCTGCGTGGGCACTTCCCTCCGCCCCCGGGAACTCGAAAATACGAGCCCCGGCTTGGGTCCGCCGGCAAGACACATTGCCGATCCCCAGTTTGGTAGGATCGGCGTTGGCACGCGCCCGCACCAAGATGGAGGCGTAGGTCTCCCCTCGCCCCGCGGCCTCCGCGGTGAGCGTCACCACGACGGCCGCGGTTTTTGGGGGGACCAGCCGCCCCTTTCCCCTCCCTTTCTCTTTCTCCTTCTCCTTGCCGGTCGTCTGCGACCGGCCGGGAGCAGTGGTGGCGGGGACGGCAGGGGCGGCCGTCGCCGACCTCTTGCCCTTACCCTTCCCCTTCCCCTTGCGCACCTCCGTCCACTCGTTGGACGGGGTGGTTGAGGGGAGGAGGGCGTCCGCCTGGGAGGAGGAGGACGGCCCCGGCTCGCTCCGCCTCTTGTCCGCCTCAAGCGGCGGTCGGAGGCGTTTCTCCGGCAGGAGCCGGTCCTCTATGCCTGCAAAGCAGGCTCTTGTGAAGGCCCTCTCCTCCATCACAACCTTGCGGATGGTATCCTCAAGGTTGGAGGAGGCGGGGGCCCCCGCCGCTGGGCTCGTCGCGGCTTGTTTGGGCCGGGCCGTGGCTTCCGCCAGCTTCTGGTGAAGCTGGCTGACCTCCAACTGCAGGCGATCGACCTTCGCCTGCAGTTAACCTAACCCAGTCACACGGCGCCCCTACTGGTATTTTTCGCGATAACCAATATGTGTCGTATATCATTAGAAGCGCGCTGCCGAGACGCACGTGAATGTGCAAAAATTTTGTGAAAAAGTGGAAAATTGTGGCCAATAAAGGCAAAAAACTTTTTGGAAAAAATCGGAAAACGTTTTCCTGCCCGATTTTGTACGGGCCGTTAAAAATTGGAAACTGCAGCAAGGTGCGTGAGCACGAGACCTATCTCCAGACACCCCACTCGGGGTAATCCGACCAGGGGTGCGGGAGATACAGCATAAATTGTCCGGCCGCGAGGAGCGTGGCCAAGGTTCCCGTGGGTTCGGACGGGACCCGGGACCAAAACTCGAGAGCGCAGCAGACGAGGAGCCGGGTGGCGAAAAAAGATCGAGGAAATTCAGTGTGGAGGACCCCTAAATTGTACATATAAACTTTTTCCATTTTTAAAAATTCTATTCCTGGAAAACCAGGATAGATATAGTGTTTCCCATAGCTTTAAAAAATTAGGCAAATTTAGCTTTATCTAGTGTGAAAATTTTGTAATTATAGATTTAGTAGTTTTAAAGATACATTGATTTTAGTTTGCAAAAATTCGGGGGTTGGATACATCCACTCCAAGACCTGTTTTTAAAATTTTAATTAATAACTTAAGGGTCCTGCCAAGTGAATTGCCCCAGTCTGCAATTTTATCTGCGGTTTTTAGACCTCAAAAACCGAAATATTGGAAATATTTTTAACCCATCATTATTATAACTGTAAATTGGGGGTTGAAGGAGGGGTGGAGTACGCCCGGATTTTTGGTACCTCGCGGGGACGGGGCAGACCCACTTCCGAGCCGAGTCCCGGATTTTTCAGTACACGGGAGGTCCGAAAACCACGACATTTGCGGTTGTGAAAGTGGGAACAACCCTCTTTGACGCTTCCTCACAAGCGTACCCCTTGGCCGAAAAATCGGGAACGTGGGTCGGGAGAAAGGGGAAACTCCCCCGCGTCTGCCGACGTATAGAGAATCCGAGCGTCTCATGTAGAACTATAATTATAGCCCCCCGAAGTCGAGATAGTATTCGGCAAAAACTGAAAAATTAACTTTGTTTCCACAATAGATCTAGGTTACCAAGCCGCTACCCTCAACTTCTATTATCAATCCGAAGAAATTTCTAGAAAAATATTTCCAATATTTCTTAATAACACCCAACAATTAAAACTTGACAAGACAGCAACACTAACACGTTAGAACACAAAGTTGGAAAAATCCCTTGCCTCAAGTTTGGAAATTTCGGAAATTTCACCAACCGGGAGTCGAACCCGGTACCCAAAAATTGAATATCTCGGAAACCAGAAGAGATAGGCGGATTTGGACTCCAGATTCGGCCTGTGTAGTGTCGTTAGCCACGACACTAAGGTGAAAACCGTAGACGAGATATCGATTCCCTCCCTCATTTTCCATTTTCCGCAACTTTTCTTTTCCTTACCTCTTGCGGGCCATATCTCGGAAGCGAGAGGAGATAGAGCCAAACCGACTTCGAATTTAGCCTTTGTGGTGTCAACACCACGGCATAAGTCGTATAAGAGGTATCCTTTCCCCCCCTTTTGGAACCGCCACCCCTTATTTTAAAAAAATCGATATCTCGGAAACTACGAGGCTTGGGAAAATTTTGACTGCAGATTTAGATTAAGTGCTTTTAATTCTTTCTTTCATATTAGTTTTTATTTAATTATTTTTTGACTTTACCCCCCTTTACAGGGTTAAACGTTATTTAGATTATAGTTTAGAGTTTAGTTGACAAATTTTACCCCCCTATACAGGGACAGACAGACATATTGACAATAATATTAAATTATTATATTTTATTTTATTTTAAATTTTAATTTCAATTTTAATTTTAACTTTACTTTTATTTAAATTTGACTATTTTCCCCGATCAGTGCCGTGCCCTATACACACGAGCCCACACACCACACCAAGATGATGCCAGGAGTTCGCACCCCGGTAACAGGGAGAGGGTCGGGAGCTGGAGCCAGCAGACCACAAGGGTCTGTGTCGCCTAACCGCCAGGGAAAGGGGATATCCCTAACCTATGGTGCGACCGCTCCCGCCTCTACTCCCAGCCCAGCGGGCCTGATTGGACAGACGCTGGACGCCGCCAGGACCTTCATTCGCAGACCGGAACGCAAGAGAAGGTCTATAGACCTAATGCAGCAATATGAGAAGCAGACCGATATCTTCGCTACACTGTCTAGCGATAAATTACTCCAGGATGTCATGAAGACATTTGAGGATATTCCTAGCAGAGTTAGGGACTATCCTCAAATGAGGAAAGACATTAAGACCTACCTGGAGACTCAGTCAGATAGAGGTCTGCGGATCATATTCGAGCTGAGCAAGCGAATGAGGAGCCTGGAAACAGCCTCAAAAGCCCCACCCACCAGGACCGACGCCGAACCTACATCACCCGAACTGAGGGAGGTTTTGGAGAGGCTGGAAGGGGTGGAAATAAATTTAAATACGCGGCTAAATGACCTCAAAGATCAAGTCTCGAAAGGAGTGCAAGAAATGAAGCTTGAATGTAATGAATGCGGCGCCGACATCCTCGACAAGGTCTTCGACAAGTTCGACGAGGTCGGTCTGAAGACCGACGAGGTCGGTTTGAAGATCGACGCCGTCCAGGCGAGCATGGACCACACGACGGAGGGGGTGAGGACCCTCGGTTGTGTTGCGGCCAGGCTCAAGGACCAAGTTGGTGATCTTGCCGGAGATGTCGCCGCCAGGACCGACCGGCTAAAGGAGGTCATGCGGGAGGTTGTGGTCGAACCCAAAACGGACCCGCCGACATACGCCAGTGTCACGGCAGTCAAACCCTGGCACCGACCGGCGCTTCACTCTATGGCGGTCACCTTGGAGGGCAGCCAGGAGACTGCGGACGAGGTGCTCGCCAGGGTGAAGGAGGCGGTCGACGCCAGGGGGACTGGCCTAAAGATCAACAAGGTAAGAAAGGCGAAAAACCAGACAGTAATACTGGGATGCGACTCTGAAGAAGAATACAAAAAAGTAAAAGACAGGATCGAGAGCCGAGGCGGAGGGCTAGTAGTAGCGCCGATGAAAAATAAAAACCCGCTCGTCGTCCTCAAGGACGTCTTTTTGGACAGTGAGGACGACGAGCTGGCGAAGGCGCTCTACTTACAAAACGAAAATATATTTAGGGACCTTAGTCAGGACGACAGAGAGATTACTGTTAAGTACAAGAAGAGGACCAGGAACCCCAGGACGGCGCACGTTGTCGTCCAGGTCAGGCCCAAAGTATGGCAGAGGATGACGGAGGCTGGGGCCCTCTACCTTGACCTGCAAAGGGTCAGGGTCGAGGACCAATCTCCGCTCATCCAATGCACGAAGTGCTTGGCATTCGGACACGGCCGGAAATTTTGTACAGAGAGTGCAGACAGATGCAGTCACTGCGGGGGTCCGCACCTTCGCGAGAAGTGTGCGGAGTTGAACCGCGGTGCTGCAACTGCCTGCACTCGAAGTTCCAAAGGACCGGCCACAACGCTTTTAGCGTGGAGTGTCCGGTGCGCAAGAAGTGGGACTACCTGGCTCGGACGACAACGGCGTATGCCTGAGCGGTTCCTTAGGACGTACACCACACAAGTAACACACATAACACGCACAATAACACATAAGATATATAAAACATATAATAATTATATAGAAATATATCAAAACACGCACAAAACACAAAACATGCACCGCATAACACCCCTCAGAACACAAACACAAACACAGATATATAATATATATTATAAATATATACGTATATATCAAAACATGCACGAAACACTAAAACATGCACTACACACAACCCGAAAACACAGAGAAAACACAAAACGCAGAACAAAAAATGGTAATAAATATCGTATTATGAGAATATATATATTTTATTGCCAGAACATATAATAGATAAACAAATGCAAAATGTTTGCGACTCACGTGGCGTATACCCTATTAGATCAAACAATTTAACTGTGTTACAATCGTTGTCCGGTAACCAAATGGAACATTTAATGGTATGTAACTGTGTGTGCAAACCAAATATGTAAAACCACTTCTAATAAACCGGAAACAATAGTACTAAGCAGTGGATTGATAGGTTTAACCTCTTTTTGTACTTATTATGTTAGTAAGTATAAGATAAGCTGTACTTTGTATTACATAGGTGTTAGAAAATAAATACTAAATAAACATGTTAAAAATAGGACATATATGTAAATTAGAAAACAAAAATATATTAAAATAGTAATACATAGATGTAGTTTATACTACACGTCTGTAATTAACAAGATAATAATCTCGAGTAGAAAATAAATGTAATAAAATAGGAAAGCACATGCTCAGATATATTATAGTAATAAGATGTTTATGTTATATAAAATGTTACTTAGAAATGAGAAGTTTAGATATATAATATTAGTAAATAAAACATGTTAGTAAGTACTAGACATAAGGAACTATGTAAATAAAACAAATTAGTACACTAAATTACCCCTGAATAAATAAAAACAAACATAGTAGAGTAGATTATCATATGCGGGAGTCCCACCCGGCGAAGTATGAAAGGTTGTATGAAAGAAAGATATAGTATGAAGAATGAAAGTGCGAGAGGCATAAAAGAAGAACTGGAATGAATGAGATAGTTAGTTACAAAAGGTCCTGGTGGTCTCATGACCGGGGAAAAGCAGAAAAAAAAAGAAAAAAAAAAAAAAAAAACCTAACCTAACCTAACCTTGCCTAATTACTAAGCACATGAACAATACGAAATATCAACTACTCACGTGGTGTGTACCCTTATAAGATGAACCCCTTCTTGTTTATATACCATATGTTAGTAGATAAAAGATGAAATACTTTGTATTACATAGACAATAGTACCAAATAAATATGTAGAAATGAGATATATTATGTTAACTAGAAAAAAGGACTGTATTAGAATAATATTATATAAATACAATTTAGATAACATGTATATGTAAGAAATATGATAGAAATTAACTAGGAAATAAAAAGCATTAAGATAGGAAAACACCTGTATACATATATGAAGAGGCAGGACGGCCTGGAGGCCCTTCACCAGAACTCATCTTCTTCTAATTATGTGGGTAGGTGGGCGCGGAAATAAGAATAAAATGATTCGGGTCACAATCGACGTATTTTAATCACTGTTCACAAGAATCACAATGTAATTAGTTAATTAGCGATTACTACTACACGAAATCAACTTAATTAAATCTTAAAACAGCGTGATGGCGAAGATTCTGAGCGATTCGTCACAAGCGTGGTGCGCGGGCGCCGTCTCGTTCAAAAGTGAGTTAAAGATGGCCGTCCGCACTACCATCGACAATGACGCTTCGCTAGGTTGACGTTTACAGTCCCGTCAACCTGACGTTTGACGTAAACGCCGTCACGGCCGGACTGACTTGCGACCGTCCTCGGGCGATTTATCTGAAACAAATTATGATAACTGCATAGTCCGTTCGCTCATCCTGACTTAATCATTTTCATCAGCACATAAACACTGAAATAATTTAATGACTTGGACTAACCAGGCAAGTGTATCGCTTAGCCAACCGTAAGGTGTGACTCGAACTACACTTCAGTAAGACCAGTCGGCAACCCATTTGATACCAATTCAGGCTAGAATTTAGGCAAGACAACACATTTACGTCCTTGTAAACCTCCAGACAAGTCAATCCTAACAAGGATGTGACCCGGACGACACAATTCGTCTCAAAAATAGCAAGCGATCATCCAGGACAAGTCAGCACCTGACTCGGACGACAAATTTCGTCTCAAAAATAGCAAGCGATCATCCAGGACAAGTCAGCACCAGACTTGGACGACAAATTTCGTCAGATGACGCTAAATAAACCACTATGACAAGTCAATCTGACAATGACTCGGACGACACATTTCGTCTACCTTCTGTGACGAGTGAACTGTGCCCTCTAACTATTCACTCTGGAATAGTAGGGACGACAGTTCTTCGCCCAGGATCAACAATTTCTACAGTTTAGGAATGTTACAGTACAGTAACGATAGTTTATACTATACCTATGATAGTGAATGGTCCTGTTCCGTATGCACTTCAACTTCATGAAGGACCTCCCATGTTTCAGGGTCTGAGTATACGCTCAGGGTGTCTGAGCTTGCAGTGACAGTGCGTGAGTCAGCCGAAGCAGTGTCCGAGCATACGGTCAAGGAGTCTAGACGGTCTAATGACTCGTTATCATTACTTGAGCACAAAATATTTTCTACATCATCAGACGCCGTCTCGGCCTCAACTTCATTTAAAAGACTAGTCGCGATTTCAAGTAATCCATCATGTCCCCGGGGTACTGCACGCAAATTCTCGTGGGAGTATTTAAGAGTTCGATTGGGAGCATCCACTATGCTTTTAAGTTCGTAGCGATCATTATTTAGAACTTCTGTTATCACGAATGGACCTCTAAATTTCCTATCCAATTTTGTTTGATTACGTTCACAGTTTTTGATGAACACGTAATCACCTTTAGAAAATGGTTTAATTTTTGCGCGGCCACGATTGAATCTAACTATTTCGTATTCAGAGGCTTTCTGGATGTTTGCTGATGCAACCTCCCTAACCGAATCAATATCCAAGCGAACCTCGTTGTCTTTATCAGTGCAGTTTATTTTGGACATACCCAGCGAATCGGATCGAATCCCGAACATAAGCTCTGATGGGGAGTATTTGGTTACGGTAGATTTTGTACTGTTTAGGGCAAGCTGAATATTCCCTAATTCGTCGCGCCACGTCTTATTAGGATCGTTTTCGACAATAGTTAAAAGGCTCTTTAAAGTACGCATCACTCGTTCAACCTGGCCATTGGCTCTACTCGCACCCGTCGCAATAAAGTGAAGTTTTATATTATGCTCACCACAAAAACTTTTAAAATCAGAACTGATGTAGCAGCGACCTTGATCTGCGATGATTCTTTTTGGCGCTCCAAAAAGGTAAACTGCTTTTTGCAGTGCATGTATTGCACTCTTTGCATCAACAGACGTGGTATGTTCGAGTAAAACGTACTTCGTGAAAGCGTCAATAATTACTGAGCAATACTCCTTCCGGTCGCTCTTCCCGCTAAGCTTTCCCGAAAAGTCAATATGGACTGTGTGCCAAGGCACAGACACTTTAGGAATCGGATGAAGCTGAACGGGTTGAGCTCCCGACGGGCCTTTAGAAGCCTTACAAACTATGCACGAATCTATGAATTTCCGAACACATTTAGACATATCCGGAAACCAATACTTCTCATAGAGCTTATCTAACGTTTTATCCCTACCTAAATGTTGCAATTCATTGTGAACATGATTTATGAGTGTCCAAATAAGAGATCGCGGAACTACTGGCAGCCAGGAGATCACTTTATTACGAACAATTTTCCTATAAAGGATACCTTCTCTGACATCATATGTTTGGGCTACTCCTTCAGGAAAACTGTTATTATGGTATTTTGTGATGAGGTCTTGGATTTCAGCATCCCTTTTTTGTTCCACTGATAACCAACCTTGGTGGAGCTCAACAAATTGAACAGATTTAGTTTGGACCTTTTCAGATTCTAAGGGAGTAACCGTATCAGAATTTGGAATAGGATTTCGAGACAAAAAGTCAGCGTGTTCCATTCTGCTGCCTTCGCGATAAACGATATCAAAGTCGTAAGCCTGCAAATATGCCCACCAACGATATACACGGGGAGTTAAATCCTTCTTAGACTTGGACGCCTTTAATGAATTGCAGTCCGTAACAACTACAAAACTCCTGCCATAAAGATAGTGTCTAAAATGTTCTACTGCTCTAACGACTGCTAACGTCTCAAGCTCATAAGAGTGGTAGCGAGATTCCGCATCTGACGTTCGACGGCTAAAGTATTCTACAACATGGGGAAGGTTGTCTTTCTTTTGTAAAAGGATCGCTCCGTAACCGTCCGAGCTAGCGTCTGTATGTAATTCTACAGGGAGTTCCGGGTCAAATATGGTAAGTACGGGTTCAGATGTAAGAATGTCTATTAACCTTTTGCGTATTCTCTCATGTTCAGTAGTCCAAGTAATTCGTCCTTTTAATTTTGTGAGAGGATATAAGGGACCCACAACTCGGGTGAAATCGGGGATGAATTTCCGGAAATAAGACGCTAATCCCAGGAATTGTCGCACATTCGTAGCTGACTTCGGTTCAGGGGCATCTACCAATGCTTGAATTTTCCGCGAATTGGGTCTGATCTCACCAGATTGCACAGAATATCCCAAATAATCGATCTTCTGCTTCATGAATTTACATTTTTTGAGGTTTAATGAAAAGCCAGCTTCCGACAATGCGGTCAATACATCGTCAAGACGCTGCAGACCCTCAGAGATGTCCACAGAGTGGCACAATACATCATCCATGTATATTAATGGTTTACCTTTTAAATGACTAATGGCTTTTGTTATACATCTCTGAAAGACTGCAGGCGCATTTCGCAAGCCAAATAGCATAGAAAGATATTCATATTGGCCCTCATTGGTGACAAAAGCAGTTTTCTGCACTGAATCGGGATGAACAGGAATCTGGTGGAACCCAGCCGCCATATCTAACGAGGAGAAGAAATTGGCCCCAACAAGCTGATCGATTTGTTCCTCTATACGGGGCAAAGGGTAACGTTCGGGCACTGTTTTGGAATTTAGCTCCCTGTAATCGACACATAATCTGTCTGTATTGTCCTTCTTTTTAACAAGAACAATGGGGCTTGCAAACGGGGAGGAACTCTCCTGAATCACTCCTGCATCTAATAATTTTTGGACCTGTTCCCTAATTATTTGTTTTTCTATGGGAGCACGCTTAGTGGGGCACCTATATACGACCTTTTGCGGATCCTCTAATCTAAGTTCACATACCCCTGTCTTAACCCGTTTGGTAGGTATTCCTTCTATAAAATTATTTGCATACTTTCTTAAGATTGAAATTAACATTTCTTTTTCGTGCCCCTGCAGATCTGTGTCAATATGATTCAAATCTGATGTATCTAAAGTCCTATTACAAAATTGAGATTGCTCTTTGGTGTATATTACTAGGTTATCATTATCAATCTTCACGCATAGTCCTAATCCAAAAATATCCCTACCAATTATTATAGGATCCGATATATTACAATCGGGGACCACATGGAACAGCAAGCTTATTAAACGTTCATCAATCTTAACTTCGCTCTGAATTTGTGTAGTGCATTGAATGTCATTACCTCCTATACCACTAAGATAAACGATATCCTTGCGCACAGTACCCAAGAGCTTATCGCAAAAACTTTCCTTTAAAAGTGAACAAGACGATCCGCTATCGAATAAAAAGGGGACAAGCTCACCGGATGATGTTTCCAAAGTACCTCTAGAAGGGCGGTGCTCGCAATGATGAACCTCCTTGACCGCAGCCTTGCTTCCGTTCTTCTTGTCGGGGCAGTTAGTTGTCACATGCCCCTTTTGTCCGCACGTGTAGCAGGTCACAGAAGTAATGTTGTCCGAAGCGCGTGATGAGCTCGGTGTGTCTTGAGATGTAGGTCCGGAATGATCACGACGTTTTCTACATTCTGCGAAGCGGTGACCCACTATTCCACAGAAGCTACATCTGCCTGAGAACCTTTCGTTGGGACGATAGCGCTTGATCTCAGGTTCGATGGTTTCCCCACCATCCGACCGACGCTTGAGAGATACACCTCCCAGTATTCGGAATAATTGAGTGCGAGTGGTAATATTGTGAGCGTTTAACTCGCGGCGTATCAGGCTGTCCTTTTGACAAAGTACTGAAGTCACAAATCCAGTCACTACTTCTTCGGGCATCACGGTCTTTGGAATTCGTTCTATCAAGTTCCATAGCCGAAGTGCAGATTCTGAAGCTGTTTCTTTGGCTCCGATTTGGAATCGTAGTATGTCATCAAAGTAGTCCTGAAGTAATTTAGGTTTAGAAAACTTCGCTATAAGAGATTGCTTGACTACGCTCCAGGTCATGTCTTGTAGGTTCAATTTGGTAATGCAAGATGTAGCTCGTCCTTTCAAAGCACTCGTAAGAGCCATGAGTAAGTCTATTCCATCCAAACCCCTCTTCTGAACGATGGCTTCTGTTATATTGCACCAACCGTCAACGTCGGCATCAGGGTCGTCTGGATTGAAGGGTAACAGTTGCGTAGGATAATTAGTGTTCAAAGTTGGTACTTGCTGAACCGCGAGAACTCGAGATAAAAGCGTCTCCATGCTGTTGAGTAACTTCTCGGCATCCGTTTTGATCCTCTGGCCCTCAACTTGGGCCCCGTCGCATCCCACTTCTGATGAAGAGGCAGGACGGCCTGGAGGCCCTTCACCAGAACTCATCTTCTTCTAATTATGTGGGTAGGTGGGCGCGGAAATAAGAATAAAATGATTCGGGTCACAATCGACGTATTTTAATCACTGTTCACAAGAATCACAATGTAATTAGTTAATTAGCGATTACTACTACACGAAATCAACTTAATTAAATCTTAAAACAGCGTGATGGCGAAGATTCTGAGCGATTCGTCACAAGCGTGGTGCGCGGGCGCCGTCTCGTTCAAAAGTGAGTTAAAGATGGCCGTCCGCACTACCATCGACAATGACGCTTCGCTAGGTTGACGTTTACAGTCCCGTCAACCTGACGTTTGACGTAAACGCCGTCATATAATATAGTAATAGGATGTTTGTTTATATAAAAATAGTACCTAGAAATAGAATTTATAATAATGTAATATGTAAATAAAGCAAAGTCGCACTGTAAATACCCTAAATAAATAAATAAATAAAGATAACAGAGTAGAGTAGATTAACATAGCGGGAGTCCCACCCGGCTAAGAATGAAAGGTTGTATGAAAGAAAGATAAATAATAAATAAATAAATAATTATTTATTGAAAAAAACAGTTTTCGCACAACATAGCATAGTGATTGGAGCCTCCTTTTAGACAAACAATGTCTGTATTAGGAGACTCCGCTCTTCCATAACTAATAGATACAATTAAGAATAATACTATTAAACACTGTAAAAGGAACTTAAAAGTAATTTAAAAAAAAAAAATTGAAAATTTGTGAACGTGTGTGTTTAAGTTGTGATGTGTGTCTGTGTGTTTTTGAGTAGTGATGTAGCGTTGTGTGTATATGTCGTGTGTGTGTGTGCATGTTTGTATGTGTGAGAGAGGGGAGGTGAAATGGTGTATGTGTATACATACAATTGGTAGTGTTAGTGTGAATGTTGGAGAAGTTTCTCAGTCTCACTGTAGGTAAGAGTTTTCACCCATTCTGTTAACATTTTTTTACCATCGTAATTATTTCTTGGGTATATATAAATGTGTTTGTTGATTATATTATATAGGTGAGCTGACCTTTTACGGAGTTGCATACTGGCAAACATGGTCCTTGTTTATGGTATTTTCAGGATTATATCTTTACGCCTTTTTAATTGTATACTTGGATCATAAGTCAGTGATTTATGTTGTCTTAATACTATTTGAATAATATATAGCTTTCTGACCGACAGCAAGTCACTTATTTGGTATAGCTTCTCAGTACAATACCTTTTCGGTTTAAAGTACATGCATTTGATAAGGGCGCGTTGAGCACGCTCCACCACCAACATCTTTGTTTTTGTTGCACCCCCCCAGACTGAGATGCAATAAATTATCACTGACTGGGCAAGCGCAACATATGTTAGGTTAAGGAGATTTTTACAGCGGCCAGCAGGACTAAAAACTTTCTTAGGGATCGCATGTCTGAGGGTCCGAAATATCCAAGATAATTTCCTAATTCTATTTGCGATTTGGTCAAGGTGAGGATGCCAAGATAGTCTCTGATCAACTATAACACCTAAGTATTTAGTGTGGGGTACTTTATTTATAGTTAAGCAGCTGCAGTCCGAGAGGAAAGTACGAGAGGAATAATTGATAGAACTGGAATGAATGAGGAAAATAGAATAATAAGGTCCTGGTGGTCTCATGACCGGGGAAAAGCTATAATAAAAAAAAATAAAAAAAAAAAGGTGGGGGGGGGGGTGATGGCGGGAGATGGGGGGCTTTAGTATTTGCGTGTTGCGCGAGGTGCAAGCACCTCACGTGCTTGTGAAAAAAAAAATGGTGGGGCGATGGGGGGGGTTTAGTATTTGCGTGTTGCGCGAGGTGCAAGCACCTCGCGTGCTTTTTATAAAAAAAAAAAAAATGCGGGGGGGTGATGGGGGGGGTTTAGTATTTGGGTGTTGCGCGAGGTGCAAGCACCTCGCGTGCCTGTGAAAAAAAAAAAAAGAAAAAAAAGGGGGGGATGGGGGGGGGTTGCAGAAGTATTTTGACTAAAGCATTGCCCCTCTAAATGAATCTGAAAAAAAAATGTTCCAAGTCTCTTAGATTCCGAGATCCGCCTAAAGGGGGGGAAGGGGGGCGGGGGGGGACTTTTAAAAATGGTTTTTACTTTACCGAGCCTCCTCTATACGAATCCGTAAAAAGAAAAAAATACGGGTCTCGTAGTTTCCGAGATACGATAGGGGGGGGGGGGGGGGAGAAGGGGGGGGGAAAGGAGAGGTTTGGCACTTTTCCCGTAGATTTGAGAGTTACTTGTTTACGAATCTGTCAAAATATACCCACCTCCCCATCCACCATCTGGGAGAACAATTATGTCAATGAGTGAGTGAGTCAGTCAGTCAGTGGTAATTTAGCTTTATATAGTATAACTAGTATTTGCGTGTTGCGCGAGGTGCAAGCACCTCGCGTGCTTGTGAAAAAAAAAACAAACAAAAAAAAAAAGAGGGGGGGGTTGCACAAGTATTTCGACTAAAGCATTGCCCCTCTAAATGAATCTGAAAAAAAAAATGTTCCAAGTCTCTTACATTCCGAGATCCGCCTAAAGGGGGGGAGAAGGGGGGCGGGGGGGGACTTTGAAAAATGGTTTTTACTTAACCGAGCCTCCTCTATACGAATCCGTAAAAAGAAAAAAATACGGGTCTCGTAGTTTCCGAGACACGATAGGGGGGGGGGGGAGAAGGGGGGAAAAGGGGAGGTTTGGCACTTTTCCCGTAGGTTTGAGAGTTACTTGTTTACGAATCTGTCAAAATATACCCACCTCCCTATCCACCATCTGGGAGAACAATTATGTCAATGAGTGAGTGAGTCAGTGAGTCAGTGGTAATTTAGCTTTATATAGTATAACTAGTACTTGCGTGTTGCGCGAGGTGCAAGCACCTCGCGTGCTTGTGAAAAAAAATAAAAATAAAAAAAGGTGGGGGGGGGGTGATGGCGGGAGATGGGGGGCTTTAGTATTTGCGTGTTGCGCGAGGTGCAAGCACCTCACGTGCTTGTGAAAAAAAAAAAAATGGTGGGGCGATGGGGGGGGTTTAGTATTTGCGTGTTGCGCGAGGTGCAAGCACCTCGCGTGCTTGTGAAAAAAACTAAAGCATTGCCCCTCTAAATCAAGTATTTGCGTGTTGCGCGAGCTGCAAGCACCTCGCGTGATTTTTATAAAAAAAAAAAAATGGGGGTGGTGATGGGGGGGGTTTAGTATTTGGGTGTTGCGCGAGGTGCAAGCACCTCGCGAGCTTGTGAAAAAAAAAAAAAAAAAAGAGGGGGGGTGATGTGGGGGGGGGGGGGGTTGCACAAGTATTTCGACTAAAGCATTGCCCTTCTAAATGAATCTGAAAAAAAAAATGTTCCAAGTCTCTTAGATTCCGAGATCCGCCTAAAGGGGGGGAGAAGGAAAAATGGTTTTTACTTTACCGAGCCTCCTCTATACGAATACGTAAAAAGAAAAAAATACGGGTCTCGTAGTTTCCGAGATACGATAGGGGGGGGGGGAGAAGGAGGGGGAAAAGGGGAGGTTTGGCACTTTTCCCGTAGGTTTGAGAGTTACTTGTTTACGAATCTGTCAAAATATACCCACCTCCCCATCCACCATCTGGGAGAACAATTATGTCAATGAGTGAGTCAGTCAGTCAGTGAGTGGTAATTTAGCTTTATATAATATAACTAGTATTTGCGTGTTGCGAGCACGCGAGGTGCTTGCACCTCGCGTGCTTGTGAAAAAAAAAACAAACAAAAAAAAAAAGAGGGGGGGTTGCACAAGTATTTCGACTAAAGCATTGCCCCTCTAAATGAATTTGAAAAAAAAATGTTCCAAGTCTCTTAGATTCCGAGATCCGCCTAAAGGGGGGGAGAAGGGGGGCGGGGGGGGACTTTGAAAAATGGTTTTTACTTAACCGAGCCTCCTCTATACGAATCCGTAAAAAGAAAAAAATACGGGTCTCGTAGTTTCCGAGATACGATAAGGGGGGGGGGAGAAGGGGGGGAAAAGGGGAGGTTTGGCACTTTTCCCGTAGGTTTGAGAGTTACTTGTTTACGAATCTGTCAAAATATACCCACCTCCCCATCCACCATCTGGGAGAACAATTATGTCAATGAGTGAGTGAGTCAGTGAGTCAGTGGTAATTTAGCTTTATATAGTATAACTAGTACTTGCGTGTTGCGCGAGGTGCAAGCACCTCGCGTGCTTGCGAAAAAAAATAAAAAAAAAAAAGGTGGGGGGGGTGATGGCGGGAGATGGGGGGCTTTAGTATTTGCGTGTTGCGCGAGGTGCAAGCACCTCACATGCTTGTGAAAAAAAAAAAATGGTGGGGCGATGGGGGGGGTTTAGTATTTGCGTGTTGCGCGAGGTGCAAGCACCTCGCGTGCTTGTGAAAAAAACTAAAGCATTGCCCCTCTAAATCAAGTATTTGCGTGTTGCGCGAGGTGCAAGCACCTAGCGTGCTTTTTATAAAAAAAAAAAAAAAATGGGGGGGGTGATGGGGGGGGTTTAGTATTTGGGTGTTGCGCGAGGTGCAAGCACCTCGCGAGATTGTGAAAAAAAAAAAAAAATAAGAGGGTGGGTGATGGGGGGGGGGGTTGCACAAGTATTTCGACTAAAGCATTGCCCCTCTAAATGAATCTGAAAAAAAAATGTTCCAAGTCTCTTAGATTCCGAGATCCGCCTAAAGGGGGGAGAAGGGGAGCGGGGGGGAGGACTTTGAAAAATGGTTTTTACTTTACCGAGCCTCCTCTATACGAATCCGTAAAAAGAAAAAAATACGGTTCTCGTAGTTTCCGAGATACGATAGGGGGGGGGGAGTAGGGGGGGGGAAAAGGGGAGGTTTGGCACTTTTCCCGTAGGTTTGAGAGTTACTTGTTTACGAATCTGTCAAAATATACCCACCTCCCCATCCACCATCTGGGAGAACAATTATGTCAATGAGTGAGTCAGTCAGTCAGTCAGTCAGTGAGTGGTAATTTAGCTTTATATAATACTAGTATTTGCGTGTTGCGCGAGGTGCAAGCACCTCGCGTGCTTGTGAAAAAAAAAAAAACAAAAAAAGGGGGGGTGGTGATGGGGGGAGATGGGGGGGGTTTAGTATTTGCGTGTTGCGCGAGGTGCAAGCACCTCGCGTGCTTGTGAGAAAAAAAAAAAGAAAAAAAAGGGGGGGCGAAATGGGGGGGGTAGCACAAGTATTTCGACTAAAGCATTGCCCCTCTAAATGAATCTGAAAAAAAAAATGTTCCAAGTCTCTTAGATTCCGAGATCCGCCTAAAGGGGGGGAGAAGGGGGGCGGGGGGGGGACTTTGAAAAATGGTTTTTACTTTACCGAGCCTCCTCTATACGAATCCGTAAAAAGAAAAAAATACGGGTCTCGTAGTTTCCGAGATACGATAGGGGGGGGGAGAAGGGGGGGGAAAGGGGGGTTTGGCACTTTTCCCGTAGGTTTGAGAGTTACTTGTTTACGAATCTGTCAAAATATACCCACCTCCCCATCCACCATCTGGGAGAACAATTCTGTCAATGAGTCAGTGAGTGAGTGAGTGGTAATTTAGCTTTATATAGTATAAAATAATAATAAAAAAATTTATAAATTTAAAAACCCCTCATCTCAGTAAAACCCTCTCACAGACAAACCCTCCTTTTTAAATTAAAATATATTTACAATAAAAATATCATTTAAAATAAAATATCCCTAAAATAAAAGATTATAAGTAGTTGACATTTAGGCACTTTTAACGGAGCAAAAATTAAAAATCGTCTGCTACTTCTGCTGAGTGTGCTCGTCTGCTGGCTTTGGGAAAGTGGGAATCAGGTCTTTGGTTACATGCTCTACCGTCCTCAAATCTTGGTACTTTGTTCGACGACACCACTTTCCGCATCGCTCTTTCACTACGCCTAGGAGTCCCTTGTTGTTCCCCTCATCGCTGTAAATGTGGAGAAGCGGTCAACAGCCTCGGGCACCATGGTCTCTCTTGCAGCCGTAGTGCGGGTCGTTTTGCACGACATGCCAACTTAAATGACATTATCCGACGAGCCCTTGTCACCGTCGGCGTTCCAGCCGTATTGGAACCCATTGGACTGGCGCGTGACGATGGCAAGAGACCGGACGGCATGTTATTGTTTCCTTGGAAGATGGGTAGGCCTTTAGTGTGGGACGCAACTTGTGTCGATACTGTCGCGCCATCCCATCTTCCCAGTTCATCATGTTGTGCTGGCGCTCCCGCTGCGGCTGCGGAAAACCTCAAGCGGCGTAAATATAGTCATCTCGGTGATAACTATATTTTCGAGCCGTTTGGGGTCGAAACTCTCGGACCATGGGGCCCGTGTGCTCACAGCCTTTTTAAAGAAATATCGAAAAGGCTCGTTGACGCTTCCCGCGACCCAAGGGCTGGCTATTTCTTTGGTCAACGGCTAAGCATTGCCATACAACGAGGCAATGCCGCCAGTATCTTAGGTACGTTGCCAGCCGACAGCGTTGAGGATGAATTTTTTGATGCTTTATTGTAGTTTGTATTTTAGTACATAATTTTGTATATTTGTTGTAATTAAAATAAAATATATATTAATTTAAAATAATCCCTCAAAACAAATTCCCTCAAAGCAAAAACATTCCCAATTTAAAACCCCATAAAACAATTTTTTATTTCAAATTTAAAATGCCTCTCTCCAAAATGGAGGCCGTGGCCTCTTTGAGCGCCTTCTCGCTGCACCCGCTAAGGCCCTTTGAGACCTTGCTCACTCTTTTTATCGCCGCAACCGCGTCGGCCATTCTCTGGTTCAGGTCGGAGGCAGGCAGCTCCTCTGCCTCGATCCCTAAACCAGAGACAGCAGACGACGACTCTGACAGGCGAGTGACTCTCCCTTCCGTCACCCTTTTTGTCAGAGCCGCAATCTGCCGCTCGTCCTTCTCCAGGTTTTTGGCGACAGCTGCGGCCTTCATTGCAGCCGCAGCCTCACGCCTGGATAGGCCGATAATAGCGTATTTGCCGGTAGTGGCGGGCCTACCTCTCCCTCCTTTTTTGGTACCGACCTTGGGGGCTGGCACCGCTGTGTCGCTCAGGGCCGAGTCCGACCCTGAGTCTGCACCCTCTCTTGGGCGTTTGCGCAGGCGTTTGGCGTTGTCGCTCGCCGCGCTCGCCACACTCATCAGGCTGGACGCGCTATCGGAATCCGACAGCACGCCCATTGTCTCCACCAGTACCAGAGGTACTTTCTCTTCTCCTCCCACTACGTCATTTTTGGTGTTTGTTTTAGATGTATTCATGTTGTTCCCACGAGTAGTAAGCAACTATACGTCAACACCGGGCAGAGGCTTAATACCCAGGTAAGCCTATATACTGCTGGGGGCGGCAGGTACCGGCAGGTGGGAGCGCTAACGACCGTACACCCAACGGCCATTCATCCCCTCGCCGCGCTCCCAAAAACTTGGGATTGGGTGGTTTTTTTATCTTAGAGGTGTCCTTCCTCTGGGGCCGGGCGGTTAAGCCAAGCCCCCCGACGGCGGCATTGAAGCATGCCTCCGTCCGCTGTCCGGCCAACCCGACTCAGCGGACCCGTCGAAAGGTTTGCTCCTCAATGAATGAGGAGACAAACGAACCCCCTTAGATGCGCCTGCGCCTAAGAGGGTGTGGTCGCGTCCTCGCCTAGTCGACTACGTCGACGGGTCAGGAGCGACCCCTCCTGCAGAAGTTAGCTCCGGACAACAATACTCCTCTACCCCACCCCCCGCGAAGAGATTATTGCCCGTGACCCAGGGTGCACCAGGCCCAACGACTGCTCTTCGCCCCGGACGTATCCGCAAGGGACCAGCAGCCAGTCTCACGGCGCCCCCCGCCGCGATCAGATCATTTTAAAGTCGCTCCGCGCACGAAAAAACGGAAAAATAGTATTTTTCGCGAAAACCCACTAGTGTCGTATATCGTTAGAAGCGCGCTGCGAAGACGAAAGTGAATGTGCAAAAATTTCTGTGAAAAGTTGAAAACTGTGGCCAAGAAAGGCAAAAAACTAAACGGAAAAAGTCGTTAAACGATTTCCTGCCCGATTTTGTGCGGGCACTAAAAAATCGTCTCGCGACGACGAGACCTATCTCTGGACACCCCACTCGGGGTATTCCGACCAGGGGTGCCAGAGATAGAGACGAAAATATCCAGCAGCGTGGAGCGTGATCAAGGTTCCCGAGGGTTCGTACGGAATCCCGGACTACAAATCGCAGGCGACACGGACGAGGAGCCGGGCGGCGAAAAAAGAACGAGAAAATTCAGTGTGGAGGACCCCCAAAACACAGTCAGAAACTTTTTTCATTTTTAAAAAATCTAGTCCCGGAGAACCGGAATAGATATAGAGTTAATTATAGTGTCAAAAAATTAGGCTAATTTAGTTGTATCTAGTTCAAATATTTTTAGTAATGTTAAAAATTGTAATATTTTAATTTGAATTTTAATAATAATTTTTTAATTTAATTTAATTGTATTTTAATTGTGACTGATATGTATTTGATCATTTGTATGAGTCTTATGTTACTTGAGAATAAAATGATATTGAATTGAATTGAATTAGGGGTACTGCCACAAGAGTAGTCTAATTTTTTAATTTTATCTACAGTTATAAGCAGTGATCGGAGTAGGTAGATTGATTTGGGGTCAATGAACTGGCACGTATATACTAATATGGATATGCCTCCGGGATTCCGGGATTTTGTAATAATTAAGATTTTTTAGGAATTACAGATATTGTGATGTGTAGGATGAAGAATATATCAATACTAGTACTCACGCGGGGCTTCGCTCCCGTGGATTCTATCACGGTAAAAACATAACTCTCCTTTTTTGCAGTCGCGTAAAAAGTAGCCCATAACCTTCCTCAAGCTTCAATCTACTTCCATACCAAATTTCATCCAAATCCACCCAGTACTTTCGAAGATTAGCGCGGTCAAGCAAACAAACAAACAAACTTTTCAGAAATAGCTACTTTGCAAGAAATAACTACTAAATTAGTCACATTTAAGTTTTGAATGGACGCACAAAAGTGTGATTCACTTTGTTATATGATAAATAAGACAGAAACAATTTTAAACGTTTAACTATCGCATTCTAAAAATTTCAATTGTAGTAGTTTAAAAATCTTTATATTCACAATATTTGATTCAATCCCGTAAGTACCAAAATGAAATCCCGGAAAACAGGCTTATCCATGTTATGATTTCTATGACTATTTATGATGCAAGTACGTAAAATCAATCTACCTACTCCGATCACTGGTTATAAGACACAAAAAAGCGGAATATTGATAACACTATAAACTTAAAATTTCTAAATCAGTAAATCAGGGGTTGAAGGAGGGGTGTTTTACATCCAGATTTTTGGTAGGACGCAGAGACGGGGCAGACCTACTTCCGGGCCGAGTCCCGGATTTTTCGGTGCACGGGAGGACCGAAAACCACACCATTTGCGGTTGTGAAAGTGGAAACAACCCTCTTTGACGCTCCCTCACAGGCGTACCCCTTGGCCGAAAAATTCGGAACATGGGTCGGGAGAAAGGGGAAGTTCCCCCGCGTCTGCTGACATATCAGGAACCCACGCGCCTCAAATAGAACCAAAGTTATTGACCCCCAAAGTGGAGATGGCGACTGAAAAAACAGCAAACATAACTTGGTAAAATACGCTACCCACAACTACTATTTCTAAAAAAAAGGAATTTTCCAGATCAAAAATTTCCATAACAATATTCCGCATTAGACAAACTTATTAAGACCCACATCGACAACAACACACAAGTTAAAAAATCCCTTGCCTCAAGTTCGGAAATTTCACCAACCGGGAGTCGAACCCGTTACCCTAAAAATTGAATATCTCAGGAACTAGAGGAGATAGGAGGATTTGGACTCCAGATTCGACCTTTGTAGTGTCGAGACACTAGGAAACCGATACCGGGATATCGATTCCCCCCCTTATTTTCCTTTTTTCCGCAACTTTTCCTTTCCCTACCTCTTGCGGGCCATATCTCGGAAACGAGACGAGATAGAGCCGATCCGACTTCAAATTCATCCTTTGTGGTGTGCACCACGGCATAAGTCGTATAAGAGGTATCCTTTCCCCCCCTTTTGGAACCGCCACCCCTTATTTTAAAAAAATCGATATCTCGGAAACTACGAGGCATAGGAAAATTTTGACTGCGGATTTGTGTTTTTGTTTTAGTTTTTAGTTTAACCACTTGTTTATTTTTATTTTCTTTTTATTTTTATTCCTTGTGTTGACTTTACCCCCATTTACAGGGTCAAACGTTACTTTAGCATAGTATAGACTTAATTTGACAACTTTTACCCCCCTATACAGGGACAGACAGACCTACTGACAATAATATTATATTATTATATTTTATTTTATTTTAAATTAAAATTTATTTATATGGACTATTTTCCCCGCTCATTGTTGTGCCCTATACACACAATCCTACACACCACACCACAAGATGATGCCCGGATTTCGCACCCCAGTAACAGGGAGAGGGTCGGGAGCTGGAGCCAGCAGGCCACGAGAGTCTGTCTCGCCTACCCATCCGGATAACGGGGGGCCCTCAGGAGCGCGCGAAGCGCCGAAGGGGATATCCCTGAAGTTCGGTGGGAAAGCCGCTCCCGCCACTACTCCCAGCCCAGCGGGCCCGACTGGACAGACGCTGGACGCCGCCAGGACCTTCATTCGCAGACCGGAGCGCAAGAGGAGGTCCATTGACTTAATGCAGCAATACTAGAAGCAGACCGATATCTTCGCTACACAGTCTAGCGATAAATTACTCCAGGATGTCATGAAGACATTTGAGGATATTCCTTGTAAAGTTAAGGAATATCCTCAGATGAGGAAAGACATTAAGACCTACCTGGAGACTCAGTCAGATAGAGGTCTGCGGATCGTATTCGAGCTGAGCAAGCGAATGAAGAGCCTGGAAACAGCCTCAAAAGCCCCACCCACCAGGACCGATACCATGCCTACATCACCCAAACACCAGGAGGACATTCTAGAAAGGCTGGAAAAGGTGGAGGCCACGTTGTCCGCGCAGCTTAGTGACTTCGAGGAGAAGGTCTTGAAAGGTTACTTAGACATGAAAGATGAGTATAATAACTGCGGCGCCGACATCCTCGATAAGGTCATTGACCGGGTCGACGAGGTCGGTCAAAAGATCGACACCGTCCAAACGAGCGTGGACCACACCACGGAGGGGGTGAGGACCTTCGGTCGTTGCATGGTCAGCCTCGAGGACCAGATGAATGGCCTTACCAAGGATGTCGCAGCCAGGACCGACAGGTTAAAGGAGGTAATTCGGGAGGTTGTGGTCGAACCTAAAACCGACCCGCCGACATACGCCAGCGTCACGGCAGCCAAACCCTGGCACCGGCCGGCTCTTCACTCGGTGGCGATCACCTTGGAAGGCAGCCAGGAGACTGCGGACGAGGTGCTCGCCAGGGTGAAGAAGGCGGTCGATGCCAGGGTAACTGGCCTGAAAATAAACAAGGTTCGTAAGGCAAAAAATCAAACGATTATACTGGGGTGTGACACGGAGGAGGAACTCCAAAGAGTGAGGGACACGATCGAGAGCCGAGGCGGAGGGCTAAAAATTGCGCCAATGCAAAATAAAAACCCGCTCGTCGTCCTAAAAGACGTCTTTTTGGACAGTGAGGACGACGAGCTGGTAAAAGCGATCTACTCCCAGAACGGTAATATATTTAGGGACTTAGACCAGAATGAGATGGAAATGGCCATCAAGTATAAGAAAAGAACGAGGAACCCCAGGACGGCGCACGTTGTCGTCCAAGTCAGGCCCAAGGTGTGGCAGAGGATGACGGAGGCTGGAGCCCTCTACCTTGACCTGCAAAGGGTCAGAGTCGAGGACCAGTCTCCGCTCATCCAATGCACTAAGTGCCTTGCGTTTGGACACGGTCGGAAATTTTGTACCGAGAGTGCAGACAAGTGCAGCCACTTCGGAGATCCGCATCTTCGCGAGAAGTGCGCGGAGTTCCTTGCGGACAACGATCCGCAGTGCTGCAACTGCCTGCACTCAAAGTTCCAGAGGACCGACCACAACGCCTTCAGCGTGGAGTGTCCAGTACGCAAGAAGTGGGACTACCTGGCTCTAGAGATGGGTAACTCAGGATAGATAGATACAAAAGATATGAATCACTCCGTTTCCATCAATCACTCTTTATATCCGTTCACATCCGAATGTATCACTGTATCAGTGTATCTTTTCAACTCATTCACTCACGGCGTCTTAATGTCTATTATTTTTATTATATTTCGGCCGGACGGCCACTCCAAGGAAAGTTCAGACATCTCTTTCGCACCTCCCTATTTAGAATGTTCTGTCGCGCTTTTGCAAGACAGAGAGAGTCGTTTGACCATTATAAGCTGACATACGTCGGCATAAAAAGATAAATTGATAACTCTATTACTGGTACGTAGGGCTCAAAGTCGTTAAACGGTACGTGAACATTTAAGTATTATACTGGTTTTACCTACACGTGTACTTTACTTTGCCTTTAAAAAGTTTTAGTATAGGTACTATGAAAACTAATTTCAATCATAAAACCATCGTTTTAAGGGTCAGGAACTCAGGATAAAAAATAAATAAAACGAAATTTGCGATTTACAAAATTAAACAAAATTTCAGTTCAATCGGTAGAATAGAATATGCCTAATTATTTTTTCAACAAATAAGTAAAAACAATACCTACCCTAAGTACCAATGTTATATTCGATAATCATTAATTTAATTATTTATTATTTTAAACAAAAATTACAGTTAATTTTTCAAATTCCTATTTAATACTTATCAACCAAAACAGAAAGAAACAGCAGCCCAATAAATTAGAAAGATACCTAATGTAACGACCAAGCAAAGTGCAAACAGATATACTTATCTATTGCTCACTGTATTCTAAGATTGCTCATAATGATTCATTCATTGGATCGAGTTGAGCGAAGCAAGCCACGCTGAGCAGCGTGTTGCGTGCGCGAGTGTGAGCTACTGATACATATGGATACAAAGATATGAAAGAGTGATACATAAATCCCTGTGAGCGAATCTTTCAATGCCACGCTGAGCAGCGTGTTGGGTGCGCGAGTGTGAGCTACTGATACATATGGATACAAAGATATGAAAGAGTGATACATATCCCTGTGATCGAAAGATACATTTCAATCTTTTCTTTTTAGTGATACATTTTGCCCATGTCTACCTGGCTCGGACGACAACAGCGTATGCCTGAGCCGTTTCTTAGGGCGTACACCACACACGTTACACACATAACACGCACATTAACACACCGATACAAGATATACAAAATATATAATAAGTATATAAGGTTATATCGAAACACGCAGGAAACACAAAACATGCACTACATGCCACCACTAAGAACACAAACACAGATATATAAAATATATTATAAATATATATGTATATATCACAACACGCACGAAACACTAAACAAGCACTATACACAACCCCGAAAACACAGAGAAAACACGAAACACAGCATAAGAAAAAACTTTTTAGCAAAAAATAGAACCGACTTCCATATAAAAACACTACAAAGGCAAAAATAACTTTAATTTCGCAAGGCGGTGTCAAAAACGAAAATATATACAAAACTAAAGACACCGCCTTCCGAAATTAAAGTTATTTTTGCCTTTGTAGTGTTTTTATATGGAAGTCGGTTCTATTTTTTGCTAAAAAGTTTTTTTTCACGCTTTTTAGTGGGTCGGTTTGTAATTTATCTAGTTACAAAAGCCAAAATGTCAACTACTTATCACCTTTTACAAAATATTGCTTTTCCCGGTGCAGAGCCGTTAATTTTTGAGGAGTTCTCCTGGTACATCACCATCAGCTCTACTTCACCATATGCATTGTGACGAGCATAAAGTGCTTAACATCCATATTCAAGTAATCTAATCGCAATCAACGAAATACTTATTATTGAGTAGTTTCGGGGGCCATCTGGGGTCTTCATCATCAGTTCCACTTCCTCAAATGGTGCTTTTCGAGAGCAACTGCACAAGCTACTATAAGAAATACCCAAAACGCTATAGGTGTGCCTATAATATTTGAAGAGTTCCCTCGATTTCTCCAGGATTCCATCATCAGATCCTGATTTCGTAACAATGGGACCAACTAGAAACTATACCCATTCAAATGCAAAAAGAATTTTTCAAATCGGTCCAGCCGTCTCCGAGATATGAGGTAACATACATAAAAAAAAAAAAAAAAAAAAAAAAAAAAAAAAAAAAAAAAAGTTCAAGACGAATTGTAAACCTCCTTTTTTTGAAGTCGGTTAAAAAGGCAATAAGTATTGTGTATAATATAACTATATATGTATGTTATTGCCATAACATTTAAGCACATAAATAAATACAAAACGTTAACAATTCACGTGGTATGTACCCTAATGTAAACCTATAAATAAATTGTACTTATTACGGTTTGGCATTTAGTTTGTTTATAATAGTACTTGTAAGCTGTTTACAAGTTTAACAAGTAAGTTATGTTTTTAAAACTGGAAACACAGTGCTATGAAATAAACTACTGAGTAGAAATAGAGTGTAAGATAAAAGTTGTATTGCATAGAAGTAGTTTATACTACTTAGATATGTATGTAACAAGTTAGTAATCTTAAGTAGGAAATATAATGTAATAAAATAAGAAAACATTTGTATAGACATAGTGTAGTAATAAGGTGTTTATTTATATAAAATAGTACATAGAAATATAACTTTAAAAAAACATGTAAATAAAACAAGGTTGTCCAGTAAATATACCCAAATAAATAAAAAACAAAACAGAGTAGACTAGCATAGCGGGAGTCCCACCCGGCTAAGAATGAAAGGTTGTATGAAAGAAAGACAAAGTATGAGGAATGAAAGTACGAGAGGAATAAATGATAGAACTGGAATGAATGAGAAAATTAGATATACAAGGTCCTGGTGGTCTCATGACCGGGGAAAATTAAAAGAAAAGAAAAAAAAAAAAAAAAAAGGACCAGCAGCCGCCAAGCGCACGGGAGGTCTTCTGCTCGCACCCCAACCTAACCTAACCTTTATTTGTTTTTTTTTTTTTTTTCTCGCTGTGAAATGACCATTACGCACTTCCGCTCGCTGGGGGGGCGAGACGGGGAGTGTGGGACTCCCTGTCGCATGACGGCGACAGTATACCCACTAAAACTCAGCGGTGTTCCCTCCGGCGCCTTGTTGGGAGGGCCATGGGAGACGTTCTGCGTCCACGGCCCTCTGGCACGTGCCCGCCTAGATGTTTAAATAAATAGATTGACTTGACTTTTTGTTTATGTCACCACAATATTATGTTGTAAAACCCATATTTGCAAAATAAAACACATCTTTATCTTTATCTTTGGCAATCGCTATGTACACACCGGAACCAACCTTTCAATACGGTCGAGTCCAAGTGCGTACAGTGATGGCTATGTTCCAGACAGTTGAGCCTGGTACCTAGTAATTACCTAAGCCCTACTGACTATCAACCTAGCCCTACACCACTACCTATCACCCTAGTTACCCTAAAGCCCTATCCTACCATACAAACCAGACCAAGCGCAGGCTGCGTTGGTGTTATATACGGGAAGTCTGTTACAGGGAGACCTACGGTAACAGACGGAGTTTGGGTAGGAATAAGGGTTGTGTACATCGTGCAATGTACACAGGAAATGGTTTTCTTACTGCCGATCCCACAGACTCATAGGACCGATGATGGCTAAAGGTGTCTTGGCCACAGTAAGAGGAAGTATAGGGTATGAATCACACGCAACTCCAGCTTGATGACTGATTTATTACATAAATTAACTATATTATATACAAATATTATGGTCAATACACATTGATGGCTATTTACATGTGTGCTGTATGTGTATTGAGCCGATGAAGCGAAGATCTCATTAGGTCACTTCTTAGTGCTGACGGTGTGCCGGTGACTCTGGCGCGTGTAACGAATGTGTGTTGCTGACGCTGTGATGCTGAGGCTCGTGTACTCAGTTATGTTCTAGTTTGAACATTCTGGCGCCTCTCAGGACCTGGGCTTCAGTTGGTGTAACTTCAGGACTTCGTGTTGATGTGGTAGAGCATACACAGGCGCCGTAGAAGTAGTTGGTTGGCCTGTTGCTCGTTGTGTAGGTATCTCGTGGTCCACAGGTGAGTTTGGTTCCCCTGCTGGTTGGTTGGCTGGCTCGGCGCTTCTTCGTATGGTTTGCTGCTGCACTATGCCTCCAATCCATTTCAGCATTGCTGGGCCGTAGAAAAACAAAAACAGAAATATTACAAATATAAATAAACAACATATTGCACTCGTTAGGTATGTATGAAAACTAATTTGATTCCACACTGTGCCACGGTAATATTATCATACAGTATTTTGACTCGGCCGTATCTTAGAAATAAATGCCTACAGCCGCGCGGTACGTAAACATGCGATAGGGCTACCCGGCTCCAGCATTTTAATTACATTTGCCTACTTTGCGTTTCCATTTAGTTTTGTGATTGTAAATATACTATTTTTATATAAACAAATAAAATATTTTGTGAATTGAATAGGAAGTGTTCAATAAAAATGCGTGTTGTTTTTTGATTGGTAGATTTAATTATTAAAAAAACAAGTTTATATTTTTTCTAGTATTATTAATACATACAGTACAATAAACAACTATTATTAATAATAAATTACCACGTCTTTACTTTGAATTATACAAACTAACAAAACAAAACACACATGCCCCGAGGTTTTAACACAAGCGTACCTACCGTATCATGATTCATGAACCGCCTATAACTACCTATTTCACTCGTGTCAATCACTTTCCTTTACTCTATTCACTTTATTTATTAATCCAGACATCTTTTATTTCGGGAGATAAAAGGAAATACTTATCCATTAATAAGAAACACATTATGTACATACCTACTAGTAAGTAAAATTATTTTAGTCTTAGGTACCTTTCAAAGTTTCCAGGTAATCTAAAAAAGTTATCTCTGGATGCGTTATTGACGAATTCATGCAACCAAAAACAGCACAATATATCTTACTCGTCATATTAAATATGTACTTGAACTTATTTATAGCGAAAAATCGCGCGGTTATTGTTAAAAAAACAACACACCGTCCGTTCGTCACTGCAGGCTGCGGCACAGTCGCCGATCGCGACTGTCATCAAACCGAGCGCACACCGACATCGAGGCGCGTAGGTATAGCTCGCGCTTCGTCCGTTTGTATGAAGTCGGAATACTGTATACATAATATTACCGTGACTGTGCTATCTCTTATCTCTGTGTATATCTTTGTTCAGTTTGTAACGCATTTTCTTTATTAATTAAATGTTGAAAAATCTCTTTTGAGTTATCTATGACTTCTTCTTTGGTAATGTTTAGCCTAGATTTAGTCACTATGCTAGTGTTTATGGGAAAATCTATTTGTTTTGAGTATGATGTTACAATCGGTACTGAAACAAATCTTTTGGCGGTTAATATGTTATTAGTTGTTTTAATAACGCAGTTATCCGCGATTCGTATGACACCGACATTTTGAAGCTCGAGTTCTTCTCTTTGTCCATCACAAAGTCAGAGTTTACCTTTGGAACTGGTGTAATATCGACGGTCCCTACGTACAATCCCCTAACTGCAAATGACAAATTTTACAGGAGAGCATTTTAAAGTTTTAAACACATGTAGTTCATGTTCTACTGGACAGAAAGTCATGAAATTTGGAATACAGGTTTCATATTTGATCTATTGTATAAAAATAGTAATTACAGTTTTTAAAAGGCCTTTCGAGCGTATTATTTGTCACTTACTTACTTATACAGCGGAATCATCTCTGTGGTAAATAATGTAAGTGGTACTTATTGAATTTTACGCCGGAGGTATTAAATTAACCAAAGTCGCAATTGCCATTTAGAAAGATTTACGTGGGGATCATGGTACAAAAACTGTTATAAAAAGTAGATAAGTGTTTGACTCACTCAAAAAGACAGTTCATCACAAGATATACAAATTATTTGCATTACGTTTTATTTCGAAGCGGGTTTAATGTACACAAAAACGTATTTTTTTTTTATATACTTATTTATTAATCGATAGTATGATGCATCTTCAGTATTTATATCAAATTTAATCAGTCTTGTTTCCAGTAATGACCAGTTAAGTTTTTAGTACCTGATAACGATATTACAATTTTATATCTAGGTATTAATAATATAATTATAATCTTTTATAAAAAGATCTAATATTTTTTAACGAAGTATTGTTACATTAACACATAATTAAAAACAGTATGGATACTTACGTAGGTAACAAAAAACTTTTTAAAGAAACTTATAGCTTCTGTTCTTACATAATTAAAATATAATTAAAAAAAAAAAAACAATAACTAAGTAACAGATTCGCATTTTCTTACCAAATTGATCAATAAAACTTTAGTAAAATGAAAACTCTTCTAAAAAAATGAAAACCAAAAGCATTATTTTGGAGTAAAAAAAATCAGCCAAACTAACAAAACCATTTTAGGTCAATTGAATAATTGCAAAATCTATTTCCTATCTTTACCACACGAAAAAATTGCTTAGGTAAGCACTAAACTGCATAATTAACTGAGAAATACCTACTACTATTCTGTATCGGAACTTGACTCAGGAAGAACATCACAAGAGACAAGAGAATTATAAAATCCATGGTACTGTCTAGGAATTACGATAAGTTCACAAAGATACTTAGGATCCATCAATTTTGCGTTTTGAATTGATATAGGATATAGGTCCAGTTGGGTCCAGTATAAGCCTGGCTGAACATGTCATCAGTTTGATTTTGACGCCTCCTATTTTGACTTCTTCTGACAAATAAGCGATGGTATGTTTCATTAAATGTATTTTTGTATTTAAGAACGTCAGGCTCGGAAGAGGATACATAAACTTCTCTGATTCTGGACCACATAATTTTTATGTTTCTGTCATTTTTTGACCATTTTTTTCCTGATAGTAACTTTTTAAAACCTAAAATGTCATCTCATGCAACTTCCTTGACAATATAAGGACTTCCAGTCTCTTTGGCCCACCTGACCAATGCGAACCATTGATCAGGCGTATATATTTCCTTATTCTTAGAACATGGATGCTGTCATTTTCATTTTGAATGTGGCTTTTTTCTAAAAATCTATGTGTGATATTTACCTTAAATTCTTTGGCAGCAATTAGATACATCATAAAACAATTCTGTTTCTATTTTGACCTCCACAATTATCTAAGTATAAGTAAATGGTTTGTATGCCTTATAAGGATTGATTCTTAATAAAATCGTAGACACAAATTGCCACCTCATTCGCGCCTCGTTTGGCAGTCATGCTACATATAACATGTTCCAACTTTCTGACCCATCTCGAAAATAGTAAAATTATAAACATTCCATTTTCTTTTATAGTATAATATGCTTGATTCTGCATGAGGAGAAGAGAGTACTTTTTGAAAGTCAAACGCTGCAGTTATGGTTGTGCTAGGTGAGTTGATAGCAGAAAGTTTATCCTCATTTTTAAAAACACCTTGTTACACACAGTAACTTCTTCGTGTCTCATAGCATCTAGAGGGTTTGGTAGATAGTACTTGACAGAAAATAATCTTTCCGATAGGCCCTCTGTTGTTATGCATCTCTTGCCGATTCTTTTACACCAACGAACTAAGAAATCCCACTGCCGCTCACGATTGCCAAGAGACCAAAATTCTTTGAACGTTTCTTACATCTTCTAATCAGTAATGGTAAAATGTATTGGGACGCTACTAAATCTAACCAACTTATATGTATACCTACATTATGGCTAATAAATGATTTCTTTCTTCTTTCTTCTTCTTTCTTCGCCTTTCTTCGCCTATTTTCTCCTTGCACTTATCATCGCAAGCTGGCAATATCGACTTTTTAGATTATGATTTTCCATTTCGACTGATGTAACTTAAACCCTGGTTTTTAACTGATTTATTCTGCTATCTATCCATGCCGATTCGTAACCTTAGGTATTCTACCTACATCAGTTTTCTTCGAAACTTTTCTGTTCTTTTTCATTAATTGACTTTTTTTCTGTGTTACTAACATTGGCATCGTTCTCTGTCATCTCATCAATACTGGTTGGCACATACGTCTGGTCACTCATCGGTGAAGTGACACACATAGATGAAGTTGGGGTGTCTATATGAAATGAACTTACATTTTCTAATTCAACGTTCTGTATAATAGTTGAAATAGAAGCAGGCCCTAATTATATTTGTGTCTGGATCGTCAGAAAGAGGTCAGAGAGAACGGTGCCATTGGGATGAGCGACAATGGTTTTAGTGATTTCATTGGCTGACTGCGAGCTTAAAGGCAAATTAGGAAGGTTAAGTGAATCTGGATATGTAAAAATACTATCCTCATGTTTATCCTATGATTGTATGTGGGTAGGTAATATGGTAGGCTATATTAGATGATTCTAGTTCTTCTAAAATGGTTGAATCGGAGAGGACATTTTAAGCTAAATTTCTGTGAATTTGAGCAACAACTTGAATCGTACTTTCCTGTTGTTGTTCATCGTCTGAAGAGTCACGTGGTAGAAGAACTGAAAAAAAAAATAACATAAGTGTGAGATTGGAATAACATTTCCCGCGTAAAATGTTGTAAGTAGTAGTTATGTACAAAATCTGGTTTTATTTTCCGGTGTAGAATTTCTTATCTACCACTCACTACACTATACTTTTAAATGCTCCGACGTAAAACAACCAAACTACCAAATACAGACATGTACGTTGGAATTATGCAAAATTTGTTTGATCAATACAAAAATGGAAGATCTAAGTAATTATTGATTTGTAAAAGCTTAATATTAAGTGTAAACTTGAATAAAAATACATTTGATTCAAAATAATATCAAAATTCGCTTACCTGTTCGAGTTTTAACTTATAATAAGTTACATTCACGCAGCAGAATATTAACGTAGCCGGCGCGAACGCTTATGTCTCGCAAGTGACAGTTGCGGGGGAGGTGCGCGGGGTTACAATGGATTGTTCCGCGTAAAACGACTGGATTACCACTATTCTGCCGTCGTAAGAAAAAAGGGCACACGTAACATTTTTTTAAAAATTGAGTTATATACATACTTAGAATCAGAGAAAAAAGGCGAATCTGCTCAATTTTTTGTAGAATTTTATCTTCAAGGAATTCGGAGATACAGTAGGCTCAAAAGGCACAAATGACACTAATATTCATGTTTTATTGAATGAAAAGGCACATTTATATACCATTATATTGAAAAGGCACAAATACGTAGATGTGACTATTACTTCATACAGATTTTTACTAAAAACTACTTTGAAAAGGCACAACTACAAAATAACATAAAGAAAAGGCTCAAATGCCAGATGTGCCCTGTCTACTTAATTAGTGATCTATGCATGTTTCAATTAATTTACATATAAAAGGCACAAATAACCAGTTGTGCCTTTTCTTTAAATTATTTACGATTAGGGGTGAGGAAAGGAGGGCAGGGTTTGATTGAAATGCGCCAGTTGTGCCTGAGACAAGGCTTATCGTTTTCAATCAGAGTTTTGTTCCTGTAGGTGACAAATAAGGTTACATGGAGTTGGTAAAGCACTGGGAACCTTATGGCACGAAGCTATTGCAGGGAGAAAAAAGGAAGACATAGTTAGCTGCTTTCAAGCATTTTTCTTGAAAACCGGGACTGCAAAAATGTGATTTTGTGGCTGGATAAATGCGCGGCCCAAAACAAAAATTGGTGCCTTTTTCCTACTTAGTCTAATTAGTCAATTTTAAGAGTGTAATATTTACACCCTAGAAATTGACTAAATAGAGTAAGTAAGTGTTGTGCTGCGTTATCTGGAAGTTGGTCATACTTTTATGGCTGCCGATGAATTTCACCATAGAGTGGAGCAATCACTTAAGAAGAACTAGCGAGTATATGACTTTGAAGATTTTTGCAAAGCTGTCGCTGATACTGGTTCAAATACTGTGGTGAAAAAAATTACAGTCCAGGATTTTCACGATTTTGAAGACTGCTCTTCGTCGTATAAATTACAACATTGTACTCCGAGCGCGAGTGTGCCGCAAGCTTATTTAAGAAACATGTCTGAAATCACTTCTCGGCGAGGGAGCAATTTGATATTCTACAAGAACAGCCATGACACTGAAGAGCAAATAGAATTGGATTTCTTGAGAGTTAAAAATCTTAAAATTGGCATTCCATTGCCTAAGCAGAAGCTTTCTCCACGAGGTATAACATCGGAGAGGAAGTCAGCTATACTTTCCAAGCTTGGGCCACTCATACCTGAAAACAGAAGAGGTTTTTGGGAAACCCTACCCGTTAACAACAATTCAGCTGATCTCACAGAAATTTATGAAGACTGAAATTAAAGACTACTTTTTAAATTAATATTTTAAGCAAAACTGATTATTTAATTTTCTTTAAACTTTTTTCTAGTTATTACCAATATATTGCATTGTGATAATTCAACCAAGTGCCATGTTACGTTTGTTATAGTTACATTTAATTTTTATAATAAAAATAATAGTATTTTTTAAAATATTAAACTACGAGTGTCTTTAATAATTACGTGTGTAAGCTATTTCCTGCAGATGAACAATACATAATTAGAATAAGCTCTAATAGAGTAGCTTAATAAAGGTTCAAAACCAAAATTTATGCTCCTTTATACTTGGAATACGCATCCGAGATATGGAATCCATGCTATCATAAATATATTGACCGCATTGAGAGCATCCAAAAAGGGTTCATTAAATATCTCTGCTTCCATCAAAGAATACCATATAGGTCCGTAAATTACCTTGATCTCTGTAACAAGTATCATTTACTACCGCTAAATATTCGGCGTGATGTTTCTGACTGCGTTTTTTTATTGAAGACTTTTAACAATTCAATTAACAGCCTTGATATATTATCAAAATTTTATTTTAATGTTCCTTATTCTAAACGGTTCTATCCACCGCTAATCCGCGAAATATGGACAGAATTCGTATGTGTTGCGTGCAAGCAGGAGCTTTAATGAGGTGTGCAGGCAGCATGACATTGATCCATTTAGAACAAGTGTGTCATCAGCGAGAAGGTGCTTAAGCCTTAAATTTTTTAAGGAATAACTAGTTTTAAGTAATCATGAAACTTTATTTAGTTGTTTAGGTTTATACATATTATTATGTTATTAAGTTTGCCGATTTCCTGCTGACAGTACTATGTCGTTCATAGTGTTCCTTAATTTCATATGTAACTAACGTGGAGACCTGTAATTGGTTGTCAAATTTTCACACTGTTTCTTGATTGATTTAAGTAGCTGTTGGTCTCCCATGTAAATAAATTACTACCCCTATTAAGAATATATTGATTTATTTTTCATATTGTGTTTTAGAGTAACTATTTTTTTATAGATTTTAAAGTTAGGGGTCCAACCTATTAGTAAAAAGAATAAAAATATTTAATTTTACTTATTTTGGGTATGTAACTAACTAAAAAGTGTAATTGAGTTTAAGTATTAGCACTTTTTGTTTCTAATTCATAAGTTCTATTTGTTAACCAAAATTGTAGGTAGATGCTTATCCCTAATAATTTATAAATGATTATTCAATATTAAGAACGTTTTTTTGTTTAAATGTTGGTGTCCTAGAAGAAGATTTGTTAAGTTTTGTTCCAGTTATTTGGATAAGCTAACCAGAAATGGCATGACAATATATATGTTTTTAGAGTTTATTAAACATAATTGTTTGTTTTTTTATAGAAAAAATTAAGTCAATTTACATTAAAAAGGCGCAATTAGACAAATGTGCCCTTTCTTTTAGACTCAATGACCAATTTGTTTGAAATATTAAAAAGAAAGGTCACATTTGGTTACCTATGCCTTTTCTTTGTAGTAAGTGGTATATTTAATTTATTTTTTGTTTTAAGTTGAAAGGAATAATTTGAATTTATTTAATAATTAAATATATATAAGAGCTAAAAAGTAAAAAATATAATAGTACTAACCTTCACGCATATATCATCGGTATTTTTTTTTCTTTTAAGCAATAGGTTTCCACACTATGAAGCAGAATATGGTACAAACTTTAATCCCAATTATCTCAGTTTGACCAAAATGATAGATGTGCCCTTCTCTCGTACGACGGCAGTATTATTGTTCTACGTCGGAAGTTTTAGTCAATTTGGTAGTTATGGGAAATGTCGTGTGTGTATTTAAAGGTCAATTTGACAACTTTTATTAGTTTTTATTAAACTGGACGATAGTTTAGGTTTGTCTGAATGTCATGGACCAAAAAAACACAAATCACATATCTACCACTTAGGTGATTATACGTAGGGACCGTCGATATATAGTAAGGTATATTTAGTTGGGTCTTGTATAGGAAAATAGGAGTATACTTTTATATGAGTATTGTTTCCAGAGATCTTGGTGTCCAGAAGCTGTTGTTGAACAACTCTTAAGTTAGACGGACGTTAATTTCTTGTTTGTTGACAATATCAGGTGTATGACGTTTTTTGGTCTTAATATACTGTATACTGTTGCCTTGGTTACGTATATTTCTAGTAACCCGTTGTAATTACCCATGATTTCTTCCATGTAATTATATGCTAATTGGTAAGTCTGCATAATATACATATTATGCAGACTTACAACAGTATAAACATACATGTTTATACTGTTGTGGTCGACTTGAACGAACCAATGGTTGTAACCCTCAATGTAAGCTATTACTTGGTTTAATTTAGTTTGAAATCTTTTAAGCTTCTGTGTTATTCTTTCTTCAGTTTTGTTGACTGGTGAGATTGTTGATATCATAATTTTGGTTTGATGGTTTGCAGCTTCAATTAACTTTTTGTGGTTGGAATCCAATGCCTCTATATCTCGATATGCTTCATCATTCACTCCGAAGACAGATGTGAGTAATTGTCCCAATATACCTCTTTTCTTCCTAGTTTGGTTGACTTCTGTTAAATATTCTTTAGTTCGCTCAAATTTCGATACTTCTTCTACCAAATGGTGGTGTAATTGGTTGCAAAATACAGAACTTGTTATTTTTCCTGCATTTTTACATAGTTGACTAAATTGTGACGTCATTGTTTTAATTTTGCCAAACTCTTGCTCTAGGTGTTGTTTTTCATAATTTATTTCTATTCTAAATATTCCTCTATCAATGCTTACTGTTCCTATTTGTTCAACATACAATCCTGGTGGCACCTTTTTTTACTGAATACGTCGTTGTAGTTGATTGTGCTGAACCCAATATTTGTAACAGAATGACAAGCACTGTAAACCATTTAGATATCTTACTAGATTGTTTAGGTTGACTCGTTTTGTAATTTCTTTGTATTGTAGCGGTATTTGTTTGTACTGTTTGCGTAGATTCATTACTACTACTACACGTATTTGTATTGATTGGCAATGGTATTAATTTGTGAATTGACCGTTTTTGAGTGGATCCTGACGATTTTTGAAGTGTCACAACTCGGGATAAGTCATCGTGACCCGTATGTATTTCCTTTATTTTTGCAAGTGGCCATTTGCTGGGAGAAACGTTTTCATCTTTTATAATTACTAGCGTTCCAACAGACAGATTTCCTTGATTAGCTTTCCATTTGTACCTCTGTTGAAGTTGGTGTAAATAGTCTTTAGTCCAGCTATCCCAGAAATCCTTTTTCATTTTTTGTATCAGTTTCCACCTGTTTATGTGATCTGTATTAGTTTCCGATAGTGGATCTGGTACTCCTACTGCTTCTCTTCCTATTAGAAAATGACTAGGTGTTAACACGATATTGTCGTTGATATCTTCACTTAGTGCACATAATGGTCTTGAGTTTAAACATGCTTCTGTTTGATGCAAAAACGTGCTCATTTCTTCATACGTGAGTGTTTGCTCTCCTATCACTCTACGTATACGGTGTTTCATAGATTTTACTCCTGTTTCCCAAATCCCTCCAAAGTGAGGAGATGATGGAGGAATAAAGTGCCATTGTGTTCCAATGTTCGTCATTGTGTTTTGAAATTCGTCAGACTGGGTTATGTCTAATATTTCTTTATACAAGTAATTGGCAGCGCCTACGAAATTTGTCGCGTTGTCACTATACAGGTGTGACACTGGACCTCTACGTGCCATAAATCTTCGTAATGCTGCTATAAACGTTTCTGTCGATAAGTCGCCTACCAGCTCCAAATGTACTGCTTTCGTGGATAGGCAGACAAATATCGCAATATAGCCTTTGTAAGACTTATGACCCCTACCTTTCATTGTTCTTACTGATATTGGTCCAGCATAATCTACGCCAGTGTGGCTGAATGGGTATGACGCCGTCACTCTTGGTTTTGGTAATGAGCCCATTTTTTGTGAAGCTGTAGATGATCTGTATCTAATACACTTTACACAATTTCTATTGTTACTTTTCACTGTACGCTTTCCTCCAAGTATCCAATATTTCTGTCGTATATTATACGCCAATGTTAGATTATTACCTCCATGTAATGTGGTTAAATGAGCATCACGAACTATGATCAATGTTACATGATGATCATGAGATAACAATATTGGATGCTTTTGATCATATGGTAAATTAGAGTTTTGAAGTCTTCCTCCTACTCGTAGTAGAAGTTCATTATCAATAAACGGATCTAGGCACGACAACCTGTTTCCTTTCTTCAATGATTGTCCGGCTTTAATAGTTTTGTATTCTTCAGAAAACATTTCTTGTTGAACTAAGAAAAGTACTTTTTTAGTTGTTACGTTGATTTCCGTACATCTTAATGGTGTTTTGCATTCTTGTTTATTTATGAATTTGTAGCAATATGATAGAACCCGTATCATCCTTTGGAAGCTTGAAAACCTTATCCAAATTTCGTTCTTCGGTTCAGGTTTAATAGTTATATGATAACAACGTTTAATCTCTTCACAGATCTCTGGCACAGTTTTTATGCTAGGAATGTTATCAGATTTTAACCAGTCTGGTCCATTCCACCATTGAGATGAATGCTGTAATTTATTTGGAGCAATACCTCTTGTAATTAGGTCTGCTGGATTTTGTAGTGTACTTACATAATTCCATTTTGCTTGTGGTAATGTTCTTTGTATTTCGGATACCTTGTTAGCCACGAACGTTTTCCATCTCTCAGCTTCACCTTTGATCCAGCCGAGAGTAATCATTGAATCGGTCCAACAATAAATATTTTCGATTTGCATCTCCATTTCAGTAATAACTTTATTCATAAGTTGTGTTAATAATACTGCAGCACATAGCTCCAATTTTGGTAATGTAGGTTTCTGCCTTATTGGCGCTACTTTTGATTTAGCTTGTAAAAGGGTTATGTACCATTTATTATTATTTTGTATACGGCAGTATATAACTGCACCGTATGCTTTTTCAGAAGCGTCACCGAACCCATGTAACTCGACTCTCGAACTGCTTGAAACATGACACCATCTTGGGATAGAAATCTTCTCAATTGACTTTAGTTGTTTTTGTAGCTCAATCCATGTAGTTTTAATCGTTTCCTCTACAGGCTGATCCCACTCTGTGCCATTTGTCCAAAGTTCCTGAATCATCAGTTCCATATTTATGACAACCGGTGCTAACCAACCCAGGGGATCAAATATCTTAGCGATTTCTGATAAAATGAATCGTTTCGTTGGTTTTTCAGTTTGGTTAATAGTAACCTGAAAACAGAAACTATCCTTTAATGGTGACCATAATACTCCTAACGATTTTCTGGTTTCATCTGGATTTCTTATAGTCGTTTCTTGGTAATACTTTTCACAAGCCTGATCCTCGTTGGTAAAATGGTATTTTTCATGGTAATATGGACTTCCTCTAATTCCCAAAACTTGTTTAGTTGTTGACTTTCTGTAGTTCGTGTCATCATACTGATGACTGTATTGGTATTGGTAATAGTGCCGCAAATACCAGATAAAATCCACCCAATTTCGGTATTTTGAGCGATCACTCCGTCTTGCATCTTATGTAACCCGTTTAATAACAAGTTACTATATTCTCGAGCCCCCAATATTATATCTATTGGTCCTTTTTTGAAATATGTAGGATCAGCAAATAGCTTGTTTTGTAGGCAATCTGACTTAAGTTCTGGTACATTTTTCTCTGGTAGACAGCCAGTCAGTTTTGGCAGTACTATAAAAGTAACAGGTAACTTATATTCACTCGGAAGTCTTGGCTGTAAGATCACATTGATAGAGTTTTTCGATGTTTTCGGTTTTTCGTCAGCAATCCCGATTACTTCGGTATGTATCTTAATACGTGGGTGTGACAATAGTTGGGCAACCTCTCTCTGACCCTTGGTCACATAGAACCTTTAGTAAGTGCGATGTCCCATCCGACGATTGACTTTTTACTAAGGTCGTCGCTAGTAATGTTGTTTTTGGTAAATTAGTTTCGTAAATTGTAGCTGTGTTAGCCATAGTATTTTTCATGGATTTACTTGTAGATGGAGTTGACAAGTCACCCTGTTTTGACAGATTTTTGTCCTGTCTTGTAGTTTTATCATCGTTATTATAGTGTAAATAGGAATGATGACCTCTCTTTCATACATTATCCACAACTTTTAGTGCTGTGACATTTTACCGAGGTTTCGTGAGTTAAACAATTTTTGCACATTTGTTTTTCGCTTACTATATTATTGCGATCTGGCACTGATTTCATTTTAAAACTAGCACATTGGTAAATGCTGTGTTTGTGACTTTGGCAAAAACAACATACTCGTTTATCTATTTGTTTGGTTGTCGATTGGAATGACTTTTGGCGCGATCCGTAAATACACGAATCTTCCCTAAATGAACGTGATGATTCCAGACACTTAAACCTCTTTTCTAGGAATTGCATCATTGCTGAAAACTCTTGTAATTTGTTAGGCTCTTTTAATTGATGTTCGTACTTTTCGTCAGTCTCTGAGTCCCATATTATACTAAGTATTCTTGTTAAAATTGGATCCCAAGTTGAAATGTTGATATTTTGACTTTTTAGTGCTTCTAGGTTCTCGTTGATCGTATCGTGGAGATTTCTCAAATTCGAAGAATTACCTTTCTTTATTTTTGTCATACTTAGAATGTTATCAATATGCTTTGTAATGATTATTCTTTCATTTTTATATCGTCTTGTTAGCAAATCCCATGCAGTTATGTAATTAGCATCACAAACTGTTAAATGATTGATCAGCTTAACGGCGTCACCTCGTACGTGCGTTTTTAAGTACTGCATTTTTTCCGTGTCACTCAACATTTTATCCTCGTGTATTATTTTCAAGAATAAATCATAAAAAGAGTTCCATGACTCATAACTTCCGCTAAATGTTGTAATTACTATTTTCGGTAACTTAACTGCAGATTTTTGGTTGTTGTGTGGCGATGTTTGGCCTATTTTGCAAACATTTTACCCATCACAAGATCGAACTCCGTTTGTGTTTTCTCAAACATATTTTCTTGAAAATATGCGTGTCCTAACGTACTTTCTTCCATTAGAATTAGGACATGTGTTTCCTCAATTTCTTGCCACTGTTTTTGTAACGTAGTTACTAGCGATTCTAAGTACCAACTCGCTTGCTCTTCAGTTATCGCTTGAGTTATTGACTGTAATTTCCTTTGCATCTGATTAATCCGAAATAGTTGAATAAATAGTTTAGGTGAACTAACGCGTTCTTCTTCTTCAGGTTCTATATCTTCTGGCTCATACAATTGGTTTAGTACTTGTAGCCTTTTTTCACATTCTAACAGGTATTCAATCGCCTGTGTATACTGTGTGTTAATAGAACCAAAGTAGTCGCTAGTAATGTATTTGTGATTACACAACACCTCTTGGTCTTTTAGTCATGAATGGTTTTTGGTTGTTCTCGTAAATATTTCTGTGAGTCGCTGCCTTCTCTGCGTAATATACTTCAGAGTTTTTCTTGATGGTGACAAAAATAAAAACCGTTTGTTTACTATTATTTTATAAACGCTCGCGCTGTAACGATTTATTATTTTGTTCAAGTACCGATTAACCAGATTACTCTGGAGTCCCTAAAAAAAAACCAATAACTCGAAGGACCAAATGTACACACCGGAACCAACCTTTCAATACGGTCGAGTCCAAGTGCGTACAGTGATGGCTATGTTCCAGACAGTTGAGCCTGGTATCTAGTAATTACCTAAGCCCTACTGACTATCAACCTAGCCCTACACCACTACCTATCACCCTAGTTACCCTAAAGCCCTATCCTACCATACAAACCAGACCAAGCGCAGGCTGCGTTGGTTTTATATTCGGGAAGTCTGTTACAGGGAGACCTACGGTAACAGACGGAGTTTGGGTAGGAATAAGGGTTGTGTACGTCGTGCAATGTACACAGGGAATGGTTTTCTTACTGCCGATCCCACAGACTCATAGGACCGATGATGGCTAAAGGTGTCTTGGCCACAGTAAGAGGAAGTATAGGGTATGAATCACACGCAACTCCAGCTTGACGACTGATTTATTACATAAATTAACTATATTATATACAAATATTATGGTCAATACACATTGATGGCTATTTACATGTGTGCTGTATGTGTATTGAGCCGATGAAGCGAAGATCTCATTAGGTCACTTCTTAGTGCTGACGGTGTGCCGGTGACTCTGGCGCGTGTAACGAATGTGTGTTGCTGACGCTGTGATGCTGAGGCTCGTGTACTCAGTTATGTTCTAGTTTGAACACGCAATAAACAATTTAATTTATATATGTATTACTTGTGAGATATATTGTGTTTTCATGCGATGGCCGAGTCAATCTGTTTATTTAAAACGGTAAAGATTTTTAATGTTCATATGGTCACTATAAGATGTCGTTAGGTTAGATAATTACGTAACAACTTAAGACAGAAGGTCCCTGAATAAATTAATAACCGACTTGGTATTACATGGATCTCACAACTTTTTACGGTAGAACAACTAAGTTGCGAGACTTGGTTTTTTGACAAGTATTGTTTTTTATGGGATATTATTTACCTTGGTCATTTAATGTAGATCAAAAATTGCCCTTTACTTTTATTCATTTGTTTAGAAGTGATCACAGATTTAAAATTACGCAGCCAAGAAATTCATTGCAGCGAAACGGCTGGCACGTCTGATTCAAGATGAAACTTATATATATATATATATATATATATTAAATTAAATGATAGCTAAACGCACAAGTTTGTTTGTAATTTATCTAGCTATTTTAATAGCCAGAATGACATTTGCATCACTCTGGGTTTTTAGATTAATATTAAATTAAATAAAAGTTTGTACCTATGATATTAATAATTTACGTATTTTACGTATGTGCGACACTACGAATGCGAGAGCCTTGGATAGCATACAACAACCTTTGGCGGATTTCCTGAGCACAGCAAATAAATTAGCTTTGTTTATGAAAAAATTAAAAATAACTATAAAGAATAGAATCATACAATGGTGTGTGTAACGTAATAAATGCGGTATCTGGGTAATTTATTTTGCCAATTTCTGTCTTTAGTGTTGTAACAGTTAATTTTATCAATACAGTGTGAAATTTGTATAAAAATCTGTATCGAGTGCTAATCTGAATCACACATCGAAAATATGTATAAATACGAAGAAATCTGTATGTATGGCAACATTGTCAGACAAAAGGTGCGTTTTTGTCGCCGCAGTGCGCGCACCTGAGATTGCGGCCACCGCGAGGCAGTGCGCGCACGGCCATATAGAACACAAACTCCGCTCAAAAATGGTACCTACCACTCAAACCTCAACCAAGTGGGTGGGGCGAAAAAACTACAATTAATAATAATAATAAATATATTTATTTCTCAAAATATACAGATTGCACTTGTATTTTACAATTTGTGATGTATCGAAGAGAAAATTTACATAAGACATTTGGATGCCATAGAAATCTGTAACAAAAAATTAAACTCTGCCAAGAGGCAGAGTTTAATAGTTAGACAGGGTAACCTAGTTTAAGAAAACTAGGTTACCCTGTATCTTAAGAGACAGCGTTTTACAATGAGGGCCCTATTTAATAAATGAGTGGGTGGTGTCAATTTACCTTAGAAGGGAAAAAATATATTTATAGGTAGGTACTTAAATGATGGGTGAGTATATATTAAGAGTGCTAGGGTGAGAGTGAATGAATGTAATTGAAGGTGTAGGTGTCTGTGTGGGAGGGTGAATAAGTAGGTAGAGTGGTGTTGGTGTGTAAGTGAGAGGAAAGTTGTTGTATATGCGATTATGTATGGATGCTAGTACAGGTATTAGTCCAGAATGGAGATGGATGTTTGCTGATTAGACGATATAGGTTAGTAAGGTCTCCGTAGCAGCATAGTCCTGTTTAAGTAGCCATTCTGTCACTTTTGATTTTAGGTTGTGTTTGTTGAGGTCTAAGATATTCAGTATTTTATGTATCTTTTTGTAGATGTAAGCGCTGATTACATAATACTGATGCTTAGCAAAAGTAGTCCTGTGTTGGGAGCCTGAGGGAAGGTTTGTGCGTTTATTTGGGTTAGACGGGGGAAGTGTACTATGTTTCCTAAGGACAGATTGAAGCACAAAAAGCTGACGGACTGTAAGTACCTTGCAGTCTGCGTACAGTTGTACTGTTGGGTATCTAAGAGGCTTCTTTGTCATTACTTTTAGTACAGCTATTTGTGCTCTCTCTGCCCTCAGAATGTGACTTTTCATTCCTGCACCCCATACACAGATGCAATATCCTATTACCGATTGGCATAGTGCATAATACACCATTTTTAATATATCGGCATTAGCAGAGTTACGGAGGGATTTGAATACATGTATGAGGCGCAAGGTTCTAGTCGTGACGGCGTCTAGTTGTTTTTTCCATGTGAGAACAATCAATTGAGAGAAATGAATACGGAACTAATTAAGAAACAGGAACTCTATAAAAAAATTACGAACAGTCCTATTAAACTAAAAATGAAAACACCGAAAAAAACATCATTAGCAAACCAAATAAGCACCATGAACACTAAAGGTACGCAGACTACAAAGCATGGACCAAGCCAAGCTCATAATGAATTTCCGCAAGCAGTGCCAGCAAAGAACTATGAAACCTCCCCTGTTGTTGTTAACCCATCTGATCTCAAGAAGAACAAACTTTGTATCCTTAGCAACATTAGATCACGCAATGGAGTTCAGGTCATAGAAGATATGTTTGGACAGAACTTCACTTATTGTCATTACATGTTTCCAAACTGTAGTACTGAACGTCTTTTGAACAATATTGATAAAAAATTGCTAAATTTCGGCCTAGATGATTATTGCATAATTTTATTGGGAGAGAAGGATCTTAGAACTTCCTCAAACTGCTTACATATGGTAGAGACAATTACGAAATCATTAGAGCATATAACTGATACAAATGTAATAGTGTGTAGCCCTACTTATATTCGGGGATCTCCTATATATAATTATAAGGTGGAGGTATTTAATAACCTATTAGCTAAGGAAATAAATACTCGATCTTACGCTTACTATTTTGACACAAATTCTTATTTAAGCTTTGACATGTTTTCCGACATCACAGGTAGAATTAATAACAGTGCAATTAAACATATTTATAGAAAAATTATGGAAAATATTAAGATTGACATAGACTATTATCATAATTCCACAATTAATTATACAACTCAGATGAATTCAAATGTAAATAATGAAAGCACTGATTTTTTTCGTGACTGATGCTAATTGTACACTAATTTACCCGAATGTTACTCGTTCCCATACCGAATGTCAAGATAAATTAGTAACGAATAAATATATTAAAATAATGCATCAGAATATTGCTGGGTTGATAAATAAATCAAATAATCTTACTGTTTGTTTGACTGAGCTATCCGAAAAACAAATTAATGTAGATGTATTATGTATCACAGAGCATTTTATTATGGAAGGTTTCGAAAATCAATTATATATACCGAATTATCATTTGGCTTCTTGTTATTGTAGAAAGCAGCAAAAGAGAGGAGGGGCCTGTATCTTAGTTAAAAATGGTATACAATCTAAAGATTTATCTAAAATATCGAATTTGTCAACCCCGGGCATATTTGAATGCTGTGCCATAGAATTGACTGAGTATAAGATAATTGTAATCTGTATCTATAGAGTGCCGAATGCAAATAATTTTGACTATTGCATGGATAAATTAGAAATAATGTTGCGAAAAATATCACGAAAGTGCTACAAGAATATTATATTATGTGGTGATTTTAACATAGATGTCATTAAACAGACTAGTCACTCTGTCGCATTTGAATGTCTATTAAATAGCTATAATTTGAAGTTAGCACTAAAACAGCCCACACGCATGGCTAGTCTAACATGTATAGATAATTTCGCCCATAATTTTGATAAAACATGTAAGACCGATGTCATGGAGTTTGCCTTATCCGACCACACAGCACAGCTGCTTCACTGCCCCGTACAAACATTATACACTATAAGCTACTGGTATAAGACAAGAAGAGATTACAATACTGACAATTTAGTTAAATTTAAAAATTATATAAGCAGCCTATCGTTTTCGGAAATCTATGAGACTAATGATCCTGATATAGCTTATGACAAATTCATTGACATATTTCAATTGATATACAATCTATGTTTTCCAAAAAAACGATTTAAAATCGATATAATAAAAAAACAAAAATGGCTGTCCAAAGGAATAAAATTGTGTAGTAGAAAGAAAAGGAAACTTTTATGGCAACTTAGATCAAACCCGAATACTCATAATAAAACTTCTTTCAACAATTATTCCAAACTGTTTAGAAAGGTTATACACTTAACACAAAAGGCCCAAAACAATTATTTTATTAAAACATCAAAAAATAAATCTAAAAGTACCTGGCAAATTATTAATCGTGCTAAACATAATATACCTAAACATAACATACATAAAATTAAAGTAGAAAATCACTTATTAACATGTCCCCAAAAAATTTCTGAGGCATTTAATAACTATTTCATTGATAAAGTCCAACCTCAAATGCATGCTTCTAGTAAACCCAAACATCTAAAATTTGAGAGGAACACGAAATCCATGTTCATGGCACCCAGCGCTCCCCTAGACATACATACAATTATAATGTCATTAAACAATACAGACAGCGTAGGTTATGATGAAATCTCCACTAAAGTAATAAAATTTGTATCAGAAGACATATGCACTCATTTGAGTCATATCATAAATTTAAGTATAAGCGCGGGTGTCTATCCATCAGCATTGAAAACTTCTATAATAAAGCCTCTCTTTAAGAAAGAAAATAGAGATCGGATGGAAAACTACCGACCTATTGCGCTCATTCCAGTCATGTCCAAAATATTTGAGAAGTATATATACAAGGAACTGTCAGAATTTATAAAAAAAAGTAATATTTTATGTGACGAACAAAAAGGTTTTCGACAAAATAAGACAACTAATATGGCTATATATGACTTTTTATATAATGTTATGATCAATATTGACAAACGAAACCCAGTCTGCGGCATATTCTGTGACATGACCCAGGCATTTGACTACGTACATTATCCTACACTACTAAAAAAGTTGGAAGCTTATGGCTTAAGAGGAAATGTACTCAATCTAATTGAATCGTATTTAAGACATAGAAAACAAATTACTGAAATTAGACGTATCAATATCTTAAAGAAGAAAGAAGAGATATATCGATCCTCACGACGTGAAGTAGAATATGGAGTACCGCAAGGAAGCGTATTGGGCCCATATCTATTTTTACTATACATTAATGACTTGCCTAAATGCATAGAAAAACCAATGACACTATTCGCAGATGACAGCACCGTGATAATACCTTGTAAAACTTTAGATACATATGAGATTGACATTAATAATTCCCTAAAGTCAGTTATACAATGGTTGCAGGATAACAATTTAAAAATAAACCTAAAGAAAACGAAAGCTATACATTTTACCCAAAGATTACCTAACATGAATCTTAAAATAGAATATTGTAATGAAAACATAGAAGATGTAAACTTGACAAAATTTCTTGGCCTTCAGATTGATAAAAACCTAAACTGGAAAGCGCATATCGAAACTTTATGTAAAAAACTTAGCACATCCGCATACGCACTACACACACTTTCATCCACATTATATACGGATGGTCTACTAACAGCATACTACGGTATAGTAGAAACCCATCTACGATATGGGCTAATATTTTGGGGTAACTCGACGGAAAAAGAAACAGCATTCAAGTCCCAAAAAAGATGTTTACGAGCCATATTTAGACTTGAGAAAACGGATAGCTGCGTGCCCTTTTTTAAAAATTACAAAATATTAACTTTACCGTGCTTGTACATATTAGAAGTAGCTGTGTTTGTTAAATCGAACCCGCATTACTATAAATGTCTAGCTGACGCATTTCCACGCAACAGACGTGACTATAGTCTACTTTGTCAGCAACCCGCTAGGACGGCCCTAATGCGTAATAGCATTTACTGCATGGCACCGGTCATATATAACAAATTGCCGAGAAGTTGGAAAGAATTACCTAAATCAACTTTTAAAAATAAACTTCGTGAATTTTTGACAGCCAAAGCCTATTATAAGGTGACTGAGTTCCTTAATGAAAAAGAATTTGACTTGCATAATTAGACTATTTGGAGATTGAATTATTTTGTTTGACTTTGACTAGGTATATTGTAACTTGACATAATTATATTAATCGTTGTGACATTTTTTATATATTTTTTTTTTTATATTTTGACATTTTTTATTTTTTTATTATTGTAATTTTGTACCATTTTGCACGTCACGTTGTGACAAACATGTCTGCACGTTATCTACAATATATTGTCATCCTGTATGCACTTTTTATGTATGTACATACACATGTTTAAGCAAATAAAAAAATGAATAAATGAATGAATGAATGAGTCCCTCATCTATGAGAACTCCTAGGTACTTTACGTTGTCACTTCTAATCAGTGCTGGACAACAGCATGGCGCTAGTCGGTTAGAGCATGAATGGGCAGTAATTGAAAAACTGTGTGACGGTGCGGTCTGTCGCCTAATTGCGAACGGGATGTAACATGTTTTCAGTATGTTTAACGTCAGAAGATTTGAATTGAGCCATTTCTTTACTTCCGCCACTGCCACCTCTGCTGTAGATTTGACAATATCCCAAGTTGGTCCGTGAACTAAGATCGCGGTGTCATCAGCGTATGTATATATATGAGAATTTGGGAGGTTCATTTTACAAAGGTCGTTGACGTAAATTAGAAATAAGGTGGGACCCAATATGCTGCCTTGAGGAACTCCAAAAGTAACAAACTCCTCCACGCTGAGGTAGGTATAAATTTTAACTCTCTGGGTCCGATTCTTGAGATAATCTTTGAAAATTTCAAGTGGTACGCCACGTACACCTAGATGTTCTAATTTTGAGATAAGGATGGGAACAGAAACTGTGTCAAATGCCTTAGAAAGGTCTAGGAAGATACCTAGACATTTTGCCTTCTTGTCTAGATTTTTAGCTACTTCTTGTGTCAATGTTAGCACTGCATCTTCTGTTGAAACACCAGCTCGGAAGCCATACTGGTTGTCAGCTATGATTTTATGTTTTTCCAGGAAGTTCCTGAGGCGAGTGTTTAAGATCCTCTCAAGAATCTTAGAAAGTGTCGGCAAAACAGATATAGGCCTGTAATTATTGACACAGCTTCTGATCCCGTCCTTGTGTATAGGATGGACTAACGCCTTTTAAGAGCATCCGGGAACACGCCCGATTTTAGACAGCGATTGTATATGGAGGTCAGTGGCGGTATCAATACGTGGCGACAGTTTTTCAATAGAAGAGGCGATATACCGTCCCATCCAATAGCGCATTCATTTCGCAACTGTAGGATAAGCGACTCTATTTCAGCCTCATCTACTTCCAAGAGGACAAGAGAGTTTACAGGGGAGAGATTTATACTATTCAGATGAGACTGAGCGTTATTCTGAGTTGACATCGTGTAGTGTTGGGATATAATGTTGTCAGCAAACTTTTTTCCTACGTTATTGAAAAATTTACAGACTTCATTTACTGATGCATTAGGATCATTACGTAATTTTAAGAGCTCAACAGGGCTTGCACGTGCTTTTGTAGAGTTGGTTAATTCCTTTATAGTTTTCCATAAAAACTTTGGTTTCTTACTTGCTTTCTCAAGCTCACTCTGTTCGTATGATATTTTAAGCTTTCGGAGTAAGCCATTACAAAAGTTTCGGTAGCGATTATAGGTAGTTTTAAGTATAAGGTTGTCTGGTGCTTTCTTGGACCGAGTGTGTAGCTTGTCTCGGTGTTTAATGCATCTCAAAAGACCAGGAGTTATCCAGGGTTTTAGAGTTCTTCTTTGTCTAGGGATTTTAGTTTCAGTTGTGTGTTTGGATATGACCATTTTTACGATGTCTATAAATTTGTTCATAGATACATTTGCATCCTGCTCAGAGTATATACTTGAAAAATCGGTATTTTCTAGTTCTAACTTAATTGCTTCATGGTTGAGGCGGGTGGAGTGATAGCGTGTGCTGCGTGCAGGGTTTGCGTCTAGGATGTCAAGGAGAAGCGGCTTGTGGTTAGTAACATGGGATTCTAGTACCAGGGTAGTCGACAATAGCTTAGATTTTAAAAGTATGTGATCTAGGCTTTTGTCAAGGCGAGTGGGAAATTCGTGAGTGGGCAATAACCCTTGAGAAGCATTTAAGATTAGGTAGTCAAGGCATTTGCTGTCCTCATTTCGTTTGAGTAAATCAATGTTTAAATCACCCACTAATACTATATTTGGGCAGGCGGATAAGGAATCATAGACATTAGTTAAGCTAGCCTTGAAATTATCAAAGTCTTCGTTCGACTTGTATGACGGAGAGCGGTAGATTGCCACCACTGCTAACTTGCTCTCTATTTGACACATGAGACAAGTGCCGCCCTTGAAGGTGGGTTCCCATACATTACACTGAAGTCCCAGTTTAGTGTATATTATAACTCCATCATTTTGATTGTGATTTATTTTAGTTGAGTGGGACTGAAAGCCTTCTAATGTAGGTAAATTAATAGCTTTACTCAGCCAGCATTCAGTGAGAACTATGATATCAAAGTTAATTTTGGTTAAATGCAATAGAACTAGAAGTTGATCGAAGTTTTTATTTATACTACGAATGTTTAAATGCAGTAATTTAATATCGCTACAAGTGACGTTACAATACTTGCGACAGTCTTCTGGGTTACATATAAAAGAGTTGCCATCGGTAAATTTGTCAAGGTCGTTATTAATGTTAATCAAATTAGCCATTTTTAATTAAGAAAAACGTATCTGAACGTGACCTGTTAAGTGAGCAAGTAAATTTTGTAACGTAATTTCGTAGTTGGAGCATGAGTAATAATGTAGAGTTGAACATAGATTTGGAATGGCAAGTGGATCGCACATACATATGTGATATCTTGAGAGTGCGGAGTATTGTTATTTGTGTGTCTGTAATGTGAGTATATTTCTGATTAGGGTTTTGTGTTATATGTAGTGTTTTTTAGAGTGTGGCTATGTAAGTTAATGAGTAGTTGTTTTCATCTATACTTAAAATAAATCTGTAGAGAGGTTAATTCTGTACATGAAATATATTTATAAAATAACTATCAGGGGGTGATTAGGGATCGATACTGATGCCAAAAATGCAATCAGTAAAATTTTTGTCTGTCTGTCTGTCTATCGGTCTGTCTGTCTGTCTGTCTGTCTGTATAACCGTTATAGAAACAAAAACTACTCGACGGATTTTAACGAAACTTGGTACAATTATTTTTCATATTCCTGAGCTGGTTATAGTATACTTTTCATCACGCTACAATCAATAGGAGCAGAGCAGTGAAGGGAAATGTTGGGAAAACGGGAGAATTTACTCCATTTTTTAAGCTTCCGTCGCGAGTGCAACCTTAATGGTTAAAGCTACACAGAAATCATTTATGACGGAAATGTTCTCCTTAAAATTATATAAAAAATATCCCACGACAGCATATATCTATCTTTTATGGTTGACTCACAATAACACGTGTAACTCCCGATAGCTTAGCAGTTCGAAGCTTTCTGATTATTATTCTGCTCCAAAATTTAAAACCACCACAACATTGCAATGGAACTCGGCTAAAAGTAACCCAGTTGCAACAAAATATAATCCAGGCTCAAATTTTAACAGGTTGCGGTGCAGGAGAAACCGTCTTTATTCCCAGAATTCCCATAATACCAAATAATTTTCCATTCCAATTTAAAAGAACGCAATTTCCAGTATCGGTGTGTTATGCAATGACAATTAATAAGGCTCAAGGGCAGACTTTTCGTGTTGCTGGAGTAGATCTCGGTGTCAGTTGTTTCTCGCATGGTCAGTTGTACGTCGCTCTTTCCCGGGTTAGCATTTCTAGAAATCTTTATGTTCACGTGCCGGACGGGTCAACTATGTTGAAAGTTTACCCGGAAGCTTTGCGCTGAAGTATTTTCGTTCTATAGGTACTTAAGCCTCATGTGAACGTGATCTAAACAATATTACCAATACATTAACTTAATAACACACAAGGAGTTACACGCTGACGGAGTCGCGGGCACAGCTATTAACAATAATATTGTGCGGTTCGGTATTGCGATATTTTTCAACAGTATTATAGATTGACATATTATATTTCTCTACTAAATTACGACGGTTAATCTGTCTGTTACATCAAAATCACTGAACCGTGCTGAAGGTCATACGCTATTTTTTTTTTACGAAAAACGACGGTAACGTGGACGAAGTCGCGGGCAACAGCTATCTATACTAATAATATAAGGCTGAAGAGTTTATTTGTTTGTTTGAACGCGATAATCTCAGGAACTACTGGTTCGAATTGAAAAATTATTTTTTAATTAAATAGTCAATTTATAGAATGAAGAATGCTTCAAAATCGGGGTTAAATTTAACGTTAGCCCAAAGTAACTATTCCACGCGGACGAAGTCGCGGGCAAAAGCTAGTAATATATAAAGATGATAGTTATAATAAAAAATAATCTTTATCGCGCCATCCCATCTTCCCAGTTCATCATGTTGTGCTGGCGCTCCCGCTGCGGCTGCGGAAAACCTCAAGCGGCGTAAATATAGTCATCTCGGTGATAACTATATTTTCGAGCCGTTTGGGGTCGAAACTCTCGGACCATGGGGCCCGTGTGCTCACAGCCTTTTTAAAGAAATATCGAAAAGGCTCGTTGACGCTTCCCGCGACCCAAGGGCTGGCTATTTCTTTGGTCAACGGCTAAGCATTGCCATACAACGAGGCAATGCCGCCAGTATCTTAGGTACGTTGCCAGCCGACAGCGTTGAGGATGAATTTTTTGATGCTTTATTGTAGTTTGTATTTTAGTACATAATTTTGTATATTTGTTGTAATCAATGTAAATAAAAAATAATCTAACTAAACTTAAGACAAAAAAATAAAAAAGATTTACAGTGAGTTCTAGGCATAGTCAGATATTTTTGTTTCCTAGTTCTTGCAGGTCTTTCTCGGTGCTGATTAAAATCTGTTTGTCGCCCTCTTGCTTCCGTAAGAAAATATTTCCATTGGATATCCAGCAGTATGTATATTAGTACTTTTTGGCGAACTCACGGGATTGATAAAATAACTTCTTGGTGCTGGCAGGCAGTTGTTCAGCGACATAAACGGGTTTGAGCTTTCCCGGTAATCCAATTAAGGTGGTGTTCAGTTTTTCTTCTTTTCCCTTCATCTTGTTAAACGACCGCACTGCAGCTAAGAGTGTATGTTTTGTGTGCACTTTGGAAAATTCTGCAATTATTGGACGACACCCCACGTCCGTAGAGGTGGTAGACTTCCCTGGTAGACGATAGATGTCACGCAACTCGGATTCGAGAATTTGCACTCCAACAGCTTTGCCGATACTGCAGACTGTTTTTAAGAGACTAGTGTGGTTTTCCGTATTTTCTTGTGGTATATTTCTCAGTTCAACACCAGACGATCGGGATTTGTGCTGCAGATCGGTTATTTTTTGTTCCAGGCGTTCTATATACGTAAGTTGCTCTTTCCTTTCTTTTCTTAAGTCCTCAACTTCCTTTCTCAAATCTTCGAACTGTTGATTCATAAAAAACATTGATTTTTCAATTTCATCATTTGACCGACGGATTTCCGTGTTGGTGGCCTGAATCTGAGTATTTTGTGCTTTGATCTGAGCAACCTCAGACAAAAGTTTAGACATGAGGGTAGTCTGTTCCGTGAGAGTTTTTGTTATGCTGTTGTCTTGCAGGTCACTAGAAATTTGGACTGACCCGCCTTGTGGCGAATTATCTTGTCGAGGTCGTTTATTACGATTAATGTTAACGTAGTCGCTCAAAATTATTGCCGTATTAATGTCGGGTTCAGATTGAGTTTGGCTCTGACTCATATTGTTTGTTTGTGTTCTTGGCGTTTTAGGTGGGGTGCGCTGCACACCTGCCATATTAAAGCACAGTTGACCACACTAAAATAGATAAAGTAGGTACTTATCTGACGATGAGATGAAATTTTATATTCACTGTGAATATTCGATACGGCTATTAGCACAGCGGCGTCGAATAACCAGTGGCACCGCACAGTGGCTCAACGAGGCGTGGCGTAGCCGATGGTGTATCGTAGCAGTCGTTGAAGCAAAGACGATGACGTCATTCGCTCGTAGCGGTCGCAGCGTTCCCTTCCCTTGCGTAGCAAGCAAACCGGCGACACAGTGAGCAGGAGTGTGTTTATTTAAAGTATATGCTGAGCGTTATAACTTAAAATAAAGGTAAGTAATTTGCAGTGCTGAGTGTGTATAACGCCTGGCAAATTTTTAAAGCAGTACAAGCAACTGTAATTTGCCCACACTAATTCCACAGGCGTTTATCACGTACATACATTTATTCAGTAAGTTGAGGGTATCCATAATAAATTGAGATGAAGTCCAATCAATTGTTTTGGGTAGTTTAAGCCATAGATCACAGCACAAACGGTGTAATTAATATTGTCACAGTTCACCGATCACTTAAGTTGTCCATTCACATTATCTGTCCGCACATTAAGCCATTTTATACACCAAAAAGTAATTAATTATAGAGAGCACTTTAAACATAGCCTACTTGTCAGAAGCACTTTTTGACACAAATTAAAGCACCTCTCAGTCTGACGCGCGCTCAGTGACAGACCCCGGCAACGTGTTGACTAGTGCAAAATCCAAGAAATAGCTTGTTTCTCCGGGATAAACATGACCTCCTGCGTAGCAAGGTAGTGTAAAAGACGGAAGAGAGGAAGTAAAAAACTAACTGGGATAACTTAACACTCGTAAGTAAAATAATTTCGTGTTTTATTTTTCGTATAGACAACCATGATTTGTCAGTATTATGCAATAAATAGCCAGCCAATTTTTAAAACCTGACTATTATACAACGTGTAACGGAAACCCCATATCTATCCAAAAGGGCTGAAGACAACATCTGGTATGGTGTCTCTATGCACAGTTTCAGCACAAAATAACTGACTCAAAGACAATTCTTTGAGTCAGTTGAAACCAATTATTGGGTATCAATATACCCAATAATTGGTTTCATATATTTCTTGAATACCAATCATAAAAACGTGTCACAGCACTACGAGGGTCGATAACTTTCCACGTCACTTGCCAATAACACGGTGATTCTCTACGTTCTTCTTAATTTGAAAATTCTGCCTCTGGTATCAATGTATTGAAATTTCTATTATACTTCATACATGTAGACATAGGATTATAAAACCCTTGCCATATCGTTTATTATCATCCAAAGAAACCGTGCACTTGCTATGTATATACCCTTTAAATTACACGTTGTATATTTTATACTTAATACAGAATTTTATAAATTGGTTGGATTCAAACTGTGAGTATTTTTTATCAATCATTTATTTTAAGTTTCCTCAAAAAGAGATTCGACGACTACAGTGGATCAGCAGTCCGCTTATAAAGAAGAAAGGATGACTGGTTACCAACTAATGCTAGCAGGCTATGCTCTATACATTTTGGGAACGAAGATATTTCATGAGAGCAACTGCTATACTATTTTATTAATCAGAGCTATAATTGAAGAATTTTTAAGACCTTACACATTAATATTACATTCAAATCGTCACAAAATAAATAAACTAGTGATTTTTCGTGGAACTTAAAAAGTGTTTTATTCACTTACCTGTTTTCCCAGTGCAGAATACCGAATGCGAATGGCGTGACATTCATACAAGGTGCTGATTTAATTACCTGCATCTTTCTATGATTTGAATCAGTCCATGCAATACTACCCGTATTAATAAAAAACAATACCTTATTTTTTTGGCCTTATTTTTTTTCAAGCGAAGATTGCGCGAACGGCGAACTTATTATCGGTATCTACTAAAGCTGTAGCAAACCATATGAATTCGGTACTGAGTAACGGGTGCTCAATCAAGTACCGAGTAACGAAACGTTACTCACGAATGCAATTCGTTACTCGCATGTTTCGTATTTTGGGTACAACTGTTTCAGTTCGTGCAGGTAACCTTGATGCGTGTGTGTGTTAGAAGTTGAACATTTCCTGCGCTGCTTTACGCATGCGCGCGCAATCTTGCATGCAGTACATTCCGTGTAGTTGTAACATGTACAGTCGGCCAAGAAAGTGGTGTACCACCCTAAGGTTGAATATCGCTTGCAGATTCATAGGTGATAAAGATTAGTTTCGCTTGCAGATCGATCTGACAACTTCTATTGCTGTCTTTATCTGATTATTGATAACGACTATTACTGTTTGTAACGTGACAGCTGTTCTTAGTTTGAACTTGATGGAACCAATGACGTCGTAAAATCAACGGCGGGGGGCTGTAGATTTTGATGACAAAATTGTATCTACAAATTCAGAATTGTAATCAACAAGTTACATAAAATTGTAAAGGCACAAGGCGAGTCCACAAACCTACAATTTCTGTAAACTTGTAATTACAATATCAATAAAAAACAAGCTAAAAATAGATTTATCCTTTTATTAAATTTCTACAATCAATTTTAAAATACTTATAACAAACAAAAACATAGCATATATAGTAATATTTAGAAGATATTGAAAATTTTTAAAAATCAGAAACGGGTGTAACCGCCGTTGGCCTCTATAACCTCTAAAAGACGAGACCTCATTGAACCAACAAGCCGTGAGCAAATATCGGTTCCCCGCATTTCCTCCCAGATATAATTACAGTGACTAATAAGAGCTTGTTTGGTTCTTTCATTTTGATGCGACCATCGTTGGACCATAAGGCCCCAAAGATTTTCTATCGGGTTGAGGTCCGGCGATCTTGAGGGCCACTGAATTACCCTTACGTCAGTGTGTGAACGAAACCAGGCTCTTACGATCCTCGCATTATGAATTGAACAATTATCTTGAACAAAATCAAATTGTGGCACTTCGTTCTCCGGGTAAACATTACGGACTGTCGGTAGCATTGCATTCTGAAGCACGTCGATATAATTTACAGCCGTCGCTCGAGGAGGTAGAGAACACAATTCTCCTACACCATCCGTACTCATCCAGCCCCAAATATTTACGGAAATTCGACCTGATTCTCTATTTGGGATTACATGATCATCTTTATACCGTGTTGAATTATATCGCCAAAGGTGAAGACGTCCATGCTGACTGGATTTAAACGTTTTTTCATCACAAAACACTGTATTAGACCAATCAAACTCTAAGTGCTCTCTGGCGAAGTTCAGACGAGCAAGTCTGTGAGCATCCGTCAAATATATTTTCTTGGCGTAATGCCTGTGGTGCAACCCCATGTAATGTAGATGATTCCTTATTGTTTGGGCACTCACATCGAACATCTCCGCAAAATGTTTTGTGGGCTTAAAACCATTGATTTCATATTCCCGTCTCATGAATTCTCTATCGTTATTGGAGAGTGCAGGCCGGCGACCACTTCTTCTGTGATCCAACAAACTTCCCTCCTCTCCTTCACGACGAATCCAAAAGCGGACAGAACGCCTCGATATATTCAAATTCCGGGATATCGCACTGATACTGCTTCCCTCATTAAATTGGGCAATTATTTGTGCTCTTTCGGCAATGGTCAAGTTGGCAGGCATTGAGATGATTTTATATGCAGTTGATTGAAAAATAACACGGAAAATATATCGATTTTTTGCATATATTTGACAAAATGTCAATTGTCAGTTTTCTTTTTCAAATGGAATTCGGTTGTCTAAATAGTTTTTATTACTTTTGTTTGGAAACATTTCAATTGCTTTGTAGAAACTAATGTCCTTTTCATTTATACTAAAGGTTAAAATGTCATGTACTTATATGTGACATATGACGTATGAATACTAAATACATAGGTTTACGTCATGATAATGTTGTCTCTTTCAGTAATATCTTTTTATAACGAACCTTGTTGTAATTTTCGATGACCGGGAAACTAAATCAAAACTGGTACACCACTTTCTTGGCCGACCGTACCATTTGAATCAAACTAATTAAGATTAACTTTACAGAATTCAAGTTCAAAAATGCACCTTATTCAGTTAGGTATATAACGTATAAACATGTTTCCTACAAATTACGAATCATGCGATGCGACGTCGCCATGTCATACCATACGAATACGCATTCGCAATATGACTCGATGCGTGCGTTGCTCTAGGCTGTGTGAGGTATCAAAAGTAACGAGTAACAATACGATAGTAACGAGTACTAACTGTAATAGTAACGAATACATACGGGTACGATTTATTTCGTTACTTTTACACCTTTAGTATCTACCGACAGACAAACATATTAATCTTGCTTTCGCGTAAGTTCGATGTCCTGCGGTGTTGCACAGCATGTCGTGAAAAACTCGGGTAATTCCTAATAATCACGTCTAATGTGTTTTATGTTACCAGTATTACACCACGTTGAAACAATACAGGTAATTAAATCGGCACCCTGTATATGAGAAGATAAATAGAGCGAGCCAATATTTAGGAGATGTTTCTGTCCATTATACTAAACAACAAAGTTTTGAGTAGCACAAGTACAGACACCCATTAAACTTTGGCTCATGCTTTTTAATAACCACATTTATTTTACTTACACATAATATACAGTATGTTAACTAACAGAGGGCGTTCCCGTTAACCCACAATAGTATAAACAAATCAATTAGATCGCCGCACACGCGGCCCGTCATTCATAAATAAATTGCGACGTTGCCGTCCTTCAAGTATGCGTGTATAGAGTGTTTTTTTTACGTATCAATTTCACATTTTAGTGAATATTTTAATATTAAAAAAATAAAATCATTTTGTTTTCGAATGGTAATATTTTTTAGCATGTATGGATGCTATACTATTGCGGGTTAACGGGAACGCCCTCTGTTAGTTAACATACTGTATATTAATCTAGTTTGACAGCTTATAAGCCTAACGCTCTTCTGGTTAGCTAATAAATTCTTACCTTATTTAAGTATGTACTTTAAGAAATTTATTTTAGAAAATTATCCTGAGGACATAATGATTTCCATTTAAAATAGGTATTAGGTAAGTAATAAAATAACTGTTTAGTTGCCAAAATGAAACTTTAGATATTTTGTAAACTAAAGGTAAATTAATTTATTATATTCAAGTTCATAATTAAATGACTGCCTCCTACTGCATACTGCATAACACCATCCTCGCTGCTCAATGTCACGTAAAGATGGGCGTTTAAACGAAAAGTATATAATATAACATGTTATTTAAAATAAGCGAATAAGCAGATTAGTTTATAAAAGCATTTAACGTTATCTGCTTATTCTGCTTTTTGTTAAAATTAAAATATAACCGCAAATATTGCATTCCGTTGTTCACTTTTAAAAACGACATTTTAATTAAAACGGGTTATCGTGAACTGCTTAAATTGCTTACTTTGCTTTTTACGTTTAATAGCGTTTTCTCCGCCCGATTAAAAGCGTCATGTTTTGTGTATTTCCGAAACAATTTGTTTTTGAAGTTATGACTTGGACTTGTTTACGTAAACATAAATAGTGTAAAACATTTTTTCATGTGATGAATTGTTTCGTAGGTACCAAGGAAATAATTCTGAGACTTTTGGACTTGTATATAATATAGTTTTTAGGTGTAGTTAATTGTGTTAATAATAGTGTAAATAGTTTATAGTGTAAGTAATTGTGTTAATTTTGGCGTCTTTTGAAGTGAAAATTTCTTTAGCATCGTTGTGATCTGAAAGCTTATGAAACGAAAAAGCGACAGTAACTTTAATTAGGCAATTTATGTTTCTGTCTCTTTAGACAGAAACATAAATTGCCTAATTTTGGAATTCTGTTGGGGTCAAGGGGTAGAGCTTTTGATGCCCTTTAAAATGAGCCCAAACTCGGCTATCTTGCGACCACGGGAACGAAGTTAGGTCGCGGGGGGGGTGAAGTAGCCCTGAGAGGGGGGGGGAGGGTCTCGTGGGGAGTTCGGGGGGGGGTGAGGGTAAAGGGGGAAGGGGGGAGGGACACAAATTATTTGAAGATGTTTTTTGAAGGTTTCACTTCTACCACGTGTGAATTGCACACAAGTTTTTTTATTCTATAAAAACATATTAATGAGCTAATAAAACTAATCGGCAAAGTACGAAGGAAAGTTCATTGATGTCGTTTAAAAACCAATAGGTACAACTTAAACGTAACCAACTAAAAAAGCAAAACACATAATTTCGTTATTTTTAATGTAAGCAAGTAAATAAGCAGATAAGCAATTAAGCACTTAACGTAAGTGACGTTTTATAAAAAATAAACGAATAAGTTCGTTAAAAGTTTTAAGTCGTTTATCACATCTCTGATGTCACGCAACAATCCATCTCGTTCGCACTCGCTTGATGCGATATTTCAGTTTCACTCTAACATTATCTTACTAAATGAAATAGCGCCCCAAATAAATTGTTCGGCGGATCCATGCGCGGATATTAAATTTAGCAAAGTATTTTATTTTGTCTGTGCGTGTGTTGCATTAGTATTATCATTTTAGCTGTATGAGTTTGGGACCGTGTTTTGGCGAGCTTCGTAAAAGAGTTATGATTCTATATACAGTAATAATTGGACCTCAGATTTATGTAATGTATGTATATTGTTATAACTGTACTAAATGCCTTAGTCTGTAGTCTGTCTCTGTACTTATTAAAATAAAATAAAATAAAATAAAATAAATTCCTAATTTGTTGGGTAATAAAAATATTGGAAACAAAATAGAGTTACATCTTGCTGCTGTTAACCTCTGGTGGTCAAAGGTTTCCCACATCAATTCCAGGACTGTGAATGATCTATATCAATTAACATGTAGTGACATAGTACCTGTCACTCATTTACCATACCTGCGAACCAATACCAAATACCTCCGACCAGTACCTTTACCTTCAAACCAAATAATTACCAGTTTACCACTCAACACTGAACCAATTACCACACCACGTTTTTGACATTCCGAAAAGAAACAGAGAAAGCAATCATCTTGAAAAAGACGTTGGTTTGTAAAGAAACAGGATAACAGCACGAGCATAGCACGGCGTCATCACAACGCTGCACTCGCCGGCCATATCGCTTCGAAAGAAGCGGTTTGTTTGTAAGCATGCAATCAGGCAGAGCAAGCTTAGCATCAGTTTTTCTCCGCATCTTCATGTCACACTCCAGGACTACGCAGATGGACACGCGGCGCTGACGACACACGGCGGGAAAATTCTTGAACAGCAGACATCTTCACTCGACGGCAGCTCAGAAGCAAAAGAGCGCGACCGCGCCCCGCGCCGATATATATAAGTCCGCGACGATCTAGTGCCGCGGGCAGGAATGCGTTCCGCGCCCCGCGCGCGTCTCGCCCGGCGGCGCTTCGCCATTGGTCGAGAGCTTAGAAACTGTGTTTGTCATGCCTAGATAGAACCATAACCAATGTATATATAAGCAGGTGTTTTCATCAATAAATTATTCAGTATCTACGCAGTATTGATTCAGTTATCAATTAACAATCCGACGTGAGTTTTATTGTCTTCGATGGATCTCTAGTAATCCTCACACCCTACAAAATTGGTGACCCGCGAACAAGAACACGAACTGGAAGACGACACGAAGCCTGAGCTCCTCGAATATCGAACTCCTGCAAGATCCGCCGTGAATATTTGAAGCTCCACCATGCTGAATAATCCCGACGATTTCTGCGATGCTGAAGGCGCCACAACAGTAAAGAGCGACGTGGCAACAATTTCTCTTCCTGCACGTCTACCACCATTTTGGCGCCAAAATCCTCGCCTGTGGTTCGCGCAATTTGAAGCCGCCGTCGCTGCCAGCAAGATAGGTGAAGAACAAAAATTCAACCTCGTCGTCCCGTTACTCGGCAACAGCGACCTAGAACAAATCGGCGACATCATATTAAACCCACCGGCTACCGGCAAGTACAGCGTGCTCAAGGACAGACTCATCTCGACGTACCAAGAGTCCGATCACCGGCAATTACAGAAGCTACTCAGCGGTCTCGAACTCGGCGACAACAAGCCGTGCCAGCTGCTGCGTAAAATGCGAGATCTCAGTGGCACGCTATTATCTGATGAGACGCTGAAGGTTATGTGGCTCAACCAGCTGCCCCCACAAGTTCGCGCCGTGCTCTCCGTCAACACCGAGTCATCGCTCGAAGTGCTAGCCGCGATGGCCGACAAAATGATGGAGCATTTCGAACCCACTACAGTCGCCGCGGTCTCCAGCTCCACAGCAAAGCCTCCATCAACAAGTACAGCAGCAAATGACGTACAGTTAAACGCAATAACAAACCTACAAATCAGCATGCTGTCGAAACAAATAGAGAAGTTGTCAATCGAAGTCGCCGAACTCCGCAAACATCAACATTCATCGTTCCACCGTTCCCGCCAAAACTCCGCACACCGTAACCGCTCACGCTCACATTCAAGACAGCGTACTGAGAACTCCCGCAAGCCCGGCGACCCTGACTGGTTGTGCTATTACCATTACCGATTCGGTAACGAGGCACGAAAATGTGAATCACCGTGTTCCAAAATTAAGCGGGAAAACTAGAACGTACATCGATAGTGGCGGGTGTCGATGTAAACCAAACAAGCCACCGCCTATGCGTGATCGACATCAACAACCGTGAAAAATTTCTGGTCGACACGGGAGCCGACATATCTGTATTAGCCGCTCGAAACCAGAAATACGCAAAACCGACGGACAATGCAGGCTACAAACTATACGCAGCAAACGGAACAGAGATTCGTACCTACGGAGAGCGCACACTCGAGCTCAACCTAGGTTTACGAAGAAGTTTCAAGTGGACTTTCGTCGTCGCTAATGTTAAAACATCAATACTGGGCGCCGACTTCCTGGCACAGCATAAACTATTAGTCGACCTACATCAAAGAAAACTTATCGACCGCGTGACAGAACTTAGCGTGAACGCCATCAAAATTAACACCACAGAAGAATCAATCCATATCATCAACCGCGACCACACTCATCACGACCTGCTGAAGAAATATCCAGACGTACTTCGACCAATGTCACTGAAAGCTCCAGCCAAGCATGACGTCACGCATCACATAGAGACAACTGGGCCGCCGATCTACTCACGGCCACGACCTCTACCGCCCGACAAATATAAAGCTGCAAAACTTGAGTTCGAGCGCATGATCGAGATGGGAATATGCAAGCCGTCGAACAGTCCGTGGGCGAGTCCTCTCCACATAGTAAAAAAGAAAGATGGATCACTTCGAGTATGTGGGGATTACAGAAGACTCAACGCCGTCACCGTTCCCGACCGATACCCCATTCCACGAATTCAAGATTTCACATACCAGCTCCACGGCAAGAAAATATTCTCAAAACTCGATTTGAAAATGGCTTATTTCTGGATACCAATCGCAAATCAAGATCATGCTCAAAAAACAGCAATAATAACACCATTCGGTCTCTTCGAATTCAACTGCATGACATTCGGTCTAAGAAACTCCGGTCAAACATTTCAACGTTTTATGCATGAGGTTCTACGAGGACTGGATGACAACGTATTCTGTTTCGTCGACGATCTGCTCGTACACTCGAGAAACAAGGAAGAACACCGCCACCACTTAGAACAAGTACTCGAACGCCTAAATACCTACGGCGTCAGTCTTAACATCGAGAAATGCGAGTTTGACAAGACAACCATCGAGTTCCTCGGATACGAAGTGTCATCAGAAGGAATCAAACCCACTCAAGAACGAATCAAAACCATAGTCGACTATCCTAAACCACAAACAGTTCAAGAACTTAGAAGATTTTTAGGAATGATTAACTTCTACCGTAGTTGTTTACCACATCAAGCCGAGTACCAACATGAATTAAATAAATACCTACACAACAGCAAGGAAAACGACAAAACTCCGATACAATGGTCTCAAGTAGCAGAACAAGCCTTTGAAAAATGCCGACAAAGCATACAACACTGACGCACCCAATACCTAACGCGCCGCTATGTTTATTTACCGACGCATCGAACACTAGCATCGGCGCCGTACTTCAACAAAAAGTTAACGACGTGTGGAAACCACTTGCATTCTACTCAAAAACTATGAGTGAGACGCAGCGACGCTACAGCGTGTACGATCGCGAATTATTAGCTATGTACACCGCAGTGCAACACCTACGACGGCTGATCGAGGGCAGTGACCTAACAATATTCACCGATCACAAACCACTGACTTACGCCTTGACAAGAACGCCAAGTAGCAGCGATACACCACGACGAGAGCGCCAGCTACACTACATTAGTCAGTTCTGTACAGCAATCAAATACATTCACGGTGATAAGAATCAAGCAGCCGACGCCTTATCACGCATCGAAGAAATTGACTTGTCGCACTCTACAATCGACTACAATCAACTCGCTCAAGACCAAGAAAACGATGAAGAACTGAAGATCTGCATGTCGAACCCAAATCTCAAGTTCGCGCCTATCACATTACCCGGAGGTCAACGACCCATCATATGCGAAACATCGACCGGTAACGTTCGTCCATACCTACCAGAGACTTATCGTGTAGTAGCATTCAAAGCGCAACACGAACTAAGTCACCCGGGTGTGCGAACAACAAGGAGAGTGATGTCTACAAAGTTTTTCTGGCCGAATATGAATAAAGAAGTCGGTTTGTGGGCGAAATCATGCATCGGTTGCCAGCGCGGGAAAGTACAACGACACGTTATCAGCCCGCTCGGCGAGTTTCAAAAATCTTCGCATTTCGAACATATTCACGTGGACATCGTGGGACCACTGCCGCCCTCTAACGACTACAGATACCTAGTAACAATGATCGACCGCTGCACTAAATGGCCAGAAGCAATACCTGTACGTGACGTCACCGCCGACACTGTCGCCCTAGCAATCTATGACGGGTGGATATCACGATTCGGTTGCCCTATACGAATTACAACGGATCAAGGACGACAGTTTGAATCGTCGTTATTCAACCAACTTATGAAGAAATTCGGCATAACAAGAATACGTACCACTGCCTACCACCCTCTAGCAAATGGTCAAGTTGAACGCTGGCATCGAACTTTGAAGTCTGCACTTATGGCGCGAAACGCCGGTGCACACTGGAGCGAGGAACTACCTACCGTATTACTCGGCCTACGTACCGCCCTACGGGAAGACACTCAATTAAGCCCGGCACTCATTACCTACGGATCAACACTTAGAATACCGTCAGATTTCTTCGTGCCTTCACAGCCGAAAAATGAAGACGCAGAATTCGTCCAGAAGCTAACGGAAACCATGTCGACGTTGTCCCCGAGCAGCAAGTCTCATTCCAATAACAGAAGCACTTTTGTATACAAGGACATAGCGACGTGTACCCATGTGTTCGTGCGCAATGATACCGTGCGAAGTTCATTGACCCCACCTTACGAAGGCCCGTTCAAAATAATTCAACGTGACAGCAAGCATTTCACCATACAAATGCCACTTCGAACTACAGTTGTCTCAATAGATAGACTCAAGCCAGCATACTTACTCAACGAAGGGTTTACTGCTTCTACAACAGGCGTGACACAAGTACCTCGCGTTGAAAAAACATCACCGAGCGTTGAGCCGCGGTCGTCGACCCCGAGCGCACCGCATGACTCCTACGTCACTCGATCCGGCCGCGCAGTGAAACCCAACGTACGCTTCGCTTAGGGGGGAGTGATGTAGTGACATAGTACCTGTCACTCATTTACCATACCTGCGAACCAATACCAAATACCTCCGACCAGTACCTTTACCTTCAAACCAAATAATTACCAGTTTACCACTCAACACTGAACCAATTACCACACCACGTTTTTGACATTCCGAAAAGAAACAGAGAAAGCAATCATCTTGAAAAAGACGTTGGTTTGTAAAGAAACAGGATAACAGCACGAGCATAGCACGGCGTCATCACAACGCCGCACTCGCCGGCCATATCGCTTCGAAAGAAGCGGTTTGTTTGTAAGCATGCAATCAGGCAGAGCAAGCTTAGCATCAGTTTTTCTCCGCATCTTCATGTCACACTCCAGGACTACGCAGATGGACACGCGGCGCTGACGACACACGGCGGGAAAATTCTTGAACAGCAGACATCTTCACTCGACGGCAGCTCAGAAGCAAAAGAGCGCGACTTTTTTTTGTGTGTCGCATCTCGCAGGTCAACCTCTGAGGTTGTCGGCTGCTTAACCGGGCTTGCCTGTGGTTGCCTTAATTAATTAATTAATTAAAGCCTCCAGCCAGGGCTTATTAGAAAACTTACAAACTAGGCGACTACACGCTAAGGGCACCCCCTGTGGGGTACGGACCTCGGCTTAGGGCGTCGCAGTGGGAGGGCAGCTAGGGACAGGCTGGATCATATCAATTTTATTATTAATAAGGGAATTTAAAGCTACTGGCTCAGCGTCGCGGGCTGGCTCTGGCAAGGGTCGGGGCGGACTATTACGGGGACGTCGCGGCGGGCCTCGGCGGCGAGGACGGAAGGACGGTCGGTTTTTGTTTTTGTGTGCCACTGTACTTGTTTCCCTACGGCTCTCTTGGAGCAGGGTGATTGCGTCATCGGGAGTGACAAGGGTGTGCCTTGGTCGGCGAATCTTAGAGATACGCGAGGGTTCGTATTGGGCGGCCGATACGATAAGGGGATTCCTATGTTGGATTGCAGTATCAAAGAAACGCTTGGAGACACGTTTCATGAACTGCTGGATGGTGGGCATCTTAAGGTCTACGTGAAGAAGCTCATTTCGAACATAAAAGGGGGCTCCCGTGACTCTACGGAGGAATCGGTTTTGAAGGGTCTGCATCTTGTGGAGGAGGTAGGGCTTTGCGTGTGCGAAAACAACGCAGGCGTAGGTCATGATGGGACGGATGACCGCGGTGAAAATACGCAGCTTGCACCTGAGTGATAACTTGCTGCGGGAGCTAAGAATGAAGTGGAGCCTACCTAGAGCGAAAGCGGCGCGCGAACGTGCCTGCTTTATGTGCTCAGCGAAGGAAAGGTGTTTATCGAGGACCACGCCTAAGTATTTGGCTTGCTTTTCCCAGGGGATCGGCTTGCCGTACATGGTAATCGGACGGGGGGAGGGTGGGTTTATCCGCGGCTTAGAAAAGAGGACTGCCTGGCTTTTGTCTGGATTGACTTCGATTCTCCATTTCCGGAACCACTTGGCCAGAGTGTTTGCGGAAGTTTGGAGAGTGCGAGCGATGGCATCGGGTTTAAGACCGGTATAATAGATAGCCGTATCGTCGGCAAATAGGGCTAGCTGAGTATTTTTATGCTTGGGGATATCGCTAGTGAATAGCGTGAAAACGAGGGGGGATAGTACGGAGCCTTGAGGAACTCCTGCTCGAATGGGATGGGGGGAGGAAAGCTCCCCCTCAATTCGGTAACGAAAAGTGCGATTCGATAAAAAGTCCCGTAGGATGAGCACGAGACGGTCAGGCACGCCGAGTTGGTATAGCTTATAGATTAAGCCATTGTGCCAGACTTTGTCGAACGCTTTCGCTATGTCGAAGAATAAGGCTCCCGTTATTGTGCCCCGTTGGAAGCCGGCGCTGACGTGTTCTATGATGCGGTGGACTTGTTGGATACATGAGTGTTCGGTTCTAAATCCAAACTGCTCATTGGGTATAAGACTCTTTGCTTCTGCAAAATCTTTGAGCCGCTTATATATAAGCCTTTCATAGATTTTACCAAGGACGTTGAGTAAGCTAATGGGACGGTAGCTAGACGGGTCAGACTACGCTAGACGGGTCAGACCGAGCGCGACCGCGCCCCGCGCCGATATATATAAGTCCGCGACGATCTAGTGCCGCGGGCAGGAATGCGTTCCGCACCCCGCGCGCGTCTCGCCCGGCGGCGCTTCGCCATTGGTCGAGAGCTTAGAAACTGTGTTTGTCATGCCTAGATAGAACCATAACCAATGTATATATAAGCAGGTGTTTTCATCAATAAATTATTCAGTATCTACGCAGTATTGATTCAGTTATCAATTAACAATCCGACGTGAGTTTTATTGTCTTCGATGGATCTCTAGTAATCCTCACACCCTACAAAAAACATAATGTGATAAATCAGCCTTTAGGATGACTGTAGTCAGTCAGTGACAGCCTGGATGACCTAAGATGTTTTCTAAAAATGAAACCTAGCTAGATCGATTTATCACCCCCTAAACCTCCTGCATACTAAATTTCATGAAGATTGTTGGAGCCCAGTGTCCGAGATTCAGATTATAATAAAATTATTATACAAGAATTGCTTTTTTGAAGGTATTATATAGATGGATAAGGAAAATTTCAGCTTTTTGAGTAAATGAGCCTTATGTTAATTGTTACTTCTGGTATCAATATTGCTTTGCTTGCATGATAGACATATAATAATTTTAATTACCTTGGGCAAGTTCTAGATAGAAAGATAGATAGATGGATATATTCTTTATTGTACACCATAACAGTACAACAATAAGGACTTTACAACTAAAAATGGTGATACAATGGGCGGTCTTATCGCTAAAAGCGATCTTTTACAGACAACCTTTGGATGGATTTGACACAGGAGAAAATAAATACGCGTGTAGTCCACGGTGTATTATTTATCTTTATAAAATATAAAAACAATAAATAACATTCTCAGAACATATACATATAAATAAGAAAAGAAACAAAGACATACATAATAACAACAATTTAAGAAGTGATATAAAGATCGTTTACCAACTTTTTGAAAGACGATAGGGTTTGTGCTTGTCTTACTGACACTGGTAGATCATTCCACAGCCGTACTGCTTGAGCTGCGAACGACTTACCATAGTAATTGGTGTTGTGACTCGGTACCGCAAGCCTTAAGTTTTCTGATGATCTCAGAGATTTTGCATGTGTGTCATGAAGGAACTTGAATCGTTCTTTAAGATAAGTGGGGGTTTTGGGATTAAACAGAACACTGTAAAGCATAGACAAGATGTGTAAGTTCCGGCGAAGACGTATTGAAAGCCACTTGAGTTTCGTACGAAATTCGGATACGTGATCATATTTGCGCAAGCCAAATATAAATCTAATGCAAAAATTATGGAGTCGCTCAAGTTTATCAAATTGTGCCTCAGTAAGATCAAGATAACTGACATCAGCGTAGTCAAGAATGGGAAGTAAAAGAGACTGTGCTAGCGCAATTTTAGTAGCAGTTGGAGAAAGTTATAACGCAACCGTCTTAGGGAATAGGCAGAAGCAAATAATTTGCGACTGACTTCTTGTCATTGGGGACCCCAACAAAGATATTTGTCAACCCAAACCTCTAGGTTCTTAACCTTCTCGCTTAATGGAATAGCAGTGCCGTTGAAAATAACCTGAGGAAGCTGCGACCATTTTACCTTAGGTGCCAACCTGGAACTACCAACTACAATGACCTGGGTCTGACGGGTTTTATTGTATTGTCCAACACACACAGTGCTTTGTTAAGAAATTGAACTAGCTCTTGATATAAGAGAAGCATAGTTGTGTTCCCTTTGTGGATAATATTTTGACTGGAATACACCTAGAAAATTGAAAAGATATTTTAATTATTTGAAAATTATTACAGTAGATGCTTATTACTAGTCATATTGCTATGAAGTTATCTATAGAATATATGTATATGTTACTATAAAAGCCGGAACTGCGGTAAAGCTTAGGATTTACCGGTCTTATCGCTAAAAGTCTGAATTGTTCTATAATAATCATTAATTTCGGACTTCTACTGGCATTCAGTTTGGTACATCCTGTAAGTTTAATCACAGAAACCGGTAAATGTTAGCTTTCAAAGAAAAACATTGCAGTTAATAAGCCAGTAAAAGCCCCAAATTGATGATTTTAGAGAACAATTCAAACTTTTTCCAGTGAGCCTAGCCTAATCTTAGGATATACCGTAGTTTGGGCTTTTACAGTAACATATATATATATATATATAAAAAGCTATATATATATATATATAAGCTTCTATTATATATATATATATATATATATATAATAGAAGCAAGGTCTAAGGACCTTCTTTTTCAGCAAGTTCATAGAATACAGGGCCGAGCCGTCCCTATGTGCGAAGTGTGCGGCGCACACAGGCGCCAAGGCAGAAGGGGCGCCGGATGTAATGCCAGCATTAATTATTGAAATTATTTTTGTAAAACTACAACATATTTTTCTTTATAATTGAGTAGGTACAAACAGTGTAAAGTGAAACCACAGGCGTGAGTATTGTCTTGGGAAACCTATTTAGACTTTAAATTTATTTAGACTTGGTTTGCCAAAGATATAATAAACTTGTAACACTTATAAAAATTAAATTATGGAAAAGCAATATACTAGCACCATCTACCAATGGTAACGATAGGCAGTAGCCGCAAAGAGATAATAACTCTTGGAAGATGTCATAGATGGTGTTTCGTCCAACGTGAAACCGAACGCACCTTTTGGTTGGCAACATTATATTCTATAGTCTTTGACTTTTTTTCACTTTTGACATATCCGTTCTTTGTAAAAACTAACTGCCTTGCTTGTTGAGATTGATTTTATTGATTTGCAATTGTATCCGAGTGAATCTGTGTTTTTATCGACAAGTTGGTCGCAATTAATTATTTTTTGGAGATTGGAATCCCGTTTTGAGTACCACACTGGGATATTTTGGAACAATAACTCCGTATTGAAGTGAGACTGACTGACGCGTGAACCTTGTTGCAAGTAGTTGTTAATTGGTGATAAATAGCTGCTTCAATCTGGTGCCAAAGTGTAGCAGAGTGGTGCTGTGATTGCTGCCGGACCGCGTTGTGAGGACCTGCATCTTTGAGAACCTTCCTCCATTAACACTTGTCCACACTACACGTTTCACCTACTCATTTTATATTTACATACACACACACGGACGCGATCTCAGTAAAGGTCGTAGCTTGTCGTCTCTACAGCTCAGGTAAGTCTAGGCAATAAGCCAAACTATTAAAGTACTATTGTTTGAAGAGCAACGTTAAGCTCCACGTACCGTGGACCGTTCGGCCATCCAGTATCGTTACGCTGATTGTAGGACTGAACAAACTGGTAAGCAGAGCGTGGATTTTACATTAAAATAAATCCACTAAGTAAATTGGAAGTTTTGAACATTGTTAAAAATAACTTAATAAGTTTGAATATATTGTTTTGTCAGCCGGGCTCAAATAGTATTGTAATTTGTACTGTAGTCCCTTGCTATTGTACTGACAAAGTAAGATTTATTTGCGAAATTAGGAATTATTGGGTTGTATTTTGTTACATAATTTGGTATATTTGTTGTAATTAATAATTTAATGTCGCTGATCTGAATTTAAAAGTTTATCTAAATAATCATCACACATTTGTTAACATAACAAGACTTGAATTGTGTGTATTGATTTATTGTTTAGGGTGATTATTGGATTGTGTTATTGAAGATTGTCCGGCTCAATATTATACATTCAATTGTTGTGTTTAATTGGTGTTGATCCAGCATAATATATACATTAAATTGTTATTTTTTCTGTAACTAGCCATCTGTAGCAGGCTGGATTCATACTTTAAATAAGTACAGGGTCGGATTTAGGCTTAAAATAAATTGAATTTAAGTTTATTCGTTTAAGTTTTTTTGTTGTTTTGTTTTATTTGTTATCTGATTGTTGCAATGGCCTCATTGAAGGCCGTCAGGGAGTCTGCTGCCGGATTGACCTCACAATTGAGATGGTTCACGTCGGCAGCAGCAACGGTTGAGCGTTTGGAATTAGAAGGGGTCACACTTGCTCGGTACGAGCACTTGAATGAGAGGCTCAAGTCAGTAGATGCTGCGCTCACACGGTTCCACGAGTTCATCGTGGACGTGGAGTTGGGGGTAATGGACCAGGCGGCCCGCGATAAGGTTTTGGCTGACTATGACCAGATTGTCCACCTGGGGGATGTCATCAGTCAGCGAGCCCGGGAAATTTTGAAGAGCCGGGTCCCTGAGGTGGCCAAGCCGCAGACCTCTGTGCTTAAAGGCCCTGGGCTGTTGGGTAGTGTAGCGTAAATAAAATTAAGTGCACAGTAAAACACAAACCGCTACTTAAAACGTTTAATTTTGATTAAAAGGAAAAAGATAGAAAACAAGTACTTAATTAAAAAATATAAAAAAGTTAAATATTAGTTATTATTGGGAACCTTTCAGTGATGGCGTGGGTTAACTTAGCGGAAAGAAAAATAATGTTATCGAAAGTATTATGCAAATATTTTTAACTTACCTAACAAAAAAATCGATTGCAATCGGTTATAGCTAGGCGAATACGCATTATTAGTAATTTTAATTACAAAAACACTAAGAGCATCCAACGCGTCTTGATAGGCCTTAGGTTAGAAAGAGTTTTTGACGTGAGAATTTTTAGATTAGAAATATACAATTTAGGTGCACTATTTAAAATAGAACTCCTGCTGCGAAAACTCGGTAATTCCTGGACGGCTGAACACGACTGTGGGAAGTAACGTAGAAATCACGGAGCCACTGCGCTGCGGAGTCCGCATCTACCTCGTACCCTCTTCAGGTCTTTGAGATGGACGTCTCAGGCACAGGATGTGCTCGGATATCGGGCGAGAGCGCCCCGACCTCCGTCGTCGATAACCGACGTCGCTTGCCCGTAGGGTGGAGCCAAAAATTGGCTTGTAACGGGATCTAAACAAAAAAGAAACTTCAGACCACCGATGCAAGCTGAATCTTTGATTAATTATGAAACTAGTGCGAAATGGATCGAAAAGAAAAAAGGCGACAATACATACCAAATTAACCAGAAAATCACCCACAGACTATCCTTTTGCTAGGACACATTATATTTTTTATTGGGTTTACACCAACAGAAAAATAACTTTCACTTCATAATTTCGATATTAATCACAAAAAATAAGGTCGACCATCTCTTATCGGGTCCCAAAAATGTAATGACGCCGTCGAAAGGAAACAACCGACGATTTTTCACGATTCCTGGTTCAAATGTGAATAACAGCTATGAAGAAAAAATTTTTTATTGAAAAGTTTGCATTAGGATTGGAGGAGGTTTTAACCGTAGCGGTTTTACGCTACAGTACCCCATTCCCAGTAAAAAAAAAAAATTGAGAGTAGCAACCCTAAAGGTGAGTGGCAACCCTAAAGGAAAGGTGAATGACAACCCTAAAAGAAAGGTGGTTGACAACCCTAAAAGAAAGGTGAGAGATCAACCCAAGTGAATGTATCAACCCAGTGAGAGGGTGACAATGCTATAACAGATTGACATCACAACAACAGATTGAAAACACAACAACAGATTGAAAACACAATAACAGAGTGACAACACAAAAGGGATAGCATCAACCAAGAGTGAAAACCATAATATACAAATTAAATAAACTAGCCTAACTAACTTTAAACTAAATACATCAAATCAACAACATCGAAGTGCAGCTGATACTGAATAAAATTGAAAGCCGGCCTCCAGTTTAGACGTTAACAGTGCGAGCTTCAGATGCGTCTCCTAAACCTACATTAGAATAGAAAAACAAACGATAGATCTAGAGTAATATTCTTAAATATATATAGGAACAAAGAACAATAATCAACACGAAACAAATAAGAGTTGAGATTAAGAAATAACTTAAAAATACGACGAAAACTCAAAGGAAGTCAAACAAAAACTCGAAGTCGAACACAAAAGCTCGAAGTCAGATAAAAACTCGAAGTGAGACACGACTCAAAGTCCAACACGACTCAAAGTCAAACACAACTCAAAGTCAAACACGACTCAAAGTCGAACACGACTCAAAGTCAAACACGACTCAAAGTCAAACACGACTCAAAGTCAAACACGACTCAAAGTCAAACACGACTCAAAGTCAAACACGACTCAAAGTCAAACACGACTCAAAGTCAAACACGACTCAAAGTCAAACACGACTCAAAGTCTAACACGACTCAAAGTCAAGAGCTTAAGTTATAGAGGGATAAGTTAGAAGGTTAAGTTAAAGAGAGAGGGTTAAGTTGGAGAGGGTGGACCTTAAATCAAAATCAAAAATACGACGCTTAATGAGAGGAAATGGTTATGAATAAATATTAACTCCAGGGAGGAATGAGGGTCGAAATAATAAAAGAGGTGTCGTTAATTGAAAACTAATGGCCTAACATAAGTAATGCTGATTAAGTTAAGAATATGGAACAAATTAATTCATTTAAGTATGTCTTTTATATGATATTGTCCAATATGATGAGAATCACAGTCTTGTAGGACATATGTAGTCATGGAGATGACTCTGATCACACGACATTTAATGAAACGAGGAGCAAGCTTTCCTGTAAAGTATTCAGCAGCTGACGATTTTGAAAAATTACGCCTCCATACAATGTTGCCGGCATTAAGTGTAATAGCCGTCCGGTTCGTATTGTAATTTCGCGAATTACGGAGAAAAGCAGAAGAAAGATTGTCCGCTACTTTTGCGTAAATCTCGGCGAGCGAAGTCAGATTACTCGCGTGTTGTTCCAGACTTTCAGCTAAATTAGTGCTTAGAGTCTGGTTATTCGCACGCGATGAATCCATACAGACTTCTCTACCGAATATGAGAAAGTTTGGCGTAAAGGAGTCTCACCGATAGAACCTTCTTCAGACATTTTTAAACACAAAATAGAAATAGATTAAATGAAAGAGAGCGGGACTTAGCAGGAAATCGTTAGATATCGTGCCGTAATATCGATACGGGAAGAAGACAACAAAATGAACGTCAAAGGAATCCGCTGGGCTAAGAATCCAACTTACTATACAGATACTAGCAAATAGCAGAAAAGCAAACAGACGGGCTAAAAAATAAAAAAAGGTAGACACTAGCACACGACCATTCAAAAAGCTTACCTTTGGTCACGATGCCTAACCATCCACACATCAAACACACTCTACGGGAAACTAACTACCGCTACCTACTGGGATAAAATAAAACTCGGGATAGATAAGTATATTTTGGGAGAAAATAAAAGAATTGGAAATTGGGTATAGTTACAAAGTTAATCTTTAAAATTGAATTTCACAAACATCACACAATTTAGCAAAGAACATAAATTCAGTTAGCAATTCTGTAGTCCAGTCGTATGAATCGGGAAAACATTCAAGACAGGTAATCCTTTTAACTTCCATACGGGTATCTGACCAATTCTAAAACCTGAAACTCACAACAAGAAAGATGAAAATTAAAGATTGCTCTCAAGAGCAACCACACACGAGATAACAAAAAAAAAGGTATTTTAGTAATAATTAATATGCAAACTTACTTTAATTCGGGCGCCATATTGTAGCGTAAACAAAATTAAGTGCACAGTAAAACACAAACCGCTACTTAAAACGTTTAATTTTGATTAAAAGGAAAAAGATAGAAAACAAGTACTTAATTAAAAAATATAAAAAAGTTAAATATTAGTTATTATTGGGAACCTTTCAGTGATGGCGTGGGTTAACTTAGCGGAAAGAAAAATAATGTTATCGAAAGTATTATGCAAATATTTTTAACTTACCTAACAAAAAAATCGATTGCAATCGGTTATAGCTAGGCGAATACGCATTATTAGTAATTTTAATTACAAAAACACTAAGAGCATCCAACGCGTCTTGATAGGCCTTAGGTTAGAAAGAGTTTTTGACGTGAGAATTTTTAGATTAGAAATATACAATTTAGGTGCACTATTTAAAATAGAACTCCTGCTGCGAAAACTCGGTAATTCCTGGACGGCTGAACACGACTGTGGGAAGTAACGTAGAAATCACGGAGCCACTGCGCTGCGGAGTCCGCATCTACCTCGTACCCTCTTCAGGTCTTTGAGATGGACGTCTCAGGCACAGGATGTGCTCGGATATCGGGCGAGAGCGCCCCGACCTCCGTCGTCGATAACCGACGTCGCTTGCCCGTAGGGTGGAGCCAAAAATTGGCTTGTAACGGGATCTAAACAAAAAAGAAACTTCAGACCACCGATGCAAGCTGAATCTTTGATTAATTATGAAACTAGTGCGAAATGGATCGAAAAGAAAAAAGGCGACAATACATACCAAATTAACCAGAAAATCACCCACAGACTATCCTTTTGCTAGGACACATTATATTTTTTATTGGGTTTACACCAACAGAAAAATAACTTTCACTTCATAATTTCGATATTAATCACAAAAAATAAGGTCGACCATCTCTTATCGGGTCCCAAAAATGTAATGACGCCGTCGAAAGGAAACAACCGACGATTTTTCACGATTCCTGGTTCAAATGTGAATAACAGCTATGAAGAAAAAATTTTTTATTGAAAAGTTTGCATTAGGATTGGAGGAGGTTTTAACCGTAGCGGTTTTACGCTACAGTAGGCTGCCCACCCTGGAGCTTCACATTTTGACGGTCGCTTGGACCACTGGCTGGGCTTCATTAATCTGTTCGAGAGCCTTGTGGATGCCCGCTCGGACCTCGGACCTGCCCAGAAGTTGGCCTACTTGTTGTCCGTTCTGGAGGGCGCAGCCAGAGCCTTGGTGCAGCACTTGCCGGTGACGGACTCCTCCTACCCTACCGCTCTGGAGCTTCTCTCCAGACGGTATCAGAATAAGCGCTGCCTGGCTGATGTGCACATCGACCAGATTTTGAGGCTACCGGCCATTGCCAGCATGTCGGCGTTGCGCACTGACTTGCTGAACCCGTTGGTCTCAGCGACCCACGCCTTGCGACGCTTGCAGTTACCGGTGGAACATTGGTCCTACCTGTTGGTGCACATAGTGCTGCGGTTGCTCCCTGCGGAGTTGAGGTCCCGCTTTGAGCAGAAGTACGGTGGGGACAGTGCCACCCATCTTCCCCCCTTTGACGACCTCCTCAAATTCTTGGAAGACGAGTGTCGGTTTTTGGACAACACTCGTGGCGCCACGGGGTCACGCCCATTACCTTCTCGGCCAAGAGACCAGAGACGGACTAGGGCTAGGGGGCCTGTTGATGTTCGCCCCGCCCCCCGTTTCGCTGGCGCCCGGAGCTCTCACGATTGCGACTTTTGCAAGGCCACGGGGCATGTCATGGTACGTTGCTCGGCCTTTTTGAACTTGCACGTAAGTGCCCGCCGCCGTATTGCCAACGCGCGCCGTTTGTGCTTCTCGTGCTTGGGGGCCCACTTCCATCGGGACTGCCCCGACCCCCGTCCGTGTGGAATTTGCAAAGGGTCCCACCTGGAGATTTTGTGCGCCAACGCGAACCGCTCCAGCAGACCATCTTCTGAGGAGGGTTCGCGCAGGGGGGGAGGTATTCCGGAGACGAGCACCGGGCTGAGGCCCGCAATTCTGCTCGCCGCACTCCACCCCCCACGCAAGTTGAACAGGAGCCCCGCGAGCGCCATTTGGTCTCTCCTCGTCAGGGAGAACGCGCGTTGGCTGCTAGGCAACCGTGGCCAGACCAGCACCGCTACCTTTCCCCTCCATTGGCGGAACGTCCCCAGTTGGAGTCGCGCCCTCCGCCATTCAGGCATCCGGTAGGATATGCCCTTCCAACGATGGCGAGCGGCTCGGGACACCGCGCGGACGAACCATTCCAATGTTACCCTCGTCGTGGAAGAGGACAGCCTGGATGCGGCGATCGGTCGCCGCCCAGGCGTCGCTAGGAAATTGACGCCTGCCCCGCTAAAGGACCCCCCCCGATCATGACGGTTTTGTTGCCAACGGCCTCGGTCAGGGTCTGGGGACCCTTGGGTAACTCGATTGTGGTCCGTGCCATTTTGGACACGGGAGCCCAGGGTTGCCTTTTGTCGTCTTGGTTAGCGGGACAGGTTGGCCTGGAGGTGAATGACTTTTCAGGCCAGATTCGGGAAATTGGCAAACGGCTGTCACCACTGTTGAGGGAAGGACCTGGTTTGAAATCACCCCCTTGAGTTGTCCGTACCCTAAACTTCGTGCTCCTGCCCTCGTTCTGCCGACTTTATTGGGTAGCCATCCCGATTGTCAGTTGCCTTTGGATGTTCTACGGTTGACGTCAGGTCTGGATTTGGCTGACACCCGGTTTGATTCACCTTGTACGGTGCATTTGTTGTCGGGTAGAGCATGGAATATCGGAACCTTTTCGCAATACCGGTTTTGTTTCGATATTCAATTTTTTTATATCGGTATTCCGGTATATCGATAATTTTCCGATATTATGGAAATAAAATGATCAAGTTCGTTTTAACGTTGTAAGGGTCCAAATATTAGAATTTAGAGACTGTATCAAAGTGTACTCTGGAAATATTAAATCACCGTCATTTATTATTAAAAATATTGCATTGCAATCTTATATCAATTCGAATTTAAAAGTATGATACACAAAAAATATCAATTTCTTAACATACTCTGCTGTGTCATTAAATAAAAAAAATCATCACAAGTTAAAATAAGTAATTGAGTAACATAATATACAACGTGTAACAGAATAAACGCAATTCCTGAAAGTTCAGAATCGGCTTCTGAATCGATTCCATCATACAAAATAGGTGCTAAATTTTGACGGAAAAATCTTTCATTTAACTTAAAATGGAAACACAGTATTACACATGTACATTAATAGAATCCTTAATTCAAGGAAATGCGCTCGTGTGCGTGTCGGCCGCTAACATTGCATGAGTGTATGCGTCTGCATAAGGATATTGTATGACGCACATAGGTTTTACGTTTAGTAAGAATTACTAGGTCTGGCACGCTAGTCTACTGAGTAAGCTTCCTACATTTAGCATCCCTGCTGGCTTCTGCAACTGGATTTCTGATTTTTTAAGTGAGCGGTCAATCCGAGCGGTCATCGATAGCTGCTCTTCGGATCATTCTTATGGCTGTCAATGTCAATGCGGTATTCTTAAGAGGTCTGTTCTCTTTGCGACTCTTTTTTGCTGTATATCAAGGATCTGCTCCAGCTCTTGGGTACGCGGATGACAGCACAGACTTAAAGATATACTTATGCAGTGCTAGAGCTAGCAGGGATGAAACAGACTGTCTTAGAAAGGCCATGTTGGAGCAAATTAATTTGACCCAACAATCTGGTCAAATTCAATGCTTTGAAAACACAGGTTTATCTCTTCACTGCCAAAAGGAGCTAATTTAAATTATGTCCTACTTTTAGAGGTGTTTCTATACCTATCAGTTACCAACCACCTGGAGCTTTTGGGCAAAGAGTTGACGTCCAACTTAAACGTCGGCTCAACCATTGAGTCAAAAGCTTTGACTGCAGCCAAAAAGCTGGAAAGCCTGCACAAGGTGAGGCGATACTTCACACCTGTACAGCTTTTGAATTTGTATAAAGCACAGGTCTGTTCTTGTATGGAGTACTGCAGTCATTTGTAGGATGGCTTAGCAAAATACCAGCTTGCTGCACTTGACTCGAATAACGCAGAGCTAAAAGACTCATAGGCGATGCAGTGTTAGCAGACAAACTTCAGCCTGGCTCATCGGCGAAACGTTGTTTGCCTGTCGGTCTTCCACAGATTGTACTTCGGAGAGTGTGCGCTGGAACTCCATGATCCGATTCCTCCATCTACCTTTTAGCGCTAGGTTCGTATCTACTTTAGTGCTATGTTTGAGCACTATTTTAGGAGATTATTTATAAGGTAGCGGAGATTTACTTTAGATAGCACTTTGGAAAATAAGTTAGGGAGAGCAATGACAAGGCGTGAAGTCGCAGTAATGAATGTGGAATGAATGTTCTTTATTAAAATAGAAAAGTGTATATATAATAGTAGTGTTTACGTAAGTTAAACAGTGGTCACTGTGTGTGAGAGCGCGGCCCTCCGCCCACGTCTCATATAACTGTTGACATTATATTTAATTTATAGTACTTAGAATAATATTCCTTTGTGCATTGTATGAGCGATTGGTTATCAAAGTGAAGGGTGTGCTACGTATGCTACAGGACTCCCCTTCAAGCGAAGCGTACCGGCAGTTTGATGATACGTCCTGAACGTGTCTGCTTGTTTTCAGCGGGATGTGATGTCAGGCTTGCTCTCGGTACTTCTGTTTTCTTGGTATCGCTGTCTGTAACTGGTGTGGTAGATGGTAAAGTTTCTTCCGAGATAACAACCTATGCAGGTTTCAATCGATCTATCGAAATGTTTGCTTGCCGATCGGGTAACTGTACTGTGTAAACTTTTCTGTGCGGCTTATTACTCGGTAGGGTCCTTCGTATGGTGTTTGAAGTGGTTTCTTGACTGCGTCGGTTCTGATAAACACGTGGGTGCACTTCAAAAGGTCTTGATGAATGAATACGGATTTTTTGTTGCTGTGGTGTTTGGTAACGGCTTGCGGCTTGTTTACTTGAATTATATCACGTAGTTTCTCAACGTAGGTATAATCCATAGTAGGTGTGCAGGTATTTTCTGTGAAAAATTCGCCAGGTAAGCGTAAGTTGTATCCGTATGTAAGTTCAGCTGCGCTTACTCCGGTGTCAGTGTTTAGAGAGGCTCGTAGACCCATTAGGATTGTCGGGAGCTCATCTATCCAGGAACTTGCGTTTGTCAGTTTCGCGCGTAATGCGGTCTTGAGGGTGCGATGCCATCTCTCGATTATGCCGTTGCTCTGTGGGTGATAAGCTGTTGTGCGAGTTTTCTTTATTCCCAATAGCTTCATCAGGTTTTGGAAAAGTTGACTTTCGAATTGGCGGCCTTGGTCGCTTGTTAGTGTAGTCGGACATCCAAATCTTGTGATCCAGTGTTGATAAACGATTTGGGCTATGCGATCAGCTGATATTTCGTCGGTAGGAATTGCTTCGGGCCACTTAGTTAATCGGTCGATCATTGTGACTAAGTACCGATGTCCTTGAGATGTTGTAGGTGGAGGTCCTACGATGTCAACGTGTAAGTGTTGAAAACGTTCGGTTGGCGGGAACGATGCGATGTTTGAGAATGTGTGTCGTTGAATCTTGCTTTTCTGACAAGGAATGCACGTACGAGTCCAACAGCTGATGTCTGCGTTCATAGATGGCCAGAAATATTTTTGAGTGATAAGCTTGCGAGTCGTGCGCGTACCAGGATGACTGACATTGTGCACGCTGTTAAATACTTGTCTTCTATAATGTTCTGGTATGTACGGTCGTACATAAGCAGTAGAGGTTTCGCAGTATAACTGGATGTTGCTGTTGGGTATAAATATTTTCTTGAGACTAATGTTTTCTTGTGATAATAATTCTTTGATGTTAGTATCCTTTTCTTGCGCGCTGGCTATGTCGGTATAATTGATTGTAGGTGGGCATGAGATTGTTTCTATGCGGCTAAGTGTGTCGGCGACGACGTTTTGTTTACCGCTTATGTGTCGAATGTCAGTCGTAAATTCGCTGATAAACAAAAGTTGCCTTGTTCGCCTGTTGGTTTCTGAGTTTGAAGGAGTCTTTGACATTACGTATGTCAGCGGTTTGTGATCCGTAAATATGATGAGATTTCGTCCTTCAAATATCTTGCGGAAGTGTTTGACTGCCATGTAGATTGCAAGTAGTTCACGATCGAATGTAGAGTATTTCTTTTGCGCGTCAATGAATTTCTTCGAAAAATATCCGAGCGGTTGCCATGTTTCGTGTATGTACTGTTGAAGTACGGCTCCAGCTGATGTATCGGATGCGTCGCAGAATAAAGCAATTGTTGCGTGGTGAGATGGATGGGCGAGTAAAGCTGCGTTTATTATGCTGTCTTTACACTGCTCGAAAGCTTGCGTTGCTTCATCAGTCCACGTGATTTGTGTTTTATCTTTCTTCTTGACTTTATGTAGGTATGCGTTCAATAGTGCTTGTTGAGATGCGGCGTTTGGTATATGATCGCGATAGAAATTGTTCATACCGAGAAATTTTCTCAGCTCTTCAATGGTAGTCGGCTTGGGATAGTCAGTGATAGCTTCGACTTTATGTTTTGGAGGTTTGATACCTTGTGCTGATACTGTGTAACCAAGGAACTGAACTTCTGATTGGCCTAGGTTGCATTTGGCAGGGTTGATAGTGATACCGTTTTGTTCGAGTCTTTTGAGTACGACATGCAGGTGTTCTCGGTGTTGGGTTTCATTTTCCGACGCTAGAAGTAGATCGTCGATGAATGGGAAAACAAAACCTAATCCTCGTAGTACCCCAACGAGCACATTAGTGGAAATAGCAGCCTATTTTGTTATTTTGGGCTGTAAAATAGTGGTTTAAGGGTTCAAAAAGCAGTTCAAAGTTGCATATCTGCATCCGTAAACGTCTATAGCTATAAAAGTTACTTAAGGTGCTATAAGCTGAATCAAATACTACCCTAGCCTTCACAGTAGTCCACGGTAGAACTCATTTACCACTTACACCTTTATATGAGAGTTACGAAGGTCATTCTGCCACTCACAGCTGCACAGTGGTTTCTATTGTAACTTTTATAGGTTATAGTTATAGTAACCACTACTATACTACTATAAGTTTCATTGTAGAAATAATAGAAACTCTTATGCATACTGTAGTTACAAAAAAGTCATCAGTGTAACTAAGGCCTTTAGTAACAATAGTCATTCCTTGCAGGCTCAATCCATTCGCCATTTTACAGCCGCTTTTGTAACTATTATAAAACACTGGTACTCACGCGGGGCTTCGCTCCCGTGCATTCTATCACGGTAAAAACATAACTCTCCTTTTTTCCTCAAGCTTCAAGCTACTTCAATACTAAATTTCATCCAAATCCACCCTGTACTTTCGAAGATTAGCGCGTTCAAGCAAACAAACAAACAAACAAACAGAGAAACAAACAAACAAACAAACTTTTCCGCTTTATAATATTAGTATAGATTTAATAAAAATGGATGCTAAACGAATAAGTACGTAACTAGATCTTATAACCTCAAAAACAGGAAAATAGGAGCTTTTCGTGGCTGTGAGTTGCACTAGGGGAACAAAAATCACTGGAAGCGTTAGAAGGGTGAAAATTAGCGCTATGATTCTCAAAAGGGAGTTATTAGAGCTAAAATTGCAGGTTATGACTACATTACAATGACGCCATGATGTTTTAAGAAAACTTATAATTCACTTGCAAAATTGAGTTGATATACATTGGTTTTTCAGTTAAATGTGCATTAAATGTACCGGTAAACAATCGGCCACTTGCGAATAGTAAGTTATAGACACGTAAAAATACGGAAACAAAATTTATTCTGTATAACAAACAAAAAATATCACATATCTTTTGTTAATTTTTGAAATATCATAAAAGCGCGTTAAAATTACTCGAAAATTATCTTATATATCTACAGTAAACTGGACAGCGTTTGAAGTATCTTTATATATCTTGCTAATACAGAATACAAACTTTTACTTCTTTTTGTTTTATTTTCATGATGGCGACGAAAACACTACCAAAATATTACAAATAATGTCAACTGAAGATATACAATAAAGAACTATAATCAATTCATTCGTTCAAAGTAGTTCAAAATCATTCAAAAGTAGCGCTACGAGAGCTTTAGTATAGCGTTAATAAATCGTTATAGCTATTAAGGAACCTGTATGCAACCGTTGTGCAGGTTAAATGGAACTTTAGGTTGCATAAAATGGCGCCCAAATAGCGCTAAAGCGGCTGCTTTAAGTCTGTAGTAGACGCTCTAGCGCTTACGTCTATTACCATAAGTAATAATCGGATACGCTCCAAAGCCCGAATGCAACCCATTTGTGCTAGTTGGGACTTTATGAATATATCGTTGAAATGTTTGTCCCGCGTTCTTTAAACCAGGGCACATACGTGGGAATTCAAATAATCCCATCGGTGTGATGATTGCTGTTTTTTCTATGTCTTCTTCTCGGACATTCAGTTGTTGGTAAGCACGGTTGAGATCTATCGTAGAGAAGATAGTCTTACCAGATAGATGATGCGTAAAATCTTTGATGCGTGGCACGGGATATCTGTCTGGTACGGTGATAGAGTTGAGTCGGCGATAGTCACCACAAACTCTGATATCGCCATTCTTTTTAGGCACGATATGAAGAGGTGATGCCCATGGACTCTTGCTAGGTCTGCATAGATCTTGTTCGATCATGTTTTCGAATTCCTTCTTTACAATCTCGAAGCGATGCGGTGGAATAGGACGGGCGCGGCAGTGTACCGGTGGTCCGCGAGTTTCAATACAATGTTGCAGTTCAATTGCATTGATGTTAATCGCGTGATTTCCGGATATTGAGCCAGGATGTCGTGGTATGACTGTGACATGTCAATACTGCGTACGGTAGGAACATCTGATACACGTACCGGGACATTGTCCTTTAAGCTCGTGACGCCGTCGATAAGTCTGAGGTTTTTCAAGTCGACGATAAGTTGATGGTACTTGAGAAAATCGGCTCCGAGTATTGGTTTTGAAACATCTGCTATTATGAACTTCCATTTGTACGGGCGACGTAGGTTGAAGTTGAGAGTTAATGTTTTTTCGCCGTACGTAGCTATCTTTGTGTTGTTCGCAGCGTAAAGTTGAAATGGTAGCGGCGTTGCGACTTGACCCTTTCTTCTCGTTAGCACGGATATGTTTGCTCCCGTGTCGACCAAGAAAGATAATTTAGAGTTTTTGTCGGTGATGTATAGGCGGTGTGAATTTTCTTGAACGCCGGTGTCCGCCTCTGCCAACGTTCGGTCTAGTTTTCCGAGTTTTGTTTGTTGAAAGAGCAGGGCGATGTGCAGTGGCTAGCTTGTTCCTTGAAACTTCGGTGATAATAGCAGTGTTGTGATGTTTCTCGGCTTCGCGATCGTGATACGCTACGGCGGTGAGATGGGTAGCGGTGGCGGCGATAGTTGTGATCATTGTGATCATAAGGCGGTCTAGCTTTGAGATCGGCTATTTCTAACGAGAGATTTCTTACTTCACTGATGAGATACTGCGTATCGGACTGCGGTGCTGATGTAGGTGCTGCGAATGAGTGTACGGGTGCGACTTCTGTTGATGTTGTCTGCTCCATCATTTTGTCGGCGAGTAGTGCGGGTTCTTCGAGTGTCTTAGTGCTGATTGATTTACTGACCTCAGGTATGCCTGGTTCGAGGATTCCTTCGCTTCAGATGTGTCCGTCTCGGGGTTTTCTCCGCGTTAGATGTTCGCTTCGGGTTTTCTCCGTATCAGGCGTTTCTCCACTTCAGGTGTTTCTCCGCGTCAGATGTGTTCGGTTAGGGGTCACCACTTTAGCGCTAGGTTCGTATCTACTTTAGTGCTATGTTTGAGCACTATTTTAGGAGATTATTTATAAGGTAGCGGAGATTTACTTTAGATAGCTTTTTGGAGAATAAGTTAGGGAGAGCAATGACAAGGCGTGAAGTCGCAGTAATGAATATGGAATGAATGTTCTTTATTAAAATAGAAAAGTGTATATATAATAGTAATGTTTACGTAAGTTAAACAGTGGTCACTGTGTGTGAGAGCGCGGCCCTCCGCCCACGTCTCATATAACTGTTGACATTATATTTAATTTATAGTACTTAGAATAATATTCCTTTGTGCATTGTATGAGCGATTGGTTATCAAAGTGAAGGGTGTGCTACGTATGCTACAACCTTATACTAACGATCTACCAGACGTACTGCATGGTACCATTCTCACTTGTTCAATATACCGTCTTGTCGTACTAAGCGATTCTCCTCTACATTTAATGTGCGCACGGCCAAGGTTTGGAACTCTGCAGGCTGCTGTGTTCCCCTCTACATATGACCCGTCTGCCTTCAAAGCAAGTGTGAACGTGCAACTTCTGGGCTTGTCTTTGAGATACGATCTTATTTTGTTGCACGTATGTACATAATGCCGGGCCCAAGTGTTGTACACTTTTATATGGAAATAATCATTTATAAATGACACTGTAGCATACATATTATTATAATTAACCGATAGGTTTTGTTTACATTAATTAAATTCAATGAAATAGGTACGAAAGATTCTATTGCGTCTGGTTTTTATTTGTTATAAAATATCGAAAAACCGATATTTGAAATCCAATATCGCTTGTTTCGATATCGGATTTATGGTCCGATATTCCGGTTTTTCGATATTATCGAAAACCGGTATCCATGCTCTATTGTTAAGTTCTGATATTCTAGGGAGAATATTGTTGGGAAAGACGACGGTCTTGCAGCCGGAGACCCCATGGCCCCTCGGGAGGGGCTTGGTGGCGGTCTCAACCATCTTCGGCTTTGTGGTTATGGGCCCAGTGTTGGAAGCGCCCCCTCCACCTGAATCTGGTTTAGCGTTGGTGTCCGGCTCAGCCCTCTCTGACGCCGTTCAGAGGTTTTGGGAGGTTGAGGAGCCCCCTCAGGTGGAAGGTGTGTTGGAGGATCATAAGCAGGATCCTCATTTGTTTGAAAACGTTGACAACCCCGCCATGATGGCCGTCCTCGGCGTTCAGTACCGACCAGTTCAAGACACCTTTACGTATGATGTCGACTTGGAGTCTCCTCATACTTGGACTAAGCGACTGGTGTTGTCTACTGTAGCAAGGACCTTTGACCCTAATGGTCGGATCTGCCCGGTATTGTTTTGGGCGAAATGCTTCCTTCAGCGCCTTTGGACCGCTGAACTTGGTTGGGACGAGCCACTTCGGGAAACCCTGTTGGAAGACTGGCTCCAATTTGTATCCGTGCTCCCTGTGGTCAATGAGGTCGCGCTGCCACGCGCCATCCTCCCCCCTGGGGTTTATACTGCCACCCTTCATGGGTTTAGTGACGCGTCCTCTCACGGTTATGCCGCCGCTGTTTATTTGCGCACCGTCAGCGCCACGCACCAGGTGAAGTTTTCACTGGTCATGGCCAAGAGCAAGGTGGCCCCCCTCCGGACGGCATTGACCATCAGTTCATCAGTTGGAGTTGTCAGGGGCGGTGCTTCTTGTGCGTCTCCTAAACCATGTTGCGCACACTTTGGGTGGAACTGTTGACATTCGGGCTTCTTACGCCTGGACGGACAGTCAAATTGTTTTGTGTTGGTTGAAGACGTCCGTCCACTCTTTGGAGGTCTTTGTTGCGAACCGAGTGTCTCAGATTCAAAGTTCTGAAACGCCTTTGATTTGGAGGCACGTGCCTGGTGACCTGAACCCGGGCGACGTAGCCTCACGCGGGTGCATGGCCCCCCGCTTGATTGCTCACCCCCTCTGGTGGGGACCGGACTGGCTGACTCGTCCCGAGGACGATTGGCCTCGAACGCCAGTCTTGATGTCGGATCCTTTGCCCGGACTTAAGGTGTTCTCTGTTGGGACGAAGGATCCTCCGTTTGATCCTGATTTTTTGTTGAATCGATATAGCTCCCTCGACAAATTTGTGAACGTCACTTCGTGGATCAGGCGTTTTGGCCATAATTCTAGGAATCCAGGGGACAAGCCCCATTCACCAGTTCTCTCTTCTCAAGAGCGACAGGAGTCACTCCTCCTTTGGGTCCGCTCTGTGCAGGCTGCACACTTTGAGAAGGAGATCGAGGTCTTGAAGTCTGGTAATGTTAAGTTGTCGGGAGCCATTAGTAAGCTGAATCCCTTCTTGGATAAGACGGGTCTTTTGCGTGTTGGAGGACGGTTGAGGCACTCTAGCCTTCCTTATGGGGCCCGTCAACCCCTTTTGTTCCCCAAGGAAGGCCACTTGGTACAATTGTTTGTGACTGATCGTCACGTTAAAAACTCGCATGCCGGTTGCAATGCGCTGTTGGCCATTCTGCAGCGAGAATTTTGGATTTTGTCGGCTCGTCGTACTATTCGTAGCATTGTCTTCCGTTGTATGCCGTGTTATCGGACTAAGGCCTCCACTATGCAGCCCCTAATAGGAGATTTGCCGGCTGATCGTGTCAATGAGGCTAGGCCCTTTGCTGGCGTCGGAACGGACTTTGCTGGTCCCTTTTCGGTGAAGACGTCCACACTTCGAAATAGTAAGATTGTTAAGGCTTATTTGTGTGTTTTTGTCTGCCTGTCAACCAAGGCAGTACACTTGGAGCTGGTAACCTCCCTCTCGACAGAGGCCTTTGTGGCGACTTTGGAAAGATTTGTGTCTCGCCGGTCTGATTGCGGTACGAATTACAAGGGTACAAGTAACTATTTGAAGGAGGTATACGCCTTCCTTAATGAGAGCCAGGTTGACATTGGTAATAGTTTGGCCCGCCGAGGGGTCACTTGGTTGTTGACCCGCCAGCCTGCCCCCATTGGGGAGGGGTATTTTTGAGGCCGCGGTGAAAGCGGCAAAGGGACACTGGCGGAGATTGTTGGGAGACACCGTTCTCACCTTTGAGGAACTAGCTACCGTATTTTGCCGCATTGAAGCTGTGTTGAATTCGCGCCCATTGTGCCCGCTCTCTTCGGACCCGAATGACTTGGAGGCTCTAACCCCGGGCCATTTCTTGATTGGACAGCCACTTGTCGCCTTGCCGGAGTTCCCCTTTGTTGATGTGAGCCAAAATCGGCTCTCGCGGTTTCAGTTGGTGCAACAGCTCGCTCAGAACTTTTGGAAGCGTTGTAGCTTGGAGTATCTGCACATCCTCCAGCAACGCGTCAAGTGATAAAACTCATCCGCCCAAGATCGGAGACCCCGTTCTGGTTAAGGATGCCAACCTTAAGCCTTTGTATTGGCGCAGGGGGCGCATTCTCAACTTGGTGGCTGGCACCGACGGGGTCCCTCGTTTTGCTGAGGTTTTGGTGGACGGATCCATCATAAAGAGAGCGGTCGCAACTTTGTCAAGGCTTCCAATTGATGAGCGGACGGGTAGGCCCGTCCGGGGGGGGGGGGGGGTAGATGTTTCGTCCAACGTGAAACCGAACGCACCTTTTGGTTGGCAACATTATGTTCTATAGTCTTTGACTTTTTTACTTTTGACATATCCGTTCTTTGTAAAAACTAACTGCCTTGCTTGTTGAGATTGATTTTATTGATTTGCAATTGTATCCGAGTGAATCTGTGTATTTATCGACAAGTTGGTCGCAATTAATGATTTTTTGGAGATTGGAATCCCGTTTTGAGTACCACACTGGGATATTTTGGAACAATAACTCCGTATTGAAGTGAGACTGACTGACGCGTGAACCTTGTTGCAAGCAGTTGTTAATTGGTGATAAATAGCTGCTTCAATCTGGTGCCAAAGTGTAGCAGAGTGGTGCTGTGATTGCTGCCGGACCGCGTTGTGAGGACCTGCATCTTTGAGAACCTTCCTCCATCAACACTTGTCCACACTACACGTTTCACCTACTCATTTCATATTTACATACACACATATGGGCGCGATCTCAGTAAAGGTCGTAGCTTGTCGTCTCTAAAGCTCAGGTAAGTCTAGGCAATAAGCCAAACTATTAAAGTACTATTGTTTGAAGAGCAACGTTAAGCTCCACGTACCGTGGACCGTTCGGCCATTTAGTAACGTTGCGCTGATTGTAGGACTGAACAGATGGCGTGTATATATATCCAGTATTAGAATTTGAGTAAATGAATATATTTAAACATAATAATAAAGGAAAATAAAAATAATGGTGTTCTCCTTATGCATAGAATGTGTGAAAATAATTTAGTAAGATTCTATGCTGAGGTAATTCAATTAGTAATTGTCTTTTGCCATGGTAAAAGACAAATAGTTGGCTGTCAAGACGGAGGCCGTTCTTTTTCTTGTGGTCTGTGACGAGAAAGGTCGCAAGCATTTAAGATAAAGAGATTTTATTTGGCGTAAAAGCCCATTAATGACGAAAGAAAGGCAGGGGACCCGAGTTAAATATAAAATCCATGTATGGATTAACCGTAATATGTCCGTGAGTAAAAAACCCTTTCCATATCTCTGAAATAAGGCCAAGCGAGAGATTTTTTCCTGGCGTTAGCTGGTCTGTAGGGAAACGAAACTTACAAACTAACGTCATTGATGTTTGCCAGTCTCCTATACAGTACTACTTATGGTTGTATAAGTGTTTCTGTGTGAAACTATAATAAAGTTATGTTGGTACTCACCACTCAGGTTGAGAGTTGTTATAGCTCCAGATATTACACCACGGCCTGCAGTAATTTCTTCTGGTATGAAGTGAAAATCACAAATACGTTTGTTATTGTAAACCGTCATGGGATCGATATCTTGCAATTTATCACCCAAACCAGTGACCCATCTCGAATACTAGTCATAGTTGTTTAATGGATAAGGGAAACGATGTAAGTACATGGACATCTGAAAAAGATTTTTTATATAGCAATCGAATGAAGCTTTGTTTAGTAACTTTTTTTAGAAATACAGGCTAAACTTTCCTTCATTGTCCGTTGAGTTGGAAGTTCTTATTTTTACTCTAGATAGTACTCACAAAAATAAAAGGTATGTGTGGTGTGTTATTAGTGTGCACTATAGCTGTGCTCTAATAATAATTCGAATTAATTCTAATAATAATCGTAATTACGTTGACGTTTTTACACAAAAAAAAATACGAATTTTTGTTTACACTGTTGGACGGATTTGGACGTTCTTGTGCTCATAAACACACAGAAATTGTTTCGTCCAACGTGAGACGGAACGCACCTTTTTGGTTGGCAACATTATTCTATTGTCTTTGACGTTTTTTCACTTAGACAGATATCCTTGGCTTCCTTGTTAAAAAAGGGAACCTCTCGTTGTTGAGATTGATTTTATTGATTTGCAATTGTATCCGAGTGAATCTGTGTTTTTATCGACAAGTTGGTCGCAATTAATTATTTTTTGGAGATTGGAATCCCGTTTTGAGTACCACACTGGGATATTTTGGAACAATAACTCCGTATTGAAGTGAGACTGACTGACGCGTGAACCTTGTTGCAAGCAGTTGTTAATTGGTGATAAATAGCTGCTTCAATCTGGTGCCAAAGTGTAGCAGAGTGGTGCTGTGATTACTGCCGGACCGCGTTGTGAGGACCTGCATCTTTGAGAACCTGCGTCCATCAACACTTGTCCACACTACACGTTTCACCTACTCATTTCATATTTACATACACACACATGGACGTGATCTCAGTAAAGGTCGTAGCTTGTCGTCTTTACAGCTCAGGTAAGTCTAGGCAATAAGCCAAACTATTAAAGTACTATTGTTGAAGAGCAACTGTTCGACCCCAAGTCCAGCCAACGGTAACTGGTATGTCGAACTGTCCGCGATTACGCGGAGCCCTACGTTGTGGTAGGCTCTTAGGCCTTATTTCGATAAACAAAATGTACCACTAACCTGAATGCTGGGGACGCCAACTTCGACCTTCCAAGGTCACGCTCCAAGTGTGGTTTGTATGTAATATGAGGGTGAGTAATTGTAACGTGTGGTGAAAGACAAGTGTGGATGAACGTTCCCAAGGCGCCGATATCCAGGTAGCGGTCACAACAGCAATCACAGCTTAACTCGTTCCCAACAAACGCGCGCTACGCGTGGTAGACACAATAAGGCGATATGTTTCACGAAATATCAGTGGATTCTTGATAATCCGAGAATACAAAGTTTAATCAAGCACTGAACACAATTAATATGTTAATCTCACGTGAGATCCAAGATGATTTCCAATTATAATGACTAAAACTCAATCTTCCAACCGGAGGTTAGTTTTGCAAGAGAACGGAAACGTCAAAGTGAAAAAAAGTTATAGACAATAGAATGTTGCCAACCAAAAGGTGCGTTCGGTTTCACGTTGGACTAAACATCTACCCCCCCCGGACGGGCCTACCCGTCCGCTAATCAATTGGAAGTCTTGACAAAGTTGCGACCGCTCTCTTTATGATGGATCCGTCCACCAAAACTTCAGCAAAACGAGGGACCCCGTCGGTGCCAGTCAACAAATTGAGAATGCGCCCCATGCGCCAATACAAAGGCTTCAGGTTGGCATCCTTAATCAGGACGAGGTCTCCGATCTTGGGCGGATGAGTTTTATCCGTCCACTTGACGCGTTGCTGGAGGATGTGCAGATACTCTAAGCTCCAACGCTTCCAAAAGTTCTGAGCGAGCTGTTGCACCAACTGAAACCGCGAGAGCCGATTTTGGCTCACATCAACAAAAGGGTACTCCGGCAAGGCGACAAGTGGCTGTCCAATCAAGAAGTGGCCCGGTGTTAGAGCCTCCAAGTCATTCGGGTCCGAAGAGAGCGGGCACAATGGGCGCGAATTCAACACAGCTTCAATGCGGCAAAATACCGTAGCTAGTTCCTCAAAGGTGAGAACGGTGTCTCCCAACAATCTCCGCCAGTGTCCCTTTGCCGCTTTCACCGCGGCCTCAAAAATACCCCCCCAATGGGGGCAGGCTGGCGGGTCAAACAACCAAGTGACCCCTCGGCGGGCCAAACTGTTACCAATGTCAACCTGGCTCTCATTAAGGAAGGCGTATACCTCCTTCAAATAGTTACTTGTACCCTTGTAATTCGTACCGCAATCAGACCTAATCAAAGAAGGTAACCCACGGCGAGACACAAATCTGTCCAAGGTCGCCACAAAGGCCTCTGTCGAAAGGGAGGTCACCAGCTCCAAATGTACTGCCTTGGTTGACAGGCAGACGAAAACACACAAATAAGCCTTGACGATTTTACTATTTCGAAGTGTGGACGTCTTCACCGAAAAGGGACCAGCAAAGTCCGTTCCGACGCCAGCAAAGGGCCTCGCCTCATTGACACGATCAGCCGGCAAATCTCCCATTAGGGGCTGCATAGTGGAGGCCTTAGTCCGATAACACGGCATACAGCGGAAGACAATGCTACGAATAGTACGACGAGCCGACAAAATCCAAAATTCTCGCTGCAGAATAGCCAACAGCGCATTGCAACCGGCATGCGAGTTTTTAACGTGACGATCAGTCACCAGCAATTGTACCAAGTGGCCCTCCTTGGGCAACAAAAGGGGGTGACGGGCCCCATAAGGAAGGCTAGAGTGCCTCAACCGTCCTCCAACACGTAAAAGACCCGTCTTATCCAAGAAGGGATTCAGCTTACTAACAGCTCCCGACAACTTAACCCTACCAGACTTCAGAACCTCGATCTCCTTCTCAAAGTGTGCAGCCTGCACAGAGCGGACCCAAAGGAGGAGTGACTCCTGTCGCTCTTGAGGAGAGAGAACTGGTGACAGGTGCTTGTCCCCTGGATTCCTAGAATTATGGCCAAAACGCCTGATCCACGAGGTGACGTTCAACAATTTGTCGAGGGAGCTGTATCGATTCAACAAAAGGTCAGGATCAAACGGAGGATCCTTCGTTCTAACAGCGAACACCTTAAGTCCGGGCAAAGGATCCGACATCAAGACTGGCGTTCGAGGCCAATCGTCCTCGAGGCGAGTCAGCCAGTCCGGCCCCCACCAGAGGGGGTGAGCAATCAAGTGGGGGGCCATGCACCCGCGTGAGGCCACGTCGCCCGGGTTCAGGTCACCAGGCACGTGTCTCCAAATCAAAGGCGTTTCAGAGCCCTGAATCTGCGACACTCGGTTCGCAACAAAGACCTCCAAAGAGTGGACGGACGTCTTTAACCAACACAAAACAATTTGACTGTCCGTCCAGGCGTAAGAAGCCCGAATGTCAACGGTTCCACCCAAGGTGTGCGCAACGTGATTTAGGAGACGCGCAAGAAGCACCGCCCCTGACAACTCCAACTTAGGGATGGTCAATGCCGTCCGGAGGGGGGCCACTTTGCTCTTGGCCATGACCAGCGACAACTTCACCTGGCCCGTAGCATTGACGGTGCGCAGATAAACAACGGCGGCATAACCGTGAGAGGACGCGTCACAAAACCCATGAAGGGTGGCAGCATAAGCCCCAGGGGGGAGGATGGCGCGTGGCAGCGCGACCTTGTTGACCACAGGGAGCACGGATACAAATTGGAGCCAGTCTTCCAACAGAGTTTCCCGAAGTGGCTCGTCCCAACCAAGTTCAGCGGTCCAAAGGCGCTGAAGGAAGCATTTCGCCCAGAACAATACCGGGCAGATCCAACCATTAGGGTCAAAGGTCCTTGCTACAGTAGACAACACCAATCTTTTAGTCCAAGTATGAGGAGACTCCAAGTCGACATCATACGTAAAGGTGTCTTGAACTGGTCGGTACTGAACGCCGAGGACGGCCATCATGGCGGGGTTGTCAACGTTTTCAAACAAATGAGGATCCTGCTTATGATCCTCCAACACACCTTCCAATAGCGCTGGCGAGTTGGACACCCATTTACGCAACTCATAGCCAGCGGAAGCCAGAATCTGGACCAACTCGTCACGCAACAGGATAGCTTCCTCCACCGTAGGAGCTCCAGTACAGACATCGTCGACGTACAGGTCCGTTTTCAAGATGGCGGATGCACGAGGGAACCTCAAACGCTCCCGGTCCGCAAGCTCCCAAAGCGAACGAATAGCAACAAAGGGGCTTGACCGAAGGCCGTAAGTATTCGTGTTGAGCTCATACACAATCATGGGATCCTGGGGATGTTCCCGCCACAGGATCAACTGATAACGTCTGTCATCCCGGTGAATGACCGTTTGCCGGAACATCATTTTGATGTCGGCCACAAAGACTACTTGATGACGACGAAAAGACGTGATGACGTCACAAAGATCCCTCAACAATTTGGGGCCGGAATGCAGGCAATCATTCAAGGAAACGCCGGAAGAAGTCCGCGCAGACCCATCAAACACTGTGCGCAGCTTACCAGTGGATGGCTTGAGGACCGCGTGATGTGGCAAGAAGAAATGCTCTACTGAACGCCAATCCAAATCTGACACCGACATGTGTCCCAAGTCTGCATACTCACGCATAAACTCTACATATTTTTGCCGCAGCACCGGGTCCCTGGCCATGCGGCGCTCCATTGCCAACAATCTTTTCTCAGCCGTAGGTCTGGATTGGCCAAGAGGTGGTCGCACCGCAACAAAAGGCAGCCGGGTCTCAAGCCGACCGGAGCGGAGTCGACCAGTGTTGTTCTGATAGAACAACTCGCACTCTTCGTGTTCCGGATTCAAGCGGGCCACCTGAGGGGGCTCCTCAACCTCCCAAAACCTCTGAACGGCGTCAGAGAGGGCTGAGCCGGACACCAACGCAAGGACAGGTTCAGGTGGAGGGGGCACGTTCAACACTGGGCCCATAATCGCAAAGCCGAAGATGGTTGAGACCGCCACCAGACCTCTCGGGTGGCACCATGGGGTCTCCGGCTGCAAGACCGTCATATTTCCCAACAATATTTTCCCCAAAACATCGGAACCCAACAACAAATGCACCGTACAAGGGGAATCAAACCGGGTGTCAGCCAAATCCAGACCTGACGTCAACCGTAGAACATCCAAAGGCAACTGACAATCGGGATGGCTACCCAATATAGTCGGCATAACAAGGGCAGGAGCACCAATTTTAGGGTACGGACAACTCACAGGGGTGATTTCAAACCAGGTCTCTCCCTCAACAGTGGTGACAGCCGCTTCGCCAATTCCCTGAATTTTGCCTGAAAAGTCGTTCACCTTCAGACCAACCTGTCCCGCTAACCAAGACGACAAAAGGGAACCCTGGGCTCCCGTGTCCAAAAGGGCACGGACCACAATCGAGTCACCAAAGGGTCCCCAGACCCTGACCGAGGCCGTTGGCAACAAAATCGACTCGATCGGGGGGGGTTCTTTAGCGGGGCGGGCGGCAATTTCCTAGCGGTGCCTGGGCGGCGACCGATCGCCGCATCCAGGCTGTCCTCTTCCACGACGAGGATAAGGTTGGAATGGTTCGTCCGCGCGGTGTCCCAAGCCGCTCGCCATCGCTGGAAGGGCATATCCTACCGGATGCCTGAATGGCGGAGGACGTGACTCCAATCGGGGACGTTCCGCCAACGGAGGGGAGAGGTGGCGGTGCTGGTCCGGCCACTGCTGCCTAGCAGCCAACGCGCGTTCTCCCTGACAAGGGGAGACCAAATCTCGATCGCGGGGCTCCTGTACAACTTGCGCGGGGGGTGGAGAGCGGCGTGCAGAATTGCGGGCCTCAGCCCGGTGCTCATCTCCGGAATACCCCCCCCTGCGCGAACCCTCCTCAGAAGAAGGTCTGCTGGAGCGGTTCGCGTTGGCGCACAAAATCTCCAGGTGGGATCCCGTGCAAATTCTACACGGACGGGGGTCGGGGCAGTCCCGATGGAAGTGGGCTCCCAAACACGAGAAGCACAAACGGCGTGCGTTGGCAATACGGCGGCGGGCACTTACGTGTAAGTTCAAAAAAGCCGAGCAACGTGCCATGACATGTCCCGTGGACTTGCAAAAGTGGCAATCGTGAGAACTCCGGGCTCCAGCAAAACGGGGGGCGGGCCGAACCTCAACAGGCCCCCGAGCCCTAGTCCGTCCCTGGTCTCTAGGCCGAGAAGGTGGCGGGCGTGACCCCGTGGCGCCAAGAGTGTTGTCCAAAAACCGACACTCGTCCTCCAAGAATTTGAGGAGGTCGTCAAAGGGGGGAAGATGGGTGGCACTGTCCCCACCATATCTCTGCTCAAAGCGGGACCTCAACTCTGCCGGGAGCAACCGCAGCACTATGTGCACCAACAGGTAGGACCAATGGTCCACCGGTAACTGCAAGCGTCGCAAGGCGTGGGTCGCTGATACCAACGGGTTCAGCAGGTCAGTGCGCAACGCCGACATGCTGGCGATGGCCGGTAGCCCCAAAATCTGGTCGATGTGCACATCAGCCAGACAGCGCTTATTCTGATACCGTCTGGAGAGAAGCTCCAGAGCGGTAGGGTAAGAAGAGTCCGTCACCGGCAAGTGTTGCACCAAGGCTCTGGCTTCGCCCTCCAAAACGGACAACAAGTAGGCCAACTTTTGGGCAGGTCCGAGGTCCGAGCGTGCATCCACAAGACTCTCAAAGAGATTAATGAAGCCCAGCCAGTGGTCCAAGCGACCGTCAAAATGTGGCAGCTCCAGGGTGGGCAGCCTACTCAACAGTTCAGGGCCCTTGACAACGGAGGTCTGAGGCTTGGCCTCCTCAGGCATCCGGCTCCTCAAAATTTCCCGAGCTCGTTGACCTATGACATCCCCCAGGTTGACAATCTGGTCATAGTCACCCAAAACCTTATCGCGGGCTGCCTGGTCCATCACCGCCAAATCCACGTCCATGATGTACTCATTGAAGCGTGTGAGCGCAGCATCAGCTGACTTGATCCTCTCATCCACTTGCTTGTTCCGAGCAAGGGTGAGCTCCTCCAAGTCCGGACGCTCAACCGTTGCTACCGCCGATGCGAACCATCTCAACTGTGAGACCAATACGGCAGCAGACTCCCTAACTGCCTTTAATGAGGCCATTGCAACAATCAAATATTAATACAACAGGCTAAAATAACAAACAAACAAACAAATATGACTTGTTAGCTGACCAAATAATTTCAACAAAATAAAAATTCAAATTCAATTATTTAAAGTTCAAATCCGACCCTGTACTTATTCCAAATATGAATCTAGCCTGCTAAGGATGGCTAGTTACAAAGAAACAACAATTGAATGTATAATACAATGCTGGATCAACCTCAAATAAATACAACAATAGGATGTGTAATATTGCTCGGACAACCTCCAATAACACAATCCAATAATCACACTATAAACAATAACCAATACACACAATTCAAGTCTTATTATGTTAGACTATGTGATTATTGTTTAGATAAACCTTTAACTTCAGACTAGTGACATTCAATTATTAATCAAATGAATATACCAAACAGCTTTTACAACAATATACCAAATTATGTCAAAATACAACCAATAATTCCTAATTTCACAAACAAATCCCACTTGTCTGTGCAATACCAAGGGGCTAGCACTACAAATTACAGTACAACTACAAGTACTATTTGAGCCCGGCTGACAAAGCAATATTCAGAACTTATCGAGTTACAAGCTATGTTAAGTAATTGAACCAAAGCTACTTTCAACAATAGTCAAAACTTCCAATTAAACCAGTGGATCTTATATTATAAGAACCGCGCTTCTGCTACCAGTTTGTTCGACCCCAAGTCCAGCCAACGGTAACTGGTATGTCGAACTGTCCGCGATTACGCGGAGCCCTACGTTGTGGTAGGCTCTTAGGCCTTATTTCGATAAACAAAATGTACCACTAACCTGAATGCTGGGGACGCCAACTTCGACCTTCCAAGGTCACGCTCCAAGTGTGGTTTGTATGTAATATGAGGGTGAGTAATTGTAACGTGTGGTGAAAGACAAGTGTGGATGAACGTTCCCAAGGCGCCGATATCCAGGTAGCGGTCACAACAGCAATCACAGCTTAACTCGTTCCCAACAAACGCGCGCTACGCGTGGTAGACACAATAAGGCGATATGTTTCACGAAATATCAGTGGATTCTTGATAATCCGAGAATACAAAGTTTAATCAAGCACTGAACACAATTAATATGTTAATCTCACGTGAGATCCAAGATGATTTCCAATTATAATGACTAAAACTCAATCTTCCAACCGGAGGTTAGTTTTGCAAGAGAACGGAAACGTCAAAGTGAAAAAAAGTTATAGACAATAGAATGTTGCCAACCAAAAGGTGCGTTCGGTTTCACGTTGGACTAAACAGCAACGTTAAGCTCCACGTACCGTGGACCGTTCGGCCATCCAGTATCTTTGCGCTGATTGTAGGACTGAACAAATTGGTAGCAGAGCGTGGTTTTTACATTATAATATAAGATCCACTAAGTAAATTGGAAGTTTTGAAATTTGGTAAAATAACTTAATAAGTTTAAATATATTGTTTTGTCATCCGGGCTCTCAAATTGTTGAAGTTGTATTTGTAATTTGTACTGTAGCCTCTGTTGTTGTACTGACAAGTAAGATTTATTTGTGAAATTAGGAATTATTAGGTTGTATTTGGTACATAATTTGGTATAGTTGTTGTGATTAATAATTGAATGTCACTAATCTGAAGTTAAAAGTTTATCTAAATAATAATCACACATTTGTTAACATAACAAGACTTGAATTGTGTATATTGATTTATTGCTTATAGTATTTGGATTGTGTTGTTAGAGATTGTCCAGCGCAATATATGCTTTAAATTGTGATTCCTTTTGCAACTAGCCATCTGTAGTAGGCTAGATTCATACTTTAAATAAGTACAGGGTTGGATTTAGGCTTAAAATAAATTGAATTTAAGTTTATTCGTTTCAGTTTTTTGTTGTTTGTTTTATTTGTTATTTGATTGTTGCAATGGCCTCATTGAAGGCCGTCAGGGAGTCTGCTGCCGGATTGACCTCACAATTGAGATGGTTCACGTCGGCAGCAGCAACGGTTGAGCGTTTGGAATTGGAGGGGGTCAACCTTGCTCGGTACGAGCACTTGAATGAGAGGCTCAAGTCAGTAGATGCTACGCTCACACGGTTCCACGAGTTCATCGTGGACGTGGAGTTGGGGGTAATGGACCAGGCGGCCCGCGATAAGGTTTTGGCTGACTATGACCAGATTGTCCACATGGGGGATGTCATCAGTCAGCGAGCCCGGGAAATTTTGAAGAGCCGGGTCCCTGAGGTGGCCAAGCCGCAGACCTCTGTGCTTAAAGGCCCTGGGCTGTTGGGTAGGCTGCCCACCCTGGAGCTGCCACATTTTGACGGTCGCTTGGACCACTGGCTGGGCTTCATTAATCTGTTCGAGAGCCTTGTGTATGCCCGCTCGGACCTCGGACCTGCCCAGAAGTTGGCCTACTTGTTGTCCGTTCTGGAGGGCGCAGCCAGAGCCTTGGTGCCGCACATGCCGGTGACGGACTCCTCCTCCCCTACCGCTCTGGAGCTTCTCTCCAGACGGTATCAGAATAAGCGCTGCCTGGCTGATGTGCACATCGACCAGATTTTGGGGCTACCGGCCATTGCCAGCATGTCGGCGTTGCGCACTGACTTGCTGAACTCGTTGGTCTCAGCGACCCACGCCTTGCGACGCTTGCAGTTACCGGTGGAACATTGGTCCTACCTGTTGGTGCACATAGTGCTGCGGTTGCTCCCTGCGGAGTTGAGGTCCCGCTTTGAGCAGAAGTACGGTGGGGACAGTGCCACCCATCTTCCCCCCTTTGACGACCTCCTCAAATTCTTGGAAGACGAGTGTCGGTTTTTGGACAACACTCGTGGCGCCACGGGGTCACGCCCATTACCTTCTCGGCCAAGAGACCAGAGACGGACTAGGGCTAGGGGGCCTGTTGATGTTCGCCCCGCCCCCCGTTTCGCTGGCGCCCGGAGCTCTCACGATTGCGACTTTTGCAAGGCCACGGGGCATGTCATGGTACGTTGCTCGGCCTTTTTGAACTTGCACGTAAGTGCCCGCCGCCGTATTGCCAACGCGCGCCGTTTGTGCTTCTCGTGCTTGGGGGCCCACTTCCATCGGGACTGCCCCGACCCCCGTCCGTGTGGAATTTGCAAAGGGTCCCACCTGGAGATTTTGTGCGCCAACGCGAACCGCTCCAGCAGACCATCTTCTGAGGAGGGTTCGCGCAGGGGAGGGTATTCCGGAGACGAGCACCGGGCTGAGGCCCGCAATTCTGCTCGCCGCTCTCCACCCCCCGCGCAAGTTGAACAGGAGCCCCGCGAGCGCCATTTGGCCTCTCCTCGTCAGGGAGAACGCGCGTTGTCTGCTAGGCAACCGTGGCCAGACCAGCACCGCTACCTTTCCCCTCCATTGGCGGAACGTCCCCGGTTGGAGTCGCGCCCTCCGCCATTCAGGCATCCGGTAGGATATGCCCTTCCAGCGATGGCGAGCGGCTCGGGACACCGCGCGGACGAACCATTCCAATGTTACCCTCGTCGTGGAAGAGGACAGCCTGGATGCGGCGATCGGTCGCCGCCCAGGCGTCGCTAGGAAATTGACGCCTGGCCCGCTAAAAACCCCCCCCCAATCCTGACGGTTTTGTTGCCAACGGCCTCGGTCAGGGTCTGGGGACCCTTGGGTGACTCGATTGTGGTCCGTGCCATTTTGGACACGGGAGCCCAGGGTTGCCTTTTGTCGTCTTGGTTAGCGGGACAGGTTGGCCTGGAGGTGAATGACTTTTCAGGCCAGATTCGGGGAATTGGCGAAACGGCTGTCACCACTGTTGAGGGAAGGACCTGGTTTGAAATCACCCCCTTGAGTTGTCCATACCCTAAACTTCGTGCTCCTGCCCTCGTTCTGCCGACTTTATTGGGTAGCCATCCCGATTGTCAGTTGCCTTTGGATGTTCTACGGTTGACGTCAGGTCTGGATTTGGCTGACACCCGGTTTGATTCACCTTGTACGGTGCATTTGTTGTTGGGTTCTGATATTCTAGGGAGAATATTGTTGGGAAAGACGACGGTCTTACAGCCGGAGACCCCATGGCCCCTCGGGAGGGGCTTGGTGGCGGTCTCAACCATCTTCGGCTTTGCGGTTATGGGCCCAGTGTTGGATGTGCCCCCTCTACCTGAATCTGGTTTAGCGTTGGTGTCCGGCTCAGCCCTCTCTGACGACGTTCAGAGGTTTTGGGAGGTTGAAGAGCCCCCTTAGGTGGCCCGCTTGAATCCGGAACACGAAGAGTGCGAGTTGTTCTATCAGAACAACACCGGTCGACTCTGCTCCGGTCGGCTTGTGACCCGGCTGCTTTTTGTTGCGGTGCGACCACCTCTCGGCCAATCCAGATATACGGCTGAGAAAAGATTGTTGGCAATGGAGCGCCGCATGGCCAAGGACCCGGTGCTGCGGCAGAAATATGTAGATTTTATGCGTGAGTATGCAGACTTGGGACACATGTTGGTGTCAGATTTGGATTGGCGCTCAGTAGAGCATTTCTTCTTGCCACATCACGCGGTCCTCAAGCCATCCACTGGTAAACTGCGCACAGTGTTTGTTGGGTCTGCGCGGACTTCTTCCGGCGTCTCCTTGAATGATTGCCTGCATTCCGGCCCCAAATTGTTGAGGGATCTTTGTGACGTTATCACGTCTTTTCGTCGTCATCAAGTAGTCTTTGTGGCCGACATCAAAATGATGTTCTGGCAAACGGTTATTCACCGGGATGACAGACGTTATCAGTTGATCCTGTGGCGGGAACATCCCCAGGATCCCATGATTGTGTATGAGCTCAACACGAATACGTATGGCCTTCGATCTAGCCCTTTTGTTGCTATTCGTTCGCTTTGGGAGCTTGCGGACCGGGAGCGTTTGAGGTTCCCTCGTGCGTCCGCCATCTTGAAAACGGACCTGGACGTCGACGATGTCTGCACTGGAGCTCCTACGGTTGAGGAAGCTATCCTGTTGCGTGATGAGTTGGTCCAGATTCTGGCTTCCGCTGGCTATGAGTTGCGTAAATGGGTGTCCAACTCGCCAGCGCTATTGGAAGGTGTGTTGGAGGATCATAAGCAGGATCCTCATTTGTTTGAGAACGTTGACAACCCCGCCATGATGGCCGTCCTCGGCGTTCAGTACCGACCAGTTCAAGACACCTTTACGTATGATGTTGACTTGGAGTCACCTCCTACTTGGACTAAACGACTGGTGTTGTCTACTGTAGCGAGGACCTTTGACCCTAATGGTTGGATCTGCCCGGTATTGTTTTGGGCGAAATGCTTCCTTCAGCGCCTTTGGACCGCTGAACTTGGTTGGGACGAGCCACTTCGGGAAACCCTGTTGGAAGACTGGCTCCAATTTGTATCCGTGCTCCCTGTGGTCAATGAGGTCTCGCTGCCACGCGCCATCCTCCCCCCTGGGGTTTATACTGCCACCCTTCATGGGTTTTGTGACGCGTCCTCTCACGGTTATGCCGCCGCTGTTTATTTGCGCACCGTCAGCGCCACGGGCCAGGTGAAGTTGTCACTGGTCATGGCCAAGAGCAAGGTGGCCCCCCTCCGGACGGCATTGACCATCCCTAAGTTGGAGTTGTCAGGGGCGGTGCTTTTTGTGCGTCTCCTAAACCACGTTGCGCACACTTTGGGTGGAACTGTTGACATTCGGGATTCTTACGCCTGGACGGACAGTCAAATTGTTCTGTGTTGGTTGAAGACGTCCGTCCACTCTTTGGAGGTCTTTTTTGCAAACCGAGTGTCTCAGATTCAAGGTTCTGAAACGCCTTTGATTTGGAGGCACGTGCCTGGTGACCTGAACCCGGGCGACGTAGCCTCACGCGGGTGCATGTCCCCCCACTTGATTGCTCAACCCCTCTGGTGGGGACCGGACTGGCTGACTCGCCCCGAGGACGATTGGCCTCGAACGCCAGTCTTGATGTTGGATCCTTTGCCCGGACTTAAGTTGTTCACTGTTGGGATGAAGGACCCTACGTTTGATCCTGATTTTTTGTTGAATCGATACAGCTCCCTCGACAAATGGTTGAACGTTACCTCGTGGATCAGGCGTTTTGGTCACAATTCTAGGAATCCAGGGGACAAGCGCCAGTCACCAGTTCTCTCTCCTCAAGAGCGACAGGAGTCACTCCTCCTTTGGGTCCGCTCTGTGCAGGCTGCACACTTTGAGAAGGAGATCGAGGTCTTGAAGTCTGGTAGGGTTAAGTTGTCGGGAGCCATTAGTAAGCTGAATCCCTTCTTGGATAAGGCGGGTCTTTTGCGTGTTGGAGGACGGTTGAGGCACTCTAGCCTTCCTTATGGGGCCCGTCACCCCCTTTTGTTGCCCAAGGAGGGCCACTTGGTTCAATTGTTGGTGACTGATCGTCACGTTAAAAACTCGCATGCCGGTTGCAATGCGCTGTTGGCCATTCTGCAGCGAGAATTTTGGATTTTGTCGGCTCGTCGTACTATTCGTAGCATTGTCTTCTGTTGTATGCCGTGTTATCGGACTAAGGCCTCCACTATGCAGCCCCTAATGGGAGACTTGCCGGCTGATCGTGTCAATGAGGCTAGGCCCTTTGCTGGCGTCGGAACGGACTTTGCTGGTCCCTTTTCGGTGAAGACGTCCACACTTCGAAATAGTAAGATTGTTAAGGCTTATTTGTGTGTTTTTGTCTGCCTGTCAACCAAGGCAGTACACTTGGAGCTGGTAACCTCCCTCTCGACAGAAGCCTTTGTGGCGACTTTGGAAAGATTTGTGCCTCGCCGTGGGTTACCTTCTTTGATTAGGTCTGATTGCGGTACGAATTACAAGGGTACAAGTAACTATTTGAAGGAGGTATACGCCTTCCTTAATGAGAGCCAGGTTGACATTGGTAATAGTTTGGCCCGCCGAGGGGTCACTTGGTTGTTTGACCCGCCAGCCTGCCCCCATTGGGGGGGTATTTTTGAGGCCGCGGTGAAAGCGGCAAAGGGACACTGGCGGAGATTGTTGGGAGACACCGTTCTCACCTTTGAGGAACTAGCTAGCTATTTATATATACAGCGTGGATAGGACGATATGATCTTAAATTAAACTTCGTATTTAGTTATTATATTCCCAACCTGCACACAAACAATCAATCGAATATATGCCGTAGTTTAGACACAGGACATTATTTTTATTCTAAGCATTTTGTACATGATGTATTGTTAACGGGACAGGTTAACGACCCTCGAGCGCATCAATATTATCCACGTTGCCAGCTCGCTACTACAAAAACCTACAACTTTTATTTCTAAAACTGATCACCTGATACAAATCAATGCAAATTATACCGTATGCTTGAGGCGTAAGAGTCATAAGTCATAAGTCGAGACGAGCGCGGGTCAAGGGAGGGTGTACGGGAGGGGTAGTCATATTCTCTCTCTAGGTCACGGTCATTTGGTCAGTGTACCACTGGACGTGCTCTGTGTCTGTAACGCATTTTGGAATTTCTGATGCGCCCGCGCTCTTCGAAAGTCAAGCTGCTACTAGTAACCTATTATCAAGAGTGAGAAATAACATTATACGTCAGTGTACAATGTGTATTCAATAACACGGCGGATATGTTGTAAATAAAAAATAATAATACTGAATACTTAGTGAAGTGATCGAAAAGTGATTGTGGTTAATAAACAATGACGTATTATAATATTAATAAATTGATTTCTGAATAACTCGCTGGTGAATGGTGCCTGACTATTTCATTAATAATCTGTGATTTGATTTAATGTAATCAAACTAACCTGATGGTGACCTATTATCAAGAGTGAGAAATAACATTATACGTCAGTGTACATTATGTATTCAAAAACACCGAGGAAATGTTGAAAATAAAAAATAATAATACTGACTACTTAGCGAAGTGATCGAAAAGTGATTGTGGTTAATAAATTGATTACTGAATAACTCGCTGGTGAATGGTGCCTGACTATTTCGTTAATAATCTGTGTAGTAATTTGAGTTAATGTAATTGAACATTAATAATAATATTAATGGCGCCAAAACATTACGTCGCTACGCGGTGTCCATGTTGTCGTCGCCGGCCGCCGCAAACCGCGCGCGCGCGTACTTCAAGCGCGCTGTTGCCATTCTGCGTCTCTTCGTACAGGGCATTGAACCAATATTTCTAAATGATGTTCTATTTGGTGTATAGGTTTATGCTATTTAGTTTGTTTGACAAAATCGTTTTTTTTAATTTCGATGTTAGGATATATTTGATAGTTTATAAATGTTTCTAGGAACCAGCAATGCCAGTGTCTTCAATTAAAGTCATATCGTCGTATCCACGCTGTATATATATATACTTATATATTTCAATTAGTTTTTTTTTTTCCGTTATGAGTATTTGTAGTACACTAATTTAGCCCTCCCCAATTTCAATTAAAGCTTTTAAAGTCCTTCCAAAGGTTGTCTGGAAGATATCGCTCTCAGCGATAAGACCGCCATTGTAACCAAAGTTATAGAAATAAGGTTATGTAAGTGTGTTCCAATTTTTGGTGTACAATAAAGTATATTCTATCTATCTATCTATCTACGGTATTTTGCCGCATTGAAGCTGTGTTGAATTCGCGCCCATTGTGCCCGCTCTCTTCGTACCCGAATGACTTGGAGGCTCTAACACCGGGCCATTTCTTGATTGGACAGCCTGTTCGGTCCGATATGTGTTTCCGAACGTACCTTTTTTGACATAAAGAAATTTGATCTTGACATTACTGACTTGACAGATAGACTTTGGTTCCGGTTGAAAAAATGTCCGCGTTGAGACCTGTTGAGTTAATTATAATTGGTAAAATATCGTATTGAATCGCCGGTTGCAACCGATAATTGGGTCGCGATTAACTATTGTTTGAAGTTGTAATCCCGAATTGACGAAAACCCTGGGATATTTTTGGACATATCGCCGTATTGTCGTCAGCCGGCTGACACGCGGACTCTGCTGAAAATAGTGATAAATAGCTTCAATCTGGTGCGAGTTTGTGCTGTGATGCTATCTGGACCGCGCCATCTGAAGACCGGCGCCTTGTGACCGTCCATAACACTTGACTTACATCACACTTTTCACTTACTCATACTTATACACACACACCTTGGACGTGGCCTAGGAAGGTCGAAGTTTGGCGTCTGCAGCTCAGGTAAGTGTTATTAACTTGGTTATTATAAAGCCTAAGAGGCTATATATTGTTTTGTCGGCCGGAGAGCCTGTAGATTGTTTAAGCTCCACGTACCGTGGACAAGTTCGGACACACCAGTATCGTTGCACTGGCCTTTTGTAGTCCTGAACACAGCCACTTGTCGCCTTGCCGGAGTACCCTTTTGTTGATGTGAGCCAAAATTGGCTTTCGCGGTTTCAGTTGGTGCAACAGCTCGCTCAGAACTTTTGGAAGCGTTGGAGCTTAGAGTATCTGCACATCCTCCAGCAACGCGTCAAGTGGACGGATAAAACTCATCCGCCCAAGATCGGAGACCTCGTCCTGATTAAGGATGCCAACCTTAAGCCTTTGTATTGGCGCAGGGGGCGCATTCTCAATTTAGTGTTCTCGTTTTGCTGAGGTTTTGGTGGACGGATCCATCATAAAGAGAGCGGTCGCAACCTTGTCAAGACTTCCAATTGATTAGCGGACGGGTAGGCCCGTCCGGGGGGGGTAGATGTTTCGTCCAACGTGAGACGGAACGCACCTTTTTGGTTGGCAACATTATTCTATTGTCTTTGACGTTTTTTCACTTTGACAGATATCCTTGGCTTCCTGTTAAAAAAGGGAACCGCTCGTTGTTGAGATTGATTTTATTGATATGCAATTGTATTCGAGTGAATCTGTGTTTTTATCGACAAGTTGGTCGCAATTAATGATTTTTTGGAGATTGGAATCCCGTTTTGAGTACCACACTGGGATATTTTGGAACAATAACTCCGTATTGAAGTGAGACTGACTGACGCGTGAACCTTGTTGCAAGCAGTTGTTAATTGGTGATAAATAGCTGCTTCAATCTGGTGCCAAAGTGTAGCAGAGTGGTGCTGTGATTGCTGCCGGACCGCGTTGTGAGGACCTGCATCTTTGAGAACCTTCGTCCATCAACACTTGTCCACACTACACGTTTCACCTACTCATTTCATATTTACATACACACACACGGACGCGATCTCAGTAAAGGTCGTAGCTTGTCGTCTCTACAGCTCAGGTAAGTCTAGGCAAAAAGCCAAACTATTAAAGTACTATTGTTGAAGAGCAACGTTAAGCTCCACGTACCGTGAACCGTTCGGCCATCCAGTATCGTCGCGCTGATTGTAGGACTGAACAGAAATCTATTACAAATTTTAAAGTTGTGGAAATTCACGGCTTACGAGATATAATTTTTATAGTTTCCATACAAATTGGAAAATAGCACGCCATTTGCAAAAAAAGTTACTTTTATTATGATAAGTAATATTCATGGTAATTCCAACTGTTACTAGGAGAAGTTAGGATGCAAGGGGACTTGGGGACTTTTTTTTAAATCCAACTATACCTTTTAACCAACTTTGAGTTTTTCGAAAACCTTTTCCGTGAGTAGTGCCGGGGAGGACAGAAGCACTCTCTCTCCCCCTCCCTCCAATCCCACTCCCCTCTTCCTGCCAAATGATACTAAATTTTTACTGAAATTTTTATTCTAACTCCAAAACCTAACCTCAAAACTTTTACCATGGATATCTCCATAACCATGGGGTTGCGTGGTGCGGGGAGCTACAGGGGGGCAACATATATGCAACTTTATTACTTTACTTCTATATTTTATAGGTAAATATAAAATGAAACAACTGATTAAAAATAAATACCAAATCCTACTCTTATTACTTATACCCGGTAATTTATTTCAACATAAATAGTAATATTAAAAATGTCGTAAGCCTCTCAGAGAACAAAATGAAATCAGCAAAGACGACATCGACGCGACGCGCGACATGTCTGTATTCACTTGTAGTATAGATATTAATCGGTAGATGGCGCTAAAATAACAAATGCTAGTACAGTTTCCAAATCCTCAAGGTTGTTGGGCATGGTCCCCTTAATTGGAAAGATGGCGTTAGCGTCAAGTTAGCTCGCGCTATGGTCTCGTGCACACTGGATGGATAAGTAGTAGACATTACAAAATAAAAGATTGCAATTTTGTTATACTGGAGTTATTGTAACAATTAATACAAGTTAAATAAGTAGTTAAGTAACTAGTTTCAGTTTTATTGATTTGAATCCTCTGGGATTTATACTCATTTGAAGATATGCCTTTTCGTTAAAAAAGGCTTACCATTTTAGGGTTTCGTAGTCAAATGGCAAAAAAGAACCATTAAAGATTCGTCATGTCTGATTGTCCATCCGATATGACACTTTATTCTGAAATTATTTAGATGTATCCTGTGAACCGGTATTGTGATTCTTATGCAAAAATTAAAAGTAAGGGGGTCTCCCTATAAATGGAACTGAAATTAAAAGTTTTTTTTTTTTAATATAACTTACACCTCTGGGCTGTCTATAGATAGGTCTTTAAAAAGAACATTTTTTTATACCATTTGAAAGATACTTCCCCCTCTCCTCTAAGTTACAAAATGAGAGAGTGAAAAAAAAAAAAAAAAGATGAGCTGCAGATCTAAATGAAAACGAAAATTGGTTTGAGTGAAATACAGCTAGCAGTTTTGAGATACAAATACAAATATATTTATTGGAACAATAAACAGTTTGCAAAAGTTTGTGTACGAAACAACAAACAATCTCGCATTTGTATGAAATACTGTGTCGCGACCATTAGCGCCCACCTCCAAGAGGGGAGACTACAGCGTTCCATGAATTAACATAATAGGAAAAGTAACAAAAATATATGTTTTAGATTTTGGAATATATGAGTGTGTGAATGCGTGGGATGTAAGTGTAGTGTATGTATGTGTAGGCGTGTGAATGAATGTGTAAATATGTAAAGGTAGGAAGGTGCGTATGTTTGTTAGTTTTGCGATTTGGAAGGCAGTGAGGAATAAAAGGGACGTTTCCACTTTTTTCTGTCTTTTTTAGGTTTTCACAACATCATCAAGCTCAAATTCATAGTTGTCATCATAAGTCAAAGAACTGAGCCACTTATATGTTTTTGATTTACATTCGTGTGAAGTAAGGGCTAAATGTTCAAAATTTCATTTATTTTGTTATACAAAATTGGGCTTATGAAGATGTATTGTCGTCTAACTATTACGATGCTAGCTAGTACTACTGGGCAGACTTATCAGGTCTACGTTTCCGCCTACTCTGGCTGCTAAAACTGTGGTCGAAACTAAATTCAGTATGTTTTCTTAAAATTAAGTTCAGAAGAAAACTGTCTTGCCCTAGGTACTTGCAACAGAGCATACAGTTTCTCGGTTGGAAAACGACCTAGTTTGTGTGACATGACTTTCAGAACCGCTCGCTGCGCTCTTTCTAAACGAAACATTAAACACTTTCCTGAACTACCCCATCCTGAATTATACTTAGCACATTTTCAAAAACCGCAATTTATTACTTTATTACTCATTACGCAAAAACTTTATTACTTTTAAGAAAACTTATAGCTTATTAAAAAAAACTTTAAACTATTTCAGTTACAGAAACTCAAAGCCTTAATGAAAAACAATACAAACCAAACGAATGAGAGTTACACAATTTAAACATTAAACTATTGAAAAACTACACCTTGAAAAACTTTACTTAGTGTTTTTTAATTTTTACCCGACTACGGCAAAGCCAAAGGAGGGTTATGATTTTGACAGGCTATGTATGTATGTATGTATGTATGTATGTGTGTATGTTCATCTGTTCCCTCATAGCTCCAAAGCTGCTTATCGGAACTCGACAAATGAGGTATCGTTAGAACCGTCTTGACTGTCCGCTGAACATAGGCTACGTGACGTGTCACAAAACCCAATGTGGCGCCCTCTAGGGCCCAAAAAGTGTTGTGTTAAAAAATAAAAATAAGATAGATACACCATGTTTGGTATCATTTGAAAGGGCTTCACTTGTACTTATCAAAAATAATGCTTAAATTTAACGTGGCGTCCTCTAGTGGACAAAAAGTCGTATATAAAAATAAGATAGATACACCGTGTTTGGTATAATTTGAAAGGGCTTCACTTGTACTTATCAAAAATATTGCTTAACTTTAACGTGGCGCCCTCTAGCGGTCAAAAAGCCATGTGTAAAAGGGCTTCACTTGAACTTATAAAAAATAAAGTAAATAGTATAGAAGCACAGTGATTTAACACCAAAATAGTTTATATAATAAAAAGTAAAAAAACTAAAACCCGACTACGACAAAAAAATTGATGCTAAAAAGGATGAAACAAGATTTTCAGGATGCTGAAATAAACAAGGTTACTGGAAAAACAAGAACAGAACAAAAATAAAAGCCGTAGTCACACGTCACGTTATTAATTGTCTTGTTACGGTTGATATCCTATATAACGTGTGACTACGGCTTTTATTTTTGTTCTGTTCTTGTTTTTCCAGTAACCTTGTTTATTTCAGCATCCTGAAAATCTTGTTTCATCCTTTTTAGAATCAATTTTTTTGTCGTAGTCGGGTTTTAGTTTTTTTTACTTTTTATTGTTTGTTGTCTTAATGTTTGATAATAGAATTAGGAATAGATTAGGTTTTCGTCAGAAAAAGTTACTCATGTTTTTTTTTATAAGTAGCGTTTTTCTGCCGTAGTTTTTTTTAAAGTAGTTTTTTCTGCCGTAGATTTATTCAGTTAATTTTCTTTTTTATACTAAGTGAGGTTAAGATAGAATACTGCGGCCTTTAAGATCAATAATCTATAATAGATGGCGTTACAATTTTTATTTTTATTTTATTCAGACATTTATTTCGGATTAAGTACATCCATAAATAGGTTAGTAATACTTACATCTATGTTAGTAGTTAAAATTATATTGGAGAACATTATTAATAAAGAATCAAATAAAAATAAAACAATTACAATTAAATTTTAAAATAGCATAATAAAAGTAAAACAATTAATTAATTAATCAAATTTCGAATAAAATAAGTAGTGTATAATTGGGGTACCTGGATCAGAGATCCAGGAACCCCAATTACACTTGTGTCAAGTAAAAAATCAGTCAATCAATCAATATTTTTGTGAACTAGGCAATCAGTCAATCAATCAATATTTTTTGAACTAGACAATCAGTCAATCACAATTTCTATCATTCATTACATCAACATTCAAATATTATTTTCATACTTTCTATTCTAATTGATTATTTTTATATTCATTAAACTCAATCTTGATCCAGGAACCTGCAATTCTACACTTGAAAATAGACTATCTATCAATCAATCAATTCAGAGATCCAGAAACACCCAAATTTCAACCATCATTCATTACATTCAAAAAATGAAATAATAGTGTGGTCTATGAGACTGTACTAAGAGATAAAATTTTCATTTAGTATGTATGATGGTGTGTATTTATTACGGAGTAATGTGACCTTCGAGTAAAATACCAATTACCTACATCGTTTAAAAAATCGTATTCTTAATCAGTTTTACTAGACGATAGATAGTTATTATTACTTAATGAATAAGTGACTAAGTAGTGATAGCGTATACTACCCGCAAACGACTAGGAACTGAATGATTTGAATAATCAATTTACACTATTTTTACTTTTTGTGGGTGGGTTGTGGCTGGTATCGAGATAAAAGAAACAAAGTTTGCTGTCAATTAAGTAACACAATTTATTATTATTTTATAAAAAGCATGAGAAGAATAAATAATCGATTACAATACATTTGATTTCTTGATCCACAGTTGACATTTAATTATAGACATTTTCCATAATCGCATATAGATATAGTTACTTAGACTCCATTGCTTTTTAGTAGGTTATTCAGCAGACAATCAATCTCATCAATCTATACTGCTCCACTTTAGAATAATTTTATATTTTTGTTTCTTTAAAAAACGTTTTGATTCGTCGACATAATCTGTTCCTTTTACAGCATTTAAATAAAAGCAATCAGGAAAAAATATAGCATGCTGCATCCATGGATCATCGTAATACTCCCAATCTTCAATGCCACCTCCACACGAATAACTTTGTCGTTTAAACCACTTCCACAGTAAAAAAAACCTGCATCAGCCATTTCCATCACCAATCGTCGCTTTGAATCTACTGTAGCCCAATAATGTTGGAATGAACATAATCGAATTTTATGTACATTATATATTTCATATCGAGGGCTGAAATAATTTTGAATCATTTTTAAGAACGTCTAATATGGGAATGTATAATAGAAAATGAAGTCTTGTATCTGATGTTCTTAATTTATAAAGATATGGTGCTCCAAATGGTAATGGAACAGTAATGACCTAAATAGCACATTTCGTTGTGGCATTCTATGTCTAATGCATTTATAATAAAATAAAACAAAACATTTACTCATGGAAAATACATTAATTATATTGATAAGATATACAAAGCTAAAAAATTACTTAACTTATATTTTTCAGGGCAGCCCTTATCTTCTAAATTATAAACAATTAAAAATACTTTTATCATCAATCCACTTTTTCAAACATGTTACATTTTTTAAAGCACATGCATTCGAATGATACACACAGCTAAATATATTGTTATTACTAGACATTCCATAATCATCAAATAATTTTTGTAAACTAGGACAGTTCTTATCTTCTAAATTATATACATTATCATGTTTTACAATGTTTCTTAGCCATAACACTTTTTCACATCCTTTAACATAAATGTTTTTATGTTTCAGATGAGGTTTAATATAATGCGGCAATTTTAAGTATGGTATAAAACCCTCTTCCCAGAAAAATTGTCTGTTTCTTTCTATCCAATTTACTTGGAAATTATCTATTTTTGTAAGTTTGTAAAATGGGAATGGTGGTTTGATTAATAACACAATAATTTGATTTCTGAGTGCTATTGTTATTTCTTTAACGATAAACTCATTACTTTCGGTCTTAAACCCTTGCACATCGACTATGGCGTTCATAACAATTTCCTTACAATACTGCTTAAGGGTTTATATTCAATCAGACGATCGTTAATGATTAGACAATAGGCAGATGTATTTTTTGGTATATCTTCAGAACTTTCTATTTCCAGTCTCACATCTACAGCCCCAGTTTTCAAGGCTTCGTTCTGTCTTGAGCAATCAATTACAAATAAAGGCGCCTTTTCTTTAAATTCTTGCAAATCAAGCATCGGCTCACACCGGGTGTTATAATAAGACTGACGGAATTAGGTGAACATTTCATATAATATACAATATTTGTCTTCAGAAAATTTTGCACTAACCGATTCGTATGGATAATATTGAGAATTTAAAAAAAGAGTAACATTAGTTATTTTACCATAGTCAAATATTGAACAGTCTTTAGTCTTCATATTTTTTCTATTTGTCTGCAAACCAAAGAGCACATACCTTGGTTTTTCGAGCTGTGACGCAGTCTTCACAACCCAGGAATGTTTTGTAGTTCTAGGCAATAACGGGTATTCATACAAGTCCCAATTTCTAAAAGCTATTTGAATAGGGCGAACCTTTTCTAAATATTTAAGCAAAGTTAATCTTTCCCGGTCTGAAACTTTTATATGAGGCATACGCCATTGCACTCTCTCTATAATTACTTGAATGGAGTCATTATTATCATCAAGTTTAACACTGTTGAAATTCGAACAACTTCTATTGAGTATAAGTTCATGTTTACAGTTAATCATAATTTTATTATAATCTTCCGCAAATCCTAAAACTTTATTCAGTGGTATAAGGGCACTAAAATACCATCGTGATCTTTAACTCCTTTCAAATTCCAACCCCAAATAGCAGCAGCCTTACTTTCCCCCTCGCTCATAGACAGATATGATTTTAGAGTGGTAGTAATACCAGCATTTTTATGCGGTCTATCTCAACACCGTTAATTTCATATCGAATGTCTTGAAATAGGAATGATATATGATTATTAGTAAAATTAACAAACTTTCGTGTTAGTTTTCCTGCTGCATCTTTCGAAGCCACGGTGGCTCGACCTTCAATGTAAATGTAGCTGGCTGAAGGTAATACGTACAAATCTTGCTGATGTATGGGTATACGTATTTCATCATTTTCATTAAAGCTGTTGCTATATGGATTGGTGGAACTCACTATGGAGTTATCGAATTGTGGTAAATCATTCACCTGAAGAATACTCATAATTTAAATCCCAAAGCTCGAAGAAATAATTTGTTATCTTTAGTTAATTTTTTTATGCTTCGTATATGTCTTCGTCTTCTGACGGTACGAGAACGAGTAAAGCTATTAACTTTGCCAGATGATTTTATATTATGAACTATCATTATTTTTATTTTTAAATGTCTCTAATAAATCTGACATTCGTCTCTTGTAACAGATAATGTTAAAGTGTTTTCATATGAGTACGACACGTAGCATTTAAACCTTTTTTAAGTTAAGTGATGATTTGATAAAACCAAGCTTTTTCCAAAACTCGTTAAGAAATTTAATGCATAAATGTCCACAATTGAATAAGTTATTGTTTTGAAAATTATTGTAATTATAATTGATATTGTCTGAACCTACATAGCGAACAAATTCTATTGGAGGTTTCAAGTTACCGTAACTATCAAAGTATTCAATATATTCATTTTAAATTACATAGGCTACCCAATGTGTACCAGAATTTTTAGAATTATCTAAATTTATGATTCCACACTCTTTTAAAAACGGAGAATTCGGTAAGGTATCCCTCATATACACTCCCCGAAAATATGGAACGTCTCTAGTAAAATAAACTATATCTATATTAGTAAGAGCACGATTAGGTAGCCTATGATTTAGTTTTTTCTCTTTAAATTTGTGAATATTCCAAGTCCATCCTTGTATCGGTTTAGCCGTAATCCATTTCCAATAGATACACCGCCTGCATTCTTATTATGACTTTTCATTTCTTCTAAACGCTTTTTTGCAACTCTATATTCATTTATAGTTTTGACGATTCCAGCAATTCCACTTGCAATACTGCCAGCAGCAGACAAACCAGCAAATATAGGTATTAAGGGCAGAACACCGCCAGATTTAGGAATTGGTATGATGCGTGGAACCCTGGCAGATGCGTCCCGATTCAACTCTCTAGCAGCAGCATAGGCCAATTCTATTAGATTTTTCCTACACTTTGGTTTAATTTTTTTAATGCACTTTTTAGTATGGGTTACTAAACTTTTAAAGTTTTTTTTTGAGTCCAGCTCCAGAACTTACTTTCGTTAGCATTATATTATTAACTAAATTGGCGGCAAGTTGTTCTCCTGTGCTTGCATCGGAAGATAAAGCACGCTTTTTTGCCATTTTTAATAAAATTATATCTGCTTTGTGACGATCTTTCAAACTCTTCGAATTATGATATGCTATATCGTGATGTTTACAATATTCGTCTAATTTGTTTACACCCCTATCACCTCGAGCCAATCTTTCACGTAATCTAGTTCCGGGGCCGCAATAATTATATCCCGGTAAATGGAGCTCAAATGGTAAATTATTAATTAAATTATTGACAAGTCCTACTCCTTTCATGTATACAAACAGAATGGAGCCATTATTATAAAGCATGGTGTTATATTGATAAACCACTCATAAAATATTTGTATCGCCAATCCAACTATTTTCACAGGAGGATAACCCCAACCATTTCACGAAAACTTTTCTGCCTTTTCATTTCAAAACTTTTTCAACAAGGTAAATATTAGGATGTTTAGTTTTTTGTAATTCTTGATCATAAAATGCTCCTAAAATTGGTTGCTCTTTAACATCTTCTAATAAATATGTAACAGGATTTGTGTTTTGAACTTTACTGATCTTAAATATCTCTGTAGACCAATTAGGAGTGTAACCTTTTTCAAAACAACTTTTATGTTTACTTATTCGTACAAAATCACCTGTTTTAAACTTACAACATATTTTTTTCGTTCCATTTTGATTGAAATATCTCCGTAGTAATTTTATTTTATTGCTATGATTCACTTGAGCGGGGGTAAACCAATTGTTCTGTGTTTGGTATGATTATATCTATTAATGATATTTGCAAGTGTCCCGTCCGTCCATTTATAATTCCCTTTGATACTAAATTCCTTGAAAAGCTTACTTTTTATCGTCCTTATTAACCGTTCTACAATTGAAGCCTTTTTCATTGAATACGTGCAGTAGTGGTTGATAGAATAATTTAATAATATTTTTTTTAAACTTTTATTGTAAAATTCTTTTCCTAGATCTGTTTGCAAGTTTCTAGGGATTCGTTTTTCTCTACTCAATAAAGTATTGAAAGCCTCAGATACAGTTTGTTTATTTTTTTGTTTAAGTGGAATAGCCCAAGCATACTTAGAGAATCCATCAATGATGAGTAAAATATATTTGCAGTTGTTGTTAAATTGCGAGAAACTTTGCATATCCATTAAATCTGCTTGCCAAAGATCATCGTTTTCATGATTTTAATTTAAATTCGTGCAATAAAACTGTTCTCAATTTAATCATTTTCTGGAGTATTCTAAGTTGCAACAATGCAATAACATTAGCAACAAATATGGATGCGTTCTGGATTTGGTGTTGTCTACTCTTGATTCCAATAGTATCAATGTTTCGGCCGATACTGAACATTTAGTCCCTATGGATGCTTACCACCCACCATTAGAGATACTACTTACACTTTCTAGAAGAGCAAACAATCCGCCCTCTTTGGTTCCAGGAAAGTATTTAAGTATGGAATGGAACTTCCGTGAAGCGGATTTACATAGCTTGTACACTGATATCGCTAATATTGACTGGACCGAATTACTTGAGCAACAAAACTTAAATATAAACCTAGCTGTTGATATACTGTATAATAAACTTAATGACGTCATCAGTAGACATGTTCCTTTAAAAAGAATAGCCCGAAATAATAAATATATATATATCCAAAATGGTATACCAAAGAAATTATTCATTACATAAAATTAAAATATTTTAATTTAAAGAAATTTAAATGTCATGGTTTAGAGTTTAACAAGGAACTTTTTAAATACTATAGGGCTAAAGTGAAAGAGCTCATTAATACAGCATTTAAAAAATATATTGTAAAGGTTGAAAACAATATAAGTTTGGATCCCTCAAGTTTTTGGCAATATGTGAAGGAAAAACGTAAAAATAGGCAATATATAAAAACATATACTTATAATGGTAAGTCTGTAGAAGGACAGACTGCCATTGACTCGTTTGTAGAATATTTTAGCTCAGTGTTCCATGATACCCCTCCATCGTTAGATGTGAAGGCTGCAGAGGACGAGGCTAATCGTTTAGGCTGCCTGTCTACAGTGGCTATTGAACAAGTTACAGCTACGGATCTTAGGCGTGCAGTACGCCAACTAAAAGCGTTAACAGCTTGTGGTCCCGACAACATACCGGGTTTCTTAATAAAGGATTGCTTGTCGGCTTTAGAAGAGCCTTTACTATATATATATATAATCTTTCGCTTAGACAATGCTTATACCCTAGTAAGTGGAAAGTGTCCAGAGTAACTCCAATACCTAAATGTGGGTCGTCCACAGATAAAACAAATTTTAGACCTATTGCTATATTGTGTGTATTTGGGAAGATATTTGAATCTATTCTTAATAACTCCATTTGTAAGCAAATCAAAGGACAATTAAGTGATTGCCAGCATGGGTTTCGTCCTGGCCGCTCCACGGTGACTAATCATATCGAATTTGTTGATTATATAAATAATAGAGGTAAGTCTGGTTGTCAGGTGGACGCCGCATACTTTGATTTCAAGAAAGCCTTCGATCTTGTAGATAATGATGTGCTTTTAAATAAATTTGCATTACTAGGATTCTCAACTTCTCTCTTAAAATTCATGGCCCACTACTTAAAAGATCGTAAACAGTTTTTTAAGGTAGAAGGATATAAGTCGGAAGAGTATTTTACTAGATCAGGGGTAAGTCAAGGTAGTACCATTAGACCTACACAATTTATAATAGTGATCAATGATTTACCTACTGTTATCTCTAACGCAAAATGCCTTATGTTTGCTGATGACTTAAAACTGTACCTTTCTGTAACCGACGCTAAGGATTGTGAGGCGCTACAACATGATATTGATGCTGTGGTTGAATGGAGTAAAAAAAATAAATTGTCGTTTAATAATTCTATGTGTAAAACAATAACTTTTTCCCGATCCCGTAATCCGATTAGAAATGATTATATTCTTGCTGGCGCGTCAATGGAACGTGTTTTCTCGATCCGGGATTTGGGAGTAATAATGGATAGTAAATTAAATTTTCACGAGCATATTATTAAAACTTGCAAAGACGCTAATAAATGTCTTGGTTTCATCATTAGATTATCATCTCAGTTTAAGAATACTCAAGTTATAAAACAAATATACAATGCCTATGTCCGTAGTAAATTAGAATTTAATGCAATAGTTTGGAGTCCTCAAGAGTCACTGTACACTATTATGATAGAAAAAATTCAACGTAAATTCTGTAGATACCTATACAAACGTCAACACGGATACTACCCCTTTCTATATCCTTTTTTGTTCGTGTCAGGAATGGTGGGTTTAGACACACTCAAACTCAGACGAGAATCCGCACTTATAATTAATTATTATCGAATATTAGTAGGTAAGATCGATAGTCCCGTTCTACGAGAGTCAATAAATTTTTATGTTCCTGATCAGTATATGCGTGGCGTTGTAAGACGACAACATAGACTCCTCTGCTACCCACCTACATGGCGTGCTCCCCGAACCAACAACACTCCCACTGCCATAGCAATTAAGTTATTAAATGACTTTTTAAAATATATTCCTGAGGCAGATTTATTTTTTGACTCTCAATGGACAATCGCTAAACATATGTATATTTATTTAAATATAAAGAAGTAATTGTTAGAAAGTTTCGAATTTTATGTTTAAGGTGGTTTTTGTTTACAAATTTTATGTTACTCCGTTGTTTTGTATTTATTTTTAGCCCTAGAAGTTTTAATTTAATTTTTATGTAATTTTGTAGAATTAGCATAGATATAAGCGATTTGGTGTAAACTGTTAGCTTATATTTGATAAATAAATGAATATCGATATCTTTTAATATTACATGTTGTAGCGTAAAACCGCTACGGTTAAAACCTCCTCCAATCCTAATCCAAACTTTTCAATAAAAAATTTTTTCTTCATAGCTGTTATTCACATTTGAACCAGGAATCGTGAAAAAATCGTCGGTTGTTTGCCTTTTGACGGCGTCATTACATTTTTGGGACCCGATAAGTGATGGTCGACCTTATTTTTTGTGATTAATATCGAAATTATGAAGTGAAAGTTTTTTTTTTGGTGGTGTAAACCCAATAAAAAATATAAAGTGTCCTAGCAAAAGTATAGTCTGTGGGTGATTTTCTGGTTAATTTGGTATGTATTGTCGTCTTTTTTCTTTTCGATCCATTTCGCACTAGTTTCATAATTAATCAAAGATTCAGCTTGCATCGGTGGTCTGAAGTTTCTTTTTTGTTTAGATCCCGTTACAAGCCAATTTTTGGCTCCACCCTACGGGCAAGCGACGTCGGTTATCGACGACGGAGGTCGGGGCGCTCTCGCCCGATATCCGAGCACATCCTGTGCCTGAGACGTCCATCTCAAAGGCCTGAAGAGGGTACGAGGTAGATGCGGACTCCGCAGCGCAGTGGCTCCGTGATTTCTACGTTACTTCCCACAGTCGTGTTCAGCCGTCCAGGAATTACCGAGTTTTCGCAGCAGGAGTTCTATTTTAAATAGTGCACCTAATTTGTATATTTCTAATCTAAAAATTCTCACGTCAAAAACTCTTTCTAACCTAAGGCCTATCAAGACGCGTTGGATGCTCTTAGTGTTTTTGTAATTAAAATTACTAATAATGCGTATTCGCCTAGCTATAACCGATTGCAATCGATTTTTTTGTTAGGTAAGTTAAAAATATTTGCATAATACTTTCGATAACATTCTTTTTCTTTCCGCTAAGTTAACCCACGCCATCACTGAAAGGTTCCCAATAATAACTAATATTTAACTTTTTTATATTTTTTAATTAAGTACTTGTTTTCTATCTTTTTCCTTTTAATCAAAATTAAACGTTTTAAGTAGCGGTTTGTGTTTTACTGAGCACTTAATTTTATTTACGCTACAATATGGCGCCCGAATTAAAGTAAGTTTGCATATTAATTATTACTAAAATACCTTTTTTTTTGTTATCTCGTGTGTGGTTGCTCTTGAGAGCAATCTTTAATTTTCATCTTTCTTGTTGTGAGTTTCAGGTTTTAGAATTGGTCAGATACCCGTATGGAAGTTAAAAGGATTACCTGTCTTGAATGTTTTCCCGATTCATACGACTGGACTACAGAATTGCTAACTGAATTGATGTTCTTTGCTAAATTGTGTGATGTTTGTGAAATTCAATTTTAAAGATTAACTTTGTAACTATACCCAATTTCCAATTCTTTTATTTTCTCCCAAAATATACGTATCTATCCCGAGTTTTATTTTATCCCAGTAGGTAGCGGTAGTAAGTTTCCCGTAGAGTGTTTGATGTGTGGATGGTTAGGCATCGTGACCAAAGGTAAGCTTTTTGAATGGTCGTGTGCTAGTGTCTACCTTTTTTATTTTTTAGCCCGACTGTTTGCTTTTCTGCTATTTGCTAGTATCTGTTTTTGTTGGATTCTTAGCCCAGCGGATTCCTTTGACGTTCATTTTGTTGTCTTCTTCCCGTATCGATATTACGGCACGATATCTAACGATTTCCTGCTAAGTCCCGCTCTCTTTCATTTAATCTATTTCTATTTTGTGTTTAAAAATGTCCGAAGAAGGTTCTATCGGTGAGACTCCTTTACACGAAAGTATTATTATTTCTAGACCTCCTCCCATTCCACCTAGGCCCACTCCGGGTACTAGTCGTTCTAACTTACCTTCTCCTATGAAATCCGAGGACTGTCCCGGTTACCTTCTAAAACGATTTTCGCTAAGAAAATGGAACATAAATTATACTGGAGATACCAGTGTTCGAAATTTTTTTACCAGTATCGAAGAAGAGAAGGATTCAGACGGCATAACTGACAGATATCTGCTTAAACGCTTCCACGAAGTGTTATCCGGTCGCGCCTTGAATTATTATAGGTCAATCCGTCGACCTGATATGACTTACCCCGAATTAAAAGAAAATTTCTTCAATACATTCGGAGAAATTGATTTCGAGTTTAAAACCGGTCAACAAGTTAGAAATACAAAACAGAAATCAGATCAACCTGTTTTACATTTTGTGCATCAGATTTCTCAATTGAATGATACATTACGTAAATCAGTCGATAAATCTGAACTATTAGAAATTATCACTCACAACATGCATCCTAGATATTTTCCATGTTTATCGATACATAAATTTACTGACTTAGATGCGCTCATTGACACTGCATCGCATTTTGAAAGTTTTTTGCCCAAATCTACAAAATTAGTTTCAAGCGCAACAAATCAATCACAAATCTGTCCAAAATGCAATAAAACGGGACACCCCTATCGTACTTGCCCTGATTTCCCTGGTATGCTGTTTTAAATGCCGCACACCTGGTTTTATAACTCGTGATTGCCCAAAATGCAATCCAAAAAATGTTTAGCCCACCGGCGACACGCATTACTCCGTACAGTGTCACCGGTGATAGCGTCCGATTCGTCTGATAACCGTCCTTTCATCGAGATCATATTGTGTAACCGGGTCGTTAAAGCCCTACTTGACTCTGGTGCACAAATGTCCCTTATTAGTGATTGTTTAACCCAACAACTGGGTATTTCTTTAAAATCAAACGTTCAGTTCCCACGTGTTATTTCCGCTAATAACTCTCCTATTGATATTTTAGGAACTATCTTTCTCCCAGTTAAGTTTAATGGTACGACTTTTGTCCACGAATTTTTCACGTTCTATGTCTTCTTCAGTTATTTTAGGTATCGAATTTTGGAATAAGTTCGGTTTGACTTCAGTTTTTAGTCAAGCTTTTAACAAAAATATCAAAGGTAATATGTACCTTCCTCCCGACTCTAATTCCCTACCTCCTGACTCACATACCCTTCCCTCTGACTCTCAATCCCTTCCTCAGATTAATTGCATTAGCGAGGTTCGATACATTTACCCTCGTAACGTTTTATTACCAGACCAAGAGCTAAAGTTACAACGGGTCATTGAGGAATTCGATGTCATTTCATCCGATAAAGTTGGCCTTGGTAAGACTACTTGGCTATCACACAAAATAAACACTACTGGACCACCAATTAGACAACGTTTTTACCCTCTTTCACCTGTTAAGTTAAAGTTGCTCAATGAGGAAATCGATAAGATGCTGGAGATGGGTGTCATTCGTCCCTCACGTTCTCCATGGGCCAGTCCTGTTGTGATGGTTACCAAAAAGGACGGTTCTGTACGTTTTTGCGTTGATAGTAGGAAATTGAATAGCGTTACTACTAGAGATTCTTATCCGCTCCCCCGTATTCACGATATTCTTGACAACCTTCGAGGTGCAAGGTATATAAGTTCTCTTGATTTTAGGAGTGCATTTTGGCAGATTCCTCTCGCTGATGATGAGAGTTGTGAAAGAACCGCTTTCATAGTTCCACAACGAGGTTTATTTGAGTTCGTCAGAATGCCATTTGGTCTCACGAATGCAGCTTCCGAGATGCAGCGCCTTACTGATATGATCGTCAATTTTGAATTCACTTCGACCAGTGATAATTGCGTTTTCGGTTACGTCGATGATCTAATCATAATATCAAAAGACTTTGATAGTCACCTCTCGCTCCTTAGAAAAGTACTAGAGCGTCTCAAGGAGGCCGGTTTAACTATTAACCTAAAAAAATGCGAGTTCTGTAAAAGCGAATTGAAATATTTGGGTTATATCATTAACGAAAAGGGTTTACAAACTGATCCCAGCAAGCTCGATGCTATTAGGGATTATCCCGCTCCTACTACAGCTAAGTCACTACGTGGTTTTATTGGGTTATGCTCATATTATAGGCGTTTTGTTGATGGTTTTTCTTCTATAATAGCTCCACTCTCTGCCCTTATAGGAAAAAAGAAGGGTCGTGACCCTATAAGTTGGGATGATGCCGCCGATCAAGCATTCCTAAAATTAAAGGATGCGCTCATCAATACTCCCGTTATGGCATGTCCAGATTTCTCGAAGCCCTTCATTTTGCAATGTGATGCGTCAGCTGTTGGTCTTGGTTCAGTTCTTTCTCAAAAGTTCGATGGTGTTGAACATCCTATCGCTTATTATTCACGCTTATTCTCAAAAGCAGAACGCAATTATAGTACAACTGAACGTGAACTTTTATCCGTTCTTGATTCCATTAAGCATTTTCGCTGTTATTTAGATGGAATGAAGTTTTCTGTTATAACCGATCATATGGCCTTGAAATGGCTCCTCACACTATGTAATCCCTCAGGGCGTTTGGCGCGATGGGCTACTGTGATTTCCCAATACACGTTTGATATCATTCATCGCAAAGGGTCGCAACACGCCGTTCCAGACGCTTTATCTAGGATGTACGCAAGTCCGGTTACATTCGATCAAGGACCTGACCATACCAATGATAGATGGTATAAAAAGGTGTATTTAGGGGCTCGTGACTCCCCTCAAACGTTTCCAGCTTACGCCATTCGGAACGGTGTTCTGTTAAGACGCATGCCAATCACTAACCCATTGTGCTCTGATCCTTGGCACGTAGTTTTACCCGTTGAAAAAGTTAAATCCGCTATATGGGAAGCTCATAATAATCCTCTCTCTATACATCCTGGAGTTTCAAAGACTTATTTTAAGCTCAAGGATAACTTTTACTGGCCAAATATGTTTCGAGATGTTTCTGAGACTTTAAGGCAATGTGAGGTTTGTAAAGCTTATAAGATCGCGAATTCCCAACCACGTGGTCATATGTGTTATCCAAAGGAAGTTTCTTTACCTTTACAAATGATTTCTATCGACGTTATTGGACCGCTTCCAATCGCTTATTATGGGTTCAAATACATTTTATCTATGGTCGATGTTTTTTCTAAATATGTTTGGTTAGTGCCCCTTAAAAGGATTGACGCCAATTCAGTTATAAAAGCTTTGGAATCTGAAATATTTTTTAACTTCGGAGTTCCACGGTCTATTCTCTGTGATAATGCTACCGTTTTTCGTAGTAATCAGTTTTTAAACTTTCTTAGATCGTTTCGCATTGAATCCCCTACATATACCCCTTATTACACTCCACAAGCAAACACGGTAGAACGTTATAACCAAAGTGTCGTTACTTGTTTGAGCATTTTGGTTGGCGAGAACCAAAGGAATTGGGCTAAATTGTTACCCAAGGTCAAACTTTACCTCAATTCATGTATTAATTTAGCCACAGGGTTTACGCCAAACTTTCTCATATTCGGTAGAGAAGTCTGTATGGATTCATCGCGTGCGAATAACCAGACTCTAAGCACTAATTTAGCTGAAAGTCGGGAACAACACGCGAGTAATCTGACTTCGCTCGCCGAGATTTACGCAAAAGTAGCGGACAATCTTTCTTCTGCTTTTCTCCGTATTTCACGAAATTACAATACGAACCGGACGGCTATTACACTTAATGCCGGCGACATTGTATGGAGGCGTAATTTTTTAAAATCGTCAGCTGCTGAATACTTTACAGGAAAGCTTGCTCCTCGTTTCATTAAATGTCGTGTGATCAGAGTCATCTCCATGACTACATATGTCCTACAAGACTGTGATTCTCATCATATTGGACAATATCATATAAAAGACATACTTAAATGAACTAATTTGTTCCATATTCTTAACTTAATCAGCATTACTTATGTTATGCCATTAGTTTTCAATTAACGACACCTCTTTTATTATTTCGACCCTCATTACTCCCTGGAGTTAATATTTATTCATAACCATTTCCTCTCATTAGGCGTCGTATTTTTGATTTTGATTTAAGGTCCACCCTCTTCAACTTAACCTTCTAACTTATCCCTCTATAACTTAAGCTCTTAAATTCAGTCTTGAGTCGTGTTTGACTTTGAGTCGTGTTTGACTTTGAGTCGTGTTTGACTTTGAGTCGTGTTTGACTTTGAGTCGTGTTTGACTTTGAGTCGTGTTTGACTTTGAGTCGTGTTTGACTTTGAGTCGTGTTCGACTTTGAGTCATGTTCGACTTTGAGTCGTGTTTGACTTCGAGTCGTGTTTGACTTCGAGTCGTGTTTGACTTCGAGTTGTGTTTGACTTTGAGTCGTGTTGGACTTTGAGTCGTGTCTCACTTCGAGTTTTTATCTGACTTCGAGCTTTTGTGTTCGACTTCTAGTTTTTGTTTGACTTCCTTTGAGTTTTCGTCGTATTTTTAAGTTATTTCTTAATCTCAACTCTTATTTGTTTCGTGTTGATTATTGTTCTTTGTTCCTATATATATTTAAGAATATTACTCTAGATCTATCGTTTGTTTTTCTATTCTAATGTAGGTTTAGGAGACGCATCTGAAGCTCGCACTGTTAACGTCTAAACTGGAGGCCGGCTTTCAATTTTATTCAGTATCAGCTGCACTTCGATGTTGTTGATTTGATGTATTTAGTTTAAAGTTAGTTAGGCTAGTTTATTTAATTTGTATATTATGGTTTTCACTCTTGGTTGATGCTATCCCTTTTGTGTTGTCAGTCTGTTATTGTGTTTTCAATCTGTTGTTGTGTTTTCAATCTGTTGTTGTGATGTCAATCTGTTATAGCGTTGTCACCCTCTCACTGGGTTGATACATTCACTTGGGTTGATCTCTCACCTTTCTTTTAGGGTTGTCAACCACCTTTCTTTTAGGGTTGTCACTCACCTTTCCTTTAGGGTTGCCACTCACCTTTAGGGTTGCTACTCTCAATTTTTTTACTGGGAATGGGGTACTGTAGCGTAAAACCGCTACGGTTAAAACCTCCTCCAATCCTAATCCAAACTTTTCAATAAAAAATTTTTTCTTCATAGCTGTTATTCACATTTGAACCAGGAATCGTGAAAAAATCGTCGGTTGTTTGCCTTTTGACGGCGTCATTACATTTTTGGGACCCGATAAGTGATGGTCGACCTTATTTTTTGTGATTAATATCGAAATTATGAAGTGAAAGTTTTTTTTTTGGTGGTGTAAACCCAATAAAAAATATAAAGTGTCCTAGCAAAAGTATAGTCTGTGGGTGATTTTCTGGTTAATTTGGTATGTATTGTCGTCTTTTTTCTTTTCGATCCATTTCGCACTAGTTTCATAATTAATCAAAGATTCAGCTTGCATCGGTGGTCTGAAGTTTCTTTTTTGTTTAGATCCCGTTACAAGCCAATTTTTGGCTCCACCCTACGGGCAAGCGACGTCGGTTATCGACGACGGAGGTCGGGGCGCTCTCGCCCGATATCCGAGCACATCCTGTGCCTGAGACGTCCATCTCAAAGGCCTGAAGAGGGTACGAGGTAGATGCGGACTCCGCAGCGCAGTGGCTCCGTGATTTCTACGTTACTTCCCACAGTCGTGTTCAGCCGTCCAGGAATTACCGAGTTTTCGCAGCAGGAGTTCTATTTTAAATAGTGCACCTAATTTGTATATTTCTAATCTAAAAATTCTCACGTCAAAAACTCTTTCTAACCTAAGGCCTATCAAGACGCGTTGGATGCTCTTAGTGTTTTTGTAATTAAAATTACTAATAATGCGTATTCGCCTAGCTATAACCGATTGCAATCGATTTTTTTGTTAGGTAAGTTAAAAATATTTGCATAATACTTTCGATAACATTCTTTTTCTTTCCGCTAAGTTAACCCACGTCATCACTGAAAGGTTCCCAATAATAACTAATATTTAACTTTTTTATATTTTTTAATTAAGTACTTGTTTTCTATCTTTTTCCTTTTAATCAAAATTAAACGTTTTAAGTAGCGGTTTGTGTTTTACTGAGCACTTAATTTTATTTACGCTACAATGTCTTCGTGGGAAATTTATTCTTGCACTTCTATGAATTTCGTTTATAATTTCTCTTTTCACTTTGCTCATTCTTCCGACTACCACTTCTGAATTACAAAATTAGACTAAGTAACAGTTTATATGATAAACCATTTTATTCTTGTATTACACCCGCTTCCTTTAGCTCCTCAATAATTGATAAAATTTCGTTATCGAGATTAGTATTACCTGCCGTTTTAGAAGCAATCAAAAGTTTAAGCCTGTCCACTAATTCATTAGGATCATCCCAATAAACAAGTTCAGTATTTTTTTTATATTTTTTAAGATACGGTAGACCAGCACCTCTTTTTTGGCTAGATTTAACTTCTGTAGGATCTTGTAAGCATTCGGAAAATAACGGTTTGATCACCTGAGAATATTTTAGACCTTTATCACCTTTAATTTGACCTGCAGGATTAAAGTCTCTTTTATGAGCATTAGTTGTGAGGAGTATTTCTTTGTAAACCAATTTATCTTTTAAATTGACCAAACTTAAATCAGGTTTTTTGCGAAGCAATAGTTCTTTTAGACCAGGTGTTATTTTATACTGTTTATTAGCTACGCGAATGTTATACACTTTACCAGAGTTCTCATGAGTGGTAGATAAATTAACTATTGTATTTCCGATCATATGTTTGTTATTGTCACTACGTATACCAAATGGTATATTCATATCTTCGTATATTTCAATGATATCTTCTTTTTTCAACGACGCGTTATTGTCTTTTTCTGATTCATTATCTCCTTCATCTTCCGAATATTTTTTTTCTAGTGAGCTTGACTCATTAGATGATTCATGTTTGTACATATCATGATATTTATCACATAAAAATATTTTTGAGCCTATATCAGTGTGTTTAATTTGGTCATCATAAGTATCTTCATTTTTAATTGTAGAAACCTGCTTGTTATCTACGATTGCATTAAGAGGGTCTGCGAGAGGCTTAAAAAATACTTCAAATGAGTGTCGGTGTTAAACTCATAATCTTTTATTTGTTTCACTTTTTTCTTTATAGCGTCGGTAGACTTTATTAATTGATCTGTAATGTTGTGGTCCATTATACGACTTATACTGAGAAGTATTTATGCTCAAATGATATATTTTTTTTTCACTCATAATTTATATAACCATTAATCACAATAAATAAAGTTGTCAAATGAGTGTCTATATCTGCCTTTGTTTAATTCACAATCCTTATTAATTGTCAAAAAATCATAAGGATGTATCCAGATTTTAAAACACAGATCTTTGAACTTCAACCACTCCATATCAGAACTAACATGTTCATTGTATATATATGTTTCATGTTAACTTCATCTTGCTTGAAAATCATCAAAAAGTTAACATTGTCACGTAATAACTGCTTTGGTATTTTTGAATACGTTTGAGATAAATAAAAACAATCTATACCTCTGTGTCTGCCTATTGTAAAATAATTTCGTATATTAATTTGCTTTTCACAAACCACATCATCAAAAATAATAACAGAATTCGGTAATGCATCGTTAGGATGAATAACTTCGTCATCAGAATTAAATATAAAAAGTTTTATTTCTGGCACTCTTTCTAAAATTTGTTTTAGAAAAATATATTTTGGCTGAAAGCTAGTCTTGGAATACAGGTAAACATTTTTAAACTTTAAACCATTTTCATGAATTAACAAACTAATCATGACGTTCGTTTTCCCACAATTCGAAGGGCCACATATTATACATCTTATATTATTCGGGAAAAGAACACTATGCTTTGCATGTAACTTATTTTCCTTTACATCAATATTTTTAACTTCTAATGACACTGGTTGCTTGACCCACTTCATGTTTGTATCTGTCAGAAAAATAATATATTCTAGTATATGTCGTGGATTGATGGCGCTATGGTGCGACGGACAGCGCCATCTAACAATTAGTTTGGTGAATTAATAAATCGTTACCGGAAACGCAAGCGGAGCACTTCCGCTTGGACACGATCGTCGGTAGAAGGGATGTAGCGAGGACTGGCGGGAGGACGGAGTGATATAGACTACCTCGGACAGTCTTGGCAGAAGCTCAGTACCAACGCACGTGTTTGTTTCTAAATTGTGAAAAACCGTTAGTAAAATAAAGTTATTTTGATTTAAATAATCTTTGGTTCGAGTACCCTAGTCAGTGCCCACATTCATCTAAAACTATGTCGGATCGTGATGAAGACCCGATGTTTCGCACCTCGGCCACCCCTGATGCGACATCAGAAGTGGGATACACTCGAGCTGAAGAAAATCAAGAAGTATTGCAGAATGGAGCCATGATGTCACGGTGTGACGAGAACTTACTTCGTACGCTGCTGGCTGCTCAAAATCAGAACATGATGTCCCTGATAGAAGCCATCAAGGGCCCGGCAGGTACCAAGCATATTTCTTTGCCTGAATTTGACCCGGACATGCCGGATGTAGACGCACGTGCCTGGTGTACTACTGCAGACCTGTGCCTATCGGAAGTACCGCTTCAGGGAAGTGCCCTGATAATCACCTTAAGCAAGGCTCTGAAAGGAAGTGCTTCACGTTGGTTGGCGCAAGTATCGTTTGCGGGTATGACATGGGGTGACTTCAAAAGCTTGTTTTTGTCCCGTTACGATTGCGTGGACACACCAGCCGCTACTCTTATCAAAATAATGAGTAGCAAGCCCAAGGAAGGTGAATGCTATGCTGCATACGCCGCCCGGTTGTTGTCTACCCTCACATCACGCTGGCAAAACATGAGCGCTGAGCAGATAGCCATATCTACGGTACTTGCTCATATGGCGCAATTTGATGGGCGTATACAGAGGTTGGCGTTTACTACCGAAGTAAGCAACAGGAACAAGCTGCAGTGTGAACTTCAAGCGTTTTCGTTTTTGAAAAGGAAAGCTTCGATGGGTAACTCGACCGAGGCCGCTTCAGATTTCAAGCGATCGAAGTTTCAGTCGGCGACGGTGAAATGTCACAACTGCGGTAAAATAGGCCACCGAGCGTCCGATTGCCGTTCAAGAAGTGAGGTCAAAGGCAAGGCAACCAATGCTGCCACTTCAGCGTCAAGCTCTGCGGGACCGAAGCAGCGTTCGGACATCATCTGTTTCAAATGCGGCAACGCCGGACACTTTGCTACGAAATGTCCACGTAGCAACCGTGGAGGCGCCGGCGCGGCAGGAAGCCCAAGCAGTTCCGGAGCAGCGCCTGCAGCAGCGACGAGCAACGAGAGGCGTATTGAAGTTTGCTATGTTAGCAATCCCAGCAGTACGCTGATGAACACTGGTGAGTCATATCCATTTTATTATGATTCTGGTGCCGAATGCTCTCTCATCAAAGATTCTGTTGCGTCAAAGCTTAGTGGCAAGCGTGTAAATAACATTGTCAACTTGACAGGTATCGGTCATGGTAGTGTGCAAAGTACCCTACAAATTTTATCCGAGGTTATGATTAACGATTTACGATTAGAGATATTATTTCATGTTGTTCCCAATAGTTGCCTTAAAAATGATATTTTAATTGGTCGTGAGATTTTAGATCAAGGATTTAACGTTAGTATGACGTCTGATAGTATTGTTTTGTGTCGTAATAAGGTTGTTAGGTTATGCGATGTGTCAAATAAGCTCGGAAACGATTCCAATTGTCACATTGTTTTCGACAAAGTTGATGCAGACATTCCGCTAGAATTTCGTTCTCAATTAATTGATCTTTTGTCAGAATATTCTTCTTCGTTTTCTAGTGGTGTTTCTAGATCCCGGGTAACAACAGGTCAGTTGCAAATTAGGCTTGTAGATTCTAGTCGTACAGTTAACCGTCGTCCTTATAGGCTTAGTGCTAGTGAACGCGAAGTTGTTACTGCTAAGGTTCGTGAATTAGAGGAAGCAGGTATTATTAGACCAAGTTGTTCACCTTTTTCTAGTCCAGTGTTACTTGTTAAGAAAAAGGATGGTTCAGATCGCATGTGTGTCGACTACAGGGAGCTGAATGTCAACACTTTGTCGGATAGGTTTCCACTGCCGTTGATAGAGGATCTTGTATCTAGGTTAGGTGGAGCTAAATGGTTCACGTGTCTTGATATGTTGTCAGGCTACCATCAAATCCCAGTGCACCCTGAGTCAATAGAGTGCACTGCATTCGTTACACCCGATGGACAGTGGGAATATTTGACCATGCCCTTTGGTTTAAAAAATGCGAGCTCAGTTTTTCAGCGGGCAGTAATGAAAGCTTTAGGTGACCTTGCTTATAGCTATGCTGTGACGTATGTCGACGATATTTTAATAATAGGATCAAGTGTGGAGGAGAGTTTAGTTCGTCTTCGCACTGTACTCGATAAATTGACAAAAGCTGGTTTTTCTCTGAACTTTGTTAAGTGTTCATTTCTTAAACGACGGGTTGAATATTTAGGCTTTGTTGTTGAGGATGGCCAAATCAGACCTAATCCAAATAAAATTGCAGCTTTGTCCAGACTTCCCCCACCTAAAACCATCACTCAACTGAGACAGTTCATAGGTTTGGCCACTTATTTCAGACAATTTGTGCCACAGTTCTCAAAAATAATGGCTCCTCTGTTTCGTTCAACAAGTGGCAAGAATAGGTCCATTGAATGGGAACCCAGTCATGAGGCCATTCGTCAAAAAATAATTTCCTACTTAACCAGCGAACCAGTTCTAACAATATTCGACCCTGCGCACTCAATCGAGTTGCATACCGATGCCAGTGCTGAAGGATATGGTGCCATTTTTATTCAAAAGATTAATGGGAAACAACACGTAGTCGCTTATTATAGTCGTCGTACATCTCCAGCTGAATCGAAGTATCATTCATTCGAATTAGAAACGTTAGCAGTCTTCAATGCCCTAAAGCATTTTCGACACTATTTGCTAGGTTACCGTTGTGACGGACTGCAGTTCTGTTAAAGCCTCTAAAAACAAAACTGACTTATCTCCACGAGTTCATCGTTGGTGGGCCTACATGCAATCATTTGATTTTGATATTGTTTATCGTGAAGGCAGTAGGATGAGCCATGTGGACTTCCTTTCTAGAAATCCTCTCCCGACACCTAAAGGGACTTTCACACGGGTAGAACAAAAGCGTGTCGATTTAGCTGAGCTTTCTAGTAACTGGTTGCAAGCTGAACAGGAAAAGGACGAAGAAATCAGTAAGATTGTGTCTGATCTTCGTAATGAAGTTTTTCCTGAGGAAACTCGCAAAACTTACGAAATTCGTAAAAATATTCTGTGCCGTAAGATTCAGCGTAACGGTCGCACTCGTTGTTTGCCTATTGTACCAAGATCTCTTAGGTGGTCTGTAATTAATAACATCCATGAGTCTGTCATGCATTTGGGATGGGAGAAAACTCTCGAAAAGATTTACGAGCACTATTGGTTTGAAGGTATGTCAAAATATGTGAGAAAATTCGTAGACAATTGTATCACTTGCAAAATAGCGAAGCCCCACTCTGGTAGAGTTCAAGCAGAACTTCACTCCATTCCCAAGTTCAATATTCCATGGCACACAATTCATATTGACGCTTCTGGTAAACTGTCTGGTAAAAACGACATCAAAGAGTACGTGTTTGTCATCATAGATAATTTTACCAAATTTGTTTTGCTCCGTCATTCGCTTAATATCGATACTAACAGTAGTATTTGTGCTATTAAGTTCTGTATAGCGTTGTTTGGTGCGCCGAAGCGCATAATAGCTGATCAGGGTCGTTGTTTCGCTAGCAAAGAATTTTCCAATTTCTGTACTTCTAACAATATAGAGTTGCACTTGATAGCTACTGGAGGTAGTCGTGCGAACGGTCAGGTCGAAAGGGTAATGAGTACTCTGAAGAGTATGTTGACAGCTGTAGAGACTAGTCGTGACCGCTCTTGGCAGGACGCTTTAGGAGACGTTCAGTTAGCTATTAACTCTACTATTAATAGGGTGACTAAATCTAGCCCTCTCGAGTTGATGATAGGAAGGGTAGCACGGCCGCTTGGTTTAGTGACCGCTGATGATGATTTGAATGACGTTAATTTAGATGAGATTAGAGAGCAAGCGACACTGAATATTGAGAAAAATGCAAATTATGATAAAAATCGATTTGATCAAAGTAAGGCTCAAGTTTCTAAGTTGGCTATTAATGATTATGTTTTGATAGAAAATGAGGAAAGGAATCAAACCAAATTAGATCCTAAATTCAAAGGTCCATTTAAAATTATTGATGTATTAGACGGGGATAGATACCTACTAAAGGCGCTTGACTCTAAGCGAACATACAAATACCCCCATGACCGTGTGAGGAAGATCCCCGATCACCAAGTTCCCCGCGAATTAGATGTCATAGTTGATGACAGTGGTAGCGAAACCACATCTGATTAAGAATGGCTTGTATACTCATACTCGAAACTCTAGACCGCACCTCATGAGTAACATGTGGCGATGGGTCTACAAGGAATCGTTGGTGCGATTTCTGTCTGTGTTGGTGCACAGAGCGCTTTATGTGTTGTAGCACATGTTGCGTAAGATTTTTGAGAGTCGTTGGTGCGATTCTTGTCCGTGTTGGTGCACGGAGCCCCTCATGTGTTGTAGCATATGTGGCGGCAGATTTGTAACGAATCGTCGGTGCGATTCGGGTCTGTGTTGGTGCACAGATGATAGTGAAAGTTTCATGAGTTGAGTATACATTGCTTATGAATTATGGTAAATAGTAACAGAACTGTTAGAATCACCTTGTTTTAGTCTTTTTAACTTGTTGGTCGGATCTTTTCCAATTAATGATATTGTGCAGAAAGCACTGTGTATGTAAGCTTAATTACAATGCATTTTGTGTCATGAAAGTTGATTACTGTACCTAGATTTAGGAGAAATAAAGTACCAATGAGAAACTGCTACCTTTGTTTCTATTGGCAGGATAGCCGAGCTAGTTTACTTTCTGAGTATATTTTGTCCACAGGAACTACACCCGAGGACGGGTGCTAGTCAGGGATGGCCGTGTCGTGGATTGATGGCGCTATGGTGCGACGGACAGCGCCATCTAACAATTAGTTTGGTGAATTAATAAATCGTTACCGGAAACGCAAGCGGAGCACTTCCGCTTGGACACGATCGTCGGTAGAAGGGATGTAGCGAGGACTGGCGGGAGGACGGAGTGATATAGACTACCTCGGACAGTCTTGGCAGAAGCTCAGTACCAACGCACGTGTTTGTTTCTAAATTGTGAAAAACCGTTAGTAAAATAAAGTTATTTTGATTTAAATAATCTTTGGTTCGAGTACCCTAGTCAGTGCCCACATTCATCTAAAACTATGTCGGATCGTGATGAAGACCCGATGTTTCGCACCTCGGCCACCCCTGATGCGACATATATATAATGCTTATCAGTAATCAAGAACGGTAAGTAATTATAAACCTCCAATAATCAGATCATAGTTCTTTTAGGTTTCGTCGAATAAGTTGACAAATAAATAAAATGGTAGTATATACGTAAATAATATCTATACAGGTAATGGGTAAGATCAAGGGTTACAAATAAAATAACAAATTATAGAGTACAAGTATGTATGTATGTATTAAATAACAACATAATAATTTATTCTATTTATAATTATAATTATTGACAATTCTCATATTTAAATGTATCATATAATAAGTTTACAATTAATGTATAAAAATACTGGATTAATAAATGTAATCACAATGTCCCCAAGGTACAGTATCTATTTGATTTCCCAGAACATGCCTTTTATCGTCTATCCTGTTTAAAACTACTTTATTTACTTCTTGCGAGAACAGCACATGCTTCATTGATTTTATCATATTCATCTTACGCTTTAATGTTAAATTTTTAAATAAAACATCTTTATAATTTGATGATTTTAAACGTCTTGTTACAGGCTTTGATATGCCTTTAGCCTTGTTTATTTGTGTATTTAATGATTTAAAGCAATATAGCTTTGCTCTTAAGCCTGTAAATTCGAAAATTGGGTCACCTCCTAACTCATCCTTAAATAAACCAGGAATTTTTTCGTTCACCTTAGGAATAAAGTAATGATTATTAGTTCCAAAATTACTTGTATCAAATTCTGATAAATTATCAGACATGTCTTTATAAAAGTCTTCGGTCTGTATTAAATACAACAAACTATCAGTATCAGTGTAGCATAATTTAGCTTTGTCACCATATTTATTCTTCATGAAATTATAATGATAATTGTATAGATGACACTTAGAGAATTCTAGCACCGCAAATCCAATATATATCGGTCTGTCTAAAACAAGTTTCATAGGACTCAGTTGTACGGCTATAAAGTTTTCATTAAAGATAGAAACACTTTTTAAATTAGGTTTTGTGATTAATTTCTGTGCACCTACTATTTTATTCGTTTTATTCAAATCATCACTCCACTTAGTGACTAATTTAACCTGCACTTGCTTACGTTTATTTTCAATAGTTTTGCCAAATATTGAGTTATTTAAAAGCTTAAAAAAATCTCTTTCGAATGATGTTGAAGCTGCTTGTCGTAAGCTAGTATTTAAGTATATATTCTTTTTCAAAAAATATTCTTGTTTAAAATATAGGATTCTATGAATTTTTTTTAAAACTAGACCATTTTTAAGACATGCTTTTAAATGAACATAGTGAATAACGTAGTTATATTTATCATACAAATTTGCAATTAATTTTGGTGTTTTCCCTCCAATAGGTATGAATTTCTCGGGAGCAAAAGGCAAGTCGCTATGTAAATTATGTAAATGATCTGGATACGCTAAATCTACTTCTAAAATGTAACCGTACTCGCCATTATCCGGAACATCAAACAAATTAAAATTTTTGATATTATTATTTTTCATAAATTTAAACTCTGATATTGGTAATTTTTTAGTCATAGCATATCCATAAAGATTATTACAGTCTAAATATATCAAATAAGTTGATGGTTTAGAACTATCGAAATAAGGTAAATAAATGTTATTGGCTTGTGACCAGTAAAACCACTGAGTTGGTGTCCCCCTAGACATTTGACTCTACGAAAATAAGCTCTTTATAGCTGGATATTTTGCAAACGGATCACTGAATCGAAAATTGGTTGTCACTCAGTCATTATTTTTATTATTTTGACAGGCCTGTTGGTCTAGTGGTCAGTGGCCCTGACTGCTATACGTAAGGTCGTGGGTTCGATTCCCCCCCAGGACAAATGTTTGTGTGATGAGCATGATCATTTGTTCTTCATCTGGGTGTAATTTATCTATAATATGTATATATTTAGAAATATATATGTCTACAACGCTACAATGTTTAACAGTTATCTAGTACTCATAGCACAAGCTCTGTTTAGTTTGGACTAGATGGCGTTGTGTGAAAGTTGTGGAATATTATTATTATTATTTTTGAACGACCCATCCAACGATATCCCATACTGACTGTGGGGTAAACGAGATAAAAAATGTTTCCCTCTTTTCGTGTAGAAACGTAAAACAAATGATTTTTCGTTATGTGACACACAGGAGCGTGTCAAGCCAAGTTCAAGCTAACAGAATTGACGAGCAGCGCCGTGTGTAATGTTACTCGAACCATTAGGGGCCACATTTGACCCCCTCGTAACTTTCTTTTCCTACACTTATGTATCTTTTTTTATAATTGATAGGCTTACGTTGGACCACCATCTCACCTGATGTTAAGCGAGGATGTGGTCGAAGTACACTATTAAAGTATTTTAGACATTTAGACTTGTAAGATACATAAGTGCTCCAAATTTCATAAACGTCATTTTTATCACTGACTTACCTGTAGATCAAAACTCTAACCCAGTACCAGATGACCTAGAAAGTTAATTCCTGGCATCCAGATAGATATAGTTGGGTGTACCACTAGTAATATTTTATCGTTTTATTATTTATTTTTTTAATTAATCAATTGTATTAGGGACACTTGCTTGTAGCGCCTGTAATGTAAGAATCAGCAGACTTCACGTGAATTTATATGTATGTTATGCACAAGTATATGTATATCACCCAAACAATCACTACTCATGCTATGCTTCATTATTTAATTCATATCTTAATTAATTTTTATTTATTATATGATTTATTATTTTATTTATATTTAATTAAAACGGATTAAAATGACACCAATTACATTAATTAACACAGAAATACATATAAGAAAAGAATAATAATAATTGTGATTGATAACTGAAATTATCTATACTAATATTATAAAGAGGTAAAATTTGTAAGTTTGTAAATTGTAAGTTTGTATGTAGGGGGTAATCTCTGAAACTACCGAACCGATTTTGAAAAATTATACGCTTACATGTAGCTGCATTATCCCTGAATGCTATAGGCTATAAATTATCTTTATATCATGAATATTAGCCGAGCTATTATAATCTTTGTCAAGCAAGTCGGCGACGGGATCCCGTGGAATATTTTCGACTTCTACGCGGATGAAGTCGCGGGCAGAAGCTAGTATAAGATAAAATTAATATTAAAATGGAACAGTAGACTCTCTAGCATACTTCCTCTCACAGAACCCCAGTATTTACGTTATTATGATGCTATTTGATTGCTCTATATCCTCTACATGTATTGTGCACACAGGTAAGGTGTGAACTCTCTGCCGGCTTCTCTGTTCCCTACCACATATCGTCGCTCGCATGACTAACAGTCCTATCTCAGTATTGTCAATTGTTCAGGAAAAGCGTTTTACGGTTACGACATTTCAAACTAAGATAAAATTATAATCTATTGGCAATTCTGAATATTTAATTATTCTATTATTTATATTTTTATTCTATTATTATTATATTATATTAAAATATAATTAGCAAATTATTATCAAAAAGAATAAAAAACAATTTAATAACCTACAAATTCAGTAATATTTTGAGATCACATAAAGCAAGTAATTGAGATTTGATAAAAAGACTGATTTTATGATAAATACTACCATAAAATCAGTCTTTTTATCGAATCTTAATACTAAATTGTATTTTTCTTTTAGAAAACAAGTGATTTGCAGTTTTGTATTAAAAGGTATCTTAATGATGCAGTGAACAATAAAATGAAACGAATTCGGGTAACCTTATGACTGGTGTGTCACCCTCAGTCAAAGCCATTAGATCGTTGTACTTTTCTAGAGAAATAATATAATAATATTCACAACTTTTCACACAACGCCATCTAGTCCCAAACTAAGCAGAGCTTGTGGTATGGGTACTAGACAGCTGATAAATATACATATATATTTCTATCATATATATAATTTATCATATATATATCATATTATAGATAATTTACACACAGACAAAGAACAAATGACCGTGCTCATCACACAAACATTTGTCCTAGGTGGGAATCGAACCCACGACCTTGCGCATAGCAGTCAGGGCCACTGACCACTATACCAACGGGCCTGTCAAAATCTTTGGTTGTGTTACACTGAGTGGTAAAATTTGTGAGTGCAATTCTCCAGAAACTTGCCTCCTTAATGTCAATGAACGAGAAGTTTCAACAGTGTGATCAGTTTTGAAAAATAATTTGTTGGGATCAGTCTTCATAAAAGATAATTCCATCATTTCTCTCCAATCTACCATTTCAGCGGTGTCATCTTTTCGAACAGAAAGTAGCCGCAAATTAACTGAGAAGGGAGGAAAATGTCACCACTTTTTTAATTGCATAGTCAATGGCACTATGAGCAGAGTTGCCCTCATTTTGCCCATGACACGGGACAGAGATGCTTAAAACAATTACTTGAATAGAAAGGGAATTGTTTATCACGTAGAGAAGGGTAGCTGCTACAATTGAATTTTTGTTTTGGCCGCTGCAGCCATCGGCAAATAAATAGACTTTCTGAATACCTTTTTTGTCCAAACTTTTAAGGAAAAGGTATAAAGCAGTAGAAATTTCTGAAGCCCCTCTCTTACTTTGTCCTTCATGCCACGTGTAGCAGAAACAATCATGTTATATCATCTCATAAATGGTGAAATTATACACCGATAACCTTCTCTTGTAAAACACAGCGCTTTCATTACTTATAGGTAAATTAATAACTTGCTAGAGATCAAAATTAGGACAAGCTATTGTTAATACATCTTTTTGAGCTTCTTTTTTTCGTTTTGATCGTTTTGCACGGAATGATTGCTTTTGTAGTATATGGGTGGTATATTTTTCGTGCAAATTCGCTCTGATGTCGTCAGTTCCCTCACGATATGTTGAGCATAAACTGCACTCGTCTTTCTTAGGACGATGAAAAGATAAATTTTTACATTTGAATAGTTTTCTGTAAAAAGAAAGGCTGGGTTTCGGTTCTTCCTGGAACTCTTCAACAAGCATTCGATGCATTTTTGGATTTTCGGAGAAAGATATATCCACGCCGCGAGGAACGATGTGACGTGATTATGTTCCCCGCATCCTTGTCTCACTTTATGAAGTTACTGGCCTAAATTATGTCCAAATGTCAAGTGCCATAAAGTTAAGTTTCAACTGTCAAAGCGTACCTAACTCAGTGTAAATATAATTCTTATAAAAAGAATTCACGATTCTAAATTTCACTAAAAGTCCTAAATGAGTTACGCTCTTTAGTAATATTTTTTTTTAGTTAATATGAGATACGTTGACTTTCAAAACGGTAATATTTTGAGATCCAAATAACATAGAGATACAACGGTTAGTGAGAAATGTAAAGAGTCACGAATTGAAAAATGTAGTTATCCTAACTCAAATCAGCTAAAAAATGAGATAGGACTTTTAGTCATGCGAGCGACGATATGACCTTTCAGACTTTACATCAAGAGTGAACAGGCATCTTGTGGGCTCGCTCGTTACATCGTAGACCTCATCTTACACTTACCATCAAGTGTGATCGAAGTCAAAAGCGGGCTCATTCCTAATAAAAAAATACATCTGATAATTTATTTTATTTTATTTTATTTTATTTTATTTTATTTCATAGGAATAACAAACAGTAGTATATTAAAGATTATAAATAGTACAGGATCGAATCATAGTTACAAATATACTACTCACTACGTTATTCACAAATTATAATAGAGTTTAGCTAGCTGTTGATTAATAAAATTACATTGTTAACTTAGAGCTTACGACTACAATTACTTATTTAATGACTATAAATTTAATTATAAACTGAAAATGTCTGAAAATGTCTGTGTATAATTGTGACTTGTGAGTGTGTAAACTGTATCAGTCGTAATTACTCGAAATAAATACTTTTTTTTTATCCACTGTGACTCAGTGTTTATGTTGAGTGTTACTAAAATAGGTTTAGATATATGTATGTCAGTGTTTATGTTGAGTATTACTAAAATAGGTGTAGATATTTAGACTAGTATTTGCGTGTTGCGCGAGGTGCAAGCACCTCGCGTGCTTGTGAAAATAAAAAAGTGGGGGGGTGATGGGGGTTTAGTATTTGCGTGTTGCGCGAGGTGCAAGCACATCGCGGACTTGTGAAAAAAAAAAAAAAAAAAAGGGGTGAGGGGTGATGGGGGGGGGGGTTGCAGAAGTATTTTGACTAAAGCATTGCCCCTCTAAATGAATCTGAAAAAAAAAATGTTCCAAGTCTCTTAGATTCCGAGATCCGCCTAAAGGGGGGAGAAGGGGGGCGGGGCGGGGGACTTTGAAAAATGGTTTTTACTTTACCGAGCCTCCTCTATACGAATCCGTAAAAAGAAAAAAATACGGGTCTCGTAGTTTCCGAGATACGATAGGGGGGGGGAGAAGGGGGGGGAAAAGGGGAGGTTTGGCACTTTTCCCGTAGGTTTGAGAGTTACTTGTTTACGAATCTGTCAAAATATACCCACCTCCCCATCCACCATCTGGGAGAACAATTATGTCAATGAGTGAGTCAGTCAGTGAGTCAGTCAGTGAGTGGTAATCTAGCTTTATATAGTATAACTAGTATTTGCGTGTTGCGCGAGGTGCAAGCACCTCGCGTGCTTGTGAAAAAAAAAGTGGGGGGGGGTGATGAGGGGGTTTAGTATTTGCGTGTTGCGCGACGTGCAAGCACCTCGCGTGCTTGTGAAAAAAAAAAAGTGGGGGGGGGTGATGGGGGGAGATGGGGGGGTTTAGTATTTGCGTGTTGCGCGAGGTGCAAGCACCTCGCGGGCTTGTGAAAAAAAAACACAAAAAAAAAAGAGGGGGCGGAGATGGGGGGGGGAAGTTGCACTAGTATTTCGATTAAAGCATAGCCCCTCTATATGAATTTGAAAAAAAAAATGTTTCAAGTCTCTTAGTTTCCGAGATCCGCCTAAAGGGGGTGAGGAGGGGGGCAAGGGGGGCGACTTCGAAAAATGGTTTTTTTTTTACAGAGCCTCCTTTATACGAATCCGTAAAAAGAAAAAAATACGGGTCTCGTAGTTTCCGAGATACGATAGGGAGGGGGGAGAAAGGGGGGGAAAAGGGGAGGTTTGGCACTTTTCCCGTAGGTTTGAGAGTTACGTGTTTACGAATCTGTCAAAATATACCCACCTCCCCATCCACCATCTGGGAGAACAATTATGTCAATGAGTGAGTCAGTCAGTGAGTGGTAATTAAGCTTTATATAGTATAATAACTAGTATTTGCGTGTTGCGCGAGGTGCAAGCACCTCGCGTGCTTGTGAAAAAAAAAAAAAAAAAGGGGGGGGGGGTGATGGGGGGGTTTAGTATTTGCGTGTTGCGCGAGGTGCAAGCACCTCGCGTGCTTGTGAAAAAAAAAAAAAAAAGGGGGGGGGGAAATGGGGGGGGGGGGTTGCACAATTATTTCGACTAAAGCATTGCCCCTCTAAATGAATCTGAAAAAAAAAATGTTCCAAGTATCTTAGATTCCGAGATCCGCCTAAAGGGGGGGAGAAGGGGGGCGGGGGGGGGACTTTGAAAAATGGTTTTTACTTTACCGAGCCTCCTCTATACGAATCCGTAAAAAGTAAAAAATACGGGTCTCGTAGTTTCCGAGATACGATAGGGGAGGGGGGGGAGAAGGGGGGGAAAAGGGGAGGTTTGGCACTTTTCCCGTAGGTTTGAGAGTTACTTGTTTACGAATCTGTCAAAATATACCCACCTCCCCATCCACCATCTGGGAGAACAATTATGTCAATGAGTGAGTCAGTCAGTCAGTGGTAATTTAGCTTTATCTATACTAATATTATAAAGCTGAAGAGTTTGTTTGTTTGTTTGTTTGTTTGTTTGTTTGCTTGAACGCGCTAATCTCAGGAACTACGGGTCTGATTTCAAAAATTCTTTCAGTGTTAGATAGCCCATTTATCGAGGAAGGCTATAGGCCATATATCATCACGCTAAGACCAATAGGGGCGGAGCACTAATGAAGAATGTCTCAAAATCGGGGGAATTTTTTTCCACGCGGACGAAGTCGCTGGCGAAAGCTAGTATAGTATAACTAGTATTTGCGTGTTGCGCGAGGTGCAAGCACCTCGCTTGCTTGTGAAAAAAAAAAAAAAGGCGGGGGTTGATGGAGGGGTTTAGTATTTGCGTGTTGCGCGAGGTGCAAGCACCTCGCGAGCTTGTGAAAAAAAAATAAAAAAAAAAAGAGGGGGGGGGGGTGATGGGGGGGGGGTTGCACAAGTATTTCGACTTAAGCATTGCCCCTCTAAATGAATCTGAAAAAAAAAATGTTCCAAGTCTCTTAGATTCCGAGATCCGCCTAAAGGGGGGGAGAAGGGGGGCGGGGAGGGGGGACTTTTAAAAAATGGTTTTTACTTTACCGAGCCTCCTCTATACGAATCCGTAAAAAGAAAAAATACGGGTCTCGTAGTTTCCGAGATACGATAGGGGGGGGGGAGAAGGGGGGGGGAAAAGGGGGGGTTTGGCACTTTTCCCGTAGGTTTGAGAGTTACTTGTTTACGAATCTGTCAAAATATACCCACCTCCCCATCCACCATCTGGGAGAACAATTCTGTCAGTGAGTCAGTGAGTGGTAATTTAGCTTTATATAGTATAACTAGTATTTGCGTGTTGCGCGAGGTGCAAGCACCTCGCGTGCTTGTGACAAAAACTAAAGCATTGCCCCTCTAAATCAAGTATTTGCGTGTTGCGCGAGGTGCAAGCACCTCGCGTGCTTTATATTAAAAAAAAAAATGGGGGGGTGATGGGGGGGGTTTAGTATTTGGGTGTTGCGCGAGGTGCAAGCACCTCGCGAGCTTGTGAAAAAAAAAAAAAAAAAAAGAGGGGGGGGGGGTGATGGGGGGGAGGTTGCACAAGTATTTCGACTAAAGCATTGCCCCTCTAAATGAATCTGAAAAAAAAAATGTTCCAAGTCTCTTAGATTCCGAGATCCGCCTAAAGGGAGGGGAGAAAGGGGGCGGGGGGGGGACTTTGAAAAATGGTTTTTACTTTACCGAGCCTCCTCTATACGAATCCGTAAAAAAAAAAATACGGGTCTCGTAGTTTCCGAGATACGATAGGGAGGGGGGAGAAGGGGGGGGAAAAGGGGAGGTTTGGCACTTTTCCCGTAGGTTTCAGAGTTACTTGTTTACGAATCTGTCAAAATATACCCACCTCCCCATCCACCATCTGGGAGAACAATTATGTCAGTGAGTCAGTGAGTGGTAATTTAGCTTTATATAGTATAATTTAGCTTTATATAATATAATAATATAACTAGTATTTGCGTGTTGCGCGAGGTGCAAGCACCTCGCGTGCTTGTGAAAAAAACTAAAGCATTGCCCCTCTAAATCAAGTATTTGCGTGTTGCGCGAGGTGCAAGCACCTCGCGTGCTGGGGAAAAAAAAAAAGGGGGGGGGTAATGGGGGGGGGGTTGCAGAAGTATTTTGACTAAAGCATTGCCCATCTAAATGAATCTGAAAAAAAAAAATGTTCCAAGTCTCTTAGATTCCGAGATCCGCCTAAAGGGGGGGAGAAGGGGGGCGGGGGGGGGGGGACTTTGAAAAATGGTTTTTACTTTACCGAGCCTCCTCTATACGAATCCGTAAAAAACAAAAAATACGAGTCTCGTAGTTTCCGAGATACGATAGGTAGGGGGGAGAAGGGGGGTGAAAAGGGGAGGTTTGGCACTTTTCCCGTAGGTTTGAGAGTTACTTGTTTACGAATCTGTCAAAATATACCCACCTCCCCATGCACCATCTGGGAGAACAATTATGTCAATGAGTGAGTGAGTGAGTCAGTCAGTCAGTCAGTGGTAATCTAGCTTTATATAGTATAACTAGTATTTGCGTGTTGCGCGAGGTGCAAGCACCTCGCGTGCTTGTGAAAAAAAAAAAAAAAAGGGGAGGTGATAGGGGGGGGGGGGGTTGCAGAAGCATTTCGACTAAAGCATTGCCCCTCTAAACGGATTTGAAAAAAAAAAATTTCCAAATCTCTTAATTTCCGAGATCCGCCTAAAGGGGGGGAGAAGGGGGGCGGGGGGGGGCTTTGAAAAATGGTTTTTACTTTACCGAGCCTCCTCTATACGAATCCGTAAAAAGAAGGGGAAATACGATAGGGGGGGGGGGGAGAAGGGGGGGGGAAAAGGGGAGGTTTGGCACTTTTCCCGTAGGTTTGAGAGTTACTTGTTTACGAATCTGTCAAAATATACCCACCTCCCCATCCACCATCTGGGAGAACAATTATGTCAATGAGTGAGTGGTAATCTAGCTTTATATAATATAACTAGTATTTGCGTGTTGCGCGAGGTGTAAGCACCTCGCGTGCTTGTGAAAATAAAAAGGGGGGGGGGGGTGATGGGGGGAGATGGGGGGGTCTAGTATTTGCGTGCTGCGTGAGGTGCAAGCACCTCGCGAGCTTGTGAAAAAAAAAAAGGGGCGGGTGATGGGGGGAGATTTAGTATTTGCGTGTTGCGCGAGGTGCAAGCACCTTGCGTGCTTGTGAAAAAAACTAAAGCATTGCCCCTCTAAATCAAGTATTTGCGTGTTGCGTGAGGTGCAAGCACCTCGCGTGCTTGTGAAAAATCAAAAATGGGGGGTTTAGTATTTGCGTGTTGCGCGAGGTGCAAGCACCTCGCGTGCTTGTGAAAAAAAAAAAAAAAAGGGGGGGGGAAATGGGGGGGTGGGTTGCACAATTATTTCGACTAAAGCATTGCCCCTCTAAATGAATCTGAAAAAAAAATGTTCCAAGTCTCTTAGATTCCGAGATCCGCCTAAAGGGGGGAGAAGGGGGGCGGGGGGGTGGACTTTGAAAAATGGTTTTAACTTTACCGAGCCTCCTCTATACGAATCCGTAAAAAGTAAAAAATACGGGTCTCGTAGTTTCCGAGATACGATAGGGGGGGGGGAGAAGGGGGGGAAAAGGGGAGGTTTGGCACTTTTCCCGTAGGTTTAAGAGTTACTTGTTTACGAATCTGTCAAAATATACCCACCTCCCCATCCACCATCTGGGAGAACAATTATGTCAATGAGTGAGTGAGTGAGTGAGTGGTAATCTAGCTTTATATAGTATAACTAGTATTTGCGTGTTGCGCGAGGTGCAAGCACCTCGCGTGCTTGTGAAAAAAACTAAAGCATTGCCCCTCTAAATCAAGTATTTGCGTGTTGCGCGAGGTGCAAGCACCTCGCGTGCTTGTGAAAAAAAAAAAAAAAAAGAGGGGGGGGGGTGATGGGGGGGGGGGGTTGCACAAGTATTTCGACTAAAGCATTGCCCCTCTAAATGAATCTGAAAAAAAAAATGTTCCAAGTCTCTTAGATTCGTAGATCCGCCTAAAGGGGGGGAGAAGGGGGGCGGGGGGGGGACTTTGAAAAATGGTTTTTACTTTACCGAGCCTCCTCTATACGAATCCTTAAAAAGAAAAAAATACGGGTCTCGTAGTTTCCGAGATACGATAGGGGGGGGGGAGAAGGGGGGGAAAAGGGGGGGTTTGGCACTTTTCCCGTAGGTTTGAGAGTTACTTGTTTACGAATCTGTCAAAATATACCCACCTCCCCATCCACCATCTGGGAGAACAATTATGTCAGTGAGTCAGTGAGTGAGTGGTAATCTAGCTTTATATAATATAAACTAGTATTTGCGTGTTGCGCGAGGTGCAAGCACCTCGCGTGCTTGTGAAAAAAACTAAAGCATTGCCCCTCTAAATCAAGTATTTGCGTGTTGCGCGAGGTGCAAGCACCTCGCGTGCTTGTGAAAAAAAAAAGTATTTGGGTGTTGCGCGAGGTGCAAGCACCTCGCGTGCTTTTTATAAAAAAAAAAATGGGGGGGACGATTGGGGGGTTTAGTATTTAAGTGTTGCGCGAGGTGCAAGCACCTCGCGAGCTTGTGATAAAAAAAAAAAAAGAGGGGGGGGGGACGATGGGGGGGGGGGTGCACAAGTATTTCGACTAAAGCATTGCCCCTCTAAATGAATCTGAAAAAAAAAATGTTCCAAGTCTCTTAGATTCCGAGATCCGCCTAAAGGGGGGAGAAGGGGGGCGGGGGGGGGGACTTTGAAAAATGGTTTTTACTTTACCGAGCCTCCTCTATACGAATCCGTAAAAAACAAAAAATACGGGTCTCGTAGTTTCCGAGATACGATAGGGGGGGGGGAGAAGGGGGGGGAAAAGGGGAGGTTTGGCACTTTTCCCGTAGGTTTGAGAGTTACTTGTTTACGAATCTGTCAAAATATACCCACCTCCCCATCCACCATCTGGGAGAACAATTATGTCAATGAGTGAGTCAGTGAGTGGTAATCTAGCTTTATATAGTATAACTAGTATTTGCGTGTTGCGCGAGGTGCAAGCACCTCGCGTGCTTGTGAAAAAAACTAAAGCATTGCCCCTCTAAATCAAGTATTTGCGTGTTGCGCGAGGTGCAAGCACCTCGCGTGCTTGTGAAAAAAGAAATTGGTATTTGCGTGTTGCGCGAGGTGCAAGCACCTCGCGTGCTTGTGAAAAAGAAAAAAAAAAAAATGAGGGGGGGGGGTGATGGGGGGGGGTTGCACAAGTATTTCGACTAAAGCATTGCCCCTCTAAATGAATCTGAAAAAAAAAATGTTCCAAGTCTCTTAGATTCCGAGATCCGCCTAAAGGGGGCGAGAAGGGGGGCGGGGGGGGGGACTTTGAAAAATGGTTTTTACTTTACCGAGCCTCCTCTATACGAATCCGTAAAAAACAAAAAATACGGGTCTCGTAGTTTCCGAGATACGATAGGGAGGGGGGAGAAGGGGGGTGAAAAGGGGAGGTTTGGCACTTTTCCCGTAGGTTTGAGAGTTACTTGTTTACGAATCTGTCAAAATATACCCACCTCCCCTTCCACCATCTGGGAGAACAATTATGTCAATGAGTGAGTCAGTCAGTCAGTGAGTGGTAATTTAGCTTTATATAATATAACTAGTATTTGCGTGTTGCGCGAGGTGCAAGCACCTCGCGTGCTTGTGAAAAAAACTAAAGCATTGCCCCTCTAAATCAAGTATTTGCGTGTTGCGCGAGGTGCAAGCACCTCGCGTGCTTGTGAAAAAAAAAAAAAAAAGAGGGGGGGGGGGGTGATGGGGGGGGGGTTGCACAAATATTTCGACTAAAGCATTGCCCCTCTAAATGAATCTGAAAAAAAAAATGTTCCAAGTCTCTTAGATTCGTAGATCCGCCTAAAGGGGGGGAGAAGGCGGGCGGGGGGGGGGACTTTGAAAAATGGTTTTTACTTTACCGAGCCTCCTCTATACGAATCCGTAAAAAGAAAAAAATACGGGTCTCGTAGTTTCCGAGATACGATAGGGAGGGGGGAGAAGGGGGGGGAAAAGGGGAGGTTTGGCACTTTTCCCGTAGGTTTGAGAGTTACTTGTTTACGAATCTGTCAAAATATACCCACCTCCCCATGCACCATCTGGGAGAACAATTATGTCAATGAGTGAGTGAGTGAGTCAGTCAGTCAGTCAGTGGTAATCTAGCTTTATATAGTATAACTAGTATTTGCGTGTTGCGCGAGGTGCAAGCACCTCGCGTGCTTGTGAAAAAAAAAAAAAAAAGGGGAGGTGATAGGGGGGGGGGGGGGTTGCAGAAGCATTTCGACTAAAGCATTGCCCCTCTAAACGGATTTGAAAAAAAAAAATTTCCAAATCTCTTAATTTCCGAGATCCGCCTAAAGGGGGGGAGAAGGGGGGCGGGGGGGGGCTTTGAAAAATGGTTTTTACTTTACCGAGCCTCCTCTATACGAATCCGTAAAAAGAAAAAAATACGGGTCTCGTAGTTTCCGAGATACGATAGGGGGGGGGGAGAAGGGGGGGGGAAAAAGGGAGGTTTGGCACTTTTCCCGTAGGTTTGAGAGTTACTTGTTTACGAATCTGTCAAAATATACCCACCTCCCCATCCACCATCTGGGAGAACAATTCTGTCAGTGAGTCAGTGAGTGGTAATTTAGCTTTATATAGTATAACTAGTATTTGCGTGTTGCGCGAGGTGCAAGCACCTCGCGTGCTTGTGACAAAAACTAAAGCATTGCCCCTCTAAATCAAGTATTTGCGTGTTGCGCGAGGTGCAAGCACCTCGCGTGCTTTTTATTAAAAAAAAAAATGGGGGGGTGATGGGGGGGGTTTAGTATTTGGGTGTTGCGCGAGGTGCAAGCACCTCGCGAGCTTGTGAAAAAAAAAAAAAAAAAAAAGAGGGGGGGGTGATGGGGGGGAGGTTGCACAAGTATTTCGACTAAAGCATTGCCCCTCTAAATGAATCTGAAAAAAAAAATGTTCCAAGTCTCTTAGATTCCGAGATCCGCCTAAAGGGAGGGGAGAAAGGGGGCGGGGGGGGGACTTTGAAAAATGGTTTTTACTTTACCGAGCCTCCTCTATACGAATCCGTAAAAAAAAAAATACGGGTCTCGTAGTTTCCGAGATACGATAAGGAGGGGGGAGAAGGGGGGGGAAAAGGGGAGGTTTGGCACTTTTCCCGTAGGCTTCAGAGTTACTTGTTTACGAATCTGTCAAAATATACCCACCTCCCCATCCACCATCTGGGAGAACAATTATGTCAGTGAGTCAGTGAGTGGTAATTTAGCTTTATATAGTATAATTTAGCTTTATATAATATAATAATATAACTAGTATTTGCGTGTTGCGCGAGGTGCAAGCACCTCGCGTGCTTGTGAAAAAAACTAAAGCATTGCCCCTCTAAATCAAGTATTTGCGTGTTGCGCGAGGTGCAAGCACCTCGCGTGCTGGGGAAAAAAAAAAAGGGGGGGGGTAATGGGGGGGGGGGTTGCAGAAGTATTTTGACTAAAGCATTGCCCATCTAAATGAATCTGAAAAAAAAAAATGTTCCAAGTCTCTTAGATTCCGAGATCCGCCTAAAGGGGGGGAGAAGGGGGGCGGGGGGGGGGGACTTTGAAAAATGGTTTTTACTTTACCGAGCCTCCTCTATACGAATCCGTAAAAAACAAAAAATACAAGTCTCGTAGTTTCCGAGATACGATAGGTAGGGGGGAGAAGGGGGGTGAAAAGGGGAGGTTTGGCACTTTTCCCGTAGGTTTGAGAGTTACTTGTTTACGAATCTGTCAAAATATACCCACCTCCCCATGCACCATCTGGGAGAACAATTATGTCAATGAGTGAGTGAGTGAGTCAGTCAGTCAGTCAGTGGTAATCTAGCTTTATATAGTATAACTAGTATTTGCGTGTTGCGCGAGGTGCAAGCACCTCGCGTGCTTGTGAAAAAAAAAAAAAAAAGGGGAGGTGATAGGGGGGGGGGGGTTGCAGAAGCATTTCGACTAAAGCATTGCCCCTCTAAACGGATTTGAAAAAAAAAAATTTCCAAATCTCTTAATTTCCGAGATCCGCCTAAAGGGGGGGAGAAGGGGGGCGGGGGGGGGCTTTGAAAAATGGTTTTTACTTTACCGAGCCTCCTCTATACGAATCCGTAAAAAGAAAAAAATACGGGTCTCGTAGTTTCCGAGATACGATAGGGGGGGGGGAGAAGGGGGGGGGAAAAGGGGAGGTTTGGCACTTTTCCCGTAGGTTTGAGAGTTACTTGTTTACGAATCTGTCAAAATATACCCACCTCCCCATCCACCATCTGGGAGAACAATTATGTCAATGAGTGAGTGGTAATCTAGCTTTATATAATATAACTAGTATTTGCGTGTTGCGCGAGGTGTAAGCACCTCGCGTGCTTGTGAAAATAAAAAGGGGGGGGGGGGTGATGGGGGGAGATGGGGGGGTCTAGTATTTGCGTGCTGCGTGAGGTGCAAGCACCTCGCGAGCTTGTGAAAAAAAAAAAGGGGCGGGTGATGGGGGGAGATTTAGTATTTGCGTGTTGCGCGAGGTGCAAGCACCTTGCGTGCTTGTGAAAAAAACTAAAGCATTGCCCCTCTAAATCAAGTATTTGCGTGTTGCGTGAGGTGCAAGCACCTCGCGTGCTTGTGAAAAATCAAAAATGGGGGGTTTAGTATTTGCGTGTTGCGCGAGGTGCAAGCACCTCGCGTGCTTGTGAAAAAAAAAAAAAAAAGGGGGGGGAAATGGGGGGGTGGGTTGCACAATTATTTCGACTAAAGCATTGCCCCTCTAAATGAATCTGAAAAAAAAATGTTCCAAGTCTCTTAGATTCCGAGATCCGCCTAAAGGGGGGCGGGGGGGGACTTTGAAAAATGGTTTTTACTTTACCGAGCCTCCTCTATACGAATCCGTAAAAAACAAAAAATACGGGTCTCGTAGTTTCCTAGATACGATAGGGAGGGGGGAGAAGGGGGGTGAAAAGGGGAGGTTTGGCACTTTTCCCGTAGGTTTGAGAGTTACTTGTTTACGAATCTGTCAAATCATACCCACCTCCCCATCCACCGTATGGGAGAACAATTATGTCAATGAGTGAGTCAGTCAGTCAGTGGTAATTTAGCTTTATATAGTATAATAACTAGTATTTGCGTGTTGCGCGAGGTGCAAGCACCTCGCGTGCTTGTGAAAAAAAAAAAAACAAAAAAAGGGGGGGTGGTGATGGGGGGAGATGGGGGGGGTTTAGTATTTGCGTGTTGCGCGAGGTGCAAGCACCTCGCGTGCTTGTGAGAAAAAAAAAAAGATAAAAAAGGGGGGGCGAAATGGGGGGGGTTGCACAAGTATTTCGACTAAAGCATTGCCCCTCTAAATGAATCTGAAAAAAAAATGTTCCAAGTCTCTTAGATTCCGAGATCCGCCTAAAGGGGGGAGAAGGGGGGCGGGGGGGTGGACTTTGAAAAATGGTTTTTACTTTACCGAGCCTCCTCTATACGAATCCGTAAAAAGTAAAAAATACGGGTCTCGTAGTTTCCGAGATACGATAGGGGGGGGGGAGAAGGGGGGGAAAAGGGGAGGTTTGGCACTTTTCCCGTAGGTTTGAGAGTTACTTGTTTACGAATCTGTCAAAATATACCCACCTCCCCATCCACCATCTGGGAGAACAATTATGTCAATGAGTGAGTGAGTGAGTGAGTGGTAATCTAGCTTTATATAGTATAACTAGTATTTGCGTGTTGCGCGAGGTGCAAGCACCTCGCGTGCTTGTGAAAAAAACTAAAGCATTGCCCCTCTAAATCAAGTATTTGCGTGTTGCGCGAGGTGCAAGCACCTCGCGTGCTTGTGAAAAAAAAAAAAAAAAAGAGGGGGGGGGGTGATGGGGGGGGGGGTTGCACAAGTATTTCGACTAAAGCATTGCCCCTCTAAATGAATCTGAAAAAAAAAATGTTCCAAGTCTCTTAGATTCGTAGATCCGCCTAAAGGGGGGGAGAAGGGGGGCGGGGGGGGGACTTTGAAAAATGGTTTTTACTTTACCGAGCCTCCTCTATACGAATCCTTAAAAAGAAAAAAATACGGGTCTCGTAGTTTCCGAGATACGATAGGGGGGGGGGGGGAGAAGGGGGGGGAAAAGGGGGGGTTTGGCACTTTTCCCGTAGGTTTGAGAGTTACTTGTTTACGAATCTGTCAAAATATACCCACCTCCCCATCCACCATCTGGGAGAACAATTATGTCAGTGAGTCAGTGAGTGAGTGGTAATCTAGCTTTATATAATATAAACTAGTATTTGCGTGTTGCGCGAGGTGCAAGCACCTCGCGTGCTTGTGAAAAAAACTAAAGCATTGCCCCTCTAAATCAAGTATTTGCGTGTTGCGCGAGGTGCAAGCACCTCGCGTGCTTGTGAAAAAAAAAAGTATTTGGGTGTTGCGCGAGGTGCAAGCACCTCGCGTGCTTTTTATAAAAAAAAAAATGGGGGGGACGATGGGGGGGTTTAGTATTTGGGTGTTGCGCGAGGTGCAAGCACCTCGCGAGCTTGTGATAAAAAAAAAAAAAAGAGGGGGGGGGGTGATGGGGGGGGGGGTGCACAAGTATTTCGACTAAAGCATTGCCCCTCTAAATGAATCTGAAAAAAAAAATGTTCCAAGTCTCTTAGATTCCGAGATCCGCCTAAAGGGGGGAGAAGGGGGGCGGGGGGGGGGACTTTGAAAAATGGTTTTTACTTTACCGAGCCTCCTCTATACGAATCCGTAAAAAACAAAAAATACGGGTCTCGTAGTTTCCGAGATACGATAGGGGGGGGGGGAGAAGGGGGGGGAAAAGGGGAGGTTTGGCACTTTTCCCGTAGGTTTGAGAGTTACTTGTTTACGAATCTGTCAAAATATACCCACCTCCCCATCCACCATCTGGGAGAACAATTATGTCAATGAGTGAGTCAGTGAGTGGTAATCTAGCTTTATATAGTATAACTAGTATTTGCGTGTTGCGCGAGGTGCAAGCACCTCGCGTGCTTGTGAAAAAAACTAAAGCATTGCCCCTCTAAATCAAGTATTTGCGTGTTGCGCGAGGTGCAAGCACCTCGCGTGCTTGTGAAAAAAGAAATTGGTATTTGCGTGTTGCGCGAGGTGCAAGCACCTCGCGTGCTTGTGAAAAAGAAAAAAAAAAAAATGAGGGGGGGGGGTGATGGGGGGGGGTTGCACAAGTATTTCGACTAAAGCATTGCCCCTCTAAATGAATCTGAAAAAAAAAATGTTCCAAGTCTCTTAGATTCCGAGATCCGCCTAAAGGGGGCGAGAAGGGGGGCGGGGGGGGGGACTTTGAAAAATGGTTTTTACTTTACCGAGCCTCCTCTATACGAATCCGTAAAAAACAAAAAATACGGGTCTCGTAGTTTCCGAGATACGATAGGGAGGGGGGAGAAGGGGGGTGAAAAGGGGAGGTTTGGCACTTTTCCCGTAGGTTTGAGAGTTACTTGTTTACGAATCTGTCAAAATATACCCACCTCCCCTTCCACCATCTGGGAGAACAATTATGTCAATGAGTGAGTCAGTCAGTCAGTGAGTGGTAATTTAGCTTTATATAATATAACTAGTATTTGCGTGTTGCGCGAGGTGCAAGCACCTCGCGTGCTTGTGAAAAAAACTAAAGCATTGCCCCTCTAAATCAAGTATTTGCGTGTTGCGCGAGGTGCAAGCACCTCGCGTGATTGTGAAAAAAAAAAAAAAAGAGGGGGGGGGGGTGATGGGGGGGGGGGTTGCACAAATATTTCGACTAAAGCATTGCCCCTCTAAATGAATCTGAAAAAAAAAATGTTCCAAGTCTCTTAGATTCGTAGATCCGCCTAAAGGGGGGGAGAAGGCGGGCGGGGGGGGGGACTTTGAAAAATGGTTTTTACTTTACCGAGCCTCCTCTATACGAATCCGTAAAAAGAAAAAAATACGGGTCTCGTAGTTTCCGAGATACGATAGGGAGGGGGGAGAAGGGGGGGGAAAAGGGGAGGTTTGGCACTTTTCCCGTAGGTTTGAGAGTTACTTGTTTACGAATCTGTCAAAATATAGCCACCTCCCCATCCACCATCTGGGAGAACAATTATGTCAATGAGTGAGTCAGTCAGTCAGTGAGTGGTAATCTAGCTTTATATAGTATAATAATATACGTATTTGTAAGCTTGTAATGACGTCATGTCACTTGTTATGTATTGAACCCTAAATTTGACATGTTAGCATAAGCTTCCTTAGTGACATGTTTCCGACGGTCGACTGCGGTGTCATGAGCCGTAAGATCGATCCCGGCCATTGAGCAAGTTGTCTTTTTGTAAGTTTACAATGGTGATATTTCGTCTCATAGTTAAAAATCTAGTTATAACAGCGGTCGTAAGTTTGAAGGCGACAGAGCACCGCAAACCTTGATTAGAGACAGAACTGTGTCACTCCATAGATAAATGTTGTGAATATACCGCCATTAGAAATATATAATAGTAAGAAAGTGAAAACTAGACTCAAGTACTATTTTTGTGATTTGTGCATTCAACAACAAAGGGGTGAGTTGCATCAGTACACTACCATTAATGAGTTTACCATTTTACCCTGGAGGTTAATCGTTGTACTGAAATAAGTGTTATATTGTTCTAGCCTACTGTCACGCCCTTTGTTGCTTGGTGAATGATGATGGGAAGATCTCATCTCTAGCAAGTTAATCGTATGTGATCTTATGATGATGGGAAGATCTCATCTCTAGCAAGTTAATCGTATGTAATCTTTTGATATATCTCGTACCACACATACCACTATTTTGATGAGGACTCACGCCTAGCCGGCTGATCCGTGGATTGGAAGGGTTCCTATCGCCTAACACCCAGCCGCAAAACCCTCCTGGCGCCCTCTTAGATATAGTTAGTTTTAAGTAGTTTTAAGGTTCATTGTCACTGTGTCGATTGGATCATAGGGTCATTAAAAAGTGAATAATTGCAAGAATGTTTTATTGTCAAACCACCTCCATTCAGACGAGACGTAACATGGCGCCTAACGCTAAAACAATGTAGTGGTTTGCACAGTGGATATTCTTGGTTATTATATTCGTCTTTTTATTAATTTCGGTTATGTATATTATATTTTGTCAAGTGTATGTTGATTTAAGACGTTCTTAGCGATAAGTCACGAAGAAATTTTGTTTTATTACGAGTAGGTAGTTTTGTGTCAGCGATTAGGTTGTTATATCAAGGAAATTGTAGGTAACCTATAGATCTATACCATAACAAGTACCGTAGCTTGAATCCGGAAACTTATTGCCTGTTGTAGCTATTTTATGATTTAAGGGCTACAGGCTGTTGTTCTTTGTTAAAATACAGGGTCACAAAAAAATGTCAATTATTTTATTAACATTGCATAAGGTTTGCAAAGAATAGTAGAAAAGTTTGGGGAAAGTTTGGCCATAATAGTAGTAAATATTATAAAAAAAAAAAAAAAAAAAGCCCGAATTTCTGTTAACGGTTATCAGCATATCGTTCTAGCTTCTTTCTTGTTTGCTTCTAAAATGGATCCACACTTCCTATTAAAAGATGAACTGGAGTTTGAGCTTGCGTGTCGGGGCATAGGTGTGACAGCGGTCGTATCCACTTTACGGAAATTGCTAAAGGAAGTTCTTATAAGTGAACAGACCGGAGAGTACAGTCATGAGATAAAAGCTCCGAAACAGAGTTTAGAGTCATTTCCGGCGGAACTTGATATTTGTGTGTCAAAACTGAAAATACTTACACAATACATTACGGAATGCACAGATAGGCCGGATAAACCATTATTCAGAAGATTATTATCTAGGTTAATACATGTCCAGAACAGATTAGATTTTATCGTACCGAAATCAGATGGAGAAGTAAAACAAATTTCTGTCCTAAAGAAAAAAGTTGAAACTTTAGTAGGCAAATTTAGTAGGTAAATTTGCTAGGTCTAGCTTAAAATTCTTAGGATATATAGTGGACAGGGAAGGTCTTAGAACTGACCCTGAGAAAGTTACAGCAATATTAAATTTTCCAAGGCCCAACAACTTTACGGAACTTAAAAGATTTATTGGGTTAGCTAGTTGGTACAAGCGATTTGTACAAAACTTTTCGGTAATAGCTGCTCCCTTGCATGATCTTACTAAAGGAAATAAGAAAGCAAAATTGGTGTGGTCACAGGCTGCTGAACAGGCGTTTTTAAAGCTAAAGTTACTACTCACTTCGGCTCCGGTAGTTTCATGCCCGGATTACAATAAGCCATTCATAATTCAGTGTGATGCATCTAATGAAGGTATCGGAGCTGTTTTATGTCAGAAAAATGGAGATTCTGATCAACCGATAGCTTATCTTAGTCGGAAGCTCAAAGACTGTGAAAAACGTTATACAGCGTCAGAGAAGGAACTCTTGAGTGTAGTTCACGCAGTCGAGAAATTTAGACCGTATATTGATGGAGTTCATTTTACAGTAATTACGGACCATAGAGCATTATTATGGCTACACAAAATGAAAGATCCTCATGGAAGATTAGCAAGGTGGGCCATGAAACTACAGCAATTTTCATTTGACATAATTCACAGGCCAGGTAAACTTAATATAGTACCTGATGCCCTTTCTAGGTCAATAGGCATCAACTCCTTAGAATTAAATTTCATACAAATATTAGAAAAACACAAAGATGATTGGTATTTAAATCAGGTGAAGCAAGTTTGCGAAAACCCTAATAAATATAATAACTGGGCGGTACTTAAAGGTTTGCTCTTTAGAAAAGTGTTATTAAAGCAATATCCAAACGAGAGTTTAAACTGGAAGTTATTCATTCCGGACAAACTAAAAGATGAGGTATTAAAATTAAGTCATGATGATATTAGGGCTGGTCACTTGGGGGTGCGTAAGACATACTACAGAATCAAAAAAGATTTCTTTTGGTTTAACATGTTGAAGGACGTGAAGCAGTATGTTAGAGAGTGTGAAACTTGTGCAAAATATAAGGTCTCACAGCAACAACCTTTTGGTCTGATGGGGCGACATAGAGATGTATATCAACCTTGGCAGGTAATATCATTAGACTTAATGGGTCCATTTCCTAAAAGCAAACTAGGAAATACCATGTTATTAGTCATGTCATGTTGGTTTAGTAAGTTTGTTTTACTTTTTCCTTTGAGGACGGGTAAAGCGGAAAAAATTTGTGAAATAGTGGAACATCAAATATTGTTATTTGGATCACCCAAGGCAATCATTTGTGATAATGGTAAACAATTTGAATCACAATTATTTAAAGAACTAGCCACAAAGTATCAGAGTAAATTATGGTATACACCTCTTTATCATCCACAAAGCAATCCGACTGAACGGGTGAATAGGGTAGTAGGAACACTATTAGCGGCTAATTGTAGTGCTAAAAAACATAACGAATGGGATGTTCACTTACAAGGCATTGCTCATTCTATAAATACAGCAGTACACGAGACAACTGGTTACACGCCTTCATATCTTTTCCTTGGCAGGGAAGTTTCAACTTCACCGATGGATATTTCGGCACTAGATACAGACCCCATAGATCTGAGCGAGGATTTACATTGTAAATTTGAAAAGGTGGTGAGGGATCACAAGAAGCGTCAAGATTTGTACAAAGAAGTTCAGTTGCGATTAAACAAAGCTCACAACAATAGTAGCAAATACTATAACAAGAATGTTAGACCAACAACGTTTTTAGAAGGAGAATATGTATGGAAGAAAACCAAATATTTGTCTAAAGCAAGTAATAAATTTATGGCCAAACTCGCACCAAAATTTGAAAAAGTGAAAATTGTACAGAAACTTTCTGATAACGTGTATCGGTTGCAAAACTTACAGGGCAAGAATATAGGCATTTGGCATGCGAACGATTTAAAGAGATAAAAAAAAATGTGTTTTTTTTTTCCTGCGGTTGGGGAATATTTGTAATGACGTCATGTCACTTGTTATGTATTGAACCCTAAATTTGACATGTTAGCATAAGCTTCCTTAGTGACATGTTTCCGAGGGTCGACTGCGGTGTCATGAGCCGTAAGATCGATCCCGGCCATTGAGCAAGTTGTCTTTTTGTAAGTTTACAATGGTGATATTTCGTCTCATAGTTAAAAATCTAGTTATAACAGCGGTCGTAAGTTTGAAGGCGACAGAGCACCGCAAACCTTGATTGGAGACAGAACTGTGTCACTCCATAGATAAATGTTGTGAATATACCGCCATTAGAAATATATAATAGTAAGAAAGTGAAAACTAGACTCAAGTACTATTTTTGTGATTTGTGCATTCAACAACAAAGGGGTGAGTTGCATCAGTACACTACCATTAATGAGTTTACCATTTTACCCTGGAGGTTAATCGTTGTACTGAAATAAGTGTTATATTGTTCTAGCCTACTGTCACGCCCTTTGTTGCTTGGTGAATGATGATGGGAAGATCTCATCTCTAGCAAGTTAATCGTATGTGATCTTATGATGATGGGAAGATCTCATCTCTAGCAAGTTAATCGTATGTAATCTTTTGATATATCTCGTACCACACATACCACTATTTTGATGAGGACTCACGCCTAGCCGGCTGATCCGAGGATTGGAAGGGTTCCTAGCGCCTAACACCCAGCCGCAAAACCCTCCTGGCGCCCTCTTAGATATAGTTAGTTTTAAGTAGTTTTAAGGTTCATTGTCACTGTGTCGATTGGATCATAGGGTCATTAAAAAGTGAATAATTGCAAGAATGTTTTATTGTCAAACCACCTCCATTCAGACGAGACGTAACAAGCTAATCTATGGATCAAAGCATTTGAAAATATATGATTGATTCAATCAATTATTTTCCAAAGTTAAAGTTAAAACCTGCGTAAGTGGAGAGGGTGAACGGGAGGGGACGGGTTCAAATGAAAGTAACACCTCTTAACAGTATGGTATAATTCGTGGAATACGTTGAGCAATGATATAAATGTTCTTATTGCCTACGGGACAGCGTGTGACGTCACCGCGCCTCGCTCTGTGCTCGCGGCCACCTCGCTTCGTGCGCCAGGCTATTGCGAGCAAACAAACCAGGTGCTCCTAAATACCCCATAACACTATAAAACCTATGACAATCTGGAACACTATGCTACAGTATGTTATAGTAACCTACAAAGTATGAACAGTCTTATCTTTGGATTTATCTTCAGATTGGCTTTTATTCCACTTACTCACTGTGCATCGTAAGTGCAAGACGTGCCTTATTATCAGTGATCGAAATAGGCTACTCAGCCTATTCCGATCTTTTCCAGCCTATTCCGAAAACTTTAGGTTAATATACTCATATTTACCTAAAGTTTAAAGAACAGAGATGGAAATCGGAGACTTCCTTATGAAAAACTTTTTTTACCGGTAAATAAGTTATAAATTAAAGCGTTTACATTTTATTTGTTAGTTGATCAAATACCAATACAATCAATACAAAATGCAAGAACCTCCCCTTCGCCACGTTACTGTCACTATTCGGTTATTTTAATAAATAATTATAATTTTAAATAATACATTTTTTTTTCATGATTAATGTTATAGATTTCACATGTATATATTATTATGTACCAATTTATATTCCACGGTTGTATAATATATTATAAGCAAACATATGCATGTCTATATATTATCCACATGGACGGAACCACGAGCAACAACTAGTCACTTTACACACTTTACTATGAAACAAAAAGTTAAAAAGAATTGTCAAAATCATTACCTGAGAAATGATGCAACAGATGTGTATTTTTAATTTAGTTGAAAATACAAAAAAAATGTGCAAAATGTTCTAGGGAAGAATGTTTAGCTTTAATTGTAGAATTTTGATGTTAAAATTTACATAGTTGAGGTTCCAGCAAAACCGGTAAAAAAATATTGTCATAATGAAGTGTCAGATTTCCGTCTCTGTTCTTTAAACTTTAGGTAAATATACTCAGCCTATTCCGATCACTGCTTATTATGGTCGTAACCGGCGCTTGCGGCTGACGGGGCCAGGCGCGGCAGCACTCGGTGCCAAGTCGGGACGTGTTCGAACTACACTGAGCCTCTTTAATGTACTTCTTGGTATAATCCCAAAGTTACTTAGTTTGACCTAGTTTGAGTTTTATTATTATATTAAATAGTACCTAAATTATGATGAGTATAATTAAACCAATGTAACGACAAACCCGGATTGAAATAATTCACCAACTGGTTGGTTCTGATGTTGTTTTTAGCATGCTTATAGAGACAGAAAAGAAATAGTAAGAAGATGAAATGGCACGATGTATGCAAAGTGCGGCGCAGAGCGAGGGTCAGCGGCGACGCACCTCGTTGTCTGCGGCTGCGGGTGGGCGTGCCGTGGTCGTGGTGGTGGTCGTAGTGGTAGTGGTGGTGGTCGGCGGGTCCAGGCCCTTGATCTCGAAGGGACCGCGGAATAACGGCCGGAACAGCCGCAGGAACGTCTGGTAGCGCACCGCCGAGTTCTGCAACACACGCGCTCTTGTACTACATGACACACACACACACATACACAGGCAGCGGGCAGCTGGCTCACCTGGATGACGTCACCGATGATCTTAGTAGTACGGATGAGCAGCGACACGGACGGGCCAAACAGGCTGCCCGGCAAGTCCAGGCTGACCTTGTTCCGGTCGAACACCGGGATGTCGTCGGCCGGCGCTTGGCGGCGGCTCCGCGGCAGGCCAGGGCTCCGCTGCGGGCTCGGCCACGATGATGGCGGCTCCCGGCGCCGCCACGTAGTGCCAGTCTGCGACAGGCGCGCGGTGAGGGGGGGGGGCGCCGCAGCCCTCGCGTCGCTCGCCGCGTGGTGTTAGTGTGTGAGGTGTGCGGACGTGGTCGTGTTCAGTCAGTGTGTGTGGCACGCTCACGTGCGCCCTGCACACTCGCCTCCGCCGCTAGCGAGGTCTAGCTCGCTCGTGTGCATGTTGTACCTTGCTACACCTATCGCTACCCTAGTATCGACGAAACGAAACGATATCGTGGAAAACAAAGTAAGTCGCAGCAGCGGCCCCGAGCTCGCTAAGTGTTACATAAAATAGACATATTCCAACAGATATTCCTTTCATTAATTTACACGAATTGAATTTAATTGTATGTTATTAAATATTTCTATATACTAAGTTATTTAAACTCAGTGGATTGAGGAAGTAATATTGGGCACAAGGGTAAGACATCAAAATTTAAACAAATTTAAATATGCTTGACATTTATTACACACACGTAAGTAGACAAGTAGACAACGGTACAGTGTCGGTGGAGTGGTGGTGCGTGTGTGTGCGTGCGGCCGCTACGGCGCTACGAGGGCTACGAGCTACGCGCTACGACAGGCTACGTGCTACGCCACCGCGGATGCTGTGTTGCATCACGGGGCACTACTACTATATTATACTTTCCTGGCTGTGCTACTCCGTAACACGCTGCGACACTGAGCCGTACCGTGCTACTCTGTGCCGCACTGTGCGACACTGTGCCGCACTGTGCCACAGGAGAGCTGCGCCAAGCCGCCACCGGGGATAGCCTCCCTACACTCCAAGCTTTATACAAATGTACATTATACATACATGTAATTATTCAGAACTCATAATAAAATTAAGAAACTAATTGCATTTGAACGCAGCGATAAGTGAAGGATAGAATAGGAGCAGGAGCCAACAAAATTAAGACGCAAATACGTTAAATAATCATAAGAAGTTAATAAAATCAAATGAAGGAATATTCGGGACGTTTAGAGTATTATTTCGGTCATCCACATCATCCTACATACTTCTTACTTCGGTATTTACATTCACCAGAACTGGCATGTACGACACTACTGGTGCCTGCTACACAGGATGTTTGTCATTAGCGAACGGATACTCAGACGTCATTGATATTATAATACATATACAGTTAAATAGGAATAGATGGCACATTTTGAGCAAAATGGCGTCGCCACTAGCAAGCTTGGTGCCGATGTACTGAACTATTGCTCAATCCGATCCTCACATAACAGCTTATATTCGTAATATCAGTATAAGATTATTTTATTTACAATAAAAAAACTTAGACGTTGTTTTGCGACATGATCATCATTTACATCATACGATGTGGGATATGATATCGTTACGGCAGCGGTGGAAGTCACAATCCTATTGGATCACTATAACAATATGCGAGATATTTGCTGTCACTAAGTATTCAATTCGGAACTGTAACATTAATGGATTTAATATTGTGTTTGTGTGTTCTCATTCCGATTGTCAGATACGGTAACGATCTAAACCCATAAAGTATTAGACGTATTGAACATGTGGTGCAAGCGTACGTTACTGACTGAGTGTTGGTGGACGAGCCCTGCGTGCGAGCCGAGACTTGTTGGTCCTCGGCGCAGCATCTGATGCGAGGCTATCTCATTAGTGCACATTTACAGCAAGTTGTGAAAACAGCTATATCTACATATATCCATGTGCGTGTGCGCTGAGGTCGCGAGCGGCGCGTGCGGCCTTGTGCGGTGAGGCAACACACACACATGCACATACACTACTACATGTTATTCGGCCACTATTCTACGACGGGTTAAGAAATAAGACTAAGGACAAGCGATGACTAGATACGACGGAGACTGGCCGGAGGCCGAGCGACTAGAGGGGTCTGTGTGCAGCAGTGAACCCACGGACGAGCCGCTCTACAAGTTGTTCACGAGTGGGGGGGCGCGGGGATGGGGGAGCGGAACGCGGGTGAGGCATGCATCGTGCAGCGTGCATTGAAACAACACTTCTTCCGAGGAATCGTTTAATATCACCAACGCTCACCTAAAACCTATTTACAATATAAATACAAAACTTAGAGCCAGGCGGCGCGCCGCCGACACTGGGTACCTACGAGGGAGATGGGGGACAGAGGATGGGAGTGACCGCGGACTGTACAGGCGGGCAGGGATAGGAGGATACCCTCGCGCACACGCAGGTGCTGCACTGGCAGGCACAGCACTTCTCCAGGGAGAGGCGCCGGCCTGGAGCGCGGAACCGGCGCGAGGGTCCAGCGCGCGGCTCACGCGTCGTCCTCATCGTCGGAGTCGACGGTTTCGACGGTAGCGCCAGCGGCCGCGCCACCCGACGACGAGCCCGACAGCGACGTCACCAGCGACAGGATGGAGCCCAGCCCACCCCCACCTGAGGAGCCGCCGCCCGACGAGCCGCCTGACGCGCCGCCCAGCAGTCCGGTCACGGCCTGCAGCTTGGGCCCCAGCAGCTGCAGCTTGGGCCCGATCACCTGTCCCACGACGCCGCTCAACGACGCCAGCCCGTTCTGCGGTGCCTCGATTCCGTACTGCTTGTTGAGCTCGATGTTTTGTCGGTCCAGCGTGTCCACGAACCTCGTCTTTGCGTCAATCAGCGAGTTGATTTTCTACAACAGACAGATCGAGTGATGCACGTGCTGCAGTGAGGATGTGCGGGGTGCCGGGAGGAGGAGGGGAGGGATGTGGTACTCACCCCAAACATGAAGCCGAGCACGGCGTTCTTGATGCTGAACTTGGCCTGCGTGACGCCCTCCAGCTTGCGCTTCTCGCGCGTCTGCTCATCTCCGGCGCCGTCCTGCACACACACACCGTGTCACTACACTACACCACACCACACACCACACACCACTACACTAAAGTAGTCCGACACCATAGCCTTCCACCGCCACTGCACCGTGTTATATGAACTGAATAGTCCTCACGTGTTACCTCGCGGGACAGCGCGCGCTGCCCACATGTGTACGCCCGTTTCTTCCTCGTCTCTAAGTAGTTTTGCAACGAGTTAGAATAACGCTAAATTTCTTCATCGAAGCAGTCACATCGGTGCACGCACAGTCCTCAGACGGCAGCTCTCAATATAATTAAGGATATATTGAGAAAATCAAAAATTGTATGTATTTTGTTAATGTTCGAAGTGAGGAATGACCTGAAATCGAAAAGATCCGCGCACATTGTAGCACATAACAGTTATAGGACAGAGACCTGTGCTCTGACACTACTTGATCATATAAGATGTTGATCAAACTTTGTGGTCCAAGTAGAGAGCGACAGGCAAACCAAGACAGATGTCCGAGAGCACATGACCAGCTCAGAAATACGATTGAACGAGCACAAGCTGTCCAGGACAATGACCGCGCAGGCCAGGGAGAAGACAACCAACTAAAATACTTGTATTTGGAATATAACATACGTGCACCCCACGTATACGCATGTGCCTCAAGCGCTCGCACGCACACACACAGAATCACATCAAGTCATAGGAGCAGTGGCGAGATGCACACGAAACGCGATCTCTGTTCTGATCACCCGCCAGTCTCATATACTTTAGGTAGGTACTGCCTGAAGGATCAATAATTATATGTATCAAAAACCAGACAACATTGGCGCAGTGGCTAAGCTATTATAACCAGGCCAAAATGCTAATGCGCGAGAGTTTAAATATTTGTGAAGTACCGTGAGACGTGAGTGTGACGTCCATTCCAGGTAAAATTATTTGCAAGTCCTCACTTTACACTTATCATATAATTTATGAGCAAACAGCAATACACTGTACTACTCATTAAATTATGTAGGTAACATAGTAGATGTACATATATAACCATTTGCTTGCAATGATGCATTAAGAATAGCAAAAAAAAACTGACAATCGCTGTCATTTGAAAGGTTTAAGAACCTTCTGGCTCACACACACTAGTTGTGAAAGGATATTTTACATATTTGTATAAATATGCATATTAATTAGATGAGATTAATTGTGTAACTGTTTGTTATCTATCTACACTTATAATAAATCTGTAGAGAGGTCAATTCTGTACATGAAATATATTTACAAAATTACTATCAGGGGCTGATTAGGGATCGATACTGATGACAAAAATGCAATTAGTAAAATTTTTGTCTGTCTGTCTGTCTGTCTGTCTGTCTGTCTGTCTGTCTGTCTGTCTGTCTGTCTGTCTGTATAACCGTTATAGAAACAAAAACTACTCGACGGATTTTAACGAAACTTGGTACAATTATTTTTCATACTCCTGAGCTGGTTATAGTATACTTTTCATCACGCTACAATCAATAGGAGCAGAGCAGTGAAGGGAAATGTTGGGAAAACGGGAGAAGTTACTCCATTTTTTAAGCTTCCGTCGCGAGTGCAACCTTAATGGTTAAAGCTACACAGAAATAATTTATGACGGAAATGTTCTCCTTAAAATTATATAAAAAATATCCCACGACAGCATATGTCTATCTTTTATGGTTGACTCACAATAACACGTGTAACTCCCGATAGCTTAGCAGTTCGAAGCTTTCTGATTATTATTCTGCTCCGAAATTTAAAACCACCACAACTTTGCAATGGAACTCGGCTAAAAGTAACCCAGTTGCAACAAAATATAATCGAGGCTCAAATTTTAACAGGTTGCGGTGCAGGAGAAACCGTCTTTATTCCCAGAATTCTCATAATACCAAATAATTTTCCATTCCAATTTAAAAGAACGCAATTCCCAGTATCGGTGTGTTATGCGATGACAATTAATAAGGCTCAAGGGCAGACTTTTCGTGTTGCTGGAGTAGATCTCGGTGTCAGTTGTTTCTCGCATGGTCAGTTGTACGTCGCTCTTTCCCGGGTTAGCAGTTCTAGAAATCTTTATGTTCACGTGCCGGACGGGTCAACTTTCAACATAGTTTACCCGGAAGCTTTGCCCTGAAGTATTTTCGTTCCATAGGTACTTAAGCCTCATGTGAACGTGATCTAAACAATATTACCAATACATTAACTTAATAACACACAAGGAGTTACACGCTGATGGAGTCGCGGGCACTGCTATTAACAATAATATTGTGCGGTTCGGTATTGCGATATTTTTCAACATTATTATAGATTGACATATTATATTTCCCTACTAAATTACGAAAGTTAATCTGTCTATTACATCAAAATCACTGAACCGTAAGGAAGGACATAGGCTACTTTTTTTTTACGAAGAACTACGGAAACGTGGATGAAGTCGCGGGCAACAGCTACCTATACTAATAATATAAGGCTGAAGAGTTTGTTTGTTTGTTTGAACGCGATAATCTCAGGAACTACTGGTTCGAATTGAAAAAAATATTTTTTAATTAAATAGTCAATTTATAGAGAAAGGCTATAGGCTATATATCATTACGCTAAGGCCAATAGGAGCGGAGCGCCAATGATGAATGCTTCAAAATCGGGGTTAAATTTAACGTTAGCCCAAAGTAACTATTCCACGCGGTCGAAGTCGCGGGCAAAAGCTAGTTGCTAAATAAATGAATGGGCACGCTATGGAGTGTAGGTATCGGGTGTTACTTTGTATATTTCAGTAAGTATTTTTCTCTGGCTATCCAACAGTGGGTCCAGGAAATGGTGAATTGTTGGTCTGGTTGTTACGTGACACGACATCAGAAAGATCAAGGTGTGATGTAGCAAGTGAGCGATGTGGTGTGTGGCGGCGGGTCGAGGCCGGCCGCTCCCGGTGAACGTCGGAGCGCTCAGCTCGCGGGTCACTGCGGCCGCGCTGCGAAGGCTGAGACCGACCACTACTCTACAAGTACACAGTGTTGTAACGCGCGCCACTACCGACACATGATATACCGTATATCGACATACAGTTGAAACGAACGATTCACTCGCCTTTCTATTTTGTTGCAGTTCAGCGCAGCGGAGATACGAATCATAATAATATGCACACAATGCCTCTTACTGCAAATGGAGGGAGGACGCAGGCGGAAGCAGGGGGGGGGCAGTCCCGCGACCCCGTGGGAACCGTACGGTACTACGATGTAGTTCGCTCCATTATATCGGTTTCACATTCGCGGTTCCGAAATGCACAAAAACATTAAATCTGTAGCTCCGGTATGTTGTAACTGTAACATTTAACTGTTGAGCAATACTCAGAAGAACCGTGTAAGCCTCGGCACCCGTGCGAGCGTGGCCGAGCTGCCGGCGAGGTAGCCGTGCAGCAGTTGGTGTCGCTCACGAGGCACACACACACACACACACGTATTGACACCTAGCACAGCGTGCGGCGAGTGCCAGCCGCTTACATACTGGTCAATTATTATAATGAGAGTTCCCGCGACCGGAATAAACAATTGGAGTGCGACAACGTGTCGCCCATGCTAAAGCGAGCGTCGCTGCGGGCGAGTGAAGGACGGGCGGAACTAACTGCCTCAACATTTCGGAAATGCATGGTCACATATCACGGAGACTGTATTGCCCATACACAGTTAAAAAAAAAAACAATGTTGTTCCTTAGTATAAAACGGCTATGCCTATTTCATTAACTGTTTTAGTATTATGTTCCTTCTCATACAGGACAGGTTTAAAAAGAGAGAAAGTATGGAAACTAAAAAAAAATGCCGCATGAATTTCTCTGGTTCAGCTAGTGATAAAAAAAACGTGTTACATGCTGTCTAATGTTAGTAGTCGGTGGCACTTATTGTGGTTCCACGGATTCAGAGTATAATTTATAGTAGAACAGATCGTTACAATTATGCCATAATTGGCACAATAGAATCGATTAGCAATGAGTATGACAGACTTGGACGGTATACCCAGACAGTAAGGAGCCGCGACAGATTTGTTCCCGACTATCGCGTGCTACCAACACTGAGCGCATTTCGTTGAATAAAGCTCATTACATCTAATCTTCGTCTCCATTATCGCGTTAAATACAATTTTATTGATAAAGACGTATGTTTCAGGCCAAATTAATTGTAGCTAGCAATTCGCGCGCGACTTCGTCTGAGTTGATTTAAAAATAATAATATAGCACTCAAACACAAATAATGCACTTAACTACCAATGAAATCATTTTTAGAATTGGGCCATTACTCCCGGAGATTACCCTTTACATACAAATAAATTGTACCTCTTTATAATAATAGTATAGATGAGAATGACCGTAAATAGGAATCATGATGTTTATATTATCTTGTGGCTTGTTTGTTCCAAAACAAACAGACGAGCAGTGTTTGTATGTTTTATCTGGCGTGAGCAGTGCCGCGTGCACACGCGATGTATGTACAGTACACAGTCCGGCCGCTCGGCAGCTCCGAGCTCGCTGCCGAGAGCAGCCATAGTTCATTTGAAACAATGAACCACGACGTACTCTACGCGGGTTCGGGTACATTCCAAGTTTCGTGTCTGCGTTAATGTAAGCAATCATGTAACTAGGACGGAGGCATGTCCTTGAGCGGCGCACGCACTGTGACGTGTAGCGCACAAGACACGGAGCGTGCCTGAGGGTGGTGAGTTAGTGTGTGGAGGTGTTAGGAGAAATGGAAGCGTTACGAGTGAAGCGAGCGAGGCGGCGGCTGCGGCTGCAACAGACAGAGCGCGGGAACCGAGGCAATGTCGCCTTGCATAAGATGTTACGTGACGCGCGCCCGGGTGCGCGGCGCGGCAGCAAGCGTTAGTAGGGCCGCTAGGTCAGCGATGTGCCAACCTGACCTATTGCGATATGCTGCTGCCGTCTCAACGTGCTCGGTAATGTTTGGGTTTCCTCACAAGTATCGTTGATACACAGCGGCTGTAAGGAATCCTGCATCTAAAAGGTTTTTTTACACATCGTGAAGTCACAGTAAAACGCCACTGAAGGCGTAGTTTTCACGACAGCTGAAGCCTTAGAAAATCCATGCCTTTTCATATTTATAATATTATGATAACAGCATCGTCGCTAGTACACACAGTGCTTGGAGTCGCACACACGCGATGTTGACGTTCAAAATACTATGTTAAAGTTTACGTAAATAGCGTGGGACGCTGGAGAGCTAGCCGCGCGTGTGTACTAGGTCGGCGCAGACGTACCTCGATGGGCTGCAGGGCGTCGTCGTCGGCGAGCTGGCGGCGCAGGCGCAGGGCGCGCGCGGGCGAGGGGGGTGCGGCGGCGGCGGCAGCCAGCAGCGCCAGCAGCGCGAGCGACGTGAGCGAGCGGGAGGCGACCATCGTGCGGTGAGCGAGCGAGCGGACTGCCGCTGCAGCCGCGCGCCGCTCGCCACCGCACGCGCCCCACGCGCGCTCCCCTCCCTATACACACGCCGCATGCGCACTCGCATCACATTGTCGGTACAGACTCGTCGGCGTTGATGGCCTCCGAACACTATTTGTTGAGCAGTATGTTACGCAAACCTGACCTCAGGTAGCTTATGATATTTGAGGGTCTCAAGTAATAGTTTTTGTTAAAAGTCCTCCACAACAATATTGAGAGACCTGAACTATCATATAAATGTCATTGTAGGTATTCTTCGTGTAGAGTTGTTACCTGTGCTTCCGTGGATCGATCCCTTGCCGTCACATTGCATTAGGGATTGATACCTCATTCATCATCGAATTATAGAAAGATCATGTACATTGTGCGCGCCAGCAGACATGTGAGCGAGGTCTGCAAGCAGCATATCAATCCTTTCACAACTAGTAATCTGTTATTTATTTTTTTGCTTCTTATTGTTAGCGGCTCTCGATGATTGCCAGCAAATAAGTGCATATTAGCAGTCGCTGGGGCTTTGCTCCCGTTCACTTTATCACGATAAAAACATAACCCTCCTTTTTGTACTCGGATAAAAAGTCTATAGTCTAGCCTCTCTATTTTGCTCAAAGTACAAGCTACTTACATACCAAATATCATCCAAATCCAATTAGTACTTTTAAAGATGAGCACTTTTAAACAAACAAGCTTTATTTGCTTTTTCACTACAGATTATTCTGAGCAGATAACTTTAATGTATAGTAGAATGTTGCTGTCTGTATACTCACATAGTAAATTATGTTATAATCAAAACATGAGGACTTGTAATTGGCTTTCTGGCGACATTATTTTCATGTTTTTTTTTTGTATTTTTTTAACTCTAAGCTCTCCATGCGTTACGTAAATAAGTATGTTATAGCTGCTCAATGAGCTAATTTGATTGTGCGAATATTCGTATGAGCGTCTTTAAACAGAGAGCAACATCGAGCCGCGCTGCATGAGTGCCGGCGACCAAACTCCGCAATACAAAGTGATAACATCAAGTACAACATTTGATGCGGTCGGGTGCACGTAAACGCACCTATTTACATTAAATCTGAGTTTGGCCTAGTGAAGCAGGTGATTAGGCCGGTTGTGTGTTAGATCTTATAAACATTGATGGATATCGCGGTCATTTGTTCGCATTGATAATATACTCGCGTCACGCACATGTTGAGATAATGCGGGCGTTGAATCAAGCGCGCGCGTTTATGTCTTTTGTACTGAGCTCGCTCAACATGACCGTACTGTTGACTCATAACACTCCAGGAATGTATTGTGCTCATTAATTAATTAGTGTTTGAGTATTGGAAACCGAATTAGTTAATCAAACTTCATTTTAATTAATGTTGTTTATTAGAATTACTTATAAATTGTTATTTTTGAAGTTAGTGAGTCATAGCCCTAGTTTACTACATATATAACACTAAATGTACATATTGTTGTAACATCTCTACCTACCACATTTTATTTAGAGGCATTGAAGAAGATAGCTGAGGTGCAGAGGATGGCACTACCTGGCTTGTCCACGGTCATGCATTTCAAATCAATCTCATTAATCGCATTTCAAGTTCAGATTTAAAGACATAAAAGAGAATTTAGACTAATTCACGACTAAATCTAGTCGAAAACAAATATCCGCTAGGTGCTCCAGATCTTGAGATACAGGGCACCAGTGTACCCCTATATCTCTTTAACTACGAACCGACTAATACTGATAATTGGCGACAAATACAACACATACACGCAAGCATATTATAGACTCTTATCCACGATCCTCAATTTTATATTACTCAATAGTTTATAATTTGGATTAAAATTTAGGGTAGCCACTGTATACCGAATTACTATAGCTTGGTATTCAGCAGACTCACACTTTGTATATTTCACGCTGCCAAAAAATAGATGTAAATAGAAATTGGATGGCTAGAATTCACATTACTAATAATCATAAGGAGCCAATTTGAACCGGCTCCTACTTTCCGAGGTGTAACTGTGCCGATAACTGACCATATCGAGCTTCTGGGGGTAACATTAACTTCTACCCTCAATTTTGGCCCGTTTATCGAGGCTAAGGCTCAACTAGCATCAAAAAAGTTGGGAATCCTAGCAAAGGTGAGACGGTACTTCACACCCGAACAGTTGCTCAATCTCTATCAAGCCCAGGTTCGGTCGTGTATGGAGTACTGCTCTCATCTTTGGGATGGATCTGCTAAATACCAACTGGACGCGCTTGAGTCTATCGAGAAGCGGGCCAAAAGACTCATTGGCAACGATGCACTGGTCGAATCAAAGCTCCAGAGCCTTGAACATCGACGACGAGTTGCAAGTCTATCGGTTTTCTATCGGTTACATTTCGGGGAGTGTGCGATGGAATTACACAATTTAATTCCAACAAGCCCGTTCCATCATCGGACTACGAGACAAACGGCGAAGCGCCATCGTTACATGGTGGACATCCCACCCATACGCACCAAACGTTTTGGGAATACCTTCATTGTGCGTACGGCTAAGGAGTGGAATTCCCTGCCGGAGTCTGTGTTTCCCGATAGCTATAACCTAGGAGTCTTTAAGTCAAGAGTGAATAGGTTACTTTTAGGTAAGCGTGCTCCATCTTCGACCACATCATCACTTACCATCAGGTGAGATGGTGGTCAAACGCGAACCTATTCTAAATAAAAAAAAAAAAAAAATCTTGTGAACCCTCTAACTGAGCTCCGTGGACCTCTCGATCAGAAATGTATGTACCTATTGACTATTATAATGTTTTTTGGCTGTTAATAAAGTTATAAGTTATTTCACAACTCTGTCTGGGTGTGATTACATTCCAGAGCAAGCCAGGTCGTGGCAGCTAGCGCGCAGTCTGGCGCGGCAGTGGTGCGTCCTCCCGGAGCGAGGTCCGCAGGCAGCAGACGTGTGGCGCGGGACTGTAACGCGAGCTACTAGTGCCGCGCCGCCGCGCCGCAAGGTCACAGCACTTCGCTTTACCCGCAAACCGCAAGGAACCGTCCTTTCTAAATCCGTGCATTGGACAGCGTCTACGTTGCAGTATCCGCACTATTAATAAATCGAAATAAACCATGAAAGGACTTCTTCATCAAGATTTCAGTTCATGACCATCTCCAAAGTTTTCATTAGATGTTCTCCAAAGACCGTTTTGTAATGGAAGTTCGGCGAAATCTTAATTACACGTAATTACAAAGTGACATTGACATTTCTTCCTAATTTTATTCTTGATGAACACCTCGTACCTATGTACCAGATATCACTGCGGGCTCTATCAGGCTTATCCTCCTCTGTTTTACTTTTGTGTGTGTACAATAGCAGCACAATAGCTTGCACATAGTTCCTCTACGGGTACTGTTTGTTACCGAACTGGTAACATTGAATTATTTGGGAACACGGGTTTATCAATAAAACCGCTTTAGTGTATTGATCTGAGTTGTCTTTAGAATAGAATAGAATAGAATAGAATTTTATTTTGCAAATATGGGTAGTACATATACAAGTTGAAAGTGTTTATACAATTTATTAAATTGAAAATGTATTGACCCTATTAAATCGCGGTAACGAAGCCATAGCGACTTGTAACTCGACGCCAACGCCATTTATCGAACTTGTGCTTAAACTTTATAGATTTTGCCTATCGTTTGTTACTAAACAGGTACTCATACACGCTTGTACCTGTTTAGTAACGAAAAGCCTGCAGGAGCGAATTACCACGATAAAAACATAATCCTCCTTCTTTGTCAGTCGGTTAAATAAGAACCTTTCTTAAGCTTCAAGCTACTTTCATACCAAATTTCATCCTAATCCACCTTGCAGTTTCGAAGATTAGCGTGTAAACAAACTTCCGCATTATAGTAGGTACTAATATTATAGTGCTTGTATCTATACTAATATAGATAAATAAATATATATATGGGGTCTGAAAAATGACATTACTTTCTCAAATTAAATACTCTACTAAATATAAATAAACGAAAAAAAATTCACTGAAACCGATTGTCAATGGGCGACATCGCTCCGCTTCAACAATAACATTCGCATGAATCGAGAGCATGCGTGTGCACTGCGTGCGCGGGTGTGTGTGTGTGTGTACACAGGCTGCCGGCTGCACAACATTGTCCTGAGCGCCTGCTGCCACAGCTGCAAGAGCAGCGGCTGTGCCAACAGGAACCACCACCACCCACAGTGACGTGGGTGTGTGAATAAAAAACAGCTTTATAAAATTTACAATATTTATTCACATCCACTGAAGGTGATGAGCAGGGAGTGAGTCCAATATCGAGCGTATTCAGTCGTAGTTTCGCCGAATGAAAAACCACTATCCTGATAGTATACACGGAAGCGGGTAGGCGACGCTCAGTTTCTCCGGTCTTCGACGGCCCGACGAGTCGCAGGCGGACAGGCAGCTTCTGTCCCACGTAGCTTTAGGTATACCCGCTGACTTGACGAGTTGAGGGTAGACCGGGATCTCTCTTCGGTTGTAGGTGGCAGACCAGGTGGTTCCAGGTACAGGTACCTAGGTATAATGAACTCTGGCGTAGCGTGACACGGAGTGCACACAGTGTAAGTACACCGTGTGCAGTCCATGTCGACAGCAGTGTTATTAGGGTTCCGTAGCCGAATGGCAAAAAACGGAACCCTTATAGTTTCGACATGTCTGTCCGTCAGACAGACGGCCGCTGTCTGTCCGTCCGTCCGTATGTCACAGCCATTTTATTCCGAAACTATTAGGACTATACATGTAAAACTTGGTAGGTAGATGTATTCTGTGAACCGCTTTCCGATTTTAAGAGAAAATTTAAAAAAATATTTAAAGTAAAGGGGGCTCCCCATACATGGAACTGAAACTGAAAATATTTTCTTTCATGAAACCTATACGTGTGTGGTATCTATACATGAGTCTGGTCATAAGTTTTGTCACATATGGAAAGTTAAATAAATGACACAATGAGTTACGCATTACAACTATTTATATATCAAATGAAAGGGTATAGAATACAGATTTAAACCACATTAAAATTATTCGAAATGTCCTCCTTTTGCTTCGATACAAGCCTTCAATCTGCAAGGCCAGTCATCAATCGAAGCACGCACGACGTTCATGTCAATATCGGCGACTGCTTTAATCAGGGATGCTTTAAGTGACTCCAAGTTGCGATGAGGTTTAGCGCAGACCTTCTCCTCTACGTGCTGCCATATTTTGTAATCCAAGGGATTCAAGTCTGGACTGGATAAGGGCCAATCCTCGTGCCTGATAAAGTAGATTCAACGGGTCTTGAGCCAGTTTTGGGTACTTTTCGCCTTATGAGCCGGCGCAGAATCCTGCTGGAATACCCAGTGCCTGTTTTCGAACATTGTTTGTGAAAGAGGTTCCACAATGTTTGTTAGGACTGTGTTTTGATATACGAGGGCACTGGTTTTCACTCCTTTTTCACAAAAAAATACCTCCGTTGGACCCAAATAGGATACCCCAAGCCAAACCATGAATGCCAAAGGATGATGACAACGCTCAACACGTGGCACACGTCTGCTCGCTTCTTCACTAGAGTGTGCATACACTTTATCATTTTGTTTGTTGAAAGTCCCCTCAACATTAAAAATTTTTTCGTCCGAAAAAAGTATTTCGCGGTATTTTTTTCCCGCGTACCGCCTTAACAAAACCCGGCTTCTTTCGAGTTTGATTTTCTTCAGCCGTGCGTTAAGAAGATGTGCTGTTTTTTTTCTATAAGCACGCAGTCCTAGGTCTTCATTTAACACCCTTTTAATAGTAGTTCTGCTTAGTCCCATCTGCAGAGCCAACATTTTTTGCTTGCGGACAGGATTTTGTTGGATTCGCGCCTTTACTGCTTTGATGACCGCTGGAGTCCGAACAGTACGAGGTCTACCGCTCCTTTTTTCATCTTCTAATCTTGAATCTTCCCTGAATCGTTTGATAGTACGATAAATAAATCTCGGTGGAATTTTCAAATTTTTCAGCAGTTTAAAAATCTCAGTTGGCGCGTAACCGCAACGATGCAATGCAATTACTGCGACTCTGTCTTCTTTGCGCGTCCACTCCATTTTAGAAAATGAACAAAATTCGAGAAACTCTTTGCTTTTATTTTCTTTAAATATTCAATGTTCGAATGCCCATAATATTTTCCTTGGCTTGCATTCTAAATTCGAAATTTTACCTATGTGACAGAACTTATGGCCCGACGAGTAGACAGGTCTTTAAAAATGACATTAAGGTATCTAAAATGACTTTTTCATAAAGTTAATCGTTTAAAAGATATACGCTTCCAAAGTGGTAAAATGTGTGTCCCCCCCTCTAACTTCTATAATAATGAAGTGAAAAATCTAAAAAAAAACCATATGTTGTAGATCTTAATGTAAACTTTCAACCAAAATTAGTTTGAACGAGATCGAGTCAGCAGTTTTTGAGATACAGTATATTTTCTAAAACCGCAAATATAAGTTTGTAATTCATACAAATACTATGAAAAACAAAGTTATTTGGCGTAGTTGTAAAAATTGTAAATAAGCTAGTTTTAGGTTTTTGTTTTTTTTTTTTTTCAAATAAATATATTAAGTATGTTATATTTATTATAGTTACTACGGAACCCTTCATGGGCGAGTCCGAGTCGCACTTGGCCAATGTTTTTTTATTTAGTTTAGTCATTATAACAATGACATAATAAGGCATGATAAAATTCTACCCACTGCACTTTCCATAGATTACTCTAAATATAAAAAAATTGAGATAAGTATATGATGTTCTCGTAATCTAGAATACCAGTTATGATAATATCGACTATAAACAAGAAGAATAATATTTGATGCACAATAAACATAAAGTTACATAAACCAAGCACACAATACATTACATCATAAATTCGAGTGTCGATCCTTAAGTATTACACAGATTTACTTCCTGAATATGTTTTTACTGAGGAAAAGTATGTCGATAGTGTTGAACTGGTTGGTGTAGTGTAGACCAAGTAGAGGTGCGCGCGCGCCGGTGCCTGACGGCGGGCTGCAGCGCGCGCCGAACGTACGTGGACTGTATTTTTTTGTGAGTGGCATCTCGCTATTCAACCTCTAAGGTGGTCGGCTACTTAACCGGGCTTGCCTGTGGTTGCCTTAATTAATAAATTAATTAAAGCCTCTAGCCAGGGCTTATTACAAAACTTACAAACTAGGCGACTACACGCTAAGGGCACCTTACCCCTGTGTGGTACGGACCTTGGCTTAGGGCACATGGTCTGTTCCAGGACCCTACATTATATACATTCTTGACAGTCACTAGCACGATAAAACTGGCGCTTAGCGCCATCTATCGACATTTCTATAGAATTGTTCGAAATTTTCGAGTCAAATACAATTAGTCGACTATTACTCGTAAACTTGTAAAGCCCACTTATGTGTGATAGTTTTCCTTTGAATTTCGTTATATATAGGTACTACTGCCGTGATATTTGAATTTCTAACTACAACCGTTTCGTTGATAGAGGGGGGGGACACTTGACTCTAACGAAAATTGGTACTTTAAAGCTTGATAAGTCACGAACGGTTTACTTAATCAAAAAACGGTCTTAACAAACCCCTAATATTTTTGAAAGACCTATCCAACGATATCCCACACTATGGAAAGAACGAAAAAAAAAAAATTGTCATCTCACTTTACATGTATGGGAGGTACCCTAAATAATTGTTTTTTTTTTTCAAAATTTTATTTTACCACTTTTTCGGCGTCATTAACGTGTATACTCATGCCAAAGTACAACTTTCTAGTACCCGCGCTGCTCTACTTCATATAAAAGTATCACTCACAAAATTCGCTGTCTAAGGAAACTGCAGGAATGGCTGCTAAGTCCAGATGATGGTATGACCGAGACACTGGTACTCTAGTGACACCTCTACTAATTCTATTTCTATTTACACCTAAAACACACATAAGTACATATACACTCATTCTGACACGCATCAATCATGTTTAGAATTTAAGCTGACCACTGTGGTACAGAGGAACACTGACTCCCAACACACAGAGTACTCTAGCTTGGGAGTCAGCAGACTCACATATTGTATATTTCACGCTGCCAAAAAATATATGTACCAATTATTTTCTTTGGAATATTGTATTGGATATTTTAAAGAGTATTGTGGGTAGAATTAGTGATTACTAGCGACCCGCTCCGGCTTCACACGGGTGCAATGTTTATATTAAATATACTATAGAATGCTTTATATACATCGTTGACAGCCTTTTTGTCATTCGACATCCATGTTCTCTTTAGTAAATACTCTTGAAAGTGCGACACATAATTTACCATGGGAAAAACATTCAACGCTCAAATCTAAGCAACATAGGCACGCGCGCCGTGCATCCGCCGGCACCGCGCCGCAACCGCTATGTCCTTGCATTTTAAATCTGTAATATCTTCGAAACCATTTAATTAAATTATATTCTGTAAAGAGCAATATTGATTTATATTAAATGCACAATGTATTTATGGTACTTAATTGGATAAGGATGAATGCTGTATTGCTTAAAATCGCTTCGTAAAATATGCTCATATTTCTCGTAAAAAGTAAAGGATAAAAAATGGTTGTTGTGGGTTATCTATAAGAGATAGACAGATGCCATCGAGGAGTTTTTGTTGACCTTTTTAAGGTGTACAATACTGTAGTACATTATTTTGATCTATCTCGTAGGGTTCAGCAAGCGTTTGCAAAGCAAGCGCAAAAAAATGTGTTTATTTGCGACATCACATTAGAAACCTCAAAAATTATCAGTGTTCCTCTACTATATTATGCATGTTATATACTTAAAAGCCTTCCTATTGAATCACTATTTCTATTGAAAGAAACTGAATCAAAATCCGTTGCGTAGTTTTAAAGATTTAAGCATACATAGGGACAGCGAAGCGACTTTGCTTTATACTATGTATGTTAAGATTAAAATTACTCCATACACGTTTGTAACTTATCCATACTTAATATTATAAATGCGAAAGTAACTCTGTCTGTCTGTCTGTTACCTTTTCACGCCTTAAACGCTGAACCGATTTACATGAAATTTGGCATGGGAATAGTTGGGGACCCTGGGAAGGACATAGGATAGTTTTTACCCTGATGTAAGGTTCCCGCAGGATAGTTTTCGAATTGTATCTTTGTTGCTCTTTCACGCAAAAACTACTGAAACTGATCTCAATGAAATTTGGTAAGGAGACAGTTGACATCCTGTAAGAACACATAAGCTACTTTTTATCCCGGAATTCACACGGATTCGGGATTTACGCGGGGACAACCTCCCACTCGAACGAAGTCGCGGACAAAAGCTATCCATAATTTAATACTAATAATATAACTCCATACTTCCATATCCATATCCATACTATCCATACTTCCATATCCATCCATATTTCTATACTAATTTATTATAATAATACAAAAGTAACTGTCTGTCTGTCTGTCTGTTACCTTTTCACGCCGCTGAACCGCTACCGCTACCGCTGAACCGATTTAGATGAAATTTGGCATGGGAATAGTTTAGGACCCTGGGAAAGACATAGCATAGGTTTCGTCCCGGAAATCATTCCTAAAGGATGTAAAAGGGGTGTTGGAATTTCGTATAGGGAATCAATAATGTCCCCGCCCTACCCACACACATAATACACTTAGACCGCTAAACCGATTTAGATGAAATTTGGTATGGAGATAGTTTTAGACCCTGGAAAAGACAGTATAATTTTATTCCCGGAAATCATTCCTAAAGGATGTAAAAATGGTGTTGGAATTTTGTATAGGGAATCAATGATGTCCCCGCCCTCCCCACCCACATAATACACTTGACCGCTAAACCGATTTGGATGAAATTTGGTATGGAGATAGTTTTAGACCCTGGAAAAGACATAGGATAGTTTTTATCCTAGAAATCATCCCTTAAGGATGTAAAGGGGTGTTGGGACTTTGTATTCCCCCCTCTCAATTCGTTCAAATCCTGTATTCAAGAACCACTCATAACATTTTTTTAAACTACGCAACTGCATGTAGGCTATACAAATCTTCGTTTAGGGCTGGGGTCAAACCCACGTCATGCACCCGTTAACAGTTACACCAACCGTGTCGCTTAAATTTTAACCAATCAAGTTAATATACGAACCATTTCTATTTCAAAATCGGGGCAATATGCGTTTGCCCTTTAGAAAATAGGAGAAAATCGTGTGGCAACAGATATCAACGGGATGATTTATTTGAGCTGAACTGAATCTGAAACTGAAGCTGAAACTGAATCTGAAACTGAATCTGAAACTGTAGCTGAAACTGAAGCTGATACCAAACTGAAGCTGAAACTGAAACTGAAGCTAAAACTGAAGCTGAAGCTGAAACTGAAGCTGAATCTGAAACTGAAACTGAAGCTGAAACTGAAGCTGAATCTGAAACTGACGCTGAAACCAAACTGAAGCTGAAAATGAAACTATAGCTGAAACCAAAGCTGAAGCTGAAACTGAAACTGAAGTTGAAGCTGAAACTGAAACTGAAACTGAAGCTGAATCTGATTCTGAGACGTGAAAGAGTAATTTTGGCACCAACTAACGAAATTGTAGGGCAGATCAACGAAAAGATTATGTCTCATGTGGATTGTGATGTTGTTGAGTATCTGTCCGTCGACAATGTCATGGATACTGTGCCATACAGGCGCATTTGTGTGCTGGGTTGGTGAAGAATTAAAACCACTAGAAGATTCTTGAAGTTATCTTCCTTTATTTTCTTGAGTGTTTCTTCTTGTTACAATTTTGCCCGCAAACTGTGTCGAACCGGTTTTTATATCTTTGTGTGTGGCATCTCGCAGGTCAACCTCTGAGGTTGTCGGCTGCTTAACCGGACTTGCCTGTGGTTGCCTTAATTAATAAATAAATTAAAGCCTCCAGCCAGGGCTTATTAAAAAACTTACAAACTAGGCGACTACACGCTAAGGGCACACCCTGTGGGGTACGGACCTCGGCTTAGGGCGTCGCAGGGGAGGGCAGCTAGGGACAGGCTGGATCATATCATTATTATTATTAATAAGGGAATTTAAAGCTACTGGCTCAGCGTCGCGGGCTGGCTCTGGCAAGGGTCGGGGTGGACTATTACGGGGACGTCGCGGCGGGCCTCGGCGGCGAGGACGGAAGGACGGTCGGTTTTTGTGTTTGTGTGCCACTGTACTTGTTTCCCTACGGCTCTCTTGGAGCAGGGTGATTGCGTCATCGGGAGTGACTAGGGTATGCCTTGGTCGGCGAATCTTAGAGATACGCGAGGGTTCGTATTGGGCGGCCGATACGATAAGGGGATTCCTATGTTGGATTGAAGTTTCAAAGAAACGCTTGGAGACACGTTTCATGAACTGCTGGATGGTGGGCATCTTGAGATCTACGTGAAGAAGCTCATTTCGAACATAAAAGGGGGCTCCCGTGACTCTACGGAGGAATCGGTTTTGGAGGGTCTGCATCTTGTGGAGGAGGTAGGGCTTTGCGTGTGCGAAAACAACGCAGGTGTAGGTCATGATGGGACGGATGACCGCGGTGAAAATACGCAGCTTGCACCTGAGTGATAACTTGCTGCGAGAACTAAGAATGAAATGGAGCCTGCCTAGAGCGAAAGCGGCGCGCGAACGTGCCTGCTTTATGTGCTCAGCGAAGGAGAGGTGTCTATCGAGGACCACGCCTAAGTATTTGGCTTGCTTTTCCCAAGGGATCGGCTTGCCGTACATGGTAATCGGACGGGGGGAGGGTGGGTTTATCCGCGGTTTAGAAAAGAGGACTGCCAGGCTTTTATCTGGATTGACTTCGATTCTCCATTTCCGGAACCACTTGGCCAGAGTGTTTGCGGAAGTTTGGAGAGTGCGAGCGTGTCGAACCGGTTTTTTTTTTTTTTTTTGTGTTTGGCATCTCGCAGGTCAACCTCTGAGGTTGTCGGCTGCTTAACCGGGCTTGCCTGTGGTTGCCTTAATTAATAAATTAATTAAAGCCTCCAGCCAGGGCTTATTAAAAAACTTACAAACTAGGCGACTACACGCTAAGGGCACCCCCTGTGGGGTACGGACCTCGGCTTAGGGCGTCGCAGGGGAGGCCAGCTAGGGACAGGCTGGATCATATCATTATTATTATTAATAAGGGAATTTAAAGCTACTGGCTCAGCGTCGCGGGCTGGCTCTGGCAAGGGTCAGGGTGGACTATTACGAGGACGTCGCGGCGGGCCTCGGCGGCGAGGACGGAAGGACGGTCGGTTTTTGTGTTTGTGTGCCACTGTACTTGTTTCCCTACGGCTCTCTTGGAGCAGGGTGATTGCGTCATCGGGAGTGATTAGGGTATGCCTTGGTCGGCGAATCTTAGAGATACGCGAGGGTTCGTATTGGGCGGCCGATACGATAAGGGGATTCCTATGTTGGATTGAAGTTTCAAAGAAACGCTTGGAGACGCGTTTCATGAACTGCTGGATGGTGGTCATCTTGAGGTCTACGTGAAGAAGCTCATTTCGAACATAAAAGGGGGCTCCCGTGACTCTACGGAGGAATCGGTTTTGGAGGGTCTGCATCTTATGGAGGAGGTAGGGCTTTGCGTGTGCGAAAACAACGCAGGCGTAGGTCATGATGGGACGGATGACCGCGGTGAAAATACGCAGCTTGCACCTGAGTGATAACTTGCTGCGAGAGCTAAGAATGAAGTGGAGCCTACCTAGAGCGAAAGCGGCGCGCGAACGTGCCTGCTTTATATGCTCAGCGAAGGAGAGGTGTCTATCGAGGACCACGCCTAAGTATTTGGCTTGCTTTTCCCAAGGGATCGGCTTGCCGTACATGGTAATCGGACGCGGGGAGGGTGGGTTTATCCGCGGTTTAGAAAAGAGGACTGCCTGGCTTTTGTCTGGGTTGACTTCGATTCTCCATTTCCGGAACCACTTGGCCAGAGTGTTTGCGGAAGTTTGGAGAGTGCGAGCGATGGCATCGGGTTTAAGACCGGTATAATAGATAGCCGTATCGTCGGCGAATAGGGCTAGCTGGGTATTTTTATGCTTGGGAATATCACTAGTGATTAGCGTGAAAACGAGGGGGGATAGTACGGAGCCTTGAGGAACTCCTGCGCGAATGGGATGGGGGGGAGAGCTCCCCCTCAATTCGATAACGAAAGGTGCGATTCGATAAAAAGTCCCGTAGGATGAGCACGAGACGGTCAGGCACGCCGAGTTGGTATAGCTTATAGATTAAGCCATTGTGCCAGACTTAGTCGAACGCTTTCGCTATGTCAAAGAATAAGGCTCCCGTTATTGCGCCCCGTTGGAAGCCGGCGCTGACGTGTTCTACGATGCGGTGGACTTGTTGGATACATGAGTGTTCGGTTCTAAATCCGAACTGCTCATTGGGTATTAGACTCTTTGTTTCGGCAAAATCTTTGAGCCGCTTATATATAAGCCTTTCATAGATTTTACCGAGGACGTTGAGTAAGCTAATGGGACGGTAGCTAGACGGGTCAGACTTGGGCTTGCCTGGTTTGGGAATACCTATGACGGTGGCCTGTTTCCAGGTTGTAGGGAACATATTATTGCTCAATGCGCCATTGAAGATGGCAGTCATTAGCACTATAAGCTGGGCGGGGAAAAGTTTGAAAACCCTATTGGTGATGCCGTCGGAGCCAGGGGCTTTTCGCGGTTGGAGACTTTTAATGATATCCTGGACCTCATCAGGAGTGATGGGGGCCAGTGGATTATCGGGATCTTCGACGGGCGGAAGGGAAGTTCTACGTTCGACTTCAGCGTTCACCATATCGAGGTGGGCTTGGTCTACTGGTTGAGAGCTGGGAGAACACTGGGACTCTAGGCTGTCGGCTAGGCATTCTGCTTTTTCAGAGTTATCGAAGGCGATACTCTTATCGGGACGAATGAGAGGAGGCATTGTGGCCTCTTCAGTGGATCGTAACTTCCTCTGAAGCTGCCAGAAGGCAAGATGGGTGGGCTCAAGTTCGCTCAGCATCTTGTCCCAGCTCGCATTACGCTGCTCGGCAATGCGTTTCCTTACAGCACGCTGTAAGTTGCGCATGTGAGCTTTGTTTGCGGCGCAGGGAAAAGCGCTGTACGCGCGGATGGCTGCGTTCTTCTCGGTTATCAGATTCCGTACATCGTCCGGGAGTTTCCAGCGGTGGTCTTCCACTACAGGAACTTCCCTTGAACAATCGTTCAGGACTGATTGTACGTGATCTGTAAGCGAGTCGATCGCCGCCGTCGTGTCAGCGACTGAGACTATGTGGTCAGGAATGGTGTCCAATTGTGGCGACGTGGTGGGTTTCAGTTTTTCACTTACTTTCCTCCAGTCGGTGATCAATTGGGTCGGAGGAGGTTGGGTAGGATCATGGTTACCCGAGCGGGAACCTAGGTGTAGGATAACGGGACGGTGATCCGAGTTAAGCTCGTGAAGCGCTTCTATGGAGTGTAAACGGAGGTTTACATTCTTTAGGAGCGCCACATCGAGGACATCGGGCCTATGGTTGGTGTCGTGTGGGTAGTGGGTGGGAGTCATCGGAGCGATGACGTCATAGTTTAGGGTCGCGCCTAGGTTATACACGATTCTGCCTCTGGCATTTGTCGTGTTGCTGTTCCAAGCGGGGTGTTTGGCGTTGAGATCGCCCGCTAGTAAGACGGAGTCACTTAGGCCGAAGAGAGTCGTGAGATCGCTGGTGAGCGCGATAGGATCGTCTGAAGCAAGAGACGCGACCGATGGTGGGGGATGGTAGGCAGAGATGATGGTTATCGGAGGATGACCAGTCATGCCTAGTCGACAGGCAGAGTACTCTAGGTGAGAGAGAGGCGTGGGTGGGGTCAGAGGGATGCAGTATAACTCCTTCCTATAATAAATAAGGGTACCGCCGCCGTGGCAGCGTGTTCTGTCATTGCGAACTAGACGGTAATTCGCAATTTTGGGGTCAGCGCGGTGGGGTTTCAAAAGGGTCTCCTGTATAAGGAGGACGTCTAATTGGTGGTCGCGGAGGAATTTAGTTATTTCGGCGCGTTGGTTGAAAATGCCATTGGCGTTGAAAAAACCTAATTTGAGGGATCGAGGCCTAGTGTGATTTGTGCGTTGGGAATCCATTGGATCAGTCCATCGCATCCATCTGGTCGAGGCCTAGCACGACATCACTGTGTGTGCTGAATATTTGGCTGTACATTTCCGTCGTAATTTTGCCGTTATTCTGCTGCTCGGCAGCCAGAAGGGCATCGCGGAGAGACCTGGCTTGGCGGGTCATAAATATTTTATAGTGGCGCAGTAGAGTCTGGGCGCAAGACTCGCCGTTCCCGACGGGTGAGGGTTTGGGCGGTTGTTTGGCTGCAGGAGCAGCAGTGGTTTGAGGCGCGGATTTGGGACTGGTTGTGGCCTCTGGAGCCACGGCTATAGGCAGGATCTGCGCTGTGATGGGTATATCCATCAGTGCCTGCAAAGGTTTGGCAGGGGCCAAGGAGGGAAAGGCTTTTTCGTGGTTTAGCCTGTTCCACGGGGATGGTCTCTGAGGAGCTAGACGTTGGGGAATTTGAGAGGAAGGTGCCTCTCTTTGTTGGCGGGTGTTGGCGCGCTTCGCTAATTTAGGAGCGAGTTTGGGGGCTTTGGGACAGCCGCGGTAGTTTGCCGGGTGACCGCTCTGGCTGCAGAGAACGCAGCTGGGTGGTTCCGAACAGAGGGTTCGGTCTTTGGGCCGAGGGCAGTCCGCAGTGCTGTGCTCGCCCAGACACTTGACGCATCTGGGAGTCGCATAGCAGTTGCTCTGCGCATGGCCATACAGTTGGCAACGGTGGCATTGTCCCACTGTTGCGGTTTTGTAGGGCTTTTCAATTGAGATACCGGATAGGGAGCAAATGGACTTAATCTTGAAAATCGGGTGATGACCTTCGGTTGGTTCACAAATGACAAGAACCATGTCGTACAATTCACCGCCTCTCGCTTTATGTAAGCGATGGACGGCGATCACTGGTATACCTTGATCGGCAAGGTCGTCTTTAATATCCTGTACAAGGATTTCTTTAGGGACACGTTTAATAATTACACGAGTGGGCGTGTCCTCGGGGAAGGAGAAAGTGTGAAAGGAAATATTCCTTTCACGGAGGGCGCGATATAGTTCCCTATAATCGTTCGACGTAGGGACGGTGACTTTAATGCCATTTTGGCAGGCACGGGCGCTTGTGTAGTTGATCTTTCGATCAACACACATCTTGGACACATCAGTCCCTTTCCCCTTGTCTTGGATGTAAAAGGGGGGCGGAGGGCGTTGCTTCCTTTGGGCTGAGGAAGTTTGGGCTATCGGGCTGGGGGGACGAGTATTCTGCACGCGAGCAGAGGTAGTTGGGACGGGGCTAGCGGGTCGAACGGGCGTTTGAGTTGGGGACGGGGGCGACGCGGTGGTATTTTTGGCCTTGCTGGCCTGGGAGGTTTTCCCTTTCTTCCTGTTGCCGCCGGTGACGACTTGAAAGTCGTCTTCCGAGGACGAGGGGCATGATGACAAATCATTGTCAGAGTTGTTATTGGACACAGGTTCGGTGGTGTCCATTTCACGGAATTCAACTGCAGCGCACACCTGCGCGGCGTCCATTGTTCTATGAACAATAGGATTAGTAGGTGGGCCGGAAACAATGGATGATTTCGGGAATTGGACGGTCGGCACGATATTGTCGGCGGGCGGGAGCGATAGAGGGCTATCTACCTGGACGTCGTTCGTTGTTCGATGAACAATGGGATCAGAGTTGATAAACACTTCCGTGAATTGACCAACCGGAATGCCTTGATCAGCAAGCGGGGGAGATAATGGGCTGTCAAGCGCGTCACTAAAATCAGCAACGTTGGCTTCGGTAGCCGGAGGACAGTTAGCGATTTCACGCTGGATTTTTCCGCCATATTTGGCGGAAATAGCAGGGTTTTCCTTAAGTATTTCATGTGTCGAACCGGGCTAAATGTTCTTAATTTATACAAATTTCGCTAAGAAAATGTAGGCTCTATGATTGGTTGACCAATAAGAATACAGAATTTTTATCCAATCAGAATCAAGAACAGCTATCTCTTATTTACTTACGTTATGTACTCATTATATACCAAAACTAAAAATCTAAGCACTGTGATTGGTCAGCCAATCAGAACAAAGTATTTTTAACCAATCAGGAGAAGGCGCACTTTGCTTAGCTGCTGCGAAACTTTACCGTAACGAGAGCCGTTGCATATTTTTGGCAATTTTCACTATTTTTACGCTATTTTCATGGGTAAAACTATATATATTTCGATTCTAAATCACAAGATCTAACTAGAATAAATATAAAATCTACAAAAAACATAACATTTAAAGATATACTCCTATTGTACTAATGTTTACCTCTAGTTCTATGTACATACATTCACGAAACTATCTAATCCTTATAGTAATCGCTTAAAACTATTATTTTTCGTATTTAAAACTATTAAATAGAACTAAAACTATTAAACACAAAGTCTATAATCATTCCGTTAAGTGTCTATCACTGTCTATTCACTATATCTGTTCATTATGTATGTGTTTACTATATATCACTGTTCACTATATATCACTGTCCCGCACAGATACAAAGCAAGTGACGTCGTACTCTGTAGAGTTTATCAACTCTCTGGAATTGTCAGGGTACCCCATCACATTATTTGAGGCTTAAACTTGGTGTCCCAGTCCTGTTGATGCGTAATCAGGGCGCACCAAGGCTCTGTAATGGCATGCGACTACAAATTACATACACCTTGGATGCAATGTTTTCAAGCAATAATTATGACAGGAACAGCAAGCGGTGAAAACGTATTTATTCCTCACATTCAGTTCGAAAAACTCTAATTTCCCCATTGCATTCGCAATGACCATAAACAAAGCTCAAGGACAGACACTGAAAGTCACAGGTGTACATTTAGAAAAAGACTGCTTTTCTCATGGGCAATTGTATGTGGCGTGTTTACGAATATCAAGCGTACAAAATCAACACGCCAAGGACGGGAAAACCAGAAACGTAGTTTACAAAAATGTATTGTAAACTACGTTTTTGGTTTTAAAAAGATAAATTTTTAATACTAACTGTCTGTCTGTTTTTGGAGATGGATGGACATTGGTGATGGTTTTTTTATATTATATGCGTATTTTAACCACCCAAAAAGGTGTACAGATTGGCAACTAGAATTACTGACAAAGTGTAAATCAACGCGGGCGAAGCCGCGGGCAAAAGCTAGTTGGCTATAAGGTTAAGTATAAGATACTACAAAAACATTGTTTAAGAGCTGTGGGTTTAGCTATATTTCTTTTTAATTCAGAAATAGCCCACTCTTGACCTCGATCTCGCCTGATGGTAAGCGATAGATGAGGTCTACGATGTGACGAGCGAGCCCAGAGGATGCCTGTTTACTCTTGCTTTAAAGGCTGAAAGGTCATAAGTGGCAGGGAACACAGAAGCCGGCCGAGAATTCCACATCTTGGCTGTGCGTACAATAAATGTGGAGGAGAAGCGCTTGGTACGACAAGACGATATATCAACCAAGTGTGGATACATTACTAGTAATCTTGTTAACCCTCCAACTAAGGTAAATATACTTGTGTCTAGAGTAGGTTCACGGCAATAGTGTAATGGGTGGGGTTCAAACCCGCGACCTCTCGATCAGAAATCCGACATCTTAGACGTTAAGCTTATTTTTGACTGTAAATAAAGTTATTATGTTATGTTACAGTGAAATGTTTTGCGGCCAACATTAAACAGAGTCACGACATCCACGAGCATTCATCCTGCCTGCAAGGTTACGAGATCGTATTTTCATACAATGTAGGTGTTATGAGACTTTCGTCATATGCACTTTAGTGAATTATAATATGCGAAATCCTCTAATAATGGCTACTCAAGGTCGAGATACTTATGGACGTTGGATTTCAGTTAGAACATAAAATCAAAATGCAAATCAATTTGGTCGCCACAACTTTCATAATCCTAAGTATTTGTTGTAGGAGGGAAGATATCTCGCAAAAAAAACGCGGAGTACTGCAGTAATTCTCACGGGATCAGGATTTACGCGGGAAAACCCTCCCAAGCGAACGAAGTCAAGGGCAGAAGCAAATAATAAATAATTAGTACCATAAAATGGGGGGAATAGGGTCTAGCTAGGGGGTGAATTAGGACAAACCTCAAGTTTTATTTGCGACCTTATTCACACATTTATGTTACGTGTTACACTTTGTTGTAGGATTTAAATTTGAAGCTTGCAATATTTTTTCTATAATCTGACTACTCTCAGTCATCCTGTCATAAGTATTTTATAAAAAAAACGTAGTTACTTCAAAACATTGGATCAAAGTTGTGTGAAATTTGCTCCGTAAAACATTTTAATTTTCTCTGGTGTTGTAGATTTGTACTAGAAGTGAAGTTTTTACCATTATTTTCAGTTGTTTCGGAACGGATTAAGCTATAATGTAAGGGATATAATCTTATTGTTTGTCCTTTAGTTAAACAAATTTTTACTAAAGTAGACTTGAACAATAATTGGAGGGATAAGGGTCGAACTATGGGGTGTATAGGGTCGTAGATGAGGGGAATCAGGTCAGGAATGGGTTTAATAGGTACCCGATTAGGCTTAATTAGGACGGCTATGGGTGAATTGGGTTTTTGTTTCTAGGGTTTTCGCAATCTCCAAATTACATAAAACGTAACTTAATAAAAGTGTTGAAAGGTACCTAATACATATACTTAACTGACTGAGTATCTTTACCTACCTACACATTTATTTAAATTAGTCTCCTGGTAATAATTGATTAGTTGATTAATATTTTTTTTTATTACGGATGAGCCCGTTCTTGACCTCGATATCGCCTGATGGTAAGCGATTGATAAAGTCTACGATGTGACGAGCGAGCCTAGGAGATGCCTATTTACTCTTGCTTTAAAGGCTGAAAGGTCATAAGTGGCAGGGAACGCAGAAGCCGGCAGAGAATTTCACAGCTTGGCTGTGCGCACAATAAATGTGGAGGAGTAGCGCTTGGTACGACAAGACGGTATATCAGCCAAGTGTGGATGATACCCAGCCGTGCGTCTGGTAGACCGGTAGTGAAATGGAGATGGAGGAATCAGGTCATGGAGCTCTGTTGTTTCTGCCTATTTTTTTTTTCTAACTTTATGATAATATATTAGGACATTTAAAAAAATGGTAGGTATATGTCAAGTACGTAACCTAAAAAGACACTACCTACCAGGTAGGTAATGTAGGTACCTACCTATTGAGTATGAAAGTGTCAGCCCTAGCGAAAAACTCTATTAACCCCTTAAGCGACCCGATTCACCCCAACGCCTGGGTGAATAGGGACAAATGAGTTTTTGTAACTTTTTTATGATTATTCTTTAATAAACCATATCTTAATGCATTATAAATGAAAATTTAAACTACCGGAACCATTATGATCTCCGTTTTATTACTATAACTACAAAAAAAAAACCGGTCAGGTGCGTGTCGGGCCACGCGCAGTGTAGGGTTCCGTAGTTTTTATAACAGCCAAGTGCGTGTCGTATTCGCTGACTGTTCGTTTTGTACCATTTTTTTTTGTTCCGAGGTTGGAATCCTCATGGATGTCCTCCGCCCTGGGGCGGGCGAAGGGGTCTGTCAGACTCTTAACTAACTAAAACCACCCCGTGTTCCTTCGTACACATGCGCCGGGGGCTGCGGGAACGCATAAGTATTCAACATCGCGGCCCCCGACTAGTGCCGGCACGCCTCTGCAGGCCCAATCTTTTTTTTTATATAATTCTTCTTTTTATAAAACTTCTGAGAAGGGCGCGCGTGGAACAAAACGCGCCGCCACCTCGGGTCTCGTGTTATAGGGGACGGTGGGTATCCCCAAGCCCACCGTCCCTGGACCCATTTAGGGGGGCCGCCAGAGGGCATTGTCTGCCCTCTGTCGACGCCCGGTGCGCCTTCTGCGACATGACAACTTCGCAGAAGGAGATCACCGCATCCCAAGACGCTGCGCCGCTGGCCATGGAACGAATCACAGCCGGCAGCGACAGGTCGTTTCCCACTTCTGAAACGAGGGCACGGCGCGGCTCCTCCCAAGCTGCATACTCTGCCAGCGTATGCCGCGCCGTGTCCTCCCGACAATGGACGCAGTGATGACACCGAGCGTCTGGCTCTCTGCCTATGCGGCGCAGGTACTTCCCAAAGCAGCCGTGACCCGAGAGCACCTGCGTCGCCCTAAAAGATAAAGAGCCGTGCCTCCTCCCAAGCCAGTTATCGAGCACTGGCCGGGCCGCCTCGATAGTAACGAGGCCGGCGGTAGGGCACATAAGCCTGTCCCGCCATTCCGCCAACAGGATCGTTCCAGGACCAAGCTCTAACTAAAAGCCAAACATGACTACCTAACTAATTTGACTTCCTATACAAATCCTCACCTGATCCGACAATTTTGCACGGAAAGTTTTAATTTTTTTTAGAGATTTGTATAAAACTTGTCATAGCCGGTGTTTTGAATTTAAATACGGACACAGAGCTACACTACTCAATCGTCACAAGAAACTAGCACGATACAACTGGCGCTTAGCGCCATCTATCGACATTTCTATGGAGTTGTTCGAAATTTTCGAGTCAAATACAATTGGTCGACTATTACTCGTAAACTTGTAAAGCCCACTTATGTGTGATAGTTTTCCTTTAAATTTCGTTATATATAGGTACTACTGCCGTGACATTTGAATTTCTAACTACAACCGTTTAGTTGATAGAGGGGGTGGACACTTGACTCTAACGAAAATTGGTACTTTAAAGCTTGATAAGTCACGAACGGTTTACTTAATCCAAAAACGTTCTTACCAAACCCCTAATATTTTTGAAAGACCTAATCAACGATATCCCACACTATGGGAAGAACGGAAAAAAATTATCATCTCACTTTACATGTATGGGAGGTACCCTAAATAATTGTTTTTTTCAAAATTTTATTTAACCACTTTTTCGGCGTCATTAACGTGTATACTCATGCCAAAGTACATCTTTCTAGTACCAATGGTTTTTGAGCTAAACCGCGGACAGACGGACAGACAGACGGACATGGCGAAACTATAAGGGTTCCTTGTTGACTACGGAACCCTAAAAACGATAAAAATCAATGTCGAACTTAAAAAGTGTCCCGATTCCCCCCATTTTACGGTATTTAATAAAGAATAAATAAGGACTCGCCAGCTCACAGATAAGCCCTAAGAGGCTTTCATGTGTGGCAAAACATAGTATAATATATTATGTGAAGCGTTTTGCATAAAATAAATAAACAAGTTAATTAGCCCATAATGTTGGCACTGCTGGACTTAGGTCTCCTCTGCTCGAAGGGATAGGCCGCAATCAGTAGCGGTTTTTTTTATTGATAATAGGTTCGCGTTTGATCATCATCTCACCTGATGGTAAGTGATGATGTGGTCGGAGATGGAGCACGCTTACCTAGAAGTAACCTATTCACTCTTGACTTAAATACGCCTAGGTTATAGCTATCGGGAAACACAGACTCCGGCAGAGAATTCCACTCCTTAGCCGTACGCACAATGAAAGTATTCCCAAAACGTTTAGTGCGTATGGGTGGGATGTCCACCATGTAACGATGGCGCATCGCCGTTTGTCTTGTAGTCCGATGATGGAAAGAGCTTCGTGAAATTAGATTGTGTAATTCCATCGCACACTCCCGAAATGTGACCTATAGAAAGCCGATAGACTTGCAACTCATCGTCGATATTCATGGCTCTGGAGCTTTGACTCGACCAGTGCATTGTTGCCAATGAGTCTCTTGGCCCGTTTCTCAATAGAGTCAAGCGCGTCCAGTTGGTACCGGATAACGTAGAATATTCCGGTGTCCTTGGGATGACCTCCTCCGCCGCTATGAGAGAAGTTATGATGAAACTTGCGGTCGACACGACCTATAGCTCACAACTTACGGATGTAACCACTGGCCTACCATTGCTCACAATACTGCTAGTATTCATCTTACTATGTTACTTATTTCTAATATTATATAAATAAATGCGAAGTTTTGTGAGGATGGATGTAAGATGTATGTATGTTTGTTACTCTTTCACGCAAAAACTACTTGGTTATGAATAACACTTTTACATGTATTTTTTTTGTGTTTTAAGTTAAGCTAGATGAGGTCGGTGTTTCCTGACTACTCTGAGAAGAAACACCGAAACAAACTCAGAGGTCAACGTCTCTTTTAAAGTCCATACAATTCGTATTTATCAAACCATATGAGAAGCATGAAGGTTCATGTCTGTTGTGTCTTTCTGGAATAACACACATTAATGATATTCCGCTTTAAGGTACAAGTTGTAACTTAGGCTCCTCGCGCAGCGCGCGGCCCTCTCTGTTAGCTAATGTGTTACAATAGCAACGCAAAAGGTTAAGGAAATTGGCCCATTCTTAAAACTTACCTAAGTATTAAAGATTAATAAATTATGGTTGACGCAACCGCTGAGTGTGCCACATTACTTAATACATTCTGGTAGATTATTTGCACACGGCTATGAGACACGTCATCTTCACTACTCGGTAGTGATTTGAACTCGTTACGCAAGCATCGAATAATCCTAACTAGGATATGTCTAATATTATCAATGCGAAAGTGGGCCTGTTGTAACAGTATGCCGAATGAGCTACATTCATTTCGATGAATTCGGGCACAATCACCGATACTAGAGCAACGCAAGAGCTGATGTGAGCGACACATGCTCGGTGCAGTCGCGGCTCACAGCTCCGCTCGTCGCTCGCTCGCGTGAGGGCGCGGCGATCCAACGGATTCAGATGATGATACCTAACGATCCCAACAAACAAGCCTCGTCCTGTCCGAAGGTTACATTTTTGTAGGAAAATAAAATTCTGAAACAAACTGAAGCGCCACCTCGCGTCCTTGTGTAATCCTGCCCAAAACATGAAAACATGAAACCTCGCATCTCGATTGAAGCTCGTTCCATCGTAGACCTCATCCAAACGCTTACCGTTAGGTGTGATTAGGGACAAGAGCGAGCTCATTCATAATAAAAGAAAACAAATGCTCAGCGTGCGCCAGCTGTTAGCAGGAGAACACTCACAAACAAACATGACACAATTATTTCACTTATAACTTGCTCTGCCCGCCACTTCGTTCGCATGTAAGTCGGTTCTGTGGAAATTCCACGGTTAAAAGTATTCAATATTTTGCCATATAACCTCTTCGATCCTCATAAAAATCAGCTAAAGTGAAAGTTCCAAGTAAAATGGGCAGCTGTTCCGTGCAAACTGACAGACAAAAAAAAAAGTTTGATTGAAATTTTTATGTCTATTAAGCCATTTATTTCCACTTCAATATGAAATTATACATTAAAAAAGTTGGTACAAAACTTATGTAAGTAAACGTCAGTCTGGTTTTGAAGCGGCGCCAGTAGTCCAATAGCTAAGGTATCAGCCTTGTGTCCGAGAGGTCGTGGGTTCGAATCCCACCCATTACACTATTAAGTTAACCTAATCCAGACACAAGCATGATAATATTTATTTATTTAGGAGGGGTTAACAAGTTCTCTTTAAAAAGTATGTATAGGTTTGTTCAAATAGTCGCCGAGTTCGCATTTCGTTTCCTTACTTTTATTTTTTTGTGTTTAAGTTCGTTGCATCTTTTTACGGTATTCAAATAAACTTATTTAAAAAAATCTAAAAAACCCGACTGCTCAACTGAAGTGTAAGAAACAAGAACATTTTTATTTTTAAAAGTGACAAGCAGGCGGGACCCAATTGAACATATTTTTTTAATTAAAATGAGATGAGTCCGCCTGCTTGTCAGTTTTAAAAATAAAGATGTTCTTGTTTCTTACACTTCAGTTGAGCAGTCGGGTTTTTTAGATTTTTTTAAATAAGTTTTTTTTTTCAACTTTTTAGTTTTCCCGGTCGTGTCACATTGGCACTCCACCGGATTCAGAAAGTGAGTCCATATTTTTAAACTTTCTCATTGTGTTATTTTGCTAGTATTACACTAATGATAAATATGATATACTTTTTTGAAATCCTTATGTTAAGTTCTTTAATTTGATACCCATATTGTAGTATTTGAAAAAAAAAATTTTTTTTCACCATCTATAATGGCTTCGCAAAGCCGCCATGTATAATTTTTTTAAATGTCACCTATCTAAGAACACTCGGGCTGTTAAGACAAATCTAACTATACTAGCTGAACGGATTCACACAATTGAGGTATACCTCAATTGTGTGAATCCGTTCAGCGGTTCTGGAGATATGAGGTAGTAAAGAATATTACATACATACATACATACATACAAGACACGCGCGAAAAACATAACCCTTCCTTTGCAGTCGGGTAAAAAAGGAGTATGTAAGGGTAAGTCGAGGGGAACCCTCAAATCTTGAAAATCGAGCATATATTGTTTTTCATATAATTTCTAATGCAATTCAGATATTTGTGTCTGGTAGTCAATACATCATTAACACCTGAAAGTTTCTAAAAGAGTCCATCTCAAAAGTATTGATCCATTTTAGATGGGGTGTTCACTGTTGAAATAATTATTTTGTAGAGTAAGGTTAAGTGTTAAAATTATTAGGATCTGATGAGGGTCTTTGGAGGCAGGCAATGAAACTCTTCAATAGCTAACAGCATAAAATCTGTTATAGCTGCGATCTTTTGCAAACGTTTCTTTATTCATTATTTTTTTATAAAAACAGAATTGGCAATGTGGGTAGAATTCATATGACTAGTAATCTAAAGCATTTTAAATATGGCGCTTTCGGACAAATTCCATTGAAAAATATATATTTAGATCAAGTTCTTTTTCGTGTAAAACAGAGTAGTTTTTGTTAGAGCATGGTACGGAGCTTTCGGTCAGCTATCCGACTCGCACTTGGCCGGTTTTTTTTTTGAGCAGCCGTTTATGATATACAACGTTTTAAAACGAATTTCGAGGGCCATATTCTTTCAAACCCATGGAGTGGGGTGTCAACATTACAAGGACCGATATATTCAAAACTAAACAGAAATGGTCGGGATAATTTTATTAGCTTATAACCGTCTGATGACGCTACCACTTATATGTATAGTGCAGGCTAGTAATAATAGATTAAGTGCAAAGGACGACCTTAGCTGTGATGGATTAAAGTTCTAATTTACTTGCTAAAGGTAAAGCTTATGTTGCTTTAAGCAGAGCAAGGTCAATAAAAGTAGAAGGCTTAGCTATTTGTGCAATTGATCCGATTAAACTTCTAAATAACCTTCACGACTAAAATTCCTTGCTAGAATTAAATATTCTGCGAATTATTATTAATTACTTTTTATTTGTTAATATTTTTAGATATTACATCTAAAAATATTAACATTGTTGTGTGTGTAAGTCTTTGTAGGCATGTGTGTATGTCAATATTGTGTTGTATATGATGTGTGTTAATATTTTCATCTTGAGTTAGTAGGATGTTTGGGATTATTTCGACATTCTTCTTGTTCTTCGGGTCACGTTGGCAACTTGATTAACATTTTATGACTAAATTTAAAATTAATATAATATAATAATATTCTATAATATAATATTCCACAACTTTTTCACACAACGCCATCTAGTCCCAAACTAAGCAGAGCTTGTGGTATGGGTACTAGACAACTGATAAACATACATATATATTTCTAAATACATACAATTTAAAAATAAATTGCACCCAGACAAAGAACAAATGACCGTGCTCATCACACAAACATTTGTCCTAGGTGGGAATCGAACCCACGACCTTGCGCACAGCAGTCAGGGCTACTGACCACTATACCAACGGGCCTGTCTTATATTGGTTATATCATAATATGGTTCAGTATCTCGAATTTAGTGACATGGTTACAAATATGTCCATTAGTTTTGCGATGTCCATTTTTAGTCTATACTAATATTATAAAGCGGAAAAGTTTGTTTGTTTGCTTGAACGCGCTAATCTTCGAAAGTACTGGGTGGATTTGGATGAAATTTGGTATGGAAGTAGCTTGAAGCTTGAGGAAGGTAATAGGCTACTATTTACGCGACTCCAAAAAAGAAGAGTTATGTTTTTACCGTGATAGAATCCACGGGAGCGAAGCCCCGCGTGAGTACTAGTTGTTAAAAATTTGTGTTTGGGAGTAGTATTATATATTTTTTATTTATTATTTTTTTAGCATTTAAAAACAATAGCGCTTCAATTTTACAGAGTTATACAATTCAAATCCACGCTAATGACTGTACATTTACATACATTTTAATTATATGTATTATTATATTTTTTAATTCATAATTCCTATAAACAATAGCTTCCACTACACTGTGTTCACGCTTTCAATTGAGTGTAGTAGAGTTGTGTATGTATGTGTTCGTAGGTATAGTGACACGCACACACCCCCGGCTGGCTCGCGCTGTTCCTCTGGACTGGCCACTTGACATACTTCAGGTGGCTGTAGTGGCAATGCTCCGCCTGATTTGTCCAACTGCCACTTGTTTCATTATTTTAGGATTGCTAATCACTTGGGAGAATGATGCCACTGGGTCATTTGTATCTATAGATATGGAAGCGGTTCAGTAACCTGAGTATGGTTGCTGAGCAGGTGGCCTGTGAGGACCAGCTCGCTCTAACACTTGCGACATTGCGACACGAGCTGCGCTGGCTTTCGCAAGTGCACGCGGGACAAGAACCTCAGCTGACGCACATGACACGGCCTTTAAGTTGACACCTGATCGTCAGAAATTAGTTAAGTTTTGAAACATTTTATTTATAGAGACATTAAAAAATAAATCTTTTACATTATCGTTAATTAGCTGCCCCACATATCGTGAGAAAACTCAATCTTATTAACACGTTCAGAGTTGTGTGGTTCTTTTGAGAAGCAGAGCCCATAAACGACCAGCCAGGCTGAGCTAGTTTTCTATGAGAAAACTAGCTGTGCCCCGCGGTTTCACCTGCGTTAATCAACATCGACATAATACAAACTTTTATCTTCTTTTTCAACCCATTAAGGGAAGATTTTTGAAAAAAAAAAATAGTAGTTTAATCCTGGGCAGCGGTACTTTAGCCGTGAAAAAGTAACAGACAGACAGAGGGACAGACAGATCTTCGCATTCATAATATTAGTATGGTTAAGCCGCTTTCCGAAGGAATTCGTGGCTACAAACTACTTCATGTTGTATTTCTGTGTCCAGCAGTATCCGTATGATGACCGACACTAGGTCCACATTCATCTGTTCCCGCGCTGGGAGCTGGCACGGGGGTCGCAGCTCGCAGGCGGACGCTCACTGCAGTGGCGTGCGCGGGTCGCGGCCGCGCGGCTATAAACACCCGCGCGGAGGGTATCACGAGCCTCTGTTCCAGTTATTATGATTTAGTGGAACGTTGCACAAGCGCCACCTTGTCGCGGGTCACGCGGCAGACACGCGCCGCGACCAACATACCACACAGCAATCACTTCACATCTAGTAGGAACGACATCATTGTATCAGGAAGATAACATCGTATGTTACCCGGCCGCGTAACATAGGCCGGGCGGGTGCCACATGATGCCGGCTCGCACAAAAAATAACCTAATTAATATTATCCTCATAACGAATCGTGTCCGGCGTGACGTAACAGTTACGTGCGGCCTGAGAGATGGAACTGTAGCAGTCGTCCGAGTGATCGGGGGCAGTGTTCCGGAGCCGTCACGACGGTGCTGTAACCGGCGCCTCACTCGTGTCACGGCGGCGACACACGCAGCTCGCCACATCGAACCTTGAGCCTGTTATTTGTCGACCCTCCATCACATGTAGACACGATGACAGTTGTAAGCGTGGGAAGTATTACCTGTCGGCATGATGACAGGTCACTCGGCTCTAGTACGGGAACAATGCAGTCCGACGATACGATGAGTCATCACTATTTATTTCTTTTTTCAGGGTTTTATCGCTGAAAGATAACGTGGCTCTGTAACATCACCAGAATCTTAGGCCTAACTTAAAACTGACGTGTACTTAATGAATAATGCGAGTGTATTTTTTATTGTTTCTATCCTGGTACGGAATAAGATAGACTAGAAAAGTATGCTCTCCAACATTATACTTATTAAAACTAATTAAGTAAATTGAGGTGCCCACTGCTTGCACGGATGCAGTGCACCCAAACAAATATTACAGCACGCTATTTGACTCCGTTAGTATGACTTTACAATTATTTATTGTGTTTATATAAGAAAGAGCCTCTGCTATTGCAATTAAGATGCACAATCGAGAGTCTATGCAAACTTGACATTATGTATTAAATTGCGGATCCCAGCGAGCGGCGCCACTGCCAGCACCCGTGTCAGAGCTATCCGTATAAATCTTATGAAAGTCAACACTCGTGTCACTCCCTCGCACATACACTGTTTGACATACGCACGTATACCCAAACACCCACGAAATTCTACACCTATGTATGTTTATAATTGTTACGAATAATTGTTTTACATAATAAGAGCAAATGTGACGAAGGAGGCCACACCCCACACCACAGGGTATCCACTCTGTGTTGTGGGGTGTGGCCTCTTTCTCCTAGTTTGAGGTTCAGCGCAAAGTTATATTTGCAAATCTTTATGAACTCACAATTGACTCTAACGAAAATTAGCACTTTAAAGCTTAATATTTCGCAAACCGATCACTGAATTTAAAATTAGTCTCCCCACACTCCGATTAGTTTTGAAAGACGTATCCAACGACACCCCACACTATGGGGTAGACGAGATAAAAATAAACATCTTCTCTTTACTTATAGTCGTTTATTTTACCAGTTTGTCGGCGTAATTAATATGTATTGTATACATCCACGCCGAACAACGTTCTAATACCAATTGAGCCGCGATCAGACGGACGGTCAAACGGACATGGCGAAGCTATAAGGGTTCCTTGTTGACTATGGAACCCTAAAAACACAATACATGTTTTTTATACTAATATTATAAAGTGGAAAAGTTTGTTTGTTTGAACGCGCTAATATTCGAAAGTATTGGGTGAATTTGAATGAAATTAGGTATTAACATAAAACATTCTTTATTACCAGAAAGATTATATACCCATTACAATTGAAATTCCCTGACTCCTGTACTAGTTGTAAACTGTATGGCAGGATGGAAGGAATATGTATGGCACGCAGGTATGGAAGTATCTTGAAGGTTATATGTTTTTTTACCCGACTACAAAGAGGAGGGTTATATTATTAACGTGATAAAGAAAGTCCACGGGAGTGAAGCCCCACGTGACCTACCTTGATACCAAATTTCATCCAAATCCAAATGTCGAAGAGTAGCACGTTTAAACAAACTGTTCCGCTTTATAGATACAACTGTATGTATCAGCTTCGTAATGCGGTGTTCACATGAGAGCTGCGTGCGACGCATACAGCGACCGTGCAGCCGGCGCACGCAGGACACGGTCCCGAGCGTGCGCGAGCGTGTGCTGCTCGCTGGAGGTGTGTGCAGGAGGCGAGGACAGCGCCGACTTCTTTATGTAATGGGGTCAGTGAGAGATGTGTGCGACGCATACAGCGACAGTGCAGCCGGCGCATGCAGGACACTGTCCCGAGCGTGCAGCGAGCAGCGCGCTGGTGCCTCCCGGCGCGCTGCTCGCTGGAGGTGTGTGCAGGAGGCGAGGACAGCGCCGACTTCTTTATGTAATGGGGTCAGTGAGAGATGTGTGCCGCGCGAGCCGCCAGAGGTCACATACCACTAAAACGCCTTCAATCGAAAGCTAATCACACATTATCCACGAGGCATGAAATACATTTCTGAGCTAATTAATTATTTTTACATTGAACAGATCAGTAAAACGTCAGCTCCGCCAAACCGGTCGCCACTTTGAAGGTTTACGTTCACAGAACGCCTCTCTCTACTCACCGTCACCGCTGCTACTTCCACGTGTTACTCGCGCCCTTTTAGGGTTCACTTATAATTTATCCATAATTTTGTTAATATTACCTACCTACCAATCTAATCGATAATTTTCAGTGTTTATTTATTTATAAATTTATGGGCAATCCACAAAACATACACCAATATACCTACATGGAAAATTTACAATATTTTTATACACAACTAGCTGTTGCCCACGACTTTGTCCGCGTAAATTTAATATGTATGTTTATGATTCACTTGACATACTATTCTAACCGTCAACTTGTAATGGCCTATATTTGACCCCAGATCTTTATCTATCTCCCTTCCAAATTTCATTAAAATCTGTTAAGCAGTTTAGATTTTTCAAACAAACTTCCAACTCCTATTTCAGCCTAAAAAGGGTTAATTTTTGAAAAACAACATTGCTGTAATTGTTTGATCCAAGGCTTTCGACTATCTTCGTGCCGGTTTTCATTCAAATCGATTTAGCGGTTTATTTTATTCATAAACACTTTCATTCCCTAATCAAACTCCGGATCTTTATCTCTCTACTTCCAAAATTTGATTAATTTCGGTTTAATGGTTTAGATTTTTCATACAATTTAAAAAAGGACTATTTATTTAAGCCTGGTTTATCAACCATATTTATGGCAAAATTCGTTAAAGTTTAGATTTCTCATACAAACTTTGATCCCCAAACCCACATACTTAATGGGTTGATTTAGATGATTTCGAGTTGATTTAAAAAAAAATGTAGCCTTTGATTCTTTAACTATTTCCATTCTAAATTTCATTCAAATCGGTGCTGTGATTTAGCCGTGGAAGCTTAACAAACATACTTTCGCATAATTATTATATTAGTATGGATATGGACAGTGTTACCTTAATTAAAGGTTGCCACGGCGTGCATAATTATGTGTCAATATCTAAAACTCAAATTTACCACGTTGGAATAAATTATGTATTTAGAAATTGTGTGTTGAATGGTCTACAAGAACAAGAACTAAGCCAATCAAATCAATCAATAAAATCAATCAATGTAAAAAATCAATAAAAAAAGAATGAATAAAATACCTAGTCAATAAATGTAAATCATTTGTGAAGCGGACATTTTGCCAGAAAGCTTTATAATGTGTAAGACTACCTTGAGGACAAGAAGGCTTGGGAATGAGCTGCTCCAATCACAAATGTTGTACTTTTTGTTTTTCCTTTTATTTAACTTTTTCCTTTTTAGGGTTCCGTAGCTGAATGACAAAAATCGGAACCCTTATAGTTTTGTCATGTCTGTCCATCTGTCTGTCTGTCTGTCCGTCCGTCCGTCCGTATGTCACAGCTATGCTATTCCGAAACTATTAGGACTATACATGTGAAACTTGGTAGGTAGATGTATTCTGTGAACTGCTTTCCGATTTTAAGAAAAAAATAAAAAATATTTAAAATAAAGGGGGGCTCCCCGTACATGGAACTAAAACTGAATTATTTTTTTTTCACGAAACCTATGCGTGTGTAGTATCTATAGACAGGTCTTTAAAAATGACATGGGGGTTTCTAAAACCACTTTTTCATAAAGTCAATCATTTAAAAGATATAAGCTTCCAAAGTGGTAAAATGTGTCCCCCCTCTAACTTCTATAATAGTGGAGTGAAAAATCTAAAAAGAAATATATGTCTGTAGATCTTAATGTAAACTTTCAACCAAAATTGGTTTGAACGAGATCGGGTCAGCAGTTTTTGAGATATGGCATATTTTCTAAAACCGCAAATATAACTTTGTAATTCATACAAACACTATGAAAAACAAAGTTATCTGGTGTAGTTGTAAAAAATGTAAATAAGCTAGTTTTAAGAACTTTATAAGGTGTTTTTTTCGTCAAATAAATATACATATTATATTATATTATTATAGTTACTACGGAACCCTTCATGGGCGAGTCTGATTCGCACTTGGCCAATTTTTCTTCTATATTGATAATTGTGTATACTTCTTGACATTTTATTCGCGTTGACCATGTTATTTACTTTATAATGTAAGTAATATATATTTCTTTACATTTTTATATTTTTTTACATTTTATATTTTTGTGAATGTGAAGACATTGTGAATTGAAAAAAATTGTCTGGCGGTTTGAATGTTTTACGCGGCCTACCCAAATGATCTTTGTTTGATAATGGTCGTCGAATCGTTGAGCTCCTTTGTAGCCCTGAGTTCTCTATCTACTGGATAGACCTGCTCTAATCTGTGTGGTTCTTTCTTCAAAAGACCACCACAGACATACACCATGTTGAATTTCACATGATTTGATCAGATCGGATTGTAAGGATTTCAAAAGAGACGTTATCTCTGAGTTTGTTTAGGTGTTTTTTCTCCGGGTAGTCACTGTAGTCAGCTAAGAAGCATTGGCATCATCTAGTTTATGAAGAAAAAAATTACGTAAAGAGTGTTATTTGTAACCGATAAAATATCATTATATCTGCACTGTACTCTCATAATATGGAAACATTGTAAAAATCAAATAATTTTTTCAAAGAGTGGAGAAAACTGTGGTGTTTCTTCTATCGGCCCGGTTCTTCTACATTAAAAACAATAAAATGTAACCTTTATGACATTAAATATTAATGATTTTGGAACAGTAAACTATTACCGCTTAACTACGTAATTGAAAACCATATTCAAAATTTTGATACAAATAAATATAGAAAAATTGGCCAAGTGAATGTCAGACTCGCCCATGAAGGGTTCCGTAGTAACTATAATAATATAATATAATATGTATATTTATTAGACGAATAAAAAAAAACCTTAAAAATTTCTTAAATCTAGATTATTTACATTTTTACAACTACGCTAAATAACTTTGTTTTTCATAGTGTTTGTATGAATTACAAAGTTATATTTGCGGTTTTAGAAAATATGCTGTATCTCAAAAACTGCTGACTCGATTTCGTTCAAACCAATTTTGGTTGAAAGTTTACATTAAGGTCTATATGAATATTTTTTTTTTAGATATTTCACTCCATTGTTATAGAAGTTAGAGGGGGGACACACACATTTTACCACTTTGGAAGCTTATATCTTTTAAACGATTGACTTTATGAAAAAGTGGCCTTAAAAACCCCTATATCATTTTTAAAGACCTGTCTATAGATACTACACACTATGCGTATGTAGTATCTATAGACAGGTCTTCGGGCTTCATGAAAAAAATATTTTTAGTTCTAGTTCCATGTCTGGGGACCCCCCTTTACCTTAATTTTTTTTTAATTTTTTTCTTAAAATCGGAAAGCGGTTCACAGAATACATCTACCTACTAAGTTTCACATGTATAGTCTTAATAGTTTCGGAATAAAATAGCTGTGACATACATACGGACGGACGGACAGACAGACAGACGGACAGACATATCTAAACTATAAGGGTTCCGTTTTTTGCCATTCGGATACGGAACCATAAAAAAGGCTTCAAACTAAGTGCATAATATGTAATTTGTATACCTACGTTTTAAAAAGGTGTTTTGTTGTTTTTTGCGATGTTTTACAAGACAAGTTATAAGCGAGTCCCACGGCGCGCGGTCGTGCGGCAGGACTGTTCCCTTTAGTGGAGCGCGCAGGCACCAGCTCGCGCCAGCTGTGTCCGGGCACCAGCCTCACCAGCACCAGCCTCACCAGCACCAGCCTCACCACCACCATCCTCACCAGCACCAGCCTCACCAGCACCACTGCACACTGGGACGCTGACGGCGACTGCGACACTCAGCACCACGCTGACCGCATTCTCGTTTGCCCCCATTATTTTAAACACTAAAAAACACAAAGTATCTATTATCGTATCATAATTAATTAGCCGTAAACTGAGAAAACTAAGTCAAGGCGCGCCTCGCAGTGGAAACTGAGACTAACACTAACGATTCCACTCACTAAACAATTTATGTATTATTATCTCCGAGGAGCAAAACCTGAGCACGAGTGGCTGGTGCTGCGTGCGGACACCCCGCACCCCGCGCCCCGCGTCCCATTGTTGTAGTCGTCACTCAATAATGATCACTTTTCTCTTCACCTGATACGACTTGCTCTAATGACTATTGCATGTACATAACATAATTATGTACCATCTCACCTCATCTGCTGTCTGGGTACTACGACGTTGACGTGGTTTTTCAGAAACAATAATAGTTGCAATATTCTATTTACTTAGAATAAAAGGATTACAATCAGCAAGGTCGAAAATTTGCTTTGTGAGGAAATAAATGAGTATAATCCTAATTTTATTGCGGTAATTATGATAACGAAACATTAAAAACGTTTAATTTAAAATTTAAATCGTATGAAACATTTTAAAATTAAATTATATCATTTGATAATATATATGAAAGGTCATTTCAGGAACGCATCCAAAGCTGCAATCTACGAAAATAAACTTCGCATAATAAGTATCATAAATACATGGATGTTGACTAGCACCTTTAGCTACTTATTAACAGTATTCTAATCATATTATTAATTTGAAAGAATAAATAGAGAAAATCATTTAGTACTTAGTTTATATGTGTACTTAGTTGTGGTACTTTATTACCTAGTTACAAAAGCATAAATGTCAACTACTTATCACCCTCTACAAAATATTGTTGTTCCTGATGCTGAGCCCCTAATTGTTGAAGAGTTCTCCTGGTATTCACCATCAACTCCACTTCACCAAATGCTTTGTGTCGAGCAAAAAGTGCTTCAGAACCGTATTCAAGTAATAAAATCGCAACCCATGAAATAGTTATTGAGGAGTTCCGGTAGCCATCTGTCCGTTCAACATCCGTTCCACTTCCCCAAAGGGTGCTTTTGAGAGTAACTGCACTAGTTACCATACAAAGACCCGAAGCGCTATAGGTGTACCTATAATATTTGAAGAGTTCCCTCGATTACTCCAGGATTTCATAATCAGATCCTGACTCGATGACAATGGGACCAACTGGAAGTATACCATTTCAAACAAAAAATAGATTTTCCAAATCAGTCCAGCCGTCTTCGGAGTAATCGGGGAATATACTTACATAAAAAATGATTCCGACGAACTGAGAACCTTATTTGTTTTAACTCGGTTAAATTGGAATGTATATTGTTTGCGGAAGTACTTGTACGTTGACGATCTCGAAAGAGGTACTTATGTATGCAATGATGCATCAGATCAGTACACGCAGTTGATTGGTGGATAATAATTTAAGCAAACGCAGACAGTAGGAACCACGGAGTACGGCGGAGGTACCAGAAAACATGAGGCAAACGGCAGGCAGAGAGATTTATGCGAAACACCTCACCTAACCTTCAAATTAATGGTTGTATTACAGATTCTTATATTGCAATAATAATCAATTAGAGCTCTGTGGAGAATGTGCCAGGTGCCTATTAGGTCGTTGCTCAAGATCCTCTCGCAAATGTAGAGATAGAGTGCTATGTTATAAATAAAATAATAAATAAAATTGAAGCACTTTCACAAAAAAATGGATATCAACTTGCATTACGCTTCATATCGAAATGGTAACAAATTAAGATTATATACATCGAGTGGGCCACCTGTAGTAGTGAGTAGCTGCTGGCCGGAGCTGCATCTGTGCGGGAACAAGTACGTACTATAAGTATACTGGGTGAACGTACATGATAAACCAGTTTTACATAAAGGACGCACAATCATCCGTCCATACAAACTTTCATATTTATACTAAAAAAAATAGAGTTCAGAGACTTATTGAGAGCAGCGGACAGCGAGTGCGAACAGGGCCGGGGACAGCTGCTTGCCACCAAGTTAACTGATGTGACATAAATCTCACGCCTAGTGACGACGTCACGCCCGGACCTTCACACCGCGCCGCCGCGCGCACTCCCGCCACTCGCGCCCTCTGACCCGGTAACTCTTTTTTCATCAGACGTGTTCATTACATTTGCTAATTATTGCGCATTCAGCTAGATATTTACAATAGCTTACTTAAGCAGGGTCGAATATACAAAGTTGCAAAGGGTCATAAAAGTACAATATATTATTTAGCAAGTGTGAGCTCGCCTTCCTCACTGCACAGCACGCGCACAGAAGGTCCGCTCGCCAATAACCGCAGGTGCTTTAATTGCAAAGAATTCATTTACACGCACTTTTTAATTGTCAAGGTTGGTAAGTCAAAAATATGAAACTGGTAGTAGAGCACGTTCCAAAGCGTAGGTCTGTGCGAGAAAGACAACATAAGCCAAGGGTAGATAAGACACGACCAGTCTCTATATAATGCGTGCATCAGCTCCATCCATTCATCCATTTTGAAGGGAACTGAAGACTCTACACGATGATTTGAACTAAATTATTAGTTAGTATTACCAAACATAGATTGATGATGATGTAAGCATCTAGCCATACGTATAATGGCTGGCACACTAGAGCACAAGGCGGCTCCACTCTATTCAGACCTACTTACAGTGTTACATCAGCAGAGCGCTGCAGTGGCGATGGTGTGTGTGTGTGTGGTGGAGGTGCTCGGGGTAGTGCACAGCCACCACGACGCGGCGACGACAGCCCCCCACACTAATGTGATCAGTTTCTTGTTTGCGGAAGTATTCGCACGTTGACGATCTCCAAAGAGGTGCTTATGTATCATACACTGAGCGCCAACAGCCAATGACGATAACTAGGTCACTAGATGTTTAATTTTGCCCTGAAAACTGGCTACCATGACCTATAATCCCACCGATCCCTGTATTCACACCGATACTCATCTGGCTAGCAGGGCTATTCATTAGCACACAGCCTACGACGACAATGCTTTGAGGATACTAGGACAGAGCCCTTTGTTACTAACATTATATGGACAATTTTTTAGTCTGAAATAAGATAGATAGATATATTCTTTATTGTACACCATAACAGTAAAACAAAATTATGGACTTAACAATTAAAAAGGGTGATACAATGGGCGGTCTTGTCACTAAAAGCGGTCTTTTACAGACAACCTTTGGATGGATTTGACACAGAAGGAGAAAATAAATACGGTGTACTATTTATCTATATAAAAAGCTTCCTGCCCGCGACTTCGTCCGCAAACCTTAATAAATTATACACCTAAACCTTGCTCTTGAATCATTCTATCCATTAAAAAAAACCGCATCAAAATCTGTTACGTAGTTTTAAAGAACTAAGCATACATAAGGACAGACAGCGGGAAGCGACTTTGTTTTATACTATGTAGTGATACAAAACAATAAATAGCGTTCTCAAAACATATATAAAATAAATAAATAAATAATAAATAAATGTATTCTATTATCTGGGGGCACGGCAGTGCCCCCGCCAAGTCCGTACCATTCTTTTCTCGAAGCAATTCAGGCCATTTTCGACCCCCTATAACTTCGTTGTGGATAAAACTAGAAGTCTGAATTTTCAGTAACCAAACAGGCATTGTATAAACACGGTATATTTCAAATTTCATTCAATTTGAACCAGTAGTTTAAGAATTATAACCAGTCAAAGTTCCTTAATTTTGTAAATTTTGTCACTCACTGACTGACCGATCATCAAAAGTCTAAAGCACTTCTAGCAGATATAGAAGCTTCAAATTTAGAATACAATTAGTGTTTAGTATATGAATCAAAGAAAAACTATAATATTTTTCAATTTCGTTCCAGTTTTCTAGATACATCAACTGCATAAATAACTTTGTAATCCCATATAAATATATAGGATTACAAAGTTACATTTGCAGTTAATTAATCAGTGTACCTGTATAATATAATGAAATAATAGATGTAGATGGGTACTTTTTTTTGGTGAAAAATGTCATCGAATGACTTCTTCCGCTCGGGTGTATCAGAATTCTACTGACTAAAAACCCACCCTGTTCCTTCGTAAGCCCTAAAGTTCCGGGGCCGCGGTATCTCGATGGAACTTTCCTATAAACCCCGACAGGCAATGGCCCTATGAGGCCCCGTCACTGGTATTAACAGCTTTTTGAGGCACGCGTGGAACACAACGCGCCACCGACCCGGGCCTGGTCCTTACCGGACGGTGAGCGACCCCTGCTCGCCATCCGCAGGCCCGCGCCTACGGTGGCCCGAAATCGACTCGCGATCCACGACGCCCGGGGCGTCTCCCCCGGCGGCTGGGGCGCGAGGAAGAGAGTTGCCTCTCCCTCGCACGTTAGGCCTCCTCCTTCACTAGCATGACTGCTTCGCAGCAGGAGGTGACTGCATCCCATTCCCTCTCGCTTCGCACCATGGTCTAAACCAGAGCAGGGCGCGAGATGTCGCCGCCGCCGATCGCCTCTATGACGATACGACGGTGCTCCACCCATGCAGGGCACACCTCGACCATATGCTCCACCGTGTCTTCCAGTGTAGATAGGTACCTAGATATAATAATTATGCTCAAAGGTAACTTGTTAAATGGTCAACGGAATAAAAAAGCAAGAAGTATTAAGAGTATTGGGGAGTATTAAGTAGAGTAAATTGCCCGAAATTGCATAATTACTTACTTATGGATTAACTTTAACCGAGACGTTTGACGAGTGCGGCATTAATTATTACTAACTAATGCAAAAGACGTACGTGCGTATCCATATGTGCGTATCAAAGCCTCCGAAAAAAACCCAGAGAGACAGGGAGTGGGCTTTGAAAAAAACTTTAGCTGAAGTTCAAGAAGTAGTACCGGAAAATAAAAAAAGGAAGGCTACCTACAAAAATGAGAAAAGCTCATAAGACAGAGAGAGGGCTTTAAGAAAACTCGTTGTTGGTATACAAGAAGTAGAAGGTACCGGAAAGGAAAAAAGTAGGACTTTCTACAAAAAGCAATAACATCCCATAAAAAACAATACTTGTCAAAAACCCAAGTCTCGCAACTTAGTTGTTCTACCGTAAAAAGTTGTGAGATCCATGTAATACCAAGTCGGTTATTAATTTATTCAGTCCCTACTTAAGGGACCTTCTGTCTTAAGTTGTTACGTAATTATCTAACCTAACGACATCTTATAGTGACCATATCAATATTAAAAATCTTGACCGTTTTAAATAAATAGATTGACTTGGCAATCGCAATAAACAATTTAATTTATATATGTATTACTTGTGAGATATATTGTGTTTTCATGCGATGGCCGAGTCAATCTATTTATTTAAAACGGTAAAGATTTTTAATATTGATATGGTCACTATAAGATGTCGTTAGGTTAGATAATTACGTAACAACTTAAGACAGAAGGTCCCTTAAGTAGGGACTGAATAAATTAATAACCGACTTGGTATTACATGGATCTCACAACTTTTTACGGTAGAACAACTAAGTTACGAGACTTGGGTTTTTGACAAGTATTGTTTTTTATGGGATTTTAATTATACCAGACCAGGTTACTTCCACAACATCCCAATACATTCCGCCACGCTCTAACACTTGGTTTAACATCTTCATTCATACATGAGATAATCAACAACGCCGTATCGTTAGCACAACTTAAGAATATAGATCAAATCAAGCAATATATACCAATCGATGATGGAAACTTAAACCCTTTCGCACATGAAATGGACACGGTCTCTTCTCTACTTAATAAATCTATATTTTGGTTTTCATCTGTTCTCTTAGCAAGTATGTTTATAGCAGTAAATATTGATAACTTGATATATAATTTCTACACAATGAAAGTCTTACTCCAGCCGCAGCCTAGATTACATCTTCCTACGGTAAGTACGGTTATCTTAGTATTCTATAGCTCTATACACACTGCTCAAAAGCTCTGTCTGTAGGGGATACCTATGGGAAAAACCGCGCGTCGCCGCGGAAAACTTACAGCGTCCGGTGAGAGGAAGGCGGGGGAGGGGGGCGAGTGTGGGGGGCCGGGCAGGCGTGCGCTGGCGCCGGCGGCTGCGGCACTCGGTCGTGCGCGCCCGCCCCGATCGCTCGTGTCCCGGACCTCCGCGCCAGCAGCTCCGCTCCCGTACGTGTCGCCGCCGCCCTCGCCGCTCGGTAACGTACCCGCACACACACACACTCACGCTCCTTGCAGCACGCGCGCTTGCATAAGCGCGTACTAAGTTTCCGCCTCACCACCCGTTATGAAACCGAAAGTGAGCCAGTGTCCGCCGTCTCGCCGGGGAGGGCCGGGACCTGTGTCTCAGACGTGGATCCGTCGCCCGAACGAATGTAGAGCAATTCAAGTCCGTTGCCTCACCGGCGGCGCAACCTCGTCGTCCGGCATTGGGCGCGTTTCGTCACACAATATCGATCTATCGCACGATTGAAAGCGATTTCGATAACATTGATCCAAACCGCTTTTGCCTTCCTCTGTTTCGCTTATTTTGTGACTCGTTATTTCTAAGACAAAAAGTGTGGCTAGCACCGCCAGCTCACGACCCGTGCGGGGCAGCTGGCGGGCTGGCGGGAGATGTAAACAAACATGTCGCGGGTGACGTCACGCACGTGCTGCGTCGCTCGGCCGGCACGCTCAGCGATAGGTTTCCTCGTACAAGTGGGTCGCTCGGCCATTATGTAACGGACGGCCGAGCGTTCCAATGATTTCATGTCATCTTATCTAACATTCTCTATTTTGCTTAAAAAAGTGGATTTAGACTCGAAAGGAAAGTTGTGTGACGTGACCTCCGCGGTCAAGATCGTGACCCGCGTGGTGACCCCGCCCCCTGCCCCGCACCCCGCTTTAGCCCTCGCGACTACGTGTTGACCTTCGACTGTGAAACAAGATGAAAATTCAGCAAAACTAATTGTTGTCGCATTCAGCTCGCAGCTCATCCGCTGACCGGAACACGCGATTCGCTGAGGATGTGCATTTCGCCCTCTCTGAGTTTGTGATGCTTTTCGTTTCGCGCGGTTCTCATCCAGTGTTAAATTCTGTCGTCGCCATCAAGTTCTTTACACTAACCTCCTTGCAGTCACCGCCCCCGCGCTGCACGTTTTAGTGTACATACCTATATTTATTTTTGGAAAACTTACTGTTTACTAACGCAACTAGTTAGAAATACAATAAAAATTTAATATATAATAACAATTAGTCAACATTGCGTTGGTTTCACGTAAACAAATGACAGCTCGCAAAAAATTATGATTACCTAGGAACGAAAGGTCGGTCAAAGGTTAGATTTCTTTTCGTGGCGGTCAACAAAGTTTCCTTCACTTTATGAACTGTACTGGTCCACAAACTAGGTCGATTGCTCAACGTTAATATGCATTACATCCACTTCTCAAAAATGAAATAATGTCGGGCCTCTGAAATGTCAATGTTGTCAAGTCAAAACTAATCATTTGCATTGTGCATATCATTAACTAAATATTGTATTAATTCAATCAGCTTTTCTATGACGGTCACCTTCGGTTCGGTCATCTCAAAATTGTGTAACAGTTACATAACGGTTAATCACACTGACAGCCAATCACTTCTAAAATTCATAAAAAATAAATTGTAAGGACATTGACAGCAAGTTAGTGAGTGAGTAATGTATATAACATAACATGCAACATGTCACAAAGCAGTACGTTACAGCAACAGGTAGCAGCAGCGGCACGTAAGTGCACCGCTCCACTCACATGTATGTGTTTGTTTCCTCAAAAGAGCACCACAGACTTCTTAATTAATTTTTACCAGTATAAGTTGTTTGAACTTTGAAAAAGCCGGTGACCTCTGAGTTAATTTGTCTCGGTGTTTCTTCTTAGGGTAGTCAGTTAAGAAACACCGGCCTAATCTAGTTTAACTTAAAACGGCAATGAATGAAGTGTAAGCGTGTTATTTATAACCAAACTGCTAATAAATTTCACCTAATTAATACATTTATGAGCACGCGCCGGCTAAAGCGCTCTGCGCATGCGTGTGCCCTCTGACCCGCTGTTCTGGTTGCTCAACTCGCGCCACAACACACCATTCATAATGATACGTCTGCGTTCGGCTCGCGACCTATCGCATGTGCTCTCATTGCGTCGCTTATGACAAGTAAGTGCAAGCTACAAAGTTCAATCATTCAATATTTACATTACAACCTCATTCAATTATCAAACAGCGCAAATACATACTCGTAGCTAACTACGTATAAACAAGTAGGTGCTAGAAGGCAATCTTATATTGAATACGTAATCAGCGGTGAAATAGTCTAACGATTGGAATCACACTTGCTGCGCCTGCGGACACACACACACCGCAGAACTAACTCACCACTGCGTCCGAGAGACACAGGTGACATGCCACACTTATCTAACCGGCTTCAAAATCCGTTCTATGCTCGACTCTATTATTTTTTGTTCCGTCAATTGCGAACCAATTTTCAACATTCTATTTCTATTCGAAAGAGTTTACTTTTGAGATGTTCTGTTATAATGATATAATACTTTGGAGATACAAATAAAATATATAAAGCTAAATTACCACTGACTGACTGACTCACTGACATAATTGTTCTCCCAGATGGTGGATGGGGAGGTGGGTATATTTTGACAGATTCGTAAACAAGTAACTCTCAAACCTACGGGAAAAGTGCCAAACCTCCCCTTTTCCCCCCCCCTTCTCCCCCCTCCCTATCGTATCTCGGAAACTACGAGACCCGTATTTTTTTTTACGGATTCGTATAGAGGAGGCTCGGTAAAGTAAAAACCATTTATCAAAGTCGCCCCCCCCCCCCCCCACCCCCCTTCTCACCCCCTATAGGCGGATCTCGGAAATTAAGAGACTTGGAACATTTTTTTTTCAGATTCATTTAGAGGGGCAATGCTTTAGTCGAAATACTTCTGCAACCCCCCCATCGCCCCCCCCCTTTTTTTTTTTTCACAAGCACGCGAGGTGCTTGCACCTCGCGCAACACGCAAATACTAGTAAAATATATATGGACGATCTAGTCCAGTAACCTCAAATTTCAATCATTTCATTTTGATTCGGAAGTGATCATGAGATTTTGTAAGATTTAGGATTGCCCAGGCGGTGTCTAGCTATAACACTTGCTTGATTCTCTTCTATTTTGTTTTTGGATCGCCATAAAAAAGTGCAAACGTACCCTTTTCACATAAAAGTACATATAACCGACTTCCAAATAAAATTATGTAGGGCCTCGCGCAGTGTAGGGTTCTGTATAAGTTCAAGTACGAAAGAATCGAACATCAGTGTGACTGATGAAAGGACTTTACATACGTCGATGTGTGTCACGGTCAATTCTCCAAATATACATAAGTATGCTCTAAATATACATTTTATAAAACTACAAATTAACTTCGCTATGGTTTTTCATTAGCAATCAAATTATCTAAATTATAAATAATATAAATAAATTAATAATGTTTATTCAAAATTATAATGTAAATAATAAATATGACTTTGCTTAAATCTATATCAAGTTCACACATGTTGTAACAGTGTCTCTAAAACTTGATGCTAATAACTTAGAAGCTTGGTATATACGAGTAGTAAAATCAAATAAGTAATATGAAAGTAAACATAACTGTATTTACGACAATTAATGGCCTTCTGTATACTGTCAATGACTAATAACAACACCAATCATTTATTATTATTTCTCAATATTTAGTTCTAGTTTACAGAATTATAGTTTGACAGTGTATAAATTCTTAAATTGAATGTAGCTATTGTAACCGAACTAGGCATTGTCCGTGTGTCGGTGATCAATGCCATTTCCCAAGAGTTTTAATAAAATCACCAACAAAGTGTTTTCGATAGGTTGCAGTACTTGTCAGTTACTATAACTTAACTTAAACTTAACTTAACTGTAGGTCATTTAAAATATAATAAAATAAATAAATTGGACGCGAAAGTAAGAAACGTCGATTACACAAGAGTTTACAAAGGTTCAAAACGTGGTGCCGTGTCGCGTTCCCAGACAGCCGCGCTCAGCTAGGTCAGCTAAGTCAGCCTCGGTCAGCTAGGTCAGCGTCGATCAGGCGCGGTCAGCACTATGTTCTCGTTTGGGGGCAGTCGTCATTGCCACTGTCGTTTAGTCGGACAAACGAAGTGGAAACGAGAACAAGGATATCGCGGCGAAGTGTGCGGCCGCCCCGCACCCCGCACCTCGCGTCCCGAGACCCGTAACCTGCGACCCGCGTCCTGGAGGTCGCAGCACTGGCTTGACATCAGTCTACTGGCCAGCTGCCACTACGGAGGATATCAGACTCACTGCTGATCGCTGAGCCTCCGGTGGTTCCAACTGCTGTTTACCATAAACTGGAATGTTTTGTTGTCCGTTGAAGTGCTACACTTGCCTCGTGCCGACCTCGCTCAGTATTCGTTTTGGAAAAAACCGCCTTGAAACGAATGCTTTTACGACATTTACATAATTATATGTAACATGCTCTAAGAGTGGTATGGAAAATCGCAACCATTACTGTGCATGTTTGTTTTCGGAATGGCTGGGAGTGAAACATCGTTATCAGGCATACGAAGCCCACAAGAACACATCAGTCGGCAACTCGGCACTCACGCACTGTGTGTGCTGTCACCCATCAACATTCTCCGCACGTGTTCGAGTTCCTTTGAATCGGTCTACCCGCGAGTGTCCAAACCACAGAGAGGCGATTGCATCAACCATTATTACCGCGAACAGGACAGTATTACCTATGTACAATCGAAATAGGCTATTCTCAAGTAACTACACTCGTTATTATAACCACGCATAGCGGAAAGCGGTGTATTGTGTAGGTGGTACCTATAACTATACTTATTATTCTGCAGTGTATATATGCCTGTAACTGTAACTCGAGTCATGACTCAGGAGCGAATATTGTACATTTGTATTGTTTTATAGTGAAATGTAACGCCAATCAGATAGTCGGCCCTTAGCTAACACAAGAAGCCAGACGTAACGCAACCATAGCAGTGTGTGATGACGAGCACATGGAGTGCGTGCCGCGGCCACAGCCAGCGCTGGGCAGGCCGGAGCGCTCGGCAATCGGTGCTCGTCACTTGATTACTGAACACAGTTGTGGAATAAAGCACAGCTAATCAATTTCACCTCGCATTGCAGCAACTATAAAGTTAAAAATAGCAGTGGTGGGCAAAAGCAGTCGTGACGTATCAGGTGCAGCCCAGAGCTAAGCAGGAGGAAGCGAGCAGACAGGGCGGCGCAGTACAGCGCGCGTGTGTGCGTGCGCCGGTCTCGCGCCGCCCTTGAACTTGCGCATCTCGCACACGCCGATGACATCCTTCCCCCCCCCGCACTGCACCGCACCGCACGACATTACGACTCGAAACATTGTCACACCACGCTCTCAAATTATTTTAGTTTGTAGTGAGTCGCAAATGTTAGATCCAACTGTACATTATCAGTTATTAAGTACGTGAACAAACCGCATTGAAGTAGATGACGCAACGTTGTTGGCAAACGCGAACAAATCGATCATTCGATCAATCATGTGTAGTCAGGGATCGCGCAAGTGTGCACCACACTTGTTGCGCAACACGCCGTGGGAACACGCCAAAATACACACGAGATTAACTTGTGCTAGTAATCCGGATTGTGCGCTTGAAACATACCGCGTGTTATTGTTTACGATACAATACAACGCCTCCGTGCAAGTGACGAGCAGGCTGCAGGGCTGGCTGGGAGACGTGCGCCAGTCATAGTGGCGCCAGCCGGAGAGACTTACCCGGCCAAAGAGGCTCTCGTTGCATCAGTTAGACAGCCGCCAGCCGTACAGAACACAGAAGCTGTCGCCAGTGATAGTGGTGCGGCGCATATGTAGAGAGCAGCAAGACCCGCAAGTTAGAAATCACTTAACTGAGTGACCCATCGCAAACGCAATGCCAGTGTGGAGCCCCTTTGCAAGATATGGCACCTCTTGTCACGTCCATCGTGCAAGGTCACTTGCATCTTGCAGGATATCAACGAGGCTAATGAAAGAGCTGTGCAGGTAGCTACATATTGGTCCGAAGATGTCCAAATAGCACACTGTCGTAAAAGAGGCGCTGGTCCTGAATCGATGGAGGCTGATCATCCCCCAGATATAGCCCTGACGCTGAGCGCATGCGTTCACGCTCATATTCGAACGTAAACATTTCCCGCGTCGAGCCGGAATAGCCCATTCCTTGTAACTTTCCTATTGGTAATAAATAAGTAATAACACTAATAAACCTTGTTAACTGTCCACTTTAAAATTACTGCTACAAGAGACAATAAAACTTATGTGGTTCAAGGCTTCCAATTAACTTTTTGCACTGGTTTTCTTTTTATTGCGTAACTATTAACTTAAAACAGTGAATGATAATTGTTAAATAATTGAGGCTTGGACGCGTGCCATTCGTATGGCATGCGCTACTTTTGTACTACTGTATACAGAAGTCAAGATTCACTTTTAAGAGAGTAAGTCAAACATGGAGTCAACTACTACATTCGCTGTATCACAGTAGCATCGCGCGCATATGTGCCGTGTGTCCATTGTCAGTTGAGTGCGAGCCCCAGCACCGCGAGCCAGGTGTCGTTGAGTTCTGTCAGCTGGTGCAGCAAGCTACTCGAGCTGGCGTCCGGCGGCTGCACCGGAAGTAGGCTCCGGTTGCCAAATTAATCGCAACTATAGCGAGTGAGAGTGTTGCGAGCTGCAGCTGTGGCGCTGGTACCGCTCGCTCGTTACGTCACCGGCCGCCACCGGCCTCGCGTTGTTTTGCTCAATATTATTCAACCAGTTAAACAGTCATACAAATTCTTTTAAATCTTTCACTCAATCGAAATTCAATTACGGAAGCACAGACCATCTGATGTTACTTTTACTAACAAATTATGTCAAAGCAATGCATTACATAATTTTAATGGTAATAAATACTTGAAATTATTGATTCATCAACAATAAAACCAATTAAATTTGTAATAAATATGCATTTATAACGGAAATATTCAATAATAAACCAGTCGTAACCAGAGCACAAAATGTGCAAGCTGTATGCAACGCGTGCCGCCGCGCCACAGCCTAGCGGACACAGTGTGACAAGTGGAACTTATTGTTCGACGCGAAACATGGCCTCACGGATAACTACAACTCATCATAGTGACAAGACGAATAATTAAGGAAATACTTTACCTAAGAGGCCAACATTTTAAAGCCAGTTTCGCAATTTGGAGATTACGTATTTTTTGTCATTACCACTAAAATGTATATATCATTTCCTTAGTAATCGGTTGATCAAATTCAATGGCTACTTGATAATGCCGCTCTTCTGGATTGCTCCATCGTCAAACATCACTAACCTTTATGAAACATCAAAGTCAATGGACTCGTTCAAGTCGGTTCGTATTCGAATGTGAATCTCGGAGCAGTAGCGCGCCAGTTGAGCAACTGTATGTGAGTAGTCTGCGGCGCGCGTGCGCCACTTTCGCCTGCGGAAGGAGGTCGCGCGGCGAAAGGAAACGCACACAGGCGCGCTGTGCCCGCGCACACACACCAGGCGCTCCGCGTCCGTGCACAGCCGGCACACACCACCGACCAGTTACGTGTCTTCAAGTCGCATTAAGTTTGCAAACACATCTCATAACATACGCAATCGGCCGGCGTGTGCCGGTGTGTGCGCCGCGGTCAGCGTGCCACATTGCCGCAGACCTTTCGCGAACTGTTACGTAACAGCGGTCAACGTGTGCCAGCTCGCCGACGAAGCCGCCCCATATGATTTCCTGATCCAGGCTCGGTCTACTACTCAGTCTCACTACGACTATTTACGTAGTACTCTAATGGCCCACCGAATATATAGTTCTATACACATATTTTGTGCTCCTCCGCATAGCGAAGGTCCATTATACTGTATATTGCGTACTCTTAAAAATCTATCGTTGATTGTTATTAATCTTATCTCAATTAAAATAAATGGTTCATGACGTAAACTTTGACATGACTCAAACGTAACTCGATAGGATAGTAAAGTTATGAAAATCCAAGTACAGTCCGAGTTGGCCGTAATTCTATGCCAATGGAACCCCACAAAACGCGTCTCCTGCGTTGGACAGCATCAATGCGGCTGCGTGATGCACTGTCCAACGAGGCAGGTCGATCGGCGCACGGCTGTGAGGCAAGCGATGTTTCCTTGGATAACAGCACGCATTCCGCCGCACTTAGCTAATACCTAATTACTTGTTCCGACGGGAGCCGACTGTTACACAACAGTCAATACTAACTCATTCGGTGCAACATTAATATTGTTCGACATATAGACGTAGTGCCACTGTGACACACACGTACTCATGTCGGTGTCCGCCAAACTGTCCCATCTCCAGGAAAAGTACAAGCTGAAGATTTAGTAACTTTAACGTTTTACTGCAACCGAAACCATTGCAAGCTAAGACAAGGCAGTGAGCATACATCACCGATACCTGCGACATATGTCGCGTGGAAGAGCTCGTGGCTAAATAACAACTGACGCACGGCTTCATTGTAGAACTATAAGTTTAGTTTGGGGATGGGTTACCATCCTTAACATATTGCTTTGCCTCAGAAAACATGAAGCCATATGTCCCGTATGTCTTTTGTGTCTTAGGGGTAGTCAGGCGCCAGTAAATCTGACACTGTTCTTGCCAAGAAGTATCGTGTTACCCAGCTACTGGGTTGTAAAGGTCAGATAGTCGCTCCATGTAAAACATAAGTACTCAGCTGTATCCAGTTAGACTGGAAACCGAGGTCAACATAGTTAAGGCTAAGCTACCTGTGACACAAGTCGCTGCTCAGCGCCAACATTCCACGTGAATGTTCTGTGAAAATGTAACTGTGTCGATGTTCGTACAGCTACGAGTCTGAGTCTGGAGTCACTCCACACCTTACTATTGTCAATATGTTGTCATGCAAACATGTGTAGGTGGAGAGAACTTCAGTCTGCCTTGTAAAGCCCGATTTACACTTCAACAAGTACAGTAGCGAGTTAAGAACTCAGACAGTTAAGTAATAAGTAGTAAGTTGTAAGTAGCGTCCAAACGTAGGCGAGTGGTCATAAGTTGCCCGAAAAGAAGAAAAGAAAATAACACGTGTTCGCGGCCGCAACCTACAAAGGATATCAACCACTTTGTATGGCGTTTGGGCTTGAACATGAACATAAAAATATTGGACTATTTTTGATTTTATTGAGTGGCTTACAGTACGAAGAAAACATATAAATAAGAAGTTTTGTGTCAAATTGATTAATATAATAAAAAAAAAAACGGAACCTGGAAGCACCGATGCTCGCTAGGGCCACGGGGAATTTCTAAAAAGGATGTGTATATAGTCAGTAAAAGTCTAACACAGCCTCCCGGTTCACCCTAAAGCAAGAAAAGTAAATGGATGATTTATCAATTTAAATACTGCAACGGCCAGAGTAACGCCCGGTCTTCCAGAAAAACAGTTAAATGTTTTGAAGCTCTAGAATCGAAATATCAAATATCGATATTAGGTTTTCTGGGTTTTTATTTTGGAAACTCTAACTCAACGCACCCCGCACGGTGCACCGCAACTGTCACCATACACAAACAAAATAATCAATTAATTTTTATTTTTTAATATTATTTATTTTGACACTCCCGAATAGAGACCAATGTTCACTAAATATTATTACTAAAATATTTATGAATTCCTTTTTTTCCAATACGGCTGTTTGCAGTTATGGCCCATTTTGGTTGATGTCCTTTATGGACTGTACTAAACTCGCCCGTCTACATGCCAGCCAGTTAAGTTGGAGGGGTGCGGGAGATGCGAGAGAGGGGGCTACTTCGCACTGGACTCGCCGAAAAATAGGATTGCGATCTATTTAACTCAACTTAATCAACAACTTACTATTTAACTCGCTTTTGCCGTTCAAACTACAATAACAACTTAACTCGCCGATGACACAAGTTAACTCGCTACCGTACTTATTGAAGTGTAAATCGGGCTTTAGGATAAACGGACGGCTCACTTCATGCTGCACACCCCAGCACACCTGTACACTTGCACATCTGCACGCTGCAGCCAGCTCAGGTCGCACAGGTGCGCATTTTACCCGCATTTTAGTAAACAAACATGTGACGGTGTCGAGGTGTCGAGACAGTCTGTGCACCGGCGCGGGGCTCACCGGGTCACGGCCGCGCTCCACAGTTACTTGCGCTTTCACCGTGACCGCTGGTCGGGCCGCAGTGGCCCACTGACCGCTCACTGCTGACCGCTGACCGCTGCTTGTGCTAGTGTCCACGTTGTTGTAATCTCGTCGCAGTTCTCAAACTTGACAAAGTACTTCATCTTTATGATCGTATCAGTAGCGAGCCTCTTTCTTACTTCACATACTACATAAAACTTTGTCTTAAAAGTAAATTTTATTTATTTACTGCTCATACATACTACTTAAAAACTATTAAAGTTTCCCATAAAACCGGTTTAGCGGTTTGACAATGAGTCGCACGCACGGTTACCACATTCATTAATATACTCAACAGGTTATTATAATTTACACATTATGTAGTATACCTAAAAAATGTTTCTTTTAATGTATCTGTTTCTTGTCTTATGTCCGCCAATAGATTATTCATTTTCTTTTAAGTTCTATCACAAACCTTTACAACAACAACAAAACCGGCGGCCATCGGCCGTTTGTTATGGTAACACGAGAGCAATTATTTTATGGAGTACCATGTTTACCAATAACCAAAATATATTTGTGCTGACTGTTAAGATATTTCATATATGAAATAATTTATTGTAGTCACCTTTGTAGCCTTTTCTTGATTTTTTATCTCATAAATTGACACCTTTAATTAATGTTATAATTTTATGATATAACTTAAGTATCGCGTGGCCTCCAGCCATCACTACGTTGCATGTAGGATTCATTACCCATAACGTGCAGTAAATAGGTACCTACTTGAATGTGCACCCATTCAACTTAAAGGTCAAGATAACATGAGGCACAGGCTGCCGCACCGTGAGTAGTGAAGCTGTTGAGCTTTACGTTAATTTATATTTAACTGACATTTCCTTGGGTTGGCTTGTTTAAGTCCACTTTCAATGTGATCAACTAATTTAACTACTGGCGGGCGCCCGGCGTTGTGCAACACAGAGCTCTCTCTCGACGCGACTCCTTCAAGGCTTCGTCAGAACCACAAGATACCAATATACTATTTAATTTAATTACATTTAGATGATGCGTGTCGAAGCTGCCTATTGTCGAGCTGTCGTTCATAAAGGCTCATTAGCTACGCCGCTACGCCGTAGCTCGTAGCTCGGCGTAGCGTGCGCGGGAGCGTATACACGGTGTACCCATGGGGGTGATATGGCGCGACCTGCTCACCTACCGGACGTCACACTGCACTTCCAATTCATACACTCACTATTTGATACTGACATACAAGATAAGAGGTCTCGTAGCAAACTGCTACGGCGCTACGAAATTTACTGGCAAGTGACTGCGTTGATGTCTTTTACACGGGAAATGAGCCGAGTGATACACTTGTATAACTTACCCCGTTCCATGTTCGGCAGTGAGCGAAGCGGTGGCTGTAGAACACGGCCAGACCTCGGCCGGTCTAATTACAACATGACCTTAATAAACATTAATTTATTCTCCATATTTTGTTGCTTAAGTACATATAATTAACATTATTTAGTAATTAAAATATATTTTAATATGTTCCTTATGTAGATCGATTTCAAATATTAATGAACTTATTACAAATATAAATCCATAATAGTCAACTGTTGCAATGTTTTCATCAGTAAACATCAGTGTTTACAGTGTCTAGAGAGTATATGTGAACTACGCTTGCAGCAGAATGCTCGCCACAAGTGGAGCGCAGCTGCCCGCTATCACGCAGCTTCTTGCGACTAGTGTTTGTTTCTATTCTTGTGTCGCAATTAACACTTACTTTAAGTTAAACTTACCACTTCGTCAGCAAAACGCAAGAAAATAAGAAAATATTTTATGAAACTACAACTACTACTTCAGAAACTAATTACGCATTAAGTATGAAGTGTAAATAAATAATTGGCAAAAAACGGAACGCTTTCTGTGTGTCTGTCCGTAAGTTACAGTCACTTAATTCCGAAACTTTTAAGACTTCAGAGTTTATTCTTGAAGTCAATGGTTTAAAAGATAGACACTTCCAAAGAGGTACTATGTGCTCCCCCCCCTCTCTCTCTTAGTTTTTTAATAAGAGGGTGAAAAATCTATATATGCTGTAGATGGTGGTCAAACGCGAGCCTATTCTGAATTTTTTTAAAAGATCTCAATCAATCAATCATTTATTTTGTCAATGAACACTTTCCACGAAAATTATTTTTCAGTAGATATTGTCAGGAACTACAACTTTGAGATATGCACATTTCAAAAACAGCAAATATAACTTTGTTAATTATAGAAACACTATGGAAAACAAAGTTAGTCTATGCTTGCTACTACGGCACCCTTAATGGGAGAGTCCAACTCGCACTTGACCATTTCTCGTTTCGCAATAATTAATGATTGCACCTAGCATGCACCACTTCGCTATCTCTTCAACTGGTGGTGAATGCTGTGGGCATGTAGACCATTGTGCATCAAGTGTATATAAACAGATAACCATATGATTAATCCAAGCTATGTTCACGTGAGACGGTGGGCGTGCGCAATGGGAGCAGTTCTTCTGACGTGTGCGGCGCATGCGCATTGTGCATATATGTACATAATTTTCACGTTTTTCCTCGCATGGCGGTGTGTGGGAACGGTAGCAGCCGCCAGTAGGAAGCTCTCCCGAGCACGCCACGAGCAGCCCACGTCCACTTGACTGCACCGCGACACGCTGTTAGACACGCTTTCATTTCGACATGTTTAAATCTTGCGAATATTTCTATTAATATTTTTCCTTTTGATGAAACATTTCAACACGTCAATCTTGCGAGGTTACCCACTTTCAACGTGAAGTTGCAACAGATGTGGTGCGCATGCGCAGGACCCTCGCCGGCGTCACACTGCGGAGATAGGGGAGCTTAGACGAGAAGCCCGCAACACGCGGACTGTGAGCACGTTGCAACGTTGTAACGTGTTGCATGCTCGCATGGTGCGTTGTGGACGAGTATCTCTGGTCTCGGTGACCTCGGCAGCCACTCACTGCAAATATTCACGTTTTCGGAAATATGCGTGTAATAACATGCTCGCGCTAAACTGTCCCAGAGTGCGCGAGTGACGGCAGCGAGCGAGGTAAGCGCGGCGCGCGCAGGACGCGGTGCGCTGGCGCAACCCGCCCGCTGTTGCCACACCGCCGGTATTAATAAACTTTATGAACCATTAACACCTCCACAACATATGCACGACGTTCACTTCTAACACTGCATAGAATATTTCGAAACGATTTCATCAAAATAGCTTAATCTTATTCATCGTCATGCCCCGGTGACATTTTCCTACTAAATATCAATATTACCTAATATATAAGTCTGAATGGATTGGATGGATGTTTGGTGAAGCGCGCCTGAACAGCTGCACAGTACTGTGAGAGCGCGGGAGGGCGCGACCCTCGGGTGGTGGCGCTCTCCCGGCGGCAGGCGAGTGCGCGTTGCGTCACGGCGCTCGCCGATGAACCGCGGCTCCATTTAGAAAGTACTGAAACTGTACGTATTATATTTGTATATAATTACATGTAGTTAGCGTTGCATCACCGCCGCACACTAAGTCCGCGTCGCCAGTAAAAGGTTACAGTTACGTGCAGCACCGCGTCGTGCAGCTTCCCGCTGTGTCCCCCCTCTTTTATCGTCTGCATGCCGAGTGCACTGGTGTAGCACTTGTCATGTTTGTATACAAGCAAGCACACGCTGGTGTACAGGACGATACACACGGGCGTCCCTGCCGGGCTGGCGTGACGTCACCGGTCTCGTGGTGCGGGCGTGGTCGAAGGGCACTCGAGGACGTTCACATTCTCTTGGTGCGGGTTTATTCCTTTATGAGTCAGTCTGCCACCGCCGCCGGCTGCATGCGGTGAAAGGGTGTTGTGCAAGCTGCCCGTTTGCCCCACACCCCGCACCCCGCACCCCGCACCCCGCACCCCCGCAACCCGTGCTGCTTGCGTCTGCGGACACAATATACATAAAGTTCGCAGTACATACTCACAGCATTAGCCGATACATATTTAACAATTACCAATTTTACAAGATGTCCTAGAAACTGAGCTCTTAGTTTGGTTGTTTTACTCGATCGAAACCAATGAATAGCCCGGGTAGTGCACAGCGAGCGCACGGAAGTAGAGCTCGCGTGTCACTCGTCCCGCCGTGTGCAGCCTGCCGCCGCCGCCGGTGATGAATCAATCAATTGATTGCAGGCACATACTAATAACATACATTATAATACGTAATAATACCACTATAACTATGAGAGGAGCTCCTCGGGTCAGTCTTGGAGGTCAAAGTCAAAGGCACAGCTTGCCGAGGTCGCTCTGTGGATGGGTGACCATCTTAACATGTGGAAATTCCTGCGTGCCTTGGAGAGCACGTCAAGCCGATAGTGCTCTCAGTTTGACATATTTGACAGTCGATACAGGTTGTTAGCGGCCACAAAATATGACACTGCTCTTTCCAAGTGGTATCATGTTACCGAGCCACTGAGTTGTAAAGATCAGAAAGGCAGGCGCTCCTTGTAAAACACTAGCACTCTACTGCTTCAGACTGAAAGCCCACCCCAGCATAGTCGGGAAATGTCGAAGAAGATAATGATCACTATAACTATCAATTGCTAATAATAAATACATATTTGCTGTGGACGGTGGCTGTTGGCACAGTCCCGGCGTCGGTGCTCTCTGGCTCGAGCGCCCTCGTAACTAATATCGGATGTATGCACTTGTCAATCTCCAGAGCTTTGATGCTGGTTGAAGAAATTTATTTTGTGTGTATGGTCCCCGCGTCACGCGACTCACACAGAGGAGATTGAATTGCATCACATCTCGAAGCCTAATGCGAATATAATACGATAGAATCGAGGTGTCAAGATAAACGACCGGTAATGGCGGACAATGTGAGACTGGACATGATTGGGACGGAGCCTGAGCTTGCAAAAGCTGAACATGTCGCAACAAGATATCGTAATGTTACTAGACAGACCCGTCGCAGTTAATAACTGAAACAAGCTTCATCCATAGGAGGCGTAAAAAAAGGACAACATGGTTTAGCCCCAAGCGCGCCGGGTGGTGACGTCACGCCTACTTTCATAATATCCATAACTGAAGGTCACACTGAAATAAATATTTCTCGCTTGTTAAACATTTACGAGCATAAGGAAGTGTTCTGAGTAATTGTTTTGACATATAAATTTTCCGCCGAAACACAAATAATCTCGCGTGCACGTAGGTAAATACATACTTTAATTACTTACTGTATTGACTTCCGTGAATGTCGTGGCCAACAGCTGAAACAATATCTCTTAGAATCATTGCGAGTTCACCCGACTGTTGGCGACGCACTGGACGCCCTGCTGCTCATGAGCTGCGATATGAGAGCGTTCGGCATCGCGAACAATGATACCTTATCATAGCTTTGCTGGCATTGATGTCAGTAGCGACATGTTTGAGCTTGCTTTGTATGAATTAGAAAGGCGAGCACGAACCGATCCCGTTCCGCGGAGCAGCTTGTTCCCTTACGACACGTATGTCGCGCTGCACCGCGTTGCGTCACGGCATCTCACATGCGCTGTAATGCTCACAACGTTCCATACTTCAACAACAATATTACGAAAAGCAAGCTATCATAGTGTCGCAACTGCACTCACACTGGTAATGCCGTAATATCATAATCAACGATGGAAATGTTCGGTCGGCGCTCTCCGCTCGCACTTCACCTAATTTGCAAGCACATAATGTACCAGTTCACAGCCGGAGGTTGCCAGTACAATCATTGAAGCGTGATTATTAGTTATTATTTTACGATTGGGGCGCCGAGCGCGGACCTTCGCGCGAGGCCGCGACCTCGCTGGCACTCCTCCGATGCTCCCTCGCGGAGGCAGCTCGCTCACCGAACACATTCTTCCCTGTTCCCTGTGACCCCTGTTTCGAACCCTTATGTATAAATCTTATTATGTAAAATAAGCTTCTTCCCACGGCCTCGCCCTCGTAAAAAGGTTTTTTTTTCCACGAAACTAGAATAGCTGAATCCACTCTCCAGCCCTTCAACTATCTTTACACTACAAATCACCGTTTTAGCTTGAAAGAAGGCACCTGTATAATATTAGTACGGCTCTGCTTTTAATAACACACAAAGAATTTTATTATTCTCATCTAAAATCTGGTTAAAAATGTATGCAATAATGTTAGGTTGACGCAATAATATAGCTTCATCATACCTACATAACACTATTATGCATTCTTGTCATTCTCTCTAAATGTTTTGGCTTGTGCACTCATGAATGAGGAAAACGCATAGCGTATAAAAAAATAACATGTTATACACGACTATTTAAAGTTTTTCTGTATAATTCGTAACGACTTAAAGAGTTTATTTAAGAGAATTAAAATAACATGATGAAATGGCAGAGCGGCTAGCGGCTGTCCGTCGGTCCGTACGACTTTATTGCAACCGCGTGAAGTCGGGGCGGCTCGCTAGTTCCCAACAAAAGGTCGTACCCAAGGTCTGGTCTATATCCGTACGAAATTACATTAAAATCCGTCCAGTGGCTTAGGCATGAAAGAATAACTGACAGAAAGACAGACAGACTTACTTTCACTTTTATAATTTATTTATTTAGTTTATGGAGTACTTACAAATAATTAAAACATAAAAGGAGGAATACATAGACACCAAGAGCAAATAACAAGACCTCACGTTTAGAATAGATAATATATAGTTTATTGTGTAATAGATTGATTGATTGATAATATTCAATATTTGTAGGGAAGTATGAACAGTTTAAGGTGCGGCGCGCGAGTCGATGCGCCGGCGGCGCGCAGCCTGCTGTTACACGCACATGACAACATACCGCGGCGCACACACACACACACGCACATCTCCGTTCCCACAGCTACGCTCTCCGTAACATAATACTAACATTTACTATCGTAGTAAATTCTTTTATAGTATCTAATTGTGAACAGTTCTCAAGATGCTATCTATTCTTTAGCACTTCACATTCTGTGACGCAACGTGTCAGCGCCACTGAACGAACAGTACCATCGCGAGCAGGTGACCGCGCAGGCCGACCAGGAAGTCATACCTAATTATTGTTATCCATGCAGGCACATCAGCAGACTTGCCAGTTAAGGCGCGAGCTTCGCCCAATTCGTCGTGACAACAATCGTCACTTTCGCAAACGTTACGTGCGCGGTGACATGCGGAACTGGCGGCCATTGTGCATGATGCCAGCATTCTCCGCAATCGCAGTAATTGTGATCATTACACGTTATCAGAGCGTTGTGCCGCGTGCCGTGCGCCGCGACCAGCTGACCGGGGATACAAAGTCAAAAGATGTTTTATTTCACACAGGCCTACATGACCTGCATAGCCATAGGCATAAGCCTGCACTTATCAAACGACGACAAGCACATGATAGTGTGGATGCTCATGGCTCGCAGCCCCAGCCTGCCCCTCGGCTTGGTCAGCTCAGTGCTGCGGCCGCTGTGCAGACGTGGAGTGCTTGCACAAGGATCTCACGATGAAGACATCACGTACCATTTAATAACGAGCTCCGCTAGTTATTGCATTGTTAAGTAATCTTACAAGAGGAAATAATGTTCCAACCGTATTGCATATCATTACATGATGTGCGCACACTCAGCTCACTCAAACCTGTCGTTACTGTAACAGGCCATGCGCGGGTTCACAGCGCCGCGACCTGCTTCGTCACAAGATTATCTTTGTGCTGCTCAACGTGTACAAAGTTCACGGCCACGTTTCGTCACGCATAAAAAAAACTTTAGTTTTTCACAACTATTTGTCTTATCCATTAACGTAATATTCTATGAGAATGACAAAAGACTGACGATAATAACAAATACTTTATTATTGTTGAAAAGAGTAGGCAGTGTGGAGCCACTCACAACATATTCGCACTTCAGTGGCGCCCCCTAGCAGACAATACTCTAGTCTGGCGACAACTTACACGAAATCACACTTTACTTGACCTAAGGTTGGAAGTAAGTAACGATACATGTTACACCACTTGTACCTCTAAACGAATGTAGAATCTATTGTGAAACGTAGAAACAGTCATGTTAGCGTTGTATAGGTAAGCCATTAGTTTAGCAACGCACCTCAGAAGCAAATTGATAGATATTTACTACTTTTAATTGAGGATCTTGGTTCTAAATCGATTCAAAATAATGAGCTTCGACGGGGCCGCGGTTGCGATACAAATGGCAGGTAATTGGGAGCGGTTGTTAGTGCAAGGATAGCGACAGGTCGCGCGTTGCCACACTTGCTGATGGTGATCTGACAGACGTCACGCCGGCGATGGCGCGTAATGCTGCTCATTACGGTAAAGGCGGCGCGCGCGCGGTTTGCCCACGCCTCGTGCGCGTACTCCGGGATCTGTCTCACAGTCACGAGCGCTCCTAGCACGCTCCGTAACACGCGCTACGCTACACACCACGCTACGTCTCACGCTGCGCTACGGGTGCTCGCGCAACAACAATAAACTTACAGTATGCTAATGAGCTTGACTGGAAGTTATGCAAACAGTAAGGCTGACACTTTACTGTCTGCTATTTGTCAATAGAATTAATTATATGGTGTTTCTACAGAACATTTTCGAAAGAAATATTAGACAGTCAGTATAAGTGTAATAAATTAATTAAAGTGCTTTCGTAATTGTAATAAAAATGTAAAACCTTGTCATTAATGTAGTGAATGCGAGCTCGCTAGTGACCGCTACACTAGTCTGTCGCCGGCAGAGGGCGCTGCTAGCACTCTATGAACACGTGCCTACAATAAGACTGCCGCCGTCTATTAATCTTTTGCAATATGTAGTGTTGAATGCTCTCAACTGCTCAATTGCTCTCATTAGTTACACAATGAAAGCAATCACTGTTTATTCTTTTTATAACAGAGTCATAAAAAATGCACATAAACCGATTGCCATTGAGAGGAGCACGTGTCGTCGCGAGCAGACAATCGAATTAGTGCTCGATATAATCGCTGGCTCGTGTCTGGTGAGTAGCAAGCTCTGTTGGTAAACAGCGTGCAGCACGTGTCGCACACGTGACACATACACAAACTCGCGAACATCTCGTCACAACAATTGCATGTGCTTGTGCATTTCATTATTAAAATCGATGAGGAGCCTATAGATTTCTAGATGTTTCAATGAAAGTGTAGATTGTCATATCACATCACAACATCGATTAAATTGACAGTGAGCTGCCATTCCATTCCAAAAACTTTGCTCTTGAATCATGTCACCAGCGATGAGCCGTGTGTTGGAGTGATGGTGATGAGAACAAGGAATAAACAGTTAGTTAAAACCATAGTTGTATCAACAATAAAGTATTGCCTCCACAAGAAGTAAACTAACGCCCGGGAAGGAAACGGACGGAACACCCGCACTCTGGCACTTAGCGGAGTTAAGGAGCAGTAATCAAATCATGTCCTGTCGTGCCGTGTCGTGTCACGCATCACGGACAATTAGCGACCGGCACTTGTTTCGGCACCTCACGCCTGCGCAAGTGTTTGCCTCACAGCTGATCATTTCAATCCACTGAGCGTCGGAAATGCATCGCTTTGCGACACCCGCTGCAACGTTAAACAAACACGAACAGCGGCGCGCGCGCATGCTGCCGTACCAAGTGGATGCCCGCAGTGCACGGCAGCAGCAGCCTGGAACTAATTTACATAATGTAGAGTGTCGTTATTGAACAAGTTTGACCGCGCTTACGAAATAATATAATTTCATACATTTAAAATTCAAATGTTGCCTTACATAGATGTGACCTACTAAACCAAACTGCTTCAAGTTGAGGCGAGCGTGGCCGGTGCACGCGGCGCCTGCGTCTTATCACACTTATATGTTTGATATTATTGTATCAGGATCTGAACAAGTGTCAGACTCTCACGTGCATGTCAAGTGATTTGGCAATTTACCATGAAGACGTTAATACATTACCCTGTAACGTTATCTTTGCCCTGAATTAAATGGTTATGCAAATTGTGCGAGAGCGATACATTTGCCTATATACTGAAAGGTCAACTGCAATATTTCCTTACTTGAGCCAGTGTCATTGACTTGCTCTAAATTTTTCGTCGTATAGTCACGCCTTATAAGTACAGCGATCAATGTGAGGTGAGCCACAATTTGCACAATTCGGAGCCAAATATCCGTTTTCGTGGAGTGAATGTGACCAGCCGCACTGACGCACCGGTGTCACCGGCACCACACGTCACACTTAGGTCACAACTCATGTATACTGCCTACAGACTAGCGCAATGTTCGTGGAGATAATAGTTTCTCTTAGAGCCCTCGCGAAGGTCGCTTGTAATATAAATGTGAGTGCGTGCGGCGGAGTGTCAGATAAATGGACAGATACGTGTAATTATAATGATTTGTTCACAAAATGCGCGCTGCACGTAGTTGTTTCATCATTACAAAGTAATGCTGCCTATTAAATTAGCCTGTTTGAGGCTCATTACAAGTTATAAAGTATTATTACAATACTTTGCCGTCATTACTTGAGGCAACAGCTATTAGGGCCCACGTACAATCGCGGCCGGTCTGGCGATGTACGGCGGTGCACGACGGCAGTTGGGTCCGTCGGCTCCCGACGAGTGCGAATCATTCGTAAAAGGACAGTTTCACCTTCACCTCGAACATAGTAGTGTGTCCGGCCGCCGCCTGCAGGGTGTTGCAACAGTTAATTGCTGTCCGGTACCGTATCATAAGGACGCGCCCTTGCCTCGTCCGCATTACACACCACTACCGGTGTCGAAATTATGATATTATAATCTACATAAATATTTAACATTCATAGCAGTTATGAACCTAATCACAGATACGGTCACTATGTGCCGCACAATTTTATTACATTCTTACACATAACGACAGAGTACTCGTTGCAAGCCTATTATCGCCGGCTGGAATTTTCGCACCTTACTCTGTTCCAACTACATAGTTTATACTATATTCCTATTAGCTATTGTCAACCTAACTTTGAAAACAAGTATGTGAACGACCTGGCTGTTTTGTAGCACAACAGTAAGTTGGTCGTGAGACTACCATTCTCTCAGAATCGATTGCTTATGAATTCTCTCACGGAGTTCCTTCTATACATACATTATAGTTGATGATAATTGGAATTTGTTTTATACAATTATTCACATATGAATGTTTGTATAACTGCAACGAGTGTCTAAGTGAGAAATTAGTTGTCAGACCGCGAGCCGAGCAGAGGTCGCGCGGTGCGCCGGCGCAACCCGACGCGCCCTGCATACACAACTAACACAACACACGCCACCACACCGACACACACACCACCGTGCGGGTGTACCGAGCTGCGGCTGTAGCTTGTTCTATGCTTTGTTGTATTAAACATGGAGGTCTGCTTGTTCTCGTCCTGCAAACACAGAAGCTCGCCAGCGACGCTATTTCTCACTATATATTCATGATTGCCACTGACCTACTAAGGTCATCGTTTACCGCTTCTGGGTGAGCAGGACGAGCGGTGACTCCAGCGCCTGCGCGGTGCAACAGTGAACTAACTGGTCGTGTATCCCGCAGGTCCCAACAGACAGTTTGCAACGGTGAGATCGAACAGGAAGTGTTTGCTATTCGAGACCAGTGATACAAGAGAATGAGGACGTCCGTGTACATAGTAGCGCTGTGCGCGCTGATGGCAGCGCACGCGGCGCCCGCCCCCGAGCCCGCCCCGCAGCCCGCCCCTGAGGCCGCCCCCGAAGCCGCCCCCGCGCCCGCCGCGCTGCCCGACCCCAGCGCCGACGACAGACCCGAGATCATCGAGATCATCGCGCCCGCCGACAGTGCGCAGGTAACCACTCCATGTGAATATACAGCTGCATTTCAACGTACAGTGAGCGGTGTCTCATTGCAAGGCTGCGAATATCGTTAAACAGACGTCCTCATTGCGCGTCAGTGCACGCGATCAAGAAACGGTTCCCTCTGCAGGCTTCAGTGCACGCTTCAATCCTAACTGTCGATATGACGCGAGAGACACGGTGAGAGGCGAAGGGTGAGGGACGGGTCAGCGCCTCGCGTGACCCTAATCACTTCAATCCATCAATAATATAATTACGTAATTGTGTCGCTTTTGTTTACGACAAGACCTTAGGGTCTCGTTCGTTAATAATAATGAACGATTTGTCTGCTCTTGATGAGGCCGCGACTTTTCGACACCGATTAAGCTGAAGAGGCCGCGGCGACGCATCGCAAACACGCGACTCTTGTGCGACTGATACATACAATAGTGCACCGACGTAAAGAGCTACCTCGTAATGTCACAATGCTTGTGCTGCAGGAGACGCTGGCGACGCTGAACCTCGGTGCCCCTGGCTCCGAGCTCAGCGAGAGGAACAAGCGCACCATCGGTATCCTGCGGCAGCTGTTCCCTTCTCTCACGCAGGTATGACACGCAGATGCCAATCCACGCCCTAGCCCAATTTCTGCCACTAACAACCAGTAGTTAGACCCCTTTACTAACACAGGATCTGATCTAGCTCCTCGGAGCCATTCCTACAGTCGAGCAGGTGGCGACAGTGCCGGTCCCGGCAGACCGGCGCGAGCGAAGTCCAGTGTGTTGTGTGGTCGCGGCGGCGACGCTAAGGCCGTGTATGTTCTAGATAATCGAACAGAAGGTACAGCAACTAACGAGCATGGTGCTGACGACGCTGGGCCCCGTGGTGCTGCGCCTGTTCCTGGGCGGCCGCAACAATGGCGGTAACACCGGCGGCGGCACCGTCGTACTCGACGACGACGACGACGACGATGACGATGATGATGATGACGACGAGCCCGCCAGCAGCTCCACCAGCGCCACCAGCACCACCAGTACAACCAGCACCACCAGCACCAGCACCGCCAGCCCCAGCCCGCTCGTGGGCGGCCTGCGGCGCCGGCGTGCGCTGTACTTCCTGCCGGTATGCCCTGGACTATGCGCACTCTCAGCCTGCCCGAAGACGGCAGTGCGGGCGCGCGCAGACCGCGCGCCTTCATCGTCATCGTCATCGCATCGTCACCGTCACTCACACATGGCCACGTCACGTCACTAACCATCACCCTCCCCCCGCCACCGCCGCCTCTCACCCATGCGCCCCCTTGCAGAACGCCATCGCGGAGGAGAACCAGCTCCTGTCGGGCGCAGAGTCGCAGCAGGCGGAGGTGCGCGTCGCGTTCGGAGACGCGTCCGCCGACCAACAGCTGGCCGCCAGCGACGACCAGCAGACGGCCGCGCAGACCGCCAACATCGACGAGATCACGCTGGACGATGCTGACAACAGCGAAGAAAACAGAAACAAGAGGTGAGTCGCGTTCGTACCATGCCGGTCATCCCAGGCCGGCCTGCCCGACTTTCACTCCGTGACCGACACGTACCGTAGCCCAAGGTTAACAGATTTCAGAATCTTTTGATACGGAATACCTGACACTGGTAATATTCATAAATTACCGTGAATAATCGATTAATACTTGTTTAGCCACTTACCGAACTCAGCCGCGGTATGCTGTGCTGCAGATTGCGTTACTTACAATACTCGCAGTAAGAGTTGCTATTGTAGGTTTTTGCGATCATGTTCACACGTTTCGATTTAAGTAGTTTCGCGGTGGTGCGCCGTATGTAATCATGCAACCGTTACGCGCGGATAGTGCTGACGAGCCGAATGTTCCAGATTCCTGAGCTTCGGCGGCGGTGCCGGCGGCGGCTCCGGTGGCGGCTCGGGCAACTTCCTCTTCGACATCGTCAGGGTAAGACGCATCACTTGACACACCACATTCTAGTCTCCTTTTAGGTACCACACAACTTTACCAGAAAACATTATCTAATACTCTTTTATACAATTAGCATTACACAAAAATTACATGAGTACTGTAATATGCACCGCGGATGGTGCTGTGCGCAAGGATTGTGCGACAGTTGCGAGTGAGAAGGTTTGTTTTGCAGCGCGCTCCGGAGGCAATGGCTCGCGCGGCCGGCACCGCGTTCCGACTGTTCGCGGGCACGGACTCGCTAAACGTGGGCCTGACAGCGTCGCACACCGCCACCCTGGACCCTAACGACCCACAAGTATACACACCACATTCTGCACCATCACATAGATCACACACGTAGACAGGGCGCTGCGGCAGGCCGGGCAGGCCCCGCCGGCCCCGGGGGTCGCGCAGGAAGCTGTCTGGCCGTCGCAGTGCAAGCAACACAGCTCGTAGACCAGCTAGTCGACGAATATCGGTCGACTTAGAACAAAGTAGTGACAGTAGCTGCCGCCGACTCACGCATCATAACATTCTCGACCCACCCATGTCCTTGATATCCTTCCCTTATTGTCTCCCCTTGTAAAAATAGTTTGCACGTACTATTGAACATAGGTACTAACACGTAACGCATAAGACACGTCACGAGGACGCAGCGGGTCGCCGCGTCGCATCGCGCCGTTGTTGTAGTTAGTCTAGTAGATTAACATAATTGTAAGCTCAACGTGGAATATTTCGGGAACGTTGATGTAATTTTACTAGCTTTCAGAGGCTTTCTGCAAATCGCGCAGAAAACTCGCCTGGTGCCGACATGTTGTATATACACTGTAGATGCTGCCTCCGCTTGGCAGTACCACCGACGTACCGATACTGCACGCCCTGCGTTCGTCGTCTGTGGCTCACGCAATTTGCGATATCGGTCATAAAACATTTGATCGGAATTCGTACAAAGAAAAGGTCAAATTTTTGTAGGCACCGAAACAATCATTGCGTGTGCTTACGACGAATAACTGGTGGGCAATATAGGACGACGAATCTGTGGCAGCTGCGAGATCGATCAATGTATTAACGTGTCGTGTCGTGTTGCAGCTGGTAGCCGGCTCATCATCCGGCTCGTCGGGCGGCGACGCGGGCGCCGGAGATGGAGAGGACGCCGGCGCCGCTAAGGGCGACAACCTCACGGAGGGCGTGCCCGGCCCCATCACGAGGCTGTTCATCATCGCCAACCGTGGCATCGCCAACCTCATTCAAGACCTCATCCTGCGTATCGCGCAAACCTCCGAGAGAATAGTCAACTTCAAGGCGCGACTGATCACTTCCATCATTTAATGCGCCAGCATGTAGAACAATATCCTAGTGTAGGTAGTAGTGTAGAGCCCGGCCGGGTCCCCGGGCCCGCGCCGCAGCGCCCCGCGTGACGTCACGGGGCGCGTGGGGCGCCGGGGCGGCGGCGTGGCGCGGCCCCAGGACCGCCCGGCGCCGCCGCCGTTCCTGCTCAAGCTTTTTTATACCGCGATATTCTCGATTCGTTTTACGTTTGTAAATATGTATTATAGGCGGAATTTGTATAAAATAAATAAATAGTTAAATTATTATCATCTTTTACTTTTACTCTCAACCCCCAGTTGCTGACCCTCGTTAAAGATGGCCTGGTGATACCTAGGTAGCGAGCCTTTAAGCTCAAATGTTTGACCACAATTACCGGCGCCACCGTGACTTCGGTCGTGCTGGATATGTTTACAACCAACATAACATTTTTGTTTTATTTTATTTATTAGGGAAAACAAACAATAATACATTACATCAAGTTAAAGAAAAAATACAATATTAAATAGGCAAATGTGCCACCAACAATGAATGCGTTATAATTTAAATCCTTTCCACTACAGTACTTATATTAATACTAAAAAACCGGTCAAGTGCGTGTCGGGCCACGCGCAGTGTAGGGTTCCGTAGTTTTTATAACAGCCAAGTGCGTGCCGTATTCGCTGACTGATCGTTTCGTACCATGCTCTAACTAAAAGCCAAAAATGACTACATAACTAATTTGACTTCCTATACAAATCCTCACCTGATCCGACAATTTTGCACGGAAAGTTTTAATTTTTTTTAGAGATTTGTATAAAACTTGTCATAGTCGGTGTTTTGATTTTAAATACGGACACAGAGCTACACTACTCAATCATCACAAGAAGCTAGCACGATACAACTGGCGCTTAGCGCCATCTATCGACATTTCTATAGAGTTGTTCGAAATTTTCGAGTCAAATACAATTGGTCGACTATTAATCGTAAACTTGTAAAGCCCTCTTATCTGTGATAGTTTTTCTTTAAACTTCGTTATATATAGGTACTACTGCCGTGACATTTGAATTTCTAACCACAACCGTTTAGTTGTTAGAGGGGGAGACACTTGACTCTAACGAAAATTGGTACTTTAAAGCTTGTTAAGTCACGAACGGTTTACTTAATCAAAAAACGGTCTTCCCAAACCCCTAATATTTTTGAAAGCCCTATCCAACGATATCCCACACTATGGGAAGGACGAAAAAAATAAATTATCATCCCACTACATGTAGGGGAGGTACCCTAAATAATTGCTTTTTTCAAAATTTTATTTCACCACTTTTTCGGCGTCATTAACGTGTATACTCACGCCAAATTACAACTTTCTAGTACCAATAGTTTTTGAGCTAAACCGCAGACAGACGGACAGACAGACGGACATGGCGAAACTATAAGGGTTCCTTGTTGACTACGGAACCCTAAAAATCAATAAAATTTAAAATAATGGAAATAAATAAATAAAGATTCCAATATAAATATAAATAACTGAAATAAAACAATAGAGATTGAAATTGAATTAATAAGAGATTGAATTTTCAACATAGAGTCGTAGAGATGTCATTAATAAATAAGATGAATAAACGAGTTCCCGGAATCGATCATTGCGGCACACAAGAAGTCGCACTAACAGCTCTGATAGATCTGAAACCATTAATTTTGATTGAATTGACCATTTTCTTAGATCTTACGAAGGCTTTCGATACGGTGCCCATTCCGACCCTTTTACTCAAGCTAGAACGTATAGGTGTAAGAGGCCTACCACTAAATTTATTCAAAAGCTACGACAAGCCGTTCGCAATTTGTAACGATGGACAATTACAATAGCGATACAGTTACTTTTGAATATAGTGTGCCGCAGGGAAGCATTTTGGGGCCCACATTGTTCCTAGTATTCATAAACGACCTCTGCAACTTACATATACCAAATAGTTTCGTATGCTGATGACACTGCAATAACTTTTACTGCTGACTCATGGTTAGATCTACAGTCAATAGCACAAAAATGATTTCGTTTTTGTTTTTTTTTTATTGATAATAGGTTCGCGTTTGACCACCCTCTCACCTGATGGTAAGTGATGATGTGGTCGAAGATGGAGCACGCTTACCTAAAAGTAACCTATGTAGTATAATATAAAAATAAATAAAATCGTTTAGCAAAAGCATGTTTAGTCTGAGAGTTAGGACAAACTAGATCTTTTCGCCTTCTATCTGACGGAACTGGATTAAAATCAAAGTTCAGTGTTCGAGTAAAACTATATTTAGAACAAATAACTGTCGAACGGTTAGCACTTTACAAGACATGTAGAGCTCTTGTGTGGGAAATCTGAATGGTCGAAAAGTAGCAACCTTTAAAACCGCTCTTTGAGCTCGTTCAAGTTGTAGTAAAATAGATTTCCCGGCGCCTCCCCAGGACGTAATATAATATGTAATAATAGATTTACACAAAGCTAAGTAAACCTGTTTAATTAATTTAACATCTGCTAATTTTTTCTCTGCATAACTTTTTAAAAATGTATATTAGTTTACGCACTCTAGTGCATAATAAATCTTGTGGAAGTTCAAATTTGAGTCAATCGTGATGCCTAAATATTTGATGAGGTTGGTTTTAGCTAAAGTGGGGCAAGCGCATGCAGGGTCAGCATAATTTAAGTTACAATTATTATGAGCGTAAATGTTTAGGTCAGTAAGCATTGCGTTAGTATTTTTCATTGTAAATAATAGGTACTTGGTTTTATCTATATTTAATGTTAAAAGGTTTTTTTGAAGCCAATCAGACACAGTATTAAATCCATTTTGTGCTAGTTCGTAGACCTCAGCCTTTTTTGATTTAGCTGCAAACAATAGCGCTGTATCATCCGCATAAGACATTATTACACCCTTAGGGAGTGCAAGACTGCATAAGTAATTTATATAGATTAGAACTAACGTAGGGGCCAAAATGCTGCCTTGTGGGATTCCGTAGCAACCATTTTTTAGCTCAGAACTCGAGTGCTGACCTATTTTTACACACTGATGGCGATCGCTAAGGTCTTCAGATAATAGTTGCAATTGTAATCCACGTATTCCCACACATTCTAGCTTGTACAAAAGCAAATAACAAGAAATTGTGTCAAAAGCCTTAACCAGGTCTAAAAACATCCCTAAAGTGTACATGCCGTTATCCAGATTTGTGCTTATAAAATTTGTTAGTCGGTGTACTGCTTGGCTGGTTGATCTCTTTGGTCTAAATCCAAATTGTTGGTCCGAGAGTAATTTATGACTTTCCAGATATTTGATTAATCTGTTTATAATTTTACCAAAATGTTTGAGAGGCCCGTTAATACCGATATTGGTCTATAATTATTTTCGTACCACTTGCTCAAAAAAATGACATTCTATCCCACAAAAAGCGAACATAACAATAGTCATTTTTAATCTGTTAAAAACAGGGAAAGAAAATTGTACTGAATTTCATTCATCCTCTAGGGGGAGAATATGATTTAAAAGAGAATGCCAAGTTTCGGCTCACAAATCATGTAGCGTCCGACAGACTTTCTAAATTAATGATAATTCATTATATAAAATAGTAAGAATTATAGAGTATAAATAAAATCTGTAGAAGTACACCGTTTAAAAGTAATTTTAAATAGTTATTCAATTTATCAACACGTTTTCCATCTACAATTTTAATTAGAAATGTTGCTAATACCAAAATAAAATAATATCGATACGAAATTGCACTTGCAAATCGATTACATTAATATAATTATGAACCTACGTAAGTGAATTGATTACTTACAAAAGTCCTCTTAATTCTTATAATAATAAATAATGTTTAGTTATATTTTTGACTATTTTATAATAATTTAAAATAATTCAATTCAATTATTGATACAGTTTAGAATAGTTATATAGTGCTGGTAACACTTAATCTTGTAGTTGTCACTGACAATTGTCAAAAGTTTTATTTCTCCCGCGTTTTATGACGAGCGACGAAGTGTCTTGCGTGTTTTTTAAGTTTTGTGTTGTTTATTGCTGTGTTACCGGACCCCGATTTCTGTATTACTAACGACTACCGTGGCTGTTGAAACTGAATTCAGTATTAATTATTCAATCATTTAATAGTTTATTTCATGTTATCGTTAAAATTAGAAGTATTAGGTGGTCAATTTCAAAGAACTATAACTTTTTTTGGTGTACTTCTTATAGAAAACAAATTATATAGTGAAATTCTATAATTATTTTCCTTTTTTATGATATATAGTTCATCTTTGTCGGTTCTGGCCGAGTGTTGAAGGAAGCCTCGGCATTCTCCTTTGGAATACTTACCGAAATTTATACTGAACTACATCTGTGTTTACACCATTGAGTTTGTATTTAAAGCATTATACATCTTTTTGAAAAATGAATACGCATTTATTATGCAGTTATAATTATTAAATAAAATTACGAAAACCGACGAGGCCGTATGAGCTTGATGCCTTTGCTTTTCCGACAAAAAAATATTAGTCTAGGAATTTACCGCGTTTTTGTTTTCTTCAAATACATAAACAAATTACTGGTATACTCAAATCAACTCATCAACAATAAATGTACCAAACAAAAATGTAACTCTCTGTATCAATAATTGGACCAATGTTTCGAATTTTACTTTTAATTGTCATTATTTTTAATAAATGCTTATCTCACATTCTAACAACGCTCATATTATTATTGTGTTAATTTTTTCGCAAATGGTACGAAAAGTAGAGTATTTTCCTCGGTGATAAAGCTGTCTGAGTCTTGGGTGAACTTAAATCCCTCGCTACACTCAGGACTCGTCTTAAATCCCTCGCTTCGCTCGTGATTTAAGTTTTTAACACCCTCGCTACGCTCGGGAGTAAACCTCGAGTCCTTCGTTACGCTCGCGATTTAAATCGTCACCCGCGACTGAAGACACTGCTTTATCCCCTTAGTTAATAATCTACTATTACGCAATTTTTGGATGGGGGTGACTACACCTTTTTTGAGTACTTTAGGGAATATTCCTTTAGTTAAACATAACTGAAAAATGTGAGTCAATGGAGAGGCAATGACGTGTTTAAATCTTTTGAGTACGCTATCAAATCCTTTGTCCGGTACTGGACAGATTCTTGGATTGGACAGATTAGTTAGTTCGGCAGATTTTCTACTCGACTGATTCGTGGATTCGTCATATTCTAGGGTTCGACGGATTAGCTATACGACAGAACATGAACAGTTGTGCACAAAAAGATTAAACAAAAAACAGCCGTAACAGGGTTAGAGAGTCTAGTCATATGTGCATGCCCGATTTTACCAAAAACGCAGTAGACAATTTAATAGACGAATGTAGACTTAGTATGCAAAAAACTCGAACCAATCCCAAAATTATTTGAAGATTTTATGGACACTGCCGACTGCAAATTAAATGATGAAGATAAACCAACATTTGTGCAGAAAAAGGATGTGTTGTATAAAGCTAGATGTAATTACCTGAAAATGAATACGAAAAGCTGTAAATATATGAAAATATTTGATTTGGTCAAGATTGGCGAAAGACTATCTGAAAAAAAGTAAGAGTTACTACGGGGATGGCACCTTTAATATTTACCTTTATTATTTGGATGGAAATATATACCGAGGAATGTGTTTACTTGTTATAATGAAAATTTTCGTACAAATAACCCAATCGAAGGGTAGCATGCGAGACTAAAAAAAAGATTTCCCATTAAGCCACCACAATTACTAATAAAAGAATCCCGTTTTCAAGACACAAAGTTGAAAAGAGAAAAAAATTATTGCAACGGGAAGTAGCGTAATGCAAAACTCATACAAAAAAATTGACAAATAAACAAAATTGTTACTGCAGCAATGAAGAATAAAGCTGAATTATTTGGTAGGGCACAAAATGTATCTTGATATTGTCAAATACAGTACATTAGTTTATTAATATTAGTTCAGTACTGTGTTTTTACATTTTTTTTAAACAAATAATAAATAACATTCAGTGAAAAAATTAGTAAAAATATATAACTTTTTATTAGTTATTCTGCGATGCAAAACAACATAAAATGTAAAAAAATCAAGTCACAACATAGCGCTTTAAGTAAACATACCTACAGGTCTAAAGCTTTGAAATAAAGTTTGTTTCATCTTTGTCCGACGTGGGGATTTTTCCCATATTAAAGTTCCCAATGTCTTTTACATTTTTGGTGAAGTTTATTCCTTTGTCTGATACATCGAACAAGTCCGGGTGTGATCCAAGGTTTAATGTTACTATATTTTCTAGGAATGATTTTAGTATATGTATTTTTATTAATAGCAGATTTTAATAAATTGAAAAAATATTGTAGCGAAACATTTGGATCAATTTCACTGTAAACGGGGTCAAGATTAAAGCCGCGTATGTCATTTTCCAGACTATTCATGTTGAGTTTAGTATAGCTACGCATGCAGTTTTTTCTAGGTAAGCATAATTGCAATGTTAGTAAAACAGCATGATCGGTTAGTGATGAGTTAGTTACTAATGTTATGGATGGAATTTTAGATTTTATAAGAATATGGTCTTGACAAGATCCATTTTGGTGGGTGGGATAATAATGAGCTGGTAAAAGTCCATGAAATAAGCAAATATTGAGATAATTATGTGTATGGTTGTCGATTTTCTCGGCATCAATGTTTATATTGATATCACTCAGTATTACGATATTTTTGAACGATGATAATTTATCTAAATTAGTGTTAAGTGAATCTAGAAACCCATTTTAACACTTTGGGATGGAGGCCTATAAATAGCTAAAGTTACTGTGTCAGGAATAACTTTAATTACTAAGCAATTGCAGTCTAGAAAAAAACCGGTCAAGTGCGTGTCGGGCCACGCGCAGTGTAGGATTCCGTAGTTTTTATAACAGCCAAGTGCGTGTCGTATTCGCTGACTGATCGTTTCGTACCATTTTTTTTTTTTAAGGTCTCTCCTCACACGTGCGTGGGGGCCGCGGGAAACCTAATTCTTCCGCAGCCCCGCACTAGTGCTGGTCGGGTCTGTCCCGGCCTCGCCTCCTGCACGGGGTAGTGAGGTGTTGAACTACCCCGTGCATCGCCTCAGAGGCGTGCGCCGACACCCGCGCGCGCCTGCGACTCGGGTCCATCAAATAGGGGGCGGGGGACTTCCCCAAGTCCCTCGCCCCTGGACCCATTCATGGGGGCTGGAAAAGGGCGTTGTCCGCCCTTCCCCTGCGCCCGGTGCGCCTTCTGCGGCCAGGGAAGGGAGTGGAGATCTCCCTCTCCCTTTCCGCAGTTTCCTTCTGCGACATCACGTCCTCGCAGAAGGACACCACCGCGTCCCACGACTCTGCGCTGCCGACCATACTCTGCACTACGGCCGGCAGCGACAGATCGCCTCCTACTTCATTTTCGAGGACACGGCGCTTCTCCTCCCAAGCTAAACACTCGGCGAGCGTGTGTTGCGCCGTGTCCTCCCCGCAATGGACGCAGTGGTGGCACCGAGCGTCCGGCTCTCTGTCTATGCGGCACAGGTACTTGCCGAAGCAGCCGTGCCCCGACAGCACCTGTGTCACTCTAAAAGACAGGGAGCCGTGCCTTCTCCCGAGCCAGTCGTCGAGTACTGGCCGGATCGCCTCGACGGTAGCGAGGCCGGCGGTAGGGCGCAGAAGCCTCTGCCGCCATTCCGCCACCAAGACCTGACGGAGCTCCTCTCGGCGCAGCGCGATCTGCCGCTGCACCGGCTTCGAGCCCCGTGCCCGCTCTTCCTCGCGCCATCGATACAACGACGCGAGTACTTTCGCCTCTAGGTCCCAGGGCGGGGATCCGGCCAGGACGCAAGCCGCCTCGTAGGAAATCGTGCGGTACCCGCGGACGACTCTGACGGCCATCACCCTCTGCGGTTTGCGCAGAATGGCGAGAGTGCCGGCCGTCATGTCCAGCGCGCACACAGGGGCCGCATACAGGGCCATGGACCGCACGATTCCCACGTACAACCGCCTACAGGCGGCGCTCGGGCCCCCCAAGTTGGGAAGCAACGTTGAAAGCGCGCCCATCAACTTGGGCACCAGCCGCCGGAAGTGGGGCCCGAATTCCCATCGGCTGTCGAGCACCAATCCCAGATACTTCATGGTGGACTCGACAGCTATCCGGGTCCCGCTGACCACGATGTGTGATCCCGGCGGCGGCGCCCGTCGAGGGCCATGAAACACCATGGCCTCCGACTTGTTCAGGGCCACCTCCAGGCCCAGGCGCCGGATGCGGTTCACCACCTGTGACACCGCAGCCGTGGCTAACAATGTCGCTTCCCTGTGCGAGCTCCCCCGGGCAGTTACGAGCGTGTCATCCGCATAACACGTCACGTCGGCGCCCGGCGGGAGTTCGCCTCGCAGCACCCAGTCGTAGCCGATGTTCCACAGGGGCGGTCCCAAGACCGATCCCTGTGGAACACCGCACGACGTGAGGTGCCGACCAGCACCGTCACGTCCCCGATAGGTGACGCATCTACCCTCCAGGTAAGCCCCTACTGTACGGCGGAGGTAGGGAGGCACGCGATGGTATTTCAGGGCCTCCCGAATACAACTCCAGGGTAGGGTGTTGAATGCGTTGGAGATGTCTAAAGACACCGCCACCACCACCCCACCCCGGGACACCGTCTCCTCCGCCAGGGCCCTCACGCGCATGATGGCGTCTATGGTAGAGCGCCCCCGACGAAAACCGAATTGGTTGTCGTCCAGGTTCGGCCCCTCCCTGCACAAGTGGCTGACGAGGCGATCTGCGATGATACGCTCAAAAAGTTTGCCCGCCTCGTCAAGCAGCACTATGGGCCGATACGCGGACGGCGAGTCCGCGGGGCGCCCCTCCTTCCTGAGGAGGACCAGCCTCCCCTCCTTCCACACACTGGGAAACTGACCCTGCTCGAGGCATGCCGTGAGAAGCCTCCTCAGCTGGGGCTCTAGCTCCTTCAGAGCCAGGACGAGAGCTCGACCAGGCACTCCGTCGGGTCCGGGCGCTGTGTTCTTAGCCCGGAGTCGCGACACGGCCGCTCCCATCTCTGCTTGCGTCACCTCGGGGACATCGGTGCTCTCCTCTTCTTCTGGAGAGTCTGTGGCTGAGGGCGAAGCCATCGCCGGGGGAACGTGTTCCGGTCGCCCTGGGAAGAGGGCCGACACCACCGCCTCTAGCAACTGGGGTTCCATGCTTCGCGTCAGTGGAGGCGCCCAGGGACGCAACTTGCTCCGTACCCAACGGTAGGGGCGCCCCCACGGATCCCGATCCAGGGACCCCAGCAGCTCCTCCCTGGCGCGCGACTTTGAGTCGCCGATGGCCAGCCACAGAGTCTCCTTGGACGCGCGGTACACCTCATACAGCGCGTCCTCCTCGGCGGAATCCCGTCGACGTCGTCTCCGGTATCGGGTGTACCGGCGGCGAGCCGCAACGCACGCTACGCGCAATTGCGCGATCTCGGCGGTCCACCAGTACACCTGGCGCCTTGCGGACTGTTGGCGGACACGGGGTTGGACGCGTCGCAGATCTGCGTCATCGCCCCCCGAAACCACAGCGCCACCGCCTCAACGTCGACGGGGCCGTCCGTCGTCGACTCCCAGGTCCAGGACTGGACTAATGTAGCTTCCTCGAGAAGTTCCCTGTCGATGCACTTAAGCGCCCAACGCGGGCCGTCGTTAATCGGGGTTGTTGGATGGCGGCCGCTCGCGGTCTGGGCAGAGACGTTGAACCGGATATACGTTTTATTTTATTTATTAGGGAAAACAAACAATAATACATTACATCAAGTTAAAGAAAAAATACAATATTAAATAGGCAAATGTGCCACCAACAATGAATGCGTTATAATTTAAATCCTTTCCACTACAGTACTTATATTAATACTAAAAAACCGGTCAAGTGCGTGTCGGGCCACGCGCAGTGTAGGGTTCCGTAGTTTTTATAACAGCCAAGTGCGTGCCGTATTCGCTGACTGATCGTTTCGTACCATGCTCTAACTAAAAGCCAAACATGACTACCTAACTAATTTGACTTCCTATTCAAATCCTCACCTGATCCGACAATTTTGCACGGTAAGTTTTAATTTTTTTTAGAGATTTGTACAAAACTTGTCATAGCCGGTGTTTTGAATTTAAATACGGACACAGAGCTACACTACTCAATCGTCACAAGAAACTAGCACGATACAACTGGCGCTTAAGCCCGATTTACACTTCAATAAGTACAGTAGCCAGTTAAGAACTCAGACAGTTAAGTAATAAGTAGTAAGTTGTAAGTAGCGTCCAAACGTAGGCGAGTGAGTACCTAGTCATAAGTTGCCCGAGAAGAAGAAAAGAAAATAACACGTGTACGCGGCCGCAACCTACAAATTTATGGACGGTACTAGGGATGTGAAATAATAATCGATTATGGAAATAATCTATTAAAAATCGATTTTTATTAAACGAAAAATCTATTAATATAACAAAATCGATTATTTTCTTAAGAAAAATCGATTATTTATTAATAGATTTTTCATGCTAAATATATAATCGATTAATTAAAAATCGATTTTTTATGTACAATGTTACATCCCTAGTAGGGATGTGAAATAATAATCGACTATGGAAATAATCGAGTAAAAATCGATTTTTATCAAAAGAAAAATCGATTAATATAACAAATTCGATTATTTTCTTAAGAAAAATCGATTAATTAAAAATCGATTTTTTATGTACAATGTCACATCCCTAGACTGTACTAAACTCGCCCGTCTACATGCCAGCCAGTTAAGTTGGAGGGGTACAGGAGACGCGAGAGAGAAGGCTACTTCGCACTGGACTCGCCGAAAAATAGGATCGCGATCTATTTAACTCAACTTAATCAACAACTTACTACTTAACTCGCTTTTGCCGTTCAAACTACAATAACAACTTAACTCGCCGATGACGCAAGTTAACTCGCTACTGTACTTATTGAAGTGTAAATCGGGTTTTAGCGCCATTCTCGACGTTTCTATAGAGTTGTTCGAAATTTTCGAGTCAAATACAATTGGTCGACTAGTACTCGTAAACTTGTAAAGCCCACTTATATGTGATAGTTTTCCTTTAAATTTCGTTATATATAGGTACTACTGCCGTGACATTTGAATTTCTAACTACAACCGTTTAGTTGATAGAGGGCGGGGACACTTGACTCTAACGAAAATTGGTACTTTAAAGCTTGATAAGTCACGAACAGTTTACTTAATCAAAAAACAGTCTTACCAAACCCCTAATATTTTTGAAAGACCTATCCAACGACATCCCACACTATGGGAAGAACGAAAAAAAAAAATCATCCCACTTTACATGTATGGGAGGTACCCTAAATAAATGTTTTTTTTTTCAAAATTTTATTTTACCACTTTTTTGGCGTCATTACTGTGTATACTCATGCCAAAGTAGAACTTTCTAGCACCAATAGTTTTTGAGCTAAACCGCGGACAGACGGACAGACAGACGGACATGGCGAAACTATAAGGGTTCCTTGTTGACTACGGAACCCTAAAAATTGGCCAAGTGCGAGTCAGACTCGCCCATGAAGGGTTCCGTAGTAACTATAATATAATATGTATATTTATTTGACGAATAAAAAAAAACCTTACAAATTTCTTAAAACTAGCTTATTTACATTTTTACAACTACGCTAAATAACTTTGTTTTTCATAGTGTTTGTATGAATTACAAAGTTACATTTGCGGTTTTAGAAAATATGCTGTATCTCAAAAACTGCTGACCCGATTTCGTACAAACTAATTTTGGTTGAAAGTTTACATTAAGATCTACAGACATATATATTTTTTTTATTTTTCACTCCATTATTATAGAAGTTAGAGGGGGACACACACATTGCACCACTTTGGCAGCTTATATCTTTTAAACGATTGACTTTATGAAAAAGTGGTTTTAGAAACCCTTATATGATTTTTAAATACCTGTCTATAAATACCACACATACAAAGGTTTCATGAAAAATAAAAATTTTCAGTTCTAGTTCCATGTATGGGGACCCCCTTTATTTTAAACTAGCGACCCGCCCCGGCTTCGCACGGGTGGACATTTACTTTTTAAGCTCTCTGAAAAAAAAAAATTGTTTTGTATGTATGTTTTTATAGGTTTTTTATTCATGTTACATTTCTTTGTTTCGTACCTGCTTAACTCTTTTATTTTTGTTTTTAATTTTTTATTTTTGTTTTTTTTTATTGTTTTTTTTTTTGTTTTTTTTTTTTTCTTTACCTTAATGCTTCACTATACACTATGTTCGCAGTAGTATTTGTAGATGGCATTAAAACATATTGGTTTTCAGGAGATCCTACTCGAGAAAGTGCAACATATAATTGGCCATGAGAAAAGCACTCTTTTCTGAGATCGATGCCTACCATTGAAAAAGTTTGACCCTGGGATTTATTTATTGTAAGGGCAAACGATACCTTGACGGGAAACTGTAATCTTTTAAAGGAAATAGGCAAATCTGTCGGTATCATCGGGATCCGCGGAATGTGAGCGAGCTGTCCAGCCGCCGGGCCGGTGATGATGGTCGCTACAATCACATTGGCTCGCAATTCTTTTATCAAAAGTCTTGTCCCATTGCAGATATTAGGAGGGCTTAAATTTCTTAATAGCATAATGGGCGTACCTACTTTTAATTTCAGTTCGTGGGGTGGCAAGCCGGCAGGATTGAGTGAGTTTAAAAATTCTTGTGGATAGTGTACTGTATCTTCGGTGTTACACACGGTGTCGATGGATTTAAAACATTTAAAATCACCGGGTACTTTTTCAATAATCATTTTGTTAATTTCATTTACTGCATCGTTTCTCGGTGCCACTATTGCTCTCGAACACAGCCAATTGGAATTTCATTCTGTTAGATTTTCGATGTCGGGATAGATTGTGTCTACCAGTATTTGTAGACTGTGAACAGTTTGAGCCAATTCATTGTTTAATAATACTTGGGGGTTGTTTGGGACTGGAGTTGATAATTTTCCGTCACCAAGTTGAAGTATTTTTTGGGGAAAATTGCTATCACGGTTATTATTTAAGTGTACTCTCATATTCGTGCACAAACTGAGTGTTTCAATAGATAGCCACAAAGGAGATGATTTAAGGCACGCTTTAATAACGTCGGCACGTGTACCTTTTGTTATAACCGGAAGAGTTTGTCGAAAATCTCCAGCTAAAACAAAAGTTACACCTCCCATAATGTTACCACAGCTCCTAATGTCTTGTAATGTGCGGTCTACTGCTTCTACATGAGCTCTATGGCTCATGGTGCACTCATCCCAAATAATTAGTGACGTATCCTGTAACAGTTTCTCTAGTGGTCCATTTTTGCGGATAGAGCATACGGATTGTTGCTCTAGAGACACAGCCAACGGTAATTTAAAGGTGGAATGAGCAGTTTTCCCATCACTCAATAATGTTGCAGCTATTCCAGAAGACGCAACTGCCAGTGCTTTTTTTCCAGATTGTCGTACTTTTGCCAACAATAAATCGGCAAGAAAGGTTTTACCTGTTCCGCCAAGCGCGTCCCAGAAAAATAGCCGACCACTGTTATTTTCCACACTTTCAATTATAACATCGAACGCAATTTTTTGATCTGCCACCAGCTTGGTTATATTTGAGTTGACAAATACTGACAGCTCATTTACATCATAATGTGTACGGTACAGTATGGCATCTATTTCATTTTGCGAGCGATTAGGAGAAGGTAATCCAAAGTCTCTGAAATTTTTGTCGCTCAGTTCTAACAGTTTGTTCTCAATCTGTATCAAGCCTTCGTTATACACATCATAGTCCTGGATTTGTTGTTGCTGGGCTATATTTGTAATGTCTTGACACAAATCGTCCTTAAAATTGTCCCATAATTTGAGAGGTTCAGAGGGGAAACAAAATAATAGTATAAGCACAAACAACTCTCTCAGCTTCAGCGGACATTGGGAAATTGCAGCTTCTCGCAAAGTAATTTCCCATTAGTGGTCGTTTTCCAGCAAACCTTTACTCCGGCAAGCGGCTTGGTAAGTTTCTTTAATAGCTCCATCAACGGTTTTTAAGTCCTGAAACGACGTTGGGCCACGTACATGGTGAAGTAGTATCCTGAGGTAAAAACACTCTGACTGGGAAGGATGAATGCTATATACTCGTCTCAACGCCGCATCTTTTTTAATACCTGGATGGCCAACTACGTCTTGGCCACGTTTCCTTCTAGAGAATTTATTGTTAGCCCAAGTGTAATAATGAGGCACTTCGTGATACAATAATATTTTAGCAAATTTATCACTGTTGCACAGGTCAAAAAACGCGTTGAGTGTCGTTTTTGGAGGATTATCCACTATATTTTGCATATTTTCCGCTGAGAAGTACACTCGTTGTCCATTCTCTAAGTGAACCGCTAAATGCACTACGGTAGGGTGTCTATCATGTATAGGAAACTCTAATAACCGCCATACTGCTTCAGATGTACTGATGTACCGGCCGTTCAAATATTTTTCAATCTCGAGTTAAGTTACGGCGAACGAGATTATTATTAAAAAAGATTTATTTAAATACAATGTTTATTCTAAAGAATATTCTACAAGACTGATTTCTAATTACCATATTTCTATTAACTAAACTTATTGCTAAATCTGCAATTGTGCAGTTTACGTTATGACGCACAGGCGCATCCGATGCGTAGTCAGCAATGACGCACGCTAGGCGACTGCCTAACTCCTCCCTCCTCAAGATAGAAGCGCGTCCCGCAGCTTCCAGCAGTGTCCTCAGTGTGAACTTCCTCTTGTTTCGGTTGTCTTTGTATCCACTGCCGTAGCTTCCAGATGATTGCAGCTATCAGGATGAGGTATAGTCCTAGTGTTGACCAACTTGGAGTAGCCATCATAGGCTGCCAATCCATGATAGATCCTTTTACGTTTTCAGCTCGATCCATCAGTTCGTGAATGCTATCCAGTGATATATCTTCTAATTGTAGGTTATAATGGATGTTCTCTTCCGGGATGTTAGTTTGACTGGGAAGTGGTATGATTTCATCAGCAGCAACAGTATTGGTGTTTGCCTTCAGTGTTCGGTTGAATATTTCCATTTGACAATCGCTTGTAATGCTGGCGATGTATATGCCTGTTATTCTTTTGTAGTCAGATTTCCTTCCGCAAAGGGTTCTTAAGATTTGTTCTTCTTTAGAGATGATTAACCATTTGTTATCCTGCAGTTTCTGGATCTTCCCATGTTTCAGATCCATCCTGGCTCTTGTGCAGTTCTTATTTTCATGTTTTATAAGAGATATTATGCAGTCTTCGGATTTCTCCACGGGCTGGGTGTTCAATGATGCGCAGAGCTGGACATCTTGCGTAATCTTCTTGCAGTCTTCTTCTAGGTATGAGTACTCGTTGCTTCCCAGTGCTAGGTATTTGGATTTGGGGATGATGGTGAGGTTTTGTTTATCGGGTATGGAGTATAGGTGGATAAGGTCATAAGAGTTTGGATCAGTTGAAGGAATCTCTAGTATAAACGTCAATGTGTTATCTGTGCTATAAGCTTTTACGCTAATAGACTTCTCTATACTATGAATATTCTTTATGCTAATATTATCAACGGGTCTGAATTGGTTTAATTTTTGAATATTTAACATTTCTTTGATAAGACTATGTGGAGCTATAATACTAGGATGCATTACTTCTAACTGCGCGAAAGTCATGGCATCTTCTAAAATAACTAGTTTGTCTAATAGTAGCTCTAAACTAAAATCTATCTGAATATATAAATCTAAGAAGTGTAATCTACCAACTACTAAGTTATTACTATAAGTGGCATTTTTCAACATTGCACCTAGTTTCTTCCGATTTATGTCTAGGAGTTCCACCTGTTTACTGAATTCTTCAACTGCATGCTTTGCTATAAATAATGTTTGTTTTTGAGATGAATCTATACTATGTACCGAATTGCGTAAGTTAGATATTTCATTTTCAAATTTCATAGCGTCTTCATAATCTAAGTTGCCTGTAATTGTTTTAACTATGGAACCTAAGCCGTTAATTAAGCCACGTCTAAATCTCTGGCGTGGTGCGATAAATACTATTTTCTTACTTATTAAATTTAAACTATTTTCTATTTGATCTTTATAAGTTCTATGTAACTCATCGTCATTTTCAGCAGCTTTAGTACTGGCATATAATGACATAAGCTTTAGGGTCGTTTCGTGTAAATAAGAAACATTATATACGCAAGCCAAACTAAAGGTATCTACCTGCTTCAAGATCTGGCCCTGTTTTAGCAACAGAATACCATTAGCGTTATCTACGGGACTGAGAGTTAGATTGGCGGCTGCGTGGAACACGAAGGCTCCTGTGACGAGGGTCCTGGAACAAGATGTGGTCTTCGTAGAAGCTTAAAATGAACTCGAATAGATTTTGAGTTTGGGTGACTCCCTATTATTTCTGCCACATTGTTAGGATGAAAATGAACGATTTTGTACGGACCTTTGAATACTGGCTTCGTCTTGTCACTCCTCGTAGTTTTGGCAACCTGTTTATATACTGTTTCACCTACCTTAAATGTTATCGCTTCGGCTGCTTGGTTTCGCTTTTCTATTATTTGCTCCTTATTCTTAGACACGTGAGCTGCTATGCATTCCTGTACTGCCTCTGCATTCTTGCGGTGATTAATGACATAATCTTGGTAGAACTCCTTAGGATAGTATAGCTCTAACGGGTTCCTAGATGCTGTATGGCCAAACAGTAGCTCTCGTGGTGTATAGCCAGTAGTAGAGTGAATAGCATTGTTATAGGCAATAATAGCATACTTCATCAGTAGTTGTATCGGTTCGTCTTTATTTGTCATTCTCTGAATTCTTATTATTTCGGCAATGGTTGAGTGAAACCTTTCTATGGGTGAATTCGAATTTGGGTTATAGGGTGTCGTAAAGTGAATATTAATATCGTGCGAAGCGCATATTTCTTTTATAACGTCGTTGTCAAATTTAGTATCGGAGTCTGTGGTAATTTTTCTAAATTTGCCCAGGCGGTACCTTTAAACGCTTCTAGTAGTGTTCACATAGCAGAAGCTTTGTTACAAGTTTTCTCTGTTTTAAGAAAACTTGTAACAAAGCTTCTGCTATGTGAACACTACTAGAAGCGTTTAAAGGTACCGCCTGGGCAAATTTAGAAAAATTATCTATGATTGTTAAAAATGTTGCACCTCCGGTGGAATATAGGTCCATAAATAAATGTTGAAATGGTTTCGTCGGTGTTTCTGTTATAGCTAATGCGGGTCTTAAGGGGTTTCTTTCATATTTGGCTCTTAAACACAAATCACATTGGTTAATGAATATTTGGATTGATAACAACATATTAGGCCAATGGTAATTTCTATGCAATTGCTTGTACGTTTCCTGAATACCTCGGTGCGATGATTTACCTTCGTGATATCGCTTAATAAGTTCTTGTTGTTCGGTTTTGTTTTCTACAAGTGTAACCCGCGAAGTACATCTAATTAATTTGGGTCCTCTATCATTAAAAATAGTTGTGTAAACTCTTGAAAAAGCTAAATATAAGTTTTCATCGAAAAAATAACAGTGAAAAACACGGTCTGCTATAGTATGTTCTTTTAAGAATTTTATGATCTCTGATTAGTATTATTTACCGGGATGAAAACGTCCTTAATAACTGTCCTGGAGTTAGTTGATCTGTCTTCAACTCTATAAGTAGAACCTGGGGTAGACCTAATATAGAATTGTTTTAGCTGTTTATCTATAGCGTCCGATAAGATAGGTATACCGTTATTTTCATTATCAGGTTGTGTATGGTTTGTAGAGACTAATTGGTCCGGGTCGACCGTTACGATACTCATCGAATCTGTTCCGTTGTCGGTTTGAGAGGGGATAGTGCTTCTAACTTCTACCTCATTATTATTGTTATGTTGGTCATTACGTCTATTATCCTGGTTATTAGGGTTATTATTGTCTAACTCAGCTTGTCTCCGGGCATTATCGAATATTCTGTTTATTATATCATCATCTTCGTTATCGTCAAAGTTAACCGCCAAAGATTCTAAACTATTATGGAAGATTTTTGCCCTAGATAATGCATCTGCATTAGTGTTTTGTTTACCCTTTTTATAAACTACCTTATAGTCGTATTCAGCTAACTTTAACTTCCAACGGGTTAGCTTGGAATTTGGGTCTTTTAAGCTCATTAACCATGTTAGGGGTCTATGATCGGTATAAATTGTAAATTTACGACCATACAAATAGGGTCTAAAATATTTTATTGCCCAAACTATACCTAACAACTCTTTCTCTATAGTAGAGTACCGAGTCTCGGTATCTGACAATGTTCTTGACGCAAAGGCAACTGGTTTATCTGAGCCTACATTGCCCTGGGACAAAACAGCACCTAGTGCAAAGTCTGATGCATCTGTAGTCAAGATAAAAGGTTTATCAAAATCGGGGTATTGGAGGATTGGGGCGTTTGTTAAAATTTGTTTACATTTATTAACGGCGTCTAAAAATTCATCTGAGTGTAAAACTTTTGCGTTCTTTTTAAGGCATAATGTTAGGGGTTTTGTTAGTTTCGCGAAGTCTTTGATAAATTTTCGGTAGTAACCTACTAGTCCTAAGAACGCCTTTATTTCTTTTTGTGTCTGTGGTATGGGGAAATTTAGAACTGCTTTGATCTTGTCTTTATTGAGGTTCAACCCTTGATCAGTGAGTTCATGTCCTAGAAAGTTTACATGTTTTTGAAGAAATTCAGATTTGTCTAACTGGACCTTGAGATTATGCATTTTAAATCGCTGAAATACTAATTTAAGTTTTTCGTTATGTTGTTGGAGTGACGTTGCTGCAATTATTACGTCATCTAAATACGTGAAAACGTTCTCTATGCCTCGGAGTATGTGGTCCATAAGACGTTGAAAAGTACTCGGGGCGTTTTTTAACCCGAAAGGCATCCTTAAAAACTCATAATGGCCTCTCTCAGTGGTAAACGCGGTTTTCTCTACGTCTTTTGGGTGCATTTCTAGTTGGTGGTAGCCACTTGCAAGATCGAGGGTGGTAAAATATTGTGCGCGCCCTAGTCTGTCTAGTATATCGTTAATATTAGGTAAGGGGTATTTGTCTTCTATAATTCTGTCGTTAAGTCGTCTGTAGTCTATAACAAGCCTCCATTTCACTTTTCCCGACGCGTCTGGCTTTTTTGGAACTATGTATATGCACAGGGCATGACCATGGTGAAATGCTTTCTCTAATGATTCCCTGTTTTAATAGATTATCTACCTGTTTTTGGATCTCTATACGCTGTGTAGGGGCCTGTCTATAACTTCTTACGAAAATCGGGGTATCGTCGTTTAATCTCAGTTCGTGTTTAACTGTATGCGTGAAGGATAAGGGTATTTTTTCGGAATAAAATATATCGCGGTATTGATGACAAATTTTGATAATTTCGCGTTCTTCTTCTTCGTTCATATGGCTAGTACGAATTTTCTTTAGGTTTTCGCAAAGTTCTTTGTCTATGTTGATCTTAGTCTCCATTGTGTCAATTTCATGCGTTTGATTACTCTCTACTAACTGTGGTGGTATTGGCTCTAGAGGTAAGATGCAATTGTTACTAACTATTTGCTGCGTATCAGTATAGTTGATGACCGCTGTCTTAAAAATCCCGTTTTTTACTGTTACTATCGCGGCTGGCGACTTGACTCCTTTAGACCAATAAAAATCATCGCAAATATAGTTACCGTCCATATAATTTGTTTTTACTACAATAAATTTCTCACAATGAGGTTCAATTTTAACTCGCTTCACGGGATAATCGAAATTAATTGGGATTTCAGTATTGAAAGTTCGTAATACCTTATTTTTAAAATCTATACTACAACCTAATTTTTTCAACAAGTCCATACCAATGAGACCTTTATACTTTTGATCGAAATCGAACATTAAAAATTTATGATATATGTCTGTGTTAAACAACGGCGGTAAGGGTAAAATTGCTACATATTCATGACGAGTTACTGCGTGTGCTGTTTTAACCTGAAATGGCTCATGTTCAACAAACTGTTCTAAGTTAGTACCGGCTATTACATCAGGTGATATCATACATCGTGAGGCTCCAGTATCCAATAAGAATTTGCCTTGAAATTCCGGTAGCTCAATATAAGGAAGATGGTCTTTACCTTGGTGGTTGAGATCAACGGTCTTTATCAACTGGGATTCGATTGGTCCGCGTCCTGGTGAAAATCCTGGTGATTTGATGCCTCTCCAAGCATATCCGGCGTATACTCGTAGTCTTGATCTTTATGTTGAAGGTTATGACTACAACACTCACCATTTTGGTAGGGGTCGTATCCGTCTGGGTAATACTGCTCTTGGCTTTGTTCCGTATAAAACATGTCTTCAGGAACAAAACGTGGTTTTTCAGGCTGGTTTACTGACCTCATGGTGACGTCGGACACTCTTTGTGGTGGGTTCACCTGTTGGCGGGGTATATTTGGCTGCGATCTAAAGTTTCCTGAGTTCCTGAATGTGCCTGAACCACTAGGTCTTACATTACCTGAAGCAGGGCCGTTTTTCCACGGGGCTACGCCTTGTCCTCGCTGTTGCCTCAGTTCTGGGTTCCAGCTATTACGAGGGGGAAAATTGCTAGCATGGGATACCGCTTGGTTAGGCTTAGGTATTTCTTTTGCTTTATTTTGTATTACTAATGAATTAAAACTATTATTGAATCTATTAAAAACTAATCGCGCCTCCTCTTGCCTAGCCGCTACTATAGCTGCTTCTAAAGTCAGAGGTTTCGCGATCCGCACGCCAATAGATACGTGGAAATCAAGATTATTGACGTATTGGTCTATGACCATGCTTTCATAGTAAGTTTTATCTGTGTGTCTACCTACTATAATTAAAGTTTCTAATAAATCCCGCAAGCGTTTACCGAACGTTTCGGCGTCTTCGTTTTTATTACGCCGCAAACGTGTTAATTCCTGCATCAGCTGGATTTCGTTGCGCGGTTCACCTAACCTACGAGTCAACGCGGTTTTGATTGCTTGCCAGGTGTCGACGCTTTCTTCAGAAGCTATAGCGCTAACTGCGGCACCGCTCAATTTGCTCTTAATAAGACTCGTAAGAGCGGGGTTTGCCCTAATCGGAGGCTCTAACAATAAAATAACATTTTCTACTTCTTTAATAAAATAATTCAATGTTTTTGGGTTGCCGTCATACCTTGGCAGAAGTTCAGAAACGAACTTGAATGTCGCTAGCTCAATGCTTGCCATAGCCATCGTTTAATTACTACGTATTATTTAAAAAAATACTATACTCTGATAATATTAAGATAATTGAGTTATATAGGTTGACAGACAGCCTAGTGCCTATATCAAATTAGCGTAAAGTTTTATTAGTGTTATATGAGTCGCGATTGTAGCAGACAATAAACACATGTAATTTTAATTATGTTTTCTGATTTATAAGGGGCTAAGAAACGTGCCTACAATAAAATAGGTATGCGTTCTATACTAGTATACGTAAATGTTGATAATATATTGTCTATAGCGATTTTAGCCTATACACAAACACACATACAACATTTAAAATATTACGACAGGAAATATAGCATAGGAAACTGGGAATACAACTTGCACTCACCCCAATAACCTCTGCATCTCCAGCCGGGCCTTGTAGAACAGCAGGACTCCCAATTCTCCGGGTCTCCCGCGGGATGCTCGCCGTCGTAGATTCGAATATTATGCGATCGCGATGGTAACGATAGAAGCCGTTCACTCTAGCCGAAGAGTTCTATTCGAAGCAGAGTGTCGCGATCCTACCGACTGCAGTTAAGTTACGGCGAACGAGATTATTATTAAAAAAGATTTATTTAAATACAATGTTTATTCTAAAGAATATTCTACAAGACTGATTTCTAATTACCATATTTCTATTAACTAAACTTATTGCTAAATCTGCAATTATGCAGTTTACGTTATGACGCACAGGCGCATCCGATGCGTAGTCAGCAATGACGCACGCTAGGCGACTGCCTAACTCTCGTCGTGTACATTTTTGACACTGAAAGTGGCTTGATCCGATCCTTTGTTGATATATTTGTAAATGTATTTTATTGCTTGTACAGAATGACAATACTCTACGTTAATGTGTGCATTAAAAGATCGACATAGTATTGGTGAATATGGAACAATCCATCTGTTGTCAATATTAATAGTTTGCCCCCGGACATTTAAGGTAGCAACCTGCCCTCCGTTGTTGATGTCGCGTCGTCTATAAACGGGATAACCATCTTCACCGGTCTGAGTTTCAGCTACGAAGCGTCGTGGATATTTTTTCGAACATATGCCATTTTTCATGCACGGCGAATTCAAATTTTGTTCCCCACATGGTCCATGTACCATATTTTTTGTAACTATTCCAAATAATACTGGGTCTTCGTCCTTATTGGGCAGTTCGGCAACTATTATATCATCAATTTCATCGGGTTGTATTTTCGAGTCGAGCCAAAATAACATATGACAATGCGGTAACCCCCTTTTTTGCCACTCAACAGAAAGCATATAACATTTAACCGATCCGAAAATCGCGTCTTTAATTAATATTTTAATCATCTGTTTCATTTTTAAGTGAAACACTCGAGCAATGATGTCATGTCGGTCGAAAGAACGCTGACCGGGTAATAGTTCCTGTTTTATTTCTTCCCATTCCGGATTACAGGTGAAAGTGATAAAAAGATCCGGCCTTCCATGATTGCGCACATATGTCATAGCATCTTGCGTCTTTTCGTGGAGGTACCTTGGTGACCCAGTGAATGACGACGGCAAGATCACATGCTGTCCGATATTAGCTGCATTTACGTTTGCATCTTGGTTCAAAGCATCCCTCAAATGAATATAATTATCCGCTCTAAGCTTCTGTTGGTTTCGAGAAATAAAATTTAACCGTTCTGAAATCATCTTAGCCATCATATCCACACAAAATTGATTAAATAAATCTTTGTAGTAATGCAGTGCGTTAAAACAGTTTGTCCTAATCATTAAACGGTATGCATAATACTGCTTGCATGACACAGTCTTATTTCTAACGGAATTATGCTGAGGAATCGTCAAATAATAACCGTCATCTCCTGATACAAACATTAGCGGATATTGTAACGGATCATATGCGCTTTGTAATTCCGACACTCGTTGTAACTGTCCGTCTCTACCGTGTAGTACTATATCTCTTGGTTCTTTTTCTTCATCGACTAAAAGAACGGCCACTTCATTTACGGAAGGAGCATTATGTCTGCCTCGGTGTTCAGTCTGAGGTGCGCGATCAAAGTGAGTAACCAATTTTAAATTCTCTGAGGTATTGAGTTCCATACTATGTTTAAAACTTCGTATGTATAAGTTATGGCTGTTTAACATAGTCTGCAATTTTTTATCAAATCTAGTTTTAGCATGGGGGCCATGTTTGATCGTAATGATAATTGGTCAGCATCTGAAATAAAATAGATTTGCAGAAATTGTGGGCTCTGCCCTGATGCCGGTAGCAAGTCTCCTATGAGATGATAAACTTGTCCTTCTACCTTAAAAGTAGGCATAAAATTTCCCTCTCTAATTTCCTTTGCCCCAAAGGAAGTCATCTGGAATAAGCTATTGTACCTACGTATGTTATTCAAAAAATGCGCGGATAAAGAGTGATTATTTGTCAATAGGCTTTTTATTGGTTCTGGTGGCTCTTCAATATTGGGAAGAATAACTTTGCCAGATGCGCAACACATACCGTTTGCTTCATCCTTCCATTTTTTAGCAAAGCATTTAGGACAAATATTATCCATTGCTCCGATTTGGATGCTGTTCTGAAGAGCATAATCAAGTTGTGGATCATAGCTAAACGCCGATCAATTACTATGGGCTAAAATTCTATTGCGCGTTCTAGTCGCTAAGGACTGTTGTCTAGCTCTCTGTGCCATAAGTCGCTGCGAGCGCTCGGTGCTAGATTCTCGAGCACGCGTTCGCGAGGTTCTAACTCTATTTTCAGCAAGTCGCTGTGCGCGTTTGGCACTCGATTGGCGTTGGTGTACCTGTGATGTTCTCGCAGTCTGCTCCGCCAGGCGACGTGAACGTTCATCGCTAGATTCCCTTGCGCGTGCTCGTGACAGTCTGTCTCTATTTCCAGCAAGGCGCTGTGAACGTTCGGCGCTAGATTGTCGTTGGTGTACCTGCGACGATCTTACATTCTGCTCCGCAAGGCGACGTGAACGTTCATCGCTGGTTTCTCTAGTGCGTGCTCGTAACAGTCTATCTCTATTTTCAGCAAGGCGCTGCGACCGTTCACCGCTAGATTCTCTTGCCCGCGACTGTGAAACGTATTCTCTTTGACTTGCGAGACGTACAGAATTTTCTGAAGAAGATTCCCCATTGCGACGTATTTTTGCTAATCTCGCTTGGGAAGTACTTTCAGAAAGCTGCGATCGTTTCTTTTTCAACCGACGACAAAAAGAGGAGGTTATCAATTCGACGCATATATGTATATGTCGGAGTTGGTTGTCAATTACAATTAGTTATTGTGGGTATTCATCATATTTTGTTAAGAGTTGATTTTCTTGTTATGAATTTAAGTGATCTTTCAGTATCAATTACTGTCTGATAAATCGAATCATAATTTATTAAGTACTTAGTGTACGCACTAATTGGTCTTTGGCAACTTATTTCGATAAGTGTGACTGATAGTTTTGATCAAAACAATGGATGACATGTTTCTTTAATTTAAACTTTGTGAAATCACCATTGTTTATTATCGATAATTACTCTTGTATTATTTGATTATCTTATAACGTAAGTCTCATTAGATTTAGTACGTTTTGTATCAAGTAAACACGTGACGCACTTCTTCGCGCCAATGGACAGAGTTGGAGGGATTTTAAAGTGCGGGTATCGTCTTATAAAAGACCGTGCACTTGGTAAGCTCAGCAGTCTGTCTTCGGATCTGACTCAATAAAGAGCTTCCCTGCTCCCGACAAAACTGTCGGTTTATTTGGTACAGCGCTGCTGTATATTTACAATAGCTGTATAACCCTGCTATTAGCAAGCGGATACACTTTGTAATTGGGTGGTTTGACCACTATACGAACTGTGACCTTGAGAGGGTCTGTTCGCCTAACTGTATTCTTTGTAATTGGGTGGCTTGGCCACTATACGAACTGTGACCTTAAAAGGGTCTGTTCGCCTAACTGTATTCTTTCTTTGTAATTTGCTTTATCTTTTACCTGGATTATATGGACTTTAAAAGAGACGTTGACCTCTGAGTTTGTTTCAGTGTTTCTTCTCAGAGTAGTCAGTTAGGAAACACTGGCCTCATCTAGTTTGCAAAATAAACATCATTATTTCATTACTAGTAAGCTCAGTAAATAAATATCAGATTTTGCTTGTACCGGCTTGTTTATCCCAATAAAATGGGGACTCCAAACCCTGATGCTATACCTCTCGGCATTCCTCTTGATCCTACATCAGAAGTGGGATAGCGTGGGTCTCGAACACATTGCTGTTTCTACTGTACTAGTCCATGTCTCCAAATTTGATTCCCGTGCTCATGGACTAGCATTTACTATCGAAGCAAACCAGGCATAAACTTCAACAAGAACTGAGTGTCCTGTCCCACCTTAAGAGAAAGTTTCAGATTTTCTCTGACCAGCAAGATAGTTCTTTCACACGCTGGGATAGTTCTTTCACAGACCACTTATTTTGTTTCCGTTAATTGAGTTTTTGTTTCATAGTCCGTGTGATTTTATTTTAGAGGGTACTTGAATGTAGGTCACGATTGTCAGATTGTTTTGCAAGTACTTTTCTCGCTAGCTAGTTTTGGTTAGCTGTACGTTTGTTTTAGGTCTTGATATTATTTTTAAGTAGAGGGTACGTGTATGTAGAAACCATTTTCGGATTGTTTTGCAGTTATTTATGTCGTAAGCTAATGTCGCCTGTTTATTATGAAAATAAAAAGTCCGCGCTCTCGTTCTAGATCACGGCTACGTTATTCAGAACCTAGTTCTAACAGAGCACCGGAACATTCTACGGTAACCGATCGTAATGTTGACGCTAACCGTTCGATTAATTATGCGGGCAGATCGAATCAATGTTTTTACATTTCACGTTTTGATCCGAATTCTCGATCGTGCAAAATCCATTAATAACTAGGGTGATTATGAGTCTTTCGATTGTCTGAAAGGTGACGCTCGATCGTGGTTAAACGAGTGGGTATCTAGCGATCGTACATGGAGTAATTTTAAGAGGGATTGGCCGACATGAATACGAACTCGGATAAGTATCCAACGTATGCGGATTACGCACTTTGTTCATTGCTTCGTTTACGTATAGTGCAGGGACTAAGTGACGAATTGATTTCGGCAATTATTATACGTGGTATTACTGATCCTAATATCAGAGTGGCTGCAACAAATGCTAAATCGTTTCCGAATGATTTAATTGAATTTTTCTCGATTTACATTAAATCGATTAATTCTAAAAATAACTTAACTACGGATTCCTTGCCAAAGCAGGGTAGCAGTGTAACTTTATGTAAACGACCTAAAGTTGATTAGGATACGAGTAGTACGTCTGGTACTTCAAGTTCAAAGACTTTTTGTTCTGCATAGGTCCGAACCTTGTTTTTTATGTAAGAAACTGGGTCATAAAGTCAACACTTGTTTTGTCAAACAAAGATCTGAATCGGCAAACAAGGACACAGTTGGTTAATTGTTGTAATGTTTTTTTAACTTCAAGAAATGGAGGTAGTAGTAGCGACCATTATTCAAGACGTACGGGTAGACGTGTTAACAGATAGTGGTCCCACTTTTAATGTTTTCGTCTTTGTTAAAACATTTTTACTGTTAGGTATGTGCGACTTAAAGATTATCAATCACAACTAAAGCTGGGTTTTTCAATAAATATTTAGATGTGTTCATTATTGGCAAGTCAGGTTAGACCGAGTTATGATAAGTTAAAGCTTTGATTGACTCAGTTCAAACGCAATAATCAGTCAGTTTATGGGATTAGCTAGTTATTGTAGACGTTATAAAGCTGACTTCTTCATCATGTATTACTGCGTGTTTGGAACAACAGGCTACCTGAAAGTTCACTGTAAAATGTCTTACTTATTGTTTGTTTGTTTATTACCAATAGATGTAGATTGTTCCAGAGTGTTAACTTTCATAGTGATGACATCCGAGAAGGCAAATCAGATGGCAACTCCACTCATTCGAAGTCCTATCGAAAATTCCAGTCCAAACAGAGAAACTCTTCGTGAGATGAGTCGGAAGATGATGTCTGAACGACTTCGTTCAAGTCACCAGGACCAGGAAACCTATGTCAACCGAGGTTGCAAGGCGCCTCGTACCGTTCTAAATTCTTTGCCTTTTGTTTTAGAAATCTGGCACAGTCGACAGGGAAGCTGGACTCCTGCATGCGAGGGCTATCATGTGGTGGTACTCCCACGTGGTCGTTACGAGCTTCTGGCCGGCTTGCATTGGAAGTCAACACAAGCAGCCCTGAGTATAACTAAAATACCGAATACGATAAAGCCCGTTATGATAAGACTAAAATTGTTTTGAAAACGTTCCAAGTTGGAGACTTTGGTTTCGTTCCTCATCCAAACTAAATTAGACCCTAAATATAAAGGTCCTTGTAGATTCTTAGTAGTATTAGATGGTGATAGATACTTGTTGAAAGCTTTGAGTAAAAATAGATTTTACAAATATCCCCATGATCGTGTACGAAAAATGCCTGAATGTCCAGTTACTGTTAGTAATGATGTCAATACTGACACTGATGATGACTCATCTGCTACTGACATAGCATTGCTGAATTGGCAAGTTGTCTATGATGACTCTTGCCTGGGCTTGGAGGTTGATCTTGACGCCTATGCGGGTTGTTCTATCTTGACGCCTATGCGGGTTGTTCTATTCGACTCCAAGTTATTTACTGAATCCGGAGGTTGATCTTGACGCCTATGCGGGTTGTTCTATCTTGACGCCTATGCGGGTTGTTCTATTTGACCTTATTCGTCGAATCCCATGGTGTGATTTCGGCTGGGAGACTATGTCTCTAGTAAAGCTATGTGTTGTCAGTAACAGTTTAGTAATTTTGAATGTTGCGATGCAACTGCTCTTGATAATGATAATTTTATTTGACAAACTCAGGACTTTTCGTCACACAATACTTTTTGAATGCTTTTTGAATGGTTGCGATGCAACTGCTATTGATGATAATAATTTTATTTGATAAACACGGGATTTTTAGTTTCACCATACTTCTTGTTAAGGCTTTTGATTGTCAGAAAGGCCGATCGATATTCACATGAGATTTCTTTTTCAGGATCACACGAGGTCGTGTAGAACGTCAGTTCTGGCCGTGTCGGAGTTGGTTGTCAATTACAATTAGTTATTGTGGGTATTCATCATATTTTGTTAAGAGTTGATTTTCTTGTTATGAATTTAAGTGATCTTTCAGTATCAATTACTGTCTGATAAATCGAATCATAATTTATTAAGTACTTAGTGTACGCACTAATTGGTCTTTGGCAACTTATTTCGATAAGTGTGACTGATAGTTTTGATCAAAACAATGGATGACATGTTTCTTTAATTTAAACTTTGTGAAATCACCATTGTTTATTATCGATAATTACTCTTGTATTATTTGATTATCTTATAACGTAAGTCTCATTAGATTTAGTACGTTTTGTATCAAGTAAACACGTGACGCACTTCTTCGCGCCAATGGACAGAGTTGGAGGGATTTTAAAGTGCGGGTATCGTCTTATAAAAGACCGTGCACTTGGTAAGCTCAGCAGTCTGTCTTCGGATCTGACTCAATAAAGAGCTTCCCTGCTCCCGACAAAACTGTCGGTTTATTTGGTACAGCGCTGCTGTATATTTACAATAGCTGTATAACCCTGCTATTAGCAAGCGGATACACTTTGTAATTGGGTGGTTTGACCACTATACGAACTGTGACCTTGAGAGGGTCTGTTCGCCTAACTGTATTCTTTGTAATTGGGTGGCTTGGCCACTATACGAACTGTGACCTTAAAAGGGTCTGTTCGCCTAACTGTATTCTTTCTTTGTAATTTGCTTTATCTTTTACCTGGATTATATGGACTTTAAAAGAGACGTTGACCTCTGAGTTTGTTTCAGTGTTTCTTCTCAGAGTAGTCAGTTAGGAAACACTGGCCTCATCTAGTTTGCAAAATAAACATCATTATTTCATTACTAGTAAGCTCAGTAAATAAATATCAGATTTTGCTTGTACCGGCTTGTTTATCCCAATAAAATGGGGACTCCAAACCCTGATGCTATACCTCTCGGCATTCCTCTTGATCCTACATATATATATATATATATATTTTTTTTTAATGTATGATCATCGAGTACTCGAAGACGGCTGAACCGATTTGGAAAATTCTTTTTTTGTTCGAATGGGTATACTTTGACATTGATACCATTATCACCAAAGTCAGGATCTGATGATGGGATCCTGGAGAAATCGAGGGAACTCTTCAAATATTATAGGCACACCTATGGCGTTTTGGGTATTTCTTATAGTAACTTGTGCAGTTGCTCTCAAAAAGTACCATTTGAGGAAGTGGAACTGATGATGAAGACCACAGATGGCCGCCGAAACTACTCAATAATAAGTATTGAGTGGATTGCGATTCGATTACTTGAATATGGATGTTAAGCACTTTATTATGCTCGTCACAATGCATATGGTGATGTACAGCTGATGGTGAAGTACCAGGAGAACTCCTCAACAATTAACGGCCCAGCATTGGGAAAAGCAATATTTTGTAAAAGGTTATAAGTAGTTGACATTTAGGCTCTTGTAACTAGGTAAATTAAAAATCATCCAACTAAAAAGAGTGAAATAAAAACTTTTTAACAAAAAATTAAACCGACTCCCAAAAAACACTGCAAAGTGAAAAATAACTTTAATTTCGGAAGTCGGTACCAAAAACGAAAACACAAAACTAAAGACACCGACTACCGAAATTAAAGTTATTTTTCACTTTGCAGTGTTTTTTGGGAGTCGGTTTATAGGCATATTGTTTATCTTGGGTTTATGTTAAAAAAACCCGACCTATCGTCAGACGAAAATAAATACAAGTTTTTCGAAAATAGTTCGAATTATTTAAGAATATATTTAAGAAATATTGAATGAAATTATTTATAAGTATTATTGAAAAGAACTTTTGATAATGAGTATCTAAATAGTTCCAAAATCAATTTTAATAAGTGCATTAATTCAGTAAATTTACTCGATTTGGCCGCGTCCGCTGCGTAGAGAGCCGACCATGGTGTTATAACTTAGAACAAAAGTGACGAAATGATAACCGACTAGTTTAGGTAGGGTTCTGCTTTTGGAGATAAACTACTCAATTCAATTGATTTTTAATTTATTCGTATAGCAATATACTAAGTTTAAGTTACGTATTGATAGATGGCAGTTTTCTCAAAATATTTACACATTTAGCTTAAACTTGTTCTCCGTTTTACTCAGATATTCTAAATTATCTTTAACAAATAATCATTTTATATTATATAAATTAAAATATTAGGGATATTAAGACACCTTTTAAATTTCACACCTTTTATAATATATTAACACACGTATCTTCAAATTAATAAAATCCTCCAATTACGCAATCCTATTTTTTCTTTAACTTATTTAATTTTAAACTAAAATGGTAACGAAACTTGCGTAAATGCAGTGATGCCAGATTGGAAGGAATCCTCCCAATTTGTGGGGTTTTAAAGTTATGGAGGGAGAATTGAGGGAAAATATTTTTGGGGGAATATTTGGACTGATGATGTCTGAACGCGATCAAACCACTTACTAATCTGTGAAAGCATACACACGAAAACAAAATGCTGTGCACGATGATGGCCAAAGTTGCCGCAGAATGGAATGATTTCCATCGTACAACTTGGAAATCCACGCAACACACCGAAGAGTAACGTTTATGGTTGAAGTTTATAATTTAAAAAATGCAGTCGGTGATAGAACCGTGGAAATGTTAGCAAATTGGCACTAAGAATTTTGTCTTTATCTTTTCCTAACGCAGTTGCGGAAAGAGCCTTCTCTCAAGTAGCTATTATTGAAGATAAACGTCGAAACAGATTGGCCATTAACACTGCCGAATCCATCTTGAGAATAAGATATGCATTGCTAGAAGGATGTGTTCATTCATCAATCCAGTTCAAAGATGCTAAACAGGTTTAACTCAGAAAAAATGTACGGAACTGTAACCGACGCGAGTGAAGAGGCTAATTTAGTCATGGACGCTATTGCTGAAATTGTATAAAATTGTAACAATAATAAAAAAGAATAGCCATTTGTGGTTTTTTTTTTTCAAATCATGAATTTTGGGGAGATTTCGGGGAAGGTTTGATGAGGAGAACGTAAAACGGTCACCTGGCAACACTGCGTAAATGTCAAAGGTTTGAAAAAAGTAAATTAATTTGGCAAATAGTAAGTCAGTAATTGCAAATAATTCAAGAAATTTAAGATATAATAATATTCTTATTTAATTGGTGTGTACGGGTGTACCTAAGGATACTTATAAGTTATTGTGTGGATCACGAAACGATTATACTTAATATGGAAGATAAAATTTAGGAGATGGCCATCAAATATTGTAAAAGAATATTTTAATAAAGTATTGGATGTTGTAATTATATTGTTTTATTTTATATTAACATAAATTACAAAGTACTAAATAAAAAGGAATTAAATAGGACGGCCTATGCAGTGGTACCCTGATTTGTAGGTAGCTATATACATATGCTATATATATACTTACATATGCTTTATACATTGTTGTTCTTACTTGTTGCCAGAGGGCGCGGGCGCCCTGAAATCTTCGAGTGACGGCTCTATCTCAGTCAAGGATCTTAGTATATAAAAATGTACTCTGTGGAGCCGACCGCGCGAGTGAGCCGCGCGGCAACCTGCTTCATAGATGTGCACCCCCCTCCCCTGCGGTTTCACCGTGCGAGTCGTGCGACACCATCATTCATTTTAATACCAATTACAATTTTAAATTCGTAATATCTTTTGAATGGATAGTCCGATTGGAATAAAATAAAAAGTAATTTATAGCTATTGAAACAATCTTGCTCAATAAATAGTTTATTTGGATAAGGATTAGTATTTGACGATAATATGCGAGAATCGTTAACGTACGGCAGTTTTTTCGACGCCTTACTCCACAATTTTCACTACCACGAAAAATCCTATCTATTTTCCGGGATAAAATAGAGCCTATACGGATTCGGAAGAATCCCTCTAAGTAATGGTAAAAGAAATTTTGAAATCGGTCCAGTAGTTTTTGAGCCTATTCAATACAAACATACAAAAATACAAAGGTTTCCTCTTTATGATATTAGTATAGATATTTTTTAATTTTTTTCTTAAAATCGGAAAGCAGTTCACAGAATACATCTACCTACTAAGTTTCACATGAATAGTCATAATATTTTCGGAATAAAATGGCTGTGACATACGGACGGACGGACAGACAGACAGACAGACAGACGGACAGACATATCGAAACTACACACATCAAAAGTGTCTAGGGATCAAGCATTTTTATGCGGATTTCTTGAGATTGAGATGTGGCTTTGTAATAAATTTATGATTTTATAAATTTATATGGATCCTTTTTGGTGCATTTCATAATTTGAAACAGGAACTGTTAATCAAATTCGAGTAAAATATGAAAATCAGCTGTCAATATTTTCCCTATAAAAACATACAACGCATTGAAGACATTATTAGTGCTACTGTTTCCCTACTACTGATTAAAACCAACGTTATTATGGAGCGGCGACGTCATTTAAGCAGGGAAGAAATGCTCAGAGCCGTGGGAATGATAGAAGCTGGTTCCCGGCAACGTACTGTGGCTTTAGCTCTGAATATAAGTCAGAGTGTTATCAGTCGACTTTGGACACGTTACCGAAGCACTGGTACCGTGGCTGAGCGCCATGGAGGACGGTATCGCTGCACCACACGGAGACAAGACCGATACATTCAAATCTTAACTCGAAGAGCTCCAACAATAACCGCCATGATGTTAGCCGTGAGGCTTCATCACTCTTCAGGGAACTTAATTAGCGACCAAACAGTCAGAAACCGCTTGCATGAAGTGAACCTTCATTCCCGAAGACCGCTACGGGTACCACCTATAGCAATGCACAATCGTAGGATTCGATATCAATGGGCTCTTGAACACAGAAATTGGGCAGAAGAACAATGGCGTCTCGTGTGCTTTTCTGATGAGTCTCGTTTTGGTATGAGACCGGATACAAGACGTATACGACACTGGAGAACCCCTGGACGCCAACAGCGATTAAAATCCTGCCAGGAAGTCCATCCTTATAGTGGTGGAACCATCATGGTATGGGCGGGTATTTGGATCGGCGGAAGAACTGAGTTGATTTGGATCAGAGGCAACCTCAACGCTCAAATTTATGCTGAGACGATTGTATCTGACGTCATCGTTCCTCTACAAGTGCAAATCGGTCCCTTATTTCAGTTAATGCATGATAATGCACGACCGCACACCGCAAGAGTTGTAAGACAGACTCTCGCCGCAGCTAACATCAATGTCCTGCTCTGGCCTGCTCAGTCGCCAGACTTGAACCCGATTGAGCATGCATGGGATATGCTACAGAGAAGAGCTCTGCCGAATATGGAGGGTATCCAGTCGCAAGAAGACCTTTTTTTGTTGTTGCAACGAACATGGGCGGCCATTCCACAGCGTGATTTGGATGAACTCATTTTGAGTATGCCAAACCGATGTTCTTGTGTTGTTAGTGTTCGCGGTAGAAACACGGATTATTAATTGTTTAAGTTACCCAATAAAATTTTAAAGAAAACGGTTATTTCAGTCTTTTTTCGAACTATAATGTTAGTGGTTCAAATGTCAAAAATCCCTTTATTAGGAAAATGGCAAATTTCTTTATTAATGCAAAGGTGACTTGGTTTATCGTTACTGTGACAAACGAAAACACTTTATTTGATGAATCCTTAAAGAAAATTTTAATTAATATCAATCAGGAGAAAAGTTATTGCAAAAATATATGTTGATCCCTAGACACTTTTGATGTGTGTATAAGGGTTCCGTTTTTTTGCCATTCATGCCATGCTACGGAACCCTAAAAAAGGTTCGTCTACCAATGTTCTTAAATTATTTTTAATATAAACCACTATGCCATCGTTTTGGTTGAATGTCCTTTCGCTTTTATAAAGGTTGAATCCGTCGATACACGGTATATCGGCCGATCGTTTGGACAACCAACATTCCGTTAGGACAATGATAATAATTTTGTAGCAATATTTCAAACCCGTGAAAGTTACGGGTTACACTGCGTATATTTTGCGTAAACTAAGTAATGTTAAAGTTTTATCCCCAGTATAGACAAAGTTTTAACACTCTTCATCATTACATATTTTAGCTTCAGACACGGAAAAACTGTCTAGGTCACAGATTAGCCGACTGGCCATATCTTAAATATAAGTAAAGGTTAACCTACTTAATATGTGCTTAATTAACAAATAAGTTGCGGCGCTCCTAAGCGCCTTCATAGTCAATGGAATTTATATAATTATCCTCTGCGTATTTACGAGCCGAACAATTTGCGTCTCCAGTAGGATGGTCACTTTCTCTTGAAGCGTTTGCAGGTCGCACACTGGGGCGGAGAACATTTGTTGTTGCAGTCCTTGAAAGCATGTCCTGTTTCACCACACAGGTTGCAAGTAGGGCTAGTTTCTCTGCAAAACTTGGCTGCGTGTCCGAACTGCTGGTAGTTAAAGCACCTGGGTCACAATCGTGAAGTCTCTCACGGGCATGATGTCCAATTTGTAAAAATACGACCCTGGTCAACAAGAATTTTCTGGATATTTGCTAGAACTTCTACTATGTAATTGCATGTAGGACTTATGGCTCAATTTCATGTTTTCTAAAACGGACTCCCTGCTACTATTCGGCATTTTGTCCGAACGGTTTTGAACGAAAATACCTCTTTTTCAGTAAGGGCTACAGGGATACTAATGATAGCAATCCTAGGACGGCGTTTGGAGGGTTCTTCGATAGTAAAGCCCGAGGCAACTAGCTTCTGTGAGCTTTTCAATTTCTCAACGTCGCCTTTGGATTCCGTTCTAATGATTACGCCTCCGTTTCTAATTTTCCTTAGACCACGGACATGGAGTTTTAAATCCCCTGGCGAGATGATTTTCTGTACCAACGTTTTAGTATCGTCGCTGGTTTTAGATTTATCGCTGGGATAAATTGCAATGGAACTTAGATTTGCTGGGCGAGTAAAATTATCAGAGCCTTTCTTTACCATATAAGCATATGAGGTACTCACTGGTTCGGTTTGGGTCATTTTGGTTTCCATTAGCTCTTTAACGTGGTTGAGGGATTCCTCAAGCTTCTGCTGTTGTTGAAGGTGCTGGATGGTACTGCTCACCTGCATGAACTGCTGCTTCAGCGATTGATATAGCACGGCCATCTGAGACATCCCATTTGATACTTTTCGACAAAGATTGGTTGTCCAATTAGCATCATACTACCTATACAAAATTATGAGTATGTACCTATGTATCTATACAGTCCACACCTTAAGTTGATTTTTTAGTGCAAATATAAGGATCGTACCGAAAACACGTTGTTTTAGTTAAAAGCTAATCCCGCAAATGAAAAGAGTCCTTATCGACCTAAACATATGGTCCTTCGAGTCGCATTGTGTTAATGATTACCGAGTTAAACCGCGCGCCCGAGAACAATAGATCGCATTCTTTAGATAAGGATTCGCCCGGTCATCGGTCAAAAAGTGCACAATTCTTATGTGTTACAACTAATTACGAGTTATGAGTTATTATTACGTTAACTGATTGAGTGGATAAAACATTTTGAGAACTATTTCATTACAAGTGTGTGGCCTTTTAAGTACAATACAGTGCGTGAGTGAGCTTATTCTAGAACAATTTGAGACATTGAAAGGCCAATAAACTAATAGTGAGTGTGAGTGGGATTATGACTACTACGATTCTAATTAAATAATTACGATGGATGTGCATATAACGTTACAAGAGGAGTTGATGGACAATAATTTAATAAAAGCCGAACGGAATTTAAGAAAAACGCCCAAAGATAGGATAAAAAGGTAATATTTAGAAACTAAATTGGTGGTACTTGAGCAACAGTACAAAGAATTTAAAGATGGACACAAGGCTATCCTTTCAAAGGCATCCAGAGAGAAGAAGGAGATACTTCACCGAAAGCTATTATGAGGAACTTTATGTGCAATATAAAACGTGTTTACATGAAGCTTTGCAGCCGTTTCTGCCGCCACCATTGTCCCAACCGGTCTCTGCGACGATGGATGCTAATAACGCGATTAGTTATATTAGTTATGGTGATATTAAGCTACCGCGAATCACGCTACCGACATTTGAAGGAAAGTATGAAGAATGGCAAACTTTCTACGATATATTTTCGTCATTGATTCACAACAACAAAGTTCAGTTCAAAAGTTACATTATTTGAAGAGTAATTTAGCGGGTGAAGCTTTAAATCTATTACGTAATTATTCAACTACTGAAGCTAATTATGAGGAGGCGTGGAATCAATTAGTGAAACGGTATGATAATAAGCGATACAATTGCAATGCTATTTTAAAAAAACCTGTTTGCACTTAAGAATATAACTAGTGAGTCAGCTTCTGCAATAAAACTATTACTAGACACACATCAACGTGTCTAACGTCACTCGAGAGTATAGGCATAAGCACGAAAACCTGGGATGTGATTATTGTTTATCTAACCGTCTTCAAGTTGGACAATGAATCAATTAAACAGTGGGAACAAAAGCTTAGTATGTACTTTATGCGAGGAACTACCTACGTGGTCACAGTTGCGAGACTATTTAAAGTACACGTTTAGGTCATTAGAGATGATTGATTCCAACGTCCAGCAATCGACATACACAGTAAAGCCTACACCAAAGCCAAATCATTTCACACGTCAGTTGACAACAAAGTCAACATTAAAGAATTTGCGTGCGCCATGTGTAAAGAAAACCATTACGTATACCACTGCAAACGTTTTGGACTGATGACGGCGAAGGAAAGATAAGACTTCGTGCAAAACAGCAAGTTATGTTTCAATTGCTTGTCTCCCACACACTCCGTGTACAAGTGTCGTCAATCATTGAGCTGCAGAAAATGTGTTAGAAGACACCATACTTTACTACACTTCGAGAGAGAAAACCACAAGGCAACCAAATCAACAAGTGAGGTAACAGTGTCACCGAGCGACCAACATGAGAAGCCGAGCACATGACGAGGTGACACATGCATTACTACTACGTTTACTAGGAAGACGGCTACAGTAAAGATATTTAATTCAAATGGCTGTAAACAAATTATTCGAGCTTTAATAGATCAGGGTTCTCAAGCGCATGGAATGGTTAGGCAATCTCAGGGTAGTTTGATAGCGCAAAACACAGTTTTAGGGTGGATTATTTCAGGAATGGTATCAAATAGATCCAACTCGTCCACAGACGACAATCTTACTAGCATGCATGTACGTTTGGAAGAGAATGATTTACTTACGAAATTTTGGGAGATAGAAAATGAACCTAACATAATACAAAAAGAAAAGAGAGTGAGAAGGAGTGTGAGAAATTATTTGATTTAACCACTACTAGGGATGATGAAGGTAGATTTATAGTACGATTACCTTTTACAAGGGATTATCCTAAATGTCAGTACGGTCATACAAAAGAGAAAGCTATCAAGATGTTGGAGAGTTTAGAGAGAAAATTAACACGAGATCCTAAATTGAGAATAGAGTACAACAATGTTTTTGAAGAATATTTAAGTTTAAATCACATGAAAAAACTGAGTGAGAAAGAGATAGAGAATACACGAGCTGTTTATCTTCCTCACCATGCAGTGGTGAGGGAAGACATGGACACTACAAAGGTGAGAGTGGTTTTCAATGCTTCAAACAAAGGAAACAACAATGTCTCATTAAATGATGATCTTCTTGTTGAACCAAAGCTGCAACAGGATCTGAGGCACATATGTATTAATGAGATGGAGAAATCATAAAATATGTTTGGTTGCAGACAACACAAAGTTTTATAGAATGGTCCGAGTCACAGATGAAGACGCCGATGTTCAGAGAGTAGTTTGGAGATTTGAACCATCTGAGTCTATACAGCATTATAAGTTAACCAGATTAACGTTTGGTGCAGCATGCGCACCATACTTAGCAGTCAAAGTTTTACAAAGACTAGCTGAGTTGGAAGAACATAACTATCCGTTAGCTGCAAAAATAGCGAAGAAGGACTACTATATGGATGATTTGATGTCAGGAACTGAAACAGTGAAAGAAGTATTACAAATACATGATGAGGTAAACAAATTAATGAAATCAGGTGGATTTGAACTTCAGAAGTGGAACAGTAACAGTGAAGATTTTCTACATAAAATTGGGAAAAATGGAGAGCAAGCTAGTAACCAGAAAACGCCTATCAAGGTTAATAATTCAATAAAGGTACTGGGAGTAAGTTGGTGTCGCCAATCTGATAACTTCGAATATGTGCTTAACTTACCTCAAACCGAAGAGCCGGTCACTAAAATACACATACTGTCTGTTATAGCAAGGCTGGACTGCCCCTGTGGTAGTTATTGCAAAAATATTTATTCAAAAGCTTTGGAAATCAAACCTGGGTTGGGATGACAGCTTAACAGAAGAACTACTTAAACAATCGTTAATGTATAGGAGTGAGCTTATGAATTTAAAGGAACTTACTATTCCAAGGTGGTTAAATGTCACGCGAGATGCTTTAACAATGTACATGTGCATTTAGTAACTGCAAAGACCAATGTTGCGCCTATTGTTAAGGAAATTTCGATTCCTAGAATGGAATTGTGTGGGGCAACTTTGGCTCCTAAACTGATTTTTGAAGTATCCTAGGTAATGGAGATACCCAAAGAACATTTGTACGGTTGGACAAACTCTACTGTTGTTTTAGCATGGCTCAAAGGTGGTTCTAGTACATCTACTAGAACCACTACTTTTGTAAGTAACCGAGTGTCCACAATTTCAAATATTCTAGATTACGAGCAGTGGGGTCATGTTTCTACTGATGTGAACCCTGCAGATTGTGCGTCGCGAGGCTTGCAACCACAGGATTTAGCAAATCATACATTGTGGTGGAGAGGACCTCAATTCTTGGCAGAAACAAACATTCAAAGAAGTGATACAAACATTATAGATACACATGAAGAGGAGAAAATCCAATCTTTGACAGTTTCTACTAATATTAACGAGCTATGTGTTTGCTCAAGGTTCTCATCATTATCAAGGTTGTTAAAAGTGATGTCATACTGCAGAAGAATGTTGAATTTGAAGTTACCTAAAATTGAGCGACCGAGGTTACCTAAATTTATCACAACAAGTGAACTAAATGAAACTTTACTTTCATGTATTAAATTAATTCAAGGACGTGAATTTTCAACTGAAATAAATCAACTTAAGACTCAAGAATGTCTCCCGAAAAAGAGCCCTTTACTAACTCTTTGTCCGTTTTTAGATCAGAAAGGGATATTAAGAGTTGGTGGTCGAATAACACAAGCGGACGTGTGTTATGATATGAGACATCCGATAATTATGCCTGCTAAAAACCATTTTACCATTCTCATAATTATCGACGCTCATCACAAAACTTTACATGGAGGTCCACAGCTTATGTTAAACGTATTGAGAACTAAGTATTGGATTCTACGAGCTAAACAATGTGTTAAAACGTGTTTTAGAGAATGTGTCGTTTGTCTAAGATACTCCACAAAGAAGTCTGTACCATTGATGGGTTTACTTCCAGAGGCGAGATTAAAACCCAGTAAACCATTTAAGTCTACTGGAGTTGATTACTGTGGTCCGGTGAGCATTAGGTTCTCACCAGGTAGAGGAGCTAAGTCATATAAGGGCTACATATGCCTTTTTGTATGCATGGTAACACGATCGGTACACTTGGAAGCTGTTACTGATTTGACTGCCAAAGGCTTTATAGCAGCTTTCAAGCGTTTTACTGCTAGAAGAGGTCACTGCCAAGACTTTTTCAGCGCTAATGGCACAAACTTCGTTGGCGCTGACAAACAGTTGCGACATATGTTCGACAGTCGGAGGCTGGGGTTCGTAGTACCAAAACCCATTTGCGAAAGGTGGTAGGAAATGCGACGCTCACTTATGAGGAAATTGCCACAGTTTTGGCGCAAGTAGAAGCGTGTCTAAATTCGCGACCTATAACGTTGCTTAGCGATGACCTTAATGACCTACTCCCCTTGACACCAGGTCATTTTTTAGTAGGTGACCCGATAGTAATCGTAGCTGATCAAGAAGGCTTAGACAGATGGCGACTTACACAAAAAATTGTAAATGACTTCTGGAATAGGTGGTCAAAAGAGTATCTTGTAAGTCTTAGTCAAAGGTATAAGTGGAATTCAAAGAGTTCAGAGCCAGAAATTGGTGATATTGTTCTATTAAAAGAGGATAATATTCCTCCTTCAAAATGGTTACTCGGTAAAATCGTACAGAAACATACAGGCCCTGATAATATAACACGTGTCGTATCAGTTAAATGTAAAACGGGGAATTCAAACGTCCACTTAGTAAGATTTGTGTTATAACAAAATAAAATATAGTTTGTTAGATAAATATTTTTACTACTTTTCTTTAGATGTTTTTGTATACTTTTACTTTTAAGTTTGTATACTTTTACACATTTTTTTGTTAAGTTTATATACTTAAACATTTTACTCTGTTGGGTTTGTATAGGTAAGTTTAACTATTTTTTGTTGAGCTATATAATTTTTCTATTGTTTACTTATTAAGTTGTATACTGCGTCGAGTTACTAAACAACTTTTTTTAATTAACTAGAAATAAGTTTAGCTTAGTTTTTTCTTTGTTTTGTGAATTTGAATTAGTTAGTTACAATGTGTAATTAAAGAACTATGTTCTTTGGTGGGCGGAATGTCCAATTAGCATCATATTACCTATACAAAGTTATGAGTATGTACCTATGTATCTATACAGTCCGCACATTAAGTTGATTTTTAGTGAAAATATAAAGATCGTTCCGAAAACACGTTGTTTTAGTTAAAATCTAATCCCGCAAATGAAAAGAGTCCTTATCTACCTAAACATTGGTCACACGGAGTTTTTGCTTGGAATTCATTTTTCCATCCGCCACTATCGAGCAAACTTCACTTAATATTTGGTCGATAGTTCCAAGCCATCCCTGAATATCTGGCGTACTGAGGATTTGAGACGAAGGCACATTCTCCGTAGCTGATGGCGGCGCTAAGAATTTTGGCTGGTTATGCTCGGCTGACAATGGCGTCGGTGGAGGACTCCTTCGTAACAATGGGTTGCGGCCGAAAGGGCTATCTTCTAGGTAGGTCGAACGGGCGCTCATCGCCCGGGCCAAGTCCGGGTACGGTGCATCCCGTATCCTCTACGCGGATTTCTCAATAGCAGAGCTAGAGAAAATGGCGGAGGAGGACAAAGAGGAGATTGTGGAGGTCTCCTCTAAGTCCTCAAACCTAAAGGGGACCTTCCAAAAGGCCCTCAAATGCCGAGCCGTCAGCATGCACGGCATCGTCACCGAGCTGGTGAAGAGAATGGCCACGGATGAGACGCGGCAGCTGCAGGCGAAGGTCGATCGCCTGCAGTTGGAGGTCAGCCAGCTTCATCAGAAGCTGGCGGAAGCCACGGCCCGGCCCAAACAAGCGGTGACGAGCCCTGCGGCGGGGGCCCCCGCCTCCTCCAACCTTGAGGATACCATCCGCAAGGTTGTGATGGAGGAGAGGGCCTTCACAAGAGCCTGCTTGGCAGGCATAGAGGACCGGCTCCTACCGGAGAAACGCCTCCGACCGCCGCTTGAGGCGGACAAGAGGCGGTGCGAGCCGGGGCTGTCCTCCTCCTCCCAGGCGGACGCCCTCCTCCCCTCAACCACCCCGTCCAACGAGTGGACGGAGGTGCGCAAGGGGAAGGGGAAGGGCAAGGGCAAGAGGTCGGCGACGGCCGCCCCTGCCGTCCCCGCCACCACTGCTCCCGGCCGGTTGCAGACGGCCGGCAAGGGGAAGGAGAAAGGGAAAGAGAAGGGAAAGGGGCGGCTGGTCCCCCCAAAAACCGCGGCCGTCGTGGTGACGATCACCGCGGAGGCCGCGGGGCGAGGGGAGACCTACGCCTCCATCCTGGTGCGGGCGCGTGCCAACGCCGATCCTACCAAACTGGGGATCGGCAATGTGTCCTGCCGGCGGACCCAAGCCGGGGCTCGAATCTTCGAGTTCCCGGGGGCGGAGGGAAGTGCCCACGCGGACCTCTTCGCAGCCAAGCTTGAAGTTCTAGAACAGAGATCGGGGTATAAATAGATCGCAAAGGAACGAACGCGGACAGCAGTCTTATTAGAAGATACGAGGCGATATAATCGAAGCTTTACAAGTGAATTTCGGTGCGATTTCAGTGTTGAGTGACAAGTATTGTACTGTGAATAACTGTGTTAATTTTTATTTGGTGTTTATTAAAGTAAAGTGTTAATTTTGGTTTAATTGGCGTTCATTATTTTTAATCCGAACCCCAGCTCGTAACAGTAATAAATTGAAGTATCCTTGAATTTTATATTAGGGAGAGTTATAGCATGCCTTAAGTTATAATAAGAGATATTTGTTACATTAGTTTATTTAGGTTACTTTTGCTGTTGATTTGAATATATTCAGCGCCATCGTTTTTCCTCACAAATATTCTGCCGTTTCTGACCAACACGTACTTGTAGCTCATCTCTTTTGCTTTGATCCTAGTAGCTGCGTGAAGGGCTCTGTTAGTTGGTGACAGATATTCCGTAACGTACACAGGAGATTTTGGTCCTGCGTATCCAAGATGGGTACAATTCAGCTTTTCTTGTGGGTTTGAGTGGTTATCTCTACTAATATTATAAAGCGGAAAAGCTTTTTGTTTGTTTGTTTGCTTGAACGCGCTAATCTTCGAAAGTACTGGGTGGATTCGGATGCAATTTGGTATGGAAGTAGCTTGAAGCTTGAGGAAGGTTATAGGCTACTTTTTACTCGACTGCAAAAAAGGAGAGTTATGTTTTTATCGTGATAGGGTCCACGGAAGCGAAGCCCCGCGTGAGTACTAGTACTTTATAGTTGCTGCCAGTAGTTAATCTCGCAGTTTAGGTGATGCCAACTGAACTATTATTGAGCGAGGACGAGCACTGGCTGGATTGGACTTAGCAATGCGTGTGAAGTGTGATGTCTTTATCATTTATTTCGCACTTCACCACACGCGCTAGTTGTGTTATTACATTGTAAACGTTTTCATTTTTCTTTTTAGAAGCACATTGCACTTCTAAATTAATTTGATCGGGACTGTTGCTTCAAGTTGACAAGTCTCTGACACGGAAAAGTAGCCTTTTCCGTATCAGAGACTTGTCAACTTGGATAGAGCAGATATATATTTGTTTAATACTTACTAGTTCAACTGGATGCAGCTGAGTACTGCAGGTTTACATGGAGCGACTGAGTATCTGAGCTTCACAACCCAGTGGCTGGGTACACAACACAAGCTTGATTCCCGAGACACGCAAGAATCTCGATAGTTAGATAGGCAGATGTCCCACCGCCGACGATGAACGAGTAGCGAGTAGAGCTAGCATCTGAAAACGAGTTGGCGAGCAGCGAGTGTGTTGTTCCGATAGTTTAGTCGCTGAGCTATCACCTGGTTGGTCTCTCAGCGTGAGTTCTGACCGCCAAGTGATCGCTGAGCGAGGATTATCTTTGACAGCTCTTGTCGCTCAGCGACAAAACTAGTGAAGCGAGTACTCGCCGGCAGTGTGAACAGTCCTCTGACTGTTCACACTGTCGGCGACCACTCGCTTCTTTCTACTATATTCGCTACTCTCCATTAACTATTAATATATGCATCTCTTTTGTTAACACGGAATGTATATTTTATTGTGCGTTTCTTGAGCGAGTAAATCGCCGATAGTGGGACAACTGCTGGATGGGCGGGTGACCAACCAGGGACCGAAAGTCGGCAAACGTTATTTAAAGTTGAAGATCAACCCGTGCGACTGTTACTATTAAGCGACTATATTTAATAGTCGCTTAATAGTGACACAATCCTAAAATTTATAAACTATCATAAACGACACGCCGTCTCTTTTAAAAATTACTAAATAACTATTCTAAACTGTATCGATAATTGAATTAAATTACTTTAAATTATTATAAGATATTAGAAAATATAACTAAACATTATTAATTTTGACAGGCCCGTTGGTATAGAGGTCAGTGGCCCTGACTGCTATGCGCAAGGTCGTGGGTTCGATTCCCACCTAGGACAAATGTTTGTGTGATGAGCACGATCATTTGTTCTTTGTCTGGGTGTAACTTATCTATAATATATAGTATTTAGAAATATACACTCGAGAGCAATGAATCCGGGTCACTTAAAGAATCCTAAAAATCTCGGAAACTAAAAATGCTAGGTTAATGCAATAAATTGTATTTAATAGACAATGTAATACTCCTTAAATGAAAGTAAAAAAAATATGAGTCACCATACATTTTATTAACACAAAATTACATAAAGAAAAAAACTGCTGATCTCTCCTTAAAACAAAAATAGGAAACATTAAATTTTTGAACTTTATTACGATTTTCTTGAATTTTAATACTTCGTATTGCCTCCTCGTGCTTCCATTACTGCGTTTACGTGGTTTGGCATGCTGTACACCAAGTTCCTTATACGATTTTGGAAAATATTCTCCCATTCCTCTGTGAGAGCAATTTTGAGCTCACGAAGCGTGATTGGGGGAGGGTTTCGTTGTTTTACGCATCTGCCTAGCTCGTCCCAAGCATGCTCGATCGGGTTGATATCCGGGCTGCGCGCTGGCCACTCCATACGAGTAATGTTCATCTCTTGAAGGTAGTCATTCACAATCCTACCTGTATGAGGTCGGACATTGTCATGCATAAATATAGCATCCTCACCTAAATTGACCATAAATGGACCAACGTGATCATTGAGGATTTCTTCCACATATCTTACGCTAGTTAAAGAGCCGTTTTCTATGATCACCAGCTCTGTGCGACTTTCAGAAGAAATTCCGGCCCACACAAGTACAGACCCACCACCGTAGGCTACTTTTTCTTCGATGCATGCTTGCTTGAATCTTTCCCCTGGTCTTCGATACACTCTGAGTCTTCCATCGTGCTTGTAGAGCATAAATTTTGATTCGTCGGAGAACATAACTTTTGACCAATCTTCAATACTCCAATTTACGTGGCTCTGGGCATATCTTAGTCTTGAAATACGATGCCCACGCTCCAGTTTAGGGCCGTTTGCAGGTCTAAGGGGTTTTAAGTTAGATTCAGCAAGCGTTACTTCCTCCGAGGCGTCGAAACTGATTGGTGAGTTCAGTTCCTGTGAGAAAGCGATTTCGAAGCATGGTGTTCACCAAGTATCGGTCTTCTCGTGCTGTGGTACACCTGGTTCTGCCCGTTCCTGGTCTGCGTAGGTTAGAACCAGTTTCTTCGTAACGTCGGAGAACTCTTTGTACTGTTGACAGCGACACACCGACAGTCCTGGCTGTATCGCGCTGACTCCGGCCGGTTTCCAGCATTGTAAGTATTCTGGTGCATTCTTCAGGCGTAAGCGACATAATTTCAGCTTGAATAATGAATATAGAGCACTATCAACATGGTTTATGTACCCACATAAATGACAGATTACAAACAAAAGCAAAACCAAATGCTGTAATTTCGTAGTTCCATCTTCGAACCCTTTTTCAAATTTGATTTTTTTATGATATAACTTTACAATAACTAAGAAGTTTTAATACCTTCATTTAAGGAGTATTACATTGTCTATTAAATACAATTTATTGCATTAACCTAGCATTTTTAGTTTCCGAGATTTTTAGGATTCTTTAAGTGACCCGGATTCATTGCTCTCGAGTGTATATGTATGTCTATGCTTAGTTTGGGACTAGATGGCGTTGTGTGAAAGTTGTGGAATATTAAAAAAAATTATATCTATACTAATATTATAAAGCGGAAAAGTTTCTTAGTTTGTTTGTTTGTTTGTTTGCTTGAACGCGCTAATCTTCGAAAGTACTGGGTGGATTTGGATGAAATTTGGTATGGAAGTAGCTTGAAGCTTGAGGAAGGTTATAGGCTACTTTTTACCCGACTGCAAAAAAGGAGAGTTATGTTTTTAACGTGATAGAATCCACGGGAGCGAAGCCCCGCGAGAGTACTAGTATATTATAAGAATTACGAGTTATGACTTTATTGTTTTAGAATATTATAAGTTCTTATAAATAAATTTCAGGATTTTCTACAGAATTTGGCACACATTTAGATCTCAAGTCTTTTGTCGGCGATGTCGACAGTTGAACTTGGCTCCCATTTTCACATTTATGTTTTTGGTGGGATATGCTTTACAAGGAAGGTTTTAGTATACATATAATACACTAGCGCCCCGGCCCAGCTTCGCATCCTTTGAACAATTGTTGGTCCTTACCAGCTTGAATCAAACTAAACCGTCAGTAAGTACGCTGAAAAGATACAATATGTGTGCTTTCAGAGCGTTGAATTTGACTTCGACCCATTGGGATTCCAGATTTAAGGTCAAATTCATGCGCACTACCATGATCTTTCTAAGAGTGACTATTTCGTGCCTAGCACTGGATAAATAATAGGGGTTGAAGTATGAAATTGCCGTTTTATAGTAATAGATCCTTTGAATTGACACAGGTAAAACTTTCATGGTGTGAGATTTTCTAGTGAAACATTTTACACGTGATAACTTAGAACAACAACGCATAGAAGGATAGTATGAGTGCAAAAAGTGAGGCAACTAAAACTTAGCCATTTTTGGCTAACTTTGCTCGACAAGCCGTCAGTACTCAAGGTCACATTCTGCCGAACAGAGCTCGCGAGTAAATAATTTAAAACGACCGTTTGTAGCGTAAAGGGATGTCATAGTCCTTCAGGAAAACAAAAAACGTGTAATCAAATTACATTTCACAAGTAAATACTTACATTTTATACATTATATTTAAGTAAATCGACCATCAAACAAAAATTCTAATAACCTAACTTATCACAATTCAATGTTGCTATCCGTGAGGAAAAAAATACCCATATTGATTTCTTTTGTGCTTATTTTTGTTTAAAAAAAAATATAGTTTTGGCGGCAATTATGTATGCGTCAAACTAAACTATATTTATTTACAGCTACTACCTACAGTGTTTTATAACTAAAAGTTACTGTTAGTTCGAAGAGTGGCATCATAAAGATGACAATTTTATTGATTAAGATTTTTTTCATTTAAGTAATGTTCTCAATAATATTTTTATATTTCATAAATACAACACATACTTTTAATTGATTTTGTTGTGTATGCGCGCCCCTCCCCGCGCGCAATACGTTAGCGTCATCTATTATAATAAAGCAGTGCGTTACTAACCAGCAATCGTTTCACTTGTCCGTGCGTGTCATCGACCTATCCTCATACTTAACAGTGGCGACGAGTTACCCACAATAATTAATTATTAAGATGTCGAGTGTACAGTTTGGAATTTTACATAGTTTTGACCATAATACACAGACATGGAAAACATACAAAGGTCGCATTGCCCAATATTTTGTGGCAAATGATATCAACGGAAATTCAGATCCAGCAGGAGAGAAGAGAAAAGCGATTCTGCTCAGCGCATTCACCGAGGGTACCTACAAGTTGGTAACGGATTTGGTACTGCCTAAAGACGTCGCAGATGTGCCCTATGAAGACATATTGTCACGACTGGACAACTATTTCACCCCCAAGAGCGTTGGGTTTGGCGAGCGTCATAACTTTTACGCGGCAACTCAACTAGCGGGGGAAACTCACTCTCAGTGGGCGGCGAGACTACGAGGCCTTACAGCAAAGTGCAATTTTCTCAACGTGGAAGAAGCGCTCCGTGATAAGTTTATCATGGGGTTGCAGCCAGGACGAGAAAAGGAGAAGCTGTACACGAAGGACCTCACCGACCTCACGTTGGCCAAGGTCGTCGAGATGGCAGAGAACCTGAGCTGCGCGCGCGCTGCCGCTGTGGCCAGCGCAGCCGCGCCCACACAGACGTCCACGCCAGATCATCAGCTGTTCAAGATAACGAACGAGAAAAGTGGTAGTGTAGCGAAAGTGAAATGTAGTGTGTGTGGGTATACGAATCACAAATCGGCCGATTGTAGAATCGCAAATTACGCATGTAAAAAGTGTCACGTAAAAGGCCACTTGCGTAAAATGTGTAAGAAAGTGAATTACGTGCAGGTGGATGGCGGTGACAAGGGTGAGGACGACGATGACGGTAAGCTCTATTATATCCGTTCATTCAGGGGAGAACCCATGGTAGAAACTATTTTTATTAATAATATTCCATTTAAATTCGAAGTAGACAGTGGATCCGCGGTAACAGTGGTATCCGAATATTTTCAAAAAAGTTATCTTAAAGATGTGCCATTATCAAACAGCCAGAAACAGCTGAGGACGTACAATGGGGGCAAAATAGTATGTGTAGGTACAATGCGGTTACCTATACGCTATGCGGATCAAACCCACACTATAGTTGTGTACGTAGTTCGCGACGGGGGCCCCCCGCTTCTTGGCAGGGATTTCATAGCGCAGTTTAATTTACATTTAATACCGGTTAATTACTGTATAGATTCAGATGTATCCATCAAGGATTTACAATTGCAATATCCAAAATTATTTTCCGATAAATTAGGAACCCTTAACAAATACAAAATCAAATTATTGTTAAAAGAAGGTGCAAAGCCGGTTTTTTGTAAGGCACGCCCAGTAGCTTTTGCATTACGGGATAAGGTCGAAAAAGAAATCGATAGATTGGTCGGTTTAGGTATTCTTGAACCTATAGAATATTCGGAATACGCGTCACCGATAGTTCCAGTTTTAAAGCGGAATGGGACAGTGAGATTGTGTGCAGATTACTCCATAAGTATAAACAAACAATTACTAGTAGAACAATATCCGTTACCAACAACTAGCGAACTATTTTCGAGAATCCATGGGGGTCAGCAGTTTAGCAAGCTCGATTTATCAATGGCATATAATCAATTTGTTCTAGATAACGAGTCAAAAAACCTAACCTGCATAAATACAAACCGCGGCCTATATAGATTTAACCGTTTAGTGTTTGGGTTAGCCAGCGCGCCATCCATTTTCCAACGCGCGATCGAGAGCTTGCTATCCGGTTTAGATGGAGTGTTATGCCTGCTTGACGATATTTTAGTAACGGGAAAGGATAGGCAGGAGCATTTAGAAAAATTGAACTTGGTTTTAAGGCGCTTAGAGGACGCAGGGTTAACATTACAAAAAGAAAAATGTAGTTTTTTCCAGAACGAAATCAGTTATTTAGGGTATATTATTACTAAGGACGGTCTAAAAAAATCTCCAGAAAAAATTAAGGCAATGTTAGAAGCACCAGTTCCCACAAATATTAATCAGTTACAGTCGTTCTTGGGACTAATTAACTACTACAGGAATTTTGTACCAAATGCGTCTGCTATTCTCAGTCCTTTATATAACTTATTAAAAAAGGGCTCTAAGTGGGCCTGGACTGAGGAACATGATAAGGCATTTAGAACAATAAAAAACTTAATGACATCGGAACAAGTCCTCGCACATTTTGACCCGAACGCCCGAATAATATTAACTGTAGATGCTTCCCCAATTGGATTGGGAGCAGTCCTCTCACAAGTGGGCTTAGACGGTATCGAAAGACCTATTTCGTTTGTGTCGCGTACCTTGAACTCAGCGGAAAAGCGATACGCACAAATTCAAAAGGAAGCAACCGCCATTATTTACGGCGTGCGACGATTTCATCAATATTTGTATGGCAGATCTGAACCGTTTATTTTACGAACAGATCACAAGCCCCTATTATCTATTTTTGGGCCCGATAAGGGAATACCGGAGATGTCAGCAAATAGACTACAACGTTACGCGTTGTTCTTAAGTAGTTACAATTATAAAATAGAATATGTGCGTAGCACTGATAACAGCGCTGACTACTTTTCCCGCGCGAGCATGCCGCGCGCGTTGCATGCGTGTGCGTGCATCGAGCAATGTAAGTGCTGCGATTGCGAAGAGGCCTACGACCGGGCGACTTATGTTTGTTTTGTCGTAGATGGAAGTATGCCCGTAATGTTAGATACATTGCGCACAGAAACAAGGGGTGACGTAGTTTTACGGCAAGTGATAGACTTTATTTCGAACGGGTGGCCGCCGAAGGTAAACGACTTAAGGTTAAAACCGTTTCACATGTGCAGAACACCCACAACCCACAAGTTTATACCAAATAATTCTTAAAGAATTACATTCTTCGCATTTAGGTATAGTTAAAACAAAGGCCGAAGCTCGATCAAGATTTTGGTTTCCGGGAATCGACCAAGCTGTAGAAAAAATGATAGCTTCATGCGATGTGTGTATTCAGCTGCGCCCTTCACCACCACGAGCCCCGCTGGCCCATTGGGAGTTTCCCCCATGTCCCTTCTACAGAATACACATAGACTTTCTTGGTCCAATTAAAGGTTGTGTTTATTTAATAGCGGTCGACGCGCATACTAAGTGGGTAGAAGTATATAATATGAATACGTCTACGTCTTCGTCTGCAGTTATTGGGAAGCTGTATGAATTTATGTCACGATTCGGAGTTCCGAAAACAATAGTAAGTGATAATGGCACAGCTTTTTGTTCACGGGAATTTGAACTATTTTGCGCGACTAACGGAATTTCTCACATGACCTCACCGGTGTATCACCCGCCGAGCAACGGCCAAGCCGAAAGTTTAGTTAAAATAGTTAAAAAAGGATTAAAATCATGTCTTATGTCGAGCCATAGCACGAAAGAATCATCGGTAAGATTACTAAAATATCTCATGGATTATCGTAATTCGGTTCACACTACTACTGGCTTATCTCCGGCTCAATTGGTTTTTGGACACAAGTTAAGGTCACGTTTAGATATGATTAACCCAAAGTCATCGGCACCCTCGTCACCGTCTGTATCCGATTACGTAAAAAATCAACAGTGTACGCAAACTAAGCAACAAAGGAAAAATAAAACGATTTTTTTTTAATTAAACGATATTGTATTATACAAAAAGTTCGTGAACAAAGCAAACTACACATGGTGTAAGGGCATCATAATAAAAAGAATAGGTAAAGTTTTGTATCTGGTAAAAGATTTCGATAATTCAGGTACTTACAAAAGACACAAAAATCAGCTGATGCCTTATAAAGGAACACGTAACAATAATGAGCATAATGTACAGAATCCGTTACTGAACTTACCTGGGTCGTCTCCGCTGCCATCATCATCGCCCCCGCCGTCACCTTCGCCGCCGTCGTCGCCGCCTCCAACACCGCCACCGCAATCGTCGCCTTCGTCAGCAACATCGGAAACGGCTGTACCCCAGCCCGAGCTCGACTTACCAAACCTCCGTCCAGGCAGTTCAGTCAAAGGGAAGAGAGCAGAAGGTAAAGAAGCAAGTACCTCTTCATCGCTGAGGGAGGACAAGTCTTTGAGTGACTCCCCTCAGGCTGATGAGCAAGAGCAGCAAACTGTCTCGAATGAAGCAGATGTTGAAACAACTGAGAGACGTTTGGACTCTGAGGATGAGTTCCAAGAAGCAGAAACCGACACCCAGGAGTCACAACACGATAGCTCAATAATTGTTACACCAAAGAGATCGTTACGAAACCGCCCCGTGATTTGTTTTAAAAAGTACTTTTAATATTGTTTAGTATACTTATATATAGCATAGCATTAATAGTAGTTTAAGATTCTGGATTGTTCAGGAGTTCTGTAATAGAGGGAGGAATGTTGTGTATGCGCGCCCCTCTATCGTCATCTATTATAATAAAGCAGTGCGTTACTAACCAGCAATCGTTTCACTTGTCCGTGCGTGTCATCGACCTATCCTCATACTTAACAGATTTCAAACGAGATTTTTCAAGCAATTAATACATTTCTATAATATCATTATAACACATTACACATCAAACATTCTAAACGCAATAAACGATATCTCATTTCGTTTACCTTCCGTAAATATATGTCATATAAGTCATATTACATGAAAAAACATCATCTTATTTAGTTTCATAACATAAATACTTGATTTGATCCAGCAACATAATAGTGCGTTTTCCCATTTTTGTGGTAATGGTACTGGTAATGGTATCACTGAAAGCTATATTTGTGTGCGTTTGAATAACGTAGACACATTCGGCTCACGCACACAATGAAAATAAAGTGGACACACGAAATCGCTCGTGTTTTGTTCTAGACGCCTCTTCTATGCGTTGTTGTTCTAAGCGTGATAAGTACTTATGAGGTTCTTGTTTTACACTTGAGATTGTTGAACACTGCGTACATTCAATTTTCGAGTTCCAATTGTTTTTTAATTTAGGTTTAACGGGAAAAATGGATACTTCGAAAATCCGAGTAACTTGAATACGAATTTCGACGCGGAACTAACGCGGCAGAAATTGTTCGCAATATCAATGCTGTGTTTGAAAAGTAGACTGCTAATACACGAACCGTGCGTTTTCGGTTCAAAGGTAATGGAAACTTTGATTTGAAAAGCGAATCACATAAAACATAGACAGGTGAATAACGCTGAATTGAAGGAGATGTTGGGAAGCCGATTCGAGTCAAAACAACCCAGGAATTAACGGCATGGTTTAACGTTGCCTTACTTACAATACTGACTCATACATAAAATCAATAATGAAAAAAATTGGCCAAGTGCGAGTCAGACTCGCCCATGAAGGGTTTCGTAGTAACTACGCCAAATAACTTTGTTTTTCATAATGTTTGTATGAATTACAAAGTTATATTTGTGGTTTTAGAATGCTGTATCTCAAAAACTGCTGACCCGATCTCGTTGAAACTAATTTTGGTTGAAATTTTACATTAAGATCTATAGCATATCTTATTTTTTAATTTTTCATTCCGTTATTATAGAAGTTAGAGGGGGGGGACATTTTACCACTTTGGAAGCGTATATCTTTTTTACGATTAACTTTATGAAAAAGTGGTTTTAGAGACCTCAATGTCATTTTTAAAGACCTGTCTACTCGTATAGATACCACACACGCATAGGTTGCATGAAAAAAAAATCTTTTCCGTTTCAGTTCCATGTATGGAGAGCCCCCTTTATTTTAAATATTTTTTTTTTCTTAAAATCGGGAAATAGTTCACAGAATACATCTACCTACCAAGTTTCACATGTATAGTTCTAATAGTTTCGGAATAAAATGGCTGTGACATACGGACGGACGGACGGAGAGACAGACAGACAGACAGACAAACGATGACGAAACTATAAGGGTTCCATTTTTCGCCATTCTGTTACGGAACCCTAAAAATAGGTGCCGCCCTCATCTGCAAAAAGAAACGCGTGTTGCGTTGCTTCGTAGAATCGGTACAAAAATGTAGGAATATTGGATCGAATTGTGACATGTGACGAAACGTGGATTCCTTACGATTACCGAAAGCGAAAAATGCTGACCCCGGTCAACGTCGCAACAGTGCCCGGCAAAGCTTACCAATAAAAAGTTAATGGTAATTGTTTGGTGGTCCATTCATTGTGTTATTCACTATATCTTTCTCAAATCTTGTTTGGCAATAATAGCACATGTTTACTGTACAGAACTTCGAACAATAATGGCGAAACTAGCAGTGAAACAGCTTCGATTCGTGAATCGATCTTCACCATTCACAAGATACTTTTATTTCAGTTTAGGTATTAACTACTACATTATGCTAAGTATTACAGAATAATCTTTAAATTATAACAAATAATACTTAGGTATAATTACGAAAAATTGAAAGTAACGTTGCTACAGTTACTTAAATTAAATAATAAAATAATAATAAAAATAATAAAATATTTATTCAAAATCTTAAGGTAAATATTAAATACAATTTCACTTAAATCTACATTATGTTCACACATGTCATGTGCCTGAACTAGGTAATCCTGTGTCAGGCGAGAATAGGTATTTATATTTTTTTTAAATAATCACATTTATATAAAATAAACTGTATATGGTCATCTTAGGTAATGTATAAAGGTGTAAATAATATGAAAATAATCTTAGTTCTTAATCTTAATTACATTTAAATAAAATACGAACTATCTCTATTTTAGTACTAGTAATAACTTTTCTGTGTCTTCATAGGACATACTTTGTAGAGCTTCCTTGAGAGTCTTCTTGCAGTTACAATAATTTAGAGAATAAATGTTTAATTTTGCGTTTAGTCTGTTATAAAGTAGTGGTCCAAGGAACATATAAAATTTGGTTGTGAAAGCATGTTTTGTACTTCTTTTAAGGCAAACTAAATCTTTCCGTCTTTTTTTAGTAAATTCAGTGCAATAGGGAAGCGCTGTGTGTTGTTTTAGTACGGTGTTCATTATAAATGACTGACGAACTGTTAGTACTTCGCAAGATTTATAGAGAAGGTTAGTGGGAAAAAGGAAAGGGCGACAAGTAGACACCTTGAGGATAGCTCTTTGCGCTCTCTCGATGGGTAGTAACAAAGTTTTACCTGCCCCGCCCCATGAGGTAATGCAATACGTCAAAATTGACTGACATAGAGCAAAGTAAACTTGCCTTATTAGTTTCGGGTCTGCTATATATCGCAGCTTTTTTAAATATGAATATAAGCTTACGAATTCGACTATTTAAAGCTTCTATGTGTGGTTTGAAAGTAAGGGTGTCATCTATAATGATACCCAGGTATTTTATTTTGTTAGTAATTTTAATATGGGGACACATGCACTGACCATTGAAAGGGACTGAACAACAATGAGCATACAACTTTGAAGCAATGGTAGGTGTTTGTTTCCGCATCGAAAATTTAATGAAATTTGTCTTTTCCGCTTTAAGGGTTAGTGAATTTTGTTGAAGCCAATTATTTACAATATTGAATCCATGTTGCGCAAGTTTGTAGACTTCACTTTCTGAATCAGCCGAAAAAAGTAGAGCAGTGTCGTCAGCGTAAGATATGATAATGCCATGATGTAGCTTTAGATTGCAAAGATCATTTATGTATATTAAGAACATAGTAGATGCTAAAATGCTTCCTTGGGGCACACCAAAAGACGTGTTTTTTTCTTCAGTGCTGAGTATATTGTCAATCTTTACGCACTGGGTACGCTCTTCTAAATAACTTTTGAAGAGTTTCAGCTGGGTGCCTCTTACACCTAAGGCTTCAAGCTTGCGCAACAGAATGGGAATTGAAACTGTGTCAAATGCCTTCGCGAGGTCTAGGAAAATTCCTACTGTGTGGTTACCCTTATCAAGTTCCTGTGCTAGATAGTCAGTGAGATGATGTACGGCATCGGCGGTTGATAATTTAGGCCTAAACCCAAACTGCCGCTCAGACAGAATAGATTTATCTTCCAGATATTTAAACAATCTTTTGTTCAAAATTTTCTCTAATATTTTGGACATACAGGGCAGTAAAGATATAGGTCTATAGTTTGTCACTTGCTCTTTACTGCCTGACTTATAGACAGGCACAACAATCGCTTTTTTTAGACATTTGGGAAAAATCCCCGAAGAGAGACAAATACGAAAAATATAAGTAAGTGGTGGTACTAAAATATGCCTGAACTGTTTTAGAATTTTATTGGATATATTATCCCAACCAACTGCACAGTCATCTTTCAGATTCATAATTATATTTTCAACCTCAGTTTCATCAGTATCCAGCATCGCAAATGATGTTAAAGTGTTGTGAAACATAAAAGGAGTGCTTGTTAGATAATGTGGTTGACCTTGAACTTTTTCTGCTAGACATTTTCCAACATTAACAAAAAAAATATTTGCCATATTGGCAGATGTCAGTTGTGATGAGTTTGCTTGCAATAAACCTGAAGAAGATTCTTTTTGTTTCGACGCATATGTTACACCTTTAATATACTTCCAGATTTTTTTACTATTTGGTCCAGCCTTTTCCAATTCAATTTTGTCGTAGTTGCATTTAACTTTTTTGAGAAGGTCATTACAAAAATTACGATATCTTTTGTAGGATAGTTGCATCATTGCATTGTCTGGGTGCGATTTAGCTTTCATGTGCAGTTTATCTCTATGCTTCATACAACGGATAAGACCTGTCGTGATCCAGGGTTTTATGTTGCAATTTTTGTTGTTCAACTGCGATATAATTGTATTTTTCTGAATTGCATGTCGTACATTTTCTATTACATACAACATGCAAAACTGCGGGTCAGCGGAATTATAGACTGGATCAAAATTGATAACGCGCAAATCTTCCTCAAGTTTATTTTTATTCAATTTAGAAATTGTGCGAGTGTTTTGTTTGGGTATGTTACAATTTAGTGTTAGTAGGGCAGCATTATGATCGGTTATTGTCGAGTTAACAACAAGTGCTAGTGAGGGGAAATTAGATTTTAGCATGACGTGATCCAAGCAGGAACCACTATGGTGTGTGGGAAAGCTGTGTGCGGGGAGAAGGCCATGATATGCGCATAAGTTAAGGTAGTCCTGAGCAGATGCATCAGTACTTCCTGGAAGAATATTGATATTTATATCTCCAATTACAATCGTGTTTTTGATGGATGACAGGTTCTGTAAGATATCATTCAGTGATTCGGTGAAGTTACTAATATTTTTAAAGGAAGGAGGTCGATATATTGCCAATATTGCAAAGCTTGATCCGATCTTCACCACCAAACTGTTGCAGTCCAGCATATTGGGTTCCTCAACAGAGACCTTTAGATGATTCCTTACATAAACTATCACTCCATCATTTTGGTTGTAATTCCTATTACTTTTGTACATACTATATCCCGGTATTAGTGGTATATTATATTGCTTAGCAAGCCAGCATTCGGTTAAAACAAAAACGTCACAATTTATGTCTAAACGTTGCTGAAAAGTGCAAAAGCTATCAAAATTCTTAAAAATACTGCGAATATTTTGTGTTAGTACGGTTAATGGACTTTTGTAGCCGGAAAGATATTGTTTGCAATTCTCAGCTTCACAAACTTTTGACTCGGATATAGAGAAATTATCTAAGTCATTAATTATATTGTGAATCATAACTATGGTATTAAAATACAAAATATATATATATATATATAGAGATTAAAAACTACTAACTTAAATGGACTAGGTAAATAATTTATTGACGGCGCTCTTAGGCGCCTGCATAATCAATGGAATTAATGTACCTCTTTTCGGCCATTATTTTCGCTGGGCAGTCAGCAGCGCCTGTGCTGTGCTTGTCTGGCTTTTTGTACTGAGAGCAAGTAGCGCATTTTGGCTCTTCTCCCTTTTTTGGACACTCTTTGATTGAGTGACCTTGATCGCCACAGTGACCGCAGGTATATGACGTCTGCCGACAAAACTTGGCGGCATGACCATACTGTTGGCACTTATAGCATCGTGTTACCAATGTGAAGTCCCTAACAGGGCATGACGACCAATTCACAAATACTCGGTCTTTTGAGATGAGGGCTTTGCGTATGACTGCAGGTACTTCTACGACGTAGTTACAGTTCTCAGCGTCTTTCTTACCTGACTTGTGGCTTAATCTAATCGAGGTCAAAAACTTCTCAAGGCTGCAGTCCTGTAGTGTCTCAGCAAGATTTTGGTGGTACAAACACGCGAAAACCTCATTTTCGGCCATGGATGCTGGCACACCTATGATGACAACCCTAGGCTTCCTTTTAAACGGCTCGTCAACTGTCAGACCTGACTTTGTTAGCTGCTCCGATTGCCTCAGCTTCTCGATGTCATCTTTCGTCTCGGTGCTGATAATAACTCCGCCATTTCTGGTCTTGTGTAGTCCTCTAATGTGCAGCTTCATCTGTTCGGGGCAGATTATTTTTTGGACGAGAGACTTAGTCTCATCACTAGTCCTCAATTTATCTTGCGGATAAATGGCCACAGAACTTACTTTTGACGGCTGGATATAATTATTTGCCCCTTTCTTCACCATGTCAGAAAAAGAAGCTCTCAGTGCAGGTTTAATGGATTCTCCGACTTTCATTTTGAGTTCCTTTAGTTGCTGCGCAAGGTCGAGTTGGCTTTCGAGTGCTATCACTGCATTGTGGGATTGCAAGGCCTTATATTTGATGGACTGGTACTGTACGGCCATCTGCGATGTTCCATGACCAACCTTCCGGCATAAGGCATTGATGCGCATTTTCTGGTCCGAGTTCAGCTTGCCTTCTGCTGCAATAGCACATACCTCCTTGAGGCTCTGGTCAATGGTCGTTATCCAGTTGTGAATTTCTGGTGTCGGTATCCCTACGAAGTCATCTTGCCTTTGGCTCGGCACTTCAGGGGCAGGAGCGGATACAGCAGCGCCCGCGGGTGTAGGCGGCGGAGAGCGAGCACACCTACTTCTAGGGCTGAAGGGACTATCCTCCATTGTGTAATAGGTTATTTAATTATAAATCACTGAACATCTTCATAAATTCACTTTACATAAAATGACTCAGATCGCTTTACTATCAGCTAATTTAAAACTAGGTCACGATTTCACAAGTGATTATTTGTTTATATTAATATTGATCGATACGTCTGTTCACTACGATGGTAAGTATTAAGTGTCATTATTGCACCATGACAACGCAAGAACTCACACTGCACGAGAAACCATTGTAACTATACAGGAGCTGAAGTTAGGAACTATTTATGTCATCCTCCGTACTCGTTAGACCTTGTTCCAATTCGAACTACAATGTTTTCCTGATATGGATAATTTTCTACGAGATTTAAAAATTCTTCCCAAGATGCACAACAAAATGCTTTCACATAGATTTTCGAAACTAAACCGAAAACATATCGACCCTCAAGCAATAACTCGGTAATGTGCTATTATGGGTTTTATGCTGTTATGTCAAATTCGGCATCTATGGACTAGAATACACCTTAGCATTTTTTTCAATTTTTTCCCAGTGATATAATTTACAAACATATTGTGACACACGAGTTTATATGTTATAGAACTTTACGAAAAAAAAAGTTATATATTTTTTGGTAAGGTGCGTTTACCGGGTTATTGGCGTAAATAATTTTCATGAAGTTTTTGGTAAACGTGACACAATGGTAGGACGGGAAGTAATTTCAGACATCCCTCTTTTAGAGGTCTCAGCTTTAGAGCATGCCAAACGAGGCTGATTGTAAAAAAAATCAGGTCGAAATTCCAATTCTACCCTAAGATATCAGCATTTGAAGATTTGTCACGTTAATTGGAGCATTTTTGAAAATTGTTTTAAAAAATCACTTCCAAGAATTTCTAAGTTGATGCGTTTTGGCAGTTAATTTCCCTTGATGGTAGGCACCCCTTGCAAAAAAAATAGCCCTCTAACTCAACAGGTGTACGAGATTTAGAGTTAATTGATGTTTCGAAACTTATTTTTTTTTTAAATAAAGATAGAAAATTGGCATAAGCTGAGAGTGCACGTATGACCACAAAGGCCCCGTCTACAAACCCTGAAAAGATGGTAATAAAAATCTACGAGCCCCATAAGGTTCACCAGGTAAATCCAATTAATTTTGTCATCAGAGATGGGCAGACATAACGGGCGGTGGGCAGATTTTTCAGAATACAAACAGCCATATACATCTAAAAGTAGTTATTGGTTATAATTTATGAGCTTGACAGATTGTGACTTGACTGAAATAAGTAACTGGATGATTAACTCGTGATTAATCGTGATGCAATTAAGAAGTATTTTGAATGAAAAAAGTGTATTGAATCTGTACACACCGGGACCAACCTTTCAATACGGTCGAGTCCAAGTGCGTACAGTGATGGCTATGTTCCAGACAGTTGAGCCTGGTACCTAATAATTACCTAAGCCCTACTGACTATCAACCTAGCCCTACACCACTACCTATCACCTTAGTTACCCTAAAGCCCTATCCTACCATACAAACCAGACCAAGCGCAGGCTGCGTTCGTTTTATATACGGGAAGTCTGTTACAGGGAGACCTACGGTAACAGACGGAGTTTGGGTAGGAATAAGGGTTGTGTACGTCGTGCAATGTACACAGGAAATGGTTTTCTTACTGCCGATCCCACAGACTCATAGGACCGATGATGGCTAAAGGTGTCTTGGCCACAGTAAGAGGAAGTATAGGGTATGAATCACACGCAACTCCAGCTTGATGACTGATTTATTACATAAATTAACTATATTATATACAAATATTATGGTCAATACACATTGATGGCTATTTACATGTGTGCTGTATGTGTATTGAGTCGATGAAGCGAAGATCTCATTAGGTCACTTCTTAGTGCTGACGGTGTGCCGGTGACTCTGGCGCGTGTAACGAATGTGTGTTGCTGACGCTGTGATGATGAGGCTCGTGTACTCAGTTATGCTCTAGTTTGAACATTCTGGCGCCTCTCAGGACCTGGGCTTCAGTTGGTGTAACTTCAGGACTTCGTGTTGATGTGGTCGAGCATACACAGGCGTCGTAGAAGTAGTTGGTTGGCCTGTTGCTCGTTGTGTCGGTATCTCGTGGTCCACAGGTGAGTTTGGTTCCCCTGCTGGTTGGTTGGCTGGCTCGGCGCTTCTTCGTATGGTCTGCTGCTGCACTATACCTCCAATCCATTTCAGCATTGCTGGGCCGTATAAAAACAAAAACAGAAATATTACAAATATAAATAAACAACATATTGCACTCGTTAGGTATGTATGAAAACTAATTTGATTCCACACTGTGCTATCTAGTTCGGTTTGTAACACATTTTCTTTATTAATTAAATGTTGAAAAATCTCTTTTGAGTTATCTATGACTTCTTCTTTGGTAATGTTTAGCCTAGATTTAGTCACTATGCTAGTGTTAATGGGAAAATCTATTTGTTTTGAGTATGATGTTACAATCGGTACTGAAACAAATCTTTTGGCGGTTAATATGTTATTAGTTGTTTTAATAACGCAGTTATCCGCGATTCGTATGACACCGACATTTTGAAGCTCGAGTTCTTCTCTTTGTCCATCACAAAGTATTGAAATCGTAACCCGATCTCTTATAATGAATAACCAAGTGTTTGGCATGTGAAGTTGTTTCCATATTACTTTATTAGAAAGATACACCGTTTTGGTGGGGCATTTCGCATGTGTCTGGTTTTTAAATAATTGATCTACAATGCAATTTTCATTTGATTGCATGTTTTTCACGGCCCCAGGAAAACAAATAAAATGGTTTGTCCATTCTAAACAACGTCTGAACTCCTCGTAGTTTAAATCAAAATATAGTTCTGTAGGATTTGATCAAAAAGGATGCATGAAAGTTTATGGATAGTAGGTATAGGCACTTTTATAACTAAAGAAAAAGAAAAATGACAGTGGTTTGAGAGGACGGGACGTTTGGTTTTGTTTCGAAGAGGAATCTGGATGATTTTTTTATGGTGAAATTACAAAAGAAAATAAACCACGTTGTATGAAATCGAATGATTTTATTTCCACGGTCCCAAAACTACATTTTGGGGGCTCGTCCGGGATCGCGGCAACGTGCAATACGACGAACATCAAGACGGAAGACGAAAATTACCTACGATTAAAAAGACGAACATCAAGACGAAAGACGAAAATTACGAGTAAGTCGACGAATATCGAGACAGAAGACGTTAGACTCAAAACTGGGGGCTCGTCAACCTAATTACGCTCACGCCACAACCACGCAAACGCGAAAAATGGCGGAAAACAAAGACGGTAAAGACAAAGACTTATTTTTCAATATGTATGACATGACCAAGTTCAGTGGCGAGGACCATACCTACTCTTCGGCGAAATGGGCACAAGACCTGGATGACAACGCGGAGATATTCGGTTGGTCTCCTCAACAGCGGCTCATCATAGCCCGTAGATCCTTGACGGGAACAGCAGAACTGTGGCTTAGAACTGAAAAGGTTCATAAAACCTTTGACGATTTAAAGGCGGCCGTGCTCAAAGAATTCCCGGATACCGCGAATAGTAAGGAAATGCACGAGCTCATGGCGGCGCGCAAGAAACGTAAAGAGGAGTCTTATTATCAGTATATGCTGATAATGAAAGAGATGGGAAAACGAGCCAAATTCCCTGATTACGTCGCAATTCAATATATTATAGACGGTATTACGGATCATGAAAACAATAAGGCGATTTTGTACGGTGCGGTCACCTACCCAGCGCTGAAAGAAAAGTTGGCGGTGTACGAAACCATCAAAAAAAAAGCTGCTAAACAGATCGCTGTAAAACGAGTTGTTACGCCATCGGGCGGAGATTCTGCTGCATCAGGCCAGTTTTGCTATAATTGTGGAGAAAAAGATCATCGAGCAAACGCATGCCGTAACGGAGTGAAGTGTTTCCGGTGCAATGAGTTTGGCCATATAAGTCTCAAATGTACGACTACCAATCCGAGCGCAGGAAGCAGCGGAAGTTCAACGAGCAAGACGATGTCGGTAAAGCAGCCACAAAGAGCGGTTGGATCGTCCAATCTGCAAGGGCGTTTTTCGGAGAACAGTTCGGGAGCAATCAAACACTCGGCTATGTTCGGGGCGACATCGGCAGCCAGTCAGACCGCATCGAGCTGCCATGATGAAAATTTCAAGACAGATGTCACAGATGTCATGGAAGTGGTAAACAAACCGAGTGACCGACAACTCAATCGTAATAAAGCGATTAAATTGGTGAAAGTGGGCGATAAATCAATTAATGCGCTGGTAGATACGGGTAGTGATGTAAATTTAATGTCAGAGGATTTGTGGATCGAGATAGATGTGCCATGTGATAACGATAATACGATCTTGTCTGGACTTGGACTCTATAAAGTAAGATCATCCGGAAAGATTTATATTAGTATACTTATTGATGGACAGTGCTATTCCAATGTAATATTTCATGTAGTGCCCAAAGGGTCAATGCCCTACAGGTTAATCATAGGACAAGAGTTCCTTCAAAATGTTGTGATGGTAGTTCGTGAGGGTGCTGTGTTGTTGTTGACGCAAGATGACGAATGGTTGGCTAGGGTGAATTGTTGTGTGACTGCAATGGATCTTACAGGTCACACCTCCGATACCAATATAAAGACAGAAGTAATGCGGCTAGTTGAAGAGTACAAGCCCATTTATACCAAAGAAGCTCCAATAAAGATGAAGATAGTGCTAAAAGACGAAGTACCAATAGCTCAACGACCCCGGCGGATATCACTCGTCGAACAGAAGATAGTAGAAGAACAGGTGGACGAGTGGCTACAAAAAGGAATAGTACAGGTTAGTTTTTCTGAATATTCTAGCCCATTAGTGCTGGTTAAGAAGAAAGATGGGTCAACTCGAATTTGTGTTGATTACCGTCTAGTAAATAAGAAAATAGTGAAGGATGAATTCCCGCTACCGATTATTGATGACCTCATCGATAAGTTGAAGGACTCAAAAGTATTCAGTGTTTTGGACCTTAAGAACGGATTTTTCCACCTCAAAATAAGTGAGGAATCGGTGCCCTATACTTCTTTCATAACTCATCATGGACAGTTTGAGTTTTTACGTGCACCTTTTGGTTTGTCCACCTCACCTAAATATTTTATGAGATTTGTTACGATCATTTTCAGAGAGTTGATAATGAGGGGCATCATGGTAATATTCATTGATGACATAGTAATTCCAGCTAATTCAGAGAGTCAAGCACTGGAGAGACTAACTCAAGTGTTAGATGTAGCTGCACAGTATGGATTAGAGGTAAATTGGAAAAAGGTTAGACTTATTTCTCGTGAAATAGAATATTTGGGTCACTTGATCAAAGATGGTGAAGTAAGACCAAGCCCGGAGAAAGTTGAAGCAGTTGCAAGGTATCCGGAACCTAAAAATATTAAGCAAGTCATGGGTTTCATTGGTTTAACATCTTATTTCAGGAAGTACATCAGAGATTATGCAAAGATTGCCAGACCATTGACGGATCTGCTGAAAAAGGAAGTTACATTTATATTTGAAGATGAGCAACAACGTGCTTTCAACACATTGAAGCAGAAACTGACCAGTGATCCTGTACTAAAGATATACAACTCCAATTTACCAACAGAGTTACACACTGATGCATCCAGTCATGCTTTGGCTGCAATATTATTGCAATTACACCCAGATGATGAGTTGCATCCTGTGCATTACATGAGTCATAAGACAACTGATGCTGAAAGCAAATACTCAAGTTATGAGCTGGAAGCACTTGCAGTTGTAGAGGCTGTGAAGAAGTTTAGACATTACCTATATGGTATTCATTTTAAAATTGTGACGGATTGCAAAGCCTTCGAACAAACATTGAAGAAGAAAGACTTGACACCAAAAGTAGCAAGGTGGGTATTCATGTTAGATGAGTATGATTATGAGATCGAGCACAGAGCAGGCTGTAGAATGCAACACGCCGATGCTCTAAGTAGGAACCCATTTGTGGCAGTGGCTGTGAGCCTACAAGAAGAGATAAGACGAGGTCAGGAGACAGATGAAGAGCTCAACGCTATCAGACAGCTGATATTGAAAGATAGACATTATCATGACTTTTGGATGGATAATGGCATTCTGTTCAAAGGTGAAGATAAGAAATTAGTAGTTCCAAGGATCATGGAGAAAGAAATAATACGAAAAGTTCATCAAAATGGGCACTTTTCAATAAGAAAAATGAAAGAAGCCGTAGGAAATGATTACTATATCAGAAACCTGGATAAAAGGATTGAAGAAGTAGTTCTAAGCTGTATACCCTGTTTATTAGCAACCAGGAAAGAAGGAAAGCAAGAAGGCTACTTGAACTCAGTAGATAAAGAAGGAATCCCGCTGCATACATTACATCTGGATCACATAGGTCCATTTACAGAAACAAGGAAGCAGTATAACTATATCCTCACCATGATAGATGCATTTACGAAATTTACATGGCTTTTTCCTACCAAGTCCACAACAAGTGCAGAAGTGTTGAATAAATTACGACTTCACCAGCAGACTTTTGGTAATCCAACGAGAATCATAACAGACAGAGGCACAGCCTTTACCAGTGGAGATTTTGAGGAGTATTGTAAAGATGAGGATATCCAGCATGTTAAGATTACCACCGGAGTGCCTCGAGGGAATGGACAAGTAGAGAGAGTTCATCGTATCTTAATTCCTATGTTAACCAAGCTGTGTATAGAAGATAAAGCACTGTGGTATAGACATGTGGGTCGAGTCCAGCGTGCTATAAACAGCACTTACCAAAGATCAATAAATACTTCACCATTTCAGTTACTTACTGGAACAAAAATGAGATGTAAAGAAGATATTAACGTGCTTAATCTCCTACAACAGGAAATTATTAATTGTTTTGATGAAAATAGAGAGAATTTAAGGTTGAAAGCCATGCAACAGATTCAAAAAGTACAGGATGAGAATAAGAAGACCTACAATGAAAAGAGAAAACCTAGTTCAACTTATGAACTGGATGATCTAGTGGCCATCAGGAGAACTCAGTTCGGTCCAGGCTTTAAAATAAAACCTAAGTTTTTGGGACCCTACAGGATTACTAAAATTAAAAGAAACGATAGGTATGATGTTGAGAAGCTGTATGATACCACAGAAGGACCAAAGAGGACGTCTAGCTCAGCCGACAACATGAAGAGATGGCCAGGTAAGGATGAATGATTGTGAATATTGATTGTTTGTGTGTCTAATAATACTGCTTAGTACCCTCACGAATACTAGGTCATGTGTTATTAAATGCTATGTAAAGCGCTGTTATGTCAGAACATGATTATTTTTTGTGTTTTAAAAATAAGAACATGTTCCGCATTCAGAATTTTATTGTTATTTTATGTAAAGTGTATGAGTGGTGTATGAAAGAGTTATGTCAGGTGTTAATAAGAGGCATATCTGAGGGCAGATATGAGTGCAGGACGGCCGAATGTAGGATTTGATCAAAAAGGATGCATGAAAGTTTATGGATAGTAGGTATAGGCACTTTTATAACTAAAGAAAAAGAAAAATGACAGTGGTTTGAGAGGACGGGACGTTTGGTTTTGTTTCGAAGAGGAATCTGGATGATTTTTTTATGGTGAAATTACAAAAGAAAATATAAAATAATATTGTATAAAATCGAATGATTTTATTTCCACGGTCCCAAAACTACAGTTCTTTATTGTACTCCAATCCTATGTACGCTTTAGGTACTTCTATACTTTGGGCCGACTTATCAGAGTTTACCTTTGGAACTGGTGTAATATATAGTAAGGTATATTTAGTTGGGTCTTGTATAGGAAAATAGGAGTATACTTTTATATGAGTATTGTTTCCAGAGATCTTGGTGTCCAGAAGCTGTTGTTGAACAACTCTTAAGTTAGACGGTAATTTCTTGTTTGCTGACAATATCAGGTCACTGACGTTTTTCAACCGACGACAAAAAGAGGAGGTTATCGATTCGACGCGTAATTTTTTTTTTTTTTTTTATGTATGATCATCGAGTACTCGAAGACGGCTGAACCGATTTGGAAAATTCTTTTTTTGTTCAAATGGGTATACTTCGAAATTGGTACCATTATCACCAAAGTCAGGATCTGATGATGGGATCCTGGAGAAATTGAGGGAACTCTTCAAATATTATAGGCACACCTATGGCGTTTTGGGTATTTCTTATAGTAACTTGTGCAGTTGCTCTCAAAAAGTACCATTTGGGGAAGTGGAACTGATGATGAAGACCACAGATGGCCGCCGAAACTACTCAATAATAAGTATTGAGTGGATTGCGATTCGATTACTTGAATATGGATGTTAAGCACTTTATGCTCGTCACAATGCATATGGTGATGTACAGCTGATGGTGAAGTACCAGGAGAACTCCTCAACAATTAACGGCCCAGCATTGGGAAAAGCAATATTTTGTAAAAGGTTATAAGTAGTTGACATTTAGGCTCTTGTAACTAGGTAAATTAAAAATCATCCATCTAAAAAGAGTGAAATAAAAACTTTTTAACAAAAAATTAAACCGACTCCCAAAAACACTGCAAAGTGAAAAATAACTTTAATTTCGGAAGTCGGTGCCAAAAACGAAAAAACAAAACTAAAGACACCGACTACCGAAATTAAAGTTATTTTTCACTTTGCAGCGTTTTTGGGAGTCGGTTTAATTTTTTGTTAAAAAGTTTTTATTGGTGTTAATACACTGTATACTGTTGCCTTGGTTACGTATATTTCTAGTAGCCCGTTGTAATTACCCATGATTTCTTCCATGTAATTATATGCTAATTGGTAAGTCTGCATAATATGTATGTTTATACTGTTGTGGTGTGGTCGACTTGAACGAACCAATGGTTGTAACCCTCAATGTAAGCTATTACTTGGTTTAATTTAGTTTGAAATCTTTTAAGCTTCTGTGTTATTCTTTCTTCAGTTTTGTTGACTTGTGAGATTGTTGATATCATAATTTTGGTTTGATGGTTTGCAGCTTCAATTAACTTTTTTTGGTTGGAATCCAATGCCTCTATATCTCGATATGCTTCATCATTCACTCCGAAGACAGATGTTAGTAATTGTCCCAATATACCTCTTTTCTTCCTAGTTTGGTTGACTTCTGTTAAATATTCTTTAGTTCGCTCAAATTTCGATACTTCTTCTACCAAATGGTGGTGTAATTGGTTGCAAAGTACAGAACTTGTTATTTGTCCTGCATTTTTACATAGTTGACTAAATTGTGACGTCATTGTTTTAATTTTGTCAAACTCTTGCTCTAGGTGTTGTTTTTCATAATTTATTTCTATTCTAAATATTCCTCTATCAATGCTTACTGTTCCTATTTGTTCAACATACAATCCTGGTGGCACCTTTTTTTACTGAATACGTCGTTGTAGTTGATTGTGCTGAACCCAATATCTGTAACAGGATGACAAGCACTGTAAACCATTTAGATATCTTACTAGATTGTTTAGGTTGACTCGTTTTGTAATTTCTTTGTATTGTAGCGGTATTTGTTTGTACTGTTTGCGTAGATTCATTACTACTACTACACGTATTTGTATTGATTGGCAATGGTATTAATTTGTGAATTGACCGTTTTTGAGTGGATCCTGACGATTTTTGAAGTGTCACAACTCGGGATAAGTCATCGTGACCCGTATGTATTTCCTTTATTTTTGCAAGTGGCCATTTGCTGGGAGAAACGTTTTCATCTTTTATAATTACTAGCGTTCCAACTGACAGATTTCCTTGATTAGCTTTCCATTTGTACCTCTGTTGAAGTTGGTGTAAATAGTCTTTAGTCCAGCTATCCCAGAAATCCTTTTTCATTTTTTGTATCAGTTTCCACCTGTTTATGTGATCTGTATTAGTTTCTGATAGTGGGTCTGGTACTCCTACTGCTTCTCTTCCTATTAGAAAATGACTAGGTGTTAACAAGATATTGTCGTTTATATCTTCACTTAGTGCACATAATGGTCTTGAGTTTAAACATGCTTCTGTTTGATGCAAAAACGTGCTCATTTCTTCATACGTGAGTGTTTGCTCTCCTATTACTCTACGTATATGGTGTTTCATAGATTTTACTCCTGCTTCCCAAATCCCTCCGAAGTGAGGAGATGATGGAGGAATAAAGTGCCATTGTGTTCCAATGTTCGTCATTGTGTTTTGAAATTCGTCAGACTGGGTTATGTCTAATATTTCTTTATACAAGTAATTGGCAGCGCCTACGAAATTTGTCGCGTTGTCACTATACAGGTGTGACACTGGACCTCTACGTGCCATAAATCTTCGTAATGCTGCTATAAACGTTTCTGTCGATAAGTCGCCTACCAGCTCCAAATGTACCGCTTTCGTGGATAGGCAGACAAATATCGCAATGTAGCCTTTATAAGACTTATGACCCCTATCTTTCATTGTTCTTACTGATATTGGTCCAGCATAATCTACGCCAGTGTGGCTGAATGGGTATGAAGCCGTCACTCTTGGTTTTGGTAATGAGCCCATTTTTTGTGAAGCTGTAGATGATCTGTATCTAATACACTTTACACATTTTCTATTGTTACTTTTCACTGTTCGCTTTCCTCCAAGTATCCAATATTTCTGTCGTATATATGCCAATGTTAGATTATTACCTCCATGTAATGTGGTTAAATGAGCATCACGAACTATGATCAATGTTACATGATGATCATGAGATAACAATATTGGATGCTTTTGATCATATGGTAAATTAGAGTTTTGAAGTCTTCCTCCTACTCGTAGTAGACCTTCATTATCAATGAACGGATCTAGGCACGACAACCTGTTTCCTTTCTTCAATGATTGTCCGGCTTTAATAGTTTTGTATTCTTCAGAAAACATTTCTTGTTGAACTAAGAAAAGTACTTTTTTAGTTGTTACGTTGATTTCCGTACAACTTAATGGTGTTTTGCATTCTTGTTTATTTATGAATTTGTAGCAATATGATAGAACCCGTATCATCCTTTGGAAGCTTGAAAACCTTATCCAAATTTCGTTCTTCGGTTCAGGTTTAATAGTTATATGATAACATCGTTTAATCTCTTCACAGATCTCTAGCACAGTTTTTATGCTAGGAATGTTATCAAATTTTAACCAGTCTGGTCCATTCCACCATTGAGATGAGTGCTGTAATTTATTTGGCGCAATACCTCTTGTAATTAGGTCTGCTGGATTTTGTAGTGTATTTACATAATTCCATTTTGCTTGTGGTAATGTTCTTTGTATTTTTTTATACCCTGTTAGCCACGAACGTTTTCCATCTCTCAGCTTCACCTTTGATCCAGCCGAGAGTAATCATTGAATCGGTCCAACAATAACTGTTTTCGATTTGCATCTCCATTCCAGTAAGAACTTTATTCATAAGTTGTGTTAACAATACTGCAGCACATAGCTCCAATTTTGGTAATGTAGTTTTCTGCCTTATTGGCGCTACTTTTGATTTAGCTTGTAAAAGGGTTATGTACCATTTATTATTATTTTGTATACGGCAGTATATAACTGCACCGTATGCTTTTTCAGAAGCGTCACCGAACCCATGTAACTCGACTCTCGAACTGCTTGAAACATGACACCATCTTGGGATAGAAATCTTCTCAATTGACTTTAGTTGTATTTGTAGCTCAATCCATCTAGTTTTAATCGTTTCCTCTACAGGCTGATCCCACTCTGTGCCATTTGTCCAAAGTTCCTGAATCATCAGTTTCATATTTATGACAATCGGTGCTAACCAACCCAGGGGATCAAATATCTTAGCGATTTCTGATAAAATGAATCGTTTCGTTGGTTTTTCAGTTTGGTTAATAGTAACCTGAAAACAGAAACTATCCTTTAATGGTGACTATAATACTCCTAACGATTTTCTTGTTTCATCTGGCGGTATTTTCATTACTTGATCATCTTTGTTTCCATTTGGAATATTTTCTAACAATTCTATGCTGTTAGACGACCATTTTCGTAAATTAAATCCGCCTTTTTGTAGCATTTTTATTAAACTTTCTTGTAGCACTTTTGCTGACTCGGCACAGGTATCTCCTGACAAAATATCGTCCACGTAAAAATCCTGGAGAGCTCTTTGGCTGGCTATAGGGTATTTCGCTTTTTCATCAATAGCGAGTTGTTGTAGTGTCTTAATCGCTAAGTATGGGGCTGCTGCAGTCCCGTAGGTTACAGTAGTTAATTCGTATTCTTCGATAACATGTTTCGGCGATTTTCTCCATAGTATTCGTTGGTATGTGAAGTCTAGTTCGTTAATATTTATGAATCGGTACATTTTCTCAACGTCCGCCATAAATGCTATTTTATGCTTACGCCAGCGTAACAGTATTACTGCTAAATCTTGCTGTAGTCTTGGTCCCGTAAACATTTTATCGTTTAGACTTATGTTAGTACTTGACTTGCTCGACGCATCAAATACTACACGTAACTTGGTAGTTAGTGAGTCTTCCTTGATTACTGGTTGATGTGGTATATAGTATTTACCTTGGTAATAGTTAGTACTGGTAACTTTCCTCATATGGCCCATTTCTAAGTACTCATCGAGGAAATCTTGGTATTTTTTTTGTAAGTTTTCATTTTTGCTGAACTTCCTTTCTAACTGTAGCAGCCTTGCGACAGCTGTCTTGCGCGAGTTCCCATAATCTATGTTGCTATTCTTGATTGGGAGCCTCACTGTGTATGTTCCATCTGGATTTCTTATAGTCGTTTCTTGGTAATACTTTTCACAAGCCTGATCCTCGTTGGTAAAATAGTATTTTTCAGGAACTTCCTCTAATTCCCAAAACTTGTTTAGTTGTTGACTTTCTGTAGTTCGTGTCATCATACTGATGACTGTATTGGTATTGGTAATAGTGCCGCAAATACCAGATAAAATCCACCCAAACTCGGTATTTTGAGCGATCACTCCGTCTTGCATCTTATGTAACCCGTTTAATAACAAGTTACTATATTCTCGAGCCCCCAATATTATATCTATTGGTCCTCTTTTGAAGTATGTAGGATCAGCAAATAGCTTGTTTTGTAGGCAATCTGACTTAAGTTCTGATACATTTTTCTCTGGTAGACAGCCAGTCAGTTTTGGCAGTACTATAAAAGTAACAGGTAACTTATATTCACTCGGAAATCTTGGCTGTAAGATCACATTGATAGAGTTTTTCGATGTTTTCGGTTTTTCGTCAGCAATCCCGATTACTTCGGTATGTATCTTAATACGTGGGTGTGACAATAGTTGGGCAACCTCCTCAGTGCAGAATGATGCCTCTGACCCTTGGTCACATAGAACCCTTAGTAAGTGCGATGTCCCATTCGACGATTGACTTTTTACTAAGGCCGTCGCTAGTAATGTTGTTTTTGGTAAATTAGTTTCGTAAATTGTAGCTGTGTTAGCCATAGTTTTTTTCATGGATTTACTTGTAGATGGAGTTGACAAGTCATCCTGTTTTGACTGATTTTTGTCCTGTCTTGTAGTTTTAATCTCGTTATTATAGTGTAAATAGGAATGATGACCTCTCTTCCCACAGTATCCAACTTTTAGTGCTGTGACATTTTACCGAGGTTTCGTGAGTTAAACAATTTTTGCACATTTGTTTTTCGCTTACTATCTTATTGCGATCTGGCACTGATCCGGCTCGAAGGACCAAATGTACACACCGGGACCAACCTTTCAATACGGTCGAGTCCAAGTGCGTACAGTGATGGCTATGTTCCAGACAGTTGAGCCTGGTACCTAATAATTACCTAAGCCCTACTGACTATCAACCTAGCCCTACACCACTACCTATCACCTTAGTTACCCTAAAGCCCTATCCTACCATACAAACCAGACCAAGCGCAGGCTGCGTTGGTTTTATATACGGGAAGTCTGTTACAGGGAGACCTACGGTAACAGACGGAGTTTGGGTAGGAATAAGGGTTGTGTACGTCGTGCAATGTACACAGGAAATGGTTTTCTTACTGCCGATACCACAGACTCATAGGACCGATGATGGCTAAAGGTGTCTTGGCCACAGTAAGAGGAAGTATAGGGTATGAATCACACGCAACTCCAGCTTGATTACTGATTTATTACATAAATTAACTATATTATATACAAATATTATGGTCAATACACATTGATGGCTATTTACATGTGTGCTGTATGTGTATTGAGTCGATGAAGCGAAGATCTCATTAGGTCACTTCTTAGTGCTGACGGTGTGCCGGTGACTCTGGCGCATGTAACGAATGTGTGTTGCTGACGCTGTGATGCTGAGGCTCGTGTACTCAGTTATATCTAGTTTGAACAGAATCCAAATAAGAAGTGTATGTATGTTTATGTATTTGAACTATATTTATGTTCATTTATTTTTAATTTTAACAAAAATTAGTGTTACAATTCGATTGGAATTTCGACCTGATTTTTTTTACAATCAGCCTCGTTTGGCATGCTCTAAAGCTGAGACCTCTAAAAGAGGGATGTCTGAAATTACTTCCCGTCCTACCAATGTGCGTGAGTACGTAAGTAGTTTTTGTTGAATTCATTTTAATATATGTATTCCGTAATACACAATAACAATGTTATTTAAGATTGGTATTGGCTCATTAATGTACGTAATATTTCAATGATTATGTTATTTATCAATACCGTCTCTAAAATTATTGGATATTACCACAATAACTCCGTAAAAGCACGTTATGTATAAGCTCTACGATAAAAAGTTAACACCGTAAAAGACCATAATATCTATTAACGCCACAGTCATATTTCGCGTAAAAATAGCTTTAATTTAATATACCAATGACTTCACTAGTCCTACTCGTTGAAAAGATATTTGATAAAATCAGTAAATCTTTTCTCCTGTAAAATTTTGATCTTTCGATTAACGAGTTATTGCTTGGGAGGGTCGATATGTGAAAAAGAGTTATATTGCAAAGGTATAAATAACCTACTGATTAGGTGGCAACAATGTACCTATATGGAACCATTTTAAAAAAGACTACTTAGTACTTTTTTTTTAGTACATATCAGGAATTTATAATCTCACTACGAAAACAACTTTTCATCCCTCAGACATGGGGGTAATAAAATAACTACTTACTCTATCACTGCCTATATTTCACTGCCATTGAATATGACTGTGTTAGGTAGGGTTGTGAAATTACATACCAAAGATAATGTAATACACTATGTTACATACAATTGACCTTTAGAGGCAATAATGGAACAAAGTTGCGACGGTTGACGATTATATTGCGCACTAGATAGATGAAGAAACATCTTAATTTATAAAGACAACTTTAATAAAAACAAATTTATTCTTAATTTGAGTCAACACATCAAAGACGTATTAGTTATAGTTGCTAAAGAACGAGTCCAGTATTTTAGCTATGCATCCGACGAAGATGCGACGGCTCGCAGGTGCGGTGGCGGAGCGGGACAAGTGCGGCATCGAACAGGCGCGCGGCTGCAGGCGCGGCCAGCGCGCGCACTGCGCCATCGGGTGCGGCGCGCGCTTCTCCAATATGCGCTGAGCCACTCCTTTAAGCTGAACATGGTGACTCAAATCGCTGCAAATGGAATTGAAGGATCAAAGTTTTAATTGATGAAATTGTGATGCCAGTGAACGCGTTTGTATGTTTTCATGAGATAAGTTTCATGAAAAGTGTACATAGAGGAAATAAAATGAATGGTGCTACGCCTATAATACATAATATGATCCTTACCTATTTAAGTACAAGTCGAGAGGTGAAACGTCCTTCGTAGAGAGTCGAAGTCGAGAAGGACTTACACAAAACTTCCTTAGAAAGGCCACATGTGTCGACGCTCACAACAGCGGACATACCTATGTATGTGTGCCGTATGAACGTAAGCTCACGAAACCGAGTAAGTTAGTATTATAGTTGGCAGCGATTTGTAAATTACTAATCTAAGGTAGGCGTATTTTTATCGCAAAAGGCGTAAGAGCAAAATAAATGTTTGAAAGCAGCTAGTGTCTATAGTAAATATAAATGATAATAATACCGCCAAGCGCCACTTGATATCCTTTGTAAAAGGTAAATACTCATACGTAAAGAAAAAAAAATGGTTTCTAAAAACGTAATAGTGCCTTAGGTACTTATGCATATTTATGTCTGAAATAAAAATCAGTAGACCGAAGGCATTTTTTAATTATTACGTCACAAAGAGAATATAATACACTATACGTCATGTCAAATCATATGCAGGGCACCAGAGTATGTAATACACTATGTTATAAGAGACGGGACTTAGTACTAAAAAAATAAAAACAGGTAGAAGTTCACTTCAATACCAACTGAACGAATATACACGGGGAACAAGACGTCATACAACAGTACTACCAACCTATCAGACTAAATAGTGCTGCGCGATGGCAGTAGCCTCTTTATCGATATCGATAAAGTATACAGGTCGAAAAACGGGCTTACTTTTAACTTTTTTTTATTTAAGAGCGGATTTGTGTTGAAATAAAGCAAGGATTGTAGTTTTTAAGAAAAAAGTAGTATATTGTTAATTATTAAAACTAGTACAGATCATTAGACTTAATAATAGATGTCAAGGATTGCGTTAATTTATTCCCAACGTTCTTCTGGACGCAAACCCATAGCAGTCATAAACATTTCATGTTTCATTCGATGGAGTCCCGTCGTCAGAACGTCAGCGACCGTGTCTTCTGTATTCTTGTATTTGATAAGTATTTCATTGACTGCAACCTTCTCTGATGTAATGATATCGGACATCTATGTGCTTACTTCGGGCGTGGTAATTTTGAATACCTGAAAGATTAATGTCAGTGTGAATTGGCTTAAACAGGCTTTGTGCACGAAAGCTACTACTTGGGAAAGGTTGTCTAAAGCCACCTAACTTCTTTAATTTCTTGTCATATTATTGAAAAGACTAGATATTATATAAAAATTTCATGACTCAATTGCAAACCCATAGCTGTCATAAACATTTCATATTTCATTCGATGGAGCCCCATCGTCAGAACGTCAGTTACCGTGTCTTCTGTATTCTTGTATTTGATAAGTATTTTATTGACTGCAACCTGCTCTGATGTGATGATATCGGACATCTATGTGCTTACTTCGGGCGTGGTAATTTTGATTACCTGAAAGATTAATGTCAGTGTGAATTGGCTTAAACAGGCTTTGTGCACGAAAGCTACTACTTGGGAAAGGTTGTCTAAAGCCACCTAACTTTCACATGATATTTTTCATGCAAGCAATCATGCAGCATATAATGTAGCAAGCATGGTTTCTGTCACGGATCCAGCGCTGCAGGGCTGACAGCAGATGATGACAGCTCCATTAACGGAGCCCCACAAGGCCACTGCCTGCCGGGGTTACGGGAATGTTCTAACGAGATACCGCGGCCCCGAAACGTAAGAGCAGTGAAGGAACAGGGTGGGTTTTTAGTCAGTAGAAGTCTGACACTCCCTTCCGCTCTACCCACAGCAGGAGGTGTCATTTGATGATTTTCCCAACCAGAAAAAAAGTGGTCTGATTTTTGGTGTAGAGCCTGAAAATTATACATAAAGTAAACACGGTTTCATTTAATGCCTCTCGCTTTAATCAACGTTGTTTATAGACAATTAAAAACAGATACACCATTTATCGATAATTGATAAGAGCCGTTGCGTTATAGCACATCACTAAACAACAAAATAAAATTGAAAATTAAAAGATCGATTAAGGCTTTTAGTACTATGTTTTAATTAAAATATATAATCAAATATCTAATTTAATACTTACCGAGCCTCATCTAATGGAAATTTTGCCATAAACTTCCTTTTTTCATTACCTTTATGACTTGCACGATCTCCACATACTCGTATTTCACAAGTTATAAATCGGTTTTTAGGTGGCATTATGGTACAATCACTGAACAATAACCGATATTTTTTTACAATTACGATGTAAAATGAACCGTAAATTAATTTAATTACTGCCAGAAAATAATAAGCACAAACTTAAAATATACAAGAAGACAAGACAGTAAACATATATAGCCGACCATAGATTAAAAAGTGGCTGACTGTCATGAAAGAAAGAGAAAGCGCACCGAACAGGTGAGACAGCAAAATTTACCATTATTTACCCCTCAAATTCCATACAATTTTTTCGCCTTGAAGTTGCAGTAGCCTGCAGGGCACAAGGAACTTGTACCTAAAAGATCCTTGGCAGGGCATCAAACGTAGACAGAGAAATCTAATCTAATGAAGTCAAGTGTCCAAAAAGCTAACTAATTAGAATTACCTATGTTATCAAGTCATTTACATGCCGCAAAATTGACTATTTAGATGACAGTGACATACAATACATGATTGACATAATTATCCTTTATATATAACGATGATATCTGTGTAGGAAATAAATTTATTTCCATTCTATTTTAGTATTTTTACCTTGGTTATTTCACAACTTACTCAATTAAGCTGGGTGAATGTTGCCAATGATTAAATATTTTGGTTTAGTTTCAGGACTTTCTTGCCAAACTGTACTTAGTACACAGTAATGTCTACGACATATATGCAATCATTAAAATCACATACTTATTATAGTATATGATGACGCTATACAAAAATTTAACGAAATCGGTCCCGTAGTTTTGTCAAAAAGTTTAGTTTTAATTTAAAGCAAATTTGAACACTCTAGAGAATTGCAACACTAGGTTAATGGTACACAATGAACTTGAATCCTTGAACATTGAAAAGCGACGTTGCCACGCTATGCAATCATTCGCTTACGCAGTTGTACTCATTCTACCTACTTACCTAAAATGTGAAATCGGTACACCTAAACGACAGGCAGGAATTTAATGTATTTGTATTGCATTTTAATTGAAAACCGAGCAAAGTTGTTGTGGCCCAGTGGTAAAGCCCCCGACTTACAAATAGTTAAAGGTCGTGGGTGAAACCAGGCAAGCACTTCTCATTGTGTAATTTATTTATCACCACTGCTCTCAAAACGACGAAAGAAAGAAAACTTTGTGAAGTTAAAGCTGTCCTAGAACCAAAAATCGAAGACATGTGATTTCCACCAACCCGTACTAGGCCCGCGTAGTGGATTGCAACCCACTCCACCTCACAGAGAGGAGGCCTTAGCCCCTAACCAGAGGGAACATTAAAAATCTGAATATTGTTTTTTTTTTTCGTTACCGGAGAACGTGAAATTTCTCCTTGTGAAACGTTCTTGACCTGTCACGACCGAAATTTTATTTTGTTAATTACTCAAATGCAAAGTCACTAAAACGCACCAACCAATCATGCAAGTGCACGCAGCGGCGCGGTTCGTCTGTCAGCTTAGTTACAATAGACGGCACGAGCTTGTCAGCTTTTTCAAAGGCAGCGCGAGCCGAGGTACTAAGGGCGGAGGAGAGGCACGGGGAGTGGGTTCAAATTCAAACTCAAGCTCAAAATGTTTTATTTCACATAGGCCTACATGGGCACTTATAATACGTCAGCAGTTTGGCGCAGGGCACGGTTCGAAATTGGTCGTTTTCTATGGAGAAGAACTGGCAAGAAATTCCACAGTTACCTTTTTTCAAATCAAAATATCATTTTTACAATGTATCCACAATACAGGTTAATTAGGTATGAGAGGACAATATAGACCAATTAATACAGCACAATGGAATTATAAATAAAAAATTGGTAAACAAATCTGTCTATAGGTGTTCTCCCATTCACAATAAAAGCTTATATTATGCGTATAATACGCTTTTTTGATAAGGACACGTTTAACGTGGGTTTTAAATTTTCCCTCGTTAAGTTCTGTAACAGACTTCGGTAACTTGTTATAAAAGCGTATGCTATTTACGAGGAATGACTTGCTTGTCTTGGCTAATCTCCATTTAGGTATATAGTCTGGCAAACGAAAGTAGAGACTGAAAATCCACGGCAAATTTAAAAAATATCAACATAGCAACCCCAAAACTACTATGAAATACCTGGAATAACCTTATTTGATACTTTAGAATTATCTATATTATTTCATCGGAATAAAAATACAAGAGGTGTTTTAGGTAGGTAATAGTTTAGATATTGTGCCTTAATTAGAATTAAAAAAAAAACAACAGTATTCTAAAATAGTTCTGATTTATTCACTATGATCAAAATCTGAATGTAAGTAGTAGTAAGTAGTAGTAGTAGAAAGTTTCATTAGAGTCAATGGAATCATTGTTTCCTACGTTAATTATAAAACTTTCTAAATTATTTTCTGTAATTCTGTCCATTTCTTTATATTTATTTTCAACATGGATAACATGATCAGTCATTTTCTTTCATTCCTCGGGAGTTATATTTTCAAACGACTCTTTTATAACTTTCTCAAACTCCACTGCAGGCAGAGCAATATTTTTACTTGCCACTTTACGTTTAGCCAAACTCCATACTAACTCAATGGCATTTAGATGGTAGTGGTAGGGGAGAAGTCACAATACCTCGTGCCCATTCTGCTTCAGAATTTCATCAGCTTCATATATACTGGTTTTGGTGTGTTTCGTTTTAACTTGTTTTCTAATTATATAAAATTCGTTAATTTTGTTACGAATAGCATCTATGTCGAAACTATCTAAGTCGGACACTGTGGGTTTATATGGCCTTTATGCACCTTCGTCTTTAATTCTTTTTAATGTAGTAACAACGCTCACTTCTGTAAAGAATGGTAAAACAAAATGATTAGGTTCTGTAAATCATGAATTCAATTACATCTTTATAAAAGTTATGTACTCCTAGTAAAAACTTACCAGTGATTGAAGCTATTTCATCCAAGTACCTATCTTATCTTATCCTATCTTTCTGCTCTAAATCCGTAAGTTTTTCAATAGTTTTCACTAACTCATCAACCCCTGCTACATCTACCAGATTTTCTATGAAAGAAAAAAAAATGTTAAAAACCACGCAACATTTAATAGTATGTTAAATAACCATAATGCATTATTATGTAGGTGTTTAACATACTATAAAATGAATGTGAGTCAAACAAAATAGATAAATATTTTTCCTCGCTAAAAGATAAATATAACCTATGAATTACGACAAAGTATCAACTTAATAGCGTCATACTAACTTATGAAATCGAACACCACACGTAAACAATCTTGTTTTTGTTTGAATTCGGCGTCTTTCTCCTATTGTTTTTCTTGATATTTAGACATCATGCGAAACAACATGTCCCGTACTCCACTTTTAATAGTTTTGTTCATTTTGTGCTGAATAAACGCTATTTACAAGATCACAACAAATCACCAACAACACGCCATCTTATTTTGGAAAATTGAGTTTGACATTAGTATAGCATTGCCATATAAAAAGTTTGCAAATAATTCGAGTGTCTACTTTCGTTTGCCAGACTCTAACAATTTCATGTTTGTTGCGTGTATTTATTCTGTGAATAAATCTAATTTTATAAAGACCTAAGTTTTGTAATATATAAAGTGAAGGCAGAGTCAGTACATTGACCTCTTTAAAAACATTTCGAAGGGACTCGCGAGGACCCATTTTATATATTGCCCGGATTGCCCTCTTTTGCAGTACAAAAATTGAATCTACGTCAGCTGCGGATCCGCACAGTAATATACCATAAGACATGATATTGTGGAAATAAGCAAAATAAACTAACCGAGCTGTCGCTATATCAGTTATTGTCTAATTTTTCTTACTGCATATGCAGCTGAGCTTAATCTATTAGAAACAGTCCTAATATTATCGCGCCACTGTAACTTTGAATCGATAGTTATACACAAAAATACAGTTTCCGTAATAACATCGAGTTTTTTGCCATCAAGGATTAAATGACTAAAATTAGAGACTAGCTTGTGATACATTAGACAATGAAAACTTGAGACATTTCGTTTTGTTCGCATTAAGTGCGAGATTATTAGCAGCGAACCATTTCGCAAGAAATGCCAGACCTTCAATTACATGTAAGACATCCGCATCTTTTCTATCTATTTTAAAAATGAGTAAAGTGTCATCAGCGAATAGTTTTATATCCGGTAAGTTGGCCATCATGTATGGTAGGTCATTTATGTACACTAGAAAAAGGAAAGGACCAAGAATTGAACCTTGCGGAACGCCCATCTTGACTAGGGATCCTGTAGATGTCACTCGATTAAAAATAACTTTTTGTTGCCTGTTTGATAAATAGGAAAGAATAAGGTCAGCAGCTTGTCCACGAATTCCGTAATGGTATAATTTACAGATCAGTGTTTTATGGTCAACGCAATCAAAAGCTTTGGAGAGATCACAAAATATTGCGCGCAAAAGTTTGCACGCGCGCTTGCCACATAAGGGTTGCTCCCTGGAAATCACTCACTAAATGGGAGTTTCGTAAGTCCAAACGCACAAAAATTATATATTTTTTTTAATAGTCCAATAAATAAATTATCTGTTCACTGTTCATAATAATAAAATAAGGTTATTAGTTCTTACACAAAAATACTTGTATTTTTATTGCCTTGGTTTCGTATTATGTTTTATTAGATAAGTAATTGTAAAAAAGTATCGATAAACCATAATTATTACATCGTTTTACCCTATTTATGACTCATTATTTTCGCTAGTTGGGAAGTAAATTGTTACCTACGCTTTGTCAGTTCACCGTGAGTCTTTCGGGATAGCGTGTGTGCTTTGAGTCTTTCAGGATAGCGTGTGTGCTTTTCATAAAGATTGGTGCATGCATTGTTTTTTTGTTATTTAATTGTATGTATTAGTTTATTTATTTCATTACAGTGAAGTAGATACTTGACTTTTGTGTGTATGCGTGTGTTTTTTAAACAAAATACCGCGACAACAGCATTTTTACAGTGCTGTAGAGTATACAGACATGATTTTATTGTATGGCGAATGCCGCGTCAACTCTAACTCTTTTGATAAATTAAAAGCCAGGACCTGGGATCCTTGTCAAAATCACAAGTTGGTTAGACAAGGTTCGAGACAACATTGTTCGGCGATGTCACTTGTTCAAACTTGATTCAAAAACGTGGTGGACATTTTGGACATGAGAAAATTTAAGTTTTAGTTTATTGGAACTAACTTGTGCTGCGACTGAATTTATTTAGATAGTTCAGTAATCAACTTATCACGAAGTAAAAAGTACTTCTGCGAAACCTCTACTGCTTATGTACGATCGTACATACCAGAGCCATATAGATGACAAGTATTTAACAGCGTGCACAACGTCAGTCACCCTGGTACGCGCACGACTCGCAAGCTTATCACTCAAAAATATTTCTGGCCATCAATGAACGCAGACATCAGCTATTGGACTCGAACGTGCATACCTTGTCAAAAAAGCAAAGTTCAACGACATACACACTCAAACATCGCATTTTTCCCGCCAACCGAACGTTTTCAACATTTATTCCCCATTCATTACTGCGACTTCACGCCTTGTCATTGCTCTCCCTGACTTATTCTCCAAAGTGCTATGTAAAGTAAATCTCCGCTACCTTAAATATATTCTCTAAATTAGTGCTCCAACATAGCACTAAAGTAGTGCTACAACCATTAGCACTAGAGGTAAGATGTTAGAATACTGTCACGACCAGAGCTGGATCTGTGCTGATCTTGCCTTGCTTGGTTCATCTTCAAATTCATTTACATATCTTAGTGACGCGCACGGAACCACAAGTTGGTTAGATCACTGCATTGTTACTGAGGCCGGTCTAAATATTGTTGACAGTATTTCTATTTCAAATGATGTATACTATTCAGATCATTTCCCTATAATAATTAAATGTAATATTGATACGCTAATACCAAAGATACAAAAATCAGATAGTCACTCAATTAATACAGTGATATGGGGTGATAGGAATCTGGAACAAAAATATAATTATGCAAACCTATGTTTTAAGTATTTACATTCATATGAGTGGCCTGATATAACATGTAAAGTAGCTTCATGCAAAGATTGTCAGCATCACAGTTTAATTGATTCTTATTATAACCAGATTGTAAAAAGTATAACAAAAGCCGCAAAACACTCATATAGGGGTAAAATACGTGCTAACAAGAAACCAGTTATTGGTTGGAATAAACATGTAAAAGATTGTCATACTATAGCTAGGCAAAACTATCAACTATGGAACTTTTATGGACGCCCTACGCAGGGTCAATTATACGGCAGTATGATACATAGTAAAAAGGTTTTCAAAAATAAAATAAGATGGTGTCAGTTGAACGAAACAAAAATAAAAATGGATATCATAGCTACACATCGGTATAATAAAGACTTTGGAAATTTCTGGAAAGAAACCAACAAATTAAGCTATAAATCAAATAGACCTGTGTCTATAAACGGCAACCAAAATCCATATAATATAGCTAATTTGTTTGTTGATAAATTTAATCCTACATCGCTGTCTCAGTCTGGCCGGAAATCCCCATAGTCAGAGTGTACAGGTGAGTCGTGGGACTCATGGTGGTTCGGAGACGCCGGCAGCGACATTGCGTGAGCACGACGAGTGCACTGCCAACAGCGGCCTGCACGTCACTGCGGAGGACGTGTGGCAGTGTGTCACGCACATGAAGCGCGGCAAGTCTCCGGGCCACGATGGGCTCAGTGTCGAGCACCTTCTATTTGCACCTCCATTACTTTTTGATAATTTGGCTTTGTTATTTAATTCATGTATCGATCATAGCTATTTACCTGCAGATTTTATGCGAACTGTTGTTGTTCCTATTGTAAAGAACAGAACCGGTGATGTATCTAGTTTGTCAAACTACCGACCTATCTCCTTGGCCACTATACTCTCTAAAGTATTTGAAAATATGATAATGAAACATATGAATGAAAACAATATACCGTTAAATAACGCACAGTTTGGTTTCCGACAGGGCTCATCCACCGATCTAGCTATTTTTGCTTTAAAAAATACGGTTTACGAATATTTAAATAGGAATATTACAGTTTACTCATGCTTTTTGGACCTAAGCCGAGCATTTGACACAATTAATTACAACATTTTATGGGATAAATTAAGAAAAACAGAAGTACCACCAAAAATTGTAAACACTTTAGAATACTGGTATGCTAACCAAGTTAATCAGGTTAAGTGGAATAATGCTCTGTCGCAGACCTATAGGCTAACAAGCGGAGTGAGGCAGGGTGGTCTAACATCACCGGTTTTGTTCAACCTGTATATTAACGAGTTGCTCGAGGAACTGAGCAGCACCAGAGTCGGATGTCAAGTCGGTGGTGTGCGCGTTAATAACCTTAGCTACGCCGACGACATGGTGCTGCTTAGTCCGTCGGTCAACGGCCTTAGGAAACTAATAGATATTTGTGAGAAGTATGCATCTAAACACTACCTGACATACAATGTAAATAAAACGGAAATTATGATATTTAAATATAAGAAAGGGCCTGGCGTAATACTCCCTATTAATTTATGTGGAACGACTTTAAAAATTGTTACCAAATTTAAATATCTCGGGCATATTGTAACAGAAAACTTATCGGATGATGAGGATATGGAACGTCAGAGACGCAGTATCGCTTGTAGAAGTAACATGCTAGCAAGACGTTTTTACCACTGTTCGAAACAAGTTAAGGTGACTCTGTTCAAGTCCTACTGTCAGTCGTTCTACACCAGCCAACTCTGGTACCGGTACACGAGGAGTGTGTATAACACTCTTCGTGTACAGTATAATAACGCGTTCCGGGCTATGATGAACTTGCCCTGGCGGTGTAGTGCCACTGATATGTTCGCCGAAAGCAGAGTTGCCGGCTTTTCCGCACTGATAAACAAGCTCAGGGTGTCATTCTACACAATAGTTGCCCTGAGTAATAATGAAATAGTTACTGCTGTGTACCGAACCGTCCATCTCTCAAGGGAGGTGAAAGACGTTTTTTAAGAGTTTAGGTATGTATACCACGTATTATAGTTTTTTATGTTTTTGATTTTATTTTATTTAGTTTTTTATTTTATTAAAATTTTATGTTATGTTAGCTAAGAATATGTGTGTATATTATGGGTTTAAAAATTGCCTGAAACGAAACGATATTTAATTTAATTTAATTAATTTAAAAAAGTGCGGGTGAAAAAAGTGAATTTCATCACAATTGGCAAAGATAAATTAGAATGCCGCGCGCCGCCCAGCGACAAAATGCCTCGCCACCTGCGAGCATTGTTGCCGCATTTCTCGAGGTCATTGGAGGTCAAGGTACGTTTTCTAAATAGGGTGATTCAATTCTTTTCATTTCAATTTTCAACTTCAATTATTTTCATTTACGTTTTTAATTTAATAACAATTTATTTATACTTCTGTTCACAATTAGTGTTACTTATAGTTTCCTTTATTGCGTATATGTCGTATACATACTGTATAAAAAAAAATGTATTAAAAATACCTTGATCTCAATTTATCCTAAATAATACTATATTATTTTTATATGGTGACATTTCATGCAATGTTTAAAAAAAGTATCAAAGTTATACAAACGCCCTGTATTTCGAGTGTGTTTTGTAAACATAACCTCAAATCATTAATGTTTATTTTAATAATTTTATGAAAGGCTTATACTACTTCTACTAGATACTGCACCTTGAAATACACACACCACACCTGATTACATGTATAAAATATCATTTTACCTGGCATTACAGCGGTTTTTTTATACATATTAAATACAGGATTTTCTTGCCAAACTGTATATCTTCGTACGTATGAGTTTAATGACAATAACGCCGATAGCCAAAAGCCACATATTCAGAGTTGAAAGCTTGAAGTTGACATTGACACTTGACTTTATAATGACAGATGACAGCAACACGAAATTATTATTTTTGAACTTGTGGAAGTTGTGATTTGTCATCAGTGTACATCCTATATATTAGTTTTAGTGACTAAATAATTAAATGAAATACATTAGAGTCGAAATAAATGATTGAATATGGCACTGTACGAAGGTATAGCGTTAATACAAGAAAAACAAGCCGTCGTGTTGGACCTCGGCACTGACTACACCAAGTAAGTAGTTTTACCGACAGATTAAAGTTTTATACTCGTATTAAATACATCAACAGAAAGTTCACAAACGGCTAAACTAGATTTAAATATAAATACACTAAAACTAAAAATAACAGAGTACCTACTACAGAACGTTTATTCTTACACTGAATCAATCATATACATCGCATAAGTCCAAGAGCTCTTGCCTTCAATCATATCCACATGCACACACCAGTATATATCCTCACACGCTTGCTTGTCCTTATTTTTCTCAAACTACAACAAATACAACTATTACTGTATGTGACAAATGAAATCATTATATCAACACTCATCACACTTGCTGTCTCTTAAGATATACTTTACCCTAGTTTAAGGGACAGGATTATATTCTTATGGATAGGAATTTACCAACAGGCCCAGATACTTTAAGTCTACACTTAAAGTTAAAGTATCTGGGACTGTTGAAGTACGTAAGTAGAAATAAAGGAATAAATACCTAAGAAGCACCTAGTTCTTAGGTATTTATTCCTTTATTTCTACTTATGTACTTGTGTTATGCATTCACTGTAATTTGGATTAGTAATAATTTACTTAGTTTATAGGTGTAAGTTGTGTAGTAGGTGCTCTTATATCACTACAGGACTTTGAAGATATTTGTGATTAAATGTAAAATTGGGTGTAGACTTAGTAATGTGTTTTGTTTGAGGCTGACAGATCTAAGTTTATTAACTTCTGCACACTGCTTGGATCATGGAGTGAAAAGGTTTTTTCACCTATTTAAATCAGTGTATGTCACATTCAGCCCTTTTGCTGTTTTCACAACAAAAACATATTGAAATAGTGCCGATGGTGCTACTTTGGCACTGTTAGTCTAGAACATTTTTATTTATTTATAATAGGCTCGTGTTTGACCACCATCTCACCTGATAGTAAGTGATGATGTGATCAAAGATGGAGCACACATACCTAGCAGTAACCTATTCACTCTTGACTAAAAGACCCCCAGGTTATAGCTTTTAGAAAATACAGACTCTGGCAGGGAATTCCTCTCCTTAGCCATATGCACAATCAAAGTATTCCCAAAATGTTTAGTGTGTATGGGTGGGATCTCTCCTGTATCATGAGCATTTTTACAACACCTAGACTAAGGAGAAGTATTTGTAGGCCATACAAATATTGTTTCTGAAAACAAGTGCATAATGAGCAAGTGTAACATGTCAGGTTTGGGTTCACGGGCGAGGCGGCGCCGCGCTGCATAGTGCGCTCGGAGTTCTGGTGTCCGGCCGCGCGCCGCTACCGCCGCGTGCACGACTACCGCACTCCGGAAGAGCTCTACGACAACCTTGTGCACATGCTGCACCTGCTCTACTACAGGTACTTTGTTTAATATGACAACAGTCAAGAGTGTTTCGTCAACAAACTTTAACAATATACGGATGACGCATCTATTTATATACATATATTAACTAAATCTACATATTATTATCATTATGACTATAATTGCAACAAATATATTTCTATAACACTGCAGAAATACATCATATTAAATCTGTGACCTTAAATAGACAATGCTGACTATGGAAAGAAAAGAACATATTTGTAACAACACATGACATGCGTGAATACCAGACAGCTTAATCTTTTCCCAAGTTGTGTTTTTTTTTAAGTATTTATGGACTTTTATTCTAAGAACATGTCAGCCCCATTGAGTCATAAGTTAACAATGCAGCTACACTAAAAATATAAATCTAAACGAATCAAAATATTACAAAAAGGATTTCACTGACGCGTGAACATCTTGAAGTTTGATAGCAGCAGACGAAATTTACTAGATGTTATTTACTAATATTACTTGGAAATTCCCAATGTCCAGCATATTCAATTTAAATTCATGTATCAGTGTTTATATTTAGGTGTGTTCATATAAGCTACTAATATTTATCGGGGCAGGACCCGTGCTCCACCTAGAATCTCCACCTGGGTGGAGCACGGGTACTATATGGGTCCCGTGCTCCACCTGATGACGTTGTTGTACAGTGATGCAGTAAATTGTTTTCCCTATATGTTTCAAAATATCTAAACAATGATCAAATAGGAGTAAGTTTAATGTTTATTGTACAATAATATAATTAGTTTCTTATATTCAATTTATATTATTAAATTACCTTATAGCTTTTATGATGCACAGAAAAGAGTATGATGAGTAGAAATATTCCAAAAAAAATTACAAACTGAATAAAATTTTAGAAAAATAAATTCAACGCGCCTACTTCAGTCTTTTGTTTTGTCGTTGGTGAGAAGTTGAAGCTGGAACATGATTTTGAGAATACTAAGGCTCTCAACAGCCCAGTTTTATTTAAAGAAAAGGAGGAATTATACTTATATGTACGTGGACCTCTTACGGCAAGATATATGTGAAAAAGGAGGAAGGACTGGCTCCAACTCGCATTCAAGAAGAAGTTGAGTTACTTAAAATTATAAAATGACTAGACGTAGAGTATTTTTTAACATATTTAGTTTTAATTTTGTTTAATTTTATGTCAATTACATTAGTTAGTGTGTTATTTTTTGTTAACATCACACACTTATATTTCATACCACTACACTATTCTTACGAACAAAAACAGACAACAACACATACTGAACACAAACATATTTGTTCCATTTTTCTTGTAGCTAAGCTTTTATGCAGTACTCTAAACCTTCCTTTAATCAATAGGGAAATACACACTTACCATACACACAAATCTTCCACTGCGATAACAATTGTGCGAGATTACTCGTGGTCTAATAACTTACAGCAGTCACATTATGAAAGTCTATTAATTATAACGTTTCAAATTCATACCCCTTCGCTGTGTCCTATCATAACTATAATTTTTAAAATTCGATTCTGTACATTCAAATATTGAATTAATTAACGTAGGTCTAGACTCGCTTTCGGTGGCAAAATCAATTAAATGCGATGCTGACGCAGTAGCTAGCCATATATGTAACAGCAATAGTAATTTAAGACTAATTTCACAAAATATAAGAAGCATTAATTGTAATATGCCTGGTTTTCTCACTCTTCTAACCCGAACTCAAGTTCATTGGGATATGCTCGTACTCACCGAATGTTGGCTCTCCACTGCTCATTCAATACCAGACCTGGATGGTTATAGTCATATATCCACTACAATTCATGGAACACAAAATGAAGGAGTTGTCATATATTATAAGAAACAGCTTAACGTGCTCTACGAAGAACCTCAACTAAGTGATGCCAATTGTCTTGTGCTAAAAATGAGTTCGGAAACTTGTGTTATTGGTATTTATCGGCCACCAAGTCAATATAACACAACTAATTTTATAGGTTCCCTTCATGGACTCATCTCAAAGCTAAGTAATTATAAAAATATCATAATATGCGGTGACATCAATATTGATATTGTGCAAAACTCCAAAGATAAACGATCCTATGAATTTTTAAATGCACTGGCCAGCCATGGCATGCTCCCTGGACACAATATGCCAACTCATGGACATACCTGCTTAGATCACATTATTATGAAAACAAAACTAGATGCTACCTGTCTTATAATTGAATCGTCTGTCACTGACCATGACTCTGTTGCTGTTAGTATCAACCTTAAATCATAACTAACATACGTGAGTAAGTCTGCTAATCGCATTGACTTTGAAGCTTTAGATAAAGAGATTAACAACATTGACTTCCAAGATGTTATTTGTTGTAACGACGTAAACAATGCAACCGAGCTGCTTGTCTCCCGTTTGCGAACAGCTATTGAAAATAATTCTAAAACAATTAAGGTCCCTGCAAGGAAATATATTCAAAAGCCATGGATAACCAAAGGTCTGTTACGCTGTATGAAGAACAGAGATAATCTGCACAAAAAGCTAAAAAGGGATCCTGGAAACGATATCCTCCGGACCACCTATAAACGTTATAGAAACTTCTGTACTTCTCTTATAAAAAAAGAAAAACGAAACTTTGAAAAACAAGAAATCACAAACGCAAAAAACAACAAAAGGGAACTTTGGAATGTAATCAAGGGTATCTCTAGCTCTTCCAAAAAATGTGACCACTCATATGCATTATTATCTCCTGAAACTCCAACGAGGAGTGTTAATGAGGTTAACAACTTTCTGGCAGGCGTAGGGAAAAGGTTAGCTGAACAGATTGCTGAGCAAATAGAAATTATGTCCAAGATACATCTACTGTTGTTGGACCCCGTGCAACGACATGTAATTCTTTTGCTTTGCTTCCCACGGATGAAGCTGAGATTGAGTCCCTTATTTTAGGCCTGAGAGATAGTTGTGCAGTAGGAATAGACCTTATATCAGGTAAACTTATTAAGCGATACGTGCGCATACTTACGCCCTTGATAACACATTTATGCAACCTTGCTCTGAGTACCGGAACCTTTCCCAAGGCCTTTAAAGCCGCTTTGATCAAACCAATTCACAAGGGGGGTGACAGAGACTGTGTCAACAATTACAGACCGATTTCTATACTACCGTCATTATCAAAAATCCTTGAGCGTCTGATGAATAACCGCTTGACAAAATACTTGGAAGCAAACAATCTCCTTTCGGAATCCCAATTTGGATTTCGATCGGGTAAATCAACGGATGATGCGGTACATGACCTTATTAATGCCATAGTATCAAATATAGACGCGAAAAAGAAATGTGTCACGGTGTTCCTAGATCTAGCTAAAGCTTTTGACACGGTCTCTGTCCCTCACTTGCTGGAAAAATTGGAGAGAATTGGAGTTAGAGGCCTTCCTTTGCAACTATTTAGGGACTATCTCTCCAATAGAACACAGCGAGTCAAAATAGATAGCTGGATAAGTGATGAGGTGTTCATCAGCTACGGCGTCCCACAGGGTAGCATTCTTGGTCCAACACTGTTTCTGGTTTATATTAATGACCTGTGTCAGCTTAAGCTTCTAAACGGGCAAATTTTTTCCTTCGCTGACGACACAGCTCTTTTCTTCAGAGGTGAAAGTTGGAAACATGTCTTTGAAAGTGCACAAACTGGATTTAACGAGGTCTGTAGGTGGTTGAGGAGTAATGTGCTAACGCTTAATGTCTCTAAAACTAAATACATGGCCTTCGCACATAGAAAAGATCTACTTCCGCCTGCAGTTCTTTCAATTACTGCCCATTCTTGTCCTCATTCTGTAACATCCGCTTGCCAGTGTCCGTTGCTGCAGGGTGTTGAAACCATTAAATACCTCGGCGTTATAGTAGATCAAACGCTCAGTTTTAAGCCGCACCTTGACGCACTTGTGGCCAGATTGCGTAAATTGATATACATATTTAAAACCTTGAGACACATTGCTGATCGAAGAATAACAAAGATGGTTTATTACGCTCTCTGCCAATCCCTTATTAATTACTGCATCACTACATGGGGAGGAGCAGCTAAAACCCATATTATAGAAGTGGAGAGAGCGCAAAGAGTGGTTTTAAAAGTTGGTGCTGGACTCCCATTCCGGTTTTCAACAACGGAGTTATACAGTAAATGGGATGTATTAACGGTGAGACAAACCTTTGTATTAAATATTGTGCTAAAAAAACACTCTAATTTAGCTTATGATCCTGACTTAGCAAGAGACAGTAGAAGGAAGGGAAGAATATGTCAGGCACAAAAACTCAACACCCAACTGTCTCATAGGTTCTACTGTTTTCTGGGCAGTTACCTGTATAATATTGCCAATTCTTCACTTGACATTTACTCGCAGTTAAAATTTGGCTGTAAAGCATCAGTTACCAAGTGTTTAAAAAAATTAGACTATAATGCAACTGAAAAGTTGTTACACCCAATGAAATAACATGAAACTCGCACTCTTCCTTCGCATACACAGCAACATACAGACACAATCACAAACAGGCACACACTAGAAAACAAGAAAACACACGCACACACACACACACACACACCCACACACACACACTCACACACATAAATTAACATGCCTATTTTGTTTTATTTATATTTTACTTTATATCCTTTGAATTTCTCTTATTTAATTGTAATTGTATTTAATTGTTCAGTTTGATTATCTTATCATTCACAATATGCTTTCCAAGTTTTGTCAGCGGAGCGGGGACCTGGTGACCTGTAATACAGGTATTGATATACCTACCATGGGCACCAGTCTCTTACAAATTTGTTAACATAGCATAGTATTAACAGCGTATGTACTTACTTTATAAGTTTGTAGAGAAAATAAATGTATTATATTATTATATATGGCGGTCTTCAGTACTGTAAGCAAAAGACATATAAAAATAGTAACCAGTTTTGGGTGTGCAGTGAGTCCATAAATAAGAACGGTGTGAAATGTCTTGGTTCGATCACTTTAAAGGTAACACTGTCTTTATTAATTATTAAAATGTTATCCTCTAAAGAGGGGCTTTAGAGGATAACATTTCTTCGTGTTCTGTTTAAATTTTCCACCTGCTTTTGCACCTAATCGAAATCTATGCGTCATTTATCTTATGATTCTTTTCAGTACGTACATGTAAAACGTTACATACAGAAACTTAAATGTATTTTTATTACTTTCTACTTCTTTATGTAGAATAACAATGCATTTTTTTTTTTTTTTAATAGCCTCGCATTTGACCACCATCTCACCTGATGGTAAGCGATGATGTGGTCGAAGATGAAACACGCGTGCCTAAAAGTAACTTATTCACTCTTGACTTAATCATAGCTTGTTTCAGTTTAAAAAATATGGGGGTTGCAAAATACCTCTAAGTAACGGTAGGTTGATTGTTACTCCGGACTAGGTAGGGCAACTTTTCAGTGTCAGTAGTTTGTTTGATTTTAAGTACCGAAATAACGATACTCTGTAGTGTCATTAGTTCTGATAGCGGAATAAATAAAAACGGTTACTGTAAATTACAAAAATAGTCTACACTACACAACAGTTTTACAACTTTAATATATTTTATTGAAGAACGGCAAAGTAATGATGGAAATGGATCACAGTACAAAAATGGAGGTAACAGTGGCTGTATACGACAAAACCGAAGTATTGTTAGCTATAGAGAAGGCTAAAAAAGAAGCTACTATTTAAAATGAGTCTTTAACTAAAATTTATAAAAAGGCCGTAGAACCGCTGTACCGGAAAGGTCTCAATTTAGTTCCAAAAATATTAGCATCAAAAATAAAACTTACACACACATTCTAGGTCTATGTTGCAGTTTACCTCTATTGTCCTATGATCGCATTGCAGAAGTATGGCAATATACATAATTTGAAAATTTATACTCTCTGACAAAATATTATTTTGTATACCAACAACTAATCACCCCAAAGAAAACCGGAAAAGACCAAGTTATTTTAAATTCGCAAATGCAATTACTTAATAATGAAATTTTTGGTCCATTTCTTGGAAAAAAGAGCGTTAAAATAAATTCTTCTGATTATATTTTTAATTGTGTATTTTTCTTAATTACTCGACTGTACTAATCATCAGGTGGAGCACGGGACCCATATAGTACCCGTGCTCCACCCAGGTGGAGATCCTAGGTGGAGCACGGGTCCTCCCCCTATTTATCGTGGAGTATTTATACCTTTCTGACTTCCACATCGTTTTAACTGAAAAACATGAGAGCCTTCGGCAAGATTGGAGATTTACTGACAACAGTCAGTTATTTTTTTTAATGAGAACTAGCTATGTGATTAGAATTCTCATTATTAGAGGGGTTAACAAGATTTTGTTTACCCCTCCAAGTAGTAGTATAGGTGGGATTCGAACCCGCGACATCTCGACAACAAGTCCAAAACCTTAGCTACTAGGCTATTGATGTTTCATATTGGCAAATGACAGCTAAAACATGGCTTATCTGAAAGTACAGAGAAATTTAGATATGTATTGGGTGGTCACCCAACTGGACTGACTTCTGTAGGCATACGGTTAGGCAGACTTATCCACCTAAATTCTAGTTTGAGTTTTCTGACTACCAAAGAGTAATGAGACTCAAGGATGATTGGGAAAATCCAACTAAGTATTGCCTTTTCTGAGGAAAATACACTGTTCATGTGTGTACAGACGCCAGCACATCAAGCTACAACAATCTGTCAAATTTCTTTAATAGATTTTCAACTTTATTGTTAAAGAAATTAGGTTCAAGGTAGATTGGGAAAATTTGACAGTTTCGGGTAGCTTCATGTGCTGCCGTCTGTACATATGTAAATAATAAAGGGTAACAAATCTAATAACTCAGAGACCAGTGCAAGCATAATCGAGCTCTATCCTTTGGCTGCTTGTATTACTTACTACTGAAGTCAAAACAAAAAGGCGATAGATGATCTAAGGGACTTTAGAACTTTCGATTTCTTTAATTTGATATCCCTTGTTGGCCCACCTGGGCTCAGTCAGGCTGAATGATGAATGTGATTTGTTTAGGCACTTGTCCCTCCACCGACGATGAATGAGAAACGAGTAGAGCTAGAAACTAAAAACGAGTGGCGAGCAGCGAGAAGCGAACGTGTAGTTCCGATAGTTTTGTCGCTGGACTATAAGCGAGTGTGCGAATACGACGGGAGATTACACGCGCCACTCGCTCGTTGCTCCGCTGGACCGCCAGTTGACCCCAAGTGAGCATCGCTGAGCGAGTATTATCTTTGACAGCTCTTCGTGTCATTCAGCGACAAAGCTAGTGAAGCGAGTCGTCGCAGGCAGTGTGAACAGTCAGAGAGCAACTAATATTATATGCATCTGTTTCGTTATACGGAATGTATATTTTGTTGTGCGTTTCTTCAGCGAGAAAATCGCCGATAGTTGTCGTTTTCTCGTCGGCACGGCAGTCGGACAACTGCCTTATTGTACCCTAACCTTTAATCGATAACATATGAGTGATCCCCATCAATGATGTGTGTTGGGTTGCTTAGTATGACGTAGAGTGTCGTGTGGCAGACACGTGCTGGTGAACCCGAAGGAGCGCAAGGTGGTGGTGGTGGAGTCGCTGCTCACGCCCACGCTGTTCCGCGAGACGCTCGCCAAGGTGCTGTTCACACACTACGAGGTGAGACCACTATAACTGATACACATTTTTAACCGACGACAAAAAGAGGACGTATCAATTCGACGCGTATATTTTTTTTTTATTGTATGATCACCGATTACTCGAAGACGGCTGAACCGATTTAGAAAATTCTGTTTTTGATTGAAAGGGTTGGTTTGGTCCCATTTTCATAAAAGTCAGGATCTGATGATGGGATCCTGGAGAAATCGAGGGAACTCTTCAAATATTATAGGCAGACGTGCATATTTACTAACATCATGGATTTATGTTGTCCGAATGCAATAAATAAATTAAAATTAAATTATGACGTTTTGGGTATTTATTATAGTAACTTGTGCAGTTGCTCTCAAAAAGTACCATTTCAGGAAGTGGAACTGATGATGAAGACTACTCAATAATAAGTATTGAGTGGATTGCGATTCGATTACTTGAATATGGATGTTAAGCACTTTATGCTCGTCACAATGCATATGGTGATGTAGAGCTGATGGTGAAGTACCAGGAGAACTCCTCAACAATTAACGGCCCAGCATTGAGAAAAGCAATATTTTGTAAAAGGTTAGGCTTTAGGCTCTTGTAACTAGGTAAATTAAAAATAGACCAACTAAAAAGAGTGAAATAAAAACTTTTACCAAAAAATTAAACCGACTCCCAAAAAACACTGCAAAGTGAAAAATAACTTTAATTTCGGAGTCGGTGCCAAAAACGAAAATACAAAACTAAAGACACCGACTACCGAAATTAAAGTTCTTTTTCACTTTGCAGTGTTTTTTGGGAGTCGGTTTAATTTTTTGGTAAAAAGTTTTTATTAACTCTACATTTTATTATTTATGTACTAGAATTTTTAAATGACTATTATTTTTTTATTAATTGTCTTTTCTAAATTAGTGATGGGTAGGTAACTCATCATTTTAAAATGAGTTTGAGGGAGTACCTCATTTTACCTCGCGAGGTCCTCACGAGGTACCCCTCATTTGAGGCGAGTAATCGCACGTCGACGTATTCACCTCACGAGCCGAGCCCGAGCCGAACTCGGCCGATAGTGTGAGGCGAATGGTCGCGTCGACTCACGAGTACTTACGATTTCGATTTTTACGTCTCCCTCACACACATAATTTTCTTTCACTTCGACATTTTTGACCGCCAAAATAAACGAATCAATGACATTTGATATCTAATTTAATGTTAATGTTTTTAGAGTTCATAGTTAACGTTTAGAGTTCATAGTAATAGCAGAATTAAAATTTTTTTCTTTATAATTCAGTTTGAGTAATAAATACAAAAAATTCACACATTTATTGTATTTCTTTTTAATCTAAATAATATCCTATCAAAGACTAGTATCACACACACACCAAACATCGTTATTATTAGGTGCTTACATACCAAATTCATAATGTTAACTGGGTTTTCATTTTCAAAATCTTAAGACCTCACCTCACTCATTCTCTAATTTTATAATTCGCTCAGTAAGCTCACTCACTCAATACTCACAAGAGCTCGCGACGCGTCAATATTGTCAATGTCAATTTTTGAGGACGCGTGAACGCGTGAGGTGGTTCAATGTTGAAATTCGAGTAACTCTTTCAATTGGCGATCACGAGTACCTCAAACGAGGTACCTCATGAGTGAGGGACACATCTCTATTCTAAATGTATTAATGTACCTTAACTGATAGAACTTCACAATATTGTTATGAAATAAATTACTTATGACTTACTTAAACGTAATGAACTAATAATAAGTCTTTACCTATGTAATTTGAGATTATAACCAGCATTTTCAGATTTGATCATCTGTGGATTGGCGCGAAATTGGGCCCGCGTGGATTTCGGTCCATACTCTCTCATAGAGAGGAGGCCTGTGTCCCAGCAGTGAGAACGTAATTGGCTGAAATTATAATTGTGACAAAAAATAGTACAGCCCTATTATGTAACTGTGTCCTATGTTTCATAAATAAAGTGATTGATCTCTAGGTGTCGGGCGTGATCTGGGCAGACAGCGGGCGGCTGTGCGCGCTGACTCTCGGCACGCCCGCCACGCTAGTCGTGTCCATCGGCGCGCAGGAGGCCGAGGTCTGCGCAGGTAACTCTACTCACATCTACCATCATCTGTGCGCGCTGACTCTCGGCACGCCCGCCACGCTGGTCGTGTCCATCGGCGCGCAGGAGGCCGAGGTCTGCGCAGGTAACTCTACTCACATCTAGCATCATCTGTGCGCGCTGACTCTCGGCACGCCCGCCACGCTGGTCGTGTCCATCGGCGCGCAGGAGGCCGAGGTCTGCGCAGGTAACTCTACTCACATCTAGCATCATCTGTGCGCGCTGACTCTCGGCACGCCCGCCACGCTGGTCGTGTCCATCGGCGCGCAGGAGGCCGAGGTCTGCGCAGGTAACTCTACTCACATCTAGCATCATCTGTGCGCGCTGACTCTCGGCACGCCCGCCACGCTGGTCGTGTCCATCGGCGCGCAGGAGGCCGAGGTCTGCGCAGGTAACTCTACTCACATCTAGCATCTCTGTGCGCGCTGACGCTCGGCACGCCCGCCACGCTGGTCGTGTCCATCGGCGCGCAGGAGGCCGAGGTCTGCGCAGGTAACTCTACTCACATCTAGCATCATCTGTGCGCGCTGACTCTCGGCACGCCCGCCACGCTGGTCGTGTCCATCGGCGCGCAGGAGGCCGAGGTCTGCGCAGGTAACTCTACTCACATCTAGCATCTCTGTGCGCGCTGACTCTCGGCACGCCCGCCACGCTGGTCGTGTCCATCGGCGCGCAGGAGGCCGAGGTCTGCGCAGGTAACTCTACTCACATCTAGCATCTCTGTGCGCGCTGACTCTCGGCACGCCCGCCACGCTGGTCGTGTCCATCGGCGCGCAGGAGGCCGAGGTCTGCGCAGGTAACTCTACTCACATCTAGCATCATCTGTGCGCGCTGACTCTCGGCACGCCCGCCACGCTGGTCGTGTCCATCGGCGCGCAGGAGGCCGAGGTCTGCGCAGGTAACTCTACTCACATCTAGCATCTCTGTGCGCGCTGACTCTCGGCACGCCCGCCACGCTGGTCGTGTCCATCGGCGCGCAGGAGGCCGAGGTCTGCGCAGGTAACTCTACTCACATCTAGCATCATCTGTGCGCGCTGACTCTCGGCACGCCCGCCACGCTGGTCGTGTCCATCGGCGCGCAGGAGGCCGAGGTCTGCGCAGGTAACTCTACTCACATCTAGCATCTCTGTGCGCGCTGACTCTCGGCACGCCCGCCACGCTGGTCGTGTCCATCGGCGCGCAGGAGGCCGAGGTCTGCGCAGGTAACTCTACTCACATCTAGCATCTCTGTGCGCGCTGACTCTCGGCACGCCCGCCACGCTGGTCGTGTCCATCGGCGCGCAGGAGGCCGAGGTCTGCGCAGGTAACTCTACTCACATCTAGCATCATCTGTGCGCGCTGACTCTCGGCACGCCCGCCACGCTGGTCGTGTCCATCGGCGCGCAGGAGGCCGAGGTCTGCGCAGGTAACTCTACTCACATCTAGCATCTCTGTGCGCGCTGACTCTCGGCACGCCCGCCACGCTGGTCGTGTCCATCGGCGCGCAGGAGGCCGAGGTCTGCGCAGGTAACTCTACTCACATCTAGCATCATCTGTGCGCGCTGACTCTCGGCACGCCCGCCACGCTGGTCGTGTCCATCGGCGCGCAGGAGGCCGAGGTCTGCGCAGGTAACTCTACTCACATCTAGCATCTCTGTGCGCGCTGACTCTCGGCACGCCCGCCACGCTGGTCGTGTCCATCGGCGCGCAGGAGGCCGAGGTCTGCGCAGGTAACTCTACTCACATCTAGCACCTTCTACTTAACCATTCCCAAACTTTATTGGGGTCGGCTTTGTTGTTTTTACTAAATATTAGTTTTAGTAAAGGAAAAATACGTGTAACTTGTTAGACGTTTATTGACAGAAGTAATTATCATAAATTCAAATTTTTTATATAGATTACTCAAAACAGCCAGTACTACAACACACCCCCTTAATCTACATAAAAAATAAACTACAAAAGCTTAACCTACATTAGGTTAATCCTAGCCGACTTAAGCATCTTTTAAATTTTACTCTCTGCAGAGGTTTTGTAAATACATCCGCAGGTAAATCGGCCGTAGGAACATAATTAAGTTTAATCGTACCATCCGATACCTTCTCTCTTATATAATGATATTTGGTATCAATATGTTTTGTCCGACCGTGATGAATAGGATTCAAAGCAATTTTTTGCGCACTTTGACTGTCTCCTGACAGAGCCACCACATCTATTGTACCACTTACCTCAGAGAGAAATCGTCTTAGGAAAACCGCTTCTTTGCTGGCTGAGCAAAGCGCAACGTATTCCGCCTCTGTGGACGATAAAGAAACCGTGGACTGTTTTTTGGCTTCCCACGATATCGGGCCACCACCTAACAAAAAAACAAAGTCTGTATATGAGCGACGATCGCTATCATTTGCCCAGTCAGCATCGACATACCCACATAGGTAATCACCAGTTTTCTTGTATGTTATAGAAAAATGCAAGGTACCTTTTAGATATCTTAGGATTCGTTTCGCCGCTAACCAATGGGCTTTCCCAGGGTTTGAGTTAAACTGACTCAAGTATGACACTGCATACGCTATATCAGGTCTTGAATTTATTGCTAGAAATATCAAACATCCAATCAAAGTTTGATACTCTTTTTGGTCACACATTTCAGTAGAATCTTCCAGTTTTTGCACTAACGGAGTATCAACAGTTTTGCAATCTTGCAAGTTATACTTTTTCATTAAATCTTGTATATAACTATGTTGAGACAAGGAAATCACACCTTTTTCTATCGCAATATTCATTCCTAAATAATATTTTAGAGGACCTAAATCTTTAAGAGTGAAATGACTTTCCAGGTCAGATTTCACGGATTTGAAATGACACATGTCTTTATAGAAAACTATAACATCATCGACAAAACATGCCAGTATGACGGTGTCATTACCAAACTTTTTGGTATAGACACAAGGTTCCGAAGGAGTTCGCATGAAACCTATAGAATTTAATGATTCATTTAATTTAATATTCCACGCTCTTGGAGCCTGTTTTAGGCCATATAGAGACTTCTTCAGCAGGCAGACCTTATTTTCTTCGCTTTTGCTGACAAAACCTTCTGGTTGTTCCATATAAACTTCCTCTTGTAGAACGCCATTTAGAAAGGCCGTATCAACATCAAGATGATGCATGTTTAGCTCATTTTCAGCAGCTAAAGCAAACAGCGTACGAAGTGACGAGTTTCGTACTACTGGTGCAAAGGTTTCTTTATAGTCTATGCCTGCTTCTTGAGCAAATCCCTTTGCCACCAGTCTGGCCTTGTATCTTCTAACATTGCCATCAGCATCTCTTTTCAGTCTAAACACCCACTTGCAAGGAACAACTCTTTTATTATTGGGTCTATTTACCAGCGCCCATGTTTCTTTCGACTGCAAGGATTGATACTCTTCTTTCATAGCTGAAATCCACTTCCTTCGGTCTTCAGAGTTCAAAGCTTCTAAATACGTTGTTGGTTCGTTTGTTAAAACCTTCACAGATTCAGCCACCCAAGAATCAAAACTTAAATAGTCAGGTGTTGGTGATTCTCAGAGGAGTTTAAATAAAATAGCGGACTGTAACTATAGGTAGGTTATGTATTGAGATAATAAGAACGCGCGCTTCTGGTCCGTGTCGTATGAGTCAATGGTGCGTTTGTTCGGTGGCGCGGCGGCGGCGGCTCGGCGACTCGTCCCCCGCTCCCCGCTCGCCGCTGTCGCCCTCCCGTCGCCGGAGTGGCTCGTGGTGCCTTTTGTCTCCAACATACTCCCCGGGTTGAAGTAGGCAGGTGGGCTGCTGATTCAACAAGCAGGTTCTGGAAGGGGACAAATGTTATTAAACGCCCTTCGAATAATGCTTCCTCCTTTGATCCTTATATCGGCGACTCGCGCGACTTGATCCTGAGCTCCTGGGAAAACGGCCACACAGCGACCCAGGGCCCAACGTAAGGGAGGTAGCGCTTTGTCCTTTATAAGTACTAAGGAACCCAATTTGAGTTCGCTTGATGCAGTAGGCCACTTCGTCTTTTGCTGCAGAGTGGTGACGTACTCGTTGGAGAATCGTTTCCAGAAATGTTGTTTGACAAACTCGATTCGTTTGTATCGCTCAAGGCTCGTTATTCTTTCTGTCAACTGTGGATGTGGAACAGACACAAGTGATCGTCCTATTAGGAAGTGAGCGGGTGTTAAAGGTGTGAAGTCTGTAGGGTCGGAATTTAAGGCTGTTATAGGACGTGAATTAAGGATGGCTTCCACTTGAGTCAGACAAATGTGCATCTCTTCATACGTGAAATGCGTAAGTTGGAGAAGCCTTCTAAGATGATATTTAGTAGAACGGACAGCAGATTCAGCCATACCATTGAAATGGGAGGTGTAGCTCGGAATGAAGAGGAATTCTATACCCTCTTGGGCGGCTTCAGAACTAATTTGGGAACTTGAGTCATGTAAGAAACGCTGTAACTCGTTACATGTACCGACAAAATTAGTCCCATTGTCGGAGGTTATACTTTTAGGCTTCCCTCGACGAGCCACAAACCGGTTTAGAGCGGCCATGTATCCCCCTTTAGTAAGATCTGTGAAAGTTCAAGATGCACGGCTTTTGTAGCTAAACAGACAAAAATGGACAAGTAAGATTTAGTCAGTTGGCAACCTCGACCTTTACGGTTAGCTATCTTAACTGGGCCTGCATAATCCACCGAACAATGTAAAAAAGGGAATTCCAGTGTAGTTCTGGATTCAGGTAACTGCCCCATAATGGGCTGAACATTGCTGGCTTTAAATCTGTAACATTTTATGCAACCTTTCGTTATGGATTTAGACAGATTCCTTCCTCCTATGAACAAAAGGTTTGACGAATAGTGGACAACAATAACTGAGGTCCAGCATGTAAAAGTTTCAAATGATGCATGTGAAATATGATTTTCGTTAAATGATGTTTGCCACATAATAATATAGGGTGCTTTGTGTCATAGCTATAAGGTGAATTATCAAGTCTACCGCCTACTCTCAATATATCATTTGAATCTAAGAATGGGGTCAATGATATTAATTTATTTTTCTTTGGTAATGCGTGACCTGATTTTAAGATAAGGTATTCATTTGGGAACATTTCCAACTGTGCAATGTGTATAATAAAATCAAATGAATTTTGCAATTCTTCACAAGAAAGATGATTGCAGAATCTGTTTGTCTTGTTTTTATAGTTATGAATAAATCTGTATATATAGGCTATAATTCTTTGTAAACGTGTAAATTGTGAATATTTATGTATAAGTTTTGTAAATAGTTTATCATCTTCGTTCTTGCTACCATCATTATTTACGACAAGACAAGGTTGGAGATCCGGTAGGTCCCGTTTCTGGGTTTCATTAGGCGTTTGTGGCCAACAATGCTCTGATTCGAGCAAAAACGATGGGCCCGACCACCACAACGAGGCGTCACTGATAATATCAGCCTTCACCCCGCGAGAAACGAGATCTGCCGGGTTCTCCTTGGACGGCACGTAGCTCCACGTGTGACCGCTGGTGCTTTCCTTGATTTCATTAACACGATTACGTACGAATTGATTAAGTTGATTTGAAGGGGTGGACAACCACCCTAATACAATCGTGGAATCGCACCAAAACCGACACATGCTAATGTTTAATGTAAGTGAATGTTGTACCTTAGTACACAGTCTTGCACCTAATAAGGCCCCACACAACTCAAGACGTGGGATAGTTGTGGGTTTGATCGGTGCAACCTTGTTTTTCGAAACTAAGAGCTGAACACGCACAATCCCCGAGTTACACACACAGACCGAATGTAGACGCATGCTCCATACGCACTTTGAGAAGCATCTGTGAATATATGGATTTCAATCTTTACACAAAGATCACTAAGAACCCAACGAGGAATTTGTAACTTATTAAGACAGGGTAATGTGTTAGCAAATGAAGACCAGAGATGTAAAATCTCTGACGAAACTTCTTCGTCCCAAGAGCTTTTATTGACCCATAATTTCTGCATTATCAACTTGGCTTCGACAATGCATGGCCCTACAAGGCCTAATGGGTCGAATATTTGGCTTATAACGGAAAGAATATGGCGTTTGGTAACCTTCTCATGAAGTTCAATGTTAATTGAGAAAGATAAGGTATCCTGCTGACAAAGCCAATATAAACCTAATGTTTTTGATGCTATATTTATATTGTTATCTGATAGATCTAAAACTGTATTTGAGTCAATAATTTTACCTGAGAACAGCTCGTTAAGAATTAATGCGTTATTCGATTTCCATTTGCGAATAATGAATTTTGCTGAGTTTAAGGCGGCAGTAATTCCCTGACATAACTTTATAGCTTCGCTTATAGTACAAGTTCCGCTTAATAAATCGTCACAATAAAAGTCGTGAGCTATACTATATTTGACGTTATTATCGCTGACTGTGGATGCCAGGCTACTTAAACATTTTGTCGCGAGATATGGCGCTGATGCAGTCCCCTGACAAATTGTGTTGAGTGTATAGGTTTTTAAGCGCTGTGACGAATCATACCTAAATACAATTTGCTGTAACGAGCGTTGACTGGGTACTATGTCAATGGATCTAAACATTTTTTCTATATCTGCTGATACTACAAATTTATGCTGGCGGAATCTGAGGAGAATCGATAAGAGATCGTCTTGGACTGTGGGACCGACCATCTGAATTTCATTGAAGGAAATTCCTGAAGTGGGAACGGCAGAAGCGTCAAAGACTGTACGCAACTTTGTCGTTGTACTGGACTCCCGAAGTACGCCATGATGAGGAAGGTAATAGTTGGCATTGTCACTGTATGGAAAAAGAACTTTATTTTCAGTCATGTGACCTAACCGCTCGTATTCTTCCATGAAATTTAAATATTTCTCCTTGAATATTGGTTCTCGTTCGAATTTTCGCTCAAGCGATAAAAAACGTCGCTTAGCCATCTCAAAAGAATCGCCTAAGACCTGGGGATTTTGCTTGAGAGGAATGGTGACGACAAAGCGACCATCGTCATTTTGAGTTGTGTTGACAGTAAAACTATTCTCACACGCACGTTCCTCTGCGGATTGAGAATGCTCAAGAGCAACACTATCTAATTCCCAAAAACGAGTGAGATCAATATCAAGTTGACCTTGAGTAAAAAGACATTGACTAAATGTACTTTTTGAACTTGAGATGTGACCAGTGACTATCCATCCTAATTCCGAACTACGTAACATAGGTAGATGCTTACCTAGGCTAATCTTTTTGTTACCTAGGATATCCCAGAAGATATCTGCCCCGATAACAAGATCGACCTTAGAAGGAATATTATAAGTGGGATCAGATAAACATAAGCCTGCTGGGATTTGAATATGTCGTGTATCAATGTATGTGATTGGTACTGCTGTGGTGACGTTGGTAAACACATAACAATCAATGTTATTCCTATAGCTAGAATTCAATGACTCAATTGCGAGATTGCAAGACTGTGCACTATGGGATACATGATTATTAAAACCTGATACCGTGGAGCTCACGTTCCGCCTCGGCAAACCCAGCTTACTGCAGAAAGCTTCGGAAACGATATTTATCCCGCTACCGTTGTCCAAGATCGCCCTGGCAGTGTGTTTGTTGCCCTTGCCGTCATCCACTTTCACCAACGCTGTGGAAAGGAAAACACGCGTCGGAGTAGTAACCGGTAGAATGTCAGTTTTCAATACAATATCTTTTGAAGACGAAGATGACGAATCACGAGAAGCAGATTGCTCAGATTTTTCCAAGTGCAAAAGAGTGTTGTGCTTTTCATTGCAATATTTGCAGTGTGACAAAAAACATTTCTTAGAAACGTGACCGAAGCGCAAACAGTTCAAGCACACCTTGAACTCCTTTACTTTTGAAATGCGAGATTCTACTGGAAGACTTCTAAACGATTCGCAATTGAACAGCTGATGTGACTCATCGTCACACAATGGACATGGTTTACGTTTGAAATTTTTATCTTTATTTTTGCTATTATTATTTATGACTAAACTTTTCGCTTTTATGGGTTCTGATTTTATTTTATTACCTTTATTGTTCTCATCTAAAGTTTCTAATATGTCGGCCTTTTTACTTAAAAATGTTAAGAACTGTGATAGGGTTGGGGATGAAGTCAATGTATTTCTATGTTCTTCCCACTCTCGACCCGTCACACTATCAAGTTTAATTGACATCATATAAATTATAATCGTGTCCCAAATGGGTTCTTTCAATGCCTTGAGAGCCCTAATGTTCTTGTTAGTTACATCAATAAAATTTTGAATCGACTTACATGATTCTGATCGAATAGGTTCTACGTTAAACAAAGCCTGTAAGTGATTATTAACCAGTAAGCGACTGTTATCAAATCGCTCGCACAATAATTCCCACGCAATTTTATAGTTGTCACCTTTAAAATCGATGTTTTTAATAATCAGAGAGGCACTTCCTAGAAGAGAAGCCCGTAAATAGTGGAATTTATTTATGTTATCTATGGAATCACTGTTGTGTATAAGAGAAAGGAATGTGTCTTTAAATTCAAGCCGGTCTTGATAGCCGCCACTGAAATGTGGTAAGTCAATTTTCGGTAGCCTAACCAAATTTCTCACTCGCCCACCTGATTCTGCATCGCTGAAGTCCGCCACAGATCCACCGCCTTTTCCTCCGGCAGCAAGCAGGCTCTTGGCTCTGGCCATCAGTGGGTAGTAGTCGTTGTCAAACTGCACACGCTCCGCGGGAACCTCATCGGTTGGTGGCTCGTCAGATAGGATCTCGATTTCAGTCTGTAACGTGTCGAATTCCTCGCATAAGGGCTCAAATTTTCGTAAGCGACACTCTAAATCTATGATTTGTAACTCCGTTAAAGCTTTAGAAGTTTCAATCAATTTAATATGATTTCCAAAAATAGTGAGCTTTGATTTTATAGCAGAGCGTTTTTTAATTAAAGTTTTAAGTTCAGACATGATCACAAAGCAAACCTCGAACCGTAATAATGGCAACAGCTGATTTAAAATAACACGCTACTTGATGCACCGTTAAAAGATATTATTATTTAAGCAAAAATTATAACCAGGTAGCTAAGCTCAATGACTGTGCGTAATCGGTTTGAAGTAAACAAGATGATTCATGCGATAGATATTCAACGCTCGAGTTTTACGACCGCAGTTAGCTCACAAAGCCTCGAATAAAGAAATTGCCAATGAAATGAATAGCTAAATATCATAGATAACAGCGTAGGTAATATTGAATGAATAGTAACATATGAAGAATGCACAAAGCACTGACTCAAGTTTTAGCAAAACGTATTTAAAAGGAAAAATATGAAATTGACTAGCAAGGAGAAGAGGGATTAAGAGGAATAAATAGGAACGAACTCACAAGATGTCTTATCCTTTATCCAGAAACTAGACGGTTTGTTCGTCCTTCAAATGTCCTTCCTTGAGCTTCTCGAAAGTCGTCGCGTAATGGCCGGCGCGTACGACTCGTTAAAGTTTCTTGATTGTGACACGGAATAGTCTCCAAAAAGCTTCAAGACGTCGTTATTATCCTTGGTCACGGTGAGAGGACCATATGTTGGTGATTCTCAGAGGAGTTTAAATAAAATAGCGGACTGTAACTATAGGTAGGTTATGTATTGAGATAATAAGAACGCGCGCTTCTGGTCCGTGTCGTATGAGTCAATGGTGCGTTTGTTCGGTGGCGCGGCGGCGGCGGCTCGGCGACTCGTCCCCCGCTCCCCGCTCGTCGCTGTCGCCCTCCCGTCGCCGGAGTGGCTCGTGGTGCCTTTTGTCTCCAACACAGGTCTCTTATTTATGTTCACGCTGTGGATACCTTCTAGTATGACTTACATCTCCAGCGTCACTCTCAATGAACGTATCCGATGTATCATACTCTTCATCTGAAGTGGAAGAAATAATAGGGGCAGCCGGTATCTGATCATCAGTATCCAGATCACGATTTGAATAAGAGCAACTTGGTTGTTCATCAGTTGATAACAACAATGGAACTAAGTTGTTATCGTTCTTCTTAGTCTTTAAATCAGTAAAACAATCCTCAAAAAATGTTATATCTCTTGCCTTAGATGACTTTCTAGGATTTTCACATTCCCGAACAAGATATGTGTGGGGATCTTCTGTATACCCTACAAACAAGTGCTCTTTTGCTTTGACTTCCAGCTTTGTACGTAGCTGGGTAGGTACATGTACAAGAGCTCTACAACCAAAGACTCTTAAATGACTCAGATCTGGTTTCTCGCCATACCACACCTCAAAAGGTGTTGTTCCATCTAAAGCTCGATGTGGAGATCTATTCTTCAGGTAGACTGAACATTCAACAGCATCTTGCCAGTATGCCTTTGGCAGAGAGGCTTGAGAAAGTAAGGCACGAGCTTTTTCCATGAGAGAGCGACCCGTCCTTTCTGCTACTCCATTTTGCTGTTGACAATATGGAACAATAGTTTGATGAGCAATACCTTTAGACAGCAGGTAATCTGAAAGCTCTTTATTTACAAACTCTGAACCATTGTCAGTACGTAATGTTTTTACCTGTTTTTGAGTCTGTCTTTCAACCAAAGCTAGTAAATCACAAATCCTGCGTTTTACTTCAGTCTTTGTTTTAACAAAGTAAATAAAAATATATCTCGAAAAATCATCTATAAGATACAAAACATAAACATTACCTTGAAAAGAGGCTGAAGACATGGGACCGCTCAAATCACAGTGCACCAATTCCAAGATTGAAGAAGCTTTCTTGTACAAAAGTGGCTTAAAAGGTTTTCTGACTTGTTTACCCTCTATACATGCTACGCAAGGTTCCTTATCAACGTCTCCAAAGATAACTCCTGTAGCAAGACCGTTTACAAGTTTACTCATACCTATACGACATTAGTGCCCTAAACGCCTATGCCAAAGTCTGTATTGAGAGATATCAAAGTGCACATCAAACGCTTGTTGTTTCGATGGATTACTAGTACAGTTTAAAGTGTACAATCCATCACGCTCAGAAGCACGAAGTATCGGAACACCTGTACAAGAAAAATCATCATTTTTATAAAACTTACAACCATCTTTATCAAAAAGTATAGTTAAACCCTTTTCGATAGACTTTTTAACAGAAATTAAATTTGATTTTAAATTCGGTACAAAGACAACATTTTTTATGACATTGATAGTTTGTAAATCACTCAAAATAGACACATCTCCAATACACTCACTTGATAGCTCGTCACCATTAGCAATTGTTACCTTACCACAAGTGAAAGACCTTTTGTTTGTCATCCAGTCCGATCTGAAACTCATATGAGTTGAGGCTCCTGAGTCCACAATCCATTTTTCTTCTGAAAATGCTCCATTTTTTGAGTCAACATTCATAGCTCCTAAGTGTGTAGAATGTAGATTCGAGCATACCTGCTTGTGGACCTTTCGGTGTGGACAGTTTGGACGCTTGTGTCCTGGTTCATTGCATCCATAGCAAACAACAGGTTTTGGTTTTGGTTTGGTCTTCTTATTACACTGAGTCCGCAGAACAGTTTCTTTAGTGGAGAGACTCTTCGTAAACTCATTCAAGAGTTTTGACTTGATCATGTCAGTGGTTATATTAGCATTGCTGTTTTCTAAAGCCATAACTAACGGATCATAAAATGAAGTCAAACCTCCTAGAAGTATAGCCGCTAAGGATGTATCTTCAAGTTCCTTACCAATATCGGCTAAGTCTTGTGCAGTGCTCATAACTGCGCTTATGTACTTCTCTACTGAATCAAAATCTGTGAGAGAATATCTGTAAAGTCTTCTTTCAAGAGCCAATCGACGTCCAATTCCTTTGTCCTCGTAGGCTACAGCTAAAGAATCCCATGCTTCCTTGGCATTTTTGGCCTTTCTGACATGCGTAATTGCAGCATCGTCTAACGCAAGACAAATCTTAGACAGAGCTCTAACATTCCGCTTCTTTTTTACGTCTGTGGGAGTGGTGTCATTTTCAGAATACCCTACGATAGCTTCCCAAAGATCTTCATGTAGAAGATACATTCTCATTTTAAACTTCCAAGTTACATATCCCTCTCTACTGCATAGTGGCTTAATAGCATTGGATTTTGATTCTGCAGAGCCCGAACTCATTATTTGTATGAATGATGACAGCTCACAAAAATCCAGAAAAATATGTTGTAGTTCCGGAACTTTTATATTTTCACGAAAAGAACTAACAATATCACTTAACAGCCTTTTTCGTGCTGATAACGTGTTGTTTTTACTAAATATTAGTTTTAGTAAAGGAAAAATACGTGTAAATTGTTAGACGTTTATTGACAGAAGTAATTATCATAAATTCAATTTTTTTATATAGATTACTCAAAACAGCCAGTACTACAACAGGCTTCCCCTTTAAGCAAATGCAGCCGAAGCCCAAGCGTACGGCTAAGGAGTGGAATTCCCTGCCGGAGTCTGTGTTTCCCGATAGCTATAATAATAATAAAAGTCAAAAGTGTGAATAGGTTACTTTTAGGTAAGCGTACTCCATCTTCGACCACATCATCACTTACCATCAGGTGAGATGGTGGTCAAACGCGAACTTATCTATACTATAATATTATAAAGCGGAACAGTTTGTTTGTTTGTTTGCTTGAACGCGCTAATCTTCGAAAGTACTGGGTGGATTTAGATGCAATTTGTTATGGAAGTAGCTTGAAGCTTGAGGAAGGTTATAGGCTACTTTTTACCCGACTGCAAAAAAGGAGAGTTATGTTTTTACCGTGATAGAATCCATGGGAGCGAAGCCCCGCGTGAGTACTAGTTATCAATAAAAATATTAAAAAAATACGTCATTTTCCAAAGTCACTGTTTCAAAGTACATCGGAGAAGAGCTTTAAAACAAAGTTCTTTTTTTAGTAAAGTTTTTCTTAGTAAATACATGTTTGTTTCTGTTTAATAGCTACATAGCTAAAGCTCAGAAACTAGAACTGATAAAAATATTCTAATTCTATTTTTGAAAATAGCATATCATATGTAGTCAGCAACAGCTAAACTTTCTTCGGCAACAGATGTACTGTAAACTCGTTATCAATAAACATATCGATCTCCAGAACCCAGTAACTGGATAACACGATACTCCTTGTCAAGACTAGTGCCAGATTTTCTGATTTCTGAATATCTTGTAACTACTGTCAATGATATACAAACGACTGCCAGGACTAACGGCTTGTGGATCGAGGGACCTCGACATGTTACCACAGACCGACCTCTGTTATTGTAATTGTAATTGCTTAACCATGAAAATTGATTTGCTTTTTGTTATTATTTTTATTTTTAGTTATTGGTTTTTCTTACTTAAATATTTATGTGCTTTGCTTTATGTTTAGTACCGAACGTTTCCGAACGTACCCTTTTTGACAATAGAAATTTGATCTTGACATAACTTTGACTTTGACAGATTGACTTTGGTTCCGGTTGAAAAAATGTCCGCGTTGGCACCTGTTGATTTAATTGTAATTGGTAAAATATCGTATGGAATCGCCGGTTGCAACCGATAATTGGGTCGCGATTAACTATTGTTTGAAGTTGTAATCCCGAATTGACGAAAACCCTGGGATATTTTTGGACATATCGCCGGTTTGTCGCCACCGCAAGGCACGCGGATTTGCTGGAAATAAGTTTGTGCTGTGATGCTGTCTGGACTGCGCCATCTGGAGTTCGGCGCCTTGTGAACGTCTAGAACACTTGACTTACATCACACTTTTCAATTACTCACTTCATACTTGCATACATACCACACTTGGGCGTGGCCTAGGAAGGTCGAAGTTTGGCGTACCCAGCACAGAAGGTAAGTGGTATTAACTATTTAGTGATAAGGCCTCAGAGGCTATATATTGTTTTGTCGGCCGAAGAGCCTGTAGTTTTGTTTTTGAAGAGCAACGTTAAGCTCCACGAACCGTGGACAGTTTCGGACACACCAGTATCGTTGCACTGGCTTTATTGTAGTCCTGAACAATTTTTGGTAAGCAGAGCGTGGCTTTTATAATATAAAATCCACATAGTAAATTGGAAGTTTTGATCATCGTTGAAAATAACTTTAGTTTAATTACTTAACATAACTTATAACTTAATAAGTTTTGAATATATTACCATGTCATCCGGGCTATCTAATTGAAGTTGAATCAATTGTGGTTGTATTTGTAATTTGTACTGTAGCCCCTGTTGTTGAATTGACAAGTAAGATTTATTTGTGAAATTAGGAATTATTAGGTTGTATTTGGTACATAATTTGGTATGTTGTAAAGTTGTTTGGTATATTTGTTGCAATTAATACTTGAATGTCACTAATCTGAAGTTAAAAGTTTATCTAAATAATAATCACACATTTGTTAACATAACAAGAATTGAATGGTGTGGATTGACTTATTGCTTATAGTATTTATTGAATTAAGTTGTTAGAGATTGTCCGGAACAATATTATACTTCAATTGTTGCATTTAATTGGTGTTGATCCAGCATAGTATATACATTGAATTGTTATTTATTTTGTAACTAGCCATCTGTACCAAGCTAGATTCATACTTGGAATAAGTACAGGGTCGGATTTGGACTTGAAATAATTGAATTTAAGTTTTAGGTACCTATAGACTAATCGACATAATACAATGTAATATTTAATCAGATACGAATCTCAGTGTCTATAGTGTTCTCGCATTCACAATAATTGACATTAATTAAAGTGTTCAGGACTACAATAAAGCCAGTGCAACGATACTGGTGTGTCCGAAACTGTCCACGGTTCGTGGAGCTTAACGTTGCTCTTCAAAAACAAAACTACAGGCTCTTCGGCCGACAAAACAATATATAGCCTCTGAGGCCTTATCACTAAATAGTTAATACCACTTACCTTCTGTGCTGGGTACGCCAAACTTCGACCTTCCTAGGCCACGCCCAAGTGTGGTATGTATGCAAGTATGAAGTGAGTAATTGAAAAGTGTGATGTAAGTCAAGTGTTCTAGAACGTTCACAAGGCGCCAGTCTCCAGGTGGCGCGGTTCAGATCAGCATCACAGCACAACTTATTTCCAACAAATGCGCGTGCCACGCGGTGGCAACGAACCGAAGATAAATCCCAAAATATCCCGGGTTTTTCATCAAATGGGGATTACAACTTCAAACAATAGTTAATCGCGACCCAATTATCGGTTGAAAACGGCGATTCCAAACGATATTTTACCAATTACAATTAAATCAACAGGTCCAACGCGGACATTTTTTCCAACCGGGAACACAGAGAATCTGTCAAGTCAGTAATGTCAAGATCAAATTTCTTTATGTCAAAAAGGTACGTTCGGAAACGCATATCGGACCGAACATCTACCCCCCCCCCGGACGGGCCTACCCGTCCGCTAATCAATTGGAAGTCTTGACAAGGTTGCAAATTTAACACAGCTTCAATGCGGCCAAATACCGTAGCTAGTTCCTCAAAGGTGAGAACAGTGTCTCCCAACAATCTCCGCCAGCGTCCCTTTGCCGCTTTCACCGCGGCCCCAAAAATACCCCCCCAATGGGGGGCAGGCTGGCGGGTCAAACAACCAAGTGACCCCTTGGCGGGCCAAACTATTACCAATGTCAACCTGGTTCTCATTAAGGAAGGCGTATACCTCCTTCAAATAGTTACTTGTACCCTTGTAATTCGTACCGCAATCAGACCTAATCAAAGAAGGCAACCCACGGCGAGACACAAATCTTTCCAAAGTCGCCTCAAAGGCCTCTGTCGAGAGGGAGGTTACCAGCTCCAAATGTACTGCCTTGGTTGACAGGCAGACAAACACACAAATAAGCCTTAACAATCTTACTATTACGAAGGGTGGACGTCTTCAACAAAGGGGGACCAACAAAGTCCGTTACGACGCCAGCAAAGGGCCTCGCCTCATTGACGCGATCAGCCGACAAAATCCAAAATTCTCGCTGCAGAATGGCCAACAGCGCATTGCAACCGGCATGCGAGTTCTTAGTGTGACGATCAGTCACCAACAATTGAACCAAGTGGCCCTCCTTGGGCAACAAAAGGGGGTGACGGGCCCCATAAGGAAGGCTAGAGAGTCTCAACCGTCCCGGTAACACGGTTTCCCGAAGTGGCTCGTCCCAACCAAGTTCAGTTATAACAAGGGCAGGAGCACCAATTTTAGGGTACGGACAACTCACAAGGGTGATTTCAAACCAAATCCTTCCCTCAACAGTGGTGTCAGCCGGTTCGCCAATTCCCCAAATCTTGCCTGAAAGGTCGTTCACCTTCAGGCCAACCTGTCCCGCTAACCAAGACGACAAAAGGCAACCCTGGACTCCCATGTCCAAAATGGCACAGACCACAATCGAGTCACCCAAGGGTCCCCAGACCTTGACCGAGGCCGTTGGCAACAAAACCGTCTTGATCGGGGGGGTCCTTTAGCGGGGCAGGCGTCAATCTCTTAGTGATGCCTGGGCGGCGACCGATCGCCGCATCCAGGCTGCCTTCGTTCACGACGAGGCCAACAATCAAAATATTCGTCCGTGCGGTGTCCCGAGCCGCTCGCCATCACTGGAGGGGCATATCCCACCGGATGCCCGAATGGCGGAGGGCGCGACTCCAGCCGGGGAAGTTCCGCCAACGGAGGGGAAAGGCAGCGGCGCCGACCCGGCCACTGCTGCCTAGCAGCCAATGCGCGTTCTCCCTTACGAGGCCAAATGGCGCTCGTGGGGCTCCCGTTCAACTTGCGCGGGGGGTGGAGTGCGGCGTACAGAATTGCGGGTCTCAGCCCGGTGCTCGTCTCCGGGGTACCCCCCCTTGCGCGAACCCCCCTCAGAAGCTGGTCTGCTGGAGCGGTTCGCGTTGGCGCACAAAATCTCCAAGTGGGACCCTTCACAAATTCTACACGGGCAGGGGTCGGGGCAGTCCCGATGGAAGTGGGCCCCCAAGCACGAAAAGCACAAACGGCGTGCGTTGACAATGCGGCGGCGGGCACTTACGTGCAAATTCAAAAAGTCCGGGCAACGCGCCATGACATGCCCCGTTGCCTTACAAAAGTCACAATGATGAGGACTCCGGGCACCAGCAAAACGGGGGGCGGGGCAAACATCAACAGGCCCCTAGCCCGAGGACTCCGGGCGCCAGCAAAACGGGGGGCGGGGTGATCATCAACAGGCCCCCTAGCCCGAGGACTCCGGGCGCCAGCAAAACGGGGGGCGGGGCGATCATCAACAGGCCCCCTAACACGAGGACTCCGGGCGCCAGCAAAACTGGGGGCGGGGCGATCATCAACAGGCCCCCTAGCCCGAGGACTCCGGGCGCCAGCAAAACAGGGGGCGGGGGGAACATCAACAGGCCCCCGAGCCCTAGTCCGTCCCTGGTCTCTAGGCTGAGAAGGTAGTGGGGGTGACCCCGTGGCGCCACGAGTGTTATCCGAAAACCGACACTCGTCTTCCAAAAATTTGAGGAGGTCGTCAAAGGGGGGAAGATGGGTGGCACTATCCCCACCATACTTCTGCTCAAAACGTGACCTCAGCTCCGCGGGGAGCAACTGCAGCACTATGTGCACCAACAGGTAGGACCAATGTTCTACCGGTAACTCCAGGCGTCTCAAAGCGTTGGTCGCTGAGACCAACAGGTTCAGCAAGTCAGTGCGCAACGTCGACGTGCTGGCAATGGCCGGTAGTCCTAAAATCTGGTCGATGTGCACATCAGCCAGGCAGCGCTTGTTCTGATACCGTCGGGAGAGAAGCTCCAGAGCGGTCGGGTAAGAGGAATCCGTCACCGGCAAGTGCTGCACCTTGGCTCTGGCTTCGCCCTCCAGGACAGACAATAAATAGGCCAGCTTCTGGGCAGGTCCGAGGTCCGAGCGTGCATCGACAAGACTCTCAAAGAGATTTAGGAAGCCCAGCCAGTGGTCCAAGCGACCGTCAAAATGTGGCAGCTCCAGGGTGGGCAGCCTACTCAATAGTCCAGTGCCTGCAACAACGGGGGTCTGCGGCTTGGCCGCATCAGGCACCCGGCTCTTCAAAATTTCCCGCGCTCGTAGACATATGATATGACATCCCCCAGGTGGACAATCTGGTCATAGTCACCCAAAATCTTATCGCGGGCTGTCTGATCCATCACCCCCAAATCCACGTCCATGATGTACTCGTTGAAGCGTGTGAGCGCAGCATCAGCTGACTTGATCCTCTCAATCACTTGCCCATACCGAGCAAGGGTGAGCTCTTCCAAATCCGAACGCTCAACCGTTGCTACCGCCGATGCGAACCATCTCAACTATGAGACCAATACGGCAGCAGACTCCCTGACTGCCTTTAATGAGGCCATTGCAACAAACAAATATCAATACAAATCGGTTTAAATTCACTAACTAAACAACAATAACTTGTTAGCCAACCGAGCAATCTCACCAAAATAAAACTTAAATTCAATTATTTCAAGTCCAAATCCGACCCTGTACTTATTCCAAGTATGAATCTGGCTTGGTACAGATGGCCAGTTACAAAATAAATAACAATCCAACGTAAATATTGTGCAGGATCAACACCAACCAAATACAACAATTGAAGTATAATATTGCTCCGGACAATCTCTAACAACAATCCAATAATACAAATAAATGCAATAAGTCAATCCACACCATTCAAGTCTTGTTATGCTAACAAATGTGTGATTATTATTTAGATAACCTTTTAAATTCAGATCAGTGACATTCAATTATTAATTGCAACAAATATACCAAATTATGTACCAAATACAACTAATAATTCCTAATTTCACAAATAAATCTTACTTGTCAATTCAACAAAGGGGGCTACAGTACAAATTACAAATACAACTTCAATTGATTCAACTTCAATTAGATAGCCCGGATGACATGGTAATATATTCAAAACTTATTAAGTTATAAGTTATGTTAAGTAATTAAACTAATGTTATTTTCAAAACTTCCAATTTACTATGTGGATTTTATATTATAAAAGCCACGCTCTGCTTACCAAAATGTTCAGGACTACAAGAAGCCAGTGCAACGATACTGGTGTGTCCCAACTTGTCCACGCTTCGTGGAGCCCTACCGTTGCTTTCAACAACAATAAACAAAACTACAGGCTCTTCGGCCTACAACCATATATACAAATAACACTTACCTGAGCTGTAGACGGCAACCAGGATCTGTTTTGATCACGTCCAAAGTGTTTGTGTGTATAAGTATGAGGTGAGTAATTGAAAAGTGTGATGTAAGTCAAGTGTTCTAGAACGTTCACAAGGCGCCAGTCTCCAGGTGGCGCGGTTCAGATCAACATCACAGCACAACTTATTTCCAACAAATGCGCGTGCCACGCGGTGGCAACGAACCGGCGATTACAACTTCAAACAATAGTTAATCGCGACCCAATTATCGGTTGCAAACGGCGATTCCAAACGATATTTTACCAATTACAATTAAATCAACAGGTCCAACGCGGACATTTTTTCCAACCGGGAACAAAGAGAATCTGTCAAGTCAGTAATCTCAAGATCAAATTTCTTTATGTCAAAAAGGTACGTTCGGAAACGCATATCGGACCGAAATGAATGAAATGAATGAATGAAGTCCATTCGTCTATCTTTTTGATGACAGAAAATATCTATTACTTTTTTGTGAAAATCGGAAATCGAGTTGATTAACTGTTTTTCGATGCTAATCATACACAAAGCGTTCAGGCGATCTTGCGACATAGTGTTGCGCGTAAATGTTTTGACTTTATTTAAAGTCGAAAAACAACGCTCACTTTCCACTGATGTCATAGGAATGGAACATACAAGTTGCAATAATTTTATACTTTCATCAAATACTGACTCCAAGGAAAATTCTATAAAATGTTGAAGTATAGCAACGGCACCATCAGCATTATGAAAATCTTCTCGGCTGTATATGACTTTGTTTTTTCGAGGAAATTATAAGTTTTTAGCACTTTGTTAAAATCATCATCTGGAAAATTCATCTTATAATCCGCGAACTTGTCCGTATTAAATAATTTCGAAGCCAATAAATGGTCTGTATAAATAAATCGGTCTTTAATCTGCATTCTCATTACGTCGCACACTTCTTTTCTCATAACTGAATGATTAACGTTCGCGGGTCGTCGTTTTTTCTGAGGAGAAGGTTGTGCTGCAGCATTCCGCAACTCATTAACAACTTTTTCGAATTTACTGACTTCGTTCATAATTTTAATCGAATCTATTGAACGTGACTGTAAGCACTTAAACAGAATTTCGCAGTGTTGCATAAGTGTTGCAAAGAAGCTGAGCCAATATAAAAAATCCTCATTGTTTAAGTAGGAGAGGAGTGTTTGAGCTTGATTAAATGTACTGTGGTCACTGCGATCATCATCCGTTATAGCTTGCATACACTCTTTCAGGGGCTCTAAGTTGTCGTGTATAACTTGCACTGTGCGGGTATTATAGTTCCACCTTGTTTGTGGAGCAGCAGGTATTCTGCGGTGAACTATTTCTTTTAAAAATTCAGATCGTTTTGGTGAACGTGTAAAAAATGACGGAAATGCATGTAAGTTGCAAAAGAAGCTCCGAACAGTATGATTAATTGAGGCACACCTTTCCAATATTAAATTTAATTGATGTGCATAACAGTGCACATAAAAAGCATATGGGTAGGTATTTCTTACAATCTTTTGAACACCATTAACACTTCCACTCATGACCGAAGCCCCGTCGTAACGTTGTCCAATTAATTTATTTTTATCAATCTGCATAGAATCAAGTTCTTTCAATATTTCAGACGCAATGACTTCTGCTGTATAACCTTTAGGTTGCAAGAATTTCAAAAACCTTTCGTATAATTTACCGTCATGTATATATCTTATAATAAATACTAATTGTTGTATAGTGGAACAATCAGTTGTTTCATCTGCTTGAATAGCAACAAACTGTGATTTTTTTATCTGCATTTCTATTATTTGTCTGCATACCACATACATAGCATCCAAAATGTCATTTTGAATCGTCTTTGAAGTACCCTTAAAAACAGAGCTGCCGGATAAGTGCTGCTTCATGGCTAAATCTATCTCAGAAACAAAATCTATCAAGCCTCTATATATTCCAGGGTTCAGAGATTCCGTAGACTCGTCATGTCCACGTAAAGCAACTTGAAATGCTCCACAAAATAATACGCAATCTATTAAGCGTCTTAAAATGTAACGATTTTGATCAACGCGTTCATTGAACTCTCTAATAGATTTTCGATATGCAGAATCGAGCGCCTTACGAATATCTTGACGCCCAATTTTGTTGGTGAAAGCTAAATGACCTTAAGTCCATTTTTTTACATTTTTATATTTTAAATGATACTTATTCAGAATTCCCCAATTGATCAAATGGTAAAAGCCATAAAGTCCTACAGCCGCTAATTTCGCAGATATAAAATTATAAATAGCATTAAGTCCCTAGACGTGAAAAAGTAAATGATCGTATGGTTACTTAATATTCTTCACTATTTAAACAATAAATATAGATAAATGTTAAATGATTGTATGTGGGACTTACTGTTCTTTACCATTACGCTCGCGGGTTATATTTGCGCGGGTGCATCGTACATACGATTCCCGCCGCGCCCCCGCGCATGCTCTCCCTTCGTTTAGTTTGATTTGTGTTTCGTGCAATACTAGACCTACTCGAAGACGTACTCGCGGCTGCAATCCTTCTCAAAGTGCACTTCAGCAATATCCGGGGTCTGCAAATCTCGTTGCAGTCCACCACCATCTCGAGACTGAAAAACCTGCTCTTTTGTTTCTTTCGGAGACGCAGATTAGAAGTCCGTCAGACGTATCGTATCTTTCATACCCAGGGTTTCGACCACTGTCTGGTCAAGTCTGTATCCGTCTACTCCCGGCCCGATCCCAGCCTTAATGGCACACGGCGGGTATGGCGATACAAGTCAGTGGATTGGGATGGCATGCGATATTTCTTTGCATGTTATCCTTGGCAGCCTTCTTGCTTCTCTTCAAATGATTCATCGTCGTGCGCAGACGCCGAAGCGATTGTTTTGCGACAGGGGATGAAGTACTACATTCCGTTCTCTGACCTAACAATGTCCGGAAAAGCTCGATCGAAAGCTTGGTTTGGCACCGAATGTGATCGCGCTGAAGCGCTTAAACACGCGGCGTACCTAGCATGGGTCGATGCTCGAAACTGCAAAGCAAATGACATGTTTCAGAAGAAGAGAGCTTTCAACAGGGCTGCCAAGTCCTGTAGAAAGGTTTTGCGGAGGGCTCGGTTTGACCACGTTAGCCGAATCGGGAACAAACTTGCTTCATACCCTGCTGGCTATAAAGCTTTTTGGTCCTTGGCAAAGTCGGTCGAATCGAACTTCTGTCGCCCCTCACTACCACCACTGCTTAAACCTGACGGGTCTATGGCCCACTCCGCTGAGAAAAGCAAACTTGTTTGCCGCTCTTTTTGTGGAATCTTCACGTCTTGATAGTAGTGGCGCTCACCCTCCTGATGCTCCTATTGGATGCGGGTCGTGTATGTTGGATATTCGTATCCATCAGAACGACGTCCGTAGAGTGCTGCGTAATCTTGACGTGAACAAAGCTAGTGGCTCCGACGGGATACCAGCAATTGTTTTTAGAACTTGTGCGCCTGAACTGTCTCTAATTTTGACGCGCCTGTTTCGCCTTTCGCTTGAGACTGGAAAGGTGCCGAAAGCATGGAAGCTGGCTAACGTGCAGCCTGTGCCCAAAAAGGGCAGTCGTGCTGACCCGGCCAACTACAGACCTATTTCAGTCACGTCCATACTCTGTAAGAGTATGAAGCGTGTACTCAATAGTAAGCTCCTGGCATACCTAGAAGCCAACGACATCCTCAGTGACCGACAATACGGCTTCCGAAAAAACCGGTTTACAAGGGAACTTCCAGCGTATGCTATTCATATCTAGAGTGAGGCCATCCAGAAGCACGGGCAAGCACTTGCTGTCTCCTTTGACATCTCTAAGGCCTTTGACTGGGTTTGACACGATAGCCTTATTGCTAAACTACCTTCTTTCAGTTTACCCACCCAACTTTGCGTTTGGATTGAAGACTTCCTGAGAGATCGGTCCATTCGAGTGGTCATTGATGGCTGCTCATCTGGCCAGTTGGCAATTAATGCCGGGGTCCATCAGGCGTCGGTTCTCTCAGCAACTTTATTCTTGCTGCACATTAATGTTCTGCTTATGCCGGGTACCTTTGGGTATGCAGACGACAGCACAGTTGCTGAGAGATATGTGTCCAAAGCGCGTGCTGGTGGGTCACAGATCCAGTCTCTCCGTGAGGACATGGTTGGGCGCTTGAACTTGTCCTTGAAGGCTATCTCCGAATGGGGCGATGCCAACTTGGTCAAGTTTAATGCAGCTAAGACCCAGACGTGTCCCTTCTCCGCAAAAAGGAGTCAATTCAAACCGGCTCCTACTTTCCGAGGTGTTACCGTGCCGATAATCGATCGTATCGAGCTTCTGGGGGTAACACTAACTTCTACCCTCAATTTTGGCCCGTTTATCGAGGCTACGGCTCAACTAGCATCAAAAAAGTTGGGAATCCTAGCAAAGGTGAGACGGTACTTCACACCCGAACAGCTGCTAAATTTCTATCAAGCCCAGGTTCGGTCGTGTATGGAGTACTGCTCTCATCTTTGGGATGGATCTGCCAAGTACCAACTAGATGGGCTTGAGTGTATTGAGAAACGGGCCAAAAGACTAATTGGCAACGATACACTGAACATCGGCGATGAGTTGCTAGTCTATCGGTTTTCTATCGGTTACATTTCGAGGAGTGTGCGATGGAATTACACAATTTAATTCCGTCAAGCCCGTTCCATCATCGGACTACAAGACAAACGGCGATGCGCCATCGTTACATGGTGGACATCCCACCTATACGCAGTAAACGTTTTGGGAATACCTTCATTGTGCGTACGGCTAAGGAGTGGAATTCCCTGCCGGAGTCTGTGTTTCTCGATAGCTATAACCTCGGGGTCTTTAAGTCAAGAGTGAATAGGTTACTTTTAGGTAAGCGTGCTCCATCTTCGACCACATCATCAGTAATTACCATCAGGTGAGATGGTGGTCAAACGTGAGCCAAATAAAAAATAAAAACAAATGAAATTTGAAAAAGAAGAGTATGGCAAAATGAGTTTCAAAACATCTTTTAATCAACAAGAATTCGAAAAGGTATCCTTAATAAGAAATAGAAGGAGATCCCTAAAAGACTTTGCCATGCCTATATTGCAGCCTATTCGATTAGGCCACAAACCTATAAGCACTAAAAAAATTCAGGATTCACAGAAAGCTCTGCAATGGATTCCACCCATTTTTCATAATTTTTATAATACCCATGAGGGTACAGCATGTGACTTACCAGAATAACATTAAGTGTTTTGTTTCGGGCACGCCGCAATTGCGGCGGTAAGACCCCTTTTGAGGAGTGGCTAGATCGGCGTCACGGCGTCCTGACCTACCGCATGACGCAGGTCGTCACCGGACACGGAAGTTTCGGGAGGTACCTGTGTCTGATGGGAAAGGAGGAAACGCCTGGGTGTCACCACTGCGAGGGTCACCCTGAGGACACCGTAGAGCACACGGTGCAAGACTGCCCCGCCTGGGCAGAGCACCGAAGTGTCCTCATGGCGGCGATAGGCGGAGACCTCTCGCGCCCGGCATTGGTCGAGGCCATGCTGCGGGGCGAGAGGGAGTGGGAAGCGGTCGCCTCCTTCTGCGAAGCAGTCATGCTTCCGAAGGAGGAGGCGGGCCGCGTGAGGGAGAGGATGGCGTCCTCCCTCCAGCCCAGCCGCAGTGGTATACGCCCACGGCGTCGGACGTCGGCCGACGATCTCCGGCCACCGTAGGCGCGGGCATGCGGACAGCGAGTAAAGGGCAACTCGCTGTCCGACCATGGACCATGCCCGGGTCGACGGCGCGTCGTGTTCCACGCGCGCCTCAAAGAGCGTCAGCAACATGACGAGGCCCCCTCTGCAGAGGGCCGAAGACTGCCGGGGTCGTGGGACTTATCCCATTACCGTGACCCCGGTACGTAAAGGGTTATTGAAGGAACACCGTGGATTTTAGTCAGTAAAAGTCTGACAGTCCCTCCCACCCTGCCCGGGGTGGGAGGACTTATTTGATAATTTTACCACGTTAAAAAAAAAGTGTTTTGTTTAATTTCATTTATTTTATTAAAGATTTTAAAATACAAAGATTTTAATTTTTATTAAATAAAAAATATTATGTATAATGTTATTTCATTTTTAATGTCATTAAAACTTTTTAATATATTTTTCTATGATGTTGTATCGTACATAACTTATAAAATAATAAAATTTACTATACATTATTGATACAGGAGAGACGTAAGTACCGTAATACTATAAGATATCTAGTAAAGCTTCAAAGTTAAAGAACCTTAAGTCCGATAATACAGCCTTAAGGAACTATATTTGTTAAAAAAATATCTCAATATAATAGCTTAAGTACCCATCATAATCATACTTTTTATTCGACAATGATACGATAATTACTTTTTATACTCTGTCGATTTTAATGTCAAATTTTGGGTATGGACATCTTTAATGAGCTCTACTGAATACTTTATAAAATGTGACTTAAGGCCCTTCACCTTTCACCTACAGAATTGATGCTAATTGCACTTCATTCAACATGTGAAGCCTAGATTGCGCATGTTTTTTAATTTTAATAGAAAGGTGCGATAAATCGTCGATACCTGTATCAGTCCATGCAGATTCACCGCCTCCGAACAGAAGACAAGGAAAACAAAACAATTTGTTCGTTTCATCACAACCACACAACCATGGCGTCTTCGTATACTGTTCAATTTTAAAAACACGAGTGTATTTTTTCGTTTTCGTACCACATTGTTGTGATAACAGAATTTGAGGACGAGGTGGCCCCTTCCTTTTTAACTCGAGTCGTACCTCTATTGTCTTATCACAGTTCTTTATAAAACTCACATTGTACACTTCCATTTTTACACTGAACTAGGTACTTTTACTGTCCGTGACAATATACCTGCTTTATAATTTTGAAGAAATGAATGAATGTAAATAATAACAACAACGAAATGCCAATGACGCGCGCGCGCTTAGAAGCACTTGTTTATGTTTTGAAAAATAATAAAACTGGCAACAGCGCGCATCGGAACGAAGCGAAGATGCAGTGATTCCCGCCACCCAGCGGCTGATACGGTTTGACAACGTCGCGTGGAGCGCCGCTCCAATTGTGACTATTTCCGAGTACAAATCTTCTGTTTCACGGTTTGCACTTTAGCGAAATTTCTCTTTCGCACTTATAGAATTTAGTACTGACATTTGTAAACAATTCAGAGTCATAGGAGCGCATTACTGAGCGCTCCACTCAGTCCACTCGTTGTGAAATGCTACTCAAATGTTGTTTATAGTGTTAAACTTAGAGGAAAGTTTATGGTAGGTTGTCGATTTTATTTAAAGAAATAAATATTATTAGGTAATAGTAAAACTACTTAATACTAAAACTTTAATAAATAATTTTGTAATTTTGAGGGTGGGAGTTCACTGCACCAGCGCTCCTTAGGACCAGCCGCCTCTGACCACTACCCCTATCCTACCGATACCCTACCACTACCGTACCATACCCTACCTGCTTGCGCAAGTTTTATTTAGTTTATAACTTTCTACTATCATATATCCGAACGCATCTTACATATTAGAATATACAGATTCATATTTGACCGCGGTTTTTGAGTTGACCAACCATATTCCTTCTCTCCTATCCAATTCTCACAAATCAGAGAAGAAATGCTCATCGCACGCGCCGCTGATTGGCGCATTCAACGCCGGCCAATCGCCGTACAGATGCTTGCAGATGCAAGAAAAAGGTATAATTACCTCCGCAATATTGTGTCTCGGAGTCTTCATCGAAAAATCCCGCCGTGAAGTTACCACGCGAAGATCACCCCGCGCCTTGCTGAGATAATTGACCGCTAATATATCTATATATCTAAAAACTATCAACTATTCGTGTTGGCCATACACGCGTGTGACGAAATAAAGACCAAAGTGAAAGAGTTCCGCAACTAAGAGGAAAGAGATACAACCCACGTGCACCTTCTTCTCAAGCGAACCAGCTCAAGATATCCAAGTAAGTCCTATTTTCCTACCCCCCTGGTCGGCTCAATACCGTGTGGTCAATATTTCACCGCTCAAATTTATTTTCCCGCCACGGTCCTTCGAGAACTTTCCAACACTACCCCTACCCTACCCTTTCTTACTTTTTTTTTTCTTAAGAACGTTCTCCTGACAAAACCAAACACAACAAAAAAAAAGAATCAGCACCGTTTTCGTGTTTTGCGCTTAGCAACACATTTAAAGATTCATTTTTATTATATACTCGTAGATTAGTAATTATATTCCATTATGGGAAAGACTTACAATTATAGAAGTTAGTTACAGAAATCCACTTACAAACTACGTTAGTACTTATATTGTATGAATTCTCTTTATGAGGGCTTTCATCATGCCTGTCAGCTATAATTCTCAGAAGGCTGTTGGGCCTGTCCCTCAATATGGCCTTCTAAATTTTTTGCGTATTACAAGTTGCAGCGCTGTCTACTCTTTGTTTTTTCTGCGTGTGAAAATCATCGAATGACTTCTCCTGCTCTGGATTAAGCGGAAGGGAGTGTCAGACTTCTATTGACTAAAAACCCACCCTGTTCCTTCAGCTGCCCTTAAGTTCCGGGGCCGCGGTATATCGTTAGAACATTCCCGCAACCCCGGCAGGTAATGGCCTTACGGGGCCCTGTCACTGGTGCTGACAGCTCTTTGAGGCGCGCGTGAAACAACGCGCCGCCAACGCTGTCCACTCTGGCTTGTGCAAACATTGCTGATGCGCTGCATTATCGAGGCGTCGCAACAGCGCCTATGTAGGCCTATGTGAAATAGAATATTTTTTGTTGTCAGTGGTGCACTCGTGCGTAGTGCTGCACGCGCTGCAGACGCTGCCGCTGGGCGCGCGCGCCGTGCACGCCGAGCTCGCGCGCCTGCTCGACCAACACGCTGGCGAGCCCCTGAACCTGCCTGAACACGTGCTCGAGGACATCAAGGGTAAACTATACATCACATCCTCACATCACATTTAAGGAATAGAAGTCCCTGCTGGAGCCCGTGTTTCGCGATAGCTATAACCTGAGAGTCTTTAAGTCAAGAGTGAATAGGTTACTTCTAGGTAAGCGTGCTCCATCTTCGACCACATCATCACTTATCATCAGGTGAGATGGTTGTCAAACGCGAGCCTATAATAAAAAATACTATCATTTTCGTCCAGCGAGACATATTCCTAATGATTACTGATAAGATTTTTGAGTGATTTTGCTATTCCTTCATTAGCTTTAAGATATACGCTATTAGATATGCTAAGTAAAACCTTTGGAATTTTAATTTAAATTATGCATAATTGCTAAAATATTTGAGAGAATTTTCTATCACCAGTTGTATCTCGCCCTAGCTAATTCGTTGAGCTCTTGCTGTTGGGGTTATTAAAAGTATGATCTACCACTTCTAACTTTATTTTAATTAATTAATTTATCACAGAAACTATGGGGAATAATAAACAGGCTGATGTGACACAGACTACAACAACTATAGCATGGCATTTGATAAGATGGACCACGATTCCATCATAAAGAAACTGAGAAACTAGTTAGGTATTCGTGGAAACCTGCTAAGGATCACCTCAGCAGGTTTCCACGAATACCTAGTGTAAGAAGAGAACCAGCTCTTCTTACATTGATAACAGGTCACAAATCAGTAATAATAAATAACTACATGTCTAGCTGGGTAAATATGCCTAGTGGAGTGCCTCAGGGTTCATTACTTCGGACCTTTCTTACTTTTAGTCTATGTGAACATTAACATAATCTTTATTTAGTAAACATAATGGGTAAATTTCAAAATTAAATGGACGAGAAATTCGTTCGTAGTTTGAATTTATCCAAACATTTTTTTTTTGTTTATCACATGAAAATTATAGCCACTATTACATCGCTTGATGATATGCTAACACTTCAGATTGATCTGTCAGCTTGAAGAGTATTCTAGTGCTAAAAGAAGTTTTTTAATTACACTTTTAAACGTACGGTCCGGACTTAGACTTTGTAGGGCAAACTCTTGCAAAAGTGCCATGTAATTTGTGACTTGGTCGTTTATCTATACAACGTGTAACGGAAACCCCATATCAATCCAAAAGGACTGAAGACAACATCTGGTATGAAGTCTCTATGCACAGTTTCAGCACAAAATAAGTGACTCAAAGAATTGATACCAAATTATCGGTTTCATATGTTTCTTGAATACCAATCATAACAAACGTATCACAATTCACAGCACTACGAGGGTCAATAACTTTCCACGTCACTTGCCTATAATACGGCAATTCTCTTCAATCTTCTTAATTTGAAAAATTCAGTCTCTGGTATCAATGTATTGAAATTTCTAATTCGTTCCACACATGAAGACATAGGATTACCAAACCCTTGTCATATCGTTTGTTATTATCCAAAGAAGCCGTGCACTTGGTATGTATATACCCTTTAAATTACACGTTGTATAGTAAGTTATTTTTTGATACACACATTGATGCCATTGTCAAAAAAAATACTTTTAAACTGCTTTGTTTTATAATGCGCTTCTCGTAAGTGCTAAAGAGCACATTTGTATAAAACAGTGTTACGAACACGGATCTTATTTGGGACAACAGGATTTAATAATAAGATCATTTATTTCGGGCTTTGCACCCATAAAAACCATATACATTAATACCTTAAAAATAGACGCTACCTAATTGACATAAAATTAAAAGAAATCAAATATAATTAAATACGTCACAATAGCTTAATTTACATAGTTAAAAATAAACATTCATAATATATTCATTTACATACCTATGTCATTTAAGACTTAATCACGATTTAACATTAAGAATGAAAAAGTTAATCACGATTAATGATTAATAAATTTCAATCTTTAATCGGCGATGTGTCTACCTAAGTATTGAACTTCTCAATATTGTATTTTAAATGTGTCAGCTATTGTCGATTATAATAATATAACATCTAAATAAGTGGGGGTTAAGTTTACATTTGATATATTCATATGTATTATTATATTGACATATTTATCGACTCAGGAAGACCTTTATCGGAATCCTCCATGATTCACTTATTTCACTAAACACGAAGTCTCAAATTTATCTTCTAATATTATTTAATGAAATTAACAAAAAGACAAAATAAAAGTCACTCGCACTGTATTACGACTGATAATTATATTATAACTAATCAAGTTAAAAAAATAACTGTAGATTGCGTCGGTAATTAGCGATTCGCCGAGCGTGTGGTGCGTTGGCGGTCCTTTTTTGTTCCAACGCAAAATCTAAATGGCTGCCTCGCTCCCCCCGGCGTGTCGTTCCGCCAGAATGACAGCTCACATCAGCCGTCATTCTATTCCGACGTCATAGACAACAACTTTTATGTGTTGCACCTTCACGGCCGGACTGACACTCGACCGTCCTCGGGCGTAGATCTAACGTTGTCCTAAAACAGGCAATTACATTATTTGGCTTTCTGCTCGTCCAGCCTGACAACAGCACAACACTAATTCGAACATACTTCATACGCAAATGAGAGCATGTATCCCTTCGACCATCACAAGTAATGGACCGGATGACATCTCACAAGACCATTATGTTACCCAGACACCGGACCGGACGAGTATGTCCTGTTGACCAGCTTCAATACGTGGACCGGACAGCACTATCCCTTCGACCGGGCCGCAGACTGGGTCTAGACAAGTGTGTTCCCTCGACCAGCCGCAATGGCATGGACCGGACGGCACTGTCCTTTCGACCGATTCACAAACAGGGTCTAGACAAGTGTGTCCTTTCGACCAGCCGCACTGGCATGGGCCGGACGGCACTGTCCTTTCGACCGATTCACAGACAGAGTCTAGACAAGTGTGTCCCTCCGACCAGCCGAAATGGCATGGACCGGACGGACTGTCCTTTCGACCGATTCACAGACAGGGTCTAGACAAGTGTGTCCCTTCGACCAGCCGCAATGGCATGGACCGGACGGCACCGTCCTTCGACCGACTCATTATCAAACTTTAATTACCAAAAAACATGGACCGGACGAGCATGTCCCTTGGACCAGCCGTAAAAGTAGCATGGACCGGACGACGCTGTCCTTACGACCAGTTTCATCACAACATTTTCAATACGAAGGAACTAAAACGTTACATACCCATCGGCTACGAACAATCTTGCTCATTTTGAATTTCGACTTCACATTGTACATCTAGTGTGTCGGGATCAGAGTACACACTGAGTGTATCCGACCCGGCAGTAAGGGTTAGCTGAGGCAGTGTCTGAGTCTGTGCCTCCCTGAATTGGGCTTCGCGGTAACATTACATAACTACTGGATTGTAATTGCTCCGGATCATACGTCGCCATTTCGGCGTCCTCATCGTTCAACAGACTGGTAGTGATTTCAAGTAAACCGGCATGTCCCTGAGGTACTGCACGCAGATTCTCGTGAGCGTATATAAATACGCTCACGAGAATCTGCGTGCAGTAGTGGTTCACACCGCACTTATAAAAGTGCGGTGTGAACCACTGACGCTTTTTAGTTCATACCGATTATTCTCTAATACGGAGATTATAACGAACGGTCCCCTAAACTTCCTATCGAGTTTAGTTTGGTTTCTTTCGCTATTCCTGATAAAAACAAAATCACCCTGAGCTGAATGGTTTAATGTTAGCACGACCACGGTTAAAGCTTAGAGTGTCCGCCGCAGATGCCTTTTGGATATTTTCCGACGCATTTTCTCGAATATACTCTAAATCTAAACGGTTATTCCGCTCATTGGAATGTAAAGATATCTGGGACATACCTAATGATTCTGCACGTATCCCAAACATCAGTTCCGTAAGTGAGTACTTAGTAACAGCCGATTTTGTACTATTGAGTGCTAGTTGGATATTGCCTAACTCATTGCGCCATGTCTTATTAGGGTCGTTTTCGACTATCGTGAGCAAACTTTTTAGTGTTCGCATAACTCGCTCAACTTGTCCGTTAGCCCTGCTCGAACCGGTTGCAATAAAATGCAGATCAATTTTGTTCGTTTATTGGTCGCTCTTACCACTAAGTTTCCCGGTAAAGTCTATATGGATTGTGTGCCATGGCACAGATAGTTTCGGAATCGAGTGCAACTGAACGGGTTGAGCACCCGATGGTCCTTTCGACGCTTTGCAAACTATACACGAATCAATAAACTTACGCACGCATTTGGACATTTGTGGAAACCAGTATTATTCATACAGTTTATCTAGCGTTTATCCACTACCAAGGTGTTGAATTTCGTTATGAACATGGTGAATAAGTGTCCAAATCAGAGAGCGTGGGACAACTGGTAACCATGAAATAGTTTTGTTGCGCCCAACTTTTCTATACAGAATACCATTTCTAACATCGTACGTATGTGCTAATGCTTCCGGAAAGTCATTGTTATTATGTTTAGTGATCAAGTCTTGGATCTCACTATCGCGTTTTTGTTCAACCAAAAGCCATCCTTGATGTAACTCAACAAACTGCACACGTTTAGTAGCAGGGGTTTGGGACGAAGGTGCACCATCACCCGACCGGAGATTACGGGAAAAGAAGTCAGCATGTTCCATACCACGGCCTTCACGATATATGATCTCAAAGTCGTAAGCTTGTAGGAAAGCCCACCAACGATGTACGCGAGGTGTCAGATCAATTTTGGATTTTGATGCTTTGAGTGAATTGCAATCAGTGTATACTACAAAATGTCGGCCGTACAAATAATGCCGAAAATGTTCTACCGCTCGTACGACAGCCAAGGTCTCTAATTCGCACGAGTGATAGCGAGATTCTACCTCAGATGTGCGCCGGCTAAAGTACTCAACAACGTGGGGTAAGTTATTTTTTCTTTGTATCAGGATTGCCCCATAACCTTCAGCACTCGCGTCTGTGTGCAACTCGACCGGCAATTCAGGATTAAAGATCGTTAAGACTGGTTCTGAAGTTAGTATTTTAATTACATTTCTACGGATACCCTCATGTTTGTCAGTCCAATTAATAGGTCCTTTTAGTTTAGTTAAAAGGTACAACGGTCCAACAACATTAGTAAACCCAGGTATAAATTTTCTAAAATATGACGAGAGCCCGGGAAACTGACGAACCTGCGTAGCTGTACGTGGTGGTAGAGCTTCAACGAATGCCTGAATTTTACGGGAATAGGGTCTAATTTCACCGGACTGCAAAGAATAGCCAAGATAGTCTACTTTTTGTTTCATGAATCTGCACTTCTTAAGGTTAAATGAAAAGCCTGCTGCAGTCAGGGCTTCTAAGACCTTATCCAGGAGCTCCAGACCCTGCGAAATATTAGAGGAATAACACAGAACATCATCCATATAGATAAGAGGCATTAAGGTGTTGCAGTGCTTTTGTGATACATCGAAGGTGCATTGCGTAAACCAAAAGGCATCGCGAGATACTCGTATTGGCCCTCCGGAGTCACAAATGCAGTCAGCTGAATTGAATCAGGGTGGATTAATATTTGGTGGAATCCGCTGGCCATGTCTAATGAAGAAAAGTAGTTGGCACCACTGAGCTGGTCTATCTGCTCCTCGATGCGAGGTAAGGGATAGTGTTCGGGTTGTATGTTGGAATTGAGTTCACGATAATCTACGCACATTCTATCGCTATTGTCCTTTTTCTTAACAAGGAGTATCGGACTCGCAAAAGGGGAAGAACTCTCACGAATGATACCAGCTTCTAATAATAGTTGTATTTTTTCGCGGACTATTTGCTTCTGTATAGGTGTTAGTCTATAAGGCGACCTCCGAACTATTTTATGAGGATCTATCAATTTAATGCTGAATTGTCCTGTAGTACCGCGCCTAGTAGGTATACCGTCTATGAAATAATCTGAATATTTACTAATTATTTTTGACAGCAACATTTTATCTTGTCCTTCTAAGTCAGTGTCGATTAAAGCAATATCAAACCCTACAGATTTTGTTTCGCACAAGTTACTTTGCTCTTTGGTTTTAAATGAGAGTTTGTCATTATAGATTGTCACACAAAGTCCTTTATCTAATACTAGCGACCCGCCCCGGCTTCGCACGGGTGCAATGTTAATAATAAAATAAATACTATAGAATGTCTTTATATACAACGTTGACAGCCTTTTTGTCATTCGAAAATACATACATGTTCTCTTTAGTAGTTACTCTTGTAGGTGCGACATATAATTGACCATGGGATCATTCAACGCTCAAATCTAAGCCTGCAACGTTGAATATTTGACCCTGGGATTCGTTAATGGTCATTGCAAAAGATATCTTTAACGGAATTTGTAGACGTTTATACTAGAACGGTAAATCCGACGGTATCAGATGAATTCGGGGAATCAATACATCTTCCGATGAGTATTGTGCACTCTATTATGAAAGTTTTAGTGATTTTACCAGCAAAGGCGTGCCATTGCAAAGTTTAGGTGGATTCAAGTTTCTTAATAAAATAACAGGACAACCTACTTTTAACACCATTTTATGAGGAGGGAGTCCAGATGGTTCAAAGAATTAAGAAATACTATAGGATTTTTTTCAAAAGTTCTTCCAAATCCAGAACAGTATCAACCGAGTAGTATATTTGCGTCGGTGCATCAATGTTTGAAAGAATCAAGTTATTTACCTTATCATACTTGTTCGTTAGTGGGTGATAGAATTGCTCTTTCTACCAAGATGACCAAGATATAGCCTTACAACTTATGTTATCAATGTCGGTATAGACATTCTTGATCAACTCTTGGAGGTTGTCTATCAAAAAACAAAGGTTTTCTAGTTTAATCCTTCCATCAATTTGTGTTAACTCTCCATTGCCAACTTTTAGCAGCATCTCTGAAAAAGCCTGTTCTCACGTGAAGACAACGAAACCCACCCGGGAAATTTTTGAGGCTGTGTATCGGGCGGCCGATACAATCAGGGGGTTTGTGTGTGTTTTTAGCACAGGCGAAGTAACGCACTGAATGGCGTTTCAACACTTGCTTTATGGTCGGGATTTTGAGGTCCAAGTGGAGATACTCGTTCCTCAAGTACCAGGGCGCGCCCGTGGCCTTTCGGAGAAATCGGTTTTGAATGACTTGCATCCTATGGATCTGAGCCGAACTGGATTGAGTAAACACCGGACAGGCGTATGTCAATATAGGGCGTATGCACGTGGTAAAAATGCGTAGTTTGCATTTTAGGGAGAGTTTGCTGTGTGCATTCAGCATGCTATGTAACCTACCGAGAGCAAAAGCGTCTCGCGAGCGAACCGACTTTATATGCTCTCTGTTTTGGTCTAGGATCACTCCTAGCACGGCCTGCGACGCCCTATTTCGCCGGCACCGCGCCGCAACCGCTATGTCCTTGCATTTTAAATCTGTAATATCTTCGAAACTATTTATTTAAATTATATGCTGTAAAGGGCAATATTGATCTATAATAAATGCACAATGTATTTATGTTATTTAATTGGATAAGGATTAATGATGTATTGCTTAAAATTGCTTCGTAAAATATGCTCGTATTTCTCGTAAAAAGTAAAGGATAAAAATGGATCTTGTGGGTTACCTATAAGAGATAGACATATACCATCGCGGACTTTTTTGTTGACCTTTTTAAGGTGTACAATACTGTAGTACATTATTTTGATCTATCTCGTAGGGTTCAGCCAGTCTTTGTAATGAAAGCGCAAAAAAATGTGTTTATTTGCGACATCACATTAAAAACCTCAAAAATCATCAGTGTTCCTCTACTATATTATGCATGTTATATACTTAAAAACCTTCCTATTGAATCACTCCTATTAAAAAAACTGCATCGAAATCCGTTGCGTAGTTTTAAAGATTTAAGCATACATACATGTGCAGGGACAGAGAAAGCGACTTTGTTTTATACTATGTAGTGATATCTCTACCTACAATAATTGACATGGAAATTACTGAATCAGGTACGATGTGAAATATAAGGTCAACCGAGACATCTCCAATTTTTACAGTACTTAGAATTTGGGAAGTGCATTGTACGTCATCACCTCCGATACCAGTAAGATAAACTAGATTATTGCGTACAGTACCCGTAAACCGAGAGCTAAAACTTTTAGTTAAAAGCGAGCAAGATGATCCGCTATCGAATAAGAATGGAAATCTCTCACCAGCTGATGTCTCTAACGTAGATCTAGAAAGTTGATGATCACAAAGGTTGACTTTCTTGCTCTCAGACCTGCCTCCATTCTTCTTCTCTGGACAAGCTGGAGATGTGTGACCAGGTTTCTCACACGTGGAGCAGGATATGGGCGGCTTGTCTTGATTATTAATTGTTGAGCTTGTTGGATCTTGGGACTTCACTGATTTGGTGTCCTGTTGCTTCCTACAGTCGACTTGTCGGTGTCCTGACAGGCCACACCAATGACACTTTCCAGGGAATCTATAATCTGTCAATCGAGGTCGCTTAGAATCGGGGTCTTGATTTCCATCACTGGTGTCCAACCGTCGCTTTAGTGATATGCCGTTAAGAATCCGAAATAATTGGGCACGAGTAGTTATCACATGTGCAACTAACTCTACGTATCAAATTATCCTTTTGGCATAGCACTGACATAACAAAACCAGTAATAACGTCCTCAGGTAAGTCAGTGTTTGGTATCCGCTCGATCAAGTTCCATAAGCGCATTGCAGACTCTGTTGCGGTTTCTTTGACGCTTATTTGAAATCGTAAAATGTCATCGAAATGATCCTGCATTAGTTTAGGCTTAGCAAATCTAGCTAGCAACGTTTCTTTATCAGCACCCCATGTTAATTCCTTGAGGTTTAATGTAGTCAAGTGAGTCGCTGCGCGACCTTTAAGGGCCTTAGTAAGTGCCATTAGTAGATTCTCGCCAAAAAGGTTTTTCTCTTTTTTCTTGCACGATAACTTCAGTGACATTACACCAGCCTTCAATATTGGCTTCGGAATCATCAGGATCAAATTCGATTAGTTTTATAGTGTTAGTACTCACAGGAGTTGATGGTTGTGACATTGCAAATATCCGGGCGAACATCGCCTCCATATTCGACAGTATTTTCGTCGCAGAGACGATTTCTGCAGGTTGCGTGTTCCCTGTTTGTTGCTCGTGGGATCCCACTTCTGATATCGACTCAGGAAGACCTTTATCAGAATCCTCCATGATTCACTTATTTCACTAAACACGAAGTCTCAAATTTATCTTCTAATATTATTTAATGAAATTAACAAAAAGACAAAATTAAATTCACTCGCACTGTATTACGACTGATAATTATGTTGTAACTAATCAACTTGAAAAAATAACTGTAGATTGCGTCGGTAATTAGCGATTCGTCGAGCGTGTGGTGCGTTGGCGGTCCTTTTTTGTTCCAACGCAAAATCTAAATGGCCGCCTCGCTCCCCCCGGCGTGACGTTCTGCCAGAATGATACAGCTCACATCAGCCGTCATTCTATTCCGACGTCATAGACAACAACTTTTATGTGTTGCGCCTTCATAATAATAAGTCTGCAAAATAATACCTATTGTTAATCTAACCATAACAATCGTGAATTAAATTAGAGACCAACAATTTACAATTAACTAAATAAATCGAGATGACGATTTATTCTTTTAATCTGAATTAAATTAATCGATTAATTAAACTAATGCAAACATTTACAGCAGCTATAACTTGGGGCTTTTAAATCAAGAATGAATAAGTTACTTCTATAGGTAAATGTGCTTTATCTGTGACACTGACGACATCAGCGCATCATGGTAAATTCGAGCCTATCAACAATTAATAATGATAACACTATTTTTTCTCCATTTAATTTTTTTAAGTACTCTTTATTAAATAATTAGGCGTCATGCTGGTAGAATCTTAACTTTTTGATATTCATGTCTTTGCCGTTTATAATTTGTTCGTGGTAGGTGCCAAAAGCTGGTGTGTGAAACGTCGTTTTAGATAGAACATCCTCATTAGAGCCAAAATTTGGACTTTAAAATAAACCAGGATTTCCATTCTATTTGTGATAACTAGACGGGTGATTGTGTTTAAGTCAATTTAATTTTCGTTCTTGAAAATCTTTCATTTCGGTGATAAATTAATCAACTATCAAGTTCATTAATAGCTTGTGGTTTAACAATTCACATGAGTTGTTTTGTAATAAAGGTTCTATTTGAAAAGCTTTATCCAATAGTGTATATCTTATGGTTATAGATATTTGGTGCAGATTCCTATATTCGATGGTTCTCATTCATGTTCGGATTTTTTTTTTAAAGATAACTAGCAATGTGGGTAGAATTCACATTACTAGCAATCTTGTTAACCCCTCTAACTAAGTTAAATATGCTTGTCTGGAATAGGTTCACGGTAATCGTGTAATGGGTGGGGTTCGAACTCATGACCTCTCAATCTCAAGTCCGACACGTTATCAATTAGGCAATCCGCGAGTTGACAACTTTGCAAAAATTGATTGAAACGCTTCACGTGTACTCGTAAAATAATATTTAATTTATTACTTAACCTTTCAATTAAAATATACGCATATTTTTAATTTATTAAAAAACTATGGTCTAAATCGTGGCATTGTGGTCACGTGACTACGTATGACGTCATTGTTCAAAAAACAACTTTCCCGGCATTTGGCACATAAATGTACTTTGGGTATTTTATGATGTTATACTCTATTATGAACGGGAAAAATGATTATCAGTGCTGTGTAGTACCTTGTTGTGGGAATACTACTATTAAAACGCCCACGAAACTATTTATTGATGTCCCTTTAAAAGAGATATTCGCAAGAAGTGGTTAGAACTTGCTCGAATTAATGCAAAAATTTATCAGCCGAATCAAATTTATTTTTTGTGAAGATTTTTTCGAAGTAAGTAAAAAATAAGATATGGCAAATGTAAAGTTAGCACTATACTTACACAGAAGTTTTAACATTTCTGTATTCAGAAGAACAAAGGTTAGAGTTCGTGGCAAAATAGTTCGCCACCATAGCGTCTGCTTTAGGCAAGTTTATACCTTGCTTTTATAAATCCTTGCTCCATCTTTAAATTTTCACATCATCAAAACAATATGTTTTGTCTTACGCACCAACCAAAGATAACCGGTCAGCTGTCAAAATATGAAAATATTGAACGATGACGTCACGTTTTCTGATTGGTGTTTCTAATCACGTGACTCACAGATAAAAACTCTCATTTTTCTCTAGGGAAAATAAAATAAATTAATAATATTTTTTTCTTCATTTGTACTATTGTATGCGCTGTTGAGTGAGGCGCACACAGCTTGGATGTATGTTTGTAATGAAAGTCACTGATAGCCAACTAAAATGATATACTATATTGATAACTGAACTATCGCGTAACTATGCTAAAATGTATGAAAAGTGAATGATTGCTAGTGAGTACAACTGTGTATGAATCTTGAACGAGTACTGACGCGTAACAATATAATTTGTGATTGATCGGTGCGATATCTTGAGTTTCCAAGTCAGATGCAGTTTTTATTTCTGAGTATCGTTGTTTATGTGAAAAAACAGTGAAGTCTTCGCCTTTGATGACGCAATCTGAGTCCAGTGCTATGACCCCGGCCTGTGCGACTTGAAATGCTGTAATCTGATGCTCACATATTACACGGAGTGCGCACTGGCCGCAATAATAATAGAGGTATGTATTAGTTTTCCATAACTCCATCCAATTATTACGACATGTTGAAATGTTTGTAAGGCAGGTGTTTGTGCTCTTATTTTTGATACACAGGCTATCTTCTGACTTGAACTGGAAAATAGGTTTGAGGGAGTGACAGAGACGACTAGATTCATCGTACTGGATACACTGTTGTATGTCTCTTTCCGTCATAGCCAGATATGTATCTTTGCGTAAATTAATTGCGATGTAATTTGATATCGGTACGACAGCGATTGTAGTGGTTCCACGTTGTTGTGGTATTGAAATCAGCTGATAAAGGTCATAACTTTCTCTGCTAACAAGTGGTATTGTAATTTCAAATAAAAGGTACTGCTCTGTTACTCTTGCTTTGACCTTCAAAAGATGGTAAATTTTTGGTAGTTCAGTCTGTATGTTTTCTATCGGTAGGGATAGCTCTCGCGATAATTGCCCAGCGATAAAGTAGAGTTGATCTCGTAACTGCTTTGGCGAGAGTAAATGAACATTGAACATCCCATGATGAATATCTGTTATGGTGTCGATCATAGTGTCTTGTATAGACTTTAGCTTTGCCAGCATATTTGTTGCAATTATTGTGGAAAGTGCTAGCTCGTTCATTTTTTCTTGTTCTTGTAGATTTTTGTTCAAAGTATTGGTGGCCTTTGCTAGATTGTTCAGATGTTGATTGATGACCTTATGTTGACGGTTCATCGATTCTTCTGTTCGTTTGAGTAAGTTGTATTCGGCCTCCACTACTGAGGTCTGATTTTTCCACAAGAGTGCTAAGTGATGTTCGTTTTCCTTTATGAGTGATATGTCTTGTTGAGTAACATTCCATTGTAATATTTGAGTTCGTCATGAGAGTGACGTAGTTGCAGGAGAATGATGTCACATAGTGCCTTGTTTGTTTTTTTTTTTTTTAAATTGAAATTGAAAACCATTTATTCGGTTATAAACACACACAACAACAGAAAATTAAAAACATAAAAATAAAAAAACATAAAAAAAATTACATTAAGAATTTCGCTGAGCATGTCTACACCGAAAGGGTTACCAACTCAGCATTTGCTGGGCGAAAGACACCCAGCGCTGGTTTTCAGTTGGCACCCCGCAGTGACACACGGACGAGGGTAAATAAACTAATATTAATTAATGTGTAGTGTATTAAATACATAAATAAAACAAAAATTGTAACGTTTAATATCGTGCTACGTGCTAAAAATAAAAAATAAAAAGAAATAAAAACCTTTAAATTGTAATTTGAAACTCGCCACCAAAAAGCGCGTTAGTTGCCTAGTATCAAACTGCCCGCCAAAGGAAAAAAAAATAAATAATAACAAAAAAGTGACAAGAAAAGTTATTAATGAAATACGATTTTTTATTAAAACTAGATAAAATAAAATTGATCAAATAAATTTTACAACAGGTGTTGAGATTTCAAATAACTGCCCTAATACTAAGTTTGTCAAATAAAATTGAGTAATTAATTATCTTATTAGAATAGAATTACCTATAGCATATTGTAACTAAATAAATGATTTGTCAATATTTATATTATTAAAATTAATTTGCGACTGAAGGACAAATTTCTTAAGACTTTTCTTAAAAGTATTTAAATTCTTTAAGTCCCTAATTGGTGGGGGAATATTATTCCAGCACTTGGAGGCTGCGTTTCTGTTTCACACACGCCGTTTATTTGTTTTAGGTATTTCTCGAATGCTGCCGCTCCCTCCCAATACGGGTTCATGTCGTAATACACGATGAGTTTCCATTTGTCGCGAATAAACTGCATGCTTGATATTCGGTCAAAATAAAGTGCTTTATGTATTGCTGTCATCGTATATGGAGATACTGACTGCTCGTGACCATATACTGATACCATGAAGAAAAATAGTGTGATGAGAGTAGCCATGAAATTAGACCCCATTCGAGGTTTTCCTTTTGTTTTGTTGTCCTTTGTCTTGACATTCGGCTGATCTAAATCCCCGGTCTGATCTGAGGTTGAAATTGATTTAGGGTTAGAGACCAGCACAGATAATTTAATCACTGAGCGCTTGATGATTCCGTTTCTTGTTTTCAGGGTGACAACCCTGACCAGTCCATCGGAACCGGGATGTAGCTCGGTGACTCTGCCTAGAGCCCATCTTCCCGCGGGGAGGTTAGGCTCGTGAATGATAACAACGTCGTCAACTTTAACGTTTTCTTGAGGTCTGTGCCATTTGCTTCTAGTTGTAAGTTGGGCAAGGTATTCAGACTGCCACCTTTTCCAAATATCTTCGAACAGTTTCTGAGTTCTCGTCCACCTTGTTCTGTCATCTTGTTCGGTGTCCAAGATAGTAGAGGGCCGCTGCTCATAAAATGTGACGGTGTCAGATAATTTAAATCATCTGGATCTTCTGTGATTGCGCACAGCGGCTGACTGTTGAGACAAGCTTCGAGTTGGGCCAGTAAAGTACTGAAATCCTCGAACGCGAGTTTCTGCTCACCAACAACACGTCGAAGATGATGTTTCAGGCTTTTTACCGCCGCCTCCCATAGGCCTCCTGCGCTCGGCCAAGCGGGAGCGTTGAAATGCCACTGGATTCCCATCTCATTGATCTCTGTTTGGAATTCAACGTTGAATGTTTTGCGAAGTTCTGCTAGTTCTTGCTGCATTACTTTATTAGCCCCTACGAAATTGGTGCCATTATCGCTGTATATGTGATGAGGTTTACCCCGACGTGAAGACATGCGTTTCAAGGCAGCCAAAAATGCTGTGGAACTCAAATCTGATACGAGTTCGGGGTGTACGGCTTTGGTCACCATGCACACGAATACCGCAATGTATCCCTTGCTCGTCTTGACACCTCGCCCTTTATTGAGTTTCACGTCAACGTATCCTGTGAAGTCTACGCCGGTGTGTTGGAAAGGACGCGAAGGATTGCTCCGAGGTTCAGGTAAGTCCCCCATCATTTGCTTTTGCTTGATCGCTTTATGCTTCTTACAGGTAGTGCATGCATGTAAACGCTTCTTTACAGCTCTGTTTCCATCTAATATCCAATAGCTCTGTCTGATATGTGCGAGTGTAATCCGAGCTCCCCCATGAAACGTGCGAAGGTGGGCTTGGTCGATAATTAGGTCGGTAATGTGACTGCTGTGTGGTATGATGAGAGGATGTTTCCTTTCTTCGTCAATGTTTGCATGCTTGAGTCTGCCTCCCACTCTCAAAAGTCCGTACTTGTCTAGAAATGGATTGAGGCTCAAAATCTTGCTCTTGCAGTGTACTTGTTGTTGTGATCGCAGCTTTCTAATTTCTTCCGAAAATTCCATTTCTTGAACATATTTGATGATCATCTGTTTTGCTGTTGCTAACTCGTTTGCATTCAAGTAAACAGAGCGCTCGCTGTGACGTCGTGTGACACGTAATACCCATGCAAGTACGCGCACGGCGCGTGTCATATTACTGTTTCTATGTAAGAATTATAAGAATTACATTGGTATTCACTTACAATACAATACACTATATTTTTATAAGAAAATATGTAACAAAACTGCGAACAGAATAATAGTTTGGTACCACTAGCACCCTTGCTAAGTTGTTAAAAACAACTTGTGTTAAAGATGCTAGGCCCCAAATTGATCTTAAATTCTTAGCTCTTAGTTTTATACAATAATAATTATAGAAGCACAAATATTTGGTTACACATCATAAATTTAAATAAATTTTACAAAGTAACAAATAAAATAAGATAAAAAAGATTAAATTAAATTAAATTAAATATTGTATTACGATTGATTTAAATTATTAATTAAATTATTTAGATTAATTTAAATATGTTATCTGCATGATAAATATAATCATTTGGATTGTGCGTACTTACGTGTATGTGGATGCGTGAGTTGTTTGTGTATGTAGTGTGTGAGTGAAAGTGTGTTTGTGTGTTGTAGTGTGTGAGCGTGTGTATGTACACTTGTAAGTGAGCGTACACTAGTCTGATTAGCGTGAGCTGAATTGGGACAATAATAAGTGCTCTGTGTCATGATAATTAATGTTGAGTAGCCAATTGGTCAATTCATATTTCAGTTTTGTTTTAGTATGTGAGTAGAAGTTCAGAATTTTGTTGAGTCTATTGTAGAGATGAGGACCTTGATAGCACGGAAATTTCTTTGTAGAGGCGAATTTACATGGGAAGGGTTGACAAACCTGGTCCTTACGTCTTCTAGTAATTTTTTCATAAGTTGTCTTTTGATGTTGTAGGAGAACAGTGTGTAGTACAAATAATTGCCTAACCGTAAGAACTCTGCAATTTTTGTAAAGTTCTTCTGTAGGGAAAAGAACAGGCCGAAAAGTACTGACTTTCAACACTGCTCTTTGAGCTCGTTCTAATTTTAGTAGAGTACTTTTTGGTGCTGCACCCCAAGCACAGACACAATATATTAAAAGGGACTGGCAAAGGGCAAGGTATGTAGATCTGATAACCTTGAATCTGCGACATAACGAAGCGACTTAAAGACGAAAATAAGCTTTCTAATTCTTTTTGTTACTAAGTCTATGTGTGCAGAGAAGGACATGCACTCATCAACTGTCACTCCGAGATATTTAATACTTTGAGTACGTTGAAGTCTGGGGCAGCACAGGTTACAATGCCAGGCATCAAGCACGAATGGGCTACTAAAGAAAAAGAGTCAGCTGGTTGAGTGACATTTCGAAGACTGTAAGTAATTACTTTGGTTTTTTTCCGTGTTGAGTGTGAGTAAGTGGGTGTTTAACCATTGTGTGACAGTGTTGAGACCAGTTTGAGCTGCAGCAAAAGTATCCTGCCAAGTATCGCCAGAGAAAGTAAGAACAGTGTCGTCTGCAAACGCTATGATTTTCCCGTCTTTTAGTTTAAGATTACATAGTTGGTTTACATATATAAGGAATAAAGAAGGTCCAATAACGCTCCCTTGGGGCACTCCGAATGTCACAGGCTGTTCTCCACTAAGATAGTTGTCAATTTTTACAGACTGGTATCTGTTTTTGAGGTAATCTTCTAAGATCTTAAGTGCATGATCACGGATGCCTAGTTTTTCCAGCTTTATTATTAAGTCTGGGATAGAAACTGTGTCGAAGGCCTTTTTTAAGTCTAAGAATATTGATAATACCTTTTTTTTCTTGTCAATGTGTTTAGTAACATAATCTGTAAGCTCGAGCACCGCGTCATTTGTTGATTTGGAGCGCCTAAAACCAAACTGGTTGGGAGAAAGAAGCGACTTGTCCTCCAGATATTTCACAAGCCTATTATTTAACAAGCGTTCTAAAATTTTGGAAATTGAGGGTAGTACGGCGATAGGACGATAATTATTCACACAATATGTGCTACCAGCCTTGTGTATAGGGTGTATGATTGCTTTCTTAAAGTGTAGAGGAAAAGTACCTGTGTTTAGACTGAGATTAAAGATGTGGGTGAGTAGTGGGGTAAGAATGTGTTTATAACGTTTGAGAAATGTCGTGGAAATTTTGTCCCAACCAACCGCGGAATCCGTTTTTAGAGACTTTATTAATTCTTCAACCTCGGTTTCATCGGTGTCTAACATGACAATTGAATCTAAAGGCGGGGATTTGGAGGTAAAATCTTCCAATGAGTTAGGGCTCCCGGAAATACGTGAGAAATTGGCAGCAAGGTCTCTACCCACATCGACAAAAAATTGGTTTACTTTATCCACAGAAAGTTGGGGTGACGTAGAACAATTTAATAGGTTAGAATTGGGTGTTCTTGGCTTTTCTGTATTTGTAACTCTCTTTATTACCTTCCAAATCTTTTTATTGTCATTAGAAGCCTCTCTTAATTCTTCTCTGTAAAAGTCCCGTTTCAGTTTCTTTAGGATTTTGGTGCAGTAATTCCTGTATCTTTTGTACGTTATACTTAGAATAGCATTGTTAGGTGACTGTTTGAGGGATTTATGCATTAAATCTCTGTTTCGCATACAGCGGAGCATACCAGCTGTCATCCACGGTTTCAGTAAACGTTTGGTATTTGGTAGTTTTATAATTGATGTGTGGGTATCAATAAGTCTAATGAGGGTAGTCGTTAAGATATCTGTAGCTTCATTAGCATCAGTTGTTTGATAAATTTCATTAAAGTTAGTTAGGTTAATATTACTATCAAGAGCATTGTAATCTGTTTTTGTAATGGTACTCAAATGTACGTTAACTTTTTTTTTTTGTTTGAGACAAAGTAACACTGGGTTGTGATCAGTAACAGAGGTGTCTATTACTACTGTAAGGGCTGACAAGTTGGACTTAAGCATGACATGATCTAGACAAGTGCTCTCTCTTGTTGGGAGGGTGTGTGCAGCTAGCAGGCCATTTAGAGCTAACAGGTCTAGGTAATCAGAGATTTGGTTGGGGGGTGTACTGGATGCAATGTCGAGATTAATATCGCCTACAATAGCTATGGTCCTATAAGAAGACAAATTTGATAAGAGAGAGTCAAGGGATTGCAGAAAGTTACCAATGTTTGCAAATGAAGGAGATCGGTAAATGCATATTATTGCCTTATCATTACCAATTTTAAGCACTAGACAGCTGGCATCCACCAAGTCTGGTTCTTCGACTGTGTAGTTCGCTATATTTTTAACATTTTTTTTTATGTAGTATGGTTTGTATGACATCATCGCTGTGAGGTTGACGAATAGTGACGTTGCTTTGTTTTGATTTTCGCTCCTCTTGATCCGTGACGTAGACAGGCTTCTCTGATATTGATGACTCATCGATCCCAGGGAGAGATGGCAGTCCGCTCGACCACAGATGATGCTGATTCAGTTGTTGTACTGTGATGCCACGGCTGGCGCAATCAGCTGGGTTGTCAGCTGATTTAATGTAATGCCAATGTCCTGATGGTATCGCTTCTTTGATCTGTTTGACTCTGTTCGCCAGTAATATATCTACAGGACTGCTTAAATGAAAATTTGGATCAGTTAACTTGATATTTTCCAAAAATGTCCATGATTCTGGCTTCATCAATGACTTATTCGACAAATTTTTAATTAAATTGCGCATAATGAATACATTGGTGTCTAATGTATATCACTGCGAATGGCATTGCACGTGATTTGTATTACACATTTGCAATTGTTTTCTTTAGCTCCGACACCGAAAATGACACCCTTGCATCGGCCACGCGGTAATCGTAGCATTTGCGCTGTTTTTTTCCGTAATCAAGGATACTTGTGAACCCTGATCTAGGAGTGCTCGTAAAGTTATCAGAGACCCATCAAATGCTTGTACTTTGATCAGTGCTGTAGTAAGCAGAACTTCTGATAAATCTTCTTGAGACACATGATTGCTGTTGTTGCTTGCCGTTTTTTTGCTATCAGTGGCGGAAGTATCTTGCTGCCCTGATTTGATGTTAGATATCTGTCCTACCCCTTTGCCATAAGCGTCATGCAATAATGTATTATGGTCTGAATTGCAGACACGGCATTTTTTTCTCGACAAACATTTGTCGTTGTGTGCATAGAGACAATTTTTACTTAAATTGTGTTTTGCAACTATTTTTCGCTTTGCATCCGGTTGTAATTCGAGGAATGATTCGCACGAAAACAATTTATGTGTTTGATTGCAATGTGGGCACTTTGATGTGTCCTCATTGACTTTATATAACGAATCTGATCTAGAATTATTATTCTTGTTATGATTTGCGCTGAATGCATTGTATGAATGAAATTTCTTGTTTTTCTGCGTCGATTCAGACTGAGCCGTTTTTGTTATTTCTGACTTGCGACTAGATGCAGTCCAGTGCTTATAAATGCCATGAAAGGCTGGAATTTCGATAGTCGGCATCGTCTTTTCTCTGTATGAAACAGACCACATTTTGAAGTTGATATCTGCTTTCATTTGGTTATAAATGAGTTCGCGCGTATTATATGACATCTCATTTTGCACGTCGGCTTCAATGGACAGACTGTCAATCTCCCAATAAAGTAAATCAACTGCCATCCACCGTGATTCTAACGCCTTTAAGGCGTCTTCAAACTGCCATTTTTCTTTGAGGAGATCCAAATTGATATTTGATGCGGTTCTCTGGAATGCTTCGAAGTTGCTCCTTTGCTTGCGTAACATGATATGATATTGAGTATCAATAACTCCCTCCATATTTAAAAGTGAATGTATAAATACTTCGAGTCACCAAATCTGTGAATGCTGCTGCTGATGTGCTTCGGTGATCTCTTGTATTTTCTGCTGGTTACTGATGATATCAGTGGTCCATGCCCTGCGTACGGTTGATGCGTCTCTTCAATCGGGCTAGCTGTGTCTGACTCTAGAACGCCAACCCAACCGCTTCGCCGCTCCGCAACAAAGAAATACGGACTACTTACCACCTTGAGGCTTGAAGGACCAAAAAGATGTATGCACTGTTGAGTGAGGCGCACACAGCTTGGATGTATGTTTGTAATGAAAGTCACTGATAGCAAACTAAAATGATATACTACACACATCAAAAGTGTCTAGGGATCAACATATATTTTTGCAATAACTTTTCTCCTGATTGATATTAATTAAAATTTTCTTTAAGGATTCATCAAATAAAGTGTTTTCGTTTGTCACAGTAACGATAAACCAAGTCACCTTTGCATTAATAAAGAAATTTGCCATTTTCCTAATTAAGGGATTTTTGACATTTGAACCACTAACATTAAAGTTCGAAAAAAAGACTGAAATAACAGTTTTCTTTAAAATTTATAGGGTAACTTAAACAATTAATAATCCGTGTTTCTACCGCGAACACTAACAACACAAGAACATCGGTTTGGCATACTCAAAATGAGTTCATCCAAATCACGCTGCGGAATGGCCGCCCATGTTCGTTGCAACAACAAAAAAAGGTCTTCTTGCGACTGGATACCCTCCATATTCGGCAGAGCTCTTCTCTGTAGCATATCCCATGCATGCTCAATCGGGTTCAAGTCTGGCGACTGAGCAGGCCAGAGCAGGACATTGATGTTAGCTGCGGCGAGAGTCTGTCTTACAACTCTTGCGGTGTGCGGTCGTGCATTATCATGCATTAACTGAAATAAGGGACCGATTTGCACTTGTAGAGGAACGATGACGTCAGATACAATCGTCTCAGCATAAATTTGAGCGTTGAGGTTGCCTCTGATCCAAATCAACTCAGTTCTTCCGCCGATCCAGATACCCGCCCATACCATGATGGTTCCACCACTATAAGGATGGACTTCCTGGCAGGATTTTAATCGCTGTTGGCGTCCAGGGGTTCTCCAGTGTCGTATACGTCTTGTATCCGGTCTCATACCAAAACGAGACTCATCAGAAAAGCACACGAAACGCCATTGTTCTTCTGCCCAATTTCTGTGTTCAAGAGCCCATTGATATCGAATCCTACGATTGTGCATTGCTATAGGTGGTACCCGTAGCGGTCTTCGGGAATGAAGGTTCACTTCATGCAAGCGGTTTCTGACTGTTTGGTCGCTAATTAAGTTCCCTGAAGAGTGATGAAGCCTCACGGCTAACATCATGGCGGTTGTTGTTGGAGCTCTTCGAGTTAAGATTTGAATGTATCGGTCTTGTCTCCGTGTGGTGCAGCGATACCGTCCTCCATGGCGCTCAGCCACGGTACCAGTGCTTCGGTAACGTGTCCAAAGTCGACTGATAACACTCTGACTTGTATTCAGAGCTAAAGCCACAGTACGTTGCCGGGAACCAGCTTCTATCATTCCCACGGCTCTGAGCATTTCTTCCCTGCTTAAATGACGTCGCCGCTCCATAATAACGTTGGTTTTAATCAGTAGTAGGGAAACAGTAGCACTAATAATGTCTTCAATGCGTTGTATGTTTTTATAGGGAAAATATTGACAGCTGATTTTCATCTTTTACTCGAATTTGATTAACAGTTCCTGTTTCAAATTATGAAATGCACCAAAAAGGCTCCATATAAATTTATAAAATCATAAATTTATTACAAAGCCACATCTCAATCTCAAGAAATCCGCATAAAAATGCTTGATCCCTAGACACTTTTGATGTGTGTATATTGATAACCAGTGATCGGAGTAGGTAGATTGATTTTTGGTACTTGTATCATAAATGCACACAGAAAGATTAACATGGATAAGCCATTTTCCCGGAATGTAATTCCGGTATTTCCGGATTCAATTAAACATTGTTAATGTTGGTAGTGATATTATTCCTACTCAATTCAAAATTTAAAGGAAGGTATAAAAACTAAATTAATTCATTATTTATCTGTTGAATAATAAAAACAATCTAATTCCGATCGAAGCTTTAATTTTTATTTTTTTATTTTTAGCCTTTTATGGCTAGAACTTTTATAGATAGACATAAATTGTTGCACTTAAATTTAAATATTTTCATAGTGGTCATGGTAATTTGCATTAAGGGTAGAATAAATGACGGGGCCCCATAGAGGGCCAATGCCTGCTGGGGTCGTGAGACTGTTCTAAGGATGCACCACGACTCTGAAACGTAAAGGGCATACGAAGGAACAGGTTGATTTTAGTCAGATTTTAGGACCAAAAAAAAAGGGGTAGAATAAAAAAAAAAGATAAAAATCAACATTGTTTATCGTTAAATATGTACATTTTACATTTATTCACATTTTTAATCTTCATCGATTACAATGTCAGCATCCTGGTAATCCTGATCTTTACAATTAAAATATATAACTATGAGTTTCTCTATATTTTAAATTTTCAACCTATTTCTTTTAACATCTAAAATCCATTTATAAATGGAAAAAGACCGTTCTACATCTGACGATGTCAAAGGAGCAAATTTTAAAAAAGGTATTAAATTATGTGCTTCATTTTTTTCAATGGCCTCACTATATTCTCTAAGTGTGTCTAAATCTGGGTTTCGTTCCATAACACATTCGATTTTATTTTTTATATTTTCTGAATTGCACTGATTTATAGCATCTCTGACGTTGTCAAATGCTAAAAGTGAATCTGTCAACGATAAATTATGCTTTTGCAATTCTTTTAAAGACAAATGAATTATAAAATAATTGTCTTTAATAAAATAATAATTAATATAAATCTTCTTTTAAATTTTCTTTTTCTATAATATTTTTTGCCTCTCGAACAGATACCGCATCAGAGCTGCTTAAACAAGATAATACTTCTTTTATTTTTTCAAAGTTTTGAGCGTAATAAAATGCTGCCTCTAACCAAGTGCCCCATCTTGTAACAACTGGTTGGGGAGGTAGCGGCAAATCTGGATATTTTTCTTTTAAAATTTTGACTCTACTTGGGGCTTTCAAAAATACCTTTTTAACATTTGCTATTAAAATGTTAACATCGTGATATTCTAACCTAATTTGCTCAGATACGCGATGAAGAGAGTGCGCCAAACATGTTACGTGCTTCATTTCAGGTAAGTATTGTTTTAAATTTCGTCCTACAGACAGCATATATGCAACGCTATCAGTGCAGAGGACAAGAATGTTACCTACCTTCGATTCAAAAGAATCTTCCCAAAAGTTTTCCAAACATTCTAACACAAATTGCGTGATTGTTTGTCCATTAACTACAGTTAGCATTTTACATGCTACCAAATAAGGTCTAGTCAAATTGCTAGGATGTAATGGTTTTATTAAAAAATGGACTATATAGCGACCTAAAAAGTCTGTCGTTTCATCTAATGATATCCATAGTTTCTCATTTTTATAATTTTGCCGAATCGAATTGATTTTATTCTTAAAAAACTTGTCCAAGTAAACTTTCCGTAACTGTGATTCATCTGGCAGAGTACGATTAGTACACGTACAACAACAGGTACTACACATATATTTTTTAAAGAAATCTTGAAAAGTAGTATTTTTCATCTGAGACCACGGAATATTGCACAAAATGAGAAATTTTATAAGATCGAAATAAAATTCCGCTTCGGGCCGCTCAAACTTTCCCTGGTGTACTGCTCCTTCGATATGTCTTTTAACGTTTCCTTTATTTATGGTTTTCAAATGGCTTTCACATTTTGAACAGTATATTGTACCACTAGCGTGATCGTAAAGTAGTTCGGGATGACCGGATATCCATTTTTCTACAGTTTCAGCCTTGACGTTTGCCATATCTGAACTCTGTTGTAGAGATGGAACCTCGTATATATCACCTAAAACAAAGACATGAAAAAAATACATGTTATTTAGTTTATTTAGCTTACTCCGTTTGTTTTATTTTTCGTGGATCAAATTTAGTCATTGAAATTTCACCCTCTTCCTGTCAACCGATTGATCTAAAATTTGGTATTCGCCTTTGATTCTGGTGACAATACAATTATTTATATTCAATATTATTGTCAATCCAAAATGGCTGCCGCTACAAGATGGCGGACAACTTAGTTTTTTTTCAATTCCATCAATATGGGTATCAAATGAAAGGGCTTGTTACGTAGAATATTTTGTAGAGAAGTAGATAAGGCCTATAGTAATTTATTTTACCAATACATTGCAAGAGGACACAGCACACAGGGCATTCAAATTATATACGGATTCCAGTAAAATGTCGGTTAATAGTAGAGTTAGCTGAATTGCGACTACATTACTAGAATATCATAATTTTGTTTCGCACTAAGCTCACTGGTTCATACTCTATTAAAGATTTAACAATATTAAGACTCATGGTATGTTCAGCAGGTTAAGTGAACAAACACAATACTAAAAATATTCTTATAGTACATCCAAACATGCTTTATACTCCTTGTAACTAGTAAAATATTACTTACCAAAGCTTGGTTTAAATATGTAGATCCAATTGAATAGTGAAAAATCTGAGTCCGTATATTCGAGCCAAATCGTGGTTTAGAGCAGATTCCAGAAGTCAGTATGTACACAAGCCAGGGTCAAGTAACGTTTTCACAACACAGTAACAAACAAAGATGCGCACTCTACGAACCGAAGTAAACGAGTGAGCTACCTGGCATGTCGTCGGCGGGCGTACGCATTGTTCTGATAACCGGTTATTGTACCACCCATGATCCTTTGTTCTGATTGGTCGTTGGGTTTTGTCAAATCGTGACTGTGTGCCGTTAAAAAAAATATGAAGAATAATAAAGAATAATATTGCTCATTTTATTACAATTCCTACCCTTTTTTTGAGGATGGCAAATCATCAAATGACTCCTTCCACTCTGGCAGAATAAAATTCCTACATAAGTTCCGGTTTTTTTTAATAATCCACCAATTCCGGAGGAATGTCCATATTAATATATACGTTTCGGATCAATGACCCCATTTCAATCTACCTACTCCGATCACTGATGATAACCCACTTGACATAGTTTGTCGATTTTAGATTTTTTATTTTTGACAACATGGCGTCTGGTTGTCGTAATTTATTTTAATTTTAATGTATCCAGTAACACTTGCGCCATTACGACAAATCCAACGACGTATCATTTATTAAAATCCGTTCACTGTTGCGCGCCTATCATGTACGATGCGTGGCTCGTACAACTATTTTGTGCTTAATATCAATAGATTTACATATTTATTTTCAATTTATTATTAATAATAATAGTTATTTTCAATTTTTAATCATACTGTCAACTCGCGAATTGACGCTTAACCTCTCAAGGACCGCCATTATTTACGTCAACTATTAGTTGAGCCCCGCTGGCACACAAATTTGTTGCCAGCGGGGCTTAAGTAATACTGGTTTATTGGCACGTTTTTGTGCCGCTGGGGCTCTAGAGGTTAATTAAGCGTATACGTTGTGTTTGGGAGACAGTGAAGACATGCTTCGTGAGCCCGCGGTCGCGCGCGCTGCAGTGGGCGTCGGACAAGCCGCCCGCCCCGGCTCGCTCGGTGCGGTACGGGCGGGTGGAGGTGCCGGGCGCGGCGCGCGAGCTGTGCGCCGAGCCGCTGTTCGCGCGCGACGCGGAGCTGGCGTCGCTGGCGGACGGCGCGCTGGCGTGCGTGGCGGCGTGCCCGCGCGACGTGCGCCGCGCGCTGGCGCGCAACGTGCTGCTCGCGGGGGGCGGCGCCGCGCTGCCCGGCCTCAAGGCGCGCCTGGCCGCCGAGCTGCGCTACCTCGTCACGCAGCCGCCGTATAGGTGAGTGAGCGAACATGTTGCGCGACGCGGAGCTGGCGTCGCTGGCGGACGGCGCGCTGGCGTGCGTGGCGGCGTGCCCGCGCGACGTGCGCCGCGCGCTGGCGCGCAACGTGCTGCTCGCGGGGGGCGGCGCCGCGCTGCCCGGCCTCAAGGCGCGCCTGGCCGCCGAGCTGCGCTACCTCGTCACGCAGCCGCCGTATAGGTGAGTGAGCGAACATGTTGCGCGACGCGGAGCTGGCGTCGCTGGCGGACGGCGCGCTGGCGTGCGTGGCGGCGTGCCCGCGCGACGTGCGCCGCGCGCTGGCGCGCAACGTGCTGCTCGCGGGGGGCGGCGCCGCGCTGCCCGGCCTCAAGGCGCGCCTGGCCGCAGAGCTGCGCTACCTCGTCACGCAGCCGCCGTATAGGTGAGTGAGCGAACATGTTGCGCGACGCGGAGCTGGCGTCGCTGGCGGACGGCGCGCTGGCGTGCGTGGCGGCGTGCCCGCGCGACGTGCGCCGCGCGCTGGCGCGCAACGTGCTGCTCGCGGGGGGCGGCGCCGCGCTGCCCGGCCTCAAGGCGCGCCTGGCCGCCGAGCTGCGCTACCTCGTCACTCAGCCGCCGTATAGGTCAGTGAGGCGAAACTCTTTATCATGCCTTGTATTTAGATATTGAATTCCACTACTGGATCAAACATCTCACTTACGAGGAAACAGAAGCACTCATAAAACGAGTTACTTCTCATACTCACACACACAAAGAGAAAGAGAGAAACATACTCACTCACTCACCCAAAGATACTCTCACACACTCATATTAATACTCAGTCACACACTCACACACACACTGATACTCCCACATAGAATAGATTACATACCAGTAGCGAAGAGTGAATTTTCATAAAAGGGAAGCCGGACCAAAAAATTCTTACCTTGCTCAAGTGTGATGCGTGAATCCCAGTAACTGTGGCCCTGCGGCTGACTTCGAAATCTTGTAACTTCGTAAATACTTATTTCTTTAATTGAAAATAATAGATTACTATTTATATATTCATATATAAAATAACTAGTACTCACGCGGGGCTTCGCTCCCGTGGATTCTATCACGGTAAAAACATAACTCTCCTTTTTTGCAGTCGGGTAAAAAGTAGCCTATAACCTTCCTCAAGCTTCAAGCTACTTCCATACCAAATTGTATTCAAATCCACCCAGTACTTTCGAAGATTAGCGCGTTCAAGCAAACAAACAAACAAACAAACTTTTCCTCTTTATAATATTAGTATAGATAAACTAATATTTGCCATATTTCAAAAGGGAAGCCGGTAGGAATCTAATTGTATAAAGCCTTCACCCCTGTTACATACTATTTTTGTTACTTAATTTATTTTGTTACGACTATTATGATGGTGGAAAATGTTTTTTTTTTTTTTTGGAAGAGCGAAGTCAACGTATATCTGGTTGCAAGTTAAATTATTAAGGTGATAAATATAGGCTCCGGCAACAGCCCATAACTATCACCTTAATACTCTAGCTAATGCCCATATTGGCGCAAAACTCACCATTTTTCCTTTTTTTTTATTTCATTTGTATCATATAGTGTACGGGAATCGAACATTGTAGTCTAGTTTGCTTAGGCATAACAATTAACATCCATAATTTCCACTTCGAGAAAAAATGCAATATATGACTTGCCGCTTTGAAAAGTATTTAAATGGTCCTCCGAAATTCCCGACGGTAGGTGTTTGAGGAATAACGGTTTTGGTAAGTATCATTTCCCTCGCCCCAGGCTGAACGAACACACCGAGAAAATAAGTAATATTAATATTATTATTTTTAAATCAGTAATATCCATTACTTAAATACTACGAATAAATACAACTTTGACGTTCCAAAAACTAGTCTCAAGAAAATAGGAGATTCGTTTAAATAAAGTTAATAGTAGAATGTTGCTTACGCAAGTTTTATTTAATTCATAATTTTCTACTGTCACATTTCGGAAAGCACCTCTAATGGTATAATTATGTTGTTATCATCATATTTCCGAACGCATCTTACATATTAGAATACAGATACCGAGTGGAAGTCGCTACGTCCCCGTAAGGGGGCGTGGCGAGCGGTGTCGAGGCGTACGCCTCTCGACCGCGGGTGCTTTACCGGGGCTCGTAAAAACGAGCCCGACCTTGTGGTGCCTTTTAGTTAGGCGTAGTATTTCGAGTGCGAGAGTGCCTACTCAAATATGAATAGCAATCTCGCACTCGTGTGATAGGGTTCTTGTCGTGTGACTATAGGTGCGCCGCGGCGCCGTGACTCAGCGCCGTTTCTTCACGACACTCCGGCGGTCTGACCCCGCCAGGTGAGACCTCCAGTTTCCTGGAGGAGGCCCGGCGAAGGTCGACCAGCGACGAGAGTGTCGACTCTGACGCACCTATAGTGGGTGAGTGGCTCTCGCCCGTCCCGCTTCCAGAGCTAGCCGGTCACGTTTCGGGCTGCAGAGCCGTGTCGTGTGTGAGTGTGAGCGGGTGTGTGGGGAGCGGAGAGTGTGAGTATTGTGTTGTGAGTCACCGCTCAGTGCATCTGCACCGGATAGCGTGCGGTGCTAGCCGGTGCGGGTTATGTTTAGGCGCATGTTGAGTTATGAATGTGTGGTACAGTACGTGATGTGCCTATATTAACTTAGCACACATCACGCACTGTGGTGTGAGTCAGGTGAGCAGAGTATTTGTTTGAGTTAGCCGCGTGTAGCCTGGGAGCGGCTAACTCAGGCGTCAGTCCGGTGGGATGGGGTCGCTGTCGTCCGCTACCAGGTCGCGGGGCAGGCGTCTCGCGTCAGGTGGGCGCGTATGCCACGGCGCTATCTGCTTGATGTGTGGCCAAGCGGATGCGTCGGCACGCGCGAACATACCCTTCGCGAGGCGTCGCACAAACTCGTCCAGGCTCTCAATCCCGAGGTCGCGCTGGATCACGTCGTTCCTCACGTAGCGGGGGGCGTCCAGTATTGTCCGCAGCGCTAGGTGTTGTTGGGCGCGGAGCATCTTGCGGTTCGCCTCGCTGGTGAGGACAAACCAAGCTGGTGTGGCGTACGTCAGTATTGGGCGTATGTACGTTTTGTACACGCCCAATCTGACGCGCGCCGGGAGGCGGGACGAGAGCACTGGGCGTAGTAGGTTGCGGGCGGCGCGGCCTTGCGCGGCGACCCTGCGGACATGCGACCTCATCGTGAGCCGACGATCAATGTCTACGCCCAGGTATTTAGCCCGGGGTGACCACTTGATGTCGGCTCCTTGAAGCTTCAGGGGAGGTGGGAGGGGCGCACAGCCCGTGACGAGGGCCTGTGTCTTACCTACGTTCACCGAAAGCCGCCACTTGGCTAGTCACTCGGGGAGTTGGTCGAGCGCGCGCTGCATCTTGACAGCCGCGTGCTTCGCGTTCATTGACGTGGTGATGTACGCGGCGTCATCCGCGTACAGCGCGAGCGTCGATTCCGGGGTTGTGGGGATGTCGTCGGTGAAGCGTGTGTAACACACAGGCGAGATGCAGCTACCCTGCGGCACGCCCGCGCCTATTGGGCGGGGAGCGGACAGCGCGCCCTCCACGGTCACTCTGAAGCTTCTGTTGGTGAGAAAGGAGGAGACCACTTTGACTATGCGACGGGGTGCGTCGGACGTGGCCAATTTGTATATGAGGCCATCGTGCCAGACGCGGTCGAAAGCCTTCTCCATGTCGAGGAATACTGCGACCGCGTACTCTTTCCTGTTCATGGTACTGGACAGCAGGTGCAGTACCCTCGACAGCTGGAGCGTCGTGCTATGTTCCGCCCGGAACCCGAACTGTTCTGGGCGTGGTGGCATTGCTGGGATGAGGTGACGCAGCAGGAGTTGCTCGAACACCTTGGAGATCGTGGGCAGTAAGGTGATTGGCCGATAGCTCTCCGGCTTCAGCACGTTTTTCCCCGCCTTGGGCAGCATTATGACGCGCCCTTCCTTCCATGGTGTGGGGAAGGCGCCTGTGCGGACTATGCCCGTGAACAGGCGCGCCAGCGCCGCAACCATACGGTGCGGCAGGTGGCGCAGCGCTGTGTTTGTGATGCCGTCCGCACCGGGCGCCTTGCGTGGCTTCGTGCGTTGAATGGCGCGTCTGACTGTGCCTGGCGGGAAGAAGATTGGGTCTTCTTCGGGAGCTATCGGCGTAGCGAAATATTCCCCAAGGTGTTTCTCTACTGCTGCGTTATGCTCGGTGTCTTGTGTCGGGTTCGGTTGGAACTGACGCTCCAGGTGTTCAGCGAAGACTTCCGCCCGGTCCTCCGCTACATATAGTAGCGCCCCGTCGCTATCGTGTAGTGGGCGTACCGGAGCTGGGGTGTTCGTCAGTCGGCGGCATAGTCTGTGAATGGAGGGCCCGTCTCCCTCTGAGCCCTCTATGTAGTTCTCCCAGCTCGCGGTCTCTGTGGCCCTCAACTCGGCCTTGACTTTTTCCGCGAGTTTATTGAGTCGCGTCTTCAGTGTGGGGCAGCGTACCTGCTGCCACTGCTTGCGTAGTCGCCGCTTTTCTGCTATCATGTCGCGTACGTGCGGCGGTAAGGGCGGCGATAGCACTCTCCCTTGCGCCGGCGCTTGCGTGGTGGATGCTTCTAGTGCGGCCTGTATGCAAGCAGTGATCTCGCTTGCCAGGGCGTCGACATCTGTGGCGTCTAGGATAGGCCGATTCGGGGTTGTGGTCTCCACCTTCTCGGCAAATGATTTCCAGTCAATTAATCGACGTGGCGCCGGCGGTTTGACTCGGGTCGGCATCCCCGATATGACGACGAGTACTGGAGTGTGGTCTGATTGCAACTCGTCGTCAATCACCTGCTGTGCGATCTGGCAGTGTAACCCACGGTGTATTACAATGTCCAGCACGTCGGGCATCCTGCTTTGGTCGTCTGGGTAGTGGGTTGGCGTCTCAGGGCCAGACACTATATACCCGTGGGCTTCTGCGTCTGGGAGGAGTCGTCTCCCTCCGGAGTTTGTGGTTAGTGAGTTCCACGCCGGGCTTTTGCAGTTGAGGTCGCCGGCGAGGAGCGTAGGGTTGGAACTTCGGTTGAGTATTTCCTCTCGTAACTCTCGGCAGTCGAGTGGTGTATTGGGAGGTTTGTAGCAGGCGTATACATCTATGTCCTCGCCGGCAATGTGCAGTTGTACGCCCAGCGCGTACATTGATTGCAGCGACGGTGTGGGGAGTTGTTGGTGTACGACTCCTCTCTTCACTAGTACTGCCAGACCGCGGTACCTGTAGTTGTGAGCCGACACCTCGTCTTTGCGATATACGTGATATCCCGGGAACCTGGTCTTGTCCCCAGGTCCCAGGTGAGTCTCGCTTATCAGCGCCACGTCGATATTTTGTTCCCTCAGGAGGTGACGGAATGGGACGATTTTGTCCCGAAGGCCGCGGGCATTCCAGTGGATCATCCTCAACGGCTTATCCATTGTAGAGGTTGAGTAGCTCGGCCAAGCCGTCGAGGATAACCTGCCCTGCATTCTGGCCTTGTCTTATGGCCTGAATAAGGCCCATCAGAAGTTTTATGGCACAGGCTGTAAACTCTTTTTCTGTGAGTTGGCCGGCGCTCAGGGCGGCGGCGTTGTCTGTTTGTTTTTCTTTCCTTAGACTTTGGCTGGCAACTACTGCCGCCGCGCGCTTAGCTGGCGCTGTGCAGGCGCTCTGCTTGTCGCTCTTGGCGGTAGTGGCAGCCTGCGCCTGCGTAGTGACAGGGGCGGCCTTCGGAATCTTGTTCTCGGGAGCAGTTATCGCTGTCGATGTAGTTTCTTCGGGGGGAGTGGGCTTCCTCCCTTTGCCTCCCCTCTTCCTCCTCTTCCGTCCTGAGGGGGCTGTCCCTCCGCGGTTGGTGGGCCCGTTGGCTGCCGCCATCAGTGACGCGCCTTGTGCCTCTTCTGGATGCTGTTGGGTTGGGCGGCGTGTGGTGTCGGCCGTGATGGCGACAGTCCCCGCTCGCCTGTGTTTGATTTCCCGTTGGAATACGGGGCACTTAATGTTGCACGCCGGGTGCGGGCCACCGCAGTTGGCGCAGGTGGCTGGCTCCTCCCTCGGTCGTGGGCAGTCTCTTGCTGCGTGCCCCTCGCCGCATCTCACACAGGCGAGCGGTCGGTGGCACTGGTGCGATGAGTGCCTGAATTGTTGGCACCTGTGGCATTGAGCGGGCCCACGCTTGCCCCGCCATGCCTCTATCCTGACGCCGCGCATATTCAGTAGCACCGTGGTGTTGTAGATGGCGCGAGCGTCGGCTGTCCGTTGAAGCACGGCGTGGAATATGCAACCGGGTCGTCCTTGGCGCGCGCGAATGTGGCGCACGTACTCCGGTTGATATCCCAGGGCGTGGAGTTCTTCCAGTATCTCCGCCGGTTCCGTGTCAGCGGGGAGTCCCAGGATCGCTACTTTCATCTTCTTGTCAGCTGGCAGCGAGTATGCGAACCAGCTGACACCCTCTTCTGCTTCAATCGTGGTGAGGTAACGTTGTATTATGCGGTACTCGTCCTCCGATTCCGGCGAGAAACGGACACCGGAACCGTAAGGGCGAGCATTGGGGGGGTGTCCCAACTTGGTGGCCAAGGCCCGGAAGTGGGTCGCCCAGTTGGGTAATTTTTCTACTACTAATGGTGGGTAGCGGGGTCTCTTCTTCTTGTTGGCCGCGTTTGGATCGGCCGGGGCTGTTGTGGCGGTAGTCGAGTTCGCTGGCTGCCGGGGGGAGGGAGAAATTATTGTGCTCACCTCCTGTGATCCGCGTCGGGCGGCCTCGGCGAATGTGGGAGACTCGACGGTGGGGTGCGGCGTCTCTAAGCAGTAGCGCTTAGCGTCGTCCGCCGCGCTAGTTGTTTCCTCTTCTGGGCTGCGTCTCCTTCGTTGGGGTCGGTGTTCCAGCTGGAATTCGAATTCGAATCCCAGCGAGGGGGTTGGTGAGAGCATGGGCGGTGGTGTGTGCACCTCGTGTCCTTCCGAAGCTAGTGACATGCTAGAGCCCGCGCGGGACGAGCAGGCTGATAGTGCTGCTGGCGAATCGTATGCGGAGGCGCGGGGTGGGACAGGTGAGGCAGGCTCCATCTGGTGTCTCGGTGTGGCGGCTATACCACGTAGTCGTGGGTCACGCGTCGCGGCGTGTTCTGTGGCTGATCTTGTTGCTCGAGCCGAGCTTGTCAGCGAGCTGTGGGGTGCGGGTGACGCGGTGCGCGTAGCTGGCGCGCGTTCCGGCGCGGGCGGTGCGGTTGAACGCGACGGTGGGGCCGCGGAGCGCGCGGCAGCCGACGGTACGCGGGCGGCACTGCTGACGGACGCGTGCGCGGGAGGGGCTGGGGCGCGTGCTGGCGGGGCACGGCTTTGTACAGCGGCGGTTGGCCCCGGGGCCTGGGTGGGCACGGGCCGGAACGTCGCGGGTCGGATGGGCACGGCATGCTGGCGGCCCGACGTCAACATGGGCGCAACGCGCGCAGGCGCCGATGGTGACGGTGGGCCGGCTGTCTTCTTGTACTCTTCCGTTGATATTTGGCTTCGTCCCGGCGGCGGTGGGCCGGACAGCTCGTCCCCAATATGTGGGAGCGACATCGCTCGGTCCAGCGTCGGGTGGCTCTCTTCTTCCTCGGAGTCTTCTGCGCGGCCTAGCGAGCCGCGCTTGCCGGGCTTCGGCATCGCTTTATTCTAACACTTTAGCTTGCACTATATCGTTAGGGTCCATAAATAACGATAAACAAAAGTTTTTCACTATTGTGAGGCGGGTTGAGGGTAGAAGTAACCGTCGCGATCGATCGGTGTTCTAGAACACCGGGCTTCTTGCGACGGGTGGCTCCCTCTGCGCTTTCGTGTACGCAAGTGTTTTCGAGAGGGAACGGGAGGTAGACCAGAATACAGATTTTTCTTGACCGCAGTTTTTAAGCCAAACATATATCTTCCCTCCTATCCAATTCCCACAAATCAGAGAAGAGATGTTCACCGCCCGCGCCAATCAGAGTGGCGCATTCATCGCTAACCAATCACCGCGCAGATGCTGTGGTTCGAGAAAGTATAATTACTTCCGCCATATTGTGTCTCTGAGTCTTCGTCAAGAAACCACCGCCAAGACAAGTCCGCGCCGCGCCGAGATAATTAAACCGCTAATTATACTATATAAAGCTAAATTACCACTCACTGACTGACTCACTCATTGACATAATTGTTCTCCCAGATGGTGAATGGGGAGGTGGGTATATTTTGACAGATTCGTAAACAAGTAACTCTCAAACCTACGGGAAAAGTGCCAAACCTCCCCTTTTCCCCCGCCTTCTCCCCCCCCCCCTATCGTATCTCGGAAACTACGAGACCCGTATTTTTTTCTTTTTAAGGATTCGTATAGAGGAGGCTCGCTAAAGTAAAAACCATTTTTCAAAGTCCCCCCCCCCCCCGCCCCCCTTCTCCCCCCTTTAGGCGGATCTAGGAATCTAAGAGACTACGAACATTTTTTTTTTTTCAGATTCATTTAGAGGGGCAATGCTTTAGTCAAAATACTTCTGGAACCGCCCCCCCCATCCCCCTCCCCCTTTTTTTTTTTTTCACAAGCACGCGAGGTGCTTGCACCTCGCGCAACACGCAAATACTTGATTTAGAGGGGCAATGCTTTAGTTTTTTTCACAAGCACGCGAGGTGCTTGCACCTCGCGCAACACGCAAATACTTGATTTAGAGGGGCAATGCTTTAGTTTTTTTCACAAGCACGCGAGGTGCTTGCACATCGAGCAACACGCAAATACTAGTTATACTATATAAAGCTAAATTACCACTCACTGACTGACTGACTGACTCACTCATTGACATAATTGTTCTCCCAGATGGTGGATGGGGAGGTGGGTATATTTTGACAGATTCGTAAACAAGTAACTCTCAAACCTACGGGAAAAGTGCCAAACCTCCCCTTTTCACCCCCCTTCTCCCCCCTCCCTATCGTATCTCGGAAACTACGAGACCCGTATTTTTTGTTTTTTACGGATTCGTATAGAGGAGGCTCGGTAAAGTAAAAACCATTTTTCAAAGTCCCGCCCCCCTTCTCCCCCCCTTTAGGCGGAAATTAAGAGACTTGGAACATTTTTTTTTCAGATTCATTTAGAGGGGCAATGCTTTAGTCGAAATACTTGTGCAATCACCCCCCCCCCCTCTTTTTTTTTTTTTTTTCATAAGCACGCGAGGTGCTTGCACCTCGCGCAACACGCAAATACTTGATTTAGAGGGGCAATGCTTTAGTTTTTTTCACAAGCACGCGAGGTGCTTGCACCTCGCGCAACACGCAAATACTTTTTTTTTTTCACAAGCACGCGAGGTGCTTGCACCTCGCGCACCACGCAAATACTAAACCCCCCCATCTCCCCCATCACCCCCCCCCCCCCCTTTTTTTTTTTTCACAAACACGCGAGGTGCTTGCACCTCGCGCAACACGCAAATACTAAAGCCCCCCATCTCCCCCTATCACCCCCCCCTTTTTTTTTTTTTTCACAAGCACGCGAGGTGCTTGCACCTCGCGCAACACGCAAATACTTGATTTAGAGGGGCAATGCTTTAGTTTTTTTCACAAGCACGCGAGGTGCTTGCACCTCGCGCAACACGCAAATACTAAACCCCCCCATCTAACCCCATCACCCCCCCCATTTTTTTTTTTCACAAGCACGCGAGGTGCTTGCACCTCGCGCAACACGCAAATACTTTTTTTTTTCACAAGCACGCGAGGTGCTTGCACCTCGCGCACCACGCAAATACTAAACCCCCCCATCTCCCCCATCACCCCCCCCCCCTTTTTTTTTTTTTACAAACACGCGAGGTGCTTGCACCTCGCGCAACACGCAAATACTTAAGCCCCCCATCTCCCCCTATCACCCCCCCCTTTTTTTTTTTCACAAGCACGCGAGGTGCTTGCACCTCGCGCAACACGCAAATACTTGATTTAGAGGGGCAATGCTTTAGTTTTTTTCACAAGCACGCGAGGTGCTTGCACCTCGCGCAACACGCAAATACTAAACCCCCCCATCTCCCCCCATCACCCCCCCCCCCTTTTTTTTTTTCACAAGCACGCGAGGTGCTTGCACCTCGCGCAACACGCAAATACTAAACCCCCCATCTCCCCCCATCACCCCCCCCCCCCTTTTTTTTTTTTTTCACAAGCTCGCGAGGTGCTTGCACCTCGCGCAACACGCAAATACTAGTTATACTATATAAAGCTAAATTACCACTCACTGACTCACTCACTTATTGACATAATTGTTCTCCCAGATGGTGGATGGGGAGGTGGGTATATTTTGACAGATTCGTAAAAAAGTAACTCTCAAACCTACGGGAAAAGTGCCAAACCTCCCCTTTTCCCCCCCTTCTCCCCCCCCCCCCTATCGTATCTCGGAAACTACGAGACCCGTATTTTTTTCTTTTTACGGATTCGTATAGAGGAGGCTCGGTAAAGTAAAAAGTTTTTTTCATAAGCACGCGAGGTGCTTTCACCTCGCGCAACACGCAAATACTTGATTTAGAGGGGCAATGCTTTAGTTTTTGTCACAAGCACGCGAGGTGCTTGCACCTCGCGCAACACGCAAGTACTTTTTTTTTTTCACAAGCACGCGAGGTGCTTGCACCTCGCGCACCACGCAAATACTAAACCCCCCCATCTCCCCCACCACCCCCCCCCTTTTTTTTTTTCACAAACACGCGAGGTGCTTGCACCTCGCGCAACACGCAAATACTAAAGCCCCCCATCTCCCCCTATCACCCCCCCCTTTTTTTTTTTTTCACAAGCACGCGAGGTGCTTGCACCTCGCGCAACACGCAAATACTTGATTTAGAGGGGCAATGCTTTAGTTTTTTTCACAAGCACGCGAGGTGCTTGCACCTCGCGCAACACGCAAATACTGAACCCCCCCATCTAACCCCATCACCCCCCCATTTTTTTTTTTTCACAAGCACGCGAGGTGCTTGCACCTCGCGCAACACGCAAATACTAAACCCCCCCATCTCCCCCCATCACCCCCCCCCCTTTTTTTTTTTCACAAGCACGCGAGGTGCTTGCACCTCGCGCAACACGCAAATACTAAACCCCCCCATCTCCCCCCATCACCCCCCCCTTTTTTTTTTTTCACGAGCTCGCGAGGTGCTTGCACCTCGCGCAACACGCAAATACTAGTTATACTATATAAAGCTAAATTACCACTCACTGACTCACTCACTTATTGACATAATTGTTCTCCCAGATGGTGGATGGGGAGGTGGGTATATTTTGACAGATTCGTAAACAAGTAACTCTCAAACCTACGGGAAAAGTGCCAAACCTCCCCTTTTCCCCCCCTTCTCCCCCCCCCCCCCCCCCCCCTATCGTATCTCGGAAACTACGAGACCCGTATTTTTTTCTTTTTACGGATTCGTATAGAGGAGGCTCGGTAAAGTAAAAAGTTTTTTTCATAAGCACGCGAGTTGCTTGCACCTCGCGCAACACGCAAATACTTGATTTAGAGGGGCAATGCCTTAGTTTTTTTCACAAGCACGCGAGGTGCTTGCACCTCGCGCAACACGCAAGTACTTTTTTTTTTCACAAGCACGCGAGGTGCTTGCACCTCGCGCACCACGCAAATACTAAACCCCCCATCTCCCCCACCACCCCCCCCCCTTTTTTTTTTTCACAAACACGCGAGGTGCTTGCACCTCGCGCAACACGCAAATACTAAACCCCCCCATCTAACCCCATCACCCCCCCCATTTTTTTTTTTTTCACAAGCACGCGAGTTGCTTGCACCTCGCGCAACACGCAAATACTAAACCCCCCCATCACCCCCCCCCCCCCTTTTTTTTTTCACAAGCACGCGAGGTGCTTGCACCTCGCGCAACACGCAAATACTCAACCCCCCCATCTCCCCCCATCACCCCCCCCCTTTTTTTTTTTTTTCACAAGCTCGCGAGGTGCTTGCACCTCGCGCAACACGCAAATACTAGTTATTATACTATATAAAGCTAAATTACCACTCACTGACTCACTGACATAATTGTTCTCCCAGATGGTGGATGGGGAGGTGGGTATATTTTAACAGATTCGTAAACAAGTAACTCTCAAACCTACGGGAAAAGTGCCAAACCTCCCCTTTTCCCCCCCCTTCTCGCCCCTCCCTATCGTATCTCGGAAACTACGAGACCCGTATTTTTTTTTTTACGGATTCGTATAGAAGAGGCTCGGTAAAGTAAAAACCATTTATCAAAGTTGCCCCCCCACCCCCCTTCTCACCCCCTTTAGGCGGATCTCGGAAATTAAGAGACTTGGAACATTTTTTTTTTCAGATTCATTTAGTGCAATGCTTTAGTCAAAATACTTCTGCAACCTTCTTCTCCAACTTCTGCAATACTGCTGCAAAAAAAAAGGGGAGGTGTGATGGGGGGGGCCCCATCACACCCCCCCTTTTTTTTTTTTTTTTTTTTTCACAAGCACGCGAGGTGCTTGCACCTCGCGCAACACGCAAATACTAAAGCCCCCCATCTCACCCCATCACCCCCCCCCTTTTTTTTTTTTTTTCACAAGCACGCGAGGTGCTTGCACCTCGCGCAACACGCAAATACTGAACCCCCCCATCAACCCCCTTTTTTTTGTTTTTCTTTTATTCACAAGCACGCGAGGTGTTTGCACCTCGCGCAACACGCAAATACTAGTTATTATACTATATAAAGCTAAATTACCACTCACTGACTCACTGACATAATTGTTCTCCCAGATGGTGGATGGGGAGGTGGGTATATTTTGACAGATTCGTAAACAAGTAACTCTGAAACCTACGGGAAAAGTGCCAAACCTCCCCTTTTCCCCCCCCTTCTCCCCCCTCCCTATCGTATCTCGGAAACTACGAGACCCGTATTTTTTTTTTTTACGGATTCGTATAGAGGAGGCTCGGTAAAGTAAAAACCATTTTTCAAAGTCCTCCCCCCCGCCCCCCTTCTCCCCTCCCTTTAGGCGGATCTCGGAATCTAAGAGACTTGGAACATTTTTTTTTTCAGATTCATTTAGAGGGGCAATGCTTTAGTCGAAATACTTGTGCAACCCCCCCCCCCATCTCCCCGCCATCACACCCCCCCCTCTTTTTTTTTTTTTTTTCACAAGCACGCGAGGTGCTTGCACCTCGCGCAACACGCAAATACTTGATTTAGAGGGGCAATGCTTTAGTTTTTTTCACAAGCACGCGAGGTGCTTGCACCTCGCGCAACACGCAAATACTAGTTATACTATATAAAGCTAAATTACCACTCACTGACTCACTCACTTATTGACATAATTGTTCTCCCAGATGGTGGATGGGGAGGTGGGTATATTTTGACAGATTCGTAAACAAGTAACTCTCAAACCTACGGGAAAAGTGCCAAACCTCCCCTTTTCCCCCCCTTCTCCCCCCCCCCCCCCTATCGTATCTCGGAAACTACGAGACCCGTATTTTTTTCTTTTTACGGATTCGTATAGAGGAGGCTCGGTAAAGTAAAAACCATTTTTCAAAGTCCCCCCCTCCCGCCCCCCTTCTCACCCCCCCTTAGGCGGATCTCGGAAATTAAGAGACTTGGAACATTTTTTTTCAGATTCATTTAGAGGGGCAATGCTTTAGTCAAAATACTTCTGCAACCCCCCCCCATCACCCCCCCTTTTTTTATTTTTTCACAAGCACGCGAAGTGCTTGCACCTCGCGCAACACGCAAATACTAAACCCCCCCATCACCCCCCCCCCCTTTTCTTTGTTCACAAGCACGCGAGGTGCTTGCACCTCGCGCAACACGCAAATACTACACCCCCCCCATCTCCCCCAATCACCCACCCCCCCTTTTTTTTTTTTTTTCCACAAGCTCGCGAGGTGCTTGCACCTCGCGCATCACGCAAATACTAGTATATCTATAAATCTGGAAACTATCAACTATCCGTGTTGGCCACACACGTATGACAGAATAAAGACCTAGTGAAGTGCCCAGCAACTGGGAAGGAAGAGATTCAACCCACGTGCAACATCTTCTCAAGCTGTCTTTGCATCCACGCGATTTCATTCAGTGGATATCCAAGTAAGTCCCTCACAACCTTTGTTCCTATCCTGGTCAGCTGATTACTCTGTGTGGTCAATATTTCTCCGCCAAAATTACATCCCGCGCCATTGGTCCTTCGAGAAAACGCTCCCCGCACCCGCACCATAACTTTAGTCCAAACGAGCCGGATTCAAAGAATCAGCGATCTTCTATACTTTTATAAGTTTACCGCAACATAATTATAGGTCTCATACCTAGGATTTAGGTCAAAATACCTAAAATACAAAGTTCGTAAAAACGCCATACTGGACGCGTACCTAACGTTCAGTAGTATCGTACTTACATTCCCGCTAAATACATAATTCATTGAGAATTACTGTATCAATTTAATATTTCTCCCATTGCATTGAAATAGCATAGGTAAATATTCTAACCGCTTATTATCGTGAGTTATCTCGGCTAACTTAATTACAACTTATATTCAACCGCATTCCTTTGGTTATACCCGCTTAAAATAATATTAATCTGAATCTACCCGCTATACTTAATATTAATCTCCAATATTTTCTGTTAATATTCCAATATGGAAGATCTTAAAATAAAAGTCAAATTACTTCAAGCTAAAAATCAAGCAATCTTTGAACGTTTATCGTCATTATATGAAACTTCTAAAAGAGTAAATACGTCTAGTATTGAGCTTCGTTCCGCGGAATCATTCATGGCAGACACAGAGATTCTCTCAGTAAGTCGTCAAGAATTTAGTTCCAATTTAGATAAAATAAATACCTATTCTTTACAATTAAATCCTGATCATAAAATTGATTATAACAGTCTTACATCTTCCGCGCGTAGAACGAGTGCGTTCTCTCATTGCCACGAAATATTCAAGGTCATCGACCGAGTCAGCGTCGCATGATAACGTAAAACAATATACAGAATCGGTCAAACTCCCACCGATTCAGATTCCGTCCTTTGATGGTAAGATTGATAACTGGCCTGTTTTCTATGAATCATTTAAATCAAATATACATAGTAATTTAAACCTTACAGATTCTCAACGTGTGCAGTATCTGATCGGTAATCTAAAGGGAAATGCATTGCAAATTACCGCCGGAATTATTCCGTCAGGTGATAATTATACCGCTATCTGGGACAGTTTAGTTAAAAAGTATCAGGATAAACGAGCATTAGGCTCACATTACATGTCTAACATATTAAATATTAAACCCGCAATTAATAATTCCGCATCTTTAAATAGTTTCATAGAAAGTTTTCACGCGTCTGTTTCTGCTTTAGAACAATACAAATTAACGATTTAAAGGATTTCATTTTGTTAAATTTAGCTTTGAGAAAGTTGGACCCCGCTACCGTACATTTATTCGAAATGCATAAAAGAGATGAGGAAATTTCTACTTATACGGATTTCGTGGAATTTATAAAATCGCAAGTTAAGATATTGGATCGAACTGTATCATCTCGCACCGCGTTAGTGAGTAACAACCCTCATAAAAATATAATTCTTCTCGCAATCAGTCACGTAATAGTACAGTACATACTTTTGTTCCTTGTGATAATAATCAAACTTGTTTGAATTGCAATAAAGGTGATCAATCACTCTCAGCAAACTCGCGTTTGGACTTTATTAAAAACAAACGTGGATGTGTAAACTGCCTTAGTTTAACGCACACTGCTTTACAGTGTAAATCTATTCATAATTGTAGGACATGTAACAAACGACATCATTCTCTTTTACATTTAGAAAACAGCTGTCAGCCGCCGAGATCGGTCTCAAATGACGCTGTCACTAGCTCCGCGAATTCGCAACAGGTGGCGCTGTGTGCGTGCTCTCGCATAGGTACGGTCGGCCAAGAAAGTGGTGTACCAGTTTTGATTTAGTTTCCCGGTCATCGAAAATTACAACAAGGTTCGTTATAAAAAGATATTACTGAAAGAGACAACATTATCATGACGTAAACCTATGTATTTAGTATTCATACGTCATATGTCACATATAAGTACATGACATTTTAACCTTTAGTATAAATGAAAAGGACATTAGTTTCTACAAAGCAATTGAAATGTTTCCAAACAAAAGTAATAAAAACTATTTAGACAACCGAATTCCATTTGAAAAAGAAAACTGACAATTAACATTTTGTCAAATATATGCAAAAAATCGATATATTTTCCGTGTTATTTTTCAATCAACTGCATATAAAATCATCTCAATGCCTGCCAACTTGACCATTGCCGAAAGAGCACAAATAATTGCCCAATTTAATGAGGGAAGCAGTATCAGTGCGATATCCCGGAATTTGAATATATCGAGGCGTTCTGTCCGCTTTTGGATTCGTCGTGAAGGAGAGGAGGGAAGTTTGTTGGATCACAGAAGAAGTGGTCGCCGGCCTGCACTCTCCAATAACGATAGAGAATTCATGAGACGGGAATATGAAATCAATGGTTTTAAGCCCACAAAACATTTTGCGGAGATGTTCGATGTGAGTGCCCAAACAATAAGGAATCATCTACATTACATGGGGTTGCACCACAGGCATTACGCCAAGAAAATATATTTGACGGATGCTCACAGACTTGCTCGTCTGAACTTCGCCAGAGAGCACTTAGAGTTTGATTGGTCTAATACAGTGTTTTGTGATGAAAAAATGTTTAAATCCAGTCAGCATGGACGTCTTCACCTTTGGCGATATAATTCAACACGGTATAAAGATGATCATGTAATCCCAAATAGAGAATCAGGTCGAATTTCCGTAAATATTTGGGGCTGGAAAAGTACGGATGGTGTAGGAGAATTGTGTTCTCTACCTCCTCGAGCGACGGCTGTAAATTATATCGACGTGCTTCAGAATGCAATGCTACCGACAGTCCGTAATGTTTACCCGGAGAACGAAGTGCCACAATTTGATTTTGTTCAAGATAATTGTTCAATTCATAATGCGAGGATCGTAAGAGCCTGGTTTCGTTCACACACTGACGTAAGGGTAATTCAGTGGCCCTCAAGATCGCCGGACCTCAACCCGATAGAAAATCTTTGGGGCCTTATGGTCCAACGATGGTCGCATCAAAATGAAAGAACCAAACAAGCTCTTATTAGTCACTGTAATTATATCTGGGAGGAAATGCGGGGAACCGATATTTGCTCACGGCTTGTTGGTTCAATGAGGTCTCGTCTTTTAGAGGTTATAGAGGCCAACGGCGGTTACACCCGTTTCTAATTTTTAAAAATATTCAATATCTTCTAAATATTACTATATATGCTATGTTTTTGTTTGTTATAAGTATTTTAAAATTGATTGTAGAAATTTAATAAAAGGATAAATCTATTTTTAGCTTGTTTTTTATTGATATTGTAATTACAAGTTTACAGAAATTGTAGGTTTGTGGACTCGCCTTGTGCCTTTACAATTTTATGTAACTTGTTGATTACAATTCTGAATTTGTAGATACAATTTTGTCATCAAAATCTACAGCCCCCCGCCGTTGATTTTACGACGCGTCATTGGTTCCATCAAGTTCAAACTAAGAACAGCTGTCACGTTACAAACAGTAATAGTCGTTATCAATAATCAGATAAAGACAGCAATAGAAGTTGTCAGATCGATCTGCAAGCGAAACTAATCTTTATCACCTATGAATCTGCAAGCGATATTCAACCTTAGGGTGGTACACCACTTTCTTGGCCGACTGTACAAGCACGCAACGTACTACAGTACTTCTATCAACTGCGAGAGTCTACGTTGATAACAAATATTGTAAACACGTTTCTGTAAGATGAATAATAGATAACGCTTCGCAAAATAATATAATTACTTCCGCCTGTTGTAAAAAACTACAATTAAACATTATACCACTTTCAAACTCATTTATAAAGGGTGTCGGAACTTCTTCGTGGCCTATCATAGGTTACGTTGAGATTACAGTTAATGCTAACAATAAAATTAATTCTTTTAAAATTACCGCTCTTGTTGTCGATTGTATCACGGACAACTTACCATCTCAATTTGTTGAAACTTCTGCAGTGCAACATTTGTTTGATTTACCGCTCGCAGACCCACTATGGCATGTACCTGGTGAGGTCGAATTGCTTCTAGGGGCAAAACTGTTCCCGTATTTATTACTTCACAATAAAATTATCTCACCTACCGCTCCGTCCGCTATTGAAACCGTGTTTGGTTACATTCTTATGGGTGAGGTACCCGCTAGTTTATCTAATAATAATTATAGTCCCGCTGAATTAAATACCGCTTCATATTTTTCTACCGCGCTAAATATAGATAATTCTCATTGTTTTCTGTCTTTAGACGAATCTTTACACAAATTTTGGAATATCGAAGAAATACCTTCGAAATCTTTTATGAGCCCTGCGGAACTGGAGTGTGAACAGCTGTACGCTTCTACTGTGTCACGTGACTCCAGTGGTAGGTATTGTATCGCGTTACCATTCTGTAAAAATCCAGATTCACTTGGAAATTCTTATGCTGTCGCTTATCGACGTCTAATCAATTTGGAAAAAACTAAGCTTCGCGACTCTGCTTTGCGCGCTAGTTATAATGAAATAATCCAAGAGTATATCGATAAAAATTATTTAACTGAAATTACGCCTAGTTCTGTTGATCAGACTGTAGGTTATTACATACCGCATCACACTGTTATTAGGAATGATAAACAAACCACTAAAGTTCGCGTCGTTCTTGACGCGAGCGCTAAGTCTCATAATGGCGTGTCATTGAATGACTTGTTACACATAGGGCCGAATTTACAGGCCGACATATTTTTATTACTTTTAAAATTCCGTTTGTTCCCTATTGCAGTTACAGCTGACATAAAACAGATGTATCTTCGAATTGCTGTTATTGATGAGCATCGAAAATACCAAAAAATACTTTTTCAATTTAATACCGCTGAACCTATTCGCGAATTTCAATTTAACCGAGTTGCATTTGGTCTCAAGTCCAGTCCCTTTCTAGCCATGCGCACTGTGCGCCAGCTATCATTAAATAAAATATTGCGCATAATTGTATATATTCTGAGATGTGTGTGTGTGTGATGATGGAGGGCTGTGGGAATCAAATATTAAATCTATTAAAACGCATTTATACCGTGTTATCGGTTCTCAACTTCTTACCTATGAGGAGCTTTCGACTGTTCTCACTGAAATTGAGGCAGTTCTAAATTCCAGACCGCTTTATGTCCTGAATGAGGATCCGTACCCAGAACCGCTTACTCCCGCTCATTTTATAATGGCTTCTCCGTTGACTTCGTTGCCTGTCATGAATGTTCCCGAAACGACGAAGTCTCTAACTTGCCGCAAAAAATTGCTTGACCAGATGATTTCTAGTTTCTGGAGGAGATGGCGTATAGAATATTTACATAATCTTCAAGTTAGACAAAAATGGTTGAATGCCGCAGACAATATTAAGATTGGTACAGTGGTTCTCATACATCAGGATGATGTCCCTCCTTTACGTTGGCCAATGGGTGTAATCACCGAAGTTTTTCCCGGCTAGGATGGGACAACCCGCGTTGCTATGGTGAAGACATGCAGTGGCTCTTTCAAGAGACCAGTTGTCAAACTATGTCCTTTACCTTCTCAACAACCTCACCGCGTAATAACCCGAATTTAGCTGTAGTTAACATCAACAACAACGCTTTAATATATTATTATATTTCTCTCCTTTTGAGAATATTACATATCCTCAAAACCGGGCAGGATGCTTACGCAAGTTTTATTTAATTTATAATTTTCTACTGTCACATTTCGGAACGCACCAATAATGGTATAATTATGTTGTTATCATCATATTTCCGAACACATCTTACATATTAGAATACAGATTTTTCTTGACCGCAGTTTTTGAGCCAACCATATCTCTTCCCTCTTATCCGATTCCCACAAATCAGAGAAGAGATGTTCACCGCCCGCGCCAATCAGAGTGGCGCATTCATCGCTAACCAATCACCGCGCAGATGCTGTGGTTCGAGAAAGTATAATTACTTCCGCCATATTGTGTCTCTGAGTCTTCGTCAAGAAACCACCGCCAAGACAAGTCCACGCCGCGCCGAGATAATTAAACCGCTAATATATCTATAAATCTGTGTTCAGTCCCAAGCCAGCGCAACGATACTGGTATGCTGAACTGTCCACGGTTCGTGGAGCCCTAAACGTTGCTTACAAACTCAATATGGGCTCTTGGGCCCTACCAATAAATAGTAGTTCTAACCACTTACCTTCTGAGCTGGGACGACAGGCTACGACCCCTTTTGATCACGTCCGTGTGGTATGTATGTAAGTATGAAGTGAGTAAGTGAAATGTGTAATGATGGTCAAGTGTTCATGGACGTTCACAAGGCGCCGGTCTTCAGATGGCGTGGTCCAGATAGCATCACAGCACAACTCTGCTACACTTCAGCACCAGATTAGTAGCTATTTATCACTAAGTAACAACTGCTTGCAACAAGGTTCACGCGTCAGTCAGTCTCACTTCAATACGGAGTTATTGTTCCAAAATATCCCAGGTTTTTCGTCAATTCGGGATTGCAATTTCGACTTATCGTTAACCGCGACCAAATTATCTTTTAACCGCGTAGATTCCACAGGATCTTTAATTTCAATCAATGAATCGATCTCAACAAACAAGGCGGTTGCTTTTTTACAAGGAACGGCTATGTCAAAGTGAAAAAAGTCAAAGACAATAGAAAATAATGTTGCCAAGCAAAAAGGTGCGTTTTGTTTCACGTATAGGACGGAACATCTACTACCCCCCCCCCCCCCCCCCGGACGGGCATACCCGTCCGCTAATCAATTGGAAGCCTTGACAAAGTTGCGACCGCTCTCTTTATGATGGATCCGTCCAGCAAAACGAGGGACCCCGTCGGTGCCAGCCACCAAATTGAGAATGCGCCCCCTGCGCCAATACAAAGGCTTAAGGTTGGCATCCTTAATCAGGACGAGGTCTCCGATCTTGGGCGGATGAGTTTTATCCGTCCACTTGACGCGTTGCTGGAGGATGTGCAGATACTCTAAGCTCCAACGCTTCCAAAAGTTCTGAGCGAGCTGTTGCACCAACTGAAACCGCGAGAGCTGATTTTGGCTCACATCAACAAAGGGGTACTCCGGCAAGGCGACAAGTGGCTGTCCAATCAAGAAATGGCCCGGGGTTAGAGCCTCCAAGTCATTCGGGTCCGAAGAGAGCAGGCACAATGGACGCGAATTCAACAAAGCTTCAATGCGGCAAAATACCGTAGCTAGTTCCTCAAAGGTGAGAACGGTGTCTCCCAACAATCTCCGCCAGTGTCCCTTTGCCGCTTTCACCGCGGCCTCAAAAATACCCCCCCAATGGGGGCAGGCTGGCTGGTCAAACAACCAAGTGACCCTTCAGCGGGCCAAACTATTACCAATGTCAACCTGGCTCTCATTAAGGAAGGCGTATACCTCCTTCAAATAGTTACTTGTACCCTTGTAGTTCGTACCGCAATCAGACCTAATCAAAGAAGGTAACCCACGGCGAGACACAAATCTTTCCAAAGTCGCCACAAAGGCCTCTGTCGAGAGGGAGGTTACCAGCTCCAAGTGTACTGCCTTGGTTGACAGGCAGACAAAAACGCACAAATAAGCCTTAACAATCTTACTATTTCGAAGTGTGGACGTCTTCAACGAAAAGGGACCAGCAAAGTCCGTTCCGACGCCAGCAAAGGGCCTCGCCTCATTGACACGATCAGCCGGCAAATCTCCCATTAGGGGCTGCATAGTGGAGGCCTTAGTCCGATAACACGGCATACAACGGAAGACAATGCTACGAATAGTACGACGAGCCGACAAAATCCAAAATTCTCGCTGCAGAATGGCCAACAGGGCATTGCAACCGGCATGCGAGTTTTTAACGTGACGATCAGTCACCAACAATTGTACCAAGTGGCCCTCCTTGGGCAACAAAAGGGGGTGACGGGCCCCATAAGGAAGGCTAGAGTGCCTCAACCGTCCTCCAACACGCAAAAGACCCGTCTTATCCAAGAAGGGATTCAGCTTACTAACAGCTCCCGACAACTTAACCCTACCAGACTTCAAGACCTCGATCTCCCTCTCAAAGTGTGCAGTCTGCACAGAGCGGACCCAAAGGAGGAGTGACTCCTGTCGCTCTTGAGGAGATAGAACTGGTGACAGGCGCTTGTCCCCTGGATTCCTAGAATTATGGCCAAAACGCCTGATCCACGAGGTAACGTTCAACAATTTGTCGAAAGAGCTGTATCGATTCAACAAAAAATCAGGATCAAACGGAGGATCCTTCGTCCCAACAGCGAACACCTTAAGCCCGGGCAAAGGATCCGACATCAAGACTGGCGTTCGAGGCCAATCGTCCTCGGGGCGAGTCAGCCAGTCCGATCCCCACCAGAGGGGGTGAACAATCAAGTGGGGGGCCATGCACCCGCGTGAGGCTACGTCGCCCGGGTTCAGTTCATCAGGCACGTGCCTCCAAATCAAAGTCGTTTCAGAACCTTGAATCTGCGACACTCGGTTCGCAGCAAAGACCTCCAAAGAGTGGACGGACGTCTTCAACCAACACAGAACAATTTGACTGTCCGTCCAGGCGTAAGAAGCCCGAATGTCAACAGTTCCACCCAAAGTGTGCGCAACGTGGTTTAGGAGACGCACAAGAAGCACCGCAGGGAGTGCGGATACATATTGGAGCCAGTCTTCCAACAGGGTTTCCCGGAGTGGCTCGTCCCAACCAAGTTCAGTTATATCAAGGGCAGGAGCACCAATTTTAGGGTAAAGACAACTCACAAGGGTGAGTTCAAACCAGGTCCCTCCCCCAACAGTGGCGTCAGCCGTTTCGCCAATTCCCCAAATCTTGCCTGAAAAGTCGTTCATCTTCAGGCCAACCTGTCCCGCTAACCAAGACGACAAAAGGCAACTCTGGGCTCCCGTGTCCAAAATGGCACGGACCACAATCGAGTCACCCAAGGGTCCCCAGACCTTGACCGAGGCCGTTGGCAACAAAACCGTCTTGATCGGGGGGGGTCCTTTAGCGGGGCAGGCGCCAATTTCGTAGCGATGCCTGGGCGGCGACCGATCGCCGCATCCAGGCTGCCCTCGTTCACGACGAGGCCAACATTCAAAATATTCGTACGCGCGGTGTCCCGAGCCGCTCGCCATCACTGGAGGGGCACATCCCACCGGATGCCTTAATGGCGGAGGGCGCGACTCCAACCGGGGACGTTCCGCCAACGGAGGGGAAAGGCAGCGGTGCCCATCCGGCCCCTGCTGCCTAGCAGCCAACGCGCGTTCTCCCTGACGAGGGGAGACCAAATGGCGCTCGCGGGGCTCACGTTCAACTTGCGCGGGGGGTGGAGTGCGGCGAACAGAATTGCGGGCCTCAGCCCGGTGCTCGTCTCCAGGGTACCCCCCCCCCCCTGCGCGAACCCTCCTCAGAAGATGGTCTGCTGGAGCGGTTCGCGTTGGCGCACAAAATCTCCAAGTGGAACCCTTCACAAATTCCACACGGGCGGGGGTTGGGGCAGTCCCGATGGAAGTGGGCCCCCAAGCACGAGAAGCACAAACGGCGTGCGTTGACAATGCGGCGGCGGGCACTTACGTGAAGATTCAAAAAGGCCGGGCAACGCGCCATGACATGCCCCGTTGCCTTACAAAAGTCGCAATAATGAGGACTCCGGGCGCCAGCAAAACGGGGGGCGGGGCGAACATCAACAGGCCCCCTAGCCCTAGTCCGTCCCTGGTCTCTAGGCCGAGAAGGTAGTGGGGGTGACCCCGTGGCGCCACGAGTGTTATCCAAGAGCCGACACTCGTCTTCCAAAAATTTGAGGAGATCGTCAAAGGGGGGAAGATGGGTGGCACTATCCCCACCATACTTCTGCTCAAAACGTGACCTCCGCGGGGAGCAACTACAGCACTATGTGCACCAACAAGTAGGACCAATGTTCCACCGGTAACTCCAAGCGTCTCAAGGCGTTGGTCGCTGAGACCAACGGGTTCAGCAAGTCAGTGCGCAACGTCGACGTGCTGGCAATGGCCGATAGTCCCAAAATCTGGCCGATGTGCACATCAGCCAGGCAGCGCTTGTTCTGATACCGTCGGGAGAGAAGCTCCAGAGCGGTAGGGTAGGAGGAGTCCGTGACCGGCAAGTGCTGCACCAAGGCTCTAGCTTCGCCCTCCAAAACGGACAACAAGTAGGCCAACTTCTGCGCAGGTCCGAGGTCCGAGCGTGCATCCACAAGACTTTCAAAGAGATTAATGAAGCCCAGCCAGTGGTCCAAAAGACCGTCAAAATGTGGCAGCTCCAGGGTGGGCAGCCTACCCAATAGTCCAGGGCCCTTGACAACGGAGGTCTGCGGCTTGGCCACCTCAGGGACCCGGCTCTTCAAAATTTCCCGGGCTCGCTGACTGATGACATCCCCCAGGTGGACAATCTGGTCATAGTCAGCCAAAACCTTATCGCGGGCCGCCTGGTCCATTACCCCCAACTCCACGTCCACGATGAACTCGTGGAACCGTGTGAGCGCAGCATCTACTGACTTGAGCCTCTCATTCAAGTGCTCGTACCGAGCAAGGGTGAGCTCTTCCAAATCCAAACGCTCAACCGTTGCTGCTGCCGATGTGAACCATCTCAACTGTGAGGCCAATCCGGCAGCAGACTCCCTGACTGCCTTTAATGAGGCCATTGCAACAATCAAATATTAATACCAATAGGCTAAATTAACTAAACAAACAACAATGACTTGTTAGCCAACCGAACAATTTTACCAAAATAAAAACTCAAATTCAACTTATTTCAGGTCCAAATCCGACCCTGTACTTATTCCAAGTATGAATCTAGCTTGCTAAGGATGGCTAGTTACAGAAAAAATAACAATTTAATGTATATATTGTGCTGGATCAACACCAATTAAACACAACAATCGAATGTACAATACTGAGCCGGACAACCTCCAATAACTTAATCCAATAAATACTATAAGCAATAAACCAATCCACACAATTCAAGTCTTGTTATGTTAACAAATGTGTGATTATTATTTAGATAAACTTTTAAATTCAGATCAGCGACATTCAATTATTAATTACAACAAATATACCAAATTATGTACCAAATACAACCCAATAATTCCTAATTTCACAAATAAATCTTACTTGTCAGTGCAATACAGGGACTGCAGTACAAATTACAAATACACTTTTGAGAGCCCGGCTGACAAGACAATATATTCAATTTTATTAAGTTATTTTCAGCAATGTTCAAGACTTCCAATTTACTTAGTGGATTTATTTTAATGTAAAATCCACGCTCTGCTTACCGAATTGTTCAGTCCCAAGCCAGCGCAACGATACTGGTATGCTGAACTGTCCACGGTTCGTGGAGCCCTAAACGTTGCTTACAAACTCAATATGGGCTCTTGGGCCCTACCAATAAATAGTAGTTTTAACCACTTACCTTCTGAGCTGGGACGACAGGCTACGACCCCTTTTGATCACGTCCGTGTGGTATGTATGTAAGTATGAAGTGAGTAAGTGAAATGTGTAATGATGGTCAAGTGTTCATGGACGTTCACAAGGCGCCGGTCTTCAGATGGCGTGGTCCAGATAGCATCACAGCACAACTCTGCTACACTTTAGCACCAGATTAGTAGCTATTTATCACTAAGTAACAACTGCTTGCAACAAGGTTCACGCGTCAGTCAGTCTCACTTCAATACGGAGTTATTGTTCCAAAATATCCCAGGTTTTTCGTCAATTCGGGATTGCAATTTCGACTTATCGTTAACCGCGACCAAATTATCTTTTAACCGCGTAGATTCCACAGGATTTTTAATTTCAATCAATGAATCGATCTCAACAAACAAGGCGGTTGCTTTTTTACAAGGAACGGCTATGTCAAAGTGAAAAAAGTCAAAGACAATAGAAAATAATGTTGCCAACCAAAAAGGTGCGTTCTGTTTCACGTATAGGACGGAACAATCTGGAAACTATCAACTATCCGTGTTGGCCACACACGTGTGACAGAATAAAGACCTAGTGAAGTGCCCAGCAACTGGGAAGGAAGAGATTCAACCCACATGCAACATCTTCTCAAGCTGTCTTTGCATCCACGCGATTTCATTCAGTGGATATCCAAGTAACACCCGTGTTCACAAACGTTACTATGCGGTCTCATAGTGCGCGCGAGCGCACAGGGCCACTAAAACTTATTCATAAACAATACTTGAGTGGCGGCTAGCACTATGCGTCCCTTAGAATGAACGCACAGCAAAATAGCTAGCAGGCTACCTGCCTGCTAGCTATTTTAAGCAACGCATAGCTGTGTCTCTCGATTCTCTGTGGTCTATTATGTGTTACGAGAAATATTTTTTGAGGTTAGATTTTACTGTTTGTGATAATTTACCATTTTAATAGCGTCCTTTTACAATGGTTTATTGTAGTGAAGAAGAATTTGATAATTATATCAATGAAAGAAGCACAATGAATATCAGGAAAGTGATACGGGATTTCCAAAATCCTTTTGATTATTACAATTCGGGTGAATTTAGACGACGCTACAGGTTTTCCAAAGATGTGATACTTTTTATACTCTTGCCACTTATAAATGAAGACCTAGAAAAATTAACCGCTAGAGGACTTCCAGTGCCAGCAATTTATCAGTTGCTTGTGGCCTTAAGATTTTATTCTTCTGGCAGCTTTTAGGTACCTACTAATGAAAACTTTACCATTATAAGAGTTTTGTAAAAATATTATGCTATATTTGAATTGTGTTTATTCAGTCAACTCAAACCCATTTCTACTCACTCTATTGTTAAAAGGCTTTTAACTTTATTAACGAACTATCTATACCTATTTATTAAATCCACAAATACACAATAAAAAAACACGCAGATGAAAAATAGTTCTCGAACACCGGTCACCATTTATGATTTGAGGTTATGTTATGACAAAATGAAATGAACGTCAAGCAGCGAAGTGAACTACGCAACACAAACGAACCAATCACAGAGCTCTATTCAACGCTGTGCGTTTGCTTAGTCAAGGGTCGTTTGAGTATTGTTTATGAATTGAAAGGCTTGCCATATGCAACGCAGTGAGAAATGCCTTACTTCGCATAGCGTTGCTACTTTACTGAGAAAAGTATTGTTTGTGAATACGGGTGTAAGTCCCTCACAACCTTTCTTCCTATCCTGGTCAGCTCATTACTGTGTGTGGTCAATATTTCTCCGCCAAAATTACATCCCGCGCCATTGGTCCTTCGAGAAAACGCTCCCCGCATCAGCACCAAATGTTCTTATAATAAACTTCCTGGCTAATTAAATGATATTTTTTTTGCAAATTGGTTATAAATAACACTTTCACACGTCATTTAAATCGTAAATCAGTTAGGAAACACCGGCCTCGTCTAGTTTAAATTTTCGAAAAATAAATGTGTAAAAGTGTTATAACAACATAATTTCAATCAGGCTTATATTAAAGTAAATCATATTTAATAACGTAACATAATAACTTTATTTACAACCAAGATTCTATACAACATTCCAAAGAAAACAATTAGTACATCCATTTTTGGCAGCGTGAAATATACAATATGTGAGTCTGCTGACTCCCAAGCTAGAGTACTCTGTGTTATGGATGTTCTTATGTACAACAGTGGGTTGCTCTAATTAAAAAAAAAACATAGACATGGTTGATATTGGAACTTGTTGTAGTGCATTGTGAATCTAGAAAATGAATGACGTAGGTAAATAAAGTCTAAACGTACTACTGTGTAAATGCATATAACTTTGGGTGTGTGCGTGAATGTAAGTGCTCGTGAGTGTGTGGGTGTATGTATGTGTGTGAGGATCAGTGTTTACTTACTTCTGCAAAGACGAGAGAGTGACTGTTAAGATAGTTAAGGGACGTAAAAGAACTAGGGTTGAACAAAGTATTATATCAGCAAAGATTTTTCCTACGTTTGTGAAAAAATTACATACGTTGTCAACTGACGATTTCGGATCATTAGATATTCTAAGAAGTTCAGTAGGGCTCACGATGACTACGAGTATTTGTTATGCGTTGGATAGCTCTCCAAAGGGGGGTCATTACCTGCCTTATCTAATTCACTTTTTTCGTAGGCTATTTTGAGTTTACGAAGGAGACCGTTACAAAATTTGCGATACCTGGTATAAGTTATCTTAAGCGTCATATAAAGTGGAACATTCTTAGCTTTGATGTGAAGTTTATCGCGATTTCTAACACAATGAACTAACCCAGGTGTCATCCAGGGTTTCAGCATTGTTTTCCTCCTGGGCAGTGTGATCATATTTGTGTGAGTATCTATTATGCTTGAGACGACAGACACAAGTGTATTTGCTGCATGATTTGCATCGTCATTTGTCAATATGTTAGTAAAGTCATAGTTTCCAAGTTCTGCTTTTATTTTCAAATAGTCAATACAAGTTTTAGTGGAAGCCTGTTGTTTGGTAGGATTAGATTTTTCAATGTTTAAGATAATCGGCCTATGCTCTGTTATGCAAGATTATAATAATAATGTTGTGGAACGTAGGTTAGAGTTGGTGAGGATGTGGTCTAGGTGGGAACTGAGTCTAGTGGGATGGGTATGCGCTGGTTATTCTTTTCTTTTTTTAACGATAAGGGGACAGAGATATGACCGTTAAGGAGTGAATAAAGTTCGATCTGCCCCCTCGTTGCTAACAGGATTACAGATCCAACTCTTACCGATCTGTCACCCTTGGGGTACAAAGTCAGGTGACAGATCAATATAATTCGCAAGTGCTGGGGTTTGTGGGATCACTTACATACTCTTCACCGCGGTCCCCGACAATATCTCTATTACTACCTACTGCACCAACCTTGTCGTTGGTATGAAAAAGCAACGCCAAATGTATTTGCTGTCTGATAAATTAAATGTTTGAATAAACCTGTTGCAGCACCAGCCTGCACATCAACGAGTTCAAGTTCCACAGTGCGCCGGCGCACGAAAACTCTTGTGCGTGGCTGGGCGGCGCCATACTCGGCGCGGGGGAGGCGGGAGCCGCGCGCGCCTTGCCTCGCGAACAATACGCACGCTCGCCGCGCCTGCGGGACTGGGTGTGTCTGCTCGACAACACGCCGCCCGCGCACCCGCACCGCGACCTGCGGGACATGTAGGGGCGCCTACCACACAACACGCCGCCCGCGCACCCGCACCGCGACCTGCGGGACATGTAGGGGCGCCTACCACACAACACGCCGCCCGCGCACCCGCACCGCGACCTGCGGGACATGTAGGGGCGCCTACCACACAACACGCCGCCCGCGCACCCGCACCGCGACCTGCGGGACATGTAGGGGCGCCTACCACACAACACGCCGCCCGCGCACCCGCACCGCGACCTGCGGGACATGTAGGGGCGCCTACCACACAACACGCCGCCCGCGCACCCGCACCGCGACCTGCGGGACATGTAGGGGCGCCTACCACACAACACGCCGCCCGCGCACCCGCACCGCGACCTGCGGGACATGTAGGGGCGCCGACCACACAACACGCCGCCCGCGCACCCGCACCGCGACCTGCGGGACATGTAGGGGCGCCGACCACACAACACGCCGCCCGCGCACCCGCACCGCGACCTGCGGGACATGTAGGGGCGCCTACCACACAACACGCCGCCCGCGCACCCGCACCGCGACCTGCGGGACATGTAGGGGCGCCGACCACACAACACGCCGCCCGCGCACCCGCACCGCGACCTGCGGGACATGTAGGGGCGCCTACCACACAACACGCCGCCCGCGCACCCGCACCGCGACCTGCGGGACATGTAGGGGCGCCGACCACACAACACGCCGCCCGCGCACCCGCACCGCGACCTGCGGGACATGTAGGGGCGCCTACCACACAACACGCCGCCCGCGCACCCGCACCGCGACCTGCGGGACATGTAGGGGCGCCGACCACACAACACGCCGCCCGCGCACCCGCACCGCGACCTGCGGGACATGTAGGGGCGCCGACCACACAACACGCCGCCCGCGCACCCGCACCGCGACCTGCGGGACATGTAGGGGCGCCTACCACACAACACGCCGCCCGCGCACCCGCACCGCGACCTGCGGGACATGTAGGGGCGCCTACCACACAACACGCCGCCCGCGCACCCGCACCGCGACCTGCGGGACATGTAGGGGCGCCTACCACACAACACGCCGCCCGCGCACCCGCACCGCGACCTGCGGGACATGTAGGGGCGCCGACCACACAACACGCCGCCCGCGCACCCGCACCGCGACCTGCGGGACATGTAGGGGCGCCGACCACACAACACGCCGCCCGCGCACCCGCACCGCGACCTGCGGGACATGTAGCTGCTACCACACAGCACAACACGACGCCTGCACATGTAGGCGCCGACCACTCCCAGCACGCCGCGCTATGCTTGGAGGCGCCCTAGCTTCTCTACCCGCACGAAGGTTGAGCGATATCACCAGCTTTGGAATATTCTAAAAGCATATTCAGAAAAAGACCCAGCACTGTAATATACTAACGTCTGAACTGTATTATATATTTAAATGATTTAGTTTTGTAAGTCAATAAATAACTTATTTTTACGTTATTGTTGTTGTATTATTGACGAAGTCCAATTTCCAGTACAATTTTAATTATACATAATGATGCATAATGTATCTATGTAAGATGAAAGGCGTAGTCCGGAATGAAAACCATCGTGATGACTAATTACATTTTATTTACACATTATTTAAATACAATTATTTAAGCACTTCACAAATCACTGCTCGATAATATAACTCAAATAAAACACAAAATACAATTAGAGGTCCGCTCGGCTCGAGAGCCAACGATCGAATGCCCCTCACTTGCGTGTCCTACAAGTCACGTGGAAGTGAAAGGTGCCGGAAGTGGGGCGCGCAATTTAACGTTGAGTAATTTGACAAGGCCGACGCGGCGCCGACATCTAAAGTATTCAATTGGATAAGGAATAATACTAATTTATTTAAAATAGCTTGAGTTTGAAAATTTGATTTGTTCCTCATAAAAATGTCGATAGTTCTTCACAAGGTATAACAAATTGCCTAAAAATATGCTTTCTTATTTTGAGCAGCAAAAACTTTTAGTATTACATAAAAAAACGCAATACTGGAAAAACAGCTCGATCAATTCTGCTTTTTTTTTTCATAGTTTCTGTGCGGGACAGTGATATATAGTGAACAGTGATATATAGTAAACAGATACATAATGAACAGATATAGTAAATAGACAGTGATAGACACTTAACGGAATGATTATAGCCTTTGTGTTTAATAGTTTTTAGTCCTATTTAATAGTTTAAATACGAAAAATAATAGTTTTAAGTGATTACTATAAGGATTAGGTAGTTTTGTGAATGTATGTACATAGAACTAGAGGTAAACATTAGTACATAGGAGTTATATCTTTAAATGTTATGTTTTTTGTAGATTTTATATTTTTCCTAGATAGATCTTGTGACTTAGAATCGAAATATATATAGTTTTACCCATAAAAATAGCGTAAAAATAGTGAAAATGGCCAAAAATTTGCAACGGCTCTCGTTACGGTAAAGTTTCGCAGCAGCTAAGCAAAGTGCGCCTTCTCCTGATTGGTTAAAAATACTTTGTTCTGATTGGCTGACCAATAACAGCGCTTAGATTTTTAGTTTTGGTATATAATGAGTACATAACGTAAGTAAATAAGAGATAGCTGTTCTTGATTCTGATTGGATAAAAATCCTGTATTCTTATTGGTCAACCAATCATAGATCCTAAATTTTCTTAGCGAAATTTGTATAAATTAGGAACATTTAGCCCGGTTCGACACAGTTTGCGGGCAAAATTGTAACAAGAAGAAACACTGAAGAAAATAAAAGAAGAAAACTTCAAGAATCTTCTAGTGGTTTTAATTCTTCACCAACCCAGCACACAAATGCGCCTGTATGGCACATTTAATGGTCCTTCGAGCGGCGGATTTACTGTGAAGAATTAATTGAAGAGTATTATTGGAAGATTTATTTTGAAGAATTATTCGAAGATTATTGTCGGAAGATTTTACTGAAGATTTATTTGAAGAATTATTTTCGTCGTATATAGGGAAGAATTTTTGAAAAATTGAAGAGTGTTTCAAGATAGTCGAAGAATATCAGCTGAAAACATGCCAGTTACATGCTCCGAGGGGAGGGGCCGCAAACCTTCAGGCGAACAGAAGCCGTCATCGACCGAAAGTACCTCGGCGACCAGCACCAGTGCGGAAGCCAGCACGGAATCGACAGTTACAGGGACGACCGCCAGGGATACTTCAGAACAGACACATAGCTCCGCGGCAATTGATCCAACCACCGTGACTTCCGCCACCGCCGCATCCACTTCGACCGTAGCCGCCTCCGCCTCATCTGCAACTGCCCCGCCCGCCTCGCACTCCGCCAGCGTCACCGCACCGTCTGTGACTCCTTCGAACACGACGACGTTAACTACGGGTGCGAAGGCGAAACAGCTGATAAAGCCGCCCGCAGCTGTCAATACAGAAACTTCTACAGTGAAGAAAGTCAAGAAGACTGTCGCCGGTCCATCGATGCCGACTGGACCACAGGTCCTCGCGCCCCCTAGCAAGAGGGGGGGAAACGGGGGATCCATCCACAGCAGAACTAAAGAAAAGAAGAGAGCGAAGGCGAAAGACGAGTTATTAAGCCTTCAAGTACAGTTAGCCGCAGCACGCCTAGCCGCTTTAGAAGCAGAAGATTCCGAAGAAGAAGAGGAAGAAGAAGAAGATGTCTCCCTCTATTCAGAAACAAATGCAAGAGTGGACACCTGGTTGGACAATCAAGTGAATCGCCCAGTGTTAGCGATCGCCAACGAACCTCACCGCGCTCCAGAAGAACCGACGGCCACCCATGCTGAAGAACCGATGCCAAGAAGACAGGAAGAGACACATCGGTCACCGGCGGGAGGTCAATCTGACTTAGCCATTCTAGCTGAAGCAATCAGCAAGGCTGTCAGCACCGCCCAAAGACCCAAGTTTGTCGAGTTACCTTTCTTCAGTGGGTCTCATCAGGAATGGCTACCTTTCCGCGCCGCATACTACGAGACTGAAATGATGTTCAGCGCCGTTGAAAATACAAATCGACTTAGAAGAAATTTGAAAGGGAAGGCCAAAGAAGGGGTGGAAGGTTTACTGATAACCAATGCGCACCCTGCCGAAGTGATGAAGACCCTGGAGTCAAGATTTGGAAGACCAGAATCAATAGCAATGTTGGAAATGGAAACGCTTCGAGGTCTACCGCGCCTATCCGAGTCACCGAGGGACATCTGCATATTCGCCACTAAGGTCTCCAACGTAGTGGCAACATTAAAGACTTTGGGTTGTTTCAATTATATGTACAACCCTGAACTCGCGAAGACTATAGTAGACAAGCTGACGCCGACGCTGCGATACAGATACTACGACTTCTCGGCTACACAATCGCGTGAAGATCCCTGCTTACTCAAAATAGAGAAGTTCTTCAAAAGGGAAGCAAAATTGTGCGGACCTTATGCAATGCCCGAACAGATGGCCGCACCTACTACAGTGGCTCAACAGAAGAGGATGCAGAGGATTAACAACGTAACTGAGAAGAAATACACACCGAGGTGCTTCGTATGCGAAGATACGGGGCACACCAACGCAACAGAATGTGAACAATTCAAGAAATTGGACGAAAATGCAAGATGGGACGTAGCAAAGTCCAAACGCCTCTGCTTCAGATTAGAGCATGGATACCGGTTTTCGATAATATCGAAAAACCGGAATATCGGACTATAAATCCGATATTGAAAAAAGCGATATTGGATTTCAAATATCGGTTTTTCGATATTTTATATGAAACAAAAAACCAGACGCAATAGAATCTTTCTTACTTATTTCATTGAATTTAATTAATGTAAACATTACTTATCGGTTAATTATAATAATATGTATGCTACAATGTCATTTATAAATGATTATTTCCATATAAAAGTGTACAACACTTAGGCCGGCGCCCGGCATTATGTACGTACGTGCAACAAAATAAGATCGTATCTCAATGACAATACCTTGAATGCCCTATGTTACTTTTTTATATATTTTATTACTGATGAGTCCAGAAGTTGCCCGTTCACTCTTGCTTTGAAGGCAGACGGGTCATATGTAGAAGGGCACATAGCAGCCTGCAGAGTTTCAAACCTTGGCCGTGCGCACAATAAATGTAGAGGAGAATCGCTTAGTACGACAAAACGGTATATTGAACAAGTGAGAATGGTACCATGCAGTACGTCTGATAGATCGTTAGTATAAGGTAGATGCAGGAATCGGGTCGTGGAGTTCCTGCGCACACTCTCCGAAGTACAATCTGTGGAAGACCGCCAGGCAAACAACGTTTCGCCGATGAGCCAGGCTGTAAAGCTTGTCTGCTAACACGTGCATCGCCTGTGAGTCTTTTAACTCAGCGTTATCCGAGTCAAGTGCAGCAAGCTGGTATCTTAAGTGACTGCAGTACTCCATACAAGAACAGACCTGTGCTTTATACAAATTCAAAAGCTGTACAGGTGTGAAGTATCGCCTCGCCTTGTGAAGAATTTCCAGCTTTTTGGCTGCAGTCAAAACTTTTGACTCAATGGTTGAGCCGAAGTTTAAGTTAGACTTGTGCTAGTAATCGCATCGCGGCTATTAAAATGACATTTAATAATCGTGTTTTGTTGGTATTTAGTGTGTATATGCCGACAGATTGTATTGACAATTTGAATGAGTTTTGTGAGTGTTTAAGTGAAATATCGGCCGTTGTAGAGAGTGAGAGTTTAGAACATGTCTTGATCCTCGGAGATTTTAATGCTCACCCTGGCGAACTGTTTAGTCGGGAACTGTTAAGTTTTTGTGATGAACAAGGATGGTTTTGTGCTGATTATAAGATGCTTGGTGTAGACTCAGGTACTTATACATTCATTAGTGATGTATGCGGCAGCAGACGTTGGCTTGACCATTGTCTGGTATCCGAAGCAGCGTGGAAGTCACTGGAGAAGGTGGAAATTTATGAAAATGTGTACTGGTCTGACCACTTCCCTCTCTGTATAAATCTAAACCTTGGAGTGGTGGGGCGGATGGATGCTGCCGCAACTAAACGTGGAGGGAGGGTCGTGGATGGGGCTCTGTGGGGAAATAGAACACCAGCTCAAATAAATAGATATTATGAGTTATGTATGGAGAAACTTAGGTGTATAGATTTTCCCTCTGAACTAAGCGACTGTTGCGATCACTTTTGCCAAAATAAAGATCATGGTGAAATAATTGACACGTTGTATAACAACATTGTTAGGTCACTTCGGGAAGCGGCAAAAGCTAGTTGTGGTTTAGAGAGTGGTCGCAAGGGTCGACGTACTGTGATTGGGTGGAATAGGTACGTTAGGGATGCTCACGTGGGTGCTAGAACTGCGTTTATGAACTGGGTGTGGCACGGGAAACCTAAGTCGGGACAGTTGTTTGTAGAAATGAGGGAGACACGAAAAGTTTTCAAACAGAAATTGAAATTTTGCCAAGATAATGAGGATCAAATCAAGATGGACTTATTAGCAACTGAGCACAAGAAAAAACATTTTCAGAAATTTTGGAAGTCCACCCAGAGATTAAACGTAAGACCGGCGGTCCCCGTGAGCGTTAATGGTGTATCCCAACCAGAAGAAATTGTGGAAATGTTCAAAACGCATTTCTCAGTAACATCGCGATTGCAATCTACTGAACAGGATCTGGGTCCAGAGAGGAAATGTTTCGGAAGCCCAGTTAATATTTCGTCTAAAGAAATTAATCAAGTAATTAAGGCCATGACTAGAGGTAAATCTCCAGGTCATGATGGGCTTAGCATAGAGCATCTCCAATCTGCCAGTCCGCATCTTCCCAGGGTCCTATCCATGCTCTATAACTTCTGTATGAGACACTCCTATCTTCCAACGGAGTTAATGAGGACAATTATTGTGCCCATAGTGAAGAATAAGACAGGAGATATCTCAGATAAAGATAATTATAGGCCTATTTCGCTGGCAACTATTATTGCAAAGGTGCTTGACTGTGTGCTTGAGCGTAAAATTACTGGACAGATAGAGCTGCACGATGCTCAGTTCGGCTTTCGAGCTGGACTTTCCACAGAAACTGCTATCCTGGCGCTCAAGCACACGGTCAGGTACTACACTGATAGGAACACTCCTGTTTATGCGGCTTTCCTAGACCTATCGAAGGCTTTTGACCTGGTTAATTATAACATACTATGGCGTAAGCTGCGAGAGCAACAAGTACCTCATGAGCTTGTTGAACTTTTTAAATATTGGTACAGCCATCAAATTAACCAGGTCAGATGGTCGGATACATTGTCTGGGAGGTATGGGTTGGAATGTGGGGTGAGGCAAGGAGGTCTGACCTCCCCGGTGCTTTTTAGCCTGTATGTCAACCAGCTAATCGTGGAGCTCAGCAGCACTGGTGTCGGATGCTCAATCGATGGCAACATTATAAATAGTATCAGCTACGCGGATGACATGGTGTTGCTGAGTCCGTCGATTGAGGCTCTTAGACGGTTGCTTGCAGTATGTGAGGAGTATGCTGTTACCCACGGACTCTTATATAATGTGAGAAAGAGCGAAGTAATGGTGTTTGGTGTGGGTTCCAAAAAGCACAGAGCGGTACCCCCAGTCTTCCTGTATGGAGTAGCGCTGAACAGAGTGTCGAGTTTTAAGTACCTGGGTCATATAGTGTGCGATGATCTTTGTGATGACCAGGACATTGAACGGGAGAGAAGGGCGTTGTCGGTCCGCTGCAATATGCTGGCCCGGAGGTTCGCACGCTGTACAAGTGCTGTCAAGATCACCCTTTTCAGGGCGTACTGTCAGTGCTTTTACACGTGCAGCCTGTGGATTAGGCATACGCAGAGGGCCAACAGCGCCCTTCGAATCCAGTACAACAATGCTTTCAGGATGTTGTTGGGCCTCCCACGATTCTGCAGCGCGTCCAATATGTTTGCTGAAGCGGCGGTAGATAGCTTTGGCGCTATTATGAGACGGCGATCTGCGTCACTGCTGCGTAGGATTCGTGGGAGTACCAACAGCATTCTGAAAGTCATTGCAAACAAACAGGATTGTGTTTTCCTGCAGCATTGGACTCGCATGCATTGCGGTCAAGTTGATGCTGCGGGAAAATATATGAATTAGTTTTTAGTGTTTATTATTTTAATTAATTTTATTACTAACATAGAATGTAAGGTGTTTTACTAACAAACTTTGTATGGATTTCTTTTCTGAGATAAATAAATAATAATAATAATAATAATGCCCAAGAGCTTCAAGCGGTCGGTAACTGATAGGTATAGATGCACCTTGGAAAGTAGGAGATAATTTAAATTGGCTCCTTTTAGCAGTGAAGAGATAAACTTGTGTTTTCAAAGCATTGAATTCGACCAGATTGTCGGGTCAAATTCATTCGCTACAACATGGCCTATCTAAAACACTCTGTTTCGTCCCTGCTAGCCCTAGCACTGGATAAGTATATCGTTAAGTCTGTGCTATCATCCGCGTACCCAAGAGCTGGAGCAGGTCCTTGATAAGCAGCAAAAAAGAGTCGCAAAGAGAACAGACCTCTTAAGAATAACGCATTGACATTGACAACCATAAGATCGGATGAGCAGCTATCGATGACTGCTCGGATTGACCACTCAAAGGACTGAGATATTGAGGGACTCTCCAAGAGCATTTCCATGTTTCTTAATGGCCTCGCCCCAGCAGTGCGTAAGATACACAAGATCTCGGGTCGACTAACCAAGGCGGAATCAATACTGGTGGTCACTAAGTAGCTGAACTACCTTCCGCCACCGCCTAATTCCGTTCAGCCCCAGGAACATCTGCCACCCGGACGTGACTTGCAGTGGCCATTAATGGACTGCGAATCCAAGTAGCCCGCTGCAAGCACAATTTAGCAAAATGAGGCATTATATGCCAAACTGACACCCAGTGCGATTACGGCGTTCCCGTTCAAACAAAATGACCTAAAAACGTGTACATTAGAAGACCAAATAAACGCCACTGAGCGAGACCTGCGTGACTGGGCCTAATACATATAAAATACGCAATTTACCATCGATACGAAGAAGAAGAGACTAAGGAGCTCATTGTCTTCACGGTATGCTAGCAGCTTATTATTGAGTAACCTATCCATCACTTTGCAGATTCTGGAGGTTTTTTGGGTACTGGTTGCACATTCTGGTTTATTCCGGGTCAGTGGCACCACTCTAATTTTAAGAGTGTGATACAAGTGACAACTCCAGAGCACAACTTTTTCAGCAGGCTTTTGGAGCAGGTATTCCATCTGGCCCGCTGGCTTTGTTCACGTCTAGTCTGCAAAGGGCTTTATGGGACCTCTTAAATGTGAATTTCTAAAACTGACGTTTCATATTTCAGCTATAGTGATCTCTTGAATTGCCATAATCTTCGTCTCTATAGCCATAAGATGACTGTGTAGTCACTCCTCCAATTGAATATTTAGTTCTTTGCGTTTATTGTAATATTTACTTATACAAGGTGTAACAGATTAAGCGCAATACCTCAGACACCCCAATTACAATATTAAATTATAAGTCTAAAACAACATCCGTACTTAACTAAATAAATTGAAACCAAACCTAGACATTTTTTACTATGTTATCCTTACTAAATGCAAAACGTATGTGCGTCATGCAATATCTCAATATCATTATTATACTTTTAATTTAATTTTTGTTGCGTCAAGCAGCGCCACCTGTTGGTAAAATGAGAGGACGGCTCTTTTCAAGACAGATCTTATAAGTCGATCGGTAAATGTCAAGACAAGCAGCGCCATCTACTACTCGACGGCGAAGACGTTTGTTCGAGAGGGTTCTGCGAGTGCCGCGCCACCAGTGTGCTTTTTTTGAACTGAAAATACAGTATATATACCCAAACCTTTTAAAATTGTAACAGTCAGAAATAAATTCATTGTCATATTTATCTGAGCATCATTGAAGAAGCCCCTGCCTGCCTAGCCTGTCTTCATTGCCAAAACATTGGACCTTCGAGCCCCATAGAAGATATCAGCCACGGGACGAGCCTGGTTGAAGAAGTCAGGAAGCGAGTGGAACTTCGAAGTCGAAGTACGCCGCGCCTAAGACGGCCTACTGACCGAAGTACGTTGAGGAGATTGGAAGCCCAGCCACAAATTACTGAGCAGAAGCCATTGATGCAGCAGCCAGCAACGGTCAGGTTATCCAGTTGCCCTTTTCCCTCCTAACCCTGTGTCTTCACCTTGTGTTAATATCGTACCTAAAACGTTGCAGAACTGGTCAAGATCAGATTTATTGGCCTCGGTGAGGGCGTCTTCAGGTGATAAAACACGACTGAACAAGCAAAACTGTGAGTACCTACTTTCGTAAACTACCAAAATGAGTGAGGATGAAACTGTTTCTCGTTTAGATAGTCAGATATCTGATCTTAAAAGACAACGTGGTGTAATTAAATGTAGATTAACATTATTCGCAAATTATATTAATAAGTTAAATAGAGCGAGTTTAGATTTGGTGGTTAAAACTCAATTGCAAATGCGTATTCATTCCGCAGCCATTTTCTTTGCCGAGTTTGACGACGTGCAAGCTAAAATCGAAAGAATAGTGGATGAAAAAGAATTATTGTCTCATTTAGATTACAGAGATTCGTTTGAATGCCAATACTATTCGATTGTAGCTACAGCGAAAATCATGATAGGCGACTGTGAACCAAACGGATTAAATAATTCTCAGTGCATTTCCGGGAAATCTGTGCCTATTAAATTGCCACAAATTAAGTTACCTGTCTTTGACGGTTCCTTTGATAAATGGTTAGAATTTAGGAACTCGTATATTTCAATGATACACGATCGCGACGACTTAGATCCTATACAGAAATTTAAATACCTAAAATCGTCTCTCAGTGGATCTGCGTTACATGTTATCAGTTCGTTAGAGTTCACTGCGCCTAACTATAGTAACGCGTGGAGCCTACTTGAAGCTAGGTATCAAAATAATAGGCTATTGATACACAACCATGTTAAGGCTTTGTTTGCGGCACCTTCACTGGGTAAGGAATGTCCGGCACAGATCAGAACGTTAGTAGATTGCGTTATACGTAATTTGAGAGCCCTAAGTTCTCTTAAAGAACCGGAATCTTCACTCGAGGATATGCTTCTCATTTATTTAGTTGTCAGTAAACTTGATTCTGCTACTGATCGCGAGTGGGAGAACTACAGAAGCTCACTTATCAGTGATTCTAACAAAACCTCAAAACATTTAAAACTAGAAGACTTATTAACGTTTTTAAATAATAGGTCTGACATGTTAGACATGATTAATGCAGGTAACAGTAAAAATAATCAGTCAAATTCACAAAATAAACATGAGGGTAAACAGTCAGCTGATCATAAAAAACAGTCTAATTCTCAAACTACACTTAGTTATGCGAGTGCCAATAATAATGATAGGGTATCAACAGGTAGTAAAGGTAAAACAAATAAAAATAACTTGATATGCACGTTATGTAGTCGTAATCATGCATTATATGCATGTGTTAAGTTTTTAAATATGTCGGTACAAGAAAGACTAAATTTTGTTCAGTCAAAAAACATTTGTCAAAACTGTTTACGTACAAACACTCACACAATTGAAAATTGTAAGTTCGGTCCTTGTAAATTATGTCAACAAAACCATAATGCGTTAATTCATGTTGGCACTATTAGCGTTATTCAAAATACGTCACCACAACTTTCTGTTATTAATAATACGTTGCCACAGTCTTCTGTATTACACTGCGTTAGTAAAACAGCTGACAATATTGATAATCGTAGTTGTAACGCGTTCATAGATAATGCTAAATCGTTACGGACTGTTTTGCTGTCTACGGCGTTAGTTGAGATTGCTGATAGTGATAACAGATATCACACAGTTCGCGCTCTGCTTGACAGCGGCAGTCAAAATTGTTTTATAGCTCAAAGCTTATGTAAACGTTTGAAAATACCTATAATACAGTCCACTATACGTGTTTGTGGCGTTGGACAAACCGTTTCACAGTCCAATCACAAGTGCGATATTAATATTCGTTCTAAAGTTTATGACTTTAATACAACTTTACATTGTTTAGTGTTGCCTAGTATCATTTCGAAGTTGCCTTCGACACACGTTAATAGTGATGCTATTAATATACCTAGCAATATTCTACTTGCAGATCCTACATTTTATGTACCGAGTGACATACAATTATTAATAGGCGCGGATGTCTTTTGGGATTTGCTAAAGGAAAATAAAATAAAACTGCACACCGGTCCGTACTTACAAGATTCGATGGTAGGTTGGATTATATCCGGTCCAGTTTATAATAATAATCGTTTATTAGCACCTAGCATGACAGATGTGCTGTGCAATTTGACGTTAGTTGATTCTCAATTACGAAAGTTCTGGGAAATCGAAGAAGTACATATTCCTCCCGTTATTACTGAGGAGGATCGTTTTTGTGAAGAGTCGTTCTTGCAGACTACTGAACGCGATCAGCACGGTAGGTTTTCTGTAGGAATGCCACTTAAACAATCGCCTGATTGCTTGGGTGATTCACATAATTCTGCTAAACAGCGTTTTTTTTATCTTTAGAAAGGAAACTAGATCGTTTACCACAGTATAAAAAAAATGTATTGTGAATTTACGGATTGCATTTTAAAAGTAAGGAGAATCCTGCTGATACATTATCGAGAGGTGTTTTCTTTGATTCACTAAAAGGTGACAACACTAGTTTGTGGTGGTATGGTCCGACCTTTCTCCGTGAACCGACTTCAAATTGGTTGGCAGCAAATACTAATGAAATTGAGTTTATTCAGAGTAAGTTACCGGAATTAAAATGTTCTAAAACTACAAATTTATTAAACGTAAAAACTAATATTATAATTGATTTTGAAAGGTTTTCTTGTTTTAATCGTTTGCAAAGAACAGTCGCGTATGTCTTACGTTACATTTCTAACTTACGTGCATCGCGTGTCGGTCAAGGTCGCGAAACCGGTTCATTGACCGTGAACGAGATTAATACTTCGCTATTTGTGTTGACACGTTTAGTTCAATCACAATCATTCAGTAAGGAATATCATAACCTAAAAGAAAAGGTGCAGTTAACCAATAAGTGTAGTAATAAAACATTAGGTTTAAGTATATTTTTAGATAAGGATAATATAATTCGTGTCGGTGGTAGACTTAGTAATTCAAAATTTGATTACGATAAGAAACATCCAGTGTTGTTGTGTCGTAAACATCGGTTTACTTGGTTATTGTGTTCATACGAACACAAACGTTTACTTCACGCTGGACCTCAGCTCCTCGTGGCGACCATGCGTGATAGATGGTGGGTGCTGGGAGCACGTAATTTAGCAAGGCTAGTGGTTCATAAATGTGTTACCTGCATTCGCATGAAAGGAAATACGTTGACTCCACTCATGGGTGATCTCCCGGTAGAACGTTTAGAAGCTGGATTTCCATTCATGCGATGTGGTGTTGATTATGCCGGGCCAATATCTATATTGAATCGCAAAGGCAGAGGTTCACAACTAATTAAAGGATATATTTGTTTATTCGTTTGTTTCGCTACCAGAGCTGTGCATTTAGAATTGGTTGGTTCATTGTCCACTCAGGATTATCTATTGGCATTCAAACGATTCATATCACGACGCGGGAAGCCGTGTCAAGTTTTTTCTGATAATGGTAGGAACTTCGTTGGAGCTGAAAGGGAGCTTTCAACTATATTTGAAAAATGTAATGAAATAATTGATTTTGCTAGTAGTAATAATATAAAATTTAGTTTCATTCCGCCTTATGCTCCTCACTTTGGTGGTTTATGGGAGGCAGGAGTGAAGTCGTGCAAGTATCACTTGAGACGTGTCGTAGGTAATGCTAAGCTAACTTATGAGGAGTTTGGTACGGTATTGACACAGGTTGAGGCCGTCCTGAACTCCCGTCCTATGTCACCTATGTCCGCAGATCCAAACGATTACCTACCACTCACACCTGCTCACTTTCTAATCGGCCGGCCGTTGACTGCGCCTGCCAGTGAAGACAACACGACGACATCTACGCCTGCCTGTCGCTACAAGCGGCTGGAACAGCTGCGACAACACTTTTGGGAGCGGTGGTCCAAAGAATATGTGTCCGAGCTGCAACGCAAAACGAAGTGGGCACACAATACAGATGACATTGCTAAGGATAGTCTTGTCGTCATTAAAGAAGATAACCTGCCACCATTCAAGTGGAGAATGGGTAGGATTATTCATCTGTTCCCAGGGAAAGATGGCGTCTCGAGAGTTGCAGAAATCCGAACATCAACAGGCACGATCAAGCGTGCTTCCTCGAAAATCTGCCCGCTGCCGGTTTCAACAAACGAAGCCAGCGTGACTCCTGTTTAGTTGGAAGACGGTTCTTCCAAGGCGGCCGGCATGTTGCGTCAAGCAGCGCCACCTGTTGGTAAAATGAGAGGACGGCTCTTTTCAAGACAGATCTTATAAGTCGATCGGTAAATGTCAAGACAAGCAGCGCCATCTACTACTCGACGGCGAAGACGTTTGTTCGAGAGGGTTCTGCGAGTGCCGCGCCACCAGTGTGCTTTTTTTGAACTGAAAATACAGTATATATACCCAAACCTTTTAAAATTGTAACAGTCAGAAATAAATTCATTGTCATATTTATCTGAGCATCATTGAAGAAGCCCCTGCCTGCCTAGCCTGTCTTCATTGCCAAAACATTTTAATTTCCATAATATCGGAAAAATATTGAAATACCGGAATACCGATATTAAAAAATTGAATATCGAAACAAAACCGGTATTGGGAAAAGGTTCCGATATTCCATGCTCTACTTCAGATGCCTTCGTTATAGAAACAAGATTCACAACTGCCGACCTAAGCCTTGTGGTATAAACAACTGCAAGTACTCTCATCACTAGATGTTACATTATGACAAGAAGACAGAAAAGGCAGAAAATGGAGAAAATAAAGAAGCAGCTGAAGTCATCAATTCGACTTGGACAATCAAGAAACAATCTTACCTGAAGATCATACCGATTCAGGTGGTAGGACCAAAAGGAGCTGTCAACACCTTCGCATTAATGGACGACGGGTCAACAGTCACGCTTGTCGACGACAGCTTAGTGAAAAATATTGGAGCAACAGGACCCATAGAGCCATTGAAAATAGAAACCATCAATGATATGAAGACATCAGAATCAGCATCAAGAAGAGTCACCATCAAGCTAAAGGGACTCAACGATCATGAAGAGCAAATACAAGCGCGCACAGTGAAGAACCTGCAAGTCTCATCTCAACGCGTGCCACAAGAACTTTTAGAAGGGTGCCAACACTTAGTTGACATTCGAAATCATCTCACATATGCAGAGGCGACACCACGAATACTGATCGGTCAAGATAACTGGCATCTTCTGCTGACATCAGAAGTAAGAAGAGGAAATCAAAACCATCCGGTGGCCTCTCTCACGCCACTAGGCTGGGTACTCCACGGCAGCCAAACACGAATACTTGGACAGAAGATCGACGTCGTGTCACACGTCACAGAAGATCCAGAAGATAACTTAGAAGACCTTGTAAGAAAATACTTCGAGATGTACGCACTCTGCATAAATCCCAAGAGACCGAAGACTGATCCAGAAGAAAAGGCACTACGTATTTTAGAAAAGACCACAACGAAGACAGAAGAAGGAAGATTCCAGACCGGTCTTCTCTGGCGCAAAGAAGATATCAAGCTTACAGACAACTATGAAAACTCACTGAAGAGGCTCTTCAACATAGAGAAGAAGATTGATCGTGACCCTACATTAAAGAAGAAGTACGTCGAACAGATGGACGCTCTCATAGCAAAGGGATATGCTGAGCCTGCTCCTAAAGAGAAGACAGTGGACAAGACTTGGTACCTACCACACTTCGCAGTAGTCAACCCAATGAAGCCAGACAAGCTGCGAGTAGTACACGACGCCGCGGCCAAAACAAAAGGTGTGGCCTTAAACGACATGCTGCTGAAAGGCCCTGATCTACTACAGTCACTACCAGGCGTCGTCATGAGATTCAGACAACATACAGTCGCAGTCACAGCAGACATCAAGGAAATGTTCATGTAAGTCAAGCTGCGAACCGAAGATAGAGATGCACTGCGATATCTGTGGCGCGGCGATCGACGAGACGACCATCCTCCAGAAGAATATAGAATGACGTCGTTAATCTTCGGAGCATCGAGTTCACCTTCAACAGCGATCTATGTAAAGAACTTGAACGCCAAACAGCACGAGAAAACTCACCCAGAAGCCGCAGCTGCAATAATACAGAAGCATTACGTCGACGACTATTTAGACAGCTTCAGAAGCCTCGAAGAAGCCGAACGTACAACGAAGGGTGTGCGAGAAGTACACATGAAAGCTGGCTTCGAGCTGAAACAGTGGGAATCGAACTCAGCGCCATTACTAAAAATGCTTGGAGAAGACGGCCAGTTAGAAGACATTGAACTTTACAGAAATGAGGAACAGATGGAACGAGTCTTAGGTGTCATATGGAAGATCAACTCAGACGAACTTACCTTCAACCTGAACTTAGCCAGAATACCTCCTGCACTTTTAGAAGGAAGACAGCCAACAAAGAGAGAAGCATTGAGAATAGTGATGTCACTCTTCGACCCGCTCGGATTCGCCTCCCCTGTCACGATCAAGGCGAAGCAACTCCTCCAGGAAGTCTGGCGCAGAGGAACGCAATGGGATGACAAGATCGACGAAGACCTGGCAGAGCAATGGGAAACATGGATGGCGCAGTTAAAAGGCCTCCACGACGTAGCAATCCCGCGGCAATATCAACACTACAGCGACGCCGCCTCCCTAGAGCTCCATGTCTTCAGCGACGCCAGCGAGTCAGCCTACTCCGCGGTCCTTTTCTGGAGAACAGTAACAGAGAACGGCGAGGTCGACCTATCCCTCATCATGGCCAAAGCGAAGGTGGCACCATTAAAACTCACATCGATACCAAGGCTGGAATTGCAGGCAGCAGTAATGGGAACCAGACTCGCAGAAGCAGTGATCGAAGAGCACGACAAGAAGCCTGATCGCAAAGTCTTCTGGACGGATAGCAAAACAGTGCTCACTTGGATAAGAACAGGGTCACGTTCATACAAACCCTACGTGGCTCATCGTCTAGCAGCTATAGAAGAAAGTTCCAAAGTCAACGATTGGCGCTGGGTCCCAACGAAGTTGAACGTGGCAGACGACGCTACGCGTGACGTCCCAACAGACTTTAACAAGAATCATCGATGGTATAAAGGACCCGACTTCTTATACTTACCAGAAAACTCCTGGCCGATTGAAACCGTAAGAACGACAGTAGAAGAAACTTCAGATGAAGAAAAGACACACTATATTGGCGACAAGCATATATTGGAAGACTGAAGCTTGCAGAGGCTCTGCCTAACCCGACGAAGTTCTCTAGCTGGGACCGACTACGCTATTCTACAGCACGTGTTCTGCAGTTCATTCAACTCTGCAGAGCCACCAAACAGAAAGTTAATTATAGAAGAACGAAAAAGAACAAAGAAACGGATCCCACTTGGAAGAAGAACATAAATAGACAGCAAGCACCTGCAATGAAAAAGAAATCATCGTCGCCAGAACCGACAAAGTTTATACCAGTAACAGCCGAGCTGCTCAAAACAGCGGAAGAACTCCTGATGCGTTCTTCTCAAGAAGAATCTTTCTCGGAAGACATAGATAACTTGAACAGCGGGAAGCCGATCAACAAGGAAAGTCGCCTCCACCAGCTCAGCGTCGAGTCCATTAACGGTACAATAAGATTAAGAAGCCGTATTCGAGCAGTCCAAGATATGAAGGAAGAATTTTAGAACCCGCTGGTAATCGACGGTGATCATCCCACGGTCCGACTCTGGGTACAAGCCATACATCGCCAGCTCCATCACGCCGGCGTAGAAGCAACCGTCAACGAGTGCAGACAGCAGTACTGGGTATTGAGATTACGCCCTATCGCACGCACGATATAGAGAAGATGCCTGTTCTGCCGAATGAAGACACAAGTACCACCGCATCCCAGAACCGGGGACCTGCCAGCATGTCGTTTAGCTCATCACAAACGGCCATTTACTTTCACTGGAATCGACTATTTTGGACCTCTCTCAGTGACCGTCGGACGGACTCGACAGAAGAGATATGTCGCTGTCTTCACAAGTCTCACGACGCGAGCAATACACCTAGAAATCGCTGGCTCACTTAGCGCTGACTCCGCGGTGATGGCAATAAGAAGAATGATCGCTCGACGAGGCTGCCCGACTGAGATATGGTCGGACAACGGCACCAATTTAAAGGCCGCCGACAAGGAACTACGACAGGCTATCGACGCGGTGACTGCAGAAGAAGCGGCGAAGAAGACCATCTCCTGGCGCTATATCCCGCCTAGAGCTCCATTTATGGGCGGAGCCTGGGAACGAATGGTCCGCTCAGTCAAGACAGCTCTGACCACTACACTGCACGAGCGTCACCCCACAGAAGAAGTCCTTGCAACTCTACTGGCTGAAGTAGAGTACACCGTCAACAGTCGCCCGCTGACGCATGTGTCAGTCAACGCAGAAGATCCAGAAGCACTAACTCCTAACCACTTCTTGTTAGGAGGACCAGGGCGCGTGCCGCAGCCAGGCACATTCACCGATCAAGACACCGTCTCACGATCCAGCTGGCGAGCTGCACAAAGGTTAGCCGATATATTTTGGCTACGCTGGGTAAAGGAGTACCTCCCTGAGCTCCAACACCGGCGGGAGCCCCATGGAAGAGGTCTGGCAGTACAAGCTAACGACCTGGTACAAATCGTCGACCCGAACCTGCCCCGCAACGTGTGGATCCGAGGAAGAGTCATCGCTACGTATCCGGGTCCTGACGACATCGTGCGGACAGTGGACGTGTTGACCAAAGGAGGTATCCTGCGCCGGCCTGTAAGAAAACTAGTGATCCTGCCCCTGCCTACGAACGTCGAGCCCGCACCGGAAACTTATGCGACTCAGTCGCACGGCGGGAGTGATGTGCGGGACAGTGATATATAGTAAACAGATACATAATTAACAGATATAGTAAATAGACAGTGATAGACACTTAACGGAATGATTATAGACTTTGTGTTTAATAGTTTTTAGTCCTATTTAATAGTTTAAATACGAAAAATAATAGTTTTAAGCGATTACTATAAGGATTAGGTAGTTTTGTGAATGTATGTACATAGAACTAGAGGTAAACATTAGTACATAGGAGTTATATCTTTAAATGTTATGTTTTTTGTAGATTTTATATTTTTCCTAGATAGATCTTGTGATTTAGAATCGAAATATATATAGTTTTACCCATAAAAATAGCGTAAAAATAGTGAAAATGGCCAAAAATATGCAACGGCTCTCGTTACGGTAAAGTTTCGCAGCAGCTAAGCAAAGTGCGCCTTCTCCTGATTGGTTAAAAATACTTTTTTCTGATTGGCTGACCAATCACAGCGCTTAGATTTTTAGTTTTGGTATATAATGAGTACATAACGTAAGTAAATAAGAGATAGCTGTTCTTGATTCTGATTGGATAAAACTCCTGTATTCTTATTGGTCAACCAATCATAGAGCCTAAATTTTCTTAGCGAAATTTGTATAAATTAGGAACATTTAGCCCGGTTCGACACAGCGAGGCGGGAGTACCTCAAGGCAGCTGCGTGTCGCCTGCGTGTTACTCACGTTACACGGACGACATCCCCACCACGGCCGACACGACGCTCGCGCTGTACGCCGACGACGCCGCGGACATCACTACTTCGATGAACGCGAAGCACGCGGCGTCGAAGATGCAGCGCGCGCTCAATATGCTTCCTGAGTGGCTCGCCAAGTGGCGGCTATCAGTTAACGTGAGTAAAACGCAGGCTATACTTACAGGTTCATCGCGACTCCCGCCACCACTGAAGCTCCAGGGAGCCGAGATCGCGAGGTCGCCGCAGGTCAAGTACCTCGGCGTCGCCATCGACCGTCGGCTCTCGATGCGGCCGCACGCCAAGCAAGTCGCGGCGCAGACCAAGGTAGCCCGCTCACTGCTCTATCCAGTGCTATCGTCCCGCCTCCCGGCGCATGTCAAGCTGGGCGTGTACAAAGCGTACTTACGCCCCCTGCTGACATACGCCGCCCCCGCCTGGTTCGTCCTCACTAGCGAGACGACACGCAGGCCGCTCCGCGCGCAGCAAAATGCAGTGCTGCGGTTGGTAGTAGGTGCCCCTCGCTATGTGAGGAACGACGTCATCAGGCGGGGCCTCGGGATTGAGGGCCTGAATGAGTTCGTGCAGCGCCTCGCGAAGGCGATGTTCGCGCGTGCCGACGCCTCTGCTTGGCCCCACGTCAAGCACTTGGCGCCACTGCACGCGCGCCCGCCAGACGCGAGGAGGATGCCCAGAGATCTGCTCCCGACAGACGTCGCGGCCGCATCCCCCCTGGACTTGACTCCTGGGTAAGTCGCCCCACTTTACACGCGGCTTACTCAAACAGTTATACTATTCATAACTACACTTCACCTAGTACGTAAAGTGTTCTAAGTTAATATATGCACGTTACGTACTAAAACACTCATTCATGACTCTACATGCGCTATATATAACTAGCACCGAATAGCAGCGCACGCTATTCGGTGCAGACGCACTGAGCGGCGACACACAGTACAATGCTGCTCACACATACATACTCGGCTCTGCGGTTCGGAACGTAACCGGCTAGATCTGGAAGCGGGACGGACGGGAGCCTCGCATTCACTATAGGTGCGCCAGAGTCGGCACTCTCGTCGCTGGTCGGCTCCCGCTGGGCTTCCCCCGTATGGGGGTTTCACCTGGCGGGGTCAGACCGCCGGGGTGTCGTGAAGAAACGACGCCGAAAATCGGCGTCGCGGCGCGCCTATAGTTACACAATAGCAATTAATCACGTGGGTGTGCGTTTGCCGTTCACTTTTGAACAGGCGCTTTCAACGCACACCCGAACATCCGACGACAAATGACGGTCCCGTGTTTACGGAACACGGCATGCTCCCGCGGGAGTGGGCCAAAGCCCCGTGACCGCTCGCCGCGCCCCTGACGGGGCGCAGCGACTGCCCAGACGGTTCGACACAGTTTGCGGGCAAAATTGTAACAAGAAGAAACACTCAAGAAAATAAAGGAAGAAAACTTCAAGAATCTTCTAGTGATTTTAATTCTTTACCAACCCAGCACACAAATGCGCCTGTATGGCACAGTTTCATTAAGGCACGAAATGGGAAATTTGCAAGGAAATTAGTAAAAACAAAACTTCTTTCCCTGTACACACGATTCCTAGATGTCATTTAATGTTTTGACACTATGTCTGTCCCCCTCTTCCTCACTAAACTAGAAAGGAAAATTACGAGCGGCCTACTGCTTAATATGTTTAAAAGTTACCGTAATCATCGTTTATAAGTCATGAAAAAGACAACCATACCAATTAGCAAACATTTCTCACCTACGAAGTTCCACAAGGTAGTGTCATTGGACCTACCCTTTTCCTGGTTTATATAAATGAGCTTTGTAGACTTGGCGTAAGATCAGTGGGAATTCGGCGGCAACGCATTTTGTAGAGCACACATTATACGCGACCGAAGTTCCGTTCGATTGTCGACGAAGATCCCGGGCGGGGAGCAGCGAGAGGAAGAGATGCCCGCTCCCCGCGTCTCAGCTTTGTTGCGCAACTGAATTTCTGCCGCGTAAGTTCGGCACTTATGGTATGTCATATCAGCCGAATACGTCGGAATGTAAAATCAGTCGCAGAACATCCGTCACGTAACTTACTATGTCGAAGTTACGCGACCGAAGTGCGGCATGATTACGCCTGTAATGCTATTTGAATTACTGATGACACACTATGCCGAAATTAATATAAAAACGTGACTGATCTTAGATACTTAGCTAACAAAGTGTCAACGTCGCGTGGCGTGTGTATCCCGCGTCGAGGCGGGCGCGGGCGGGGGCGCTTCCATTCGCGCTGGCTTTTATGTTAGGTAGAGTCAGATCAGCAACAACGTATCGTAGATTTATCGTTTTAAGGTGCGTGACCTTTGCGTATAGACATAATCAGCTGTTAGGAAAGATACTGCGTGTTCAAACGGGGCAAATTTATTATTAAACTACTGCTCCTATTTAATTTATTTTTGGTACAGAGCTTGAAAATGGTACCTAGTATAGGCAGTTTAAGCCCGACCGCAGACGTTCGGTTTCCCTATTAGGTTTCCTGATCAGGAATTCAGATTCGGAAACCAAAATGTTCGACAAGGCGAACAATTCCGAACGGAAAAAAAACGAATGATGTGCGCCTTGTTGAACATTTTGTATGTAAGCAGAGCACAGGTTTTTTCCTGATCAGGAAACCTAATGCGGAAACCGAACGTCTGCGGCCGGGCTAAAGGAAAGCCCCTCGGTCGTATCAACTCTGTATAAGGCCGGCCGCAGACATTCGGTTTCCGAATTAGGTTTCCTGATCAGGAATTTAGATTCGGAAACCTGAATGCTCTGCTTGGCCGGCCGCAAACGTTCGGTTTCCGAATTAGGTTTCCAGATCATTGTTTTTCCCGAACGGAAAAAATAAGAATAATGTGCGCCTTGTTGAATATTTTGTATGTAAGCAGAGCATTCAGGTTTCCGAATCTGAATTCCTGATCAGGAAACTTAATTCGGAAACCGAACGTCTGCGGCCGGCCTACCACTTTCATCGTGCGCCGCGATTTAGAAAAAATCTCAAAATGGCGGCGGGTCGATATGCTAGATTGGTTCTATCCCCTTTATAACTATTAATTATAATCAAAATAACAATTATATATTAAAACTAAATTGCTAATTACAAACCCCCACAGATGAATACAAAAATATGTAATTTACTATGTTTAATTAAATCTCAACTAGAAAAATAAAAGTAGAAAGATGCGTTCCATTTGACTACACTATATGTTAATAATTAATACAATTCAAATAAGTTATCACTGCTGCACTGTTAGCAATTTTTGGCAATAGACATCTGCCGTCACTGTTGTGCCATTCGGTAAAGCTGTGATGTACAAATCCGGCACTGGTCCACCAGACAGGTCAGTCACCATCATCTTCCTATGAGTAATCTTTTTTTAGCGCACTGATTAGGTACTGTACCGGGTCCACCCACTGAAACGAACGCTTACTGTTGTCGTACAGAAACCACTTTTTATCGCAGGTAACAACAATTCGATTCAGATTTCCCTCGTTTCTCTGCCGATTCAGTAGTGCTTTGTGTATAATAATTATGCTATCACGCGTAAGTCACTTACGCCACATTCTAGGGCACGCTTATGTGATCAAACCTATTCATTCATTTATCTTAGCACCGACTTCAGCCATGTGAGTAGGTACCTGCCCTTATTTTAAACGGAATTAGACATTCAATTAAAAAAATCATTAAGGTTTTTTTTTCGCTTTGTATAATAGTCCGTCCGCGTTAAGAAAATAGTGAGTCATCAGTGCAACTGCACCCTGCACCTTTCCCGTAAAGATGTTTCTACAATGGATTAAAATTTAAAAAAATATATATATTTCAAAAGATTAAGTTTAATGGATAATAATCAAATAATTATCTTAAATTAAAACTAAAGTCTTTTTTTTCTCTCTTCTTTGGCAACTGAGCCGGTGTCGACTATTCTGTCAGTGTCATGTTATGACGGCTTCGTAGCGTATAGGCAGGCCGTCAAACTTTGTACTTTAAAACTAATCATTAGTAATAATTTTTATTAGTGTCACTAGAATCTTCATTCGTACTTATTTTGAAAAAAAAGAATTTTGTTCTAAGTACCTACCTAGCAGTAGTCCTTGACGTCATCCAAGTTCCATATAAAATTTTCTTGTATTTTTATTATTTCATGTAGGTAACGCACAAAAGACATCCGTTTCACTAATAGATCTGCCGTCATCTGGTCACTGTGAACTTAGCTTTCTAATTTGTTGCAACCTAATTGGTCAAGGGGCGGGGCTAGGCCCGTCGGAAAACGATGATTCACTATTTTCTTATCACGAAGTCACGAACAGACCATAGTGCAGTAGTGTTTTTGTTTGTTTTGAAGTCGGTTACATTTTTTGTTAAAAGGTTTTTATTTTATGCTTTTTAGTGTCTCATTTCTTGTGTTACTGAGATACCTACTTACGCACTAATCCGCATTAGGCCTACGTGGTGGGTTCTGTCCTAGCCCATTCTCGTAAGGTACGGTGCTTATCCGTAGGAAAGATCTATGTCTCAGCAGTGGAGATATTAATAGGCGTAAGATTGGGAGATTAGCTGTTTTAATAGGAGATTTCCATCACTTATCTCCGAAGACCTTCATCAGAAACTGAAGTATTAAATACTAAATACCTTCCTTGAAAAATATGCTTTCAAACAACGAAATCACGTTTGAAATCGGATCAGTACTTTTTGAGAAAATCGCAGACTTACAAACAAAAACATAGGTACTGTTCAAATACAGAACTTCCTTTTTCGAGGTCGGTTAAAAAAACAATAGTTTTCGCATTCCAGTATAGGCAAAGGCAACAGGGTCCAAGTTACCGTCAGTCATGGCTCCTGTGTTCATATTTAGAAATGGAACGGAAGAAACGAAAATTATTGGACAATAGTATTACTTCCGTCAAAAACTACAAGTTTGGCACAATGTAGAGCGATTAGCTGCTGCTATACATGTCGCACGGGTTCGATTCCCGCACCGGGCCAATTAATGTTTTTATGGTCTGCAAATGTTATTCCGGGTCAGACGGTTGGTAAAATTGCAGTCACCGAACAGAGCCATCTGCTCTCACTTAAGATTTAATTAGTAAGCTTAGTAAGATTTCACAAAATAGTTGAAAACTATTACGGTTTTTGTTTATAATACTTGCAACACTTAAATTCGAGGAATGACAACGACAAGATGTCATTTTCATTTTGTCATCTGTCATTGTGTCAATTTGTGTCGTCGGTCGAAAAATTCTAAAAATATTATAAATTACTGCAAGTTTGGAAGCATTCCTAGTTTTTACCGATTAAAACGAAACTCCAGCGCGATGTCGGATATTAAAATAGTAGCAGCGAGCATCGTGAACTTCTTGAAGCGGCAGCTAGAAGGCGACTCGCTCAGCGTGGACTCACGCGAGAGTGTCGAGGTCGGCGTGCAGTGCATCGAGACCGCGTTCGAGCTGGGCCCCGAGGACACGGCGCGCGGCCTGGACCTGCTGCAGCTCGTGCGCTCGCAGGCGAGGAGCAGCGCGCCGCTCAACTCGCCGCCGACGCGCTCCGAGGCCGAGAAGCTCAAGAACGAAGGCAACGAGTTCATGAAGAGCGACCGCCATCGGGAGGCGCTGGAAAAGTACACGCGCGCCATCGAGCTCGATCCCTCGAACCCCGTTTACTTCTGTAATCGCGCCGCCGCTCATTTCAAACTAGGCGACAACGAGGCGGCCGTGGCGGACTGCACGGCGGCGCTGGCGCTGCAGCCCGACTACGGCAAGGCGCACTCGCGCCTCGGGCTGGCGCTCACCGCGCTGGAGCGCCACCGGGAGGCGCGCGCCGCCTACGCGCGCGCCGCGCAGCTGGAGCCCGACAACGAGTCGTACCGCCAGAACCTGCGCCTCGCCGACGAGCAGCTGGCGGCGCGCGGCGAGCGCCCGCCGCTGGACCTGGGCGGCCTGCTGCAGAACCCGGCGCTGCTCAACATGGCTACGGAGATGCTGGCCGACCCCAACATGCAGAACCTCATCTCCGGGCTCATGAGCGGCGGCGGCGGCGCGGCCCCGGGCGGCGGAGGCCCCGCTGTAGGGGCGGGAGCGGGGGGCATGTCCGCTCTGCTGGAAGCGGGGCAGGCGCTGGCGCAGCACATGCAGGCCGCCAACCCCGAGCTGGTGGAGCAGCTGCGGCGCCAGGTGCGTCCCCCCGGCCCCGCCCCGCCGCAGTGAGCCCGTGCATGTGGATCCTAGCATGTTTTTCCATGGGAAAGATTGTGTAATCTGTTAAGATGTAATATAATTTTATTTTATTCACAGTTGCTGATTTTTCAACCAATAGTGAGAAATATAGTACTGACTTTTACTGTTATCATAAGACACAACTTGTATCCACTATATTTATGACATTTGGCTGACAGCTCTCCTGCTGCACCCCCTACCTTCTGCTCAGAAATGTATATATTATGATGGAATAAGTCTGCCATGATGCATTGGTTTGAACACTGTTTTTGTTATTTTTATATTATTAATATAATTGTTTAAATGGAGGGACTAGGTGGCATTATAGAAAGCATTTATTTGACAGCAGATATTATTTTCCCACAAAGGACTCATAATATACTTAACCACTAGTTAGACTTAAATTGTATAAAGTGAACTCCGGCATGGAGTCTGCATGGAGGCCAAGCTAAGTTGCCACATGCACTGTAAAATATATTTAAATTAGGTGTGGAATGTTAAATTAGAGACAAACTTGAAGAAAAGTTTATCTCTATTTAAACCAAATTTTTAAAAGCTAAGGTTTCAATTATTGGTATTGTTAATAAATTTATTTAAATAATATTTTGTGATTTATTGTGTACCAGCTTAGCAGCATACTATAACATTATAGTCCACAGCAGCTTCATAATTTGTTTTTGATCACATCCTGAACTGCGGAGGCGCAGTTCAGGTGTCCGTAGGCTGGACAAGAGAGTGGCACTATCAAACCATGATCTGGCTTGTAGGCTCACAATTCAGTGCCTCACAGTAGTTCTATCATTACCTGATTTATGAAGCAGTTAGTTTTGGTTATTACCTTAGGAAGGATCCCTTTCAGCAACCAAGATTCTATGGTAGGCTAGATACTATAGTCCCAACTTAAAACTTATTTCGTTTATCCTTAATAAATACATATCAATGGTTAAAAGGAAATAGGGTATAAGCGACAAAAAAATAAATGTTCAGGAGAGCCGTTCAAAGTTTTAATTTTGAAAAACTTCTTTCTGCCGTTGCGGTTGTAACTGGAAGGGTCAAGAATAAAAAGCATGCTGTGATTACCTCGGGAAAACTGGATGCAAGACTATTGAATTTTACTAGCAATAATTCAATGAGTTCTTTAATGGTATAAATTTTTTTAATTTCAGAATTTAAGCATGTTTTTAGAGCCTTTAATTGGTCACAAAGATTAAGTGAGATGTCTTTACTGTATTTAGCAGACAGTTTTCCGGAAGCGTTTAATATCTCTTCGCTTGAAGAAGATAGGAGTTTCTCCGGTTGTAATATTTCGAATATACTACTCAGGTTGTAATGGCTCTGAAATCTTTCTTTAGTTTGAGAAATTAATATATCTAAACAGCAATAGTATACATTGACTTTGAAATAGGATTCCGGGTCGGAAATTCTCTCATCTTGTGATAACTCATCAAAAAAACGCTTCGTTATCTTTCGCCTACTGTTTTTAAAAACAGTTGTTACCCCCCACTTTTTTGCTAAATCTTTGGATTCATTTAGCAAACTATTAAATGAATTCTGATTTCTTAATTGGCACAGTCTATTTAAAAGATTACTTAATAAAATACTAGATTTCTGTAAGTCATTATTATCATGCTGTAGAGCTTTAGAAACAGGATTAATAATTTCAAATAGTGAAGAAAAAAATGTAACGAGCACTAAGAAATCAAAACTCTCTAAAATATTAATTATACTTTTACATTCTTCACGTTCATCTTTTTTATTTGAAATTAAATTTAGTTGGTACAAAGTTTTCATGATTAGTAAAAAATTTTTCTTTACTGCTAATAAAGCGTCGTTCCTAGAAGACCATCTGGTAGGACATACCTTTTTAAGGGTAATCAAATATTTTTCAGATGAATCGTCACTTAGCATAGCCCAGCGTTTTATCCCATTGCCAAAAAAAGTATATTTTTTCTAAATTATCGAAAAAAGTCGATACTTCACGAACATGTCTCGCAGCATCGTTCAAAACCAAGTTTAAAGCGTGCGCAGCACAATGAACATAATCGGCATTTGGAGCATGCTCTTTTATTAGGGTTTGTAATCCTCCATACACACCCGACATAACATTTGCTCCATCGTATCCCTGTCCTCTACATTTAGTCAAATCAATTCCATATTCTTTAGTCAAATTTAAAATGACAGTTTTCAGCCCTGCAGCACTGCAATCGGTTACTGCTATGAATCCTAAAAAGGACTCACAGATTTTTATTTCTTTAGGCACATTATCATCATTTTCTGTAACCGAGATATATCGAAAAACTACAGATAGTTGGTCAATTTTTGACAAATCTTGTGTTGTATCCAGAATTATTGTCAGAAATGGAGCTTTTTTAATTTCTGAGATAATACTGTTCCTAACGTTAGTACCAAGCAAACTAATAATTTCGTTTTGAATCGTAGGGCTTAAATAATTTATTTCACCTTTCGGTTTTAGAAAAAGTTCTTTTAAAGTTGCATCATAGTTAGATAGTAGACGTGAAATTGCCATAAAATTGCCAGAATCAGAATCATGCCCCCTCAAAGGTAGATTACAAGATACTAAAGTAATTATAACATTAATTATACGATGCAGTACATCTCTCCAGAATGTAATTTTACTATCGATTTCACTTTTCAATAGAGTATCGATGGTATTTCCTTGCAACCAATTATTATAAGAGAGTGAGGCACTAATATGCTGCTGTGACTTTTCATGGTCAAGAATAGTTTGTGTGAAATTGCTTCTAACCGAAACACCGTTAACCCAAGCAGAGGAGTACGATTTGTTTTGACGATCTGCTAATAACCAACAGAAGTGACAGTACGGTTTGTTTAAAACGTTAGAATAACATAACCAAAGAGTATGTAATACACTATGTTTTAAACATAACCATGGTCTTATAATTTTTATGCCTGCCTGATTGAAATATGAATAATAATAAGCTGAAAAAGGTCGGTTATTTTCTGAAACTTTTGGAAATGGTCCTTGTGGTTTAAATGGACCCAATTTAAAAATTATTTTTCGTTCGCATTCAGTTAAATTGTCACCAAAATTTCCTTTATCTGATGAAATTATATTACAATCTGCATTATCTACAGATATATCAGAATCGTTGACTTGGGGTTCCTCGATTTCTGGATGGACATCCGATAAAGTATGTGCTTGGCTTTCTTCTATTTCCGGATGGATATGTGACGAAGAACATGCTTCAGAAGAATCTAAAAATAAACGAGTAATTGTTAAAAAATAAATACGAATGCTTTGATACTAAACTAAAAAGAGTTATATATAAATAAATAACGTTACTAAGGGTCACAGTTAGAGAGTGTTCAGTTCAGACGCACACAGATTCTACGCGGATTGTGCTCGTACCTATTAGTAGATACAAAATCACCTGCAGCCCGTCCGTGCATTACTATACACCTGCGTGCTATTTAAACGCAGCGCGTAGTGTAGTGGCCATACAAAACGAGAACCCGAAAGCGAGTCTGCACATCTGAAGTTCTCAACACGCAATTAACGATACGATACGGACTGATAAACAAACAACAAAACAAATCGATCCTATAGATAAGTTAGAATTTTGTTTTTTTTAATCAAGGCACGGAACCCTAAAAACAGTATAATTGTGAAAATCGAGGGGGGAGACAACTTTTTGTGACGTACAGATGGACAGACCGAAATTAAAAGATTTCCTTGTTTATCACTACGGGCCCCTAATAAATGGGTTGGGTAGTAGTGTAGTACTTACCTTTCCAATCTAAATCACTCACAGTATCTTGTCTCTGAAAAAATGAAGAAATTTTGGGCACTTTTTTTATAACCTCGTCCCTTTTCTGTTTAATTTTTCTTTTCTCAGCGCCGCTGGGATAATCTCTTTTCCTTTCACTCATTTCTTTTACAAATCGTTACTAATACTGCTAAACCAGAAGAACAATATTGTTTGTACTGAATTACAATGTAATGCACATTTATATAAAGCGCGTAAATAAACAGTGCACTGCACTCCGTGGTTTAACATCCAATGCAAAGTACAACAACGTACACGTACATCGCGATATCGATGAAGGATTCCCGGGGATTCCCCGCTGAGTTGAAGATGAAGTAAGTAAAACGGGGAAGTCCCGCAGCCCGCCATAACGATGTAGCGTTGCCAACTTTTGAACGCACGCTTAAGGCGGGAAAAAAAGGAATTGCTTTATAGAATTTTGTCATTTGTAAAATAAAATAAATTAGAAAGTTTTTATTCTTTTTCCTTACACACTTTGGGGGCCCCCGTGGCCCGGGGCCCCGTATAATTGATACGGCAAATACGGCGGTAGCTACGCCCCTGATTTTGTTATTAAAACATCGTGAAAACTAAAACAGTTTTTAAATTTCCAATCGGGAAATATGACAAAATAAAAGATAATAGAACACAAGAAACAGTCGGCTTTCAAAACAATACCAGTCCAAAATGTCGCTTATACCTAACGTGACCAGACGTCCCGTTTTGAACGGGACTGTCCCTTTTTATAATTACGAGTCCCGGTGTCCCCGCAATGATCTCTGGGACGCAAAATTGTCCCGTTTTCTGAGACCGCGTCAACGGACTCATCGGTCGATGCGAATATAGCCGAGAATGGCCAAGACGTCGTCGCTCGCGCTTTGTTGACAATTTATTTGACAGATTTTTCATTCGCCCACTTCTCGATATTTGTTTTGTTGTTGTTACGTGTTTTTTACGTAGTTTATATTTGACATTAACATTCATATCTGGAGTGAGGCTATCAAGAGGCACGGGGAAGAACTTGCTGTTTCCCTTGACATCTCCAAGGCCTTTGACAGGGTCTGGCACGATAGCCTTATTGCTGAGCTTCCTTCTTTCGGTTTACCCACTCAACTTTGCGTTTGGATTGAAGACTTCCTGAAGGATCGGTCCATTCGAGTGGTCATTGATGGCTGCTCGTCTGGCCAATTGGCAATTAATGCCGGGGTCCCTCAGGGTTCTGTTCTCTCAGCAACTTTATTCTTGCTGCACATTAACGATCTGCGCCCAGTACCTTTGGGTATGCAGACGACAGCACAGTTTCTGAGAGATATAATAATAATAATAATAATATAAGACGTTTAATTTTCTCGATATGTGTCCAGCGCGTGAGCTGGTGGGTCACAGATCCAGTCTCTCCGTGAGAACATGGTTGGGCGCTTGAACTTGACCTTGAAGGCTTTCTCCGAATGGGGCGATGCCAATCTGGTCAAGTTTAATGCAGCTAAGACCCAGGCGTGTCTCTTCTCCGCAAAAAGGAGCCAATTCGAACCAGCTCCTACTTTCCGTGGTGTAATCGTGCCGATAACCGATCATATTGAGCTTCTTGGGGTGACTTTAACTTCCACACTAAATTTTAGCCCGTTTATCGAGGCTAAGGCTCAGTTAGCATCAAAAAAGATGGGAATCCTAGCCAAGGTGAGACGATACTTCACACCGGAACAGCTGCTCAATTTGTATCAAGCCCAGGTTCGGTCGTGTATGGAATACTGCTCTCATCTTTGGGATGGATCTGCGAAATACCAACTGGACGCGCTTGAGTCTATCGAGAAGCGGGCCAAGAGACTCATTGGCAACGATGCACTGGTCGAGTCAAAGCTCCAGAGCCTTGAACACCGACGGCGAGTTGCAAGTCTATCGGTTACATTTCGGGGAGTGTGCGATGGAATTACACAATCTAATTCCGCCAAGCCCGTTCCATCATCGGACTACGAGACAAACGGCGAAGCGCTATCGTTACATGGACATCCCACCCATACGCACAAAACGTTTTGGGAATACCTTCATTGGGCGTACGGCTAAGGAGTGGAATTCCCTGCCGGAGTCTGTGTTTCCCGACAGCTACAACCTAGGAGTCTTTAAGTCCAGAGTGAATAGGTTACTTTTAGGTAAGCGTGCTCCATCTTCGATCACATCATCACTTACCATCAGGTGAGATAGTGGTCAAACTCGAACCGACTTTAAATAAAAAAAAATAAAAAATTGAAAAATGTCCCCTGTTACTAAAAAACTTTTTTGAAGATTCCACATCGAAACTGTGGCTTTATTTTTTACACGCTCAGTCAACAAGTTTTCATCAAGCTGTATTGAAACTTGAAGGTTAGACTACTACTATTCTTACCATAGAAATGTAGATATTTTATTGGGCTGATTTAAAAAAGGTCCCCCGCATGGGAAATTGTTAAAAAATTGTAGACGTCTGAGAAAATCCAGTTACAAATTTCAGTTCTAACGGCGATGTTGATAATTAATATGAATATACAAAAAAACGTGCTAAGAATTACATTCTTACTTAAAATCATCACCAGCTATATTAAAGCATATTTGTTCATCTTTCGTAACTTTTAAGCTAACTGACTATTCCTAAATAAAAATACAAAAAAAAAATTTTTTTCATTGATTACCTTTTAATTGACCTTAATAAACCAATGTCCCGTTTTGAGACAAAAAATAAATGGTCACGTTACTTATACCCTATTCTCTTTTAACCGTCGATATCCATAAATAAATATTTTGTTTGTATAGGACAAGAAATTAGTATAAAATATTGTAGTCCATCTTTATTTTTTATTGTTGATAGGTTTCCGTTTGATCATCATCTAAACTGGACAGCAGAAGAATGCTCATCTGGATGAGTCCCTGATCATCCTGAAAATCTGTTGAAACATGATCTGCTTCTTCAGTGAGGCTGGACATGTAAAAAGCTATAGCCAACATGCAGAAGTGCAAGAACCTATCAACATTTATATTTTCCAAACTCAAAATTTATTTCACTTAGGCCTACATGTAATAACTTGATGATGTGGTCGAAGATGAAGCACACTCGCCTAAAAGTCGCCTATTCACTCTTGACTTAAATACCCCCAGGTAATTCCATTCTTAGCTGTATGCACAATAAAACTATTCCCAAAACGTTTTGTGCCTATGGATGGTATGTCCACCATATTTCAAACCCTCAGCAGGGCTCGAGAGTGGGGAACCTAATAAGTGTTGCCAAGTCCAGAAGTACCTACTACTATATGGATTTCTATATATGGATTTCTGAATATTGCAGCCTAACGAGAACCACTGTGTTGGTCGAGGCTATTAGGCCATTCGCTGAGGATGCTATCAGTAAGCATTTATTAAATTATTTATTCATCCACTTTACAAATGTCCTTACCTGATTCGATAGTGTACTTATTCTAGTGTTACCATCTATTTCTTTTTCTGGTAACAAATGACTAAAAAAGCGCTCCTTGAGAATAACTCTAAATTAGTCGCAATTGATTTAAGATTTGATTGTGTTTATGATAGATAAACAATATATATTTCATTTTAAAAAAAACAAACAGTTCACAATATAAAAAATTGTTGGCCACTGGTATCGGGAACGGTTCAGGGTTCCTTACGATACTCCTCATGTCTAGAAAAATATATACATATTACAACTGATGGGGTGACCATGATTCCACGTGAAAATGGATAATATATATTTTTGATCCAATTTATCTTTTAAAGTACTAATACAGCAGAATCGCAATTTATATGGAACGAAAGTACTCCTATACATAATTCGGGAAGTATAATTTCGTAAAAATAAACGTCATATTTAAAAAGATATAGGCAACTATAGAGGGCCGTGCTGAATGAACTAAAAACGTTTTCTTTTTCAAATTTAGCAAGTTGTATGAGCAACCAATGCAGTACATATGTTACTTGCCAAACATCAATTATTTCTTAATAGTTTTTGGCTAAGGTTGTTTTGTCTTTTTTAGATATTTTCTTATAATGTTTTTTTCCAGCACGCTTATGCCCATCGAATCGATGGGCATAAGCGTGCATCGCCACCATGCTACGATGCGTGGCTGTGGCTATGCTAAAAATCTATAAAAGGCAAAGTTTTTGTGACCGATTACTCCACCGCATACCCTGTCATAATCCTGTGCACGCCCCTGCCATCGATGTATTATTTGTTATTACGATTTCACAATATCTGTTGCGGCACATGTAACGTGTTAATAGAGTAGGTACATTCCTTGAGTTTAAGAAACTTTTTAATACGCTATATATTTTTCAAGTTACATGGGGGCCGTGCTGAAAACGTTTGGCTGGCACGGCCCCCTTTTTTTGCATATTTGTTCAAAAATACATTGAAAAAGAAACCGGTACATATACTCGTATAGGCGAGTACATTGCATTGGACCTGAAACGCAAATTCTGTAAAGCCTTGCTGGGCAACCGGACATGAAAAAGGGCCAGTGGTGCTTCTCTACAAGCCACGGTTGTACATAGTAGACACTAGCTGAGCTCACCGAGTCCCATGTGTTGCCAGTATACTATAGTAGTCTTTGGCAGCTTTCAAGGGATCGACAGACGAAGTGAAGTCGAAATAGATTTGCACTCGTTAGGTGTCGAAACTGTTAATTTTTCTTTTTCTTCAAAAAGGAGGCGTGGGGGCGGCTTGACATTCCAGTTTGAAGAGAGTCAGGTTGAACAGGTAAAGATACCTAAAGATATTTTTCAGTAATGGGTGATACTTATATGTTGTTATAAAATATGAAGCTCAGCCATTACTCGTAAGCACGCAAAATTAACAAATGATGGCCTAAAGAATGACAAAAATACTTAAAAAAACATTTTTTTAAAACTAAAATGACACTAATTATAAACAATATGGATTAACGACTACTAACATATTTTTTATCTGAAATAAAAATATTTGAATAAACAAAAATTAATAAAACGAATATAACAAAACAAAATTATGGAGTTAAGTAATGGAACTCTCAGAGTGTTGAGTTAGTGTCAGCAAATATGCATTTTCGTATTATATGGAACGGAGAATTAATTCCTCAGAGGCATAGTTTTGACGTTTGGATCAACTACAAAATATTCAATTATGAAATAATAATAATAACTTTTACCTTAACCGATTCTTTGGGTTCTATCTAGTATATGACTGGATTTAAATACAAACACTCATGGTATCAAATTAAAGTATAAAAGCACAGACAATCAAAATTATAAAGAAAAGTAATTAGTAAAGCAGTTGTTTATAAGTTCATAAAGGAGAACCAAGACAGACAGGTATAGGTACTAACACATAAAATAAAATCCACCGAATGCTTTCTTAACTATTTATTACACTCTATGTATAATTTATGATAATTGTAATCAATTTACATATCTTTATGTACATACAGTAGCAAAATGTAAAAACAGCGCGCGAGTCGCCGGCGCAGCGCGGAGCTCCCTGCGTGTGACGTCACACGGCAGTACCCACCGGCGAGCGAGCGACGCGCTAAATACTTTCCAAAACATCTAACCGATATAAAATTCTGTATTTACACAAACCCCACTCGGAGTGCCCGACGTAAGTTAGTATTCGACTATACATAGTTGTATGCACCCCCCTTCCCCCCCATCGGCCAACGAAGCTTTACATCTAATTATATTAAAGCAAAGGCACCGTGGATCATCGATAGTCCCATATTATATAAATGCAACACATTTAGTAGAAAAGTAGCAATACCGTAAAGAAAAAATGTAAATATGATGATTACATCGAGTTGCGGTTGGAGTGCACACAACAACTGAATATAATAACGATGTCCACTAGGATAGTAACCCAGGACTGTGTGTAGTAGGAACAAGTTCACTCCGGGTCAGCCATTGCAGCTGTGTGCTGACCATCAGAACACAGAAGTGAACTGACTGAAGGCTTTAACACAATCATTAAGAGAGGTGAAGAAATAAAGAATCATCTATCGCAATAACAATCACAAATCAACTAAAAATAATTTTATGAACATTTATCAAATAAAGATGTACTTAAACAAGAACTTTATAATTAACAAACAATAATTTAAGCCGGCAGCGGCCGACGAGTGATCTACTAACAGTAAATTAAGTAAATAAAGCTAATACATTGGATGCAGCTATTTGATCATAAATTTTGAACTAAATTCAATTATAAAATAAAATATAATTTGCTAATGTAAGTTAATAAATAATCGTAGTAAATAAATCTTCAATACTTCATATTATGCTATCATATATGAATAATGAAAATATTTGTTTATAATTGAATAACAATAATATGTGCTGTATCTCACAGCTTGGTAGTGTGGCGTGTTGATACGCGGTGTGAAGTGCGACGCGGGCCATGCTGAGCGCGGCTGAACTAGAGCGAAGTGCGCTGCACTTGTGAACGAATGAATGAATGATATATTTATGATTCATTCAGTCAGGCGGTCTGTCAGCTCAGTATGAGCCGTGTCGCTAGGCGTGGCTCTCGCACACAAAACTATTTGTTGTGATGGCGGATACCTGAACATTGCACAAACACACGCCAGCCATCACGCCAGGCGTGAGACCGCGGCGTGCCACTCTCAAAGCCTCTACAGACACCTAATCATACATAATACACAGCATCACATCAAACTGATTAGCAAAAGCATCAAATACACTGCCAAAATGTCTTCGATCATTCATTATAAATATTACAAATATCATTCTTACAACTTAATCGAAATAGGCTCTTTATACTTGCATCTATAAACATACATTGTTTCTACAACATTTACCATAATATGTGCGAATTACCAAAACTTGATGGTTCGATTGTTAAAATCGTGTCGTGATTAACAAATAATCGAAGTTCGATGAAATTCCTACTTTGCATACGTGCGAGAACGAAACTCGAAGGTAAAGCATGGAAATGTCCTGAATGGAGTTAGTTTCACCTGTATTGTCGAGTGCGGTGTTGTAACGGATCGCTATCCAGTGCGTGGTAGTTGCTGTGCGTGTGTTGGCCCTCAGTTCCTCTTGGAGGGCGGCACGAGGTGGGAGGGCAGCTCGGAGGGGAGGTCGTGGCCGTCGATCTTAACGTGGATGAGGTGCATGGCGAGCGCGAACTCTTCTTCATCCAGAAAACCATCTTTGTCGATGTCCGACAGCTTCCAAATCTTGCCGAGCACCGAGTTTGGCAGCTTGGACTTCACCATCTCCGTTTTGGCGGCTGTCGACAAACCGCCACATCAGCCAGTGAGCGCCGCGAACTGTGTGGGCATCGACCGTGGCAGGCTAACACATAAGAACCACGAGGGGAACGATTTTGTTAGTCCCGGCTCCATTAAGTACTGAGCAGTTTCTCATAACCACGTTCGTTGCCAACAGAGTTCGGGAAACCAAAAGGACAAACACATGAACAAGCTCAAATAAATAAAACAAGGGAAGCATAGTACATTCAGTTTAGTAATATTTTGTAAATGATCATGCAACGTGAAAGATTTTATCGTGAGTAGAAGCGTGACGATAAAGAGGCGAGATAGCGCGGTATTAGGACACGATAGCGAAGTTAGATAACACTCACGTCGAAAATGATGGCGAAATGTTTAATTATACAGTCGACTAACAATCCCGTAATACTACACTAACAACGTACTTAAACCTAAGCCTACAAGTCTGGTACCACAAAAATATAGGACAAAACACGAACATCAACAGATCACAATGAAGACTAGAACCAAATCAGAATTCAATTAAAAATCCTAATACTGATCAACTTGCTAGGCCACTACTAGGGCTTGCAATCCGGATATCCGTATTATCCGGATATCCAACAATGTTCAAATCCGGATTTTACATGCATCGCTATCCGGATTTTTCGAATGTTACGGATAGTTGTATTTCTCTTTTAAATATTAAAGAAAAAGCTGTCATCTGTAAAGTTGTTGCGAATATGATTGATCGGTTCTTATTATGAAAATTCTGTATTCAAAGCATTGATTGAAGAAGATGAAAACTTACTACGACTGTTGACACAGCGTTAAGATTCCTGTTGCAGAAATTATCGCAAAAAGATAGCATCATCAGTAATCAACTTCTATTATAATTTAAAAAAAGAATGTCATAATGACGAGATAATCGGTACAATGACAAATTTACCTTATTTACGCGACCCTCACATTTTCTATGACGAGCAAACTACACACGACTGTCCTTTTGAAAATCCTTCAAACAAATCTGAGAGACTGACGATTGTTAAAATTATTCCTACAGTTTTTGACACACAACAACCAGATCAAACAGTCATAAGTTCAGCGGTACACAAGATACAAAACGTTGCTCTGCTTCAACTGTTAGCGTATCAATTAAAACGCAAATAGTAAAAGAGATAATTCGGTTCACGAGTCAGCAACCTTCTGAGCAGTGACCGACTTCTTCAACAAATGATTTTTCAATACACTTCCTCGAAAACTGGCTCTTATCGCACTACGATTAGGTTCAACATGCAATGTATTTCACACTCGTGGATTTTAAATTTCTCACACACGAGGGTTTACCATTCCAGATTTTGCCACAGATAACATTTTAATCCCCTATATTCGGCGGCGATTGTTTTTCACAGCAAATAGGCGCATGTTTATAAGACCTCATATTTAATTAAAATTATGTTTATGAACAGAATATCAGAAATAAACATTATTATTTATAAAATAATTTTGCTTTTATCAACAAATTAACATTTATTTTAGTTTAAATAAAAAAAAAAAATTTAATATTGTGCGGCTTCATACCTTTGCTTCTCCTTTAACCCGCGAAGGTAAAGCGCGAGGAAAATTAAATATTTTAATGACAAAAATTCTTTTCGTTCTATTATTTTATTTCTTCGAAAGTGTATTGAAAAACGTCGTTTGATATACGTGGACATTTGTTACTACAGTACTCGGCTCTATAACCCCCTCGCCTTGCGACTCGGGCGTAACTCCGCCTCGGCCGCAATAACAAACTTTTTCCACTTGTATCAAAATGTACTGTAGACACTATATTTGAGAGATGGCACTATTTGATGAGAATGGTCAGAAAAGCAGGAATTTAGGAAGTGTTTACAATCTTCTTTTATCATTACTACAGACTAGCATTGAAGCAGAAAGAGCTCTGCTACAGGATACATATCCACCATTTAAGAGCTTCCATGAAAGAAGATTGATTAGATAGTTTAAGCTTTTTAAGATCATTTTATTTATTAGGAATGAGCCCGCTCTTGACCTCGATCACACCTGACGGTAAGTGTAAGATGAGTTCTACGATCGAACGAGCGAGCCCAAAAGATATTGTGATCTTGTCCACTCTTGCTTTAATGCTGACGGCTGACGGTTCATATATGGCAGGGAATACAGAGGCCGGCAGAGAGTTCCACACCTTGGCTGTGCGCACAATAATTGTAGGGGAGAAGCCCTTAGTACGACAAGACGGAATATCAACCAAGTGTGGATGGGATCCTGCAGTACGTCTGGCAGTAAAAGGAGGATGAAGGGATTAGGTCGTGGAGCTCCTGCGCACTCTCTCTTCGGAGAGTACAATCTGTAGAAGATAGACAGGCAAGCAACGTTTTGCCGGTGAGCCAGGCTGTGAAGCTTGCCTACCAGAACCTCTTCGCCTATGAGCCTTTAGCTCTGCGTTCGATCGAATCAAGTGCAGCTGGTATTTTGCTGAGCCATCTCACAAGTGACATTTGATAAATTAATAATAATGAATATAGATAAATATTATTTAAGAATTACGTAATACTATATTTTAAATGGTTATTTGATTATTTTGACATATATGGTTCATTTATATTATATTTGATTTATACTATTGTTGTCTAATAATTGATCTGATGCTAAGTATTTTTTTATTATTTGTGATAAATGTAAGATCTTAGAAGTGAAGACTTAATTAGAGTTACTTTAATATAAGAAGAAAAAGTACAATTATCCGCGATTTTCTCAAAAACTACTGATCCGATTGCGATCGAGTTTTCGTTCATATTTTACAAGGAAGGTTTCAGTATATAACACATCAGGTTCTGATGAAGATCTTCGGAGATAAGTGATAGAACTCTTCAAATATAAACAGCAAATCTCCATCAAATATATATGTACTGTTTAGCATAATCTACCTATGAATATCACCACTGCTGAAGCATAGACCTTCTCTACGGATAAACACCATACCTAACGAGAATCGGCTGGACAGAACCGACTACGCAAGCCCAGTGCGGATCAGTGGGTGCTGATGACTGCAGCCAAGACCGTTTAACGTGCCTTCTAAAGCACAGAAAAACTTGAGATAACAAGTTTTGGATCAGCCATCCGATGCCCGGCCTCTGCGAACACTGCTTAACTCATCAAATCATGGCTTAACGCGCTAAGCCGTTTACGTCATCGAACTCCTCGAGTTTGGTTTAAACCTTTCCATAACATAAAATTGGTTCCATAATATGAAATATGGTTTTAGGGGGTAAAAAGATGTGTACCGCACTCTCTTTTTTAACCGACTTAAAAAAGTGAGAACGGTATGTAGGTATCTCAGGTAACACAAAGAATGAGATAGGTACTAAAAAGCATAAAATAAAAACTTTTTTACAAAAAATTGAACCGACTGCAAAACAAACAAAACCACTTCTGCACTGCCAAGCGAAAAATAACCTTAGATATTGTTTCATTGGACGTCTAATTCCGTTTCAAATACCGACTTCAGTCATGTGAGTAGATATGTAGCCCTTATTTGAAACGGAATTAGACATCCAATGAAACAATATGTAAGGTTATTTTTCGCTTTGCAGTGCAGAAGTGGTTTTGTTTGTTTTGAAGTCGGTAAAATATTTGTAATTTTTTTTTTAATCCATAATTTTAGAAATTAAACTAGTGTTTATGTGATTGTTACTTAAAATATTAGTATACTTTATTATTTCTTTGTCATTTTGCATGAGAGAAGACAAGAACGTGTTAAAAAGCTTATTAGTTTTATTTAAAATAAAAACTAAAAAATATCCGTATTATCCGGATAAAAAATATTAATATTCGTATTATCCGGATAGTAAAAATGAATGGATTTTGCAAGCCCTAGTCACTACTCTTTGGATGCTTACAACGAAATTAATTAAGTGTTAGTAACTAACAATGGTTCCGACAATTTTCTACATTGACACTGAACTCGTCAGCTTATCAGTAAAGTATTTGAGTATATGAACGATATTGTCGCGATAAAAAAGCTCAGCAAACGACTGTATCCGAACGGCCTGCTGCTCGGGCCCGAAGGTTACCAGCTTTGCCTTATCGAACCAGGAGACCGGCGACCTGTCCACGAGGAACTCTATGTACAGCTCGCCTGTCAGCACGTAAACTAGCGCCTTAAACCCGATGTTGGCCGTTATCAACAGAGTCACTATGTTTAACAACAGGAGGACTATAAACTTGACCGCTATGAACAACGATCTAAAGTATCCTGTGCGTCTGTCGGGCTCATTTAGGTCCAGTGGCGTGCATTCCGACTCCGATTCAGAACTGCTACCGTCAACGCAGTCGTTACCGTTATAGACGCTCTCAGCGTTCCACCCTGATTGATCTTCGGAACCATCACTTGCCTTAGCTTCAAGGCCTTCGTTCCGATTAGATTGCCTGGACGCGCAACTGCCACCAGCTCCGTCGATGGCTAGTGTCTCGTGCAGACTGTTTATGGAGACGGCGGGGGACAAACGCTCATTAAAACCTGCCGCTTGAGCCTCGCGCACGTTTATAATGAACTGTGTCATCAATTTACAGTTTTCTGTGGAACTAGAGAGGGTTTCTACAAGCTTCGCGAAGCTATCGTCATCCTTGTCATTCTCGGCATCTTTCAGTCGCATGCACAGGTCAGTAATGAGGGAGCAGTTTTGTGTGGTCGAGAGCAACGCCTCCAGGGCCTTGTCCACAACGAAATGGCCGCGCAAGTGCGGGTCAGTGTTGAGTAAGAGTGAGAGAGTGCGGATGTCAGAGCGAGAGGGATGCGTACCGGCTCCTGTGACCTTGCCGTCGATGGGGTTGAGCGACTGGAACAGCTGGTCGTATTGCGGCTTCTCCTTGCTGCAGATCCACTCGGGGTCTCCGTGGCCGGCGTCCACACCTTCTCCACGCCCGTAGCCGAATGGAGAAACCTGGTCTTCTACGCCTTCGAACGCACCTCCTGAAATGTTACGTTCAAAACATAAATGGTTTGATCGACTAGTTAGGAGCTTATTACAGAGATCAAGACAAACTAAATAATATTATCTGAGGTTTTTATCTCATACAATCAACAAGAAGTCTCGATTATTAAGTTGTAACCTTTAAATATTGAATTCCCAACAGCTTCTAAATGCTAAATTATTCGAAGAATCTTAAATCATTTTTTAAATTTTAGATTACAATTACAATACGTGAGTAATCAGGCAGGTCGCACTGCGGTATAGTTGTTACTAGGTAGGAAAGTGCAAAGTCCTCCATAGATTCAAGATTCAAGATTCTTTATTTGTTGAAACATGAGTACACATACAGAGCATGCAAGTTATTAAAAATCACATTATATAGATCAGTCATGTTTGGCCTTAGTGGCGTACAAATATTTAAATGTCACTGATATAAGTTAGTGGATAATTATAATATTAAATTAAATAAGAACACAATAGTAAAATGTCAATTTTGAAAACAAATATATTAAATATATGGTCATAATTACGTAACAATTATTAAATGTCAATTAAAATTATTACACATCAATTTTTTTACAGAATATGTCAAAGATGTATTGATAATAGGTATTGTTACTACATGGTATTAAAAGTTGTCATTGAGGAATTCTAGAATACTGTAGTATGCTTTCCCTTCAAGCAGTATCTTTAATTTATGTTTCAATTTACGGACATTAAGTTCTTTCCAACTATTTGGGAGCTTATTGAAAATTTTAGGGGCCATGCAGAAAACACTCTTGTGCATCAATGCTGTTTTTGATCTATGTAAACTGAGAATACTGTCATCACGTCTACTATGGTTGCGATCAACCACGTCTGATTGACGTGGAAATAAGTGTCGATTAGATTTTACAAAGATGACAACGTCCAAAATGTAAAGGCAAGGCAGAGTTAATATTTTATATTTTTTAAAGTATGGCTTGCAACTTTCGGTTGACTGTAATTTAAACATAGTCCTGATGCACCTTTTTTGGGCTTTAAAGGGTATGTCCTTGTCAGTTGAGTTGCCCCAGAAAATGATCCCATATCTTAGGTGTGATGAAACCAAACCGTGATAAGCCGTGAGTAATGATTCAGTGTTAAGCACTGGGACCAGTTTGAACAGCGCGTAACAAGAATTACTAATTTTCTTGCTGAGTTCTTCTATGTGTGCTTTCCAGTTTAGCTTTTTGTCAATTGTCACTCCAAGGAATTTGGTGTTGTCAACTTCTGTAATACTTCTATTATTGTATTGGACGTTAAGATCAGTCATAGGTGATAAACGTTGACTGAAATGTATAAGGTAAGTTTTGTTAAGATTAATTTTTAAATTATTATTATTCATCCAATTTATTATTGATGTCAGAGAATTATTAATGTCATTATTATAGCTATCTTTGGTATTGCATTGAATTGTGATAGTGCTATCATCAGCAAAGAGTGTAACTGGTTGGTCTACATGTTTAGGTAAGTCATTTATATATACTATGAATAGTGGAGGACCCATCACGGTACCTTGGGGGACTCCATACTTGACTACTTGTTCGTGTGAATGAAATATTTCTTCGCGCTTAGTTTTAATGTTTATCCTAGATATTTCCGTGACCTGTTTTCTGTTATCAAGATATGATTTTATTAATTTTAGAACATTGCCTCTTATACCGTATGCTTCCAGTTTATTTATTAAAATGTCATGCCTGACGTAATCAAACGCCTGCGTCATATCACAGAATATGGTGCAGACGGGATTGGTTCTATCGACATTTATCATGACTTTATGTAGAAAATCGTAAACAGCCATATTTATAGTTCGATTTTCTCTGAATCCTTTTTGTTCATTAACTAGTATTTTACATTTTTCTAAATAAGCACTTATTTCTTTACATATATACTTTTCAAAAATTTTGGAGAAAACACTAATAATCGAAATAGGTCTGTAACATTCCATGGATTCTCTATTTTCTTTTTTAAATATAGGTTTAACTATTGCTTTTTTTAAATCATCAGGGAATATTCCAGTACTTATACTTAAATTAATCAGATGGCTTAAATGGGTACAAATTTCCGGAGCCACTAATTTAACTATTTTCGTGGATATTCCATCAAGACCCACGCTGTTTGTATTTTTCAATAGTTTGATTAATCTAAACACGTCCTGCGGTATACACGGAGGCATAAAAAATGTTTTTTCTCTATTTGGGATTTTTGAAGTGACTTGATTTCCCGAATCAACAAGTGGGACAACTTTTTCAATAAAGTAGTGATTAAATTCGCTGGCTATTTTCTGGGGATCTGTTATTGAATTACCATTTACTTTTATTTTTGGGATTAGATTTCGTGGTATGTTATGCTTTGAGTTATTGATAATTTTCCAACTGGTTTTAGATTTATTATTCGATTGTTTTATTTTATAATTATTCTGTGCATATTGCGTAAGTTGCATAATTTTCTTAAATAATTTAGAGTATTTAGTTAAGTTATATTTATTAGTTTCATTTGGGTTACGTCTGTATTGCCATAAAAGTTGTCGTTTCTTTTTGCTGCACATTTTAATACCTCGTGATACCCACTTTGATTTATTTGCCGTATGTATGGTTACCGACACTTCAGGAAAGCATAAACGGTAGAAAAGAGAAAATGATTCTATAAATGTCTTGTAGGCTATGTTAGGATCACTTGTTTCGTATATTTCAGAGAATGACAATCTACGCAGACAATCTTGGAATTTTGAAATATTTTCTGAATTATAATCACGTCTATTCATACGCCAGTATCTTAGAGTGCAACAGTTTTTGACGGGTATTTTTATTAATTGCGCTGTGTGGTCAGATAGCGCGAATTCAAGTACTTCTACTTTACAGGCTCTTTTAAAGTTATGTACAATATTATCTATACACGTTTGACTCTTTATTCTAGTGGGCTGATTAACAGATAATCTTAAATTATAATTCAGTAGGAGACATTCAAAATCTAAAGTTTGATAAGATTTTTTTAAAATATTTACATTGAAATCTCCTGCTATAATAATATTACGAAAAGATTTATTGTTAAGTTCTTGTAAAAATATATGTAGTTTTTCCATAAATACATTAAAATTATTGGCGTTTGGAACTCTATAAATACAAGCTATTACAATTTTATAGTTAATCAATTCAATGGCACAACATTCAAAAACACCGGATTCTGCCATTTTTGTAATTCGTTTCATTTCCTTATATTGAAGTCCGTTTCTTACTAGTATGCATGCTCCACCTCTTTTACTTTCTTTTCTTGTGTAGCACGCCGCAAGCTGATAATTAGGTATATTTAGATACTGTTCATAGCCCTCCATAATAAAATGTTCTGTCATGCATAGAATGTCCACACATGATTTTGTATCTGCTAACTCTTCTAGGCAAACTGTTATTGCATCTGATTTTGTTAACAATCCTGCAATATTTTGATGCATTATGTGTAAATACTTAGTTACGAAAAAAGCTTGTTGATTGCTCATTGGAAGTGTCGTCTTTATTATTATCCGCAGAAACTTCGTCACAAGTAGCAAATGCATTGCTGTTAGTATCACTAAAATTATTCATGCGAGAGTATTCAATGTCAGTGATTAGAGCTTTTATATCTTCAAAAATTGTTCTCATTGCAGTGTTGTTTATTAAGCCCGATTTTTTACGAAACATGCTAAAGTCACACTTCAGATTTCGATTTGACTCCAGGTAATAAGCATATTCATAGGTCAATAGATCCATGTATAGTAGGTTATTAAATGTTTCAACCCTCCAGTTGTATATGCTATTATGATTTCCATATGCGTAGGTAGGGAAGCATAAAATTATGTTTGTATGTTCTATTCTACTAAGCACATCTCTTATGCAGATTATTGTTTTGTTGTAGTCATTTGTTACTTTAAAGTCTTCTGGTCCAATTAGTATTATGCAATAGTCTTCCATTGTGAAGTCTGATAGTTTTGACTCAATACCATTGAGTACCATTCAATACCATACTACTTCACATTACATACATATTATTATAAGAATTTAATAGCAAACGTTAGTGCGCTTTCTGCGCTCATACCGATCTTAAAATCATCGACTCATAATAACCTGATAATTAAAGACTTTCCGTTACTGAAATATGGAAGTTTTTAAGCATAAAAACAACAACATATAAAGAGATATTTTCCATTGTATATATGATAGGTATATATTGTTTCGACTGTCCAAATTTAAAATATCTTTATTTCAGTAATGGAAAAATGTAGAGAGTTGATTCAATGCACGTACAATGGAGCTGGACTTGAACTTTCAATTCAATTAAATTTACGTTTATTTTCAGACGGAGTCCATAGCATTAGTAACAATAATACTTAAAATTTAGTGTTAGTAAGTACGTATTTATCGAAAATTGTTTCAAAGAAATGGTACACGTCTTACAAATTCATGAAATGTGCAAAAACTTTGAAATTCTAGGACTTTGTCAAGTCAACAGATTACACAAAATCTAGATGTGATAGACATAATTATGTGTGTATAGTTGCATATACATACGCTATGCATACTTATATTAACGAACTAATCATTGTTTGAATAGGAACAAAACATTAGATATATTTTGTAGACGTGTGTTATTTTACAGGCCAGCCGCGAGTGTGCACGTCAAGGTTTAATTTAAAATTAATTTATCAGTATTGTACAGGTTGACTGGTGGCCTAACTTACCGTACCGACCAGTGTTAGGGGCGTACCGCATTATCAATCAGTGAGTCATATAATATACCTAACAAAAACCCAATATTATAAAAAAATACTGCTACAGTAATTATTACTATATGGATTGTTGATAAAATAAAAACAATAACATTGAATACAATGATTCTACGCATGTGGGTATAATTCAGTACTAGCAATCTTGTTTACGCCTCCAACTAAGCTAAATAGGCTTGTGTCTGGAAGAGGTTCACGGCTATTGTGTAATGGGAGGGGTTCGAATCTTACTTAGGCTATTGAAGCTTCTTCAATGAAATGTCTGCTTTACCCCTTATTGTAAACACGCTAATCTTTCTTGCGACACGGCGCTTCTATTTGCGTATTAATGACAATCGCTGCTAGAGCTCACCTTGCACTTCATTGAGTAAGTCAAGAGAGCATTGATAGCGTATCGCGGTGTCGGCCGACATCGGGCGACACTCGCCGCTGCGACAAGGTCGGCTATACATTTCTCGGCAGGCTCACTGGGCCCATAACTTCTTAAATGAACAGAAATATTGATTTAGCTGTAATAAGCCAGTGCAGTAATAGTTCGCTGGAGGGCACTTCAACTTTACACGTGTATAAGATTTGTTCTCAATTTGGACTTAAAGTCAGACGTAAGTTTTTTTTTATATCAAGAACACGCAATCACGAAACCTTAAAGGGACAACCAACTCACTAATGGGAAATTATGGGTCTATGAGATTATTTACAGGACGGCATTTATTCTAATAAAAATGATTGCAGAGTTAAGACACGAGAGCGAGTCTAGTTACTGCGAGGATCGTCTTAATTATCACGACACGTGTCGTTTACATAGCTCAGCAAAAGCACAATATGACGCACAATCACATAACTTATGTTTGAAGTCATATGTATGTTCATAGATCGCATTTTCTGCAGCTTTGATAAGAGATATGAATGGCGTTGTGTGCCCATGAAAGAATTACAAAAAAAATGGCCAAGTGCGAGTCGGACTCGCCCATGAAGGGTTCCGTGGTAACTATAATAAATATAATATACTTAATTATTTATTAAAAAAAAAAAAACAAAAAACCTTACAAATTTCTTAAAACAAGCTTATTTACAATTTTTACAACAACGCCAAATAACTTTGTTTTTCATAGTATTTGTATGAATTACAAAGTTATATTTGCGGTTTTAGAAAATATATTGTATCTCAAAAACTGCTGACTCGATCTCGTTCAAACCAATTTTGGTTGAAAGTTTACATTAAGATCTACAACATATGATTTTTTTAGATTTTTCACTTCGTTATTATAGAAGTTAGAGGGGGAGGACACACATTTTACCACTTTGGAAGCGTATATCTTTTAAACGATTAACTTTATGAAAAAGTCATTTTAGAAACCTTAATGTCATTTTTAAAGACCTGTCAATAGATACCACACATATATAGGTTTCATGAAAAAAAAAATATTTTCAGTTTCAGTTCCATGTATGGGGAGACCCCTTTATTTTAAATATTTTTTAAATTTTCTCTTAAAATCGGAAAGCGGTTCATAGAATACATCTACCTACCAAGTTTTACATGTATAGTCCTAATAGTTTCGGAATAAAATGGCTGTGACATACGGACGGACGGACGGACAGACAGACAGACAGACGGACAGACATGTCGAAACTATAAGGGTTCCGTTTTTTGCCATTCGGCTACGGAACCCTAAAAAGCAAAGCGCATGGTGAAGACCCGAACAAATAGTATCTACTACGAAATCAGTTTCAAACAATATAATATTGTGCTTATAAAAAGCAACAATCGGTTCAATAACTGTAAATGAGAGGCGAGGACATTATTGATTGCTGTGTCAGCGCTCAGCGAAGCGAGCCGAGCGGTTTTATGAGCCAAAGAAACGCAGGTATTGTTCTAATAAACTTATTTGTGAATGTTACTTCAAGGATTTAATACGACAATTATGTAAATGTAGGTCAGTATTTTGTTTAGTTTGTAAAAAAGCGCTGCGGAGGTGACAGTCGTTCTATAACTATGTGTTTACTGGGCACCATTAGAGCGTCACGAGGGGCATAAAGCATGACTCAGGCTGGAGCGACGCACCGCAATTTAATGAATATGTGCCACTAAGCGACTTTCTTCCCTTCTTTTTAGTGGAGCAGCGGTTTTGGTGTTGCACAAAACAACGCAACTTGTACGTGAGGTGGCAACGCTAGATAAATAAAAAAACCGCTCACCAGGAACACCTACAGCTACATTATATGCCTAGCAGGAAGTTCCTACCTATTTATAGAAAACAGATTTGAACCTACACGTCATGGCGTTAGACCCTGTGCCAAGAGTCTGTGTTAAAACAAAACTTGAAAGTGTTGTATTTAGTTGCTTATCCTCGAAAACATTACAGTTTAAGTTTTATTCAGGAAGCTATTGCTAATATTTATTAAACAATTCTGTTACTTCATTAAACAATAGCCACCGCAGTTATACTGGTAAGAAAATATGCACAATATTATAACTCGTACACTATGTGAAAGATACAACGCGTAATTCATAACATACTCGAGAGTTATTAGAACAAATGGCATGCGTGAGTGGTCTATATTTACACGGAGTGGGCAAGTAGTGGCCCGTGCAAGTACTGCGCCAGTAGCGCAGCAAATAAGTGCGAATGAGAAGGATGGCCGAGATATCACATGTCGCCTGCCATGCAGCGAGCAAAATGTAACAATAAACTGATTGCACCATCCACATGTAGATACTTCCGTCACGAGAACAAATGAAATGAGCAATAACTCAAAAGTAATATCCAAGACCGCAGGGCACAAGTTGTCATATACGATATACGTAATTATTGTTTATTTAGTTTATTTATAGTATCTTTTGTAATGGTGTGAATGATATTTGTATAGGCCAGGTTTATTTATAATTAAATGAATTTATACCATGTCCTCTTTCAGGATTAAAGATATAATTCATCGCACCAGTCGAAAACTCCCAGACTAAAATAAATATATACTTTTTGATGATCAAAGATTCCGATGAAGAAGTACTTACTGCCGGTCTACTGCACTGAGGCTGACGCGTAGCTGGCATTTGTATTTCACTATAATTTTATGATTCATAGACCCAGCAACTCGCACTAGGCCCGCTTGGTGGATGATGGCCTATACTCTCTCAGAGAGGAGGCCGGGTGTCACAACAGTTGGAACGTTAAAGACTGGCTATATTTATATATATCATGGCAGCAACTGGCGCAAGAGTGCCGTTCTCACGGCGACAAGAGACATCAGCCCTAACAATTGTACGTCGAAGTGAAACCGGCGGTTTGCATCACAACTCGTGTTATAGTTAATGGCGCAGTAATCTAGATCGCGAATCATGCGAGTGAAAGTACAGGAAGTGAGGCACACGCCGGTGGATGGCCGGCGCTGGCAGCGGGTGGCCAGCAATCGATGAGCGCACGCCACTGCGAGCGCCGGCCGCCATGCCAGCTGCACTGACACACTACGTACTCCACACAGCTGTTGTTCACATCGATTCTGTCCCGGCAGTCACTGAGAACACGCTACTGAAGTCTCCTCGCTCGCTTTCAGTGCTCAATCGCCTTACGGTCAAGTCGATCGAATGTTGGTTGCACCATTGACTGGGGTAGAACGACAATCAGCGAGTTATCGGGGGCAAAAACTGTATAAAATTGATTAGCAATATCTTTATTATTCCGGATGACCTCACTTTTGACCGCGATATCGCCTAATGTTAAGCGATAGACTAGGTCAACGAAGGAACGAGCGAGCCCAGAAGATGCCTGTTCACTCTTGCTTTAAAGGCTGAAAGGAGATAAGTGGCAGGGAACACAGAAGCCGGGAGAGTTCCATATCTTGGCTCACAAATGTGGAGGAGAAGCGCTTGATACGACAAGACTTGATAATTAGATAAAGTGCTAATAACTGAAGGAACAAGAAGCAATGACCTCACGGGCAGACGATACAAAGAATCCGTTGTTACAATTGAGCAAAGCCACAGATTCCCGTGAATCCACATCGAAAGCTACCGGCACTGCCGTAATTACCGCGCCTCTAAGCAACGATGGCGATTAGAAATTATGATTGCAAAGGTTGTTGACCCTATTAAGCTTTTTGCAGCTCTCATCTGCACATAATATGTAAATGACGAAGTTGTGGTTATTTTATATTAGTTGTGGTTACGAAGGTCATATGTGTTCCCTGCCACATATGACTCGTCAGCCTTTAAAGCAAGAGTGAATAGGCATTTTCTGGGCTCGCTCGTTCGATCGTAGACCTCATGTTACACTTACCATCAGGTGTGATCGTGGTCAAGTGCGTGCTCATTCGTAATAAAAGAAAGTGGTTTATTCCGGCGTAAAGTCTGCTGATAACAATAGCAACTCACCAATTTTACAGAATCTTGAATATTTTCTAATAAAACATGTAAGTAAGTATGATTCTGTAATGTGCCAAGATAAGTGCGTTGTCATAGTCAATCAAACTTGGTTATCGCGAGTTAACACTTTGCTTTTGGAGCCGTTGGACAAACATCAAATATTTAGTGTCCAATAGTGAGGCTGGCGTCACGAGCGAGGCCACTAGGAAGTAACCTCGGGCAGTGTCACCGTGTGAATTATGAATACGCAGGATTCAGAGAAAATATAGTGACGACATCCATACTCCCAAAAACGGGTCCAGACCCTAATCAGCAAACCGTATCACATAATACAGTGCGTTTCAACTAAGAATAGGATCGATTTAAGCCCGATTTACACTTCAATAAGTACAGTAGCGAGTTAAGAACTCAGACAGTTAAGTAATAAGTAGTAAGTTGTAAGTAGCGTCCAAACGTAGGCGACTGAGTAGTCATAAGTTGCCCGTGAAGAAGAAAAGAAAATAAAGCCCGATTTACACTTCAACAAGTACAGTAGCGAGTTAAGAACTCAGACAGTTAAGTAATAAGTAGTAAGTTGTAAGTAGCGTCCAAACGTAGGCGACTGAGTAGTCATAAGTTGCCCGAGAAGAAGAAAAGAAAATAACACGTGTACGCGGCCGCAACCTACAAATTTATGGACTGTACTAGGGATGTGAAATAATAATCGATTATGGAAATAATCGATTAAAAATCGATTTTTATCAAAAGAAAAATCGATTAATATAACAAAATCGATTATTTTCTTAAGAAAGATCGATCAATCATTATTAATCGATTTTTCATGCCAAATATATAATCGATTAATTAAAAATCGATTTTTATGTACAATGTTACATCCCTACTAGGGATGTGAAATAATAATCGATTATGGAAATAATCGATTAAAAATCGATTTTTATCAAAATAAAAATCGATTCATATAACAAAATCGATTATTTTCTTAAGAAAAATCGATTATTTATTAATCAATTTTTCATGCGAAATATATAATCGATTAATTTAAAATCGATTTTTTATGTACAATGTCACATCCCTAGACTGTACTAAACTCGCCCGTCTACATGCCAGGGGTGCGGGAGACACGAGAGAGGGGGCTACTTCGCACTGGACTCGCCGAAAAATAGGATCGCGATCTATTTAGCACAACTTAATCAACAACTTACTACTTAACTCGCTTTTACCGTTCAAACTACATTAACAACTTAACTCGCCAATGACGCAAGTTAACTCGCTACTGTACTTGTTGAAGTGTAAATCGGGCTTTACACGTGTTCGCGACTGTACTAAATTCGCCCCGTCTACATGCCAGCCAGTTAAATTGGAGGGGTGCGGGAGACGCGAGAGAGGGGGCTACTTCGCACTGGACTCGCCGAAAAATAGGATCGCGATCTATTTAACTCAACTTAATCAACAACTTACTATTTAACTCGCTTTTGCCGTTCAAACTACAATAACAACTTAACTCGCCGATGACGCAAGTTAACTCGCTACTGTACTTATTGAAGTGTAAATCGGGCTTTAGCGCTATATTGTGACGTCGTAGCTGTCAATTTGAACCATTTGCGTATAGTGAACAAAACAAGACTGAAAATATTTATTTACAAATATTGTGCGAAACACCCTTTCCTTATTTTGGAGGTCAAATGCGAGCCTATCATCTTTTGATGATAAAGCTTTAATTTTGACATGGCTTCTGGGCCTTTGCGCCATGTGTTATTTTACTTTCAGGCGAAGTGGTGCCATCAATGAAAATAAGAGAGAAAAGTATGTTTGAAAAAAAAAAACTAATTATGTATTTAAATAATTAAAAATTATATTTAAATTGGATGCGAGATAGGTTAAACAATGTAAAATAAACCGGTACCTATTATAAATTATCGGTATTAAGTTTTCTTTTTTCGAGTGACGTTTAACAGATTCAGGTCATTGACGTTTCTATTCTTAATTGAAACGCATAGTAGATTCCACATTAGAGCAGACAGTTATTATGGAACAACAAGAGCAGATCGCTAGCGGGTGTATCTACCTACGTAGAATCCATACGACCATTGCAGGGGGAGATGTGTTTCATAAATACGAAATGGAGTAATTTGGGTGTACCCCGGTTGCTCAAGGTCTGGTCAGCGCAGGATACCTGTATCCTCGCGGTAAGGAGGATGTGCATCCTGTGCGTCTCCCACGCATGCCGCTCATCACTGACCGCTGCCGCAGTACGCCGGGCACTTGGCCTCTTACGGCGACCTTGGTGCTCACTGAAGGACACTTAACTGTATAATATACTGATGGCAAACATGTTCCGCATTTCAAAATTACTCTCTCATTGGAAAATAGGATTATACTAGCTTCTGTCCGCGGCTACGCTCGCATAATAAGTTTTTTTTTATATTTTGGATAAGCCCACGATCTCGCCTGATGGTAAGTGATAGATGAGGTCTACGATGGAACGAGCGAGCCCAGAAGATGCCTATTCACTCTTACTTTGAAGGCTGAAAGGTCATAGGATTTTTTTTTGCAGCAATAATATTACTAATTATACCAGTCCCCAAGTCTCCATATCAAAAATCACATCGATTCGTTGCTCTGTCGTTTTAATGTGAAAGGACAAACACACAAATATATTTTTGCATTTATAATATTAGCATGGATTTACTTCGCTTTAAAACGCAAAGCATTTTGACGTTCTCATCTGAGATTTTATGAATAAATTCCAAGCTATTGAACGTAACAATTTTATCGAGTAGGTACAACAATTGCATTCGTAATGTATTGGCTTGTGCATATACTTACAAAAATTGGCCAAGTGCGAGTCGGACTCGCCCATGAAGGGTTCCGTGGTAACTATAATAAATATAATATAGGTACTTAATATATTTAATTGGAAAAAAAAAACCAAAATCCTTAAAAATTTCTTAAAACTAGCTTATTTACAGTTTTTACAACTACGCCAAATAACTTTGTTTTTCATAGTATTTGTATGAATTACAAAGTTATATTTGCGGTTTTAGAAAATATACTGTATCTCAAAAACTGCCGACTCGATCTCGTTCGAACCAATTTTGGTTGAAAGTTTACATTAAGATCTACAACATATGATTTTTTTAGATTTTTCACTTCATTATTATAGAAGTTAGAGGGGGGGGAACACACATTTTACCACTTTGGAAGCGTATATCTTTTAAACGATTAACTTAATGAAAAAGTCATTTTAGAAACCTTAATGTCATTTTTAAAGACCTGTCTATAGATACCACACACGTATAGGTTTCATGAAAAAAAAATATTTTCAGTTTCAGTTCCATGTATGGGGAGCCCCCTTTATTTTAAATGGTTTTTTTTAATTTTCTCTTAAAATCGGAAAGCGGTTCACAGAATACATTTATTTACCAAGTTTTACATGTATAGTCCTAATAGTTTCGGAATAAAATGGCTGTGACATACGGACGGACGGACAGACATGTCGAAACTATAAGGGTTCCGTTTTTTGCCATTCGGCTACGGAACCCTAAAAAGGAGCAAGATACAGTTTTAAAGCTAAAACAATGCACATCTATTCAGCATTTTACTGTATAGTTTGTAATGGCCTGAGGAGTTCGTGGCTAAATTATAACAGCAATTTGGGTCTTCTCTTTCATATAGGATGTTAAAGGTTTTAGCAAAGCAGGTCGGCCCATGGACGGCCGACCGTATCGAGATACCTTCATACTTCGGAAAGCTTGCCGGTTCACATTGTCTGGTTAGCAAAATCGCAACAATTTTTATTTCGTTATTCTTGCGATTTGAATATTCATAAAGTTAGTATTTAATAGCGTAATATAAATAAATGGTTTGGTTTAAGATTAATATCATGATACAGATTTAATCACTTTTAGTTCGCATCCTTATTATAATTAACTAATTTGAACAAAAAACGTTTATTGTGACATAACTAACTATAACAATAACCTTATCATTCCTAATTCGTTGCCTCTAATATTTTCTTGCAAACCTTTTTTGTTAAGATTATTGAGAACAATTTTTACGTAATTTCAATCGTTTTAGCTACGCACGCGACTGAAAATATCAAATCTTTCCTATTTATAATATTAGTGTCGATTGCAACGCTCGCCTGTCCTGATTTTGTTTTACTTACTAAACATATTCAATGTGTCGCTGGACCTACGTTTGAACTCGTTAATAACCCACACATTTGTGATATCTGCACTAATATTATAAAATGGAAAAGTTTGCTTGTTTGTGTAAACCCGCAAATCTTTGAAAATAGTGTAAAATACTTTTTACCCGACGGCAAAATATAGAAGCTTATATTTTTATTGTGATAAAGTTCGAAACCCCGCGCCACTAGTCAATAATATCCCTGAAGAGTAGCACCAAAATTCGCAGTTAAAAATATTTAAATGGTCAAATCACTCCGATCTACATTAGACGAGAACGTTCCGTTCCGTTGTTGTAACTGTCGACGGTTGTGATGCATCGTCAAGCAGAGCATAAAGTAATGCGGAGTTGGGTGAGGCCGCTTCGCCGGGGGTGGCAGGACACAATGGCGGCATACAGTCACGTGCGCGCGCTCGGCATTCGCCGCGTCGAATCCATTATTACGATTATCACACACCATCGCACCAAAGCGTCATCATAACCGTTATTATTGGTAGTTTGCAATACTTTAAGAACTCACTAAACCTTCTCTATATACGCGCAAAAGCTTACAGGCAGAGCAATGTTGTGAATGAACTAGTCGCTGTAAAATCCGAGTGTCAAATTAAACTACATACTTTTCCAAATATTAGAATCGATGATAGGTAAGGATACATGGAAGCTTTAATAGCATTCCGAAGGTATCTAATAGCCCAATAGCAGAAAAACTAGACTACCCATTGCTGAAGCACTAGCCCAGTAGACAAGTCTACAGGCCCGGTACAGACGGACTTTTTTTTATTAAGTGCGTGGGTTTTTTTTATCGGCCAAGTTTTAAGAGTAAGGTTTGTGTGCAATAAAGTTCATATTACGTTACTCACTGAGTAACTCTATACTTTTTTGTATTGTTGATAGGTTCAAGTTTGACCACCATCTCACCTGATGGTAAGCGATGTTGTGGTCGAAGGTGAAGCACTAAAGATATGGTTTATCCAGGATGGCTAAACCCCAGTAACAAATAGGCGAGCCAGCAGGCAAGAGCCACCAGTAGAGCTACTGGCATGTCACAGCCTCTCAATCAGCGCGCTGCGAGTGGCCGCGTGCCATCCGTCTACATTCTGCGCACGCGCGGCACACATCGCCCGCTTCACAACTTATACTACTCCAAAGAGAGCACCGATTTCATTTGTTTTGTTTTTGTGCCTACTACGCCATCAACTTTTACCTTCGAATCGAAAGTGTGACAGAACGAATTTGCATTGAAATAAAAATGCCGAAACGCATAGCAACGGGACGCACGTATGTCCAGGAAATCAAATTCAATGTTATAGATTGTATCGGGATTGGTTGACAAAGGCGAGGAGAACAAACGAGGCATCCAATATTGTCTGCGAGTGCTGGGGATGGTGTGTTGTCGTGATGTGCGCACAATGAGCCGCCATTGAGCGGCAAGTGGGTCGGCGCTCGGCTCACAATGGATGCTGCTCAGATGCGTCTCAATGGGCGCTGCGCGGTGATGTCACAGCGGATGCGGAACAATGGCCGCTACAATTAGCGTCGCGTGCGCCCGCGCATCCGATGTAAACACTGAGCGTGCGCCATGCGTGTACAAATTCGTGGATCCATCAAATTCACTCAATCGAAGCGTTCAGCTTTGTTACTGCATGAGCCACCCAGCCCGCGCTCAGTCATGAAATGAAAGGTGCATTTCTTGCTCATACTTGGGGCGGTGGACACAATCAAGTAGACATACCCCAGAACCGGTGTGTTTCACGCAGCTCACATTTATGATTTAGTTTACACTATTACTATAAGTTATAAGTTCTCATGTTACTAACAAATATGGAGCCGAATTAAATGATTATTAAATTAAATTAAACTATGTCACTTTATATCTTATAAAAAGCTTATCGTTATTTTAGTTTGTCTATTATTAGGGATAACAACAGCATACAATTCTTAAATACGTACTTATCTATAATTAAATGAGTAGCCAATAACAGTTATCTACAGCAGATACTTAGGGTGGATCAGTCTATTAAAGATGATTGGGCACTTTGTAGAGAACTAAAATGGTATCTGTACGGTAGACCGAATAGATATCTCACCTAGACAGATATATCTAGTGATATAGACGCGGTGATGTCCAATCTAGTGCGAGTTCGCTGATTATGTTGGTTTTATCGTTGCTAGAGTTGCTATGAATGTATGGTACCTACAGATCCACCAAGCATGAATCTGAACAAATAAGGGTCAATAGCCTCATAGCGCTATTGCCGTGAACCCACTCCACACACTAGCATATTTACCTTAGTTGAAGGGGTTAACAATATTGCTATTAATGTGAATTCTGCCAACATTCCTAGTACTCTTTAACAAAAAAGCGTATCGCTTGATCAACTTTATAACTTATCACATATAATTTCAATTACTTGTAAATAATCGCGATGGTGGGTTGGAATGGGGTTATTAATGAGGCAACCTATAAATGTGTGTACGGTTACATAATTACGCGGCAGACTTGCGAGGAAATGGCGGTATTGCACCTGTGGTGCGCCAGCGCTGGCTTGCGACACTTCCCCGCGAACACACGCGATGTGTCCACGATGCACTTATCGGATTATAATCTAGCATTTCTTGCAGTTTAATGACCTACAATAAAATTGATCTAGTTACACAAGCGAACTAATAGCCGCGGCCTGCGAATTGCTTACACGCGCCCGAATGCTTCGATTCCGGATCGCAGCGAACGCAATGCACGTTATACATACATATTCATTTACTCAAGGTTCAATGTATAGATATTTAGACCAAAATACTATGGTGTAGAATAACTTTATTGATTTGTTTTAAAGAAAGAATTAGCAACGTGGGTAGAATTCACATCACTAGCAATCTTGTTAACCCGTCCAACTAAGGTAATGCTTTTGTTTGGAGTGGGTTCACTGCAATAGTGCAATGGGTGAGGTTCGAACCAGTTACCATTAGCCTATTAATGCTTCAATAATTGAAATAGGACGAAGATTAAAACAGGATTGATACAAGCATTGTATTGTCAGTTATTGTCGTTGTCGCGAGTACATCAACCCCCGGTGACGAACAAACACGGCTCATGCGGCATGCCCATTTTCCATTATAATCATGATTAATGTAGACTAACGAGCGGCGAAAGTGTCGGCCGGCGGTCGCGCTCCCATTGCACCCGCGCAGACGGCCGGACACCGGGCGGCACCAATACATGGCACTCCCTGTTTGGAGGGCCTTGACATTCGCATTGAAATCACATTTTGTGTTATAATATCCTTCAAAATAGCTTTGCAACCGAACTAAGCCGATTCCAGTCAACAGTCTTATCGATAACACTTATACGCGTTGATAAGATTAGCGATAATATTTCGTAAGCGAGTACAAAGTGGAGCTGAGGACGACAGCAGTTAGTTCAAGTTGTCGGCGTACCCTTAATTACGTTTCCGTATTAACGCGGCGAGTCACCGAGCATGCGCGTGCGCCACCCGTAAGGAACCACACAGCTAGACGTTTTAACAGCTGCCTGATTATTTATAATTAACTATTGTATTTGAGCTTGGATTGTAACAATCACGAAGACTTACATTTGTTAGTATTTTATTTAGTATCTGGTAAGCATGTAGTGTTATGAGCCCGTGTTATTAACTGTGAAACTTCATTTTCGGTGGAAAAATCATCAAATTACGCCTCATGCTCTAGATAAAGCGGAAGGAAGTATCAGACTTATACTACTAAAAACTAACTAACAAAAACACCCTGTTGCGTTGTCTCAACAGGGTACAGGGTAAACTTTACCGCAAAGGACGGCCCGTAAGGCCGTTGACACATTCCCGCATCTCCAACATCAAGCTGTTTGATGACATTGGCTTCAATTCTAAAAGAAATAGAGAACAAGACCAGCCAAATTGTTTCACCAATAGAAAAATAAATTATTTCACAGTGAAATTTTTCGCTGAAAAAATAATTTGACGCGAGTGAAACCGCAGGCCAGATCTAGTAGTACATAAGATGACCCCACCGATTTTAAAATCATGGTGAAAGCGTGCATTTATTTTATAGATCAGGCAAGTAGGTACTAGCACTGTATCCTAAATGATAACATGTTGGTTTGAGTTTCATTAAGTCTGTAATTTGTACGAGTTAGGTTGTTTACGCAATACACTTCATTTCTATATATTTGACCAGTTGGACTGTTTGCCTTTCAATGGTTACCATTACGATTATACTGATAAGCTGCAAATACTGAACTGTTCCACTTAACTTGAACACAGATAAATTTTCTTTCACGCTCTAACCTCAGTACCTACTAAGTATCGTGCAGATCTCTCTACACATATAAAAAAGGTTGAAGTGTCTCTGTGTTTTCTTAAGTGCTCATGGTTATTAACACTATACCTACTAAAAAACAAACTGCCTACATTATTTACCTTTCTTTAGGTAAGGGCTAAACTCTGGAACGGTTGAACCGACTTTAACGGGATTTTCACAGGAATAACCGCGGGTAATATTGAGTCATACGCGGGTGAGGATGCGGGGATACGTGCAATCATACACATATTTAAGTTGGATAATATTTACACAGAAAGAAATTAGATTTTCCTTATGAGATACAGAGCTCGAAAAATGGAATGATCTGTATACTTTGGTAATGACGGTATACTAAATTACACCTTAATTATTTAAACCGACCTATATTTCAAGTGTTTACTTATTTCTATACTGATTTGGACCTTGTAAAATTTAATTTTCAAAAGCTGGGAGTGTTGACCGTTTCGGAAGCTATCCATCATGAGAGTTATGGCAGTCATGCACCGGAGATGAACGTAGCCTTGGAGGCCGGACCTTGTTACTAAGCATAAGCTTGACATCTCAACACTACTGACCCCCACGTAACCCCGACAAGGAAATCATTGCTAATAAACATAAATGCATTAGCGGCATAATTATACTTAGAACTCGTAAGATAAGGCAGCAAAAACAATCAATATAATACTCGACATAATTATGTCGATTTCACATGATCACGTAGAACGCGAGTGCAATGCTGATTCAGTAACGGTGTATCACAAAAATATAAACGTACTTAGCTTCATTAGCGATGACTAACTGATGGCGATGCTGATGACACACTACAAACAAAATGAAGCAAGGAAAAAGTGGAAGTTAGCGAGCGGTTCGCAATACGGCTACACGGCAATACGGCCGCTGTTGCCACACAGATTATCTGTCGATAACACCAACTTAGCAGATAGCAATTACATTGTAATTGCATAACGTGATTGTAACATTCATATATTTGTGACAGTATTGTGTGCTTGATCAAATATTCCATTCTGCAGTGGCTTAGGGCTTATTGATGATGGCCCATCATAAGAACAGCTAACATTACAACAACATACCCAATCCCAATCTTCAGTAATCACTACAGATAGCTTCAATGGGGCGTGCAACTGTCAAAGTGGCGCTAGTAGCATACTTACCAATATCAAAGCAGTTTCTCTATGGAACAGTAATGAATTCCTAAATTAAAGACAGTTATTGAGAATTTTTCGATTAAAGAACATGTATTATGTTCTTTAATCGGAAAATTGTACAGAGATCAATTGAAATCAATGAAATGAAAATAAAAAATATTACCACAGATAACCATAGATGATACAGATAACTATATAATATCTCACAATCTAACTAACACTGACAGTGACAAAGGTTCTTACGGTGGTGGCGCCATCTGCGATTAGCTTTCACTTGCACGCCCCATTGTCTGTAAGCTTTCAGAAACGATCAAACTAGGAATTTTTTCCTCTCCCTTTACAGCCCTTTAATACTTTGGAAGTGCTTTCGAGTTAAATGGAGCAACAAAGTAGACCTAACCTGGTCGGAATTAAAAATTTAATAGGTGAAGGTATTGATTAGAACGGCGTGACGCCATCGGTACGGGCATTGTATCAGGAAGGGCATGGCGCACGGCGGTCGGTGTGCTATAGAACCGACAAGGTCGCTTGCGCCGGCGCAGGGCAGGTGCGCAACCAGGGTTCTCACAAAGCACACTTGTTTTGACATCGTACAACAATAACAGATTCATGCAAGTTCCTCGTGCGATCATGTTAAAGAAATGTTCTGAGCGGAGCATTGAACGATGCAAGTAATGGTTAATTGCATCTGCCTTATCACCTTGAGGATCGTGATTGCTCAGCATCAAGAAATATCTTCTAACGACTGTATTTTTGAAAGTCAAGCAAAATTCATACATTTCCGAGCGAATATTCAAAGATATAGAATATAGAATTCGTTCCATCGTAAACCTCATCAATCGCTTACCATCAGGTGATCGAGGTCAAGGATGGGCTCATCTATATAACAATATAAAGCTGAGAAATTTGTTTGTAATAGTAAGTAAGAGTAGTAAGTAATATAAGACTTAAAAACTTGAGAAAGGTTATAAGCTACTTTTTACTCGATTGCAAAAAAGGAGAGTTATGTTTTTATCGTGATAAAGTTCGAAGCGAAGCCCACGCGACTGCTAGTCCTTAAAAATTCTTAATAAAATAAATAAAAAAGAAATAGTAAGTTTCATTGATTTTCAAGGAACTAATAAATGTTTAGCTCGCAAAATGAGACGAGTGAAACGCGAACTTTATCTGCAGGTCGCAAAACTGTCATCTACGTGTAATACGGTGAAGGTTACGTACTGCTAACGCTGGACGAAATGCTAACACTCGGTATCGATGTTATGAAATATTGTACGACGCACAACGGTGCGAGTAAGACAGCTAGGTGATGAATAAGTCAATTGAACGCGAGCCTTTGATCGGCGGCCGAATAATAGAACCCATCGCATCGGTCAACTGACAAGAAACAACCGAACGAGACTGGGAAGAGATTTGAATACATGAGACTGTTAATGTAGCAGACATGAGCAATGCAGTACAGACAAGCGTTCTTTAAGTACAGTCAGAGATATTAGAAAAATTATAAAGCGGAACAGTTTGTTTAAACGCGCTAATTTTTTAAAGTAGTAGGTGGATTTGGATAGAATTTGCTTTGAAAGTAGATTGAATCTTGAAGAAAATTAGATATTACCCGACTGCATTAGAAGAAGAGTTATATTTTTTGTGAAGTCCATGGGAGCGAAGCCCCGTCTGCTAGTCTATACTAAAACTATAACGGGCTAAAATTTGATTGTAAGTTAGTATGTAAGGCGTAATCTGCGGAACTAATAATGATCTAATTCTGAAAATGTTTTCACTGGTAGTATGGTGCATTATTGATGAGTGCTATAGACTATAAATTATTTCAAAATACACGCGAACGAAGTCGCGAGCAAAGTGCTAGTATTAGATATTTATGCAGCTGTCTTTAAAAAGGCATACAAATCGACACAGATTACATTGCGTCGTCTAACTCTACACAGTGTAAGCAAATGCGCTTCGTTATGTTGGTGCAATCATGTTGCATGATTCATGCGGTGACTCGTTTTCGGATCAATATCGACTCATGGAGGTCGATCGATCGCGGTTTTCGTAGTCAGTGGCACTACTCAACCTGTATCCATTGTCCTGTCTAAGTATGTTTTGGCTTTGGTATTACCTTTTGAACTTTGGATATTAAAAAGGAAAAAATAGCAATGTGGGTAGAATTCACATTATCAGCAATTGTGTTAACCCTTCCAACTAAGCTAAATATGCTTGTGCCTGGAGTGTATTGTGTACCCATCCATCTAAAAATGTTAAACAGTATTCATGACATTATTTCTCTTTTGGCTTGTGTACGAGTAAGGAGCAAATTAAGTGATTCGCATGCGTGTGCGCCGAGCTTCGATCAACAACCGAGTGTGTGTGTGTGGCTTTGCGACAATTAATAACAAGGGAAAAGTAGTGTCGTGTCAGTTCGTCACGCTGAGGATTACCTCACCGCTTCTGTCTAGTTTCATTTGTACACTAAGCAATTTATCGTTAAATCAGACGAGGAATTCTCTGCGCCAGCAGGAAAAATTGGGCCACAAGTATCCTGTAGTCATTTGTAGCCCGACATACTCATTTTTACAATTAAATTAATTACATACGAAATTCTCACATAAATACCGCCCATTGTACATTAGTTTCAGTTTTTGTATCTATATTTTAGACTTCACATATTCATATTTATTTCTCTTGTTCTCACACACTATTGTCTACATTTCTTTTTCACTTCTCCTTTCGCAGGTGTGCTGGAAGAAATTTCTGAAGAAATAAGCAGTACCTTTGTACTCAAAATTTTGCCTTTTGCCTATGTAAAATATAACAATTTTGATTTTGATTTGATTACAAATATTATAATTATGCTTATCTTAATGTATTTTACTGTGTGTACATAAATAATAAAATAAATAAATAAAGTATATAATAAATAAATAATTTTAGATCAAAGAGTATGTTATAGGCGGTTAATTCCATATTGATAAATTACTCATTACAAACTGACTCGACTATACGACTAAACCGCGGGGCTCCTCCCCCGTGGACTTTATCACGATAAAAACATAACCTACTTCTTTAGCAGTCGAGTAAAAAATAACCTTAACCTTCCTCAAGCGTCAAGCTACTTCTAAGATTAGCGCGTTTAAACAAACCAAAAAAATGGCAAGTGCGAGTCGGACTCGCCCATGAAGGGTTCCGTAGTAACTATAATAAATATAATATACTTAATATATTTATTTGAAAAAAAAAAACAAAAAACCTTACAAATTTCTTAAAACTAGCTTATTTATAACTACGCCAAATAACTTTGTTTTTCATAGTATTTGTATGAATTACAAAGTTATATTTGCGGTTTTAGAAAATATACTGAATCTCAAAAACTGCTGACTCGATCTCGTTCAAACCAATTTTGGTTGAAAGTTTACATTAAGATCTACAAAAAGTGGTTTTTTTTTAGATTTTGCACTTCATTATTATAGAAGTTAGAGGGGGGGGACACACATTTTACCACTTTGGAAGAGTATATCTTTTAAGCGATTAACTTTATGAAAAAGTCATTTTAGAAACCTTAATGTCATTTTTAAAGACCTGTCTATAGATACCACACACGTATAGGTTTCATGAAAAAAAATATTTTCAGTTTCAGTTCCATGTATGGGGAGCCCCCTTTATTTTAAATATTTTTTAAATTTTCTTTTAAAATCGGAAAGCGGTGCACAGAATACATCTACCTACCAAGTTTTACATGTATAGTCCTAATAGTTTCGGAATAAAAGGCTGTGACATACGGATGGACAGACAGACAGACGGACAGACATGTCGAAACTATAAGGGTTCCGTTTTTAGCCATTCGGCTATGGAACCCTAATAAAAATGGAACGATACACGCTTCAACAACGCATTGAAATTATTAAAATTCACTATAAAATGGTGAAAATTTGGCAGAAACGGTTCGTAAAACTCTAAAGCCTGCAATGGCCGAGCGTAGGCCAGCCAATGCGAGCGTTGGCAAATTATACGTACAAGGCAAGAAATAATGTCCACACGTTCGACAAGTTCGTCGAACGCCAATGCAGACGACCAATGTAGAAGAGGGTCTGTAGAGCTGCCCACACGTTGGCCGAGCGCAGGCGAGCGCCTTTGATTTGTGAACAAAACCCGACACCGATCCGAAGTGAGGCAAGTGATCACGAGCAACGGCGAGCGAAGACAAGTTGCACCAAATGAGTTCTATACACGTTGGCGCTGGTCTCCACTCGGCCAACTAGGCAAGTGACAACGAGCGATAGCAAGACAAGGCAAATACACCGTCTACATGTTGGTATTGGCCTTCACTCGACAACGCTTGGCCAACATGTATTGCAGGCTTAACATTTTTGGGTGGTCGTGAAGCACCTTGTCGGACCGCAATACAGAAATTGGTGGAAAAATTCGAGCTGTTGGGACAACTTAGTGATGTGAAGAATAAAACCCGTGCACGTCGCTCAAGAACAGCCGAGAATATTGCTGCTGTAGCCGAAAGTGTTGAAGAAAACCCAGGTTTGTCCAATCCATTCCTCATCGTTCTTTGGAATTAGGCATTCCACAAACGTCATTACACCGTATTTTGCATAAAGATTTGGGTCTTAAGGCTTATAAAGTTCAGTTAACACAAGAACTCAAGCCGGCCGATCATCAACAACGTCGTGTCTTAAAAAACCAGTGGAAAACCCTTTATAGGTTCGTTGTTATTGTTTTGGAAAACGTTAAGCCTTTGCTCCCGGCAGTCATTTGAACATCTTTGACAGTCATTACGGGTAGTCAAAAGCTAGAAAATGTTACACCAGTCTTGCAAGGGAGTATTATGTTACCCAGTTACTGGGTTGTGGAGGTAGGGTAGACTGGAAGCCGAGACGATAATGAGTTGTTATTGCGTGAGACAAATAACTTTGAACATAACAATCGCACCTCTTTTGAGTATCGCGAAGGGTAAAGCGGCCACACGTCACATATGTATGACACGTGTGTCACATTGGCGTGTAATTGTAAACAGCAGCTTTACGAGCTAGCGCAGTAGCTGTGTGAAATAACTGGCAGATTAGGAAACATTTAATGAATCGCAACACTTCCTAGTATTTAACGGACCAGTGGCTCTGCGCTTAATATCACGGTACGTTACGATGACTGGTTAAGTAATTCTAAACTCCAGCATCACTAGGGCATTTGATCATTTAATTGCAGAGATTTTAGCAGAAGTGATTGCAAATGAATGAAGTATATTGTTCCTCCGCCCAAGTGACATGTGTGGTGTCCATGTATGTGTACATGCCACATGAACGTATCACAACCAAGTGGTTGTCAATGACACACACAACTGCTAAAACAATGGTGAGATGATATCTTTGGAAGATTCCATCAATGAGCTCAATCATTGGCATGCTAAATACGTAGAAATAACAATATTATAGGATCCCTTTTCCGTAATGTATGTCTCAATATTTCCTGTTATTTAAAATCAACACAAATGGTCGGAATTAGTCGGTACTTAATAATTAACATAATTTTTTTAGTAGAAGATATTTTGTGTCAAGCAAAGAGTTGGAGATGAATGAGTTGGACATATTATGTAATTAGTATTTATGTTGGTACATTTGTTGTGCACCTTCGATGCCGACAGTGGAGCGCGATTGATTTTGCTTCAACATTATGTAAGTTTTACAGCTTCAGCCCGCGACTTCGTTCACATTCTTACTCCGTTACTGTAATTTTTTTACCGTTTCGTTGCCTAACAATAACGATCTCAACAAAAAAGGAATTATCCAAGTTAGTGCAGCCGTTACGAAGTTATGCACTGTAGGTACAGACATTTCGGCGATTTATTTTTATTTATTTATCGATAAGATACAAAATATCTTCTTAGAAATGATGAATTAGTATAGGGCTAGCATTCAACCGACTCTGACCGAAGAGAAACTTATCAGACGTGTGGAGAATGAAACAGAGATTACGAAGATTGTTGAAGAAGTCTTACTAATACTAAAATGGGAAAGTTTATGTGGATGTGGTGTATGGATGTTAATTACTTTTCACGGAAAAACTACTGAACGGATCTGAATATTTTCTTTTAACTTTATGCCGTTAACCACCACCTCATCTGATGATAAATGATAATGTGGTCGAAGATGGAGCACGCTTACCTAGAAGTAACCTATTCACTTTTGACTTAAAGACCCCTAGGTTATAGCTATCAGGAAATGGTATTGATGGCTTAGCGTGCCGATGGCAAATATTTAAATGGAGTTTGCCCAGAACTGGGAAATAAGTTTGGCACCACCGGTAGCTTCCATCAAGTCCTGCAGTGAGCAGTTGACAGGGCATGCGGGACAAGAAATTAAGTGTGCCATGGTTTGTGGAGCAGAACCACATAAGTAGATAGTTGACATCGTAGAATAACACAAAGGCTACTTTTATTCCGGAATTTCGACAGGATTAATCTAAATTAATTATAAAAGGCTACTTTCATTCCGGAATTTCGAGAGGATTAATTTAAATTAATTATAATTTAAGTGGACAACGAGAGCGTGATAGAGGATCGTTTGTGACCGGGCCGTCACTTTCGCCGAGTGCATCCGCGACAGGCCACCGACGACGCTATAGTTTCTCATTGTCAACTGACTAACATTACTAACAGAACACGATTTAATGCGCAAATAGCTCAGTCTGAGTCGAGGATTAAATCGATATAAAAGTTCTGATTTTTATCTTTTGAAATGGTAGACCAATTTAACAAATAATTAATTGGAAACTCGTATTAACTACTACCTTAGTAGGTCAGCGTCTGATTCACTTTTATTAATTCAAGTTGAAAAGAGAAAGACAGTTAAAAATAGTCATGTCTCCTGTGTTAGTTACTAGGAGTCAGAGACTTCACTAGTTTGTGTATTATTTTTAGTGTGGATAAAGATATATTATTATTACATTACTCATCATCTAACTGCCTCATTGATCGAGTGGTCACAAGCGCAACTGCTGAGCACGAGATCGCGGGTTATATTCCCGGGTCGGGCTATTGTGTTTTTCTGTAAGGAATTTCTCAGTACTAGCCTAGTGTTTGGAAATTGATGGTATGACACCCCATGTCATCGGAAAGCACATAAAGCTGAATGTCTCGGCTGTAATTTGATCAAACATCTTTGATAGTCGTTACGAGTAGTCGGAAGCCAGTAAATCTAAAACTGGTTACCCAGCTAATGGGTTGAGGACGTAAGACATGCATTCGCTCCATGTCAAACACTAATAGCTGCATCCGGCTAGACTGGAAGCTGGGTCCAATATACAGACTGGAAGCTGGGTCCAATATACAGACTGGAAGCTGGGTCCAATCTACTCATCATTACCACGCCTCTCCAAACGGTGAAGGAACACATTGTGACATTTTTTAACGTGGTAAAATTATCAAATAGGTCCTCCCACTCCGGGCAGGGTGGGAGGGACTGTCAGACTTTTACTGACTAAAATCCACGGTGTTCCTTCAATAACCCTTTACGTACCGGGGCCACGGTAACGGGATGAGTCCCACGACCCCGGCAGGCTTCGGCCCTCTGCAGAGGGGGCCTCGTCATGTTGCTGACGCTCTTTGAGGCGCGCGTGGAACACGACGCGCCGTCGACCCGGGCATGGTCCATGGTCGGACAGCGAGTTGCCCTTTACTCGCTGTCCGCATGCCCGCGCCTACGGTGGCCGGAGATCGTCGGCCGACGTCCGACGCCGTGGGCGTCTACCACTGCGGCTGGGCTGGAGGGAGGACGCCATCCTCTCCCTCACGCGGCCCGCCTCCTCCTTAGGAAGCATGACTGCTTCGCAGAAGGAGGCGACCGCTTCCCACTCCCTCTCGCCCCGCAGCATGACCTCGACGAATGCCGGGCGCGAGAGGTCTCCGCCTATCGCCGCCGTGAGGACACGTCGGTGCTCTGCCCAGGCGGGGCAGCCTTGCACCGTGTGCTCTACGGTGTCCTCAGGGCGACCCTCGCAGTGGTGACACCCAGGCGTTTCCTCCTTTCCCATCAGACACAGGTACCTCCCGAAACTTACGTGTCCGGTGAGGACCTGCGTCATGCGGTAGGTCAGGACGCCGTGACGCCGATCTAGCCACTCCTCAAAGAGGGGTCTTACCGCCGCAATTGCGGCGTGCCCGGTGAAAATGTCCTAGGGCCGAAAAATCGAAGACATGCGACTTCTATTGACCCGCACTGAGCCCGACTGGTGGATTACGGCCCATCGAGAGGACGTCTATGGCCCAGCAATGGACATGTTATACGCTAATTATGATAAGTTAATATTACTAGTTTAGTGCGGGGTGTCTCGCGACAGTCTACGAAGAGATGAAATGACATTATTTATTTATGGGTAAGTATCTCGATTGCGACTACTTATTATTCATGCGTATGGTGTAACACATCATTATCGATATCATAGCAATGGCTTATGGCTCCTCCCGCTGAGAGTGGAGCGGAAGGGAGTGTCAGACTTCTACTTACTAAAAACCCACCCTGCTCCTTCAGTTTACTTTGCGTCCCGAGGCCGCGGTATTTTGTCAGAACATTCCCGCAACCCCGGCGGGCAAGGGGCAATTTGAGACAGTATTGGCTCCTTAGTACTTTGGGCAGTTGCTTCATCATCAACGTATTTCCAATGTCTGATGATGAGGTCAGACATCTTAAGTTAATAATATCTAAATATAGCGCTTACCTAACGCAACGTTAGCGAATTCCCGGCAATGCGTTATCACTCCGATAACAATACATTCAGGTCAATATCTCGAGATAGTAGATACTATGTACCTTGCTCTTACAGGCCGTTTACACCTTTTTTTCCTCTTCAAACGAAATAAACATCATATATTTATTTATTATAACTTGCAACACAAATGGTACTTAGTACTTCCCCGCACTCTGAGTGGAGTGGAAGAGAGTGTTAGTCTTAGCTACAATCTAAGAATAGAATAGAACTAGTATTTGCGTGTTGCGCGAGGTGCAAGCACCTCGCGTGCTTGTGAAAAAAAAAAAAAAAAGGCGGGGGTTGATGGAGGGGTTTAGTATTTGCGTGTTGCGCGAGGTGCAAGCACCTCGCGAGCTTGTGAAAAAAAAATAAAAAAAAAAAGAGGGGGGGGGGGGGGTGATGGGGGGGGGTTGCACAAGTATTTCGACTTAAGCATTGCCCCTCTAAATGAATCTGAAAAAAAAATGTTCCAAGTCTCTTAGATTCCGAGATCCGCCCAAAGGGGGGAGAAGGGGGGCGGGGAGGGGGACTTTGAAAAATGGTTTTTACTTTACCGAGCCTCCTCTATACGAATCCGTAAAAAGAAAAAATACGGGTCTCAAGTTTCCGAGATACGATAGGGGGGGGGGGGGAGAAGGGGGGGGGGAAAGGGGGGGTTTGGCACTTTTCCCGTAGGTTTGAGAGTTACTTGTTTACGAATCTGTCAAAATATACCCACCTCCCCATCCACCATCTGGGAGAACAATTCTGTCAGTGAGTCAGTGAGTGGTAATTTAGCTTTATATAGTATAATAACTATTATATTCTATTGTTAAAGTGGGTTTTTAGTCAGTAAAAGTCTGACTAAAAACCCACTCTGTTCAATTGCTTTTGCATTCGGGGGTCACAGTATCTTAATAGAACATTCCCGCAACCCAGAAGACAGGTTTCATCTTACGTAAATATGGGTCCATTCAAAAGACCTGCTATGTATTTGGTAATGTGTATGTTATATTAATACATAACACATAACAAATTTATTTATTTCGGCTAGTGTTAGTAATGTTTGAATTATTTGTTTGAACACCATGTCTATGCCAAAACATGAGTAAATGACAACAATGTATAATATAATGATATATAGATCCCATAGCTGGGATTTGTTCATACAATCTTAGAATAATTACAATGCTTTGCATATCATAAGTACCAAATCCTTACTCGAATACTTGATATTATAATTATAATATAGTTTGTTTGTCAATGTGATTTATAGTGTAGAGGTAGTCAAAAGGCTGGAGAGTGAGATAGGTTATTTGCTTTGGCTATTGTTTTTTTCTGAAAATAAACTTTTCACTTGCCGCAGGCAAAATAGTATGAATAAAATGAAAGAATAAAGTTTTGTTGTTGATCGAAGAGGATAAATAAAAATAATGCACACTTCATACAGAGGATAAACTGGCAGGAAAATATGTCTTCTATCTAATCAGCCTCCGCAAGATATGAATGATATGTTATATATTAGACTTGTTAAAATATAGTATGGCCCAGTGCCGCCACAGGTTGGTACTTGTGGCCTTGCCAACACACAGATAAGTGCCGCTCCCATATTACTACAACTATTATCATTGTAGCACTTAGGTAAATAGCATTTTGCTACATTTTATTGTATCCAATTTGGTACTGTATACTTTAGGTTCTATTGGAAAAATGAGTCAGAGAAGTAATTTGATAAATATAGGATTAGGTTTCTAAAAACTCAATCAACTTGTTTCATATTATCCTACACTGCACTCACTAATAAACTTATCTGAATAAATTGAGGGTAAAAAATTCTCCCCTGCCTGACCCTGCAAGGGACACCAGTGTGATATATTGTTATCAGGTAGTATGTAGTCCACTTTAGGTCTTTTACACTTCTGATGGAGAGCTGTCGAAATAGAATCTTGTTGGATCACAATAATGAATGTAACTCACCCTTTATTAGTGGTTCAGTAACAATGTTGACATCTTCCTGTGGGATCATGTCCATGAGGCGCGCGATGTCCGTCGCCAGCATGTGGTCCACCACCTCCAGCAGTTTCGGCTTCAACGGGTGGAATTTTGTGAAGTCGTGGTTGGCCAGTGTCTCCTGCATCTTCTTAATATCCGGGAAGTCTCCAGGAGATATCTGCTGCTCCCTCTGGATGCGGTCATAGATCTGTCCCAGATTTTTTATCAAGTCTTTCTTTTTACCGTCCTTACCAAACATAGAGGGCATCTCTTTCCTTAACTCACTGACAATGTATGCATGGACCTTAGCAAGCCGAGCCCTCTTGATTAAATCATTAAGTTTACGCAGAGCAGCATTTCGTGGCAGGGACTGCATATCTTTGAAGAGATCTTGCTCTTCATCTTCAAATAATCTTCTATTTACATCATAGCGTAAAGGTTGGTCCCAGAAGGATCCAATATAAACACGGGCCACCTCAGGTGTCTGCAGCACTTTTCCCAGCGACCACATGAGAGCACCATATACACGCATCAGTTGCTGGTGGTCAATCATGTCGGCCTTGTTCAGCACAATACGAATTTTGTCATCGTGCCCTCGTAGAGCCTCGATACTGCGGCGGAACTCGTCTGATATGTCGAGCTTGTGCGCGTCGAACAGCAAGATGATGCGGTCGACTCGCTCGGCGAACCACTCCAGCACTCCCGTGAAGTCGTAGCCGCGGTCCACGCGCTGCTTCTCGCCCGACAGGATGCCGGGCGTGTCCACGATGGAAATGCCCTTGAGTACAGGCGAGTTCACTGTCGAGCACTGGAAGCGGTTAAGGAATGCGTTGCCGAACTTGCTGAGTGGCCGGAACTGTTTCTTGGGGTCCACGACGAGCGCGTTGCCGGGGATCACACCCTCCTTCTCGTCATACATAACAGCAATGAATCTGTCGGTCGTAGGCTCTGGACCTATCCTAATGCCGGGGAAATCTCGCTCCAAAAGGTATTTGATGAATGTAGTTTTACCGGTGGAGTACTGACCCACAAGCAGGATCATAGGCTTCGCATCGAAGTCTGGCTCCTCGAGCTGCGGCGAGTGGAAGTCGTGGAACTGGTAGTGCAGCTCCAGAGGTAACAGTTTTGTTTTATAAATCCTTTTGAGACCTTCCACGACATTTTCGATACTCTCGGATTTTTCACCTTCTTTCTTTAACCAACTAAACATTGTGTCTATTAATTGCTGCGCTTTTAATTATAACAAATAGGACGGCACGGGCACTAAGTAGTTCACTCACTGCGACACTTCAAAATATTTTTACAACAAATACGGTAAGACCACCACGAACATATCCTCCCCCACAAAAATGAAATCAAATGTCAAATGACGTGTGTGACGTGACGCATGGTATGACGCGAATGAAACAGTGTTGCTATTACAAAATACAAAAATACCGGGCACAACAAAATGGTAATCCAGGAAAGACTTTACTGATTTATTACAAACTAGCATTTGCCCGCGACTTCGTCCGCGTGGAATAGTTACTTTGGGCTGACGTTAAATTTAACCCCGATTTTGAAGCATTCTTCATTGGCGCTCCGCTCCTATTGGCCTTAGCGTAATGATACAATATAGCTGTGCCCGCGACTCCGTCAGCGTAAGTTAATGTATTGGTAATATCGTTTAGATCACATTCACATGAGGCTTAAGTACCTAGAGAACGCTTCGACCGCGAGACGCGTCGAGCGCGGCGACCGATTCTCAAAAATAATCCTTATAGCATGATTCAGTATTCACGCGCGATGGCTTATTATTATAAGCGTATTTCATGTATAACTTTGGTGTTTCTATACCGATTTATATGATTCTTTTTACGGTTTCGTAGCCGAATGGCAAAAAACGGAATCTTTATAGTTTCGACATGTCTGTCCGTCTGTCTGTCTATCTGTCTGTCCGTCCGTCCGTCTGTCACAGCAATTTTATTCCGAAACTATTAGGACTATACATGTGAAACTTGATAGATAGATGTATTATGTGAACCGCTTTCCGATTTTGAGAAAAAAAAATAAAAAATATTTAAAATAAAGGGGGCCTCCCCATACATGGAACTAAACCTGAAAATATTTTTTTTCATGAAATCGATGCATGTGTGGTACCTATATATAGACAGTTCTTTAAAAACGACATCGGGGTTTCTAAAACCACTTTTCCATAAAGTCAATTGTTTAAAAGATATAAGCTTCCAAAGTGGTAAAATGTGTGTGTGGCGGACACAACCTCTAACTTCTATAATAATGGAGTGAAAAATCTAAAAAAAATATATGTCTGTAGATCTTAATATAAACTTTCAACCAAAATTAGTTTGAACGAAATCAGTTCAGCAGTTTTTTAGATACAGCATATTTTCTAAAACCGCAAATATAACTTTGTAATTCATACAAACACTATGAAAAACAAATTTATTCGGCGCAGTTGTAAAAAATGTAAATAAGCTAGTTTTAAGAAATTTGTAAGGTTTTTTTTTCGTCAAATAAATTTGCATATTATATTATAGTTACTACGGAACCCTTCATGGGCGAGTCTGACTCGCACTTGGCCAATTTTTTTATGAAATAGTTAATAATGTTAACTTTTTCAATTAGGGGTGACTGAGAGTGTTATAAACGTAAGAGTAGACAAATATTATAATCAGAAAGCTTCGAACTGCTAAGCTATCGGGAGTTACACGTGTTATTGTGAGTCAACCATAAAAGTTAGACATATGCTGTCGTGGGATATTTTTTATATAATTTTAAGGAGAACATTTCCGTCATGAAATGATTTGTGTAGCTTTAACCATTAATGTTGCACTCGCGACGGAAGCTTAAAAAATGGAGTGACTTCTCCCGTTTTCCCAACATTTCCCTTCACTGCTCTGCTCCTATTGATTGTAGCGTGATGAAAAGTATACTATAACCCGCTCAGGAGTATGAAAAATAATTGTACCAAGTTTCGTTAAAATCCGTCGAGTAGTTTTTGTTTCTATAACGGTTATACAGACAGACAGACAGACAGACAGACAGACAGACAAAAATTTAACTGATTGCATTTTTGGCATGAGTATCGATCCTTAATCACCCCCTGATAGTTATTTTGGAAATATATTTCATGTACAGAATTGACCTCTCTACAGATTTATTATAAGTATAGATAAAGTTGGTAAAATTGTTATTATTCATAGAACATCTTGAAAAAATTGAATTGTTTGGTCCAAATTATAATACTTGAAACGAGGTTCTGTTTTATTTTGACAGCATCTCAGACTCGCTCCCTCTGACTCACCGACTCACATCACTTACGTCTAGGGACTGCAATTCTATCCAACTAAGTATGTCACTAGACACTAAAATCGAATTGAATGTTTCTAGAGCCTTATAAATCAATTTTTAAGATACCATCTATTCTCATTAAAAAGAAACGAAATGTAATAATGGATTCTTTTTAGGGTTCCGTACCCAAAGGGTAAACGGGACCCTGTTACTAAGAATTTGCTGTCCGTCTGTCTGTCACCAGGCTGTATCTCATGAACCGTGATAGTTAGACAGATGATTTTTAACAGATGATGTATTTCTGTTACCGCTATAAAAACAAATACAGAAGAAAATAAAAACTTAAGGGGGCTCCCATACAACAGACATAATTGTCAAGTGGATAGTTGACATCCAATGACCGCCCATTTTTATGTAGCGAGATAGATAAATAAATAAATCTTTATTGGAACAAAAACATATTATACAAACATTTCTGTGTACGAAAATAGCCACATTAGTAAAACTGTGTTGCAGCTATTATCACCCACCTCCAGGAGGAAGACGGCAGCGTTCCGGATACTAAATATTATTATTCTTAATCAAGGATATAAAAACAAAAACAAAGAGTAAAAAAAAAGTACTTACTAACCATTGTATCAACCTTTATTTATTTATTATATAAGGTGTATCTATTCATACACGAAATATTTTAAGAGATATACCTATAGTTTGTAAAGAAACAATAAACACGACTAAAAAATGTTTATCAATGTTTTTTTTATTTTACGTAATTATTATAATTTTAAAACTGCTTGAGACATTTTGCATAAAATCTTTACTCCATACTCTATGAATGACCCGCCCGCCCGCGCCGCGCCGCGGTGAAGTTAGAGATGGGTTGTACTAGGTAAATTTGAGACTAGGTGCACCTATTCTTAGTATTTAAAAATACGTGATCCAGATACCCATTCCACCTAGTCCACCTAGTCCCTAGTCCACCTAGTATCAATTATTACTTATCGAATGTGGTCATGGTGCAAGTACTTAGTCCAAGTGAAGTTTTTATTGTGGCTACTAATTTTGCAGGAAACTGCTAAACAACAAATGAACACGGTATTTTGATTAAATTTTACGATGACGGTCTTTAAGCTTCATGGACTCACTTCGTTGCCACTTCTCCTGCTTGATATTTCTATTGAACTTAGTGTGTTAGCACCAGCAATCAGTGATAAGACTAGGTTGGTACCTAGTAATTGGACTTTATACTCGAGACTAGTCAGTAATCATTCGATCCGAGAATACTCGATCCGAATGAGTACCAACTAGTCTCGAGTAGACTAAGTATATAGATACTTCGTAATACTTAGTCTTGTCGAGACTAGTTGATACTCATTCGGATCGAGTATTTTCGGATCGAATGATTACTGACTAGTTTCGAGTATTGAAAGATAAAGATGGGAAGACTACGGAATAGCATAGTTAAAAAACGACAGAATATGTATTCTTGCATAACACGCGTGCGCGTCGCGTTACTTTTATGTACTTTGAATTAGGGTTTAAATTCAAGTGACTGACAAACGAATGATTTTGACAAACATGAATGAGCGGTAAAGCAGGTTTATAACGTGATGAGTGAATGGAATGCAATTACGTGTTAGTGACTGCTATGAGGCCTAAGAGCAGTTGGATTTTGCAATACTTCATGATACTAGGTATTGTCAAAGTGAGAATAGGTGCAGCCTAGTATCGAAATTTACCTATTCTTCGGATCTGTTCTAGTAAATTATACGACTCATCTCTAGGTGAAGTGACATGCCCCCGCGCGCCTGTGTCGAGCAGCCGCGTGTTGGTGAGATTGTGCGAGTATTCGCTTCGCATGCATGTCTCCACGTGACGGCGCTACATGGTAGTTATTTCGCGTCCTGAAGGTTACCGCACTCCAGTCTGTGTTCTGCCGGAATCAAACACCTGCCCCCACCTCATTTTACATGAGACCTAACAATATCACTGGTGAACTGTAGTAGACTTACGAAAATACACCTCTGCCTATCTCTACCGAGAAATCAGGCGTGATGATGTTAAAAATAAACCAATGTAGCTAGACTTCGTATCTCATTCTAGTGTCATTTTAATAACGTATCGCTTACAATGGATAATAAATGTGAATTTAAATTACAATACCATTTAAAGCTAAGTAGGCAAATTATTAAATTCACTCCATTAAAGTTTTACGAAAAGGAACCTAGATGCGATTAAAATATTTTTTCAATTATAATCCTAACCTACAATTATTATTATTACCTATCTACATTTACATCTATCCTACCTACATCACATACGATGATACGAATTGAAGGGACTTTAAGAGACGTTGACCTCTGAGTTCGTTGTTTCGGTGTTTCTTTTCAGAGTAGTCAGGAAACACCGGCCTCATCAAGCTTTACTCAAAACACAAAAAAAATTACGTGTAAAAGTGTACTATTTAGAACCAATTTACAAAATAAATAATTATTTCATTTCATCTGTAAGCTAGGTAAATACCAATAAACAGCTGATAGGTTCAACTCGAATTCGCATGTTAATGACCTCTGTGAGGTTATTAAGATGTGTCGAGAAAGTCGTATCCGTCAGCTAATTGTTAGTTGCCTACCAATCTACTCATACACATGTGAACTTTAAGAATGCCGTCAATAATGAAATACTAGGTACTTATTATTCTACATTATTATTGTTTTGGCTTTATGTCGCAGTGAAGTTAGTCGGAAACCTGTCTATTTTACAAGAAATTCGTAATTGTGATGCTTTTTACGAATTACAGTAACAATAATTTGGCGTGTCTAAAAATTAGAATCAACTTATTTACAATAATTTAAAATGTACATACCTAGTACCTTCTTCCTTGCACTTTTAATTATGTGTCTCTATCACTAACCATCACTGCGAAAGCGTTCACAATTCGCGTTTTTAATTGTTCCACACTTGATATGGTATGGCCGTCATTACCATAAACCAGGTCTTTAGCCCTACCCCACATTTACACTGAACCGCGTCGGCCTAACAATATGTGGGTTTTCTGATGCCCACCCGTGTGCGTTGTAGATGTTAAACATTCCAACGCGCGTAAAGGTGGACTCGTCCGTCCAGAGTATGCGCCGCGTTGGGTCTTCAAGTAACCAATGGCAAAATTCCACGCGTGGATTTAAGTCTATCGGCTTTAATTCTTCCACCCTAGTGAAGTGGAACGGGTGCTTCCCCTCATCCCGCAGATGGCGCCAAACGGTCATTTTGCTCACGTTAAAAACACGAGCGGCGTCTGATGTGCTGGCCATTGGGTGCTGCAAAAAGAAGTCGACGATGTCGTCCTCGATTCTTACTGGCACTCGTTGCCTTCCTCCGTCTGCAGCTGGTGGCATGTAGATCCTATAGTCCATATGCCACTGTACAGTTCCAAGGATGGTCTGCAGTGATGGTCTTCTCCCAAATCGCTTCAAGAAGAGGGCTTGTGCTGTGAGCAAAATATTTCCACCCTCATTGTAGCACCACCACCATGTTCTGGTACTCCTGTAGTTAGGCATTGTTTAATATGTTCCCCGAGCGAGCCCGACGCGTGTCAGCTGTCTGCTAAGGCGCGCGCGAGCGACATGACACGCGGATTGAGCGGGACGAGTGGGACTGGCCTAGCAAGACGCCGCGACTGAGACGCGGGCGCCGAGAAGGGTAGCAGGCGCTCCCGCCGCCCATGATCATATTCACAAAAGCTGCGCGCCGTTTCAAATACCGTCGCCCGCGTAAACTAGCGTAGTGGATGTTTAAAAATAAGAAAGAACCAGTATTTATTATGTGTGTCAAGTAATATTAAATTATTTAATTTTATCTATACTTAATATTATAAAGCGGAAAAGTTTGTTAGTTTGTTTGTTTGTTTGTTTGTTTGTTTGCTTGAACGCGCTAATCTTCGAAAGTACTGGGTAGATTTGGATGAAATTTGGTATGGAAGTAGCTTGAAGCTTGAGGAAGGTTATAAGCTACTTTTTACCCGACTGCAAAAAAGGAGAGTTGTGTTTTTACCGTGATAGAATCCACGGGAGCGAAGCCCCGCGAGAGTACTATTAAGAATATACCTAGATATTTTTTTATTTTTTGTTGCTATGGTTTCCTTACCACCTATAGGTATATCTCTTAAAATATTTTGTGTATGAATAGATACACCTTATATACTTTATTGTACACCTTACAATACACTTAAGGATACAAATAATAAAATTTGTGTACAATGGGCGGTCTTATCGCACAGGGCAATCTCTTACAGACAACCTTTGGATGGATAGAAATTAAAGGAGATAGATTTAGGGCTGTCCGTGTACAACATCATACATAAACCTTTTTTTAGTTTTTAAGTCCTTATTTATTTTTATTATGGTGTACAATAACGGGCCATTACCGTGACCCCGGAACGTAAAGGGCTATTGAAGGAACACCGTGGATTTTAGTCAGTACAAGTCTGACAGTCCCTCCGGCCCTGCCCGGGGTGGGAGGACTTATTTGATGATATTAACAAGTAAAAAAAAAATAGTGTACAATAAAGAGTACGTATAACTATATTATCCTTCTAGCCTGGAATAACACAAAGGCTTAAGGCAGTTTATCCCAGAATTCCCACGGGATCAGGATTTACGCGGAAAAATCCTCCTACGCAACCGAACTATCGCGGGCAGAATCCAAACTGAAAATAAATTCATCTGTTTTCGTGTTATATAGAATCATTGAACCGATACAGCCCTTGATGTCAATTTGAAAAATCATGAAATGCAACTGATTCCACTACGATGTTAGATCCATCCTTAGTCACGTCAATGTCAAATCTGACATCATATTATTAACGTTGCTGACCCACGATTCGCATTGTTATTTTTATGTTTTCACTATCGAAAACTGTAGACCAATATTATAATGACGACATTTCACGATGAAATAGAGATAGAGGACTTCGAATATGAGGAAGATGAAGACATGTATTACTACCCGTGTCCGTGCGGCGATAGGTTTCAAATAAGTAAGGTTAGAATTTAATATTATCATATTTATCATACTGCTCCATTGGTAGCCTTAATCGACCTAATACTTATGTGATTTAATACTAATTAGGGGTCAGTGGATCGTCTTACACTTTACTTTTGTTCCAGGAAGAGTTACTGGAAGGTGAAGAACTAGCAACTTGTCCAAGCTGCTCACTTGTAGTCAGAGTTATTTATGATTTGGTATGTACCTATTTATTTATTTATTAAAACTATGGGTCAGTGGGATGTGCAAAACAAAATGTACAAAGGGATTAAGACTGCCGTTGTACATTTTGTGTTGCATATAGTTTAGTTTGCCTTAGGCATTCTCTACCAGTCAACTATGTATATTGCACCTGTTGTAGTTTACTAAATAATAAGGAAAATACAAATTCCATTAAAGTCGCTCCACAACATATTTGTGAATTATGCTTACAGGAAAAGTTAAAGGCAGAAAATGAAGAAAAACAACAAGCAGAAAGTAACAGAGAAGCCGTGAGAGCATAAGACAAGCCATGAGTGGTAGACGTCAATGTGGCAAGCCTTGCCGAGCAGCTTGGAGCACTGAGTGACCCTCGCTATGGGATGCTGAGCTCAAAGACAGACCTGTGCTAGTGTTGTGTGAGACAATACAGTTTCTGGGCTATGTACAATCTACTTTTGGTTTTATTACTCTCCAATTCATAATATGTATCAGGGTATAATAATTTTCCTTTGAAAAATGCTTGAAAATGCCATTCCTAAGATGCACACAGTAATAGACTATTGAGCCTAGATGTAATACTGCTTAACCGATTCCGTGCGTAGGTCCTTTTAGCAATCTTTAGTGCCTGGCGTCAAACAAAAATTTCGTGATGCCTCTGGGGCACCAAGCGCCAGAGACTTTGATGATTCCCCTGGGGAATCATCCGCCATTAATTGTAAATTTTAGCTTGTCCTCGTGTTTCCACTTGTTGGAGTCATTTGCCATTGTTTATCGAACGTAAGAAGTCAGTAAATTCGTTCAGTGCATTTAAAAGTGATGATCTGTGTGTTTTTATGGAAATGGAAGGCAAAGTGACTAATTTCTATTAGGTGTTGTAAACCTTTTTGCATTATTTTATGGATTTATTTATTCAAGAGTGTTAAATATAGAATTTGTTCACGTACTATTTGAGTTTGCAGCGAGGTGATATTTATTCATTATTTATTATACAATGTTATGTAGGGAAACAATTTTAAATCCACTATTTTGATCGTAAAATTGTTTCTCTACAAAACAATGTAATATAGAACATATAACTGAATGGGAAGTCCGATTCTAATGAATCAAAAATATTCTACTCGTACCTACAAACACTTACATGATTATGAAGTGTTTTATTTGGATAACAATGTAAATTTCATTGAATCAAATTCAATCAAAATTTCTATGACTATCTACTTAAAAATGTGGATTTTTGTTAAGCGTTTAATTGACAACCTTTTTATTTTGTTGTAGAGTTAACCAGAAAAAAAATGAAATATATTATTATAGGCGAACAGCGCAAAAAATGGGTAAAACCCAATGTTTGTTAAGTCGCCGATCCGCCTCGCACTCTTTGTAACCCCATCATGTTTTGAGGAAAAAATGAACCTTATGACAAAAGCATTTGATATTTTGAGAAACATTCCAGAAAATTGGCTGTTAGAATTATAATCAATAATAAAATGTGACTCAACAACTTGGTTTACAACCCCTGAAGTTTGCTAATTTACGAAATTACTTGAAACGTACACTGTGGGCATGATATGGGTGACAAATAAAGACACTTTTATTTACGGGTCTCTTTTGACAAATGTCGTTTTAGCCGAGTTTTTTATGTTTTAGTTTTGTATCCTCTCGGGCACCATACGCAATAGATTTACATGGTGCCTGTGCGGCATCATCCGCACGGAAACGGTTAACTATATTTTTCCCTAATAAAAATAAGATATTAGGATTCATATCCAAAAATGTTATCAGATTAAAACCAGGCACCCCCTGTCCAATTGAAGTAAACTGGGCAGCAGAAGCATGCTCATCCGGATGAGTCCCTGATCATCCTGAAAATCTGTTGAAACATGATCTGCTTCTTCAGTGAGGCTGGAGAGGTAAACAGCTATGGGCAACATGCAAAAGTTTGACTTTCTTGATAGGTTCTTGCGAACCTGTTAAGATTTATATTTTTCTAACTTAAAATATTTCACATGGACCTACATGGGCACTTACATAGAAGCTAAATAGGTTGGTGTTTGACCACCATCTCACCCAATGGTAAGGTCAAAGATAAAGCATGCTTGCCTAGAAGTAACCTTTTCACTGGCTTAAAGACCCCCAAGTTATAGCTATCAGGAAACAGAAACCGGCAGGGAATTCCACCCACCACTTAGCCCAATCCACAAAAACGTAATCCCAAAACACTATGTGCATATAGGTGGGATGTCCACCACAGAGTTTTATGATGTCTACCATGTAACAAAGGTGTATTGCCGTTTGTCTTCTAGTACGATGATGGAACGGAATTGGTGCAATGAGATTGTGAAATGCCCTGAAATAGATAAGTTACCAAGGGTTGTTGGAAAAACCTCCTGTCATCAAGACATAAATGAAACAGCATAGAGTGGCAAGTGATCTATTTTACACTCTTAAAAATATGATAAACACATTGTCTTACATTTACAATAAAAATGTATAATTTCTTCTCTAAAATAATAATATTTAAATAAGTCACATAGATGTTACGAACAACTAAACAAGAACTTGACTAGCTAGGATGGCAGCTGGGGCCATACCATGACGTGTTAAAACGTGAGTTGTTTCGAGCGAGAAAGAGGGATGAAGCTATGCAAGCTATATAGCTCCATCCCTCTTTCTCGCTCGAACGACTCACGTTTTAACACGTCATAGTATGGCCCCTGGTCTCTGCTCCATAACCTATGATATAGAGCAAATTGGTGCCATATTGTCATTAATTGTCAAGATGCCCATTCATTGGCAGTTTAAATACATCTAGTGAACCAATGGTTACATGAGAACACAGAGTACTAAACTATGAGAATCAATCTATTCATGATGTTTTTAAACTGCAAATCAGTGGGAGTGAAATTATTAACAGGATTACAATACATAATATACCCACTAAGACATAACTGTTGCTTATAACAATAGGTTGCAATAATACAGTATTAGCTATAAGTACATTGTGTGAAAGATCATATATTATTACTGTGATAATGTTGGGTATTCATATTACTTACTTTAAATTTATATAAATGTTCAACAATGCTTCCATTGTTGAACATTTATATTATTCTTATTATTATTTATTATTCCCAGGACATCTTCATTACAAAACGGGAAATATATACATTAAGCTTATGATTAACTTTTCTTCATAAATAATTATTCAACAGCTATAATATTATGGGAATATGTGGGGTTAGTGCGGCATTCAACATTGTACCGGCTTGTTTGTAACATGGAGAGTGCTTTCGTTTACATCGACTATATTATGTTGAACACAGAAGCTTTACAAAGCGGGTACATTGGAAGGATAACACTAATAAATTAGACTAGGATTGTGCCTATACAACAAATAAAATTATTGTAATAAATATAATTTAAAATTTATATAAAATAGAGTTTGAAAACCACAAACTAGGCAAGCATAAAGCAATAAATACTGGAATGATAAAAGACAAGCATACATATTGTAAGCTGATTGAATAAGTCTTCAAACTTAAACAAAAATATTCAGTTTCTACTTATGTAAAGGATATATTTCTTATAGAAAATAATGTGTTACATGTAAAAATGTTCTTATAAGCTAATAGGCTCACTACTCCGAGTTAACTCTTGACTTAGTAAACGCAACATAGTAACGAAGTAGCAATAATTCATGCTCCAAGCATAGTTCTATCACTAAAGTCAGAGAGTCATTTAAATTTGGTCAAAAGCGTGTATAAATAAAATTAAGTTATTTGTTCATAATCATATCAATCATATATTCCTGACTCTGGTCCTTCACTGCATGCTTGTGCCGCGATATTCCTAATGCGCAAATATCACATTTTGATACTACCAGTTTGTTAAATCTTGTTGGCAGTCAGAAAAATATTAGAGATGGAAGTGTAATCGCTCCGAGATATTTAGTATTCATATGACTGTATTTTAAGATAGAAAACAAAACATAATGTCAATTACCATGTTCACATAAAACTAAATAAGAGCATGTTTCTATACTACAACATAATAGGAACTTATCAATTTGTACAATTTAATGTATGATGGAAACATGGGAATGCTATGTGATTCAAATAAGAATAGGTACATTAGTGACCTCTATCTGTCAAATGAATGTCATTTGAAAAGTACAGTTTGCAAAGAAAACTTATTTGCATATTAAAAACGGTTTATTTTACGTTGTTTAACTGATTCGTTCACCTTTAAATATAATATTTTTTTTCGTTCAATAGTCGTAAATAAATATTTTAATTAATTCTTGTTTTGCTCACACTACCAAACTTGACAGCTTTGACGTCACAATATGGCGCTAAGTCTCTCGCTATTCTTAGTTTTGAATCGCACTGTACAATATCTGTGAACTGATAGAGCGCTTATAGTATTTTCAACTGGTCGAATTTGGGGCTCGAAAGAGGTCAGATTAGATAACGAAACATGGTATATAATTTTTTAAACTAACATGGTCACTAACAGTGTCATTAGAATTTAAAACGGGATATTTACCATGTATATTTATTGTTTCGAATTTTCGATACTGAAGTTATTGCGGGTGAACATTTATGAGCAGACGAATCGGTCTACCTTCTTTGTTGTTCGAAACTCTAAACAATAAATACACATTGACGGTCTGAACATCAGAATTCGTAATTACATTTGAGAGAAATTTAGAGGAGCAAAAAACTTTTTATTTTGTTAATTTAATGCAATTTTTCAATGTGTTGATGCATACTTTGAAATATACATAGCAATAAATGAACAAAATAATCTGATTGTTCTTGCTCCTGTAAAATTCACTCAAATGGAGTTACGAATTCTGGTTTTCAGACCATCGACATGGTAAATATCCCGTTTTAAGTTCTTATGAAACATGGTATGCTTGTGATCTTGTATAGTAGTACCCAACTAATATAGTTTACCGATGTACCTGTGAAGAAATTTTCGCACCGCGCTTTTTACCGCTATTGGCCATGTTAGCGCACGACGCGTGAGCGAGACGGAACTAACAGCTGCAGTGTATTATGAAACTTATACTAGTGATCTAAGGTTGATGTAAGTTTGAAGCGTTCTTTCGTAAATCTTCGGGGCCAGTTTCTTTTCTGCGCGAACGAAGATTCATGACGCGCCTTACCAGTTGGGTACCAGTATAAGTGGGTGATGCTGGTGGACTAGGCGGGGCGGGGCGGGGCGGGCGCGGGCGCGGGGGCGGGGGCCGCGGCCGACGTCACAGCGGCCGTGAGAGCCGCCAGCGGGGGCGGGGGCGCGGGCGCGGGCGGCGGGTGGATGTTGAAGTGGCGCACGGTGGCCTCGAGCGCCACGTTGTTGCCGCTGAAGTACGCCGACACCGCGTTGTGGAACAGCAGCAGTTGCTTGTTCATCACCTTCACCTGATACCACATCTCAACTAATTAAACCACACCCTTAAACACTCCATTTTTTTTATAGATAACTTCTTCAATTAATCTAAATATGTCTGGAGTAGATTCGCGGTATTAATGTAATGGGAAAGATTAGAACTCGCGACCTCTCGATCACAGACATCTTAACTATTACTTATTTATTTATTTACTTTATGGAGGACTTACAGCTAATAAAACCATAAAAAAAGGAATAAATAGTCGCTAGAGAGCCAATAACAAGTCCTCACGTTTAGACTTATCCTAAAATAAAGTTATAAGCAATAAACAAGCAATAATAAATCTAATTATAAATTAAAGATACAATTTACACAGTAAGAATACATAATATATAAAGATTTGCTTGCAATGAGTCAACAGCATAACATAACCACTAACGCTTGAAAAAGTTTAAGCTTAAGCACCTTCTGGCTGAGTTCACACTAGTTGTGAAAGGATCCAAATCATACTGCTTGCATATCTCATTAAAAGTTCTGCTTGCGCGCACGCTATTGACGCTTTGATGATGATTGATTGATTGTTTAGGGTATCGTCGCTTCATGTTTAAAAAAACACGGTGGATTTATAATGAGTAAAGTCAGACGCTACCGCTAGACCCACAACGGGAGTCATTAAATTTTCTCACAGGAAATAAAAGGCTGTAATGCTAGTACCCTGTTCTCGTGCAGCAGCTTGAGCTTGACGGCGGAGTCGTCCCGCAGGCGCTCGTAGTGCCGCCGGTGGCGCTCGATGGCGGCCAGCAGCAGCTCGGGGGGGTTCCCCCCGCTGGCCTCCAGCTCGCTGCGGTACGCGTCGTACTCCACTCTGCAACGTGCGCCCGCTAGGTATAGCCGCATGACGGACACCACTACATACATGAACAAACGGTCTCCATAGCTGAAAACGGATGTACTATACCAAATCGAATGCGAAATCACTTACCATCAGGTGAAATGGTGGTCGAACGCGAGCCTACTCTCAGTAGAAAGAAAAATAGAATATCAATTGATCGAACACTATAAACCGAAAATTTAAATACGTTCATAATATCGAATAGTTAATAAATCGAACATTCAATAAAACGAATCGAACGTTCAATATAACATTATATTGAAAGAGCATTCGTTATCATGAATGTTCGAATATTTATATTTTCGATTTATAGTGGTCGATCAATTGATATACGATTTGGCATAGTACACTCGCCGAAAACGGCATGGAATGATTATTGGAATAATTATGTCACTGTAAAATTGGTAAAACCTTTAGATTATAATATCTTGTGAAATTTTATTCTATAGATAAATTGTAATCCGTACAATGCGGTTCAGAAATTTTCATTAGATTTTTTTTTATTGATAATAGGCTCGCGTTTGGCCACCATCTCACCTGATAGTAAGAGATGATGTGGTCGAAAATGGAGCACACTTGCCTAGAAGTAACCTATTCACTCTTGACTTAAAGACCCTCAGGTTATAGCGATCAGGAAACACAGACTCCGGCAGAGAATTCCACTCCTTAGCCGTACGTACAATGAAAGTATTCCCAAAATGTTTTGTGCGTATGGGTGGGATGTCCACCATGTAACGATGGCGTATCACCGTTTGTCTTGTAGTCCGATGATAGAACGAGCTTGGCGGAATTATAATGTGTAATTCCATCGCACACTCCCCGAAATGTAACCAACTGGACGCGCTTGAGTCTATCTAGAAACCGGCCAAGAGACTCATTGGCAACGATGCACTGGTCGAGTCAAATCAAAGCTCCAGACCCTCGAACATTGTCTGGAGCTTTGACTCGACCAGTGCATCGTTGCCAATGAGTCTCTTGGCCGGTTTCTAGATAGACTCAAGCGCGTCCAGTTGGTTATTAGGAGATCCATCCCAAAGATGAGAGCAGTACTCCATACACGACTGAACCTGGGCTTGATATATGTAGATTGAGCAACCTTTGTTAGGATTCCCAACTTTATTGCTGCTTGTTGAGCCTTAGCCTCGATAAACGGACCAAAATTGAGGGTGAAAATCAGTGTTACCCCAAGAAGCTCAATACGATCGGTTATCCGCACGGTTCCATTGTGTTTTTTTAAGAATTGGCTCCATTTTGCGGAGAAGAGACACGCCTGGGTCTTAGCCTTCAAGGAAAAGTTCAAGCGCCCAACCATGTCCTCACGGAGAGACTGGATCTGTGACCCACCAGCTCGCGCGCTGGACATATATCTCTCAGCAACTGTGCTGTCGTCTGCATACCCAAAGGTACCGGGCATAAGCCGATCATTAATGTGCAGTAAGAATAAAGTTGCATTAATTGCCAATTGGTCAGACGAGCAGCCATTAACCGTTTCCGTGCGGATGATGCCGCACAGGCACCATGTAAATCTATTGCGTATTGCGTATGGTGCCCGAGAGGATACAAAACTAAAACATAAAAAACTCGGCTAAAACGACATTTGTCAAAAGAGTCCCGTAAATAAAAGTGTCTTTATTTGTCACCCATATCATGCCCACAGTGCTCGTTTCAAGTAATTTCGTAAATTAGCAAACTTCAGGGGTTGTAAACCAAGTTGTCGAGTCACATTTTATTATTGACTAGCTTTTGCCCGCGACTTCGTCCACGTGGAATAGTTACTTTGGGCTAACGTTAAATTTAACCCCGATTTTGAAGCATTCTTCATTGGCGCTCCGCTCCTATTGGCCTTAGCGTAATGATACAATATAGCTGTGCCCGCGACTCCGTCAGCGTAAGTTAATGTATTGGTAATATTGTTTAGATCACGTTCACATGAGGCTTAAGTACCTAGAGATCGCTTCGACCGTGAGACGCGTCGAGCGCGGCGACCGATTCTCAAAAATAATCCTTATAGCATGATTCAGTATTCACGCGCGATGGCTTATTATTATAAGCGTATTTCATGTATAACTTTGGTGTTTCTATACCGACTTATATGATTCTTTTTACGGTTTCGTAGCCGAATGGCAAAAAACGGAATCTTTATAGTTTCGACATGTCTGTCCGTCTGTCTGTCTGTCTGTCTGTCTGTCCGTCCGTCCGTCTGTCACAGCAATTTTATTCCGAAACTATTAGGACTATACATGTGAAACTTGATAGGTAGATGTATTCTGTGAACCGCTTTCCGATTTTGAGAAAAAAAATTAAAAAATATTTAAAATAAAGGGGGGCTCCCCATACATGGAACTAAACCTGAAAATATTTTTTTTCATGAAATCGATGCATGTGTGGTATCTATAGACAGTTCTTTAAAAACGACATCGGGGTTTCTAAAACCACTTTTCCATAAAGTCAATCGTTTAAAAGATATAAGCTTCCAAAGTGGTAAAATGTGTGTGTGGCGGACACAACCTCTAACTTCTATAATAATGGAGTGAAAAATCTAAAAAAAAATATATGTCTGTAGATCTTAATATAAACTTTCAACCAAAATTAGTTTGAACGAAATCAGTTCAGCAGTTTTTGAGATACAGCATATTTTCTAAAACCGCAGATATAATTTTGTAATTCATACAAACACTATGAAAAACAAATTTATTCGGCGCAGTTGTAAAAAATGTAAAAAAGCCAGTTTTAAAAAATTTGTAAGGTTTTTTTTTCAAAACAAATTTATTTGGCGCAGTTGTAAAAATGTAAATAAGCTAGTTTTAAGAAAGTAAGGTTTTTTTTTTCGTCAAATAAATTTGCATATTATATTATAGTTACTACGGAACCCTTCATGGGCGAGTCTGACTCGCACTTGGCCAATTTTTTTATGGAATAGTTAATAATGTTAACTTTTTCAATTAGGGGTGACTGAGAGTGTTATAAACGTAAGAGTAGACAAATATTATAATCAGAAAGCTTCGAACTGCTAAGCTATCGGGAGTTACACGTGTTATTATGAGTCAACCATAAAAGTTAGACATATGCTGTCGTGGGATATTTTTTATATAATTTTAAGGAGAACATTTCCGTCATGAAATGATTTGTGTAGCTTTAACCATTAAGGTTGCACACGCGACGGAAGCTTAAAAAATGGCGTAACTTCTCCCGTTTTCCCAACATTTCCTTTCACTGCTCTGCTCCTATTGATTGTAGCGTGATGAAAAGTATACTATAACCCGCTCAGGAGTATGAAAAATAATTGTACCAAGTTTCGTTAAAATCCGTCGAGTAGTTTTTGTTTCTATAACGGTTATACAGACAGACAAAAATTTAACTGATTGCATTTTTGGCATGAGTATCGATCCTTAATCACCCCCTGATAGTTATTTTGGAAATATATTTCATGTACAGAATTGACCTCTCTACAGATTTATTATAAGTATAGATTATAATTCTAACAGCCAACTATCTGAAATGTTTCTAAAAAAATCAAATGCTTTTGTCATAAGGTTAATTTTTTCCTCAAAACATGATGGGGTTACAAAGAGTGCGAGGCGGATCGGCGACTTAACAAACATTGGGTTTTACCCATTTTTTGCGCTGTTGCCGGCCTATAATAATATATTTCATATTTTTTCTGGTTAACTCTACAACAAAATAAAAAGGTTATCAATTAAACGCTTAACAAAAATCCACATTTTTAAGTAGATAGTCATAGAAATTTTGATTGAATTTGATTCAATGAAATTTACATTGTTATCCAAATAAAACACTTCATAATCATGTAAGTGTTTGTAGGTACGAGTAGAATATTTTTGATTCATTAGAATCGGACTTCCCATTCAGTTATATGTTCTATATTACATTGTTTTGTAGAGAAACAATTTTACCATCAAAATAGTGGATTTAAAATTGTTTCCCTACATAACACTGTATAATAAATAATAAATAAATATCACCTCGCTGCAAACTCAAATAGTACGTGAACAAATTCTATATTTAACACTCTTGAATAAATAAATCCATAAAATAATGCAAAAAGGTTTACAACACCTAATAGAAATTAGTCACTTGCCTTCCATTTCCATCAAAACACACAGATCGTCACTTTTAAATGCACTGAACGAATTTACTGACTGCTTACGTTCGATAAATAATGGCAAATGACTCTTTAACAAGTGGAAACACGAGAACAAGCTAAAATTTACAATTAATGGCGGATGATTCCCCAGGGGAATCATCAAAGTCTCTGGCGCTTAGTGCCCCAGAGGCATCACGAAATTTTTGTTTGACGCCAGGCACTAAAGATTGCTAAAAGGACCTCCGCACGGAATCGGTTAATAACCACTCAAATGGATCTATCTCTCAGGAAGTTTTCAATCCAAGGGCAAAGTTGAGCGGGTAAACCGAAAGAAGGAAGCTTAACAATAAGGCTATTGTGCCAGACTATCAAAGGCCTCAGAGATATCAAGGTAAACAGCAAGTGCTTCCCCATGCTTCTCAATGGCCTTACTCCAGATGTGAATGTCATACGCTAGAAGGTCCCCAGTTGACCGGTTTTTGCGGAAGCCGTATTGTCGGTCACTGGGGATGTCGTTGGCTTCTAGGTATGCCAGGAGCGTGCTGTTAAGTACACGCTCCATACTCTTGCTCAGTGCTCTTTTTGGGTACAGGCTGTACGTTAGCCAGCTTCCATGCTTTCGGCACCTTTCCAGTCTCTAGCGAAAGGCGAAACAGGCGTGTCAAGATTGAAGATAGTCCTGTGTGGGATATTTAATTCAAGAGTGATTATATTACTTCTAGGTAAGCGAGCGTCACCTTCGACCATATCATCGATTACCATCAGGTGAGACAGTGGTCAAACGAGAACCTATTATCAGTAAAAAATATTTAAAAAATCGGCGCGTATTGTGTTCCGTTTTATGCCATTTCCCAATTTCACTACTATAGAATATAAACTATCGAAAAATAATTTGTTAAATTGCAAGCAGTATGGTACTGATCACAATTATTTATAATCTAAGATCTAAAATATTGGCCAAGTGCGAGTCAGACTCGCCTATGAAGCTTTCCGTAGTAACTACGCCAAATAACTTTGTTTTTCATAGTGTTGGTATGAAATAAAAAGTTATACTTGCGGTTCTAGAAAATGTGGTATATCTAAAAATCGCTGACCCGATCTCGTTCAAACCAATTTTCGTTGAAAGTTTTTATTAAGATCTACAGCATATACACATATTTTTAAAATTTTCACTCCATTATTATAAAAGTTAGAGGGGGACACGTTTTACCACTTTGGAAGCGTATATTTTTCAAATGATTGACTTTACGAAAAAAGGTTTCAAGAACCTCAATATCATTTTAAAGACCTGTCTAAAGATACCACACACGTATAGGTTTGATGAGAATTTTTTGTTTAGTTTCAGTTCCATGTATGGGGAGCCCCCCTTAATTTTATATATTTTTTTATTTTTGTCAAAAAGTCGGAAAGCGTTTCACAGAATACATCTACCTACCAAGTTTCACATATTGTAGTCATAATAGTTTCGGAATAAAATGGCTGTGACATACGGATAGACAGACAGACATGACGAAACTATAAGGGTTCCTTTTTTGCCATTTGGCTACAGAATCATAAAAATCTAGAATCTAGATCTTTTAGATCTTAGATCTCACAATTTTTCAATAGATTATAATCTAGATTCGAGATTATAATCTAATGGTTTTTGCAATGTAGCAGTGACATACTATTGATCTGGTTCCTTTTCTACGTACAGTATATATAGGTATAATTTACATTGAGATGTTTATTTATTTATTAAAACTTTATGCAACACAAAATGTACAAAGGCGGACTTAATGCCATAGGCATTCTCTACCAGTCAACCATGGGTGGTGAAGAGACAGCATGGCAGGTGCATAAAAAAAGTAAGTGAATTAATAATAAAGTGAAATAAAGTGAGTGAAGCAAGTGATTTGAGTGAAAAAAAAAAGATTTAATTTGTAACTTTGTGTTAATACAGGACATGATGATGAAACCGTTTTTCGTAAACCTTAGCTTTTCTAAGGTAACATTTTTACTAACAATTGGGCTTATACTCAGAAATCGAATTCTAAATAAAAAATGTAAACAAAGAAATGTCAATGTCAAAGTGACAGTTCAGGGGTAGTCAATATTTCCCTAGTAATTCAAATTACTTAAGTATTTTTTTTACTTAGGGTTTTTGGAAGAACGTTAAATCAGCGTGTCAAAATTAAAAATATGATAGCCTAAGGTAAGTCCTAATATAATAGGTAAGGTAAACGTAAAGAAAATGAAAGATTTACATGGTTATGAACAAGTTGCTCATGTTTTTTCATCGATTTTGCTCATTTCTTTTTTGTTCTGTTCATAATTGTTAGGACAAGGTTTGTGTGTAATAAAATTCTCATTTAGTTGATTAGTAACAAGCACTCATGCGAAGCCAAGACGTTTCACTAGTTGAAAACACTAAATTAAGTCCAAATTTTTAAGACCATGCCATGGGTGAGGAAGATGATGCCGTTGGTGTGGTTACCTGGCGGCCTCATACTGCCGGATGGTGAGCAGGGTGTCTTCGATGGTCTTATTGGTGAGCGTGTTGAGCGAGTTGTTGAAGAAGTGCAGCGCTGCCAGCAAGGTCTCGCCGTTACGGGTCAACGTCCGCTGGGTGTCCGCGTTGTATAGGAACCTGGGTTGGTAGGCTGACGTCAGTAGTGGATTATGGAAGTATTCATCTGATCTTATGAACGTAAAGGAAGTTATTTTATTTTTAACTAGCACTTGCGTGGGATTTCGCTCCCATGAAAGACCATTGCTTGAAACTTGAGGAAGGCTTACTTATTGGGTAAAACCCAACTGCAAAAGAAAGGTTATATTTTTATCGTGATGAACTTTTCCATGGGAGCGCGCTACTGCTATTGCATAATACAGATAGCGTGTGGGTGTGTGTGTGTGTGTGTGTGTGTGTGTGTGTACGCACTGGTTCTGCAGCTCGGGCGACTTCTGCGCGAGGTCGGCGAAGGCCTCCCCGAGCGCGCGCTGCGTGTGTATGTGTGGGTGTGTGTGTGTGTACGCACTGGTTCTGCAGCTCGGGCGACTTCTGCGCGAGGTCGGCGAAGGCCTCCCCGAGCGCGCGCTGCGTGTGTATGTGTGGGTGTGTGTGTGTGTACGCACTGGTTCTGCAGCTCGGGCGACTTCTGCGCGAGGTCGGCGAAGGCCTCCCCGAGCGCGCGCTGCGTGTGTATGTGTGGGTGTGTGTGTGTGTACGCACTGGTTCTGCAGCTCGGGCGACTTCTGCGCGAGGTCGGCGAAGGCCTCCCCGAGCGCGCGCTGCGTGTGTGTGTGTGTGTACGCACTGGTTCTGCAGCTCGGGCGACTTCTGCGCGAGGTCGGCGAAGGCCTCCCCGAGCGCGCGCTGCGTGTGTATGTGTGGGTGTGTGTGTGTGTACGCACTGGTTCTGCAGCTCGGGCGACTTCTGCGCGAGGTCGGCGAAGGCCTCCCCGAGCGCGCGCTGCGTGTGTATGTGTGGGTGTGTGTGTACGCACTGGTTCTGCAGCTCGGGCGACTTCTGCGCGAGGTCGGCGAAGGCCTCCCCGAGCGCGCGCTGCGTGTGTATGTGTGGGTGTGTGTGTGTGTACGCACTGGTTCTGCAGCTCGGGCGACTTCTGCGCGAGGTCGGCGAAGGCCTCCCCGAGCGCGCGCTGCGTGTGTATGTGTGGGTGTGTGTGTACGCACTGGTTCTGCAGCTCGGGCGACTTCTGCGCGAGGTCGGCGAAGGCCTCCCCGAGCGCGCGCTGCGTGTGTATGTGTGGGTGTGTGTGTGTGTACGCACTGGTTCTGCAGCTCGGGCGACTTCTGCGCGAGGTCGGCGAAGGCCTCCCCGAGCGCGCGCTGCGTGTGTATGTGTGGGTGTGTGTGTACGCACTGGTTCTGCAGCTCGGGCGACTTCTGCGCGAGGTCGGCGAAGGCCTCCCCGAGCGCGCGCTGCGTGTGCGCGGCGGCGCCCAGCTGCGCGGCCAGCGCACCCGACAGGCGCAGCACGCCCAGGTATTTGCGCTGCGTCTCGCGGACCATCTCGATCTGTGCCTCCAGCTCTGCAGACACCACACGTTCCCACCAAAAATATTAATGCAAGAAAATAAAAGCAAACTGGATTATGGTTATTAAAACCAGGGTTTTCTATGCATTTGGGACGAACTGGGATGGATCAAATGATCTGCCTGACATACATATGTTTATAAAAGCAAATACAGTCAAAATTTATTTGCTAATTAGTATGAATATACATTTGATTGTACCCACAAACACATATTTTATTGTCAGTAATTAAATAAACAAAAAAAGTATATGTAAAGTAGAGATTGTACTACCTAACTGACTTTCCTAAGAGGAAATATCAAGGAAATATAGAGGTCAATGTTTCTTTTTAAGTCCATAGAATCTGTAGTGATCAAATTATATGAGTATAAATTCATTACAATAAAGTTTAATTACTAAATTTAAAAAATACTTACCGGTATCCACAGTGCGTGAGCTCTTGCCGAGTTTCTCATACAATATCTGTTTGGTGCACTTGTATGTGGACACTCCCCAGTTGCGGATGGCATCGAGCTTAGAGGAGCCAGCTCGTAGTAAGGTACTGGAGCCTGCACCATTTTGTGACACATCTGGAGGGGCTGACACAACACAATTTCATTTAGTTTTGGATAGCTCACAGGAGTGGGATTGATACTTAAGATCAACAACCATAATATCAGCAGTTAAAACATCAACACCATAAGACCAACGATTCAAAATCTCAACACTTCATAATGTCAACTGCTTAGTATGTCAACAGTTCACCAGATCAAAGTTTAAAATCTCAACTTGGAATGTATTAGGTAAATACTAATTAATGTTATACATGTTTTACTATAAGTATTATCTGCCCCGGACAGTCCATAGAAGTTCCAGCAGTCGATTTTATTGTATTGATTACCTTTAAATTTTCTACACGACTTGGTTCAGGCATATGATTGTGCTGTATTATACTTATATCTGATGTTATATATATACCATTGTCGGTACTTACAGTTTTAACAAGTCCTGAACTATGCATTTCCTTGGTTTGCGTACATTTCCAGTAGGTTGTATCTTTGCATACATTGTTTTTCATATATAAATAACCATCAATATGCAATAAGTTACGTTTTTTTGCGTTTTCTCAAATTCTGCAGCACGTAACATTTTATAGAATGATTATGATCCATGCGTAACATGTAATATAGTTGTCATGCAAATAAACTTCTACCCTCATTTTCAAAATAATAGAAAATGCTTAACGCATTACTACCTGCCTACATAAAAATAAAAGCACTGCGACTACCCACAACTAGTATGACCTACTCACTTTTTGCATTATTGTAATTAGTTTTTATCTCCTATTGCTTCAGCTCAATATGATTCATGAATTATTATTTCCTGTAGATTGGTTCAAAATCATGTACAAGTATTTTAATATCGAAACTATATATATAGATTTTTGTAGCTGATTTACATACTGGTACTGTAATGTTTAATATGATTAAAGAATGTGATTTGATATATTGTTTAATTACTCAAGTATATACCTACCTATACCTGACCAACCAAAAAGTAAATAAAAGGTAAGCACCCCTCGTCAAATAATGTTTACTTATAGTAAAACATGTATAACATTAATTAGTATTTACCTAATACATTCCAAGTTGAGATTTTAAACTTTAATCTGGTGAACTGTTGACATACTAAGCAGTTGACATTATGAAGTGTTGAGATTTTGAATTGTTGGTCTTACGGTGTTGATGTTTTAACTGCTGATATTATGGCTGTTGATCTTAAGTATCAATCCCCACAGGAGTAGATCGTTCTTGGAGCCTATTTACATGATTACTTTCAATCTTGCAAAAGTTTTCAACAGTATGTCCTAATCAATAAATTTGTTTGCTTTTTATTTTCTTGTAGGTATTTTGATTATATTTTTATCCACTGTAAAACAATATTATTCAACAAATCTTTACACTGTTTATTAAAGTTCTAATATGTAAATTTTTATTACTGTATTGGCATTCAATTAACAGGTATTTAAGACAGAGTAGCAATCATACAAGATACACATACAGTTACTGAGACAGCCAGCCTAGTTGTGTAGTTACAACAACATCTCCCAATTCATTCAATAGGAGCAAATGTAGAATTCCATTCCATTTCAGAACACTCCCTTCTAATTTGGTATTACTGAATACAGTCCACAGTATGTATTTTTGACTAGTATTTATTGTTAGAATACTTACATAAATGATAAGACCGTAAATGTGAACGTACAATACTAAACAGTGTTGAATTGATAGCGATAGGCTGGCGTCGGAGACACTGCGGTACTTACCGTAAGCGGGCGGGAAGGGCATAGATCGCGATGTGGGGAACTTGGGCTCCGTGCCCGACGTGATTGAGTCACTGGACTCGCGCAGCGGCGGCGTGTCTTTAAGCATTTCGTGGATGCTGCGCTCTGATTGCCTGCACGATACAACACGTTACACCCACATACTAGCCACAACAGAAGATTCTAAATAAAACAGATAACAGCCCGGTATTATTGTTTAAATTCAAGACAATATTTCTCTTAAACATGACACATCACACACCATTTAGACATCTTGGCTTGTATGTATTGTCTTCCTTCAGCGACTGGACAAGTCGATCGCAGTAAACACCCTAAACTTTTTCAATTACACGACAAACTTAGCATTTTTATGAAGAAATACCGGAAATTATTGTAGGAATTTTATCAATCGACGCTAAACTACGCTTTTGACAATGACAATTATTGTTAAAAACCAGTTCGTTTATTGTCTGACAAGTTGACAGTTGACAGCAGGATAGACATTCATGTGTACTGAAAGTTTGAAAGAGAAGGAACTGTTTGTCATTTTGACGTTTCCGTGGTTTAAGCCGGCTCTACACGTTGGCCAACACAGTGGCGAATGTAGTGGCCAGTGCCTATTCGCCAACGTGTAGAGGGGGTGTTTGTGCATCTTGGGTTGCATTGGAATGATGGCCGACGAGTTGGCGCGAGATCCGTGTGGTGTCGGTTTTTTGCAAAAGATCAAAGGGTTTTGGCCGAGTATTGGCTACCGCGTCCACACGTTGGCCACGCGTTTAGTATGTTACGAGCTCCCAGAACGATCGCACGCACCTGATTAAACATTTTAACCGACTTCAAAAAAAGAAGGAGGTTCTCAGTTTGTCTTGAACTATTTTTTTATGTATGTTACCTCATAACTCGAAGTCAGCTAGACCGATTTAATTCATTCATTAAAATTCTCTTTTCATTTGATATGGTATACTTTCTAGTTGGCCCAATTGTTATGAAATCAGGATCTGATGATGGGATCCTGGAGTAATCGAGGAAACTCTTCAAATATTATAGGCACACCTATAGCGTTTTGGGTATTTCTTATAGTATCTTGTGCAGTTGCTCGCGAAAAGTACCATTTGGTGAAGTGGAACTGATGATGAAGACCACAGATGACCACCGAAACTACTCAATAATAATTATTTCGTGGATTGCGATTCGATTACTTGAATATGGATGTTAAGCACTTTATGTTCGTCACAATGCATATGGTGATGTAGAGCTGATGGTGAAGTACCAGGAGAACTCCTCAAAAATTAACGGCTCTGTATCGGGAAAAGCAATATTTTGTAAAAGGTGATAAGTAGTTGACATTTTGGCTTTTGTAACTAGATAAATTACAAACCGACCCACTAAAAAGCGTGAAAACAACTTTTTAGCAAAAAATAAAACCAACTTCCATATCAAAACACTACAACGGCAAAAATAATTTTAATTTCGGTAGTCGGTTTTATTGGTTTTGTATTTTCTTTTTTTGACACCGCCTTCCGAAATTAAAGTTATTTTTGCCTTTGTAGTATTTTGATATGGAAGTCGGTTTTATTTTTTGCTAAAAAGTTGTTTTCACGCTTTTTAGTGGGTCGGTTTGTAATTTATCTAGTTACAAAAGCCAAAATGTCAACTACTTATCACCTTTTACAAAATATTGCTTTTCCCGATACAGAGCCGTTAATTTTTTATAGTCACGCGTCGGTAACAACTAGTGTAAACAAAATGTCAGTAATGACTAATAACGAAGAAACTTTTCGGTTTATAGAGCTCTACCAAGCCGTAAATTGTTTGTGGGACCCGAGAAGCAGAAGTTAGCGCCTCAATATCCATTTTAATAAATACGTCCGCACATTGGCCTGAACCGTAGCAAACTGAACGACCTTCCAACGTGTGGACGCTATCACGAACTCTTGGCCAATATGCTGGCCACTACATTCGCCACTGTGTTGGCCAACGTGTAGAGCCGGCTTTATACATAAATCCGTAGTACTCTATTAGCCGGCTCTACACGTTGGCCAACACAGTGGCGAATGTAGTGGCCAATGCGTATTGGCCAACGTGTAGACGGCGTGTTTGTGCATGTTGGGTGCACAAACACCCCCTCTACACGTTGGCGAATAGTCATTAGCCACTACATTCGCCACTGTGTTGGCCAACGTGTAGAGCCGGCTTATGTTTATACATGTTAGTCTTTGAGCTTTGATTATCTAGAATACGCTACGATTACATACGATTTATTACATCAACGATTATTTTTGTTTGGATACAACCGTTCAGGTGCATAGTGGGTTTATATTCATTTATAACTAGTGTTATAAACAAAGGTATAATAATATGTCATTGGTTATAAATAGGTATTTCTCGGTTTTTTTTTAAATCTTAGATATACAACTATTCTACTTAATATACCGAAAGCCGTGGGATAGCAGCAATACAATCCTAAGAAACCTTTTCACTTGATAGTGAAAAGGTTACTAAAAAACTCACATTATTAAATTTAAATTAAATTATTAATTATTTTCTGATCCCAAACTTTATTACTTACGCTACTTAGTGCGTATTAGGATCGGTCGATCGCAGTATTCGGCATCGGCCGGTAATTGGTAAACTGCGGAAATAATCGCGAGATATTGGAGGCGTGAAATCTTAAAACTGAGTTGTATGGTCAAGAAGAGCTGCGATAAAAACGACAGAAATTGCGACAATAGTAATGCAACAACCTCATCGTAACCCATCCCCCATCTCATCGTAAATCGTAGTTCTCTGAAGGACTGCTGTTGTTTTCAGTTATGATAATAGGTAAGTATGTAAGCTTTGTAAGTAAACTTTTGGCAAATAAATCACTTAATTCCTTTAATACATAATATATACCTAACTGTGTCACATTGTGCTAATTCATACAAAACCTTAATAAATGATATAGGAACAAAAACCTTGCTTATTAATCATTCTATTCATTGGTGAAAACCGTATAAAAACTGTTCAGTCGTTTTTGAGTTTATCGCGAACATACAATCAGGTGCAGCGGGAGACGTACAAAATTTGTGTAAAGGTAGACTTAGCGATTTCTTTGTGACGTCCACTCTGGTATGCAGATATTGTACCTATCAATGATTTCTATGCATCCAGTTGCTGTTATAATAATAAAATTGTTTATTTCATCAAATGGTATTTGTACATGGTGTTAGCAAAATTTATGTAGTTACTATTACAAATCGACAAATTTTGTGGGTGACCAGCTGTTCTCCTAGCTAGGTTGCTGGGCAACCTGTATTAAGGAGAGACAGTTTGCCTCCCCGGTTGGTGTTTTACAAAATTAAATTAAATTAAATTATTTACTAAGATTATGTTATACATTATTATTAAGTAATAGATTGTGAGCAAATATGAAGTTTATAAAAGAAAATTAATGTTTCTTTTTTTATGTAGGGTAAGTACGCCAAAAGTCGGCCCCCTAACGGATTTTCTGACTGGGGATCGCTCTGGCGCCATCAGTTTGCAACGAAGGATAGCTACCGATTCGGTTTTGGATAGTTTCATATGTCTATTTCATGTTTATAGGCATAAGGTTGTTATTTCTATTAAAATAAAAAAGTTTTAAGGTTTAGATGTGTCGAGAACGAAAAAACCCTAAAGTCGGCCATTAACGGCCCATGGTCGGTCGCGTTTTTCCCAAATGTCGGCCGGGTATAGGATGTTTTAAATTAAGACTGACAAATATTATTAATATGATTTATTTTGGCAGGAGTCTAATATCACACAAAGTATACATTTGTAATTGTATTTTTTTATTACTAAAATATATTTTTCCCCTCAACAATGTTAGGTACTAAAATTATAACAAAGTAAAACATCACAATAAAATAAAATACTTGCAACGTTGTTCGTGGGATGCCAAATAGTTTAATGCACGAATAGACATCCATACCTATTGCCCCAAGAGCTTCCTTTATTTTATTGCGATCGTAACCGCATAATTTTCATTGCTTTCGCGAAAGCCTTGCATCTACCTGCACTGTCATTGTAGTACCTTAAATTAAAAGCATTAAGTGAAAACGAACGAGCTTTTTGTCACGTGCACGTTAATGAATCAATGAAAGTAAGTAAACTTCAAAGATATTTTTTAAGCTAATAAACAAGGGTTTCATAGATAGCAAGTTCCAAAGAGCAATTTATATTTATATCCCAAATTCCCAAACCATAATTAGCTACCATAAATATGTTTTCAATATTGTCAATACCTATATTAAAACTAAACTTCTTAATAATATTAATAAAATATACTTGTCATAATACATATTTAAATTTGAGAAAATAAGTTTGATAAATAAATTAAAAATTACTAGCTACCACCCAATCAATGAAAAAATACAAAAGTAATCAGCCTGTATAGTGGCGTCCGAATTTGAGGCTGGTCGACATTACGATCTTTAATATTTCTAATGTCGGCCCCTATTTCGTGTACCTTATTTCTCGAGATTCAACCAATATCACCCCGGCCGGTATTTGGCAATTAAACGTAAAATAGATTTATTTGCCTGTAAGCTTTGCAAATTCTCTTCTTAAACCAATGGAATTGGTAGAATTGGAATTTATAAAACAGACTGCATTTACCTTAAGTCGGCCACGGCCGAGAATCGGGTTTTGAGTCAAAACTGGCGCTCTATTGACGGCCTCCTATTTTGCCCTTAAAACAATACGCAAAACATTGAAAAAACTATCTCAAAATATAGTAAAAATAACGTTTTAGTGATAAAAAAGCTCAAAACAAAAATAAAGAAATGTCTTACCGTAGTAATATCAATTCCCGAAGTATGGGTATTCACATCAAGTAAACTACTTTTAACGCAAACTTGACGTTTCAACGGCGCAGTCGCGACTTACGTTCAGTGTGCGAAGAGCGAGTGACGTAATCGAATAGTAACGGTTTGTACATATAGAGTATGAACTAAGGTTGTAATTCAGGTAGCAAAATTGTCACTTAATTACCTTTTGAATGAACGCAAGCTGAAAACGTACAGACGGCCGAAGATTGGGGGGGGGGGGGGGGGGCGACGTTGTGAAAGTGAGGAGGTGTGTGTGAGTCGGACTTGTGTGTGCGTGTATGTTAGTGTGTATATATGCGTGTGTATGTGTTTGGGCATGTTGGTGTCATCGAATAATTCGTTTGCAGTGGATTAGAAATAGAGGACTTTTTAAGACAGTGTTAGTAAGATTTGTTCAGTCTCACTATATGTTTTGGAGAGAAGAAACGAACGAACAGTTGTTTTGCATTTGGAATATGGCAAGGCATGGATGGGTAAACTTGCATTAAGCTTATTGTACAGATACGGGCCAATGTAATAACAGAATCTTTTGGTGAAGCTGTAATTCGGTGGTGGAGTGGTACATATAATGTCCTGTCGTCGTTTCGAGATTTTAGTAAAAGGGGTCTGTCGGTGTTGTAAAAGAATGGTCTGCAAAACAAAGTGTTGTCTGACGTTAAGCACATTCCATTCCTTGTAGAGAGTTGTTGTAGGGTAAAGTATAGGTTTAAATGTTGATACTTTCAATATTGCTCTATGAGCTATTTCCAATGGCTTCATCGTAGTTTTTGCAGCGCCACCCCAACAGGTAATACAGTAAGTTACGATAGATTGACAAAGGGCATGATAGACTCGGCGTATTACAGTTAACTTGGCCACATATCGTAGATTTTTAAAAATATAGATAAGTTTCCTAACCCGGCTTGTAAGAAGATTAATATGCGTTTTAAAGTTAAGAAACTTATCCAGAGTTATGCCTAGATATTTTATATTGTCAACGGGAGTTATAAGAGGACACTGACAGGCTAATGATATTTGAGCATGTGTGTGACAGGAATGAGCTTTTATAGTGATTGGAGTTTTCGGTTGTGATCGTGACGATATGGAAAAGGTTATAACCTTTGTCTTGGAAGTATTTAATGTAAGGGTATGAGAAATAAGCCAGTCGAACGCGGAATTAAAGCCATCTTGCGCTACCTTCTGCAATTCCAACCAAGAATTTGCAGAAAAAGTAAGGGCAGTATCATCTGCGAAGGACACGATTTTAGCATTGGAGATAGGTAAGTTGCAAAGGTCGTTAATAAAAGCAAGAAACAAGGTAGGTCCAAGAATACTGCCTTGTGGCACACCGTAACAAATTGGAAGCTCGCTGCTTGTGTGCTCACCCACCTTGACCGTTTGTGTCCGATTTGTAAGATAGCTTCTAAAAAACTGTAACTGTGTGCCTCTAACACCTAATTTTTCGAGTTTGTTTAGAAGTGCTGAAACCGGGATTGTGTCGAAGGCTTTAGCGAGGTCAAGGAATATGGTGAGCACCTTCTTGTGAGAGTTTAGATTACTCACAATAAATCCCGTTAGCTCTTGAACCGCATCGGTTGTACTTTTGTTTCTCCTAAAGCCGAATTGTTGGGGCGAGATAAGGTAAAATTTTTCAAAATAGTGTACTAATCTGTTATTGATTAATCGTTCAAGGACCTTTGATAAGGCGGTAAGAACCGCTATGGGACGGTAATTATTGACGGACTTTTTATCACCACTCTTGAAGATCGGATGAATGATCGCCTTCTTGAATGATGTTGGAAAGAATGCAGTCTGGAAGCAGAGGTTAAAAATGTAGCTTAATACAGGTGCCAAAATAGGCGAGTACCTTTTTAATATAGAAGGTGAGATACGAGGTTAAAAATGTAGCTTAATACAGGTGCCAAAATAGGCGAGTACCTTTTTAATATAGAAGGTGAGATACCATCCCATCCGGTGGCTGCGTTTACTCTAAGAGAGTTAATCACCAATTTAATCTCCTCAGGATCCGTTTCCTCGAGGACAAATGATGTAGACGGACGCGAACTAGTTTCTAAGGTGACTGGCTCAATAAATGTGCGGTTGGGTGTAATTTTATCGGCAAGATTCTTACCTATTTCAACAAAAAAATTGTTTATGGCGTTGCAGGACTCCGTGGGAGTGGCAGCACGTGATAGTAGTTGTGTGGAAGAATTCGATTTTTTGGGAAGGTTTGTGATACATTTTATTGTATCCCATAAAGTTTCTGGATTTTTTTTTGCTTTACTGAGTTCTTCAGAATCAAATTGTATTTTAACTTTTTTTAAGATTTTGTTGCAAAAATTTCTGTATCGCTTGTAGCTAATTTCAAGTGTAGTATTGCCGGGTGATCTTTTAACTTTCTTATGCAGCAAATCCCTGTGCTTCATACACCGTAGCAGCCCAGGAGTGATCCAGGGTTTTATAATTCTTTTTCTTGCTGGTACTTTAGTAACCCTCGTACTCTCAGAAATGACTTTATTTAGAACATCCACCAGAGTGTCAGCTGCAATATTTGCATCTTTCAAAGAGAAGATATGCGTCAAATCCATTTCTTTCATGGATTTATCTAGTTTGTCAAGGTCTAATTTTGTAATGGTAGTATTCACATCAACTTTAATTTTTTTGACAAACAAGCCCAGTAGTGATGAATAGTGATCTGTTGCAGTGGTATCGAAAACAAGTGAAACTGATGGAGATTTTGTCTTCAGTATTATGTGGTCAAGACAGTTAGGGCCTCTGGTGGGAAAAACTAAGACAAATAATGTATTTTTTAAGCATTTTTGAATGACAGGTTTTTTCACTTGTTTCTGTATTAAATTTTTATTAAATAATCATTTATTCAGGTTACAAATACCCGTAGATATATACCTTAACCTAAAGTAAGTATACATAATATAATGAAAATTATGTTAGTAAATAAAACTTAAAACTATGTTAGTATCACTATATTGCACTATGCCTTTGTGCCTTTGTGCGTTATGCTGGCACTTTTTTTTTTGTTGAAAATAGGTTCGCGTTTGACCACTATCTCACCTGATGGTAAGTGATGATGATGACCTGCACTTGTCCGCGAAAACGGTGGAATACCACATCCTGTGGCCAAAGATTTCTCCCAATACCTGAGGAAGAAAGCATGTTGGTATGCGCACCACAAATGCCTTGAAGTTGACATTGCGATGCGACTCCAGCAGCTGCACTCTCGGCGCGTATTTCAGCCTTTGGCGCACGTACGTAACGATGTCTTCCGCGTCTGTGGTATAGTGAAGACGGGAAATGTACACCGGAGTATCGTAGCACGCAGTGAATCTGACGGCGCTTTCTCCTTTGCACCGTAACGATGCCGTCATCAGCCTGGTCCTCCGCTTTTATAGGCATGGGCTTTGCGAAGGGAGCAGTGACCAACGGGTCAGATGTTGCAGTCGGACGGACAACGCTGCGGGGACAGGAATTGCCGGATTAATTAAATGGCCTGGCCTTTATTAGTTTTTTTACACGTTTAGGTATAAAAATTAACGGTTTGTTCCACTTTGTTCACCGGGGTGATATCACCCGAAATAATTATAAAAAAACCCTTGGTTCACGTGGGTGAATACTAGTGTTGCCCAAACGAGAGTCTCGCAAGAGTCTTGCAATTAGCGATTATCCTATTGCTATTTATTAAACGGTAGTTGAGATCTCAGAACAATGTAACAGATTCTCGTTTGGGCAACACTAGTGAATACATTCCAAGGTGAACAAAGACGTGTGTCAAAACATTTCACCTGGATGGTATCAACAAGGTGAAATGAGGATAGATAAGTACTAAAATTCTACCTTTTTCAACAACAAAGAGGAATAGACCAAGATAAGGCCAAATAATTGCTAAGTGGAATACCTGAGAACTACTGAGCCAATGTGTTTCCAGAAAAATTGATACTCGCAGTTGGCGTAAATGAGGAGAGAGGTCTTCAACTTCAAGCGGCTTTTGTGGAGGAACCACCGCAGAGGTATTCCTCTTTAAAAACGTAAACATGCCATAACGTCATATTTATTTCCGTTTTTAATTTACCTACTTTATTTAAGTCAAAAGTCAAATCATCGCTTACCTTCAGGTGAGATGGTAGTCAAAAGCGAGCCTATTGCCCAAATTACATTTCACCGAACAACCTCCTGCGTTTGGTGGTCCATCATTGTAGGTATGTGCACACGAATTATTTATAAAATTTTGGTGGCTCCTTAGGGAGTAGGGAGGAGTCTCGATAAGTGAATTTAGATTCACTTATCGAGACTTCAAGTTGATGCTTGGCAGGTGCCCGGACCTGATGGCTCAGTGCAGCCACTTGGTGAACGTTAATCCAAGAAATTTTCATTCAGTATTTCCATAGTATCATATAAAAACTTTTTTGCAAAAAAATAAAACCGACTTCCATATCAAAACACTACAAAGCCAAAAATAATTTTAATTTCGGTAGTCGGTGTTATTGGTTTTGTATTTTCATTTTTTTCACACCGCCTTCCGAAATTAAAATTATTTTTGGCTTTGTAGTGTTTTGATATGGAAGTCGGTTTTATTTTTTTGCAAAAAAGTTTTTATTTTCGCGCTTTTTAGTGGGTAAATTTGTAATTAATCTAGTTATAAAAGCCAAAATGTGAACTACAAAAAACTAAAAACGCGCGAACAAAAAACATAATATAGAGTAAACGAAAAGATCATCAATGTAAATATTTTTTTAGACTTTTGTTGATTTTTCAGAAACGGCTTGTTCGATGTCGATAAAATTTTCATGGGACCATTTGGAAAGTATACCCTTTCCAACAAAAAAAGAATTTTTCAAATCGGTTGGCGAGCGACGGAGCTATGCCCGAACAAACATAAAAAAAAAAAACAAACAAACATCCGAATTGAGAACCTCCTCCTTTTTCAGAAGTCGGTTAAAAAAGGGCGGTGCCAGCGGTGCCTAGGTACAGGGCGCAGAACCTTGAACGGCGCTGACACAAAAGTTTTGTTTGCAGCGTTAATATCCCGTTTTAAGGCTGCTCTCTCGAAAAAAGCTTGAAAAAAGCATTCAGATGAAGCAACTTTTCGTCGGCAATTACAGAGAAATTACATCTGAAAAAAATTGTTAGTAATCTACATGATATGAACCGTAATTTGGTTTAGCCACAATTTTTCTATCGGTATCACATAATAAGAAAAAAAAATGCCAAATCACCTCCAAATCATTGAGATGAAACCATTTTACTCCTTAATTTCTTATCAAAAGAGTATAAAAAAATATACTACTGCTTTGCAATACAAATGAAAATAATTTGGTTTTGTTACTTTTTACAAATATGTATTATTTTTATTACAATAAATTAAAAATGCGTCCAATTAAAGACTGCGTTTATATCACCCCCGCACTCGTCCACAAATTCATTGCGGGGCGCATCGTGTTGCTAGGTGGACGTACGTCGCGTTGCGAGAGCTCAAGCACTACGAAATAATATCGTAAAATATTACTGCAAAAATTAATTTTGTAAATAGTGGAATAGCTTTTTAACCGACTTTAGAAAAAGGAGGAGGTTCTCAATTCGTCTTGAACTTTTTTTTTATGATGTTACTTCATTACTCGCAGATGGCTGGACTGATTTGGAAAATTCTTTTTTTGTTTGAAAGAATATACATTCTAGTTAGTTCTATTGTCGTCACGTTTGGATCTGATGATGAAATCATGGAGAAATCGAGGGAACTCTTCAAATATTATAGGCATAACTATAGCGTTTTGGGTATTTCTTATAGTACCTTGTTTAGTTTCTCTCGAAAAGCACCATTTGAGGAAGTGGAACTGATGACGAAGACCCCAGATGGCCATCGAAACTACTCAATAATAAGTATTTCGTGGATTGCGATTAAATTAATTGAATATAGATGTTAAGCACTTTATGCTCGTCACAATGCATATAGTGAAGTAGAGCTGATAGTGATGTACCAGGAGAACTCCTCAAAAATTAACGGCTCTGCACCGAGAAAAGCAATATTTTGTAAAAGGTGATAAGTAGTTGATATTTTGGCTTTTGTAACTAGATAAATTACAAACCGACCCACTAAAAAGCGTGACATAAATTATCAAAAAATAGAACCAACTTTCGATTCGTCAAAAAGTTTTATTTCTGATTCTTGTTAACCGACTTGAAAAAAAGGAGGTTTACAATTCGTCTTGAACTTTTTTTTTTTTTATGTTACCTCATAACTCGGAGATGGCTGGACCGATTTGGAAATTTTTTTTTTGTTCGAAAGGGTATACTTTTTAATTGGTCCCATTGTTACGAAGTCAGGATCTGATGATGGGATCCTGGAGAAATCGAGGGAACTCTTCAAATATTATAGGCACACCTATAGCGTTTTGGGTATTTCTTGTAGTACCTTGAGCAGTTGCTTTCGAAAAGTACCATTTGGGGAAGTTGAACTGATGATGAAGACCACAGATGGCCACTGAAACTACTCAATAATAAGTATTTCGTGGATTGCCATTCGATTACTTGAATATGGATATTAAGCACTTTATGCTCATCACAATGCATATGGTGAAGTAGAGCTGATGGTGATGTACCAGGAGAACTCCTCAAAAATTAACGGCTCTGCACCGGGAAAAGCAATATTTTGTAAAAGGTGATAAGTATTTGACAATTTGGCTTTTGTAACTAGATAAACTACAAACCGACCCACTAAAAAGCGTGAAAAAAATCTTTTTACCAAAAAATAGAACCGACTTCCATATAAAAACACTATAAAGGCAAAAATAACTTTAATTTCGGAAGGCGGTGTCTTTAGTTTTGTATATATTTTCGTTTTTGACACCGCCTTCCAAAATTAAAGTTATTTTTGCCTTTATAGTGTTTTTATATGGAAGTCGGTTCTATTTTTTGGTAAAAAGATTTTTTTTATAAGTTAAAGAGTATTCTATGTATATGTCGTAATCCAGTCATTTCCGGAACGCCAGCGCCCCCAGTCGGCGCTCGACGGAGTCAATGATTCATCGGCTGAGCGGCGTGCTCGTCAGTTCTCGGGTAGCAGCCGTTCAGTGCGGTCGAATATTGAAACCGACGCGCGTTCCTACTTGTAGTCTGTACTCTGTATATAATTGTAATAATATTTACCGAAAGTGATTGGATAATATAACCAAGTTGATTTCTGTGTTTCGTTGCTCCAATATTACCCATCGACGCCCACGGCTTAGAGTAATTATGGACCCTACTGATGACGCTGGGCATCCTCCTCCGTCATCAGAAGTGGGATCTCTGTTGGTGCAAGATAAAGAGAAGAATGAAGCGAATATTTGGCGTGTCATGTTTGAACAACAAAACCAGAACATGCGAGCGCTGATCGAAGCCCTGCAAGTGCCAAAACCAGTCTACCGTGACAGTCTACCTACGTTCGACCCGGACAAACAAGGTACTGACGCAAGATCGTGGTGTGCAACAGCCGATTTGTGTTTTTCCGAAAATCCCCCACGTGGTGGCCAACTTATACTAGCCGTTGGCAAGGCGCTCAAAGGTGAAGCATCGACGTGGCTATCTCAAATAGCATACGAAGGAATCACATGGCAGGAGTTCAAGGTACTTTTCACCACGAGGTTTATATCGACGGAAACATTGGCGGGTACCCTCATTAAATTAAATGAAGATAAACCGAGTGAAAAAGAATCACTGCCAGCATATGCAAGCCGATTAATAGCCTCTTTGACAAATCGTTGGAAGGATGTAAACAAAGAAGAGATCGCCATAGCTACTGTACTCGCTCACTTATCACAGTTTGACCCGCGAATCCAACGTTTGGCATTTACAACGAACATCAATTCGCGAGAAAAACTACAACAAGAACTGAACGCTTTCTCGCAATTGAAACGCAAGTTGAATACAACCGGAGAATCTTCGAATGCACCTGATTTCAAACGTGCGAAGTTAATTGCTATCAAGTGCTTTAATTGCGGAAAAACGGGTCATAAGCGAGCGGATTGTCGAAGCGAAGCGAGCGGATACGAGCGACGTGAGAGGACGAACTACGAGGCCGAACCCAGGGACGCAGCAGCCAGCATCAAGGCCTTTGGTGTGCTACAAATGCGGGAAACCGGGCCACATTGCTGTCCGGTGTACCAGCGGCGGCGGCGGCAGCAGCAGCCAGCTGGGCGACAGCAGCGCCGGCGCAGCACGTGGCGAGCGACGCGTTGATGTTTGCGTCGTGCAGCCCCCATCCCATATTAGGTCATAAAGGTAAATTGATTCGTTTTACTTACGATTCTGGCGCTGAATGCTCGTTAGTTAAAGAAAGTTTTGCAGCCAAATTTAGTGGCAAGCGTTTTAACAATGTTGTTACTATGACGGGTATTGGTCAAACACGAGTATTCAGCACGGAACAGATTCTGTCTTGTATTGTGATTAACGATCATTGTCTCGAAGTGTTGTTTCACGTTTTGCCCGATAATTGTTTACGAAGTGACGTCATGATAGGTCGCGAGATTTTAAATCAGGGCTTTGTTATGAATATGACGGCTACAGAGCTTTGCTTAACAAAGACTCTTTGTGTAAATTCGGTGAATAACGATAACGCGCGCGAACGGGATTTAACTGCTATTATAACAGATATTGAAGGTAGCGATAAGTCGAAGCTTTTGCAAACGTTAGATCGGTTTTCAGATTTTTTTATCACAGGTCTACCTGTGACGCGTGTGAACACAGGCGAGCTTAAAATTAGGTTGATAGATCCGAATCGCACGGTACAGCGACGACCATATCGAATGTCGGCAGACGAACGCAGCGTTATTCGCGACCGTGTAAAACAACTTTTAGAAGCAAATATTATCAGACCTAGCTGCTCTCCATTTGCCAGTCCAGCTTTACTAGTTAAGAAGCATGACGGTTCAGACCGCATGTGTATTGATTATCGCGAACTTAACAGTAATACAGTCCCTGACCATTATCCACTTCCTTTGATCTCTGATCAAATCTCACGGCTTCACGGAGCTATATTTTTCACAAAACTTGATTGTGCTAGCGGTTTCCACTTAATTCCCATAAGTGAAGAGTCCATAGAGAGTACTGCTTTCATTACAAATGAAGGTCAATACGAATTTCTGACAATGCCATTCGGTTTGAAGAATGCAATTTCAGTGTTTCAAAGGGCTATTATGAACGCACTTGGTGATCTGGCTCATGATTACGTAATAGTTTACGTTGATGACATTTTAATTGTTTCTTCCGATGTAGAGTCGGGCCTAGAGCGACTTAATACTGTGCTGCAAGCTCTGACCAAAGCCGGTTTCTCTTTGAACCTGAAGAAATGCTCCTTCCTTAAGACAAAGGTAGAGTTCTTGGGGTTCCAGGTAGAGTCCGGCCAAATTAGACCCAATAGCAGGAAAATAGAGGCTCTTACGTCTTTACCCCCTCCTAAAACTGTGACCCAATTGAGACAATTCATCGGATTGGCCTCATATTTTCGTCAATTCGTGCAAAACTTCTCCAAAATAATGGCCCCCTTGTACCGATTGACCTCGCTGAAAGGTGAGCTTAGTTGGAAGCCCGAGCACGAAGAGATTCGTCAGAAGATCGTCTTGGCTTTGACAAATGACCCTATATTGACAATCTATGACCCAGAGCTTTCGGTAGAGCTCCACACAGACGCTAGCAGCTTAGGCTATGGAGCAATTTTGTTCCAAGTCACGACTGATGGTAAGCGACGTGTGGTAGCCTACTTTAGTAAGAGGACAACCCCTGCAGAAAGCAAGTACCACTCGTACGAGTTGGAAACTCTGGCGGTCGTAAACTCAATCAAACATTTCCGACAATACCTTCACGGTAAGAAGTTTACCGTTGTTACAGATTGTAATTCATTGAAATCCTCCCAAACAAAGAAAGAGCTGACCCCCCGAGCGCATAGGTGGTGGGCTTTTCTTCAGTCATTTGACTTTGACGTCGTGTACAAAGAGGGAAAACGTATGTCGCATGTAGATTTCTTTTCACGAAACCCTATACCGTCAGATCCAAGTCCATTCGAATCGCGTTTAGTGTCGAAACGCGTTGACGTTACTGAGCTTTCTCCCAACTGGCTTCTAGCAGAACAGCAACGCGATGTAGAGGTCTCTAAAATTATAACCGATTTAGGAGAAAGTCGTTTAGATGAAAGTATGGCTAGGACCTACGTACTTCGATCGGGTATTCTCTATCGCAAAATCCAACGTAATGGCAGGTCTAAATGCTTACCTTATTTACCTCGTGCTCTCCGATGGTCAGTAGTAAATAATTTTCACGAATCTATCTTTCACCTCGGAGCCGAGAAGACAACTGAAAAGCTATTCGACTTTTACTGGTTTCCAGGAATGTCGCAATACGTTAAGAAGTTTGTAGATAACTGCGTTACATGTAAAGTTGCGAAAGCTCACTCCGGTAAGGTTCAAGCCGAATTGCATCCCATACCTAAGGTAACGACCCCGTGGCACACGGTACACATAGACGCGACTGGTAAGCAGGGGCGGATCCAGCCCTCAAAAAAGGTTGTGGGCACAACAACCCGAAAAGCGGCTAAGTTCGAGTTGGAGTACAAACTCGCTCGACTCGACTTTTGAATTTGTTATTTCCTTTTTTACGCGCATCAGGACTTTGGCCTTAGGAATGGAAGTAATCATTTTCGTTAAACATGCTCTGGATGATCGACGAATAACCAATATCATATCAGCCTATACACTTCAAACAGGATGCACAGAAATAGAAATGGCACAATTCTGGGAAGACATGTACGACCTCATCCAGAGCATTCCAGCAAATGAATACAAGATTATTTATAGAGGGGGGGACATGAACGGACACGTGGGCATACCAGGGATATCACAGGAGATAATGTACATGGTGGGTTTGGGATGGGCGAGTTAAACAAACAACGAGAAGAAATACCTACTAGAACTTGCAGAAAGACGCACTTACACTAATAAACACGAATTTTAAAAGAAACCAGAACACTTAATCACTTATTAATTTGCGGGTAGAACGTCACAATCAAGTCGTAATATAAGATAGACTTTATCATGTCTGACATGACCATCAAACGAAAGTTTAAAGACTGTAAAGTAAAACCTGGTGATGAACTTACATCACACCTTCGCATACTCGTGTCTATGTACGAGCTGCCAAAACCTACAAAAATTATGGTAGATAGAACACCAAAAACTAAGTGGAGATAGCTGGATGGTCCAGGGGAGACACTAATGAGCGTGATAAAAGATTATCTGGAGACCGATTTGGAAGTAAGTTATGACAACACAAATGATATCTGGTCTAAGTTTGAAACCTGGTACAAGACAAAAGCGGCAGAGATCCTAGGAGTCTCCAAATGTCAGAATCAAAGAGACTCCTGTGAATAAAAAGATATTTTTAAGAACAGCAGCAGAGTTCTAAATTAGAGGAAGATAAGGACCGATATAAAGTGGCTAAGCAGGATGCAAAAGATGTATAGCACAAGATCAATCACCAAAAGCAATCAAACGATCTACGAAGGTGAAGAGTGCTAAAAATGCGGACGAAATACTGAAATTAACAAAACGCAAACATAGAACATCCATGAACATAAAAGTAAATAAATAAATAAAATTTAAGGACCACAAGTAATTACTAACAAAAAACACATAAATTAACGAGAGATGGTTCGAATACTAAAGCTATTGAAGGAAGAATTTCCGAACGAAGATTCACCGCCATGTGCACCCACACATGGTCCAATACCAACTCTAAACGAGGACGACATGAGTAAAATGAAAAGCCATACCAACTATAAACGAGGACGAGATGAGTAAAATGGAAAGCCGCAAAGCCATAGGTCCAGACGGGAAAGACTAGACCCAGTAACTGAAGCTTGGTTAGCAAAGCTATGAAATATCGTCATGATTACAAATCGTATTCTAGAATCTTGGCGCCCGAGCTATCTACTGCCGTTCTACAAAAACAAGGGCGATGCTGCGCAGTGCGAAAACTATAAAAGTATAAAATGGACCGCTTACACACTCAAAATATGAGAACGAAATATAAACAACCGTCTCAACAAGATCTGTGTAATATCCCCAAACCAGTTTGACTTCACAGTATCCAAGTCAACCACGGATGCTATACAGATAGTTAGAATCAAGACGGAAAATATAGAATTAACCACAAGGACCTACATCTGCAGGAACGACGAACATATGGAAGCAAACCCTGGAAAAGTACAGCCTGAGACTTATCAGGAGTAAAACTGAGTATCTAAAATATCCTTTCAGCGCAAACACTACTCCAAAGACTATTCACATTTGGTACGACACCCATACCCAAAGTAAACCAATTTAAATGTCTAGGCTCCTATGTTAACAAGAGATGCAAACGTGGACGCTGACGTCACTCACAGAGTCAGCGCCGCATAGCTGAAGTGGCTCACTAACCTTTGTTTTGTGATCCCCGTATCCCAATAAAAACCAAGGGGAAAGTATACATAACGGCAGTGCGTCCGGCGTTACTCTACGGTACCGAATGCTAGACAGTCAAAAAGACGCATAAATAAAAAGTACATACCAACGAAATGAAGATGCTTAGGTGGGCGGGAGGTGTAACTAGTCACGTTAAAATACGAAACGAGTATATAATACGAGACAGTTTCAAAGTCGCACCATCGCTGACAAAATAACGGAGAATCGACTACGCTGGTATGGTATATTGCCCTAAAACTCCCGGAACAAAAACGTGGCAGGGGGAGGCCGCCCACCGTTGACCTGGTGGTCACAGATAAACAGAGACCTCGAGAAATCCCAATTGCCTGAAACGATAACCTAAGACGGACTGTTCTGGTGCAGGAAAGTGAGGAGACCCAACCCCAAATGATCTGGAAATAGGGACGAAAATAGGTATTGTTTTTCTTCGTTTCTAGTAGCCAGTAAGACAATATAGGCACACTAGACTAGTAAATAGATACCTATCTTGATGCTGTCTCAGGAGTCGTAAGTAACGATGACCAGCTAGTGCGAAGCACCAGGAGAGACTTAATTCGCTAATAGACTCGTACTTGGCGTTGTAGTAAACTACGGAACTTTACACTGCGCGTGAGCCGATACGTGCATGGCCGGTTTTTTTAAGGCTTATCATCAGCCTTTCGATCTCAATAGAACGTGAAAGTGTGACGTCACAAGTATATTAGGGTTGTGGGCATGCCCATCATGCCCACAACGGTGGATCCGCGCTTGCTGGTAAGCTTAGTGGAAAAAACGATAAGAAGGAGTACGTTTTCGTTCTGATCGACGCGTTTACAAAGTACGTTCTTTTATTCCATACGACGAATATTGACTCCAAAAGTAGTATTAACGCGGTGACTCAAAGTGTAGCACTTTTTGGAGCCCCTACCCGGATAATTGCTGATCAAGGACGTTGTTTTGCGAGTAAAGAGTTCCGTGATTTTTGTTTGAGTAAGAACATCAATCTGCATCTCATAGCGACAGGTTCGTCTCGTGCTAACGGGCAGGTAGAACGCGTTATGGCAGTCTTAAAATCAATGCTTACCGCGGTAGAAACTAGCGATAACAAATCGTGGCAAGACGCTATAGGCGAGGTTCAATTAGCGATAAATTGTACCATGAATCGTGTGACAAGAGCTTCGCCTCTAGAGCTTTTAATAGGTAAAGTCGCAAGACCTTTGTCAATGATGTGTAGTGAGGTAGAGGTCGATGTCGATGATATCGATAAGATTCGTGAACGTGCGTCCGAGAATATCGTGAAGTGTGCGGCTTATGATAGTCTCGTTTTGACATAGCAAAGGCAAAAATTGATAATTTTTCAGTTGGTGACTTTGTGTTGTTAAAGAACGAAGAGCGTAATCAAACAAAATTAGATCCGAAGTTTAAAGGGCCGTTCAAAGTAGTAGAGGTATTAGATGGCGATCGTTACTCACTAAAAGCTCTAAATTCAAATCGTACTTACAAATACGCGCATGATAGGCTAAGAAAAATGCCAGCAGGTCACGTATCAGTCAAGATTGATGTTGACGAAGTCAATGATGAAGTTCATATTTAAGTGGTGGTAGAAACTCGAGTAAGGGGACTCTAGGAGCCATAGTTAGTAGTTGTGTTCGACCGTACCAGTAGCTATTACGTAGTCGTAGCCCGGTGGAAATCGGTATCTCTTGGGGCAACCCGAGTAGTCCGTGGGTGCGCGGTGTGCGTTTAGCTCTGGCTGAGGTCGGGGTCTGTAGAGACCACACGTGTGGTTACCAGGTGGTGACACACGGGCGATCCGAGGGATCTGATCCATGCGCTGGATGTGAGCAATGCGATTGCTGGTCGGCTGGGTAGCCGGGGCACTAGATGTCTTACTCGGGAGTTTCTAGAGTCTGGATTTGATAAGATCTGTGTAAACTTATACTGAGTGGTTTGGAATTTGGTTCGAAAGACTGATGCGTGGCTCTGGCTAACTGGTTATTAGTATAGTGAATTTAGTATCCCTTATTTAATTAATTTTGTTTGAAATTAAAAACACTGTTAAAAGCCTTGATGTCTTTGTAATTTGCCCTGGAACGTAGAGTGTGGTCAGGAGTGACCGAGTGGAACTAGGTATTCTCGTGGATATTTTGTTGCAGATTAACCATCACACTGGGACGTGTGCAAGCAGGATGGCCGTGTCGTAATCGAGTCATTTCCGGAACGCCAGCGCCCCCAGTCGGCGCTCGACGGAGTCAATGATTCATCGGCTGAGCGGCGTGCTCGTCAGTTCTCGGGTAGCAGCCGTTCAGTGCGGTCGAATATTGAAACCGACGCGCGTTCCTACTTGTAGTCTGTACTCTGTATATAATTGTAATAATATTTACCGAAAGTGATTGGATAATATAACCAAGTTGATTTCTGTGTTTCGTTGCTCCAATATTACCCATCGACGCCCACGGCTTAGAGTAATTATGGACCCTACTGATGACGCTGGGCATCCTCCTCCGTCATATATATATAAGTAGTGTTAGTGTTATAAACTCATAGTATTTTACAGTTTTAGTAGTGTTTAAATTTAGTTTGTAAAACATGGGAATAAGCAGAAACGAATGAAGAGAGGTTTAAAAAATATTACAAACAAAAGGGTATACATTTATTATCAAGGTAAGTTTAAAGTTTTATCTACATATTTCATTATAAACTATCGCTTTACTTACCTCGCATAAAAGTAGATAGCACAGAGTAAACGGACAGAGGGTAAGCTTCATACAACTGCGCTATGATAGGTACACTACTACAAGCTAGGCGCGTGTGTGCGCTTCGTCTGAGCGAGGCCTGACTTGAGCCGATATGCACCGGTTTCTCTTCGTACGGACGAAGCCGTCAGTTGAGATAGAGAGATAGAGTTAAGATAATGTACAAGAGAAAGAAGAAAATGACAAAGAGAAGGAAATAGAACTAAGGAAAGAAAAATAGATTGATGAGGAAAATGAAGAAAACGAGAACGAAGAAGGACGAAAAGAAAACATAGAACAAGATTTTATATGGCTATCAAAATTTCTAAAAATAAATATATGTGAACACGGAGAAATAAATGAGGATGAAGAAGTTCAACCAACCAAAAGAATAAAAATACTCGGTGAAAGAAAGTTAAATTTCAGTGAATTTTAGTTATAATCTATTTGTTTATAAAAAATGTAACAAATAATATGACATACACTAGTAATAATTATACTACCTATCTACCTTACTCTAAGTTCCTACCTACATACCTACCTTACCTACCTACCTACCATTTTTCTCTTAATAGAAACCTTCCTCAGACTATAACGAATATTCAAAATAAAATCCGTATTGGTCCAGCCATTCCTGAGTTTTGCGCTTAGCAACACATTTAGCCATTAATTTTTATTTATATATAATTAAGTTAAAAAGATACATCAAGTTGTTTACCTCATGTTTCGAGCCAGGCTGATCTATAATAGAGGTATAGTTTCTACAGTACATACTCAAAGTGCATCTATATCAATAGATAATAAATAAAAACAAAATTTGACCACTTTTGATGCGGTACAAATAAAAATGAATTTAACTTTCACGATGACTTGACCTTCTGTGATTTCGATACTCTGTGCCGAGACTAGGCGAAGCGACGACGCGTGCTGGCGGCGCAGGCGCGGGCCGAGCGCGCCTCTCTTTTCTCTTGCATGCGGGTAGCGGAGAGCTGCGCGGAGTGACGCGCGGAGAGGGGTCGTTAGCTCCGCCCAAATGGTCAAGGTTATTGGCATGAATACAAGCCTTAAGGAGGTACTAATTATAATATTACTGACCAAGTCAGTTTAAAAACTTATATTAGTACACTTCTACAACTCAACTCTTAATCCTATCTGAAATGCAAGGAGACAAATGTCATGATATTCCGAGAAATATATCATTAGACCGAAATAAAACACAATTCATTATAGTTCATTTAATTTATAAATAATCGTTCTGTTGATGTCGATTATAATCTATTAAAGCTATGTGTTTGTGTTCCTTGGTCAACGTTACACAATAGACTGTCTATTAGATACAAACAACTCGGTATGATAATTACATCGATCAACAAATTGTTGATTGAAGGATAATTAGCACAATGAATTCAATTGATATTTAAGAGGCAGTTTTGTAGAGAAGTACTTATTTGATACTCTGAGTATTATTTCTGTACGTTAACTATCAATATTCTATATTGTTAATTGGTTTGTCGAGGCTAGTTCCGCTATAGTTTTTCAGTTTCATACTCACACACACGCATAGGAAACACGCATACGTATAATTAAAAAAATATTTTGTGTTTTTTAAATAATTTAGTCTCAATATTGACTAATATCATTTAGTATCATTATTGAACAAAGGAAGTAGACAGTCAAACCCAACAAAAGTTATCTATACATGGGGCTGTTGTATACACTTATATAGATACATCCCATTAAAAAAAAAATATGTTCAATTGGGTCCCGCCTGCTTGTCACTTTTAAAAATAAAAATGTGCTTGTTTCTTACACTTCAGTTGAGCAGTCGGGTTGTTTAGATTGTTTAAATTAGTTTTTTTCAAACTAAGCTGAGTTACTTAAATGTACTGTAGCATTTTAACAGTCGGTTGTAGACAGCAGCGATTATTTTGCTGCGAGTAAGTAAAGCCACAGTAAATGTAAATAGAGCTAGGTACGTGTGTGTGTGCGCGTTGAAATGCTAAATAAAACATTTACTGAAAGACTATAGAGAGACAGCCTTTCAAAGTTTCAACATAAATACAGATAGGTAGGTACCTAATAAAACATTCATTAATATCCTAAATTAAAATAAAATTCACAAATGTTCATATAATTCTCTTAGTTTAAATGAATTTGACTTATTTACATAAACATGGGTGCTGCCTGAACAGTTGTATCCTTTTTATGAGAGAAATCATCGATAGACTTATCGGTATCTTATTTATGTTGATGATGCGTGAATGAAAGAAACCGGCCAAGTGCGAGTCGTGCTTACACATTAAGGGTTCCGTAGCATTTAAAAATAAATTAAGAGAAACATGTCAGTTGTATTAGTCATTAGCCTATACGTTCCTAATTACTATTTATACCCGACTGCGCAACGCAAAGGAGGATTATGTGTTTATTTTGGAAAAGAAAAACAGACACTGCGAAAATGACAAGTGTGGTAGGTGCGTAAAGATATTGCGGTTCATGAGATACAGCTCCGCTTACTGATAGACTGGGGCTGAGTAATAGAGTGTAGTTAATTACCCTATTGCCTATGTGTGGAGAACGTTTACTTCCAGTATGAAGCACGAACCGTCACGTTATCGCTAACTTGCATAATTATCCTAGATCCATCCTAATGTTAATTCGTTGGGTTTGAATTTCATAGATTTTCGTCAGATTTTTCAATAAACTGTGCAATAAACAATACAAATAAACTTAATACAACGGGTAACTATTTGAGACTAGGGTTTCACATACAAGCCGGCTGCGGGAAGCAGCACGGTACATAAATACACTAACTTACAAATAACACGATACAAAAATATATAAGTCGTTTATATTTTATATCTTAATGATAAGTAAGTACATATATTATATTCATATTTAATTATCATTAGGGTACTTCCTCATAAAGGGTAATATACGAGCAAATATCAATACTAGATTCAGTACCACCTGGATACACAGGAAATCTATTTTGCAGATGGGGTGGAATTGTTATGTCCTTGTACGGTAGACCGAGGCGAATCGGATCTAAATAAGAAATCCGTCATTTTAAATATTGTGTTTTAGCGCATTGTCTTACGTCCGGGAGATTTGGGATGAGTAGGACATCCCAAATCTCCCAATGGAAGCATTATTATCCCACTGGCACATCACTGTTTTATTATTGGCGGTCGGCTAAGGTGTTGTCTTGTTGTTAGATTTTCCGAAAAATACATTGAATTCAATACTAAGAAAATATGAATAATGTAAGTTTTCAAATGTTTATTTCATGACTAAATCGTCAAAGATCACTATTATGCTAATAAAAATACCATAAGTAACAGTAACAACAATTTAGTATTTTTTTCCATTCTCAAAAATTAAGTGATCCGATTTGCCTTAGTCTATCTTAGCTGCTTTCGTTTTACGTTATTATACCTACGGTATTCTCCTACAATCTCTTAGAACTATGTACTAGATAATTGCACTTTGGGCACATTTTTAAACGGCACCTGAATCGAAGGCACCTCATGTGGATTAGCTTTATAGGTGCCATTTAAGCATGTCGTCAATGTGGAATACGATAATTTACATCACTGCTGTTTAATTCTTCGGTCAACTCGCAGTTGCTAAGAGTCATCACTAATTGTTAATTTGTTATAAATAGATATGTGGTTGACATCCAGTTACTAAGTTTAAAGGTACTCCGACATAGAATCTTAATGATACATACTCCTACGCTAGCACTTATAATGACAGCCGAAGGGCCAAATCAAATAGAACTGTCTGTCTTTGGTCATGAAAATGCTTGAAACACGCCACTTTGACTCGTAGACGGACACATGACATGTTGAAAACAGCACCATGATTACTAAACACACAGCACCGCGGCGAACATCTCACTGAGTTGCAGCACTGCTCTGCTGCTGGATATTGCTCAATCCAATCGAGATCAGTTAATTTTCGACAAAGACGAAATTGATTCGCTGCGGTTTGTGGTGACGTTGGGTCTACATATGCGTCAGTGTGTGTGGCGGTGCGCTCGTGCGGGAGGGTCAGTCGAGCGTGCGCACGGAGTGCTCGAGGTCAGAGGGCGCGCGCGCGGAGTGCTCGAGGTCGGAGGGCGCGCGCGCGGAGTGCTCGAGGGCGGAGGGCGCGCGAGCGAACTGCTCGAAACCGGAGGGCGCGCGCAGCGGCCGCAGCTCGGCGCCCGAGCTATCGCTCAGCACCAGCGTCTCCTGCGGGCAGCACGACGTCTTCATCGACATGGACTCCGTCGATGTCTTGTGGCTCTGTTGGGGATAAATACAACCTATTTAATTGCGCCAAACAGGTTATCATAGTGCGTACAGCTAAGGAGTGTAATTCTCTGCCGGAGTCTGTGTTTGTGTAAGTATAACTTTGGGTCAAGAGTGAATAGGTTACTTCTAGGAAAGCGTGCTCCATCTTCGACCACATCATCGCTTACCATCAGGGGAGATGTTGGTCAAACGCGAGCTCATCAACAATAAAATAAACAGGGTTGCCCTGTTACCGTTCGAAAGTATCATACAATGATGTGTATAAGCAGCATGCCTCTAGTATTGAGCCTAAATTATCTGTTTAGGTCGTATGGTACTTTGCCCCAAAGTGACATAGCAAAAAAAACAAAGATCAACGAAGTGACAAGCATCTAACAAGACTGACACTGATATACTAGAAATACTTTCCATAGATATAAAACAACCGGTAAAACTAGTCAGCATGGAACTTGTGTATGTATTCATAGTTTCGAGTTTCCGAGATATTTCGGCTCTGTTGCAAGCGCCATGATCACGGATCCATATATATCGAACCCATTGCAGGGCCATTAAAAGAGGAAACAGCGCGCTTACTAAACTTACCCGTTTGAAGCAATGTGCAATGGAGTGGCAGAGCGTGGTGAGCGAGAGGTGGCGGCGCTGGCGCATGAGCACGTACAGGATGGGGTTCAGCACGTAGTTGAGCAGCATCAGCAGGTCCGACAGCGTGGACAGCGCGTTGAGCCACGGCCAGCGGCCCCCCCGCGCCAGGAACAGCGCCGACGTCGCCTGCGGACCAGGCCATCATCAACTATTCATAGGTACTGTAATAATGAGCGGTTGCTACTAATTTCCTACTTAAATGACTATTTATAAACCCGGGCACACAAAAAGGCAGATCCTGCCTGCATTTTTAAATGACCGCAATTAATCCAATAGATGAACCTACAATTACCACATTTTAACAACTTGTCTACAAAATGTATAAATACATACAAACTTCCATATTTATTAGCATTAAGATTAGGTTATTAATTTCATAGCTTGCTGTGTAAACTCAAATTGTATTTTTTTGGTTTATTCTAAACCGAAATTATTTTGTTTTGTACCTACGCAATGAATTTCAAAACATACCGATCTAACTGTTTTATTTTAAGACCTTACACATATTATTTGATGTTTTTACAATATTTTAAAATTAAAATTCTATTCTAACTATATTCTATTCTGCACGATATCTATATTTTTTATTGAAAGGTGCAGCAAACATTTACAACAGCAGTATATTTTAGAATGAATTACCCTCAGCTCTGCTCCCAGATATTATCTATACTAATATTATAAAACGATAAAGTTTGTTTGTTTGTTTGAGCGCGCTAATCTTCGATATTACTTGGTTGGATTTGGATGAAATTCGGTATGGAGGTAGCTTGTAGCTTGACGAACCTTCCTCTAGGCTACTTTTTACTCGAGCGCAAAAAAAGGAGGATGATGTTTTTATCGTGATAAAGTCCAGGGGAGCGAAGCCAGTCGGGCTTCGCTTTTGCTATCCATACTAATTTTATGTTTGTTTTTTTTTTTTCGCGTTAATCTGTCCGAAAGTCCTGTGTAGATTTGGATAAAATTTGGTATGGAATTGGTTTGAAGCTTGAGGATGGTTATAGGCAACTTTTTAACCTACTGAAAAAGAAGGAGGGTTATGTTTTCATCGTGATTAATTCCACGGGAGCGTAGTCCTACGACTGCTAGTATATGGCAATATTAATCGCTATACAATTACAAGGACATGCAACAAGAATAGCTGAATTAATTACATTTGAAATAAAATATGTATAAAACCAAAACATGGACATTATTATTTTAACAAAGAGCTGTGAATGGAACTTTTAACTCTTCTTATAGGATTATTGAGGATGTCAATATTTTCAGTGATAGAATCTTGATAGAACAACTATAGACTTAGACACAGCCATACATGAAAGTTTATCTCGTAACATGTAATAAAAATGTTGATACCTTATTTTTATGTTTCCGTAGCAAAAAAAGAGTTCTCTTAGTTTTGCCAGCAATCGTGTAGCTCAACTCGTAATAAAATAATAAATAAAATGAGAAAATGGGTTTATTTGTTTGTCATTCTTTCGCATAAAAACGGATTGATGAGATATTTATTGGTGTGGATTTTTTTCTGTGGATATTGAACAGTTGAAGGGCTGTCTAGGTGACAGTGCCATGGGCATTTGGGCGAAAATAAGTCTTTTACGCGAATGAAGCCGCGGGTAGAAGCTAACCTAATATAAAAAGCAAATTTTATTTGTAACTTTGTATGTACGGGGTAATCTCCGTTACTAATGATCCTATTCTAAATATTTTGTAATTGGTAGTAAAGTGCATTATTTGTGAGTGCTACAGGATATAAATCATTTGGAAATCTACGCGAACAAGTCGCGAGCAAAGTACTAGTGTCACTAGTGTCACACATAATTCCATAGAGAATTACTTAAATATAGGTAGGTAAGTTAATTTACAAATTGGAATCAGGCAGTTCTTTTCGGAAAACCATACCAAACTAATAATTCAGAAAAAGTATCTAGTGTTCATTGCGTGAAGAACCATTTGTTACTTCTTGCTTACAGTATGAAGACTTCCTGAGAGATCGGTCCATTCGAGTGGTCATTGATGGCTGCTCATGCAGGGACCCCGGCATTAATTGCCAATTGGCCACCAATTGGCAATTAATGCCGGGGTCCCTCAGGGGTCTGTTCTCTCAGCAACTTTATTCTTGCTGCACATTAATGATCTGCTTATGCCCGGTACCTTTGGGTATGCAGACGACAGCACAGTTGCTGAGAGATATGTGTCCAGCGCGCGAGCTGGTGGGTCACAGATGCAGTCTCTCCGTGAGGACATGGTTGAGCGCTTGAACTTGTCCTTGAAGGCTGTCTCCGAATGGGGCGATGCCAACTTGGTCAAGTTTAATGCAGCTAAGACCCAGGCGTGTCTCTTCTCCGCAAAAAGGAGTCAATTCAAACCGGCTCCTATTTTCCGAGGTGTAACCGTGCCGATAACCGATCGTATCGAGCTTCTGGGGGTAACACTAACTTCTACCCTCAATTTTGGCCCGTTCATCGAGGCTAAGGCTCAACTAGCATCAAAAAAGTTGGGAATCCTAGCAAAGGTGAGACGGTACTTCACACCCGAACAGCTGCTCAATCTCTATTGTGTATGGAGTACTGCTCTCATCTTTCCATCCATCCATCCATCGTTACATGGTGGACATCCCACCTATACGCACTAAACGTTTTGGGAATACTTTCATTGTGCGTACGGCTAAGGAGTGGAATTCCCTGCCGGAGTCTGTGTTTCCCGATAGCTATAACCTAGGGGTCTTTAAGTCAAGAGTGAATAGGTTACTTTTAGGTAAGCGTGCTCCATCTTCGACCACATCATCACTTACCATCAGGTGAGACGGTGGTCAAACGCAAGACTATAATAAAAAAAAAATGAACATAATTTACCAACTTTTTACTTGTTAATTTGTAACTTTACGATTATAGTTAATTTGCTGTTTCTGTCATGGTTTTCCGGACGAGTTACTACGGAAGTCTATGCGTGTTAGGTGCAAAACGTTCTCGGCTTTTTGCGAGACTGACATGATACATAGAAAGTTCTAAGAACAGCTATAATTGAGTGCGGATCCCGACACGACATCAATGAAGGCAATCGGAGTAATTGATCAATTATGAGCTCCCAGCAAGCAAACCCCCACATTTACACCCACTGGCTGTATCCACGGAACGTCGCAGCACTTTTAATAACACTTATATTTTTTAATTAGATAGGTGTCCACATATCGAATGATTATAAAACTGCACTGTAGCAATTTACTCATTTTATAATTAAGGATAGTTCAATTTCAAAATCAATAGTGAATAAACTTAGACGGTATGGACCATAGTAATTGTACTATAGGTCCCTAGATGGGATTGGCGTCGAAATAGATCGCGCTATCGGCTATGGTTTTGTTACTGGCATTTGGTTAAATATAATAATAATAATATTCCACAACTTTTACACAACGCCATCTAGTCCCAAACTAAGCAGAGCTTGTGCTATGAGTACTAGACAACTGATAAACATACATATATATTTCTAAATACATACATATTATAGATACATTACACCCAGACAATGATCGTGCTCATGACACAACTAGTTGTCCTGGGTGGGAAGCGAACCCACGACCTTGCGCATAGCAGTCAGTGCCACTGACTAGACCAAGGCTGGCCAATAGATTTTCCAGGTGAGCAAAATTTTTTAGACTGTGGCAGCGCTGGGCCACCGGTACTCCCATATTCATAAGGTATACATAAAAAACAAATGTCCCCATCAGAAAACGGATTTTTCTTTTTAGCCAAGAGTAAAGATATTTCATACGATGTTTTGACCATAGCTTCCAAATTGTCATGTTGTTTTACAAAAATATTTTGCTGTGAAAATAGCTCTTTCTTCTTTTCAACCGACGACAATTTTTTTTTTTTATGTATGATCATCGATTACTCGAAGACGGCTGAACCGATTTAGAAAATTCTTTTTTGATTGAAAGGGTATACTTCGAAATTGGTCGCATTTTCAAAAACGTCAGGATTTGATGATGGTATCCTGGAGAAATCGAGGGAACTCTTCAAATATTATAGGCACACCTATGACGTTTTGGATATTTATTATAGTAACTTGTGCAGTTGCTCTCAAAAAGTACCATTTGAGGACGTGGAACTGATGATGAAGCCCACAGATGGCCGCCGAAACTACTCAATAATAAGTATTGAGTGGATTGCGATTCGATTACTTAAATATGGATGTTAAGCACTTTATGTCTGCTCGTCACAATACATATGGTGATGTAGAGCTGATGGTGAAGTACCAGGAGAACTCCTCAACAATTAACGGCCCAGCATTGGGAAAAGCAATATTTTGTAAAAGGTTATAAGTAGTTGACATTTAGGCTCTTGTAACTAGGTAAATTAAAAATCGACCAACTAAAAAGAGTGAAATAAAAACTTTTTACCAAAAAATTAAACCGACTCCCAAAAAACACTGCAAAGTGAAAAATAACTTTAATTTCGGTGTCTTTAGTTTTGTATTTTCGTTTTTGGCACCGACTTCCGAAATTCGGGGGAAAGTCGGTTTAATTTTTTGGTAAAAAGTTTTTCTTTATAAAATCTGTCCTTAAAGCTGACCCCACTGGATACGCTTTTTCGAATTTCATTTGGTTTTGTTTTAAATTATATTTTTTAGCAACAGCTACTGTTGCTGAGCGAATGAGACACAACGGTTTGCGGGCTTTGCTCTCAGTAAAACGGTATTTTCCCATTCATCGTGAAACCTCCGAGAATTATCCTTTATTTTTGATGATTTTTTATTTTGATTTGCTGAGGGCCACACTAAAACAATAGATTTTATTTGTGAACTACAGTTTACGATTTCAATATGGAATAAGGTAAGTAAAATAAAATAATTGATTTGGACAGGCACAAGACGACAATATCAATAAAACTTGACTAAATACCTACTTACCTACAGTTATAAGATAACATAACGCACAATAAACAAACAAAAACCAAAAATAGTAGGTAGATATCTAAATCAAAATGCAGAAAAGATGCAAAGTTATTATAGAATCTTTTCTAATTTTCAAAACAAATTGTCACCAAACTGATTTTATTATTTTAGTACCTAATCCAATGCACCCCAACATTCAAGTAAAATTGGTACGTAGAAGTAGCGACAACACCCGAACGACACGGATCGGATCTTTCGTTTTAACCGAACAATCGGGTGGAGGCGGCGACTCAGCGCGCCCCGGCTTGCCGCTGGCGGGCAAATTCAAATACCTTGGCGGGCCACTTCGTGGCCCGCGTGCCTGGGTTTGGCCGCCCTTGGACTAGACCAACAGGCCTGTCGAATTTAGTTAGGTCGGGTCGGTTAAAAGGTTAGGGTCTTTGCTATCGAAATAAATTGAGAGTTCCCTCCTAGATCAATACGCAACGTAGTTATATTTCAAACTCAACCATATCAGTATATACACAGAGTCCAACCCCCTTTTAAGCACTGGACATCAATCCCTGTGTTCGGTGCCTAACACTGGTCCTTCAAGCCGGACAAATGGAACTTTGTCATCTACATCTTCTATTCCTATGAGAGTAAAGTCAAGACAAAGTCAAAGCTTTAATTAATTATATATTATGCACTTATCTATTCATTACGTATTCGTCTGGAATATAATAGTCCAATGTACGAAGCACTATATGCGGACATCGATGTAGACTCATTTGAATAAAATTCTAGTTGTATTCGATTGCCATTTTGGAAACAATGAAATATTTTCGCCAATGTTCGGTACGCGCGTGGCATGCTGATGACGACGTCGACTCAGTGATCAACAACGAATAGTGTAAAGCCGGGGCGTGACTGTCACTACTTGACATATCGCATTGATATCGTCGCTATTGGATGGCTGTCGTACCACATTAATTAGCGCAGCAGTTCGTCGACGATCGTGAACTTTGTGCTCAGTGCAAGACTTCGCTTTACGTCCATTAAGGAACAGGCGCGGGTCGACTTCGCATCGTGTTCCACGCGCGCCTCATCAAAAGCGAAAGGGCCTGGTAGGGTCCTTGGCTGGCAGGGTTGCATGAATGTTCTGGCACACAAGGGCAACTGAAGAAATAGGGCGATTTATTAGTCAATGGAAGTCTGACACTCCGTTTCGCTTCTCCTAGAGTAGCAGGAGTTACCTATTTGTTGATTTTCCGTCTGAAAAAATAGGACTTCCTTCGCCCCCTACATTATCTGCTGTAGCCTCAGTGACACAATAAACGGATTCCATCGCTTATTTGATCCTCTTTTACAATATTCCTCTTCTTATATTTCATATACCTATGATGACCTACATGTATATGACCATAAATAGTTGTTCATTAGTCTCGCTAAATGTTAAGAATAGCTGCATCGATTTCATTAATTATTTTTGTACTATCTCTACCGACTCTACTCTCATACAGCGACAATTTAAAAGTTCTAAAAGATAACGTCTGTCGGGTAGTCTTTATATAAAAATTTACTCTTTCTCTTAAAATCTCAAGTTATTGGGTGGTCTGCTTACGCAGTAATAATAATAATAATAATAATATTCCACAACTTTCACACAACGCCATCTAGTCCCAAACTAAGCTGAGCTTGTGGTATGAGTACTAGACAACTGATAAACATACATATATATTTCTAAATACATACATATTATAGATAAATTACACCCAGACAAAGAACAAATGATCGTGCTCATCACACAAACATTTGTCCTAGGTGGGAATCGAACCCACGACCTTGCGCATAGCAGTCAGGGCCACTGACCACTATACCAACGGGCCTGTCAAAGGCAGTAGATTGCTCATTTGATTATTTTTCTACATACTTTATTCTTGTGCATACTCGCGAGAAGAATACTAACGTTGTGATTTTAATTAATGATTAAATCGTGGGAGAAACCTGAAAATACATCCTTGTGGTAAAGAATAGCATAGAGAAGGTGTACAGTTTTGTGCAGAATGAGGAACACCTACGCCATTCCCTGATTTATATTCGGATAAAAGTATACTTTATTCAAGTTATTCTATATTCCGCGTGACTGCTCCATTAGCCGCACGTGAATAGATATTTTGCAGTACAACAAATCCTTATGCGCCGCATGCACCGAACGCATACACATAAATAGCGCGACTTTGCTTACAATACTCAATTCAGGAGCTCCTACAGAATATTGATGCGCCAATGACAGATCGGAGCTAATAATACTGTTCGATCATTTATTTGTTTATGCTGGCAAACGGAATGTGAATATGGATTTCTTTGTTAGCATATAAATTATGATTTCTGTTTGTTTAAAAAAACCACTTTCACATAAAAACAAAAATAAACTTAGGCGTCGAGTTCTGCTCTACATCGCTGTCGTCTGGAAACACCCAGAAGACGGGCAGTATTGCTAATGCTTATTCTTCGGGCCAAGATAGATGTTGCCCTGTGTTCACGCAAGAAATCAATCAGCCTTTCACATTGTTTGCTGTATACTTGATGTTATAGCAGGGCTATGAACATTGATTTTTAACCGACGACAAAAAAAGGAGGAGGTTATAATTCGACGCGTATATTTTTCTTTTTTTTTATGTATGACACTCGAAGACGGCTAAACTGATTTGGAAAATTCTTTTTTTTGTTCGAATGGGTATACTTCGAAATTGGTCCCATTGTCACCAAGTCAGGATCTGATGATGGGATCCTGGAGAAATCGAGGGAACTCTTTAAATATTATAGGCACACCTATGGCGTTTTGGGTATTTCTTATAGTAACTTGTGCAGTTGCTCTCAAAAAGTACCATTTGGGGAAGTGGAACTGATGATGAAGACCACAGATGGCCGCCGAAACTACACAATAATAAGTATTTCGTGGATTGCGATTCAATTACTTGAATATGGATATTAAGCACTTTATGCTCGTCACAATGCATATGGTGATGTAGAGCTGATGGTGAAGTACCAGGAGAACTCCTCAACAATTAACGGCCCAGCATTGGGAAAAGCAATATTTTGTAAAAGGTTATAAGTAGTTGACATCTAGGCTCTTGTAACTAAGTAAATTAAAAATCAACCAACTAAAAACAGTGAAATAAAAACTTTTTAACAAAAAATTAAACGGACTCCCAAAAAACACTGCAAAGTAAAAAATAACTTTAATTTCGGAAGTCGGTGCCAAAAACGAAAAAACAAAACGAAAGACTACCGAAATTAAAGTTATTTTTCACTTTGCAGTGTTTTTTGGGAGTCGGTTTTAAGTAGTACAACTGTATTTTGAAGTTTATAACAACAACATAAACAGCAAGTGAAAATATCGGTGATGACAGTGAGTGCCTCGTCAGGCACTCACTGTCTGTTACTGATGCAAACACTGGCGCGTCGTCACGCGCCAGTGTTTGCATCAGTAACAGACAAGCACAACATTTGCTTTAGTGATCAGGAAGAAGCCTTGAAATTCTCGGCACATGCACACAACAATGTTTGATTGTTTTAAACTATTATGAAGTTTATTTCGAACGTATCCAACTAAACAAAGCGCTCATTATTTCCTGTGCCTGTTATGAAAACGTTCGCGTGCCAAATAAGAATCGTACAAAGTTGCAGATAAAATTTAATGCTCCTTTGACGAGCTGAGTCACGAGGATTCTCATCTCGCTGTAGGAGCCCCAAGGTCGCGTGGAGCTGTTGGCTTGCGTTCTATAGTAGTACCGTGAGCACACACCTTGAATATAAATGGTACGTCAAGCACTGCGGCCGCCGATACTGACGTCAATACGTGGCTGGAGTGCCAAATCACATAGAAGACAATCACAAAATGTTCTTAATTGTAGCTGTCTCGCTATGCCTATTCTAATGTCAGTAATGAGCCAAAGTAGAATGCTAAGTTCCTTCAATGCAGCAATTTTCACAGCACGAGGCGATGAAGGACAGTGCCCTTATCACCCAACCGTTTCTCCAGAGGACAAAGACCTTTGCCAAAATTGGCAGCAGGTGCCTTGGACTATGTATTTCCGGGTGATGCACTGATTACTAATCTGTTTCTTCGCCATATAATGATGAAGATGCATTCTGTTTTTTGTAGACTTTGTAGAACTTTTAAGCCTGGTAACGTGTTAGAGAATAAGTGACGGGGTAACAGTGGCCTCTAGATCATACCCCCTATGATGGCATGAAAAGCTCTGGAGTAGAGAAGTAGCTTAGGGTTTCCCACCCACTTAAAGTCTGATGATGGTAACGGGAATCTGCTGCATGCAGAGACCAATCGCAGCCGCTTGGCTGAGAGGGAGAATTATTTTCTTTTGGAAAAGAGAATTCACATCACTAGCAATCTTGTTAACCGCTCCAACTAAGCTAAATATGCTTGTGTCTGGAATGGGTAAGCGGCAAAAGTGTAACGGGTAGATAGATAGATAGATACAATATACTTTATTGTACACCAATAATTATTAAAACACAAATAACAGTATTGCAAAAAAATTGGTTACAATGGCGGTCTTATTGAGAGCGATATCATTCAGACAACCTTCTACACGAATACGCGTGGTTCGAACGAGGTTATTGTCGCTTTGTGATGATGATGGCAAAAGGTTACTCACCATCTGAGGCATCCAGCAGATCATGAAGAGCACGGAGAGCGTGGCCATGAGGCGGCTGAAGGCGACCTCCTCGGCGGTGGCCGCGTTGTGGTGCGCGAACGCGGGCCCGGCGCGCGCGCGCTGGCGGCAGCTGGACTTGCTGACGCGCCGCACCACCGGCGCCGAGCCCCGCGGCGCGCTGATGGCGTACAGCGCGCGGATCACCGCCAGGTTGCAGTACACCAGGACTATGCATAGCAGAGTGCCTGGTAACAACAAACTAACATTGAAAACAAATGTATTTTGACCCAGGTTAGAGCACACAAACGTCAGCGTCTGTTAAGGCTGCTCTCTCGAAAAAAGCTTGAAAAAGGCATTCAGATGAAGCAACTTTTCGTCGGCAATTATAGAGAAATTACATCTGAAAAAAATTGTTAGTAATCTACATGATATGAACCGTAATTTGATTTAGCCACAATTTTTCTATCGGTATCACATAATAAGAAAAAAAAATGCCAAATCACCTCCAAATCATTGAGATGAAACCATTTTACTCCTTAATTTCTTATCAAAAGAGTATAAAAAAATATACTACTGCTTTGCAATACAAATGAAAATGATTTGGTTTTGTTACTTTTTACAAATATGTATTATTTTTATTACAATAAATTAAAAATGCGTCCAATTAAAGACTGCGTTTACATCACCCCCGCACTCGTCCACAAATTCAGTGCGGGGCGCATCGTGTTGCTAGGTGGACCTACGTCGCGTTGCGAGAGCTCAAGTACTACGAAATAATATCGTAAAATATTACTGCAAAAATTAATTTTGTAAATAGTGGAATAACTTTTTAACCGACTTTAGAAAAAGGAGGAGGTTCTCAATTCGTCTTGAACTTTTTTTATGATGTTACTTTATTACTCGCAGATGGCTGGACCGATTTGGAAAATTCTTTTTTTGTTTGAAAGAGTATACATTCTAGTTAGTTCCATTGTCGTCACCTTTGGATCTGATAATGGAATCATGGAGAAAACGAGGGAACTCTTCAAATATTATAGGCATACCTATAGCGTTTTGCGTATTTCTTATAGTACCTTGTTTAGTTTCTCTTGAAAAGCACCATTTGAGGAAGTAGAACTGATGACGAAGACCCCAGATGGCCATCGAAACTACTCAATAATAAGTATTTCGTTGATTGCGATTAGGTTACTTGAATATAGATGTTAAGCACTTTATGCTCGTCACAATGCATATGGTGAAGTAGAGCTGATAGTGATGTACCAGGAGAACTCCTCAAAAATTAACGGCTCTGCACCGGGAAAAGCAATATTTTGTAAAAAGTGATAAGTAGTTGACATTTTGGCTTTTGTAACTAGATAAATTACAAACTGACCCACTAAAAAGCGTGAAATAAAACGCATTATCAAAAAATAGAACCGACTTTCGATTCGTCAAAAAGTTTTATTTCTGATTCTTGTTTATAAGTTAGAGTATTCTATGTATCTATAAGTAGTGTTAGTGTTATAAACTCATAGTATTTTACAGTTTTAGTAGTGTTTGAATTTAGTTTGTAAAACATGGGAATAAGCAGAAACGAATGAAGAGAGGTCTAAAAAATATTATAAACAAAAGGGTATATATACATTTATTATCAAGGTAAGTTTAAAGTTTTATCTACATATTTCATTATAAACTATTGCTTTACTTACCTCGCATAAAAGTAGATAGCACAGAGTAAACGGACAGAGGGTAAGCTTCATACAACTGCGCTATGATAGGTACACTACTACAAGCAAGGCGCGTGTGTGCGCTTCGTCTGAGCGAGGCCTGGCTTGAGCCGATATGCATCGGTTTCTCTTCGTACGGACGAAGCCGCCAGTTGAGATAGAGAGACAGAGTTAAGATAATGTACAAGAGAAAGAAGAAAACGACAAAGAGAAGGAATTAGAACTAAGGAAAGAAAAATAGATTGATGAGAAAAATGAAGAAAACGAGAACGAAGAAGGACGAAAAGAAAACATAGAACAAGATTTTATATGGCTATCAAAATTTCTAAAAATAAATATATGTGAACACGGAGAAATAAATGAGGATGAAGAAGTTCAACCAACCAAAATAATAAAAATACTTGGTGAAAGAAAGTTAAATTTCAGTGAATTTTAGTTATAATCTATTTGTTTATAAAAATGTAACAAATAATATGACATACACTAGTAATAATTATACTACCTATCTACCTTACTCTAAGTTCCTACCTACATACCTACCCTACCTACCTACCCTACCTACCTACCTACCTACCATTTTTCTCTTAATAGAAACCTTCCTCAGACTATAACGAATATTCGAACAAAAAATCCGGATTGGTCCAGCCGTTCCTGAGTTTTGCGCTTAGCAACACATTTAGCCATTAATTTTTATTTATATATAATTTAGTTAAAAAGATACATCAAGTTATTTACCTCATGTTTCGAGCCAGGCTGATCTATAATAGAGGTATAGTTTCTACAGTACATACTCAAAGTGCATCTATATCAATAGATAATAAATAAAAACAAAATTTGACCACTTTTGATGCGGTACAAATAAAAATGAATTTAACTTTCACGATGACTTGACCTTCTGTGATTTCGATACTCTGTGCCGAGACTAGGCGAAGCGACGACGCATGCCGGCGGCGGCGCAGGCGCGGGCCGAGCGCGCCTCTCTTTTCTGTTGCATGCGGGTAGCGGAGAGCTGCGCGGAGTGGCGCGCGGAGAGGGGTCGTTAGCTCCGCCCAAATGGTCAAGGTTATTGGCATGAATACAAGCCTTAAGCCTTTTTCCAATATTCCGGCTTCCAATCTAACCGGATCCTTTTGTATAATAATGAAATAATGATATTTATTTTGCAAATAGATTATAAATAACACTTTTACATGTATTTTATTTTTGTAAATAACTAGCATCTTTAACATAAGTTGTTCTTAACAACTTAACAAGGGTGCTAGTGGTTCACATTGATTGAGTTTTTTTTTTTTATAAAAACATGGTGTATTGTGTGTAACATTTGCAAATAACTTATTGTATTGTAAATGTACCTCTACAGCCGGACACTGCCCCCTAAGATACCTACAGGTTTTGCCTAGTTTAGGGCCGGGGACAGGATTGCAACTATTGTGTGAAATAGTAATTTATTTTTAATTCTATTTAATTCAAAATTTGTAAACAGTGCAATGTACATCAACGTGTATTTTTCTTGTGATAAATAAATTTTCCTATCTTATCTTAATGTGAATACGACGAGGCCGGTGTTTCCTAACTGACTACCCTAGCTGAGAAGAAACAAGGAAACAAACTCAGAGGACAACGTCTCTTTTGAAATCCCTAAAATCTGTAGTAATGAAATCATATGAGATCCATGTAGGTTTAAGTCTGTGGTGCTCTTGTGAAGATTGAAGCACAGATTTAAGCAGGCCCGTCCAAATAGTGCAAGCATTGGTAAGTTTCGCGTAGAACTTTAAGAAGCTCAAACAACTGAGTAGTAATGTTTTACCTGGAGCGAATGCCTATGTGAGTACCACAACCAAGACGAGTGTCACATTTTCTAGCTTCTGACTACTCGTGACGAATGTCAAACATGTGCAAACGGCAGCAGGAGCCATCGGCTAAACGTTCTGTCTGAGTAGGGTTGCCATCCGTCCGGGTTTTTCCGGATTTGTCTTAGTTTGGAGAGCGTCCGGGGGCGTCCGGGGGGATTTTCCCAATAAGCGTCCAGGTAAAACCCGGACCCACATTGGGCTTACGGATACCAAAAAGCACGATCTCTATTATTATTTTCCTATGGTATTTCATCTCATTGTTTATGTTACGTTGATTAAATGAAAAGGAAGAGACTGTTATTAAAAAAGTTCTAAAGCTCTACAATGTTATCACTTTATCAGTAAATAAAAACCAAACAAACATAATTAAACATCGTTGTTTTTAGTTTCAAGTTCAAAAATGTATTTTTCTACAGTGTCCGGGGAAAAACTATGATTTTACCCAAATGTCCGGGGTTTATAAGTCTTTGTCTGGGGCCGGCAAATTTAGTGATGGCAACCCTATGTCTGAGGCACGGAGGTACATCGACATGTAAAGCCCGTTCACAGGCCGACTTCGGCGAACGTTAAATAGCCACGAGCTCCTCCAAATTAAGGCAAACAATAAATATAAAAAATAAAATAACAAAAGCCTAGTGGCTTCTGTCGGACTTGTGATCGAGAGATCGCGGGTTCGAACCCCAGCCATTACACTATTGACTTAAACCCACTCCAGACACAAGCATATTTAGCTTAGTTGGAGGGGTTAACAAGATTGCTAGTAATGTAAATTCCACCCAAATTGCTAGTTTACTTTATTAAAAAAAAAAAACAAAAACAAATTATCATTTCAGCAAATGCAGACAGCTGCAAAGTACCTAACGCTGGTTTTCAACTGAACCTTATGTAGCAACAGTGCGTGAGGTTTTCAATGTTACAGAGTACCTAGATATTTGTATGGGTCAACCTCAGAACCAGATCTTCATTAATTATTGCTTACCAAAGTTAGTTAGCTAGACGAGCTGACTGAAAAAAATAAGTGTATTTGTTACCTAAAACACCTTGGCTAACCCTGCGAGCTATAAATGACGTGTAAAAGTGTTATTTATAACCAATTTACAAAATAAATATTTCATTTCATTTCATATACCTACTTGTCTGTGAAACAACGTAATATTGTAGATGTGCCTAGTGAAAACATTGTGAATACATACAATAAACGAATGGAGCCGTGCCTTATTTTATTAGTCCTAAATGTGCAATTGTGTGAATACACCCACGAGAGTGTCTGAGCCGTACCTAAGTACAGACGAGCTCTATTACTCATATCCCACCAAACTAATATTTTTATGATACACTCTTAATACAGGGTAACAATTATAATAAAAACTAGTGAATAAAGGAGACACGATTTAGGGACGATGGAACATAATAATAAAAAAACTTTTTACCAAAAAATTAAACCGACTCCCAAAAAACACTGCAAAGTGAAAAATAACTTTAATTTCGGTAGTCGGTGTCTTTAGTTTTGTATTTTCGTTTTTGGCACCGACTTCCGAAATTAAAGTTATTTTTCACTTTGCAGTGTTTTTTGGGAGTCGGTTTAATTTTTTGGTAAAAAGTTTTTATTTCACTCTTTTTAGTTGGTTGATTTTTAATTTACCTAGTTACAAGAGCCTAAATGTCAACTACTTATAAAATTTTACAAAATATTGCTTTTCCCAATGCTGGGCCGTTAATTTTTGAGGAGTTCTCCTGGTACTTCACCATCAGCTATACATCACCATATGCATTGTGACGAGGATAAAGTGCTTAATATCCATATTCAAGTAATCGAATCGCAATCCACGAAATACTTATTATTGAGTAGTTTCGGCAACCATCTGTGATCTTCATCATCAGTTCCACTTCCCGAAATGGTACTTTTTGAGAGCAACTGCACAAGTTACTATAAGAAATACCAAAAACGCCATAGGTGTGCCTATAATATTTGAAGAGTTTCCTCGATTTCTCCAGGATCCCATCATCAGATTCTGACTTGGTGACAGTGCCTACCCAAAGGTCCTTACTTTGGTATTGTTCGTCAAATTGTTGAGCTCCTTAAGTTCTAAGTTGAGCTACACGATAACTGACAAATGCTTGCACTGTCTGGACAGGTCCGCTCAAATTTGCGTGGTTATTTCCTCAAAAGAATACCACAGACATGAACCTACATGCTTCTCATATACAAATACAAATTGTCTGGACTTTAAAAGAGACTATGACCTCTGAGTTTGTTTCGGTGTTTCTTCTCAGAGTAGTCAGTTAGGAAATACCGGCCTCATCTAGCTAAACTTAACACGCAAAAAAACATGACGTGTAAAAGTGTTATTTATAACCAATTTACAAAATAAATATTTCATTTCATTTCAATGGTACCAATTTCGAAGTATACCCTATCAAACAAAAAAAGAATTTTCCAAATCGGTTCAGCCGTCTTCGAGTACTCGGTGATCATACATAAAAAAAAAAATGTATATACGCGTCGAATTGATAACCTCCTCTTTTGGTCGTCGGTTGAAAAACACGCAATTCTTACATTAACTATCCCTGATAGTTGTAACCTAGGATTCTCTAAGTTAGGAGTAAGTAGGTTACTTCTAAGCAAGCGTGCTTCATCTTCGACCGCATCATCGCTTAACATCAGGTAAGATGTGGCTCAAACACAAGCCCTTAGAATACAGAAAGAACTAAAAACCGCGTTCAACTGTAATTGCAAGCCGCGCCCTGTGTCCAAATACAAGACAAGCGTCCCCCGCTAGCCTCCCTTCCCACCCGCGTAATGTTGCTAGCTCACACATTATTTGTCCGTTTTAGGGGTAAATTCTTCTTTGCGGGAAAGTTCTACCGTGTTTACCGCGGCCCCGGAAATTTAGGGCAGCCGAAGGAACAGGGTGGGTTTTTAGTCAGTAGAAATCTGACACACCCTTCCGCTTGACCCAGAGCCGAAGAAGTCATTCGATGATTTTCCCACCCCAAAAAAAGGGGTAAATTCTTCAGCAGAGAGGCTAAAATTTTAGATAGTTACACTTCTGGACACATCTATTGGCCCACCTTAGAGTTTAGGTTTCGATGGCCCCTACCGAAATATGATTGCTAGATTGAACAAAAACTGTTGATGCAGTTTTAAACCTGATACATTTTACCATCTTTTTCGATCGTATAGTTTTAAATTTGAATTCAGAATACCATACGACATGGACCTACGCCTAACAAGTCGGATATGCGCCTTGTTAAAGGCAATTCATTTTTGAATAAAAAACATGTTTTATCAAATAAAGGTTTAATTTAATAACGCGTGTTGCCTCCATGGGCATCTACCACAGCTCTCATACGATTAGGCATAGAGTTTATCAACCGCTCTATGAAATTTTGAGGGATCATCTCCCATTCCTCTTCTATGGCAGTTTTCAACTCCTGCATCGTCTGGGCAACTGGCTGACGAGCCCTAACACGCCTTTTTAGCTCGTCCCACATGTGCTCAATGGGGTTCATGTCTGGGCTTCTGGCTGGCCAGTCCATAACTGTGATGTTCACATCCCGAAGATATTCCCTGACGATGCCGGCCGCATGGGCTGTTGCATTATCATGCATAAAAAGGAAATTTGGGCCCACATAGTCCGCGTATGGTATCACGTGAGGTTCTAAGCACTCACGAATGTATCTTTCAGCATTTAATGTTGGCAGCCGTGGTCCTGTAACAACCTCAAGTTGAGTTTTGCCGCTCGCGGATATACCGCCCCAGACAGTCCATGAGCCACCGCCATAAGCAACCCTCTCTTCAAAGCAGCATTGTGCGAAACGCTCTCCCTTACGCCGGTAGACCTTCTTCCTTCCATCATTGCCATGTAACACAATTTTAGACTCATCAGAAAAGAGTACACGGCTCCAATCTTGCTGTGTCCAATTTAAATGACTGCGTGCGAAATGAAGGCGCGCTGTTCGGTGGGCTCGCTTTAGTTTGGGCCCATTAGCTGGCTTGTGTGGTACCATATCGCGTTCTTTTAACCTTCTCCGAACAGTTCGAGCGCTCACAGATACTCCGTGGAAGTCGCGAAGTTGGTTTTGTATCTCAATGGAGGTAAGGTGACGATTTCTCAAGCTGGTCGTCACGATGAATCGATCCTGCCTTTCAGTTGTGACCCGAGATCGTGGCCTTCCTTGGCGACGAACAAAGCCGCCAGTCTCTAGGTACCTCCGATAAACATTTCGGACCGCAGATCGACTTAAATTAAGTTGAGCACTCACGTTTCTTTGGCTGTGTCCGGCCTGAATAAGTGCCACAGCTTGGGCGGCGACTTCAGGTGAAGTATCCATAGATTATTGATAGAACCTCACCTTAATGTTAAGAATAAGTAATGTTTGTTGCAAAAGCAAAGATATCAATCACTTTTTCAAGAATTAAATCCAAGTAAACCAATAAAACCAAGTTTTCTTAGTATTCGATTGTTTGATATCCACAAACAGGCTCCAAATTGTCTTTTGTTTCTTTAAATTCTGTGTTCGAAATTCAAAAAAAGACTATTGAATGAAATTGTGAATGTGCCAGGTTCAAAACTGCATAAAAACTTTTTGCTCGACCTAATATAAAATTTTAGCTAGGACCAAACGAAACTGAAAATACAAGGTGGGCCAATAGATGTGTCCAGAAGTGTATAATGTTACATAGAAACATAATTGTAAATTTGTTTCGTAATCTTAATAGGTACTATGTTAGTCACATAGTACCTATTATGAATGTTATGCAATTCTAACAATATCATATACATAATTACACTAGTACTCAAGCGGGGCTTCGCTCCCGTGGATTCTATCACGGTAAAAACATAACTCTCCTTTTTTGCAGTCGCGTAAAAAGTAGCCTATAACCTTCCTCAAGCTTCAAGCTACTTCCATACCAAATTTCATCCAAATCCACCCTGTACTTTCGAAGATTAGCGCGTTCAAGCAAACAAACAAACTTTTCCGCTTTATAATATTAGTATAGATATACAAGGTGTAACAGATTAAGCGCAATACCTCACATACCCCAATTAGAATATTAAATTATAAGTCTAAAACAATATCCGTAACTAAATATATTGAAACCAAACCTAGACATTTTTTTAATAAAATAGTTATCCTTACTAAACGCAAAACGTATGTGCGTCATAAAATATCCTTACGCAGACGCATACACTCATGCAATATTAGCGGCCGACACGCACACGAGCGCATTTTCTTGAATTAAGGATTGTATTAATTTGTCATGATACTTTGTTTCCATTTTAAGTTAAATGAAAGATTTTGCCGTCAAAATTTAACACCTATTTTTGACGTGACAACGTCTTATAATTCGATGAAACTGGCTGCAAGCATGGAAAATACATGACTCATGCGGTGTTACCTTTTTTTTTTTTTTTTTTTATTTTATTTAGAATAGGTTCGCGTTTGACCACCATCTCACCTGATGGTAAGTGATGATGTGGTCGAAGATGGAGCACGCTTACCTAAAAGTAACCTATTCACTCTTGACTTAAAGACTCCTAGGTTATAGCTATCGGGAAACACAGACTCCGGCAGGGAATTCCACTCCTTAGCCTTGATCTGAGTGAGGCGTTCCATCGCTCTGAGGCGTTCCAAAGCAAATAAAATTGGATCTACAAGTTGACATTTATTTATGACTCAACGAGTCAAGTACTAGGTTATCATAAAACAGTAAGAGATGACGTCACTGTGTAGGGATTCTTTGACATTTATGTATGACTCAACGAGTCAAGTACTAGGCTATCATAAAACGCTAAGAGATGACGTCACTGTGTAGGGATTCTTCCATTTTCATGAGAAGTGCAGTAATAGTGATGTAAAATTTAAATTTTATTTTGAAAAATGCAACCATTCCATCAGTATTTTCTTATAACGTTGTCACGTTCAACTATCGTCAGTAAACCGACTTTACAGACAACCGATTTTTTATGACGGAATTCGATTCTGAATCAACTACTTTCAGGAATTGCATTTATTCTGTTACACGTTGTATACGGGTCGCACTGATAACCTTTCTTTTTTCAAGTTGGTTAAAATATTTTTTGATTAAAGTAGTTTTTAATATACTACAAAGAATAAAAGCCCTCAGTAGGTAATAAAAAGAAGGGAAAGTCAAAACTCTTATATTGGAAACACTAACAAGATGGATGCATTATTCTCTTTGACAATTACAAACTAAACAATTTATTCAATAATTAAATAAAACGACAAGTGAATGCGCTAGTTACACGTGAAATGTGATCCCATCCTGTTTTTTGTTTTAGCCCCGCTGCATTTTTACAGGTAGAAACGACACAAGACGTCATAATATAAATAAATTGGACACGGGTAAAACACGTCACGCAAAATGACGTTCATAGTACAACTGATTGGCTGTGCGTCAAACTACTCCATTTAGGAGTACTTTGTGTTGCTTCAGTATTAGGCATGCTCACGGCTTCTAGTTCTTTCTGTATTCTAAGCGCAAGCCATTCAACAATAAAAAAACCAATGTAATCAAATATAGCTCTTAATTTTCGACTGTCTTTCTACTTGTCCAGGCTTATCTCTGAAACAACTGAATCGTTTAGTTGGACACTCACAGAATGATAAAGAGAGATTAAATCAGGATTTACGCGGTAAAATCACCCACACGAATGAAGACGCGGGGATTGTTAGTATACGTATATGAAATGTATAATTCAATATGCTAAAGAGCAATGGAGCACAGCATTCTGGGTGTAAGAGGATCAGACAGAACACGGAATACCACGCTGCGCTCCATCACAGGTATACCGCCGTAGGTAAGAAGGCTACCAGGCTCACATGGGATCGGGCTGGTCACGTACACCGCATGCTGGACAGTCGCTGGGCAAAGATATCCATGCAATGGGTGCCTGGAATGGACGACGCTGCCGATGCCGGCCCAGAAAAAGATGGCAAGATGACCTGGACGCGCACTACGTTGGTTGGTCTGAAGTGGCGCTCGAAAAGAGAACCTTGAAGGATTTGGGACCCCCTCCCAAATCCTTCAAGGCTTTGTCCAGCAGTGGGGCAAGAATGGGAAAATTAGTGAGTGACAAATGCAGCTGCTTCACCATTTTTAGAAAGTTATTAGTAACCTTTGAGCATGCTTCACTTCTATGAGTAACTGCATTCCATAAACAAGCTGCTTGATAATAATACTCTCTGAACATCAATACATATTATGTATGTATTGATATTATGTTTGAGAGTGGCGAACTATACTAGGCATGGTGCTAGAAAGTACCTATGTAATATTAATGTAATACTGCGCAACAGATAGCTGGCAAGGAGAAAAGTGTACATAATTGTCGAATATCAATAATTAAACAACAACAACAAAGCGATCATTAAACTCTCGGCGAATCAAAATAATGAAAATGTTAGTAACGGAAACCAAGTAGCATTTTTCTTTTTGAATGGCGTTTCACTGAGGATTACATACCATTTTATAGCTCCATATTATAGAAAAATATTATTTTATTGATCAAAGTGTTCCAACTTATATCAATAAAAGAATATTTTTAAATAAAAAAGCTCTTAAAGCTAAGTGTACTTGTAAAGTGCTGTTAGAACTGCACGCTTCTGTAGTGCATAAATATGAAATGTTTGCGCAGTACAGAATTGATAAACAGGCCGTCATATGTAATAAAAACAGCAACTCCTACCTACGACTAAGTTGCATTATAGGCACAATAACAGCATTCTAAAAACTGTTGCGGAGTTTTTACTGCCCTATTTTGAAATATTTTGTATGGGTGATAAACAATTTAATATCTATATCTAGCTAATCTTCCCTCATACAAAATGTACACAACCAAATTTATAAATTTAAGCGTCAATCTTAGAATACAGAAAGAACTAGAAGCCGTGAGCGCGCCTAATACTGAAGCAACAAAAACTACTCCTAAATGGAGTAGTATGACGCGCAGCCGATCAGTTGTACTATGAACGTCATATCGCGTGACGTGTTTTACCCGTGTCTAATGTATTTAAATTATGACGTCTTGTGTCGTTTCTACCTGTAAAAATGCAGCGGGGCTAAAAAAACCAGGATGGGATCTTTCACGTGTAACTGAAAAAAAAAAACTAGCGCATTCACTTATCGTTTTATTTAATTATTGAAATTGAATAAATTGTTTAGTTTGTAATTGTCAAAGAGGATAATGCATCCATCTTGTTAGTGTTTACAATATAAGAGTTTTGATTTTCCCTTATTTTTATTACCTACTGAGGACTTTTATTCTTTGTAGTATATTAATAACTACTTTAATCAAAAATATTTTAACCAACTTGAAAAAGAAAGGTTATCAGTGCGACCCGTATACAATCTGTAGCAAAATGAACGCAATTCCTGAAAGTAGTTGGTTCAGAATCGAATTCCGTCATAAAAAATAGGTGTTAAATTTTGACGGCAAAATCTTTCATTTAACTTAAAATAGAAACAAAGTATCATGACAAATTAATACAATCTTTAATTCAAGAAAATGTGCTCGTGTGCGTGTCGGCCGCTAATATTGCATGAGTGTATGCGTCTGCGTAAGGATATTTTATGACGCACATACGTTTTGCGTTTAGTAAGGATAACTATTTTATAAAAACTCTCTAGGTTTGGTTTCAATATATTTAGTTACGGATGTTGTTTTAGACTTATAATTTAATATTCTAATTGGGGTGTCTCAGGTATTGCGCTTAATCTGTTACACCTTGTATATGTAATTATGTATATGATATTGTTAGAACTTCATAACATTCATAATAGGTACTATGTGACTAACATAGTACCTATAAAAATTACGAAACAAATTTACAAAATTTGTAGTATGTGTGTGGTGTGTGTGAGTGAGGAAGGGGAGGGGTGTATGAAATTATGTTTCTATGTAACATTATAACTATCTAAAATTTTAGCTTCCCTGCTGAAGAATTTACCCCTAAAACGGACAAATAATATCTGAGCTAGCAACATTACGCGGGTGGGAAGGGAGGCTAGCGGGGGAGGGGCTTGTCTTGTATTTGGACACAGAGCGCGGCTTGCAATTACAGTTGAACGCGGTTTCTAGTTCTTTCTGTATTCTAAGGCGTCAATAGTCTAATGGCTAAGGTGAGCCTTGTAATCGAGAGGTCGCGTGGGTTCGAACCCTACCCATTTCACTACTGCCGTGAACTCACTCCAGACACAAGCATATTTAGCTTAGTTGGAGGGGTTAACACAGAATGTATATAACCACTAGAGAGCGTATGGGCCGATTTCTATGAAGAACACGACTGACTACTCCGGGCGGGGAGATATGCAGAGCTGCAATTGGTCAGTTCAAGGTCAAGTTGTGTAGATGTGCCTGGTTAGGGATTGGTTTACTTGATTAAGGGAAAGTAGTCAATATCGATAAAATTGATTTTTACATTGTAAAAATGCTGAGTAGAAATTCCGTAATAAAAATATGTTCAATAAAATGAGTTGTGTATTAACAACTGTAGCTTCAGCAGGCACTGTGTGATTATATTTTTTTCGGTTGTGAGTCATTAGATGATTTATCTAATGACTCCTCCCTCCTACATACACTTAACCCGTGGACTCGACATCGAAATAAAGTAACCTTTTTTTTCCTGGGTGGGAAAATCATCGAACGACTTCTCCCGCTCTGGGTAAAGCGGAAGGGAGTGTCAGACTTCTACTGACTAAAAACCCACCCTGTTCCTTCAGCTGCCCTTAAGTTCCGGGGCCACGATATCTGGTTAGAACATTACCACTACCCCGGAAACAAAGTAACTTACGAGAACGATTATGTAATGCGAAGCCCCAAATTATCTAATATTAGAGTCCGTCATACTATTTGAAGCCTAGAAAGATTGAATATAGTTATCTTATATTCACGATTTGACTTTTCTCATTATATCAACCAATAAAAACAAAACTAGAAATCAATATTCCCTAGTAACCTTATCCGTCCACTTTTCTTTTTATTCTGGAATCTTCGGAAATCTAAAATGAAAACATGCATATTACACAGAAGAAAAAATATTAGAACTTCCTTCTTTTTTTAAAGTCGGTTAATGTAGATAGGTATTTTATGACAACTATTTGAATTGAATAAAAAAATTGGCCAAGTGCGAGTCAGACTCGCGCATGTAGCACCCTTGATGGGCGAGTTTGACTCGCACTTGGCCAATTTTTGCGGAACCCCACAGTAACTATAATAATATAGTATAATATGTATATTTATTTGACAAAAAACCTTACAAATTTCTTAAAACTAGCTTATTTTCATTTTTTCAACTACGCCAAATAACTTTGTTTTTCATAGTGTTTGTATGAATTACAAAGTTATATTTACGGTTTTCTCAAAAACTGCTCACCCTATCGTATCGTTCAAACTAATTTTGGTTGTAAGTTTACATTAAGATCTACAGACATATACTTTTTTTAGATTGTTCACTCCATTATTATAGAGGTTAGAGGGGGGGGGGGTGGGGGGGGGACACATTTTACTACTTTGGAAGCGTATATCTTTTTAGAAACCTCAATGTCATTTTTAAAGACCTGTCTTTAAATACCACACACGCATAGGTTTCATGAAAAAAAAAAAAATTCAGTTTTAGTTCCATGTATGAGGTATAGGGGATATCCCTTTATATTATTTTTTTTTTTCTTAAAATCGTAAAGCGGTTCACAGAATACATCTACCTACCAAGTTTCACATGTACAGTCCTAATAGTTTGGGAATAAAATGACTGCAGACAGACATACAAACAGACGAACAGACATGAAGAAACTATGAGGGTTCCGTTTTTTGCTATTCGGCTACGGAACCCTAAAAAAGAAATCTCGAAAGAATGATCGATATCGTATTCAGCCGTTAAAGGTAACAGCACAGTTTTTCACGATAAAAATACAAAAGGAAAGAAAGGGATAAAAGAATTAGAATTTCTTCATGATAGAAAGACTTTTCCAAAAGACATCAACGCGCGATTAATTTGTGTCCTTGATCACCCAAACCAACTTTTTTAATAGACCTCTGCGGTGGCTTATAATCTGAATAAATAATAAATAATTTTCGTAGTATTTCATTACTGATGAATAGTTATGTCATCCATTTAGTATTTAGATGACTGGGAATGTTTTCCACACCACCTCAACGCGCATGAAGGCATTTTATGCGTTATAAACTGCATACGAAATTTTAAAATTTGTAACCGTACCGTACCGTAAAAGGTCTAACACTTGGTCACAACTAAAATGGTTCGTGCGTCAGGGCACTGTATGCGCGGTCAAGTGGTTTTATAGTCTTTGGGTTAATTGGGGTTGGGGATCGCTAGTAATGTGAAATCTCTTTTTGCTAAAAAGAAATAAATTCTAGCTTATTTACGAATCGGCTGAATGCTGGCTTTTTTGTGGGGCCTTATTGCTATGTTTATGTATATTCTGTTTATATTTTGATTTTGTCGTGCTGGTTAGTGCATATTGTATCTTGACACTTCTGTTACTTTTCCATTTTCATCTGTGACAATCTGTAATTACTTACGTATACCACTGCAATCAATGTAGTATAGCTAGCGTTTGTAAGGACGGAAGGATGTATGTTTGTTACTCTTTCACGCAAAAACTGCAGAACGGATCTGAATGAAATTTGTTAAATAGATAGTTGACATCCTGGAATAACACGTAGGCTACTTTTTATTCCGGAACTCCCGCGGGATCGGGATTTTACGCGGGACAACCTTCCCACGCGAATGAAGTCGCAGGCAGAAGCTAGTTATTATTATATATTTAACTAGTTCAGATAAAATATATTTACAGAATTAACAGAATACAAATGACAAACATATTATAAAAGAAAGTCTCCCGCCGCGTCTATCTGTTCGCGATAATCTTAAAAATGACTTAACAGATTTTCATGTGGTTTTCAGCAATCGATAGAGTGATTCATGAGGAAGGTTATTGTGTAAAATTTATTAGGGTTTTATGTACATATGAAATCGGCTTGCGTACACAAAACCCTGTGATGATGGATGTACGTAAGTCTCTAGAAGATAAATAAAATAAAATAAAGTTCGAGCTTACCGAAAGCGACATAGAAGATGGCGTACGCGAGGTCGGTGGGTTTGACGGCGTTGCGGTAGCGCACGCACTTGTGCGCCGCGTCGTCGTAGTAGCGGCCCAGCCCCAGGATGGGCGCGCACGTCAGCAGCGCCGCCCAGAACCACGAGCCCAGCAGCGTCGTGCGGATCACGTAGTACGTCACTTGCTGGAAACACACGTACAAATACATATTATGTAAATATTATATCGAAAAAAAAGTTTACTAAAGTTTTTCGCATTTATTTATTTATTTAAACTTTATGCACAATAGTGTACATGGGCGGACTTAATGCAGCAAGGCATTCTCTATCAGTCAACCTTTGGGTTAAAAAGAACACATTCACACCCAATACCGTGCTTGTGTGTGTGTGAGTACTGTGTGTATGTATTCACGCATTCGTATCAAATATCTCTCAATCTCTTGGAGCCCACCACAGGCCCACCTCCAAGAGAGACTACAGAGTTTCATGCATTTACAAAAATAGGAAACAGAAATATATGTGTTTATTTTCTGAATTTTAAGGTCAATATTTCAGTATTATTTAGGCCTTGTGTCCCTTATACAGATTTTGCATCAAGGGTAGGGTTGCCAACTTTTTTTGACGAAAAATAACGTTTAAAAATTTTTTGTATAGGAAAAGAAGTATTTGAAAGAAAAAAAGTATTTTTCAAATTGTATGGTTTTATTGCCTTAAAAACGTTTTTTGTGTGCTTTTAGCACAAGGTAACATTTTTTTTTCTATTTTTAAATGTTTCAAAGCTTGTTTGACGATCTACATTTAAATTTAAATAAATAAACAATTCTTTTCTAATTAAATTTATTGACGCTCTATTTCTCTCTTCTCGCCACTTCAGATTCATTACTGAAAAACCTTCTCAGTGAAAGCTTATTGAAAGCTTATACTTTTGTAAGACCGGTCATTTTAGCTTTTTTAGTAGTCACTGGAGTATCACTATCAGAATTACTCGTCATTTTAAGCATTAATTTTCACTTTAAAATGGATTCTTTAATTATAAACAAAAACCACGGAAAATTTTCATACAATTTCGTCGATAGTGACATCTATGACCTGTCACTGTCACATCTAACATTTCGTTTAGTAATTATAAATCGTTTCCATCATCTATTTTAACTTATATGTACCGTTAAATAGTTAAGTACTTACCTATAAATCCTATTATGAGTGTTTTGTTCTATGCATCGCAGTAAAGGTTGGAAATAAAGTATTTTCACATACTTTATTTATATGCAAAAGTATAAAGTATAATTACCAAAAATAAAGTAGGATACGTTATTATAAAGTATGGCTGGCAACCCTAATCAGGGGTAAGGGCCCGACTTATCGTTTCCCACCAGTAATCATGATACGGACGTTCAATTTTCAGGACATGATTTTTCTATACTATGTATAAAATATATTTAGGATTTCGCTAGATTTGTAATGTTAAACCTGTTTGCTTGACCTCCATTTGATACAGTTTATTCCAGAACGGTCGTAAAGAGACACTGTAAGCCCGCAGACAGTGTGAAGTACTGCGAACAATATAATAATAATTCTGCCTATTCCCTACTTATTCTGCCTATTCCATACTTTCATATTGTGCGGACACAGGCCTTCCCTCTATAATAGGAAATGGTCCGTAATGCACTACGGGAGCCCAATGCGGGTTGGTGCCTTGATGGATGTCACACGCCTTCGGATGTTTGTCGTAGGCACGCTAGTTTCGTTCAACAATTTAAGAGCAATGGTGATGACATAAATTACACAAAATAATGTGCCCGATTGGGTTCGAACCCACCCATATTAAAATCGTTTTATTAGGGTTCCGTAGCTGAATGGCAAAAAACGGAACCCTTATACCTAGTTTCGTCATGTCTGTCTGTCTGTCCATCCGTATGTCACAGCCATTTTATTCCGAAACTATTAGGACTATACATGTGAAACTTGGTAGGTAGATGTATTCTGTGAACCGCTTTCTGATTTTAAGAAAAAAAAAATATAAAAAATTAAGGGGCTTCTCTCCATACATGGAACTGAAACGGAAAATATTTTTTTTTTTATGAAACCTATGCGTGTGTGGTATCTATAGACATGTCTTTAAAAATTAAATTGAAGTTTCTAGAAAATTTTTTTCATAAAGTTAATCGTTTAAAAAATATACACTTCCAAATTGGTAAAATGTGTCCCCCCTCTAACTTTTATAATAATGGAGCTAAAAATCTAAAATAAATATATGCTGTAGATGTTAATGTAAACTTTCAACCAAAATTGGTTTGAACGAGATCGAGTCAGCAGTTTTTGAGATACAGTATATTTTCAAAAACCGCAAATATAACTTTGTAATTCATACAAATACTATGAAAAACAAAGTTATTTGGCGTAGTTGTAAAAATTGTAAATAAGCTAGTTTTAAGAAATTTGTAAGGTTTTTTGTTTTTTTTTTTCAAATAAGTATATTAAGTATATTATATTATTATTGTTACTACGGAACCCTTCATGGGCGACTCTGACTCGCACTTGGCCAATTTTTTTTATATATTGCTTACCATCAGGCGAGATCGAGGTCAAGAGTGGGCCCATCGGTAATAAAAAAACTATGAACCCACAAAATCATATAAAACTTGACCAATAAAAGAAATCCAAAATAAATTACAATAAATACGCCAGCTGCGGAATCCTTCAAAGAATATGTGGCGATGTTCAAACTTTGTTCATAACGACTAAACTATCGGGCAGGTTCCGTTAGATTCGCTTGGGATACCAATATTGAATATCTTATAATGTTATATGTCTCGATATGAGCTTAGTTTTCTTATCGGTTACATTTCGGAGAGTGTGCGATGGAAATGCAAAAACTAAGCCCGTTCTATCATCGGATTACAAGACGAATGGCGACAAATACGACATCTGGACACACAAAACGTTTTAGGAATACTTTCATTGTGCGAACAGCTAAGGAGTAGAATTCCCTGCTGGAGTATGTGTTTCCTGATCGCTATAACCTGGGGGTCTTGTCAAGAGTGAATAGGTTACTTCTAGGCAAGTGTGCTCCATCTTCGACCACATCATCGCTTACCATCAGGTGAGATGGTGGTCAAACGCGAGCCTATTATCAATAAAAAAATGTTGGTAAAAGGCGAAGCAGAGTATTTTATTATTTATTTAAGTTTATAATTTCTTATTATGTATGTATATTTTTCCATGGGCCTTAGTAGCCTGCAATAAATGATTTAATAAATAAAACCATTGTTTCACCCTTTTAGTTAAGTCTTTATTTGTTTTCTGTTACGGTGTACAATAAAGAGTACCTATATCTATCTATCTATAAAAATAAATATTTTAGTATTTATTTTTTAATCATTTGACATTATATAATTATTTTTTTACTTATTTACTGACATTTAATACTATTTTACTTTGACATTATATTTAAAACGTGAACATTATAGGGATAGTTATGTAACTCTTTGACATAATTTTTAATACAAAATGACACAAATGTTACCTTCATAGTTGTATTTTTTTGTATATGTCTTATAATTAACTAGCTGTGCCCGCGACTTTGTTTGCGCGGAATAGTGACTTTCGAAATAAAATAATTTTGAACAGAAAATTCATACATAATTTGAATGTTGTATTTATTAGTATCTAATCAAAAGTCTAAAAAATAAGTTTCAAGCTTCTAGCTTTAAAATTGACGTAATTTCCATACAAACTTTCATCCCCTATTTCAACCCCTTACAGCCCTTTTTTCGCATTAAAAAGCAGCCTTTGTGTCTATGTATGTCCTTTCTCAGGCTCTAGACTATGTCTGTACCGAATTTCATTAAAATCGGTTCGGTAGTTTAGGCGTGATTGCGTAACACACAGACAGACAGAGTTACTTTCGCATTTATAATATTAGTAAGGATTGTATATTCAACACAATATGAATTGTTAATGAATAAATAAAATGAAATGAAATGTAACCTTCGTTTTGGGAATTCCCTCCGAGCTGGTTATGAGCTAATAATAGCCTCGGCCGGCGTCAGCCTGTGGGCCGCACAGCCAGTCATGCATGAGCATAAGGACGGAGTATTAGTGCCACCCAGGAATTACTAACTTCGTACGGTGTAATTAGTAGCATTCATTAATGTGTTTTATTATATCCTATAACATATTATCCTATCATTTAAACCGTCTAAAGCCTAAAAGCCAAGGTGTAGCACTTGACTTGATTGAGAGGCCCTGAGTTTGAACCCCACCCATTCCACTATATCATTGAACCCACTTCAGACATAAGCATATTTAGCTTAGTTGGAGGCGTTAACAAGATTGCTAGTAATGTGACTTCAACAATATTGCTACTTTTATTTGTAAAAAAGAAACAAAAAAAAAATCTCTACGGGTATATGCTATCTACCACTCAATCCACAGGAGTCTTTTGATGATTTCCCCACCCAGAAAAAAAGGGTTATATGCTATAAGTATAACCCTCCTTGCTTCGCTGCAGTCGGATAAAAATAAAACAAAAAGTCTTAGAATAAGTGGTCCAAAAATACAAAGTTTCGAAAGTGTCAACAATCATCAAAATACTAAAGCCGGGTCCGCTGCGACATGTTTTCGTGTTTGCAAACAGTATAACATTGTTTGCTAACAGAATATAGGCGTGGCCTAACAGTTTTGTTATCAAAAACACAATAACATGTTTGCCGAGACGAATGGATAACATCTCCCGCGTTCGCCTGCGGGGAGGGAAAGTGACGCATTTTGTGTTCGCGCTCACTAGAGGACTACATCTATGGTTCGAAGAGTGTGTTGATTGTCTATGACAATTCTTTTTGGTTTGTGATGGAGTGGAATAAAGAAAATACTTTGTTTTTTAATACTTTGTTTTCTTCTCTATATCTAGTAAAATTAATGATAACAGCTCTTGATAATCACTTTCTGAACATCTAAAACAATTTTTATACCGAACCTATCATCAATTTTCAGTTCTTGCTATTATATTATATTGAACGAACGAGGTTGCAGGTAGGGTCGGACCCGGAATCTAATTCCATTTCTTCTTAGGAGAACTAAATCTACTATTGCTATAACAGCTTGTCTTTTTCGTTGGAACTACCGGAATTGCGGCCACCGCAAGGCAGTGCGCGCACGGCCTAAACAAAAACATTACAACAATTGGCGCAGCGGACGGGCGGTTTTACTAACATGTTTTTAGGGTTCCGTAGCCGAATGGCAAAAAACGGAACCCTTATAGTTTCGACATGTCTGTCTGTCTGTCCATCCGTCCGTATGTCACAGCCATTTTATTCCGAAACCATTAGGACTATACAAATACATGTAAAACTTGGTAGGTAGATGTATTCTGTGAACCGCTTTCCGATTTTAAGAGAAAATTTAAAAAATATTTAAAATAAAGGAGGCTCCCCATACATGCAACTGAAACTGAAATATTTTTTTTCATGAAAGCTATACGTGTGTGGTATCTATAGACAGGTCCTTAAATGACATTAAGGTTTCTAAAATGACTTTTTCATAAAGTTAATCGTTTAAAAGATATACGCTTCCAAAGTGGTAAAATGTCCCCCCCCTCTAACTTCTATAATAATGAAGTGGAAAATCTAAAAAAAACATATGTTGTAGATCTTAATGTAAACTTTCAACCAAAATTGGTTTGAACGAGATCGAGTTAGCAGTTTTTGAGATACCGTATATTTTCTAAAACCGCAAATATAACTTTGTAATTCATACAAATACTATGAAAAACAAAGTTATTTGGCGTAGTTGTAAAAATTGTAAATAAGCTAGTTTTAAGAAATTTGTAAGGTTTTTTGTTTTTTTTTTTCAAATAAGTATATTAAGTATATTATATTATTATTGTTACTACGGAATCCTTCATGGGCGAGTCCGACTCGCACTTGGCCAATTTTTTTTAGAAAATTGGCACAGCGGACCCGGCTTAATACTGACTCTTGATGCGTGTAGCTGTAGGTATCTAAGTTTCATTGATAAATACGAGTGATTCATTTTCATTTAAACCAATCATTCATACTTAAAGTTACGAAAAGGTAACGTTGTTATATTTCACGTAAGGGTGTTGACTTTGTCTAATTCATTTTTATGAAATATTAAAACAAAAAAAAAAGATAAATGAAAAATAATTCTGATATCAGTTTATTCTTTGATATGGTCCCATTCGCACCCTAGAGTTATGGGATATAAAAAACACTGTTGCGTTAAGTACTCGAAGGACCGTGGCGCGGTTTATCTTGGGGATGAAATATTGACCATACACAGTAATGAGTTGACCAGGGTATGAAGAAAGGTTGTGAAGGACTTATTTGGATATTTCATGATGTAACATGGGATGAATCACTTTCTTCTTCTGATGCTTGAGCACTTCACTTTAGTCTTTATTTGTCACACTTGTGTATGGCCAACACGGATATTTTGATTGTTTTAGATATATAGATATATAGCGGTATTTAGTTAATCTCAGCTAGACGCGGGGTGATAACTTGCTTAGCAGGCAAGGGGCGCGGGGTGATAACTTCACGATGGTTTCTTCTGGAAGCCTCCGAGACAGAATATTGCGGAAGTATTTATACCTTTTTCTTGCCACAGCATCTGTACGGTGATTGGTCGGCGTTGAATCCGCCAATGAGCGGCGCGTGCGGCGAATACTCCTCTCTCATTTGTGGGAATTGGATAGGAAGGAAGGAATATGATTGCTCAACTCAAAAACCGCGGGCAAGAAAGAATCTGTATTCTAATATGTGATACGTTCGGATATATGTTAGTAGAAAGTTACAAATCAAATAACTTGCGCATGCAAACACCTTGTATAAGAAGAGAACAGAGAATGTAAATATACTCGTTCTTCGTAAGATAATATTGAGTTTGATTTGGATTTTACTAGAGCAGTTTCAGAGCGTGTGAGGCCGGGCCTAGTCGCCCGGCATTAATAATTTGTATATTAGAACCTTCCTTATGAATCACACTATCCATTGGAGAAAACTGCATGAAAATCTTTTCAGGAGTTTATGGGTATATCGCGAACATACAGACAAATAGTCGCGGCGGGAGACTTTTTTTCGGGTAGGAAAATCATCGAATGACTTCTCCCGCTGTGGGTGGAGCGGAAGAGAGTGTCAGACTTCTACTGACTAAAAACCCACCCTGTTCCTTAAGCTGCCCTTAAGTTCCGGGGCCGCGGTATCTCGTTAGAACATTCCCGCAACCCCGGCAGGCAGCGGGAGATTTTGTTTTATAATATGGGATTAAGTAAGACAAGTTGTTAACTTGTACTTCATATACTGTCGGTTACTTACCTGTGCATATAAATTATGAAACGTTTTCGAAATAGGACGAGCCGCTACCTGCCTCACCTATCTCCGAATTAGAAATTCTAATGACAATGACAGTTTCACGACCTATATCACAGTTGCACAATCTTACGTAGAACTATCTAATCGAAGTGTTTTTGTATAAACTCTTTTTTCAACAGTTTCTATAGCTAATAGGTTAATGAGACCTTGTAGTTTCAATATGTGACCTATTTGGTCAACGTGACCCTTTCTATTCCGTTTTTGTTTGGTGGTGAACAAAGAATGAGGACTTAAATTAATTTATGTTTTTTTTTCTATGTAGAAATATTGTTTTTGCCTAATTTTATACAATATGGGTTTTTTTATTTATTTATAATAGGCTCGCGTTTGACCACCATCTAACCTGATGGTAAGTGATGATGTGGTCGAAGATGGAGCACGCTTATCTAGAAGTAACCTATTCACTCTTGACTTAAAGACTCCCAGGTTATAGCGATCAGGAATCACAGACTCCGGCAGGGAATTCCACTCCTTAGCCGTACGCACAATGAAAGTATTCCCAAAACGTTTTGTGCGCATGGGTGGGATGTCCACCATGTAACGATGGCGCATCGCCGTTACTTACTCCATTTATTGGTGGAATGTGTCCGATCGGAGTCATTTAAAAAAAATAATTTTATATCAGGTTTGACTTTGAACAGAAAGACTGATTAAGAAATAATACTCATAATGAATCAAATAATGTTCCCATGTGCGCCTTCGTTCTGATATGGTTCTGATATAACGCCAACAATAATCTCAAACATTTTACATTTCCTATTAATAAAATATTTCAATGTGAGCACGTCTCTGTCGTATCATCGGAGTACCAATCTATTTATCTATATTAATATTATTAAACGGAAGTTTGTTTGTTTGAACGCGCTAATCTTCGAAAGTTCTAGGTGGATTTGAATGAAGTTTGGTAAAAAAGTAGCTTGAAGTTTGAGGAAGTCTGTAGTCTACTTTTTACCCGACTGCGAAAATAGGAGGGTTATGTTTTTATCGTGATAAAGTCCATGGGGGCGAAGTCCGAGTGACTGTTAATATTCAAAATATTGTCCATCTTATACAGGGTGGCCCGTTTACAGTGGTCCAAAGACTTTTTTCAGCTTGAGAGCTTGAATTATTTACACTAGATGAGCCTATAGCGCGATAGGTAGATTATTGCACTATGCTTATACCAAATTTCATTCGATCCGGTCCAGTACTTTTCATAAAAGAGTGGTTTTGTGTCAAAAATATTGAAATTCCGGATTATTAAAAAAAATATAATAATTTCGAACCATAAGTTTTCGCTTAATAAAAGTATGTTTTAAATGATCACTTATGATACTCTCAAGCTGAAAAAAATCTTTGGACCACTGTAAACGGGCTACCCTGTATAAAACCCAACCGAACGGATTTGATGCAAAAGTTTTCTTCAAATTTATAGCCTACTTATAATATTACCATGTGTATATTTAGGGTATGCGTAAAATTGACACATGCTATGCGTAAAATTTTCTTTAAAATAAAAAATAATAAATTATTTTTGTTTTTATTTCCGTTCATGGTGGTTGCGTCGCGTAAGTTTGCGTTGGCTCACCACCCACGGTTTAGCGAGTGGTGCACGTATGTACGTGCGTGACGTACATATGTGGAGGTGTCAATCTATTCAGTGGGATGTATCCCGGTTAGCTATGGTAATGTTTAGGTGCGGCGCCTGCGCCGGTGTCCTGACGACACTAACCAGCGTTTGTTTAATGGTCTTAATGTTTTCAGATTACTGATTAGGTATGATCCAACATGTTGCTCTTTTGTTACGTCTTCTTTCAAACACATTTCCTTTCATCTTAAATATTATACAGGCAAGTCAATTACAATACTTTCCAAAGAAAGTATTGTAATTGACTTGCCTGTATAATATAAAAAATTCTTGTCAAGCTATTTTAAAGGACAAATCCTTTAAAATATCTTGACAAGAATTTTTTCTACAGTAAACATCAACACAGCATCTTTGGACCGAGATTAATTATGTGTGAAATATTTTGTGATTATTGTATTTTATTTGGATAGAAATACGCCATCACATTAAATATAATATTTATCAGTACCTTAGTTTCATAAATCAAATCTGATTTGTGTGTTTCACATGTCCTAAGCAGTTTATTTAGTACTAGGCGTCTCAGACTTCTACTGACTAAAAACCCACCCTATTCCTTCAATTGCCCAAACTATCCGGGGCCGCGGTATCTCATTAGAACATTCCCGCATCCCCGGCAGGCAATTGCCCTGTCGGGTGTCGGGTTGCTGGCTGCTCTTAGAGGCAAGCTATACCAAATAAAGTTAGTTGAGTTTCTGTAGGTGAGCTTAGATGTACGAGCTTGGCGTGGAGCCGATGTTTGGACATTTATGATGTAATTACTTGGTGGAAGGCATGCGCATGCGCCGACACAAAGCCCAAACAAATCGGCCACGCGTCAGGCATGCTATTTATTTATTATTTATTTATTTATTATATACTTTATTGTACACCTTACAATACACTTAAGGATGAAAATCATAAAACTAGTGTACAATGGGCGGTCTTATCGCACAGGGCAATCACTTAGATTATATAGATTTAGGGCTGTCAGTGTACAACATCATACATAATACTAACCAAACATCATAATATAAAATACATACCACAAAATATAATATATAAATATATATTAATACATATCAAATTCATAATAGAGAAAGAAGGGGAAAAAATTATAGTGAGAGGTAATGCTCCTTCACCATTCTTTTGAACGTAGTTAATGTTTGAGCACGCCGCACATCTATGGGTAATGCATTCCACAAGCGGGCCGCTTGTATAGTGAAAGATTTATCGAAGAAAGAAGTGGAATGCATTCGGATACTTAACTCTAAATTTTCGGATGATCTCAAGGACCTTGAATGTGTGTCACAGAGAAACCGAAAATGATCTTTAAGATAAAAAGGAGTGAAAGGATTAAATAGCACATTATAAAGCAGTAAATGAACATTCCGGCGAAACCTAATAGGAAGCCATTTGAGCTTAGTACGAAATTCAGAAACATGGTCATATTTGCGCAAGCCAAATATAAACCTAATACAGAGATTTTGAAGTCGCTCTAGCTTGTCGAATTGGTCTTAGCATAGCCCAGCTAAGCTAAGCATAGTCCAAGATAGGAAGAAGAAGAGATTGTGCAATTGCAATTTTAGTGGTGATGGGAAAAAATTACGAAGGTGTCTCAGGGAGCCTGCAGAGGCAAACAATTTACGACTGACTTCCTGCAGTTGCTTCGTCCAAGACAGAGTTTTTTCGATGTATATCCCCAAGCTTTTCACGGCGTGACCGAACGGAATAACGGTGTTATTAAAGGAAACTTGGGGAAGTGTCGACCAATCGATCTTAGAGATCAACTGTTTACGTGCATGTACTAATTAATAATGACTTCATTACACGGAGCGTCTGTTCTAATTAATAAATTACTGGAACTGTGTGATAAATAGGTCGAAGCTTTGTAACGTATCTCTATTAAATATAGCTTCAGATTTCGGCGGAGGTTTTAACCTGATAAGTGTTTTTATATGATTACAGTTAGGGCCTGTTTGAATTTTAGATAGATTGTTATGCGCCATTATTTTTCATTATTACACACACAAGGACACATTCATTTAATACTCCACATGCACACTTCTTAATCTATATCTATACTAATATTATAAAGCGGAAAAGTTTGTTTGTTTGTTTGTTTGCTTGAACGCGCTAATCTTCGAAAGTACAGGGTGGATTTGGATGAAATTTGGTATAGAAGTAGCTTAAAGCTTGAGGAAGGTTATAGGCTACTTTTTACGCGACTGTAAAAAAGGAGAGTTATGTTTTTACCGTGATAGAATCCACGGGAGCGAAGCCCCGCGTGAGTACTAGTACTGTATAAAAATGTTAATTTAAAAAAAATATTTCCTACATGTTAGACACTAGTGAATAAATTATAAATCCGTAATTGGCTGTAAGTATAAGTTACTATAAAACATTGTTTTAAGAGCTGTGGATTTTGTTATAAATAAATTATAACATAAAGATTGCCAAACGTAATTCAATTTTATGAGGAGAACGTTGATTGAGAGAATATACTCGGATTCATTCAGGGAAACCATAGAAACATAGTATTACTGGCTTAGTAGCTAAGGTGTCGGCCTTGGGATTGAGAGGTCGCGGGATCGAACCCGTGAACCCACTCCAGACACAAGCATATTTAGCTTAGTTGAAGTGTTAGTAATGTGAATTGTACCCACATAACTAGTTCTCATTTTAAATAATAAAGGACGTACTACTAATAGAATGATACTGAAGTTAAGGCAGTTACTGAATAGTGACGCTTCAGGTGATGTATTGTATTATGTCAATTGGTCTATACTATACTGACCTCTCATACAAAAAATATTGTATCTATTATGCAAATAATTAAATAATGACGTTTATTTTGCAAATAGCTTATAAATAACATTTTCATACGTCTTTTTTTGTAAATGTAAAGTAGATTTCCTAACTGACTTCTCTGAGAAGAAAAACTGAAACAAACTCAGAAGTCAACGTCTCTTTTAAAGTCCAGACAATCTGTAGTGATCAAATCATATGAGAGCCATGTAGGTTAATGTCTGTGGCGCCTTTTAGAGGACAGAATCAAACAGATTTGAGCAGGCCCGTCCAAACAGTGCAAGCATTTGTCAAATATCGCGTAGCTCAACTTAGAATCTTAAGGAGCTGGAACGATTTGACTAACAATTCTCTCTCAAAGATTCTGAAAATCAAGATTTTTTTTAAAAGAATAACCGTGGAGTTTCTCGCCGGTTCTTCTCCATAGGAAATAACCAATTTCGAACCGTGCACTAACTTCTGACGTTTGAGTGCCCATGTAGGACTATGTGAAATAAAATAAATTTGATTTTGATCTACTTCAGATTATCCCAAGTCACCTCCATGAGTCATAACCAACCGCGTACTTACCGGGTCACAGCGATGTAACACTCAACATTAAATATTTATCAATGATCATCTGTGAGTAAATCGTGGCTTGTTATAATTTTAGTATTTCTTTGTTTGTTTTCCTGCTAACATTCCTGGATCAAGTCTGTGACCTAAAAATATCGATTTGAATTCGAAAACACATAAATCTCTTCCAAGGAGTTTAAAAATAAATCTTTATTATGTTGTAGGAAAGTGCTGTCTATGATACATGCTATGTTCTATAGTCCTATATGTTCTATAGTACACAGACGTGCTGAGTGTATTATATTCTCTTTGATTCACAGTGTGGCATCCAGCCTCAAGTTCCATCATCGGACTATAACATGAACAGCGATGCGCCATCGTTACATGGTGGGCATCCCATCAATACACACAATACATTTTATTTTGTTTTAGGAATACTTTCATTGTGCAATCTAAGGCCGATCTCTGTTTTCTGATAGCTATAACCTGGTTGCCTTTAAATCAAGATTGAAAAGGTTACTTCTAGGTAAGCGTACTTCATCTTCGACCACATCAGCGGTTACTATACTACTGCTAGTTCTATATAAAAAAGTAAAAGTAGGTAAGTTCTATCAGGTGAGATGGTTATCACGCGGGAGCATATCATCAATAGAAAAATTACCAACTCGATAGTTGAAGGGCTGGAAGGGCCATAGACTAACGCTACGCTAGTGAAGCCACGGGCAGATACTAGATATTATGTACATAAATATAGGTAATACAGTTCAAATGAAAACTGTAATAGCTTTCTGTAGCTGTCTGTAGTAATTTCTAATTGAGCTTTACAAGTTAGCTATTATTTGAGCTACTTAAAATATGAATCTGGTACTTAATGGCTCCATTTTATCTAAATTAATTCAGGTTCGATGACGTATTGACAGCGATGCTTTTGAGATGGCAGCCATGCAAGCGAGTTGATGGAAGCTGCCACAGTTATAGCTATATTTTCAGAACATGATTATTTTAAAGAAAAATGGCATTTGTCTGAATAATGTATGTCTCATTCGTCTTACGGAAGTTTATTTGGATATTGGTGCTATACTGCTGCAATTTGTCGTACCAGGTTTCCATCTCTCAATTATTAATCACTAGCTTTTGCCCGCAACTTCGTTCGCGTGGGAGGATTTTCCCACGTAACTCCCGATCCCGTAGGAATTTCAGGATAAAAATATCCTATGTCCTTCCCAGGGTGTTAAACTATTCCCATGCCAAATTTCATCTAAATCGGTTCAGCGGCTTAAGCGAGATAAGGTAACAGACAGACAAACAGAGTTACTTTCGCATTTATAATATTAGTATGGATTACTATACATATTTGTATAGCGGCTATACACGAAATACCCGAAAATTCAATATTTTTGACACAAAACCACTCTGTTATGAAAAGTACTGGACCGAATTGAATGAAATTTGGTATAAGCATAGTGCAATAATCTACCTATCGCGCTATAGGCTCATCTAGTGTAAATAACTAGACTAGATTATTAAAAAAAACATAATTTCGAAACCATAAGTTTTCACTTAACTAAAGTATGTTTTAAATAAAGTTATGATGCCATGCCAGGGCCATCCTGTATATACGGTGAATACTTATCATATTAACTGAGCAAAAACTAACTGATGAAAATAGACTATGAAAACAATTTTCAAACGACTTTCTAATTAAATAACTTGAATTATTTGACCTTCGTTTCATCTTGTGTCTAATCGAAAATGGAAACAACGGACTAATGTTTAAGTGGGTCAGCTCCAGTTATGATTAAATTTAAAATACACGTCCTATTGAGTTGGTCTTGTCTCTATTTGTCGTGGAGTGCTGACGTCAGGATCGCCATCGCGCAGCAGGTGGTCGCAAACAATGTGCCATTTCTACCTCCTGATCGTGCTGATAACCTAGTACTTACGAGCGGCAGTCGCTACTCTTAACTGATATGTCCACGTGCCATATTTGGCCCAGTTGATAACAATAGGGCAAACTGACTGATGGAAAACTTTATGTACCGTGGGTGAACCATTAACGCAAATTAACTGTCTCCATTCATATTTTTTTGCAGGTAAAATGTCTCAAAGCCGATTGCTTTCACTGTTTTTCTATTAGGTACTAGGCACTTAGTAATAGTAATTGTTCCAAGAATACAAACATTGTATAGTGGCTACGTATCACATAGCAAGGGGCGGCGTTGACCATTCATTTAGAAAAGTCAAAAATAACAAGCTGTAATTGATATTGCCTCACACACCAACACAAAGACACACCTCACACTTTTCACACCAAAACAACTGAATTAAATTGTCATTTCACTCATGGAGACAGCAAATAACAGTTAGTGTGATGAATTAAATGATCATAAAGGAAATGTGCGGGAAACAAACATGAGCGGCGATGCACGATGGGCATTCCGCCGCGTGAAGCCGCAGCTAAAAATAATTGTATTGATTTGATGGATGCGATGAGATGAGCTGGTGAGCTGTCAGCGGGCCGGACGAGGCGGGCTACACTGTGCACACACGATAAGGAGAAATCTAAAACCCTTCAATTTATAGCGATCCACAACAAACATAATTATGTTATTGTATAATTTCTCCTCCTTTCTAGAGTCCCGTAGCCGAATGACAAAAAGCGGAATCCTTATAGATTCCTCATGCCTGAATCTGTCTGTCCGTCGGTATGTCACAGCTACTTTTTTCTGCTACTATTAGGAATACACAGTTAGCACTTAGGAGGTATTCTGTGAACCGCTTTACGATTTTTATACAAAAACTAGTATTTGCGTGTTGCGCGAGGTGCAAGCACCTCGCGTGCTTGTGAAAAAAAAAAAGGGGGGGGAGATGGGGGGGTTTAGTATTTGCGTGTTGCGCGAGGTGCAAGCACCTCGCGTGCTTGTGAAAAAAAAATGGGGGGGGGGTGATGGGGGGAGATGGGGGGGTTTAGTATTTGCGTGTTGCGCGAGGTGCAAGCACCTCGCGTGCTTGTGAAAAAAAATGGGGGGGGGGGGGTGATGGGGTGATGGAGTTGCACAATTATTTCGACTAAAGCGTTGCCCCTCTAAATGAATCTGAAAAAAAAAATGTTCCAAGTCTCTTAATTTCCGAGATCCGCCTAAAGGAGGTGAGAAGGGGGGCAAGGTGAGCAACTTTGAAAAATGGTTTTTACTTTACCGAGCCTCCTCTATACGATTCCGTAAAAAACAAAAAATATGGGTCTCGTAGTTTCCGAGATACGATAGGGAGGGGGGAGAAGGGGGGTGAAAAGGGGAGGTTTGGCACTTTTCCCGTAGGTTTGAGAGTTACTTGTTTACGAATCTGTCAAAATATACCCACCTCCCCATCCACCAACTGGGAGAACAATTATGTCAATGAGTCAGTCAGTGAGTGAGTGAGTGGTAATTTAGCTTTATATAGTATAATAAAAACTAAGGGGTTTCTCAATACATGGAACTTTAAGTAAAAAAAATTCGTCAAACCTATATTTGCATAGTGATAAAATATGTAGTTAAAAATGACAAGGTTCCTAAAACCATTTTATCTCAAAGTCAATCGTTTGAAACATAGCCACTTCTAATGTAATTTTTAAAAACCTATCTATAGAAACCAAACACGTATAGGTTGGATGAAAAAAAAAATCAGTTTCTGTTCCATGTATGAGGAGCCCCCCTTAATTTTATATACTTTTTAATTTTTGTATAAGAATCGGTAAGCGGTTCATAGAATACATCTACCTACGAAATTTCACATGTGTAGTCCTAATAGTTTCGGAATAAAATGGCTGTGACATACGGATGGACGGACAGACAGACAGACAGACAGAAATTACGAAACTATAAGGGTTCAGTTTTTTGCCATTCGGCTACGGAACCCTAAAAAGAGGGTTCAAAATCGTAAAAAATATAAGCTGTAGATCTCAATGAACACTTTCAACAAAAAATGCCTTGTTTGAGATAGAGTCAGCAGTTTTTCAGATATAACACATTTTCAAAACCGTAAATAGGTATAACTTTGTCAATTATTCAAACACTATGAAAAACAAGGTAATTTTGTGTTTCATGGACGAGTCGAACTTCCGCTCGGCCACTTTTCCCCTTGAAACAAGCTAGAACTAGACGCGAATAGTTGAGTGGCAACACTGCCAGCTGTGAAGGCCATTCAAGATTGATTATGTATGTTGTGTAAGTTATAACTTGTGCATTTTTGCATTGATTAGACCTGAGACGGAGATTGGAACCAAATAAATGGCTTGCTAAGATAATATCGAGCATCTCCTAATGCTACAATTTATATGATAAGCAAGTCGTTCGTAGTAGCTGTGTGAGTGAGCTCAACATACTGACATGGAATGCTAAAACAACCAATGAAGGTAACGCAATTTTTATAGAATTTTAATCAAATGGAGGATGAACGGAATCCTACTTTGGGTTACGTAAGACAAGGGGCTAGGACGGCTGATCTACCGCGAACGCTTCATGATAACCTATATACAGCAGCGTGGCGATTAGGTTATCACATTAATTGAAATTACGTACTCTATATTAGGTAGTTTAAGACCGCCATTGTAACCATGGAAATAAGAAATAATGTTAAATAGGTGTGTTTAAATTTTGGTGTACAATAAAGTATATTCTATCTATCTATTTTATCATATACAATTAAAATAATTTAATAATAAACAATATTATAGCCGTGACCTTTTTTCCATTTTAAGATTTCACAACATCATGTATTGCATAAACGTAATCAGCTGATCAATCACTAGGCGCATGCTCCGCCCACGCCGGCGCCGCTTTTACAGGTCAGTAAACTAATATTATAAAGGATTATTTATTTTTTACCAATAACGCCATTTATTTTGTTTGAAAAATGCATTTTCTTAATAGTATAATTATTTATTTTATTATTTTAACGGACTGATAACAACTTGTAATACCTGCTGTACAATTAATTTAATGTGATAACCTAATCGTCACCCTGTATGAATACTAGCAGTAGCGCGGGACTTTGCTCTCGTGAACTTTATCACGATACTTCCATTCCAAATTGCATCCAAATCCACTCAGTACTTTTGAAGATTTACACAACTGCATTTAAACAAACAAACTATTCCGCTTAATAATATTTGTATAGATTAATAAGTGAAGAAAATACTAGATGTATTGTACTCCTTTTTACGAAAATTACGAAGACGGAGGCGTATGGAATTTAGCAAAGTTACAGTTTATGTGGAGATGGAGTATAGCAAGCTAATATTTTTATATAATAATGCATTTGACGACTGAAATTGAACACCCACCAAATGTGCACGAATAATATCACAAAAAATATGAAAATCGGTATACCTGTTTCGGTGAAGTGCAATCACATACATCGTGACACGAGATTTTTATAGTTATCAAGTCGAAGAAATAACTTTAATTTCGAATTTCGGTGCCAAAAACGAAAATAGAAACTAATAAAAACTTTTTACCAAAAAATTAAACCGACTCCCAAAAAACACTGCAAAGTGAAAAATAACTTTAATTTCGGTAGTCGGTGTCTTTAGTTTTGTATTTTCGTTTTTGGCACCGACTTCCGAAATTAAAGTTATTTTTCACTTTGCAGTGTTTTTTGGGAGTCGGTTTAATTTTTTGGTAAAAAGTTTTTATTTCACTCTTTTTAGTTGGTCTATTTTTAATTTACCTAGTTACAAGAGCCTAATTATCAACTACTTATAACCTTTTACAAAATATTGCTTTTCCCAATGCTGGGCCGTTAATTGTTGAGGAGTTCTCCTGGTACTTCACCATCAGCTCTACATCACCATATGCATTGTGACGAGCATAAAGTGCGTAACATCCATATTCAAGTAATCGAATCGCAATCCACTCAATACTTATTATTGAGTAGTTTCGGCGGCCATCTGTGGTCTTCATCATCAGTTCCACTTCCTCAAATGGTACTTTTTGAGAGCAACTGCACAAGTTACTATAATAAATACCCAAAACGACATAGGTGTGCCTATAATATTTGAAGAGTTCCCTCGATTTCTCCAGGATCCCATCATCAGATCCTGACGTTTATGAAAATGGGACCAGTACCGAAGTATACCCTTTCAATCAAAAAAAGAATTTTCCAAATCGGTTCAGCCGTCTTCGAGTAATCGATGATCATACATTAAAAAAAAAAAAAATATACGCGTCGAATTGATAACCTCCTCTTTTTGTCGTCGGTTGAAAACACCGACTACCGAAATAAAAGTTATTTTTCACTTTGCAGTGTTTTTTGGAAGTCAGTTTAGTTTTTTGGTAAAAAGGTTTTTTCTATATCTATACTGATATTATAAATCAGAAAAAATGTTTGTTTAAACGCGCTAGCCTTCGATAGTACTGGGTGGTAGTCAGTAGCCTGAAAATCCGGTACCTGTCTCATATACCCAGATACTGGGTTGTAGAAGTCAGATAGGCAGTTTATCAATATAACACTAGTACCGAGCTGCATCTGTCTAGACTGGGAGCCTACCTCATCATAGTTAAATAAATAAATAAATAAAAACTTTATTCATTTGCAGGAGTTGTAGTACAAAGTGGAAATACACTTAACTTATGTCTAATTTACATTACAGAGCCACATTTATATATCACTTTTTGCACTACATGTAATACAAGAGTGTCATACTGCTTTCCTAGCCAGGCTAGTTAAAAGCCTGTGATTAGGATAAGCAGTTGCCACCCCCCCAGTTGGGTTAGGTTCGTAAAGTAACTTAAGAACTAAGTGTAATGTTACAAAGTTTACAAGCAGGCACTACAACTTAAAAGAAGTAACAAAATTGTAGTAGTATAGTTGTTTTGTTGATGGTGTGTGTTGTGTAATTGTGTGTGTGTGTGTGTGAGTGTAAATGTGTGTGGTTCACTGTGAGTGTGATTGATGTCATGACTCTAAAATATTGTTAACAAGTAGTGTTCGGTTTCCTCATAAGTTTTATTAAGTAAGAAATCGTGGACAATTTTTTTGCATTTGTAATATGGAAATTTATAGATGTAGATATTTTTGTTAATCTATACTAATATTATAAAGAGGAAACCTTTGTATTTTTGTATTTTTGTATGTTTGTATTGAATAGGCTCAAAAACTACTGGACCGATTTAAAAATTTCTTTTAACATTACTTAGAGGGATTCTTCCGAATCCGTATAGGCTATATTTTATCCCGGAAAATAGATAGGATTTTTCGTGGTAGTGAAAATTGTGGAGTAAGGCGTCGAAAATACTGCCGTACGTTAACGATTCTCGCGAACGCTGCCTAAATGGTTAGAGATGTATGGTTGACTTCTATAGAAAAGTTGTAGAACTCAATAATGCCTACAAAAAAGAGAGCTTAAAAAATAAATGTCCACCCGTGCGAAGCCGGGGCGGGTCGCTAGTTTTATTATAAAGAAAGGGGCCTAAATATTCAAAAAATCTTAATTTTAAATTTCACTGAGGGTAGACTACAGATTATATCTTTTCGCCGTTTGGTGATTTGGCGGTAAGGTGTTTTACGATGTTGAAGCAGAATTGTGTTAAATATAAATAGTTGTCGCACGTTCAAAACACCACAGTTTTTATACAACTCAGTAGTTAGCAGGTATAATATAGGGCGCGATGTGGCTACCTTAAATATAGCTCTATGAGCAATTTCGAGCGGTCTTAGAGTAGTTTGGTGAGTACCACCCCAGCAACAGATACAATACGATATTATTGACCGGCAGAGGGCGAAATACACACGACGTATGATGGTAGGGTTGGCAACACTGCGGAGTGATTTAAAAATATAAATAAGCTTGCGGACTCTTCCTGTCAACATTTCAACTTGGGGTTTGAAACTTAGTGTTTTGTCCAACACTACGCCAAGGTATTTTATTATATTATCTACAGTCTCTATCTGGGGACATTGACAGTTAGAATCATGACTGGCGGAGCATGAGTGAGCTCTGATGACAATCGGAATGTTAGGCTGTGAGAAAAGGGCTAACCATTTGATGTTATAGCAGAACTTCTTTGATTGACTAGTACAGCTAACGCGGTGTCCGTGGGAGGCTGCACACCTGGCTACTAGATTACCAACAGAAACAATATTACACATGTGTGTATTCAGTAGTGACCAACCGAAAGTGGATTTTCAGCCGAAACCGATACCGAACCTTCGGCCTAAGTCTTAGTTTCGGCCGAAACCGAAACTTTGAAAAAATGACATTTCGCACGATTCCAGGATATTTAAAAGTTTACAGATTTACAATAGCAGTTGGACATCTTACCTGTTAAAAAAAGAACAAAGACAGATCCTGGAAGAATCTATACAAAAAAATCTAAAATATAAATTTATATTTAATTTCTATCGAGAACTTCTCCAATAGAATTGATTTATTAATACACAAATAACTGACCGCAAATTGTCAAAAATAAGTTGAGTTGTCAGTATGCTACAATTAAACTTATTAATCAGTTTTTTATTTCACATCTTTTATTTTTTTCTGCATTATTTTCTATACTAAAAATAGTAACAATATGTGGTGAACAATAATCGCATTTTAACACATAAAAAATCTGAAATAATATTTTAATTATTAAGAACAAAAACTCTATTTTATTTTTATATATGGCAAGCAATGGCGATGTTGACTATTCTGCCAAATACAAACACGAAAAGCAAAAAAAACAAGTGTCAATAGTGATACAAAGGGAATTGATTGACATTACAAACACAAACAGTTGTTGTTGTCGGTGATTTTGCGAAGTGTATGTGTTTACGTTTCCTTATCTGTTTTCTGAGACTCTTTTTCTTTTCGGAGTGTTGAAGTATATCCATTATTCAATTATTACACCATGAAGACCGATGTATAGGCCAGTCGAGCACAGAGATCGTCAAATTGTAATAACCTCAAAATTCCATATTTGTATGTGTCCTAATATTTTTTTTGGTAGAAGTTCTATAAAATATTTAATGCTAAGAAACAGTTCTTAGTATTGAATAACATACAATAAAATTATTTTCATTGCTGGCCGTGAGAATTTTATATTAAGCCAAAGTTACTATGGAAACTTGGCATTGCTCTTTGCTTATCTAGGTTAATAGTGAAATGCTATAGTTGATTTGTGATAAGATATAAGTTGTAGCGCAAAACTAGTTTAATTAGACTTGTTTTGGTCAAATTATATTCTCATTAACAGTCTTTAATTGAGTATCATAATGAAATCGAATCAAATTCGGTAAAAAATTATCAGTAGTAGGTACTAAGCAACTAAGTAACAACGAAAAGTTTATAAAAAATGGCAATGGCTTTTTGTACAGCCTTAATCAAAATAAAAAAAGGTAACTAAAATTTCAACTTGTAGCAAGTGATACAAGGCAAACAAGTAAGCAGGCAAGCCAGGGTTACTGGCGACAACGTTGCTTGTCTGTCGATTTTCTACAGATTGTAGATTCGAAGTGGATGTGCAGGAGCTGCACGACCTAATCCCTCCATCTCCCTTTCACTACCGGTCTACCAGACTGCCAGTTACCATACCACACTTGTTCGATATACCGTCTTGTCGTACTAAGCGCCCCTCTTTTCCATTTATTGTGCGCACAGCTTGTGTGGAACTCTTGTCTTTACTGGTTTCTGTATAACTCATACGACCCGTCAGTCGTTGAAATAAGTATATATAAACAGGCATCTTCTGGGCTCGTTCGTTCTATCGTAGACCTCATCTAATGCTTATCATCAAGCGTGTTTGGGGTCAAGAGCGGGCTTATCCGTAATAAAAAAAAACGTTACATCTCCACAGTCTCACAATTTCATAATCTAATTCTACCAAGCTCGTTCCATCATCATCGGACTACAAGACAATCGGCGATGCGCCATCGTTATATGGTAGACATCCCACCCCTACGTACAAAACGTTTTGTGAGTACTTATATTGTGCTTACAGCTAAGGAGTGGAATTCTCTACTGGAGTCGTGTGTTTCCTGATAACCTACAGTTCTTGAAGACAAGACTGAATAGTTTAATTCTAGGCAAGCGTTCTTCGTCTTCGACCACATCATCGCGACCACCAATTTTCACCCAGCGGTCTGTAAGGCTTAGGCAAAAACTTAGAACATGAAATAAAAAACACTATGAAGGAATAAAAACATATTTTGTACTTTAGTTTTAACTAGATTGATTTATAATAACACTTTCGCAAATATTGCATCATATTAGATCAAATTTCATTACCGTAAAAAAGATCATAGTAAGTCAAACTTAAATGCTGATGCGGACTTTTTTTTTAAATTATTTACGGCATACAATCCCAACATACATTATATACGTGTAACACGCCAAGATAGGTCTCAGAGGACAGGATTTTCTCCAACTTGCTTGATACTTATCGTTATGTATAGCCAAATTACCCGAAATCTTTATAAATTGTAGTTAATGTAAGGTTTCATCGTTCAGTCGTTTTTGCACGCATCCATCCTCACAAATTTTTGCATTTATAATATTAGGAGGAAGGAAACTGTAACAGAAGGTTTAAATTCTTATTACTGAATAAAAATAGTGCATAGGTTAATTTGGAACTCATACTGAGACAGAATATCATTAAATAATAAAACAGCTGAACGTAACCCGTGAAATCTCGAATGCAAGTTTCGGTGGGCCAAAAGGTTCGGCCGTTTCTTGGCCGAAACCGAAACTTCGGCCGAAACTTGGCCGTAACCGAAACGAAAACTTCGGTCGGACACTAATATTCAGTATTCATTGTTTGCCTCAGGGAATAGATTACCTACTGATAGCGATTACTATACAGATACACCCATTTTATGCATAGCATCGCGATAGGTCTATTGACTTCTCTGCTTGTCCTATTACCATAACCGGTAACGCGCGTACTACCTAGGTACAATGTCGGTACCTACATAAAGGCTGAGAGCTAACTTCTCGATCCTGCGGGCCTAGGGCCTTAGACCAATAGATATTGTATCAGTTCACGAGTATCTACCTAGCTATTAATGATTACAAGCCATTTTTGTAACAAATCTTCGTTTATTTATATCCTGTTCGAAGAATATTGCGCGTTTTATTCTGTACAAGCTTCTGTCCGCGGCTTCGCTTGCGATGGCAAGTTTTTTCCAGCAAAGAAGTAACCTATGACACATTCCAGCCCTTTAATTATCTCCACACAAATATCTATAATATTTTATGTTACATTAAATACTTATGAACACATGTTTTGATATGAAAAAGAAAAAATCAAGAAAGAAACTGAATGGTTACCCTTTTCAAAACTTGATTGATGTTCGCAATGTTTTCATTGTAATCATAAATTATAGCACAGAAAAAGTTATTTACAAATCTAAAAAACCCGACTGCTCAACTGAAATGCAAAAAACAAGCAGATTTTTATTTTAAAAAGTGATAAGCAGGCGGGACCCAATTGAACATATTTTTTTAATGGCTTCATGTATAATGGCTTCGCACAGCCGCCATGTTTAATTTTTTCAAATGTCACCTATCTAAGAACACTTAGGCTGCTAAGACAAATCTAACGATACCTTAAGTGTGTGAATCCGTTCAGCGGTTCTGGAGATATGAGGTAATAAAAATATTACATACATACAAGATACGCGCGAAAAAACGGTATGAGAGGACAGTATAGAGTTATAGACCATTCAACATGGAATAACAAATCTCGGAGTCTACAGTGTTCTCGCATTCACATAAAAAAGAGCTTTATAAAACATAAAAACTAGAACAAAAATATATTTTATTACATAAATCCATTGTTCCATTTCCGTTTTTTGGTGGGAATATAGTTGAAGGGCTACATAAATACATTCATTTTAGCTGAAAAAACCTTTACACCCAAGCGAAGCTGCGGGCTGAAGTTTGTAATGTATAAATTAAAATGAATCACCGAAATGTATGTAGGTACGCGCATTACTTCCGAACGACTGCACCAAATATAAACGTCAATAGCCTAGCGGATAAGATGTCGGACTTGTGATCGAAAGGTCTCGGGTTCGAAACCCACCCATTACACTATTGCTGTGAACCCACTCCAGACACAAGCATATTTAGCTTGGTTGGTGGGGTTAACAAGGTTGCCAGTAGTGTTGCCCAAACGAGAGTCTCGCAAGAGTCTTGCAATTAGCGATTATCCTATTGCTATTTATTAAACGGTAGTTGAGATCTCAGAACAATGTAACAGACTCTGTTAATTCTATCGCTAATTGCAAGACTCTTGCGAGACTCTCGTTTGGGCAACACTAGTTGCCAGTAATGTGAATTCCACGCACATTGCTAATTCCCTTTAAAAAAATTGGATATATTTATTGTTGTGTAAGTTTTTGTTGTAGGTATGTTACAAATACATATGTATGTTAGTTCATCTTTATACTCTGATTGATTTATGCGATAATTTCGAACTTGTAGAGTGTACACTATACGTAGGCGCGTCAGTAGCTGTGTTATCTTACAGCAGTAATCACAGATTTTGCTAATCGATTGTTCATGACGAGGGATGACGAGTGTTTTTGGAAAATCGATATGTTTAGTGAATGAGTTTACTCTGATAGCACTCACTATCATCGATCCGGAAAAACTATGAGACCAGTATCTTCATGCCCTGATTCCTTTACTCACAATAAGCCATTCCGTATGAAGGCGATGGATTAATATGTATATCCATGCTAAGTTCCAGCGTTCTAGTACCAATAGTTTCTGAGCTAAGCCGTAGACAGACGGACGGACATGGCGAAACTATAAGGGTTCCTTGTCGACTACCCACGGCGACGCTAGCCAACTGACTTACGTAACATATCACATAGCAATGCGAAATAAGAATCTAGGTATTGAATAAATATAATAACAACTAACACACTAACACAATAAAAACATAACAACACTTTAGCTTTTGACATTTCTGTTGTTAACCGCCAAAAAACGAAATTGTTTCTCTAGTCGATGCGTATGTATTTTTTTAAATACGAGTTTTATTTTGATCGTATACTATAAATGGGTTATATTTTTGTGACATAATATGTATGTTTGTGTTTAATTATGTAGGTACGTCATCCATTTTTGCCGGGGTTGCGGTAATGTTCTAACGAGATACCGCGGCCCCGGAACTTAAGGGCAGCTGAAGGAGCAGGGTGGGTTTTTAGTCAGTAGAAGTCTGACACTCCCTTCCGCTCCACCCACAGCGGGAGAAGTCATTCGATGATTTCTCTCAACCGGAAAAAAGGTATGATATCTATTCATTCCATATGTTTTTCTTTTGGTTTTTTGGTTTCTATTTCTCATGTCTTAAGAGCGTTATCGGTTAACGGGCCGCCCGTGATTTAGGTATCGACTAGCTCCCGATGTGGCTGTGTGCATTCGCACGGCACACGCGTGCACGGCACAGTGAGCTTATATTGTTTTTTTTCTTCGATTCAATTTCAATAAATAAAGAATCTTAAGTCATTGCGGTCCATTCGCGAAATCATGACGCAGATCATCCCAATACGCTTGCGCAGATCCCCTGTGCTGAGATCTAGGGCAGCCTCGAGCTTATCTAGCAGATTGCCATGAAGCTAAATCAACACTATAATCAGGATCATTTCGTTTATTTTCACTGTGGCGTGACGCGTCAGTATCGGAACATAAAACGTAAGCATTTCAAGAGTATATTTGTGGTACGTAGAATATTCTTTGCATATTAATTGTAGTTATGTTTTGATAAGCAGAACATTCGCGACGCGACGTGGTTATGTTTGTAAGCACAGTGGTGTATCTAAGGGCGTTTCTAGCTGTTAGTTTGGTTAACTTTAGTAATTATTATCTTTAGTTGTTATACATAGATAGATAGATAAATCGTTTATTTGGTAGCTCTATAACATAAAAAAAAAACAAAAGAAAAAATATTAATTTATACTAACATTGTAAAGCGAAGTTTGTTTGTTAGAACGCCCTAATCTTAGAATTTACTTGATGGATTTGGATGAAATTCGGTATGAAAGTAGCTTGAAGCTTGAGGAGGGTTATAAGAGGGTTTTACCCGACTGCAAAAGGAGAAGTTTATGTTTTATTGTGATGAAGTCCACGGCAGCGAAGCCTTGCGCCACTTCTATAAAACACAGCTCGAATAGTTATCAGGAAGTGACACTGGTGAGGAAGTTATTATTTTTCTAACAATTTTTTCTTCAAATTTTGTTATACCAGTGAATGGTGAAGCATTAAAGGTAATAAGTAGACCTATAATGTACCATGTTTTGTGCAAAAGAATATTCTTATTCTATCTGGAAAACCTTAAACAAATAGGTATTCGAAGTTCGTTGTGTTCATGTTGCGTGCAAATATTGTAAGCGTGAAGTGCGATACGTTTCACAATCAGATCTGTTCCGAGTAGAGCATGGAATATCGGAACCTTTTCCCAATACCGGTTTTGTTTCGATATTCAATTTTTTAATATCGGTATTCCGGTATTTCGATATTTTTCCGATATTATGGAAATAAAATGATCAAATTCGTTTTAACGTTGTAAGGGTCCAAATATTAGAATTTAGAGACTGTATCAAAGTGTGCTCTGGAAATATAAAATCACCGTCATTTATTATTAAAAATATTTCATTGCAATCTTATATAAATTCGAATTTAAAAGTATGATACACAAAAAATATCAATTTCTTAACATACTCTGCTGTGTCATTAAATAAAAAAATCAACACAAGTTAAAATAATTGATTGAGTAACATAATATACAACGTGTAACAGAATAAACGCAATTCCTGAAAGTAGTTGGTTCAGAATCGGCTTCTGAATCGATTCCGTCATACAAAATAGGTGTTAAATTTTGACGGAAAAATCTTTCATTTAACTTAAAATGGAAACACAGTATCATGACATTAATACAATCCTTAATTCAAGGAAATGCGCTCGTGTGCGTGTCGGCCGCTAACATTGCATGAGTGTATGCGTCTGCCTAAGGATATTGTATGACGCACATACGTTTTACGTTATAAAAAATGTCTAGGTTTGGTTTCAATTTATTTAGTTCCGGATATTGTCTTAGCCTTATCATTTACTAGTACTCACGCGGGGCTTCGCTCCCGTGGATTCTATCACGGTAAAAACATAACTCTCCTTTTTTGCAGTCGCGTAAAATGTAGCCTATAACCTTCCTCAAGCTTCAAGCTACTTCCATACCAAATTGCATCCAAATCCACCCAGTACTTTCGAAGATTAACGCGTTCAAGCAAACAAACAAACAAACAAACTTTTCCGCTTTATAATATTAGTATAGATTATTGTAATTTGGGTATCTGATGTATTGCGCTTAATCTGTTACACCTTGTATAAATATATATTACGTTAAACGCAAAGAAGTAGATATTCAATGGGAGGGGTGACTACACAGTCAAGAATACGGCAATTCAAGAGATAATATTAATACAGAATAAGAGAATATTTGTACAGTAGTACACTAATATAGCCCTCCCCATTTTAATTAAAGCTCATAAAGTCCTTCCAAAGGTTGTCTGGAAGATATCGCTCTCAGCGATAAGACCGCCATTGTAACCAATTTTTTTACAATATTGTTATTTAAGTGTGATTCAATTATTGGTGTACAATAAAGTATATTCTATCTATCTATCTATCTATCTATCTATCGCTATTGCTGAAATATGGAACGTCAGTTTTAGAAATTCCCATTTAAGAGGTCCATAAAGCTCTTTGCAGACTAGACGAGAACAAAGCCAACAGGCCGGACGGAATACCTGTACGAGTTTTAAAAAGTTGTGCTCTGGAGTTGTCACAAGCAACCAAGATGTGTAACCAGTACCCAAAAAACCTCCAAAATCTGCAAAGTGATGGAGTACCCTACTCAATAATAAGTTGCTAGCATACCTTGAAGACAATGAGCTCCTTAGTCTCTTCTTCTTCTTCGTATCGATGGTAAATTGCGTACTTTATACATATAAAGTACGCGAGACCTGCGTGACTGGGCCTGATACATATCAGGCCCAGTCACGCAGGTCTCGTTCAGTAGCGTTTATTAGGTCTTCTAGTGTACACGTTTTTGGGTCGTTTGGACACTCCAGCTAATGGGACATTGTTTGATCAGGAACGCCGTAATCGCACTGGATGTCAATTTGGCACATAATGCCCCATTTTGCTAAATTGTGCTTGCAGCGGCCTACTTGGGTTCGTAGTCCATTGATAGCTTTCCAAATAGGCTACAGCAAGTCACGTCCAGGTGGCAGATGTTCCTTGGGCTGAACGGAATTAGGCGGTGGCGGAAGGTAGTTCAGCTATTTAGTGACCACCAGTATGGCTTCCGCCTTGGTCGGTCGACCCGAGATCTTCTTGTGTATGTTACGCACTGCTGGGGCGAGGCCATTAAGAAACACGGCAATGCTCTTGTAGAGTCCTTCAATATCTCAAAGACCTCGACAGAGTCTGGCACGCTAGTCTACTGAGTAAGCTTCCTACATTTGGCGTCCCTGCTGGCTTCTGCAACTGGATTTCTGATTTCTTAAGTGAGCGGTCAATCCGAGCGGTCATCGATGGCTGATCATCAGATCTTATGGCTGTCAATGTCAATGCGGTATTCTTAAGAGGTTTGTTCTCTTTGCGACTCTTTTTTGCTGCATATCAAGGACCTGCTCCAGCTCTTGGGTACGCGGATGACAGCACAGACTTAAAGATATACTTATCCAGTGCTAGAGCTAGCAGGGATGAAACAGACTGTCTTAGAAAGGCCATGTTGGAGCAAATTAATTTGACCCGACAATCTGGTCAAATTCAATGCTTGGAAAACACAAGTTTATCTCTTCACTGCTAAAAGGAGCCAATTTAAATTATCTCCTACTTTCAGAGGTGCATCTATACCTATCAGTTACCGACCACCTGGAGCTTTTGGGCAAAGAGTTGACGTCTAACTTAAACTTCGGCTCAACCATTGAGTCAAAAGCTTTGACTGCAGCCAAAAAGCTTGAAATCCTGCACAAGGTGAGGTGATACTTCACACCTGTACAGCTTTTGAATTTGTATAAAGCACAGGTCTATTCTTGTATGGAGTACTGCAGTCATTTGTAGGATGGCTTAGCAAAATACCAGCTTGCTGCACTTGACTCGAATAACGCAGAGCTAAAAGACTCATAGGCGATGCAGTGTCAGCAGACAAGCTTCAGCCTGGCTCATGGGCGTAACATTGTTTGCCTGTCGGTCTTCCACAGATTGTACTTCGGAGAATGTGCGCAGGAACTCCATGACCCGATTCCTCCATCTAACTTATACTAACAATCTAAAAGACGTACTGCATGGTACCATTCTCACTTGTTCAATATACCGTCTTGTCGTACTAAGCGATTCTCCTCTACATTTATTGTGCGCACGGCCAAAGTTTGAAACTCTCTGCAGGCTGCTGTGTTCCCCTCTACATATGACCCGTCTGCCTTCAAAGCAAGAGTGTACGTACAACTTCTGGGTTCGTCTTTGAGATACGATCTTATTTGTTGCACGTATGTACATATTGCCGGGCGCCGGCCCAAGTGTTGTACACTTTTATATGGAAATAATCATTTATAAATGACACTGTAGCATAAATATTATCTGCCAAGATTTTATGTGACTTGGCCGTTGACTTCGGTGTATTAACTAGTAAAAGTGCATAGAGTATGTTCAACGGCCGGTTACATAAAATTGTATTACATAAAGATAAATTACCACTCACTGACTCACTCACTGACTGACTCATTGACATAATTGTTCTCCCAGATGGTGGATGGGGAGGTGGGTATATTTTGACAGATTCGTAAACAAGTAACTCTCAAACCTACGGGAAAAGTGCCAAACCTCCCCTTTTCACCCCCCTTCTCCCCCCCCCTATCGTATCTCGGAAACTACGAGACCCGTATTTTTTTTTTTTTACGGATTCGTGTAGACGAGGCTCGGTAAAGTAAAAACCATTTTTCAAAATCCCCCCCCCCCGCCCCCCTTCTCACCCCCTTTAGGCGGATCTCGGAAATTAAGAGACTTGGAAATTTTTTTTTTCAGATTCATTTAGAGGGGCAATGCTTTAGTCGAAATACTTCTGCAACCCCCCCCTTTTCTTTTTTTTTTTTTTTCACAAGCACGCGAGGTGCTTGCTCCTCGCGCAACACGCAAATACTAAATCCCCCATCTCCCCCCATCACGCCCCCATTTTTTTTTTTCTTTTTTTCACAAGCACGCGAGGTGCTTGCACCTCGCGCAACACGCAAATACTAGTTATTATACTATATAAAGCTAAATTACCACTCACTGACTCACTGACATAATTGTTCTCCCAGATGGTGGATGGGGAGGTGGGTATATTTTGACAGATTCGTAAACAAGTAACTCTGAAACCTACGGGAAAAGTGCCAAACCTCCCCTTTTCCCCCCCCTTCTCCCCCCTCCCTATCGTATCTCGGAAACTACGAGACCCGTATTTTTTTTTTTTACGGATTCGTATAGAGGAGGCTTGGTAAAGTAAAAGCCATTTTTCAAAGTCCCCCCCCCGCCCCCCTTCTCCCCTCCCTTTAGGCGGATCTCGGAATCTAAGAGACTTGGAACATTTTTTTTTTCAGATTCATTTAGAGGGGCAATGCTTTAGTCGAAATACTTGTGCAACCCCCCCCCCCAATCACCTCCCCCCTCTTTTTTTTTTTTTTTTTTTTTTTTTCACAAGCACGCGAGGTGCTTGCACCTCGCGCAACACGCAAATACTTGATTTAGAGGGGCAATGCTTTAGTTTTTTTCACAAGCACGCGAGGTGCTTGCACCTCGCGCAACACGCAAATACTAAACCGCCCCATCTCCCCCCATCACCCCCCCCCCCATTTTTGTTTTTTCACAAGCACGCGAGGTGCTTGCACCTCGCGCAACACGCAAATACTAGTTATATTATATAAAGCTAGATTACCACTCACTCACTGACTCACTGACATAATTGTTCTCCCAGATGGTGGATGGGGAGGTGGGTATATTTTGACAGATTCGTAAACAAGTAACTCTCAAACCTACGGGAAAAGTGCCAAACCCCCCCTTTTCCCCCCCCCCCCTTCTCCCCCCCCCTATCGTATCTCGGAAACTACGAGACCCGTATTTTTTTCTTTTTACGGATTCGTATAGAGGAGGCTCGGTAAAGTAAAAACCATTTTTCAAAGTCCCCCCCCCGCCCCCCTTCTCCCCCCCTTTAGGCGGATCTACGAATCTAAGAGACTTGGAACATTTTTTTTTTCAGATTCATTTAGAGGGGCAATGCTTTAGTCGAAATACTTGTGCAACCCCCCCCCCCCCCATCACCCCGCCCCTCTTTTTTTTTTTTTTTTTCACAAGCACGCGAGGTGCTTGCACCTCGCGCAACACGCATATACTTGATTTAGAGGGGCAATGCTTTAGTTTTTTTCACAAGCACGCGAGGTGCTTGCACCTCGCGCAACACGCAAATACTAGTTATATTATATAAAGCTAGATTACCACTCACTCACTGACATAATTGTTCTCCCAGATGGTGGATGGGGAGGTGGGTATATTTTGACAGATTCGTAAACAAGTAACTCTTAAACCTACGGGAAAAGTGCCAAACCTCCCCTTTTCCCCCCCCTTCTCCCCCCCCCCCCTATCGTATCTCGGAAACTACGAGACCCGTATTTTTTTCTTTTTACGGATTCGTATAGAGGAGGCTCGGTAAAGTAAAAACCATTTTTCAAAGTCCCCCCCCGCCCCCCTTCTCCCCCCCTTTAGGCGGATCTCGGAATCTAAGAGACTTGGAACATTTTTTTTTCAGATTCATTTAGAGGGGCAATGCTTTAGTCGAAATAATTGTGCAACCCCCCCCCCCATTTCCCCCCCCCTTTTTTGTTTTTTTTTTCACAAGCACGCGAGGTGCTTGCACCTCGCGCAACACGCAAATACTAAACCCCCCCGTCTCCCCCCCCATTTCTTTTTCACTAGCACGCGAGGTGCTTGCACCTCGCGCAACACGCAAATACTAGTATTATATAAAGCTAAATTACCACTCACTGACTCACTCACTGACTGACTCATTGACATAATTGTTCTCCCAGATGGTGGATGGGGGGGTGGGTATATTTTGACAGATTCGTAAACAAGTAACTCTCAAACCTACGGGAAAAGTGCCAAACCTCCCCTTTTCACCCCCCTTCTCCCCCCTCCCTATCGTATCTCGGAAACTACGAGACCCGTATTTTTTTTTTACGGATTCGTATAGAGGAGGCTCGGTAAAGTAAAAACCATTTTTCAGTCGCCCCCCCCCGCCCCCCTTTTCACCCCCTTTAGGCGGATCTCGGAAATTAAGAGACTTGGAACATTTCTTTTTTCAGATTCATTTAGAGGGGTAATGCTTTAGTCAAAATACTTCTGCAACCCCCCCTCCCATCACCCCTCCCCTTTTTTTTTTTTTTTTTTTCACAAGCTCGCGAGGTGCTTGCACCTCGCGCAACACGCAAATACTAAACCCCTCCCCATCTCCCCCCCCCCACTTTTTTTTTTCACAAGCACGCGAGGTGCTTGCACCTCGCGCAACACGCAAATACTAGTCTAACTATATTAATAAAGAAATCGCAGTAAAGATCCTTAGACTTGACTTCGCTTTGCTTAGAGATTTCATTACTTTTTATAGAGAAACAAGCAGCTTAGGCGAGACTTGGCTAATTTTTTACAGGATGTTTTTGGTGGGATTATAATTAACCGATAAGTTTTGTTTACATAAATTAAATTCAATGAAATAGGTAAGAAAGATTCTATTGCGTCTGGTTTTTGTATCTTATAAAATATCGAAAAACCGATATTTGAAATCCAATATCGCTTTTTTCGATATCGGATTTATGGTCCGATATTCCGGTTTTTCGATATTATCGAAAACTGGTATCCATGCTCTAGTTCCGAGGTCAAGTTCAGGACGTGCGCTCCCTGTTTGGCACTTAAGGATATCCTCAACGTAATGGCAAAATCATTATAATTACACTGGAACTTGTGTAAATCCAAGGACGGGAAAAATAAAACTTCATATTTTCTTCATAAACCTAAGAATTCCTTTTGAATTTCTAGTCCTGCTTTTGAAAAATGTCAAGACTGGAATATGACGGTCTTTTCAAGATAACAACCTTATACTACCAATTTGTGATAAATCAATCTTAACCTTAAAAAACATTTTAGTAATATGTCAGACTAACCCAAGCGAGCTGCATGTCTGGCCATGGCATCTTTGTGCGTTTGTCCAAAAACGTCATAAATATTGTCGCACTTTCCCGTTCTTCTAACAAATCCATTGTCCACCAAAATGTGTGAATACTGCTTATTTTGGGGTCAGAAATATCGTGTTTTTTATTCTATTGTGTAAATTAGTATATTTTGCATATGTGCGCAGTGTCCTAGAATATGCGTGTCCTATTTGGTGCCCCCAATATATCATATACAAGAATCAATTAGAACGTATTCAAAGAAAATTCGTTAACCACCTTAACTATCGCCTCCGTAAAGCTCCCATGTCTTACGAAGATAGCTGTAGGGAATATGGTATGCTAACACTCGATGAAAGGCGAAAAGTACTGGATATGTGTTTACTTTTCGATATAATCAATGGGCGTCTGGATTGCCCGGAGTTGGTCGAACAGATAAGGTTTAATACGCCTATAAGGCGAACACGTCACACGCCAATGTTACATGTACCTCGGCACTCGTCTAATTACGCTAAGAATTGTGTACTGACCCGCATTGCTCGAACATATAACACAAATTTCGCACAAATAGATTTATTCAATTACACTAAACCTAAATTCAAAGCACTTATAAAAAACTTATTTAAAGATAAATAGCAAATTAGCCTTAGTAACTACTTCTGTAAATTTGTATAAAATGTACCTACCTATACTGTTTGTTATAGTACATATTACCTCAATGTTTGTTTTATAATATTTTTGAGTTTTGCTATTAAGTTCGTTCGCATGTTCTAAATTTATATAAGTTAAACAGGGAAACCTATTATTAGCCATACAAAACTGTATTACACATATTTTATCATTCGTTTAATGTATCGCGGTTGGTTTTCTAAATAAATAAACATAAACAACATAAACATAAATATCATCAAGTACAAGTTGTTAAAAATATATAAGTATAAATATCTATGAACCTCTTATATATTCTCACAAACTCATACACTCACCCAAACACACATTCACATTAACTTAAAAATCATGTAAAGACTTCATGCAAATACATTTGTTTGTCTAATTTAATATATTCTAGTTAAGGGAGTGCGACTTCTCCTGGCACAGGTGTTTTCATACTTAAAAGGAGAAGTCAACCTCACTCATTATGGTTAAGACAAATTTTGTTATTGAATAAAACATTTTTCATCATCCCACCCATACGCACAAAACGTTTTGGGAATACTTTCATTGCGCGTACGGCTAATGAGTGGAATTCCTTGTCGGAGTCTGTGTTTCCTGATCGTTATAACCTGGGGGTCTTTAAATCATGAGTGAATAGGTTACTTCTAGGTAAGCGTGCTCCATCTTCCACCACATCATCACTTACCATCAGGTGAGATGGTGGTCAATCGCGAACCTATTATCGATAAAAAAGCATAATTATGTAGTGAGTTTGTTGTACTTATTGCCAAAAAAATACTCGTATAGCAACTAAAGGAGAAAAAAATAAATCCATTATAATTTTATAGACCGTACGGGATGGACACCCCGCACTAAATAATGTGTCTATCATGGAGTAATTATGCGGATTCCAACCGTTGTCAAGGAAATCGTTGGAGATCGAACGTCGCGTTGTCATGGGCAAGCTTAAGGTTATATTGATATCTTCTATCTTCTGTGTCATAGTTCGATGTATCTATTTTAACGCCCGGATACTCTTAACAAGGAAGGAAGGAAGGCAAGGAAGTGATTACCTGTAGAGTAATGAAGTCAATAGCCTAACAGCTAAGATGTTGGACTTGTGATCGAGAGGTCACAGGTTCGAACCCTACCCACTACACTAATGCCGTGAACCCACTCCAGACACAAGCATATCTAGGTTAGTTGGAGGGGTTAACAAAATTGCTAGTGATGTGAATTCTGCCCACGTTGCTAGTTCTCATTTTTTTTAAATTACGGATGAGCCCACTCTTGACCTCGATCTCACCTGATGGCAAGCGATAGATGAGGTCTATGATGGGACAAGTAAGCCCAGAAGATGCCTATTTACTCTTGCTTTAAAGGCTGAAAGGTCAAGCCGGCAGTACAAAAGTAAGCTTACCTTCTGATAGAGGAAGGGCCTGGTGAGCGCCAGGTAGCGCTCCAGCGCCATGGTGACGGCGATGCACACGGAGCCGATGCCGAACACGCGCAGCACGACGCGCGTGGCGCAGTACGCGCGCGTGGAGCCCACGCCCGCCACGTGCTCGCCCACCAGCATCGCGCACATCATGCCCACCTGAACACACAACTCTCAATCAATATCTTATTTTAATAAGTACAGAGACAGACTACAGAGTAAGATATTTAGTACAGCTATCACTACTACAACAATATACTCATTGGCAACGATGCACTGGTCTAGTCAAAGCTCCAGAGCCTTGAACATCGACGACGGGTTGCAAATCTATCGGTTTTCTATCGGTTACATTTCGAGGAGTGTGCGATGGAATTACACAATCTAATTCCACCAAGCCCGTTCCATCATCGGACTACAAGACAAACGGCGACGCGCCATCGTTACATGGTGGACATCCCACCCATACGCACTAAACGCTTTGGGAATACCTTCATTGTGCGTACGGCTAAGGAGTGGAATTCCCTGCCGGAGTCTGTGTTTCCAGATAGCTACAACCTGGGGGTCTTTAAATCAAGAGTGAACCGGTTACTTCAGGTAAGCGTGCTCCATCTTCGACCATATCATCGCTTACCATCAGGTGAGCTGGTGTTCAAACGCAAGCCTATTCTGAATAAAAAAAAATATATATATATTGAACATAAATCTGTAGTCCAATTATTACTGTACACAGCATTCAGTGTCTAATATACTTCATTAGTAAAGGCTGGGTTTGGATAATATGAAGTTACTAAATGATACATACGGTTGTAATTACAATTACAGCGATTTTCTAAATTCGTTAAAATTATTCAAAAACAAATCTAAATTAGAGTGTATAATTATATTTATACTATTACATTACATTATATTGACTACACATTCTGAACAACGTATTGCTTTCAGAAAAAATATTGTCACTAGAGGGAATACTGAACAATTGTGGAGTGCGCACAGATTGAGTTGGTATTTTAAAGTTTATCTAACCACGTAATTGAATATCAAAGGAACCATTAACAGTTTTATGCAGTATACTTAAATCACTAACCCATCTCCTTCTCGCTAGACAGTTCATGTGAAAATGAGTGAGACGCTGATTGTAATTGGGTAGTTTACGTCTGAGGCCATATTTCGCACTTAAAACTGTAACAAACGTTCGTAACATCGTGTTTGGTGCCGTTGATCAGTTATTTAGTATAAACATGTATTAGTTTATTTATGGTTATTGTTAAATTATGTAAGTATTTTATCTGTATTGGCCAACTTTGCCTGAAATAAATGGATTGATGATGATGATGATTCTCTACTACTAAGAGTTCCCCATCCTTTAGGGTCATGCGTCTGATATTTTAAAACAGTTTCTACTATAATACAGGTATGCTGGGCTGGATTTGAGGTCCAAAGGTCTTGGGATAGCGAAGGAGTGGGATCTCCTTATTATTTTCCGAATAAAAGGATTTTTTCTCTGTCAAGTTTTTCAATAAATAAAATACTTCTAATTCTTTAATAAATTGTATAAATCTTTTACTAAAAAAGATGTGTCACATGTCTTTTATTAAAAACTAAATTATTTCGTTTACGAATGAGGAAAGTCGACGTATCACTTGGACTCTATGTAGCAGGTTCGATACGGAGAGCAGAGAGCAGAGAGTAACAAGTAAACCAGTTATGGTTTACTTGTTACTCTAGCACACAAACTAACGCCTGTAGTGATAGGATACTACCTATGTGCTGTTAGTAGTTCTTCGATACGTACCGCAGTAGCCAGACATAGCCTGTTTAAATTAAGTGCAAATGAATTAAGCAAAGGAATTTCGGAATTAAGTACCCCAACCAAAAGTATGAACTTGGCAGTATTGTTTAGAACAATTTGCTGCGATACGTGCTCAAACTTTTAAAATAATTGCTCTTCCGCTTTTGTAATCCAAAAAAATGCGGACACCTGTATAGAATTTTAATGATATTGTTATCAAAGTTATTAGAGCGAGTCGTCAGGGGGAGGGACAGAAATGTGGATACTGCTGATAGCAGTCATGTGTTTAGCGAGGACGAGGACAGACGCTCCGGTAGGCATGTAGGTGGCTATTGCATGTGTAGGCAATCTTATTGCTGGGGTTACGGAATTGTGTCAGCAAAATTGTCGGGGCACACAAGAGGGCCGGTGCCTGTCGGGGTTGCAGAATTGTTCGAAAGAGTTACCGCGGCCTCGGAACACGAAGGGCATATGATGGAACACGGATGGGTTTTAGTCACGGGAGCGGGAGGCGCTACGCCCAGATCGAGAGACAATCATTGGGTGATTTCCAATACTTAAAAAGGGCACCTCATTGGGAGAGTGACTCCGAGTCACGATCTCGGCATATGCTTCTCTGTTTAACACCTACATAATCTCTTAAACTAGTTCTAGTCACAATCCTGAACAACTCATCATTTCCGGCAAGGTTGATTGCAAACGACCTAGAAGGCATATCCAAACAAGGTGGGTTGATCAGGTCCGTTTCACCCTGTACGTCCAACTACACGTCGCTCTACACGATGCCAAGAATAGACAGATGGTGGAACACTATTAGGGAGAAGCTATTTCCACGGGGGCTTCATGACCACCATCATTGAGGAACTGGACACGAGGAGGAGGAGGACTAGTGAGTACCAGAAGTGGCTCGTAGCTAAATAATAACAGCTGGTCCATCATCCAGGTTAAGCCACAGCCGAGGTCAGCACGCGGATGGGTGACCATATTCACGTATCGAACTCCCTCAGTGCCTCGAAAAGCACAGCCGTCATTTGTAAATCTTTGAAATGAAATGAAATATTTATTTTGTAAATCTATTTATATAAAAATGAATTGCTGTTCGTTAGTCTCGCTAAAACTCGAGAACGGCTGAACGGATTTATCTTATCTTGGTTTTGAAATGTTCGTGGAGGTCTAGGAAAGGTTTAAAAGTAGAGAAAAATTCAAAAAATGAAAAAAAATTGCCGGGAGTACCGTCAAAACAGCCCTTTTCTATTTCCCATACAAACGTTTTCTAAATAAAATGGAGAGTAGGATAGGGGTAGGGTAGGGGTTGGTTTGGTGTAGGGTAGGGGTAGGGTAGGTGTAGTGTAAGGGTAGGGTAGGGGTAGGGTAGGGGCAGGGTAGGGGTAGGGGTAGAATATTGGTAGGGTAGGGTAGGGTTTTGGTAGGGTAGGGGTAGGATAGGGGTAGTGGTATCGGTTGGGTAGGGGTAGGATACTACGCGAACGAAGTCGTAGCGGGTCAGCTAGTTGGTTATAAATAACACTTTTACACGTCATGTTTTTTTTGCGTGTTTAGTTTAGCTAGATGAGGCCGGTATTTCCTAACTGACTACTCTGAGAAGAAACACCGAAACAAACTCGGAGGTCAAAGCTTCTTTTAAAGTCCAGACAATTTGTATTTGTATATGAGAAGCATGTAGGTTCATGTCTGTGGTATTCTTTTGAGGAAATAACCACGCAAATTTGAGCGGACCTGTCCAGACAGTGCAAGCATTTGTCAGTTATCATGTAGCTCAACTTAGAACTTAAGGAGCTCAACAATTTGACGAACAATACCAAAGTAAGGACATTTGGGTCGGCCACACAAGTGCTCAAACTGCTTGACATCATTAAAAAAAAATTAATTTGACAGTCGTTAGGTCAATCTTAGGGTAGTGTTACCGAGGGGTGTTACTCAGTTACTGGGTGTGCAGGTCAGGTCGGCAGTCGCTCCACACTAGTGCTCAGCTACGTCCAATTAGATTGGAAGTTGATCAATTAGATTGGATGAAGACTAGTATAATGAATAGTTGGGAAAAGTTATACAAATGAGGATGATGAATCTCCTAACTATTGAATATTTATTCATCAATTTACTTTCATTTATTTGTTTATTTACATTTAATGTATAATTTATAATGAAAATCAATATCCTCATCATTGCAAGATATTAAAATAACAAATTTGATTTTTGTTTTATCCAGATCAGCAATGTAGATCACATACAGAGTGAAAATAAATTACGATCGTCAATGTCGGAATCTCTTTTACGACTGTGTTTTGTATTCCATCTATAGGCGTCAAGAGCCGAGATCTACAAGATATAAATAAAACATTACTATCATGTATAAAAAACTCAATGTTTATGGCAATTGTTTTTGTACTGTATACAGGGCCGGATTAACCATTAGGAGGAGTAGGCAACTGCCTAGGGGCCCCGCATCCACTAGGGGCCCAGGCCCAGTGCACGCACCAAGAAAACGTGTTTCTTCGAACGAGAATTTGATGTGCGTGTGAACTTATGGACCTCACTGTTATTTCACAAAGTACAAATCGTTATATTTAGTAGTGGAACTAAAACAATTTTAGAACAAATCTGGGAATAAGTAAATAAATATATTAAAAACCACAGCCCTTAATGTGCGTTTCCTCAGTTCACACACTATTTGGTCAGTCAAAGTAAGAAAAGGGGCCATGAGAATGCCATTACCTTAGGGCCTCTGACAGGGTTAATCCGGCTCTGACTGTATAATGTTCTTTTTGCGTATTCATTGTACATGCGAATCAAAGTGGTTTCGGCCACGGCAACCAACAGCAGAGATTACTCATCTGCGCAGAAAAATGTATGTAAAAGATCGCTTCTCTATTCTTCTCGATCTATTGTATCACCCTTTGTATTTGTTAAGTCCTTATTTAATTATTTTATGGTGTACAATAAAGAGTATGTCTATATGATACAGGTGTAATCTCTGTTCCTTTACGCCCATAGTCCGGTGAGACGGAAATCTGACAAGACTAAAAATATCAGGCGTAAGACGGTCTAACGCGCTTTTCGGGGGATGGGGTATCACAACGCAACCTTCCAAAATCCGTGCTACTTTTGATAAAATTCTAATAGAAAAATCCAATAGCACATTTGTCCGACTCGTGATCGAACCAATAGATCTTGGGTTCAATTTACGACGTGAATAAGTGAGCGATGTGTGATAAGTGTTAGTATTCTAGTGCGTGATTTTTCGTGTTGCTTGTGTGTTCTAGTGTATTGATTGCATGTTAATCGTGTCCGTGTCTAATAATAGATAATATTATAATATTTATACAATCGCATGCATTAAGCACGGGGACACAAGCAAGCCACGACAAAAGCGTCTGGCGACCATTACACTAACATAGCAGGTAAAGTAAAGCAATACTGAGTCTCTCTGGGGATCTGGGGACAATCATTTCAACGACAACGGTAAGAACAAACTACTGTATCATTAGAACGTAACGGGATATTTATCATGTAAATTTATTGTTTCGAATTTCCGATATTTTAGCACTGTTGCAAGAGTCATGATCACGGATGAATGAAGTCATTGCGGATGGATGAAATATCGTTTTAAAAGGTTTGAACGTTTTAAGTTCTATTGATACTCTTAGTAACCATGTTAGCTTAAAAAGTTTCTACTGTGCTGTACATGTTTTCAATAAAAAAGTAATTGGAGTGTGACTTACCAACGCCACAAGGTCGTTAGCTGCCAGTGACGTTAGCAGCAATAGATGTTTCCTGTTCCGCACCCTCCGCTCCCCCCTGCGCAGTGCGATGATGGCACAAGCGTTGCCAACGATGCCAATGGCGTACACCACCTTCACTATCAGCAAGAATAACTTGCCCATCGGCCGCGCTGGTAGCGTTGGCACCGTGCTGTTAGTAACACTGGCGGAAATGCTGCTCCCGTTCAACATGTCCGCTACTACAGCCGTCGTTGTGCTCAACAAGTCCACCACAGAAGGCGTCGTGTTGAACATATCCATCACATCACCCGTAAAATTATACACAGCTGACGGCGACTCCATTTCTATGTCTTCTTGCAAATAACTTTATTGTGCAGGTGATTAGAAGGTTATAATACTGTTCTGTATCGTTTCGCTGGTCGGAATGGCTTCGCAGTTAGAGTTCGGTTTGCTCACGAATGTTTGAAGATACATCGCAATCTCGTGTCCACGTTCTCTCTGTGAACAAGACAGTGTAGTTTAGTTGGAGAAGCATCGTACAGATAGCTGGTACTCCCACCCGAAGAGAGAGACAGATTACCTTCTCTATTGCTGACGTCGCGGAAGTAACACATTTACTACTATTTAATTGGTGCAGTTCTCTAGTATTAGCGCATAGTGCGTTTCTTAGATGCCGTTACTTACGCAAACCTAGCTTGTTCTAGCCCACTGCAGGGTGAAGCCTGACTGTCTTCCTTTCATACCTCCTGGCTTAAGGCAAGTGTGGACCAATTCTGTGGCTAGGTGTCACGGTCGCCTACATAGCCATCTTTGTATCAGGTACTCAGGTTGTGGTTTATTCGGTCCAAGAACCAGTTGAGATGCAACGCCTACCAAGATTTCAATAATATCAAAAGTCTGCAATATACCCAAACAAAGTAATACGACAGAAGTACTCCGCAAACGAAATTAATTGTTTGGGATGGGAGATAATATGGCTCATAAAGGGGGATTCGAAGCCCTAATACATGAATTCTACATTAGGTACAAATCTCCCAGAATACTAAAACAGGTTGCCTTATTAGTGTAAAAACTAATTGAAGTAATGTGTTGTGGTGAGAAATAAATTATTACGATATTTGAAAAACATGGATGTATCGCATGCATCTCTAATATAATACCATAGCGACTATTAAGGAGAAAATAAAGTTGAATGGTTTCTAGTAAATAATACCAAAACTAGTTCGATATAAACATTATCAGCACGATATTAAACCCATGTCCTCGCGATGAACTCCCATGACGACAAACATAAGAATTCTTCGGTTTAATAATGGCAGCCTCTTAACTGGTTATAAGTGATTGACGATCACTCTGCGAAGTGCGAGCCGCTTGCTGTCTGTGACGCATCATTACAAATTGATTGAGACTCGTTGCGATATATCAGACACCATGCGTTCGAGTGTTTTTATTATTTTAGAATAATTTTATTGATTTCAGGAATCAACCAATACAAAAAATATATTTTAAAAGAGTACTGTTATTTTAATTAATAAGTCTTTAGGTCTTTAAATCAAGAAGGACTAGGTTTTTTCTAGGTAAGCGTGTTCCATCTTCCACCACATCATCACTTACCATCAGGTGAGATGGTGGTCAAACGCGTGCCTATTATCAATAAAAAAAAATCAATAGGAGAAAATGAGCATACAGTGGAATTTATTCTTTGTGGCACAAAGTTTATTGCATGCCAATAATATGAGTTCTAAAATAACTTGAGGAATAGGCGATGGCCGGAGTTAATAACATAGAAATACAAGTTAAACAAAAGCTCTGGAATGATTCATCAACATGCATTTTCGTAGTTCCTTATACGCAGGTAGCTTTACAACCCATTTCAATTAAAACTTTGTCATTAATTATTTTGGTTCCATTATCTAGCTACCTTCAAAGAATTTCTCTTATTCAGACCTGACCGTGACGCAACACCGCTACCAACAAGTGCCCACGTTACAAAGTTATAATACGGGTCGATATCTCCATCCAGAGTTTGCATGTAAATAAGTCATCAGGATTAATGACTGCTAATGACAATGTGTGGTGGACAGGCACCAGAGATAACTCTGTAAGGCGATACCACAAGGTTAGTGGCGGTATCAACTAACTTATGTATTTAATTTTATAGACTTGAAATGAAAATTTTATAGAATATTATGAATTGATTTATGATATTTTTAATTGTAATTTAGATAATATATAATTGGTAATTTGACATACAGTATTTTTATGCTTATTAATGACTTATGATGTTAGACTTATGGTATTGTTGATGATATTTTATTTTATTTTAATGTAATTTTGATAATAATAATTGGTAATTTGACACAAAATAATACACGATTATATTTTATGATTGTTATTTTTTCTGTTTTTAATGTAATTTATATAATTGCAAAGATGTAAAGTTCAGCAATCTATACTTATAATAAATCTGTAGAGAGGTCAATTCTGTACATGAAATATATTTCCAAAATAACTATCAGGGGGTGATTAAGGATCGATACTCATGCCAAAAATGCAATCAGTTAAATTTTTGTCTGTCTGTCTGTCTGTCTGTCTGTATAACCGTTATAGAAACAAAAACTACTCGACGGATTTTAACGAAACTTGGTACAATTATTTTTCATACTCCTGAGCGGGTTATAGTATACTTTTCATCACGCTACAATCAATAGGAGCAGAGCAGTGAAGGGAAATGTTGGGAAAACGGGAGAAGTTACTCCATTTTTAAGCTTCCGTCGCGTGTGCAACCTTAATGGTTAAAGCTACACAAATCATTTCATGACGGAAATGTTCTCCTTAAAATTATATAAAAAATATCCCACGACAGCATATGTCTAACTTTTATGGTTGACTCACAATAACACGTGTAACTCCCGATAGCTTAGCAGTTCGAAGCTTTCTGATTATAATATTTGTCTACTCTTACGTTTATAACACTCTCAGTCACCCCTAATTGAAAAAGTTAACATTATTAACTATTCCATAAAAAAATTGGCCAAGTGCGAGTCAGACTCGCCCATGAAGGGTTCCGTAGTAACTATAATATAATATGCAAATTTATTTGACGAAAAAAACCTTACAAATTTCTTAAAACTAGCTTATTTACATTTTTTACAACTACGCCAAATAAATTTGTTTTGAAAAAAAAAAAACCTTACAAATTTCTTAAAACTGGCTTTTTTACATTTTTTACAACTGCGCCGAATAAATTTTTTTTTCATAGTGTTTGTATGAATTACAAAGTTATATTTGCGGTTTTAGAAAATATGCTGTATCTAAAAAACTGTTGAACTGATTTCGTTCAAACTAATTTTGGTTGAAAGTTTATATTAAGATCTACAGACATATATTTTTTTTTTTAGATTTTTCACTCCATTATTATAGAAGTTAGAGGTTGTGTCCGCCACACACACATTTTACCACTTTGGAAGCTTATATCTTTTAAACGATTGACTTTATGGAAAAGTGGTTTTAGAAACCCCGATGTCGTTTTTAAAGAACTGTCTATAGATACCACACATGCATCGATTTCATGAAAAAAAAATATTTTCCGGTTTAGTTCCATGTATGGGGAGCCCCCCTTTATTTTAAATATTTTTTAATTTCTACCTATCAAGTTTCACATGTATAGTCCTAATAGTTTCGGAATAAAATTGCTGTGACAGACGGACGGACGGACAGACAGACAGACAGACAGATGACAGACATGTCGAAACTATAAAGATTCCGTTTTTTGCCATTCGGCTACGAAACCGTAAAAAGAATCATATAAATCGGTATAGAAACACCAAAGTTATACATGAAATACGCTTATAATAATAAGCCATCGCGCGTAAATACTGAATCATGCTATAAGGATTGTTTTTGAGAATCGGTCGCCGCGCTAGACGCGTCTCGCTCGCGGTCGAAGCGTTCTCTAGGTACTTAAGCCTCATGTGAACGTGATCTAAACAATATTACCAATACATTAACTTACGCTGACGGAGTCGCGGGCACAGCTATATTGTATCATTACATTCATTACGCTAAGGCCAATAGGAGCGGAGCGCCAATGAAGAATGCTTCAAAATCGGGGTTAAATTTAACGTTAGCCCAAAGTAACTATTCCACGCGGACGAAGTCGCGGGCAAAAGCTAGTAGTTTAATAAATGTTTAGTTATAGAAATTCAGACATGATGCAAAAATCGTTATAGAATAAATGAATTGAATTGAACAATTTGTGTGTACGATAATCACAGGAAAGGAAAAAGTCTGTATGAAAGCAAATCTATATAATAGGAATACCTACTAGCCCGCCGTTGCCATTCCGGGTGCGGATTTTGAATAGTTCACGATCGTTTAGTTATGGACTGACTCTAATAATGTATGTTCTTTTTTTAGAATAAAATAAGTAATAAAGAATCTTTAATCCCTAATATTTATCTATCTATAACTAGCTACTGCCCGCGGCATTGCTTGCGTGAAAATATTTTTTTCAGAGAAAAATGTATCCTATGTCACTTAGGTATAATGTAGTTTTTATTGGTAACAGAATTTTCAAAATCTGTCTAGTAGTTTTAGAGTTTATTCGTTACAAATTATATTAAAACTTATTTTTTTTTCTTATTTACGAGTATAATAGTGTATAGGTAGCTATACGTAAAATGTAAAACGTAAGAAAATGTCGTGTAAAGATGTTTAAAGTATTTTTGATAACGTCTATATTCATAAATATCAATAGTATTGAAATCTGCCTGTGATATCAAAATAACTGTGTAGTCTCAAGTGCTTACGTATAGTTATTCACACGGTACTGAAACATGAATAAAATGTTTCTATCATTTTTGTGTGTCTGTTTGACTTTCTGTTGGTCCGCGCACTGGAATGGGCGGACTGATTTTAATGGGAGATAAAGGAGCTTATAGGATAACATATATTATATGCTACTTTAATCTTGGAATTGGGATTTAAGCGGGAAAAACCACGTACGTCCCTAATAACGACTCCCACGCGAACGACGTTACAAGCACAGCTACTTTTATATAAGTAAACAGTACGCCACAGAGTATGGAGGAAGTCGTGGTTAAATAATAACATCCACACAGAAGGAAAGAAAATTGCGTTTATTGGCACATATAAAAAGAAAACATATTATGTACGACATTAAAAATAAAAAAATATCGTTGTGCCAAAAGGGCCTCAGCTCAGCATAATGTCAGGTGGCAATCCTAAGTGATTTTCTGACAGGTCAACCTTAAAGGTTAAGCAACACTTGTCGAGGTCAGCCGTGGATGGGTTACCTCTAACATATCGAGTTTCATCCGTACCTCGCAAAGCATGTTAAGCGGTTTGCCCCGGCTGTCATATGTTCATGTTTGATAGTAGTTACAGGTAGTCAGAAGCCAGAAGACCTGGTCAAGCTGTGGCGCATCGTGTTACCCAGTTACTGGGTTTTGTAGGTCAGATAGGCAGTCGATCCATGTGGAACACTGGTACTCAGTTAAGCTGGTAGCTGACCTCAATGTAATGAGCTACAGAGTACGTGTACATCTTTTATCCTTCTGAGTCAAAACGATTCAATGGTTGTTGGTAAAATATCGCTTTTAGCGATAAGACCACTTATTGTTATACTTGATTATTTAATAAACCGATATTGTATTTTGTTACGATGAACAGTGTATTATATATCTATCTATACATCCTCGTGCTTTATAAGGTGTGTCAGGGGACAAACGAGGGTAATATAACATAGCCAAGGATCTTCTACCTACTAACTGGATTGCTTACGAATGACTCAAAGAATACAGAAAGTCTTTCTTAGCTGTTAAACAATAGAGTATAAACTTGCACGTATAAAACTGAAGGAACTATTCGTTCCGAGCGAGACAGTGCCGTGTGAGGACTGTGTCCCTTTCTTCTGTGTGTCAGACAAGGATCTTCTACCTACTAACTGGATTGCTTACGAATGACTCAAAGAATACAGAAAGTCTTTCTTAGCTGTTAAACAATAGAGTATAAACTTGCACGTATAAAACTGAAGGAACTATTCGTTCCGAGCGAGACAGTGCCGTGTGTGGACTGTGTCCCTTTCTTCTGTGTGTCAGATTAAAAATATTTATTTCAATGGCAATTTTTTCGACCTGTCTGTTGTAGTAATAACACCTAGTTTTAAACTTCTTTGGAATTCTATCTTTAAAATGAATTGCCATTATTACTGCATATTAATGAAAATTAAAGTTATTTTACCATGCAAACACAAGATATTTAAACCAAAAAAAAATGGAATTTGCAAGAATTAGTAGTGATATATTATACTATACCTGGCAATTACTACGTTGCCGACTGACGTTTACTTGACATCTGTATGTTTGTAAATTTGAATTATATTTAATTTTGTGAGTTTTCGTAATATTAAAGTGCAAGTTATTGTAACCATGGTAAGAACGTGTTTTGTGGTTAATTGCAAGAGTGAAAAGGGTACCCCGGGTCTGGAATTTCCTTTTTTAAGTAAGTTTTGTGACTTTGTTTACAAATTGCATTTAGGGTGACTATGTTTTCAATGTAAAAGTGGATGTTCTTCTCTTTATTCTTCTTATTTATTATTTTTCTTTCTTCTCATTATATATTATTTTTTGTTATTTTAAGCTTTCCTAAAAATTATGATCTTCGAGTCCGGTGGCTCAGTGTTCTACACAGAAAAGGGTCAGAAACGGTTCCAAAATTTGTAGCCGCCATTTCAAGCCCGAAGTAATATTGCATTTCGAAACAAGATCAAATGATGCAATTCCGTCCATTTTCCCTAAAGTAAGTTATCAATCTTTACAAATGACATGAAGATCACCGTTTCGAAAAATGTAGAATATGAGCATAGCAAGATGAATTTTCATTTTGAATATATCTTAACCATAAATACTACAATTTTGTTCTCATCAATCTATTATTATTTTAGATTCCTGTCAGCGAAACAAATAAATGTTTCAAGTACTATAATATTAAAACCCACTAAAGAAAACAATATACAACCTGTACTGGGCACATTCAAAGATCTGGTAAGTGAAAGTTATGAAAGGAGTCAAATTAATGAGCATAAAAGTCGACATTTTAGTTGTTTTATTTACTTTTGCTTAGCAAATTGATGGCAAAAATATTTTATATCATTTTGGCCAAAAACTCAGCTACGCAAACTTGCTTACAAGTGTAGTTTATTATATTAATAATTACTTATAACTTAATTACTTAACTTTTATCCACTGCAGTTAGTTAATGTCGACAAATAATAATCTATACTAATATTATAAAGAGGTAAAATTTTTAAGTTTGTATGTATGGGGTAATCTCTGAAACTACCGAACCGATTTTGAAAATTCTTTCGCTTACATGTAGCTGCATTATCCCTGAGTGCTATAGGCTATAAATTATCTTTATATCATGCATATTAGCCGAGCTAATATAATCTTTGTCAAGCAAGTCGGGGACGGGATCCCGTGGAATATTTTCGACTTCTACGCGGACGAAGTTGCGGGCAGAAGTTAGTAATTCATAATTTAAAGATTATTTCCATACTTTTAACTAATAATAGTGTAATACATTTTTAGGGTTGTGTGTCAAGCCAATCTTGTAACAAACCTGCAGCTGCAACATATGAGGAACTAGAAAATATAGAACCAACCTAATAATAATAACCTTATAATTATCATTCGATCTGCCTCCTTTATGTTTAGAATTATGTATGTTAATAATATTGATTTCTAACCTTAAATAGCACATGTGGTGTTAGCCTGTAATTAATTTTTACACTTATAAATGTAATATGACTGTTTCATACAAATGTATAGTGTAAACAATTGTAGGTTAACCTAAATAAATATATACCGAAATAAATTATATCTCTTCTGTTATTCTTTCTATTTATAATCATCGTCTTTCATGAAGGGTTTTAGTAGTTTTAATTATATATAAACATTGCATCATTTTATTTTAGTCTACTGGCTCTAACCGTACAAGTGTCGAATAAACATAGATTACCAATTAATGTACGTTTGTTTGGACGTCTATACCACTGCCTATCAAGGCCAAGCCTTCGAAGAATTGCCAGCTGGTGATTCTGTTATTAATTCTGTATCTGCAATAATTGTATTTGTATCACGGGTCTTAACCACTTTGAAAGTTTATAATTCAACGCAATAAAGTTTGCAAAACCAATTTTGCATTTAGCCCGCATAAGGAAGGGTTTATTATAGAAATTAGCGCGCTCAATATAAGTTCCTCAGATATATATATTGAGAACTAGCTTTTCGCCCACGTAAAATTCTGTTATATCGCGCTACCGAGCAACTGTTCAAAAATCTGAGATAGAAAGAACCCTATATAGTTCCCAGGGTTTTAAACTATCTCCATGCCAAATTTTTTCGAAAGCGGCTCTGTGATTTAACCGTGAAAGCGTAACAGACCGATACAGACCTTTGTATTTATAATTGAATTTATTTCTTTCTTTCTATTTAATACGTTGTTAAGAAAAAAACTGGCCAAGTACGAGTCGGACTCGCACATGAAGGGTATTTTTATAGGTAGGTAATGAATGGTACGGAACCATTACCTATAAAAAGCACCAAAAAAATCACAACTGTTGTATGGGAGTCTCCCTTAAATATTTATTTTAATTAATTTTTAGTATTTTTTGTTATAGCGGTAACAGAAATACATCATTTCTAAGGTTAATAATAAGTGTCTAAAAAAACCTGCAAATATTGCATCAAATAAAATTGTCCTTACGTTTATCGCGAATTGATATCCACACTACTAGAAAGAGATAGCTAGGTCCTTCGAGGGTATACTCTTCGGAACGGATTTGAGCTTCGCGTCCGCATTCCAGTTTTGGTACAAGTTCCTTGGTGTCAGATTAAAAATATTTATTTCAATGGTAATTTTTTCGACCTGTCTGTTGTAGTAATAACACCTAGTTTTAAACTTCTTTGGAATTCTATCTTTAAAATGAATTGCCATTATTACTGTATGCTTATTAATGAAAATTAAAGTTATTTTACCATGCAAACACAAGATGTTTAAACCAAAAAAAAATGGAATTTGCAAGAATTAGTAGTGATATATTATACTATACCTGGCAATTACTACGTTGCCGACTGACGTTTACTTGACATCTGTATGTTTGTAAATTTGAATTATATTTAATTTTGTGAGTTTTCGTAATATTAAAGTGCAAGTTATTGTAACCATGGTAAGAACGTGTTTTGTGGTTAATTGCAAGAGTGAAAAGGGTACCCCGGGTCTGGAATTTCCTTTTTTAAGTAAGTTTTGTGACTTTGTTTACAAATTGCATTTAGGGTGACTATGTTTTCAATGTAAAAGTGGATGTTCTTCTCTTTATTCTTCTTATTTATTATTTTTTTTCTTCTCATTATATATTATTTTTTGTTATTTTAAGCTTTCCTAAAAATTATGATATTCGAGTCCGGTGGCTCAGTGTTCTACACAGAAAAGGGTCAGAAACGGTTCCAAAATTTGTAGCCGCCATTTCAAGCCCGAAGTAATATTGCATTTCGAAACAAGATCAAATGATGCAATTCCGTCCATTTTCCCTAAAGTAAGTTATCAATCTTTACAAATGACATGAAGATCACCGTTTCGAAAAATGTAGAATATGAGCATAGCAAGATGAATTTTCATTTTGAATATATCTTAACCATAAATACTACAATTTTGTTCTCATCAATCTATTGTTATTTTAGATTCCTGTCAGCGAAACAAATAAATGTTTCAAGTACTATAATATTAAAACCCACTAAAGAAAAGAATATACAACCTGTACTGGGCACATTCAAAGATCTGGTAAGTGAAAGTTATGAAAGGAGTCAAATTAATGAGCATAAAAGTCGACATTTTAGTTGTTTTATTTACTTTTGCTTAGCAAATTGATGGCAAAAATATTTTATATCATTTTGGCCAAAAACTCAGCTACGCAAACTTGCTTACAAGTGTAGTTTATTATATTAATAATTACTTATAACTTAATTACTTAACTTTTATCCACTGCAGTTAGTTAATGTCGACAAATAATAATCTATACTAATATTAAAAAGAGGTAAAATTTTTAAGTTTGTATGTATGGGGTAATCTCTGAAACTACCGAACCGATTTTGAAAATTCTTTCGCTTACATGTAGCTGCATTATCCCTGAGTGCTATAGGCTATAAATTATCTTTATATCATGCATATTAGCCGAGCTAATATAATCTTTGTCAAGCAAGTCGGGGACGGGATCCCGTGGAATATTTTCGACTTCTACGCGGACGAAGTTGCGGGCAGAAGTTAGTAATTCATAACTTAAAGATTATTTCCATACTTTTAACTAATAATAGTGTAATACATTTTTAGGGTTGTGTGTCAAGCCAATCTTGTAACAAACCTGCAGCTGCAACATATGAGGAACTAGAAAATATAGAACCAACCTAATAATAATAACCTTATAATTATCATTCGATCTGCCTCCTTTATGTTTAGAATTATGTATGTTAATAATATTGATTTCTAACCTTAAATAGCACATGTGGTGTTGGCCTGTAATTAATTTTTACACTTATAAATGTAATATGACTGTTTCATACAAATGTATAGTGTAAACAATTGTAGGTTAACCTAAATAAATATATACCGAAATAAATTATATCTCTTCTGTTATTCTTTCTATTTATAATCATCGTCTTTCATGAAGGGTTTTAGTAGTTTTAATTATATATAAACATTGCATCATTTTATTTTAGTCTACTGGCTCTAACCGTACAAGTGTCGAATAAACATAGATTACCAATTAATGTACGTTTGTTTGGACGTCTATACCACTGCCTATCAAGGCCGAGCCTTCGAAGAATTGCCAGCTGGTGATTCTGTTATTAATTCTGTATCTGCAATAATTGTATTTGTATCACGGGTCTTAACCACTTTGAAAGTTTATAATTCAACGCAATAAAGTTTGCAAAACCAATTTTGCATTTAGCCCGCATAAGGAAGGGTTTATTATAGAAATTAGCGCGCTCAATATAAGTTCCTCAGATATATATATTGAGAACTAGCTTTTCGCCCACGTAGAATTCTGTTATATCGCGCTACCGAGCAACTGTTCAAAAATCTGAGATAGAAAGAACCCTATATAGTTCCCAGGGTTTTAAACTATCTCCATGCCAAATTTTTTCGAAAGCGGCTCTGTGATTTAACCGTGAAAGCGTAACAGACCGATACAGACCTTTGTATTTATAATTGAATTTATTTCTTTCTTTCTATTTAATACGTTGTTAAGAAAAAAACTGGCCAAGTACGAGTCGGACTCGCACATGAAGGGTATTTTTATAGGTAGGTAATGAATGGTACGGAACCATTACCTATAAAAAGCACCAAAAAAATTCACAACTGTTGTATGGGAGTCTCCCTTAAATATTTATTTTAATTAATTTTTAGTATTTTTTGTTATAGCAGTAACAGAAATACATTATTTGTAAGGTTAATAATAAGTGTCTAAAAAAACCTGCAAATATTGCATCAAATAAAATTGTCCTTACGTTTATCGCGAATTGATATCCACACTACTAGAAAGAGATAGCTAGGTCCTTCGAGGGTATACTCTTCGGAACGGATTTGAGCTTCGCGTCCGCATTCCAGTTTAGGTACAAGTTCCTTGAACATAGCAGACATATTGACAGTGTCAGTGAGACAAGCACGAACCCTATCGTCTTTCAAAATCTTGGTAAAGGATCTCTATTTGACAGGCCTGTTGGTCTAGTGGTCAGTGGCCGTGACTGCTATGCACAAGGTCGTGGGTTCGATTCCCACCCAGGACAACTGTTTGTGTGATGAGCACGATCATTTGTTCTTTGTCTAGGTGTAATTTATCTATACTATGTATGTATTTAGAAATATATTATGTATCTTTATCAGTTGTCTAGTACTCATAGCACAAGCTCTGTTTAGTTTGGGACTAGATGGCGTTGTGTGAAAGTTGTGGAATATTATTATTATATTATTTAAAAAGCCCATATTGTATTTTGTTACGATGAACAGTGAACAGTATATATATCTATACATCCTCGTGCTTTATAAGGTGTGTCAGGGGACAAACGAGGGTAATTTAACATAGCAGACATATTGACAGTGTCAGTGAGACAAGCCCAAACCCTATCGTCTTTCAAAACTTGGTAAAGGATCTTTATCTCTCATATTAAATTGTTGTTATTATGTATGTCTTTGTATCTTTTTTTTATATTTATATGTATGTATATGTTTTGAGAATTATATTTATTGTTTTTATATAGATAAATAGTACACCGTGGACTACCCGCGTATTTGTTTCTCCTATGTGTCAAATCCATCTTTAGGTTGTCTGTAAAAGATCGCTTTTAGCGATAAGACCGCCCATTGTTTCACCCTTTTTAGTTGTAAAGTCCTTATTGTTTTACTGTTATGGTGTACAATAAAGAATATATCTATCTATTGATACCAATTATACAACGTGTAACGGAAACCCCATATCTATCCAAAAGGACTGAAGACAACATCTGGTATGGAGTCTCTATGCAAAGTTTCAGCTCAAAATAAGTGACTCACAGAATTTAACCCAAATTATTGGTTTCATATGTTTCTTGAATATCAGTAATAACAAACGTGTCACAGCACTATGAGGGTCATCACTTTCCACGTCACTTGCCAAAAAAACGATAATTCTCTTCGTTCTTCTTAATTTGAAAAATTCGGTCTCTGGTATCAATGTATTGAAATTTCTAATAAGCTTCACGCTTAGGATTACAAAACCCTTTCCATATCGTTTGTTATCATCCAAAGAAGCCGTGCACTCGGTATGTATATACCCTTTAAATTACACGTTGTATAAACCTAGTTGATTACAGCATGTGCTTAGTATTTCTTCATCGCTATGTAAATCATAATAATTCCCAACGAGCACATTAGTGGAAATAGCAGCCTATTTTGTTACTTTCGGCTGTAAAATAGCGGTTTAAGGGTTCAAACAGCAGTTCAAAGTTGCATATCTGCATCCGTAAACGTCTGTAGCTATAAAAGTTACTTAAAGTGCTATAAGCTGAATCAAATACTACCCTAGCCTTCACAGAAGTTCACAGTAGAACTCACTTACCACTTACACCTTTATATGAGAGTTACGAAGGTCATTCTGCCACTCACAGCTGTACAGTGGTTTCCATTGTAACTTTTATAGGTTATAGTTATAGTAACCACTATTATACTACGATAAGTTTCATTATAGAAATAATAGAAACCCTTATGCATACTATAGTTACAAAAAAATCATCAGTGTAACTAAGGCCTTTAGTAGCAATAGTCATTGCTTGCAGGCTCAATCCATTCGCCATTTTACAGCCGCTTTTGTAACTATTATAAAACATTTAATAAAAATGGATACTAAACGATGGAAATTAATAAAGAAAAGTGGGGGTTATCGCAGGAAAGTACGCAAGGTTTATGAAAACCTGCTAAAATCGTCAAACATTGCTGAACATTCCAGTGAATCTGCTAATCATCTAATACTAAAGTATTTTAATTTTTAAGCTTTTAATTTTAAAGAATATTAATCTCAACATTTCACAAATCACAAACTTAATTTAAAAAAGCCTATTCTTGAGTTCTTATTGTATAAAGATATCAGTCTCAACATTTGCATTTGGCGCAGTACCATCACAGGATCCATTAACCTCTTTAGCCAAATTACGGTTTTTTTTGTGCAACGTTCTCATCATCATTAGGCAATATCTTTTCAATCGGAATATTGTCTTCGTTCGACAAATTTTCTTTATTCTGATCTAGCGATATTTCCCATCCTGAAGGGCAGATTGACAGCTCTTTCTTGTCTGCATTTACAGTTTTAACTATTTTAAAAGGCATTCTGTAATAAAACAATAATATAACTAAACCATAAAGTAACCGGATCTTATTTCTACCGACAACCAAATAATGTAAACTATTATTGAGACGTTTGATGATTATCTATTTGAAAAATAACCTGTATCATGTTTATGTAGAAATATCGGGTGTAAAGTCAAGTATCGTAATTAAAACACCGTAATCTTGGATTTGTTTTTAAAGTTGAGAAGCGTACAATGTCTATGTTAAGTGAACGTTTTTAAGGGTAGACCATGGATCTCCAAAATGGAAACCATTCGAATAAGTACGTAACTAGATCTTATAACCTCAAAAACAGGAAAATAGAAGCTTTTTGTGGCTGTGAGTTGCACTAGGGGAACAAAAATCACTGGAAGCGTTAGAAGGGTGAAAATTAGCGCTATGATTCTCAAAAGGGAGTTATTAGAGCTAAAACTGCAGGTTATGACTACATTACAATGACGCCATGATTTTTTAAGAAAACTTATAATTCACTTGCAAAATTGAGTTGATATACATTGGTTTTTCAGTTAAATGTGCATTAAATGTACCTGTAAACAATCGGCCACTTGCGAATAGTAAGTTATCGACACGTAAAAATACGGAAATAAAATTTATTCTGTATAACAAATATCACACATCTTTTGTTAATTTTTTAAATATCATAAAAGCGCGTTAAAATTACTCGAAAATTATCTTATATATCTACAGTAAACTGGACAGCGTTTTAAGTATCTTTATATATCTTGCTAATACAGAATACAAACTTTTACTTCTTTTTGTTTTATTTTCATGATGGCGACGAAAACACTTTACCAAAATATTACAAATAATGTCAACTGAGGATATACAATAAAGAACTATAATCAATTCGTTCAAAGTAGTTCAAAATCATTCAAAAGCAGCGCTACGAGAGCTTTAGTATAGCGTTAATAAATCGTTATAGCTATTAAGGAACCTTTATGCAACCGTTGTGCAGGTTAAATGGAACTTTAGGCTGCATAAAATGGCGCCCAAATAGCGCTAAAGCGGCTGCTTTAAGTCTGCAGTAGACGCTCTAGCGCTTACGTCTATTACCATAAGTAATAATCGGATACGCTCCAAAGCCCTAATGCAGCCCGTTTGTGCTAGTTGGGTTATATGTATTAACTTGGGGAATAGCGGTGAGTGTTATTAACTATGTATTATTTTTAACTATTTAATCTAAATCAATTATACTTCTTTTTCATTCATTGGAACCTACTTTTTTTATTGATAATAGGCTCCACCATCTCACCTGATGGTAAACGATGATCTGGTCGAAGATGAAGCACGCTTTCCTTGAGTAGCCTATTGAGTCTACTTAAATACCCCAGGTTGTAGTTATTAGGAAACACTGACTCCGGTAGACAATTCCACACTTTAGCCGTATGCATAATACTTCCATTTATTTATGGGGCTTTAATATGTCTATAACTGCCGCAGCTGCGGGAATGTTCCTACGAAATACTGCGGCCCCGGATTGCAAGGGCAAATGAATGAACAATCTTACAACAGGGCGGGTTTAGAGTCAGTAGAAGACTGACACTCCCTTCATCCAGAGCGAGAGGAGTTATATGGTGGTATTCCGCCCGAAAAATAATAGTAGATTAGTTATAGTCAAGAGAGGGGTCTTACCGCCGCAATTGCGGCGTGCCCGGACCGTGGAAAAGAGCTTAATATTTTAATTATCTCTTTAGCTGTACTTCAAAAAACAAATGAAAATTTAGTCGTTACGCTATCTGGCCTTATTGCAATCTAGTCCAAACACGATTTAGTCCAAACAAGATCTAGTCATATCGAGATTTAGTCCTATTGCGAAATAGACATATCTGCTATTTAGTCTTATCGAGAGGAAGTCATAACGCTTCTAACCCATCAATTGCAGCCCGAGATATTTAGGCGCCCTCGCTGCGCTCGTGCGCCTATAGTTTGAGGGTGCAATTGATGCTTACACTCGAGCTAACTACTCTGCTTTACATCTCGATTGTGAGGTAAGTAGAAAAAAACCGGCATTACAAGAATAAAACATTTTAAAGTAAAAGTTTTCTATTCCCGCCTTTTTTCATCTTTGTTTTCTAATTATTTTTTTCAAGAACGAAATTGAGCTTCGCCGTTCGATATTTAAAATCGATGACTATTATACTCATACGAAGACAAGGCTGAATAGCGAAGCGACCTCTTTTGTCATTGGGCTGAATGCATGATGTCTGGTTAGATGTACGCGAACTTTTTGAAAGAGAGAAGAGATTTTGTAAAATTACTTACTTCCGTAGGGCTTTTCTAGCTACATTATTACCCTAGAGCGCTAATTGGTTACCTACAAGCCCCATTTGGGGGTAATAAGGACCTACTTACCGAATATGAGAGATGCAAATTAAATTAATGTTTCATTGGAACAAAAACACATGTTACGTAATTATATTTTCATGAAATAGAGGGACAGTCGCCACAGCCTTCTGAGAGTTATAGCTGACAGGTATGATGAAAGCCCTACAGTTAAGCATCTCATAGAGAGCACCCTGTCAGTTATACAATACAAGTACTAACGTAGTTTGTAAGTAAATTTTCTGTAAGTCTCTTCTGTAATAGTATATAAGTATTAACATAGTATGTAAGTTAAATATGTTACTAACATTTAGAATTATAAGTTTTTATTATTGCGGATCTTGTTGTCTGAAATAAAGAACGATAATATATTAACGATAATAGCTACATAAGTTACAAACTGTGTTGTCCTCTAGAATTTAAGAGTTAGCGTTCCAAATTAACAGAAAATACAAAACAAAAAAGAAAAAATATTACGTAAATTACAAACTAAGCATTGAGCAAATAATTATTGCTGTTAAAACTATGATTGTATGCATTTATTGTATTTCTTTCTGTGTGTTGAGAGTTTTGAGTGGATGCTTGAGAATATGCGAAGCGTGAGTGAGTGACTGTACTGTAATTTAGTTGTGTGAGAATTCTGTGTGGGGATGTTGATGTGTGTATAGGTAATGTAGTTGTATGGATAAATGCGATAAATGGATGTTGTAGTATGGAAGGGAATTATGCAGCCTCTATAATTTTACAAGATTTTCTAATTCTTCATACGTAAGCGTGTACAGCTATTCATTGATGAGTTTTTGCAGTTTCGAGAAATATGGGGATAAATTTTGAGTACCCTATTTATTTTATTATATAAGGAGGGAGCACAAAACTTGTATTGACGACGCACTGTACGATTGCGAGCCAACTGGGTCTGACAGACTCAAAAAATAAACTCAAATTGGGATCAAAGGTAAGTTCGGAATGTTTTCGGAGAAGAGTATTTAGGATAAAGGAATGCCTAACTGTAGGTAATTTTAACAAGGCCTACAGTTCACTATAAGGGAAAAGAATAGGTTTGCGTGCCATAACTTTGAGCACAGCTCTTGGTGCCCTCTCCAAGCTCAGTAGCAAACATTTCCCAGCATCACCCCAAGCTGCCATACAGTATGTGACGATGGAGTGAGCTAGCGCGAAATAGACAGTCTTAAGGGTGGACATATCAGCAGAATTTCCTAAATTTTTAAAAACGTTAATTAGTTTACGTACCCTGGTAACCAGCGCATTGACATGTTCACTCTATGTCAACGCACTGTATATCAGGACACCAAGATATTTAATGTGGTCTGTGCGCATTATTTTGGTACATCTACAGCTAGCATTTGAAACTAAATTACATGTGTGAGCTAAAAGGATAAAATGAGAAGCAGGTTGGGATGAAATTTTAAGACTAAACGTAATAAATCTGGTCTTATTCAAATTGAATGTGAGAAAATTTTATAATAACCATTTCATTGTATCCCGTAAGGCATTTTCTGCTAATAGGTGAGTCTCGGTCCAATCCCTGCCACGCACCAGTATTACTGTATCATCAGCGCAAATAATGATCTTACCGTTAGGAGAGGTGAGTTTACATAGTTCATTAACATATATTAGAAACAGGGTTAGGCCAAGGACACTACCCTGCGGGACTGCATATCTTAGAAACATTTATTTGCTGGTATGATTATCAATTTTGACTATTAGCGACCGGTTATTAAGATAACTCTTGAATAATGGATTACCAGCTCTATACCCATACTGATTGTCAGCGAGTATATTATGCGATTTAAGATAATCAAGCAGTCTTTTGTTAATTACTTTTTCGAGAAGTTTAGAGAAGGTACTCAAAACTGAAATTGGTCTATAGTTGTTGACACTGCCTCCATCTTGTATATGGGATGGACCAAGGCCCGTTTGAAAACCGTTGGAAAACTACAGATGATAAAGCGAGGTTAAACACGTGACAGACTACTGGAACAAGAACATACCTGGCAGTACTATTAAATTAATTTACTATTAATTTACTTATTAATTATACTAATTTAGTTTGAGGCCTCTAATCCTAATATAATATATTTTCCATCGAGTATCAGCAGGCCCCTAGCAAGGCAAGGCGTTGATAAATGTTTACCTAAAATAAGATTTTTACACATTTAATAATTAAATTGGTTATTTTTGGTAATTTTGTAATCAAAAATTTAGACTTCAATAATAACAATAAGCCTGATATAGTGGTGATAGACCGATTAGTGCACCGCGCAATGATAATCGATGCTACCATCCCACATGACGAGAATCTCGACTTAGCTCATGAGGTTGTTGACATGTGGAATGTGGACTCGGCTGTCATTGTGCCTATTGTCATATCAGTCAATGGGCTGATAGCTAAAAGCTTCAACGACCATCTGTCGAAGCTGGCATTGCACAACTGGATAAAGGGCCTGATACAGAAGGCAGTTCTCCTCGGTACAGCTCGTATTGTGAGGAGGTGCCTTCCTCTGGAGACCTAACCACCTGTAGCTTGAACTCTGTTCCCGATACCAGTGGACTGCCATTTTTTTATTTTTTTATTGTCACTTTTTATATTAAAAAAAAATTATAAATGTAATTTTTGAGAAATAAGTAAAATAAAGAAGACAAGGATAAGGCAAATTATTAATATATTTAACTTTTAAATGGGCCTGCGTGCCTGCAATAAACGTTTTTCTTTTAATAATAAAATTAAAATGGAATAATAATAAATAAAAATATCTTTAGAGATATTTTTGTGTTTACTTCTAGGTAAGCGTGCTCCATCTTCGACCACATCATCGCTTACCATCAGGTGAGATAGTGGTCAAACGCGAGCCTATCACGAAAAAAACTTTTTTGCAAAAAATAAAACCGACTTCCATATCAAAACACTACAAAGCCAAAAATAATTTTAATTTCGGTAGTCGGTGTTATTGGTTTTGTATTTTCTTTTTTTTTCACACCGCCTTCCGAAATTAAAATTATTTTTGGCTTTGTAGTGTTTTGATATAGAAGTCGGTTTTATTTTTTGCAAAAAAGTTTTTATTTTCGCGCTTTTTAGTGGGTCAGTGAATTTTCCAAATCGATTCGTAAATGACGGAGTTATGCGCGAACAAAAAACGCAATGCAGAGTAAACGAAAAGATCATCAAGGTAAATTATTTTTTTCAACTTTTTTTGATTTTTCAGAAACGGCTTGTCCGATTTCGATGAAATTTTCATGGGACCATTTGGGAAGTATACCCTTTCCAACAAAAAAAGAATTTTTCAAATCGGTTGGCAAGCGACGGAGTTATGCGTGGACAAACATAAAAAAAAAAAAAAAATACAAACGTCCGAATTGAGAACCTCCTCCTTTTTTAGAAGTCGGTTAATAAAATAAATAAATGAATACCTCGGAAAACCTCAAGCGGCGTAAATATAGTCATCTCAGTGATAACTACATTTTCGAGCCTTTTGGGGTCGAAACTCTCGGACCATGGGGCCCGTGTGCTCACAGCCTTTTTAAAGACATATCGAAAAGGCTCGTTGACGCTTCCCGCGACCCAAGGGCTGGCTATTTCTTTGGTCAACGGCTAAGCGTTGCCATACAACGAGACAATGCTGCCAGTATCTTGGGTACGTTGCCAGCCGACAGCGTTGAGGATCAATTTTTGATGCTTTATTCTAGTTTGTATTTGAAGTATTTTAGTACATAATTATGTATATTTGTTTGGAAATAAAATTATTCCTTATGTATGTGAGGTGATATAATATATTTGTTTTAATGGGATAGGTCCCACCTTTTTGTCAAAAATTTGGATTTCTAATATATCTTAACTTTTAATCTATACAACGTGTAACGGAAACCCCATATCTATCCATAAGGACTGAAGACAAAATCTGGTATGGGGTCTCTATGCAAAGTTTCAGCTCAAAATAAGTTACTCACAGAATTGGTACCAAATTATCGGTTTCATATGTTTCTTGAATACCAGTAATAACAATCGTGTCACAGCACTATGAGGGTCATCACTTTCCACGTCACTAGCCAATAACACGATAATTCTCTTCGTTCTTCTTAATTTGAAAAATTCGGTCTCTGGTATCAATGTATTGAAATTTCTAATAAGCTCCACACATGTAGACATAGGATTACAAAACCCTTGCTATATCGTTTGTTATCATCCAAAGAAGCCGTGCACTCGGTATGTATATACCCTTTAAATTACACAAGATGATAGGTTCGGTATAAAAATTGTTTTAGATGTTCAGAAAGTGATTATCAAGAGCTGTTATCATTAATTTTACCAGATAGAGAGAAGAAGACATACCTCGGCAAGCATTGTTCAACCTTGGAGATTAGCCTTTTATTAGGCTTTTTTTAATTATCTCCGAGCTCTTCAAAAAATCCTCCTTAATAAATTACTTGAGAAAATAGCAAAAAACAATTTGTGCAGTTTGTCTCAGGTGCGAGATATTTACTTGGCGGCAGTTAAAGGGCGCCATTATTGTAATGGTTACATCGGTGCGGAATTCTGCTAATTACGATAATTGTTGGATAGCACCCCGGTCGCAGGACGCTCGGCAGAGATTCATTTGACAGTACAGTATGCAAGAAACAAACCATCGCAAATAAACGCGAGCCTAGTTCCTGTACATTCTAAGTACACTATGCATTCACCAGTAAGGAATATGTAAAACGTGTTTGACTGAGACCACTATTTTGGTATGAGTAACTATGGAGTTTTTGCCGATACTTCTCCATAGGAAACGACCAATTGGAACCGTGCACTGGCTTCTGACGTTTTATAAGTACCCATGTATGTCCATGGTCTATGTGAAATAAAATATGTTTGATTGATTTGTTGTGAAACTGTCTCTCCTTAATACAAGTTACCTAGCAACCTAACCAAGAGCACAAAAGCAAATCACGCAAACAATTTCAAACATTATGTACTTACACACACATACACACATCATCACATACACACACAACATTCTACGTCTTCATACGTCTACAGAAAGATACTTACTTTGTTATAATTATGTACTTATTTCATAATAACTTTAGTGTATAAAATCGACACTGTCTCACTTGTGCATGATACTGTTTTTAAAATTGAAATGGCTGAACCCTATCTCTTAAGATACAGGCCTGACCTATTTTAAGAGATAGAGTATAAAACTGTGCTTAAAGCGTAACAAATTGTTACATGCTATTTATGCTATACGTAATGTCAAATATAGAAAGTGCAATGTGTTATCCTGTTTTATGAAATAAATATTGTTATTATTTATTATTATTACTACAAATGCCCTTCGAAGCAATAAACGATTTAATTTATTATTCATACCCTCTGTCCGCGATGTGGTCCGCGTTTGTACCTAAATTCCGTACCATATCTCTAACATTTTCATTAAAAAAAATAAGCGTGCTCCATTTTCGACTACATCATCACTTACCATCGGGTAAGATCGTGGTCAAACTCGAACAATAAAAAAGCAAACCTTTCTTTTTTATTCCGAAGTTATGCGCCGTACACACATTTCCACGATTAATTTTTATTTACATGTAGATTTATTTACTTAAAACTTACTATTTGTAGATAAACTTTGTACTGTCTACAGTACCCTGCATACGTGTATTATTGTGAATACCTACGTGTTTTCAGAACTGCCCACAACCCGATATTGAAAGTATTTGCAATTTTATGAAATGCTAAGTGCTCAATAGCTAAGTCTTGTTTTCCGCATTCCAACAAACCTAGAGAAACGTGAGTTTTGAGATCAAATAATTGTCAAAACTTGCACTTGCACAGGTCCACTCAAAAGCGCATTTGGTATCACCAAGATGAAATGATTCCGAGGTGAAATGAGGACACTAAAAAGTCTACATTGTTCTACATTTAAGTTTATTACAGTTCATTCACCCGGGTGAAATAACTGTCACCCGGGTGAATGAATTGTAATAAACCTAAATTTGCATTAATATGATTACACCAGTACGGTTGTTATGGAATTCAAAAGAGACTTTGATCACTTTGTTTCGGTGATTCTTCTCAGGGTCAGCTCAGCTACCAAATACTTGCATCGTCTAGTATAACTAACAAAAAATAAATGTTTATTTGACACAGAAAAATACATTTTTTACAATTTCACATTCCTGCGCTTCAGACAAATTGTAAGAAAACTGTTTCCCAAACCAGGCTGGAGCCTGTATGTTGCTTGGGAGACAGTATGTGTTAAAAACTTACGTATGTTATTTTATACCAATTCGCAAGTTTCTGTAGGCGCACAGATATTAGGGATTCGGTTTAAACATTGCAATGCGTGTAGTGAAAGGATCCTTCTTGAGACTTTGATCCTTCCGAGCCAATTCGTATCTGCTAGTAGGCGCGGGCGCAGACAGAGCCCTAATCAGTGGCGCCTCACTACCGCTCATGTGGACACAACATTACGAGATAATTTGATAACCACATTTATTTAACGGGCCATTAATAGGGAAAGAACAATCGTGACAACTCGTTACATTTTTGTGATAAATAGTAACATACATTAGTAGGTACTTTGTCAAGATGACGGCGTTATGGCTCATCGAATCAAGCACCATTTTTATTATTATAACTAGCTGCTGCCCGCAACTTTGTTCGCGTGGGAGGATTTCCTACGTAAATCCCGATTACCTATGTATTATTCTAGGATGTCAACTATCTACTTACATTAAAATCCATCCAGTAGGTCCCGAGATTAGCGTGTACAAACAGACAAACTTTATTTATTTATTTTTGTATAATATTTAAATGTAGAGACACACTTTTTTAATGTTTTATTATATGTATAGATACCGTTTATTTCAGACAGAGTCTATTGTGTTTACTTGACATCTATTAATTAATAGAAGCGCTCTTTACTAAATAGTAAAAGCCGCACGGGTCAATCTTCAAGGTTAAACAATGCTTACCGAGGTCAAACTGTGGATGGGTGACCATATTTACTAATCGAGATTCCTCCGTGCCTCGGAAAGCCGGTCCGTTGGCCCGGGGTTAAGCTGTTGGTCAAGGCTTTGTTATGTACATCTTTGACAGTCGTTACGTTAAGTCAGAAGCCAGAAAATCTGGCATCGGTCTGGCCAACGGGTATTCTGTTACCCAGCTACTGGGTTGTGGAGGTTAGATAGGCGGTCTCTTCATGTAAGGCAATAATACTCAGCTGCATTCACCTCTGCAGCACAGAGGAATCCCACCGATCTGCGAATACACTGCAATGAGAATACTGTTGGTACTGCCGCTGACTCGTGTCTTTTTATTCTAATGTGAAAATCAATTAATCAACTTTGTTTGGGCCGTTTGGGGTTGTAACGTTAGGACCATGGGGTCCGAGTGCGCATCGACTCTTTCGTAACATCAGCAAACGATTAGTCGACTCCACAAGTGACCAGAGGGCTGGCCTTTTCTTTGGACAGAGAATCAGCATTGCCATTCAACGTGGCAATGCGGCCAGTGTTCTGGGCACTTTTCCCATTGATAGCGATGTTGATGAATTTTTCGATGCCCTATAATTTCTTTTTATTTTCGCCTGTATATACTTTATTCGATATTAATCAACTTGTTGAGACTTTGCTCAAAATTCCACAAATTTTGAATGGTATGACCGTAAAAATTCGTGTTAAATTTTGACTCACAATCACAGAATATCGATAGTATTTTTATTATCTTTCAGTAATGTACGTAAAAAGTTTTTTAAACAAAACGTCCTTGTAACGTATTTTGTTGGTTGGTTAGGGGTGACGTACACATTCCATCTACAACTATTTTACTTATTTATTTACAACATTTTATTTATTTTTATACATTATTGGTTCATTTTGAATTGTAAACTAATTATAAGCTACATATCATGCATTAATTTTATACTTATTTGTTTTAATTTTTTCGCTTGGTTCGTTATTCAATAACGTCATCTCTCCAAGATAATAATTATATTGTTGATTTTTGTATACAGGATGAAATTGAAAACATGCGACAAATTGAAATGGGAGATTCAGTAACGGTTACCTAATCATTTTAAATTGTTATTTCGGAAATATAAATTGGGAAAAAACATCGTGTGATTAATTAACGGTTTAGATAGTGCAAATTAATTTATTGTCTTCACGTTGATTGATTCATTGGTACGGTTGATTCGTAGGTACTTTGTGCCTACATAGGTTAGTACTACTATGCAAAATTAACTTTATTAAATTAATTAAGGTAATACGATAAAGATAAAGATGTTTTTTATTTGCAAATATGGGTTTTACAACATAATATTGTGGCGACATAAACAAAAAGAAAATAAAGCTCAACCATATTTTACCATCAGAATTATTTAGTGGATACTTTTATTGTTTTCATGGTTTTAGAAACTTTCTTATTTTTAATTAATTTACCTTAATGACATACTCTATATTTTCGTTGTAGTACGTTGAATTATATATTTAATTTGTCGCGTCTATTCAATTTCATCCTCTAGAGTCAGTTCAGTTATTACTGTGATAGATGCTATTTGATGTGAAAGTAACGTAGGATCAAAGGATGTTTGGTAATTGACATTTAAATGTCCCTCGGTAGGAACGATTTGGTATTAATCTCGAGCCTTCACTTCGTACCTACCTCTATTTGATTCATACCTTCGTACCTCTATTTTGGCTCTCGTTCGTGCGTTGTATTGATTATTTTTAGTGACTATTTTACTCATAATTTTATATTGATAATGTTTTATTGATTATTTTTGTTGATTATTTTTTGTCCATTAATAATTTCTTAATTCTGATTATTTATTTTTCCATTATTATATTTTTGTAGACCTTGATTATCATGATGAAATACAAATACATACAAGAATAAAAAATCGTGCATGCAAGATAAATTGTACAAAATATGTTTTTCTTTCTTAGATTGCCACGTTGGGAATTACTGAAAAGGTAAATTTAGGTATTTGTATGTATTTAACGATAAATAAATATATAAATTTTGCTTATGCAGGGAAGCTGTCTTTTACGATATAATTTAGATATGAGAAATAGTTTCTTTTACGTGTGGGAATCCTCATGTATGTCCTCTGCCTTGGGGTAGACAGAGGGGTCTGTAAGACTCCTACTGACTAAAACCACACGGTGTTTCATTTCATCACTTAGATATATTGTTGTATGATAATTTTAAGTTCATTTACAGTGTGCAATTGTTTGCTTTCGAAAATAAATAAAATAAAAATAAAACCAATTCTAGCTGGAGCGCGGGGACATGCTAGCATTCTGCACAATAATCCTAGCTGTCCTCAATGACTGAGCTCACTCAATGATGAGCTGAGAGAGCCACAGATAGGACAACCACGAGAGCTAGAGAGCCTGTATCATTTACCTGCCTGTACCACTTAAAATGAAGTATCACTAGGTTCCTATTAGAACCATTTCTAAGCTAAGTCGCATTATGGCTTGTCTGTGGGAGCCTTTACGTAGCGTTACATACATATATTGACGAGCCGCGACGAATGCATTTGATTGATGATGTTTGTGGACGCTTGAGTGTCGCGGCGATGCACGACATTACGCACAACTTACTCTGTTTGTTATTGTTCCCACAGCTGATTTATTCAGCTCTAATCGATGGTTGTGAAGTTCACAATCAAACAGTAGTTATTTTCAAGTACACATATGACAAATGCATGCACTGTTTGGATGGCTCTGCTCAAATCTGTGTGTTTCTTTAGTCAGACGAGCAGCATAGACATAAATCTACATTTTCCTCATATGATTTGATTAGAACTGATTGTATGGAATGGACGAAAAGACACTTTGACCTCTGAGTTACATATACGGAAACACCTGCCTTACCTAGTCCTAAATTTACGAAAAAATATTACTTGTAAAAGTGTTATATAGGTATAACCAACTAGCCTTTGCCCGCGACTTCATACGCGTGGGAGGTCTTTCCCGCGTAAATCCCAACCCCGTGGGAATTTCGGGATAGAAACTAACCTATGTCCTTCCCAGGATCCTAAACTATTCCCATGCCAAATTTCATCTAAATCAGTTCTGCGGTTTAGGCGTGAAAAGGTAACAAACAGACAGACAGAGTTACTTTCGCATTTATAATATTAGTATGGATTTCCTGATTGCATCGCATCAGAAGTTAAGTAAAATGGTAAGTAAGTAAGTAAGTGAGTTATTCAGCCTATAACGTTCTTACTGATGGGACATTGACCTTCTCTCTGTACGAGGAAATGGGCCCTAATCCACAATGCAAGCCCAATGCAGACGTTGGATATCGCATGTCTTCAGATTTTTCGAAACTCGGACACTTCGGTTACATCACGATTATTTTCTTCACGGTTTTGAGAGCAGCACCGATATTATAAATTAGCCAAAGTAATATAATTGACTGGATTCGAACTCATGACTAATTCGTAAGTCGGAACCACTGGACCACAGGTATGAGAGGAAAATCAAGACTGTCAACAAAACACCGAGGAAGTTCACAACAAAGATATGGACCGAAATGGATAATAATCTGAGTTTGCGGAGCGTACACTGATCGTTACATAATAGAGAATACGATATACCTACATACAATAGATACATATAATATATTTAAGTTGGATTTAGTGACGTAACCCACGTAGGTACTGGGTTTTACAGATTTACTTCCGTGTTAGTATTTTGCTCGATACAGTAAATAACGTAAAGGCGCCTTATAACGACCCCTCAAAATCGGCTCCCATTACCGTCCGTTTCATAAAACTATCATTTTAAAGAGTTGCATTAAAGTTAGACAAGTCGTTGCTTTAGAGAAAATATAGATGTATTTGTAATGCAAATATTCATCACTTGCTTGTGCGCGTAAACCAACGATTTAAAGAATAATTGCACAGTTTGTCGTCGGACTCCGGATATAGTGCATATTTAGTAGTGTCCCGCTCCCGATTACGTAAGTACACCTATTTCTTTTTTAGCATAATATATAGTTGTAAAGCAATCTAATGAACCTTTTAATTATTTTGATACCTTCTTAATACTTTCATAAACACAAATAATAACTAATTTTAATGAGATACAGCTTTATTTTGCTTCAAATTCAATATTAAAATATGGCGGTGATAGGAACAATAATCTCAATTTTATTCCTATTACCGACCTAGGTCGTTGTTAGGTTTTTGACAAATATTTTAATTTCTACTATTTATGTTATAATGCATCAATTAATAAGTAGTCGGCTATACTAATTTCATTAGTTAGTGTGTCAAGTTGTATTTGACCAATTAGCGCCATACATAATAAGAGTATCGATACTGTGAAAATCAACTTTATTCTTATGTAAATGTTTTGATGAATGTAGGATGTACAATTCTCTAATATTGTATTTTTATAGTTAAAATACGATTAAAATAAAATTAGCATAGCTACTGGCACCTGTATAATCATACAAATATTCTAAAAAACAATACATTTACTCAATACATATTCATTTCATTGGGTCGGTAATAGGTTATACAGAATTTCTTCAATAGAACCTATTACCGATGTACCTGTACTTTTTAACCGACTTCAAAAAGAATGAGGTTCTCAATTCGTCTGTATGTTTTTTTTTAGTTTTTATGGATAGTGTGTTAGTAATTATTTTTATTATTTTTTGCCTAGTAGGTAAACATAATGTAATTAACATTAATAACAATTTAAAATATTTAGAAAAAATATAAAACTGTAATTCATTTTTCATTAAAAACTATTATTAAAAATCACCTATTGACTTCCACTTACTATAATTCTTAACCCACTGCTAAGCAAAGGTTTAGTAGTTTAGTATATTCGACTAGGTAAATTTTAATTCAGAAACATGGAACGATTAAAACGTATGTAATATACAGCTAATCAACTTAACTCTGCATTGATGGCTATCGATAATGGAGCAAGTATCTATGAAACCTCAAAGAGATTTGGGATTCCTAGAACAACACTTCGTGACAAGAGAAATCACAAGTACTGTAATGAAAATTGTGGGGTTCAACTTGTCTTCACCAAGCACGAAGAACGCCATTTAATAGACTGGATTCACTGTTATATTTCAATATGTAATTCATATTATGAAGCATATCTCTTAAGACTGATTAAAGGCTGGTTATAATTATAACATTCTGTATTCTGAAGAATTAAACCCACACGAGCATTTTTATTTGACTGAATTTGTTCTGTTCATTTAGCGGTCGGTAATAGGTGCCACAAAAACGGTAATAAGAACACACCCATGGTTTGAGTCGGTAATAGGAACATAGCCCTTTTCATCAATTTATATTTTTTTTTAATATTTATTTAATTTTTTCGAATTGTTTCTATATCTGACTGACAAGATCGTTAGTTTCAGTATTTAAATAAAAATAAAAAATGACACCAGTTATTAAGCATGTGCTTATTTTTTTCACATAAATGTGGACTTGGCTTAAACTGGCGGTAATAGGTGCTTTTACGTTAACTCTTACAATTCAACCCATTTCATTTCTCAAAATCAAATGACTTCTTTCACTCTGTGTGGAGTGGACGGGAGTGTCTGACTTCTACTGACTATAAACCCACCGTGTACTTTCATTCGGGACCGCGGTACTTTGTTAGTACTTGCCGCAACCCTGGCAGGTACCATTCAATCCTATTAAAATCATATCAGAGTGAAACAAGTTAATAGATAGGCAGCGAACAGACAGACACATCATCGCGGCGCGGCGTCTGATTCCATGTTAAGAATGAAATATTGTTTTATTACGGCGCGGCTAGCAATCTATTCATGGGCCTCATTAATTACACGGCACTAAGATCTCTATTAAGATTCATTACTCATTTGATTTCGCATAAATTTGTGCCATGTATAGCTCGCTAACCAAAAATCTTACAGTGAACACTTAATATACAACATGTAACAGAATAAACGCAATTCCTGAAAGTAGTTGGTTTAGAACCGGCTTCTGGATTGATTTCCGTCATAAAAAAATAGGTGTTAAAAGACGGAAAAATCTTTCATTTAACTTAAAATGGAAACACAGTATATCATGACAAATTAATACAATCCTTAATTTAAGGAAATGTGCTCGTGTGCATGTCGGCCGCTAAACTTGCATGAGTGTAATATGCGTCTGCGTAAGGATATTGTATGACGCACATACGTTTTGCTTTTAGTAAGGATAGCTATTTTATAAAAAATGTCTAGGTTTGGTTTCAATTTATTTAGTTACGGATGTTGTTTTAGACTTATAATTTAATATTCTAATTGGGGTGTCTGAGGTATTGCGCTTAATCTGTTACACCTTGTACAATCTTAATATAAACCATATTGTATAATACTCAACATGACATAGCAGTATAGATATTAATCATTATTGAAAAAATCGTGGCTTAATAAGCGTCTTCTGGCTGCAACCACACTGGATGTAAAAGGGTCAGAATCGATCTGCTAACACCGGTTACTAAAGCTTCTGCTTGCACGCACAATACATTAGTTTTATCTATACTTAGTTGAGCTTAATGGTACCCGTAAAACTGGATCACCGATTTTTAGTCGCAATGCTCAAATCGGTATAGGAAAAATACCGGAAATACAGTGTGATGTGGATGGTGGGTTATGGACCATTCCCCCTCCTCTCAGAGAGGAGGCCTACGACCCAGCTGTGGGACTAGTGGGAGTGGGAGTGGTTTAATAGGCTGAATTAAGTGCTTGTGGTGTTAATGTTACATACCTACTATGTGTTTGACAAATAACTTACCATGATAGCTGTAGCTGTATATTTGGAGTGAAGAGTAGTTATTCATAGTTTCGTAAACAAATATTTTTTACGATCATTTTATTGCATTACCTACTTTATTCAGAGTAGACTCTCTGGCTCTGACAGTTTTGTACCTAACTATATAAGAAATTAATATGTACATACAAGCGGAAATAAGATAGTCCCTCTGTTACCTTTCAAAACTTAATGGCTTGACTGTTTAGAGCGCACACCCTCACTAGCAAAATTATGTCTTATAAAGTGTATAATAATTTTTGATTAAGCTGATTTTACAAATAAATTGTGGAACACATGACTATTAATGTGAAATTAAAATGTAGGCATTTGGAAACATTTGCACCACAATATTTACCATATTATTCTTAATTTTCCATCGATACGAAGAATGATGAGAATATTAATTACGTATCATGTGCTGAGCTGTTAACATGTATGTTGGGGTCAGTTCCCAGTCTTACCGGACGCAGCTGAGTACTAGTGTTGTACACGGAACATTTGCCTATTTGACCCAGGGCCGGATTAACCATTAGGCGGAGTAGGCAACTGCCTAGGGGCCCCGCATCAACTAGGGGCCCAGGCCCAGTGCATGCACCAAGAAAACATGTTTCTTCGAACGAGAATTTGATGTGCGTGTGAACTTAGGGACCTCACAGTTATCTCACAAAATAAAAATCGTTAGATTTAGTAGGAGAACCAAAACAATTTTAGAACAAATCTGGGAATAAGTAAACAAATATATTAAAAACCACAGCCCTTTATGTGCGTTTCCTCAGTTCACACACAATTTGATCAGTCAAAGTAAGAAAAGGGGCCCCGAGAATGCCATTGCCTTAGGGCTTTTGATAGGCTTAATCTGGCTCTGATTTGACCTCCGCAATACAATAACCCTCGGCTAGACTGGTGCCTGATTTTGTCGCTTCTGACTACCCGTAACGACTGTCAAAGATGACATTACGAGACATGGAGCCTTTTCCATGGTCCGACTTCGGATAGCTTTCCTTAAACTTGAAGATCGATTTTTGTGCAGGACACGAGCTCCTCCAGAATATTAATTACAAGTGCAACCGGATATTAACCCACATTGCATGTTCAAGAGGCTTCTAAATGGAAAGGGGGTCGTGCACTGGCATCGAGCGGCACTTCCGTGGTTGCACCCTATGTGACCCTAATGTCAACAAGCCTTTAATGAACATTAATTTAAATTTAGTTTAAAAATACTTTTTGAATAAAATACTGAAAATAAATTTATAAGTTAATATTTTTTTATAATTAAACAATAATAAATGCATTATATTACACTACACAACAGCGGCGAAGGGTGAATTTTCATAAAAGGGAAGCCGGACCAAAAAATGCTTACCTTGCACAAGCGTGATGCGTGAATTCCAGTAACTGTGGCCCTGTGGCTGACTTCGAAATCTTGTAACTTCGTAAATAATTATTTGTTTAATTGAAAATAATAGATTACTATTTATATAATCATATATAAAATAATAGACTAATATTTGCCATATTTCAAAAGGGAAGCCGGTAGGAATCGAGTTGTATGGAGCCTTCGCCACTGCTACACAAATCAAAAATAGACTAATACATATATCTTAACCGAAACTAATAATAATGAACTAACACGTAACGGCAATTGTATTTTTTTATATAATTGATAGGCTTACGTTTGACCACCATCTCACCTGATTTTAAGCGAGAATGTGGTCGAAGATGAAGCACGCTTACCTAGAAGTAACCTATTCACTCTTGACTTAAAGATTCCCAGGTTATAGCTATCAGGAAACACAGACTCCGGCAGGGAATTCCACTCCATAGCCGCTAGCACAATGAAAGTATTCCCAAAACATTTTGTGCGTATGGGTGGGATGTCCACCATGTAACGATGGCGCATCGTCGATTGTCTTGTAGTCGATGATGGAACGGGCTTGGTGGAATTAAATTGTGCAATTCCATCGCACACTCCCCGAAATGTAACCGATTAAACCGATAGAAAACAGACAGGCTTGCAACACGCCGTCGATGTTCAAGGCTCTGGAGCTTTGCCTCGACCGGTTTCTCGTTGCTAATGAGCCTCTTGGCCCGACTCAAGTGCGTCAAGCTGGTATTTGGCAGATCCATCCCAGAGATGACAGCAGTACTCCATGCACGACCGAAGTTGCGTTTGATAAATGTATTGTTTAATATAATTCACGTAGCATGTTCTGGATCATAATTTTTAATTTCGCTCCACACAGATAGGCAGGAGTCAGTTGATGGTTTTCCCACTAAAATACAACGTGTAGCGGAAACCCCATATCTATCCAAAAGGACTGAAGACAACATCTGATATGGAGTCTCTATGCAAAGTTTCAGCTCAAAATAAGTGACTCACAGAATTGACCCCAAATGATTGGTTTCATAATTATGTTTCTTGAATACCAGTCAAATGTGTCACAGCACTATGAGGGTCATCACTTTCCACGTCACTAACCAATAAAACGATAATTCTCTTTATTCTTTTTAATTTGAAAAATTCGGTCTCTGGTATCAATGTATTGAAATTTCTAATATGCTCCACACATGTAGACAGGATTAGAAAACTCTTTACATATCGTTTGTTATCATCCAAAGAAATTCATCACAAATCCATCCTTTAAATTACACGTTGTATAAATAAATAAAAAGGTCACATAAGTTTTTACCGTTATATAGGTAGGTATGTATATCATGTATTCTAAAGCTACACCTTCACATTATATTCCGGGTAATCGGAGCCCACTCGATCCCGGAAACTCGGTTCATGTGGAGATCACTTTGTAATAACGTTTTCTAAAGGTAACAAGGTTTTGGTCACTTAACGTTCTTATTAACGAGGAGACATATATACGTAGCACACAGTAGCACATAAGATAACAAGAGTAACAGTAACACAACAAATCTAAAATTAGTATTAGAGTTCCGACCCCTAAACTAGGTTCGCAAATCTCTATCTCAGGAGTTGGAGACATTTTAGCATTGGCATTAAACGATACAACCGTGACATTGGCTAGATTTGGTTACAAATCCTAATACTTGTTATTTCTATAGTCAACAGCAAAAGAAAGTGTGTTTATGAGTGTCTTGAAGGTGGAATAGCATTATATCAAGGGAGTTTGAATTAAATAAAGTTACAAGACACATTTTTTTTTCAGTTTTTTCATAAGAAAAATAGCCTTTTTAAGTTTAAATTTATTTTGGAGAATATGCACGGGTTTAGATTGGACGGGCCAATATAGTCAATCGGCGGGTGCCTGAAGGTAAAAGTGAGGCAGGTCCACAAACCGCTGCCCTGACAATTTGGACTCGATACTGACAGATTGGCCGTAAGAAGCCTTTGCCTTAGTGGGATGACATTAATAAACAGTCATCAGCCACTGATAGCTGATACGATGTTTATTATGTGTTATGATACGCTATCAGTTTAGTTGAACTGTTGTAGTCAGATATTGATAACCAAAGAGTTGTACAGCCTTTGTTTCCACGCGATAGCAGATGACACTCATTATTGTGCGACCCGCTCGAGCTAAGGGGTTGGAGTAATATAATATTAACAGTATATTTGATAAAATATGTACCCATCCATACGCACAAAACGTTTTGGGAATAGTTTGATTGTGCGTACAGCTAAGGAGTGGAATTCTCTACCAGCGTCTGTGTTTCCTGATAGCTGTAACCTGGGAGTCTTGATTACGTTACTTCTAGGTAAGCGTGCTCCATCTTCGACCACATCATCGCTTAACATCAGGTGAGATGGTAGTCAAACCCAAGCCAACAATTGAAAAAAAAAGTAGGTACAACAATTTAGCCTATTACGTTCTCACTGTCTTAGAATCAAAAATTCGAAGACATGTGACATCCGACGTTCCGCATTAGGCCCGCGTGCAGCCTATTTCCTCGCACAGAGAGGAAGGCCTGTATGCCGGCTGTGAGAACAATAGGCTGAATTATATTATAACTAGTTGTTGCCCGCGACTTCGTTCCCGTGGGAGGTTTTTACCCGACTGCGGCGAAGCAAGTTGGAGGGTTATGTTTTTATGTATGTATGTGAATTCCTTTGTTCCCTCGTAACTATTAAATCAGTGAACGGATTTAAATAAATGATACGTCGTTGGATTTGTCGTAATGGCGCAAGTGTTACTGGATACATTAAAATTAAAATAAATTACGACAACCAGACGCCATATTGTCAAAAATAAAAAATCTAAAATCGACAAACTATGTCAAGTGGGTTATCATTAAATAGATCTTTAAAAATGATTTTGAGGTTGCTTTAATTTTTCATTTTAAGCAACCATTTAGGAAATATAACGTTTTAAAATGGAATTCAATCGTATCAAAGGACTGAAAAATGTTAATTAATATTTAAACTAAAAAGCTGTAAAAACGGGACCCTAATGAACATAATATAATTTAAATTAAAAAAAATGGGATGGTTCCCCCCTGTTTGTCACTTTGTTAAATGTAAATGTGCTTGATTCTTGCGTTTCAGTTGAGCAGTCGGGTTTTTTAGTTTTTAAATAACTTTTTTTTTTTTCGTGTAAATTCCGATTCCGTGGGAATTTCAGCATAAAATCTTATGTATTATTCCAAGGTTTCAGCTACCTACCTCCAAAATTTCATTCAGATTCCTGTAGCTATTTTTGCGTGAAAGAGTAACAAACGTCCATTCATCCACCCTCACAAACTTTACAATCTTGCAAATATTTGGCAATATTTGCAAGATTGTAAAGTTTGTGAGGAATATGTTTTTTATAATCTTTGAAATACAAAAATTATTTGCAATCTTGCAAATAATTTTATTCATAATTATTTGCAAGATTGCAACTTCAGGACTTTTTGACGAAAATCTTTTTGCTTTGAAAGGGTATACTTTTCATATGTTCCTATATTTTTATAAAGCCATAAAAAATATTGAAATATTCATTCAACTCACTTGCTTTTTTTTTCAAGTGCGAAAATCATCAAATTACTTTTTTTTAGTTCCTGAGCGTTGTAGGTATTTGGAAGGCGGTTTTTGAATTGAAATACTTATTTGTTTTATGTTTAGTTGCCAGTATAAACAGGTTAGAGAGGACTTGTCTCGCGAGCAAATCGGCGTTGTCCAGTTGAAAGAAACTTCATTCATAATCGGACACCCTTTTTGTCAAGTTTCCAAATATCCTAAGTGCTCACTTACATCACTTGATGAACCTTTTTTTTTCGGTGGGAACGGAGTGTCAGACTTCTTCTGACTAAAATCCCACATTGTTCCTTCAATCAATAAATAGAATACATAAGTAGGTACATAAAAAATATAAATATAATGTGTTCTTTTTCTTTGAAAAACAAAGGAAAAATCATAAGTTTGAAATAAAATGATTGGCAACCGAGCTTTTAAAAACAGCGAGTGACTGAGCTTGTCTTACTGACACTGGCAATCCATTCCACAACCGAATAGCCTGCACCGTAAATGAACGGTCGTAAAATTTTGTGGAATGTGTAGGATACACAGTAGTCTATGTTCAACTCTGGGTTTATAACTATCACGATACCACATTTCATCAGAATTAGTCCAGACATACAGAAAAGCAGTTCTTTTTGCATTTATTATAATATTATAATGAGGAATATATTACATATTATTATGAATATAGTATGTATTTACGGGAGGTGGATTAGTTACTTTACCGTGACACAATGGTACGAAGGAACGTATTCAAGATACGAATATCTATATTATGCGAATAAATACTTGTCAAGAATTTAATACATTTAATTTTGGAGGATGAATACATACATTTATTAGAATATACAAAATTATGTACTAAAATACAAACTACAATAAAGCATCAAAAAATTCATCCTCAACGCTGTCGGCTGGCAACGTACCCAAGATACTGGCGGCATTGCCTCGTTGTATGGCAATGCTTAGCCGTTGACCAAAGAAATAGCCAGCCCTTGGGTCGCGGGAAGCGTCAACGAGCCTTTTTGATATTTCTTTAAAAAGGCTGTGAGCACACGGGCCCCATGGTCCGAGAGTTTCGACCCCAAACGGCTCGAAAATATAGTTATCACCGAGATGACTATATTTACGCCGCTTGAGGTTTTCCGCAGCCGCAGCGGGAGCGCCAGCACAACATGATGAACTGGGAAGATGGGATGGCGCGACAGTATCGACACAAGTTGCGTCCCACACTAAAGGCCTACCCATCTTCCAAGGAAACAATGACATGCCGTCCGGTCTCTTGCCATCGTCACGCGCCAGTCCAATGGGTTCCAATACGGCTGGAACGCCGACGGTGACAAGGGCTCGTCGGATAATGTCATTTAAGTTGGCATGTCGTGCAAAACGACCCGCACTACGGCTGCAAGAGAGACCATGGTGCCCGAGGCTGTTGACCGCTTCCCCACAATTACAGTGATGAGGGGAACAACAAAGGGCTCCTAGGCGTAGTGAAGCTGCGATGCGGAAAGTGGTGTCGTCGAACAAAGTGCCTAGATTTGAGGACGGTAGAGCATGTAGCCAAAGACCTGATTCCCACTTTCCCACAGCCAGCAGACGAGCACCCTCAGCAGAAGTAGCAGACGTGGTTAGTAAATTATTCAGAACTACTCTGCAGAGCGGCTCGTCCCACCGCCTCTGGGAAGATGGTATAACAGGTAGGTCAGAATTCGGACAAGCGAGATTCCAGGCATCAATAGCCTCAGTGAAGCACGGCACATTAAAATTAATCAGTGTGGAAGCCAGGATATTCCTGATTAATTTCTCAGTGCAGTGAACCAAGGAAATGAAAGCCGGTAAACTAATACTAGAAATTTTGCGGATTTCGAGCCCTCCCATGCGGATGGGAAGAGAGGCTTGAGCCCAAGTTCGGTCATCTAAAGCCACATTCAGAATTAAGGACAAAGTTCGTCTGATAATTTGATCCATTTGAACTAAAAGTTGATGGTGCTTCCACAAATGGGAAGCACGAAGAGAGTATGTTAATTTAGGGCCGAAACAGTAGAAACGAATTATAGTGATGGCCGATTGCATATTGATTTGGAGCAATCTTTCCGAAACGTCATTGAATTTATTAATTTTTTCTGCAATAAAGTCGGGAAAGGAAGTATCAAAGTAATAAGTAATATAAGTTGTGAAAAGTTTTGTTGGTTCGCGCAAAAGCCTTCACAGAAGTGTTCATTTTGGGGAATTTCCGATTTCAAAGGTTTCCGTAATATTAAATACATTGAATTGAATAGTATACATAATACATTTTCGGCTATTCTTTACTAATATTATAAAGAGGTAAAATTTGTTTGTAAATTTGTGTGTAGGGGTAATCTCTGGAACTAATGATACAATAAAAAACATCCTATAAAGGTGCCCATTATTTGTGAGTGTGAGCAGCTGTGATAGGCTGTCAACTATTTCGAAATCCACGCGGACAAAGTCGCAGCGAAGTGCTGGTATCTGATAAATACTTAGTTATATTGTGTAAACAAATCGTTACTTTGGTATTGTTTGTCAAATTGTTGAGCTCCTTAAGTTCTAAGTTGAGCTACACGATAACTGACAAATGCTTGCACTGTCTGGACAGGTCCGCTCAAATTTGCGTGGTTATTCCCTCAAAAGAATACCACAGACATGAACCTACATGCTTCTCATATACAAATACAAACTGTCTGGACTTTAAAAGAGACTTTGACCTCTGAGTTTGTTTCGGTGTTTCTTCTCAAAGTAGTCAGTTAGGAAATACAGGCCTCATCTAGCTAAACTAAACACGCAAAAAAACATGACGTCTAAAAGTGTTATTTATAACCAATTTACAAAATAAATATTTAATTTAATTTCATTTCAAATATTTAAATTTCTATTTATTTGTTTTCTTTTATTACATAGAACAGTGTTCATTAAAATTGATTAAAATAAGAAGACAGAGATTTAAGAAAATAGTTAGACATAAAATTCAAATTATCTTTTTAAACTTTCAAAAGGTTCCGCGTGACAATTTATGCTTTTGCTGTTATCATCGTTTTGCTTGTAATTTATCCTGTGTTATTGTTCCGAAATAAACATTTTTTTTAAATTACTTTCACCACATTCCAGCTCCTCAAATCTTCAGAAATAAACAAAACACTTACAACTTAACGTGTCACTGAACGCTTTCAAAAAGTTCAAGTCCGAAGTGTTGCGGCTACGCAATCGCTACGCCACTGCTACGAGCGCTACGCTGCTACGCGACACGAGCGCACTCCACGAACACTACACTACTACTGAGCCGGCGTTGGTACTTGGCTTGTTTACTCGCGCTAGCCACTGGCACGTGCCCGAGCTTCCGAACTTGGACATAAGGATATCGACACAATGTTAGGAAAAAGTATCCTCATATATGTATGTGTGAGTTAACCACTTGTAAAGCGCTTGGTTTCTCCCGGTGTCGTTCAATTAACAATTGTGTTCAACTACTGTTACTTTCATAGAACTTAGGTATAGTTCCGAGATCAATCAAGTACATCATGACGCTGGCCTTAGGAAACACAAAGAAATATTTTTGGTGCTGTCGTGTGTATTTTGGCAACATTTTTTCTTCTTTTTTCAACTAGGAGTCGAAAAATGGATGAAATTCAGCCATAATTAAGGCCGTGCGCGCACTGCGTTGCGTTTTGGAAACGCAAAATCTGTGAAGTATGAAGTGTCATAGAAGTGCGCGCACTGCGGTAGAATAAACGCGTGCGGTAGAGTCACCGGTGGCCCCGGTCATTCTATCGGTGCGGTAGAACTACCACAATTGCGGCCACCTAAAATGACTTCGAATGCTTTAAAAATATAACACTCCATTTCCATATAAACTTTAATTGTGCCAAATTTTATACTCCTTCTTCTGCATAATCTGTAAAATGGTGTACAATTCAATGTTTTTGCCTGAAAATTTTGGTGCATTTATTGGAGCAATAATAGTGCAGGTATCAACGTGCCACGCACCTTACGATATATCTCTACCATTTACATAAACAAGAGCAGTTTTGTATGAATTATGTCATTTGTGATAATTATACTCAATAACATCAGATAACGGGTAACTTAGGATACTACTGATAACAACATTGCAATTGTAATACAAGATATATAGTACTGTTAAGTAAGTATCCAGTAATTAACCATTTAATCATTTGACTTCAAAGAAAGTTTTAAATTCGTGTCATCTTATTTATGTATGTATTTATGTGATGTGAGTGTATTTAAATCAAAATATTGCTAAACAAGCAATATTTTGACTAGTTTTACCGGATTTGACAATTGTTTTGTTTCTTTGAAATCGAAGATTCACCTAATTCAAACGGGAGCACCGTTAGAATTAGGAATGTGTAATGTGAATTACCTTCGGGTGTGACATTTACACTCTAAAATGTATGTTTATATAGTTAAAAACATCATACTCGTACGCTCTGAACTGGTAGGCATCTGCCTAGAATGAAGAAAGTGAAGAACTGCATACATAGTTTTTTAAATCGTTATTACATACATGCTATTTTTTTTTTAATTAACTATATTTATTTAAAAAAAATACAATCTTTAATTCTGCCAAACTGTAAAACAGTTTGTCGGCTGCTCATCTTGTATCATCGTCCATAACCCATATTCACAAACTTATTATATTTAACTAATAATACACTTATAGTCTATTAATTATATCTAGTAAACAAAAACAAAAGCGATGCTATTACATTTATACATATATTATACCTACATTTCATCTCTTTGCTTTATTAAAGTCTTCTTATGACATTTTTTGGTTGTAGCACACGATACCATCTTCAGTGGCAGCTTATTGATAAACATCGGCGTCACATATTTACGTGTGCGTTTTTCAAAGTAATTAGTCACTTCGGGAACAACAAGGAACTGCAAGTGACTTTTTTTTTGCCAGACGTGTTGGGTATAAACGCTTACGTTACACTTTGTTACGTTCATTGTTAAATTGTTCCGACAAGATAACCACCTTGATTTTTAAATGAACTGGGAGCGTTTTACAAATTTTGATCAACTCACCATAATTTTTATTTAAGCTATCTTTAGTTTTCTTGTCGTCAAATAGTTTAAGGATCCTAATCTGCAATTTGTTAATTTTATTTAAGTGTTAAGGGAACGAAAGGCCGTATGCTCCCAGACCATTATCAACAATTGAGTCTGCCAGAGCATAATATAATTCATACATAACCTTTCTGTTGACAATATATATCAAACTTCTTAATTTATTTGAAATAGCTCGTAACTTATTACAAATATTATTTACATGTAAGTTCCATGTGATTATGTTATCTATAACTAAACCCAAGAACTTATAAGAAGGTACTGTTTCTAAACATACACATGCACAGTTTTGCTTATTGTTATGAAGATATTCATATGGATGTCCTTTACTGACATTTACTGACAGTTCATTTTTATTTTTATGATATGGCGAATGAATAAGCGTGCTCTTCGTTTTACTTTATTAATAATAATTTCATTATCATGTGCCCACTGAACTACACGATCAACACGTTTTGCATTGCTTCTTGTATTAAGTCAGTACTCTTATGACTCTTATCATCAGCATACATAAAAGCCTTACATTTTTTTAGGGTTCCGTAGCCGAATGGCAAAAAACGGAACCCTTATAGTTTCGATATGTCTGTCCATCTGTCTGTCTGTCTATCCGTCCGTCCGTATGTCACAGCCATTTTATTCCGAAACTATTAAGACTATACATGTGAAACTTAGTAGGTAGATAGATGTATTCTGTGAACCGCTTTCCGATTTTAAGAAAAAAAAAATTAAAATAAAGGGGGGTTATACTCCCAATCCCATACATGGAACTAGAACTGAAAATATTTTTTTTTTCATGCAACCTATGCGTGTTTGGTATTTATAGATAGGTCTTTAAAAATGATATAAGAGTTTCTAAAACCATTTTTTCATAAAGTTAATCGTTTACAAGATATAAGCTTCCAAAGTGGTAACATGTGTGTCGCCCCCTCTAACTTCTATAATAATGGACTGAAAAATCTAAAAAAATATATGTCTGTAGATTTTAATGTAATCTTTCAACTAAAATTACTTGAATGAAATCGGGTTAGCAGTTTTTGAGATACAGCATATTTTCTAAAACCGCAAATATAACTTTGTAATTCATACAAACACTATGAAAAACAAAGTTATTTAGCGTAGTTGTAAAAATGTAAATAAGCTAGTTTTAAGAAATTTTTAAGGTTTTTTTTATTCGTCAAATAAATATACATATTGTATTATATTATTATAGTTACCACGGAACCCTTCATGGGCGAGTCTGACTCGCACTTGGCCAATTTTTTAGCACATATGACATGTTATTGACGTGCATTATGTATCCTAATGGCCCATATACTGAACCGGTTCCCGCACACTTTTAACTCCACTGATACACACCCTGAGCGATCGGTTTTCTAGGTACTTGCTAAACCATCCATTCACCTCTTATCCCGCATTCACTCATAGCCCGCAACAAGCCACCGTGATCCAGTGTATCAAAACTTTGTGAAATTTATAAATATAAACATAACTATGTTTTTTTTTTATCAAGACGGTTATTGGCTTCGTCAGCGAATTTCTCCAATGCAGTAGTAGTAGGTACTTCTATTTAGCCTAAAACCGTGTTGATCATCATTTAATTTTTTTTTCTAAGTAGATTGTAAGTTGTTTGACATTATTTTTTTCGGCTATTTTGTTTAGTGTGTTTAGAATTGCTATAGGTCTATAATTGCTATAATCCCTATGCGACCCCTGTTTGGGGTCTATACTGTTCTTTCATACCTAAACTACTAGAAATAATGGCTAAGATGCCGTTGATTTGATTTGATCTTGGATCATCGCGCTCACCTCATCAGATACTTTCGATTTTTTTGATACGGGTATAACTTTTTTGTTTTTAACCGACGTTGATGAATGTACAGTGATCAAGCTATTGTATTCCTCGTTATTTCATGTCTAGTGATATCTCAAGATAATTATAATTATATCATCAGTGAAGAGGGATGCCTAGAGGATTTCCACTTTCGTACGATATAGTCTTAGCGTGAAGTCGATTAGATTGTGAGTTTGATAGTAGCACAGTCTGGGATTGATGTAATTAAGCCAGCCACAGGCAAGTCCGGTTAAACAGCCGATAACCTTATAGGTTGATCTGTAAGAAAAAAAAAAACTACGGATTACTTAGACATACTCCAGGCGCGGGCCTGCGGGCTGCGAGCAATGGGTAGCTCGCCGCTCGACTGAAACCAGGCCGTGTAGACGACGTGTCGTGTTCCACGCGCGCCTCAAAGAGTGTCAGCAAAATTGTCGGGGCCCATAAAGGGGCCGTTGCCTGCCAGGGTTGCGGAATTGTTCGAAAGAGTTACCGCGGCCTCGGAACACGAAGGGCAAATGATGGAACACGGATGGGTTTTAGTCAGTAAAAGTCTGACACACCCTCCCGCTTCGCACAGATCGGGAGGCAGTCATTGTATGATATTCCTATCATTCAGAAAAAAAGAAATAAAAAAAGGGTACCATCCACAATATGCGCATAGCCAAGGTGTTGAACTCTCTGCCAGCTTCTGTATTCCCTACCACATAATTATGACCCGTTAAACTTTAAGGCAAGAGTAAACAGGCATCTTCTGTGCTCGCTCGTTCCATCGTAGACCTCATCTATCGCTTACCATCAGGTGAGATCCAGGTCAAGAGCAGACTCATCCTAAATTAAAAGGAAAGAATTGGAGAAGTGCGAGTCGGACTCGCCCATGACGGGTTCCGTAGTAGCTACGCAAAATAACTTTGTTTTTTATAAAGTTTGCATAAATGACAATTATGCGAATATTATAATATATTTGCGGTTTTTTTATGTGCTATATCTCAAAAACTGCTCACTATATCTGGTTCAAACCAATTTCGGTTAAAGTTTTAATTGAGGTATACAGTACTTATATTTTATTTTTATTTTCCACACATTTTATAGGTTTGGAAGTATTATTCTTAATCTAATAATACCTATCTATAGATATCCCGCACGTATAGGTTTGATGAAATAGGCTTTCAGTATAACTACCAAGTTTCAACTCTGTAGTTTAGATAGTTTCGAAATAAAGTGTCCGTGACATACGGACGGACGGACCGACAGACATGACAAATCTATAAGGGTTGCATTCTAGCCATTCGGAACTCGCGTCTGGAACCCTAAAAACTAAACTTCAAGTTAGATCTGTTTAAAATGCGTAGTAACAGTAACATGTCCCCATCTCTAGGTGAATGCCTCCTCTATGGGACAGCCACAGGATTGTTCCATGCTCTTATCTTATCAGCGGCTACTCTCCGATGTACAATTAGAACAGAGCTAATTGTGCATTAGCGTGCACACAAATAATTTGACCGATTGATAAAACTGATGGAGTACTTATAATTATGTTCTAGGTAATTAGAACGAATATATCATGCATGAATAATCAATTATACGTTATTAATAAATGATGTATGTTCGCAATGTATACTTTGATTTAATGTATCTACATATATATAGAGATTTAGATATTCTTGGATGTCTTTAAATCAATAGTGAATATGAATAGGTTATTAGGTAAGGGTGCTTCATCTTCGACCACATCATCGCTTACCATTAGAGGTGACGGTGGGTCAAACGGGAGCCTATTATCAATTTAAAATATATATAATTAAATATACTTTATAATTTAAGATGAAATATTTGCAGTTTTGAATGTTTATAACGAATAAACTCAACAATACTACACTGATTTTAAAAATTCTACTCTTAGTATTCACTATATTAGAATGCTACGTTATTGCACTGAGTGACAGAGGTTACATTATCTAGACATCAATAAAGGGCATTGTCGGTTAGAGCTAATATGATAGCTCGCAGGTTTGCACGTTGCTCATCTGGTGTAAAAATAACCATATTCCGTGCATTTTACTGTTCTTTTTACACGTGCAGCCCGTGGGCTGCATATACTCGTAAATCATACAGTGGCCTCCGCGTTCAGTACAATAATGCGTTCGCATCAGGGATGTTAGCTGAAGCTCGTGTTGACTGTTTCCATGCGACGCGACGACGGCGACGATGCGAAAACGATGCGCTTCCCTGGTGCGCCAGGTGCGGGCCAGCCCCAACATAATCCTTCGTTGTGTAGCGAGCAGGTGAGACTGTGTTCGTGAATCGCTGCTGCAAGCTCTCCACGTCAGTGTTGAGCTTGTAGCTTCGATTCGCGAACCAACATTGTAATTTAAGTTAAGTACTAACATAGGATTAAGGAATTTTGTTACTAACCAATTGAGTTTTGTTACTTGCAATAAATGAAATTGATTGATAAATAAAATCAGTATGTTGACTTGCTAATATAAAATGTTATTATGTAGCTTACTCGTACTTTTGAATTGTATCTTACTGAACGAATAGTGTATCATAACACTACATCACGCGTGTACTGTATAGTCCGAAGGGATATGCAGAAGTGTTATATAGTTCCCCCATTACATTGCCATCGGAGACCTTCGCGTAAAACTAGCGTGTAGGTAATGAATTAGTTGTTATAAATTATCATTATTTGTCAGATTCTGTGTCGTGAGAGCAGCTTTTATTGCTGAAAGGACAAAATTAATGGGTAGCAAGTGTCGTCGACACGACCGCAAGAGATCGTACTCGAATTATTTCTTTGCACAAGAAATAAATGGAGACTTTTCTAGGTCATTGTCCTTTACTGTATAGAACCTCCGATAAGGTAAGGGACCGACTGATCACTGGTTTAAAGTAAATCAATCAAAATCTATGAGCATTTTTAACCGACGAAAAAAAACGGAGGAGGTTCTCAAGTTGACGCGTATGTTTTCTTTTTATGTATGATCACCGATTACTCGAAGACGGCTGAACCGATTTGGAAAATTCTTTTTTTGTTTGAAAGGGTATAGAAGTGGTTCCATTGTCACTAAGTCAGGATCTGATGATGGGATCCTAGAGAAATCGAACTCTTCAAATATTATAACGAGATCGAGTCGGCAGTTTTTGAGATACAGTATATTTTATAAAACCGCAAATATAACTTTGTACTTCATACAAATACTATGAAAAACAAAGTTATTTGGCGTAGTTGTAAAAATTGTAAATAATCTAGTTTTAAGAAATTTGTAAGGTTTTTTGTTTTTTTTTTTCTTATAAATATATTAAGTATATTATATTTATTATAGTTACTACGGATTACGGAACCCTTCATGGACGAGTCCGACTCGCACTTGGCCAATTTTATTTAAAACTACGCCAAATAACTTTGTTTTTTTATAGTGTTTCTATGAATTACAAAGTTATATTTGTGGTTTTAGAAAACATGCTGAATCACAAAAACTGCTGACACGATCTCGTTCAAACTAATTTTAGTTGAAAGTTTACATTAAGATCTACAGAAAAATATTTTTTTTTAGATTTTTCACTCCATTATTATAGAAGTTAGAGGCACACATTTTACCACTTTGGAAGCTTATATCTTTTAAACGGTTTACTTTATGAAAAAAGCGTATATGTGAAAGGGTACAGGTACTTCGAAATTAGTCCCAATGTCACCAGGTCAGGATCTGATGATGGGATCCTGGAGAAATCGAGGAAACTCTTCAAATATTATAGGCACACCTATGGCGTTTTGGGTATTTCTTATAGTAACTCGTGCAGTTGCTCTCAAAAAATACCATTTGGGTAAGTGGAACTGATGATGAAGACCACAGATGGCCGCCGAACCTACTCAATAATAAGTATTTCGTGAATTGCGATTCGATTACTTGAATATGGATGTTAAGCACTTTATGTTCGTCACAAAGCATATGGTGACGTAGAGCTGATGGTGAAGTACCAGGAGAACTCCTCAACAATTAACGGCCCAGCATTGGGAAAAGCAATATTTTGTAAAAGGTTATAAGTAGTTGACATTTAGGCTCTTTTAACTAGGTACATTAAAAATCGACCAACTAAAACGAGTGAAATAAAAACATTTTACCAAAAAATTAAACCGGCTCCCAAAAACACTACAAAGTGAAAAATAACTTTAATTTCCGAAGTCGGTGCCAAAAACGAAAATACAAAACTAGAGACACCGACTACCGAAATTAAAGTTATTTTTCACTTTGCAGTGTTTTTGGGAGTCGGTTTAATTTTTTGGTAAAAGGTTTTTTAAAGACCTGTTTATAAATACCACACACGCACAAGTATCATGAAAAAAAAAAATTCAGTTTTAGTTCCATGTATGGGGAGCCCCCTGTATTTTAAATATTTTTTATTTTTTTCTTATAATCGGAACCTACCAAGTTTCACATGTATAGTCCTAATAGTTTCGGAATAAAATAACTGTGACTTACGCACGGATGGACAGACCGACAGACAGACAGACAGACAGACAGACAGACAGACAGACAGACAGACAGACAGACGGACAGACATGACGAAACTATAAGGGTTCCGTATTTTGCCATTCGGCTACGGAAACCTAAAAAGAGAGAAATAAAAACTTTTAAACAAAAATTAAACCGACTTCCAAAAACACTGCAAAGTGAAAAATAACTTTAATTTCGGAAGTCGGTGCCAAAAATGAAAATAAAACACTAAAGACACTGACTACCGAAATTAAATTTATCTTCCACTTTGCGGTGTTTTTTTTTTAATCAGCTCTAGATTTTGAGGAGTTTTTTGTCAAAAAATTTCATAGCTGTTATTTATTTGATGACGTTGTAAAAACTCAACTATTTTAAAACAACAATTTTCAATAAATATGTTGTAAAGTAGGTATAAAGGTGAACGCAGACCTAGCCGCACCGCACGCGCCGCAGTCTTTGCATTCGAATTCTTTATATGAAGTTCTATGCAACCTCGCACACCTACCCGCGCCGCAGTCGCCGCAGTCCCTGAAACGACCGAACTCCCCAAGCCGCTGCTGATGACGTCACCCGCACGCAGCGGACGTTGCGGCTAGCGCAGCGCGGATGACGTCATTCGCATCCATGGCGCGCAGTGTTGCCAGAGTTATAATTTAGACAGAGAATCTCTGTCAACGGTTTATAATAAAATTACTTGTTCTCGTATAAATAATTACTTGCTTATCCCCTATTATAGCACCTACAGATAAAATTACACAAAAGAGCAAAATACCAATACCAAATACAGATTTTTTAAATCTTCGGTACAGATAATGCTTTCAAAAATCTGGCAACACTGCAAGTGCGATGCGTGTGGCGACTGGAACGACTGCAGCGACTGCGGCGCGGATACATGTGCGAGGCCATTAACAAAAAGCGATGACTGCGGGGACTGTAGGGACTGCGGTGCGGCTAGGTCTGCGTTCACCTCTCTTGGTTGCACATTGAACCAACTCTCTACAATTTTGATAACTTTTGCAATATGGAAGTTTGGGATTTTTACAACTTTTTCCATAAACAATACTAAATCTACATACCAAACATTTGAAACAGCTATATATTTCATTTAAACTAAAATAATACGCCTTATACGAGTCTGTTCAAGTTCAAGGCTCTAGAGAGTTCGTTTCTGTAGGACTGAGCCTTTGCTGTTTTATGACGAAACCGGTGTTTCCTAACTACCTACTCTGAGAAGAAACACCGAAATAAACTTAGACGTTAACGTCTCTTTTGAAGTCCATATAATCCGTTCTGTTCAAACATATGAGAACCATTAGGTTTTTTTCGAAGATAGAAACACACAGATTTGTGTAGATCCGCCCTTACATTGTAAGCATTTGTAAGTTATCGCATAGATCAACTTTAAGGATATTGTATAGGTAGGACTCAAATCGAAGGTCTTTCACTACTCCACATACCACACAATTGGGCTAGATAGATACATAAATGTAGACTCTTTATGTACACCATAACAGAAAACAAATAAGGACTTAACAACTTGATTTTTTAATGAGAATTGTAATTTTTTTTGCATGGTGTGCGTGATCTGAGTGTATGAGCGGTTGCTACTAATTATACAACTTTTTTTAAGGATAGGATATTATTCAATTACTGCCTCCCGATCTGGGTAAAGCGGGAGGTTGTGTCAGACTTTTCCTGAGTAAAACCCATCCGTGTTCCATCATTTGCCCTTCGTGTTCCGAAGCCGCGGTAACTCTTTCGAACAATTCCGCAACCCCGGCAGGCAACGGCCCCCTTATGGGCCCCGACAATTTTGCTAACACTCTTTCAGGCGCGCGTGGATCAGGACGCGCCGTCTACTCGGGCCTGGTTTCAGTCGGGCGGAGAGCTACCCATTGCTCGCAGCCCGCAGGCCCACGCCTACGGTGGCTGGCAGTCACCCTGTGACTCTCAATGCCCAGAGAGTCTCCTGCGACGGCTGGGGTGCGAGGGCTGTGAGACCCACCTCTCCCTCGCGCGTCCCGCCACCTTCTTCGCCTGCATAACTGCTTCGCAGAAAGAGGTGACTGCTTCCCAATACTTTCCATGCCTCCTCGCTCCGGACCATGGATTGAACCAGGGCCAGGAGCGAGAGATCGCCGCCTATCGCCCCTACGAGGACACGGCAGAGCTCTGCCCAAGCGGAGCAAATCTCCACTGTGTGTTCCATCGTGTCCTCAGGGCGATTCTCGCAGTGGTGACACCCGGGCGTTTCTTCCCGCCGAATCCGACACAAGTAACTCCCGAAACAACCGTGCCCTGTGAGCACCTGCGTCAGGCGGAAGGTGACGACGCGATGACGTCTCTTTAGCCACTCCTCAAAGAGGGGAGTACGTCGCTCGGTGAACCTAACACACAACATTGCGTAACTAAGTACCTACCTATAGATAAAAACGAGCAGTATAGCTTTATCCTCAAAGGCGAAAGGTACCTATTTACTATAATTGTATTGACATAGTCACCGTTTAGATACCTCATACAAAAGTCCACTCACCTACCTATCAGTGCAGTGACCTCACTCATACAAAAGCGTACGTTGACTCATATTTTGCGAAGTTACATAATCCCTCTCGGCAAAGATCGCAGCCTCCCAACAGTGTGGGAGACAGGTTAAATGATGACGAGAGGCGTACATGTTTACGTGTCAACCTCATCATATTTGCAAGTATCGGGTGTGTGTACAAATTGCCTGTCTAATGGCGCATAGCTTTGCACAGAAAACATGTTTTGTGAAATGTTTTCCAGCAAATACGAAGTCAAGGATAATAATAACTAAATCACCGGTAGCTTGGACTCTGCTCTCGATACCAGTTAACTGCAATGTTTTAACCGACTTCAAAAAAGGAGGTTCTGTATTCAACCAGTATGTATATATGTATGAAGCTTGTATGTCCCTACAGCTGAACAACGTACTCTACTAGTACCTCCTAATGAGAATGGGCTTTTTTTTTAACGTGGTAAAATTATCAAATAAGTCCTCCCACTCCGGGCAGGGTGGGAGGGACTGTCAGACTTTTACTGACTAAAATCCACGGTGTTCCTTCAATAACCCTTTACATACCGGGGCCACGGTAACGGGATGAGTCCCACGACCCCGGCAGGCTTCGGCCCTCTGCAGAGGGGGCCTCGTCATGTTGCTGACGCTCTTTGAGGCGCGCGTGGAACACAACGCGCCGTCGACCCGGGCATGGTCCATGGTCGGACAGCGAGTTGCCCTTTACTCGCTGTCCGCATGCCCGCGCCTACGGTGACCGGAGATCATCGGCCGACGTCCGACGCCGTGGGCGTCTACCACTGCGGCTGGGCTGGAGGGAGGATGCCATCCTCTCCCTCACGCGGCCCGCCTCCTCCCTCGGAAGCATGACTGCTTCGCAGAAGGAGGCGACCGCTTCCCACTCCCTCTCACCGCGCAGCATGGCCTCGACCAATGCCGGGCGCGAGAGGTCTCCGCCTATCGCCGCCGTGAGGACACGTCGGTGCTCTGCCCAGGCGGGGCAGTCTTGCACCATGTGCTCTACGGTGTCCTCAGGGCGACCCTCGCAGTGGTGACACCCAGGCGTTTCCTCCTTTCCCATCAGACACAGGTACCTCCCGAAACTTCCGTGTCCGGTGAGGACCTGCGTCATGCGGTAGGTCAGGACGCCGTGACGCCGATCTAGCCACTCCTCAAAGAGGGGTCTTACCGTCGCAATTGCGGCGTGCCCGATGAGAATGGGCTAGACAGAATCCACTACGCAAACCAAATGCGAATAAAAGGGTACTAATGCCTATGGAAGCAGACCACAGGACTAATGGCTTAACGTGCCTTTCAAAGTACAGAAAACTCGAGAAAATAAGTTTTTTTAGCACCCGTGCGATGCTCGGCCACTGCGAGCACTTCTTAACTCATAAAATCTCCTTGAGTATGTTTGACTATGTCACCTTACCATAACATAAAATTACGTCTGAAATATGGTTTTAGGGAGTAAAAATGGTGGTTAAGGGTATGTTCTAACATGAATCTGTGGGAATGTTCGAGAATGTTCTAATGTGCGGTATCTCATTAGATACCGCGGCCATGGACCACAAGGGCGACTGAAGGACCGTCTTTCAGTTGCCCTGGTGTTCCGCGGCCGGTAAATTTTAGACAGTAGAAGTCTTACGCTCGCTTCCGCTATAATGAGACAGAGTGGGAGAAGCCATTTGATGATTTTCCCACAAAAGATGTATATAGCAAACTTTCTTTTTAACCGACTTAAAAAAGAAGAGAACATAATAATGAGACACTAAAAAGCAAAAAATAAAGACTTTTTAACCTTTTCACCGCCAAGCACTTCTATAGAGGGCGCTGGAGTAAGCTGTGAATATGTTGTGGGCAGTGAGCTGGTTTCAATCGATCTCTACCACCCTCCTTTAGATATCGTGGTTTCCATCAGGGTACACAAGGGTAGTGAAAAACTAGAATCTAGCAACATTGATCGAAGAAATGATTGGAACTTTGTCAAGGGAGATTACGCGTTATTTTACGATCAAATAAGCTTAGTCTCTTGGGACAGGGTTCTTAAATGTAATGATGCATGCTCAGCTACGGATGAGTTTTCAACCGACGACCAAAAGAGGAGGTTATCAATTCGACGCGTATATTTTTTTTATTTTTTTTTATTTATGATCATCGAGTACTCGAAGACGGCTGAGCCGATTTGGAAAATTCTTTTTTTGTTCGAATGGGTATACTTCGAAATTGGTACCATTATCACCAAAGTCAGGATCTGATGATGGGATCCTGGAGAAATCGAGGGAACTCTTCAAATATTATAGGCACACCTATGGCGTTTTGGGTATTTCTTATAGTAACTTGTGCAGTTGCTCTCAAAAAGTACCATTTGGGGAACTTGAACTGATGATGAAGACCACAGATGGCCGCCGAAACTACTCAATAATAAGTATTAAGTGGATTGCGATTCGATTACTTGAATATGGATGTTAAGCGCTTTATGTTCGTCACAATGCATATGGTGATGTAGAGCTGATGGTGAAGTACCAGGAGAACTCCTCAACAATTAACGGCCCAGCATTGGGAAAAGCAATATTTTGTAAAAGGTTATAAGTAGTTGACATTTAGGCTCTTGTAACTAGGTAAATTAAAAATCATCCAACTAAAAAGAGTGAAAAAAAAACTTTTTAACAAAAAATTAAACCGACTCCCAAAAAACACTGCAAAGTGAAAAATAACTTTAATTTCGGAAGTCGGTGCCAAAAACGAAAAACAAAACTAAAGACACCGACTATCGAAATTAAAGTTATTTTTCACTTTGCAGTGTTTTTTGGGAGTCGGTTTAATTTTTTGTTAAAAAGTTTTTTTACACTATCATCTACAACCTATTTAATTCTTCAATTCCAAAGAAAAAGAGACACTCTATCGGTAACAGGCGATACCCAGTTTGGTTCACTGGAGACATAGTCCGTAATATTAAGCATAAGCACAACTTCATAAAAAATGGAAAATTACACGATGCGAACTCATATACGAACAGTTTAGTGCCTTACGGTCAGAGTTAAAAGTACGAACACAGAACGCCTGTAAACTATACTGTCTTAGTGTGGAAAATAACTTAAAGAAAAACCCACGTCAGTTTTGGCAGCTTATATCCAGCCTGAGATCAAAGGGTGGCTTCGAACCACATGTTACACACAACGGAGAGTCTACTTCAGGTGTCAAAGCAGCTGAGGCATTTGCTCAGTATTTTGCTAGCGTATTCTTGCCTGACAAACCTAAATTAGACCCAAACAACCTGAGTCTGAGAACTGAGGGTGGTAATATACCCCTTCCGTCTCTAACCCCTAAAGATGTAGGAGATGGGATAGACAAACTTAAACCCTGTAGCTCGATAGGTCCTGACAATGTTCCCGCCTACGTTCTGAAGGGATGCAAAGAAACCCTGGTAACTCCTTTGAGTCATGTCTTTAATCTAGCCCTCCGGTCTGGTGTGTACCCTAGGCAATGGAAACTATCCCGAGTTACACCTATCCCTAAAACTAGTGACAAATTATGTGTGGAAAAATATAGACCCATCGCTGTCCTGCCTACCATGGCAAAAGTTTTTGAACACATGCTACACACGATAATTTATAAACAGATTAACATGTATTTAACAGATGCTCAGCACGGTTTCCGGTCAGGTCGCTCAGTCAACTCGAATCTTATGATTCACGTCGATCTTATATCTAGAGGCTTGGACAATGGAAAGCAAGTGGACGTCGTCTACTTTGATTTCTGCAAAGCCTTTGACAGGGTCGATAATGATATCCTTTTAACTAAATTAGGCAACATTGGTTTCTCTCCAGGTCTACTCAACTTCTTTGCGGACTACTTGCGTGATCGGAGGCAGTTGGTTAGGCATGGATGCTTTGAATCCCAGCCGTACAATACACCTTCAGGTGTGAGTCAGGGATCCGTGTTGGGTCCACCGCTCTTTCTGATCATGATCAACGATCTTGTAAATAATGTCAAATCCGCGAAATGTCTACTTTATGCTGACGATCTGAAGCTAATTATGGAAATAGGATCGGCTGAAGATTGTGTTCTCCTACAAAATGACATAGACATACCAACCAATGGAGCATTAAGAATAAACTATTCTTCAACACTAGTAAATGTTATATCATGACTTTCGGTAGGAAGTTGCGACCAATACTCTATAATTACACATTAAATGGTCAAGAAATCACTCGTGCCACCAACATGAAGGACTTGGGAGTGACTTTCGACCGTGGTCTGACATTTAGGGATCATGTTTCTGACCTTGCTAAGGAATCATTTAAGCGCTTAGGATTCGTTATGCGTAATGCCCATGATTTCACGAACCCACAATTTATCAGGCTTCTATACACCACCCTGGTGCGTAGTAAGCTTGAGACTAGCACCTGTGTTTGGAACCCCTACACTGCAAACCAAATCTTGATGCTTGAAAAAGTACAAAAGACCTTTCTCAGATTCCTATTTAAAAAACTGTACCAGTATTACCCTTATATGTACCCTACTAATTATCCCTTGGGAATGTTGGGATTTAATTCTCTTGAGGTAAGAAGAGGCTTCAATCAGCTCACAGTAGCCTTTAAAACTCTACGTGGACAAATTGACTGCCCAGAGCTCCACAATCGTTTCTGTATACTGAATGTCCCCGGTAACTATCTTGGTCGTCGGAGTCAACGTCACAAATTATTCGCGCGGCCACTATGTCATACAGTCGCCAGAGCCCAGTCCCCAATCTGTCGCACCCTTGAGGTGCTCAACGCCCTCCTGATTGAATATCCTGAATGTGATGTGTTTGTTGATGGATGGAGAGAAATTATACGAGTGTGTTTGATGTTTTGCGAGAAAAAGTATGCGAGAGTGTCCACTGTTCCGTGTTAGTTTCAAAATAATTTGTAATAGTTTGTAATGTACATACTAGTTTATGTGTTTGTTATATGTACCTTTTATTTCTAAGTTAATTAATGTAATTGGTTTTAATCGTTTTAATTAACTATAAATAAATATATAAATAAATAGAAGTTCGGGATTTTCGTGCCACCAGCGCCACAACTTCTATAGAAGTTGTTCATTTTAACTATCTTATTAAAATAAATTTACTGTGATTAAAAGCTTTGTTTCATTTTAACATTTAAGATAGCACTGTCTACTACCCTGTTTTTTATTTTTCTACACAAAATAAGCCCTAGTTTGTCCTAAAATCGGCAAAAACGGAAACTCCGAATTTTGTTACTTTCCTCAGAACGCCAATCACTTCATATCAAGTTGGCCAGTGATGTGCCGTGAAAGGTTGATTTCACCATTGAAATATTTATAAATACAGAAAGTTACGAATAACGAAAACAATTTGAGGTCAATAAAATATGAACTTAGTTATCTACTTCATTAACAAAGGATAGTAGATGAATTTCGACCTTCAGGTAGATGCCGATACGTAATTATAAAGTTGTTACCAATTCTTGTCGATAGTTATTTTCACATCTCTACAAAACAATTGGTCGTCTATGACCCTGCGCGCCACCGAGTGCCACGAACTACTATAGAAGTTGGTCAGTGTCGTCATAGGCGTGCGGCTGTCAAGGTCACTTTGGCATAGTGCAGCACAAAATTGGATTCGCGCGCACGCATCTTTCTTTCTTTCACTTGATAACAAAAAGGAAAATGAGTGAAGAACTTGATTCGGACGAACTTCTTAAAATTTTGCAAGGTGTGGAATCGGACTCGGAGTATTTTGTGGAGAACATTGAACCAGAAGATAATTCTGAGGTATGTCTAACTGGATGATAATAATAATGTTTATTGTGGCACCCCCTAGTGAGTTACAGCCATGACACCTATCTAAGAATATGAACTCATCAAACACAAACCTGTTATTGAAAACCGCATCAAAATCGGATCATTAGTTTAGAAGATAGGTGGGAACATTACTTTGCACAAACACACACACACAAACATCTCTCACCCTAAACGCATATACCTGCTCCGTTCCGTCGTGGGTAAATAGAGAAACGCAATATGTGCGCGGATACATGAGTTAAGAAAAGAACAGAAACAACACTTAAAAAACAATGCTTTGATAAGTACACGGCTACAAGCGTGGTAGAATTTAAATATATACTTACTTTCCATTTCAAAAAACACAGGAATAAACAAAAATAGAAGAAAGAAAGACCATAGACCCTGTTCAAGACTGCAATAGGCCAGCCAACGGTAACTGGACGTGTCCGGAACTTTTCCACGATACGTGGAGACTACCGTTGTTTTCAATACTATAAACAAGGTTACAATGGCCTGCCTCTACTAGGCTTCGGCCTACAACAATAAAAACAAAAATGTACCACTAACCTGAGTGCTGGGGACGCCAAGTTCGACCTTCAAAGGTCACGCCCTAAGTGTGGTTTGTATGTGATATGAGGTGAGTAATTGTAACGTGTGATGTAAGTTACGGGTTCTAGGACGGTCCCAAGGCGTCGATCTTCAGATGGCGCAGTCCCGACCAGCATCACACCCAACTCGTTTCCAGCAAGCGCGCGCTACGCGTGGTAGACAATAAGGCGATGTGTTCCGAGAAATATCACTGGATTCTTGTTAATCCGAGATTACAAAGTTCAATCAATCACTGAACACAATTAATCTGTTCATATCTCGCGAGATCCAATTCGATTTACAACAAATTCCGCGTGCCGGCCCAACCGACGACAAGGCGGCGTACGATTCAACAATATCCCGGGGTTTTTCGGCAAATGGGGAATACACTTCAACAATTAGATAATTCGCGACCCAATTATCGGTCTCGACAGGCGAATTCAACAATATTTTACCAATTAATTAACTCAACAGCGGTTCCCATGACCGGCATTTTTTCCAAGCAAGCAAAGTCTATCTGTCAAGTCAGAGAGGTTATGTCAAGTCCACAGATAATTAATGTTGCCGGCCAAAAGGTGCGTTCTGTTTCACGTCGGACCGAACATCTACCCCCCCCGGACGGGCCTACCCGTCCGCTAATCAATTGGAAGTCTTGACAAGGTTGCAAATTCAACACAGCTTCAATGCGGCCAAATACCGTAGCTAGTTCCTCTAAGGTGAGAACGGTGTCTCCCAACAATCTCCGCCAGCGTCCCTTTGCCGCTTTCACCGCGGCCCCAAAAATACCCCCCCAATGGGGGGCAGGCTGGCGGGTCAAACAACCAAGTGACCCCTCGGCGGGCCAAACTATTACCAATATCAACCTGGCTCTCATTAAGGAAGGCGTATAGCTCCTTCAAATAGTTACTTGTACCCTTGTAATTCGTACCGCAATCAGACCTAATCAACGAAGGTAACCCACGGCGAGACACAAATCTTTCCCAAGTCGCCTCAAAGGCCTCTGTCGAGAGGGAGGTTACCAGCTCCAAATGTACTGCCTTGGTTGACAGGCAGACAAACACACAAATAAGCCCCAACAATCCTGCTATTACGAAGGGTGGACGTCTTCAACAAAGGGGGACCAACAAAATCCGTTACGACGCCAGCAAAGGGCCTCGCCTCATTGACGCGATCAGCCGACAAAATCCAAAATTCTCGCTGCAGAATGGCCAACAGCGCATTGCAACCGGCATGCGAGTTCTTAGTGTGACGATCAGTCACCAACAATTGTACCAAGTTCAGTTACAACAAGGGCAGGAGCACCAATTTTAGGGTAAGGACAACTCACAAGGGTGACCTCAAACCAGGTCCTTCCCTCAACAGTGGTGTCAGCCGGTTCGCCAATTCCCCAAATCTTGCCTGAAAGGTCGTTCACCTTCAGGCCAACCTGTCCCGCTAACCAAGAAGACCAAAGGCAACCCCGGACTCCCGTCTCCAAAATGGCACAGACCACAATCGAGTCACCCAAGGGTCCCCAGACCGTGACCGAGGCCGTTGGCAACAAAACCGTCTTGATCGGGGGGTTCCTTTAGCGGGGCAGGCGTCAATCTCTTAGTGATGCCTGGGCGGCGACCGATCGCCGCTTCCAGGCTGCCTTCGTTCACGACGAGGCCAACAATCAAACCATTCGTCCGCGCGGTGTCCCAAGCCGCTCGCCATCACTGGAGGGGCATATCCCACCGGATGCCCGAATGGCGGAGGGCGCGACTCCAGCCGGGGACGTTCCGCCAACGGAGGGGAAAGGGAGCGGCGCCGACCCGGCCACTGCTGCCTAGCAGCCAATGCGCGTTCTCCCTGACGAGGGAAGACCAAATGGCGCTCGTGGGGCTCCCGTTCAACTTGCGCGGGGGGTGGAGTGCGGCGTACAGAATCGCGGGTCTCAGCCCGGTGCTCGTCTCCGGGGTACCCCCCCATGCGCGAACCCCCCTCAGAAGCTGGTCTGCTGGAGCGGTTCGCGTTGGCGCACAAAATCTCCAAGTGGGACCCTTCACAAATTCTACACGGGCGGGGGTCGGGGCAGTCCCGATGGAAGTGGGCCCCCAAGCACGAAAAGCACAAACGGCGTGCGTTGACAATGCGGCAGCGGGAACTTACGTGCAAATTCAAAAAGTCCCGGCAACGCACCATGACATGCCCCGTTGCCTTACAAAAGTCACAATGATGAGGACTCCGGGCACCATCAAAACGGGGGGCGGGGCGAACATCAACAGGCCCCCTAGCCCGAGGACTCCGGGCGCCAGCCAAACGGGGGGCGGGGCGATCATCAACAGGCCCCCTAGCCCGAGGACTCCGGGCGCCAGCAAAACGGGGGGCGGGGCGATCATCAACAGGCCCCCTAGCCCGAGGACTCCGGGTGCCAGCCAAACGGGGGGCGGGGCACTGCCCTTAATGAGGCCATTGCAACAATCAAATATTAATACAAAACAACAATCAACAACCAACAATCAAATATTAAACAAACAGCAATGACTTGTTAGCCGACCAAATAGTTTCAACAAAATAAAAATTCAAATTCAATTATTTCAAGTCCAAATCCAACCCTGTACCCATTCCAAGTATGAATCTAGCTTGCTAAGGATGGCTAGTTACAAAATAAATAACAATTCAATGTATATATTGTGCAGGATCACACCAACAATTAAATACAACAATTGAAGTATAATATTGAGCCGGAGAATCTCTATCAACAATCCAATAATTACTACAAATGCAATAACCAGTACACACAATTCAAGTCCTATTATGTTAGACTATGTGTAATTATTATTTAGATAACCTTTCAAATTCAGATCAATGACATTCAATTATTAATTGCAACAAATACCAAACAACTTTTACAACAATATACCAACTTATGTACCAAATTATGTACCAAATTATACCAAATTATACCAATAATTCCTAATTTCACAAACAAATCCTACCTGTCAATGCAATGAAAGAGGCTACAGTACAAATCACAATACAAACTACAAGTACTATTTGAGCCCGGCTGACAAGGCAATATATTCAAACTTATCAAGTTATAAGTTGTGTTAAGTAATTAAACTCAAGTTTTAAGTTTTCAACAATATTCAAAACTTCCAATTAAACCAGTGGATCTTATATTATAAGAGCCGCGCTCTGCTACCACTTTTGTTCAAGACTGCAATAGGCCAGCCAACGGTAACTGGACGTGTCCGGAACTTTTCCACGATACGTGGAGACTACCGTTGTTTTCGAGAGAGAAGAGAAGAGAGAAGAGGAAAAACAAATAAAAAGTAAAATCTGAAAACTCGTTTTATTTTTATATTTCTTTCGTTAAATTCGTATCCATTGGATTTAACGAAAGAAACAGTGAACCTTGCAAATAATAAAATTAACCCTATAAGAATTAATTATTCATGGCGCATCACTATGCTATCGATATTTCGATATGGATATCGATCGATGGTTATCGTGACGTTTATAGTACGCTGTGGGTCATCACTAGATGAAATTACGACACTAGCGCTTGGCGCATATTTTTGGAACTAGACGTACCATATTACTGTCCTATCTGTCTCTGACTTATTTAAAGTTATCTGTGGACCATGTCAAACGTCTTGTCATTACCGTAAAAAGCAATTATATCATCGACGAAGACTGCAATGATAACCACCTCTTTTCCAAAAAGTTTGGTATATTCGCATGGTTCAGATGGAGTTTTCACAAAACAAGAGATGATAAAGTTTCATCTAACTTTATATTCCAGGCACGTGGAGCTTGTTTAAGTCCATACAAGGATTTTTGCAGAAGACATACTTTGTTCTCCATATCTTTTACTTTAAAACTTTGAGGTTGCTCCATGTAGACCTTTTCTTGCAGATCTCCATTTAAAAATGCAGTGTCTACGTCCATGTGACGCATCTTCAAACCCAATTCTGCTGCGAGAGCCAGTAGAGTACGCAAGGAGGAGTGCCGCACGACAGGAGCAAATGTCTCAAAATAATCTACACCTGGCGTCTGGGAAAATCCTTTGGCCACTAATCTTGCTTTGTACTTCAGAACATTTCCTGCTGGATCTGTCTTCAATTTATAAACCCATTTACATGGTATAACTTTCTTGTTTTCTCTGTCAACCAATTTCCATGTCTTCAACTTTGCCATCTGCCACTTATCAACATCATCAGAAAATGTAGCCTCATTATAAGTCCTAGGCTCACCTGACGCATTACTAGAAACTTGGTATGAGAAGTAATTAGGAGGTTTCCGGTCTCTTGATGGATATCTACGTTGTCCATCAGTTTGACTAGTAGAAACTACTGCTTCCTCAATTGCTTCAAAAAATTGGTCCGTTTCAGCAGGCTGATCTTCAGTGACAATAGTATGGCCTGGAGCTGGTTCATCAGTGACGACTGGAGCATGTTCAAAAGACTCTTGAACTGTACTGGTTTCTTCCTGTATAGGCAGAATATTAGAAAGTACTAAAGGTTCAGTGGAAGTCTTATTATTGTTGACATTTCTATTATTTAAAGTAGAAAAACAATTTTTAAAAAACGTAACGTCCCTCGACTTTTTTTATTTTTATTTTTTTTATTTAAAATAGGTTCGCGTTTGACCACCAACCATCTCACCTGATGGTAAGTGATGATGTGGTCGAAGATGGAGCACGCTTACCTAAAAGTAACCTATTCACTCTTGACTTCTGTAAAGTTCTAGGGCAAGATGAATTTCTAAAAAGATAACTATTAGGATCTTCTGTATAGCCCACAAATATAGCTTCTACAGCTTTAAGATTCAATTTCTTACTGTGACAAGAAGGTATATGTATAAGAGCTCTACACCCAAACTCTCTGAGATTACTAAGGTCTGGTTTGCAACCATTCCACAACTCGTAGGGAGTTTTATTATTTAAGGCACGGTGGGGACATCTATTTTTCAGGTACACAGCCGTTCGAGTAGCATCTTCCTAATACAAAATTACAACAAAACGCACTAATCGCTCTATTATAGAAAAGACACGCTCTCTTATGGCTGAAAGCGATCTATCTAAAGCTTTTTGCTTTGCGCACTCAGCTACGCTGACGATTTTCACAACCGACGGTCAGCGCTGACGGTCAAAATGTACGGTCAGCGCTGACCGTCGGTCGAGCACTGTTTCCAGCCTAAAGGACACTATAAAGACCAGTATTATTATAAAAATATTAATATTTTCATTAGCAGGATAGTAGGTATCAAAAGTTCGCTCGTAAATGATTTCGCGCAGATTTTATTATACTTATTTATTTATTTATAAAAGGTAGCTTCACAGCTTGCAGGTACAGATATCAAAACAGTTACTTAAAAGTTACGCCAATTACGAAGTACACACATATTAGAGGTAGATTAAATACAAAGTAGACATGTCTGTTATTATAATTTACAGTGTATGTGTAAGTGTATCTGAATAGTGTGGATGTGTGTGAATGGGTGATGTGTGTATGTATTAGTGTATCTTACTGGCACTACTGGTATGACTGAGTAGCCCGTGTCTCCAAAAAGAAGATCATCCGGATCCTTGACCAAGGATACTGACTATCTCCTTCTTAAGACGGTTTCGTGTGGTACAGAAGGGGTCGAGAACTTGTCATTGAATAATGCGGGTAGACGCAACAACGGTGACATCTTTAGGTAATTTGTGGAGGACGAAGGGACAGCAAACAGAGTTGTATGTCTAGTAGGTACGTCTGAGTGGTACGTTAAAGTGAACATTGCTAAGCAATTGTGGGCAGTCAAAGGATATGGCCAATTTTACTATGGACGTCGGCATAGTTATCGAATTTAGTGTACACGAATGATTTTTTGTGTTTTATATTCGTGAATATTGACTCATTAAATTGCTATAAATAAAAAACTCAGAAATCTTGTCATTACACCAGACTAGACAAAAAACAGTTACAGTAAACCTTTTAATCAGATCGCTAGCAATAAGGTGTTTGGATTATAATTTCGCTATTAAAAACTTAAAGGTGCTTTAAAATAGTGAACAGTTGTGAATTATTGCGTATAACTGATATAGTTTCAGTATTAAACCAATAAACAAAGTAAGAATTTTAAACTGAATATTGACTAACATTTTATTAAACTGGGTAATAGTCTCAAAAATGTGACAATAATAACAAACATTAACATAACATCGCGCCTGTATTCCCCGAAGGGTTTAGCAGAGGTGTACCTATAGTACACCCAGATTTCACCAGTTATTTTGAGTACCATTTAATAGGGGGCGAGTCTCTTTCTATCAACCGGGCACAAATCTAGACTCCGGGCTGCTACTGAGAAATTCCTGATGAATAAACCCAATATCACTTTGCTCGACCTGAGAATCGAACTCAGGACTTCATGCTCAGCAGTAGTGCTTGCGACCATTAGACCAACGAGGGAAACACAGAATAAAACAAAGGAGTAAAAATTATTATTTATTTACTTATTAGAGAAAATAAATAAAAATATTTTGACATATTATAATTATTATATCTTAAATGCTTACGAAGATAATATACATTAGAGCAATGCAGCGATAGTGTTAATAAAGAGACCTAGGGAGGTCAATCAACCAGCTTGGATAGAACAGAGCATTTTTATTTCACCAATACACTAACCTGGATTAAGTGTAAATATAGGGCTTCAGTAATTACTAATTACATAAATAACTGCTTTAAACATAACCAGACTTGTTAACAAAAATACAATCATAGATTTATTTATTATTATTTTACAATTGTGATTACTGTTCCGTGAGAGAATTTCTGAGACATTTTCAAAGTTCAAAATATTAGCTTTTGACTTCATGATATTAATTATGTCTTCTATATGGATAGCACTAAATGTAGAATGTGTCTCATTCATTTCAGGTAATAAATGCCATTGATCGCTGTACAAATGTGTTTCAAACACTCTACAGCTGCGAGGAACATAGAAACTATGTTCCTGCAAAAGCAGTCTTTTAAAGAATTGCGGGACCAAATGTACCATTCTGTTTCTGCATTGTTGAAATATACTGTGAACAGATGTGATCGAAGCTCGCTTGTAATTAGGTAATGATATGGTATTACTTTCCCATGGCCCTCTTTGAACAGGCGGCAACGGTGGTGGCTCTGGTGGGCTAACAACTTGGCTAACATTAGGGGCTGCTGCATCATTATCCAAAGCCAATTCTTGCATGTCTCGTGATGAGTCATACACTGCCTGTCTATTTGCTCGCATCCAACATACATGGCAAACATAGTTGTTTCTTGAAGGCTGAAAATAAACCACAGTTAGAATAAACACAATAATAAATTAATTCAATCATTAGATAATTCTTATGTTTATATGATTTTTAGTAACAAGGGTATCTTTTTAAATATCTCTTTATGTTTTCAAGTACTATTGTTGCGTCCCGATACGTGTTTCTGAACGCATCTTTTTGACAAGCAATTGTCTTTTGACTTTGACACTTGACATAATTTTTTTTTTTTCAGACCTTGACCGAGGCCGTTGGCAACAAAACCGTCTTGATCGGGGGTGTCCTTTAGCGGGGCAGGCGTCAATTTCCTAGCGATGCCTGGGCGGCGACCGATCGCCGCATCCAGGCTGTCTTCGTTCACGACGAGGGTAACAGTCAAATGGTTCGTCCGCGCGGTGTCCCGAGCCGCTCGCCATCGCTGGGCATATTCCACCGGATGCCTGAATGGCGGAGGGCGCGACTCCAATCATTCTTCTATTTCTTTTAAATCAAAAAATTAAATAATAGTAATAGTAATATTTATTTGCATAAAAACACGGCACAAAAGATGGTACAAAAATTAAATATAGAGCATACATGTTTCTGCTTAACATTATAAGCGTGCAAATTTTTGTGCATAGGTATAATTCATTAATGTTTTTTGTCAAAAAACTCCTTAAGACTATAAAAACTATTATTGGACAGCCAATCATACAATTTACTTTTAAATAATCTGGTATTGAGAATTTTTAGATAACTCGGTATCCTATTAAATATTTCTACACACATATACAAACAGCTTTTATTATATCTAGCTAGCCTTGGCATGACATCCAGCACGAGCCTGTGAGGGTCGCGCCGGGTTCGAGGATGTACATCGTCTGCTTTTGTAAATAATTCCTTATTCTTCCACACAAACATACATATCTCATATATATAAAGAGACGGTAGCGGTAACAAACCAAGTTTGTGAAATACAGGCCGACAAGAGTCGTCGAATTGAAGCCCATAGATTGCTCGAATGCATTTTTTTTTGTGCAACAAATGCTCTATTTTGGTCAGTGCTATTGCCCCACATTATTAATCCATACCGTAACACCGATTCAACATATGCACGATATGATGTTATTGCCGTTTGGACATTTGTAAAATTCCTAATTTTTTTTAGGGCAAATACAAACTTATTTATTTGTTTTGCGACATTATCGACATGGGTTTTCCAATTCATGTCTTGATCCAAAGTAACGCCCAAAAACTTAGTTTTCGTTACTTCACCAATTTTATTTATATTTAGTTTGTTATTATATTTAGAATTGTATGATCGATTAAATTGTATATATACAGACTTTGAAAGATTTAATGATAAATTATTTTTATTTAGCCATTCAATTAATATGTCAATTGTGTTATTAATGTCAGTTTCATGATCGTCAATTGTATTAGTCTTTTTATCAGATGTTACAATAATGGAAATGTCATCAGCAAATAGTATGCATTTATGATTAGTTATATTAGTAATTGAATTAATATACAATATGAATAAAATTGGGCCTAACACACTTCCTTGTGGAACGCCATATTTGTTACTTTTAAGTTCAGAAGAGTGTGGTGTCATATCGTTATGTCGATTTACTTTTGTAATTATAACACGCTGTTGTCTGTTACTTAGATATGTCGATATCCATTGAAGTGCTTCACCTCTAATACCAATTGCCTCCAATTTTCGTAATAACAGGTCGTGAGAAACTAAGTCAAAAGCTTTAGATAAGTCAAAAAATAGCCCTGTAGTAAAGTGATTTCGGTTAATACTAGTTAATATGGTTTTTATAAGAGTGAAAATCGCCAGTGTTGTGGACTTGTTTCTTTGAAAGCCAAATTGCTCTTTTTTAATAATGTCAAATTTATCACAGTAGTCAATTAATCTCTTATACATACACTTCTCAAAAATTTTCGATATAATCGGTATCAATGTTATTGGGCGATAATTATTAATATCAGATTTATCACCTTTTTTAAAGAGTGGCTTAACAATTAACACCTTTAATGATTCTGGAAAAGTGCCTTGTGAAAATGACAGATTTATTAAATATGTCATAATAATAATAAGTTCATTAGTGCATGCTTTTATAATCTTCGTATTAATTTCGTCATAGCCTGCCGAATTTGTGTTTCTTAATGATGTCATCACCGCTCTGACTTCATTCTCGGACACAGGTTTTATAAACATTGAATGAATTAGTGAACTGTCATCACAGTTCAGCTTTGTACCTGCACTAGAAGAGTGCATTGTGTTGATATAATGGTTATTAAATGCAGCGGCCATTTCTACGGGATCTGTAAGTACTGTATTGTCAATTTGTATATTGTCTATATCATTTTTAAAGTTATTGCCCATTAATCATCCTTAATTACTTTCCATACCGCTTTGCATTTGTTATCACTTTTGTTAATAAACTTGATATTTGCATTCTTTTTTGAGTTATATATGCATTTATGTAAAAGTTTAGAGTATTGAATGTAATTCATTTTGTTTTTTATAGTTTTATTTTTATAATATTGATAACGTAAGAACCGTTTCGTTTTACAACTTTTCTTAAGTCCTTTACTTATCCAATTCTGTCTTTTTTTATTTTTTTGTGTTTACCTTTACCCTTATTTTCGGAAAGCATAAATTAAAGAATAGACACAATGTATCATGAAAAGAACCAAATGCTTTATTTATATCCTTCTCTACATAAATTTCCGACCAAGACAAATTCTGTAAACACTTTTTGAACTACTGAATGTTATCTGAACTAAAAACTCTTTTGTAGGCATAGTACGTCGCTCGGTTTTGTATATTACATTCCACGGGGAAGCTCAACATTTGTGCCGTGTCGTGGTCTGATAAATGGAGTGGCAGTATTGTGCCAATAGCATCAGGAATATTACTGAGAATATGGTCGATGCATGGAGACTTACGTGTTGGTTCATTAATGTGCAGTTTAAGATTATAATTGTCTGCTAGATCTTGTAACTGATTTGTAATATTGCCTTTTTTAAGAGTGTTAATGTTAAAGTCGCCTGTTAGAACCACATTTGTTTTCGAGTTATATTTTTGAGATACTTGGTACAAAAGACTGTTTAATTTGATCAAGAATTGGGTAGGGTCCGATTGAGGTGTCCTATAGATACATATAATTATTAACTTATGATAGGTAAGTTCTATGCCACATACTTCGAACGTATTTTGTATTGCGTGGTTATATAAAAAAGGTAGATCCCTGTAAACAAGCTTACGCCTAACGAAAATGCAAGTCCCCCCTCTTTGTTTTTCCCTGGAGTAGCTGGCAGCCAACTCGTAATCATGAATCCGAATACAAGCTTCATTGCCCTTTTTTATAAAGGTTTCGGAGAGGCAAATTACATCGGGGCTATTTTGTGCTTCACTTAGTTCTTGTAAAGTTAATTCAAGGAGTTCTTTTTTAGATAATATACTAGCAATATTCTGATGGAGTATTTTAAAGTTATATGTCACCGATTGTGGAGTCTTAGGCCCGAAAAAACGTATAAAAATTAAATCATTTTTCTATTTTTAATATACAATATTATTTACTATGTATGTGTACATGGAATGTACTTTTTTGTCCATGTCATTTATTATTAATTATGTCGTATAATAAAACCATATCATTTAACTGTCGTCTCTCTTCCAAGGTATTAAATTTGTGATATCGACAGGAGTCCAGGTAACTTGGCATGACGGTTTTAGTTTTATAATTTAAATGTTTTATAAATTTACGTTGAATGGATTCTATGAGATCAATATATTTTTTATAAAACGGACACCATATAACGCTTGCGGATTCAAGTATGCTCCTTACATAACAGTAGTATAGAGTTTTTAAGCATAATGGACTATTAAATTGCCCGCTGTTACGAATAACGAACCCCAGTGACTTGTATGCTTTACTAGTTATGTGGTTAATGTGTTCCTCGAACAATAATTTTTGGTCTAGAATAACTCCTAAATCTGTAACCTGTGATGCTCGCGGAATAATATCGTTACTGATAGAGTAATTGTAAATTATGTGGTTGCGTTTTTTAGTAAAGGATATTATTTGGCATTTCTTGGTATTTACCTTTATATTGTTTAGTTTGTAGTATTCACTAAGTCTATCTAAGTCAGATTGAATCAATTGACAGTCGTTAGGGTTATTTACAATGCTAAATATTTTTTTGTCGTCGGCGTACAGAAGATGTTGAGAGTGAGAAAAACATTGCGTTATGTCAAATAAATAAATATTATAAAGCAGGGGGGATATCAGGGAGCCCTGGGGCACACCAGAAGTTACTTCGACATAATTTGAACGATAGCTGCCGATAATAACGGCCTGCCGCCGATTTCTAAGGTAAGATTCTATCCACCCAAGCAAGTTTCCCTTAATACCTACTGCGTTTAGCTTTTTTATCAATATGCAGAAATCCACACGGTCGAATGCTTTTTGAAATCGGTGTATATTACGTCCACTTGGGCCCCGCCACTCATACCAGATACAACGTAGTTGGTAAATTCTAGAAGATTGGTGTTGACTGTACGAGATTTTACGAAACCGTGTTGAGAATCGGGTATACAGTGCTTAGTTGCGTTGTAAATGTGATCGTATACAATTTTCTCGAACATCTTCCCAAAGTTGTTTAATAGCGATACACCACGATAATTAGACACTTCCCGTTTGGAACCTTTCTTGTGGATTGGTACAATTTGGGCCTCGCGCCATTGACGCGGGAACGTGCCCTCGTCGAGAGATCGCTGGTAAATGATCATGAGCGGAGAAGTTAAACCTAACTCACATTTTTTTTATAAAAATCGGCGGTATTCCGTCAGTACCGGCTCCCTTCTTGGTGTCTAGTAATTTGAAAACGGTTTTAAGTGATTCGGGTGTAATGGCGATATGGTCAGTACTGCTCGACAGAGGGGCATCCTCGCAACACAGGGGGCTAGGACTGCTGGTAGGAATGAAGACGCTTTGAAACAAATTATTAAATGCATTATGTTTTTTCTAAATTTCTTTTTATTGTTTTAGGTCTGAGAAATTTACTTCCAACTGTTAGTTATATTGATGCAATAAATGTTATTATTTTATAATAAATTGTGATATTTACCTATTTATCGTGGAATTTAATTCAAAGTATAGTGGAAATAACTCATAACCTGAAAATAGGACACTGAACTCATCATTCTGAGCCGCCTATAAGACCAAACCTGAAATCGCGAAAAAAATCGGCTATTCCACAATGACGTATTATAATAATATCTTTGCTGTTCGCATAACTCAACACAAAATTAATGAAAAAGTTGATTTTTAAGGCGCCGTCGTGCCGCATACTTGCGCAAGCTTAACGATCGGTTAGGTACTTATAGTTTTTATTATGTTACCTATGCATGAATTTGGGCTTATTCGATTTGATTAGAGAAATGTATGTACCTACATACTTACGATTCTGATATTATCTATACCAATATTATAAAGCGGAAAGTTTGTTTGTTTGATCGCGCTAATCTTTGAAAGTACTGGATGGATTTAAAAAAATATGACTCATACCAACTCTATGAAAATCAAGGTTATTTGGCGTAGCTATTACATACTTGGCCATTTTTTTTTAATGGACCGTTATACAACGTGTAATGGAAACCCCATATCTATCCAAAGAGGCTGAAGAAAACATCTGGTATGGAGTCTCTATGCACAGTTTCAGCTCTAAATAAGTGACACAAAGAATTGATAAGTACCAAATTGTCGGTTTCATATGTTTCTTGAATACCAATCATAACAAACGTGTCACAGCACTACGAGGGTCAATAACTTTCCACGTCACTTGCGTATAACACGGTGATTATCTTCGTTCTTCTTAATTTGAAAATTCTGCCTCTGGTATCAATGTATTGAAATTTCTATTATACTTCACACATGTAGACATAGGATTATAAAACCCTTGCCATATCATTTATTATCATCCAAAGAAGCCGTGCACTTGGTATGTATATACCCTTTAAATTACACGTTGTATATATTTTTATCTAGATTCGGACGCAGGGAAAACCAATACAGATGAACACCACAAGAAAATAGGACTGAAATATTGTATATACCAAAATACTCTAAATCTATACTCACTTAGCAATATGATAAACAACTATCTTTACTTTGCGATTCTCTATCCAATGCGAATGAGATAGGATATTTATTCATCCATATTCAGAAATGTTCGTGTTTATAATAGTAGTAGATTTACGCGCAGGTGAAACCGTGGGGCACAGCTAGTAAGCAATAAAAAGCTAGGTTTGAACTTTATTACTTATTAATTCACCAAATAAAAAACGAACATGTCGTTTATGGTAAACATTTCTTCAAAATAACGTTTTTTATGTAGGTAGGTACCTACGTAAAAAAGAGATTGGTTTTACAATAACATCACCAATTACGTTTAATAATTTGAAACTTTCACATATGTGTTGTACATGTACAATTATATATCTTCATAGGTATAAAATTTACCAATCATTTATTTATTTATAATGTGGCCGAGAATTTTCTCCTAAGTACCCACAACAGTTTTACTCAACTCAATTTTCAAATTCCCGGAGTTGCGGGAACGTTCTAACAAGCCTCATATCTCAAAGACAACGGATAGAACAGTCAGTAAGAGTTTGCCACACCCTTCTACTTTATTCCGATCCGGGGCTGCGGTATCTCGTTAGAACATTCTAGAAACCTAAAACCCGCAGGATGTTAAATATACCTACTATTACATATCATATTTCACATACAAATTTTCATTGGCACTACTGAGTACATAGCCATTAAAAAATATGGTATAAGTACATACCTACCTATCAAAAAATATTTGTGCCTATTTGTATAAAAGTTATGAACATTCAAAATAGGTCCAAGAAAACTATCGGCTGACTTCAAAGCATAGCGTTGCTTGCAAATGATTTCGCGCAAACATTTTATGATACCTACCTCTTTTTTTTTCTGGGTGGGAAAATCATCGAATAACTTCTCCCGGGTTAAGCGGAAGGGAGTGTCAGACTTCTACTGCCTAAAATAAAAACCCACCCTGTCCCTTCAGCTGCCCGTAAGTTCCGGGGCCGCGGTATCTTAGTACATTTCCGCAACCCCAGCGGGCTATTTTTTTACGATGAATTTACAAAGCGAAGTACCCAATCTATTTACTATTTAGAGACGTCAGAATGCGATAGAAAAGTATACTACCTATCTTACTTAGTAGGTACATAATATTTTAAATGCAAATATCAAGAATGTACCTACCTAACGTACGTAATAACTATCGTTTTTTTTTCAGTTATTAGTTTAATGTTAATAATATTAGTCAAGGTATGGAATTCTTTGCCAACTTCTGTGTTCCCTGCCACATATGATCCGTCACTCTTTAAAGCAAGAGTGAATAGGAATTTTCTGAGCTCTGGGCTTGTGTGACTGCGTGCGTGCGCCCCGCCCCGCCCTCGCGCCCGGGGCGTAAACATTAGATAGATAGATAGAATATGCTTTATTGTACACCAATAATTGAATCACACTTAAATAACAATATTGTAAAAAAATGGTTACAATGGCGGTCTTATCGCCGAGAGCGATATCTTCCAGACAACCTTTGGAAGGACTTTATGAGCTTTAATTAAAATGGTGAGGGCTATATTAGTGTACTACTGTACAAATATTCATTAATAACGGAAAAACTAATAAAAATACAACAAATATGTATATATATATACAAATACATAAGTACATAAAATAAATAAATATATAATGTGTTCTTTAACATCGTGTGGAGAAAGCAAAGGAATAATCATAAGTTTGAAATAAAATGATTGGCAATCGAGCTTTTAAAAACAGCAAGTGACTGAGCTTGTCTTACTGACACCGGCAATCCATTCCACAACCGAATGGCCTGCACCGTAAACGACTGGTCGTAAAATTTTGTGGAATGCGTAGGCATCAAAAGTCTCAAATTCTCTGATGATCTCAAATCTCTAACATGTGTGTCATGAAGGAACTTAAAACGTTCTTTGAGGTAAAAGGGAGTCGTTGGATTGAAAAGAATACTGTAGAGTAATGATAAAATATGTGCATTCCGGCGAAGGCGAATAGGCAGCCACTTGAGTTTAGTGCGAAACTCAGAAACATGATCATATTTGCGCAATCCAAATATGAATCTGATACAAACATTTTGGAGTCGCTCAAGCTTATCTAGCTGCACTTCAGTTAGATCTGGATAACTTGCATCAGCATAGTCAAGGATAGGGAGAAGAAGAGATTGGGCAAGCGCAGTTTTAGTGGCAGTCGGTAGGAAATTGCGCAATCTGCGCAAAGACCCCGCAGAGGCGAACAGTTTGCGGCTCACTTCTTGCAACTGGGGACCCCAAGACAAATCTTTATCAATATGAATACCAAGGTCTTTTACTGAGTCACAACAGGGTATAACAGCTCCATCGAAAATGATTTGGGGAAGGGTCGTCCAGTCAATTTTGGAACGTAGCCTAGGGCTGCCAACAATAATGACTTTAGTCTTCGCAGGATTAACCTTCAAACCATGATCCAAACTCCAATCGGAAATACGCGCTAAATCTTTATTCACTGTCTTCACCGCCTCAGACAAATCTTCAACGGGAGCTTGCGAATAAATTTGCAGATCGTCAGCATAAAGGTGGTAGGATGAGAGAAGTTCATTTGAAATAGAATTTATAAATATGGCGAAAAGAAGAGGAGAGAGAACGCCCCCCTGTGGTACGCCAGCAGTAGTATTGCACCATGAAGACAACGAACCTTCAATGCAAATACGTTGTCGGCGGCCACACAGGTAACTACGAAACCAATCAATAGCTGTTGGAGATATGTTAAGAGAGCATAGTATCCCGAGCAAGACATCAAAGTCAACAGTGTTAAAAGCATTACTGAAATCAAGTAAAGAAAGGACCGTCAATTTCCTATTGTCCATACCCAGTCTTATATCATCCGTAATGTTAACAAGAGCTGTGGTAGTGCTATGCCCCGGACGAAATCCGGATTGGTAAAAATTAAGGAGTCTGTTTCTACAGAGGAAAGCACTAAGCTGACTATGAATAAGGCGTTCTAGGACTTTGGACAGAAACGGTAAAATGGAAATGGGACGGAGTTCAGAGAAAGAAACAGGATTACATTTTTTTGGAAGTGGGGTTACATGAGCTTCTTTCCATGCAGATGGAAAAACACCAGAGGATACAGAATGATTAAGGATATGGCAGATGACAGGAAGGATCATTTAAACTCTTCAATAACTAAACTATGTCAGTATCAATATTGTTTCAGAGATTTTATACTCCTACTATGATTAAATTAGGCCCAAAGTTGCGTAAAAATTCGTGTTAAAATACGGAACTTTGGAGGGTCAGAACTTTCAAATTCCTTATTCTTTTACTATTTTTGTTTATCACTGGCATAGATAATGGCAAGGAAAATCGATATTGTACTCAACTTTGAAAGTACGATATCAAATAATGTAGTAATCCTATAAGTACATTTGTATGGAGAAAGTCTCAAAAAGCGTGGCCTTAAGTAACGAGAATTGGCACAAACCTGTAGTATTGGATACTAATGACCGCAAAGAACTATGGCAGAGCAAGGAGCTTCACGGACGCTATTACCGAGCCCTTCATGGGTCTGAAGTAGATTTATTAGCGACCGTAGCCAGCTACGTTTTGGTGACCTCTTCGGGGAAATCGAAGGTTTTGTCTGTGTGATTATGGACGAAGTTATGATGACGAATAACTATCGGAAGGATGGTAGGATAGACATATGTCGGGTATGTCACAAACCGAGAGAATCCATTCGTCACATTATCTCTGGTGGTTCTCGTCTGACTAACGGAGAATACTTGCATAGACACAACCTCGTAGCCAGGATTATTCACCAGCAACTTGTTCTTAAATACAATCTTGTGGAATCAGAAGTAACATACTATAGGTATGTCCCCGACCCAGTTCTCAAAAATGGCAACATTACACTGTAATGGTAATGGGATCGGTCTATCATCACTGACAGGACTATTGTTGCCAATAAGCCTGACTAGTGGTGATAGACCGATTAGAGCGTCGCACAATGATAAAATAAGTATCTTGAACTGGCGCGCGAGGTTGTCGACATGTGGGATGTGGAGACAGCAATCATTGTGCTAATAGTCGGAACAGCCAATGGTATAATAGCCAAGAGCCTCAACCAACATCTAAGTAGGCTCTCGTTGGGCAGCTGGATCAAGGGCTTGATCCAGAAAGCAGTACTTCTGAAAACGGCGCGTATTGTGAGGAGGTTCCTCTCTCAAGAGCCCTGACCACCGGTAGCTTGGACCCTGTTCCCGATACCGGTGGGCTACTATTTTTTATATTTTTAAATGTTTATATTTTTTATTTTAATATTTAAAAGTTTAATTTATATGTACATAGACTAAATAAATGGAATAATAATAATATTTTTAGAGGATGTCGCTCTTATAAATAAATATTCTGTTCTACTATATTAAGCGCAGCTAACTTGAATAAATGATTCTTTTTATGCAAATTTAGCTTGGAAAAAATCACGGCAGAAAATGGAAAAAACTTGGCCAAGTGCGAGTCAGACTCGCTCATGAAGGGTTCCGTAGAAACTGCGCAAAATATCTTTGTTTTTCATAGTGTTTCTATGAAACACAAAGTTATGTTTTCGGTTTTAGAAAATGTGCTATATCTCAGAACCTCAAAACCAAAACCAGGGGAGGCCCCTCTTAATTTTTATATGTTTTTTCTTTTTGTCTAAAAATCGGAAAGAGGTTCACAGAGTACATCTACTTAACAAGTTACACATGTATAGTCTTAATAGTTTCGGAATAAAATGGCTGTGACATACGGACGGGTAGACATACAGAGAAACATGAAGAAAAGGGTTCCATTTTTTGCCATTCGGCTAGGGTGTAAGATCATTTCCTACACACCAGCTAACCAAGGGTAGATATCTGAAGATGAGACTTATGGGCTGAGTTCTTGCGCATGATGAGATTACATTAGAAATAAAACACTAGACAAGTTTGGTTGGTCATATCATTAAATATAATTAATCGTTCTTCAGACACGTGTTGGTAAAACTCTAAATACATCATGAATCAACGTTATTTTTAGGGTCCCGCTACACGTAAAGAGGGGATGATTCTTTTCATGGATAGGTTGTTCAAGAATAATGGGAGTGTGGAAAGACCAATTTTCGAATCATTGACCCGTTTGTGAAAGACTAAACTTTAAAGTGCTAATTTTCGTTAGAGTCATGTGTCTCCCTTCCTCTACCAACTAAGTGGTTGTAGAAAGGAATTCAAACGTCACAGCAGTAGAAACCTTCATCTAACGAAGTTAAAAGGAAAACTAATCAGATCTAAGTTGGCTTCACAAAACGAGTAATAGTCGACCAACCTCTAGATTATTAACAACTCCACTTTCGTGAGTGTGCTATCTGATTTGACAGAATTTCTTTTTTGTTTAATTTTTATTATTCATATACAATACTTTAGTTTTTTTCATTTGTGAAATCTAATGCTGGCTGGCAAAGTTTATTTTAATATTTTAAAATGTTTTTTTTTGTGAATGGGAGAACAAGTAACTGAAGTTTCTTGCCGGTTCTTCTCCATAGAAAACGACTAATTTCTAACCGTACACTTCTTCTTTTTTAGGGTTCCGTAGCCGAATGGCAAAAAACGGAACCCTTATAGTTTCGACATGTCTGTCCGTCTGTCTGTCTGTCCGTCCGTCCGTATGTCACAGCCATTTTATTCCGAAACTATACTTGTAAAACTTGGTAGGTTTTCTGTGAACCGCTTTCCGATTTTAAGAGAAAATTTAAAAAATATTTAAAATTAAGGGGGCTCCCCATACATGGAACTGAAACTGAAAATATTTTTTTTCATGAATCCTATACGTGTGTGGTATCTATAGACAGGTCTTTAAAAATGACATTAAAGTTTCTAAAATGACTTTTTCATAAAGTTTATTGTTTCAAAGATATACGCTTCCAAAGTGGTAAAATGTGTGTCCCCCCTCTAACTTCTATAATAATGAAGTGAAAAATCTAACAAAAAACATATATTGTAGATCTTAATGTACACTTTCAACCAAAATTGGTTTGAATGAGATCGAGTCAGGAGTTTTTGAGATACAGTATTTTTTCTAAAACCGCAAATATAACTTTGTAATTCATACAAATACTATAAAAAACAAAGTTATTTTGCGTAGTTGTAAAAATTGTACATAAGCTAGTTTTAAGAAATTTGTAAGTTTTTTGTTTTTTTTTTTTTCAAATAAATATATTAAGTATATTATATTTATTATAGTTACTACGGAACCCTTCATGGGCGAGTCCGACTCGCACTTGGCCAATTTTTATTTATAGTTGATAGGCTTGCGTTTGACCATAATCTCACCTGTTGTTAAGCGATGATGTGGTTGAAGATGAAGCACGCTTGCCTAGAAGTAACCTATTCACTCTTGACTTAAAGACTCCCAGGTCCCCAATTCCACTCCTTAGCCGTACGCACAATGAAAGTATTCCCAAAACGTTTCCTGCGTGTGGGTGGGATGTCCACCATGTAACGATGGCGCATCGCCGTTTGTCTTGTAGTCCGATGATGGATTGCAAGACTTCTTATCGTGTAACCACCCCATACAGGGTGCATGGTTTCAGTGTCAGAGTTTCTCAGTGGCCAAACCGTACACTAACTTCTGACGTTTTATAAGTGCCCATGTAGGTATATTTGAAAAAAAAAATGAGTGTGGCACTCGGGGACTGCCGCGGTAAAAGCTATTGCATAAATTTTTTTATCAACTTGTGCAATTTTAATTATTTATTTATTTTATTTATGCAGTATTTTTTTCTTTGATACTAATTCAAGTTTTTTCTTTGTGATTAATACAAGTTACACTTTTTGAGCGTGGTGACCGATAAGAAAACATTTTTTTCTTTTCTTGAATAAATGAGAAGTTAATATTGTTTAAAATCTGTGGGCACGGCAGTGCCCCTGCCAAGTCGAGCAAAAAACACGGCACGGCACGGCAAGGCACGGCCGTACCATACTTTTCTCGAAGCAATTCAGGCCATTTTCGACCCCATATAACTTCGTTGTGGATAAAACTAGAAACCTGAATTTTCAGTAACCAAGCAGGCATTGTGTAGACACGGTATATTTCAAATTTAATTCAGTTTGAACCAGCAGTTTAAGAATTATAACGAGTCAAAGTTCCTTAATTTTGTCACTCACTGACTGACTGACCGATCATCAAAAGTCTAAGGCACTTCTAGCAGACATAGAAGCTTCTAATTTAGAATACAATTAGTGTTTAGTGTTTGTATCAAGGAAAAACTAAAATATTTTTCAATTTCGGTCCAGTTTTCTAGATACATCAACTGCATAAATAACTTTGTAAGCCCATATATTTATATGGGATTACAAAGTTACATTTACAGTTAATTAATCAGCGTACCTGTATATAATTATGTATAATATAATTGAATAATATGTGTAGATAGGTATCTAGATATAATTATATTCAAAGGTAACTTGTAAAATGGTCAACGGAATATAAAAGCCAGAGAGAGGGCTTTAAAAAATTCGTTGTTGGTATACAAAAAGTAGAAGGCGCCAGAAAGGAAAAAAGTAGGACTATCTACAAAAAGAAATGAGATCCCATAAAAAAACAATACTTGTCAAAAAAACCAAGTCTCGCAACTCAGTTCTTCCACCGTAAAAACTTGTGAGATCCATGTAATACCAAGTCGGTTATTCGATTATTCAGGGGACCTTCTGTCTTAAGTTGTTACGTAATTATCTAACCTAACAACATCTTATAGTGACCATATAACCCAAATATATGACCAAATAAATAGATTGACTTGGCAATCGCAAAAACAATGTAATTTATATATGTGTATTACTTGTGAGATATATTGTGTTTTCATGCGATGGCCGAGACAATCTATTTATTTAAAACGTTAAAGATTTTTAATATTGATATGGTCACTATATTACACTATATAAATATTTTGAGTTTGAGTTTTTTTTTAGTTCCGTGCTGTATTCTACTCGCTTTCGTACAAATTCCATAGAAAAATACTTAGATCAAGTGGTAAAACACAGTGGTTCGTTTTTGTTTGAGCACGGTACGAAACTCTCGGTCAGCTAATCCGACTTGCACTTGGCATTGCAGTAAACTACGGAACCCTACACTTGGGCGGTTTTTTTATATTTATAATAGGCTCGCGTTTGACCACCATATCACCTGATGGTAAGTGATGATGTGGTCGAAGATGGAGCACGCTTGGCTAGAAGTAACCTATTCACTTTTGACTTACAACTCCCCAGGTTACAGCTATCTCTCGAATTCCACTCCTTAGTTGTACCTACGCACAATGAAGGTGTTCCCAAAACGTTTTGATTTTATTCAGAAAGAGCCCACTCTCGACCTCGATCTCGCCTGATGGTAAGCGATAGATGAGGTCTACGATGTGACGAGCGAGCCCAGAAGATGCCTGTTTACTCTTCCTTTAAAGGTTGAAGGGTCAGAATTTTTCGTGTGGCCGGAAATACTCTTAGTTAATTGTGCTAAGGTTGTACTGTGGTGATAGATTGGTCTACCTAGATAGGTAGGTACTTCTAAAAACTAAGCTGGCTCACTAAGCTTTGTCGGATTGTTCGCCATAAACCTAATTATTTTTGCCCGGATTTATTTGGAATTTCTCCTGTATACGAGTGCACCCCAACTAGCACAAATGGGCTGCATTAGAGCTTTGGAGCGTATCCGATTATTACTTATGGTAATAGACGTAAGCGCTAAAGCGTCTACTGCAGACTTAAAGCAGCCGCTTTAGCGCTATTTGGGCGCCATTTTATGCAACCTAAAGTTCCATTTAACCTGCACAACGGTTGCATAAAGGTTCCATAATAGCTATAACGATTTATTAACGCTATACTAAAGCTTTCGTAGCGCTACTTTTGAATGATTTTGAACTACTTTGAACTAATGAATTGATTATAGTTCTTTATTATATATCTTCAGTTGACATTGTTTGTAATATTTTGGTAAAGTGTTTTCGTCGCCATCATGAAAATAAAACATAAAGAAGTAAATGTTTGTATTCTGTATTAGCAAGATATATAAAGATACTTAAAACGCTGTCCAGTTTACTGTAGATATATAAGATAATTTTCGAGTAATTTTAATGCGCTTTTATGATATTTAAAAAATTTACAAAAGATATGTGATATTTTTTATTTGTTATACAGAATAAATTTTATTTCCGTATTTTTACGTGTCGATAACTTACTATTCGCAAGTGGCCGATTGTTTACCGGTACATTTAATGCACATTTAACTGAAAAACCAATGTACATCAAGTCAATTTTGCAAGTGAATTATAAGTTTTCTTAAAAAATCATGGCGTCATTGTACTGTAGTCATAACCTGCAGTTTGAGCTCTAATAACTCCCTTTTGAGAATCATAGTGCTAATTTTCACCCTTCTAACGCTTCCAGTGATTTTTGTTCCCCTAGTGCAACTCACAGCCACAAAAAGCTCCTATTTTCCTGTTTTTGAGGTTATAAGATTAATTATTTGTATCCTTAAGTGTATTGTAAGGTGTACAATAAAGTATATAATAAATAAATAAATAAATAAGATCTAGTTACGTACTTATTCGTTTAGCATCCATTTTATTAAATGTTTTATAATAGTTACAAAAGTGGCTGTAAAATGGCGAATGGATTGAGCCTGCAACGAATGACTATTGCTACTAAAGGCCTTAGTTACACTGATGTTTTTTTTGTAACTATAGTATGCATAAGAGTTTCTATTATTTCTATAATGAAACTTACAGTAGTATAATAGTGGTTACTATAACTATAACCTATACAAGTTACAATGGAAACTACTATGCAGCTGTGAGTGGCAGAATGACCTTCGTAACTCTCATATAAAGGTGTAAGTGGTAAATGAGTTCTACCGTGGACTACTGTGAAGGCTAGGGTAGTATTTGATTCAGCTTATAGCACCTTAAGTAACTTTTATAACTATAGACGTTTACGGATGCAGATATGCAACTCTGAACTGCTTTTTGAACCCTTAAAGCGCTATTTTACAGCCCAAAGTAACAAAATAGGCTGCTATTTCCACTAATGTGCTCGTTGGGACAGACACACAGACCCGGAACATCTGTTTATTAGCTACAGTTCTGGTACGGGAATCGAACCCGTAACACGCAGTGCAACAGCCAACCATTTAATCACTGCGCCAATCATGTCGCCAATCTTTCATGTCATATTGTTTCTTGATTGTTATTTTCCGCGTCACTGCTACCAGGTAACTACTCTACTCGGGCTTATGTCTCTTTATTTTAGTACAACTTAGCATAAATACAATAGCGAGTCCTTTTCGGGAGCGCGTTCCATTGCTCGCTTCCCTTACAGATATGGCACCTGCCGCCGTATAAGGCAAGTTATGAACCACCCGGTGATGTGTTGCTACTTGTTTATAACGACATTACTAATCTTTAATTTATGTTATCTTGATATGTGTACACGGAAAATTTCAAATACGAAGAAATTGTTTCTAATAGTATCCTTTAACTAAAAGAACCTATTTATTTATTTAAAAGTTTAAACGTCCATACAATACGTACACGTACAAGCCAAGTCATATGAGAACCGAGTAGGCTAACGTCTGTAGTATTCTCTTGAGCATAATATAACCTCTCAAGTCTTTGCTTTTGAGTAACCCACACAGATTTTAGTCCAGACAGTGCATAAATTAAATTGTCAATTATCGTGAAGCTCAGCTAAGAACTTAAACGAATTGACGAACAAGATCAAACTAAGGACATTACAGTACATTTGGTAAGGCTCCATTAAGTACTCTAATCTAACTGCCAGATAATCGTAAAATCCACTCCTAATATTATTACGGTCTACATAGTCCTCTCAATACGTTATATAGATGGTGATGGGGGGTTAATCGCTTAGGTACTCGTAAAGTGCTAGTATTGGTAACCACTGGTTCATTCAACATAACAAGAATCGCATTAGTTAACCCTAATTAGGTACCTGTTGGTACAATATTATCAAAACATAGAAATAAAATCGATGTATCAGTCAGTAAGTCAAAATTACAGTGTTTTTTCTTGTGCTTATTTTATATTTACATGACATTAAAAAACAAACATTTTTCCTGGCGGTCTGTCTGTCCTTTTATTTGTTCGGCCGGGCTATTCTTTGAAATGTCTGAACCGATTTTATTGGAACTTTCACCAAAACTAAGAGTAAATTACGGGGCACCATGTAAGCATTACGCGGAGAAAATCACACCCGCGATTGAAGTCGGGGTCGGTTAATAAATAAATAATTATAATTAAATACCACACCGTAAGTTATGTACTAAGTACTGCGATAACAGACGTTTTATGAATGGGAAACCGCAAGTTCACCACAACTGCATGTAGGGACTAACACTGGGCCACTAATCCTTACTAATATTATAAATGCGAAAGTAACTCTGTCTGTCTGAGTGTTACGCAATCACGCCTAAACTACTGAACCGATTTAAATAAAATTAGATACGGACATAGTCTAGAGCCTGAGAAAGGACATAGGCTGCTTTTTAATGCGAAAAAGGGCTCTAAGGGGTTGAAATAGGGGATGAAAGTTTGTATGGAAATTACGACATTTTTGCTTGAAACTTATTTTTTAGACTTTTGAGTAGAAAAATGTACTTAAATAAGCTATTAGCAGTAAAATATTGTAAATAGCTTATTTATTTATGTATCTTCTTTATGTAAATGAGTTTTATTTTCAAAATAATTAGTCTACAAAATTAAAAATGCTACCGAAAGTCACTATTCCACGCGGACGAAGTCGCGGGCACAGCTAGTCAGCTATATTTATGCTACGATACGCTAACACTTTCTGCGTTAACTCGCATGTTACCTATTATCTTCCCATTTTATCCTTACGCATCTTCCTTTTCCATCTATGTTAGAGTTGGTTTCAGTCTAAATGGATTCCGCTGAGGACTAGTGTTGTACATGTAGCGACTGGCCATCTGATCACAACTCAGTAACTGGGTAACACGATACCCCCAGTATCAGATTTTCTAGCTTCTGACTAGCCGTAACGACTGTCAAAGAAGTCAAAATTACCAGCGGGGCCAACGGCTTCACGTGCTTTTTGAGGTGGATCACACCACCAAGTTTCAAACTCCGGAATACTACTGAGAGATTCCACCCGACCAGGAAATCCAACCCAAGACCTAGTCGTCAGCAGTCGAGCTTGCGACTACTCGACCAACGAGGCGGCGGGCATAACTAATTAATAAATGTTAATTAAATACCGCACCGTGAGATATGTTTCAAAGCACCGCGATAACAGACGTCCAATGAATGGAAAACCGCAAGTTGCATGTAGGGACACAAATAAGACCAACTCCCACCAACTCCACTTATAATTTTTTGCGTTGAAACGCAGGTTGTTATAAACCTAGACAAAGCAGGTCACTGCATTACAGCAGAGCCGGATTAACCCTGTCAGAGGCCCTAAGGCAATGGCATTCACGGGGCCCCTTTTCTTACTTTGACAGACCAAATCGTGTGTGAACTGAGGAATCGCCAGATTTGTTCTAAAATTGTTTTAATTCTACTACTAAATTTAACGATTTGTATTTTGTGAGATAACAGTGAGGTCCCTAAGTTCACACGCACATAAAATTCTCGTTCGAAGAAACATGTTTTCTTGGTGCGTGCACTGGGCCTGGGGCCCTAGTTGATGGGGGGGCCCTAGGCAGTTGCCTACTCCGCCTAATGGTTAATCCGGCCCTGCATTACAGTAACTTTTGGCAAAGATGTGAAAAGTTATTTCCAAGATCGATCTTAGCATGTTAGGATAGATAATGTTAGAAGTAAATAATCTAAAATAGAATACGGTGTGCCCCAAGGAAACATTTTTGGCCCGACATTATTCTTTATCTATATCAATGAACTATGCCTCGATCCTTTCCCTAAAAAATTGTTCTGTCTTTGCATATGCTGATGACACAGTTTTAGTCATACATGGAGATACCTGGAATGAATATACTCAATTGGCAGAGACAAGTCTTAATATAATTAGTGACTGGCTCTCAAAAAATCTACTTACATTGAATGCAGAGAGAAGTCCAAAATAATATCTTTCACGGTCTCCCAGTTCTCCCAACCTAAGGATCCGATTAGATTAATGTTAGAGTTCACTCGTGTTCAAACTCTTCTTCCCATTGTTCCTGTCCACCTCTCTGTGTATCGACCTTTATACGCTACCTGAGTGTCTACATAGATCGCTATCTAAACTGGCATATGTAGACTGAGTATTTAGTTAAAAGAGCGAGAGTGCTTATCTATATTTTTAGAAAAGTAAGGCAGTCTGCCGGTGTTTTAGAATGTCTTAAAACTAGTTTACTACGGTCTGTGCCAGTCCTTGCTTTCTTATTGTATAGTATTTGTACGAGCCACGCATCGTACATGATAGGCGCGCAACGCAAGATCAGCAAATTTACGTCAATTCGTACAAATTATATTGTTACGCGTCAGTACTCGTTCAAGATTCATACACAGTGGTACTCACTAGCAATCATTCACTTTTCATACATTTTAGCATAGTTACGCGATAGTTCAGTTATCAATATATTCATTTTAGTTGGCTATCAGTGACTTTCATTACAAACATACATCCAAGCTGTGTGCGCCTCACTCAACAGCGCATACAGTATTATTGTATATTGATAGTGAAGTATTACCGCCTTTGCACATAAACAATATTCTTTTGTCAGCACCAGACTATACAATAAAATCATGGGCGTAGGAAGAGGCGTGGGGGGTGGGGATCCGGAATGGTCTGGTGCTCACCCTAGAATTTTTACTAACAAACAATTAAAAATTAAAAAAAAACTGGCCAACTATGAGTCAGACCCACCCATGAAAGATCCGTGTCCAAGCATATATAAGCGAAAAATAACTTTGTTACTGTTAACTTTGTAACTGTTTTTCATAAATTACGAAGTTCGTTCATCAACCATTTATATAAATGACCATGACCAAGTCATATTTGCGGTTTTTGAAAATGTACTATATCACATACAATGAGCTGGCAGTACCTACGTTGAAACTAATTTTCGTTGTAAATTTCCGTTAGACATATACTTTTTTAGATATTGCACTCTCTTATTTTAAAAGTTAGAGGGGGAGCACACATTTTAGCAGTTTGGAAGTGTATATCTATCAAACGATTGACTTTGTGAAGAAATGGTCTTAGAAACCTCGTTCCTTCACTTTTTAGGGTTCCGTAGCCGAATGGCAAAAAACGGAACCCTTATAGTTTCGACATGTCTGTCCGTCTGTCTGTCTGTCCGTCCGTCCGTATGTCACAGCCATTTTATTCCGAAACTATTAGGACTATACATGGGTAAGACCGCGAAAAATTGTACAGTTACATTCATGACATCATAACGCACGTTACGTACATGACTGAATGTTACGTACATGACCATTATAAAGCTTAGCTCACATCATTACAGTATAGAAATAAAAGTCAGTTTTTAATCAAAATAGTGTTGGTATAGTTATAAAAACACAACAGCTATAAGAATGAAACACAAATTAAGAAAAAAAAAATAATTAAAAATCTAAGAAACCCCCAACGCTAAAATAGAAGCGAAAATTTTAAAAAGACAACAATAGTACCTATAGTGGAGCCATGAAATTCGATGGAGTTACTCAATCGAATTGGATGGCTCAAAAATAGATATTATTTTTGACATTTTAAATATTCGCTTTACTTTTAAATTCTCTTTATCCAGCTGTTGCTCGGCTTACATCGTCTCTATTACAGAACTTTATTATTTCGCTTATAATTATAATATTCTTTCTAATTATGTTTCTGCCTTGACGAGCCTGTCCTTTTAATCCAAACACAGATTTCGTTATTTCACTCTTCTTGCCATATTTTTTTATAACATCATGTTTAACTATTCTTTTGAGAATATTTCGTTCATCGATTTTCTTGGTATCCGTGTATGTGTCTTGAATGGCATTCACTAAAACATTGTGTGTTAAAAGTTGTCTCTTCACCTTTTCTTTTTCTTCTTCAGAAATGTTAGGCAGATTTGTTGTATGAAACTGTTAGACTTAGATAACGGTGTCATTTTGTTTACATCAGGAATGACGACATGTGGTTCAGACGTTTTTGATTTCAGTTCATCTATAATCCCAATCAATTGTTTATTCTTCTGCATATAACGCTTACATTTCTTCTTCAAACTTTGAATTTCCAGCGCCATTCTTTTTATAATTTCATCATAGGATTTTTTTTGTGTATTAAATCTTTTTTGTAATCTTTTTCTTTCCGCGAATCTTTTTCTTTCCTCGAATCTATTAGCATCAATTTCAGCACCATTATCACCATCATCTTTTGCCTTCGTTCTGTGACGGTTCTGACTAGCTCGCCACTGTTGTCTTTTTATTTATTTTTTTTATTTCTTCGAAACATTCTTTAATTTTCTTCCGATTTTTATTCCTTTCTTGCTTTTTTCCTTTTAAGTTCTTCGTATTTTGCGGGATTTTGTTCTTGGACCCGCTCACGAATTTTTTTTTTTTGCCTTTCTGCATTCGTCAACTTCATCTGTGACATTTTGGATAACTAAATAAACTGACTTGTAGTACTTTATTTTATAAATAAAGTTTTTTACAGTCCGTTCAATCGACTTTAACTTCTATTCCGCAGGTATAAGGGTGGCATTAAAAGCAAAAAGTATAGAAGCCAAAATCGCTACAAGGGACAGAGGGACAACAACAATTTCTTTAGGAAATGCATATCGATATAGGTACCTACTATGCCTTATAAATGAGTAGATAATCACGACGTCACTATTTTCAATAATATTTTTCTAATGATAGCAATTTACAGTTACCTTCTTATTTAAAACACATAGCAGGTACCATACAAAATATATCAATCACCTGACCGGTTAAATAAATCTTTTTCTAAATTATATGTTTAATTTTTTTCGAACAGTTTTCGGTATATATTTTTTTATTAGTAATACATAGCGTATAACAAGAGAAACAATATGATAAATTAAAACATAAAACTTGACTGCGTAGTATTTAATTTAATTTAAAAAAAATGCACTAGTTATCACTAGTGTATTCTCAGCTTAACAATTTGTCATGACTGTAACGTTACACATTTTGTTACACACTGTTATAATCATGACAAAAAATGCGTGGGACATAACCTAAAACCAAAATTTCACTTAAATTGCGGATAGCCAAGGACTGCGACGTAGTTTTATTCGTTTGTGTAATAATGAACCAACATAAACACGTATAATATTGAGACAGAATATACATACTTACCTTGTAATCAAAAACTTTAAATACAAGTTTTTTTGGAGACAAATCCGTTGCCAACACAGAACACTATTTAACTCGAAAAATAATGACATATTTAATTGTTTAAATGATTAAATCATGTTCAGTGGTGGTGCCACGCAAGAAAATATTAGAAGTAGCTGGATTATTCTTAAAGTGTGGCAGTAATAGACGTTAGTTTCATGACGTTACACACTCAGTAAAATTTTGGACACGTTTCTAAAAATTAATAAATAAATATTTGTTACGTTATTTAGTGAAAGCTTTTCATAAAAACGTTGGTTCAGTATCACAAAACTTCAACATAACTTAAAAATATGGAATAGCCATTACATTTTTTAAGCAATGGCAGTTTTTGTTAAAAGGATGGTAGTTGGACAAATATTTTTTGTATGGAAGTGACAATAGTACCAATGAAAAAATTACAAAAAACAACAATTTGTAAGAGCTGGATTAAATGTTGTGGAATTATCTAAGACAATACAAGCATACCATTCAGTACAATATACAACAAATCTCATTTATCAAATAAAGTAGATGTTATAAGTTAAATGAAATGGGGACAAGCGAATAATGACTAATGTACAATTTTTCGCGGTTTTACCCACATGTAAAACTTGGTAGGTAGATGTATTCTGTGAACCGCTTTCCGATTTTAAGAGAAAGTTTAAAAAAATATTTAAAATAAAGGGGGCTGTCGTCCATACATGGAATTGAAACTGAAAATATTTTCTTTCATGAAACCTATACGAGTGTGGTATTTATAGACAGGTCTTTAAAAATGACATTAAGGTTTCTAAATTGACTTTTTCATAAAATTAATCGTTTAAAAGATATACGCTTCCAAAGTGGTAAAATGTGTGTCCCTCCCCCTCTAACTTCTATAATAATGAAGTGAAAAATCTAAAAAAACGATATGTTGTAGATCTTAATGTAAACTTTCAACCAAAATTAGTTTGAACAATATCGAGTCAGCAGTTTTTGAGATACAGTATATTTTCTAAAACCGCAAATATAACTTTGTAATTCATACAAATACTATGAAAAACAAAGTTATTTGGCGTAGTTGTAAAAATTGTAAATAAGCTAGTTTTAAGAAATTTGTAAGGTTTTTTGTATTTTTTTTTTCAAATAAATATATTAAGTATATTATATTTATTATAGTTAATACGGAACCCTTCATGGGCGAGTCCAACTCGCACTTGTTTATAATTTCTTTTTTATCAAACCGTAAACCGGTTCACAGAATACATCTACCAAGAAAGTAGCCGTGACATATGGACAGAGGCACAAAATAACCTTCGCTCATGTTTTTGCGTTTGTCTGACCCCACTGGGCTGCTTCCAGGGTATTGGCATGGGGATGGACCGCCGAAGTGTCGTTCACTTTCAAGTAGTGTCCTTGAAGGCTGTCTTCAAATAGGGTGATGCCAACTTGGTCAAGTTTAATGCAGCTAAGACCCAGGCGTGTCTCTTCTTCGCAAAAAGGAGCCAATTCGAACCGGATCCTACTTTTCGTGATGTAACCGTGCCGATAACCCATCGCATTGAGCTTCTTGGGGTTACCCTAACTTCTACCCTCAATTTTGGTCCGTTTATCGAGGCTAAGGCTCAAGTAGCAGCAAAAATGTTGGGAATCCTAGCAAAGGTGAGACGGTAGTTCACACCGGAACAACTGCTCAATCTGTATCAAGCCCAAGTTCGGTTGTGTATGGAGTACTGCTCTCATCTTTGGGATGGATCTGCCAAATACCAACTGGACGCGCTTGAGTCTATCGAGAAACGGGCCAAGAGACTCATTGGCAACGATGCACTACACGAGTCAAAGCTGCAGAGCCTTGAACATCGACGACGAGTTGCAAGTCTATCGGTTTTCTATCGGTTACATTTCGGGGAGTGTGCGATGGAATCACACAATCACGGTGGACATCCCACCCACACGCACAAAACGTTTTGAGAATACTTTCATTGTACGTATGGCTAAGGAGTGCAATTCCCTGCCGGAGTCTGTGTTTCCCGATAGCTATAACTTGGGGGTCTATAAGTCAAGAGTGAATAGGTTACTTCTAGGTAAGCGTGCACCATTTTCGACCACATCATCACTTACCATCAGGTGAGATGGTAGTCAAACTCGAGCCTTTATAAATAAAATACAAAAAAGTAACCATACAAATGGGTAAGCGCTGAAAAAATGCCAAACATTCTCGACCTTGAGTTTAAACAGATATTTTCGTGCAAATGTTTATAGGGTTCTGTAGCCAAATAGCAAAAAAACTGGAACCCTAATAGATTCATCATGTCTGTTTGCCTGTATGTCCGTCCGTATTTGTCACACCCACACAGTTGAAACTTGGTAGGTAGATATATTTTATCCGAAAATAAAAAAGGAGGAGGGTCCAAAACAAAGAGCTGAAAAAATTGTTTTTTCAAACTTATTCGTGCCGGGTGCCTACAGATAGGTCTTCTGTCTAAATGATACACTATCTTACTATGATTCAATAACCCGAAAACTCCTTCACATTATTGCTTCCGTTAGTCTTCATGTTCTTCCACTGCAGCCCACTCATTTTAATGTATCAGGTGTTGATACATGGCTCGACTTGATTCCAACATCCATTCCCTCTTGGGTTGCATCTCATGGCCAATGTCCTGCACCTGGCTTTTCCCATCATGATCTCATTTTCCTCTCCTATATCTTAAAGCCACCAAAACCTCTCCCTAAAGTTCTGCACATGCGTTTTTATGCGCGCATGGATGTTGAGGAGCTGCGTAAAGATGCGTCAGAAATTGATTGGGGCCACCTTGCAGTGGCAAAGACTATTGACGACAAACTTGGTATCTTTAATCAGGCCATCCTTGCCCTCTACGATGAACATGCTCCTGTTAGGAAGGTTAAACTAAGGCGACTACCAGCTCCTTGGATGTCACCAGGGGTTCGTTTAGCGATGAGGTGCAGGGATGGGCCTTTCGGAAGTATAAAAAGGATCGCAGTGAAGATAAAAAGAATGCCTACAAAGCTGCAAGGAATCGGTGTAATCAGGTGATACGTAACGCTAAACGCTGCCATATTTTTGAAAACATTTCAATTTCCTCACCTGCTGATATCTGAAAATTCCTTGGAACTCTCGGTATTGGTAGGTCAACTCATGTAGATTTTCCTAAAGCGATCGTTTTGGATGATATCGACCGTCATTTTACTACAACTTATCATTTGGACCCCCTTATTTTGTTTCAGACGGTTGATTTCATCACTTGTTTACCTGGTCCAATCATTGAACCATTTCAGTTTTCACCAGTGACCTTGGATGAAATTAGAAAGATTATACTATCCATCAAATCCAAGGCTGTGGGTCACGATGACATTAGTCGGGGTATGATTACCTTGATCCTAGACTGTCTTCTCCCACCAATTACCCACATCATCAATTATTCCCTGGATTCCGGACAATTCCCATCCTTGTGGCGTATGGCGTATGCCCGTCCACTTCCTAAAATATCAAATTCTTCGCTACCTATTTTCGTCTTATATCCATTCTCCCTTTCCTGTCAAAAGTGCTCGAAGCCTGTGTTCACAAACAGTTTTCTGGGTTTGTTTACCGGAATAATCTTGTAAGCTCATTCCAATCTAGATTCAGACCCGGGTACAGTATATCCTCTGTTCTTCTTAATGTGACTGGTGACATTAGTGAAGCTATGGAGGATACTAAAGTTACTGTATTAGTATTAATTGATTTCTCCAATGCCTTTAACACCGTCAGTCACGATATACTCCTAGCTATCCTCTCCCATCTTATGGTTTCTCCCGAGGCGCTGGAATGGTTGTCTTCTTATCTTCAGGGACGTCAGCAGTCGGTTCGCGTTGATGAGAGATCTTCAAATTGGCGTGGTCTGGATAATGGTATTCCAAAAGGCGGTATTCTTTCTCGATTATTATTCTCTGTCTTCATTAACTTTATAACTTACTGTCTTTGGTGTTCGTATCATCTTTACGCCGATGATCTACAATTATATGCTGCTATGCGGATTGAAGGTATGTCGGATGCTATAAGGGATGTAAACCGAGATTTGGATGCTATCAATAGCTGATCTGACAAATTTGGTGTGTCGGTAAACCCCTCAAAATGTCAGGCTATCATTATTGGTAGCTCACGCATGATGGGTAGAGCGGTGGCTAGCTCCCTTCCACCTATTATTTTTAATGGTGCCGTCATTCCCATTAGCCCGAGCGTAAAAGATCTCCCTCTCTCTCGGTTTGCATCTTGACGCAACACTTGGCTGGCACTTTGCGTTCCTTGTAATACGGTCTTGCTTGATAAGCTTGATCGTATCCTCAATAACTGCATTCGGTTCATATTTAATTTAAGGAAATATGACCATGTCTCAAGTTTCAGGTCTGAGCTTAAATGGATGACCATTCGCCAGAGGAGAAGTTTGCGCACTTTGACAACGCTTTTCTCTTTACTCAACTCTCCCAGCCCTCCTTCTTATCTAATGTCTCACTTTCAATTTCTATGTTCTTCACACAATAAGAATCTACGTTCATCCAATAATCTTCTCTTACTGTGTCCTTTTCATACTTCTGACTTTGTTCATTCTTCTTCTCATATCCAGTCGATTCTCCTCTGGAATGCACATCCTCTCGAGATCAGAATGGCTGACAGTCGCTATGCATTTAAAAAGAAAGTGCGGATCTATTTTCTACACAAATAAGCAGAATTTCCACATTTGGTTTTCATTTGCTTCTTCATTTTATATATATATTTGTATGTATTTATATAAGTATTTATTCATATATATTATTTATGTAGATTTCTATTTTTTTACTATATATTACCATTATTATATATATATATTTTCTAATTTTACTTTTCACGTTTATACTGCACCTCCCACACTATCTCTACACCACTCATGGTTGACTAGTAGAGAATGCCTACGGCATTAAGTCCGCCTTTCTATCTATGTGTATAAAGTGTAAATAAGTGAATAAATAAATAACATGGCAGGTGTATAAAAAAAGATAATTAAGTAGATAATATATTTTTTGAGACATTGAGGTTCCTAAAACGATTTTTTCTCAAAGTAAATAGTTTGAGAGATAGGTTTCTACATCGATGTTTCCTTAAAGTAAATCATCTATACTTATAATAAATCTGTAGAGAGGTCAATTCTGTACATGAAATATATTTCCAAAATAACTATCAGGGGTGATTAGGGATCGATACTGATGCCAAAAATGCAATCAGTAAAATTTTTGTCTGTCTGTCTGTCTGTATAACCGTTATAGAAACAAAAACTACTCGACGGATTTTAACGAAACTTGGTACAATTATTTTTCATACTCCTGAGCTGGTTATAGTATACTTTTCATCACGCTACAATCAATAGGAGCAGAGCCTGCAGTGAAGGGAAATGTTGGGAAAACGGGAGAAGTTACTCAATTTTTTAAGCTTCCGTCGCGTGCGCAACCTTAATGGTTAAATCTACACAGAAATCATTTCATGACGGAAATGTTCTCCTTAAAATTATATAAAAAATATCCCACGACAGCATATGTCTATCTTTTATGGTTGACTCACAACAACACGTGTAACTCCCGATAGCTTAGCAGATCGAAGCTTTCTGATTATAATATTTGTCTACTCTTACGTTTATAACACTCTCAGTCACCCCTAATTGAAAAAGTTATTAACTATTCCATAAAAAAGAATCATATCAATCGGTATAGAAACACCAAAGTTATACATGAAATACGCTAATAATAAGCCATCGCGCGTGAATACTGAATCATGCTATAAGGATTATTTTTGAGAATCGGTCGCCGCTCTCGACGCGTTTCGCGGCCGAAGGTATAAAATTTCGTTCTATAGGTACTTAAGCCTCATGTGAACGTGATCTAAACAATATTACCAATACCTACATTAACTTACGCTGACGGAGTCGCGGGCACAGCTATTAACAATACTACAACAACTACAGTCATTCTTTTATTTGGAAACAGCCTTAATGTGACAAAACAGGACATTGTTAATGGTATTGGCACCCTCCTTAAATTAAAATTAGGCAAATTAATTTTATGTGCATTGCCTTATTCTAATAATTTGACATGTATAGAAAATGAATATATTTATAGACTTAATAATTTGATGCATATGTTAGTATGCCGTCATAGTGACCATTTATTGTATTTTGATACTAACAATTTTGTTAGAGATTTTGTTTTGATTCGGGAATATATGTATCTTCCCAAAAAAAGTCGACATTTATTGGCTACTTTGTTAGCGTACAATATACACTCATTTATTGATAATTTTACTGATCCTAGGTTAAGTGAATATTCAGTATTATCTAGGGTATCTAATAATACTGAAATTAATTATTGCATTGACAGTTTACATAACTCAACCAATTGCTTGGTTGCAAACAATTTTACTACTGAGAATTTAAATTAGAAATTTTGACAACAGAGGGAATCTCTAGCAGTAATGAACTTTTAAACTGCAAAGAGGACACAAATATAGTTTTAAAATCAATAAATACTATTAACCTGGTACATCAAAATATTCAAGGATTTTTAAACAAAGATTTAGAAGTAGAGTTTTTTCTTAATTTTAACAATATTGATATTCTTTGCCTAACTGAACATTGGCTTCAAAGCCATCAATTTATTTTCAATTATAATAATTACCAGGTTGGTAGTTCTTTTAGCAGAGTGAATGCTATACATGGTGGCTCTTTAATATTAATAAGTAATAATCTTAAATTCAAGAACCGAATGGATATTGTGAGCCTCTCTGTTGAACGATCTATTGAAATAGCCTGTATTGAATTGGAGCAGTTTATTATATTAAGTGTGTACAGACCACCTTCAGGATTGTACGATTGCTTTGAAAAAGTAATGGATGAAGTTTTGCATAAAATCTGTAACTCGAGTAAATATGTCATTGTTTGTGGTGATTTTAATGTTAATTTATTAGAAAATTCTGGTTTGAGCACTAACATTATTAGTTTATTCCAATCATACAATCTTGTATACCTATTTATGGAGCCCACTAGAATAACTCCTACTAGTGCCACTTGCTTAGATAATATTTTTACGGATGTTGTACCGACTCACAAAAAAATAATTAATTTAATAGACTCTGATCATTGTGGGCAATTAATTACTTTACCAAAAAAAGTCAATAAAATGTTAAAAAAGAATATCACTGTAAATCCAAAAACTAAATATCGCCTGGAAGCATTCAAAACTAAACTCTTAAATAAAATGCCCTGTTTGTTAACTAATGAGGACCCTAATAAACATTATAATGATTTTTTCAAAATATATTGCCAACAATTCGATAACACATTTATTCCCAAAATTGCTTCAGTAAATAGTAACACTTCTTTCAGTGACTGGGCCACCACTGGTATTTATAAAAGTAGAAATCGGCTTTATGAACTCTATGAGGAGCGGACTTACACTAACTCGGTAGAATTTAATTTATATGTTAAGAACTATTCTAAATTATTTAAAAAAGTCTGTTATATTGCCAAGTCTCGCTACTTGAGTTCTAAAATTAAAAATAGTAGTAATGTAATTAAAACGACTTGGGATATTATAAAAAGCGAAACGGGAAGGTCTTGCAACCGAAATATTGATTACACCCTCACTATTGATGATAATATAATAACATTAGATTCGCAAGTCGCCACAGAATTCGAAAATTTTTTCACTGACATTCCCGTATCGACAACCAAGTCGCTAAAATCATCTCCCATTGCTGCAGAAACATTACTTAAAAAAAATGTGCCAGTTTGTAGTTCAGAGTTTAAATTCCAACATGTTACTTCTAATGACATCATCAAAACTTTTAATTCTTTGAATATTAAAAAGACTGCAGACCTGTGGGGTAATTCTGTTGAAGTTACTAAGTCAATTATACACATTATTGCTCCTACATTAGCTGTTATATTTAATAATTGTATTGATTGCGGTGAGTTTCCTGATCTAATGAAATATAGTAAAATAATCCCACTATTTAAATCGGGTAGTACATCTGACCCTACTAATTATAGACCTATTTCTGTACTGCCCACTTTCAGTAAAATTTTTGAGAAAATTATTTTAATGCAGATGCAAAGATATTTTAATAAACACAAATTGCTACATAATAAACAATTTGGTTTTACAAAGGGTCGTTCAACAACTGATGCCGGTGTTGAACTTTTAGGACACATTTATAATGCATGGGAAGATAAGTGCGATGCGTTGGGCATTTTTTGCGATTTGTCTAAGGCGTTTGACTGTGTTCCCCATGAGACATTAATCAGGAAACTGCACCACTACGGATTCCGGGACTCCTCTCTGAATCTTTTAACCTCATACTTGAGTGAAAGGATTCAGAGAGTCGATGTGAACGGCAAAAGATCGCCGGGATCTGTGGTCAAGATGGGGGTCCCCCAAGGCTCAATTTTAGGTCCCTTTTTGTTTCTTATTTATATAAATGATTTGCCGTACCTGATCAAAAATCATGACATAGTGTTATTCGCTGACGATACTTCTCTTTTATTTAAAATTAAACGTCAACAGCAGGTTACTGAAGAAGTAAACAGAGCCCTTGCGACTGTAGTTAGCTGGTTTAATGTTAATAATCTTCTTCTTAATGAGAAAAAAACCAAATGCCTAAAATTTACGTTACCTCATGTTAGACAAGTGAATACTAGTGTATCAATAAAGGGCGAAATATTGAAACCCGAAGATACCACAGTATTCTTGGGCATAACTTTGGATGCGAAGCTTCAGTGGGGCCCCCATATAGATAAATTGTCAAAAAAGTTAAGTTCTGCAGCATATGCCGTTAGAAAAATACGTGGATTAACTGATATGGAAACAGCACGTTTAGTCTACTTTAGTTACTTTCACAGTGTGATGTCATACGGCATTTTACTTTGGGGAAATGCTGCCGACATTCACACAATATTTGTATTACAAAAAAGGGCCATTCGTGCAATTTATAAATTAAGTCCTAAGCACTCCTTAAGAGACAAATTTAAAGAGATTAATATTATGACTGTGCCATCTCAGTATATTTATGAGAATCTCTTGTATGCACACAAAAATATTAATCTGTTTAAAAAATACAGTGATATTCATAGTGTAAATACAAGGAACAAAGACAAATATGTCATTCCTAAAACAAGGTTGAAAAAAATAGGTGGTTCGTTTAGATGCCAATGTATACGTTTTTATAATAAAATTCCTAGCCATATTCAAGAACTAAGTATTCATAAATTCAAATTGTTTATTAAACGTAAGCTATGTCAGAAAGCTTTTTACAGTGTTAAAGATTATATTGAGGACAAGAAGGCTTGGGAATGAGATGCTCCAGTGATATACGTGAGCCCTTTTTATTTTCTAATTTTTGATAGTTGATTTATTTTTTATTGATTAAAATATTTGTTTAGTTAAGTATTGTATATACCTATTTATTTTGTTTTTTTTTTTTATATAATTATTTCATTATTGTTAATGTGAGGACAATGTAGGTTATTCTTTTTTCGTTGTTTTTACTTTCACTTTAATTTATTTAATGATGTCAAGCAGTTTGAGTACTTGTGTGGCCTACGCGAATCTCCTTTGGTTTTTTTTTTTTTTGTCAAATTGTTGAGCTCCTTAAATTCTAAGTTGAGCTACATGATAACTGACAAATGCTTGCACTGTCTGGACAGGTCCGCTCAAATTTGCGTGGTTATTTCCTCAAAAAAAATACCACAGACATTAACCTACATGCTTCTCATATACAAATACAAATTGTCTGGACTTTAAAAGAGACTATGACCTCTGAGTTTGTTTCGGTGTTTCTTCTCAGAGTAGTCAGTTAGGAAATACCGGCCTCATCTAGCTAAACTTAACACGCAAAAAAACATGACGTGTAAAAGTGTTATTTATAACCAATTTACAAAATAAATATTTCATTTCATTTCATTTCATTTCATTTCATTTCATTTCATTTCAATAATATTGGTTCCGTATTGCGATATTTTTCAACAGTATTATAGATTGACATATTATATTTCCCTACTAAATTACGAAAGTTAATCTGTCTGTTACATCAAAATCACTGAACCGTGACGAAGGATATAGGCTACTTTATTTTTACGAAAAACGACAGAATCGTGGGCGAAGTTGCGGGCAACAGCTATCTATACTAATAATATAAGACTGAAGAGTTTGTTTGTTTGTTTGAACGCGATAATCTCAGGAACTACGGGTTCGAATTGAAAAAATATTTTTTAATTAAATAGTCAATTTATAGAGAAAGGCTATAGGCTATATATCATTACGCTAAGGCCAATAGGAGCGGAGCGCCAATGAAGAATGCTTCAAAATCAGGGCTAAATTTAACGTTAGCCCAAAGTAACTATTCCACGCGGACGAAGTCGCGGGCAAAAGCTAGTTTTAAATAAGATCTAAATTTTAAAATAAGAAAGTGAAAAATCTAAACATTTTTTTTCTGTAGATTTCAATGAACACTTTCAGCAAAAATTAGTTTGAACGAGTTATAGTCAGCAGTTTTTGAGAGACTACACATTTTTTTAATATCGCAAGTATTACTCGGTAATTTATTATTATTTATTTCATTTATACACCCTTCATGGGCGAGTCACACTCGCAGTTGGCCAGTTTTTAGGTTTCCGTTCATTCGTCGTTAGCGATCTGTTCGTCCGTATGTAACAGCCACTTTATTCCGAAACTATTAAGACTACAGAGTTGAAACTTGTTAAGTACCTAGATGTATTCTGTAAACAACTTTGCAATTTAAAAACAAAAATAAAAAAAAAATAAAATCCGTGGAATGCTCCGCATACGTATATAATTGATTATTTGCCCAGCCTTTTCCCAATTATGTTGAGGTATGGATATATTTTTGAAATATCTGAAAAGTAAAATAGTAATCCTAATTCACATATTCCAAATGACCTGATGTGGAATTAAAAAAAGAAGGGCATTGCCCTTTGAAGCGAAACTTTCAGGCACTTTCATGCATACAATAGTTTGTTTCCTGAAATTTAGTGGGTCTACTGGAGGGCCCACGTGGACAACATTGGTAATGTTTGTCGGTTCCTCAGTAGACCCACAAACAATGGTCTCTAGCTTTCTAGATAGGTTCTGTATTTAGACATTATATTCAAACACTGTATTGTTATTAAGTTGCAGTGTTCAGGAAACAAACAATTGCAACTTATAACATATATATTTGACTCTTCAATCTAAACCGATGACTAAATTGTATTTAGTAATAAAATCTAAACCAAATTGGGTACTTAATGCGTTCCTTATTGGATTTCGTCCATATTAACTAGTCGTTGGAACACTATTGTACTTCGGCAACAATAGTTGATTCGAAGAAATAATACATTCATCCATTTCAATCACAAGAAGTGACAAGAGGAGAATCCAAAATAAATTGCTAGTGGACATTTTTTTTTTACGTAATAACACATGAATCTGGATCCTGCCTTCGTGGCTTACCGTACCACCCTACACCCTGCCTGGTGGGAAAAATCATCAAATCCTTCTCTCGCTCTAGGTAGGGTTGCAACAATGTAGTAGATTGAAGTAACCACTTTTAGTAATTGGTGATCAGTTCGAGCCTACAAAGACAATCTTAATCTTATTTAACTTCCTCCAATATTTTTTTTTTCAAATATATTTGCCCTTCTATTAAATATTTTCATCTATAATAGAAATAACCCGATGATAAGCAATATATTGAATGCTAGGAATTCCGCGGGAGACGTCCCGGGCGTCGGGGGTCGCGGGACGACTTCGGGTACCTCCGGGCGGACTTGTGGGTGGCGAGCAGGGGTAGCCCACTATCCGGTATGGACCAAGCCCGGGCCGGCGGCGATGCGTTGTGTTCCACGTGCACCTTAAAGAGCAGTTAGCAGTATTGTCGGGGCCCGACAGGGCCATTGCTTGCCGGGGTTGCGGACATTTCCTAACGAGATACCGCGGCCCCAGATCATAAGGGCAGCTGAAAGGATCCTGCCTCCGTCGCTTACCGTCCCACCCTACGTCCTGTAAGTAACGTGGAGTTGTAATAATTAGAGTTACTAGCTCGAAGTAACCACATTAGTAATTGGTAATAAAGTCGACCCTACAGAGACAATCTCAATATTATTAACCGACTTAAAAAAGGGAGGTTCTCAATTCGTCTTGAACTTTTTTTTTTAATGTACGTATGTTACCTCATAACTCGGAGACGGCTGGACCGATTTGGAAAAAATCTTTTTGCGTTTGAATGAGTATGCTTTCTAGTTGGTCCCATTGTTACGAAATCAGGATCTGATGATGGGATCCTGGAGAAATCGAGGGAACTCTTCAAATATCATAGGCACACCTATAGCGTTTTGGATATTTCTTATAGTACCTTGAGCAGTTGCTTCCGAAAAGTACCATTTGGGGAAGTTGAACTGATGATGAAGATACACAGATGGCCACTGAAACTCCTCAATAATAAGTATTTCGTGGATTGCGATTCGATTACTTGAGTACGGATGTTAAACACTTTATGCTCGTCACAATACATAAGGTGATGTAGAGCTGATGGTGATGTACCAGGAGAACTCCTCAAAAATTAACGGCTCTGCACTGGCAAAAGCAATATTTTGTAAAAGGTGATAAGTAGTTGACATTTTGGTTTTTGTAACTAGATAAATTACAAACCGACCCACTAAAAAGCGTGAAAAAATTTTTTTGGAAAAAGTAGAACCGGCTTCCATACAAAAACACTACAAAGGCAAAAATAACTTTAATTTCGGAAGGCAGTGTCAAAAAAAAAAGAAAATACAAAACAAATGACACCGACTACCGAAATTAAAGTTATTTTTGCCTTTGTAGTGTTTTTTATATAGTAGTCGGTTCTATTTTTTGCAAAAAATTTTTTTTTTACTTCTTCCAATACCTATAGATGTTTCAAATCCATTTGCTCTTTTATTAACTACTAGCTTCTGTCTGCGGCTTCTCTCGCGTGTAAAGTTCTCATCGGGTATTCCAGTTTCCGAAATCAATTATCCTTACTTAATATTATAAATGCGAAAGTAACTCTGTCTGTCTGTGTGTTACGCAATCACGCCTAAACCGCTTAACCGATTTAGATGAAATTTGGCATGGAAATAGTTTAGGACCCTGGGAAGGACATATGATAGTTTTTATCCCGGAATTCCCACGGGATCGGGAATTATGCGGGAAAAACCTCCCACGCGAACGAAGTTGCGGGCAAAAGCTAGTAGTCTATATTTTCAAAAATGTTTCATTCAAATCCGACATGTAGTTCTGTGTACAAACAGAAAAATAGATAAACACACAGACATTTTTTAAATTCTTGTTCGATAACTGTTTCTTAACATTTTTTTTAATTTTAATTATTTTTCTTAAATATTGGTTTCCAACGTACAGACACACATTTTTACTGTTTTATTATATGTATAATGATTGTCATCTACAATAAAAAAAAACCGGATGATAAACACTAATTGAATGCAAGGCTGACCGCATTTCCTACCTATATTAGTAGGTCACTTATTAGGTGATAGTGTATTTACATGATATTGTATCTTGTATCTTATGTTGTACTAAATACACTAATTTGTATTTTATTTGATCTTATTATGATGCTAGCTATCAGTCATTTCTTCTGCTAATTCTCGTACTCTTCTACGAAATTCACCCTCTACAATAAATGGGAAGTTGGATGTGTCGTGATTATTAGCAGATAATATGCGTATTTCTTTCTTAAGAGTTTATAGCACTTATTTTTACCATTATATCACATTGTCGGCACTATAAGTCTATTGTATGGGACCAAGGAAGCGTCAACAGCGTAATGGCTAAGGTATCGGCCATGTGATCGAGAGGTCGCATGTTTGAACCTCACCCGTTACACTATTGCTGTAAACTCACTCCAGACACACGCATAATTAGCTAGATGGAGGGTTAATAGGATTGCTAGTAATGTGAATTCTACCAATGATTCTACGAATGATAATATCTTTGAATTCTAAAGCTAGATCTCTTAATAATAATTAAAATTAAGAACTATATTGTTTGTATATAATTTTTTTTTATATAGGCTCGGCACGCGTTTGACCACCTTCTCACCTGATGGTAAGTGATGATGTGGTCGAAGATGGAGCACGCTTACCTAAAAGTAACCTATTCACTCTTGACATAGTTTGTAAGTTAGGGGTAATCTACGGAACAAAATATGATCCAATTCTTGATTTTTTTTTTCATTGGTTGTAAGGTGCATTATTTGTGAGTGCTATGGGATATAACTTATTACAAAAACCACGCGGACAAAGTCACGGGTGAAGCGTTAGTGCTTAAACAAAATAAAATAAAATTATCCATTATCCGTCAACGATACTTACAATATTTACCGTCCTTTATGGGGAATCCTCATCATAATGTCTAAAAGTATCCTATAAAATTTCAAATGGGTATCGTAATCAACATGCCACATCGTTCTCGCCGTAGCGTGTCATGCACACGTGGCTCGCACGTGACTCGCATGCTGATTGGTCCGCGCAAACAATACACAGCTACCACCATCACTACTTCAACCCAGCCAGCGCTGGCGCCTGTAAGCACCTACACATCATGTATGATGCAACAATCGCGAATATATGACTAATTCGCATGCGAAGCGAGTGTTGCTCGCTGTATTATGATAATTGTAATCATACAATACAACTATAGCCACGAGTAGATAATTGTTTTATAGGTTTCGTTTTCCTTATTTATAGGGCGTGACCTATCGAGATAGATACACTCAAATCAAAAATATTTTATTTGACTTTTCTTTTCGGTTGAAACACCATCAAATGACTTCTGCAGCTCTGGGTGGAGCGGAAGGGAGTGTCAGACTTCTACTGACTAAAGCTCCACCCTGTCCCTTTCATTCCGAGTCTGCAGTATCAATATAATGTCAAAAGCTAGTGCACGGTTCGAATTTGTCGTTTTCTATACCTATAGAAGAATAAGCAAGAAGCTCCACGGTTAAGTACTCTTCTTAACAAAACTTAACCCATAAAAAACAATACTTGTCAAAAAACCAAGTCTCGCAACTCAGTTCTTCTACCGTAAAAAGTTGTGAGGACCATGTAATACCAAGTCGGTTATTCGATTATTCAGTCCCTACTAAAGGGACCTTCTGTCTTAAGTTGTTACGTAATTATCTAACTTAACAACATCTTATAGTGACCATATCAATATTAAAAATCTTTAACGTTTAAATAAATAGATTGACTCGGCCATCGCATGAAAACACAATATATCTCACAAGTAATACATACATATATAAATTAGATTGTTTTTGCGATTGCCAAGTCAACATATTTATTTAAACGTTAAAGATTTTTAATATTGATATGGTCACTAGTAACAACTTAAGACAGAAGGTCCCTTAAGTAGGGACTAAATAATCGAATAACCGACTTGGTATTACATGGATCTCACAACTTTTTACGGTAGAAGAACTGAGTTGCGAGACTTGGTTTTTTGACAAGTATTGTTTTTTATGGGATCTCATTTCTTTTTGTAGATAGTCATATCTTTTTCGTTTCCGGTACCTTCAACTTCTTGTATACCAACAACGAATTTTCTTAAAGCCCTCTCTCTGGCTTTTTATTCCGTTGACCATTTTACAAGTTACCTTTGAACATAATTATATCTAGATACCTATCTACACCTATTATTCCATTATATTATACATAATTATATACAGGTACACTGATTAATTAACTGTAAATGTAACTTTGTAATCCAATATAAATATATGGGATTACAAAGTTATTTATGCAGTTGATGTATCTAGAAAACTGGACCGAAATTGAAAAATATTTTAGTTTTTTCTTGATTCATATACTAAACACTAATTGTATTCTAAATTTGAAGCTTCTATGTCTGCTAGAAGTGCCTTAGACTTTTGATGATCGGTCAATCAGTGAGTGACAAAATTAAGAGAGAACTTTGACTCGTTATAATTCTTAAACTACTGGTTCAAATTGAATGAAATTTGAAATATATCGTGTTGATACAATGCGTGCTTGGTTACTGAAAATTCAGGCTTCCAGTTTTATCCACAACGAAGTTATACGGGGTCGAAAATGGCCTGAATTGCTTCGAGAAAAGTATGGTACGGCCGTGCCGCTTTTTGCTCGACTTGGTGGGGGCACTGCAGTGCCCCCAGATTGATTTTTACAATACATATTTTCATACCTAAACATTACATAGATTAGAGAGGAAAGTATAGAGTCTATACCATTAACATAGCAGTAGCACCATTACTAATCGGAAATGGATTAAAACACTGCAAAGTGAAAAATAACTATAATATCAGTATTGGATGTCAAAAACGAAAATATTATTTTTGGAAGTCAGTTTTCCTTTTTTTTTTAGAAGTCAGTTTAATTTTTAGTTACAAAGTTTATTTCTCGCTTGTTAGTGGGTTGGTTTTTAATTTATCTAGTTACAAAAGCCAAAATATCAACTACCTACCACCTTTTACAAATGATTGCTTTTCCCAATACAAGGCCGTTAATTGTTGAAGAGTTCCCCTGGTTCTTCACCATTAGCTCCACTTCACTATATGCATTGTGACGAGCATAAAGTGCTAAACAAGTAATCGCAACCCATGAAATACTTATTATTGAGTAGGTCCGGTGGCCATCTATGGTCTTCATCATCAGTTCCACTTCACCAAATGGTGCTTTTCGAAAGCAACTGCACAAGTATTTATAAAACATGGCCAAGTGCAAGTCAGACTCACCCATGAAGCATTTGTTTTTCATAGTGTTTGTATGAATTACAAAGTTATATTTGCGGTTTTAGAAAATATGCTGTATCTCATAAACTGCTGAACCGATCTCGTTCAAACTAATTTTGCTTGAAAGTTTACATCAAGATCTATAGCAAATGTCGTTTTTTAGATTTTTCACTCCATTATTATAGAAGTTAGAGGGGAAAGGACACACATTTCATCAATTTGGAAGCGTATATCTTTTAAACGATTAACTTTATGAAAAGGTGGTTTTAGAAACCTCAATGTCATTTTTAAAGAACTGTCTATAGATACTACTCACGCTTAGTTTTCATGAAAAAAAAATATTTTCAGTTTCAGTTCCATGTATGGGGAGCCCCCCTTATTTTATTTTTTTCTTCTTAACGTGGGAAAGCGGTTCACAGAATACGTCTGACTACCACGTTTCACATGTATAGTCCTAATAGTTTCGGAATAAAATGGCTGTGACATACGGACGGACGGACAGACAGACAGACATGAAATAATGATGTTTATTTTGCAAATTCATACTTCCATACTAATACACACATCAAAAGTGTCTAGGGATCAACATATATTTTTGCAATAACTTTTCTCCTGATTGATATTAATTAAAAATTTCTTTAAGGATTCATCAAATAAAGTGTTTTCGTTTGTCACAGTAACGATAAACCAAGTCACCTTTGCATTAATAAAGAAATTTGCCATTTTCCTAATAAAGGGATTTTTGACATTTGAACCACTAACATTAAAGTTCGAAAAAAGACTGAAATAACAGTTTTCTTTAAAATTTTATTGGGTAACTTAAACAATTAATAATCCGTGTTTTTACCGCGAACACTAACAACACAAGAACATCGGTTTGGCATACTCAAAATGAGTTCATCCAAATCACGCTGTGGAATGGCCGCCCATGTTCGTTGCAACAACAAAAAAAAGTCTTCTTGCGACTGGATACTCTCCATATTCGGCAGAGCTCTTCTCTGTAGCATATCCCATGCATGCTCAATCGGGTTCAAGTCTGACGACTGAGCAGGCCAGAGCAGGACATTGATGTTAGCTGCGGCGAGAGTCTGTCTTACAACTCTTGCGGTGTGCGGTCGTGCATTATCATGCATTAACTGAAATAAGGGACCGATTTGCACTTGTAGAGGAACGATGACGTCAGATACAATCGTCTCAGCATAAATTTGAGCGTTGAGGTTGCCTCTGATCCAAATCAACTCAGTTCTTCCGCCGATCCAAATACCCGCCCATACCATGATGGTTCCACCACTATAAGGATGGACTTCCTGGCAGGATTTTAATCGCTGTTGGCGTCCAGGGGTTCTCCAGTGTCGTATACGTCTTGTATCCGGTCTCATACCAAAACGAGACTCATCAGAAAAGCACACGAAACGCCATTGTTCTTCTGCCCAATTTCTGTGTTCAAGAGCCCATTGATATCGAATCCTACGATTGTGCATTGCTATAGGTGGTACCCGTAGCGGTCTTCGGGAATGAAGGTTCACTTCATGCAAGCGGTTTCTGACTGTTTGGTCGCTAATTAAGTTCCCTGAAGAGTGATGAAGCCTCACGGCTAACATCATGGCGGTTATTGTTGGAGCTCTTCGAGTTAAGATTTGAATGTATCGGTCTTGTCTCCATGTGGTGCAGCGATACCGTCCTCCATGGCGCTCAGCCACGGTACCAGTGCTTCGGTAACGTGTCCAAAGTCGACTGATAACACTCTGACTTGTATTCAGAGCTAAAGCCACAGTACGTTGCCGGGAACCAGCTTCTATCATTCCCACGGCTCTGAGCATTTCTTCCCTGCTTAAATGACGTCGCCGCTCCATAATAACGTTGGTTTTAATCAGTAGTAGGGAAACAGTAGCACTAATAATGTCTTCAATGCGTTGTATGTTTTTATTGGGAAAATATTGACAGCTGATTTTCATCTTTTACTCGAATTTGATTAACAGTTCCTATTTCAAATTATGAAATGTACCAAAAAGGATCCATATAAATTTATAAAATCATAAATTTATTACAAAGCCACATCTCAATCTCAAGAAATCCGCATAAAAATGCTTGATCCCTAGACACTTTTGATGTGTGTATTATAAATGCGAAAGTAACTCTGTCTGTCTGTCTGTCTGTTACCTTTTCACGCCTAAACCGATGAACCGATTGAGCTAAAATTGGCATGGTAATAGTTTAGAACCCTGGGAAGGACATATCGGGAATTACGCGGGAAATACCTTCCACGCGAACGATGTCGCGGGCTAAAGCTATTTGGTTATAAATAACACTTTCACACGTCTTTTTTTTTCGTAAATGTAAATTAGATGAGGCCAGTGTTTCCTAACTGACTACTCTGAGAAGAAACACTGAAACAAACTCAGAGGTCAACGTCTCTTTTAAAGTCCATACAATGTATAATGATCAAATCATATGAGAGCCATGTAGGTGACGAAACTATAAGAGTTCCGTTTTTTGCCATGCGGTTACGGAACCCTAAAAAGTATCCAAATCCCTATAGGTGTGCCTATAATATGATATATGGGTGAATTTCAACAAGAGATTTTTATGTGTCATTTCGGTGGGATTTTTTTATTCCAATGCTATCTACACGTTTTTAGTGACAAATAAAACTTTAGCCTATTTTATAACATTGTGCGTGAGTGGACATCAAATTTCATCAAAACTTAGATAAATATTTAAGGATTAATTTTTAAGAGTCCACTAAAATGAAAAATAATTCCACCGAAATGATACAGCTAAGAACAACCGTGCCTTTGTACTTTGTTAGGTTTGATTTCCACAAATTTTAGATAAACACTGGGACAGGACAGTACACAGTTATTTTAATATCATCATTAATATACTGATATTACAGTTAGTATTACATATATTATTCTTTGAGGTTACAATAACCTCAATGAATGATATTAATGTAATGTAATGTTTATTATGATATGAATGAATTGTTTCTTTACTTTATAACCTTTGGTATTTTTTCTGGTTGTTGTTGTGTGAAAATATTGGAAAACTTTATCATAAGTGCTGGTAACCATAAATAAATGTTTTTATATTTTTTATAATCACATTATCGTTGAACCGAACAAATGTGTATCTAAAGTATATACATGTACTAACTACATAGATATATGTATATGTAGGAGTGTCAGGAGTGTCAGGTGGAGGAGGAGTGCCGAGAGGTACAGCATCAGGGTTTGGAGTCCCCAATAAACAAGTTGGTTTAAGCAAAATCTGATATTTATTTACTGAGTTTACTAATAATGAAATAATGATGTTTATTTTGCAAACTAGATGAGGCCAGTGTTTCCTAACTGACTACTCTGAGAAAAAACACTGAAACAAACTCAGAGGTCAACGTCTCTTTTAAAGTCCATACAATCTAGGTAAAAGATAAAGCAAATTACAAAGAAAGAATATAGTTAGGCGAACAGACCCTCTCAAGGTCACAGTTCGTATAGTGGTCAAACCACCCAATTACAAAGTGTATCCGCTTGCTAATAGCAGGGTTATACAGCTATTGTAAATATACAGCAGCGCTGTACCAAATAAACCGACAGTTTTGTCGGGAGCAGGGAAGCTCTTTATTGAGTCAGATCCGAAGACAGACTGCTGAGCTTACCAAGTGCACGGTCTTTTATAAGACGATACCCGCACTTTGAAATCCCTCCAACTCTGTCCATTGGCGCGAGAAAGTGCGTCACGTGTTTACTTGATACAAAACGTACTAAATCTAATGAGACTTACGTTATAAAATAATCAAATAATACAAGAGTAATTATCGATAATAAACAATGGTGATTTAACAAAGTTTAAATTAAAGAAACATGTCATCCATAGTTTTCATCAAAACTATCAGTCACACTTATCGAAATAAGTTGCCAAAGACCAATTAGTGCGTACACTAAGTATTTAATAAATTATGTTTCGATTTAGCAGACAGTAATTGATACTGAAAGATCAGTTAAATTCATAATAAGAAAATCAACTCTTAACAAAATATGATGAATACCCACAATAACTAATTGTAATTGACAACCAACTCCGACATATATATTATATATCTTAAACACAAATATTACACAACAAATACACCCGAATAATCTAATCTACACTCTAGGTAAAAGTACATTACAAAACTATGACTTTGTATTTGACATAAGGAACTTTAAAACTTTATGGTTTTATCATTTCGGAGATACGTTTCATTCCGGTCGACTGTAATTGGTATAACAGTCCACTGAATCCACTGATATGATAACACTGAGATGATAAAATAGAGGTTAGTTCTACATTTAACTCCGAAATAAAATTATTAAAAATTTATAAACACTACTCAAACAAAACAGTACTTACGGCGAATTTAATATAAAATTTTGAAACAAATTAAACGAATCTAGGACGAGTTATAACAGCCACCGAAATGAAACTATTTTTGTCCCCATATTACTGAAATGATAAACTTACTTTTTTTGCGGGAAACCGCAAGACCTTGGAACCGATGCGTTCACGCCGAGAGCTTCAGCCGGACTGATTCGAAGTGAGGGCGTAACAACGCAATGTTGACATGGCTGTTCTACTAAAACTTACTGTCCTCTGAAATGATAACTTTTTTCAAGACAAAAGTTGACTGCCTGTCAAATCCATGAGAAAAAAGATAAACAAACAAAAATTGTTTTATTTGATCGAATATATTATAATTTAATGATAACAAAATCGATTTAAATCTGTATTACGAATGTATTTGCAGGGGAAGGTATTTTATGAGCGGAATTGGGTTCAGGGCAGGCCACCGTGATGATAAAATAACACTTTATAATTTTTTTTTGTATATTAGAGGGTAGAAATCAATGACTTTTTTGCCAAGGTAGAGAAGTACGTAAGTACTTCTCTACTTTTTTTGTTGTTGAGAAAAAATATATAAAATTAAAAATTAGCACATTGCACTACCGTTCTCAGGTTTGCCGTGTATGTTTTTTGCTTGGGCAATTCACTCATATGTGGTTAGAAGAGTTCTCTGGATTTCTCCAAGATTCATTCATCAGATCCTGACTTGATGACACTGGGACGAACTACAAAGTATACCCATTCAAACAAAACAAGAATTTTCCAAATCGGCCTTCGAGTAATCGGGGAAAATACATGAAAAAAGATTCCGACGAACTGAGAGCCTCCTCCTTTTTTGAAGGTTTTCGGTTAAAAACGATGGTACTTGTAAAATAGTTCTAGGAGAACGGGAAGCACCCTATCAATTTTGATTCCCTTGAGAGTGTCGAAACATGTGTTTTTTGCTGCATAAACGGCCGTATCTTTCAACTTGATATCTTCACGCATTCCCGAAATAAAAGGTCTTGACAGAATGACAGACGGACAACAAAGTGATCTCTCAATGTTTCTGTTTTTTTTTTGAGGTACGGAACCCTAAAAATTTCAAAAAGTAGTTATCTACAATAGATATCCGTAACATTTGTGGGCATTCTATTTTCTCTAACAGACTTTGGTTTTCCTGAATTGTCGAGCTGGCTAATTGGCAGTATTAGGTAATTGTACTTTGTAGGTACCACATAAGTACTAATGTGGTTTTCCTGGGAATCATATATCTCATTTTGTGAACGCATGTCAAAGCGCTATCTGCGCCTTAAATAGCCTTGTCCACTGCCGCATCACCACATAGGTACCTACTGCATTTAAAATATTGTTTAAAATTGCGACAATTATGGTTACTTGCATTTAATTTGTAATTATTATTTGTGTTGATATGTGTCCTATCAGTCCTATGACGCCACTGACAATAGGTAATTGAATGTTGCAATTATCGAAATAAACTTTATATATTCCTAAGTATCCTTTATTTTGTTACAAGCTTCTAGCCGCGACTTCGTTCGCCTGGGAGGGCTTTCCCGCGTAAATTCCAGCATAAAAATTAGCCTGTGCTTCCAAGATGTCAACTATTTACTTACCAAATTTAATTCAGATCCGTTCAGTAGGGTACTAGTACCAGTAAGACTGGGTACGGTTGAAACAATTTAGCTTTTATCGTTTATAATTTTGTTGTTTATCAACAAAGTGACAATTATGATACGTGAAATTCAAATGTGAAGTTTCAGCCACGATATGGCTGTATTATTATAGTTCCCGGGTTTTTAGAAATATATGAAATTAAAAAAATAAATAATTTTGTTTCAACCGTCCTAATGCCAGGGGCGGTTGAAACAGTGATTGGAGTCAGTTGAAACACATACAAATAATACGATATATACTAATAAAAGATGTTTTATTTATGACTAGCTTTTGCCCGCGGCTTCGCCCGCGTTAATTTATACTTTGTCAATTATTCTTGTTGCCAAAAAGGTGTACCGTATCTTTTTGGTTGGTTAAAAACGCATATAATATTTAAAAGCCATCACCAGGGTCCATCCATCCCCAAAAACAGACAGACAGTATTTAAAAGTTATCTTTTTAAAACCAAAAACGTAGTTTTGTAAACTACGTTTCTGGTTTTCCCGTCCTTGGCGTGTTGATTTTGTACGCTTGATACTCGTGAGCACGCCACATACAGTTGCCCATGGGAAAAGCAGTCTTTTTCTAAATGTACACCTGCGACTTTCAGTGGCTGTCCTTGAGCTTTGTTTATGGTCATTGCGAATGCCGCTTTTAGAGGAAATTTGAGTTTTTCGAACTGAATGTGAGGAATAAATACGTTTTCACCGCTTGCTGTTCCTGTCATAATTATTGCTTGAAAACATTGCATCCAAGGTATGTAATTTGTAGTCGCATGCCATTACAGAGCCTTGGTGAGCCCTGATTACGCATCAACAGGACTGGGACACCAAGTTAAAGCCTCAAATAATGTGATGGGGTACCCTGACAATTCTAGAGAGTTGATAAACTCTACAGAGTACGACGTCACTTGCTTTGTATCCATGACAATGTCGACGGACAGATACTCAACAACATCACAATCCACATGAGACATAATCTTTTCGTTGATCTGCCCTACAATTTCGTTAGTTGGTGCCAAAATTACTCTTTCACGCAGCCATTCTTTATCCCTCATATTTGTTTTCAAATCAGAATAAACGTGGTTTATTAAATTATCTGTATCTTGGACTATGTTGACTATGTATGTTACTACAGTTTCAGCTTCAGCTTCAGTTTTGGTTTCAGCATCAGCGTCAGTTTGGTTTCAGCGTCAGTTTCAGCTACAGTTCCTGTTTCAGCTACAGTTCCAGTTTCAGCTTCAGCTTCAGTTTTGGATTCAGCATCAGTTCCAGTTTCAGCTTCAGTTTGGTTTCAGCGTCAGTTTCAGCTACAATTCCAGTTTCAGCTTCAGTTTCAGTTTCAGCTTCAGCTTCGGCTACAGTTTGGTTTCAGCGTCAGTTTCAGCTACAGTTCCAGTTTCAGCTTCAGCTTCAGTTTTGGATTCAGCATCAGTTCCAGTTTCAGCTTCAGTTTGGTTTCAGCATCAGTTTCAGCTACAGTTCCAGTTTCAGCTTCAGTTTCAGTTTCAGCTTCAGCTTCAGTTTTGGTTTCAGCATCAGTTTCAGTTTCAGCTTCAGTTTGGTTTCAGCTTCAGTTTGGTGTCAGTTTCAGCTTCAGTTTCAGTTTGGTTTCAGCGTCAGTTTTAGCTACAGTTCCAGTTTCAGCTTCAGCTTCAGTTTTGGGTTCAGCATCAGTTTCAGTTTCAGCTACAGTTTGGTTTCAGCTTCAGTTTGGTGTCAGCATCAGTTTCAGCTACAGTTCCAGTTTCAGCTTCAGCTTCAGATTTGGTTTCAGATTCAGTTTCAGATTCAGTTTCAGCTTCAGCTTCAGTTTTGGTTTCAGTTTCAGATTCATCTACAGTTTCAGCTTAATTTTCAGCTTCAGTTTCAGTTTCAGCTTCAGCTTCAATTTTGGTTTCAGCATCAGTTTCAGCTTCAGCTTTAGTTTCAGTTTCAGCTTCAGTTTGGTTTCAGCGTCAGTTTCAGCTACAGTTCCAGTTTCAGCTTCAGCTTCAGTTTTGGTTTCAGTTTCAGATTCCGGTTCTGCTTCAGCTTCAGTTTTGGTTTCAGTTTCAGAATCAGCTACAGTTTCAGCTTCAGTTTCAGCTTCAGTTTCAGTTACAGATTCAGTTCAGCTCAAATAAATCATCCCGTTGATATCTGTTGCCACACGATCTTCTCCTATTTTCAAAAGGGCAAACGCATATTGCCTTGATTTTGAAATAGAAATGATTCGTATATTAACTTGATTGGTTAAAATTTAAGCGACACGATTGGCGTAACTGTTAACTGACCGCATGACGTGGGTTCGACCCCAGCCCTAAACAAAGATTTGTATAGCCTACATGCAGTTGTGTAGTTAAAAAAAAATCGGTTGTCTGTAAAGTCGCTTTACTGACGATAGTTGAACGTGACAACGTCATAAGAAAATACTGATGGAATGATTGCATTTTTCAAAAGAAAATTTTAATTTTACATCACTATTACTGCACTTCTCATGACAATGGAAAAATCCCTACACAGTGACGTCATCTCTTAGCGTTTTATGATAGCCTAGTACTTGACTCGTTGAGTCATACATAAATGTCGAAGAATCCCTACACAGTGACGTCATCTCTTACCGTTTTATGATAGCCTAGTACTTGACTCATTGAGTACATAAATGTCAACTTGTAGATCCAGTTTGATTTGCTTGGAACGCCTCATAGCGATGGAACGCCTCAGAGTGAGGTAACGCCGCATGATTCATGTATTTTCGTGCGTGCAGCCAGCTTCATCGAATTATAAGACGTTGTCACGTCAAAAAAAATGTTATGGTGGTTCTTGAATACGCGATTTGAATGAATTGAGAGGGGGAATACAAAGTCCCAACACCCCTTTACATCCTTAAGGGATGATTTGCAGGTTAAAAACTATCCTATGTCTTTTCCAGGGTCTAAAACTATCTCCATAGAAAATTTCATCCGAATCGGTTTAGCGGTCACGTGTATTATGTGGGTGGGGAGGGCGTGGACATCATTGATTCCCTATACAAAATTCCAACACCATTTTTACATCTTTTAGGAATGATTTCCGGGAATAAAATTATACTATGTCTTTTCCAGGGTCTAAAACTATCTCCACACCAAATTTCATCCAAATCGATTTAGCGGTCTAAGTGTATTATGTGTGTGGGTAGGGTGGGGACATTATTTATTCCCTATACGAAATTCTAACACCCCTTTTACATCCTTCAGGAATGATTTCCGGGACGAAACCTATGCTGTCTTTCCCAGGGTCCTAAACTATTCCCATGCCAAATTTCATCTAAATCGGTTCAGCGGTTAAGGCGTGAAAAGGTAACAGACAGAGAGTCAGACAGACAGACAGAGTTACTTTCGCATTTATAATATTAGTATGGATAGTGGATATGGATACGGAAGTATGGAGTTATTAGTATTAAAGTATGGATAGCTTTTGTCCGCGACTTCGTTCGAGTGGGAGGTTTTCCCCGCGTAAATCCCAAACCCGTGGGAATTCCGGGATAAAAAGTAGCTTATGTGTTTTTACGGGATGTCAACTGTCTCCTTACCAAATTTCATTGGGATCCGTTCAGTAGTTTTTGCGTGAAAGAGCAACAAATATACAATTCGAAAACTATCCTGCGGGAACATTACATCGGGATAAAAACTATCCTATGTCCTTCCCAGGGTCCTCAACTATTCTCATGCCAAATTTCATGTAAATCGGTTCAGCGGTTAAGGCGTGAAAAGGTAACAGACAGACAGACAGACAGACAGACAGACAGAGTTACTTTCGCATTTATAATATTAGTATAGTAAGTATAGTATGGATATGGATATGGATAGTATGGATGGATAGTATGGATATAGTGTATAGTGTATGTATTAAAGTATGGATAGCTTTTGCCCGCGACTTCGTCCGCATGGGAGGTTTTTCCCGCGTAAATCCTGATTCCGTGGGAATTCCGGGATAAAATGTAGCTTATGTGTTTTTTCAGGATGTCAACTGTCTTTTAACTCAATTTCATTGAGATCCATTCAGTAGTTTTTGCGTGAAAGAGCAACAAAGATACAATTCGAAAACTATCCCACGGGAACCTTATATCGGGATAAAAACTATCCTATGTCCTTCCCAGAATCCTAAACTATTCCCATGCTAAATTTCATGTAAATCGGTTCAGCGGTTTTGGCGTGAAAAGGTAACAGACAGACAGACAGAGTTACTTTCGCATTAATAATATTAGTATGAATTTATACTAATTATACGAATAAGTATGGCACCGCATGACAACATTAATCAGTAAAATCAAAATTATCTTTTTCTTAGAGGTTACTGAACTAACTTGACGAGTACCACATCTAGCTATAACTCTGTCAGGCTTTTGTACGGTGTTTATGCCGGTTTTATCAGTGATATCTTAGAGCTCAAAGTTATAACCGTCCATGACAATGGACAAATTACGTTAGTTTTATTAAAGCTCGTCACCCTTGACAAGCTTGTAGCTTGTGCGGTGCGTAAAGACAGTTCAGGGTTTCTTCTCATAAACATCTGAAACCATTCAATATTATGATAATCCTCGCTCCTGATCTTCATTAAAAACACGATTGTGTGCTTTATACTACGGGGTATCCTCCTTTATCTTCTTTGCTAGACGCATTTCGCTTTCGAATGTATCTTTACAGAGAACAGTGGCTTATATCAAGTTTGTCCACTGCTTTCCGCAGTGAAGCTCCAGCTTTTACCTCCTCATATGCATTACTATAGCTCCACAAGTCAATTTTCTCTCTGAGAGACTTCCTTACCCGGATTCTGGGCATCTACAAAAAATAAACATTAATATATTTTCTGTTTGAAGCGTACCCTCAAAAAATGTTTCAACCGTCCCCAACCACACTTTTAGTAAGATATACATTTTAATTACGACAGTAATAATAACACATTGAAAATAGTTGCTATCCCTTATTCTACAAGCTTCATAATAATCAGAAATTACACACTCAATACATTCACTTTAAAAGAATAGATAATATAAGCGTTAATGTCAGAAGAAAAATACTTACTTTTGGGTGCTAAAATACAATATGGCGTCCTGCACTCAACGACAACGCGCGGGAAGCGGCGCAACACTGAATTCGCGTTCGGACCTGTCGTCCGCTTCGTTTTCCTCTTGCACCTCTCACTCCACACGTAACCGTTTACGAGATATTAGCTCTGTTTCAACCGTCCTTTGTTTCAATCGTACCCAGAGTACCCTAGTTTTGGCGTGAGTAACAAACATCCATAATGTGTACATTCAAACTTTCGCATTTATAATATTAGTATAGATTTGTTTTTTACAGTTTAGTTACATTTTATCCTTGACTTAGTATTTGACTTATGTTCGTACAACCGGGGCAGAGGGCTTCCACAGTAGTCCTCCATCGCGAACGATCTTGAACTTCTCGATTCATTTCACAAGCACATGTATGGGTATTATCCACTTCTATATTCCACTAAATTCCTGTTGGGTTGCTTGTCCTTCAATTCCTTAGAAGTAGACGTTCGCGTGATCAGATGACTGTGGTATTTAAGATTCTCAGGGGGATTATTGATGCACCTGATCTGCATAATGAGGTATGCAATCTGTTTGTCCCAGACAATTACTGTGCTCATAGGAAGCACCGCCTATTAGCTGTACTCGCCGTACAGTTGCTCACTCCAAGTCGCCTATTCCTCGGACATTAGCGGCTATTAACACTCTCCTGGACTCAAACTCGGATCTGCATTTGTTTGCGGATGAATGGAAGATAATATTGTCGGAATGTTCGTAATTTTGTGAGAAGAATGTGTGAATGTGTTAAATTATATTAAATAGTGTAATTACCAACCAACCACTTCCAACCAATTGGTTTCGGCCGTTCTATTTAATAAATTATAGTTCTGCAACAAAAAACATTATTAGCGACAGCCTGAAACACAGGTTCAACCTAGCTCAGGCAAGCCGTCAAGAGGTATTTTAAGTACAGGTGATTTAATCTAAAAGTAAATAAATAATAGTTGTAAATCAATTATATATACCTAAGCATTAGTTTTAAGATTTATGTAATCTTTTGATTTATTAACCATTGTATATTAATTGTAAATTTGGATGAAAGTAAATAAAAATATTATTATTTAAATCCTATCCTATCCTACTATCCTACTCCTACTAATATTATAAATGCCAAAGTTTGTGAGGATGGATGGATGTTTGTTACTCTTTCACGCAAAAACTACCGAACGGATCTGAATGAAATTTGGTGAGTAGGTAGTTGACATTCTGGAATAACATATAGGCTACTCTTTATCCCGAATTTCTCATGGGATCGGGATTTGCGCGGGAAAACCTTCCCACGCGTACGAAGTCGCGGGCAGGAGCTAGTAAATCAATAAAAATAAAATTTCACTCCACGTCTCCACGCTATCTCGATCATCGTAGCGTCTGATACTACGGTGCGACCCCTACTACCTCAAATGGCTTAGCATGATCCTCCGTTATGTCGAAAATACTGCAGCATGATTTTGAAATAAATATATGGTAAAGTTGAGGATTAATGTTAGGTACTATGTTTGACGAAAACACGATACCATAAAATTTTCTTGATAGAAAAAAAATCCAAAGTTACCTCCAAACCGAAGAATGAACCGCTGGTATTCAAAAATAACTTCGAATTAGATAATGAAACTTTGTATATTAATTGAACTAACTATAAAGCAGGTCTTATGTTATTTACTTTTTTTTAAATTACTATTATTTTCACCGTAAAAAAAAAAAACTAAATGATCGGTGTGTTGGAGTCTTTTCCCTGGCACCCTGTCTCGCTTGCTCGCGTGACCACGGCCAGTAGTGTGCGAGCGAGATAAAGAGTGAGAAACGCTGAGGTAGTATAGGCCCTTAAAGCTTAGAGCCAAATGTATGTTAAGAATGTCGTACATCACATCTGCTTAGCCTTTTCCCGGGAGTCGACTTCCAGTCTACCCGGATACAGCTGAGTATTAGTGTTGTACATGGAACGACTGCCTCTCTGACCTCCACAACCCAGTAACTGGGTAACACGATACCTACTTGGCTAGACTAGTGTCAGATTTTCTGACCTGCAACGGCTATCAAAGATGAAATATCGATGTTTATTTTGCAAATAGGTTATAAATAACATCCGTGATGTGTGACTAAATGATAACCAGGACCAACGGCTTGCCGTGCTTTCCAAGGCACGGGGATATCACACCCCACTTCCTGAGAAATTTCTTATAGAAGAATCCAATAGCACTTTTGCCCAATCCAGGAATCGAAGGCTCTTATATATCTTATAAAAAAAATAACGGTTTTAATTTTTTTATTGATAATAGGTTCGCGTTTGACCACCATCTCACCTGATGGTAAGTGATGATGTGGTCGAAGGTGGAGCACGCTTACCTAGAAGTAACCTATTCACTCTTGACTTAAAGACCCCCAGGCTGTAGCTATCGGAAAACACGGTTGATGTAATATACAAGTATTATCATGGGACAAGCCAAGTGTAAGCCCAAGCAATAGGTATAAATATTTAGTTACGCGCGGACTTCGAGTCGTTTCTGGTCTATAAATTAAGTTTTCATCCCCCCATCTCGGAAAGAGTATTTTTGCTCTTTGATATCTGAGTGCAAAAGCCGTTTTTATCCGCTAGAGGATAAAGTAAATTGAATTTAGAACATCGTGTGTACTAAGTTTGTGAATTCAAAACATCATTAAACCTATTTGCTTCTACCTCCATGGGGCCGAATTTATCATACAACTTTTTTTAATTTGTTAAAAACTCAGACTCTGGAACCTTCTTGGTGTACTTACTTTTTTTTATTTGCTTTGCGCGCCATTTTTTTGCATTTAGTCATTTCCTCGCTGAGGTGGGATGAAAAGTTACGTGTTGCACTCGAGTGCAAAGATTTTGCACCTCGTGCTCTTTTGATTCCCTCGCTAACGCTCAGGATTCTAATGATTGAATCACTCGCTGCACTCGTGATTCAATTTTAGAATCCTTCGCTTGCTCGGTCATCAAAATTGAGCACGCGTTTAAAAAGCAACTTTGCACTCTTGTATAACAAATAACTATTGTACGGATTTTACTTGGCGCCATCTTTCTGCTGTATACGTAATGTAATGTAACTTACAAATCACTCGCTCCCAAAATACAAGCTTGACTTAGTTTGGGAGTTAGTAGATCACATATATCTTGTGTTGATGTACAACCATAAATTAATGTACCGTAATCATTGATATACAAAAAACCCAAGATGCACACTCACGTCTCAAAACCGTCCGCATAAAATGAGTGCTTAATTCAAAATGATGCGCTCATTTCAAATAGTAACGGCAAATTTCAATGGCCGCGTTTTCAGTGTCAAAACAATGTATTATGGCATCATTTTTATTTTAGTCACATAATAAAAATTACCCTATTGAACAAATAATGGAGTCGATTATTTTTCTTGTATTTATTTATTTTTTATTAATAAGTTTGTGCTTTATTGTCCATACTAATATTATAAATGCGAATGTAACTCTGTCTGTCTCTGTGTTAAATAAGCCGCTGAACCGATTTAGATGAAATTTGGCATGGGAATAGTTTAAGACCGTGGGAAGAACATCGAGTGGGAATTTGGAGATAAAAACTATCCCAATAATTTTTATCTCCAAATTCCCACGCGATCAGGATTTACGCGGGAAAAACCTCTACGCGAACGAAGACGCGGGCAAAAGCTAGTATTTAGAATAGATTAAAATAAACTTAATTGTACACCAAAAGTTAAACACATCTATTTTACAATAATGAATACTAATTTAGTTTTTGGCAAATATGTATACGTTATATAATATACTGAAGGAAAAGAGGTCGTCAATTTTACGGTTTTTTGAATGTTCATAAATAAAATAAATAAATAATTTATTGAACATAAAAATATTACATCTTTCAAGTGAAGCCCCTGACTCCTATGCTAAGCGAGCCTGTGTTACAGGAATCAGTGTCCTACGCTATACATTAAAACACTGTTCAATTTTTATGTAATAAATTACAAACAAAAAGTAACATTAGAAGGTATTGAGAACAAAAGAAATAGAAGCGAAACGTGTATGTGTGTGTAAGTTTGAGTGTATGTGCGTAATTGCGTGTGTGTGTGTGTGGGTGTGTGTGTGTCTGGCTGGGCGCGTAAGCGTTAACATGAGTGTGTGTTTTGAATAGCTAATTTACTGTACCGATGAAATGATTTTTTTAATATCGTCATAGCTCAAAGACTGAAGCCATGGTTTTAAAATATGTTTGACCTTATGTCACATAAGCTTCTAAATTGGGATAGTTTTATTTGCTCTAATGTAGATCCTAGAACTTAATGCCTAAAAGTATCTAGACGTAAGTTTAGTGTGACATTTGGGAACTTTACAAATGGGAAACCCAGTGCGTTTGCTTATTAAATCTGGGCTTACTGGTAACAATCTGTGTCTACGTAGTATGGTACGGAGGATATATATTGGGAACTGTAGGTACTTGAGCTTCCGAATATAGCAGTCCAGTGGGATTAATTTTCTATTTTTGAACGACATCACTTTAAGTATTGTCCATTGTGCGCGTTCCGCTATTAGTATTTGTAATGATATATATTAACTCCTTGGTTAATATTGAACGCCATTATTTAAAGAAGAAACTGAGTTGTCAGCATTGATTGTGTCATTGTATAAATTATGTTGAATTTTGTTAAATATAACCTATATTACGGGTATATTCTTTACTACAATTTATTTAACAAAATGGAAAAATATCTACGACCGGAACGTTTCGACGGAGACCCGTCCTCAAGCCAAGATCTGTCCCCTCAGTGGACACATTGGAAAAACACATTCGAAAATTTTCTGACAGCTATAACTACTAACGAGAAAACTATTGCAAAAGAGACTAAATACCGATTACTAACTAATCATCTGTCCTCTACAACTTTTATGCACATACAGGATTGCACTGATTACGATACTGCTATAATGAGACTGGATGCACTATTTTTGAAACCACCTAACGAAATATATTCCAGGCACAAATTAGCAAAACGAGCACAACAGCCAGGTGAGTCCATCGACCAATATCTACAAGCCTTGAAACTGCTCTCAAAAGAATGCAATTTTAAACAAGTAACAGCTGAACAAAACGAAAGTGATTTTATTAGAGACGCTTTCATATCCGGACTTTCGTCGTCCTTAGTACGTCAAAGACTGTTGGAAAATAGCACACTCACTTTAGACGACGCATTCAAGCAGGCCCGCACTCTAGAGATGGCGCAAATACACAGTGATGATTACCAGAAACATAATATTAGTACCTTTGCCAATGCGGTCCGTAATAACAATCAGAGAACTCACATCCAAGAACTATGCTATTTCTGTGGAAACAAGAGACATGCACGGCAAAATTGTCCGGCTGCTGGTACAACCTGCCTCAAATGTGGAAAAAGAGGGCATTTTGCAAAAGTGTGCAAAAATGCATTAACTGCGCCGCCACAACGGAGTGCTTTTACTAGTGCTATAGATGAACCACCGAACAAACACATGGGAAATGGAGAGTCGCAGAAATTGTTATCATGTATCGTGGCTGCTACAACTGATCTCGATAAAGCTATGATACCGATTAAAATAAACGGATTATTTGTAGCCAGAGCATTGATTGATACAGGGAGTACTGCTAGTTTTATAGACAGCCGACTAGTTTGTCAATACAATATACAAAAGAGCTCATGCTACCAACATGTCAGCATGGCAGCCTCAAATCTAAAAACAAAGGTAGATGCACTGTGTTCCGTCAATATCGATCTGCAAGGTCATAGTTTTCAAGTTAACTTATTAATAATGGAAAACTTATGTACGGATGTCATAATCGGCCATGATATTCTTAAGAAACATAATACATTAGAAATGCATTTCGGCGGATCTGGAGCTCCACTGATATTATGTGCACTATCTCAAGCTAACGTCGATCCAATCAGTCTATTCCCGAATCTCTTACCAGACTGCAAGCCAATAGCTGTTAAATCACGAAGATACTCAGATAGTGATATGCAGTTTATTCGTACTGAAATAAAGAAATTACTAGCTGAAGGTATTATAGAACCTAGCTCGTCACCATGGAGAGCACAAGTGCTTGTAACTGCAAATGAAAATCATAAAAAAAGGATGTGTATAGACTACTCTCAGACAGTAAATAGATACACGCAACTAGACGCTTACCCTTTACCAAGTATTGAACAGATAGTCTCTAAAGTAGCTAAACATAGTGTCTACAGCAAAATTGACTTAAAAAGTGCGTACCATCAGATTCCGATTCTTGAAACAGAAAAACCTTATACAGCATTTGAAGCAGAAGGTAATTTATACCAATTCCGAAGAATTCCTTTCGGGGTAACCAATGGAGTAGCGGTTTTTCAAAGAACTGTCAATAATATAATCGCAAAAGAGCAACTTAAAGGAGTATACGCGTATTTGGATGACATCACAGTCTGTGGAACTACCCAAGCTGACCACGATCAAAAACTGCAGCGTTTTCTTGATATAGCCAAACGGTATAACCTTACACTGAATCTTGAAAAGAGTGAATTTTCATTGAAAGAGATAAGTATTCTAGGATATACTATAAACAATGGAGTAATTAAACCCGACCCGGATCGTCTACGTCCACTATTAGAGCTGCCTCTGCCTTCAGACTCGGCATCGCTCCGACGAGCATTGGGATTATTTGCTCACTATTCTAAATATGTGCCAAGATTCTCTCATAAAATTCAGTCCCTCGTTTCACAAGGCACATTCCCTCTCGATTCTGAGGCAGTAAACGCTTTTAACTCTCTAAAGCAAGAGATAGCCAGATCAGCAGTAAACGCGATTGACGACAACATACAATTTGTTGTTGAAACAGACGCTTCAGACTACGCTATCGCGGGAACTCTGTCACAAGAAGGCAGACCAGTTGCATTTTTCTCGAGAAGCCTTCACGGTAGTGAACGGAATCACCCAGCCATAGAGAAGGAGGCCGCGGCTATAGTCGAATGTCTTCGAAAATGGAGACAATTCCTCATCGGACGAGAATTCAAACTGATAACTGACCAAAAATCTGTCGCATTCATGTTCAATCAGCAGCATGCGTCAAGAATTAAAAATGACAAAATACAACGTTGGCGATTAGAACTTTCTGAATACAATTTTGATATAGTTTATCGCCCTGGAAAGGAAAATATAGCAGCTGATGCTTTATCAAGAGCCAATGCACCATTAGTAGCCTCTTTACGTAGTTCAGAAAATGCACTCAAAGAACTGCATAAAACCTTGTGTCATCCTGGAGTAACAAGAATGCTCCATTGGGTTCGAAGCAAAAATTTACCTTACTCCACCGAAGAGATAAGACGTATTACTGCGAACTGTTCCATATGTGCAGAAGTAAAGCCTCGTTTTCAACAAAACATGGGAAAACTAATAAAAGCGTTGGCCCCATTTGAAAGAATATCAATAGATTTTAAAGGTCCACTTCCCTCAGATGGAACTGGGAACAATCGATATATCCTTACGATTGTGGATGAATATTCCCGATTCCCATTTGCGTATCCCTGCCCAGACTTGAGTACAAACACGGTAATTAATAAACTGACTGATTTATTTTCTATTTTTGGAATGCCAACTTACGTACACTCAGATCGTGGCACTTCTTTTCTTTCAAAAGAGATCAAAGATTTTTTTCACCAGAAGGGCATTGCTACGAGCTACACTACACCGTACAACCCTCAGGGTAATGGACAAACGGAGAGATACAACGGAATTATTTGGCGAACAGTACAATTGGCTCTGAAAAGCCATGAACTACCTATAACTAAATGGGAGTCAGTTTTAACTCAGGCTCTGCATTCTGTAAGATCGCTTCTTTGCACGGCTACAAACTGTACTCCTCATGAGCGGATGTTTTCTCACGCCAGGAGATCCTCAACGGGTCAGTCGATGCCTACATGGCTAAACATTCCAGGAAAAGTAGTAATGCGAAACCATAATCGAACTAGTAAATGTGATCCATTGGTTGAAGAAGTAGAGACTCTGGAAAGTAATCCTCAACATTCTCGTGTGCGTTTGAGCAGTGGTAGAGAAGTTGTCGTATCTAATCGACACCTAGCTCCTGCTGGGGAATGTTCTTTAGAACTGGATGAAGCGGATTCCAATGATGACGACGAGTTCATCGATGCAGTCGCTGGCGATGAGCGTGACACAGAAGGCCAGCGAGATTCTCAGAATGAGATGGTCCTGCGTCGTTCTGAAAGAGAACGACGTCCGCCTGCTCATCTAGCGGACTACGTACAATAATAATAAGCCCAGGAGAATGTAATGATATATATTAACTCCTTGGTTAATATTGAACGCCATTATTTAAAGAAGAAACTGAGTTGTCAGCATTGATTGTGTCATTGTATAAATTATGTTGAATTTTGTTAAATAAAACCTATATTACGGGTATATTCTTTACTACAGTATTACAATTTTTAACGTCCCTCCCCATACTGGAATAATTTAAATGATTTAATAATAGAATAAAATATATTTTAAGTATATCGATTCATTATGGGATAACTTATGGGATCACGACATGCGGTATGCTAATGACAATGATATTTTATAGTACAGATATGTTATAGGCGCGCGCGTCGTGAAGACTCGAACACGAGCTAATTGGAACGTCTTGCAACTAGTCTGCATCGAACGCAACCACAAGCGTGCCGCACCGTAATACCCCTGTCCTTAGATTTTATTTATCAAAATTGCCATCGTGTGAGTTTCGGAAGTGTACGAATTATACTTCCAAAGTAAACAAAATACAAAGGATCTCATATCACATGTGATAATGCAAATATATTAAGATTATATTTTATATTTCACTTATTTTCCAAACTTGCCAATAAATTATGCTTAGGAGCCATATGTAGGTGAAGACAGAGAGAGCAAACTTGTTTTGTCGCGAGAGCGATAAGGATGCGTGCGTGCGGACATAGATTAGTTAAAAGTTTACAAGTGTAGAAGCGATATTGATTGACTTGTTTTAATTTGTTTTGTGTTACAATTTTTTGACTAAAGTTCATTTGACTGATTATTGAGGATTATAACTGTTTTTTTATTGAATTAGGTTTCCGAGGGATCAGTTTCGACTTCAAGATTGGATCGTAATTGTTCGTGAACAAAAAAGCGAATCAGACTGGATAATATCAAAAAACAGCAGGACAATGTAGCAATCACTTCCAAAGTACTAACAAATATGTTACGAAATGTGGTCGAACAATGCTTAAAAAAATGCAGTTCCAATTATAGAGGTAGGTATCTAAAACATTGTATAAAACAATGCTGCCTGCATAATGTTTTATAAAATGTCAGCTACCTGTTGCTTGCATTTTCGCCAAAGTTGAATTTGTTTGGTCTGTATAGGTACCTACAAAGAAACCGCTACATGACATTTCATTATGAAACCTATATTTGTGTCATGAAATTGATTATTTATTGATTACTAGCTTTCCACCTGCTTCATCCAAGATGAAGTTCCGATTTGACGAAGTTTTCGAAACATGCAATTATTGTTATGACTGATCATAAATTATTTCATTAACATAATGACTATTAATTTCTATTTTAGTTTTGAATATAATGGGCTAAGCTGAATACAAACATTAGTGGTAATACTTGATCCGTGATTAACCAAGTTAGATGTTTAATTTCTTACCTACGTACTTACTCTTCAATCGAGTGTCCACTCTGCGGCTATAAAAATGTTATCCTATGGCACAAGGACTCATTTGAAGCGCAATTGTTAGAATTATAGCCATCTCTTTCACTTGCGTGTTGTTTAGTATCTTTCATTCTACTTATAAGTAAAACTTGTCAATGTGTGCCATAGATATCCGTGATGTGTGCAGTTTTTACTACGCGGAACAAATTTCAACGCAAATTACTATGAACGTAACATATCTGTACTTTATAATATCATTGGCTAATGATAAAAGTGTGTGTGAGTGTTGCTTTGGCGCAACACCAATCTCATTAAAAACTTCTTATTTTTATACTTTAGTTTTTCTCGTGACCAAATACGATTTTTTATGGCGAATTTTTTTGACGAAGATATGTATATGACGGCAAAAGGTATAAGTTTTTGAATTTAAAAAAATAATAAACGATTTTAACAGTTAATATTTGTTTCATTGATATACACATGTTCTACCAAAAAAACATTTACGCTATAATTACGTCTTTAGAACACAATTTTATAAACTTATAATACTAACAAAAATGTCTTATAAGAAAATTTAGTATAAGGTGTAAGTGTCTCCACTCAAGGCCTTGTCCTATCGAGCAACGTCAGTCGTAAAATTTGATTGTCTTTCGTACACTGCTTTGTAAAAACAACTTTAAATAATTGTCATAAGATGGAATTTGCAAAAACATATTTTATACTTATAGCATTACTATTACTACGTAGGTGGTGAGTGTTTGGCAAGGTGTTTGGCGACTGTTTCGAACGTCACTTTTCTTCGAGACTGTGCATCTTGGGTTTTTAGTATATCAATGATCGTAATGTTCATAGTTTTAGCCAATTGTCTTTGCTGTACTTTAAGAGCAAATAAATTATTAATACTCCTTTAAAAAAAATTCGCTGCGTGTAAAGCTCTAATACTGACTAAAAACCCACTCTGTTTCTTTAGATGCTCTAGCGTATCGGGGCCGCAGTATCTCGTTAGAACATAACCGCAACCCCGGAAGGCAATAGCCCCGTCATTGCTACTGACTGCTCTATGAGCCGCGCGTGAAAAATGTGGTTCCAAAATAACTGCATGTTTTTCATGTCCACATTAGATAGCTATACACACCTACATATCATAGTAGATGGCTATCTTTATGATATCTTTAGCGCACACAATTGGATTGGGTGTTACTGCGAATAACCTGTCGTACAATTATGGAAATGGTCAGTAAATGCGAATATCAGTCAGCAGAGGTCAACGCCCAGAAGACACGAGCTTCAACAAACTTGGCATCATTTACTCGAGGTCGTTGTTACCTCGCCATGGGAAAGATGCCTATTACGCATACATTTTCTAGGTCTGCGCTCTTCCATGAATCTTCTCTTACCTCTCTCTCCTTCTCATACTTCTGATTTTATTCATTCTTCCTTTTATATGCAGACTATTCTTCTGTGGAATGCACTACCTACCTACTTCTTGTTATCAGGACGGCCACCCAGTCAATATACGTTTAACAGAAAATTGCGGAAATATTTTCTAAACATACAATGAAAGCAGAGTTTTCATAACCCACTTTCTATAACTTTTTATTAATATAATATATTAGTATGTATTATGGTAAATATATATATATTAGTTATATACATATACCTACTTGTAATAAAACTTTGAATATAATATTATCTACTTAATTAGTTTATTATACTATATACTACTTATATTTTATGCACCACCCATGGTTGACTGGTAGAGATTGCCTAGGGCATTAAGTCCGCCTTTGTACATTTTGTGTTGCATAAAGTTTTAATAAATAAATATTAACCTTGGTTGATCTGTTGCTTACATAGAGTCGTTAGCTTTCGTATAGAAGACGAGTCCATATCTCATGAGGATGCTCCACGGAGGGGTGTAAGATGCGTCGAGTGTGATTTGCTTGCATGAAGTATTTTTACTTCATCACTACTTACTGCAAGTGCATATACAGGGTTACTTGTAAAACACTAAACCTCTCAGGACTATTAGTAACATCATAAACAAATTTTGTTCAACGACTTTTAATAGTCAGGATTTGACGATGGAATCCTGGAGAAATCGAGGGAACTCTTCGAATATTATAGGCACACCTATAGCGATTTGGGTATTTTTTATAGTAACTTGCAGTTGCTCTTGAAAAGCACTACTATTTGCTGAATGAAGAAGACCGCAAATGGCCACCGGAACTACTTAATACTAAGTTTTTCGTGGGTTGCGATTCGATTAATTGAATATGGTTGTTGCACTTTGTGCTCGTCACTTATTTACATATGGTGATGTGGAGCTGATGGTGGAGTACCAGGGGAACTCCTCAAAAATTAACGGCTCTGTATAGGGAAAAGCAATATTTTGTAAAAGGTGATAAGTAGTTGACATTTATGCTTTAAATTACAAGCTGAACCACTAAAAAGCTTGAAAGCGTCGATTACTTGAGTAATCGAATCGCAATCCACGAAATACTTATTATTAAGTAGTTTCAGTGGCTATCTGTGGTCTTCATCATCAGTTCAACTTCCCCAAATGGTGCATTTCGAAAGCAACTGCTCAAGATACCATAAGAAATACCCAAAACGCTATAGGTGTACCTATAATATGTGAAGCGTTCCCTCGATTTCTCCAGGATCCCATCATCAGATCCTAATTTCATAACAATGGAACCAACTAGAAAGTAAACCCTTTCAAACGAAAACAGAACTTTTCAAATCGGTTCAGCCGTCTCCGAGTTATGAGGTAACACACATAAAAAAAATTTCAAGATGAAATGAGAACCTCCACCTTTTTTGGAAGTCGGTTAAAAAACGAAAATAAAAAACCGAAAACACCGACTACCGAAATAAAGTTATTTTTGGCTTTGCAGTGTTTTGAGATGGAAGTCGGTTTTATTTTTTGTTAAAAAGTTTTTTTTTTAATTCATCAGATAGTTACGCAGTCTGTGAAGCATAAGAAAAGGTTAGTAATGTAGGTAAACTGATAGTACAAAAGGCAGTGGAGGAGATCTTGAAGGTTTGTTTTTGGTAAATGTATTGTTTTCTAAAAAATCATAGAACAAAAGTTGTTGTTTATATCATTATAAACAGCAACTTTTGCTGTATGATTTTTATCTATCATTATGACTGTCATTAGTAATACAGTCCTGCGAGGTTGTTAGTGTTATATATATCAATAACCCTGTATTTGCGGGCGGTGCTGCATATTGTATGCAATAATGATCATCTGATTTTTTGCGGAATTAACACTAGATATTTTTCTGAAGTATTTGTTTCGTTGTTCCAATTAAATACCTAAGTTTTGACGGTGCTAAACACAATTAAATTTGGTTTGTTTTGACCAAGTTTTGACTGTACGGCGATTGTGCAATTGTAAGTCACGTATTTATTATTTACTAGTTGCTGCCTGCCACTTCGTTCGCGTGGGAGGATGTCCCGCTTAGACCCCGATCCCGTGGGAATTCCGGGATAAAAAGTAGCCTATGTGTTTATCCAAGCGTCAATAGCCTAATGGATAAGGTGTCGGACATGAGATCGAGAGGTCCCGAGTTTGAATCCCACCCATTACACTATTGCTGTGAACTCACTCCAGACACAAGCATATTTAGCTTAGTTGGAGGGGTTAACAAGATCTTTAAAAAAATATATTTAAAAAAGACCAGGATGTCAACTATCTACTTCTTCTTCTTCAGAGTGGTCGTGGTCATTATTTCTGTTGAATGACCCGCCTCACAATGCGCCACTCGTCGCTTGCAGCAGCCTTCCTGGTACATTTGTGCACTGGGTCACCGAGAGCAGCCCTTAGCTGATCTGTCCATCTCATCGGTGACCTTCCGCGCGAGCTCGTGCCCTCCACTCGACCCTGTACGAAAAGGCGCTCGATCGAGTTGTGGTTCCTTCTCGTTATGTGCCCAAAGAAAGTGAGGATGCGAGCCTGGACTACAGAAGAGAGGCGGTCCTTGATGCCGAGTTCTTGGAGTATATCAGCATTTGTACGGAATTCCCTCCAGGATACATCGAGTATTCTTCTCAAGCACCACATTTTCAAAGCCTACTATCCTCTGCTTCTCACTGTCCCGCAGAGTCCACGTCTCCGCAACATACAAAAATATGGGGAATATAAGTGCGCGTACGAGCCGGACATTTGTGGATATAGTTTTTTTTTAATTTAGTTGTTTAATTTATATACAGAGGTATCACTTTGATGGCGAGAGGCGCTCTTTGTACATTAACATTAATGAACTATTCTAATTACTTCTACACAATATGTTGCAATATAATACTATATCTATAATCTCACAGTAACGTAACAGAAATGTTGCGGTTTCTTCATACTTTTTCAGCTTGTCCATTGCAGACATCGCAATCGCCATCCGCCTCTTTGTTTCATCAATGCATCCGCCATTATTTGAAATCAATGCCCCAGGTAGAGTAGCCTATGTGTTATTCCGGTAGGTCCGGAGAGTAATATGTACAAACAGATAAACTTTTTTTTTTGCCGTGTTACTATTTCTTAGCTTTATATAGTATAATAATAATTGAGGTGGGCTCAATTATTTTATCTATACTTATAATAAATCTGTAGAGAGGTCAATTCTGTACATGAAATATATTTCCAAAATAACTATCAGGGGGTGACTAAGGATCGATACTCATGCCAAAAATGCAATCAGTTAAATTTTTGTCTGTCTGTCTGTCTGTCTGTCTGTATAACCGTTATAGAAACAAAAACTACTCGACGGATTTTAACGAAACTTGGTACAATTATTTTTCATACTCCTGAGCGGGTTATAGTATACTTTTCATCACGCTACAATCAATAGGAGCAGAGCAGTGAAGGGAAATGTTGGGAAAACGGGAGAAGTTACTCCTTTTTTTAAGCTTCCGTCGCGTGTGCAACCTTAATGGTTAAAGCTACACAAATCATTTCATGACGGAAATGTTCTCCTTAAAATTATATAAAAAATATTCCACGACAGCATATGTCTAACTTTTATGGTTGACTCACAATAACACGTGTAACTCCCGATAGCTTAGCAGTTCGAAGCTTTCTGATTATAATATTTGTCTACTCTTACGTTTATAACACTCTCAGTCACCCCTAATTGAAAAAGTTAACATTATTAACTATTCCATAAAAAAATTGGCCAAGTGCGAGTCAGACTCGCCCATGAAGGGTTCCGTAATAACTATAATATAATATGCAAATTTATTTGACGAAAAAAAAACCTTACAAATTTCTTAAAAATATCTTATTTACATTTTTTACAACTGCGCCAAATAAATTTGTTTTGAAAAAAAAACCTTACAAATTTCTTAAAACTGGCTTTTTTACATTTTTTACAACTGCGCCGAATAAATATTTTTTCATAGTGTTTGTATGAATTACAAAGTTATATTTGCGGTTTTAGAAAATATGCTGTATCTCAAAAACTGCTGAACTGATTTCGTTCAAACTAATTTTGGTTGAAAGTTTATATACATATATTTTTTTTAGATTTTTCACTCCATTATTATAGAAGTTAGAGGTTGTGTCCGCCACACACACATTTTACCACTTTGGATGCTTATATCTTTTAAACGATTGACTTTATGGAAAAGTGGTTTTAGAAACCCCGATGTCGTTTTTAAAGAACTGTCTATAGATACCACACATGCATCGATTTCATGAAAAAAATTATTTTCAGGTTTAGTTCCATGTATGGGGAGCCCCCCTTTATTTTAAATATCTTTTAATTTTTTTCTCAAAATCGGAAAGCGGTTCACAGAATACATCTACCTATCAAGTTTCACATGTATAGTCCTAATAGTTTCTGAATAAAATTGCTGTGACAGACGGACGGACGGACAGACAGACAGACAGACGGACAGACATGTCGAAACTATAAAGATTCCGTTTTTTGCCATTCGGCTACGAAACCGTAAAAAGAATCATATAAATCGGTATAGAAACACCAAAGTTATACATAAAATACGCTTATAATAATAAGCCATCGCGCGTGAATACTGAATCATGCTATAAGGATTATTTTTGAGAATTGGTCGCCGCGCTCGACGCGTCTCGCGGTCGAAGCGTTCTCTAGGTACTTAAGCCTCATGTGAACGTGATCTAAACAATATTACCAATACATTAACTTACGCTGACGGAGTCGCGGGCACAGCTATATTGTATCATTACGCTAAGGCCAATAGGAGCGGAGCGCCAATGAAGAATGCTTCAAAATCGGGGTTAAATTTAACGTTAGCCCAAAGTAACTATTCCACGCGGACGAAGTCGCGGGCAAAAGCTAGTATTATATAAAGCTAAATTACCACTCACTGACTCACTCACTCATTGACATAATTGTTCTCCCAGATGTTGGATGGGGAGGTGGGTATATTTTGACAGATTCGTAAACAAGTAACTCTGAAACCTACGGGAAAAGTGCCAAACCTCCCCTATTCCCCCCCTTCTCCCCCCTCCCTATCGTATCTCGGAAACTACGAAACCTGTATTTTTTTTTTTTACGGATTCGTATAGAGGAGGCTCGGTAAAGTAAAAACCATTTTTCAATCGCCCCCCCCGCCCCCCTTTTCACCCCCTTTAGGCGGATCTCGGAAATTAAGAGACTTGGAACATTTTTGTTTTCAGATTCATTTAGAGGGGCAATGCTTTAGTAAAAATACTTCTGCAACCCCCCCCCCCATCCCCCACCTTTTTTTTTTTTTTTTCACAAGCACGCGAGGTGCTTGCACCTCGCGCAACACGCAAATACTTGATTTGGAGGGGCAATGCTTTAGTTTTTTTCACAAGCACGCGAGGTGCTTGCACCTCGCGCAACACGCAAATACTAAACCCCCCCATCTCCCCCCCCCCCCTTTTTTTTGTTTTCACAAGCACGCGAGGTGCTTGCACCTCGCGCAACACGCAAATACTAAACCCCCCCCATCTCCCCCCCCCTTTTTCTTTCACAAGCACGCGAGGTGCTTGCACCTCGCGCAACACGCAAATACTAAACCCCCCCCATCTCCACCCCCCTTTTTTTTTCACAAGCACGCGAGGTGCTTGCACCTCGCGCAACACGCAAATACTTGATTTAGAGGGGCAATGCTTTAGTTTTCTTCACAAGCACGCGAGGTGCTTGCACCTCGCGCAACACGCAAATACTAGTTATACTATATAAAGCTAAATTACCACTCACTGACTGACTCACTCACTCATTGACATAATTGTTCTCCCAGATGGTGGATGGGGAGGTGGGTATATTTTGACAGATTCGTAAACAAGTAACTCTCAAACCTACGGGAAAAGTGCCAAACCTCCCCTTTTCCCCCCCCTTCTCCCCCCCCTATCGTATCTCGGAAACTACGAGACCCGTATTTTTTTCTTTTTACGGATTCGTATAGAGGAGGCTCGGTAAAGTAAAAACCATTTTTCAAAGTCCCACCCCCGCCCCCCTTCTCCCCCCCTTTAGGCGGATCTCGGAATCTAAGAGACTTGGAACATTTTTTTTTTCAGATTCATTTAGAGGGGAAATGCTTTAGTCGAAATAATTGTGCAACCCCCCCCCCATTTCCCCGCCCCCCCGTTTTTTTTTTTTTTTTTTTCACAAGCACGCGAGGTGCTTGCACCTCGCGCAACACGCAAATACTAAACCCCCCCCATCTCCCCCCCCTTTTTTTTCACAAGCACGCGAGGTGCTTGCACCTCGCGCAACACGCAAATACTAAACCCCCCCCATCTCCCCCCCCTTTTTTTTTCACAAGCACGCGAGGTGCTTGCACCTCGCGCAACACGCAAATACTTGATTTAGAGGGGCAATGCTTTAGTTTTCTTCACAAGCACGCGAGGTGCTTGCACCTCGCGCAACACGCAAATACTAGTTATACTATATAAAGCTAAATTACCACTCACTGACTGACTCACTCACTCATTGACATAATTGTTCTCCCAGATGGTGGATGGGGAGGTGGGTATATTTTGACAGATTCGTAAACAAGTAACTCTCAAACCTACGGGAAAAGTGCCAAACCTCCCCTTTTCCCCCCCCTTCTCCCCCCCCTATCGTATCTCGGAAACTACGAGACCCGTATTTTTTTCTTTTTACGGATTCGTATAGAGGAGGCTCGGTAAAGTAAAAACCATTTTTCAAAGTCCCCCCCCCCGCCCCCCTTCTCCCCCCCTTTAGGCGGATCTCGGAATCTAAGAGACTTGGAACATTTTTTTTTTCAGATTCATTTAGAGGGGAAATGCTTTAGTCGAAATAATTGTGCAACCCCCCCCATTTCCCCGCCCCCCCCTTTTTTTTTTTTTTTCACAAGCACGCGAGGTGCTTGCACCTCGCGCAACACGCAAATACTAGTTATACTATATAAAGCTAGATTACCACTCACTCACTGACTCACTCATTGACATAATTGTTTTCCCAGATGGTGGTTGGGGAGGTGGGTATATTTTGACAGATTCGTAAACAAGTAACTCTCAAACCTACGGGAAAAGTGCCAAACCTCCCCTTTACCGGTATTTTTTTTTTACGGATTCGTATAGAGGAGGCTCGCTAAAGTAAAAACCATTTTTCAAAACCGCCCCCCTTGCCCCCCTTCTCCCCCCCTTTAGGCGGATCTCGGAAATTAAGAGACTTGGAACATTTTTTTTTCAGTTTTTTTTAGAGGGGCAATGCTTTAGGCGAAATAATTTTGAAACCCCCCCCCATCACACCCCCATTTTTTTTTTTTTCACAAGCACGCGAGGTGCTTGCACCTCGCGCAACACGCAAATACTAGTTATTATATTATAAAAAGCTAAATTACCACTCACTGACTGACTGACTGACTGACTCACTCATTGACATAATTGTTCTCCCAGATGGTGGATGGGGAGGTGGGTATATTTTGACAGATTCGTAAACAAGTAACTCTCAAACCTACGGGAAAAGTGCCAAACCTCCCCTTTTCCCCCCCCTTCTCCCCCCCCCATCGTATCTCGGAAACTACGAGACCCGTATTTTTTTCTTTTTACGGATTCGTATAGAGGAGGCTCGGTAAAGTAAAAACCATTTTTCAAAGTCCCCCCCCCGCCCCCCTTCTCCCCCCCTTTAGGCGGATCTCGGAATCTAAGAGACTTGGAACATTTTTTTTTCCAGATTCATTTAGAGGGGCAATGCTTTAGTTTTTTTCACAAGCACGCGAGTTGCTTGCACCTCGCGCAACACGCAAATACTAAACCCTCCCCATCTCCACCCATCACCCCCCCCCCCCTTTTTTTTTTTCACAAGCACGCGAGGTGCTTGCACCTCGCGCAACACGCAAATACTTGATTTAGAGGGGCAATGCTTTAGTTTTCTTCACAAGCACGTGAGGTGCTTGCACCTCGCGCAACACGCAAATACTAGTTATACTATATAAAGCTAGATTACCACTGACTCACTGACATAATTGTTCTCCCAGATGGTGGATGGGGAGGTGGGTATATTTTGACAGATTCGTAAACAACTGACTCTCAAACCTACGGGAAAAGTGCCAAACCCCCCCTTTTCACCCCCCTTCTCCCCCTTCCCTATCGTATCTCGGAAACTACGAGACCGGTATTTTTTTTTTACGGATTCGTATAGAGGAGGCTCGCTAAAGTAAAAACCATTTTTCAAAACCGCCCCCCTTGCCTCCCTTCTCACCCCCTTTAGGCGGATCTCGGAAATTAAGAGACTTGGAACATTTTTTTTTTCAGTTTCTGTTAGAGGGGCAATGCTTTAGGCGAAATAATTTTGAAACCCCCCCCCCATCACACCCCCATTTTTTTTTTTTTCACAAGCACGCGAGGTGCTTGCACCTCGCGCAACACGCAAATACTAGTTATTATATTATATTATATAAAGCTAAATTACCACTCACTCACTGACTCACTGACATAATTGTTCTCCCAGATGGTGGATGGGGAGGTGGGTATATTTTGACAGATTCGTAAACAAGTAACTCTCAAACCTACGGGAAAAGTGCCAAACCCCCCCTTTTCCCCCCCCTTCTCCCCCCCCCCTATCGTATCTCGGAAACTACGAGACCCGTATTTTTTTCTTTTTACGGATTCGTATAGAGGAGGCTCGGTAAAGTAAAAACCATTTTTCAAAGTCCCCCCCCCCGCCCCCCTTCTCCCCCCCTTTAGGCGGATCTCGGAATCTAAGAGACTTGGAACATTTTTTTTTTCAGATTCATTTAGAGGAGCAATGCTTTAGTCGAAATAATTGTGCAAACCCCCCATTCCCCCCCCCCCCCTTTTTTTTTTTTTTCACAAGCACGCGAGGTGCTTGCACCTCGCGCAACACGCAAATACTAAACACCCCCCATCACCCCCCCCCCCATTTTTTTTTTCACAAGCACGCGAGGTGCTTGCACCTCGCGCAACACGCAAATACTAGTTATATTATATAAAGCTAAATTACCACTCACTGACTGACTGACTCACTCACTCACTCATTGACATAATTGTTCTCCCAGATGGTGGATGGGGAGGTGGGTATATTTTGACAGATTCGTAAACAAGTAACTCTCAAACCTACGGGAAAAGTGCCAAACCTCCCCTTGTCACCCCCCTTCTCCCCCCTCCCTATCGTATCTCGGAAACTACGAGACCCGTATTTTTTGTTTTTTACGGATTCGTATAGAGGAGGCTCGGTAAATTAAAAACCATTTTTCAAAGTCCCCCCGCCCCGCTCCCTTCTCCCCCCCTTTAGGCGGATCTCGGAATCTAATAGACTTGGAACATTTTTTTTTTCAGATTCATTTAGAGGGGCAATGCTTTAGTCGAAATACTTGTGCAACCCCCCCCCCATTTCCCCCCCCCCTTTTTTTTTTTTTTTCACAAGCACGCGAGGTGCTTGCACCTCGCGCAACACGCAAATACTAAACACCCCCCATCACCCCCCCCCCATTTTTTTTTTCACAAGCACGCGAGGTGCTTGCAACTCGCGCAACACGCAAATACTAGTTGTATTATATAAAGCTAAATTACCACTCACTGACTCACTCACTGACTGACTCATTGACATAATTGTTCTCCCAGATGGTGGATGGGGAGGTGGGTATATTTTGACAGATTCGTAAACAAGTAACTCTGAAACCTACGGGAAAAGTGCCAAACCTCCCCTTTTCCCCTCCTTCTCCCCCCTCCCTATCGTATCTCGGAAACTACGAGACCCGTATTTTTTTCTTTTTTCGTATAGAGGAGGCTCTGTAAAGTAAAAACCATTTTTCAAAGTCACCCCCCTTGCCCCCCTTCTCACCCCCCTTAGGCGGATCTCGGAAACTAAGAGACTTGGAACATTTTTTTTTTCAGATTCATATAGAGGGGCAATGCTTTAGTCGAAATACATGTGCAACCCCCCCCCATCACCCCCCCCTCTTTTTTTTTTTTGTTTTTTTTTTTTCACCAGCACGCGAGGTGCTTGCACCTCGCGCAACACGCAAATACTAAACCCCCCCATCTCCCCCATCACCCCCCTCCCCTTTTTTTTCACAAGCACGCGCAACACGCAAATACTAGTTATACTATATAAAGCTAAATTACCACTCACTGACTCACTGACATAATTGTTCTCCCAGATGGTGGATGGGGAGGTGGGTATATTTTGACAGATTCGTAAACAAGTTATTCTCAAACCTATGGGAAAAGTGCCAAACCTCCCCTTTTCACCCCCCTTCTCCCCCCTCCATATCGTATCTCGGAAACTACGAGACCCGTATTTTTTTTACGGATTCGTATAGAGGAGGCTCGGTAAAGTAAAAAACACTTTTCAAAGTCGCCCCCCTTGCCCCCCTTCTCACCCCCTTTAGGCGGATCTCGGAAATTAAGAGACATGGAACATTTTTTTTTTTCAGATTCATTTAGAGGGGCAATGCTTTAGTCAAAATAATTGTGCAACCCCCCCCCCCCATCAGCCCCTCCCCACGCCATTTTTTTCTTCAGATTCACACCACAAGCACGCGAGGTGCTTGCACCTCGCGCAACACGCAAATACTAGTTATACTATATAAAGCTAGATTACCACTGACTCACTGACATAATTGTTCTCCCAGATGGTGGATGGGGAGGTGGGTATATTTTGACAGATTCGTAAACAACTGACTCTCAAACCTACGGGAAAAGTGCCAAACCCCCCCTTTTCACCCCCCTTCTCCCCCTTCCCTATCGTATCTCGGAAACTACGAGACCCGTATTTTTTTTTAGGGATTCCTATAGAGGAGGCTCGGAAAAGTAAAAACCATTTTTCAAAGTCGCCCCTCTTGCCCCCCTTCTCACCCCCTTTAGGCGGATCTCGGAAATTAAGAGACTTGGAATTTTTTTTTTTTTCAGATTCATTTATAGGGGCAATGCTTTAGTCGAAATAATTGTGTAAACCCCCCCCTCCATCAATCCCCCCCCATTTTTTTTTATCACAAGCACGCGAGGTGCTTGCACCTCGCGCAACACGCAAATACTAAACCCCCCCTCACAAGCACGCGAGTTGCTTGCACCTCGCGCAACACGCAAATACTAAACCCCCCCATCTCCCCCCATCACCCCCCCCCCATTTTTTTTTTCACAAGCACGCGAGGTGCTTGCACCTCGTGCAACACGCAAATACTAAACCCCCCCATCTCCCCCCATCACCCCCCCCCTTTTTTTTTTTCACAAGCACGCGAGTTGCTTGCACCTCGCGCAACACGCAAATACTAAACCCCCCCATCTCTCCCCATCACTCCCCCCACTTTTATTTTTTTGTTTTTTTCACAAGCACGCGAGGTGCTTGCACCTCGCGCAACACGCAAATACTAAACCCCCCATCTCCCCCCATCACCCCCCCCCCCCTCTTTTTTTTCACAAGCACGCGGGGTGCTTGCACCTCGAGCAACACGCAAATACTAAACCCCCCCCTATCCCCCCATCACCCCCCCTTTTTTTTTTATTGAAAGCACGCGAGGTGCTTGCACCTCGCGCAACACGCAAATACTAGTTTTTGTATAAGATTTAAATGTACAGACACACTTTTTACTGTTTTATTATACGTATAGATTACCTATATAATTATTATGAGTTACAGACTCATAATAGTAATACTGTCCCTCTGCAGGGCAAAGGCTTCCCTTACCTCCTACTACTAGGAAATTTACGTAGATTTAATCATTTTTGGGATTAAAATAATCTACTTTTATTGAAAATTGATTCTGTAATTGATTCTGCACAAACAAATTTCAGGAAATGCATTAATTATGCTACATGTTGTACAAGTAAGTACGAGTATTAGAAGTAAGTATTAAGAAGATTAATGAAGCGTCAATAGACTAATTAACAGCTTTTGGGTTTGAAAACCCTCAATTGACTCCTCCTGCTGTGGGTGGAGCGGAAAGGAGTGTGAAACTTCTATTGACTAAAACCCACCCTGCTTCTTCAGTTGCCCTTGGGTTCCGGGGCCGCGGTAACTCGTTAGAACATTTCCGCATCGCCAGCAGGCAATGGTCCTATCTGGCCCCGTCAGTGCTGCTGACTGCTCTTTGAGGCGCGCCTGGAACAACAATCCCACATCACCACCAATAGCTTAGTGGCTAAGTGGTCGGACTTGTGATCTAGAGGTTGCGGGTTCGAACCCCACCCATTACACTATAGCCGTGAACCCACTCCAGACACAAGCATATTTAGCTTAGTTGGAGGGGTTAACAAGAATGCTAGTCATGTGAGGAGCTCATACATATTAAAAAAAAAAAACCATCAAAATTATTTTATTTTACATTTTTTACATTATGAGTGACCATGTAGGCCACATGGGCACTCATAAAACGTCCACCTTGTGTCGAGTAGTAGGCCCCGTAGCACATATAGAACATTGAAGCTCTTGAGTACTACGCAATTATGACGTTCTTCTTGCACTATAATTTTTTCCTCGCTATGAATGCGTATAATACTATTGTTCGTTTTGTTAATTTAGGGGCAGTGCAATGAAACGTGCATGAGCTCACCCTAAAGTCTTGACCATTGTGCATAGCAGAGATAAACGCTGTGGAAGTATATAAGTTTTAAAACCGACGTGGTCACTAACAGCATCATCAGACCAAAGGACCCAACCACTACTGGAACTAGAAAACTTTATTTCATCACGTTCATCCGTGATCATGGCGCTTGCAACAGTGCCGAAATATTGGAAATTCGAAACAAAACATGATAAAATTCAAATGATACGCGTTGGTCCAAATCCAACAAAACATATCAAGCCTATTTTAACAACAAGCAAAAATAAACAATCTATTTAAACTCATTTGTCACCTATCTGTCAATCATAAGAGCAATCAAAATCAAACTGAATTTCAGACATCCATCTATTCATCCCTTTCCCACGTTTTAATACAAAAGGTTCATCCTGGTTCAACAGAGAAATGTGAATTCTAAGACATTCTGAAGAAGATAGAGTGGGCCAGGCTTGAGGAGACGATGAAGATCCTACATGCTATCGTTGCAGTCTTCACTACCCTGCTGTTCTTCATCCAGCACAAATACGTCTCCATCTGCGCTGGACCCTTCTCAGTCAGTATATATATATAGGTGACGAGGCGCTAGTGGACAAGCTTCATAGCCTGGCTCATTGGCGATCCGTTGCTTACCTGTCGGTTTTCTACAGATTGTACTTCGGGTAGTGTGCGAAGGAGCCTGATTCCTCCATCTCCCTTTCACTACCGGTCTATCAGACGCAGGGCTGGGTACCATCCACACTTGGTTGATATACCGTCTTGAATTCCTCCACATGTATTGTGCGCACAACCAAGTTGTGGAATTCTCTGCCGGCTTCTGTATTCTCTACCACTTATGACCTTTCAACCTTTAAAGCAAGAGTAAACAGGCATCTTCTGGGCTCGCTCGTCCCATCGTAGACCTCATCTATCGCTTACCATCAGGCGAGATCGAGAGTGGGCTCATCCGTAATAAAAAAGAGTAATGTAGTACGCGTCGTTCCCTTTTAATTGATACGCCACTTGGGTATATTTGACAATATTCAATTATTCATACCCACTTTCAATCCCCATATCTAGTATCCCCCTCATAAGTTAAGCAGTTTCTACAAGTGACCACCATGTTTATCCTCGTTTATAGGTACCGCTACCGCTGCTTAGCGAAAGAGCTCTGATGACCAGCAAATGGCAGGATAATCTTCCGTCTTACCAGCCAAAATACTCGCGCCAAGTGACTCGCGAGACCAGGTCAGGAACTCCGTGCATCTATGATACGATGCGTTTTGTTGATGATAACATTCTCGCCTTTAGTTATATATGACACTGGCCTTGCAGACCATGACTGATGAGGATTAGGTTCCGAGTATGACCTTTCAGCCTTTAAAGCAAATAAAATATAAATAAACTGTAAATAGGCATCTTCTGGGCTCACTCGTCCCATCGTAGACCTCATCTGTCGCTTACCGTCAGGCGAGATCGAGGTCAAGAGTGGGCTCATCCGTAATAAAAGAGTAGTATAGTACGCGTCGCTCGCTTTCAGTTGATACGCCACTTGGGTATATTTGACATTATTCGATTATTCATCCCCACTTTCAGTCCCCATATCTAGTAAATAACTGAACCAAGTTTGACAAAATATGTCTAAAAACCACTGCCAGAAAACTTGCTTTGTAGCAAAAAAACCGCATCGAAATCGGTTCATCCGCTCAGAAGCTACGGTGCTACAGACAGATACACAGACACACAGATGCACCCCTCTGTTTCCGTCGGGGGTTAACAATTACTCACTGCCTAGCCTTATATCTTTTACGGCTATCTTCAATCGGTACCTAATCAGATCCTACCGCTCCACCACTGTTGACACTGCACTGTCGAATGTCTGACATAATTATTATATAAATACTAGTAGTTGCTCGCGACTTCGTTCGCGTGGGAAGTTTTTCCCGTGTCAATCCCGATCCCGTGGGAATTTCGCAAAATCCCGTCTTAGCGAGCATCTACATACTAAAAAGGAACCCCCATGCAAAATTTGAGAGCCTACTACTTGTAGTTTCTGAGATTTCGTGATTAATTTAACACTTTCATTGCTGACGTAACATATACGTGGTGTTTATCGTGACAGCTTCATGAAATGAAAAGCGGCAATGAAAGTGTTCAATAACTGCATTCTATGATAGGCAAAGCTGATCGTTTGATTGTGTCGACCCACTTGTACAATCGCACTACAAAGCTAGGGAATCCCAAGTCAGTATGGCCATAAGCAATATAATGGTGAACGCAGACCTAGCCGCACCGCACGCGCCGCAGTCTTTGCATTCGAATTCTTTATATGAAGTTCTATGCAACCTCGCACACCTAGCCGCGCAGCAGTCGCCGCAGTCCCTGAAACGACCGAACTCCCCTAGCCGCAGCTGATGACGTCACCCGCACGCAGCGCGGATGACGTCATTCGCATCCACGGCGCGCAGTGTTGCCAGAGTTATAAAGTAGACAGAGAATCTCTGTCAACGGTTTATAATGAAATTACTTATTCTCGTATAAATAATTACTTGCTTATTCCCTATTATAGCACCTACAGATAAAATTACACAAAAGAGCAAAATACCAATACCAAATACAGATTTTATACAGATTTTTTAAATCTTCGGATAGATAATGCTTTCAAAAATCTGACAACACTGACGGGAACGACTGCAGCGACTGCGGCGCGGATAGATGTGCGAGGCCATTAACAAAAAGCGATGACTGCGGGGACTGTAGAGACTGCGGTGCGGCTAGGTATGCGTTCACCATAAGAGCCATATGTTTGCAACCAGCGGGCTATCCTACTTGTAGGAAATAGGATAGTCCGCTGGTTAAGTGTATAATATCCACAGGGTAAGTAATATTATAACTGTGAAAGTTTGCATAATTGTAATTATTTTGATTAAATCACGCGAGGCTTAAAGAGATTTGGACCAAAACTGGGCACACAACACATGCCTACAGTTTGCAGCCTAGAATAACACGTAGGTAGGTTACTTTAATCCCAGGATAATGTTAAGAATTTTCATAGAAACGAAGTCACGAACAACAACTAACATTAATCTAAAGCTCCATTTTACACGCTTAACGTAAATATCCACGCAATGGGTGCCTGAGAATGGACAGCGCCGCCGTCGAGGCCAGCCCAGAAAAACTTGGCCGAGATAACCTTGACGCACATTGCGTTGGTTAGTCCGAAGTGGCGCTCGAAAAGAGAACCTGGAAGGATTTGGGGGAGGCCCAGCTGCAGTTGGATATCAACGGCTAAATAAAAAAATGTAGGTGTGTCATCGTTTTGACGCTGGTGGATTACTATCAACCAACTCCGTATAACTTGTTGCAGAGCAAACAGTCCGTACCGGCGACGTGGCCGCACTCGTCCGGCGACTCGGCCGGCGCCGCGCTCGCACAGCTCGCTGCAGACTGTGTCGTGTGCGCCGGCGCAACCCGCCACCACGAAGAGCGCGGACGGCCCAAGTACAAGCGTGACCCGGAAATAGCTGTCGACAACGAGTGCATTGGATACCACCCTCACGACAACGACTAGACTACATACCTCTCATCAGGATTGGCCACAACATCTGTAGAGATGATTGTTGCAGCATCAATGGGTCTAAGGGTTTCTATATTGCCCTATAGCAGCACAACATTCTTGCCGCATCGGTCACAAAGTGTGAGTGCGCAGGTGGTGGTAGCGCTCGACGAAGACGTTCTGCCTAAGATTTTCGAGTCTGTCTTCATCATGCTTCGACGCTATGTAATGTATTATGCTTTATTTACATACCTCTATGGTGACAATATACAACCTATCGAGTGCGTCATATTTTTCAATAAACTTGTAGCGTATTGTTATTTAAAATGTCAATAAAAACGGCAAAATTCGTAATATTGTTTTTTATTTTTCAAAAGAGAACTTGCACTGTGGGTAGAATTCACATTTCTAACAATCTTGTTAACCCCTCCGACTAAATTAAATATGCTTCTGTGTTTGGAGTGGGTTCACGGTATAGCTTAATGTGTGGGGTTCGAACCCCATCCTAGTATCGAGTATACTATATACCTAACATGCTCTGCAAAAATTTCACGATGATCTCCGTTTCGATTTTACAAGCCACTGATTTGGTGATAGAGCAAGAGCCCGTGAACCCCAGACCGTTATTTTATAAAAGCTAAAAGTTTGTCAGCGCATGCTCCCAACACAGGTAAGAACTATGGACCATTATGAAGTTTGGGTTATAGTGGCTTTGGCAGGTAAACGGTACTAAAGGTGTGTAAAATACCGATCTAAATTCATCAAATAATAAAGTGCGATTTTTTGATAGTATCTCTAGAATATTATAAAAAATCACGTTATTCATTGCCAGACACTTAACATCGTGGCAACCCATTGCCAGACACCCTTAATGTTCATGAAATTAGTTTTACTTACGTTATAGTATAAAAGCTGATTTTTATATATAATACTTGGGTAATAAGTAAATAATGTTTCCTCATTAGCCAGACATTTTTGATAGTTCCAACCCCTTGCCAGACAAGCATGTAGGGTAGCTGTAGGAGCGAGCGCGAGGCAGTATGTATGAGTGGGTGCGAGTGAGATGGCGCAAAATATTACTGTTTAAAACAGCATGCTTTATCTTCCAAACACCTAAAAGCAATGGAACCATTAAGAGGTCAAAAAAAATTGAGTTGCCCGAAAGTAATAAAAAATCTCAACACTCAAAAAGCTGAAAGCATACTTGCTATGTTCATATGTGAACATTGTTACATTTTGACTACTGATCATTTGTCTCAAGTATGTAAGAACAGATTTAGCAACAGAGATGCATCAATTTTACCCTCAAACTTGTAACAGAATTAAAATCGAGATTGCCTACGAACTTTGCAGTTCTACGAAAAATTTCAATGTTTTCAGTGCAGGAAACGCTAAAAGTTGTCAAACCACCAATCGTTGTAATAGCGCAAGAATTTAATATAGATGCAACAGGAATTGATAAGCTTATATCACAATGGCGAAACATTGTTTTTAAACAATGGCAGTGTACTTCCTCTACTGTTAAATTTTGGTGTGAAGTCTCGGACTACAAGGACGCTGCTGAAAATAATCCCTTCAAGCCATAAAAATGCTAAATTGGCAGCACTGATCGCGGTAGACTTAACTCGCCATCTCACTCGCACCCACTCATACATACTGCCTCGCGCTCGCTCCTACAGCTACCCTACATGCTTGTCTGGCAAGGGGTTGGAACTATCAAAAATGTCTGGCTAATGAGGAAACATCATTTTCTTATAGCCCAAGTATTATATATAAAAATCAGCTTTTATACTATAACGTAAGTAAAACTATAATTTCATGAACATTAAGGGTGTCTGGCAAGGGGTTGCCACGATGTTAAGTGTCTGGCAATGAATAACGTGATTTTTAATAATATTCTGAAGATAATATCAAAAAATTGCACTTTATTATTTGACGAATTTAGATCGGTATTTTACACACCTTTAGTACCGTTTACCTGCCAAAGCCACTATAATCCAAACTTCATAATGGTCCATCGTTCTTACCTGTGTTGGGAGCATGCGCTGACAAACTTTCAGCTTTTATAAAATAACGAAGGTCTGGGGTTCACGGGCTCTTAGACTATGATGTTGATACGTCGAGACAAAATCACAGTCGAGGCGGTATTATGAGTTACCCTGCGCTAATTGATCTATATGGAAATATGTAATAGAACTCTTTAAGATAAAATGCACGAGATTTAAAACTGAAGTATATTAAAACTAAAAAATATATATAAATAATTAAGAACACTTTCGGGTGGGTGAGTTATAAGTCCGTTGTCTTCTGGCAGGCACCATGAGGTACTTAATGTTTTTCTTGTAGTATGGACACGCAGGCTCGTCGCAGCCAAGCACCTCTGCTTCTCGCAAGGCGACGCCGCCCCGCTGCAGCAGTTCGTCTCCGAGCACCAGCCGCCTCACACACGCCAGCAAGCATGGTCCACACACAGCCACTGCACACATTGCTGCCAATACTTCCAATACAAACATCACAGTATCAGACCACATTTTCTATAACGATAGTAGTTCTGTTTTTCCATAAGTTCTGTACATTGTCAACAAGGTTTTTTGATGGTATAGATTTAATTGAGCAAACAAAAACTAATTATAAAAGCAATAATTATCATAGATTATACAATAATTATTTAGCAAAATATTGAGGATTATCTATCAAATGGTTAACGTCATTGTATATTTGGTTCTCTTTGACAAAATACATCAGTCTGTATACTATGGAGTTCATAATTAAAGAGCCCGGAAGTAATAGAAAAAGTTTACATGTTGTGATCTTTTACCAGGCGCTAAACAAATGTTTGCAAAAATCATCAATCTATATAACAATTATCAGGATAATACAATGGAAGAGTCACTTAAATGTTTTTTAGTCGTGGGATTCCTCCCTGTTTCATAATGTCATGAAGAAGCGGCGACGACTTACGGCATGGTGGCGCGCCTATAGTTTCACGTACAAGCGTTTACTCACATATGAGCGCGCGCATTGCTACTTGCCATTGAGCAGGCGAGAATAAATCGCTAAACGATATTCAGGCCAAATTACGACGGGCTCGTGTTTACCGGTCGAGGTTGGATCCCGCGGCCATGGGGCGATAGCCCTGTGACCTCTCAATATGACCTCTTGAGAGAACTGAGTGCTTTAAAATTAAATTCAGGTGTTGTCGTTACAGTAGTTTAATGAAGAATTTACACAGTGAAAGCTTTGGAATTTCACACATACGCTGGGCACGATAAGTAAGTTGTGGAACAGGATAAGACTCATATTACCGAGTTTGCGCAGTTTATTTAATTTTTGAATAACTTTTATACAAACTATTTAATCTGAACTAAGCTACAAAATAAAATAAAATATCAACAGATTCGTTCTCAACGCTATTAGTCAGTAATGCAATCAAGAGACTGACGGCCATGTCTCGTTGTACGGCAATGTTTAGTCTTTGGTCGAAGTAATAGCCAGTCCTTGGGTTACGGTAATCGTCAACAAAGCTACGAGCACAAGGCCCTAAGAGAGTTCAAGTTCAAGAGCTAAATGCCTAAATGTCAACATCTTATCACCTTTTACAAAATATTGCTTTTCCCTATGCTGAGGAGTTCTCCTGGACTGGTACTTCACCATCAGCTCCACATCACTATAATATGCATAGTGCCGAGTACAGACATCCCCAAAAACATCTCCTTTTTTTAAAGCTGCATCCAGTTGTACTGGAAGCCGATTAGCCGACCCCAAGTTAGTTGGAAAAAGACTAAGCAGATGATTTGCGTTTTATTAATTATTTTTACTCGCAACATTTACGTAAATGTCAAAGTCATAAGATCCCTGCCCTGCCGGTTCCTGTCAAGTTTGACGTTTCGGAATTCGGAACTATGGGTCGGTGGTGGATGTCTCGGAGGTTCTCTGAAATAATGAATTTTATTTATTTAATACAGTGAATAAAAAATAATACAATCAGAAGCATTTATTTACGAATAAATCAGTATTTTTGTATGTGTTAAATATATATTTGCGATAGTTTGTTTACACAAAATATTACAATGTCTAATGGGATAGCGATATGGTAAGTTTGTAACTAAAATTGCAAACGCTTGTTTAATTAAAGATTGCACTAATATAACTCATGAATATTAAGTATATAAAAGCCCCTGGACTCGTTTCCTATCTCAAAAGTCTTCTTTAATGTCTTCGTCTATTATTATTTTGCATGACTATCAATCTTTCCCGGGATAGGCATTGAGTTAGAGTTTATTATACACTTATCTGCATTACAATTTTAATGTGTTTTGTTAAATACACAGCTATAACTACAGAACATAAATTGCTTGCTGTAGAGACATTTCTACACATAGCATAGATTCCTGTAATTTTGTATTTTTTGAAGTGAAGTTAATAATTTAAGACGGCCCACTGACCAAGTTTTTTTATTGCTCTCTTTAAACTCACTTGTTACTGCTAGGAATATCTTAAAAATTTTCTGTGCACTTGTATCTTGGTTGAGTTTGTTGTGCAATCTGAAGAACGATTACTATTTAATATTACTATCGAGAGTAACAGTTGCTGTATTACTTAAACCATTACTAATTGTACTATGTGGTTATTCATTCAGCTAGAATATAACTGTTAAATAATTTCTTAGAGTTGCTTAAAATTAAACATGCCACTACAAATCATAATTATGAAAGATTATGGAGGAAACATTCCATTAAATTATTTGGAAATCTTACAATTAAAACAATCTTTAGAGATAGCTTTCTTCAGAGGTGGTTTATTTATAATTACATTGTGCTTTGTTAATTGATCTATACTGTCCTCTCATACCTGTATTATGAATACATTGTCGAGATGAATGATGTTTTGAAAAGAGTAACTGTGGACAGAGCCGGATTAACCCTGTCAGAGGCCCTAAGGCAATGGCATTCACGGGGCCCCTTTTCTTACTTTGCCAGACCAAATCGTGTGTGAACTGAGGAAACGCCAGATTTGTTCTAAAATTGTTTTAATTCTACTGCTAAATTTAACAATTTGTATTTTGTGAGATAACAGTGAGGTCCCTAAGTTCACACGCACATCAAATTCTCGTTTGAAGAAACATGTTTTCTTGGTGCGTGCACTGGGCCTGGGGCCCTAGTTGATGGGGGGGCCCCTAGGCAGTTGCCTAGAAATAATGGTTTCCGGCCCCGACTGTGGAGTTTCCTGCCAGTTTTCCTCCCTAGGTAAATCGCAAAAAAAGAGCATTGTTTCAACATTTTTAGCCTATATGACTATGCTGTTGATGTGGTGCTATTTAAAGCTTATGTGTACACTTGTTGCTTTTCCCTAAACAGGGCTATGGGGGTGATATGCCTGGGGATCATGTGGCTGATATCCCATGTGTACCACTTGCTCATCGATGCATATGAGCGTTCAGCCACACTCAGTGACATTGAGTATTCATGGTAAGCTATTTTTATTTATTTATTATTAAAAAAAAAACTGGTTTTAGAAACCTCAATGTAATTTTTAAAGACGTGTCTGTAGACTGTGTAGGTTTGATGAAAGAAAAAACTTGTTCATTTCAGTTCCATGTATGGGGAGCCTCCCTAATCTTTTTTAAATAAAAATCGGAATGCTGTTTATAGAACACATCTACCTACCAAGTTTCACATGTGCAGTCCAAATAGTTTTGGAATAAAATGGCTACGGAATCCTAAAAAGGACCATACTTCTGCTTGTTAAAACATCAGCATCCATTTCATTCTAACCAACACAATGCATTGCTGTTCAGAAATAAGTGTGGTAAAGTAATGTTACAGTTTAAAAATCTGACCATCTGACTTAATTTTATTGCAATAAAATTGGTTGGAATGGTGCCCTTGGCTCAGCAGTAGGATAGAACAGACTAATAAAAACAAAAGATGGTTGTCACAATGTGTCAGTGTTTACTGTTGTGTGTTTTAAATTCCAAGCTCGTCATCCGTAATATTATTAATTTCAGGTTCTTCCGGTTGCTGCTAAACCTGGTGGGCTACTCCACCGTGTTGCTACCCATGTTTATATTGTACAAATATCTAGAAAAAATCAACTACTTTGATAAACTAAGTGAGTATTTGATGAGACCAACCCAATAATCACTTATCGGTGCTGTGATGTTTTTAATAAGCTCATTAGTTCCACTCTCTTTGTTATATTTTGGTTCAACTATTTTCCTGTTATATTGGAGCTTTTGAAATCTGTTAAATATATTTATATACTAGTTTCTGCCCGTGATTTCGTTTGCGTGGGAGGGTTTCACGCATTAATCCCGATCCCGTGGAAATTCCAGGATATAAAGTAGCCTATATGTAATTCCAGGATGTCAGTTTTATTCTTACTAAATTTCATTCTATAGTTTTTGCGTGAAAGAGTAACAAACATCCAAACATCTAAACATCCATTCTCACAAACTTCCAAATTCAATTTCTTTATTTCTTTCGCAACATAGGTAGGGGATAGTTATTGCACATGATTTGTTTATGTTCTCCATGCTCTGCCGTTACATAGGCATGCAAAATTTTACTCATAAATAAATTACGGTTTAATACTTCATATCAATTCATATAAATTATAATTTTCAATATCAAGGAGTATTTGGTAGTCAATAATTAAATAAAATACGTCAAAGTAAGTAATGAAACGTCAATAGAATTAATGAAAGTACTAGATAGGTAAATAATACTTGTGTCACACATGCGATTTCTATTATTAATCAACATTATTCTCTGCATTTATGATATTAGTAAGAAATTAGATTAGAATTCTCTTTGCAAGGCTTTAAGTCGAGGATTGAATTCATTGCTTAAAAAAGTCGGTGTTATTGGTTTTGTATTTTCTTTTTTTTCACACCGCCTTCCGAAATTAAAATTATTTTTGGCTTTGTAGTGTTTTGATATGGAAGTCGGTTTTATTTTTTGCAAAAATTTTTTATTTTCGCGCTTTTTAGTGGATTAGTTTTAATTAATCTAGTTACAAAAGCCAAAATGACGACTACTTATCATCTTCACCAGCAGAGTAAACGAAAAGATCGTCTATGTAAATATTTTTTTCAGACTTTTGTCTAGTTTTCAGAAACGGCTTGTCCGATTTCGATGAAATTTTCATGGGACCATTTGGAAAGTATACCCTTTTCAACAAAAAAAGAATTTTTCAAATCGGTTGGCAAGCGACGGAGATATGCCCGAACAAACATAAAAAAAAACAAACAAACATCCGAATTGAGAACCTCCTCCTTTTTTAGAAGTCGGTTAAAAATTAAATTAAGCTGATGAAACATACAGTCCATTAAATCTACATAATACGCCTTGCAATTATGCAAGCAGTAATCCTTGTATCACTGAGACAAATCTGTTCTCAATCTCAATCTATACTAATACTTATTATGAAGCGGAAAAGTTTGTTTGTTAAACGCGCTAATCTTCAAAAGTACTCGCTGGAATTGGATGGTATGGTAATAACTTAAAACTTGAGGAAGATTACAGGCAGAAGGGTATTCTTTTTATCTTGATAAGGTCCACGGGAGCGAAGCCACGAGCAACTGCCAGTAAATACTCGTAGATAAAGTAATTTTGTGTTTAGAATGTAGACATACCGGTTATTGTAGGGTTCTAGGCTTATTATACAGAATGTATAGTCAGGGCCGGATTAACCATTAGGCGGAGTAGGCAACTGCCTAGGGGCCCCGCATCAACTAGGGGCCCAGGCCCAGTGCACGCACCAAGAAAACATTTTTCTTCGAATGAGAATTTGATGTGCGTGTGAACTTAGGGACCTCACTGTTATTTCACAAAATACAAATCGTTAGATTTAGTAGTAGAATTTATTTATTTATTTATTTTATTTATTTATTTCTCCCACAAAATACACAAAACAAAATTTCTTTAAACAATTTCTTTGGTAGGGAGACAGGAGCCCATACTAAGAAAACTTGTGTTATGGGTCTCCTGGCCACCTTAACCCAGACACATTACAGAACAGGTCAAATTGGTAACTTAGAATTAAGGGAGTGTGTCAGATTTGAAAACGTTTTCGTGCGTGTGTGAGTTTATGTGCGTTTGAGTGTGTTTTGTGTGTGTGTTTGTTTGTGTGTGTGTTTTTGTGTGTCATGTGCTAGTATGTGTGTACCTTTACCTCAAAAGTCTCTGTGTTTATTAAGTAGTCTTTCTGTCTCCTCATACTTAAGCCCAAGAAGCCATTTAGTGATCTTCCCTTTACATTTACAATTACATATTGTTAGTGTTATAATATATACAATTAAAGCATTTTTAGACCAAATCTGGGAATAAGTAAACAAATAAGTATATTAAAAACCACAGCCCTTAATGTGCGTTGCCTCAGTTCACACACAATTTGGTCAGTCAAAGCAAGAAAAGGGGCCCCTAGAATGCCATTGCCTTAGGGCCTCTGACAGGGTTAATCCGGCTCTGTGTATAGTACATCCATGCACGTGTTAGCTAATACGTCGTAATTAGGTTATTTGTAATTAGCTACAGATGCAGCGGAAGTAGCGGTAATACGAGCCGACCGCGCGCGAAATCATACAATATCATCTTACTTCCTACTATTATCCATACTTATACTATACTATACTAATATTATAAATGCGAAAGTAACTATGTCTGTCTGTCTGTCTGTTACCTTTTCACGCCTTAACCGCTGAACCGATTTACATGAAATTTGGCATGGGAATAGTTGAAGACCCTGGGAAGGACATAGGATATAGTTTTTATCCCGATGTAAGGTTCCCGTAGGATAGTTTTCGAATTGTATCTTTGTTGCTCTTTCACACAAAAACTACTGAACGGATCTCAATGAAATTTGGTAAGCAGACAGTTGACATCCTGTAAAAACACAAAAGCTTTTTATCCCGGAATTCCCACGGGTTCGGGATTTACGCGGGGAAAACCTCCCATGCGAATGAAGTCGCGGGCAAAAGCTATCCATACTTTAATACTAATAATATAAATATATACTTCCATATCCATATCCATACTATCCATACTAATCCATACTAATATTATAAATGTGAAAGTTTGTGAGGAGTTTGTTACTCTTTCACGTAAAAACTGCTGAAAGGATTTGAATGAAATTTGGGAAGTAGATAGTTGACTCCTTGAATAATTCATAGGCTACTTTTTATCCCGGGATTCCCACGGGATCAGGATTCACGCGGTAAGTTATGTGTATTTGTGCTTACATTGGCGTGTTGTTTTCGATCTAATAAATATATTTTCTATCTTAGGCATACGATTGAGGTATGAACATGTCTGTTATTTTATTTATTATTTTATTATAGAAAAAGCGGCCAAGTGCGAACTATCCAGTGGACTCAATAATATTTCGGCGAAATACCAAAAAACATGCGCATTAGCTAATTGCTTTATTTATATCACTTAAGTATACTTAATAAATACAACTGCTGAATCTTATATGCGGGTATATAAAATAGAACAAATGTTTTATTCCAAACACATAGACCAGAAACAACTATTTCTAGGCCATACAAACATTAGTTGTTCCGGTGCGCGGATTGAACACTCGACACGCAGCGCAATAAAAAAATATCTTTTATTTTAGACTTGGTCCATAGTGTTAGTAACAATTTAACCTTATGCTATGTTAAAAATAAAAACAGACATTCAACTTAACCTATCGCTACCGCAATCCGGTGTCGCTGAGTAGGGCAGTCAAATCGCGCCGCGATTGTTTTGATCCAATTTAATTGATTGTCCAATCGCTCATTCATTATGATCAACTTCATTGAAGAGAGTTCAATTCACATGAAGAGAATTTACTTCCAAAGTACAATCTGTAGAAGACCGACAGGCAAGGTACAATTCCGATGAGCCAGGCTGTGAAGCTTGCCTACCAGCACCTCGACGTTTGTGAGATACAGTTGTCACAGAGATACATTTTGTCGGCCTGTGCTATCTACTTACCTACCAAATTTCATTCAGATCCGTACAGTTGTTCTGAAAGAAGGTTCAACCATCATTCCCGATCCCGTGGGAATTTCGCAAAATCCCGTCTTAGCGAGCACCTACGTCCTAAAAGAAATCCCCATGCAAAATTTGAGACCCCTAGCACTTGTAGTTTCTGAGATTTCGTGATGAGTGAGTCAGTGACCTTTCGTTTTTATATACAATGTGTAATTTAAAGAGTTTATACATACTAAGTGCACGGCTTCTTTAGATGATAACAAACGATATGGCAAGGGTTTTGTAATCCTGTCTACATGTGTAGAACTTATTAGAAATTTCAATACATTGATATCAGAGACCGAATTTTTCAAATTAAGAAGAACGAAGAGAATTATCGCATTATTGGCAAGTGACGTGACTGTTATGTTTGGTATTCATATTCAAGAAACATATGAAACCGATAATTTGGTATCAATTCTTTGAGTCAATTATTTTGAGCTCAAACTGTGCATAGAGATTTATGTTGTCTTCAGCCCTTTTAGATAGATGTGGGGCTGCCGTTACACGTTGTATCTTCTTCTCAGTCGTATCACTCTTGCCAGAGTGGTCGTGGTCAACATGCAATAAATGCTGGAGTGGCGGATGTAGCTCGCCTCACGTCTTTCCCTATTTGCCGACATTTTAGTGCCCTCATGCTCGCCCGCTTGGTCGATCCAACGCATCGGCGATCGTCCGCGCGGTCTGTTGCCCTCTATCTTGCCTTGGACGACAAGACGTTCTATGGAGTCGTTGTTACGCCTTGAGATGTGTCCGAATAGTTTTAAAATGCGAGTTTGTACTACATTCGATAGACGCTGTTTGATTCAGAGTTCTTGCAGTATGGAGACATTTGTTCTAAATTCCGTTCAAGATATTCGAAGCATTCGTCTCCAGCACCACATCTCCAAAGCATCTATTTTCTTCTTTGCACTGTCTCACAACGTCTACGTTTCTGCACGTTGTATAGATATACAAAATAAAGATAATTTATCATGATACCCGTTTGTGGTAGTTGCAGGTAACTCAGGGCCCACGTACCGCGCGCTGTTCGCGTGCTTCGGCGAGCCGGGCGAGCGGCTCCCGGAGGCGAGCAAGGCGCGCGGGGAGGAGTCGCCGGCGCGCGAGGGAGCCGAGCTGGCCTTCTGCTTCACGGGGCTCATGGCCGCCTACCTCGTGTGGGGGCTGCTGCAGGAGAAGATCATGACGCAGGTTATTTACCTACACGTCCCTTGAAAACTTAAAAAAGAGAACTAGCAACTGCTAACCAATCATACTCACTTACACTGGTATTTATAAACAAGCGATTACTTGCTGCTAAGTAATTTCTTAGTGAAGTCATTACTTGAGGATAGAATTCTTCATTACAAAATCTTATTCTAAAATCGAGTAATGTAGGTTACTTACTTAAGTAAATACTTAAGTAAGAATCTACGTTTGGTAGTGGTTTCCTTCTGGTAACACTCAGTTACTGCGTTTTGTTTCATTAGAAAGCATACGTAAGATGTAGATTATTTAGCTTTAACATCTATAACATTACTTAAATTTTATTTTACTTTATAATTATGATAATATTATATTTAAAAAACTAATTTAAATTAATTATTTCATTTAATTACACACATCAAAAGTGTCTAGGGATCAACATATATTTTTGCAATAACTTTTCTCCTGATTGATATTAATTAAAATTTTCTTTAAGGATTCATCAAATAAAGTGTTTTCGTTTGTCACAGTAACGATAAACCAAGTCACCTTTGCATTAATAAAGAAATTTGCCATTTTCCTAATAAAGGGATTTTTGACATTTGAACCACTAACATTAAAGTTCGAAAAAAAGACTGAAATAACAGTTTTCTTTAAAATTTTATTGGGTAACTTAAACAATTAATAATCCGTGTTTCTACCGCGAACACTAACAACACAAGAACATCGGTTTGGCATACTCAAAATGAGTTCATCCAAATCACGCTGTGGAATGGCCGCCCATGTTCGTTGCAACAACAAAAAAAGGTCTTCTTGCGACTGGATACCCTCCATATTCGGCAGAGCTCTTCTCTGTAGCATATCCCATGCATGCTCAATCGGGTTCAAGTCTGGCGACTGAGCAGGCCAGAGCAGGACATTGATGTTAGCTGCGGCGAGAGTCTGTCTTACAACTCTTGCGGTGTGCGGTCGTGCATTATCATGCATTAACTGAAATAAGGGACCGATTTGCACTTGTAGAGGAACGATGACGTCAGATACAATCGTCTCAGCATAAATTTGAGCGTTGAGGTTGCCTCTGATCCAAATCAACTCAGTTCTTCCGCCGATCCAAATACCCGCCCATACCATGATGGTTCCACCACTATAAGGATGGACTTCCTGGCAGGATTTTAATCGCTGTTGGCGTCCAGGGGTTCTCCAGTGTCGTATACGTCTTGTATCCGGTCTCATACCAAAACGAGACTCATCAGAAAAGCACACGAAACGCCATTGTTCTTCTGCCCAATTTCTGTGTTCAAGAGCCCATTGATATCGAATCCTACGATTGTGCATTGCTATAGGTGGTACCCGTAGCGGTCTTCGGGAATGAAGGTTCACTTCATGCAAGCGGTTTCTGACTGTTTGGTCGCTAATTAAGTTCCCTGAAGAGTGATGAAGCCTCACGGCTAACATCATGGCGGTTATTGTTGGAGCTCTTCGAGTTAAGATTTGAATGTATCGGTCTTGTCTCCGTGTGGTGCAGCGATACCGTCCTCCATGGCGCTCAGCCACGGTACCAGTGCTTCGGTAACGTGTCCAAAGTCGACTGATAACACTCTGACTTGTATTCAGAGCTAAAGCCACAGTACGTTGCCGGGAACCAGCTTCTATCATTCCCACGGCTCTGAGCATTTCTTCCCTGCTTAAATGACGTCGCCGCTCCATAATAACGTTGGTTTTAATCAGTAGTAGGGAAACATTAGCACTAATAATGTCTTCAATGCGTTGTATGTTTTTATAGGGAAAATATTGACAGCTGATTTTCATCTTTTACTCGAATTTGATTAACAGTTCCTGTTTCAAATTATGAAATGCACCAAAAAGGATCCATATAAATTTATAAAATCATAAATTTATTACAAAGCCACATCTCAATCTCAAGAAATCCGCATAAAAATGCTTGATCCCTAGACACTTTTGATGTGTGTATTTCTAAAGTAAATAAGTGATTGGTGGGAGAAACAAAACGTTTGACACGACATAACCCAACAAAATGGAATGTATCTTTTTACACTTGAATTAGTTACTGTTATGTGATTTGTAATTTTATAGCCTGTTTCTATTATTTGAAATTCAGGCTACTGCAACTTCAAGGCGAAAAAAATTGTATGGACTTTGAGGGGTAAATAATGGTAGATTTTGCTGTCTCACCTGTTGCGTGCGCTTTCTCTTTCTTTCATGACAGTCCGCCATATGTTTACTTGTCGTGTGTCTTGTAGTATTGTGTAAGTTTGTGCTTATTATTTTCTGGCAGTTAGTTACGGTTAATTTTTTATCTTAATTTGTAAAAAGTGTGATCTTGTTCAGTAAACATAATTGTACCATAATGCCACCTAATAGCCGATTTATAACTTGTGAAGTATCATACTTGTGAAGTCGTAAAGGTAATGAAAAAAGGAAGTTTATAGCAAAATTTCCATTAGATGAAGCTCGGTAAGTATTGAATTAGATATTTGATTCTATATTTTAATTAAAACATGGTATTAAAAGGCTTAATCGATCTTTTAATTTTCAATTTTATTTTGTGATAGTGATGTGCTGTAACGCAAATGGCTCTTATCAATTATCGATAAATGGTGTGTCTGTTTGTAATTGTTTATAAACAATGTTAATAAAAATTAACATCGATAATTGATTAATGCCTCTCGCTTTTGCGAGAGGCATTAAATGAAACCGCATTTGCTATATGTATAATTTTCAGGCAACACACCAAAAATCAGATCACTAGTTTAGTCACAGGACATTTTTGAAGTTTTTTCTTAGTTAAAACACAAAGTATCTTTCCGAGCACCTGACTATAGAGGGTGGGTCTCATATCATATAAAGTTATTTGGTATATTTTCATTTCAATAACGTTGCAGTTAATGATTATCAAATACAAGAATAAAGAGGACATAACATAACAGCAAGAGGAAGAAAAGAATCTCGAGAGGGCTGAGGCAATCTCTTAATGAGGAATTCAACAGAAGCTGCGTGGAACTTGGGCTTGAACCTTCGGACACTGCAGAGGTGATATCAGATGGCGCCACCGGCGACACGTCCACACTACTAAGACCAAGGAACTTGTACCTAAACTGGAATGCGGACGCGAAGCTCAAATCCGTTCCGAAGAGTATACCCTCGAAGGACCTAGCTATCTCTTTCTAGTAGTATGGATATCAATTCGCGATAAACGTACGGACAATTTTATTTGATGCAATATTTGCAGGTTTTTTTAAGACACTTATTATTAACTTTACAAATGATGTATTTCTGTTACCGCTATAACAAAAAATACTAAAAATTAATTAAAATAAATATTTAAGGGAGACTCCCATACAACAGTTGTGATTTTTTTGGCGCTTATTATAGGTAATGGTTCCGTACCACTCATTACCTACCTATAAAAATACCCTTCATGCGCGAGTCCGACTCGTACTTGGCCGGTTTTTTTCTTAACAACGTATTAAATAGAAATAAATAAATAAATTCAATTATGAATACAAAGGTCTGTATCGGTCTGTTACGCTTTCACGGTTAAATCACAGAGCCGCTTTCGAAAAAATTTGGCATGGAGATAGTTTAAAACCCTGGGAACTATATAGGGTTCTTTCTATCACAGATTTTTGAACAGTTGCTCGGTAGCGCGATATAACAGAATTCCACGCGGGCGAAAAGCTAGTTCTCAATATATATCTGAGGAACTTATATTGAGCGCGCTAATTTCCATAATAAACGCTTCGTTATGCAGACTAAATGCAAAATTGGTTTTCTTAAGCAGACTTTATTGCGTTGAATTATAAACTTTCAAAGTGGTTAAGACCCATGATACAAATACAATTATTGCAGATTGAATTAATAACAGAATCACCAGCTGACAATTCTTCGAAGGCTTGGCCTTGATAGGCAGTGGTATAGACGTCCAAACAAACGTGCATTAATTGGTAATCTACGTTTATTCGACACCAGTGGCGGTACCTTCATATAAGCCCAAAAGCCCGGCATGCCTTACTAAAAAATGCTAGATAGAGAATCAATGTCAAACCCGAACTATTTAAAAGTTCGCGCGCTTAATTCTTATCAAAATAACACAATGTATCTACTGAGTACTGCTACACTACTACACATCGCGATTGTTCGCGCGCAGAGTTTCGCATTTGTAGCATCTAATGATCTACATATTGCTATCTCGCTTACACGCACCGGCTTTTACCGGGCTTTCAAATACTATATCTGTCACTTTCGCACTTATAGCGATGTGCCGTATAACGAGTTAGGCCTTGTGCATAGAACAAATCGATCACAATGCAGATTTAAGCACGGCTTTCGTATGAAGTTGCATGCGTATGCGTGACCTTGTCAGCTTGCCAACTCTGCAGTGTTGCCGTTTTAGCCACACGTTGAAAGATCTTGGAGATTTTTAACGAGTTTGGAAACTTTTTTAACATTTATCAACAATAAAAACTAGCGACTTTTAAAATAACGAAATTAAATACAGTCAAAACCGTTTACAACAACATCATTTAGAACAACATACCGGTTATATAGACCAAAATCATAGGTACAAAATACTTTGTACCTTGAAAACATCACCGGTTATTACGACTATCGGTTTTTACAACCAAATATGAGTGGTCCCTTGGATGTTGTTATAACAGATTTTGACTGTATTCAAGCAATATCTTAAAAATAAAAAAAAATTAGAATAGCTAGATTTTTCATATACCTGGCGACTTTTTTTGCCTAAATGACAACACTGAGTAGTTCCCGACATCCTAGAGTGCAACTAACTTCAGTTTCATTTGCTTGAGTGGAAAAAGGTTTTGTTGTTAAAGTTTTGTGTTTGTTTTCTAAGATTTCCTCAGTGATACAATTGTTTTGGTGATTTACCTACAACAATGGAGGTAATTGTACCTTGTGAGGATTTAAAATGCGTTCAAGTTTTGATTGGCGAAGATAAGGTAAAATCTTTAAACTTTGCTCAGATAAAACAGTTAATTTCTTCATTAAAACCGACGCCTAATCTGTGTATTTCTCAGACTAGTAAATCGCATAAACGAAAATTTAATAGATCAGTGTATAAAACTAGTTGTAACACGTTGCAAAATAACTCGGCTCCTCGTTTGAGACGCAACGTACGCTGTGCAAAAACGGAATACAGACGACTTTTTGTAGAAGTAATTGATAACATTAATACCGAAATTACTGACCGATATTCTGAAATTTATAAATTAAAGATTTTCCAACTGCTCAACAACAAAAAATTTGACAATTATCACTCACATTTTCCAGAGGAATTAGATTCATTATTTGACATTTATGCAAACTATTTCGACAAACAAACATTAAAAAGCCAATTGATTTGCTTGTATTCTAGTCCTGATCTGAAAGATCGTAATGTTTTCGAATTAATTGATTTCATTCATGAGAATAACCACGAAGATGCCTTTCCCGAGCTGTTAAAGTTAGCGTATCTTGTTGTAACTATTCCGGCTACAAGTTCTTCCGCGGAACGTGCTTTTTCGTCTCTTAAACGTATCCATACCTATCTGAGAAATACACAAGGTCAAGAGCGTCTTTCCGAATTATCAATGATAGCTATTGAAAAACAGTTGTTGGTAGAATTAAAACGATCACCAACATTTTACTCTGATGTAATTAAATCATTTCTTAAGAAAGATAGACGATTCCAATTAGAATATAAATAATTTATTTAAATTCCTTATTACATTCTATCTAGCTATTTTTTAACTTTCGTTTTGTAACTTTTTGTTTTGTTTTTTTTTTTGTCTGTAACCTGGGTCCTGTTACGAAGGAAGCAACTACTTACCATAACTTTGTTCCCTCAAGCAATGAAGCAAACCAAACGGCTTTTTTCAAAGCCACCGGAGGTATGCAATTGCTGATATGTTTATTATATTCAATCTAGCACTAGCATGCCTTCAGTGTGCTTTGGTTACCTCATGCACCGCACGACAAGCAAGAGTGAAATTGAAGAAATAAGAGGAAAGAAGAAGATGGATGAATTCACTTTTAATTTATTGTACCTAACCAGTAGTTTATGAGAAAATTGCGATGATACATACGTAGGTACCTACATACTCAGTCGAAAACAGAACTTTCTTTTTTTGAAATCGGTTAAAATTTTATTGGGCTTGCGTTATTTTGAAACCCTAGGCACGCCACTGTTCGACACTTGTACGGTCAGAACCAGTAGACTAAAAATAAAATGATGCAGTGTTTATATATGACGGAGAGACAGCCTCGTATGTGTTTTTTCCAAAAGTGTGACGTTAACTCAGCTGACGTCACGAATCTTGTCTTGGTGATCACTCATGTTTGATTTTCAAATAAAAGCACTTGTTAATGTTACCAGAGACTCGTTTATTCAACTGACAGCGTAACGACTTTACAGAGAGGTCCGCACTGTCCAGCGGCTCGAACAAGAATGAATCTGAATTTGAATCTAGCGCTCACAGTGCGGCCTTATATAGAGGGATTGTCACACATGTACCCACATTTTCTAGTTAAATATTAAACTACTCAAATTACAATGCTTTAAGTTGGAACATGTTAAACGTTAATTTTACATCTTAAAAATCAATTAATAGTTTGTAAAACAATCAAATTATTAATCTTTAAACATTTCAATTATTTTAATAGACAAATGATTGTATTTGCGCCGATATATATAATTAAAACTACTAAAACCCTTCATGAAAAACGATGATTATAAATAGAAAGAATAACAGAAGAGATATAATTTATTTGTGTATATATTTATTTAGGTTAAGCTACAATTGTTTACACTATACATTTATATGAAACAGTCATATTATATTTATAAGTGTAACAATTAATTACAGACTAACACCACATGTGCTATTTAAGGTTAGAAATCAATATTATTAACATACATAATTCTAAACATAAAGGAGGCAGATCGAATGACAATTGTAAGGCTATTATTATTAGGTTGGTTCTATATTTTCTAGTTCCTCATATGTTGCAGCTGCAGGTTTGTTACAAGATTGGCTTGACACACAACCCTAAAAAATTTATTACACTATTATTAGTTAAAAGTATGGAAATAATCTTTAAATTATGAATTATTATTAATATTTGTCGACATTAACTAACTGCAGTGGATAAAAGTTAAGTAATTAAGTTATAAGTAATTATTAATATAATAAACTACACTTGTAAGCAAGTTTGCGTAGCTGAGTTTTTGGCCAAAATGATATAAAATATTTTTGCCATCAATTTGCTAAGCAAAAGTAAATAAATCAACTAAAATGTCGACTTTTATGCTTATTAATTTGACTCCTTTCATAACATTCACTTACCAGATCTTTGAATGTGCCCAGTACAGGTTGTATATTCTTTTCTTTAGTGGGTTTCAATATTATAGTACTTAAAACATTTATTTGTTTCGCTTTAACTGGAATCTAAAATAATAATAGATTGATGAGAACAAAATTTTAGTAGGTATTAATGGGTAAGATAGATTCAAAATGAAAATTCATCTTGTTATGCTTATATTCTATTTCGGAACGGTGATCTTCATGTCATTTGTAAAGATTGATAACTTACTTTAGGGAAAATGGATGCAATTGCATCATTTGATCTTGTTTTGAAATGCAATATTTCTTCGGGCTTGAAATGGCGGCTACAAATTTTGGAACCGTTTCTGACCTTTTTCTGTGTAGAACACTGAGCCACCGGCCTCGAAGATCATCATTTTTAGGAAAGCTTAAAATAACAAAAAATAATAAATAATGAGAAGAAAGAAAAATAATAAATAAGAAGAATAAAAAGAAGAACATCCACTTTTACATTGAAAACATAGTCACCCTAAATGCAATTTGTAAACAAAGTCACAAAACTTACTTAAAAAAGGAAATTCCAGACACGGGGTACCCTTCACTCTTGCAATTAACCACAAAACACGTTCTTACCATGGTTACAGTATCTTGCACTTTAATATTACGAAAACTCACAAAATTAAATATAATGCAAATTTACAAACATACAGATGTCAAGTAAACGTCAGACGGCAACGTAGTAATTGCCATGTATAGTATAATATATCACTACTAATTGTTACAAATTCCATTTTTTTTTGTTTTAAACATCTTGTGTTTGCATGGTAAAATAACTATAATTTTCATTAATATGCATACAGTAATAATGGTAATTCATTTTAAAGATAGAATTCCAAAGAAGTTTAAAACTAGGTGTTATTACTACAACAGACAGGTCGAAAAAATTACCATTGAAATATGTACGGGCAAAAGCCTACGAGATTTAATAAATTAACAAAATTAACAAAATTATATCTGGGTCGAGGTCCACTGTGCGGTTGCTAACCGTACATCTTGGCTTATATAAATAGTGTCAACTTAATAGACAGAAAAAATATAACGTTCTAACAACAAAAGTTAATTAAAACCAATCTAATTAACAAAAATGTAAAAAGAATGTACACTTAGATCTAAAAGTAATAAAAAAATGTAAATTTAAAAATTAAAGTTATGAGGTGTTGCATATGTATCATTTCTGAACGTGGACATTTCTATGTTTTCGTTAGATGATGCAGCCCTCGGTGGTTTCGGTGGTGGTAGTCTAGTTGGAGCGGCGCTGATGCCGACGGTGACACTGCTGCTACGTTTCCAGTAGACGTAGACTCCTCCCGCGACGAATGCTGATAAGATCAGAAGTCCCATCGTTGTATAAGAGACGATATATTGGTGTACATCATGTTGCGACATTTCCACCTGTTCAGTTTGATCTTCCAACTCCTTCAAGGAATTATGAAGTTTCTCATAATCCGAGCTCACAAATTGCGTATTGATTTGTCCAGTTGATATATCAATCGGCTGAACCGATGTCAGATTGTTGATGTCCTCCAGATCTATCAGTGGTACTTCCGGGTTGACATACATGTTGTTAGAATAATACACTTGTGTATAATATGTTTCTTCACTGTTTCTGATGATACATCCTGCCTTGGCTTCTAAAATTCCTGTTGAATTTATAGCTTTAGAAGTCATACGACCTTCGCAGATAACTTGTAACTGATACTCGTTGCAGCAGACATAGAGCCACGTGTTAGGCCTTTGAAGTGGTACCCATTTGTTATTGCAGCCTACGGATGCGTAGACACATCTTAATCATACGATATGGAATCTTCTACGTCTACTTGCTGTTTTTTGGTATGATAATAGGGTGTTTTGTTTCTTCAGGTAAGTTCGAATTCTGTAGTCGCCCTCCGACGCGTATAATGTTATTTTCATCCAAGTAGGGGTTAAGTTTCAAAAGTACACTGTTGTGCTTAACCTTCCCTTTTGATTGCAATTCCTTAAATTCTTGTTCAAAGTGTTCCTTCTGAATGTGTTTTATAATAATGTTAGTGGCATGTCTAATTTCAGCGAGCGTCAAATGATATTTTCTATTGCTAAACATGTGACTCATTGCTTGACCTACACGACGATTACCTTGTGAAGTGTATGTTATGAAACGCGACACCCAGGCAATGACCCGTATTATAGTCATAATACAGCTGAACTTGAATAGGAGTTGCGTAATAATGTTATTGTTTTTATTTTCACTCATTTGTATCGTAGCTGCATGCACCTTCTTAACTTCGATCTCTGGTATCGGGTACCCTTTACATGTCTCAAGCATGTCCTCGCTGCGCAGCCATTCGGGTCCGTTAAACCACAGGGAATAGTTTTGTAATTGCGAAGGCAGTAGTCCACGTGACGCGCAGTCAGCCGGGTTTTGCTCCGATCTCACATGCTTCCAATTCCCAGCGGGGACTATAGATGTTATTTCCCTTACTCTATTTCCGACATAGGCCTTCCATCGCGAGATATCGCCATTTAGCCAGCCAGGCACAATCATCGAGTCTGTCCATGCAGTTACCTTAATGTTAGGTTTATCGAGGCAATGCTTTATTTTATTCACCAACTGAGCTAACAGCTGAGCGCCGCATAACTCGAGTCTGGGAAGTGTTTGCTGTTTTTGAATTGGGGCGACCTTGGTTTTTGCCGCAACCAATGCAATTAGAGATTTCTGTATTCCCTCCCGAACCTTACTGTATACCACACACGAGAATGCTTTTTCTGAAGCGTCACAGAATGCGTGTAACTCGCTATCCTTGCATGTTTCAAACCCGAGCCATCGGTTAATCCTAAAGGGTTGCATGTTCGTTAACTCGTTTTTTAATATCCTCCATTCCTTTTCTATTTCATCCGGTACAACATCATCCCATCCGATTTTGTACCTCCAAATCTGTTGGAATAGGATTTTTGCCTTGACTGTTATAGGGGACAACAACCCCAATGGATCAAAAATAGTTGATATGTCACTCAGAACTTGTCGTTTTGATGAGTTTTTGTTAACGTTGCAAGTGTTTTTATTTTTCAATGTTGGTGAAAAGATGAATTCGTCTTGTTTCGGATTCCATGCCAACCCTAACGCCTTCGATGGTTGCGCCTCTGTAAAGTTGAAATTGACAGGACTAACCATGTGTTCTGGTAGATCTTCCAATAATTTACTGTCATTGCTTGACCATTTTCTGAGATTAAAACCTCCCTCTTTCAATAGCTTTATTAGTTGATCTCTTGTGACGCGGGCTTCGTCCATGGTTTCCTTTCCAAACAACGCATCGTCGACGAAAAACTGGCTGAGCAATATGTTTTTTGCTTTCGGGTACTTGTCACCTTCGTCTATCGCTAACTGTTGAAGTGTACGGAGCGCTAAGAACGGGGCAGCTTTAGTTCCATAGGTGACTGTACACAGTTGATAATGTCTAAGTAGTTGACGTGGGTTATTTCTCCACACGATTTTTTGTAAAGGTTGATGTTCAGGATGTACGACTATGAAACGATACATTTTCTCAATGTCAGATGTGAACACATATTTGTACTGTCTCCATTTCAGTAAAATACTAAGAATATCCTTCTGTAAGTTCGGTCCTGCTAACATTAAATCATTTAAACTGTGTCTTGAACTCGTTTTTGCTGATGCGTTAAAAACAACCCTCAATTTTGTCGTGATAGCGCCTGGTTTAACTACCCCATGGTGTGGTAAAAAATATTCAAAGTTTTGAAGTTTCATGGTAGTTTCAACTTGTTTCATGTGGCCCATTTCTACGTATTCTTTTATGAATTCCTTATAATCCCTTCCGAACGTAAGGTTTTTTGCCAATTTCCTCTCCAGTTGTTGAAACTGAGCGATAGCCTGCGGTTTGGATGTTCCTAAATGTTCTACAAAGTTATCCTTAAGAGGCAGACGAACTTGGTACTCCTGTTCCCAGAAGTGGGCAAGGTCTTCAATGTTGTTAACTGTTACATGGCAACTGAATGTTTTATAATTGCCACACACTACCCAACCTAACTGAGTTTGTTGGGCGATGATGGAGGACGTGTTTGTTCTGATGAGCCCCTCTAACAATATCTCAGAATAAACATCGGCTCCCAGTAGTAAGTCTATTCCCTGAGATACATTGAAATCAGGATCAGCGAGTTGTAAATGTTGTACGTGCTCAAAGTTGTCTCTCTCTACTGTTTGACTCGGCAGTCTGTTTGTTATGGAGTTCATAATAAATGCATTTATATGAATGTTAAAGTTACTGTATAATGATTGACACTGTAAATGAAGAACTCCCTTACACTTGGTGGTGGCTGAAGCACCAACCCCTGACACCACAGCACTCATCCTGTTCCGTCTTAACTGTAATATCTGTGCAGCATTCTCTGTAATAAGGCTAACTTGAGATCCTTGGTCTAATAAGGCACGTAAAATAATCATAGTACCATCTTTAGTCATCGTTTTTACTTGAGCCGTGGCTAGCAACACTTCATTCGAATTGTCATAGGCCAAGTACGTGCTTAATTGGTGACCTACATTAGATTTCCTGGGTTTTGATTTTGCTGCTTCGATTGCTTCATGCAAAATGCTATTGTGCGGTTCGTGACAATGTTTGCATTTTTTGTCTGACATACATTTTCCGCCATTATGACTAAAAAGACAATTTAAACAAACATGTAGGTCGTTAGCGAGCTTCAGCATCTCTTCCGGTGTCCTACTTAAAAAATCTCTGCAGTTATAAAGACCGTGTGATTTTTTGCATTTGGGGCAAGTTATAACATAACTATGAAATGTGGTTTTTCTTTGGGAAGCTCGAGGCACGTTCTGCGTTTCCCCTTGTACGTTTTGTTGTGTTTTAAGCTTACTGTGCATTGCGTTATACCCTTTTTTGGGTTGAATGTTATGCTGTTGACTGTTAATGTTTCGTGGGCGGTTTGGGTGCGTATTCGATTCCATTGACATAAATTTATTTTCGATGAATTTCAGGAACTGTTTTAATGTCGGCATGCCTCTAGGATCATCCAATGATTCCTTAAAAGACTGGCTGGTCTCTGAATCAAGCTTTTGCATCATAATGTGAACAACTAAGGGGTCCCATGTTGAAGTATCGAAATGTAGGTTTCTAATAGCCTCAATGCACTCTATAGTCGTGTCATGCATTTTTTTCAGCTGATATGATGTTGCAGTCTGTATGTTGGGTTGATTTAGTAAAATGTTAGCTTGATATGAGAATAATAATCTTTTATTATCATATCTCTGTTGTAGGATCTGCCAACTGGCTTCGTAGTTGTCAGCACTAATGTTCATGTGCTGTATTAACCGCTCGGGCTCTCCCTTCAATTTCGATTTCAAATGTTGCATTTTTTGAGCGTTAGAAATAAAATTGTTACGGTGCACAGTTTCTAAAAATAAATCCTTAAATGTTGTCCACTGCGCATAACTGCCATTGAAAACTGGAAGTTCGATTTTTGGCGTCGACTTCTCCTGGTGAATACTATCCCAAATTCTCTTATTGAGTTGTTCCTTGCTGAATTCGTACAGGCGCTCTAATCTGTTATAATCAGTTTCAAAGGAATGCATGTCGTCTAACATTCTATCGAGCCTCCAATAAGTACTATCGACTTTTTCCCAGCGTTGTGTTACTGTTCTCAATTTATCTTCAAGTTGCCACTTTTCTTTCAGATCTTCAATGTTCATGTTCCGTACTACTCTCTCAAAAGCCTTGATGTTGGATTGTTGTTCGTTCATTATATCCTTAGTACGATCGTCCACAATTTTCGTAACCTGTGACGTGTTTTTTATATCCTCCGTGACCTCATTGTCATCGCGATGGTCTGAAATTTCCTCTTGACTACCGTCCGTTTTACTACTTTCTCCTTGTTTATGAGATTGATTGAACAAACTAAATTTATCATCTTCAATTTTAGCCAATAATCTTTGCTTTGATTTATTGATCATACCCTTCGTTTCTTCGTACAATTGTTCTAAGCGTTCGAAAACCCTATTCTCGTAGTAGGCTCCAGACTTTGTGCCTTCCGACAACGATAACTGGATGTCGTTCTCCTTAAATTCGCTCCACAATGAATCTAGTTTGTTAAGCCTTTCATTGTGGTACTCAAGAGTAGTTTTACGAGAAGGACCATCTTTCATAAAATTTTCACGGATTCTTTTAATAGTCTCAAGAATTGCAGATTGAGAACTAAGCAAAATATCGTAAGACGACATTGTTGTATGTTATACGGTACACAAAATGAAATTCAAAACTGTAGCGTCGTAGTAAAAAATGGAACGTGCTCACCGGGTTCGCCTCTACCGCTTTCTGGATACTTATCCCGCAACGTCACTTTTATCACTGATTTTAATGTTTTAAATGTTCTGTTAGGAATACTGTTCTTAAAGTTCTGTTAAATGTTCTAATGTTCGGCAAACTGTATCACGGCACTGACTCTACTCTAAATACCCGAAGGACCAAAATGTACGGGCAAAAGCCTATACATATACTGTTTACTGTTTAATGTTGAGAGAGTAGGAAATGACTGTTACTGATAACTGTTTAAAACTGTTTAATTAATTATTAATAAAATAAATTATTATATTCTAAGTACAATGTTATAAAACTGTTGTAGACTGTTAAAATTACTGTTGACTGTTACGACTGTTAAACTGTTGTGCCCGCTCGACCCGAACTGCCAGAGTTTTTACGCACTCTCGTACGTGATGGTACGAGATTTAATAAATTAACAAAATTATATCTGGGTCGAGGTCCACTGTGCGATTGCTAACCGTACAAAATAAATATTTTTAATCTGACACACAGAAGAAAGGGACACAGTCCACACACGCACTGTCTCGCTCGGAACGAAAAGTTCCTTCAGTTTTATGCGTGCGAGTTTATACTCTATTGTTTAACAGCTAAGAAAGACTTTCTGTATTCTTTGAATCATTCGTAAGCAATCCAGTTAGTAGGTAGAAGATCCTTGACTAAGACATTCAGATAAAACGAACAATGTCATAGTGGCTGCAAAGGAAACCCAGGTAGCTGTTGACGGTACTTTACTAAAACCAACATTATTGAAAAGACAAAAGCGCAGACTTTGCATAATAAGTAGTAATACAACTAATAAAATAATACATATAGCAAAGTCTACATTTCCGAATCATAACATATGTCATTTCATTTCTACAAATTGTGGAGTTTTACAGTTGATCAATCATCTGGAAAAGAAATTGACAAATTATAATATGAGTGACTATTGCGTAATTTTTATAGGAGAAAAAGACTTCAGGAAAACTGACAATTACTGGGAATTAATTAATAGTATAAGGAACATATTAATGCCAATACAACACACTAATATTTTACTATGTTTACCAACTTATAAATTTGATGGAATTTGTTCTATGTTCAATTCTAGAATAGAGACATTTAATAATTTGCTTTACCAAGATATTTGTACTTATGACTATGCAATGATATTTGATTCTAATTTAAATCTGACTTACGATGACACAATGTTTTATAAACGACGAAGAATTCTGAACAACTATGGTATGAGAAATATTTTTGACAATCTTAAGTGCTATCTTGACTATTTTACGGACTCTTTGCTCACAGACACTGAGGAACCATATTTAGGAACTACACTTCTGGACACATCTATTGGCCCACCTTGTATTTTCAGTTTCGTTTGGTCCTAGCTAAAATTTTATATTAGGTCGAGCAAAAAGTTTTTATGCAGTTTTGAACCTGGCACATTCACAATTTCATTCAATAGTCTTTTTTTGAATTTCGAACACAGAATTTAAAGAAACAAAAGACAATTTGGAGCCTGTTTGTTGATATCAAACAATCGAATACTAAGAAAACTTGGTTTTATTGGTTTACTTGGATTTAATTCTTGAAAAAGTGATTGATATCTTTGCTTTTGCAACAAACATTACTTATTCTTAACATTAAGGTGAGGTTCTATCAATAATCTATGGATACTTCACCTGAAGTCGCCGCCCAAGCTGTGGCACTTATTCAGGCCGGACACAGCCAAAGAAACGTGAGTGCTCAACTTAATTTAAGTCGATCTGCGGTCCGAAATGTTTATCGGAGGTACCTAGAGACTGGCGGCTTTGTTCGTCGCCAAGGAAGGCCACGATCTCGGGTCACAACTGAAAGGCAGGATCGATTCATCGTGACGACCAGCTTGAGAAATCGTCACCTTACCTCCATTGAGATACAAAACCAACTTCGCGACTTCCACGGAGTATCTGTGAGCGCTCGAACTGTTCGGAGAAGGTTAAAAGAACGCGATATGGTACCACACAAGCCAGCTAATGGGCCCAAACTAAAGCGAGCCCACCGAACAGCGCGCCTTCATTTCGCACGCAGTCATTTAAATTGGACACAGCAAGATTGGAGCCGTGTACTCTTTTCTGATGAGTCTAAAATTGTGTTACATGGCAATGATGGAAGGAAGAAGGTCTACCGGCGTAAGGGAGAGCGTTTCGCACAATGCTGCTTTGAAGAGAGGGTTGCTTATGGCGGTGGCTCATGGACTGTCTGGGGCGGTATATCCGCGAGCGGCAAAACTCAACTTGAGGTTGTTACAGGACCACGGCTGCCAACATTAAATGCTGAAAGATACATTCGTGAGTGCTTAGAACCTCACGTGATACCATACGCGGACTATGTGGGCCCAAATTTCCTTTTTATGCATGATAATGCAAGAGCCCATGCGGCCGGCATCGTCAGGGAATATCTTCGGGATGTGAACATCACAGTTATGGACTGGCCAGCCAGAAGCCCAGACATGAACCCCATTGAGCACATGTGGGACGAGCTAAAAAGGCGTGTTAGGGCTCGTCAGCCAGTTGCCCAGACGATGCAGGAGTTGAAAACTGCCATAGAAGAGGAATGGGAGATGATCCCTCAAAATTTCATAGAGCGGTTGATAAACTCTATGCCTAATCGTATGAGAGCTGTGGTAGATGCCCATGGAGGCAACACGCGTTATTAAATTAAACCTTTATTTGATAAAACATGTTTTTTATTCAAAAATTAATTGCCTTTAACAAGGCGCATATCCGACTTGTTAGGCGTAGGTCCATGTCGTATGGTATTCTGAATTCAAATTTAAAACTATACGATCGAAAAAGATGGTAAAATGTATCAGGTTTAAAACTGCATCAACAGTTTTTGTTCAATCTAGCAATCATATTTCGGTAGGGGCCATCGAAACCTAAACTCTAAGGTGGGCCAATAGATGTGTCCAGAAGTGTAGTTCTGATTTAATAAAGGAACAGCTTTTTCGTTCCTGATATAGTTACGGAGAACGAATCTTCTAATAACCTTGAAACTAATAACATCAATCAATATTCATTAATTAATATATTTCACCAAAATGTATGTGGCATTACCAATAAAAGGGATGATCTGGAAATATATGTGAACGAAATTTCTAAGAAACTCAATTTCTTATGTGTATCTGAACACTTTCTGAATGAAACTCAAGCAGAACAATTTAATTTTACTGATTATAAAATGGGGTCTTACAATGCTAGACTCAATAAGAAAAGGGGAGGTTCCATGATTTTAACACATAGTGATAGTAAAGTGGAAGAATTGCAAGTGTGTAAGCAACTATATAAAATAGATTGTTTCGAAGTATGTGGGATTAGAGATATTGATACCAATTTATGTGTTATTTGTTGTTATCGAACTCCCACGGACAAAAATTTTGACAACTTCATGAATGGGCTTGAAAAACTATTACAGCATTTCCTCAATAAATTATGTATTATTTGTGGCGATTTTAACGTTAACGTATTAAAAGATGATCTGAGACATAATTCTTTTTTATCGTTATTATTAACTTGTTATAATTTTAGATACTTGATAAATGATCCAACTTTTCGAAGGAATAAGTCCGAATCATGTATAGACAACTTTTTAACCAACGTACCTGAATGTCTCATAGATAACACGTACATAGATCACAATGGGTTAGCGGATGGACACGCTGGCATATTCTGTTCTTTGCGTTTAAACAAAACTATATTTAAGAAAAGGTCAAATTATGTACGTATTTGCAAAAGAAAATATAGTGATGGAAACAAAAGTAACTACAGGAAAAAGCTGTCTGAGACTGACTGGAGCACAGGCATTAATACATTTATATCACAATTTAAAGAAATCCATTCTACCGTCTTTAGGAAGAGTAAAATAAAAGTTAATATTAAAAAGAATAGATGTTCTAAATGCATAACAAGTGGAATAAGGATAGCTAGCAAAGTTAAACGTTTCCTTAATACATTAGATAAGACTCAATGCGACAATTCAGTTTTGGAGTATCGGAACAACTATATTCGAATCTTCAGAAAAGTGGTGAGTTGTGCAAAAAGGAATGATGTCAGAAAACAAATACACATGGCATCAAATTCTAGTAAAACGATATGGAAAATTGTTAATCGACAGCGCAACACAACAAAAGACGTAAACAATGAACCGATTACACTTAAGGTAAATAATGCAGCAACTAATGATGCTCTAGAAGTAACTAGCATATTTTCTAAAAGGTTTGTCAATACAGTCCACTTAGAAGCTTGTGACAAAGAATTGGCAATTACATTCTTAACTGAGGGTATAAATTGGGTAGAACATAGTATGAGTTTTGAAGCAGTCACACCTATAGAAATCTTTAATATGGTAAATAAAATGATCAATAAACCCTCTTCAGGTTTCGATGAAATTCCCTTAACCATTATTAAGGAGAATATAGACTTAATAGCGACTCCATTAGCATGTTTTTATAATGAGTGCATCGAGGAAGGCCTGTTCCCCGATCAGTTTAAAATCGCGAGAGTAATACCAGTTTTTAAAAAGGGTTCAAAGACGGACCCTGGAAACTACAGACCGATTTCTATCTTGCCTATATTATCAAAAATATTTGAAAAGATAATAAAGGATAGGCTCATAAAACACTTAGAGATGTACGGTATACTAAATGATCAACAGTTTGGTTACCAACCATCATTAGGTACCACTGATGCTATTGAGGCATTAGTAGATGAGGTTGTTTGTAATTTAAATAAACAATATAAGGTAGCAGGAATATTTCTATACCTCAGTTCTGCCTTCGACACAGTGGATCATGATATTCTCCTAGCAAAGTTAGAACATTATGGTGTACGGGAGAATGTGTTGAACCTATTTAGCTCTTATCTACATAACAGACGGCAGTATGTAGAGATAAAATCAGTAGTTGGTGGAGAAGAAAAAGTTTGTAGATCGAATCTAGTAACTGTATACCGAGGTGTTCCTCAGGGATCCGTTTTAGGTCCAATATTTTTTATAATATTTTTAAATGACATAATTGAGTATATTAAAAAACGAATAAAAGACACAAAACTAATAATTTTTGCTGACGATACAAATGCCATAGTTACTGCAGACGATATACTGGAACTAGAATCCAAGACCAATGCTCTCTTAGAAATTTTTGAAAACTGGTTCAGTACGAATAATTTAAAACTGAATGTAAATAAAACAAAATGTGTCTTATTTAAGCCCACGATACGAAATAAAATCAAGTTGGAGATTGTATCTTGTGGCAACAATGTCGAAATAGTTGATAGTGTCAAGTTCCTGGGTGTGCATATTGACGCATTGTTAAATTGGAAGGTTGAGACATCGGCTATAACGAAATCTGTTAGCTCGGTATGCTATGCGATCAGAACTCTGAGGGAAGTATTAAATCTAAATCAACTTAGGAGTGTGTACTTCGCCTTAGTGGAGTCCAAACTCAGATACAGTATCGAGTTTTGGGGCAACAGCTACAAGTACAACATACAAATGGCATTCGTAATTCAAAAAAGAGCCCTGAGGACGATGCTCCGCATGAAACAGACCGAATCATGTAAAGACCATTTCATCAGATTGAAAATCTTGACAGTGCCATGCCTATTAGTGTTGCTAACCAGCTTTGTTAAAAATTTAAACAAAAATGAGACTAAGGAGCAGAGACAGACTAGAGCTAATACACGCAGGAAAGATTTGCCCAACACCATTCTACCGAAATTAAAAGTTGTCAATCATAGCCCAAGGTATCAATCTGTATTTTTATACAACAAGTTGCCGATAGAATTTAAAAGTATTTATTGTGTTAAATTATTTAAAAACAAATTGAGGACCTATTTATTGAGGAAAGGTTATTATATTATTAATGAATTTATAGATGATCATTAATATTTATAGACAGTTTTTATTAAATTGACATTTATTATTTCTTTAGGTACTTGAATTTTTAATTGACTGTTATTGTTTTTATTAATTGACTTTTATAAATGTATTTTAATTTAATTGCAATGTTTTTTTATTTTTATTATTAATATTTTCAACACAATGTACATATATTGTTATGAAATAAATTACTTATGACTTATGACTTATGACATGGTCACTGACGTTCTGACGACGGAGCTCCATCGAATGAAATATGAAATGTTCATGACCGCTATGAGTTTGCGTCCAAAAGAAGATCGGGATAAAATTACTGCAATCCTTGACATAATTATATTATTTAGTCTAATAATCTGTAGTAGTTTTATAATTAAGAATATACTGGATTTCTTAAAAACTACAATCCTTGCTTTATTTCAACACAATTCTTTTATTAAATTTAAAAAAGTTAAAAGAAAGCCCGTTACCGACCTGTATACTTTATCGATATCGATAAAGAAGTTACTACCATTGCTCAGCACTATTTAGTCTGATAGGTTGGTAGTACTGTTGTATGACGTCTTGTTCCCCGTGTATGTTCGTTCAGTTGGTATTGAAGTGAACTGTTACATGTTTTTATTTTTTTAGTACTAAGTCCCGTCTCTTAAAACATAGTGTATTACATTCTCAACACCTGTATGCAACCCATGTATCACAAATAAACGATTTGATTTGATTTCTCTTTGTTGAAATTTTGTTTAAATTCTAGTGTCATTTCGGCTCAAGGAGTTCAAGGTTTTATTACTTTCTTTTAAAAATTATAAATAATTATGTCTGAAGTACAGAGGAAAAAACCATTCTCGAGTCTGGAAAAGGATTTATTTCTCAATATTATTCAGAAATATGATTCTATTTTAACCTCCAAACAAACCAACGCTACGAGTGCTCTAAAGAAGAAACATTCATGGGAGAAAATAAAAGAGGAATTTAATGAGGCCTCTATTGTTAGTCAAAAGGTAATGTATTTAGTTTACCAACGCTATGCTTTATTATAATTTCGTTGTCTAGAATGGAGTGTTATGTTTTTAGCATGTGTTATTTTTATAGGTACCTAATTATTTAGTTTGTTTCCAGGCATCTACAAAACAATTAGTTAAATTATGGTACAAAATGAAGCCAAAAGCGAGGGAATCCAAAACAAAGGAAAATATTCGCCACTTAACTGGTGGCGGGCCATCTGTCATGGACATGGATCCTATTGATGCCAAGGTGATGGACATAGATAAAAATATATTGACTAATGTTGAGGTGGATATCGATTGTGATGTTGATGGTAAGAGATTATCCTTTATATTACTTTATCATACTAACATAGTCACAATGTTTTTGTAGGAATTATATCTAGGTTATGGAGTGGTCTATACTGTGTCCCTTTGACACAGTATAAACCACTCGATAACCTAGATCCAACCATTTAATACAAAGATGTGGCCATGAATTATATTTTTAATGTTTCTTACCAAACCAAATTTAGAAAAATAAATAAATAAGAAAACCGAACTGAAATTTTGGTGTCAGTCTGTCTCTCACACCTAAGTTTGGACAAGTAGTTTGTTGCATTTTGATATTTTCATTTTTAACTAACAGCGCCCTGCGGTTTCACCCGCATTAGTCTTGAACCTTTGAGAATATCGGGATAAAAATAGCGTATATATAAATCCAGGGTGTCAGCTACCTCCATACCAAATTTTATCAAAAGGTCCTGACGTTTGAGCTTGAAGAAGTAACAAACATACACACACTCACAAACTTTCACCTTTATAATATTCTGTAGTAACCTTATTTTTTTTAATAATGTGAAACTTATTTTTAATTTCAGGAAGTGTACTCATATTAGGAGACAGTAACAATGAAGCATGGTGTAAAATAAGAGATATAACTATGCAAGTCACACAAACGGAGATGTAAGAAGAAAAAAATAACATGGAGCACAAAACTCCCATCAAAAAGAGTTATGAATATAACATTAAGACTAATAAAATAGATGCATTGAAATGTAAAATATTGGAGGAAGAATTAGAATTTAACCTTTTGTACGCCAGAGTATAAACGTATCGCCGTACCCCTGACGCCAGGCCACTTTTTCTGTCAAATGACCTTCATAAAAAATAGGGACCCCAAAACTTATATCGATATACAACTGAGTTTTTATTTTCGTCTTTAATTTTCTAATAAACCGTACTCACGACACTGAAATTTTATTTAACCTGCCACTATATTCCAATATAGTAATCTTTACACAGCATTTAACAGAGACTTTATCAATGAAAAAGCAGATATTAGAAAACTAAAAAATATATTTATTACAATATGGTTACAACACTACTCAACATGACTTGTCTTGGTATTGTGACAATGGCGTTGCTTGCCAGTCAATTTTATGACATTCTCGCATCTGAATTAGGGATGTAGCAGTGTACCTACCCGTTGGTTATCGATTCTAATAAGTATTCTTATCTAATATAATACCTATCCATATCTAATATAATACGTATCCATATCTAAAAATACGCAAGGATTTTAATGTAGTAATAAAAAGAAATTGAAATCAGTACTTTAATTATTGTTTCTTTTACGTGTAAAAAATACGCAAAAATAATTTAAAAATCAACAGTTACATATACCTAATAATTATTATTACGAATCAGTCTTACAATATCACAAATCTTTAACAAAATGTACCTAATAATTAGTAATAGTAATAGAAATAGAAATTAGAAATAGTAATTAGTAATAGAAAGAACATCAGTTTAGTACCTAATATAAACAAAACAACAGGAATAGAAGTAATAAAAGGATTTTTTATAAAGGAAAATTTCATATTCATCTTCTTAAGTTTTTATTGATTTTACAATCATACGTCACAACACTAGCTGTCACATATAGCAGACTACGGCGTGTGAGACACTCCTTTTATACGCGTTTAACATCTACTTTTCAACAACAAATTTCTCGATATTGGTGGTTTATTTATATTAGTTTCATGCAATATAATATAGACGGAAGCTTAAACTTTTAAATTATATAAATAAAAACACACAAAAGTAATGGTTAAATTGTTTATTTCATAATATGGTGCGACGTGTATTTTGTCATATATTTGTGACGTTGGCGTTCAGGGTAAGATTTCGTTTGTCACATATATGTGACAATGGCGTTCAAAAGGGTAAACAAAAGCTACATGAAGAAGAGCTTAAAATTAAAGTTTTAGAGAGGGAACACAAAGAACGTTTATATAAATTAGAATTAAAAATAAAGTTAAAAGAATTAAGTAATAATAATAAGTAAAATACTCTTTTAATTTTATATAATCTTTTAATTTTATATAAGTATTTATTTCTTCAAAATGTATAATACCGAGAAATTATGTTTGCTCGAAGTACCAAACCATCGCTGGTACTTGTTGTGCTAATACTAGATGGCTGAGAATTATTGTTATAAATAACGTTCACCATGTCATCGTGATCTTCAAAAATATCATTTACTTCCACTGCAATGTTATGTAGCACTGCACAAGCCACTATGACATTAGCTGTTGTTGTCAGTTTAGTTGCCAAGCCATTTTGTAAGCATGGAAACCGTCTTTTCCACACTCCAAATAAACGTTCCACTGTATTTCTGGATTTTATTTGCACCTTATTATATCTTTCCTCTTGTGGAGTTGCGGGATTTGAAATTGGAGTCAATAAATGTCTGAAATAAAGAATGCTTCATTGTAAATAATGTTTTTGTTCTAGTAGGGATTCATAAACATTCCGTATTAAAATAATTTACAATAGTTTAAATACATTCAATTTGTATCTATGTGTTTATAATGATGTAATTACATAAATTACCTAGTGCAAGGATATCCTCCATCTGCAAGTAATATCCCATCAATGTCGTTATTGCATAGCCTCATATTTATACGTGAATTCCTAAAGATTCGGCTATCATGAGTACTGCCTGCCCAGCGCACAACTATATCATATATCATTAAATTAGGACCACCAACTACTTGGACATTTAACCTTTTCACCGCCAAGCACTTCTATAGAAGTTCGGGATTTTCGTGCCACCAGCGCCACAACTTCTATAGAAGTTGTTCATTTTAACTATCTTATTAAAATAAATTTACTGTGATTAAAAGCTTTGTTTCATTTTATTATTTAAGATAGCACTGTCTACTACCCTGTTTTTTATTTTTCTACACAAAATAAGCCCTAGTTTGTCCTAAAATCGGCAAAAACAGAAACTCCGAATTTTGTTACTTTCCTCAGAACGCCAATCACTTCATATCAAGTTGGCCAGTGATGTGCCGTGAAAGGTTGATTTCACCATTGAAATGTTTATAAATACAGAAAGTTACGAATATCGAAAACAATTTGAGGTCAATAAAATATGAATTTAGTTATCTACTTCATTACAAAGTATAGTAGATGAATTTCGACCTTCAGGTAGATGCCGATACGTAATTATAAAGTTGTTACCAATTCTTGTCGATAGTTATTTTCCCATCTCTACAAAACAATTGGTCGTCTATGCCCCTGTGCGCCACCGAGTGCCACGAACTACTATAGAAGTTGGTCAGTGACGTCATAGGTGTGCGGCTGTCAAGGTCACTTTGGCATAGTGCAGCACAAAATCGGATTCGCGCGTACGCATTTTTCTTTCTTTCACTTGATATCAAATAGAAAAATTCGGAAGAACTTCTTAAAATTTTGCAAGGTGTGGAATCGGACTCGGAGTATTTTGTGGAGAACATTGAACCAGAAGATAATTCTGAGGTATGTCTAACTGGATGATAATAATAATCTTTATTCATCAAAGAGTAGGAATTCAATAAGTATGTAAAATGTTCGGTGAGCCCAGTATCTCCAGATGCACTGTAATTACAGTAGATTTAGGTACTGTTTTTGTACCCTATATACTATTATGGTAAATACAGTGTATGAAAGCACTGTAATTTTAACTTTTTTAGAAATCCTTTTCAAAGAAAAAAAAAGGAAACCTAATTGCAATTCGTATAAAAATCATCTAAACGTTAACGTAACGTTATATTGTAGATATTATGATTTATGTACATATTCTGTGCTTATATCTACTTGGTCATACCGAAAACCGCATCAAAATCGGATCATTGGTTTAGAAGATAGGTGGGAACATTACTTTTCACAAGAACTAAGATTGTGGCGCCCCCTAGTGAGTTACAGCCATGACACCTATCTAAGAACATGAACTCATCAAACACAAATCTGTTATTGAAAACCGCATCAAAATCGGATCATTAGTTTAGAAGATAGGTGGGAACATTACTTTTCACAAACACACACACAAACATCTCTCACCCTAAACACATATACCAGCTCCGTTCCGTCGTGGGAGAAACGCAATCTGTGCGCGGGGTCCCCCGCGCGCAGATGTGTAAACACTACCGATACATGAGTAAAGAAAAGAACAGAAACAACACTTAAAAAACAATGCTTTGATAAGTCGTGGCATGCTCATGGCCCATTAAGGATGAGACTATTGCCATCAACCAGATACCTACACTGTTATTCAAGGCTGCTACTGAGAAATATCATATGGAATAACCCAACTACACAAACGAGTCAACAAAAAATTTCAATAGGTACAAGTCGAGAGTTCGACATTCGACACGGCTACAAGCGTGATAGAATTTAAATATATACTTACTTTCCATTTCAAAAAACACTTCAAAAACAATTAAAAATTCTGCCACTTAGATACCTACGGTAAAAAACGTTGACTGCAGTTATTAAAAAAACACAGGAACAAACAAAAATAGAAGAAAGAAAGACCATAGACCCCATCCCTGATCAGAATCGAATTCAACGTGCCCTCAGTGCCAATAACTTAATATGAAGTTAAAGAATGAGATCATGAAACAAATAGAGATGTACCCCATTCCTTATAGTTCTAATTGAGTTATGTATTAGTTTCTTTGATACTCATAATTTATACTGTTTTTTCTTATTAAGGATACTGTGAAATAAAACAAATCTGGAAATATTTAATCAGTTTTTATTTATATTCGTAAAAATCAACTTTAAATCTTAACTTTACGCGTACAAATCTTATTCATCGATATGACGATATCCCCATCACTACTGTTTACTGTATATTTAGTTATACATTTATAGCTTGGCGCTCGGCGAGGCATTGCGTTTTGTGTACGTTGGCGGCGAAAAGGTTAATGAAAAATAGCCTTTTCTGTTCCGGTATTGTTCTGTATGCACAATACCTCTAGGTTTAGTGATTTTGATATGGGTGCAATCAATTGCCCCAACAATATTTTTCAGCCCAGGTGCTCATCCTACACATCCAAGGTTTTCGAAGTCATTCTTGGTTTTTCTTAAATTTACTGGAAACTTAATGAAATCGTGCATTAGCAAGGCCAGTTTACGAGTAACTCTCTTCACTATTTGACACACTGTCGATTGTGAAATATGCATGATGTCTCCACATACAATCTGGAAGCTACCAGTGGCATAAAAACGTAGGGCCGTTACTAACTAGCACAGTGGACTTACAGGAAGTCCTCTTTGTGTCTCTGATTGTAAAGAGTCCGCAATCCTTGGTAAAATCACATTAATCACAACACTTTTGGAAAATCGAAATCTCTTTTTAAAACTGTCTTCTGTATAATCATGAAACGGATCCACATCACGAAAGTACAATTTGCGATTTCTAGGTTTGGCAACTTCAATCTCCGGTAGTATATCGTTATCGATATCATCTATAACACCAAAAGTCGCTTCAATGCTTTCCATTGCTAATTAAATCTGCAAAATGCTAGAGTTCTTAATGCTTAAGTAAAGAAAATGGTGACTATTACTTGGCTAAGAATTCTAACTTTTGACAGTTCTAATTTCAAGCAATTACTAAACTGTAGAATAAAAATCGTTACTTGAGTAATTACTTTTACTCAAGTAATTACTTTTACTTGTCTTTAAATACGGGTGTTACACACTACTCCCTCATACTCATCTACACACACACAGATACACACACGCACACACGCTCCTTTTTAATTTTTATTACTCGTAGTTTTAGTCTGGAACAATTGTCTTCTTTTCTTTGTAGGTAAGCAGGCCAACTGTCTATGTTCAAAAAAAAAACTTTTTACTTTTAGATATTCCTCCGTGCCTAGCAAAGCACGCTAAGCTTTTGGTTCCGGCTCTCATTGTCAAAAGCTACTCAACTTCATCCGGCCAGACTAAGCAGATGGTGGTATCACAAACTAAAATGTGCGGGTGACCATATTTTGTCAATGTGTTCTTAGAAATAAGGTCATAACCTTAATCTATGATTGCTAGAGCAAACACGTTCATCTGGTGAATTGTTCTGGAAAAATCTATAAAGGTCACAAGTACCTTAGCATGTTGTAGATCTGCGGGCCTAGACAAAATCCATTTTCTGTAAGCGTTAACTCCAACGGAAAAATTAAATTGTATGGAGTTGACATTTACTAACACGTGACAATCACGTGACATTTGGTTAGCAAATGTCAACTCCATACAATTTAATTTTTCCGTTGGCGTTAACGCTTACAGAAAATGGATTTTGTCTAGGCCCGCAGTTCAGATATTGGTACGGAAACCAAACCAATTTACTGAAATGGTGTGACACCCTATCTAGTAGTTAGTATGCTAGATTGTGACGTTATCAAGGAGGCCTGACTTCTTCCTATTTAACCTGTACATGAATGCTTTGATTGTTGAACGAGGAACCGGAGTCGGCTGTTACTTAGGTAAATTATGTGTGGATAGCTTGAGCTGCGCTGATGATATGATTCTTCTGAATTCCTCGATCGAAGGGTTAAGAAGGTTGCTGTCAGTTTGTGACAGACTGACAGCAACCTTTTGAAGCCGCAAGCAGTTCTGTATACAGGGTGATTGGAAATACTATACATTCCTGGTAAGCAGTTAATTGGATTTTGGAGCAAATTCAGTTCCGGGATGTTCAATACCTGGTTATTTCTCAGTTATTAAACCTGATTTTTGTTGTAAAGAAACACTTGAGCTTTTATACTATACTAAAAAAATAGCAGTTAATAGCTTTTGAATAAGTTTCTAGTTTATTGTGTATCATAGTAACAAACAATGACCCCAGTAAATCACTGCAAAAGTCCCGCGGGACTTCGTTTCTGTGGATTTTATGACGATAAAAACATAACCCTCTATCTTTTGCGGTCGGGTAAAAAGCCTATAACCTTCCAGCACCTTCAAGCTACTTCTATACCAAATTTTATCCAAATCCACCCAGTACTTTCGAAGATTAGCGCGTTTAAAAAAAGTTTTAAGCTTTATATTATTAGTACAGATCCAATAACTCAGAAAAATATAATTGGACATAATATCCCAGAACGAAATTTGCTCCAAATGTGTTCTACTTTAACCCCTTACCAGAAATGTGTCGTATATGTAACCACCCAGTATTTCCCCACACTTGCACGCTGAACTGCAACTCACGACGCTGCTCCCCCGCAGTCGTACGTGATGTCGGACGGCAGCACGCTGCGCTTCAGCGACTCGCAGTTCCTGGTGTTCGTGAACCGGCTCGCCGCGCTGCTGGTGGCGGGCGCGCGCCTGCTGTGCGCTCGCGCTCCGCTGGCGCCGGCGCCGCTCTACAAGTTCTCCTACTGCTCGCTCACCAACGTCGTCAGCGCCTGGTGCCAGTACGAGGCGCTCAAGTACGTCAGCTTTCCTACGCAGGTAATAAACACACACTTTATATCATTTTTATTTATTTCATTACTTAATTTGACATTTATTTCTTAATATTTGAATTTCGTAGTTCAATTTGACATTTAATTTGATAATTCGACATTTTTATAATTCACTAGCGACCCGGCCCGGCTTCGCTCGGGTAATAAAGATTATATTTGCTTATATATGATATTGCTAATCAATTCCTCGTGCGGTAATTTGCCACACTCATATATCGGCGATAACTCATAAGATATTAATTTTATTGATATAGTGATTAAAAGCTATTTTGATGTACATTAATTCCTTAGCATATCTGACGTATTTAATTGGATAAGGAATAATACTGTACTGTTAAAAAAAGATTCGTAAATAACCCATCATTTTAATGTAATTTATAAAAGAAAAAAATGGTTATTGTGGGTTATTCTTGGGAGATAGACATATTCTATCTCGGACTTTTTGTAGATCTATAAAAGAGAAACAATCCCACCATAAATTGTATTTTTATAACTCAAAAAGTTTTGGCAGTGTTTTCGATTAAATCCCGATAGGCTTAATTCTTTCCGACATGTTGAAGTAATATCGTTGTATTTCATTCAATCTACACGAAACCTTAACTTATTATCAGTGATCGGAGTAGGTAGATTGATTTTTGGTACTTGTATCATAAATGCACACAGAAAGAATAACATGGATAAGCCATTTTCCCGGAAAGTAATTCCGGTATTTCCGGATTCAATTAAACATTGTTAATGTTGGTAGTGATATTATTCCTACTCAATTCAAAATTTAAAGGAAGGTATAAAAACTAAATTAATTCATTATTTATCTGTTGAATAATAAAAACAATCTAATTCCGATCGAAGCTTTAATTTTTATTTTTTTATTTTTAGCATTTTATTACAATTCCTACCTTTTTTTTGAGGATGGCAAATCATCAAATGACTCCTTCCACTCTGGCAGAAGAAAATTCCTACATAAGTTCCGGTTTTTTTTTAATAATCCACCAATTCCGGAGGAATGTCCATATTAATATATACGTTTCGGATCAATGACCCCATTTCAATCTACCTACACCGATCACTGCTTATTATACACTAAAACCTTCCTCAGAAATCACTCTATCTATTAAAAAAATCCGCATCAAAATCCGTTGCGGAGTTTTTAAGATCTAAGCATACATAGGGACAGACAGACAGGGAAGCGACTTTGTTTTATACTATGTAGTGATATTCGAATTTCATGGTTTAATTTTGCTAATTAATACTTAAATTTCATACTTTAATTTGTCAATTATTTTGCTAAATTGACATTAAATGCAATGCTGTCTATGAATATGTAATTTTGACATCTAAATTCTAGCACGCTGAGCAATGGTTTGCAATTTGTGCATTTATTTTTTACTGATTACCGACATGAAATAAATGCTTCTTTTATTTACCCGAAATTTCTTAAATGAAGTTAAATTCAAACCGTTGTACATCGGTAGGTGCTATCGAAGTCGTGCAAGGTGATCCCAGTGATGCTGATGGGCAAGCTTGTGTCGCGCAACAAGTACGAGCTGTACGAGTACGTCACGGCTGTACTGATCTCCCTGGGCATGGTGCTGTTCATGTTCGGCAGCCACGACGACAACGTGGGTAAGCTGAATTGAGCACAATAACTAATGAGTTACATTACTTGTCTAGTGAATTGAGCAAAAAAATGAGTTACGTCACTTGTTTCGTGATTTCAACAAAAAAATGAGTTACGTCACTTGTTTCGTGAGTTGGTCAAAAAATGAGTTACGTCACTTGTCTCGTGAATTGAGCAAAAAATATTTGCAGCTCTTGGCCAAGAGCGAATCAGACGTACCCATGAAGATTATCTCGTTATCACGCACAGCCAATAACAAGTCCTCACGTTTAGACTCTTCTGGCTGAGTTCACACTGGTTGTGTAAGGTCCAAATCATACTGCTTGTATATCTCATTAAAATTCCTGCTTGCGCACATATTATAGCTGTTTTGCCTAAAATTAGATGATGAATGTGGTACACATATGGGAGGATTGAAGCGCAATGTTTTCCCGGGTACATTAAAATAAAATTGGAAAGTAATTCTAGACTATTAATATTATTGTGGAGGATTTGAAACAAATACAGCCTGCAATTTTACAGACGATGATAATCAGCTGAGTGATATGGAATCTTTTGATGGAAACAAAGATATTTTATAAAACGTATATATTTCTATATAACGTATATGTTTCTGTATATTTTCAATGCGGTCGATGTATTCATGATACTGAGGATCTTCGATCGATGTATTTATCTAAGACGCATATTCGTGCTGACTTCTTACAAAATTACACTACAATATTCTGAGAATTTGCATTTAGAGAGACGCATTATGAATTCAAGAGGTTTCGATGCTTTTTTGCCAATGGCGTCAATGTGTGAGTTAAAACTAACTTAGTATCTTGAAAAACGCCCAAGTCACGGATAGTACTCGGAACAATACAACCGAACAGCTTAGCACTTTTGCTTTCGTGCATTTTTATAAAACTAGCAAAAGTAATTATTAAACTCAGTGCGTATACGGCCGTCGATCGCGTAACTCACACCAAAACCATCCAAACCATCTTTTAGATTAAATCAACTTAGCTTTCTTTCTTATAAATATATTTAATCAAAAAAATAAATCTAAAGTCGTATCACTTAAACCGAACCAATATCAAACCATAACCGTCAAATAATCCAAAACCACTAAAATATCAACCTATTCAGAAAGTTGGTATTGCACAGACCGATACCAATTTTCTACAGATAGTATTGCATCTTGGCATGATTTGGCACGTTTCCTAGTGTAAGTGTTTGGATGCATGGAGCCACAGCTCAATGTCATTCACATAGACTATAAATAAGAAAGGACCGAACAGCGAACCCTGAGGCACCCCACTGGGCACACTTACCCAGCTAGACGTGTATTTATTGATCACTATCGCTTGTAATCTATTATCAATGTGAGAAGAGAACTACCTGAGCAGGTCTCCATGAATGCATATGTGTCTCAACTTCATTATCAGGGAATCGTGGTCGATCCGATCAAATGCCTTGCTATAGTCCGTGTAAATGGTTCACGGCAATAATGTGTTTTGTTCTGTATACATAACACGTGTGATCAGGGGCGTGCATAGGATTATGACAGGGCATGCGGCGGAGTAAAAACACACAAAAACTTCTTCTTTTATAGATTTTTAGCATAGCCACAGCCACGCATCGTAGCATGGTGGCGATGCGTTGCTGTGGCTATGCTAAAAATCTATAAAAGAAGAAGTTTTTGTGACCGATTACTCACAAAAACTTCTTCTTTTATAGATTTTTAGCATAGCCACAGCCACGCATCGTAGCATGGTGGCGATGCGTGGCTGTGGCTATGCTAAAAATCTATAAAAGAAGAAGTTTTTGTGTGTTTTTACTCCGCCGCATGCCCTGTCATAATCCTATGCACGCGCCTGCGTGTGATACAATAATACAATAACAAACGTTATTGTATTATTGTATCACACGTGTTATTCACAAAAAAAGTATTAATTTTTTTTAATATGACACTGGGATACTTTGTGTCGCAGGATCCAGTCAGTTTTCTGTTTCCATGTAGTTAAGACCTAACATTTCTTCACGTGTGTCCTATAGCCAAACCTAGTCATGGAGACAAAGTTCAGTTGGCTATTGATATGCTCATATAATTATGGTCCTATACGGGAGAATGCACGATTGCCAAACTTAAATTTGCATAGAGGAAATGAAATGAAATGAAATATTTATTTTGTAAATTGGTTATAAATAACACTTTTACACGTCATGTTTTTTTGCGTGTTAAGTTTAGCTAGATGAGGCCGGTATTTCCTAACTGACTACTCTGAGAAGAAACACCGAAACAAACTCAGAGGTCATAGTCTCTTTTAAAGTCCAGACAATTTGTATTTGTATATGAGAAGCATGTAGGTTCATATAAGTTTTTAAGCTATCATGGTCACTAACACATTAGAACTTAAAACGGGATATTTATATATTGTTTTGAGTTTCCGATATTTCAGTGCCAAAATATCGGAAACTCAAAACAATAGATACACATGGTAAATATCCCGTTTTAAGTTGTAATGATAATGTAGGTTCATGTCTGTGGTATTTTTTTTGAGGAAATAACCACGCAAATTTGAGCGGACCTGTCCAGACAGTGCAAGCATTTGTCAGTTATCGTGTAGCTCAACTTAGAACTTAAGGAGCTCAACAATTTGACAAAAAATACCAGAGGACATTTGGGTAGGCCACACAAGTACTCAAACTGCTTGACATCATTAAATAAATTATAGTGAAAGTAAACCATGTTTCCCACCTTCGCAAGGAATTCAAGTGGCTCCCAATCCGTCTTCGCAGGAACACTAGGATTTTGTGTATCCTTTTCAACATCTTACACAACCCGTCTTACCCTTCCTACCTGCGTGAGCGTTTTTCTTACGCTCGTTCTAGTGACGTACCGTGTAGATCACACCTTAGATCCCTCCTTAAATCTAATCCTCATAAAACTAGCTACTACTCTTATTCCTTCTCTGTCCATGCTGTAAGATTGTGGAACTCACTTCCGCCTAGCATTCGTGATTTAAAAACTATATCTTTATTCAAATGTCGATTAAAAGAGCATTACCTTTCCTCTTAACTGTGTTAATTATTTATGTATATATTTATATTATATGTTTATATATTCTAACATTATGTATTTATTTAAGTATATGTTATTTTTCAACCAACAACAAAAAGAGGAGGTTATCAATTCGACGCGTATATTTTTTTTTAAATGTTTGATCATCGAGTACTCGAAGACGGCTGAACCGATTTGGAAAATTTTTTTTCGTTCGAATGGGTATACTTCGAAATTGGTCCCATTATCACCAAAGTCAGGATCTGATGATGAGATCCTGGAGAAATCGAGGGAACTCTTCAAATATTATAGGCACACCTATGGCGTTTTGGGTATTTCTTATAGTAACTTGTGCAGTTGCTCTCAAAAAGCACCATTTGGGGAAGTGGAACTGATGATGAAGACCACAGATGGCCGCCGAAACTACTCAATAATAAGTATTTCGTGGATTGCGATTCGAATACTTGAATATGGATGTTAAGCACTTTATGCTCGTCACAATGCATATGGTGATGTAGAGCTGATGGTGAAGTACCAGGAGAACTCCTCAACAATTAACGGCCCAGCATTGGGAAAAGCAATATTTTGTAAAAGGTTATAAGTAGTTGACATTTAGGCTCTTGTAACTAGGTAAATTAAAAATCATCCAGCTAAAAAGAGTGAAATAAAAACTTTTTAACAAAAAATTAAACCGACTCCCAAAAAACACTGCAAAGTGAAAAATAACTTTAATTTCGGAAGTCGGTGCCAAAAACGAAAAAACAAAACTAAAGACACCGACTACCGAAATTAAAGTTATTTTTCACTTTGCAGTGTTTTTTGGGAGTCGGTTTAATTTTTTGTTAAAAAGTTTTTTATTGCATTATAAGTATGTGTAGGTATATTTAATATATTTTTTTATATTTGTTTTAGTTTTAGACTTCACATATTAATTTTTATTTCTCTTCTTGTTCTCACACACTATTGTCTACATTTCTTTTTCACTTCTTCTTTCGCAGGTCTGCTGGAAGAAATTTCTTAAGAAATAAGTAGTACCTTTGTACTCAAATATTATAATTATGTTGTCCTATTGTATTTTACTGTGTGCACATAAATAATAAAATAAAATAAATAAATCTATACTAATATTATAAAGCGGAAAAGTTTGTTTGTTTGTTTGTTTGCTTGAACGCGCTAATCTTCGAAAGTACTGGGTGGATTTTGATGAAATTTGGTATGGAAGTAGCTTGAAGCTTGAGGAAGGTTATAGGCTACTTTTTACCCGACTGCAAAAGAGGAGAGTTATGTTTTTACCGTGATAGAATCCACGGGAGCGAAGGGGCTTCGTGAGTACTAGTAATTATATAAAAAAAAAAACAAAAACAAAATAAATAGGTATATACAATACTAAACAAAACAAATATTTTAATCAATAAAAAATAAATCAACTATCAAAAATTAGAAAAAAATAAATAAAAAAGGCTCACGTGTATCACTGGAGCATCTCATTCCCAAGCCTTCTTGTCCTCAATATAATCTTTAACACTGTACAAAGCTTTCTGACATAGCTTACGTTTTACTTAGTTCTTGAATATGGCTAGGAATTTTATTATAAAAACGTATACATTGGCATCTAAACGAACCACCTATTTTTAGGGTTCCGTAGCCGAATGGCAAAAAACGGAACTCTTATAGTTTCGACATGTCTGTCCGTCTGTCTGTCTGTCCGTCCGTCCGTATGTCACAGCCATTTTATTCCGAAACTATTAGGACTATACATGTAAAACTTGGTAGATAGATGTATTCTGTGAACCGCTTTCCGATTTTAAGAGAAAAATAAAAAAAAAACATTTAAAATAAAGGGGGCTCCCCATACATGGAACTGAAACTAAAAATATTTTTTTTTCATGAAACCTATACGTGTGTGGTATCTATAGACAGATCTTTAAAAATGACATTAAGGTTTCTAAAATGACTTTTTCATTAAGTTAATCGTTTAAAAGATATACGCTTCCAAAGTGGTAAAATGTGTGTCCTCCCCCCCTCTAACTTCTATAATAATGAAGTGAAAAATCTAAAAAAATCATATGTTGTAGATCTTAATGTAAACTTTCAACCAAAATTGGTTCGAACGAGATCGAGTGGGCAGTTTTTGAGATACAGTATATTTTCTAAAACCGCAAATATAACTTTGTAATTCATACAAATACTATGAAAAACAAAGTTATATGGCGTAGTTGTAAAAATTGTGAATAAGCTAGTTTTAAGAAATTTTTAAGGTTTTTTGTGTTTTTTTTTTCAATTAAATATATTAAGTATATTATATTTATTATAGTTACCACGGAACCCTTCATGGGCGAGTCCAACTCGCACTTGGCCAAATTTATTTAACCTTGTTTTGGGAATGACATTATGTGTCTTTGTTCCTTGTATTTACACTATGAATATCATTGTATTTTTTAAACAGATTAATATTTTTGTGTGCATACAAGAGATTCTCATAAATATACTGACATGTCACAGTCATAATATTAATCTCTTTAAATTTGTCTCTTAAGGAGGTCCTTTTTTGTAATACAAATATTGTGTGAATGTCGGCGGCATTTCCCCAAAGTAAAATGCCGTATGACATCACACTGTGAAAGTAACTAAAGTAGACTAAACGTGCTGTTTCAGTTAATTCATGTATTTTTCTAACGGCATATGCTGCAGAACTTAACTTTTTTGACAATTTATCTATATGGGGGCCCCACTGAAGCTTCGCATCCAAAGTTATGCCCAACAATACGGTGCTATCTTCGGGTTTCAATATTTCGCCCTATATTGACACACTAGTATTCACTTGTCTAACATGAGGTAACGTAAATTTTAGGCATTTGGTTTTTTTCTCATTAAGAAGAAGATTATTAACACTAAACCAGCTAACTACAGTCGCAAGGGCTCTGTTTACTTCTTCAGTAACCTGCTGTTGACGTTTAATTTTAAATAAAAGAGAAGTATCGTCAGCGAATAACACTATGTCATGATTTTTGATCAGGTACGGCAAATCATTTATATAAGTAAGAAACAAAAAGGGACCTAAAATTGAGCCTTGGGGACCCCCATCTTGACCACAGATCCCGGCGATCTTTTGCCGTTCACATCGACTCTCTGAATCCTTTCACTCAAGTATGAGGTTAAAAGATTCAGAGAGGAGTCCCGGAATCCGTAGTGGTGCAGTTTCCTGATTAATGTCTCATGGGGAACACAGTCAAACGCCTTAGACAAATCGCAAAAAATGCCCAACGCATCGCACTTATCTTCCCATGCATTATAAATGTGTCCTAAAAGTTCAACACCGGCATCAGTTGTTGAACGACCCTTTGTAAAACCAAATTGTTTATTATGTAGCAATTTGTGTTTATTAAAATATCTTTGCATCTGCATTAAAATAATTTTCTCAAAAATTTTACTGAAAGTGGGCAGTACAGAAATAGGTCTGTAATTAGTAGGGTCAGATGTACTACCCGATTTAAATAGTGGGATTATTTTACTATATTTCATTAGATCAGGAAACTCACCGCAATCAATACAATTATTAAATATAACAGCTAATGTAGGAGCAATAATGTGTATAATTGACTTAGTAACTTCAACAGAATTACCTCACAGGTCTGCAGTCTTTTTAATATTCAAAGAATTAAAAGTTTTGATGATGTCATTAGAAGTAACATGTTGGAATTTAAACTCTGAACTACAAACTGGCACATTTTTTTTAAGTAATGTTTCTGCAGCAATGGGAGATGATTTTAGCGACTTGGTTGTCGATACGGGAATGTCAGTGAAAAAATTTTCGAATTCTGTGGCGACTTGCGAATCTAATGTTATTATATTATCATCAATAGTGAGGGTGTAATCAATATTTCGGTTGCAAGACCTTCCCGTTTCGCTTTTTATAATATCCCAAGTCGTTTTAATTACATTACTACTATTTCTAATTTTAGAACTCAAGTAGTGAGACTTGGCAATATAACAGACTTTTTTAAATAATTTAGAGTAGTTCTTAACATATAAATTAAATTCTACCGAGTTAGTGTAAGTCCGCTCCTCATAGAGTTCATAAAGCCGATTTCTACTTTTATAAATACCAGTGGTGGCCCAGTCACTGAAAGAAGTGTTACTATTTACTGAAGCAATTTTGGGAATAAATGTGTTATCGAATTGTTGGCAATATATTTTGAAAAAATCATTATAATGTTTATTAGGGTCCTCATTAGTTAACAAACAGGGCATTTTATTTAAGAGTTTAGTTTTGAATGCTTCCAGGCGATATTTAGTTTTTGGATTTACAGTGATATTCTTTTTTAACATTTTATTGACTTTTTTGGTAAAGTAATTAATTGCCCACAATGATCAGAGTCTATTAAATTAATTATTTTTTTGTGAGTCGGTACAACATCCGTAAAAATATTATCTAAGCAAGTGGCACTAGTAGGAGTTATTCTAGTGGGCTCCATAAATAGGTTTACAAGATTGTATGATTGGAATAAACTAATAATGTTAGTGCTCAAACCAGAATTTTCTAATAAATTAACATTAAAATCACCACAAACAATGACATATTTACTCGAGTTACAGATTTTATGCAAAACTTCATCCATTACTTTTTCAAAGCAATCGTACAATCCTGAAGGTGGTCTGTACACACTTAATAAAATAAACTGCTCCAATTCAATACAGGCTATTTCAATAGATCGTTCAACAGAGAGGCTCACAATATCCATTCGGTTCTTGAATTTAAGATTATTACTTATTAATATTAAAGAGCCACCATGTATAGCATTCACTCTGCTGAAAGAACTACCAACCTGGTAATTATTATAATTGAAAATAAATTGATGGCTTTGAAACCAATGTTCAGTTAGGCAAAGAATATCAATATTGTTAAAATTAAGAAAAAACTCTACTTCTAAATCTTTGTTTAAAAATCCTTGAATATTTTGATGTACCAGGTTAATAGTATTTATTGATTTTAAAACTATATTTGTGTCCTCTTTGCAGTTTAAAAGTTCATTACTGCTAGAGATTCCCTCTGTTGTCAAAATTTCTAATTTAAATTCTCAGTAGTAAAATTGTTTGCAACCAAGCAATTGGTTGAGTTATGTAAACTGTCAATGCAATAATTAATTTCAGTATTATTAGATACCCTAGATAATACTGAATATTCACTTAACCTAGGATCAGTAAAATTATCAATAAATGAGTGTATATTGTACGCTAACAAAGTAGCCAATAAATGTCGACTTTTTTTTTGGGAAGATACATTATATATTCCCGAATCAAAACAAAATCTCTAACAAAATTGTTAGTATCAAAATACAATAAATGGTCACTATGTATGTACGTTAGGGTGTCCCGAAAAATTTTTTTTTCGCTTTTCGCTACTCAAGCCCCCTCAAAAGTTGCATTATTAGTTTTAGATTACCGTAAAAATAATAAAAAAAAGCATAAAAAATATCTTGAGGGTTCTACCGGCATTTTTTTTTATTTTTTTATCACTTAAATAACCCTCCAGTCAATGTCGTCTATTCTATTTTTATGTACATTATTCCCATTTTATTTTTTATTTCATTGATAGTGAAACCCTAAGTTATGATTTGCTGGCAACGACAGGATTTTTTCTGTTAGGAATTGGTTTGGAACAAACTCGCAAAATTCATGTTTTGACTTGTTTTTCTTAAATTCTCTACTTCTACTGTGAGGTAGTTCGTCTCATTTCTATTGCGGTTTTATTGCTGTAAGGTGTCGCTCTGCACTTCCTTGTGATAAAATACGTGTTTTTGTTATGTATAATAATGGGTTCAAGACGAAGTGAGACTACTTGTGCTATTTTGGGATCATATAAAGAACTTGACGATCGCCAGTTACCAGTGATAAGTGACGTTATCAAATTCATTTTGTTTACTAAAAATGAACTAAAACTACAGAAGAATGGGAAAGATCCTTCTAACACAGAAGTTTTTTCAATCGTTTCTGGAAAACTTGATACGATTTGGACCAAAGCTTCGATTCCTATCGTTTCCAACGTACGAGTTACCCAATTGCTGAAATCATATTTCGACAAATACCTGTCATTGATAAGATATCCCAAAAATAAAAGAAATGATAGTTACGAAAGCAAAGTGAAGTACTTTTTGGAATCGTCGAACAAGCTCTTCGATATTGCTGCTTGTAAGTGCACTTCGTTTGACATTTGTTCCTGCATAAAACCTAAGAAAGTTCCTATTTCTGAAAGAGACTTTTTACTGGATCAAAGAAGTGATAGAAATATGGCAATAAGCGGTATAGACACAAAAGAAACAGCAAGACTTTTAAAGAAACATCAGAGACAAGAAAATTTGAATCGGAAAGAGTCAGAGCACGCATGTTTTCCCAGTGCATTACTAAAAACCAATCCTGTTCCGGTGCGCGAGTTGCCGCCTCGACCGCAGTCGCCTATAACAGAGCTTTCTGCGAATAGTGACGTGCCTGTAAATGAGACTCCATCTACTTCGTTGAATCGGAACACTCTGGCGCTGCCAACAGTAGCTAAGGTATGTGATCGGTATGGACTATCAACGCGGTCTGCGGCTGCGGTCGCTTCGGCGGTCTTAGCTGACGTAGGATTGGTATCTTCCGAAGATCTAAGTCTTGATATTGATAAGAATAAAATTCATAGAGCTGTTTCAAAAGCACGGACCAAGGCCAGCAAAGACATTGATACGATTGTAATAAAAAGTATCTACTTTGATGGACGAAAGGACAAAACACTCATAAACGAGAAAATAGGCGATCGGTACCACCGCAGAGAAGTCTTGCAAGAACACATTTCAGTTCTCACAGAGCCGGGATCTGTTTATTTGGGACATATGACGCCAAGTCGTGGCACTGCCAAAGGGATCGTCTCTTCTATCATATCTTTGTTAGAAAATCAAGGGTTGAACTTGGAAGAGGTGATCTGTGTGGGGTGCGATGGTACTGCTACGAATACAGGTTGGAAGGGAGGTGTCATTCAATACCTGGAAAACTATTTAAAGAGACCGTTGCAATGGTGTGTTTGTATGCTTCACGCGAATGAATTACCGCTTCGTCATTTGTTCATGTCTCTGGAGGGTAGCACATCTGGGCCAAAAGAATATTCAGGACCTATTGGAAAACAGCTAGCTGCTTGTGAAAGTAAACCTCTAGCGTCTTTTTGTGCAGTGTCTGGCAATTTGCTAGTATTACCTGATAATATTGTGAAGGAACTAAGCACGGATCAAAAGTATCTGTACGAAATGTGTCATGCTGTGATGGCTGGTTCCTGTTCCCTTGAGCTAGCGAACCGCCAACCTGGAAAAATGGCGCATTCGAGATGGCTCACTACTGCCAATCGCATACTCAGACTTTACGTAAGTACTGTTTCGCCGTCAAATAATTTGCAGCTGCTTGTGAACTACGTGGTCAAAGTTTACGCTCCTGTTTGGTTCCTAATCAAGCAAAACTCATCATTTAAAGATGGAGCCAAGCATATTTTTCAAATGGTTATATACTCTCGATTTTTGCCTGACACTCAGAGATCTATTGTAAATTCGGTGATCGAAAGAAACGCTTTTTTTGCGCACCCAGAAAACTTGCTTATTGCCATGTTATTCGACGATAGAGAGCATATTCGAGAGCTTGCATCTCGCAAAATATTAAAGGCCAGAGAAGCAGAAAAGAGCAACTCTCGCAGGGTATTTAAAGCACCAAAGCTTAACTTCTGTGCGCGAGACTACACCGATATAATATTTTGGCAAGAGTGTGAAATATCAGCTCCACCAATTTTGCGACACGTCTCCAACGATGAACTTAGAATTAAGGCTAAAGAACACATCCTTGACATTATTGACTTTCCCTGCCACACACAGTCAGTGGAAAGATGTGTAAAACTAGTGATGGAGGCTTCTCAAAGCGTCACGGACGCTACAGCTCGGGATGGTTTTATTAGGAACAGATTAAAATCTCGCTCAGAAATGCCTAATTTTGGTCACAAAAACCAGTTCCGTTTTTAAAGTTGCCATTGATTATTTTGTCTTTCAACTATTTTAAATCTTGCTTTAACTCATTGTTGTACCCTTAAATTTAATAAAAACCATTTAAATGTTATTTTTGTATGATTTATAGTTTATATTAGGAACCCCTAAAAATAGCAAATTTGAAAAACTTCAAGGACTGGTAGAGGCCTCAAGATGCCGGATATCTAATTAAATTTTATAATAATCGTAATATATGTGTCAAAACGCAACTTTTGATACCTCTTGCGTAGCCGTAGCTCATTTTTTTTTCCCCCATACATGAACGGGACACCCTAATGTACGTATGTAAGTACTAACATATGCATCAAATTATTAAAGCTAAAAATATATTCATTTTCTATACATGTCAAATTATTAGAATAAGGCAAAGCACATAAAATTAATTTGCCTAATTTTAATTTAAGGAGGGTGCCAATACCATTAACAATGTCCTGTTTTGTCACATTAAGGCTGTTTCCAAATAAAAGAATGACTGTGGTGTGCTCATTCAATTTAGATTGTTTAATTTTATGAATAAGCTCAGTGAAATGCAGGTTATGGTAACAATTACTTACTATAGTATGGTCACAATAATTATTTAATAGTGAGCCAAAACCTGTGCCTAATCTATCTGAATAAACTAAAATGTTACTTTGAGCTGGGCTTGTGGTTTCCAAAGTATGAGGCAAAATGGGTGAGGATGCAGGAATAATCTGTGGTAACATGATGGCCGGGTGATTTGAAGCACAACTACAGGTGAGGTCATTAGTCAATGACTCATACCTCTCTGCATTGTGCTTAACCAAGTCCACCAGGTCACAGGCCTCCTGCATGCGCTCATTTAACATTTTCTGGCTAGACTCATACTTACAAAAAATATCCCTTAGTGTATTTTCCCTACTCAATAATTCCTTCTGAAGGTTATTTATATCAATATCATACATTTTTCTTTGACTATCCAGCATGCAACTACATTCCTTTAATTGGTTGTTTAGGATAAGACGCTGCTTTCTAAGTTCAATGTTATATTTATACACACTTTTTAAAAGTTTCTTGTACTTTTTAATGTTTCTATTAATTTTAATATACTTCCTTATTTTGTTGTGACTACCTAAAACAGGACAGTTTGTTAATGTATCGTCCCCAGTTAAGTCTATGGTACAGGTGGGCTTCTTACATTCTAGTCCGGATCCACTACCCACCAGCTCGTCGAAAAGGCTGTTTGTATTGGCCAATTGTTCACTGGCTCTCAAGGTTTCTATATTAGATATTGTGCTATGAGCCTTGTATAATTCCGCTTCAAGTCCTGATATACGTTTCAGTGCATGATCATGTGTGTCACTGCATTCTTGAAATTCAGATATTAGATTGCGGAGATGGTGATGCTGGTCCAGTATGTCCATGTGCTGGGTGTGAAGTTCCACGAGCTGTCTCTTCAGTTCTGTGTTTTTGTTGACTAACTTCCTGGCTTCCACCTCGCTTTCTTCACTTTCTTGCAGCAGGTCACTGCAGGTCTTCTTTGAGACCTCAAGCTCCTTCAGTGCAGCATTCAGTTTGATATTCATGTCACGTACAGTAGCTCCGCGGGTCATCATATTGAAAAAGTTGACCAAACCGCTCCTGGAATGTGACAAGAATCAACTGAGTATTTAGGGATATACTAAGGAAGTTTAGAACAGTAGATGTTAGAAGGAAAACAACTAAGGATTGAAATTAAATGAAAAACCAAAAGAATAACAGACAATGTTTTTTTTAGTAGGTTAAATGAATAAGAAAGTAGGTAGCAGATAAAAGAGAAGATTATAATACTATTAACTTCTTATTTATGTTTATTACATGTATACTATATAACTAACACATTACTTATTGGTTTTCTAAGAACGTCATTTGCTTAGACAAAGTTATTGGTCTAGCTTAAATGATAAATAGTATGTAATGTTATACATGGATTTCTTGCTTTTACAATAGACAAAGTTACTGGTTTAAATGAAGTTAATAGATGATTAATGAGAATGTAATAGTGAGAATGTAACAGTAATAATGTATAGTAAATATGCAGTGTAACTTTTGTCTGGGGCGGATGTTTTCGTCATCGATTTTGCTTCCACAGTTTGTCAAGCAAAAGGAGACATAAACGGTGCCAATGTGTGCTGGACGTAGCTCAGATATCTGACAGCCGGTCCACGTACAAAACTTATTGTTTTATGGATTTTTGAAGTTTTTTCAACAATAACACGGCAAAAACACTGACTGGGTCACTTTTAAACGGGACTTTATAAACTCTTATGCAAAAAAAACGGGCACTTTAGATTTTTTTCTCTACTTCAATGAAGAAGAACAAGAAATATGTTTTATTAATTTGACGATGTATTGGCATGTTATTTGAAGCATCTGGCATGATTCTTTATACTACACCTGCTTGGAAAGTACCTTGATAAATATGCGGGGAGAAAACGCATCTGAGCGGTAGAGAAAAGTGTATGAAAATCCATTTCTTACGTGGTTTTTCTTTTTTAATTTTGGGTAAGACTATGCGCCGGTAACCTAAATAATATATCAAAAGCCAAAAAGTTTTTACAGTGAGTTTTTATCTCCAAGTTCGCAAAATGACACTGGCCACTAGCTGTGTGTTGGATGGTGTCGGGATGGCAGTGCGACCCTGCGGCGGCAGGATAAACAATTTGAAAAAAGAACATGTGAAAATTGCAGACGCCATTGGCGCCATTTTTAATTTGTGTGTTGTTTGAAGATTCAGTTTTCGTAAAAAGTAAAATAAAACTATCAAAATGATAAGTAGTGATAGTGATGATGAAGATTTTTTAACTCCGCCGCAGTTGAAGGAAACAGCAAAAATACTGATTGATAACCTTTTACCCTTAGAATAACAACGCATAGAAGGATAGTACGAGTGCAAAAAGTGAGGTAACTAAAACTTAGCCATTTTTGGCTAACTTTGCTCGACGAGCCGTCAGTATTCAAGGTCACATTCTGCCGAACAGAGCTCGCGAGTAAATAATTTAAAACGACCGTTTGTAGCGTAAAGGGATGTCATAGTCCTTCAGGAAAACAAAAAACGTGTAATTAAATTACATTTCACAAGTAAATACTTACATTTTATACATTATATTTAAGTAAATCGACCATCAAACAAAAATTCTAATAACCTAAATTATCACAATTCAATGTTGCTATCCGTGAGGAAAAAAATACCCATATTGATTTCTTTAATTTGTGCTTATTTTTGTTTAAAAAAATATAGGGTAAAACTTTCCTTTATGGCCCGTCGATTTTTGGGTCAGGGTGGGAGGGGAGGGGTGGCGGGGGAGTAGTGCTACTCCCCTGTACCATCCCCCCTCGCGCAAACCCATGGTTATAGTGATATCCATGGTTAAAGTTTTTAGGTTAGAATAAAAATTTCGGAAAAATTTAGTATTGTTTGGCAGGAGGAAGGCAGCGGGAGTGGAGTGACGGGGCAGGGGGTGCTCCTCTCCTCCCCGGCATTACTCTAACAAAAAGGTTTTCAAAAAACTCAAAAGTTGGCTAAAAGGTGTAGTCGGAGCCACGCTTCGCGGGGCTAAATGGTTTAAAAAAAATAACCACGAAGGTGATGGCCGGGTCTGTTCGCTCGCTGCGCTCGCTCACTAGACCCGGCCATCCCCTTCTAACCTAATCTGTTTGAGTCGGGTTGCCCCAAGTCCCGAGCTCGCTTTGCTCGCTATTGCATCCTAACTTCTCCTAGTAACGGTTGGAACTACCATGAATATTATTTATCATATATTGCGTACTATTTCCCAATTTGTATGGAAACTTTAAATATTATATCTCACTTTCATATTATTATCACACGTCACTTTCCGTTCCACAGTGTAAACAAAAATTCGTAATATTTTTGTGTAAAAACGTCAACGCAATTACATAATACAGCACAGCTATAATGCCCACTAATAACACACCAAATTTAATACGTGAATATGTGAAAATAAAATTATTTTTACGTAAAAATATGACATAAAATTGAACAAAATACACTTCTTCTGTCAATGGAACGTGAAATGTCAACTTTGACGTCTACCATGACAATAAACAACCTAAAAATTGCAAATGGCGTGCTATTTTCAACCGACGACCAAAATAGGAGGTTTACAATTCGACGCGTATATTTTTTTTAATTTTTTTTTTTATGTATGATCACCGAGTACTCGAAGACGGCTGAACCGATTTGCAAAATTCTTTTTTGTTTGATAGGGTATACTTCGAAATTGGTACCATTTGTCACCAAGTCAGGATCTGATGATGGGGGATGGATGATCCTGGAGAAATCGAGGGAATTCTTCAAATATTATAGGCACACCTATGGCGTTTTGGGTATTTCTTATAATAACTTGTGCAGTTGCTCTCAAAAAGTACCATTTCGGGAAGTGGAACTGATGATGAAGACCACAGATGGTCGCCGAAACTACTCATTAATAAGTATTTCGTGGATTGCGATTCGATTACTTGAATATGGATATTAAGCACTTTATGCTCGTTACAATGCATATGGTGATGTATAGCTGATGGTGAAGTACCAGGAGAACTCCTCAAAAATTAACGGCCCAGCATTGGGAAAAGTAATATTTTGTAAAATTTTATAAGTAGTTGACATTTAGGCTCTGGTAACTAGGTAAATTAAAAATCGACCAACTAAAAAGAGTGAAATAAAAACTTTTTGCCAAAAAATTAAACCGACTCCCAAAAAACACTGCAAAGTGAAAAATAACTTTAATTTCGGAAGTCGGTGCCAAAAACGAAAATACAAAACTAAAGACACCGACTACCGAAATTAAAGTTATTTTTCACTTTGCAGTGTTTTTTGGGAGTCGGTTTAATTTTTTGGTAAAAAGTTTTTTTCAGTATTAAACGAAACTTTAAAAACTTATATTTCGTAAACAGTGAATTTGCGCAACTTAACAATTCGTAAAAAGCTTTCTATTTATGAGTACTATTTACAGTAAAACTATGAACTTCCAACTCAACGGGCCATAAAGGAAAGTTTAGCCAAATATAGTTTTGGCGGCAATTATGTATGCGTCAAACTAAACTATATTTATTTACAGCTACTACCTACAGTTTTTTATAACTAAAAGTTACTGTTAGTTCGAAGAGTGGCATCATAAAGATGACAATTTTATTGATTAAGATTTTTTTCATTTAAGTAATGTTCTCAATAATATTTTTCTATTTCATAAATACAACACATACTTTTAATTGATATTAAACGAGATTTTTCAAGCAATTAATACATTTCTATAATATCATTATAACACATTACACATCAAACATTCTAAACGCAATAAACGATATCTCATTTCGTTTACCTTCCGTAAATATATGTCATATAAGTCATATTACATGAAAAAACATCATCTTATTTAGTTTCATAACATAAAATACTTGATTTGAACCAGCAACATAATAGTGCGTTTTCCCATTTTTGTGGTAATGGTACTGGTAATGGTATCACTGAAAGCTATATTTGTGTGCGTTTGAAGAACGTAGACACATTCGGCTCACGCACACAACGAAAATAAAGTGGACACACGAAATCGCTCGTGTTTTGTTCTAGACGCCTCTTCTATGCGTTGTTATTCTAAGCTTTTACCACAGAAATCAATTAAAAAATATAATAAAACTTATGACGATTTTTTGCAATGGAAAAGTGAAAAAAATGCGGCATCTTTTTCTGAAACTGTTTTGCTAGCTTATTTCAGTGAAAAAGCGCAAAAATACAAACCAAGTACGTTATGGTCTATGTACTCAATGTTGAAAAGTACTATTTATTTTCCTCGTAGGTGTAGTATAAAGCCCTATGTATCACTCGAGAGAAAGTGCGATTCCCTATCTCGGGTGTTTTAAAGCCCTCGCCTACGGCTCGGGCTTCAAACGACACCCGCGACGGTAATCGGTCACTTTCTCCTCTCGGTGAACAATGTACTAGTACGTTCCTTAAAATTTGAAATTAATAAAAGAAAAATAATGATTATTGTGGATTATTCTAAAATTGATTTACTAATGGCGCGAATTGCTGAAACGATTTTTAACTGATTACGATATTTTTAAAATTTTTGGATATTTTCTGCAAATTAAACAATTTAATCTTTCTTTTTACATTAAATACCACTTTTTGATATGAGTGATAAAGCGATAAGGGCCGGTAAAATTATAACCCTACTTGAAGAAGGTTGTTCGCAAACTTACGTGTCTCAGCGGCTAAATGTGAGTCGTTCAACTGTCCAGGGGACTTAGCAACGGTATCAAGAGACCGGTTCGGTCAAAAGAAGACCCGGTTCGGGAAGAAAACGATGCACAGAACCAAGAGATGACCGCTTTTTGGTGAGTCAAGCGTTGCGGAATCGTAAAGCGTCAAGTGTGAGCCTTGAAGAAGTAAGAGGAGTAGAAGTTAGCTTGTGGACGGTCAGGAGGAGGCTTTTGGCTGCACATATCAGGAGTTACCGCCCAGCTCGAGGCCCTAAATTACTCCGTGAGCACCGTGTTGCTCGACTTCAGTTTGCTCGGAACTGTGCTTCATGGACTCTGGAGGACTGGAATAAAGTATTGTTTTCTGATGAAGCTAGAATCTGTTTGTGTGGAGAGGACCGACGCCAGCGAGTGCTGCGAAGACCACGGGAACGCTATGCGGAAGTGTGTTTCGAAGAAATCACTCCTTATGGTGGAGGTTCCGTTATGTTTTGGGCAGCAACTAATTCGACGGAGCGTACGGAGTTAGTTTTCATAGAAAATGGAACATTAAATGCACACCGGTACATAATGGAAGTCCTAATTCCATATGCACTACCCACATTGACTGCACTTGGGGAAGATTCCATTTTTATGGTCGACAATGCTCGCCCGCACCGTTCTGGCGACGTGGAAGCGTACATGCAAGAAGTTGGGATCCGTCATTTAGATTGGCCAGCTCGAAGTCCTGAGCTCAATCCAATTGAGCATGTCTGGGATGTTCTAAAGAGACGGATAAGATCAGTGCAACCTGCTCCACAAAACATCAGGGAGCTAAAAAGAGTCATTGCAGAAGAGTGGGAACGTATTCATCAAAACGTTATTAAAAACATCGTGGAAAGCATGCCCAGAAGGATTCAAGCTGTGATTTTGGCAAGAGGAGGTCACACTCGTTATTAGGTTTTTACATTTGTAACTTTATTAAATTAAAAAAAGTAAAAAAAAATCTTGTCTTTATTGCCGACCACTTCTTATTGTTTGGGCGTGTACATCGGTTTTAAAGAATCTGTAATTTTTTTTCTTTTAATTACCCGAATTCACTTCACGGGCATTCATTTACACGATTATAAGTATACAGACTACGTCAAAGCAATAAATTTCATTTAATTAACTCAAATGGACCTTAGAACGTAAATTTCCTTAGGTGCCCGTTTTTTTTGCAAAAGAGTACGTGTACATTTAATCTAAAATAAATAACACATCTAAAACTAGTTACTACACAATTAAAGAATATTTATTAAAAATTTAACTAAGAGATCGTTTTTTCACGACCTGTCACCAGTGTTGCCAGTAAGAATTCTATAAGAGGTCTAAATAAATAAATAAATAAATGCCTTTATTTTACTCACCACAATATCTTTAAATTACATGTATAGTAATACAATAATGGGAATCATACGTATATTGTGGGAGCCTGGTGCCTGAGCTAGGCCAAAAGCCTGTATTTCAGGTCACCAGGTCTCCTCCCCGATTTACAAAGTCCTCGCGAATTTATGTAATACACTACAATAATGAGCGACTATAATGCGGATATGTGTGGTGCGATGTGTTGAAGGAGAGGTATATGGTATTTTTTTTTAATTTTTTTTTCTCCCACAAAATACATAAAACAAAATTTCTTTTAACAATTTTTTTTTGGTAGGGAGACAGGAGCCCATACTAAGAAAACTTGTGTTATGGGTCTCCTGGCCACCTTAACCCAGACACATTACAGAACAGGTCAAATTGGAAACTTAGAATTAAGGGAGTGTGTTAGATTTGAAAACGTTTTCATGCATGTGTGAGTTTATGTGCGTTTGAGTGTGTTTGTGTGTGTGTTTGTGTGTGTCATGTGCTAGTATGTGTGTACCTTTACCTCAAAAGTCTCTGTGTTTATTAAGTAGTCTTTCTGTCTCCTCATACTTAAGCCCAAGAAGCCATTTAGTGATCTTTCCTTTACATTCCCTATTTGTATTGGGATAGATTTTATGCAACTCATTAGCCAAGTTATACAGCCGTGGTCCTTGAAAGAAGGAGAAATAACCGCTGAAGGCTGTTCTGGATGGTGCAGCATGACATACTTGGAAGTTGCGGCGTCGGGCTAAACTGGGTTATTATAATTGTACTGTAATAGTTTGTGCTGTTTGAGGATAACGGAGAGAATATACAGTTGCCTAACCGACAAGACCTCCGCCAGATTGAATAGTTCTGACGTTGGGAATAGTCTCGGTTTTAATAGACAAATTTTGAGTATCAGTCTTTGAGCCCGCTCTAGTTCCAATAAATGACTCTTAGCTGCCCCACCCCATGAAGAAATACAGTAGGTGAGAACGGATTGACAAAGCGCCAGATAGACAGATCTCATAACCCTGGAGTCGGCCACAAGTCTTAACTGTTTGAATATATATGCGAGTTTACGTATTCGCTTAGCTACATTACTTATGTGTTCAGTGAATTTTAAGTTTTCATCAATAGTTACTCCTAGATATTTTATATAATTTGTTTTAGTAATAAGAGGGCAGTTACAAGCTATAGTCGGAAATTCGTCACATGAGTGTGCTATTATTGTATGTTGGGGAGCGCCTATATTTCGAAGGGAAAAAATTATGAAGTGAGTTTTGTTGTGATTTAAGGTAAGCGAATAGGTAGCTAACCAATGACACACCTTATTAAAACCTTTTTGAGCATAGTTTAACAGGTGAGGCCATGAGTCTCCAAAAAAGGTCAGAGTTGTGTCATCTGCATAGGAGATGATCTTACAATTCGGAAGGTTTAGTTGGCATAAGTCATTGATGTAGCAAAGAAATAATGAAGGGCCCAAAATACTTCCTTGTGGAACTCCAAAGTTAACACAACACTCTTCACTCACTTCGTCACCCACTCTCACCCTCTGTTTACGACTCGAAAGGTAACTTTTAAACAAAAGCAATTGAACTCCTCTGATACCCAGGCTTTCAAGTTTCATCAGTAGTTTAGGATGGGAGACTGTGTCAAAAGCTATTGCGAGGTCTATGAATATTGTAAGACATTTTCTCTTTTCATCAAGATTTTTCGCGATAAATTCTGTAAATGAATTTACAGCATCGTCCGTAGATCTGTCCCGTCTGAAACCATATTGAGCATCGGACAATAAGTTTTTGTTTTCCAAAAACTTCACGAGCCTCTTATTAATAATTTTCTTTAAACAAAGACGGCAGGACAGATATTGGGCGATAATTATTGACACAGTCTCTCTTCCCACTTTTGTGAATAGGCACTACAATTGATTGCTTGAGAACATCAGGGAAAACACCTAGCTTAAAGCAACTATTGAAAAGTCTTGTTAAAGGGGATACCAAATACTCTTTTATACTTATCAACAGTTCGCCAGAGATGCCGTCACATCCAGTGCTACTACCCAATTTCAAGCCACCAATTATGCGTCCGACCTCTTCGCAATCCGTGTCCAGAAGAACAAAAGATTGCGACGAAGCACATTCGCGGCTTACGTTAGTAATTGGTGGTACGGGAGGTATCTTTTGAGCAAGGTTTTCACCAATATGAGCAAAAAACTTGTTAACAGCATTGACGGAGTCCCTGGAGGTTCCATTAACAGTTAAAAGTTCTTGATTTGAGTTTTTGGTTTTATTCATATTTGTGAAGGTTTTTATATTTTGCCAGAGCTTTTTGCTATTACCTTTTGCCAGTTCCAATTCATGTTTTTGATAGTTAATTTTACATTTTTTAAGTACCGAATTACAAAAGTTTCTATATCTTTTATAAGTAGTGGCTAAAATAAGATTACTTGTTTCAGTTTTAAGTTTGTGGTACATCCGATCTCTGTTTCTTATGCATCTTATTAAGCCAACAGTAATCCACGGTTTTAATGTGGCCTTGTTTCGTGGAATCTTAATTTTAATTGAATTCTTTGTTATTAAATTTTGTAAATATTCTACCAGAATAGTAGTTGCTAAGTTTGGATCTTCGTAGGGTAAAATTTGGCTAAAATCCGTATTTTTACATTCCAGTTTGATATTTTCGAAATTTATTTTACTAATAATCCTATTAGTTCCTATTTTCTTTATTTTAGTTTTCAGGCAGAACAAAACCGCTTCATGATCCGTTACAGCCGATTTAAGTAAAAGTGATAACGAAGGTAATTTTGTCTTTAATATAACATGATCAATGCAACTTTTACCCCTGGTAGCAATGTCATAAGCAGGGATCAAGTCATAGAAAGATAATAATTCTAGATATCGGGATGTGTTATAATTGGAATCCAATAAATTTATATTAATATCACCAATAATGAAAATATTTCTGAAAGAAGATAATTCTAATAAAATGTTGTTCAGTGAAATTAAAAAGTTGTCAATGTTTTTGAAGCAATGCGGTCCATATATTGAAATTATTGCTGTATCAAAACCTATTTTAGTAATAAGGCAATTCGCATCCATAAATGTGGGTTCTTCAAAGTTATGCATTATGGATTTATTAATAAATAAGACTACGCCGTCATTTTGATTGAAATGTTTGGCACTGCTATATGTATGGTAACCATCTAAAGTAGGGAGGTTAGTGACACACGATAGCCAACATTCTGTTAAAATAATAATGTCACATTCTACTTTCATCCGTTTTAGTAGAATGCATAAATGGTCAAAGTTTTTATTAATGCTTCGGATATTTTGATGAAGAATTTTTGTATAATTTTGCGAGTTTTTGACTATGTTCACACATTTATCCGGATAACAAACAAAAAGGTTCGCTAGCATTGAAATCGTCTAACTGGTTAATTAAGGCAGTTACATCCGAGAATTTTATATTGTATTACATAAGGGAACAATTTTAGTTGGCTTTTGTTATTATGGATAATTGAGACGTAAAATTGAAATAAAATTAAAAAGAAATCAATAGAGACAGTTATTACACTTAACTTGTAAAGTGTTAAAAATGAATGATATATGACGTGTATGGAGGTGGGTGTACATGAAAGTGTGTGTACGTGAAGGTTGTGTGTTTGGGGTTGAGTGTGGTTGAGGAGGTGGGTAGTTGAGTTTAAGCAAGTGTGTTTAAGCGTGTCTTTTCTGGAGAGAAGAATAGATGAAGCATTGGGCAGAAGGAAAGTTATGGCTGAGAAATAAATTCACAAGATATTCTCTAGGACTTGTTCAGTGCTATCATAGGATAACTGTTGCAGCCAACTAGCAAGCTTGGTTTTCAGATGTTTAATGGTAATGTTAATTAATGTTAATGTTTTTTTTTAATTTTTTTTTCAATGGTTTTTTACTATGGTTTTCTACGCGCTCGCTGATCCGTTACCATTGTAGTCACTGCAGTTTTATGGAACTTTAGTATCACTGACAAAATGTACAGTTGGCGCACCGACCGTAAGAACTGTAGTTTTTTGTACGTGCAGTGTCGAGCGCCATGACGATGTCGGGCGCGGCGCTGCTGGCGCTGTACATGGTGTGCGACAGCTTCACGTCGTCGTGGCAGGGCGCCGTGTTCGCGCGCTACGACGTGGGGCCGCTGCACATGCTGTGCGCCGTGAATGCCTTCAGCTGTGCGCTCACCGCGGCCGCGCATGCGCACCATGCGCCGCCACTACGCCTTCTGCACGTACGTATAACTTCCTTCTGCTTGTCTGCTCTACCTTATCCATCAACTCAACAACTCACATTTTCAAAATTCACCTATTCAAATTTAATTGCATTGCCCCCAAATCTTTCCTAACACTTTATCACACCAACGCTCATACACACACATATAAATTCACACACAAGTGCACATCCACACAAACACACACACATTTTATTTTTTTAAAAACACAGCTACACTCTTTGCGCTGTAGCATGGTGCCGGTGACAGTTTCAGTAACATTTCGTTTCTCTCTTGAAAGTTGCCGCGATTTACAAACTATGACTTAGTATTTCAGCTGTACCACATTCGTAATATATTAAATCATTAATAACTGTAGTAAATTAAATTAAACCCAACCAGATCTAGGGGCACGGCAGTGCCCCCGCCAAGTCTAGCGCAAAGTAAACACTGCCGTACCATCCTTTTCTGGAACCATTTCGGCGTATTTTCAGGCCCCTATTTGGGAACCTCTGGATAGATTTAGAACGCTGAAAATATCGTTATCTAGTAAGCTACCAGTATACACTTTAACCACAAAATTTCATGTTTGTAGCTTGTTTATTTCCTAAGTTATGCAAAAGCAAAGTTGTACTATTTCGACATACACACATCAAAAGTGTCTAGGGATCAACATATATTTTTGCAATAACTTTTCTCCTGATTGATATTAATTAAAATTTTCTTTAAGGATTCATCAAATAAAGTGTTTTCGTTTGTCACAGTAACGATAAACCAAGTCACCTTTGCATTAATAAAGAAATTTGCCATTTTCCTAATAAAGGGATTTTTGACATTTGAACCACTAACATTAAAGTTCGAAAAAAAGACTGAAATAACAGTTTTCTTTAAAATTTTATTGGGTAACTTAAACAATTAATAATCCGTGTTTCTACCGCGAACACTAACAACACAAGAACATCGGTTTGGCATACTCAAAATGAGTTCATCCAAATCACGCTGTGGAATGGCCGCCCATGTTCGTTGCAACAACAAAAAAAGGTCTTCTTGCGACTGGATACTCTCCATATTCGGCAGAGCTCTTCTCTGTAGCATATCCCATGCATGCTCAATCGGGTTCAAGTCTGGCGACTGAGCAGGCCAGAGCAGGACATTGATGTTAGCTGCGGCGAGAGTCTGTCTTACAACTTTTGCGGTGTGCGGTCGTGCATTATCATGCATTAACTGAAATAAGGGACCGATTTGCACTTGTAGAGGAACGATGACGTCAGATACAATCGTCTCAGCATAAATTTGAGCGTTGAGGTTGCCTCTGATCCAAATCAACTCACTTCTTCCGCCGATCCAAACGCCCATACCATGATGGTTCCACCACTATAAAGATGGACTTCCTGGCAGGATTTTAATCGCTGTTGGCGTCCAGGGGTTCTCCAGTGTCGTATACGTCTTGTATCCGGTCTCATACCAAAACGAGACTCATCAGAAAAGCACACGAAACGCCATTGTTCTTCTGCCCAATTTCTGTGTTCAAGAGCCCATTGATATCGAATCCTACGATTGTGCATTGCTATAGGTGGTACCCGTAGCGGTCTTCGGGAATGAAGGTTCACTTCATGCAAGCGGTTTCTGACTGTTTGGTCGCTAATTAAGTTCCCTGAAGAGTGATGAAGCCTCACGGCTAACATCATGGCGGTTATTGTTGGAGCTCTTCGAGTTAAGATTTGAATGTATCGGTCTTGTCTCCGTGTGGTGCAGCGATACCGTCCTCCATGGCGCTCAGCCACGGTACCAGTGCTTCGGTAACGTGTCCAAAGTCGACTGATAACACTCTGACTTGTATTCAGAGCTAAAGCCACAGTACGTTGCCGGGAACCAGCTTCTATCATTCCCACGGCTCTGAGCATTTCTTCCCTGCTTAAATGACGTCGCCGCTCCATAATAACGTTGGTTTTAATCAGTAGTAGGGAAACAGTAGCACTAATAATGTCTTCAATGCGTTGTATGTTTTTATAGGGAAAATATTGACAGCTGATTTTCATCTTTTACTCGAATTTGATTAACAGTTCCTGTTTCAAATTATGAAATGCACCAAAAAGGATCCATATAAATTTATAAAATCATAAATTTATTACAAAGCCACATCTCAATCTCAAGAAATCCGCATAAAAATGCTTGATCCCTAGACACTTTTGATGTGTGTATATAGACTCACTGATTCACTGATCATCAAAATAGAACTAGTACTTCCCATAAACCTAGAGAGCTGAAATTAGGCATAGAGGTAGGGTTTAGTGCCTATATGAAGGAAAAACTATCAAAACTAGGATCATGGAAGATCTGGAGTACCTTATGACCCTGAAAAGAAACCGTAACAGACCAGCCAAACTATTGAAATTATCGACATGCTATGTTCACAAAGTTTATTGAGCGTGGTTAGCCCTATCTTTTGAAATTAAAAAATTGAAGGTCTGAAGTATCTGATGAAGAACCCTAAGAGCTCAGCTGAACTATGAGAGATATGGAAATGCGCCTTGACAAAAGTTATTCAGTGTGACGAACCCTTTCTACTGATGTGTATAAAAAATCGAAGGTCTGAAGTATCTGATGAAGAACCCTAAGATTTCAGCTGAACTATGGGAGATATGGAAATGCGCCGTGACAAAAGTTATTCAGAGTGACGAGTCCCTTCTACTGATATGTATAAAAAATTGAAGGTCTGAAGTATCTGATGAAGAACCCTAAGAGCTCAGCTGAACTATGGGAGATATGGAAATGCGCCTTGACAAAAGTTATTCAGTGTGACGAGCCCTTTCTACTGATGTGTATAAAAAATTGAAGGTCTGAACTATCTGATGAAGAACCCTAAGAGCTCAGCTGAACTATGGGAGATATGGAAATGCGCCTTGACAAAAGTTATTCAGAGTGAAGAGTCCCTTCTACTGATATGTATGAAAAATTGAAGGTCTGAAGTATCTAATGAAGAACCCTAAGAGCTCAGCTGAACTATGGGAGATATGGAAATGCGCCTTGACAAAAGTTATTCAGTGTGACGAGCCCTTTCTACTGATGTGTATAAAAAACCGAAGGTCTGAAGTATCTGATGAAGAACCCTAAGATTTCAGCTGAACTATGGGAGATATGGAAATGCGCCTTGACAAAAGTTATTCAGAGTGACGAGTCCCTTCTACTGATATGTATAAAAAATTGAAGGTCTGAAGTATCTGATGAAGAACCCTTAGAGCTCAGCTGAACTATGGGATATATGGAAATGCGCCTTGACAAAAGTTATTCAATGTGACGAGCCCCTTCATATAATTGAATATGGGCAATACGAAAGCTTATAGCCAATGTACAAGAATCGGAACCGGAAAAAAAGAAAAGAAAGATTACTAATAAAAAAAAAACTACACCAAAAACGAAAAAAAACAATTCTAATTAGAAAACCTAAAATAATGAAAGGTATAATTAAGAAACTAATCAAGTAAAAAATAGATTTCTGCAAAAAGAATCGTTAATAATATCCGTCACAGATTCAGATGATGAATTGAGTGACAATTCCGATGTTCCTGACTCTATATGAGTTTAGACGAATAAAATGTATTTTTTCTTAGCAACCTTTTAAGCAACCTTACCCTATAAATGTTCTGTTGTATAATTATAGACCTTTTAACAATAAAAATTGACCTACGCACAATATACGTTTTTTATTATAAAAAATATCGACTATCCATCATAGCAGTACATCCCATCACTAAATACGTCTAAAGCGTTACGTTATACGCATAACAGTTTGCTTAATTTTTCATTCAATTTGATTTTATTTGTAGAATAGAACATCCCACCAAAACATCCTGTAAAAAACTAGCCAAATCTCGCCTTAGCTGCTTGTTTCTCTATAAAAACTAATGAAATCTCTAAGCAAAGCGAAGCCAAGTCTAAGGATCTTTACTGCGATTTCTTTATTAATTTACACGCGCACGACGAACCGGGGCCGCGACAGAGGTGCGGGGAGCAATGGGCGGCGCAGGAGAGCGGCGCGGGCCGCCGCCATTCGACGAGAGCAAGAACCGAGTGCGCGTGTACAATTAATATAAACTCTTGCAAAAAAAACGGGCACTTTAGATTTTTTTCTCTACTTCAATGAAGAAGAACAAGAAATAGATTTTATTAATTTGACGATGTATTGGCATGTTATTTGAAGCATCCTGGTATGATTCTTTACGTTCCAAATTTAAAATTTGAAATTAATAAAAGAAAAATAATGATTATTGTGGATTATTCTAAAATTGCTTTACTAATGGCGCGAATTGCTGAAACGATTTTTAACTGATTACGATATTTTAAAACTTTTTGGATATTTTCTGCAAATTAAACAATTTAATCTTTCTTTTTACATTAAGTAACACTTTTTGATATGAGTGATAAAGCGATAAGGGCCGGTAAAATTATAGCCCTACTTGAAGAAGGTTGTTCGCAAACTTACGTGTCTCAGCGGCTAAATGTGAGTCGTTCAACTGTCCAGAGGACTTGGCAACGGTATCAAGAGACCGGTTCGGTCAAAAGAAGACCCGGTTCGGGAAGAAAACGATGCACAGAACCAAGAGATGACCGCTTTTTGGTGAGTCAGGCGTTGCGGAATCGTAAAGCGTCAAGTGTGGACCTGAAGAAGAGCCTTGAAGAAGTAAGAGGAGTAGAAGTTAGCTTGTGGACGGTCAGGAGTTACCGCCCAGCTCGGGGCCCTAAATTACTCCGTGAGCACCGTCTTGCTCGACTTCAGTTTGCTCGGAACTGTGCTTCATGGACTCTGGAGGACTGGAATAAAGTATTGTTTTCTGATGAAGCTAGTATCTCTTTGTGTGGAGAGGACCGACGCCGGCGAGTGCTGCGAAGACTACGGGAACGCTATGCGGAAGTGTGTTTCGAAGAAATCACTCCTTATGGCGGAGGCTCCGTTATGTTTTAGGCAGCAATTAATTCGACGGAGCGTACGGAGTTAGTTTTCATAGAAAATGGAACATTAAATGCACACCGGTACATAATGGAAGTCCTAATTCCATATGCACTACCCACATTGACTGCACTTGGGGAAGATTCCATTTTTATGGACGACAATGCTCGCCCGCACCGTTCTGGCGACGTGGAAGCGTACATGCAAGAAGTTGGGATCCGTCATTTAGATTGGCCAGCTCGAAGTCCTGAGCTCAATCCAATTGAGCATGTCTGGGATGTTCTAAAGAGACGGATAAGATCAGTGCAACCTGCTCCACAAAACATCAGGGAGCTAAAAAGAGTCATTGCAGAAGAGTGGGAACGTATTCCTCAAAACGTTATTAAAAACATCGTGGAAAGCATGCCCAGAAGGATTCAAGCTGTGATTTTGGCACGAGGAGGTCACACTAGTTATTAGGTTTTTACATTTGTAACTTTATTTAAATAAAAAAAGTTAAAAAAAAAATCATGTCTTTATTGCCGACCACTTCTTATTGTTTGGGCGTGTACATCGGTTTTAAAGAATCCGTCGTTTTTTTTTTTTTAATTGCCCGAATTCACTTCACGCGCATTAATTTACACGATTATAAGTATACAGACTACGTCAAAGCAATAAATTTCATTTAATTAACTCAAATCGACCTTAGAACGTAAATTTCCTTAGGTGCCCGTTTTTTTTTTGCAAAAGAGTGTAGTTAGATTTTATGTGACTTGGCCGTTGACTTCGATGTATTAACTGGTAAAAGTGCATAGAGTATGTTCAATGGCCGGTTACATAAAATCTAACTACATTAATAAAGAAATCGCAGTCAAGATCCTTAGACTTGGCTTCGCTTTGCTTAGAGATTTCATTAGTTTTTATAGAGAAACAAGCAGCTTAGGCGAGATTTGGCTAGTTTTTTACAGGATGTTTTGGTGGGATGTTCTATTCTACAAATAAAATCAAATTGAATGAAAAATTAAGCAAATTGTTATGCGTATAACGTAACGCTTTAGACGTATTTAGTGATGGGATGTACTGCTATGATGGATAGTCGATATTTTTTATAATAAAAAACGTATATTGTGCGTAGGTCAATTTTTATTGATAAAAGGTCTATAATTATACAACAGAACATTTATAGGGTAAGGTTCATTTTATTCGTCTAAACTCATAGAGTCAGGAACATCGGAATTGTCACTCAATTCATCATCTGAATCTGTGACGGATATAATTAACGATGACTCAATTATGTTGTCAATATGTATGTCACGATCCCAATCAGACATCATGTCCCTTTTTGTTTTATTCACGACCTTCGATCAGTCTTCATGTTGAACATTGTTGTTGGCCTGTTGTAATAGGGCCAACATCTTATTTGCCGTAAATGGCGGCGAAGTATTATTTCTTGCGGCGTAATCTAAATATAAACGAACTTATGAAAAAAAGGTATTCAAATAATCATTTAAAGTAGGTAATGCTAAAAATTACACTTGAAATACGTCTGATCTAGTATCTGGTAATGTTTTTAAACTACATGCTACGATCGGAAAGCTGATTTTTTTATAAAGCTTCAAAATGGGAATTGACATTTTGGGCCCAAATCAGCAAACGCGTTATACTGGAAATGGTAGGGTGGTAGTTGAAGGACCTGGTGGCCTTTTTCTTTTGCCATCTCGTCCAGAGCATAGGTAGGAGTTGGTGGCTTATGACGCCGGACTAAGGCAATAAGCTCCGTCTTTAACATTTTTATATCTGCTGTAACTCCGTTTTCACTCAGCCACTTCAACAACTCGCTTTTGCAGTTGGATTGGTTTGGGGGTTTATTATTTTGTACCGAATGGTAAGGTGCGTTGTCCATTATTATGGCCATAAGCTCTTTTAAATTATTTAATATACTTCCTAATGATACTCCGTAGTTTTTTTTTTTTACTTATAAGCCAGCGAACAATTTAGGACGAATCCACTTGCTGTACCTGCGTGACAAATAATAAGGCGTTCGCCTTTGCCCTCCGGCACTTTCGTACACGATTGTGTCGTATCGTCGGTCTAACTTTTACCCACTGTGTGACAACTTTGCACCGCTTTATGTTTTTGGTCTTCCTTAAAAATGTACATCTTGCTTGGGCAATGTCAGTCCTCTCCATAATAATCTTCCTTTTGTTAACTTTTTTGTAAACAAAGCCAATATCTTTTATAACTTGTCGCAACGAAGTAATATCTCCTTTGAACAAGTCAACTTCTTTTAATGATTTTAGAAGCTTGAGCAATGTGGGTAGCTCCATTCTTCTATAATAATCATAAATATGATTTCTAATAGCAACCTTAGCAAAATCATCTAAATCTGTGATTGGCTTCACCTTGGTCCGCTTTTTATTGGGTGTCGATAATTTATTTTCAGACGATGATGATGAAGATGGGATCATCTTGGCCAATTTTCTCACGTGTATACGCGAAACAGTATTGAATATCAAGAGCTTCGGCAACTCGTTCTACATTCGATTCAATGGTAACAACGGTCCATTATTTTATTGTTCTCTTTTAAAGTAGTCTTGGAGGCGAACAACAAGCTCCCTGGCCTGACTACCCAAAACAGTTTTTTTTTGTATGCTTAGGCATGGTAATAACAACAAACTCAACAAACTTATAACAAATAACAATTTAACAAAAATGAAAACAAACAATGAAATCGTAATAAGTGTCTCATTAAGTCACAATACAAGGCTCTAGCCCTCGTACTCGTACTCACAGCATCGCACGGGTAAACAAAATGGCCGTCGCGCCGATGCGCCATAGAGCAAAAATTTTGTCACGAAAAAAAAACATAAACCCGATCTTATTTTATATAAGTACAAAGATGTAGCCATAAAACATTTATATTGACAAGTTTATACACGTTTACACAGTTACACTGCAAACCGAATAACACATTAATTTTCATAACAATATTAAAGAGAACTAGATTTATGCTGCGAGTATCGTTAGCGATAAAAATGAATTGCATAACGTCACATCCCTAGTCATGTGGTACTGACAGATCTCAACGTCGTTCGGGCAACTGTCACCCGCACCATGCTACAGCGCAAGTAGTGTAATACATATCAATATAATTTAACAATATGTAAAAACAAAACGTCACCCGCAATGAAAACTCACCGGAAACTCGAAACAATAAATTCATATGGTAGATATCCCGTTTCAGGTTATAATAATACTGTTAGTCATCTTTCATCGTTAGCTTAAAAACTTATACAACGGGTATATACATACCAAGTGCACGGTTTCTTTGGATGATAATAAACGATATGGCAAGGGTTTTATAATTACATGTCTACATGTGTGAAGTATAATAGAAATTTCAATACATTGATACTAGAGGCAGAATATTCAAATTAAAAGAACGAAGAGAATCACTGTGTTATTGGCAAGTGACGTGGAAAGTTACTGACCCTCGTAGTGCTGTGACACGTTTGTTATGATTGGTATTCAAGAAACATATGAAACCGATAATTTGGTATCAATTCTGTGAGTCACATATTTTGAGGTGAAACTGTGCATAGAGACTCCATACCAGATGTTGTCTTCAGCCCCTTTGGATAGATATGGGGTTTCCGTTACACGTTGTACATACTTATATTGTAAACGATTTGTAACTTGTCGTTGCTATTATCAAGCGCTAGTAGTAATTTAGCAATGTTATCTGAACATTCAGCACCCGGTGTTCGCCGCGGATTGCATCGTGCTGTCGGTGAGCTCGGCCATCGGCCAACTGCTCATCTACCGCACCATCGCGCGCTTCGGGGCCGTCGTCTTCACCATCATCATGACGCTCAGGCAGGTATGGAACACGAGCTTTTAGAACCTTTCATGTAATTCAATAGGGTATTTGCCCATTTTTAGGGTTCCGTAGCCGAATGGCAAAAAACGGAACCCTTATAGTTAAAAGGGTGTTCTTTTTGTACGAACGTTTTTTTTCAACACAAAATTAATATCTCGTTGTATGACAAGTCGACACGTTTGACAACTTTGAGAAAAACGACATCACACTTCGTGATTGGCGTTTGCGGTCACGTGACATACAGATTAAAAATTATGATTTTTATTTTATGAAAATATAAAAAATATGAGTTAATTTAAAAAATAAAAATGTTGTTTAAATTTCCTGGCATCTAAACTAACTATATGCAAGACATCGTCTTCTTTTACTACTACAGGCAAATACCCTATTCAATTTATTTCATTCATACATGCGTTCATAGTTTAGTACCCAACTGATATGGCTTACCAATATACAACGCAGAACATGAATGTTCGCACCGCGCTTCGTTTTCATTACCGCTATTGGTAGCTGCTGCCACCATGTTCCGCGTGAGTGAGACGGAACTAACAGCTGCAGTGTATTATGAACCTTATAATAGTGATCTAAGGTTGATTGTAAGTTTTAAGCGTTCTTTCATAAATCTTCGGGGCCATACTTTTCTGCGCGAACGAAGTTTCACGACGCGCCTCATCAGTTGGGTTTCACTGTAACTGCCTCATTGGCGTTTGAAGATCTTTGTCAGACGTTACGGTTGGGGAAAGGCCATGGGATAATGCATCCATAGTGTTAGTAATCATAATAACTTAATAGCTATTGTTAGCAACAGAGGTATTACACTTATAATAACAGACATTATCCTTGACTGGTATGGATCCTCATTCACTGACACAGCAGAGGAGAGTCCCACCGGTCTATGAACACGCTCAGGAGACTGCTGTTGGTCTTGCATTCGACTACGGAACCCTATTCCTTTAACCCAATGGGAAAGAACGGAACCCTTATAGATTCGTCATGTATGTCTGTCTGTCTGTTCTTATGTCACAGACACTTTATTCCGAAACTATTAAGATACACAGTTAAGACTTAGTGTGAAGATGCACATATTCTTCCGAATCCAAACCGCGTTACGGCGTTAATACAAAAATAAAAATGTATGGGGAACTCCCCATACATGGCATTCGCATTTTATCACTTTGGAAGTGTGAATCTTTCAAATGATTGACTTTGAGAAGAAATGGTTTAGGAACTTCAATGTCATTCTCGAATACTTATTATCTATAGACACATGTATAGGATAATGAAAACATATTTTTTTAGTTTCAGTTCCATATATGGGGCGCCTTAATTTTTTTGTTTTTGTATATAATAGAATAGAATAATGCTTTATTTGCTCCATGTTTACAAAATTATTTAGACCCTTCTACAATCTACTTCACAAGGCATGCAAACATTTAAACAAGAGAAATTAACTCTATAATAATCATGTCAATGTGGAATAATAGTAATCAAGAATTCAATTAAAATATATCAGTCTAAATACAACAAATGTTAAGATTAAAACAATCATGTCAAAATTAAAATCCAAAAGCTATAATTAAAATACAAATAAAAAAAAAAACTAAAATAAAATACCACTGGTCGAACTTAAAAAAATACAAATATCAGAATTATTAAATTCAAAATATGTCTAAATCAGTTACTTCAGTTTCGGTTAAACCACTTTTCTTTAGTAGAGCAGTATTATAGCCAGTTACATACACTAGATTTTTGTATTGGCTTCTAATAGGCCTCGTTTTTGTTTCGGATACCATGGGAAAATAATGGTTATTTATTCTTACAATACAGCTAATTCAAAAATATACAGAGAAGGAAATGTTAGTATTTGCAAGGATTTAAACATTCGTGCAAAACTTTCCGTCATTTTAAGGCCACACCTTGATCTGACACAACACAGCCTTAAACACCTGTTCTCTCAGACTACAATTACCGCAAAATATGATTCCGAATTATAAATTTGGTGCTACCAGGCCATTATAGGCATCCAAAGTCGTGGCTCTATTTACTGTTTTATTTAAATTAAGCAAGACATATGCAGAAGTGCTCAGTTTTCTACATAGGTACTTCTTCTGCTTGAGCTTTCATTCATTTATTTATTTCATAAACAATTTTAACATTGTGTTGAAATTATCGCTCTAAATACACACAAACATAAAAAAAAAAATTTTGACAGGTAGGCATTATTACAATACAGCAAAAACTAATCAAAATAAAATAAATTACAATATACCATTTCAAATAATATTCTTAGAATAACATTGTTACACAAATCATATACGTAATTATGTCAAATATAAACAATGTAAAAATTAAAAAAAAAGTACAAATTCAACCATTACAAGTTAGCAACCATTACAAGTCAGAAGTAAAAAATAATAATAATAATCAAAATTTAAATTAAAATGTCAATTAAATTAGCAAGTCCACTATATTACGATGTCCAAATTATGTCAAATAGATATTGTAAAACGAACACCAAAAGGCTTTCCAAGTTAACTGGCTATCTATTAATATTCCTAAAAACATTGCCACTTTTACTTGATCTATTTATTTGCGTGTCGTATTCTATAGTCAAATGATAATTTCTGATTACAATGCATTATATTTGTTTTTGATAGATTTATTATTAAATAATTAATATTAAGCCAATTTATATTATGTCAGATTCGTATTTGTCTATAGCATTACACTGTATCAATGCGGTGCTATCGTCTGCAAACAAAACCATGTGGTGCTCAATGCAACGTGGCAAGTAATTTATATGGAGGTTAAACAGCGCAAGACCCAGCACACTGCCCTGTGGTACTCCAAACTTAATAAGTCTGTTTTCTGATGAATATTTCTTTTCGCTCTTACTTTTAGTACAAATCATGCTAATTTCAGTGCATCACATACGATCACTTAGATATGTCTTTGTAAGATTAAGAAAAATTCCCCCTAATACCACAGGCATGAAGCTTATTCAGGAGGGTTTCATGATAAACACAGTCGAAAGCTTTGGTCACAGCTGTTAAAAGTGCGCATATAGGTGTTTTATTGTCAAAATTTTTATTACTCTGTTCAACAAATCGTGAATAGCCGTATTAATACCTTTTCTTTTCCTAAAAACCATCTGTTCATCACATAAAACGTTATATTTAGTTAGAAACTTATCAATAGATTTGTAGATTATCTTATCTATAATATTAGAAAAATTAAAAAAACGGCATGCAGTTCACAGAATATCGACCAAGTTTCAACCCTGTAGTCTTCTAATAGTTTCGGAATAAAATGGCTGTGACATACGGGCGGTTAGACAGACAGATATGACGAATCTATAAGGATTCTGTTTTTTGCCATCTGGCTACCGAACCCTTTTTTTTTTCATCAAATGACTCCTGCTGTGGGTGGAGCGAAAAGGGGTGTTAGACTTCTAGTAACTAAAAACCCACCCTGCTCCTTCAGTTGCCCTTGCGTTCCGGGGCCACGGATTTCTCATTAGAATATTCCCGCAAGGCTTTAAAAAAAAAAAAAAAAATTAAATACGGAATTTTAAAAATTTGGGATACACCATTTGACATTTGGAGTGGACCATTGCAGGCGGTGTCGATTCTACTATCCTGTTTGGTGTACGGGCATCACATATCGGCGGGTGGTGCTTTAGGGGTACTGCTAGTGCTGGGCGGCGTGCTGCTGCGCCTGTACGGCCGCGCCAGGCTGCGCACGCGCCGCCACGCCGCCGTCTAGCGCACGTTACACACGCGACACTCCCATCCTTCTCCACTACTACTTTACTCACGTGTGTCGTTATCTTATCAAATCATTTCGAACTTGCTCAGTTTTGTGCATCAATAATTGTTGTTTGACAATTTAGTACACATTTTTTTTGTGTATCGTCCTATAACAATTTTTAAACAGAATAGTATGTCACTAGTGCTCGAAAGTTTCATGTTATAGAACATTAATTGTATTCTAAAATGTATTAATTTATATTTACGCCTTTGATTGAATGAGAGTTTACAAATAAATTCACACCACTACTTGTTGCCGTTGAGTTGAAAAGTCAACATGACATTGACATTAATTTGACAGATGTCAAAAACTTTGACAGGTGCTCGAACATGACAACTCAATGTTGCCACCTGGTGAACGTTATTTCAGAAAACCCTCATTGAATTTTATTTTTAGTTATTTAGTTTCGATCTTAATGTAATACTCAGTTGACCAGTGCTCGAATTATAACTTCTTCAAGACATGAAGACAATAGATTAATTTCAGAAAAATGTAAACAATTAACTGTCTGTCCATTAAATGAAATTACTTGTTGTAATGCCACTGACGAATAACTCCTCTTTAGGTGTTAACTACAATGAATAAAGCTGTTACGTCTAACTTAATCCTGACTCTCTTAACAGTTATTACAATTTCAATATAAAAGACGTATTTAATAATCGAACCATTGGTGAGACAAGGGCATAATTGCATGTTTTAAACGTTTTACTAGAGGCATTATAAGATTTTTTCGTGCCAGAATGGCTCGTAGACACTATGGCCCTCTGGCGAAATGTGACCTGAACTTAATAACCGCCTTTGTTCTATTAAATTAGAAATAGGCCATATCCCGCTTCTACACCTGATAATGGGGTGTTTAATAATTAAGCCCTTGTCGTACCGAAGGTACGTATGTATATGCTCGACTTCTGAAAGTCTTACTGAACTCTCGACTTTCATACACTTTAATGTATATCTAAAGTATTTGTCTTACTCCACTAACTAGGTAATATATCACTCGTGTGAAACATGTTAGTTAACACAGTATTCTGTATCTATAAAACACATTATTTCGTCTAAAAGACCTTCCTTCCTTTAAGATATAAGAATGTATAACACATAATCATGCTAAATTCAGTGTAATTTAGTTCTTATTGGTGAAGATATAGGAGTGAAGTTACACTGTATTAAGTATGATGCAAACAGCCCCAAACTCGTGTATCGTTTTCTTTAAAAGAGAACTAGTAATGTGGGTATAATTCACATTACTAACAATCTTGTTAACCCCTCCAACTAAGCTAATGCTTGTGAACGAGAACGCACAACGCACACATTGTGTTCCCAATTAACTATGTTTTAAGTAGTTTTCTTAGTCTATTGTTATATAAACAATGTATTGTATTCGTTTATTTAATATTTATTTATACGTTTGTTTAAAATTATACATAGAATTTATATATAGGTGTGTTTACAGCCTTCCATAATGTTATTGAATCAGTGAATTGTACCGTATTATCCGTGATAGGTATGTTGTGCTCAATTCGTAATCAATAAATACTTTTGTATCATCTGTCAATTAATCCTTTGAATGGAAATATCAATACCTATCCTTAATATCAATAATATTCCGGTCTCTAAGGTCACCGACCGATAAATAAATACCAGTGTTTGATATCCCACTTGTAAGTGTATCCCAGGTGTAAGTGACATCAACGCATGTAACATAGTTGGAGATTTTCTCGGCGTTTTCCTAAATTTTTCCATGTTTATTGCAGTTTCCTTTACTTAAAACTATTCAAAATCATTATTCCTATCTTATATAATGATATTTTATGAAATTATGTAAAAAATGCCAAGTTTGCGTTAGGATGTCCCTGACACCCTGTATACAAATTGTGAAACGAATCAATTCCATCTTCGACAGCCTGTATACAAGACGGTAATAAATCGAACATGCGGTTTAAAAATCTATTTAGATTTAATAGGCGATGGAGTTTTGCAATTTCCTTAGCGTTATAGGTGCTGATACATTTTATAAATGAGAAGCAAGGCTTATGTGTACAAGGATTATGAGAACCATTCGGAGCGGTTTGAAATATAGTGATATTGTGACATTTAACACCAAACTATTGCCAATGTTATCTTGCGTTCAATTTTTGAACTGACCTCGTATTTCAGCATGATCTGTAGAGCTGGTGCGAAACATTTTTAAACTAGTTTTTTTAAATACAAAGCTTTGTACATCGAATCTAAAAAGAGACGTATCGAAGAATAGGGTATTTTCCTACACCTGTTTAGTCCGTCACCTAGATAACCGAAAAATGTTGGACAAGTATTTAAAAATGAAGGTATATGATACTATGAGTATGACGTCACGCCGTGTTATCCTTTTGAGCACTGTGTGACGTCAACATGCACTATGGAATTTTGAAGCTTTTGATGTTTGTATACAACGTGTAATTTAAAGGGTAAATACATACTAAGTGCACGGCTTCTTTGGATGATAAACGATATGGCAAGGGTTTTGTAATCTTATGTCTAACCAACTTATATGTATACCTACATTATGGCTAATAAATGATTTCTTTCTTTCTTTCTTACGTGTGTGGAACTTATTAGAAATTTCAATACATATACTTACCAGAGACCGAATTTTCCAAATTAAGAAAACATAGTGAATTATCGTGTTATTAGCAAGTGACGTGGAAAGTTATTGACCCTCGTAGTGCTGTGACACGTTTGTTATGATTGGTGTTCAAGAAACATATGAAACCGTTAATTTGGTATCAATTCTTTGAGTCACTTATTTTAAGCTGAAACTGTGCATAGAGACTCCATACCAGATGTTGTCTTCGGCCCTTTTGGATAGATATGGGGTTTCCGTTACACGTTGTACATTTTTTTTATTTGAAAAATATTTGTTTTATCATACCGACGGACCAAATACATAGATTAATCATTTAGCAATACAGGAAACTACCCTATACTGAATGTAAATAGTGATAGCTATGCAGGAGAACAGTAACTATGTATGAATTAGTTGAGACCATCGGAGCATCCTATCTTTTAATGTATTTATTTCTTACATATTTCATTTTTCAAGTGTTGTAGAATCTGCAGAGTCGGCTTTAGACTTAAGCATTCGAATACGTCTGCCTGTTTTAGTGTTAAGTAGATATTGGCCTATATTTATCATTCCAGATATTTTTTTTTAAATTATTGAATGTTGAATGAAACAAACAAAACATTGGATTAATTAATATAACGTGTCCCAAAGTTAACCCTTTTTTGCTCGAATATGAGAAAAGCTGTACTCAAAATGTAAAGGATTAAAACTGATTGATTTTTTGTAAAACTACGGGTATTCTGGGAGTTTTAAGGCTTTTGGTGGATATCAGTACTAATGAGGATGCTAATACGAATAAAAAGTAATATTTAAGAATAAAATGGTAGGAGTGTATTTCATGGATTTAATTTATTATTTATTCAAAGACAATTTGTCATCGTTGAATTTTGTGAAATATATATATACAAAAATAAACCAGTGTTCCTTGTTCGCATCAATTTATTTATTAAAATACACGATGTTATTGTATTATACGATAGCACACTCGAATGACCCAGACACACACTGTGTGATAGTTATTAAGTAAAATAAAGTTGATAATGGAACCAACTAAACTTGAGCTTTTATTTGTTTTCCTTTTTACTATATTTGAGTAGACTTCCCAACTAGCTTGTAATTCCACCAAGCCCGTTCTATCATCGGACTACAAGGTGATCCACCATGGTGAACATCCCACCTATACGCACGAAACGTTTTGGGAATACCTTCATTGTGCGTACGGCTATGGAGTGGAATTCCCTGCCCAAGTCTGTATTTCTTGATAGCTATATCCTGGTGGTCTTTAAGTCAAGTGAGGTTATGGGTAAGCGTGCTTCATCTTCGTCCACATCATCGCTTACCATCAGGTGAGATGGTGGTTAAACGCAAACGCTAGACGTATGTCAGTAGCAGCACTTGCATCAATGCTAGAGATACAAAAATTGCATTTCGAGATATCCATATGGAATACGAAAGATGGGTTTGTGAGACCAGACTTTTATATACTGATGATATAGACTTAGGCACGTCCATATATGCTGCCGAAAAACAATCAACATTATTTATTTGTTTTAAGCTATTGCATAGCTTTTATCGCGGGCTTTGAGCGAGGCGACCGAATCAAGAAATTCCGTAACGAAAATAAACCTAACATCCTCCACTCCGACCGGCACAGCGCACTATGGAAAATAAAGGTCTGTTTCTGATTAAAAATCAATAACTTTTTTGTTTCTGAATATTATGTTCTAAAATTTTGCACAAATATATAATAGTGTATATGGCTTCAAATGGAATGTAATTTTTTATGACTGGATTTGAAACCATACATTAAAAAATAAAACAAATTCAAAATTATCAAAAATGTCCAATATTTATTTTTTAACAATGAATACTATTATTTTAATGTTTACAAAAACCAAATATCATATAGTACATCAAAATACAAATCAATTTAAATAATAAAAACATTTTTTTTTTGAAAAAAAAAGAAAAAAAGATTGTGGTTAAAATCGAACACAGATTAATCATTAATGAATTGTAATGTTTACTAAATTTTATGTTATTTATACTTGATGAACTTCGGGATCTAAAATTAATTCGTTCACTTTCAAAACATCTAAGGTGTCTTCATCAAGTTCCTTCACGTTTTTAGTATATGGTTTTCTAATGCTGGTTATGTAAGGATCTGAAGTATAAAGAAGAGTATGAAATACATCCTCGTTTGTAGCGGATCTTGAGCATTTTCTAGCATGATGTAGACGAAATTTTTTATAATCCTTATTACGAGATTCTTGTGCATCTTCCGAAAGTTGACCAATAGGAAGTATTGCAAAATGCTTTATGACACTTTCTGCATGAATCAAAATTTTGTGAACTGAAAATGGCATGTGGTACCAGTCATAATTGCTCACATAGATGCTGGCAGTCTCCAGAGCATAACTGCCAAATTTTTCAGCATTTATCATTACACCCGATGAAAGAGCTTGCAGAATTATGTGAAGTCGTTTAATCAAATTTATATCCACTCCTGTAATTTCAGCAGAGCAGCTTGCATTGTGAAAAAATCTTCTGGCAGTATTACCGTCATTAGAATTACCACTTACTTGTCTTGGTTTGTCGACGATTAATCCTAGCTCTTCACGGAAACGCCTTTGTACCAGGGTTTTCTTCTCTTGCTTTAGTCGTTTCTTTTCTTCGCTTGTGGCTGACCATGTTTGGAAAGACAGATTAAATCATTTCCATACAACGAATCCAGGCGTGCAAAGTAGACAGCCCGTATTGATAAGAATCTTCATTTTCAGGCCTAGCAGTCACTTTAGTCAAATCGTTCATTTGGCGTGGAGTAGCTCCACATATTGTACATGTGGAACCCGAAGGCGTATCTGTTAATACCTGAGCTACTTTGCCATCTATCATTGTAAGAAAGAGATCATGCTTCACTTGCACTCCCTCACCTTCTTTGTTAATTAATGATGGACCCAAAGAATTTATTTGCCCTTTTATTTCATCCACAACAGCTTATTTTTCTCGAGAGTTTCTTTGCAAAATTCTATTAATATAGGCCGGCAAAAACGAACAGATGACGGTACCGGATTTTGCCAGACAACATCACCTGTTAGCTCGTTAATTAACTTAATAGGCACCAAAGAAGTGATAAATAAATTTGCATCAGAAATTAGTTCAGACTCTTCAGGCAGTTTCTGTTTGTACTGGCTTTGACCGGATGAGCCATCACAGCCCCATTTTCTGTATAGAAGTAAGTTATTCAATCCATTCCTATACACCGAATCTATTTTCAATATTCTAGCTGCAGTGTGATCTATTAAATCTTGAAGTCTTAATATTTTTTGCACTTGTGTCTGTAATTTCTATAGCTGAAGATGGTGGATAGCAAGTAGTTTTACTTCTTGCACTTTGTAATATGGTGGAAACACAAAACATTTTCGTTCGTTCGTTAAATTTCTCAAGTACAAATACTGTGCTTTCGTTAAATCCAAGTCAATAAATACGCTCAATGCCTCTTCATCAGTTAACATTTTTGTCTGCCTTGCTTCTTCTATGAGAATCGAGAATAAGGTCTTATTTTCAGTTTCAGCAAACCTTAATGTTTCCACAAGTTTAGCTTCTGTTCCTTCTCCTATCGAACGTAACCCTTGAAAATATGCATTATAGACGTGTTCAAATCCATATTCATTAAGTAACATTGTATTTTTTCTTCTTTTACTGGATTCTGACAAGTCTGGATAAGATACGCACGGTCTCCCACGTTTTCCAGAAGAAGTAGATGGTGTGGAGACGGTTGTAACGTCTTCAGTGTTCGGTAAAGTTACTGAATATTCTGATTCTAACCAATTACTGTTTTTCATTAAAAAACTATCCTTTTTCCGTGAAGCTTCTGTCCATCGTTTATTAAAAGCGGGAATAATATGTCTTTGAAAATCACTGAGGATGAAACATAAGTTGTCTTCAGATACATGATAATTTTCTTTTAAAACTGTTGATAATGCCTCTAATGATTTTCCTCCTTCGATATACGAAAGTATTATTTCACGTTTAGAACACTTGAAAGTAGACATTTTGAAGAGTCAACAAAACACATAGTTAGTTATATTGTATTCGTAACAATTACACTTCTGTTAATTCACCACTATTCTGTTATTTACAATGAAATTAAACAACAGTTTATATACTATATGAAATATGAGGGTAGTGTGCATCTTGTTGATTAATATTTTCTCAAGCAAAATGAGATAAAAAAAGATAAACGCCCTAATATCAATGATAAATTACAAAACTTATCGCAAACTATTGATGTAAACACCAACATTTCAAACCGAAATAGATAGCGAGCGGTTTTCCGTTTTCTGACTTTTATCACATTTTTACTAATTACTCCGAAAACCGCAAATTTCCGCAGCTTTTTTTTTATTTGGTTATGTTTATGGATAGCTAGGCTACAAATCAACATTAAATGTAAAGCAGGGGTAAACGTGGGACACTGTCAAAAGTCTCGATGAACTTTAAAAAAACTTTTTTTTCACCATATATTATTTTGCAATTATTTTAAGGTAAATGTTAACATAATATTAAATACATATTAGTTGTTTCATATTCTTCTAAAGACGAGGTTTCCAGAAATATATAATACATTATACCTTTTCCTGTAACGTATAACAATAAAATCAATTTGAAAGTGATGAAGTGAACGGGCTTAACATGGACGTCCGTCAAAACTATAAAGTTTGTGGTGTTGTAAAAAAATCATTTCATATAATATGTATATTTTTTTGATATTATAGTCTAGTTTGGTCCTTAAACTATTGATTAAAATAAAAAAAGCATGGCAGTAGCGACATTGACAAAAACCATTTTTAATCAGCAGTTGTTCTACGATTTTCCACAGTGCAGCGGTGCGGCGTTGAAAGCCGTGCATCGTCTAAGGGCGGGGGCACACGATGCGTTGCGGCGCCGCACCGCAAAGATTTCACCGTGTCAGTGGGCACACGAGCGGTGCGGCGCCGTAACGTTGTTATGTCGCAGTGGCGCCGTAGCAGCGTTGGACAGTCTGTTGACAGACAATCGAAACGAGCGAGCGTGTGTCCTTCCTTGTGACGCAAAACAACTGAGCGGTGCCGCTCCGACGTCGCAACGCATTCACCCCTCCCCGCCTCGTCTTGGTGGTTGCAAGTCCGGTGCGGCGCCGGAGCGCATCGTGTGCATGCCACAGATATTTCTATGTAAGACGACGCAGCGACACCGCTCCGGCGCCGCACCGCCGCCGCAACGCATCGTGTGCCCCGGCTCTAACGTCGTTTCAGTTCGGCAGACTTCGGCACGGTGTTTGTGTGCGTGCGACTAGACGTATGCGTGTAGAATATCTGCTAATAAACCTATAGTTTCAATGATAAAAAACCTGAATAAACTACATGTATTGTAAGATAATAAAAATATTTTGAACAATATTAACTCATCATTTATTTAATAAAAGAAAAAAAAAATTGTTTTCTTATCGGTCACCACGCTCAAAAAGTGTAATTTGAATTAATATGAAAGAAAAAAAATACTGCATAAATAAAATAAATAAATAATTATAATTGCATAAGTTGATAAAAAAAAATGCTATGCAATAGCTTTACCGCGGCAGTCCCCGAGTGCCACACTTATTTTTATTACTGATGAGTCCGCTCTTGACCTCGATCTCGCCTGACGGTAGATATGCGATAGATGAGGCCTACGATGGAACGGGCGCGACCAGTAGATGCCTGTTCATACTTGCTTTGAAGGCAGACGGGGTCATATGTGGAAGGGAAAACTGAAGCCGGCAGAGAGTTCCAAACCGTGGTGGTGGGCACAATAAATGTAGAGGAGAACCGCTTAGTTGGTAGTAAGACGGTACATTGACCAAGTGAAGATGGTACCCTGCAGTGCGTCTGGTAGACCGGTAGTGAAAGGGAGATGGAGGGATCAGGTCATGGAGCTCCTGCGCTCACTCTGAAGTACAATCTGTAGAAGACCGACAGGAAGAAAAGTGTGGTTTCTTTTACTGTATGACATTTTGGAACCTTCACGTAATGTTTCTGTTAAATAAATATTTAGTCAGTGCTGGCACCGAGAAATAGTTTACACCGTATACGTCAGTAGTCTTGATTATTTTTGCGTTGTACTCACGTTATTGAAGTGAACTGAGCAAAATTAATCCACCGTAGTTTCTATTAAACTTCTAAAACAACTGAGATACGCAGATCCTTAGGAATACACCTTGAATATTTCGACACGCCCTATCAACAATGTCGGATCTGAAAGTATGCAACTTTCAAGCAGAGCAGTTTAACGTTTAAAAGCATGATAATAATGTTATTTTATGGATTACGGTTTTGAATTTTGGAATGAGTGTCATATATCCAATATCCATATATATAATCGTAATCCATAAAATAACATTTTTATCATGTTTTTAAACGTTAAACTGCTCTGCTTGAAAGTTGCATACTTTCAGATCCGACATTGTTGATAGGGCGTGTCGATTTGTTTTTTTTTTATCAAACTCTTAGAAATACCAGAGAACTGTGGTCTCCCAATGGTTACCGGCGCGATTCACAATTGTCGTGAGTTCAAAGTCAGTCAGGCACATTACTTTGTGTAATTTATATCATCACTGTTCTCTAAACAGTGATGGTTCTTCAATGTAGGATAAAAAATCGAAGAAATGTGACATCTACCCGCCCTAGGACCACGTAGTGGATTAGGACGCCGTCCTAATAGAGACGAGGCTTTTAGCCAAATTGTGGGAAAGTAATAAGCTGCATTATTAGTACTTACTATGTTAGAAAGTGATTAAATCCCCATAACTGCAGAAATACAGCGCTTCAGCGCTGCCTTTAAACTCATTTACATGATGGTAGCATTTGAACACCATCGAGTTGTCTCTCGAATTCCTTGAATTTGTATTCAGGAAGTTACTTAATTTAAAACAGTCTTTATGTTTAACCAAAGATAGAAAATGACTTTCATTAGAACAAGATTCTTACTGGCAGGCAACAAAATTAGTCGCCAAAAAAACCAAAACCCACCGGTACGGTAATATTCAAAAGTAGAATTCGTCCGAAAAATCAATCAGTCAATATAACTGTCAGATCGTGATCATCGGCGCTCTCGCCTCCCGGTAAAATTGTCCGTAGTCCTCCGTGTACCTGTGAGTGTCCCCCATGTGAAGCATGTTGTGGCTGGCCAACCCCATCAGCATCAACAACTACTATGAGTTCAAGCAGTTCCAGAGCATCCTGTTCGAGAAATAAGTGGCAGAGCTTCCACCATCCTCCTATCCTCATTCCACCTCTAGGTAAATATCTGTGGGTGTCAGGTGAGGTAATGTGTAAGTGATGGCTGTTGTAGTATTTCTGCCGGGCTAAGAGTAACTTGCTTTTGGGTGGGAAAATCATCTAATGACAGTCTCTGCGTGGAGCGGAAGGGACTGTCAGAGAAATGGGTCAGTGGCTCGTCTTAGGGGCGGAGTTGAGAAATTTAAAAATTCCCCAGCTTATTCAATTGCTCTTGCGTATCTCTTTTTTTATAGAAGAGAACTAGCAATGTGAATATAATTCACATTTCCGCAACCCCGGGAGGTAATGGCACTATGTGTCGAGGTTGCTGACTGCTCTTTAAGTTGTTCGTATAACACGAGGCACCGCTGACCATGGCCTGGTCCTTACCGGACAGTGAGCTAGCCGTGCTCACCGTCCCTCTCTTTAAGTTGTTCGTATAACACGAGGCACCGCTGACCATGGCCTGGTCCTTACCGGACAGTGAGCTAGCCGTGCTCACCGTCCCTCTTGTAGGTGGCCGGAGATTGGCAAGTGATGCCCGACATCCGGGACTAGGAGTACCTACTTACTTGACTACCATATCTCAGTATGAGTAAAGCGCTCTAATGAACAGAGTTGCGACACTGTAGACTTGATTCGTTTTCGATTTGTGATAACTAGTGCAACTATGTCCTAAAGATTGCCACTGACCGTTAATTGGTCTATACCTAAATCAAGCGTAGTGCCAGTAGCCTAACGGCACACTATTGCCGTGAACCTACACCAGACACAAGCATATTTAGCTTAGAGGAGGGGGTTAACAAAATTGTTAGTAATGACGTGAATTCTATACACATTGCAAGTTCTGTTTTTAGAAATCTTGGAACGACTAAACCATTATTATTGGGACTTTATGAGGAAGTATGGAGAGAGTACCTACCTAAGCGTGGAGTTCATTGCCGGTTCTTCTCCATAGGAAACCCGACCAATTTGGAACTGTGCTCTTATTTCTGACGTTTTATGTGCCTATGTACCTAAACCTAGGTGAAATAAAATACTTTTGGCATTGAGTTCCAATGCTTCTCTGATCGTTTGTGGGCTGGTATGCCCCACAGCCTCCAGACCACTCGTACTACTAAAATCCCCTAGACCAGTCCTCCAGAGGCCAACACAGCCCGATTCTCTCGGGGATCATATACAACTCGCTAATTTCTTTTTTAAATCCCTGATTTCAATTACGCCACCGAGACTGGTCTAGAGGACTTTAGTGGAACCAGCGAATATGTTTAGCTTTGAGTTCTGACGTTCAGCCGATGGGTTGCCACAGCCTCCAGACGGGTGGGATCCCTCTGAACCGCTATGATGAGTCCCAGGCTGGCGTGTCCCATAACTTCCAGACGGGTGGGGTCCCTCTGAACCGCTGTGTCGAGTTCCAGGCTAGCGTGCCCCATAACTTCCGGACGGGTGGGATCCCTTTGAACCGTTGTGACGAGCCCTAGGCTAGCGTGCCCCACAGTCTCCAGACGGGTGTCGGACTGATCCTGCTGAGCCACTGTGACGAGTCCCAGGCTGGTGTGTCGCAGAGCCGGCGGTGGCTGCGTGCGATGGCGCTGCTGCCGCTGCTGGCGACGGCGGCGCTGGCGCTGGGGCTGGCGCCGTGCGTGCTGCAGCGCGGCTGCCCCGCGCGCCGCCCGCGCCCCCCGCCCTCCACCGTGTGCATGCACCGCATCCCCTCGCTCCGCACCCCCTCGCTCCGCACTGACCGCCTCGACAACACTAATATGTGCGTAACTTGCAGCCTGACACTATCACTAGAACCTTAAACGGGATACATTACGACTGCCTAGTTAGTCTTGTGGTCGCAAGCGTGGCTGTTGAGAATGAGATCACGGGTTCGATTCCTGGGGCGCGCAAAAAGTACTATAGGGTTTTTCTGTATGAAATTTCGTAATAGCCTGGAGTTTGGAAGTTGAGGTGTGATACCACCATGCCTCAGAAAGCAATTTAAGCTGTTAGTCTTTGACTAGTCTGGTCAAGTGGACCCGGTTGTCACCTGGACATCTTTGACTAGTCTGGTCAAGTGGACCCGGTTGTCACCTGGACATCTTTGACTAGTCTGGTCAAGTGGACCCGGTTGTCACCTGGACATCTTTGACTAGTCTGGTCAAGGGGTATCGTATGTTACTCAGTTACTGGGTTGTCGATGGAAAATTTAAAGAAAATATTTTCATTGTCATCATCATCTGCTTAGCCAACCATGTCAGTACAGACCAGTGTTAGATTCCGACTTGCGACTGCCTACCACCACTAATTAAACTAGACTTTAAAAAATCTATAAATGACAGTCGGGAACTTGGGACTAACAACTTCATGTGCTTTTTGAGGCACGAAGGAATCTCGATTTGTTCGAGATGTTCACCCATACATTGACCATAGGCGTAGGAAGGGGGGAGCCGGGTGGGCCGTGCCCACCCCAGAATGGTCTGGTGCCCACCCGAGAATTTTTACTAACAAACAATTATGGCTGAAAAATTTAAAAATCTGGCCAATCGCTTCTACTACTGGGGGCCAGGCCCCCTGGGAAATATCTCTAGATACGCTAATGACATTGACCAACGACAACAAGCGTTGCTTAACCTTAAAGAGCGACCCGTGCGGCAGTTATATGCCTTTAAAGCTTTGTTTCCTAGGATAGCGGTGCCGTCATACAGCGGCCGTAATCAGCGGTGAATGACGTCACTAGAACGTTGTCTATGTAAACAAAATGGCGCGGTTTCCTAGAGAGTGGTAACTGACACCGTAACGTCAAAAAGCGGTGCCGCCATTTGCATAACGGCCGTCTTGTCGGTGACAGATGGTTTCGTGAACGTTTCATTGATAGCGATGAAGCAGACTGTGTTAAAACAGCTGTGGAACTTTCCACATGTCGTCACCGTAAAGACGGCCGCCTTTTTGCGTCCGTAATATTACGGCCGCTATATGACTGCACCGCTTTCCTAGGAAACCAAAGCTTAACCGAGAAACCTTGCTGAAGAAAATCTTCTCGATTTACATATTTATTTTTATAAACACGTTGCCTATTAAAAGTCTTCACATTCAAGAGCTGTGCTGATTTCCACCCAGCCCAATTTGATTAAATGTCTGGATTATGATTCAGATTCAATATTCTTTTACAATTGCGTATTTTTACTAGCGTCATGCTTTTCATTTTCAGAGTATGCTCATCAAAAACCAAAATGAAGAAAAAGAGGATCGCTCTATAAACTGTTCTGCTTCTGATCATATCGCTACCTACTTCTTAATCTTGGAAAATTATCTTTGTACAATGATTATATCTTCACTAGGCTTTTGAATATTTATCCTTGAGGTAAGTATTGTTTATCTTTAGCACTTTATATATCTTTTTTAATCATCTTTTGGGAGTCCGACGTAAGACGTAAGAGTTCATTGATACCTTAATCTCTGTCTGTTGAGAAAACTATACACTCACCACCGACGACCATAACAATCAAGAAACTAAAGAAAAAATCGCCCATTGTTCTGAAGCAAAATTTACCTAAATGCACAAATTTTTCTCACAACGACGTCCAGAGTAGGCTTGTTGAATTAGCGCCGGGTTACTTCTGATTTGGAGACAATAGCGTGGAATATCTGGCGGCTGAGCGGCCATGTTGTGATACCGCGTCCGTCATCTGTTTACCAAACAAGCTGTCGTATTGCTTCAATATTATCATAACACCTGCGCCCCCTACTGCGGTATCACTGATATAATTCGACAATCACTATTTTTATTTTCAGCTAAAATCGAAAGAAAATTGTTCATATTCCATCTGCTGAACCGAGATTTCTAAAACGTGAAAACATAAGCTATAAGCTCGACGGAGTAAGTACCTGCCTACCTATTTAAACATTTTTCGTCCGTTATTCCTGTCTATCCTTCTTATCATCATCATTATTATTATCATTCTTGTCTGTGTTGCTCTATCATTTATTTATCCAACAAAAGATAACACATCTAGTCGATAGAACTTTCAATATCGACATAACTGCTAAAGTTCCTTAGCATCCCAAATCCATTCCCAGATCGTAAGCCTTTAATCTCATAGAAAGTGAAAGGCCAGGATATATTTCGTTACAAGATCAAATGTTGCCGGGAAAGGGTGCATTTTAATTATCTGGGTTTAAATTTTATCTATTGCTAGCAGCGTAAAATGTTTCGCATAAAACAGAAATGTGTTGCTGTAATATGTTCGCCATTCAGCAACTCAATCATTTATCTAAATTAATATTGTAACTAGGAAAGTTTTGTTTGTAATGGATAAACTCAAAAACCCACTAGAGTGATTTGTAAAATTCTTTCACCAATATAAATGCGTACAGGAAACCTTTCTTTTCCAATTTCTTCGACAGCACATTGTGTATCGCTACAGCTATTGTCGTGTTGCGTGGTAGCGGGCGGCGAGATGCCGCGCGAAATAAATGAGGACGGGAGGAATGTGACGCGCGAGTGGAAGTGGAAGCGTTGTCTAGGCTGCCGGTGGCTCACGTGCTGCTTCAAACTCAACTGCTCGTACCGCAAGACTGTCTCATGAGTTACCCGCGCGCCCTGGCGCTGCTCGCGCTGGTCGCCGTCACCTACCAGGTAGGATCGTGCTCCTGTGGACTGTACTCAACGGGAATTGATAGGAGTGCTTGTGATTTTTTTAAATGTGATTTTTAGCAAGCGTAATTTACTCGTACACATTGTAAGGATGAGATTACTGGCCTATGACGAACAACCTCATTCTCCTTAATTTTGATACGTTATTTTCGATACACTACAAATTTTCGAAAGTAATATTTGAGCCTTAAAACCTGATCATTTATCATACTCGATAAATCTTCACGAAGAAATTCGATATTTTGATAATTTGTGTTGAATATGTAACCTCAAAACCAACTGGAGCGATTCTAAAAATTTAATCGTTACAAAGCTTTGTCAGTAAGTACCATAGGCTACTTTAATTAAAAAAAAAAATATATACGCGTCGAATTGATAACCAACCTCCTCTTTTTGTCGTCGGTTGAAACCCCCTCTTCGCGGGCGAAGCCGCGGGTCGAAGCTTGTTTTCAACAAGAATCCCGTCTATATCCGATTGAGATCAGATCTGATTTATTTTATTCTTTGCTGAATAATTATTAACTCTGGGAAATCTAAAAAGATGAGCGTTCGTAGTCAAAAATTTCTTACAAAATTCTGGTGAGTTATACCTAAGTTGGAATTGAAAATTCGCTGAACAAGTAAGACAAGAGCCAGTCATAGATAGCGGATAAGCTAATAGATAGTTTGAAGATAGATACATCGACTGACATTAACTCAATGCTATTGTTTCAGGCTACCACAGGATGCAAGAACTGCATAGTAAGTACTTTTCTTTGATTTGCCCACCGTAAGGCATAGACATCCACTGCCTCTCTTTCAGCCTGACTCGTCTTCGTTCCCGTTTACAGGGCACCTTATACCTGTCAAAGCAACAATAAGGGTTTATTATCGTATCAACTGCCTAGCAGCTCGTTCACTCTGATTAAAAGTCATGCATTGAAAGACGTTACTACTTACGAAGAAGAAATTTTGGTTACTACTTACGAAGTGACGACTAGATACGACCCTAGTCGTCACTTCGTAAGTAGTAACCAAAATGTATCCCTGCACGCAGTCATGTTTGATCATCGACGATTAGTTATAGACCCCTAAAGTATGAAATTGGCATTTTAAATTTTCTACGAGTTAATTTCTTCCCAAGAGGCAGTACAAAATGCTTTTAACAGTTTGTCCGATCTAGATCACGAGAGTTCTATCACAAAAACAACTTGCGATTAGATGGCAGCAATATATACATAATAAAGATATATATTTTGATTAAATAAAAATAAAAAAGAAAATAATTTATAAAAGTAAATAAATAAATAAGTACTTTAGAAAAAAGTTTTTTTTTCAGTACAATTCGGCATTTTCATACTTTACTACCTCGTAATATGGTGCCTAGTAGGCCTACTAATATCTATTAATATCTAGGCGCCACCACGGAGCTCTGACACCATATTGAATCTGAGTCATGAGCATCGTATAGAGAATGTCGTTTTTAGCCATCTGACAGAATGCAGCTTAAATATGCATATATAATGGTGTCATGTCTTCGTTCACCCGTAGTAGACTAACTACCAAGGTCTTAGTGTCAAAAAAGGGCCTACTGCTGGACGTAAGCCGGGGAAACTGTGTCGCCGTAAAATTAGCAATATCACTTCCTATATTTTTAGACCCTGACATTTCCTAATCGCCCTTAAACTCATACCATCTACATATTTCAAATAAACAGTGAGTAACAGAGCCACTAAACAGTTGAAACATATTTAATTTCAGAGAGTTTGCAATGCAGTTGCATAACCCCAAGCAATATCGCACAACCAGATGAACGGCGATGCGCAGGCAGCGCATCGCCGTTCATCTGGTTGTGCGATATACATGGACATCTCCCACTCATACGTACAAATCGTTTAGGGAATAGTTTCATTGTGCGTACAGCTAGGGGATTCCCTGCCGGAGTAAATGTTTCCTAAAAACATATCCTAGAGGTCTTTAAGTCTACAGTCAATAGGCTACTTTTAAGTAAGCGTGCTTCATCTTCGAACCATCCATACATTTACATCTTCACCTGAAGGTAAGCAATGATCCACACCATTGCCAGATGAGATGATGGTCAAACGGGCTCGCGTTAGCAAAAAAAAACCAAACTAGTTGCGGACGGTTGGAACCTCGATCTCGATGTATTCTGAGAGTCAGGCGGTTGTCGTTGAAACGACTCTTATTTATTTATTAAAAATAGTTTCGCGTTTGACTACCATCTCACCTGATGGTAAGTGATGATGTGGTCGAAGATGGAGCACGCTTACCTAAAAGTAACCTTAAAGACTCCTAGCTTATATCGGGAAACACAGACTCCGGCAGGGAATTTCACTCCTTAGCCGTACGCACAATGAAAGTATTCCCAAAACGTTTTGTGGGTATGGGTGGGATGTCCACCATTTAACGATAGCGATTCGCCGTTTGTCTCGTAGTCTGATGATGGAACGGGCTTGGCGGAATTAGACTGTGTAATTCCATCGCACACTCCCCGAAATGTAACCGATAGAAAACCGATTGACTTGCAACCCGTCGTCGATGTTCAAGGCTCTGGAGCTTTGACTCGACCAGTGCATCGTTGCCAATGAGTCTTATGGCCCGTTTCTCGATAGACTCAAGCGCGTCCAGTTGGTATTTAGCAGATCTATCCCAAAGATGAGAGCAGTACTCCATACACGACCGAACCTGGGCTTGATAGAGATTGAGCAACTGTTCGGGTGTGAAGTACCGTCTCACTTTTGCTAGGAATCCCAACTTTTTTGATGCTAATTGAGCCTTAGCATTAGGGCTTTCATCCCGGGAATCTCGGTCTCGAACATTTCGAGAGTCTCGACGATTTTTTAGTATTTTCGAGACTCGAGACTAACATTTTCGGTCACGGGAATAACGAGACTTTTGAGACTTCAGTAACACAAAAACTGTATTAAATAATTTATTAAACCAACAGTCAATTTTTATTAAGGATATTATGACAATGGCAGCACGTTCGAGTATAGAGTAAAGCTTAGTATTATCTGTGGAGGCTGAATAACCTTATTGACAAATAACACAGATTTTGTCTACATATTATAAATGTAAATTGCTGTGCCCGAAAGAGGGTCCATGTGAGCTAATACTTATTGTTCAGAACTACAATTGGCCAGTACAACGATACTGGTGTCTGAAACTGTCCACGGTACGTGGAGCTATAAACGTTGCTTACAATAAACAAGGTTACACAATAATCTACAGGCTCTGAGGCTCTATGAATACAAATAACAGGTCTAACCACTAACCTTCTGTGCTGGGTTCGCCAACTTCGACCTTCCCAAGGCCACGCCCCAAGTGTGGTATGTATGTAATATGAGGTGAGTAAGTGAAAGTGTGATGTAAGTCAAGTGTGTGGACGTTCACAAGGCGCCAGTCTCCAGATGGCGCGGTTCCAACAGCACCACAGCCTAACTCGTTTCCAGCAAGCGCGTGCTACGCGGATGAGGCAATAAGGCGATGTGTTCCGAGAAATATCCCTGGATTCTCGTCAATCAGGGATTACAAAGTTCAATTAAACACTGTGGTAGCTATTTATCACTACTTTTTTCCAACTCGAGCGCGTGCCACGCGGATGGCCACAACCGGCGTTAGATCCAAAAATATCCCGGGGTTTTCGTCAAATGGGGATTACAACTTCAAACAATTGATAATTCGCGACCCAATTATCGGTTTCAAAACGCGATTCCAAACGATATTTCAATTACAATTACAATTACAAGAGGGTCCCTACGACCGGCATTTTCAACGGGGAAGCAAAATCTATCTGTCAAGTCAGAGTAATGTCAAGATCAAATTTCTTTATGTCAAAAGGGTGCGTTCGGTTCCACATATCGGACGGAACATCTACCCCCCCCCGGACGGGCCTACCCGTCCGCTAATCAATTGGAAGTCTTGACAAAGTTGCAAATTTAACACAGCTTCAATGCGGTACCGTAACCGTACCGTACCAAGTACCGTAGCTAGTTTCTCAAAGGTGAGGACGGTGTCTCCCAACAATCTCCGCCAGCGTCCCTTTGCCGCTTTCACCGCGGCCCCAAAAATACCCCCCCCCAATGGGGGGCAGGCTGGCGGGTCAAACAACCAAGTGACCCCTCGGCGAGCCAAACTATTACCAATGTCAACCTGGTTCTCATTAAGGAAGGCGTATACCTCCTTCAAATACTTACTTGTACCCTTGTAATTCGTACCGCAATCAGACCTAATCAAAGAAGGTAACCCACGGCGAGGCACAAATCTTTCCGAAGTCGCCTCAAAGGCCTCTGTCGAGAGGGAGGTTACCAGCTCCAAATGTACTGCCTTGGTTGACAGGCAGACAAACACACAAATAAGCCTTAACAATCTTACTATTACGAAGGGTGGACGTCTTCAACAAAAGGGAACCAACAAGTCCGTTACGACGCCAGCAAAGGGCCTCGCCTCATTGACGCGATCAGCCGACAAAATCCAAAATTCTCGCTGCAGAATGGCCAACAGCGCATTGCAACCGGCATGCGAGTTCTTAGTGTGACGATCAGTCACCAACAATTGAACCAAATGGCCCTCCTTGGGCAACAAAAGGGGGTGACGGGCCCCATAAGGAAGGCTAGAGTGCCTCAACTGTCCTCCAACACGGTTTCCCGAAGTGGCTCGTCCCAACCAAGTTCAGTTATAACAAGGGCAGGAGCACCAATTTTAGGGTACGGACAACTCACAAGGGTGACCTCAAACCAGGTCCTTCCCTCAACAGTGGTGTCAGCCGGTTCGCCAATTCCCCAAATCCTGCCTGAAAGGTCGTTCACCTTCAGGCCAACCTGTCCCGCTAACAAAGAAGACAAAAGGCAACCCCGGACTCCCGTCTCCAAAATGGCACAGACCACAATCGAGTCACCCAAGGGTCCCCAGACCGTGACCGAGGCCGTTGGCAACAAAACCGTCTTGATCGGGGGGTTCCTTTAGCGGGGCAGGCGTCAATCTCTTAGTGATGCCTGGGCGGCGACCGATCGCCGCATCCAGGCTGCCTTCGTTCACGACGAGGCCAACAATCAAAACATTCGTCCGCGCGGTGTCCCGAGCCGCTCGCCATCACTGGAGGGGCATATCCCACCGAATGCCCGAATGGCGGAGGGCGCGACTCCAGCCGGGGTCGTTCCGCCAACGGAGGGGAAAGGCAGCGGCGCCGACCCGGCCACTGCTGCCTAGCAGCCAATGCGCGTTCTCCCTGACGAGGGGAGACCAAATGGCGCTCGTGGGGCTCCCGTTCAACTTGCGCGGGGGGTGGAGTGCGGCGTACAGAATCGCGGGTCTCAGCCCGGTGCTCGTCTCCGGGGTACCCCCCCTGCGCGAACCCCCCTCAGAAGCTGGTCTGCTGGAGCGGTTCGCGTTGGCGCACAAAATCTCAAGGTGGGACCCTTCACAAATTCTACACGGGCGGGGGTCGGGGCAGTCCCGATGGAAGTGGGCCCCCAAGCACGAAAAGCACAAACGGCGTGCGTTGACAATACGGCGGCGGGCACTTACGTGCAAATTCAAACAGTCCGGGCAACGCGCCATGACATGCCCCGTTGCCTTACAAAAGTCACAATGATGAGGACTCCGGGCACCAGCAAAACGGGGGGCGGGGCGATCATCAACAGGCCCCCTAGCCCGAGGACTCCGGGCGCCAGCCAAACGGGGGGCGGGGCGATCATCAACAGGCCCCCTAGCCCGAGGACTCCGGGCGCCAGCAAAACGGGGGGCGGGGCGATCATCAACAGGCCTCCTAGCCCGAGGACTCCGGGCGCAAGCAAAACGGGGGGCGGGGCGAACGTCATCAGGCCCCCGAGCCCTAGTCCGTTCCTGGTCTCTAGGGTGAGAAGGTAGTGGGGGTGACCCCGTGGCGCCACGAGTGTTATCCGAAAACCGACACTCGTCTTCCAAAAATTTGAGGTCGTCAAAGGGGGGAAGATGGGTGGCACTATCCCCACCATACTTCTGCTCAAAACGTGACCTCAGCTCCGCGGGGAGCAACTGCAGCACTATGTGCACCAACAAGTAGGACCAATGTTCTACCGGTAACTCCAGGCGTCTCAAAGCGTTGGTCGCTGAGACCAACGGGTTCAGCAAGTCAGTGCGCAACGTCGACGTGCTGACAATGGCCGGTAGCCCCAAAATCTGGTCGATGTGCACATCAGCCAGGCAGCGCTTGTTCTGATACCGTCGGGAGAGAAGCTCCAGAGCGGTCGGGTAAGAGGAATCCGACACCGGCAAGTGCTGCACCAAGGCTCTGGCTTCGCCCTCCAGGACAGACAATAAATAGGCCAGCTTCTGGGCAGGTCCGAGGTCCGAGCGTGCATCCACAAGACTTTTAAAAAGATTTAGGAAGCCCAGCCAGTGGTCCAAGCGACCGTCAAAATGTGGCAGCTCCAGGGTGGGCAGCCTACTCAATAGTCCAGGGCCTGCAACAACAGGGGTCTGCAGCTTGGCCGCATCAGGCACCCGACTCTTCAAAATTTCCCGCGCTCGTAGACATATGACATCCCCCAGGTGGACAATCTGGTCATAGTCACCCAAAATCCTATCGCGGGCCGTCTGATCCATCACCCCCAAATCCACGTCCATGATGTACTCGTTGAAGCGTGTGAGCGCAGCATCAGCTGACTTGATCCTCTCAATCACTTGCCCATACCGAGCAAGGGTGAGCTCCTCCAATTCCACACGCTCAACCGTTGCAGCTGCCGATGTGAACCATCTCAACTGTGAGGTCAATCCGGCAGCAGCCTCCCTGACTGCCCTTAATGAGGCCATTGCAACAACCAAATATTAATACAACAGGCTAAAATTAACTAAACAAACAACAATGACTTGTTAGCCGACCAAATAATTTCACCAAAATAAAACTCAAATTCAATTATTTCAAGTCCAAATCCGACCCTGTACTTATTTCAAGTATGAATCTAGCTTGCTAAGGATGGCTAGTTACAAAATAAATAACAATTGAATGTATAATACAATGCTGGATCAACCTCAAATAAATATCAATAAGCACAACAATTGACTGTATAATATTGAGCCGGAGAATCTCTAACAACAATCCAATAAACAAATAAATGCAATAAGTCAATCCACACCATTCAAGTCCTATTAGGTTAGACTATGTGTAATTATTATTTAGATAACCTTTCAAACTCAGATCAATGACATTCAATTATTAATTGCAACAAATACCAAATTATGTACCAAAATACAACCTAATAATTCCCAATTTCACAAATAAATCTTACCTGTCAATGCAATAAAAGGGGCTACAGTACAAATTACAAATACAACTTCAATTGATTCAACTTCAATTAGATAGCCCGGATGACATGGTAATATATTCAAAACTTATTAAGTTATAAGTTGTGTTAAGTAATCAAACCAAAGTTACTTTCAAAACTTCCAATTAAATCAGTGGATCTTATATTATAAGAGCCACGCCTACTACCAGAATGAATCAGTGGATCTTATAAGAGCCACGCCTGCTACCACTTTGTTCAGAACTACAATTGGCCAGTGCAACGATACTGGTGTCTGAAACTATCCACGGTACGTGGAGCTATAAACGTTGCTTACAATAAACAAGGTTACACAATAATCTACAGGCTCTGAGGCTCTATGAATACAAATAACAGGTCTAACCACTAACCTTCTGTGCTGGGTTCGCCAACTTCGACCTTCCCAAGGCCACGCCCCAAGTGTGGTATGTATGTAATATGAGGTGAGTAAGTGAAAGTGTGATGTAAGTCAAGTGTGTGGACGTTCACAAGGCGCCAGTCTCCAGATGGCGCGGTTCCAACAGCACCACAGCCTAACTCGTTTCCAGCAAGCGCGTGCTACGCGGATGAGGCAATAAGGCGATGTGTTCCGAGAAATATCCCTGGATTCTCGTCAATCAGGGATTACAAAGTTCAATTAAACACTGTGGTAGCTATTTATCACTACTTTTTTCCAACTCGAGCGCGTGCCACGCGGATGGCCACAACCGGCGTTAGATCCAAAAATATCCCGGGGTTTTCGTCAAATGGGGATTACAACTTCAAACAATTGATAATTCGCGACCCAATTATCGGTTTCAAAACGCGATTCCAAACGATATTTCAATTACAATTACAATTACAAGAGGGTCCCTACGACCGGCATTTTCAACGGGGAAGCAAAATCTATCTGTCAAGTCAGAGTAATGTCAAGATCAAATTTCTTTATGTCAAAAGGGTGCGTTCGGTTCCACATATCGGACGGAACACTTATATTAAGATCTTGTTAACACATAATTATGATTGCAATAAAGATTGAATTATGGAATTATTCTGATTAAATCAATTGGTCAAGAGTGGGCCCATCAGTAATAAAAAAATTTAAAGGGGTTCGAATTTTTTTTTTTGTATGGAGACTGGCATGTCGACCCACCGCCATTTTGTTTTTTTTTGGAAATTGTGGCGCATGCTGAAAGTGGCATGTATGTAACAAAAAATATCAGTAACGTGCTACCCCAAAATGTCACATTACCGAGTACGAGGCATGCCTTTTAAGTTTTGTCGTTTGAAGAAAAAAAAAACACAAATAGAACCTTATAGTACTTTTTATTGTTTTTCAAAGTATTCACCACGTAGCTTAATACTTTTCCATTCGCTCAAACCAGTTATTATAACATTTATTCCACTCTAAAGTGGGGGTGTTCAAAATAGCTGACTTGAAAGCGTCGACTGCTTCTTCACCGGACTGGAACCTTTGACCACGAAGACTTTTCTTAATTTAAGGACATGTAAAGAAATCGTTAGGGCTTAGGTCTCAGGACTGTATGGAGGATGGTCAAGAATTTCTACTTTTTCCTGCTTCAAATACTCGAACGTTTGACGAGCGCTGTGTGAGCTTGCGTTGTCGTGGTGCAGATAATGCGTCACTTTGAGCTAGATTTTAGTAGTTCGGCGATGACTTGTAGTAAACAAACTATGTTATATCACTCTGCGTTAACCGTTCTACGATCTTCAAGTGCAATAGTCGCAACATGACCGGTTTTGCCAACGAACGTGGCCACCATCTTCTTTAAAGTGCTTCGAGAACGAACAACTTTAGTCGGCTTTGGCTCGTCTTGAAAGACCCAGATTGTAGATTGTTGTTTGGAATCAGGATCGTAGGCATAGATCCAGGATTCGTCACCACTGATGATGTCACAGACGTGATTTGACTCTCCTCGGTTGAACCTTTGCAGAGTTTTCTTACACCATCTGACGCGGGCCGCCTTGTGATCGTCGGAAAGCAGATGCGGTATCCAACGGCAAACTAGCTTTCTCACACCAAGCGCTTCATGCAAGATCTTCTGAATGGTTGTTCCTGAGATGCCTAATAGAGTTTCTATCTCTCGATATATCACATGACGATCTTCGAGAATTAGTTGTCTCACAGCTATGATGTTATCTTCCGTGAAGGCGGATTTTGGGCGTCCTTCGCGAGATTTGTCACTAACACTAGTATGTCTACGCTGGAATTCTATATACCAGCGTTCAACAATCCACAGACTTGGGGCTTCATCACTGAACACAGATGTTAGCTCTTCAAAACACTGAAGCCTTGTCAGGCCTCTTCCAAAGTTGTAGAAAATTATTGCACAAACATTTTCCTTAGAAAGATTCATTTTCGTACGTAACCTGACAGATTCCAATCGACGCTGTGACTAAACAATAGCATTAATCCTAATACTTTACACAAAATTTAAACACATTCGAATATAGAACAGTTCCAAATTCAAAATTGCCGGGAAATATGGAAACGACAGAACTTAAAAGGCATGCCTCGTATTTGAAGGTAAACATCGACATATGACTACAACGACAATCATTAAAAGTAGACTTATTACGTATCTATAAGCATCAGATTGTATCTAAATAATCGTTCTCAGGTTGATTATGATTACTAATGTTTATTGAAAGAGAGTAGGTACATTACACGCTACTAGGAGCACGAGAATACTACTACAAATAATTATTTATCCACTAAATCGCATCGAAATGAAACGCAGTCGATATGTCACTATAGCGTGGCGGATCATGTGACATATTACTCAGCTTGAAAACGTTTTTAATCAGTAGTTAAACAAAAGGCAAAAGCAATTTACGTTAAAATTTATTTCGTATAATATCAAACATAAGTGAATATTAATACTAAGATATGACATTTTAAAAGATTATCATAAATACTACTAAACTACATAATCCATGAATTTAGCAGGAGGTCGGATAGGGGTTCTTGATGCCGAGCCTAAACCACGTACCAAAGAAAGACATGTACCAAAACACTTATTGTTCATTTTATAATACGGTGGAATGAAAGACAGCCAACACGCGCGTGTGGTATTGTTTGTCTTGCGTTTTATTGCGACGCGATGCGATTTAGTAGGCAAATATTTAATTGTAGTGGCGGTTTTGTCATACTGCTAGACTAATAAGCTAACTACTAATAAGCGTATGGACCCGTAATGAGTCTATTTTCAATGATTTTCGTTGAAGTTATATGTCGATGTTTACCTTCAAACGTTTACGTGACACTTTGGGGTACCGTGTTACTGGACATTTTTTGTTCCTCTAGCCACGCATACACTTTCATCATTCACCGCGATAAAAAAAAAAAAAAAACAAAATGTTGACGTCGATACGCCAGATAGGTTCTATCCCCTTTCATTGTGAAAGCGCGAAGTGGTACTAAGTAGTATCCCTCTAGCGTACAAGCAGAAAGAGCTTTTTCTAATGCGGGTTACTTTTCTAACAAAATTAGGGTTAAATGCTTTGTTTTTTACGTGCCCACTACAAAAATGAAAAAAAAAACTAACAAATGTTTTTTTTTTAATTTGCGTTTGTTTATGAAAGTAACTACTTGATTAAAATATCTTGATTTGACTCTCTAATTGCATAGCTTATAAATAAGAAACCTAGTTTTGAAACAGTCTCGAAAGTCTCGTTTTTCCCGGGAATTTTGAGACCACACCTAATTTCGTTTTTTTTCCTGGGACTCAGATATGCATCGAGACTGAAAGCCCTACTTAGCATCGATAAACGGGCGAAAATTGAGGGTCAAGCGCCGAACCATGTCCTCACGGAGAGACTGGATCTGTGACCCACCAGCTCGCGCGCTGGACATATATCTCTTAGAAACTGTGCTGTCATCTGCATACCCACCGTACCGGGAATCAGATCGTTAATGTGCAGCAAAAATAAAGTTGCTGAGAGAACAGACCCCTGAGGGACCCCGGCATTAATTGCCAGTTGGCCAGACGAGCAGCCATCAATGATCATTCGAATGGACCGACCTCTCAGGAAGTCTTCATTCCAAACGCAAATTTGAGTGGGTAAACCGAAGGAAGGCAACTTAGCAATAAGGCTATCGTGCCAGACCCTGTCAAAGGCCTTGGAGATGTCAAGGGAAACAGCTTATTTATTAAAACTTTATGTAACACAAAATGTACAAAGGCGGATTTAATGCCTTAGGCATTCTTTAGGCTGCGGGAATGTTCTAACGAGATACCGCGGCCCCAGAAGTTAAGGGCAGCTGAAGGAACAGGGTGGGTTATTAGTAAGTCAGTAAGTAGAAGAAGTCTGACATTCCCTCCCGGTCCCAGAGCGGGAATGGGAAAAATCATCGAAAGACTTCTCTTTCGATGATTTTTCCCATCCAGAGAAAAAAAGAGGCATTCTCTACCCTTCGAGTCCTTGTTTAGTATGAAATAGTGAGTATACCAACGTGGTACAGGTCCTGGGTAAGGAAGAGAAGGCGATGTTCCGCGCGCACTCGGCGGCGTGCGCGGGCGCGTCGCGCGTGTCGCCGCGCGCGCTGGAGGCGCTGCTGGCGGGCGAGCTGCGCGACTCGCCCGCGCTGCGCCGCCACGTGTACTGCGTGCTGCTCAAGTGCAAGCTCGTCTCCAAGGACGGCAAGCTGCAGAAGGCCGCCGTGCTCGGCAAGCTGGCCACGCGGCCTGACGCTACCAACGCCACAAAGGTAACTATACATACAGGGTGGCAGCAGGGGCGTGCATAGGATTATGACAGGGCATGCGCGGGAGTAAAAACACACAAAAACTTCTTCTTTTATAGATTTTTAGCATAGCCACAGCCACGCATCGTAGCATGGTGGCGATGCGTGGCTGTGGCTATGCTAAAAATCTATAAAAGAAGAAGTTTTTGTGAGTAATCGGTCACAAAAACTTCTTCTTTTATAGATTTTTAGCATAGCCACAGCCACGCATCGTAGCATGGTGGCGATGCGTGGCTGTGGCTATGCTAAAAATCTATAAAAGAAGAAGTTTTTGTGTGTTTTTACTCCGCCGCATGCCCTGTCATAATCCTATGCACGCGCCTGGGTGGCAGGGATATCGACGCGCAACCGCTTACCATGGATTCAGTACATGATTCTGGACCCCTCTGCGTTGAAATTTTTGGTAAAACTCGAAAGGGCTACCAGTGTCAGCCATGATCAGCTGTGTTGACCTGGCAAATGAATTCTAGCAAAACAGCTGATCAGGTAGCCCTTTCGAGTTTTATTTACATTGCTGTTTTAAGTGAAACAAGTGAATTTAATTTTTAATTAAATTCTCATCCGGTTAGATAGAAACAGTTTTCAGTAAAAAAAATTGCAGAAAAGACCTGAAAAATTTAAAAAAAGTCGACGATATATTTCCACGCAGGAGGGTCCACAATCATGTACTGAATCCATGGTAAACGGTTGCGCGTCGATGTCCCTGCCACCCTGTATATTAAAACAGTAAAAAAAGTGTCTGTACATTTAAATTTTATACAAAAATAATAATTAAGGTGGGTTTTAAGAAAAGGTAACACGGAAAATAAAAAAAGTCGGTATGTTTGTACACGCTAATCTACGGACCTATTGGATGGATTTAGTTGATATTCTGGAATAACATAGGCAATATCCCTGAATACCCACGGGACCGACCCCGAGGTTTACGCAGAAAATTCTCCCAGGCAAACGAAGTTGCGGGAAGCAGCTAGTATATAGGTAGAGATCTCCTAGGCGATTTCGTCCACGGCGGACATTCTTATAATCGATTAGCCAGCGTAGAAGATATCATAGTGCACAAGTATGTACACGTACAAGTACTCTCTGTCCCTTTACTCTCATAGTCCGATGTGACGCAACCCGACACGACCGGAGACAGATCAGGCGCAGGACCTACGGCTTTACGTGTTACGAAGCACGGAGGTTATCACTCCACCAACTTCCAAACTCCGGACTACTACTGAGAAAACAACAGTACATTTACTAAAAATACAACAGTACATTTAATCCGACCCGGGAATCGAACCCAAGACCTCTTGCTCAGCAACCGCGCAACAACTAACATTAACATTAATTATGATCATAAACATTTACATTTACATTAACATAATTATATTATAATTTGAGAACAATGCGACACGCCCTATCAACAATGTAGGATCTGAAAATATGCAACTTTCCAGCAGAGCAGTTTAAAGTTTAAAAGCATGATAAAAGCGTTATTTTATGGATTACAATTATATATGGATATTGGATATATGACACTCATTCCAAAATTCAAAATCGTAATCCATAAAATAACATTTTTGTCATGCTTTTTAAACTTTAAACTGCTCTGCTGGAAAGTTGCATATTTTCAGATCCTACATTGTTGATAGGGCGTATCGTGGTGATGATAGTAATGAACTTGATAGGGTTCGAACCTACGACCTACTTCTCACGTGTTGGGCCTGTGTCCTAGCAGTACAAACGTTATAGGCTACTAGGCTAGTTATATTAGGCCTGTATGGGCCTTGTGAAACGTCATAAGCTAGTGTGCGGTTCGAAATTGGTCGGTTGGTTTAGTTCCGGCCCGTGGTGCGCCTCTCTGACCATTTCAATAAACTAATCTGTAAATAATAATATTAATATTGATCCTCTAGTAGCAGTAGTTTGGTGGTTAGTCCGGTTGACCGGAATACTGAAATTTTCAGTTGCGATAGTTCGGTTCTAACAAAGCACCGAACTACTGAAACCCTCTCGTAGCAGTAGTTCGGTTGTTAGTCCGGTTGACCAAACTACTGAAACTTTCAGTTGCGATAGTTCGGTTCTAACAAAGCACCGAACTACTGAAACTTAAACATGTACCCCTTTAATTCGGCAAATAAACTATAAGGGCATATTAATGTAAACAAACTATATCTTAATTTTATTTATAACACGTAAAAAGAGCGACTACTACAAATTTTACAGAGACGATTTTGTTAGAGAACCACAAGTACAATAAATAACTTGTGAGGAAATTTCTACATAGATATTCCTATACAAATAACATGTACCCCTTTAATTCGGCAAATAAACTATAAGGGCATATTAATGTAAACAAACTATATCTTAATTTTATTTTTAACACGTAAAAAGAGCGACTACTACAAATTTTACAGAGACGATTTTATTAGAGAAGCACAAGTACAATAAATAACTTGTGAGGAAATTTCTACATAGATATTCCTATACAAAGTCGCTCTTTTTATGTGTATATGTATAAGTATCTGTCCAGGCGCTTTTTTTTTCGGATGTGAAAATCATCGAAAGAATTCTCCCGCTCTTGGTGGACTGGGACTAAAAATCCACCCTGTTCCTTCAATTGCCCTTAGTTCCGGGGCCGCGGTATCTCGTTAGAACATTCCCTCAACCCCGATATCCATCCAGACGCTATGAAGCTGGCTAAATATTATGGTTGTGTTACCCCAGGTTTTGGAGAGCTGTGCAGAGCAGACAGGGGACACACCTGAGGACCTGGCGTGGAACCTATTCCGCTGCGGCTACGACAAGAAGGCTCTCCTCTTCGAGTACATGCCCACCAACGCGAGCGACGCCGACAACTCGTAAAAGTTCCCCGAGTACTCAACAGATGGCGCTGTTAACAAGTCCAGTCTATAACTCATTATGTCGCTCAGAGATGTGCTGTCGCTATTTTACACAATTTTCCAACAATTCTTGTTCCATATATTCTTGTTATTTCTTTTTGTAACCATTAATTTGTAATATATTTTAAATAACCAAGGCTTAGTTTTATTTATAATATATAACTACTTACTACGATGGAAAACATGGGAATAAGGGGTTTAGCATTGGATATGTTTACTAGTTACTTAAATGGACGTACCCAACGAGTAAAAATTGGCTCGTATGTCAGTGAAGAAGCTCAAATAACATATGGAGTCCCACAAGGAAGTGTTCTTGGCCCCCCAATGTTTTTGATGTATATTAATCAACTGTGCAACTTTCAACTTCGCAATGCCAAAATTGTAACCTTTGCAGATGACACAGCAGTAGTCTTTCATGGTAAAACTTGGGATGAAGTCGCTGACATCACAGAAAGTGGTATTAGGCAGATATTACATTGGCTCAATAAAAATACGCTGACTATTAATCTCAACAAAACTAAATAATTATCTCACTTTCTGTATAACAAAGTAAGGAGCGCCAGCTACAGATAAAATAACAATAAGAGCTCACACTTGCCATAGTAACAACAGCACTCTGTGTCACTGCACTCAACTTGATAGAGTTAATAGGATTAAGTATCTAGGAGTCTGGGTTGATGAAAACCTTAACTGGCATCATCATATTGAACTTCTGACTAATAGGATCCGGAAACTAATGTCCATTTTCAAAAGAGTACGCCATATACAGGATTCAAATGTCTTGAAAATAATTTATTTTTCTCTTTGCCAGTCAGTATTGGGATACTGCATTTCTGTTTGGGGAGGGTCTCACAAGACGTTTCTTCTTAAGCTCGAAAGAGCACAAAGGGCGGCAATCAAAGTCATTCTGTCCAAACCAAGGCTATATCCTACTGTAAAACTCTACAAAGAATTTGATGTCCTCACAGTTCGCCAATTATTCATTTTGCGTAATCTAATTTATGCACACACCCATTTACTGAGTAACAGTTCACAAATAGGCAATAGGAGAAGAAACGATATCGTGTTTAAAACTACTCCACATAAGACAATTTTTGTGAAGAAATACTCCCTATATTTACAATAAAATGAGCAAAAATGTGCCTTTAAAGAGATTACGACGTTTTAAATTTAAAAAAGTAGTTAAGAACTTGTTAGAAGAATTAAATTACCATGAAACTGAAAAACTATTAAGTGTTCCTGGATAGCCCTAAATGTAAGCAACCCCTACATTCATACGTCACATATCTATAAACTTAATAAGGCACACATATAGTATTCATACCAAATCAAACACACACATACAAACCCAGATACAGACACACACACAACCCACACACATATACACACACAAGTAAATACAGACACACATCTCGTACAACCAATACTTATATTAACAAATTTTTATTTTTATTGTATAATTTTAATTCTTAGTAACCCTGTTTATGTAATAATAACGGATTGCTGCACCATACATAGCATATTGTAAAATTTGATCAACTTCGAATTGTTACTGTTGCTTATAGCACAGGTGTTTGTACCTAGTTTAAGTGATAGTGTTCATACTGTAACCATAATTTATTTAAGCCAATAAACGTTATTTATTATTATTATTATTATTTCACAGTTCCCGGCGAACTTCATACCGCCATTTAAAATTTCTTTTAAGTTCTTATATAATTCGATCCTCCCAAGCAATAACTCTGTAATAGAAAATTCAAAATTTTACCGGAGAAAAGATTTAGTGATTTTATCAAATATTTTTTAATTAGTGGGATTATTGAAGTCATTGTCTAATGTATTAAAAGTCAATGTCTGCTGCGCTGACCGAGGCGAGGTAAATGAAGCGATTCTATTGGTTCTTTACAAACACATCCCTCACTACGCATCCTCGCACATCTCTGGTGGAAACGCACCCTTAAGCCCATAATAGCACATTACCGAGTTCAAGGGCGGATCCAGCTTTGGCGCCAGGGGGGGGTCACATAGTCGTGGTCAAGTCACAAGAAGTTATAATTTAATTTTGATGATAATAGATACAAGTATATAGTAGGTGGATTTTAGTCAGTAAAAGTCTGACAGTCCCTCCCACCCTGCCCGGGGTGGGAGGACTTATTTGATAATTTTACCACGTTAAAAAAAAATAGTACTGTACTTAAAAACACCTACCCATATTTAAATAACACAATCAATTTTTCTGGTACGTCTTCTCCCGAAACGCATTATCACTTAATGTATAATACTTCAATAGGTACGTTTTTATGGACGTGGTCAAGCATTCCGATTGGAAACTGTCAATTGTCTGTCAGCATCTTCAGAAAAGGGAAACCTATGTTAGCAAGTTGAATGAAGCTCTTTATTCCTTGAATATTGAAAACGTTGACCTGGAGACCATTTGGCAGTCCGTAACATCTTTTGTCACGGAAACAAGCTCTCCAATCTTGGGCCATAGAAACACTAAATTGGATTAGCGGTCACCGACAGCTACTTAATATGCAGCACAATAATTCTTTGCAATGAAAACACAAACAAATCCAGGAAAATACTTAGTTTAGTCTTCTCAATCTAACTAACAAGACTAACAGATGCGAAAGGTAAGTGGTGGCAAGAGAAGGCGAAATTCTTACAATGGCTTGTAGACACACAACAGCTGAGTGCATTTTATAAGAAATAGAGTCATAGGTACCAAAATGTAAACGTACCGTTAAAGTCACTACATGGAGTATCTCTCGCCAACAAAGACGATATCTTGAAACGCTGGGCTCAACATTTTAATGACCTTCTGAATGTTGATCGCTCTGCTGATATAACTAACATTAATTCTCTCCAGCAAACTAAACCTAGGGAAGAGTTACTTGAACCTATTACTTTGGAGGAAGTCAGAACGACCATCAGGCAACAGCAGAATAAGAAAGCAGTAGGCGTACATAATATTTGCGTTGAAATGCTGAAGTATGGAGGAGAGGAGTTACACCAGATCATGTGGAAACTGTTGTTGTATATGTGATCGGAAGAAAATCTACCTAAGTGCTTTTAAATCTCTCGCATTTGCTCACTGTACAAAAACAAAGGAGATCGCTCTGAATATAATTCGTACAGAGGCATTTCCCTTCTCTCCATTCCAGGAAAAAAATTCGCACGAGTCCTTCTAAATAGACTTCTGCCTATATCCGAAGAAATACTGCCAGAATCTCAGTTCGGCTTCAGACCGGAGAGAGGAGCCTGCGAGGCCATCATTTCAATCCACCAGCCTATTGAGAAGAGCACGGAGAAAGGTCGACCAATGTTTCTGTGTTTTGTTGACCTTGAAAAGGCCTTTGACAGCGTTCCTCGTAAAGCTCTTTGGTTGGTTCTATCTAAACTGGGTTGTCCGAATAAATTTGTTAGGCTTTTACGGCTTTTACATGATGACATGTCATGTTGCGTCACAGTCAATGGGGAAAAATCAGAATCTTTCTCAGTCACCTGTGGAGTCAAACAGGAATGTGTATTGGCACCAACTTTGTTCGCATTCTATTTTTTTATTTTTTATTACTGATGAGCCCACTCTTGACCTCGATCTCGATAGATAAGGTCTACGATGGGACTAGCGAGCCCAGAAGATGCCTATTTACTCGTGTTTTAAAGGCTGAAAGGTCCTAAGTGGCAGGGAACACAGAAGCCGGTACAGAATTCCACAGCTTGGCTATGCGCAGAATAAATGTGGAGGAGAAGCGCTTGGTACGACAAGACGGTATATCAACCAAGTGTGGGTGGTACCCAGCCGTGCATCTGGTAGACCGGTAGTGAAAGGGAGATGGAGGAATCAGGTCATGGAGCTCTTGCGCACACTCCCCGAAGTACAATCTGTAGAAAACCGACAGGCAAGCAACGGTTCGCCGATGAGCCAGGCTATGAAGCTTGTCCACTAGCACCTCGTCGCTTATAAGCTTTTTAGCTCTGCGCTCGATCGAGTCCAGTGCAGCAAGTTGGTACTTTGCAGAGCCATCCCACAAGTGGCTGCAATACTCCACGCAGGAACGGACCTGTGCTTTATACAGATTTAGAAGCTGTCCAGGCGTGAGGTACTACCTCACCTTGTGTAGGATTCCCAACTTTCTTGCTGCAGTCTGAGCTCTGGACTCGACGGTTGACCAGAAGCTGAGGTCTGACGTCAACTCCATGCCCAAAAGCTCCAGGTAATCGGTAACTGGCACAGATGTACTTTGGAAAGTAGGGGCCAATTCAAAAGGGCTCCTTTTAGCGCTGAAAAGACAAGCCTGTGTTTTCAGAGCGTTGAATTTGACCAGATTGTCATCACCCCATTGGGAAACAAGATTTAATGTCAAATTCATGCGCTCTACCATGGCATTTCTGAGAGTGGCAATTTCGTCCCTGTCAGCTCTAGAACTGGATAAGTATCTCTCTGATACTGTGCTGTCATCCGCGTACCCAACTGCTCCCAGCTGAAGTAGATCATTGATATGCAGCAGAAAAAGAGTCGCAGAAAGAACAGACCCTTGAGGGACACCGGCTTTAATTGCCATAAGATCCGATGAGCAGCCATCGATGACCGCTCGGATCAACCGCTCACTCAAGAAGTCGGAAATCCAGTTGCATAAGCCAGCAGGGACACCGCATGCCTGAAGCTTGTTCAGCAGACTAGCGTGCCAGACCCTGTCAAAGGCCTTTGAGATGTCGAGCGATAACGCAAGGGCTTCACCGTGTTTCTCAATGGCCTCGCCCTAACAGTGCGTGACATACACAAGAAGATCTCCGGTGGACCAACCACGGCGAAAGCCATACTGGCGGTCACTGAGGAGCTCATTGTTTTCAAGGTAAGCCAGCAACTTGTTGTTGAGTAACCTTTCCATTACTTTACACAGTATGGAGGTTAAGGCGATTGGTCTATAATTGGCAGGATCGGTAGGATATTGCAGTCCGTGAAGCCTTAAGGGATTAAGTTTCGCACGGATAGTAAGTAGTCTTTTCAACCCGGCGAAACTAAAAGCGACTACAAAAATCTCAGTGGCACTTATAACTGAGATTATGTATACGCCGACGATTTATGTTTCGTCACAGACTCCGCAAGTGGCCTTCAAAATCTTATGACCAATTATTTAAATGAGGCATGCACTAAGTTTAGGCTTAAAATTAATTTCAAAAACCGAAGTGATGGCGGCAGGAGGGCTATATGACAATGTACTACTTAATGTATGTTATGAAGACAATATATTAAACCAAGTCGATAGATTCAAATATCTTGGAAGCACTATTACGTCAAAGTGTGACTTAGACCAGAGATAGAATAGGAGCTGCTGCTGCTGCTTTTGATGAACTGCGGTCTAAAGTTATCCGGTCGCTTGACATCAAGCTATCCACCAAAATAAAAGTGTATAATATGGCCATTGTGCTCCCAATTTTTTTTGTATTCGTCCAAAACATGGGTCCTGTACCGTAAACACATTTGCGCTCTCGACAGGTATCACTTAAAGTGTCTGCGAGATATAATGAACATCCGGTGGCAAGATCGTGTCCGAAACATGGATGTTCTTCGTCGTGCAAACGTCGGAGGTATCGAGACCTACCTCATGAGGCACCAGTTGCGCTGGAGTGGACACGTATAGCGAATGTCGGACGACGGATTGTTAAACGCATCTTCAGAACTCAAATATGGCAAACGTCAATGGGATGGACAATACCTAAGATATAAGGATGTTCTGAAAAGGCATATGAAAAGATGCAATATCGAACCATCTCAATGGGAGCACAAAGCCGCTCAATGTTTGGATTGGAGACGTCTCATTAATCTGCAAGTCTCTGATTTTGTATCGCTAAGACGAGAAGATTTGGACAAAAAACGAGACGAGTTGAAGGTCAGACCACCAGCGACCACACACTATTGTCGTGCGAACGGTGTGTTAAGGCGACATTACATGGCAGCGACCTTGAGCGACTGGGGAGAAGCTTGCGTCACTCCCCGCGACCGCGCAATGCACCCCCGCAACGCAAGTTCGAAATTTCGTAAGGTAACCATACGTTTCAAATAGTAAAGACTGTACTGCCTGATTTATTATCACCATCCAAATTTTTTCTGGACTTTAATTGTCTGGTCATTGAAAACTACTATGTGTATTTAGACAAGTAATTCTATCTATCTATATATATAAAAATGACTATGTGGCTACGCTACTTAGACTCATTTGATACTCGTAAATAATAAAGTTTTAATAACATTGAACTCGGAATATTGAAATAAGTATGAATTTACTTGTCAGCAATCATGTCCTCATTTTCGACATGCTGAGTTGAGTTTTTCCCTTTTGTATACAGCCAGAGCAGAGAGAGAGAATTTTTTTTTTAATAGTTTATAGGCTTGCGTTTGACCATAATCTAACCTGATGTTAAGCGATGATGTGGTCGAAGATGAAGCACGCTTGCCTAGAAGTAATCTATTCACTCTTGACTTAAAGACTTCCAGGTTATAACTATCAGGAAACATACTCCGGCAGGGAATTCCACTCCTTACCCGTACCCATAATTAAAGTAATCTCAAAACGTTTCATGCGTATGGGTGGGATGTCCACCATGTAACGATGGCGCATCACCGTTTGTCTTGTAGTCCTATGATGGAACGGGCTTGGTGGAATAAGACTGCAATTCCATCGCACACTCCCCGAAATGTAACCGATAGAAAACTGATAGGCTTGCAACACGTCGCCGATGCTCTAGGCTCTGGACCTTTGTCTCGACCAGTTTCTCGTTGCCGATGAGCCTTTTGGCCCGTTTCTCTATAGACTCAAGTGCATTAAGCTGGTATTTGGCAGATCCGTCCCAGAGATGAGAGCAGCACTCCATACACGACCGAACTTGCGCTTGATAGAGGTTGAGCAGCTGTTCCGGTGTGAAGTACCGTCTCACTTTTGAAATGAAATTAAATTAAATATTTATTTTGTAAATTGGTTATAAATAACACTTTTACACGTCATGTTTTTTTGCGTGTTTAGTTTAGGTAGATGAGGCCGGTATTTCTTAGCTGACTACCCTGAGAAGAAACACCGAAACAAAATCAGAGGTCAAAGTCTCTTTGTCAAAGTCAAAGTCTCCAAAGTCCAGACAATTTGTATTTGTATATGAGAAGCATGTAAGTTCATGTCTGTGGTATTTTTTTGAGGAAATAACCAAGCAAATTTGAGCGGACCTGTCCAGTCAGTGCAAGCATTTGTCAGTTATCGTGTAGCTCAACTTAGAATTTAAGGAGCTCAACAATTTGACGAACAATACCAAAGTAGGCCATTTGGGTAGGCCACACAAGTACTCAAACTGCTTGACATCATTAAAGAAATTATAGTGAAAGTAAAAACTACGAAGGTAGAATAAATAACCTACATTGTCCTCACAAGTACAATAATGAAATAATTATATTTATATACAACGTGTAATTTAAAGGGTATATACATACCAAGTGCATGGCTTCTTTGGATGATAACAAACGATATGGCAAGGGTTTAGTAATCCCAAATCTACGTGTGTAGAACTTATTATAAATTACAATACACTGATACCAGAGACCAAATTTTTCAAATTAAGAAGAACGAAAAGAATTATCGTGTTATTGGCAAGTGACGTGGAAAGTTATTGACCCTCGTAGTGCTGTGACACGTTTTTTATGATTGGTATCCAAGAAATATATGAAACCAATAATTTGGTATCAATTCTTTGAGTCAGTTATTTTGTGCTGAAACTGTGCATAGAGACTCCATACCAGATGTTGTCTTCAGCCCTTTTGGATAGATATGGGGTTTCCGTTACACGTTGTATATAAAAAAAAACAATAAACAAAAACAAAATTAATAGGTATATACAATATTTTTTTTTCTCTTTATTGATTATAAGGATATACAATACTTGAGAACGCAAATATTCTAATCAATCGAAAATAAATCATCAGTCAAAATTTTAAAACTAAATAGAAAAGGCACACGTATATCACTGGAGCATCTCATTCCCAGGCCTTCTTGTCCTCAATATAATCTGTAACTGTGTAAAAAGCTTTCTGACATAGCTTACGTTTTATAAATAATTTGAATTTATTAATACTTAGTTCTTGAATATGGCTAGGAATTTTATTATAAAAACGTATACATTGGCATCTAAACGATCCACCAATTGTTTTTCCTTGTTTTAGGAATGACATATGTGTCTTTGTTCCTTGTATTTACACTATGAATATCACTGTATTTTTTAAAAAGATTAATATTTTTGTGTGCATACAAGAGATTCTCATAAATATACTGAGATTAATATTCATAGTCAGAGTCATTCAGAGTCATAATATTAATCTCTTTAAATTTGTCTCTTAAGGAGTGCTTAGGACTTAATTTATAAATTGCACGAATGGCCCATTTTTGTAATACAAATATTATATGAATGTCGGCGGCGTTTCCCCAAAGTATAATGCCGTATGAGATCACTCTGTGAAAGTAACTAAAGTAGACTAAACGTGCTGTTTCGGTATCAGTTAATCCACGTATTTTTCTAACGGCATATGCTGCAGAACTTGGCTATTTTGACAATTTATATGGGGGCCCCACTGAAGCTTCGCACCCAAAGTTATGCCCAAGAAAACTGTGGTATCTTCGGGTTTCAATATTTCGCCCTTTATTGATACACTTGTATTCACTTGTCTAACATGAGGTAACGTAAATTTTACTAGGATTCCTAATGTAGGAGCTATAATGTGTATAATGGACTTAGTAACATGAACAGAATTACCCCACAGATCTGCAGCCTTTTTAACATTCAAAGAATTAAAAGTTTTGATGATGTCATTAGAAGTAACATATTGGAATTTAAACTCTGAACTACAAACTGGAACACTTTTTTTGAGTAATGTGTCTGCAGCAATAGCAGATGATTTTAGCGACTTGATTGTCGATACGGGTATGTCAGTGAAAAAATTTTCAAATTCTGTGGCGACTTGTGAATCTAATGTTATTATATTATCATCAATAGTTAGGGTGTTATTACTAGGATTCCCAACTTTTTGGCAGCCAATTGAGCCTTAGCCTCGATAAACGGACCAAAATTAAGGGTGGATGTCAACGTAACCTCAGGAAGTTCGATGCGATCTATATAATATAAAGCGAGTTATATAATATAAATTAAATTTAGGTAAGTATAGGCACGGGCGCGAAAGTAGGATTGACCATATGGGCGAAAGTTGGAATATTGGAGAGTTGTGCGTAAACAAAACATTAGATCTCCGCATTCAAGGTACTTTCGTACCATAGCTAGCTATAAGTACCTACAACTATGTCAAAAACCGCACTCAAGTATTTTTTAAACAAATCTGGACTGTCCTTACTACGCTGTAGTATGGTTACATTATAGTTAAATACTCACCTCGTACTCACCACAAAAAAACACTATTATTTCAATGAAATAAAAAATTACTAAACATTAGATCTCCGCATTCAAGGTCATGCTACATAAGTACCTACCCTAGACCTATACCTACAACTCGTGTCAATATCAGCTCTCAAGTATTTTTTGATACTCTAATCCGGACTGCCCTTAGTACCTACGCTGTAGTATGGTGCTATTACATTGCAATATTTACCTCGTCTCTGCATTTTCGCGGCGAGAATCTAAGTTATTTGATATACTCCAAAAAAAAAACATAATTTGAATAAAATAAAAATAATTTTAAGTAAGCACCTACTAAATATTAGATCTCCGCATTCAAGGTCATGCTACTTACGTATCAAGAGCTATACCTACAACTATTCCAATATCAGCAACACTCAAGTAATTTTGGAAACTCTAATCGAACTGTCCTTACTACGCTCCAATATGGTTACCTACTCGTAAATTACATTTCAATATTCACCCTGTCTCTACATTTTTGACTCAAGAATCTTTACTATTTGTTGTTCTCCTAAAAGGAAATAACATAATTATTTCAATAAAATAAAAGTTTGTTTACTACATTTAAATCACATTTATTTTATTCCAATATGCTAATTTAAACTATTGATAGAGATTATATAAATAATCTTCTTCTTATCGTGTGGGTAGTAATGTCTAATGACCCCATACACCCTAGTGTCAGAGTTTCTAGACTGCCTCAAGAGCCTCTGACGTGGTCTATTCTGACGACCGCCATTTGGCGACCGGGACTACCGGCTTATATGTGTCTTCCGAAGCACGGAACCATCTTTTTATCAGACAATCAGGTGATTCAGGCCTGCAATGTCCTAGCCAAAGTGGAAACAAATTTACAAAGTATGCATTCCGCGGGAATCGAACCCACGACCACACACAAGTTAAACCCCTAAACCACTCGACCATAGCGGCAGTAAATTATATAAATAATTAAAATTCGTTACTTCATTAATCTATTTTTAACATTGTAAGGCGTTTTTTTTTAGTGTTTTGGGTTTAACAACCATTTTGGCGTTAAACTTCTATGCGAATAAAATCATGTTGTATTTTTTGCGCGGAGCGTTAGCGTCTACTCGTGACAGTGGTCAGCGATGCACTGCCGCCCGTCGCCCGCAAGAGCCCCCGATTCATTGCGCACCTAGATTATTCGAATAATAATACACCATGACTTTACCAAACACAATATGAAGAAAAGCCGTATACTAAAAGATTGGCAATTAAATTATCTTTTAGACTGTGAAAGTTTCATAAAAATACACCCAATGGTTGTTGCCTGATCTTCGCTTTTATGCCCGCGTTAGACGTACTTTTAAAAATAAATTACACAATATTTTACAAAAAAATATTAAAATATTCATATATCAAATTATTAAGGAAATAGTCTAGTTTATCATTATTTTTTTTTCAAAGCATACCGACTAGCCGTTTAGACGTGATCTTGGATTAAAAATCATCGAAAATCGAATATCTGCCCCTTAACGTGCCCTAAATGCAACATGGTATTCTCAGCGAAATGTGGGTACGCCAGTCACCAATGAGCGCACCGTCGGAGAGCTGAACAACCAAGCGATTGTTCAGCTCTCAGCCACGATTTAATTTTTCGTAATTTTCGCTGTCGCTACACTAACAGGTAGTGTAGCCATAATACATAAAAAAATCTTATATTAGGGTACATCTCAATATCACAATTTAAAATAAGGTCAGAAATGGTTTTATAATAAGGTCAGGTTATTACTAAAGTTTAGTCGTTCCGATTGAGGTTAGATCTAGCTAGACGTTAGTCGAAACTTGGTCGAAACAAAGCGCGCGCAAGTGTCACACGAAATGTGAGATATGAAAGGCGGCGGCTGTGCGGTGGCGTGGCGCGGTAATATCCTAGGAAAACAAAATTCAAATTTTGGATGCGTTCGTTCCCGAATAATGCATTTGCCTTCAAAAAAAATATTATATTAAATCAATTAAATATTGAAAGTACTTAAATAAAATCTATATTGTGACAAAATATATAAAAACATTGTTTAACAATTTTAATTAGCGTTCCACCTAGGTCCTGGTCCTGGGATGGGTAGCCCAGGGAGGGGTCATGACCCCCATGACCCCCCCCCCCCTTGATCCGCCATTGACCGAGTTCTTGGTTGGGGGGTCGATATACTTATACATCCATGTCCTAACAGCACCAAACAAAAAAAAAATATCCAATTTGAGGAAATCGTTTGGAACTTAAAAAATAAAATTGATTTATACAGGTAACAATACACCCATTGCCATAGATTAAAATTACAAATACCGTAAAATGGGGTGAATAGAGTTCAAAAGGGTGAATAGAAAAAAAAAGCGAAAGTTTTTACATTGCATTTATGTTTTCACTGTGCTAAATGAAAAACAGCAACATTGATTCTATTATGGCAATATCGTCATTAATAGTGAAGTTATTCACAAATTGATGGGTCCTATGTACAACGTGTAACGGAAACCCCATATCTATCCAAAAGGACTAAAGGCAACATCTGGTATGGAGTCTCTATGCAAAGTTTCAGCTCAAAATAAGTTACTCACAGAATTGACCACAAATTATTGGTTTTATATGTTTCTTGAATACCACCCAACTAGCACAAATGGGCTGCATTAGAGCTTTGGAGCGTATCCGATTATTACTTATGGTAATAGACGTAAGCGCTAGAGCGTCTACTGCAGACTTAAAGCAGCCGCTTTAGCGCTATTTGGGCGCCATTTTATGCAACCTAAAGTTCCATTTAACCTGCACAACGGTTGCATAAAGGTTCCTTAATAGCTATAACGATTTATTTTTAAATTTTTTTGATTTAGCTTTAGCTTTTTCTGATTTAGCTTTAAACTTTTTCTATAGTAAAATCACTGAAGTTTTTGATGTTTGTGTGCCTCTTAAAAAACAGAAATCTATAAATAATAGGTATGTGTATCCGGTTTGGTATACATCAAATATTATAAAAGATATTAAATTAAAATATTATCTTCATAAGAAGTATAAGGTTAGTGGATTACGCAGTGATTATGAGGCGTTTGCTCAGTGCCGCGCTAGGATAAAGGTAGAGTCGAAACTCGCTCATGACCGTCATCGTGACCGAGTGCAAAACCATCTGGCATCTGAGCCTAAAGCTTTCTGGAACTACGTTAATTCCAAAAGAAGTGATTCATATAGTTTTAAGTTAAACAAAAATGGAGAACTTCTAACTGATCAAGATTGTGCTTACGAGTTCGCTCGATTCTTTCATTCTGTATATAATCCGAAGCCAGCCGAGTTAAACGTAGGGGCTGCAAGCGCTACTGCGACGACCAGCGGAACCTGGGCCCATCTAGGTCGTCTTGAACCATCGGCGGTGGAAAGAGCGCTTGTCCGCTTGTCTCCTAAACGGTCAACGGGTCCAGATGGAATACCACCTTTTTTACTTAGGGACAGTCGCATGACCTTAATCGGACCTTTGTTGCATCTATTTAATGTGTGTATAGCAGCAGCAAAGTTTCCTGAACTTTGGAAGCTGACCCGGGTGGTACCGGTGCCGAAAGGCCGAGGTGGTAACGAAGCCAGCGATTATAGACCTGTGGCGATACTTTGCGCTCCAGCTAAGGTGTTTGAGATGACCATCCATAGTTGCTTATATGAACAGGTGAGCGCCCATTTATCTGATGAACAGCATGGCTTCCGACCCGGACGAGGCACAACAGGAAACTTGCTCCACCTCATGTCTATACTTGTTCCAGCAGTAGATGCAGGGTTACAGGTGGATGTCGCATATTTAGATTTTAGAAAGGCATTTGACACAGTTGACAATGATGTCCTTCTCCTAAAATTAGCAGCAAAAGGTTTTACACCTCACACTTTGAAATTTTTTGCAAGCTATTTGAGAGACCGACGTCAGTTTGTGGATTGTGGCGGATATCATTCTGCACCATATTTCACTAGATCTGGAGTCAGTCAAGGAAGTAATTTAGGACCTTTTCTCTTCATTTTGATGGTAGATGACTTGCCAAAAGTAGTTTCTGACTCAACTTGCCTCCTTTTTGCTGACGACGTTAAGCTTTGTGTTGTAGAGAGAGACGTTACGGATCACGACGTTCTGCAGAGGGACATTGATAGGGTTGCACAGTGGAGCAAAGACAATAAGCTGCATTTCAACGTAGAAAAATGTTCAGTAATATCTTTCACTAGAGCTCGAATACCTAACCACAACTTTTATAAAATTGAAGGTCAGTCTTTGCAGCGCGTTACGGAAGTAAAAGATCTTGGCATTCAATTTTCAAATGATATGACTTTCCGGAAACACGTAATGATGGTATGCAAAAAGGCTTATCGTAATTTAGGATTTACTTTACGGCAAGCCAATGAATTCACCAATATAAGTGCATTAAGGGCTTTATATGAAGCTTTAGTTAAAAGTCACTTAGAGTGTAATGCGGTAGTTTGGAGCCCCCACGAAGCTAAGTATAAAACAATGTTGGAACGTATTCAGAATAAATTTATTCGATTTTTATATTTTAAATTATATAAGGTTTATCCTGGTTATCCAATGTTATATCCAACATTGTTTATACTTGGTATGGTAGGATATTATAAACTAGAAATAAGGCGGGAAGTGGCTTTAGCCACATATATGTTTAAAATATTACGTGGCAAGATTCATAACCCTAGTATCTTGTGCAAAATACATATTAGTGTTCCGGATGGCTATGCGGAGCGCCGGCGGCGGCCGCCGCTGCTGGTGGTGCCTAGCGCGCGTACCAACTTGCTACAGCATGCGCCGATGACGCGAGCCTTGCGGGCACTCAACACTGTAGCCTCACGTATCGACTTATTTTCCTGTGCAATGAGCGAGTTCACAAAAGCCATATATTTTGTGTTATGTTACCATGATTTGTAAATATAGTAAGGGAATCTTAATTGTGTTTATATAATGTATAATTATAACTTATCTATCGCATTGGGTGCAACCTGTAATGGTAGATTTAAGTTTGTAATAAAATAAATAAATAAAAATAAATAAATAAATTATTAACGCTATACTAAAGCTCTCGTAGCGCTACTTTTGAATGATTTTGAACTACTTTGAACGAATTAATTGATTACAGTTCTTTATTGTATATCTTCAGTTGACATTGTTTGTAATATTTTGGTAAAGTGTTTTCGTCGCCATCATGAAAATAAAACAAAAAGAAGTAAATGTTTGTATTCTGTATTAGCAAGATATATAAAGATACTTAAAACGCTGTCCAGTTTACTGTAGATATATAAGATAATTTTCGAGTAATTTTAACGCGCTTTTATGATATTTAAAAAATTAACAAAAGATATGTGATATTGTTTATTTGTTATACAGAATAAATTTTATTTCCGTATTTTTACGTGTCGATAACTTACTATTTGCAAGTGGCCGATTGTTTACCGGTACATTTAATGCACATTTAACTGAAAAACCAATGTATATCAACTCAATTTTGCAAGTGAATTATAAGTTTTCTTAAAAAATCATGGCGTCATTGTACTGTAGTCATAACCTGCAGTTTGAGCTCTAGTAACTCCCTTTTGAGAATCATAGCGCTAATTTTCACCCTTCTAACGCTTCCAGTGACTTTTGTTCCCCTAGTGCAACTCACAGCCACAAAAAGCTCCTATTTTCCTGTTTTTGAGGTTATAAGATTAATTATTTGTATCCTTAAGTGTATTGTAAGGTGTACAATAAAGAATATAATAAATTAATAAATAAATAAGATCTAGTTACGTACTTATTCGTTTAGCATCCATTTTATTAAATGTTTTATAATAGTTACAAAAGCGGCTGTAAAATGGCGAATGGATTGAGCCTGCAAGGAATGACTATTGCTACTAAAGGCCTTAGTTACACTGATGATTTTTTTGTAACTATAGTATGCATAAGAGTTTCTATTATTTCTATAATGAAACTTATAGTAGTATAATAGTGGTTACTATAACTATAACCTATACAAGTTACAATGGAAACTACTATGCAGCTATGAGTGGCAGAATGACCTTCGTAACTCTCATATAAAGGTGTAAGTGGTAAATGAGTTCTACCGTGGACTACTGTGAAGGCTAGGGTAGTATTTGATTCAGCTTATAGCACCTTAAGTAACTTTTATGACTATAGACGTTTACGGATGCAGATATGCAACTCTGAACTGCTTTTTGAACCCTTAAACCGCTATTTTACAGCCCAAAGTAACAAAATAGGCTGCTATTTCCACTAATGTGCTCGTTGGGCAGTAATAACAAGCGTGTCACAGCACTATGAGGGTCAACACTTTCCACGTCACTTGCCAATAAAACAATAATTCTCTTCGTTCTTCTCAATTTGAAAAATTCGGTCTCTGGTATCAATGTATTGAAATTTCTAATATGCTCCACACATGTATACATAGGATTAGAAAACCCTTGCCATATCGTTTGTTATCATCCAAAGAAGCCGTGCACTCGGTATGTATATACCCTTTAAATTACACGTTGTATATGGGCTAAAATGCAAAATTACAACTTTACAGGAGAGGCTTACTAAGTTTACATTTACTATAACTTCAGATTGATAAAACCGAAGTTTACGAATCTTTGCTTGTTTGCTAAGATAACTATCCTCCTCATTTGTACTATAGTAGTTTATATATACATACATCGGTTTTTTTTTAGGTCACATTGGTACAAAAATACCTTCTACGTTAGTTTTTGTTAAAATTATTTTTCTTTAAAGACACCCTAAAAGGGCCAATGTGTCATATTGGCCATATACGCGTATTACGCTAATTAGCATACAGTATGTATTTTTTGCTCATAAAATCAAGTAACAATTGAAGTAGTTGATAATTCATTAATAAATAAATAAAATAATAATAAAAATAAAAATCTTTTATTTTCAGGCTTCTAAGGCCCATAGTGTTAGTCAAACAATTTACTTAATAAGTAGGTTAGTAAGAAACAGGCATACACAGACAATTATAAAGGACGTAACAAAACAAAAACAAAATAAAATAAAAAATAAAAAAGAAAACTCACAATCACAATCAGAGGAAGGTTTATCAAGCCCCATGTCTAACGTGTAGCTTGATAAACCTATCCATTGTAGGCCCATCTAGTCTTTCCGCAAAAACTTTCAGAACGCTATTGTTGCTTCCTCTCACTCTGCGTATTATAGATGCGACTTTCTTGCGCATGATCGCATAATAATCATCCGTATGCGCATCCGCGAACATGCCAGACGCACTACAATAAGGAGGAAGCCTCAACAGCGCCCTGAAAGCATTATTGTATTGAATTCGCAGGGTGTTGGCAGTTTTTTGGGTATGGTTAGCCCACAGGCTACTAGTGTAAAATGTTTGGGAAAATGCTTTAAAAAGAGTGATTTTAACCGGTAGAGAACAACCAGCAAACCTGCGAGCCAACATATTTCCCCTCACAGCCATCGCCCTGCGCTCTCCCTCCATATATAATATTAATTAGAATGTAAGCTATTTACCACATTATTTTTCACATTTCGATGGGTCCTATATATATATATATATACATCGGCGACGTGTTGCAAGCCTATCAGTTTTCTATCGGTTACATTTCGGGGAGTGTGCGATGGAACTGCACAGTCTTATTCCGCCAAGCCCGTTCCATCACCGGACTACAAGACAAACGGCGATGCGCCATCGTTACATGGTGGACATATCACCCATACGCACGAAACGTTTTGGGAATACTTTCATTGTACGTACGGGTAAGGAGTGGAATTCCCTGCCGGAGTCTGTGTTTCCTGATAGTTATAACCTGGGAGTCTTTAAGTCAAGAGTGACTAGGTTACTTCTAGACAAGCGTGCTTCATCTTCGACCACATCATCGCTTACATCAAGTGAGATTATGGTCAAACGCAAGCCTATCAACAATAAAAAAAAAAATGGGCCAAACCAGAGAGTATTTAACCTAGAGAGCTTATAGGCCGATTTCTTTGAAGAACACAACTCACCAATACGGGTTGGGAGGCGAGGAAAAAATGCGCTACTGCAATTGGTCAGTTCAAAGTCAAGCTTCATAGATATGCCGAGTTAGGGATTGCTCTACTTGATTGAGGGAAAGTTATCGATATCGATAAAATGAACATTAACATTATAAAATTACTCAATAAAATCACATAATAATATTTAATCATTATCAGTCTCAATTACAAAAAGAAAAACAAGTATGCTGTTATTATTGATTTTTAAAATGAATTAATTTGGTAAATGTTTTTCGAATTAAAGTTTTAGGGTCCTGATTGTTTTTGCTAAAAAATGATAACCGAGCGTCTACATATTTCTGAATTACGCATCTTGCTAATTCAATCAAATGATTGGTAGTTTCTATTTCATATTGATGAAAATTAATATCCGGGAATAAATTATACCCAATCAGTGATTTTAAAACCGATCTCATAAAATAATTGGAATTATATTTCTGAGACAGCACTTTCGAACCACTCTCGTTGATCGCCCTTTTAATATAAATTTCACAACGACGACAAATTTCTATTACTGTGGTGGATCCGTACAATAACTTGTTTTAGTGTCTTTTTGAAATTGTAAGGCGTTTTGATTTATAACACCAATCAACGCTCCAATACAAGTTAGGCATTTTATTTGCTTTATCAGAGCATGGACAATGTAGCCGGCCATATATTATTTTTATATTTTATTTTTTTATATTTATTTTATATTCCGTATATTATATATTTTCATTAAAATCAGATGTGTCAACAACTGTAGCTTCAGCAGGCACTAGGTAATAATTATTTTTTGGTGGTACTCACCACCATTAGATGATTTATCTAATGACTCCTCCCTCCTACATACACTTAACCCGTGGACTCGACATCGAAACAAAGGAACCTGTTTCTTTTTCCTGAGTGGGAAAATCATCGAATGACTTCTCCCGCTCTGGGTAAAGTGGAGTGTTAGACTTCTACTGACTAAAAACCGACCCTGTTCCTTCAGCTGCCCTTAAGTTCCGGGGCCGCGGAATCTCATAGAGACCATTACCACATCCCCGGAACCAAAGTAACTAACGAGGGCGATATTGTAATGCAAAGGTCTAAGTTAATTAATATTAGACTCCGTCATACTATTTGAAGCCTAGAAAGATTGGATATAGGTATCTTATATTATTTTGACTTTTCTCAACATTATATCAATAAAAACCAAACTAGAAACCAATATTGCCTAGTAACCTTATCCATCCACTTTTCTTTTTAATATGGAATCTTGGGAAATCTAAAATGAAAACATGCATGTCACACAGAAGAAAAAATATCAGAACTTTCTCCTTTTTAGGGTTCCGTAGCCGAATGGCAAAAAACGGAACCCTTATAGTTTTGATATGTCTGTCCGTCTGTCTGTCTGTCTGTCTGTCTGTCTGTCTGTCCGTCCGTCCGTATGTCACAGCCATTTTATTCCGAAACTATTAAAATTATACATGTGAAACTTGGTAGATAGATGTATTCTATAAACCACTTTTCTATTTTAAAGAAAAAAATTAAAAAATATTTAAAATAAAGGGGGTCCCCATACATGGAACTAGAACTGAAAATATTTTTTCACATGAAACCTATACGTGTGTGGTATTTATAGACAGGTCTTTAAAAATGATATAAGGGTTTGTAGAACCACTTTTTCATAAAGTCAATCGTTTAAAAGATATAAGCTTCCAAAGTGGTACAATGTGTGTCCCCCCTCTAACTTCTATAATAATGGAGTGAAAAATCTAAAAAAAATATATGTCTGTAGATCTTAATGTAAACTTTCAACCAAAATTAATTTGAACGAAATCGGCTCAGGAGTTTTTGAGATATAGCATATTTTCTAAAACCACAAATATAACTTTGTAATTCATACAAACACTATGAAAAACAAAGTTATTTAGCGTAGTTGTAAAAATTTAAATAAATAAGCTAGTTTTAAGAAATTTTAAGTTTATTTTTATTCGTCAAATAAATATACATAATTATTATATTATATTATTATAGTTACTACGGAACCCTTCATGGGCGAGTCTGACTCGCACTTGGCCATTTTTTTTAAAGTCGGTTAATGTAGATAGGTATTTTATGACAACTATCTGAATTGAATTACAAAAAAATAAGTTTAATTTTATAATTATCGATATCGTATCCAGCCGTTATAGGTAACAGCACAGATTTTTACGATAAAAATACAGATGAAAAGACAGGGATAAAAGAATTAGAATTTCTTCATGTAAGAAAGAGACATTTCCAAAAGACATCAACGCGCGACACAATTTTGTCCTTGACCACCCAAACCACCATTTTAAATGGACCTCTGCGGTAGCTTATAATCGGATTAAATGATAAATAATTTTCATATTATTTCATTACTGATGAATAGTTATGTCATCCATTTGGTATCTAGATGTCTGGGAATGTTTTCCACACCACTTCAACGTGCATGACAGCATTATTATGCGTTATAAATTGGATACAAAAATTTAAAATTTGTAATTGTTTAGTATACACACAGGCCTAATACTTGGTCACAACTAAAATGGTTCGTGTATCGTAGCCAATATATAGGAGCAAAAACTCGCATAGTTTTCGTGCGTCGGGGCAATGTATGTGCGATCAAGTGGTTTTCAAATCAGTGGGCCAAACTAACAATTTGGCCATTTTGACTTTTATAGTAAACGCATCTTATCGATATAGGTAATGAATTATGTGAGCTATTAAAACAAAATTATTTCTGCATAGAAACACGATTTTTTATTACAGTATAATAACATATGTAACATGAATTTAAACGTACGTAGCGTTAGGTCCTAAGAGTAGTTAGGGACTTATACGCGGGGAGTTGTTACACGAATATTTATTGTTTGGACCAATCAGCTGATTTGAAAATATATTGAACGGAGCAACGGCCGCACTGTGATGAATACAAAATGTAATTGTTGTGTTTTTGGGTTACAATTTAGTTTAATAAGTAAAAGATGACATCCAATTATCGCGACAACTTATGTCTAGAAGTTGGAATTTAGTGAAAGAAAAAATATTATCCCACCTGCATATCACAGTTATTATGAAAATTTAGTAGCATCTAAACGTTTTGGGAATACTTTCGTTGTGCGTGCGGCTAAGGAGTGGAATTCCCTGCCGGAGTCTGTCTAAAGCGAAGCCTCGCGTGAGTACTAGTTCTCAATAAAATTACAAAAAAAAAATAATTAAAAACCTATCTGGTGTAAATAAAATAAAAATAAAACTGTAGTATAATCAATTAATAAAATCAAAATTAATAGTCTTTTTTTTGTTAATAGGTTTGCGTTTGACCACCATCTCACTGGATGGTAAGTGATGATGTGGTCGAAGATAGAGCACGCTGACCTAAAAGTAACCTATTCGGGATCCTGCCGTTTTGCCGAAAAGATTTTGCCAAAATTTCACTACCCAAACAAATTTTAGCAACCTTTTTTTATACCAATGCAATGTTTGGAATTATTTTTGTACGCACATTTTCATTTGGTCAAATTGTTACTTGGCAGAATATTATCAAGGATAATGTCATTTAGGCATTTGGTCTTTAATCAAATGATATGTTACAGCAAACAATCTTTAGACAGTAAACGTTTGGTCAAATAATTTGTTGTGGCAAAATATAAAGAAAGAAAAAAATAAGGAAAATAATTCTGCCGTTTTGCCGAAAACATTTTGACAAAAACAAAATGGGTAGGTTCGGTTAGGTTAAAACTATGACCTCTTACGTGCTATGACCTATGATATTATGACCCAGAAACGACTTGCATTAATAGAAAAAAGATTTGGCTGATTTGATTTTGCGTAAAAACTGTTATTCTAACTGAAATATGTATTTGACTAAATAAAAAATGTTAAAAGTACTACATAGTTGGTAAACAAGTTATAGTTTAAACGTTCATTTCCCAAACATTAGGTTTGCGTTACAATTTTTTGTGAATAGTTTTTTGCTTGGTAATAATTTGGCAAATGAAACTACGTGAAAAATATTTTGGGAAGTGAAAATTTGTCAAATTCCTTTCGGTCAAACAAGGGAGACCCAACCTATTCACTCTTGACTTAAAGACCCCTAAGTTATAGCTGTCGGGAAACACAGACTCCAGCAGGGAATTCCACTCCTTAGCCGCACGCACAACGAAAGTATTCCCAAAACGTTTAGATGCTACTAAATTTTCATAATAACTGTGATATGCAGGTGGGATAATATTTTTTCTTTCACTAAATTCCAACTTCTAGACATAAGTTGTCGCGATAATTGGATGTCATCTTTTACTTATTAAACTAAATTGTAACCCAAAAACACAACAATTACATTTTGTATTCATCACAGTGCGGCCGTTGCTCCGTTCAATATATTTTCAAATCAGCTGATTGGTCCAAACAATAAATATTCGCGTAACAACTCCCCGCGTATAAGTCTCTAACTACTCTTAGGACCTTGTACGTTTAAATTCATGTTACATATGCCGTTATACTGTAATAAAAAATCGTGTTTCTATGATGCGTTTACTATAAAAGTCAAAATGGCCAAATTGTTAGTTTGGCCCATATTTTTTTTTATAGTTGATAGGCTTGCGTTTGACCATAATCTCACTTGATGTTAAGCGATGATGTAGTCGAAGATGAAGCACGCTTGCCTAGAAGTAACCTAGTCACTCTTGACTTAAAGACTCCCAGGTTATAACTATCAGGAAACACAGACTCCGGCAGGGATTCCACTCCTTACCCGTACGTACAATGAAAGTATTCCCAAAACGTTTCGTGCGTATGGGTGATATGTCCACCATGTAACGATGGCGCATCGCCGTTTGTCTTGTAGTCCGGTGATGGAACGGGCTTGGCGGAATAAGACTGTGCAGTTCCATCGCACACTCCCCGAAATGTAACCGATAGAAAACTGATAGGCTTGCAACACGTCGCCGATGTATATATATATAGGACCCATCGAAATGTGAAAAATAATGTGCTAAAGTGATCAGGTAACTGTTGTGATTTTGAACTGCGTAAAATTTTTACTCATGTTTGGGGTGTATTCCTGTTCGTCCCCTCGACTTCGTCCCCCTAGGGGGACGAACGGGAATTCGTTATTTATTTTCCCGATGGTCCCCCTAACTTTTTTGGGGGGACGAACGGGAATAATTTATTAATTCTTTTTTTAGTTCTATTGCTCCCACCAAATAATATAAGACTGGTGGTTTTAATTGGTAAAAAAACAAATTTGAAATAAAAATCAGTCATTTATTAAGGAATAAAAATCACAGTAAAAATCACAGAATCAACTAATTCTTAAAAAGTCCTAATTTTTACAAAGTCACATTTGCTTATGTAGGTACCTATACGGAGTCACATTTTTGTGTTACATATTGTATAAGAAATTAGAACACGTTACACATTAATTTTACACATAAATAGCGTCAAAAAATAGCACAATTTAAAAATCAAAATAAAAACATGAGTATACAAAATCAAAGTGAAAAAACATGAACACAAAACATCATAAAGAGTAACAACAATAAAAAAAATCACAATTATTGAAGAAAGTAGTCGAGGTCATAACAGAAGGCAGTAATAATTATTGCACACAAAGCCTAACTAACTAAATGGAATATATAATTAGGTACTTACATCAGGTAGTTTTCCGCAGAATTCGTGTCGAATATATATTATTACATTAACACCCGTGCACTTTCATTGTTTTGTCAACACTAACCCGACCGGTCTAATTTAAGGATAGGAAAGGGAGAGAAGGTCAGGTAAACCAATAGGGTTTACGCAAATAATACAATGTTATCGGCACTCTTTTGTTAAGTACCGGCATCGCCGGCGCATCCCGCCATAGCTGTTACATTTAGTGTAGGTAAATATCATAATAAAACAATGATAAACTTAGGATACGTTTTTATAATGCATAAAAAAATAGAGAAGAATTTTGTAAAATAATGATTAAATCTAAAGAAATCTAACGAAGTAACTAATTTAAAAGTAAGCTACGAAACAACGAGTAAACATATTATGCACAAATCTTTTTAGTGGGACGAATGGCACTAATCGAAGAACATATTCCCATTCGTCCCCTTTTGAATTAGGAAGGGGACGATCGGGAACAAATTAAATATTATTTTTGTGAATTTCCATTCGTCCCCCTAGGGGGACGAAGTCGAGGGGACGAACGGGAATACACCCTGTTTGGTACTACGATTAAGTTTAGCCATCAATACAAATTGCTGCAAAGTAATAACTTAAATATTGATAAATTTTTAAAGTAAGCCAAATTAAAAATGATGATGACCTATAAATTGAATAAATTCAGGGTGTAAAGATGATGTCTGAGGGGTGAATAGAATTGAGTACTGGGGTAAATAGAAACGCGTAAAGGCCGAATAGAAGTGCACGAGGGTTGAGTAGCAATGCATCTGAGGTGATTAGGATTGTTATTGCTAGGGCTGCCAACCAAAATTATAGCTGATAATATTTTTAGACTTACGTAGATTGTACTCGTAAGTACCTACTGGCTGTAATTTTATGAAATAATTAGGCTATTTATCTTTATATTTTTATTCCTAATGAAAATAATTGACAATGCCGCGTATCACGCGTAAATCTGAATACGGAAGCAAGCGCTATATTGGACACATCCCACCTATACGCACAAAACGTTTTAGGAATACTTTCATTGTGCATACCTACGGCTAAGGGGTGGAATTCCCTGCCGAAGTCTGTGTTTCCCGATAGCTATAACCTGGGGGTCTTTAAGACGAGTGAATAGGTTACTTCTATTCTAGGTAAGCGTGCTCCATCTTCGACCAAAGCTGGTGGTCAAACGCGAGCCTATTATCAATACAAAAATTAACAAAATTTAACAAAGATAGAGCGCATCAAAAAGAGTGAGGGCATGTGTCGTTACTCGATACTAAAAATTGTACTATCTTGTGACGTCACACGAAGTTTTAACGCACTGTATCGTCGGCAACTCGTCATTTATTGTTTACGTGTCGAAATTAATAAATAATAACATATTATTTGATAAACTAACCGATATGTTATGTTTAGTAAAAGGTTTTAATCGGGCGATTTGCCCTAATTTTTTTGCATTCATAATATAATTTACCAGCCCTGTTGCATTTTTGAATATGAATGGTCAAATAATAAATCATTTGTAGGTACTAGACCCATATATACATTTTGACAACCCTAGAATTTTTTTTCATTGACCCCTTTTTCGACTCCATTGACCCATATCGCGATCCGCGGGTAAATAGAAAACGCGCACATATTGAAATTTAATAAATAAATGAGAAGGAATTTACGTTCCTCTTTAATTAAAAACACTTTATTATGCTCATAAGACAGAATAACTGTTACTTTCGGAATTTGTTAAACATATATTAAATTTTCGATCCAAAAGTTGAAAACTTTTCTATTGACCCCATTTTACGCTACATAATACACCATCACTTACCATCAAGTGAAATGGTGGTCAAACGCGAACCATGGCGATCCATAAAAAAATATAATATAAAAAATAAAAATCTATTGAATCAAAAAATAAACTGTTAATTTATTTTCTTTTATAAGGAATTGCGTCGCCGCCTGATCGATTCCTTGCGTGACCAGAGGGCTGGCTCGTTCTTTGTCCAAAGAATAAGCATTGCCATACAACGTGGCAACGCTACCAGTCTTCTGGGCACGTTTCCGGACGACAGCGATGTGGAGGAGTACTTTGACGCCTAATTAGCTAGCGGAATTTACAAGATGACAAGACATTTTCAATACAAACCCAAAAGTATGATTCAGTCATAGCAAGTTTAATCGGCCGACATGTTTCGTTAACCTCGCCTTTAACTTAACTAAAATATGCGGAAATTCTTTACATTCCTGATTGGTATTGCGCACTGTTACTTGTCTGACCTCAGACTAGGTACTAAAACATTCTCGGAAGGCCAGCAGGATCTCGTCTCATATGCTGGGAAGACGAGTTTTTGCTGTGTGATCATGTTTTGGTATAATTGAGGCGTTAATATTAAATTGCTTTAAAATGGTTGCTGCATCACTAACTCCCTCGCTTACCCAATAATATATTTATAATCAGGTGTAGTAATTATTTAGATTTAGGTATGATGAGGCTGACTTTCCTTTGTATGGTAAATTTCAGCCTCTAAATAAATAAAGATCGACTCGTTTCTCACCAACAATTAATTTGATTTGATTTTGACAAACTAATGGATCTCATTACCATGTGTAACTTTGTGAACCTTCTCAGGATTTAACGTTTCATGTAGGTGGCAATAAAGGTTCGCGCGTTGATTGGTGGGTGATGGTCATTGTGCGCGCGTAGGTGAAATCATCGATTCGATAATAATGTGTCGTTACAACGTAAGGACTCAATACTGCCCGACAAGTGGTGTGACAAGTCATTTAAAATTTTGTATAGTTTGTGCGCATGGCTCTGAACTTCCTTCGTGGTATTATTTTGAAATAATAACAGTTTTTTGTACAACATAATATAGTGATCAATACCTCCTTTTACACAAATTAGTAATTCCTGAATCAGGAGACTCCGGTCGTCCATAAATAAGACAAAACATTATAGGTATCTACTGAATTCGATACAACTTATATATTCAGTTTTATAAATAAACTAGCAGTTGCTCGCGACTTCGTTCGCGTGGGAAGTTTTTCCGTGTAAATCCCGATCCCGTGGGAATTTCGCAAAATCCCGTCTTAGCGAGCATCTATGTACAGACGCCAGCACGTGAAGCTAAAAAAAAAATTGACAGATTGTTGTAGCTTGATGTGCTAGCGTCCGTACTAAAAGGGGGTTCCCATGCAAAATTTGAGAGTCCTACTACTTGTAGTTTATGAGATTACGTGATTAATCAGTGAAAGGTATTTCGCTTTTATATAAACATGATTATTGCACAAAACGTTTTATTTATTTATTGACACACTACTTATTCACGACTTCGACTTATTCACTAGTACTTTATCAAACACAAGAAGAAGGTACAAATGAAATAGCTTATGGTGTGCTGTGCACGTCTATAAGTGACAAATTCATTGTCACTTATAGAAGTGCACAGCACTTTTATAAACTACTACGGTACTAATACTCACGCGGGGCTTCGCTCCCGTGGATTCTATCACGGTAAAAACATAACTCTCCTTTTTTGCAGTCGCGTATAAAGTAGCCTATAACCTTCCTCAAGCTTCAAGCTACTTCCATACCAAATTGCATCCAAATCCACCCAGTACTTTCGAAGATTAACGCGTTCAAACAAACAAACTTTTCAGCTTTATAATATTAGTATAGATAATAAAAATTAAGATAGCATTGAAATTAAGCTAAATTACTTTGAAACGAAGTAAAAATAATATTGGAATTTCAGCGAGTCAAAATAAAATAAATCAGAACTAAAATAACAATATTATAATTATTAAATTAACTGAACAAATAAAATAAAATTAAAATAAATACAAGATACATTATTTTTCAGGATACTTCCATTGTGCGTACAGCTAGGAAATAGATAAGTAAATAATGGAATTCTCTGCCAGAGTCTATTTCCTGATAGTTTATAACCTGGGTCCGAGGCTGTCATACTAGTATTTTTTGTTATTTCTACATTTTAGAGACAGCTGCGGTACAGTTTTGGAATCGTATCTTCGAGCCCTTTCTTTTGACATGACTATGTCAGAAAATACGACTTTATTTATTTTTACCGGAAGACGACAGCTTATGAGGCTTTGAAACTTCGGTCTTTAAAACAGAACTCATGATACACATTTCGCACCTTCATTTCGAAACCGTTGAAGGTTTCGAAATGAAGGTGCGATTTGTTAAAATCTCACTAGCCTAATAGTTTAGGCAATTGTCTAGCCGCCCGCGCCGGCGAGAAAGCGACTAACTGACAGTTATTTTCTTGCTCAAGAAACGTACCGTAGATATATATTTCATGTAAACAAAAGAGATGCATTTATATGTAAATGCATCTCTTTTGTTTAGTAGCGAGTAGTTAGCGATCGGCTATATATGTACCCTCATCTACCCTCTATGCATTCAACTAAGCAACAAGTGTTAACGTTCGCTCCGTGTAAATAATTGTGTATTTCTGGTTTAAAGTGTACATTTTAAATTAATTACGAGTGTTAAATGTAAACAATCACCAAATAAGTACAGTGACAAAGTTAAATAGTTTAAAAACTTAGAATATTGGCATAAAATAGCTATAAAACATCTTCGAGCACATTGTTTGACAACAACGCGTAGGTACGACACCGCAAAGCGCTTTAAGTATAACATCGCTTTATCATATTCAAGAAGGCTAGACGCTACTTGCTTTAAGATTTGCTGAAAGCGCTTTATTGTTATAAACTATATTTTAAACTGTACTGACAACAATGTCAACAGAAAGCTGCGCTGGTTGTTTGAATGATTTTAACAGCAAAGAATGCTTGCAATGCTTTATATGCCATCAACGTTATGACTTACTGTGTGCTAATGTTCGCGAAAAGGTGTTTAAGAGTATGACTATCAAACAAAAATCAATCTGGAAATGTCCAACATGCCTAAGTAAACAACCCAAGAACGACAATACAAATACACCTGTCCGGCAGACCAAACTTATGAGCCCTACTACGGAGCGGTCGCCCTGTTCGTCTTCACCCTCGGACACAAATATTACTGTTCGTTCTAAGACGACGACGACTTCTATGACGGCACAAACCAAAGATGACACCTTGATCGAGTTTTCGAGAAACACACTTCGGGAAATAATTAAGCAAGATGTTATGGGTGTGGACTGTATTTGTGTATTCAATTCGACATACGTCGATAGCTCTTGCAATAAAACTCAATCTTCAAACACTGATTTATATCTTCATAAATTCACTTAATGTCTACTTATACTAGTCTATATACATTTAATGTTCACTATAAAGTCTTAATTCTTGATTGTTCTTTACACTTTCATAACGTTTCAGTACTTATACACTTTAAACTATTTACTTGGACTATTTATTTCACTGTTTACTTTTCACTACTTTTTCACTGTTTACTTTCACTACTTTGAACTACTTATTTCACTGTTTACTACTAGACTTATTTCACTTTAGGTGTTTCTTCTTGTCCGGATGGTTGGATACTACGATTATTCGAAAAATCCTGCCTTCTTATATCCCTTGGCACGAGGGTCGAACTCGTGTGGGGGTCACGATATGTTTTTGGAAATCTACTAATAGCAAACAAGAATCGCTTGTCGTGACCTTGAAGTTGTTTACGCACAAAACTTTCTCTTTTCCGACAGGTTCCGACCTGTCGGCCTTGGTACATTGAAACTTTCTCGAAGTTTCTCTTACAATAGGTATGATGAATTATAACGATTTTGACATGTGTTTCATTTACCTACGTACATATTCCTATTTCCTACTTACATATTGACCTAACCTATACTGATTTTAACTATCCTACTTATGCTAAAACTTATTCTAAGTACATTTAGCTCGGCGTCCATTACAGCTCTCCCCCCGGCGAAGCTCGCGTAGCCTCTTCTTTCTTCAAAATGACGACGAGCTTGCTCACTGGGCGACGAAAAGTTCCAGTCCTGGTCTTCACCTCGACGATTCTGATGCCTCCATCTGGTCCTTGGTGCGTTCGTTCTACCACGCCCATCGGCCAAACATTACGTGGTAGATTGCTGTCCACGATGAGGACCACGTCGCCGACTTGCACGGGTCGTGCTGCGTTCTTCGGCTCGCCTCGGGGAACCAACAATGGCAGATACTCCCGGACCCATCGTGCCCAGAACTTGTCTGCGAGAGCTTGACTGGCTCGCCACGTTCTTTTGTCTGCTTCTTCACAAGGCCCTGTCGTTGGTAGGCCTGTCGAGGACCCAAGCAGGAAGTGGTTGGGTGTAAGCGCTTCTGGATCTTGAGGGTCTACGCTGACGTGAGTCAAGGGTCGCGCGTTGATTGAAAACTCTGCTTCCACTAGCAATGTTTTCAGCACTTCTTCTGACGGTGCCTTTTCTTTCAGCGCAACGTTGAGAGCGGTTTTCACGGAGCGTATCATTCTCTCCCACGCTCCTCCCTGGTTCGGTGCACCTGGTGGGATAAATCTCCACTCCATGCGGTGGATCAGCCCTATGTTCTTCAAGGCTGGCAACCATTCTGCGTATGCCGTCTTGCGTAGTTCGTGGTCTGCTCCTCTAAAGTTCGTCCCATTGTCCGAGTACATCACTCGCGGCCATCCTCTTCTCGCAGCCATTCGTCGTAGTGCCATTATCGCTGAATCCGTTGACAGTGATGCAACAAGCTCGATGTGGACAGCTCTGCAGGTGAGGCACGTAAAGAGTGCGCCCCATCTCTTCTCTCGCCGCCGACCGATCTTCACCATCATCGGTCCGAAGTAATCCACCCCACAATTGGTGAACGGGCGATGGAATGGATCGAGGCGGGCTCGTGGTAGGTCTCCGGTGGCTGGTACTTGCGGTGTGGCTCGACGTCTCTGGCAGAGGGCACAGCTTCTCTCCGCGGCGCGCACTGTGGGTCGCAAGTGAATGATCCAATATCTTTGTCGCAGATCGTTGGTCACGCGTTCTCGGTTGGCGTGACCTGCAGCATAATGTTCTCGCATCACTAGCAACTTCGTTATTTGGTGTCTACCATCCAAAATGATTGGCCGCTTCACTTCCGGGGCTGCGGTAGACGCTTCTATGCGGCCTCTTACTCGCAGGAGGTCGTCTTCTAGAACAGGATCTAACTTGTATAGCTTGCTCGTTCTTGGGAGTGACCGAGATGACTGCATTCTCTTCAGTTCTTCGCCGAAGCTTTCCTGTTGTGCTCGTTGCAGGAGCTCCTTCTCTGCTCGCTCTATATGGCGGAGTTTTAGCCCTGTCGCGGCGTGTCGACACATATCGATGAAGGCAAGTACTCTGGCCGCGGCTCTCACTAACGTTTCAAACTTTGAGAAACGTGCAGGGTCTGGCAGCCAGCTATCCCGTTGGTTCTCGACGATGTGTAGTACTTCCTTGTCATCGTCTTCTTCTTGCGTCTTCTTCTTAGGCCATTGTCCTTCAGGTAGTTTCAGGAAGGTAGGGCCCTGAAACCACCTATCGCTGGCGTCGATCGGTGCATCGGTGAGTCGGGTGGCGTCATCAGCTACATTATGTTCAGTAGGTAGCCAACGCCATTCTTCCTTGGAGGTAAGCTCGGCGATCTCTCCTAGTCGATGCGCGACGAACGGCGTGTAGCGTCGCATGTCATGCTGTATCCAATGCACGACTGTGGAGGAGTCTGTCCAGTACACTGTTCTGCTTACTTCGATTCTGTGTTCTTTCCGGACAGTGTCAGCAATCCTCGCTCCTATGACTGCTGCTTGTAGTTCCAGTCTCGGAATTGTTTGTACCCGCCGCGGTGCTACTTTAGCTTTGGCGGCAACCAATACGACATTCACTGTTTCGTCGTAGTTCGTTATTCTCCAGTAGGCTATGGTCGCGTAGGCTTGTTCGCTTGCGTCGCAGAAGATATGCAGTTCGATGTCCAAATACTTCTGTGATATATAACTTCTGGGCAACCGTAGCTGAGCGATGTCGTTGAGTTGAGCGAGCCACGCTGTAAATAGCTCGTTTTCATGTTCTGGAATTGGCTCGTCCCATGGAATCTGCAGTCGCCATAAACTTTGCAGAATTATCTTCGCTCTTATGGTGAAGTGGCTCAGCAATCCGAGCGGGTCGTAAATAGACATCACTGCGCTGAGTGCTTCACGTTTGGTAGGCGCGCGTGTTCGTTCTCGTACTGGGGCGGGAACTCGGTTCATGGCTGTGTTGAACCCTAGTTCATCTCGTCCGGCGCTCCAGTATAAACCTAGTATCTTGTTCTCAGGTTTATCTCCCCCCAGTTGTGTAGGCGTGGTGGCGTGCAGTTCCCGGGGTATGTCGCTAAGCACCATCGTGTTGTTGGCGCTCCAACCTCGCAGTGTGAACCCGGCGACCGCGTGCACTTCTCTTATTTCTTTCACTGCCTTCTGGGCTTCATCTAGGTTCTCATAGCTCGATACTAGGTCATCCATGTAATGACTGTTTTTGATATCTTCTAGTGCTCGAGGATATTCTTGCCCATGTATGTCCGCGTTATAATTGCGGACGTGATGAGCCATGTATGGTGAGCTGGCCGCGCCGAATATCATGCTTGTCATCTTGTAATGACGCGGGGCACTCGTTCTATCGCTGTCTCTCCACAGGAACTGCTGCGCTGGTTGATCCTCCCTTCTGATTTTAATACGCAGAAACATTTCCTGTATGTCTGCTGTGACGGCTATCGCTCTTTCCCGGAATCGGAATATAATACCCGGGAGTGATAGGAGTAAGTCTGGGCCGTCTAGTAATTTGTCATTCAGACATACACCATGACTCTTGGCTGCTGCGTCAAATACCAGTCGTTGTTTGCCGGGCTTGTTTGGGTTCTGCACGGCGAAGTGAGGCAAATACCAGCAGACAGGACTTGCTTCTTCTGTTCCGTCGCATAGCACTGCGTATCCTTTTTCGAATAAATTATTCATCTGTGCGCAGTATTGCTTCGCAAATTCAGGATTAGTATCCATCTTCTGTTCGATCTTCACTAGTCGACGAAGCGCTGCGTTGTAACTCGGTGGCATAGTGACGTCATCATGGCGCCATGGTTGTCCGACTTCATATCCACCGTCGATCTTCTTTGTGGTTCTTTCGACGATAGCCATGGCACGCTGGTTCGCGTCGCTTATGCGTGGTTCTCGCGCAACTCCTAGTGCTTCGATTTTAAAGTGAGCTTCGACTAACTCGTGAAGCCGCTGATCTTCATGAAAGTGTTTCTCGTGTTCGTATATGTGAAACACATTGTTCTTCATGGTGAGAGCGTGTCGTGGTGCGGTCCCATGCACTACCCAGCCGAGTTGCGTTCTAGATGCAGCTGGTTCATTAGGGCCGCCGGTTCGGAGCTCTCGAGACACGATGTGCTCCCAGTGGTCTGTCCCCACTAGAAGTCCGGGGCGTGTCGGCTCGTAGCATACTTCGTTCTTCGGGAGGTCGCGCAGGTGCTCATACTTCAGCAGTGCTTCAGGAATTGACTGCTGATGAAGCTTCAGATCCTTCATGGTTCGTGCCTGGAGCTTGTGAGTCACGCTGTCCTCGCCCAACCCTCTGACTTTCACTGTGACGATCTTGCTTTCATTTTCCTTTGAAGACATGTTGACCCCATGTATATGCAGCGGATGCACTGTCCCTTCAGCACCAATGCTTTCAGCCAGGTCTTCATCAATGAGGGTGATGGTCGCTCCTTCATCTAGCAGAGCGTGCGTCCTAACCTCCCCCCGTGGGCCTGTGATTACTATAGGGCACATCTTCAATAATACAGTTCTCGTGCCAGCGATTGTTTTGGTAGCCACTGACATGACTGCTTCCTTAGGCTCTTCTGCCTTCTCAGTCGCTGTTTTAATCTCGGGCAACTCTCTTCTTTCCTGATGCAATGTCGCATGATGAGGCCGGCGACATTGATTTACACCGCATAACTTTGCTCTACACGTAATGCGCCTATGTTTCTTATTAGCACATTTAAAACATATCTTCTTATCTTTCACAAATTCCCATCGCTGGTCCACGGTCATTGACTTATATTTCGGGCACTGAGTTAGCACATGTTTCTGTTTGCAATTAGGGCACTGATCTTCTTCTTCAGTTTGCTCGACCGTGTTGTATATTGTGTTGGGCTTCTTCTTCATAGTTATAGCAGGCCTGGTTTCTCTTCTTGCAGTGGCGTTGCTTGTTGACGGGGCGTATGTATAGCGTAACGCCCTGTCTGCTTCACGCATTAAGAAGCGAGACAACATCACTATTTCTGGCTCCGCTGTTCCCTCGTTGTCGCAGGCAAAGTCACACCATCGTGATCGCAGGTGTGGGCACAACTTTTCCAACACTTCCCTTGTGAGCATGGGATTGTATAAGTAACCACGTTTGTCTATTGTTTTCAACACGTAGATAATATTCTGAATTTTAATCGCAAAGTTATTTAAATCACTGGCTGAGGTACCCGGTTTTGGCATCTTCTTTAAATCTTCAAGCGCTTTGTCTATTATTACTTCAGGACGCCCGAAACACTGTTCTAACGTTTTCACTATGACGTCAGGATCTGTAGCCGCGTGTAGTAAGGCTGCTACGGCGTCACGTGCTTCGCCCTTGAGACAACTTCGTAGTCGCTGAAGGTTCTCTGCCGGTGATACACTATACATGTTCGTAGTGTCGCTATAAGCCGCTTTAAATGGCAGCCACTCGCTGACAGCGCCAGAAAAACTAGGCAAGTCTGTGTGCCTAACTCGCGGCCGGGCCATCTTCTCCAGGGTCGCAGCTAGTTCGTCGATGCTGTTTCTGGCTCTCGTTGGCGTCGGTGATCTTCCTCTAGGCACATCAAATTTAATTTGCTTAGGATCTTCCTTATGTTCAGTATGTTTGCCCCCCTCCCCCCGTGAGCTAAGGGGGTTGGTGCGCAACCATTGATCGACCTTCTGATGCTGACGTTCGTCTTGAAGTGGATCTTCATGGATGCTTTCTTGGTCGTCTTGTATCACAGACACCTCAGCAGCCAGCCTTTTCTTCACTAGGTCCGCTTCAAGCTCCAGCTCTTTCCGTCGAATGCTTGCTAGTTTTTCAGCTGCTTCCAATTCAGCCAACCTTAATCGTGTCGTCACGCTGGTAGTCGACCTTATTGATCGCGGCGGTGATCTGACTTGTTGCCGCTCTGATGAAGGCCCAGCAGTGGCGAGATCTGCAATGGTAGTAGGTCCAACCATACTTTCCACCTGAGGTGACGCTGGCGGATAAAGTGATATACGTCGCAGTCGTTCTTGTTCTATACGTTCAGCTTCCCGGCGGCGCACTGACGTACGTAACTCTTCGTCCCTCCGTTCTAGGACACGCCTTTGTTCTTCCATCTCTGCTAAATCACTCTGACTACGTGTGACAACCATCGCGTTCAGTTGACGGCGCACAGTAACTTATTAGCAGAATAAAAGCGCTGAGTTACACAATCGTTACCGGTTAGCACACGGGTTAGCACTTAGTTTTCACAGGTTTTCAGACTTTTCTTCGTATCTGGCTCTCGAACAACTATCTAGATCCAGCTTCTGAAGGACCAAACTGTATGGGTGTGGACTGTATTTGTGTATTCAATTCGACATACGTCGATAGCTCTTGCAATAAAACTCAATCTTCAAACACTGATTTATATCTTCATAAATTCACTTAATGTCTACTTATACTAGTCTATATACATTTAATGTTCACTATAAAGTCTTAATTCTTGATTGTTCTTTACACTTTCATAACGTTTCAGTACTTATACACTTTAAACTATTTACTTGGACTATTTATTTCACTGTTTACTTTTCACTACTTTTTCACTGTTTACTTTCACTACTTTGAACTACTTATTTCACTGTTTACTACTAGACTTATTTCACTTCAGGTGTTTCTTCTTGTCCGGATGGTTGGATACTACGATTATTCGAAAAATCCTGCCGTCTTATATCCCTTGGCACGAGGGTCGAACTCGTGTGGGGGTCACGATATGTTTTTGGAAATCTACTAATAGCAAACAAGAATCGCTTGTCGTGACCTTGAAGTTGTTTACGCACAAAACTTTCTCTTTTCCGACAGGTTCCGACCTGTCGGCCTTGGTACATTGAAACTTTCTCGAAGTTTCTCTTACAATAGGTATGATGAATTATAACGATTTTGACATGTGTTTCATTTACCTACGTACATATTCCTATTTCCTACTTACATATTGACCTAACCTATACTGATTTTAACTATCCTACTTATGCTAAAACTTATTCTAAGTACATTTAGCTCGGCGTCCATTACACAAGAAATAGAGAGTGCAATTAAAGACCTAGTTTCCGATCAGTTTCGACAAATTAACGAGTTGATCGCAGGTTTCAAAGAGTCACTCTGTTTTTATAACGAGAAGTATGAAGAGATGAAGGCTACACTGGAAGATAAAGCTGCCAAGATTCAAAAGCTTGAAAAGGACAACTGTGGTTTACGCGATGAGTTACAACAACTTAGCCGCCGTCTGAACCTAGTAGAGCAAAACTCGAGGTCCGCCAACATCGAGATCCAGTGCGTGCCTGAAAACAAGGCAGAAAATTTATTCACCACCGTACTGCAACTAGGTAAGAGCATCAGTTGTGACATTAAAGACCCCGACATACTACACTGCACGAGGATTGCTAAGAAAGACTCGCAAAGTGCTAGACCCCGCTCCATTCTCGTGAAATTCAGTAGTCCACGCCTGCGTGATAGTTTCCTTGCCGCTTCAATGAAATACAATAGAAATAACAGCAAAGATAAACTGAACACTAGACATCTGGGTATCGCAGCGGAGAAGCCTCAACCAATATATGTCATGGAACATTTATCTAGCGAGAACAAATCAATGCATCAATCAGCTCGGCTCCGCGGAAAAGAACTTGGGTTTAAGTTTGTATGGGTTCGCGATGGCAGAAGTTTCATGAAAAAGGACGACTCTTCGCAAAGAATTATAGTTAATAACCTAGATAAGTTAAAATCATTAGTTTAGATTTATTAAACTTATATGTATATGTATACTGCAAGTTCCTATTGTTTTTAACTAGTCGCATTCAATTGTCCACTTCAAGTGTACTATCAAAATGTACGAGGCTTAAAAACCAAAACTGTTAATTTTTACCACAACTTGTCTATGCTTAATTACGACATTGTAGTGCTTACAGAGACTTGGTTGAATAGCAGTATCTATGATTCTGAGTTGTTTGATGATAGATACATTGTCTATAGGCGCGATCGCGAGTCAAGTAGGTATAAAATCCGTAAAGATGGAGGAGGTGTTTTAATCGCCGTCTCTAAAACTTTAAAATCATGTCGGCTGTCCCACTTTGAAAGCGAGATTGAAGATCTATGGATAAGTATTGATATTGACCAAAATAAAAATAATAAATTGTATGTCAGCGGAGTATACCTACCGCCACCAATTCAATGTGATACATTAGAGTTGTTTACCAATAACGTTTATAAGTTATTTAATAAGGATGAACAAATTTTGATTTTAGGAGACTTTAATCTTACTAATATAACATGGCTTTCAAATAATGATCTTTCATACTTGTACCCAGAACCTCGAAATACAGAAATTAATGCGATACTCTCTGAATTCTTGACCTTAAATGGTTTCAATCAATACAATGGTATCTTAAATAATAAGGCCAAAATTTTAGATTTAATACTCTGTAACATCTCCATTACAGACCTAGCCCGTTGTTCCTACAGTCTAACAAAAGTAGATCCATTACACCCCCCGCTAGTGTTTAATCTACCAGTGCAGGCCGATCGTTATTTAGAGGCTAAAAATGTGCCAAAACCTAACTTCCATGGAGCAGATTATGAAAAAGTTATGCATCAACTGCTAGCAGTTAAATGGGACACTGAGTTCGGAAATTGTTTATCCGTTAACGACATGGTAGAGGTTTTTTATAACGTGTTGAGACAAACTATTAAGGAATGTATCCCTATAAAAAAAACAGCAAAAAATAAATATCCACCTTGGTACTCACGCGAGCTTATACATCTTCTCAGGGACAAATACAAATATCACATTCGTTTTAAAAAATACAGGGTGGGCCATGAATTAGTTAACATTTGAAAAAATCGTATAAAAAAAACCATTTAACATATTTTAGAAATCGTTTATTTACGAGAAAGCTAATTAGTTGTAATTTATTTTTTTTAAATTATTTCGTCTAAAAGACCACCGTTTCGGTTTTTGCACTCATCTAAGCGAGTCCTAAAGTTTTCGTAATACTCTTCTGCAAAGAGACCGCGAGATCGCCGACATCTCTTCGATGATTTTTTCTTTAAGTTGACGCAGTGTATTCGGTTTATCAATGTAGACACGACTCTTTAAATAACCCCATAAAAAGAAGTCTGCTGGTGATAGATCTGGACTTCTGGGTGGCCATGGGATGTCACCCCGTCTGGATATCAGCTTTTCCGGAAACATGTCTTTGACCACCGGCAAGGACTCGTTCGATGTGTGACACGTGGCTCCATCTTATTGAAACCATGTGTTACGATTATAGCCAGCAAATTCCAGTAGCATCGGTGCTAAGAACTCCCGTAACATTTTCACATACTCGGCAGAATTAACAGTAACTGAACGGCCTCGAGAATCTTCAAAAAAGTAAGGTCCGATGATTCCTTTTGCTGAAATTGCAGCCCATACAGTTACCTTAGGAGAGTGAAGTGGCCTCTCATGTTTAGCTTTAGGATTTTCGCTGCTCCAATACCTGCAATTCTCTTTGTTTACATGTCCATTTAGGTGGAAATGGGCTTCGTCAGAGAATAAGATGTTGTGAAAATTACTGAATCGAGTTAACATTGTTTCGGCATATGACTTACGCAAATTTAAATCATTAGGGTTTAGTTCTTGCACTAGCTGGATCTTATATGGATGTAATTTGACAGGCCCGTTGGTATAGTGGTCAGTGGCCCTGACTGCTATGCTCAAGGTCGTGGGTTCGATTCCCACCTAGGACAAATGTTTGTGTGATGAGCACGGTCATTTGTTCTTTGTCTGGGTGTAATTTATCTATAATATGTATTGTAGCGTAAATAAAATTAAGTGCACAGTAAAACACAAACCGCTACTTTACACGTTTAATTTTGACTAAAAGGAAAAGATAGAAAACAAGTACTTAATTAAAAAATATAAAAAAGTTAAATATTAGTTATTATTGGGAACCTTTCAGTGATGGCGTGGGTTAACTTAGCGGAAAGAAAAAGAATATTATCGAAAGTATTATGCAAAATATTTTTAACTTACCTAACAAAAAATCGATTGCAATCGGTTATAGCTAGGCGAATACGCAATATTAGTAATTTTAGTTACAAAAAAAACACTAAGAGCATCCAACGCGTCTTGATAGGCCTTAGGTTAAAAAGAGTTTTTGACGTGATAATTTTTAGATTAGAAATATACAAATTAGGTGCACTATTTAAAATAAAACTCCTGCTGCGAAAACTCGGTAATTCCTGGACGGCTGGACACGACTGTGGGAAGTAACGTAGAAATCACGGAGCCACTGCGCTGCGGAGTCCGCATCTACCTCGTACCCTCTTCAGACCTTTGAGATGGACGTCTCAGGCACAGGATGTGCTCGGATACCGGGCGAGAGCGCCCCGACCTCCGTCGTCGATAACCGACGTCGCTTGCCCGTAGGGTGGAGCCAAAAATTGGCTTGTAACGGGATCTAAACAAAAAAGAAACTTCAGACCACCGATGCAAGCTGAATCTTTGATTAATTATGAAACTAGTGCGAAATGGATCGAAAAGAAAAAAGGCGACAATACATACCAAATTAACCAGAAAATCACCCACAGACTATCCTTTTGCTAGGACACTTTATATTTTTTATTGGCTTAACACCAACAGAAAAAAACTTTCACTTCATAATTTCGATATGAATCAAAAAATAAGGTCGACCATCACATATCGGGTCCCAAAAATGTAATGACGCCGTCAAAAGGCAAAACATCCGAGGATATTTTTCACGATTCCTTGTTCAAATGTGAATAACAGCTATGAAGAAAAAATTTATATTGAAAAGTTTGGATTAGAATTGGAGGAGGTTTTAACCGTAGCGGTTTTACGCTACAGTACCCCATTTCCAGTAAAAAAAAAAATGAGAGTAGCAACCCTAAAGGTGAGTGGCAACCCTAAAGGAAAGGTGAGTGACAACCCTAAAAGAAAGGTGGTTGACAACCCTAAAAAAAAGGTGGTTGACAACCCTAAAAGAAAGGTGGTTGACAACCCTAAAAGAAAGGTGGTTGACAACCCTAAAAGAAAGGTGGTTGACAACCCTAAAAGAAAGGTGAGAGATCAACCCAAGTGAAAGTATCAACCCAGTGAGAGGGTGACAACGCTATAACAGATTGAGATCACAACAACAGATTGAAAACACAATAACAGATTGAAAACACAATAACAGATTGACAACACAAAAGGGATAGCATCAACCAAGAGTGAAAACCAATATATATACAAATTAAATAAACTAGCCTAACTAACTTTAAACTAAATACATCAAATCAACGACATCGAAGTGCAGCTGGTACTGAATAAAATTGGAAGCCGGCCTCCAGTTTAGACGTTAACAGTGCGAGCTTCAGATGCGTCTCCTAAACCTACATTAGAATAGAAAAACAAACGATAGAACTAGAATAATATTCTTAAATATATAGGAACAAAGAACAATATTCAAGACGAAACAAATAAGAGTTGAGATTAAGAAATAACCTAAAAATAACTTCAAAGGAAGTCAAACAAAAACTCGAAGTCGAACACAAAAGCTCGAAGTCAGATAATAACTCGAAGTGAGACACGACACAAAGTCCAACACGACTCAAAGTCAAACATGACTCAAAGTCAAACACGACTCAAAGTGAAACACGACTCAAAGTCTAACACGACTCAAAGTCAAGAGCTTAAGTTATAGAGGGATAAGTTAGAAGGTTAAGTTAAAGAGAGAGGGTTAAGTTGAAGAGGGTGGACCTTAAATCAAAATCAAAAATACGACGCTTAATGAGAGGAAATGGTTATGAATAAATATTAACTCCAGGGAGGAATGAGGGTCGAAATAATAAAAGAGGTGTCGTTAATTGAAAACTAATGGCCTAACATAAGTAATGCTGATTAAGTTAAGAATATGGAACAAATTAATTCATTTAAGTATGTCTTTTATATGATATTGTCCAATATGATGAGAATCACAGTCTTGTAGGACATATGTAGTCATGGAGATGACTCTGATCACACGACATTTAATGAAACGAGGAGCAAGCTTTCCTGTAAAGTATTCAGCAGCTGACGATTTTGAAAAATTACGCCTCCATACAATGTCGCCGGCATTGAGTGTAATAGCCGTGCGGTTCGTATTGTAATTTCGTGAATTACGGAGAAAAGCAGAAGAAAGATTGTCCGCTACTTTTGCGTAAATCTCGGCGAGCGAAGTCAGATTACTCGCGTGTTGTTCCCGACTTTCAGCTAAATTAGTGCTTAGAGTCTGGTTATTCGCACGCGATGAATCCATACAGACTTCTCTACCGAATATGAGAAAGTTTGGCGTAAACCCTGTGGCTAAATTAATACATGAATTGAGGTAAAGTTTGACCTTGGGTAACAATTTAGCCCAATTTCTTTGGTTCTCGCCAACCAATATGCTCAAACAAGTAACGACACTTTGGTTATAACGTTCAACCGTGTTTGCTTGTGGAGTGTAATAAGGGGTATACGTAGGGGATTCAATGCGAAACGATCTAAGAAAATTTAAAAACTGATTACTACGAAAAACGGTAGCATTATCACAGAGAATAGACCGTGGAACTCCGAAGTTAAAAAATATTTCAGATTCCAAAGCTTTTATAACTGAATTGGCGTCAATCCTTTTAAGGGGGACTAACCAAACATATTTAGAAAAAACATCGACCATAGATAAAATGTATTTGAACCCATAATAAGCGATTGGAAGCGGTCCAATAACGTCGATAGAAATCATTTGTAGAGGTAAAGAAACTTCCTTTGGATAACACATATGACCACGTGGTTGGGAATTCGCGATCTTATAAGCTTTACAAACCTCACATTGCCTTAAAGTCTCAGAAACATCTCGAAAGATATTTGGCCAGTAAAAGTTATCCTTGAGCTTAAAATAAGTCTTTGAAACTCCAGGATGTATAGAGAGAGGATTATTATGAGCTTCCCATATAGCGGATTTAACCTTTTCAACGGGTAAAACTATGCGCCAAGGTTCAGAGCACAATGGGTTAGTGATTGGCATGCGTCTTAACAGAACACCGTTCCGAATGGCGTAAGCTGGAAACGCTTGAGGGGAGTCACGAGCCCCTAAATACACCTTTTTATACCATCTATCATTGGTATGGTTAGGTCCTTGATCGAATGTAACCGGACTCGCGTACATTCTAGATAAAGCGTCTGGAACGACGTGTTGCGACCCTTTGCGGTGAATGATATCAAACGTGTATTGGGAAATCACAGTAGCCCATCGCGCCAAACGCCCTGAGGGATTACTTAGTGTGAGGAGCCATTTCAAGGCCATATGATCGGTTATAACAGAAAACTTCATTCCATCTAAATAACAGCGAAAATGCTTAATGGAATCAAGAACGGATAAAAGTTCACGTTCGGTTGTACTATAATTGCGTTCTGCTTTTGAGAATAAGCGTGAATAATAAGCGATAGGATGTTCAACACCATCGAACTTTTGAGAAAGAACCGAACCAAGACCGACAGCTGACGCATCACATTGCAAAATGAAGGGCTTCGAGAAATCTGGACAAGCCATAACGGGAGTATTGATGAGCGCATCCTTTAATTTTAGGAATGCTTGATCGGCGGCATCATCCCAACTTATAGGGTCACGACCCTTCTTTTTTCCTATAAGGGCAGTGAGTGGAGCTATTATAGAAGAAAAACCATCAACAAAACGCCTATAATATGAGCATAACCCAATAAAACCACGTAGTGACTTAGCTGTAGTAGGAACGGGATAATCCCTAATAGCATCGAGCTTGCTGGGATCAGTTTGTAAACCCTTTTCGTTGATGATATAACCCAAATATTTCAATTCGCTTTTACAGAACTCGCATTTTTTTAGGTTAATAGTTAAACCGGCCTCCTTGAGACGGTCTAGTACTTTTCTAAGGAGCGAGAGGTGACTATCAAAGTCTTTTGATATTATGATAAGATCATCGACGTAACCGAAAACGCAATTATCACTGGTCGAAGTGAATTCAAAATTAACGATCATATCAGTAAGGCGCTGCATCTCGGAAGCTGCATTCGTGAGACCAAATGGCATTCTGACGAACTCAAATAAACCTCGTTGTGGAACTATGAACGCGGTTCTTTCACAACTCTCATCATCAGCGAGAGGAATCTGCCAAAATGCACTCCTAAAATCAAGAGAACTTATATACCTTGCACCTCGAAGGTTGTCAAGAATATCGTGAATACGGGGGAGCGGATAAGAATCTCTAGTAGTAACGCTATTCAATTTCCTACTATCAACGCAAAAACGTACAGAACCGTCCTTTTTGGTAACCATCACAACAGGACTGGCCCATGGAGAACGTGAGGGACGAATGACACCCATCTCCAGCATCTTATCGATTTCCTCATTGAGCAACTTTAACTTAACAGGTGAAAGAGGGTAAAACCGTTGTCTAATTGGTGGTCCAGTAGTGTTTATTTTGTGTGATAGCCAAGTAGTCTTACCAAGGCCAACTTTATCGGATGAAATGACATCGAATTCCTCAATGACCCGTTGCAACTTTAGCTCTTGGTCTGGTAATAAAACGTTACGAGGGTGAATGTATCGAACCTCGCTAATGCAATTAATCTGAGGAAGGGATTGAGAGTCAGAAGGAAGGGTATGTGGGTCAGGAGGTAGGGAATTAGAGTCGGGAGGAAGGTACATATTACCTTTGATATTTTTGTTAAAAGCTTGACTAAAAACTGAAGTCAAACCGAACTTATTCCAAAATTCGATACCTAAAATAACTGAAGAAGACATAGAACGTGCTACTAAAAATTCGTGGATAAAAGTCGTACCATTAAACTTAACTGGGAGAAAGATAGTTCCTAAAATATCAATAGGAGAGTTATTAGCGGAAATAACACGTGGGCACTGAACGTTTGATTTTAAAGAAATACCCAGTTGTTGGGTTAAACAATCACTAATAAGGGACATTTGTGCACCAGAGTCAAGAAGGGCTTTAACGACCCGGTTACACAATATGATCTCGATGAAAGGACGGTTATCAGATGAATCGGACGCTATCACCGGTGACACTGTACGGGGTAATGCGTGTCGCCGGTGGGCTAAACATTTTTTGGATTGCATTTTGGGCAATCACGAGTTATAAAACCAGGTGTGCGGCATTTAAAACATAGCATACCAGGGAAATCAGGGCAAGTACGATAGGGGTGTCCCGTTTTATTGCATTTTGGACAGAATTGTGATTGATTTGTTGCGCTTGAAACTAATTTTGTAGATTTGGGCAAAAAACTTTCAAAATGCGATGCAGTGTCAATGAGCGCATCTAAGTCAGTAAATTTATGTATCGATAAGCATGGAAAATATCTAGGATGCATGTTGTGAGTGATAATTTCTAATAGTTCAGATTTATCGACCGGTTTACGTAATGTATCATTCAATTGAGAAATCTGATGCACAAAATGTAAAACAGGTTGATCTGATTTCTGTTTTGTATTCCTAACTTGTTGACCGGTTTTAAATTCGAAATCAATTTCCCCGAATGTTTTGAAGAATTTTTCTTTTAATTCGGGGTAAGTCATATCAGGTCGACGGATTGACCTATAATAATTCAAGGCGCGACCGGATAACACTTCGTGGAAGCGTTTAAGCAGATAACTGTCAGTTATGTCGTCTGCATCCTTCTCTTCTTCGATACTGGTAAAAAAATTTCGAACACTGGTATCTCCAGTATAATTTATGTTCCATTTTCTTAGCGAAAATCGTTTTAGAAAGTAACCGGGACATTCCTCGGATTTCATCGGAGAAGGTAAGTTAGAACGACTAGTACCCGGAGTGGGCCTAGGCGGAATGGGAGGAGGTCTAGAAATAATAATACTTCCGTGTAAAGGAGTCTCAACGATAGAACCTTCTTCGGACATTTTTAAACACAAAATAGAAATAGGTTAAATGAAAGAGCGGGACTTAGCAGGAAATCGTTAGATATCGTGCCGTAATATCGATGCGGGAAGAAGACAACAACATGAACGTCAAAGGAATCGGCTGGGGTAAGAATCCAACAAAAACAGATACTAGCAAATAGCAGAAAAGCAAACAGACGGGCTAAAAAAAATAAGAAAGGTAGACACTAGCACACGACCATTCAAAAAGCTTACCTTTGGTCACGATGCCTAACCATCCACACATCAAACACACTCTACGGGAAACTAACTACCGCTACCTACTGGGATAAAATAAAACTCGGGATAGATAAGTATATTTTGGGAGAAAATAAAAGAATTGGAAATTGGGTATAGTTACCAAGTTAATCTTTAAAATTGAATTTCACAAACATCACACAATTTAGCAAAGAACATAAATTCAGTTAGCAATTCTGTAATCCAGTCGTATGAATCGGGAAAACATTCAAGACAGGTAATCCTTTTAACTTCCATACGGGTATCTGACCAATTCTAAAACCTGAAACTCACAATAAGAAAGATGAAAATTAAAGATTGCTCTCAAGAGCAACCACACACGAGATAACAAAAAAAAAGGTATTTTAGTAATAATTAATATGCAAACTTACTTTAATTCGGGCGCCATATTGTAGCGTAAATAAAATTAAGTGCACAGTAAAACACAAACCGCTACTTTACACGTTTAATTTTGACTAAAAGGAAAAGATAGAAAACAAGTACTTAATTAAAAAATATAAAAAAGTTAAATATTAGTTATTATTGGGAACCTTTCAGTGATGGCGTGGGTTAACTTAGCGGAAAGAAAAAGAATATTATCGAAAGTATTATGCAAAATATTTTTAACTTACCTAACAAAAAATCGATTGCAATCGGTTATAGCTAGGCGAATACGCAATATTAGTAATTTTAGTTACAAAAAAAACACTAAGAGCATCCAACGCGTCTTGATAGGCCTTAGGTTAAAAAGAGTTTTTGACGTGATAATTTTTAGATTAGAAATATACAAATTAGGTGCACTATTTAAAATAAAACTCCTGCTGCGAAAACTCGGTAATTCCTGGACGGCTGGACACGACTGTGGGAAGTAACGTAGAAATCACGGAGCCACTGCGCTGCGGAGTCCGCATCTACCTCGTACCCTCTTCAGACCTTTGAGATGGACGTCTCAGGCACAGGATGTGCTCGGATACCGGGCGAGAGCGCCCCGACCTCCGTCGTCGATAACCGACGTCGCTTGCCCGTAGGGTGGAGCCAAAAATTGGCTTGTAACGGGATCTAAACAAAAAAGAAACTTCAGACCACCGATGCAAGCTGAATCTTTGATTAATTATGAAACTAGTGCGAAATGGATCGAAAAGAAAAAAGGCGACAATACATACCAAATTAACCAGAAAATCACCCACAGACTATCCTTTTGCTAGGACACTTTATATTTTTTATTGGCTTAACACCAACAGAAAAAAACTTTCACTTCATAATTTCGATATGAATCAAAAAATAAGGTCGACCATCACATATCGGGTCCCAAAAATGTAATGACGCCGTCAAAAGGCAAAACATCCGAGGATATTTTTCACGATTCCTTGTTCAAATGTGAATAACAGCTATGAAGAAAAAATTTATATTGAAAAGTTTGGATTAGAATTGGAGGAGGTTTTAACCGTAGCGGTTTTACGCTACAGTATGTATTTAGAAATATATATGTATGTTTATCAGTTGTCTAGTACCCATACCACAAGCTCTGCTTAGTTTGGGACTAGATGGCGTTGTGTGAAAAGTTGTGGAAAAAAAAAAAAAAAAAAAAAAAAAAAATTCAAATCTAATTTCAAAATATGGCGTAATGATGTGCGGGATAATCCTAATTCAGCCGAACGTTTGCGTGTCGATAAATCTGGATCACGTCGAACAGAAGCGGAAACTTGCTGCACGTTCTCTTCGCTCCGAGAAGTCCGCGGGCCGCCGGTTTGTTTCACATTTAGTGTAGATCCCGTCTCTTCGAACTTCTTCACCCATTTCTTTATTAAAGGAGCACTTGGACACTGACTTAAGTCGTGTAAACCATATTCAACGCGAAATAAGCGTCTCACAGTAATGAGCGAAAAGTTGTTTAAATAAAACTGTTTCACGCAGTAAGCGCGTTGCGGCCCCGTGAAGCGATCCATTGCGACTAAATTTCCAAGAAGCGAGCTAGTGCCCCCGCCCGCGCCCGCGCCCCGCGCGGCAGTAGTTTGCGCGGTAAGTTACATTAAAATGTTAACTAATTCATGGCCCACCCTGTATAAAAATCCATTAGATCGGGAGTTTTTCGAATTATTACGCGAAGAATGCAATGTTTTAAGCTCAACATGTTACAAGAAATATATATCAAATATGGAAAACCGCATTTCAAAGAACCCTAAGACATTTTGTTCCTTCATTAAAAGTAAGAGAAAAGGTAGCAGTACATATCCGGCACAAATGTTTCATAACAATAAAGTCGCATCAGATGGAAGAGATATCTGTAACATGTTTGGAGATAGTTTTGCAAGCAGTTTCAGTGCTCCTGCGAACAATCTAAGTTGTACGTACACTGGTTATTCTCTTACGTCGGCGGCACTGTGTAATCTACAGTTCGATAGCAAAGAAATATATCGCGAACTTATTAAATTGGACGAAACTAAGGGTGCTGGCAGTGATGGTATTCCTCCTTTATTTATAAAACGCTGCGCTAAAGCTTTAGTAAAGCCATTGCACACTATCTTCAATAAGTCTCTGCATGATAGTATCTTTCCAGACACCTGGAAAGAGGCTCTAGTAGTACCAATATTTAAATCTGGCGAAAAGCACTTAGTGACAAATTATAGACCAATTTCTATACTAGTTACATTTGGAAAAATAGTTGAAAAACTTGTTAGTAAGCATCTGATGTGGTACCTAAAGCATCAAATTACTGAATATCAGCATGGCTTTGTTAAGTCTAGATCAACCAATACTAATCTATTATGCTTTACGTCGGCTTTGTCTAAGTGCCTTGATAATCGCATTCCAGTAGATGCCATCTATACAGATTTTAGCAAGGCATTTGATAAAGTGGATCACTGCCTTCTTATTGATAAATTGGTGCAATTAGGCTTTGGCGGAACGTTGATAAGGTGGCTTAAGTCTTATCTAGAAAACAGATTTTCAAAAGTGGTAGTTAATGGTCATTTTTCTGACTGATATCTGGCTACTTCCGGAATTCCGCAAGGATCGCATTTGGGTCCGATTCTTTTTAACGTTTTTATTAATGACATTACGCAATGCTTTAAGCACTCCCAGGTTTACTTATTTGCTGACGACTTAAAGATAATGAAGCCGATTCAGTCTAGTTTAGACTCTAAAATGCTCCAGGGCGATATTAACAGACTTGCAAACTGGTGCAAAGAAAACAAAATGTTATTAAATAAAGATAAATGTAATTACATTCAGTTCACTCGTAACAAAAATACCATACATAATAAGTACTACATTGAGGGAGTTGAACTAAAGAAACTGAGCAATGTTCGCGATCTCGGTGTACAACTTGACCCAGCACTGAAGTTCGATGTGCACATTTTGAATACGGTTTCTAGATCTTTTAAGATACTTGGATTTGTTTTGCGGAATAGTAAAGAATTTAAAAGACCATCTACCAAGATAAATCTTTTTAACACTCTAGTCCGTCCAATTTTGGAATATAGTTCAATCGTATGGAACCCGCATTACGACGTGTATACCAAGCGACTGGAGAGTGTACAAAAGAGGTTTCTATACCATTTATGCTACGGGGATCATTTGGCTAAAGAGCTTACTGGCTACACTGAAAGATTAAAACACTATCGAATGGAAACACTAGCCTATCGTAGGAAAAAGCTGGATCTCGTTATTATTCACAAGATAATGAATGGATCAATAGACTGTAGTGAACTTCTGGGTTCATTAATGATTAAAATACCAACTCACATTCCCAGGCATAATACTTACAGCTTATTTTATATCCCTGGCTCAAAAACCAACCTAGGTCACTACGCCGCGGTTCCAAGACTTTGTAGGCAATACAACATGCTGTCCAAAACAACCAATTTAGATATTAGTGAATCTCTTACGCAATATAAAAAATATATAAAAGATGTATTATAATTAGTGTTAATCTTTTTTTATCTATATCTAATTCATTTCTACAATTATTATTTTTTAATTTTCAATTAACATATATATTTTTTAGCTTAGTTATTAATTTTATCTCGTGCATGCTGTGGTCTCTTATAAGTGAAAGAGTACACCTACAAAACACATAATTTGTATAACCTGAATATTTATGAACTGTGTATATCTTTTGTTAGAGATCCTAAATAAATAAATAAATAAATGTATAGCCGATCGCTAACTACTCGCTACGCGTTAATCCCCAGCGGTGAGACAACTGCCATACGGTATGCCAAAGAAATAGCCAAACAAACGTACATGCATTTACGACATTGAATATAAATTACTGAATAACCTACTGATAGCCTTAGTCTGGTGTCTCCTACTTAAGTAGGTACGGTTGATGTACTTAAGTGCCAAAATTCCTTGAAATATTCTGGTAAATAAGTAGATATAACAACCGTGGTTCTTTTGTGTACGACAATAAAGAACTAACAATGTTCGTAGAATTCACATTACTAGCAATCTTGTTAACCCTTCCAACTAAGCTAAATATTGGGAGTGATATGAAAATTCGAATGACGTTATTGCGGTGCACGCTATTTCGAAAAAAAATAGGAATGTTACGCCAATTCGAAGTCGAAAACCGCTATATCGAATGACGTTGTCGCGAACACGCTGATTCGAAAAACTGTTTGAATGGTTCCCTAATACAAAAGTCTTAATAAGTTCTAATATTAATTATTTATACTTAGTAGTATGGACAACTAGCTCAATGACAGTTTTATCATCGTAGCGTAGGTAGTTCTTGGTAATCACTGGGTCACGAATTCGATTCCCAGACTAATTCAGATTGGAATATGCTATTCGCAACAGTGGATTTCAATGCCAAGACTTTCGTACTAGCGTACCATTCAAACAGTTTTTCGAATCAGCGTGTTCGCGACAACGTCATTCGATATAGCGGTTTTCGAATTAATGTGTTTTCGAACTGGCGTACTACTACTAATTTTTTTCGAAATAGCGTGCGTCGCAATAACGTCATTCGAATCTTCATTTCACTCCCCTAAATATGACCTCTCGATCACAAGCCCGACACTAATTAGGCTATTGTGGCCACAATTGTGCGCACATCCTAATGAGCATCATTATCTAAGTAGATGTGCCGGATGACAACAGTGATGACAGCATCCAAGCCAAGTCTTACATAATACTGTGCATCTTAGTATTGAGTGCTGCCACTTGAACGTTCTACACGAGGACCGGAGTCGGGCTTAGATTGCAATCGTTGCATGCTTGGTTGGGTTTAAAAACAAATTACCTGCTCATTGCATGTGAGCATCGCTTCGCCACATTAATTTAATATGTGATGCTATTATATTAGTCATGAAAGAAATAAATTTTCAAGGTTAAGCAACGCTTGCCGCGGTCAGTTCATGGATGGGAGACCATCTTCACACATCGAGATTTCTCCGGGCCTCAGAAAGCACAAGGGTAAGTCGTTGGTCCCCGCTGTTATTTGTAGGTACATCTTTGACAGTCTCTACGGGTTGTTAGAAGCAGTGGCGTAACTATACGGTGGCAGGACTGGCAAAATGCCACGGGCCCCCGGCCTGATGGGGCCCCCGGCCCGAGAGGCTGCGAGCTCAAAAGTGACCTATTATTTTTAACAAAATAGAGTAAAAAATAAAAAAAATACATAAGTACCTAAGTAAAGTAAGTATACATATATATAAGTAAGTATATAAGTACTTAAAATCAATTAAAGTAATACCAAATTTTTAATCGATTAAAGTTACAACCAAAGACCATATACAAATTCAAATAAATAATTAGAATTAAACGTATTCATAAGAAAAGGACCGATTTTAGAACGCAGCAATGATACTTCATTTTGTGTCGCAAAAAATCATCGAATGACTTCTCCCGGTCTGGGTTAAGCGTAAGGAAGTGTTAGACTTCTACAGACTACAAACAAACCCACCGTGTTCTTTAAGCTACTCTTAAAAATAGGCCTATCTAACTGGGCTATTCTGTCTATTGAAAATTCCATGGCCAGATCTTTATACTTTGATGATGTTATTGATACTTTTGCTGAACAGAAAGCTCGGAGAAAAGAATTTTATAAATATGTATCTTGTTAACATAATTATTATTTTATTATTAACATAACTATTATTTTATTATAAATAACCCCTATGCTTTTGAAAATTAGATAGGACACAATGTTAGTATTGGGTAACTATCTCAGTTATTTATTAACACTAAATTAAAATGTGACGAGTTTTCTTGGACCATGTGGCCTCCATGCAACGATTGCATGGATTTGCCACGGGCCTCAGATGGTATAGTTACGCCACTGGTTAGAAGCCTGAAAATCTCACATCTGTTTTGCTAAGGGCTATCGTATAGCCCAGCTACTGGATAATGGAGGTTAGATGGGTAGTCGCATCATGCAAAACTAGTGTTCAGCTGCACCCGTTAGACTGGAATCTGACTTCAAGATAGTTGGAAAAAGACGCGGCTAATGACGATATTACTTTCCTTTATGTTTTGTTAAATGAAACAACCGATCGATGTCATTCAAGTTTTGCAGATACTATTTCACTAATTACTACTTATTTCTTTGCATGTTGTTTGTCAAATCCGTTTTAACAAGTTTGAATCCCAGAGTAGAGCTACATCTGCAACAACACCGAAGTATTCTACATCTGTCGAAATATATTCCCAATTTGGTAACTACACTTGCCTACCACCTACTACGAGATTGCCTCTCACGGGTAAACCTACCTACTTAGCAAAAAGTACGTACCTAGGCACTGTTGGTATAATTATGTAAATTGTCCGCGAGGGAGTCAATACGTGTTAGTTGCACCGAGCTAAGTGTAAATGATATTCGAAACAGCTTTATGATCTCATTGCGAGCGGTGGGCGGTGACCCACAAGCGATACAGCCTCACTGGCAGTATGAGTGCGTGCCTTTGCCTGCCCTGTGCTCCTCTCGTTGTCTCTGACGCGCGGGTAAATTTGCGCGCTAAATTTGAATTTAGAGCATGAAATAAGTTGTCTATCGGAAAACTATTATTTAACAATTATTGTAATTTGAATGGTGTAATATTATAGATGTGTGCAATAGTGGATGCTGTATTGTAGTAATTACCGGTTGAGTGATTTTGTGAATATTATTCTGATGGGAATTGCATGGTGTGTTGGATTCTAATGTGCGGACGACGCAGTGCTGAAGGAAGCTTTTTTAAACGTAAGTTTTATTGTTATTGTAAGCTAGTTAATTTAAACGATGCAACACTAATTAATTAACATAGAAATATTAAAATAATTAATTATAAACATTAAGTGATAACATAAGAATAGTATTAATTATGAATATCACGATTGGTTTTATAATTAAGTATAATTAGTAGTTTTAGAGAAAACAGGTTAATTTGGCAGTTGAGAATGTCTGAGTAGTATGTATAGCTTTATCCTTAGGATCCGGGTTTCTAAGTGAAACACAGAATCACTTACCATCTGCAGAAATAGAGATTAGAAAGGGGTGCGCGCGGAATTTAAGTGTAGTTAAGAAATTAAGTCATATCTGGTAGCCAGAACAGTTATGTTAACTTGGCTAAACCTTATACTCAATAAACGAGTTATTTGCATATTATAAAGACTGAGAAATTTCATGCAAAAACATTGCATATACATATAATATAGTCGCCCACCAGTATCGGGAACAGGGTCCAAGCAACCGGCGCGGCGGTCAGGGCTCCAGAGAGAGAAACTTCCTAACGATACCTGCCGTGTTCAGAAGTACCTACCTATAGTACCTGCCTACCGCTTTCTGGATCAAGGTCAAGCCATCAAGCAGCTACATAGACTTTCAAACTGATTCTACATTCTTCTTTTTTCTACATTTTTTTTAATCTTGGCTACAATATTATGCCTATGCAAGAATTCTCGCTTAGCAAGACAAGAACAATCACCGATAATAATATGGCGGATTAATTCTCCTGGACGGTGACATGCCCGACATAATATGTCAACCGTACCATCCTTCACAATACATTTCCGGTAGTTATTCGTCATGATAACTTCGTCCATAATTATTGCACACACAAAACCTTCGGTTTCCCCAAAGGTGATCATAACGCAGCCAAACTACGGACGCTAATTGGTCAAAAAACGACACTGAAATACAAACTAATACCATGTAGGTATTAGTTTGTATTTCAGTGACGTTTTTTGAATTAGCGTCCGCATGTTGAATAAAATACAATGAAACATGAAGTTTTTAATCACATAAAAATAACAATCAAATAAAAATCACATAAAAGTAAGTACCAATGCACTTACTTACACAACATAGTTAAAAGATTTATTAATTTTTTAGAGTTGTAAAGCTTCCGCAGAGAGCTTCGTATACCTACTTGATTAGTCGACTGAAATGCTTAATTTTGATTGAATTCTGAAATTCCTGGACGATGGGGCATCAGGTGAAATAAATATAGGCTTACCTAGTTTTATATTATTGTTATTTTTAGGGTACCATACCCAAAGGGTAAAAACGGGATCCTATTACTAAGACTTCGCTGTCTGTCCGTCCGTCTGTCCGTCCGTCTATCTGTCACCAGGCTGTATCTCAAGAACCGCGATAGCTAGACAGTTGAAATTGTTACTAATTATGTATTTCTGTTGCCGCTATAACAACAAATACTAAAAACAAAATAAATAATAACAACAAAAAAAAATTAAGGGCGAGCTCCCATACAACAGACATGATTTTTTTTCCGTTTTTATTGAAAACGGTACGGAACCCTTCGTGCGCGAGTCCGACTCGCACTTGGCCGGTTTTTTATTTGTTAAGTTACATTACATCGAGAGTATAAAACAGCATCTTATGTCACGGGTGCCATATTGAATCTTGAACGTAATGAAGGATTTAACTAATTAACTCACAAGTGTAACACTCATATAATATCAACACTTCAACAGATAACCCAGTTTCTGATGTGCACGGTCACTGGTAAAATTGGTAATTGGTTTTGGTGGAATTATCACTACATATTTTCCTGAAGTATTATTTCATTGTATTTATTATTTCATTGCGCTTATTACTTACTTTAAATGTTTGTGTTGAAACCACAGAAATAAAATTTATTTTATCTATGGTTGAAACTGACTAGAAAAGTGAAACATATCTTGCAAATTTTAACTTTAGCTTAATTTTGATAAGATCAGTAAATAGATTTTGGTTTTTGTTGTAAGTATCTGGTCAAAGAGCACTACCTCTCTACGATCCCGTAAGTTTATATATAAATATAAAATAAATAATGTTAACTATTTTTACTGGTACTGCTGATTAGGGATTTATAAACAAGACAAGAGTGAGGAATAACTTGTATATTCACAAATATAGACAATACAGACAATCTCAACTTTAATAACGCAAAACTAAGCACAACACAACCGTACACGTCGAGAGATCAACCCAAAGAGAGCCGGTGATCGCGCCATGTCAACCGGTGTAGCCGCTTCGTTTCCCGCCACAGCACCACTCGCGCTAGCTTCACTAGGTGTTGCCAACAATAATATATATAATATATATACAACGTGTAACAGAATCGCCTTCTGAATCGATTTCCGTCATAAAAAATATGTGTGAAATTTTGATGGCAAAATCTTTCATTTAACTTAAAATGGAAACACAGTAACATGACTTATTAATACAATCCTTAATTCAAGGAAATTGTGTGCGTGTCGCGTCGGCCGCTAACATTGCATGAGTGTTTGCGTCTGCGTAAGGTTATTGTATGACGCACATACGTTTTGCGTTTAGTAAGGATAAATATTTTATAAAAAGATGCCTAGGTTTGGTTTCAATTGATTTAGTCACGGATGTTGTTTTAGACTTATAATTTATTATTATAATTGGGGTGTCTGAGGTATTGCGTTTAATCTGTTACACCTTGTACCTATATATATTTATTATATTCTTGTATATATTTATTAGTATTTATATAAATATATATTCTACTTCTATGTATGTATTTATCTGTTTATTGTATCTTAATAATTTATGTTATTAGTTAAGTATGTTTTAATTTACGTAATTAGTATTTATACACACTGTGTCTATCATCTCTTCTTCAACTTTCCTGTCGCAGGTCTGCTGGAAGAAATTTCTTTTGAAATAAGCAGCACCTTTGTGCTCTTTTATCTGTATTTGTCTTTTTTAAGTGTCATACTCATGTATGAATAAATAAATGTCATGTACCTAATAATATATTCATGCCTCGTTATTCTGTATAGAGCACGACAACAGAAGGCTTATAACAAGTAACAAGGTTTCCTTTAAACAAGAGTATTAAATGGTTACATTTCGGGGAGTGTGCGATGGAATTACACAATCTAATTCCGCCAAGCCCGTTCCATCATCAGACTACACGACAAACGGCGATGCGCCAACGTTACATGGTGGACATCCCACCCATACGCACAAAACGTTTTGGGAATACCTTCATTGTGCGTACGGCTAAGGAGTGGAATTTCCTGTAGGAGTCTGTGTTTCCCGATAGCTATAACCTAGGGGTCTTCTGGTCAAGAGTGAATAGGTTATTTCGAGGTAAGCGTGCTCCACCTTCGACCACATCATCACTTACCATCAGGTGAGATGGTGGTCAAACGCGAACCTATTATCAATTCAAAAGAAATTGTGGATGTATTTGCAACTGTACGATCTGATATCAGGTTACTTAAATTATTCTTACTCGTAGTATCGCAGCACCTCTACAGGTGTTCCTACCTGTCCAGGATTCGTGCACTCTTACATACCAACCCTGCTTATTACCGAATCATCACCAACATTATATAGAAGTATAATAATATAAGATATTCAAGAGTAGTGTTGGCCCAGTGGTTACGAACTCGACTTGCGAGTTACAGCTCGTGTATTCGGACCCGGGCACTTTACTTTGTGTAATTTATACAACCACTATTGCTTCAAGTCGGTGAATGGTAACATGGTGAGGAAACCTGTATGTTCTAGGACCAATAATCGGCATACATAAGAAACGTAATGTAAAGTATTGCAGCCACTTGTGGGATGGCTCTGCTAAATGCCAACTTGCTGCATTGGACTCGATCGAGCGCAGAGCTAAAAGGCTTGTAGGTGATGAGGCGCTAGTGGACAAGCTTCATAGCCTGGCTCATCGGCGAACCGTTGCTTGCCTGTCGGTTTTCTACAGATTGTACTTCGGGGAGTGTGCGCAGGAGCTCCATGACCTGATTCCTCCATCTCCCTTTCACTACCGGTCTACCAGACGCACGGCTGGGTACCACCCACACTTGGTTGATATACCGTCTTGTCGTACCAAGCGCTTCTCCTCCACAGTTATTGTACGTACAACCAAGTTGTGGAACTCTCTGCCGGCTTCTGTGTTCACTACAACTTACGACGTTTCAGCCTTTAAAGCAAGAGTAAATAGGCATCTTCTGGGCTCGCTCTTCCCATCTTAGACCTCATCTATCGCTTACCATCAGGCGAGACCGAGGTCAAGAGTGGGCTCACCCGTAATAAAAAAAAAACTCGCACCATTCCATTGCATGTGCTTGAGTCCCAGCAGTGGGTATGCTAAATTATAATAATTATAAGACATTAACTTATTTATTTATTTATAATTTACAAATAAACTAATAAATAATAACTGCCTCATTCGTCCAGTGATCGCAAGCGCTACTACTGAGGATGAATTTTTATTAGAATAACCCAATAGGCCCAAGCATTGTTTGCTCGGGCAAAAAGTATTATAGGTATTTTTTTTCTAATAGAATCTGGTTCCAGTTGTCATTTGGACGTCTTTCCGAATCAGAAGCTGGAAAATCTGCACGAATCAAAAAAAAAAAAAAAAAACAAAATGTTTTATTTCACATAGGCCTACATGGGCACTTACAAGACGTCAGCAGTTAGGGCACGGTTCGAAATTGGTCGTTTTCTATGGAGAAGAACTGGCAAGAAACTCCACAGTTACACTTTTCAAATTAAAATATAATTCTTACAATGTATCCATAATACAGGTTAATTAGGTATGAGAGGACAGAGTACTCTGGCCAAGGGGTATCGTGTTACCCAGTTACTGGGTTGTGGAGGTCAGATAGGCAGTCGCTCCATGTGAAACAGTAATACTCAGCTACATCTGATTAGACTGTGAGCCCACCCCAACACAGTTAGTTGGGAATTGGCTAAGGAGATGATAATTAACTTTTCAACCGACGACAAGAAAAGGAGGAAGTTATCAATTCGACGCGTATTTTTTTTTTTTTTAATGTATGATCACCGATTACTCGAAGACGGCTGAACCGATTTGGAAAATTCTTTTTTTGTTTGATAGGGCATACTTCGAAATTGGTACCATTTGTCACCAAGTCAGGATCTGATGATGTGATCCTGGAGAAATCGGGGAACTCTTCAAATATTATAGGCACACCTATGGCGTTTTGGGTATTTCTTATAGTAACTTGTGCAGTTGCTCTCAAAAAGTACGATTTGTGGAAGTGGAACTGATGATGAAGACCACAAATGGCCGCCGAAACTACTCAATAATAAGTATTTCGTGGAATGCAATTCGATTACTTGAATATGGATGTTAAGCACTTTATGCTCATCACAATGCATATGGTGATGTATAGCTGATGGTGAAGTACCAGGAGAACTCCTCAAAAATGAACGGCCCAGCATTGGGAAAACCAATATTTTGTAAAATGTTATAAGTAGTTGACATTTAGACTCTTGTAACTAGGTAAATTTAAAATCAACCAACTAAAAAGAGAGAAATAAAAACTTTTTACCAAAAAATTAAACCGACTCCCAAAAAACACTGCAAAGTGAAAAATAACTTTAATTTCGGAAGTCGGTGCCAAAAACGAAAATACAAAACTAAAGACACCGAGTACCGAAATTAAAGTTATTTTTCACTTTGCAGTGTTTTTTGGGAGTCGGTTTAATTTTTTTTGGTAAAAAGTTTTTATAGAATTGTGTCTCTGATCTGTTCTCTTACTGTCCTGCATATCTCAGCACCACTCACCGCCGCGGCTAGCTTACAGCCTACGTGCCTACGTACCTATCTGCGTATAATCACTGAACAAGGCAATATAGCAGTCTTTGAGTGCAATAATCGTAAAGGCTCGAGGATTTGCACTCAATTTGCATAACTTGGCGATGCTAGTTCGACATGCTCGAATACCTACAAGTATTGAGTAGTACGACAGCCTGGGAGAAATACTTAGTTCGCCTGTAGGCATTCTCGTTATTATAATATCTCGATAAATAGTTAAAAAGTAAAAGGCAAAGCGAGGAGCTAGGATTAAATTATTCTGTTACTAAATTATTATGTAAAATTAAAAAAAATATTAAAATATTATGTATTGTTACCTTCAATTAACTTTAACTTTCATTAACTCATGTTTTTGTCTTATATTGTGGATTAATTAATGTGGCCTATAAACAATTTAATAGTTTAATGAAATGCATAGATAGAAAGTTAGATTTTCTTTTTTATTTTTCCTAATAAATAAATAAATGTACCTATTTATCTATGCCTTTAATTTAGGTGCCTATTAAATTGTTTAATAGTCAATTGCAATATAAACATCATTATTTCATTATTTCAATGATAATAACATGTATACAAGAACAAATGGTTATAAAATAACATTTTTGCAAACATATAACGCACACCATTACATGCATTCACAGATTTAAAAAAGACAATTAGGTCAAAGTTAAGGAGTAGGTATCTAAGATATTATCTTATATCTTACATACCTATTCCTTAACTGTACAAACATTTATTATCGAATTTCACTCAATAGATTCACCTTTTGATGTCGTTGTTAGAAAGAGCAAATATGTCAATGTCCATAAAAATTATTATTCTTATCCTAGATCATTTTTTATACTTATCTTTTTTCATCCAGCGTCATGTGATCTACAAAAAATATAATATGTCCGTCTCTTTGAGTAGCAACAAAGTGGAGTCACAACGCAACACATCGTCCAAAGCCATGTAAGTCCAGCTTTGTTCCGAAATCGTAATAGTATGTAAATATTGACAGGTTGTTATGTCTTCTAAGGAAGAAATCTGATCAAAATATGCCTTTTATCGAGTTTTGCACGCGGCTCCGCTCGCGTGGGAGACAGTGCTAACAATAGCAAATTGGACACATAGCATCATCGGTATCCTTTTGATTGATAGCCGACGAACTCGGGAAAGTGAAACATAAGGATTCCTTTATTTAGTTGTATGTTAATTTATTTCTGTTATATCAACAGATGTTATAGCAAATAATGATTTATGTTTTGTAAGCTTAGAATAGACAATATTGCACATCTAATTGAAGGTAGGTAAACACCACAAGCTTTGTGTTTTACAAATAAGAAAGAAAATTATAAGTTTGGTTAATATGAGTGTAATTAGCTTTGACTTAATGAGTACTTATTATTATGTAAGTTTGCTTTATAGTTAACAATTTTCAGCGGTTAGCATTGCGAATATTCAGTCAAATTTTGTGGATGTCTATAAGATCGCATGTTATTTGATGAAGTAGCTGAACTGTGCTATAGGGGAGCTAAGGAGCTTGCGTCAAATTAGGAAAGGACTTGATCTGTTTTCGCGGAAGTTTACGAGAGATTCGGAGAGAAAATTTGCTAAAAAGGTGTGGGCACTCAATGGGACATCTGTGTTTTTTTTTATATTACTACATAATATAATATACCTACACACTAAAATAAGAAAAATCTGAAATTTTAAAAGTGTATTACAATATTGTTTATTATATACACAATTATGTTATAGAACAATATTGATTAAAAATTACATAGAGCGGCACAATGGCTGCCTTATTTATTTATTTTATTTAGATAAGAAAGAAACAAAAACGTAAATATTTCAATGAAAACAAAAACAACAACTACTTAGGTTATTAGAACAAATTCTTATAGGTTAGCACCGCTTGCCCTATTAATTAACACCTTTAACAAAAACTAGGCTGCCATATCACTAAAAGCTAGACTAGAAACGATAAAATCTGTATCTAAGATATAAATTTGTATATAAACGGTAGGCTACAATCACTATATGGTCAATTCTCAACCTTGTGAACTATTAAATATTTTGATTTAGATTTGATTTGAAATGTCGAAATTTCCACTTGTATACATACATGCATTTCATACATTCAGTGTCTCTTTCTCATTGATACATATTTACGTTTCCACATAATGAAGAAAGGACGTTAACGTTAAAATTGACTTGGAGTAAAAATAATATAATTAGGTACCTATACAATAACTCATACATATTCTTTTCGAATTTAGTTAAAATTTAATTCAAAAGAAACAGGTATAGGTGAGTAACTTTTTTATATTAGCTGAATGTTACTAAAGGGGAAGTAAATAACGAGGCTTTATTATTATTCATAATATTGTTTTTCTCTACTGACCCTTTGATGGTTCGCGATTGTAAAACAGAAGCAAGCTGTTGCAGGAATGTTTTACACAATGTAATACCGCGACCGCGGAACGTAGGGTTTTTAGTCAGAAGAACTCTGACACTCCCTTCCACTGCACCCAGAACGAGAGTAGTCATTAGGTGATTTCCCCACCGACAAAAAGGAAAAGCATTAGCTTAGTATCGTAATTTTACATTTATATCTCGTACTTAACAAGTCCTGCCTTAGAATTGTTCGAAGGAATTACCACCTCGGAACACGAAAGGCAAATGACGGAACACGGATGTGTTTAAGTCAGTAAAAGTCTGACACACCCTCCCGCTTCGCCCAGATCGCGAGGCAGTCATTGTATGATTTCCCATCCTTAAAAAAAAGACTGGCTGATCAGACCAAGGGCTAAAATGTGGGATATATGAACCACATGTTAGTCCTGAAATAGTGTATCTACTATAGCATCAGTATGTTACTTCTAATCATAATGTTTTCCCGAGACGGTGAAAACCGCAACAAACAAAGGCGCATCGCGCGAGGGCTATTTTCTCAAAAGAAAAATCATAATCAAGAAACACGACCATTCTGTCAAGATTGCATGACTGGCGAGGATATTAATTCACTCATAAAATTTAAAAGTTATTACAAATCTTAATCCTCCGCTGTTTCTTTTATGTATAAATTCTTTGCCGAATCCAAAATTGTTTAATTTTTTGCCCGCGTACCCTTCCAGCTTCATTTATATGGTTTTATAGTTTCCCACATTGTTGATTGTTGATCCCTATGGTCTACAATCAACAAATTCTCAAACTTTGCATTGTTTACAATATGGTGGAGGGCTTATAAAAACAAGTTGGTACTATGCGTCTACATTACGGTTTAATATATTGTAATTTTATTTAAAATGAGAAAAGCTATCAAATATACAATGTTTCTTACAATTCCACAGGATACAATCATTTTTTGCAGAAAATCCCTTATCAAATATTTTTGAAAAAAAAAGAAAAGTGTTGTAGATTTTACAACTAAATGGCAAGTTGTAAAATCTACAACTCTTTTCTTAAAATCAATTGCGAGGTTATTTTTATTGATAATAGGTTCGCGTTTGACCACCATCTCACCTGATGGTAAGTGATGATGTGATCGAAGATGGAACATGGAGGTTCAGCAAACACCTCAATATTACTAAAGTATTGATTTCTTAATGCTTTTACTAATCTGATAATAAATATACTGACACCAAGTTTTATGTTATACGTAATGGGAAAACTCGGAAAATACTTACCTGCTAGATATGCGTAGGTGAACCTGCGCAAGCGACGCGACGGTCGCAATGACACTACGTTAGGAATTTAACTGCAGATACACACAATATCATTAGGTACTTTCGCTTGGTAATTATTTATACATACATGAGGCAATTATAAAATAAATATGAAACGTTAACGCAAATACGGAACAGTTTCGAAGGAATTTAAGTTGCTTTAATTAAACAATTCATTATCTTTCAGTTTCTGCTTCGTTGAAAAAGAATGTAATAATATACACAAACAGGAACAAATAGTAGGTTCGAAATAGGGTGTGTCGGAGGCGGGTAAAGTTGCTCACTCAAATAAAATATTTGTGGTAAAAGTGAATGCGAAATTTATGATGTTATTACCCAACAATGCTCACTCTATTCTGCGTAGTCAGTAGGCAAACAGACATATCCACGAAATATTAGCATAGCTCTTGACATGACGGGTACAAGAGTCTCGAGCCCAAATGTTATGCCCTCGCCTACTCACAGTTAATGTAATACCTATCGATGTCACAGTGTGACAGATAATACAGTGCAGACACCACCTCATTACAGAACATTAACACATTTTACTGCTCACATTATCAACTAATCAATCCGTCGTTGTTTTTGCTCAATATTATTTATAAGACGCCCATATCTGTGCACAATGTGATTCATTTCGTTGTGGGTGCTTCCCACGTGCGCTCAGCATAATTATTACAATAAACACAATAAAAACACACGTTTTGGTCCGTAATGTTGGTAACATGGCGCATTATGACTGAATATAGCGTGTGTTTTGAAGCACGCCTCTGACCGGCAAATTGATTTCTTTATGTTGGTGTTATTGTAATTATAGGGTTAGATTGTTTTAGACGCTGTGATGTATTGTGTATTGTCATCATTATTAATGTAGGTATTTGGTAGTATATTCACACATTTAATGCATGAGTAAATGTAATATCACTTGGTATATATCACGTCTTGCTGTACCAAGCGCTTCTCTTCCACATTAATTATTGTGCGTACAGCCAAGTTGTGGAACTCTCTGCCGGCTTCTGTATTCCCTACCACTTGACCTTTCAGCCTTTAAAGCAAGAATGAACAGATATTTTATGGGCTCTCTCGTCCATCGTGGATCTCATCTAATGCTTACCATCAGGTGAGATCGAGGTCACTACTAAGTGGTTTTAAAGTAATACTTTTAGATGGATTTTTTTTTGTCAATTTAAACTAAATGAGGCCGTGGTTTCCTAACTGACTACCCTGTGAAGAAACATCAAAACAAACTGAGAGGTCAAAGGTCTCTTTTGTTAGTGTTAGTGAGTTAATTCATCCTGTACTAGTCAAATCATACAGGGTGGCAGGGACATCGACGCGCAACCGCTTACCATGGATTCAGTACATGATTCTGGACCCCACTGCGTTGAAATTTTACGTCGGCTTTTTCCTAATTTATTGAAATTAAGAAAAATTCGACGCAAAAAAAAAAAACAGTAAAATCACTTGTTTCACTTAAAACAGCAATGTAAATAAAACTCGAAAGGGCTACCTGATCAGCTGTGTTGACCTCGCAAATGAACTCTAGCAAAACAGCTGATCAGGTAGCCCTTTCGAGTTTTATTTACATTGCTGTTTTAAGTGAAACAAGTGAATTTTATTTTTTTATTAAAATCTCATTGGGTTAGATAGAAACAATGATTTTATATAGTTTTCAGTAACAAAAATTACTGGAAAAAACCTGAAAATTAAGAAAAACCCGACGAAAAATTTCAACGCAGGTTGGTCTAGAATCATGTACTGAATCCATGGTAAGCGTTTGTGCGTCGATGTCCCTGCCACCCTGTATTATGAGGACCATGTAGGTAGTAGGTTAATGTCTAAGGTGGTCTTTGTCATGTTCTTGTGTTTTAAATATTTATGATTATATTTAAGAAGTCGTTTGGTAATCAGGGCTCAGCCTCCCCAACCAATATTGCCTGATGACTCATATCACGGTTAAAGTACCTAAAATAACCAAAGTATCCATCAGATTGTAGTGCGGTGTGAAACTGCAGTTCGAACTTGAAGTGGGTTTTCCCAGAGAACTAAACGCCGTCCCAGTGAATTTCAGCACGACTATAATGTAGTTTAGAAACTGCTGTAAGTAAAAGTGTTATTTTACATCAGTTTTCAAACTAACAAAAAGAGGTACCTACTAAATAACTAGGTGGATATATACATGCCTAACTAGTTACTTAGTTAGTATCTCTTTTGTTTTCGTAGGAAAATCATCAAATTTCCCTTCCGCTCTGAGTGGAGCGGAAAGTCTACTAAGAACCCATCGTGTTCCACTTCAGTTGTCTTTGTATTCTTGGGCTACGGTATCTGTAAGAACATTTTCGCAACCCCAGCAATTTAGTAAGGTATAAGGAGCTCTAAGCATTACTTAGCATAATAACGATTTCCTTTACATATTAGCAACAGTGGAGCGCATAATTGGAGGCATATCTTAATGTGCCCGGTGGCTGCCCACGCACACATAGTACTGAACCATTACTGCTACAAGTTATAAACGGTTATCTTGGAGATTTATCATATTCTTTGAATAATTAGATTGTTCTTTAATTAATTGTACTTGACAGCGATTATTTCTCTCTGCGACCTGATTCGTGCTTTCCAAGTCAATCTCGATCTCAAAAAATAATTAGGAATGGATGATTTGTTTATGGTTAAATTTTTTTTGTTGTTATATTGGCACTACTGTTTTCTGGCGAGGAGTTTGAGTTGCATCTGTTATTTAGATTAAATACAGTGCTGTTCTTAGTTAGATAATATCTAGTGTGCATTTCGAATTTTATAATAGACAAAAACATCCAACACTGAGTTTGTTTTTAATTTTGCATCTTCAAATTCCCACGGGATCGGGATTTACACGGGAAAAACTTCCCACGCGGGCGAAGCCGCTGGCACAAGCTAGTTTTAAATAATTACGTGGGTTCGAAACATATTGCTGCTCGGCTAGTCCCGAAAGACCACGAAAAACTTTGCGTAAATCAATCAAAAGTCAAAGTCATGTTAACCGTTTTCTTTCACTATCAAAAATTATTGGATTTTGCAACACGATGATTCGCCATCGCATAAGGCCATCATAGTAAACGAATTTTTGACCAAAAACTCAAGAAATACAATGGAATTTTTAATTTTAAAAAATTTGATGACGGCATTATTCGTTGGCGAACGTAGGTATATCGTTTCTGAAGGGTACTTTTAAGGTCCCTACTCGTAAGGTACTAACTACGTATACACGGAAAAACCAGTATTAGTAAGTGCTGCGTAATTTTTTAACATCGACTTGTGCACTGTTATTATTTAGCTATGAGATACTAGACTACAAAAGTATTCAAAATAAATACTCTGAAACTGCCCTAACATATAGATTTCCACGTTTATTGTCAGTTTGAAATACACTTGGACATGAACTGAAAAGTCTATAGTATGGAAAACACAGATCTCCTAAAGGTATTGTCTAGATATGGGCGCATACGCATTTAAGTACCATCTTAGTGTACATCACTACAATGTTAATTTAAGGAATTCATTAAATCCCTTTCAATCGTCTATATATTTTCGAGATTACAATTAGAAATGTTTACAGTCGGATAGCCGTTTACAGATAATAATAGACTCTGAATTGAGTCACTGTTGCTTGTTATAATGCGAGAGCCGTGTTGATGCGGAGCTCGCTCGTGCGAAAATTTTGATTACAATCGAAAATAATAATTAGTTAGACTGCTAAACAAATGGGGTAATTACAAAATGCTATTTTATTTCTTTACCGATCTTATTTGAAATTATAATAAAGTTGCAATAATCAAAACAACATTACGCGTAAGACATATACTTTCAAATTGTGAATACATACTTTTGCCTTACGCGTCCGGTGCGTCTAATACCTACGCGTGTTGTTTTGATTGTTGCAACTTTATTATGTTTCAGTTTTTTGGTAAAAAAATAAAGTATATTCATTGATTTATATTAAACCTTACTTGGGGAAGCTATATTTTTCATTAAGGAAATTGGTGTAGCGCCTTATGAGCTGTGATTTGGAAAATATCATCGAATCGTCCTTGCCGCAGCTACCAGCAATTGCTATACAGCGTGGTACCTAACGCTAGAAGTATACTAAGGTCTTACGCACCAGAAATGATGATCCGGTTGGGTTTATTCAAATAATGCTGATTATTTAATTTATTTATCTATGGATTATTTAGTTTCTTTTCATTGAAGTTGAATTGTAAGTCAGTTACTTATGTGGCTATATCAATATTTATTCAAAATAAATATCATTTATTAATTCTTTAGGAATTTTAGTCATCAACATTCACAGTTCAGGATATTTAAAATAATAAAGTGATTCTATCGTCCATTCACAACTTCGCAAGCCTAGTAGTATAGAGCCTCTCGTCTGTTGTTTAGTGATAAGAACGCACTAGACTCCATAGTAAAAGATAAATGAATAGGTTTGATCACATCGGGTGAGGGTACCTACTTAGCCAATCAAAACTATTATTTGGCATGACACACCGACTTCAGCCATATGAGTAAGAACCTGACCCTTATTTTTGTAAGAAAGTTTTTTTTGGAGTCTGTCATCGATATTCTTATCAGTTAATGCACATCTCTATGACTTGATTATTTGGTGACTTTCAAAGTTGGTGCGCCTCGAGGTCGCGCCCCTCGAATATGACTTTACAAATAAACAAACTAAATTGCCTTCGAATTACTTCCCGCCAGTGCTAATATAGCAATTAGATTTACTCCTTTTACAGGTGAGATATTAACTCCAAATATCTACATCCGTATTAAATTCGTCAGCAGTGCAGCACTCGGCGGGCGCGGGTCGCACTAATGTGAGCCCAACATGGAGTGTCAATGTTACCTTTATCTGGGTGCACAATGATATCACTTGCATTTAACACGCCTATACACCCACACGCTTGTTATCTTCATTTATTTTTTTCCTAGCGACTTCATTGGCGTCAAAATTCTTTTTTTAAAGAGAACTAAGTACACATTACTAGCAATCTTGTTAACCTCTCAAAGTAAGCTAAATAATTATGCTTGTGTCTGGGTTGTCAGTAATAGTGTAACGGGTGGGCTATAATTCCGCGACCTCTCGTTCACAAGGCCGAGACCTTAGTCTATTGACGCATATTTCGCACATTTTCCCGTAATTTTATTTATAAGGCAACCTACAGTGCGTACCCCAATGTCCTCGCAAACTGTCGCATTTAAAACTTAGTATGATAGGATATAAAGGTGCTTTTTGCCTATCTTGTTATTGTTTTCATATATCTTTTTCTTCGGATAGAACATCATCAAATGATTCTTCCCGCTCTCGATGAATAAGGAATGAGTGTCAGACTTCTACCGTCTTAAAACCCACCCCATTTCTTCGTTAAATTATGCCCGAAAACCCGGTTTCATAATAATATGTCCTTTAAGTGTACCTTTTTAACTTTAAGAATGAATAGGATAAAGCATTCGAGATTACGGACTTCAGTTAGTAATGTACAAGTACACCTACTAGTTTTAGCTTTTTGCTTTGGCTTCCAAACTAATTGAACTGGATATTTTCCCAAAGAACTGAAAATTTGAGACCGGAGAAGTGGCGTCATTAAGACAGTATCAGAAAACAAGAGCATCCCAGAGAAAGCTGTAAGTACTGCCTCTTGTAACACGTTCCCATTATTGACAGCCGGGATCTGTGTTTCCTGATAGCTATAACCTGAGGGTCTTTACGGCAAGAGTAAAAAGTTTACTTCTGGGCAAGGATTCTTCATTTGCGACCAAATCATCGCTTACCATCGAGAAATGGTGGTGAAACGCGAGCCTATAAACAATAAGAGATGAGTAGCTTGTCTTTATCTCACCATAGCATCGCCACCGCCAACAGAAACTATAAACCGGTAATTGAGTCCGAAGCGAAATTGTTTCATAAATATCCCGTATTGGTGCACAATCGCGCCGCTTATTCGGAACAACGAAAGCGTCAAGATACGATGTTGGGAAAATAACACAGCCCTGTTCAGTGAGGTTTAAGTGGTATAAGGAAATATCGAGGAGGTCGCTGGGCCTTTTGAGGCAACAACTAAAATGTATTCATATTTATTGGTTCCTGGTTTTGGTCGGAGTGGAGCGTGCCAATATGGCGTTTCATCGATCGCTGTTGGTGTTGGCAAGTTTTTTATATAAATTATGGCGAATTAAGACCGAGTCAGAATGTCTGCGTGATATCGATGGAAAATTTACAAGTTTGACTCTGTCGGTGCACTTGGGCTAATAGAGACATTTGTGTATTGTTACTTAACTTTTAGAGTTCCCTAGTCGACAAGGAACTCTTATTCGCATAGATATACATATTAATCACGCCGGCAAACCAAGAAAAACCATTTTATTTAGGTTACTTCTAAAGAGGGGATGATTTTCTTTTATCTCGTCTACTCCATAGCGCGGGATATTAACCTTTAATTTTGTTTTTTTGTTAGAGTCAAGTGTGTCACTCTCCCTCCCCCCGCAAGCTAAATGGTTGTTTCTGGATATGTCAAAAATTCACGACTGTAGTATATGACGAAATTAAAAGGAAAACTATACGCGACGAAATTAAAGGAAAAACTATCACAGCTAGATAGGCTTTACAAGTAAACGGCTTACAAGTTCGTCGACTATTACTGACCAACTTTTTAAAATGTACTTGGGTAAGTAAAAATTTCTTGTAAAATCCATAGAAAATTACTTAAAACTAAATGAAATATAACTTTGTAATGTTAAAAAATTAATATTTTAGACAGATTTTTGGGGGCGATGATGATGATGAAGAAGATGAATATTATCCTTTATTAAATCCAAGATGGCGGACGTGATTCTTTTTCAAAATATTGTCATACTAACGGCCCATCCCGGCTTCGCACGGGTGGATATAAGTTTTTTTTTGTTGTTTATTTTTATATTTTTTAAACGCAGTATCACATTATCTATGTATACTCACAATCCGATTTTGTTCATCGTTTTTTTATTTAAGTAACTTATTTAATCTTAAGTGAGACATATTACTTACTCAGTATTTTATTTATTTACATTTTTACAACATTTTACATTTTTATCTAATCCTACCTAATAAAATTTCCTAAGTTTTTTTTTATATATTTACATTTTTTGTTTTTTGTTTTTTTTTATATTTTTACGTTTTTTGTTATTTTAAGTGTGTATTTATTTTTTAAGAGTTTTTCTAATTCATTGTAATTTTCACATTTCGGTATTTACATTTTTATTTTAAAGCTTTATTTAATTCTATTGGTGGTTACTTTTATTTTACAAAACTTTTACCATAAAGCTTCACTGTATAGGTACTATGTTGGCAGTGGTATTTGTAGGTGATAACAAAACATATTGATTTTCAGGAGATCCTTATGACGTATTAAATTCGTAATATCTATTGAATGGAATAGCCGATTTGAACAATTCAAAAAGTAATCTACATAAATTGAAACAGTCTTGAAAAAAATACGATTTATTTGGATAAGGATTTAAACAGGAGTATGAATAACAAGGTCTAATTTTGGTCGGTATTTCTATCAACTGTTAAAATTTAAAAAGTGGTTATTGTGACATAATGATAATAGTTGGACATATGGTATTGCAAATTATTTGTAGATATTGATATTGTAGAACATACTTTTGTTCTATCATCAATAGTTTCCGCAGCGCATGCGACGAAAGACGTTTTATGGCATTTTTTACACCTTGGGTAACGTTACTAAAGTTTTAGTAAGGATCCTTAATTTTTTCTAGCAATAAATATAGCCTATGTAACTCAGGGTGAATGTAGCTTTCTAATGGTGAAAGAATTTTTGAAATCGGCATAGTAGTTTTTGAGTTTATTCATTACAAACATACACACACACAAAAATACAAATCTTTCCTCTTTATAATATTAGTGTAGATAATATTGGTGTAGGTTAATAAAAATTATACCTGGCTACTAGCTATCACTTCACTTATTTATCTTATATTAATTCCTTCTTTAGTTACCATCTGGCTCGTTTTAGTCGTTATTAGCCGTTAACCCGTGAAATCAATATGCTCATTAGGGTGTCCCTTAAATTTCGATGTCGAAATATTTTTACGCATATCTTCTTAAAACTTTCATAATGACTTTCATGAAAGCCCGTTTTATAAACGATAACCCGTGCCGATTTGCGATTGAAGCTTGTTCATAAAAATTGCATGGGTACCGCGCTTGTGCCTGTAACTGAGTGTTTTATTAGTCACTTCATACACGATTTTTAAGATTTTTAGTACCTATTTCGTATTGCAGATAAATTTCGGTAGGGTTAAGGAGTGACAAACAAAATATTTTCCATGTCGGACTGCCTAGTCATCGAATAACCGGTGCAAAATTACCGTGAAATAGCCGAATATTCGCGAAGTCAAGTTGACTGTCAGTGAAAGTGCCAATCTTGTAATTAAAGAGTGCAGTATATTTTGGGCAAATGCAAGAATTCCCGCAAACACATTTTCTAAAATGCGCGAAGAAACTTATTGATTTATATCATGTTTGGATTCATTCTAATATTTTTTTTGTAGATCTCCCATCTACAAAAAAAATATAAGATTGAATACTCCGGCCACGTTCAAGAATCGTCTATATAATTTTAAAACCAGTTTGATAACTTATTTGATATTATTGCACGTGCTGATGCCTTTATAAGAATGAAAATAGAGGAAGACAAGGCATTTTTAAAGAAACAAAGAGAGCCAGGTCGATCGGGATGCTTAGGTGGCGTTGATAAAAAATTAACAGAGAAAGAAGGAATAGCTATTTAGGTAAAGAGGATTGGAAGAGAGTTAGCGAAAGAGAGGAGAGTTAGCATTTACTTCCGCTACAAATAACTTGGGAGTCGCAACAAGAAAAAACTCACGCCCCTGGGGCACAACATCAGGCATGATGGATAGCGAAAGTGATCTAATCTTCAAAATGTTTTTGCAATCACAACTCCGAATGATTGCGAAAGATAAAAAAAATATTTAAAAAATCTAAAAAACCTGACTGAAAGCAAGCGGGACCCAATTGAACGTATTTTTTTTTTTTTAATTTGACGGGTCCGTCTGCTTGTCACGTTTTAAAATGAAAATGTGCTTGTTTCTTGCATTTCAGTTAAGCAGTCGGGTTTTTTAGATTTTTTAAATATATTATTTTACAACTTTTCAGTTAAAATATTAATTAACAATAACCGGATTAAGAAAGTGAAAGAGCTCTAAGTCCATATTTTTAAACTTTCTCTTTGTATTAGTTTTGCTAGTATTACACTAATGATAAATATGATATACCTTTTTGAAATTCTTACGATAAGCCCTTTAATTTGATATCCATATTGTGGTATTCGAAACAAAACATTTTTTTTTCACTATGTATAATGGCTTCGCACAGCCGCCATGTTTGATTTTTTCAAATGTCACCTATCTAAGAACACTTGAGCTGCTAAGACGAATCTAACGATATCTCAATTATGTGAATCCGTTTAGCGGTTCTGGAGATATGAGGTAATAAAGAATATTACATACATATACGCGCATACAAGATACGCGCGAAAAACATAACCCTTCCTTTGCAGTCGGGTAAAAAAAGGCTCTTCAAGATGTTTGCTTATTTATTGTCACGTTTACGTGTATGTTTGTTTATATGTGTTAAACCTAGGCTCGAGTTGCAACTAAAGCACCTCACCAAAAAGATGGAAGAAATGACCGAAAATCTTTTCGGTAAGCAAGTATTTATGTTTTTTTACATTTCTTGTTGTTTTTTGTTTATTCATATGTTTTTTTTTTTGTTGTAGATAAAATGAATGAATGGTGATGATGATTTTGTATCGGAAAACATTTCGATCACAACTTCAGATTAACGACGGTTTTCTTCAAGAAAATGTATGTTGTAGGAATGATAATGCAGCTTTTCAGGACGCTGAATAAATCGTTTGAAAGTTGTAAATGATACCGCTAAAAGGGCTGTCAAATAAACAACAGAAGAAAAATAAAAAAACTTTTTATCAAAAAATAGAACCGACTTCCATATAAAAACACTACAAAGGCAAAAATAACTTTAATTTCGGAAGGCGGTGTCAAAAACGAAAATATATACAAAACTAAAGACACCGCCTTCCGAAATTAAAGTTATTTTTGCCTTTGTAGTGTTTTTATATGGAAGTCGGTTCTATTTTTTGCTAAAAAGTTTTTTTCACGCTTTTTAGTGCGTCGGTTTGTAATTTATCTAGTTACAAAAGCCAAAATTCCAACTACTTATCACCTTTTACAAAATATTGCTTTTCCCGGTGCAGAGCCGTTAATTTTTGAGGAGTTCTCCTGGTACATCACCATCAGCTCTTCTTCACCATATGCATTGTGACGAGCATAAAGTGCTTAACATCCATATTCAAGTAATCTAATCGCAATCAACGAAATACTTATTATTGAGTAGTTTCGGTGGCCATCTGGGGTCTTCATCATCAGTTCCACTTCCTCAAATGGTGCTTTTCGAGAGCAACTGCACAAGGTACTATAAGAAATACCCAAAATGATAGCATTTCTCGAGGTGTGCCTATAATATTTGAAGAGTTCCCTCGATTTCTCCATGATTCCATCATCAGATCCAAACGTGTGGACCAATGGGACCAACTAAAAAGTATACCTTTTCAAACAAAAAATTAGAGGGTCTGTAAGGGAAACCCTAATGCTCATAGTATCGAAATGCCCCCTAACCTTCTAGTATGCGTATTGAGAAAAACCGCCAAAGACCGCCATGCGCCACTTCTCTCGGACAAACACTGTCTGCGACTAGCAAAGCCATGGGTTTGATCCCGGGCACATTACTTTGTGTTATTTATATCATCACCACTGCTTTCATATACTGAAGAAAAAAATATAATATATAAAGAAAATAATACATTACATTGAATTAAGTATATTGTTTCCTCAATCTCATCGGAATTTCATTTCGGGAATTCCTTCAGATAACGTAACATAGGTATCTATAAAACGACTTTCCTTAAAATGGAAAATAGGTAGGTACCATTCGTATATGTAACTAATTCTATTGTTATTCATCTATTGTTGGCAATGGAGAGAGCGCAAGCGCTACGCCCACCATATTAGCATACCTCCCCGTACTCAACTGATACAGTGTACAAGATAATCAAACGTTTATTTTTATTCATGATAGGTTCGCGTTTGACCAACATCTCATCTGAAGGTAAGTGATGATGTTGTCGAAGATGAAGCACGCTAGAAGTAACCTATTCACTCTTGACTTAAAGACCACCAGGTTGTAGCTATTAGAAAATGCAGACTCTGGCAGGGAATTCCACTCCTTGGCTAGACGTACACTGAAAGTATTCCCAAAACGTTTTGTACGAATGGGTGGGATGTCTACCATGTAACGATGATGGAACAGGCTTGGCGGAATTAGATTGTGCAATTCCATCGCACACTCCCCGATATGTAACCGATAGAAAACCGAAAGACTTTCAACACTTTTCTTTGCATGTCGATGATTCCTGAAATGACATGATCATTGCAAGTATTCCGAGACTTCATGAAATTTAACATTGTGTGTAGTGTGTGTTGGCGATGTGCCAATTATTACGACTGAAACTGTGAAGGTAAACAAACGTTATGGAAAACAGCGATATTTTTTTTCGATTTTATTTAATAGGGTACATTATCCTGCTTATCTAAATATTGACGCAGTCAGCGCGTGTAATCAGCTGTTACTGGAGATTACCTAAATATTTCAGTCTGGTTCATTTTCAAAGGAGATAAGACGGTTAAATTAAATGTCTTCATTTTGAGCCGTGTCGTAGTGGTTGAACCTTCTGGCCTAAAACGAGGATTATATACCATTTATTGCATTCTACAATGTCAACTAAGGTGGTACGTTTACAAACATGATAATTTAGAGTTCTTGTCGGACACTGACAGTTACACAGAATTTCCAAATGAAAAACGTAACAACATTTTGAGCGACTTAGGAATCGAACCCGATAACCTAATTGTATAATACAGAAATGTAATCGGCCTCACTTAGGCCCGTATTACAGAACGAAACTCGAGCATTGATCTCTGTTTAAAACTAGTTTTGAGTCGAGATTTAATTTTAGAATGTTCCTCAAGTATAGATTCATCGAACATAGCTCAGCCGGGTACGGCTTTATTCTAGATCGTTACTCAGTTGTAGATTCATCACCCAAGTATGGTCGACACCACGCTCGAGCAGAGATTTCCTTGTCAGTTAACTATTTGCTTTTCAGTTTATTATTTGATATAAAAATGGTAATTTTTGGCGAATGATGATGAAATCACATTTTATTTTGCTAATTGGTTACAAATAACACTTTTACACGTAATTTTTTGCCATTTTAAGTTACTAGATGAATTCCGTGTTTTCTAACTTAAACAGATTATAACAATGATTTTTTCACCGATGATTTGAACAGAAAAACAGAACTTCAGCGTTCCATGTGAAGGGCCCATACAATTTTGCTAATAATTATTTTAAGAAATGGTATAGATTTTCACAAGATGAAGATTTTTGACAATTTGTAATACTGCCATCTATTGACCAAGATTTGGTAAAACATATGCATTTCTGTTTTGTTTTAACTATAACTTTGTTTCCTTTTAATATTTTTATTGATCGTTGTTTCCAAACCATTATTTATTTGAATATTACTTACTATATGATTAAAGTCCATACAATTTGTATATGTATATGAGAAGCATGTAGGTTCATGTCTGTGGTGTTCTTTTGAGGAAATAATCACGCAAATTTGAGTGGACCTGTCCAGACAGTGCAAGCATTTGTCAGTTATCGTGTAGCTCAACTTAGAACTTAACAGATAGAGTGTGAAGAGGAAGTTTTATATGTATACCTAATACATGCATAATTGTATAAAATTTTAGGAAATAGCTCAGATAACCTAATACACAAGAGCGGTAAGTAAGTTCTATAATTAGTAACTAAGTAGGTACATTCCATTTGCATCTTGCTTCATAACAAAATTATACCATTGGCCTTACTAAAAACAAAATTATTGAAAGTATATGAGGCCGCTTAGAGTAACTATTCTAAGGTCCGTATTACAGAACGTTCCTCAAGTCCAGTTTGAGCTTAATTCGCCCGATCTCAGTTTAAATATAGAATCTGTTCCAGAATGGTAAAAAACTACACTCAGATTCAAATCGAGCCCCAAGCAGAGAATATCTAATTGTCTATGCATCAGTCTGTTTTCATTTACGTTTTATTTTCTTCGTCTCCGCTGTTCCGATCTACGAATGATCGTAAATAATTCAATTTACTTTAATACCAAATTTTTATGAATAAAAAATATGTATTGCACTGTTTCACCTTTTTTGATATCCATATTGAAATTAATTTTTAAGAATTTTTAAAAGCAAATTCTTGAAAGTAAAAGGTGTTAAGGCAATATTTTCTAACATATAAAAATATAGCAAGAGTAACTTGTTCGTGGAACGGAGTGGATCCTAAATAATGTCTGTGACAGTGTTGTTTTGAATTGCTCATTAAAAGAGGCTTTGACCTCTGAGTTTGTTCCGGTATTTCTTCTCAGAGTAGTCAGAGGAAATACCGGCCTCCTCTAGCTAAACTAAACTTAACACGCAAAAAAACATGACGTGTAAAAGTGTTATTTATAACCAATTTACAAAATAAATATTTCATTTCATTTCGTTAAGGAAACCCGTTACATACAATGAAAGATGTAGATTTACCTACATCGTTCATAGTATGCAACGGATTTACCGACGGCGAGAAGCAATTGGTTATCAACCGACGACAAAAAGAGGAGGTTATCAATTCGACGCGTATATACAGGGTGTGGCGGAAATAATGGATAACCCTGTAACTGCCAGTAGGTCATATAATGGTCTATCATATATCCCAATTTCAAACTCAGTTGGTCAGGCATTTCAAAGTTATTTTTATTTGTTTATTTTTTTTGAAAATATTGTACCTATTTTATAAAATCAGCTGCCGTTTCAACATTTAACGGAGTTTTTTTATTCTGTTTTTTGCGGTCTGCTTCTGAATGTTTGTGTAATCACACGCGTATGAAGATTTTTTGTTACACTCTAAGATGATTTCAGAAAAAAACACATAATACTTACTTTTTAGTTTTTTTAATTGAATCCTGTAACTTTGACTCCATACCCTGAAAAAAAAATGTATCGCACAGTTATGGCCCATTACTTTAAAAAGTTGTCCATATAATGCGGATTCTAAAATGGTATCATAGTGGCCAGTATCGTACGAATGTGCAAAACTATTTCAGTTTGAATTCAAAAGGTCCATAATTTCAAAAAAATATTAAATTCAAAAAAATGTGATTCTGTATTTTACTAATCTTCTGTGTCATGTAAATTGTTGTAAAAACGTTTCTAACTCACTTTGACATTGCTAAAACACCACTCAGGTAATAAAAAACCCAGTCTCACTTTCTTTGGGATGACAGAGCTATTGTGCTTCCAGGCTGTGGCTTTTTATTGATTTACTTTAAAGAGGTAGATAATAACGAGTTTAAGACTCCTTACTTAATTAGGTAATTATTTTACAGGTCAATTGATACAATAAAAAGCAATGTTCATGACACAAATGTATTTAAAAATCATACAAGATGTTCGAAATGAGCCCCATCGGCTGCGATGCAAGCTCTGCACCTTCTAATAAATGAACGTTTGATGCGACGTGCAAAGCCTGCCAAACTTATTTCCTGAGCAGCAGACTGCACACGTTGCCGCAATTGCTCCACAGACGTAATCTCTTCTTTGTAAACTTTTTCTTTTAAACAGCCCCAGTAAAAGAAGTCTAATGGGTTCAGGTCCGGCGAACGGGGTGGCCACAATATTGGCCCTAAGCGCCCTATCCAACGTTCTGGATATGTCTCATTCAGGTGCTCTCTCACTCTTGCCGCATAATGTGCAGGGCAGCCATCGTTTTGCAGCCACATGTTCTCACGTGTTTCATTAGGAACGTCTTCTAACAGCTCGGGTAAATTATTTTGCAGGAAGTTCAAATAGCTTTCAGCATTAAGAGTCGGTGGCAGCTCAAACGGACCAATAATTTGGCCGTTAATTATTCCTGTCCATAAATTGATTTTCACTTGGTACTGCGATCGGTCTTGTCTAATTAAATGTGGATTTTCAAGCTGCCAACTGTGTAAATTGTGTATATTCAAATACCCGTCCTTCCTGCATGTAGACTCGTCACTCCAGAGGATATTTTCAAAGAAATGTGGTTGTTCTCTAATTCTTCTCAACATTATACGACAAAATTCTTTTCGTGCTCGGTAGTCCCTTGGAAGTAATGTTTGCACCCTTTGATAGTGGTAAGGGTACAATTCGTGACGTTTTAATATGCGATGTACTGTTCTGGTTGACATTCCAGTAAACCGAGATAAAACTCGAATGGATATGGTAGGATCTGCTTCTACTAACTCCATAACTTCTTCTTCGTTATTGTAGACTCGTGGTCGTCCTTCACTCGCGCCGCCCACACCTGTACCAGGTATTCTTCCCTCACAGTAGGCATTGTGTACGCGAATAAAAATTCGGTAATCAGGGTGTCGACTATTCGGGTACCTTTCTCGGTAAAGTCTTGCCGCTTCATTGGCGTTGCCTCTACATTCACCATAAATGTAGTGCATGTTGGCATATTCTACCGATGTGTAACGTTGAGGCATTGTCAACAGCGCACTTGCCACAACAGTCCGGGTACAGTAAGCAATGTCGTCGGGATCACTAAACAACGCAAGTCCAAATCACAGGCAAATCAGAGTCCGAAAAGAAATGCAGTAAGTCACGAGTTAGATTTAACGAACGAAAAACAGGGAGCAAAGGCGCGTGCGACTACGTACGACAACGAACGGGATCACACTGAATGATGTTATGAGGAACTATTGATGTGGTGATTCTAAAAAAAATACAGCTTGCCTTTTTCTATTTTGCACAATAGCATTGTTTCCATCGAGCCAGAATTCCAGGTAGCCCCAAACAAAGAAAGGACCGGTTTTTTTTTACCTGAGTGATGTTTTAGCAATGTCAAAGTGAGTTAGAAACGTTTTTACAACAATTTACATGATACAGAAGATTAGTAAAATACAGAATCACATTTTTTTGAATTTAATATTTTTTTGAAATTATGGACCTTTTGAATTCAAACTGAAATAGTTTTGCACATTCGTACGATACTGGCCACTATGATACCATTTTAGAATCCGCATGATATGGACAACTTTTTAAAGTAATGGGCCATAACTGTGCGATACATTTTTTTTTCAGGGTATGGAGTCAAAGTTACAGGATTCAATTAAAAAAACTAAAAAGTAAGTATTATGTGTTTTTTTCTGAAATCATCTTAGAGTGTAACAAAAAATCTTCATACGCGTGTGATTACACAAACATTCAGAAGCAGACCGCAAAAAACAGAATAAAAAAACTCCGTTAAATGTTGAAACGGCAGCTGATTTTATAAAATAGGTACAATATTTTCAAAAAAAATAAACAAATAAAAATAACTTTGAAATGCCTGACCAACTGAGTTTGAAATTGGGATATATGATAGACCATTATATGACCTACTGGCAGTTACAGGGTTATCCATTATTTCCGCCACACCCTGTATATATATTTTTTTTTTTTAATGTATGATCACCGATTACTCGAAGACGGCTGAACCGATTTGGAATATTCTTTTTTTGATTCATAGGATATACTTCGAAATTGGTCCCATTTTCATAAAAGTCAGGATCTGATGATGGGATCCTGGAGAAATCGAGGGAACTCTTCAAATATTATAGGCACACCTATGACGTTTTGGGTATTTATTATAGTAACTTGTGCAGTTGCTCTCAAAAAGTACCATTTGAGGAAGTGGAAATGATGATGAAGACCACAGATGGCCGCTGAAACTACTGAATAATAAGTATTGAGTGGATTGCGATTCGATTACTTGAATATGGATGTTAAGCACTTTATGCTCGTCACAATGCATATGGTGATGTAGAGCTGATGGAGATGTACCAGGAGAACTCCTCAACAATTATCGGCCCAGCATTGGGAAAAGCAACATTTTGTAAAAGGTTATAAGTAGTTGACATTTAAGCTCTTGTAACTAGGTAAATTAAAAATAGACCAACTAAAAAGAGTGAAATAAAAACTTTTTACCAAAAAATTAAACCGACTCCCAAAAAACACTGCAAAGTGAAAAATAGCCAAAAACGAAAATACAAAACTAAAGACACCGAGTACCGAAATTAAAGTTATTTTTCACTTTGCAGTGTTTTTTGGGAGTCGGTTTAATTTTTTGGTAAAAAGTTTTTATTTTATGTAGAGATGTGTTCTATTTGTTATCCAATTAGGGCGCAAAGTTAACAAGACAGTAAGTTTCGTCAAGGAATTTTAAGACAACGTACAGGCTACGCCCCTCCCACAATAACACAATATCTCGCCGACCTATAATAGCCGTACACATTAGCCACATATCGTTATAATAACTACTAATATGGCGCACGTTTTGGCGGTAGTTCGGCGTGGGCCACGGTTTTGGCCATCGCGTGCCAACTAATGATGAACGCTGGCCCACAATGGCCCATCACGTAGGAAGCCATAAACTATAAGGTTCTATGATTGTCGGTAATCTGATAGGAGACTCTTTTGGATAAATATAGCTCAGTTAAAACATTTTTTGGATGTTTTACCTTGTCGTGTCAGTTTGTTATTAGTTCGCTTGTATCTGTGTTTAGCTGGCGTTTTGATGTACGACGCCACCCACGGAGCCCTAATCCCTTTACTAAAAATATCTGCCCACGACATAGACCGTCTTTGTTAAAAGTGACATACGTAGTTAAAATTAATGTATGTGCAACTAAGTGTTACTATAGAGCTAAAGTAACGGTTATGGGTCCCCGTTAGCCAACATTGACAAACCTCTGCCTCCACATTTCACTTAGCACCACTATAAATTGTCATTCATCATTCTGTCGATTTGGTCGTTTCCTTTGGAGAAGAACCGACAGGAAACTCAATGGTTACTCTTTTCAAATCATAATCTTCACAAATGTTCCCATAATACAGTTTTTGTAGTTATAATTTTATAGTGAATAATTAACATAGTGCAATTTCACAATCAAAAACGAATCTAAGAATGTGTTTTCCCATTGCTGAATTATAGTTTCTCATGCCCCTTATTTTAGCTGTAACTCACGAAATAGTTCACCTGATGTATTTATTTTAAAAGTAAATTTTCGCATAGCTATATGGTCACGTTTTCATTCGGCCCGTTGCTCTATGCTCGCAGTACACAAATGATTGAAACTCTTCTCCAGATGACGCCGGTGTGGGGTGGCCGGACAGCTGGCTGAACTGCGAAACAATACCGCACTAGACTTTTCATATGTGGGTAGTTCCTGAGCATCTTTATAATTTTTATTATTTATAATGAAATAATGAAATGATGATAATGAAATTTATTTATTATACAGTTTATTGTGAGTACACCTTAAAATATTTATTTTATAATCAATGACAATATGTAGAAAAACACCAATTAGATACAAGCAGTCAAACAGTTAAACTAAACAGTTTCTATTTATTTTAAAAAGAGAACTAGCAATGTTAGCTAAATATCGACGGTTAAAAGGAAATAGGGTATAAGCGACATTTTGGACTGATATTGTTTTGAAAGCCGACTGTTTCTTGTGTTCTATTAACTTTTATTTTGTCATATTTCCCGATTGGAAAATTAAAAACTGTTTTAGTTTTCACGATGGTTTAATAAAAAAATATACATCAGTTTTTCTAAAATTCTAAACTTTGAACGGCTCTCCTGAACATTTCTTTTTTTTGTAGCTTATACCCTATTTCCTTTTAACCGTCGATATGCTTGTATCTCGAGTGGGTTCGCGCCAATAGTGTAATGGCTAAACCCGCGACCTCTCAATCTTAAGGCCGACACCTTACCCATTACGCTATTGACGCTTAAATATTAATATTTATTACATACTTTATTGCATACGATAGAATATTCATTTTATAATCATTGACAATGTGCCTAAAAAGACAAGCTCCGACTACAGTAGCCGCGTACTTGAAACGGCGTATAGTATAGTCACAGAATAATATGTAAATTAGTAGCAAAAACATAAATCTGCACAAAGCGGTATAGATAATTTGAGAGAGAGAAAAATACGAAGATAAGTCATCAGTTGTCAAAAATTACACAAAAAATTATGAAATTATTTTTTATTTTGCAAATGTGTTATAAATAACACTTCTTCTTAGGGTGTCAATGGCAAATTGCTAAATTGAGTCTGCCGAGAACTGGGCAACAAGTTGGCCACCGTTCGAAGCTTCCATCAAGTCCTGCAGTGAACAGTATAACATTGTACGCTGTAATAACACTTTTACACGTATGTTTAGGGTTCCGTAGCCGAATGGCAAAAAACGGAACCCTTATAGTTTCGTCATGTCTGTCTGTCCATCCGTCCGTATGTCACAGCCATTTTATTCAGAAACTATTAGGACTATACATATGAAACTTGGTAGGTAGATGTATTCTGTAAACCGCTTTCCGATTTCAAGAAAAAAACATTTAAAATAAAGGGGAGCTCCCCATACATGGAACTGAATCTGAAAATATTTTTTTTTTCATGACACCTATGCGTGTGTGATATTTATAGACAGGTCTTTAACCCACTTGTTACTGAATATACTTTTTGTGTCAGATTGTATTGAAATTCAGATTTGTTTATAATTACATGATAAGATATTAAAGAAAAATACAAAAATAAATATTCGGCTATTGGAAAATCAGGAAAATGGTGTTCTTTTAAAAGGACGCTAGTAATATATGCTACTAATGAAGTGTACATAAAAAATAACGAAGTACCTCTATTGGCGTTTATTTTTGCATAAAATAAAGTAAAAAAAATCCTTACTAAAAAGGTTATTTAGTGTGGTATAATTCAAAACAATTCTTTGGATGCAAGGGACAAATTCGTTTTTTTTTTATGGAACATAAAACACCTCAGCTGTTTATTTTGGTATTTTATTAAATGTTTGTTATCATCATAACGCGAAAACTTTATTTATGAAGTGCGACCTGGTTTCCGGTTTTCTTTTATCCCAATACGTTTCAAGAAGTGGAGTTGCTGTAATCTTCCGGATTCTTTCAAGAATTTTATATGATCAAGTTCTCCTTCGTCGCTTTGAATTAGTAACCAAGCATTTTGGACTGACATATCTAAACAGTGACAAATCAATGGGCAATACAATTTTTCACCCTTATCGATGTGCGATAGAGATCAATATTTCGATCTGACATGTCTACACCTCCCATATGTTCATTACAACCTTTTATGATGGCTAGTTGGTTGCCTTAGAACTTTGTACATACTTTTTTGTTGCTGTGAAAAGCGTCTTATTTTACATAACGAGTACACTGTTATCGTTTCATTTACACAATAATTTCTTCAGCTTTTGTGAATTTGTACTTCAGGGAACCACAATCCGTTTTCTTGAATTCTTTGTTTCTTGGTAGTGGACATCTGTAATTTAATAAGGGCATTCCACAATCTGCTGCATCTTCTGGGTACAACATAACCACTGAATAGCAGAATTCCTATGAAATTATGAAATACTTTATTTCATCAGATGTTATGTTCCTATTTTATTTCTTCGGTTTATATACTTGTTTGTATATTCTGTAAGCAAATCTATTATGCTGTCGTCAAAAAATTGTTATGGTTTTTGGTTTGACCACAATTTTTGAAGTTGAAGGTAAAAACGAGTTATTACTAATAAGTTTTCATTTGGCAACTTCAGCTAGCACCATTTCATCATCACTGGCGTAATCACCTAATGACAAAAAGTCATAGCTAACGTGTGCTAATGTCCTTAGTTGCCTGCCAGGTAAAATTTGAATTTGTACTTGATTTTCGTTCCCGGAATCGACGTCAATGACATCAGCATTACAGTTTTCGAGTGGTAAAAATGTGATACTGTAAGGGATGAGAGCTTCATCATCAAGTTCCAACTCTTCGATGATTTCATGGAGTTGAGATTCCCATCATTTACCAAATATTTTACTAATAAAAAAAATATTAAATTTATATGAAGTAGCAGTCGATATTACTACTGGGCTTTATAAAGGACAACAAATAAAATCGCAAAATAAAGTAAGAAACATTATAAAATAGTTAATTTTGTTGTTGTTATCACTTAAAAGATGGTTTGAACTTTGATTATTCACTGTCAAATAGTTTGAAAATGTAATAATAATAAAGTAATTCACCTCATGTTACTCATGGTAATTTTTACGTAAAATAAATGCTAAAAAACTTTTTTAGAATAAAATGATATTTCTCTTACAATACTTGTACTATACTGCCACACATCTTAGCTTTGAAATGTCATCAACAAAAATTGTTTATACTAACCACATAAATCACACGATTTTTGTTTATGAGCGGACCTTTTAAAAGGACGCTAGTAACAAGTGGGTTAAAATGACATTGAGGTTTCTAAAACCACTTTTTCATAAAGTTAATCGTTTAAAAGATATATGCTCCCAAAGTGGTAAAATGTCCCGCCCCCTCTAGCTTCTATAATAATGAAGTGAAAAATATAAAAAAAAAAAACATATGCTGTAGATCCTAATGTAAACTTTAACGAAAATTGGTTTGAACGAGATTGGGTCAGCAGTTTTTGAGATACAGCATATTTTCTAAAACCGCAAATATAGCTTTGTAATTCATACAAACACTATGAAAAATAAAGTTATTTGGCGTAGTTACTACGGAACCCTTCATGGGCGAGTATGACTCGCACTTGGCCAATTTTTTTTTTCTAGCTGAGCCTAGTGTTACTTAACTGACTACTCTGAGAAGAAACACCGACTTAAGCTATATCTCACGTAGCATCAACACAATGTTAGTAAAAAGTGGATATTGTTGTTAGTAGTACGATAAGTAATTTTCAACCGACGACAAAAAGAGGAGGTTATCAATTCGACGCGTATTTTTTTCTTTTTTTTTTAATGTATGGTCATCGAGTACTCGAAGACAGCTGAACCGATTTGGAAAATTCTTTTTGTGTTCGAATGGGTATACTTTGAAATTGGTACCATTATCACCAAAGTCAGGATCTGATGATGGGATCCTGGAGAAATCGAGGGAACTCTTCAAATATTATAGGCACACCTATGGCGTTTTGGGTATTTCTTATAGTAACTTGTGCAGTTGCTCTCAAAAAGTACCATTTGGGGAAGTGGAACTGATGATGAAGACCACAGATGCCCGCCGAGTCTACTCAATAATAAGTATTGAGTGGATTGCGATTCGATTACTTGAATATGGATGTTAAGCACTTTATGCTCATCACAATGCATATGGTGATGTAGAGCTGATGGTGAAGTACCAGGAGAACTCCTCAACAATTAACGGCCCAGCATTGGGAAAAGCAATATTTTGTAAAAGTTTATAAGTAGTTGACATTTAAGCTCTTGTAACTAGGTAAATTAAAAATCATCCAACTAAAAAGAGTGAAATAAAAACTTTTTAACAAAATTTATTAAACCAACTCCCAAAAAACACTGCAAAGTGAAAAATAACTTTAATATCGGAAGTCGGTGCCAAAAACGAAAAAATAAAACTAAAGACACCGACTACCGATATTAAAGTTATTTTTCACTTTGCAGTGTTTTTTGGGAGTCGGTTTAATTTTTTGTTAAAAAGTTTTTATAATTCACATGATTATATACAGTATACATTGTACTACTGTTTTATGTCCCAAAAAAAATAGAGGACAAAGTCTATCGAACAATCTCGTTTAAAGTCCATACAATTCGTACTGCTCATGCTCAAATCATATGAGAACCATGAAGGTTTATGTCTGTGGTCCTGTCTCAATAAAACTCGGCGGTTTTATCGCACATGACAAACTCTTACAGACAACCTTTGGATCGATTGATTTAGGACGTCCAGTATCCGTCCGGTATCTACATATAAGTACGGGATGCAAAAACATTGTATTCCTTTCTTAGAAAATTACGCTAGTGGAGATTTATGACATTTTGACACAGTTAAAGTTTATATTATGGAGAAAGAGTGCAAAAATCAAATAGTTTTATATAATAACTAGCTTTTGCCCCGCCTTCGTTCGCGTGGGAGGGTTTTCCCGCATAATTGTATTATTCCAAGAAGTAAACTATCTATTTAACAAATTTCGTTCAGATTCGTTCTGTAGTTTTTGCGTGAAAGAGTAACAAACATCCAAACATCTATACTAGAGATGTTAGGGAGCTCCGTAACCGTAACCGAAACTTTCGGATATCCGATATAAAAAATTATCCGTAACCGTAACCGAATCCGAAATAAACGTTTCGGATAATATCGGATAGGGGCGGAGCCTAATTGAGACGCGTTATGACAAGTTTTTTGATCGGCCGGCCGGCGGCGAAACACACAAGTAGACATGCACATAACAGTGCGTTAAAAAGTGATGTTATATGACATTACATTTAGTACCGGGGAATATTGCATTACACCATGACTCCAAACATGACGCGTAATGAAGCGCCACACGATGGTATTGTAATGAAATTCTCGCGTTATAAAATGTAAAACATCATTACATGAGATGAGATATCGTGTTATGGTATGATGTATCTATTTGTATTTTACTTTTCAAATTCCTTAAAAATCTAATATTCGTAACCGAAATTATCCAAAACTAACGGATAATCCGAAATAATTTCATATCCGTATCCTTATCCGTATCCGGTATAATAATCATTCCTATATCCGTATCCAATCCGTATCTGAAATTTCATATCCATAGCATCCCTGATCTATACATATGGATGTATAGAAATTGAAATTGAAAAAGAATTGAAATTTTGAATCTATATAAGACTAGCTTTTTCCCGCGACTTCGTTCGCGTAGGGGGGTTTTCCCGCGTAAAATCCCGATCCCGTGGCAATTCCGGGATAAAAGTATTCTATGTGTTATTCCAGGATGTAAACTATCTACTTGCCAAATTTCATTCAAATCCGTTCAGTAGTTTTTGCGTGAAAGAGTAACAAACATCCATCCATCCTCACAAACTTTCGCATTTATAATATTAGTAGGAAGGATAGGATACATAGGTATTCAATTGTAATATTAATCATTCATCAACTAGTTACTAGAGACTTAGGAGTAGTAATTTTTTTAATAACATAACAATGTGTTTATTGCAACTGTTAGTTCCCTGACTAGGGCTGCCATCAGGAGACGTCCTCCATAGGAGAGCGTCCGGAGGCGTTCGTGTTCGGAGGGATTTTCCCAATAAGTGTCCAGTTAAACCAGAACCCACATTGATCTTACGAGTACCAAACAGCACGATCTCTATTATTAATTTCCTATGGTATTTCATCTCATTGTTTATGTTACGTTGATTAAATGAAAAGGAAGAGACTGTTATTTAAAAGTTCTAAAGCTCTACAATGTTATCACTTTATCAGTGATAACATTGTAGAGCTGTAAAAATGTATTTTTCTACGGTGTCCGGGGAAAAACTGTGATTTTACTGAAATCTCCGGGGTTAATAAATCTTTGTCTAGGGCCGGAAAATGTGGTGATGGCAGCCCTATCCCTGACCAGCTTCTGGATAAGAAAAAGAAAACGACAGTAAATAGATTTTGGTATAATCCTAACGATAAGTTGTATAATATACCTAATATCGATTTTGCAGATAACAAAACTTTAGTGACCGATTAATTGCTATAGTTAATACGAATGAGTAATTATAGTGGTTGCGTTTACTTAACGCGTATAAACGAATACGGTGCCTTATTGCGGAATACGAATAATTACAATCACTTTGACATCATAACCATTTGTATTTTGTGCTTTACGTTATAGTCCAGGTCCAGACGCTTGTTTAAACTTATGAAGCAATGTATTTCGAGTTTCTATCTTCAAACCAGTTGATTGTAAAATGACATTACCGTGTCGTTGCATAAATTTCTAAGACATACCTATTAGAGATAACTTGTTTTAGTTGTCGGTTAATTTAGAGTGGAAGTAAAGCACCATTGATCAAATCAGATTCTTTATTTTAATTATCTTACAAAATCAGCACGCCTTTACTATAGCTCGCATAGCACGACACTTCTTTTGTTCTTCTAATAGTGGTGTTGTGTTGCCACATAAAACAGCAGCCTATAGGTAATAATCATATTCTCGATTAACGTAAATATCCAATAATATGGTCTAATTATTTACTTTATTCTAATGATTTAGTAGTAGTAGCGGTAGCATCATTTTGCTGAATTTCATTATGGCAAAGTAAATTGATACGGTAAATAAAGTGAAGAAAGTATTTTGTTCTGTATTTTGTTGTATTTTTTACTGTATCAAAATATAGATATTATGTTTTGTAAAGTCTTTGTTTTTTAGCAGTTGGCACAACTTCGAACAAAATGTTAATAGTTACTAAGTTTTTATGATGTATCTCTGTATCTATACTTTCATGCGTAATGCATGCCTTGGCAGCCTTTTACGATTAAGACTACACTATTGAATGTGAAACTAATATAAAATATACCATGTATGTATATGTATTTATGTCTGCCACAACCAAGTAACTGGGTAACATTATACTCCTTGGCTACACCAGTCTCAGATTTACTTTTGGCACATCCTTCGACCTTTGGTGAAGATCTTTGGCAGTCGTTATGCACCCGTAATGACTGCCAAGTGACAGCCGGAACCACCGGCTTAGTTTGTCCTAAAATATAAAAAAAATTAAGCAGCAACAGCCCTAATGACTAAGGCCTCGTGATTGCGAGATCACGGGTTCTAACCCCACCCATTAGGTATACTATTGCCGTGAACCCATTCTAGGTACAAGAATGTTTACCTAAGTTGAAGGATTTATGAAGATTGCTAGAAATGTAAATTTGTTATACCTGCCACAGTTCTCATATTTCTGCATAAACTGAAAGAGATGACAGGGCCTCTCTCTCCATCTCACTGTCTTCCTAAGCCCCCATCATCTCCTTCGAACTTAACCTGTCCGAGGCGAGATGACCGTCATTCCGTTTCAGTAAAATTGGTGAGCATTTATACATTTTAGTAAGCATTTACTTAATTTTTTTTTTAATTGTAGACCTTTCTATTGTTGCCATAAAAATAATGTTAGGCAAGTACATAAGTTAGGTAATCATTTTTAATTAAATCCTTCAAGATACAATAATGTTCGTTCAAACCACGGCATCAAACCTCGAAATTGTAATAAAATACATCGAGTCCATGACGAAACATTGCACAGAACCAATACATCATAATAAAAAAACAATAGACGCAAGCTGGTCTCAATATAATATCAATTAATTTAATCGCGGATTATTGTATAGTATGTCAGCTCGCATTACATCGGCTCTCCGTACAGTCAGGAAAAGTATTTAGTTAGCAGCTCGATGAAGGAACTCTGTCGTATGTTGGATTATAATTGTATCTATGTATATGTATAATAGAAATGTCAGTGTATGATTTCAAATGAAGTATTACCTCAAGTGCATCACCTCACCAGTACCTCAAGTTATTAATACGATAGAGAAACACCACAATTTTTTTTTATATTTTTTGTCTGTCTGTCTTTCACCGTCTTTGTCCAGGCTAATCACTGGAATGGCTGAACTGATTTTAATGGTACTTTCACTCGAAGATACAAGAGTTTATAAGGCAAGATAAAGATGAGATTTAAGTTCCATAATTCCGACGGGATCAGGATTTACGCGCAAAAAACCTCCCACGCGAATGAATTTGCGAGCACATCTATTCCTCAATATACGGCTGTTTTAAGTCGCTGTCAAATAGTTTATAGTTAATTTCTCTGACTGTACATTACATTAGTCAAGGGGATTGGGTTCGTGGACCGATGGGCTAATGTACCCTGCGTGGGCGCAGCTGACACGCCGATCAATAACACGCTTCGCTATAATTGGTAACATTCAATGAAGTATTGTTGAGTCGTCATAACAGACCTCATGTGGGTAGGAATTGTTTTATGCACAAAAAAAATTGAATCATTTTCAGTTACGGTCAGCAGAGTAGCCTTCAGGCAACGTAATAATAAAAAAAACTATACGCTTGGTTGATATACCGTCTTGTCGTAGCAAGCGCTTTTCCTCCACATTTATTGTGCCCACAGCTAAGTTGTGAAACTCTCTACCGGCTTCTGTGTTCCCTGCCACTTATGACCTTTTACCCTTTAAAGCAAGAGTGAGCAAGCATTTTCTGGGCTCGGTCGTTCCATCGTAGAAAAAAAGGAGTTAAAAGTATGAAGAACAAAAACCCTGAAATAATTTCGTCTTTCAGGCGATATGGCGCCGCGGCAACTAAAGTAGAAATAGAATGAGAAAATAGTTTCGGAAATGAGTTACGCCCAAGTACGCGAGACGCCAAAATAACTACCTCGTGACTAAATATATTACGGCATTATGACACTATTTTAGCGCAATGAGTGCTACCGAATAATTTTTCACTCAATGCTGAATATTGTAACAGTAATATGAACAAGAATGGTCGAAGTACGGCGACGACGGCAAGTAGGTACTCATATATCTCAACGGGTATCTATTTGATTAAACATTATGATATTACAAAAGCTATAGCTATAGCGGGGGTGTGGGCTGTGCCTGAGTGGCACGCCTAAGAACTGCGCGCGCGCAGTGAAAGGCCTACACTCGCTTATTAGTTATTACGTATCTATTTACAATTTTTATAGCGCAATAACGATGTAAAGAGATTTATCTCAACGATAACACTCGCAAGGAATACGATTTGTTTTCATCCAGAGTTCGTTTCATAGTTTTTTTTATGGCTTTACCCAGCTGTAATGATTCCGAGGGTAATCAACATGTTTGTAATATAATGAATTCATTGCAACAGCTTAATATTACTACTGTTTGCCACAAGTCATTTCAGATACATTGGCAATTTTGTAACGACTCAATTACGAGGAGAGCTTAGACATAGATTAAACTGTCAACTTGGAGAGATCCTACGACATGGGACGCCGATTAGTTTCCTCATAAAAGGCTGCAATTATTTATTATTCATGACGTCTCATTAATATGTATGTGTCTAATTAAAATAATTGACACCTGATAAATGTGAGTGTACCTCCTACTGGTGGAATTGGGTCAGTTTGTGAGCAGTGGGCGTCGACCGGCTGCGTCCACCGCCGACATTTAAATATACTAGATACCAAACTGTATTAGAAACATCTCTTCCTTTGTCCTAAGTCTTTTTCTACCCATTGAGATCTCTTACTACTAAGTTCCAATATGGAGTATCTCTCTTCGATATTCGCGACTTCATAAAGCTAACTATTACTAATGAAATTCAGTAATTATAGCTCTTGAAAGGTTCACCGCAAATTTTAGGAGCTGCGACATTTGGATCAGTGGTTTGACCACTTCTTTGGGTTAATCAAAAACCAAAACTTTATTTATACCTAGCTAGTTAAGTTAATTTCCGGATTGTGTTGGGTAGATATCTAGCAGTAGGTAAACTTGCCTATAATGAATAATATAAAAAAATTACATGCTCGCGATTGTCCATCATCTCACCTTTACGATAAGCGACGAGTAACCTATTCACTCTTGACTTAAAGAGCCAGGCTGGCACGGAATTCCACTCTTTAGTTGTACGCAAATTCAAATTCTTTATTGCGAACTAAGTGTAGGTTCAACATTTTTGTGGATGTTAACAATAGCTATGTACATAGTTTTTTTGTCATTGATAATATGTTCGCGTTAGACTACAATCTCACCTGATGGTAAGTGATGATGTGGTCGAAAATAGAGCACGCTTGCCTAAAAATAACCTATTCACTCTTGACTTAAAGACCCCTAGGTTATAACTATCGGGAAACACAAACTCCGGCAGGGATTTCCACTCCTTAGCCGTACGCACAATGAAAGTAGGTATTCCCAAAATGTTTTGTGCGTATGGGTTGGATGTCCACCATGTAACGATGGCGCATCGCCGTTTGTCTTGTAGTCCTATGATGGAACGGACTTGGCGGAATTAGATTATGTAATTCCATCGCACACTCTCCGAAATGTAACCGATAGAAAACCGATAGACTTGCATCTCGTCGTTGATGTTCAAGGCTCTCCGATCGTCGATGTTCGAGCTTTGACTCGACCAGTGCATCATTGCCAATGAGTCTCCTGGCCCGTTTCTCAATGGACTCAAATGCGTCCAGTTGGTTATTGGGAGATCCATCCCAAAGATGAGAGCAGTACTCTATACACGACCGAACCTGCGCTTGATACAGATTGAGCAGCTGTTCCGGTGTGAAGTACCATCTCACCTTTGCCAAAATTCCCAACTTTTTTTATGCTAATTGAGCCTTAGCCTCGATAAACGGACCAAAATTGAGGGTGGAAAGTGTTACCCCAAGAAGCTCAGTACGATCGGTTATAGGCACGGTTACACCACGTACTTATTAAAGCATTGCATTTTAAATGTTTATTTCTGTCTACATTACATTTTTTTAACAATTTACATTGTATTCGATACTCATTATCTTTATTTTTATATTATATCAAAGTATTCTTATAATTTTTATCACTTAATATTAATTATCACAATCACTTCAATATGAACATATTCCCAAAACTTTTTTAGCGTATAGTGAAATTTACTTCCAACTGTTAGTTTTATTGATGCAATAAATGTTATTAATTTATTTGAGAAAGAATACAATTTTAATTTAAATAAAAACCCTAAACTACATATACACACCTAAAAATAAACTAAAATATTGCATCCAGAAATTCGTGCGCATCGCTGTCCACTGGTAATGTGCCCAAAAGACTGGCGGCATTGCCACGTTGTATGGCAATGCTTAACCTCTGTCCAAGGTAAAAGCCAGCCCTTGGGTCACGCGAAGTGTCAACTAGGCGTCTGGACAGATCTTTAAATAATTTGTGAGCACTCGGACCCCACGACGCCAAGGTTTCAACCCCAAACGGCTCGAAAATATAACTACCAACAAGGTTATTATATTTCCGCCGCTTGAGGTTCTCAGCAGCCGCAGCGGCAGCGCCAGCACAACAAGATGAGCTAGGAAGATGGGATGGCGCAAGAGTATCGACACAAGTTGCGTCCCACACTAAAGGCCTACCCATCTTCCAAGGAAATAAAGACATACCGTCCGGTCTTTTGCCATCGTCGCGTGCCAGGCCATTTGGTTCTAAAACAGCTGGAACGCCGACAGTGACAAGAGCTCGTCGGATAATGTCGTTAATATTCGCGTGCCGTGCTATGCGACCCGCGCTGCGGCCGCATGAAAGGCCGTGGTGACCGAGGCTGTTGACAACTTCGCCACAGTGGCAGCGATGAGCAGAACAGCAGGGAGCACCTAATCGAAGGGAAGCAGCGAGGCGGAAAGTAGTATCATCGAACAAGGTGCCTATGTTCGATGACGGAAGTGCATGGAGCCAGAGACCCGACTCCCATTCACCCACAGCCAGCAGGCGCGCACGCTCTGCAGCCGAAGCAGATGTGGCAATAAGGTCACTCTGAACTGCTCTACAGAGCGGCTCATCCCACCGCCTCTGAGATGATGGATTGTCGGGTGGATTTAGGTTCGGGTAAGCGAGTCTCCAGGAATCTATAGCCTCGGTGAAATACGGCACATTGAAATCAACAAGTGATGGTACCGAGGATACAAAAGCCGGTAGACTGATACTAGTAATTTTGCGGACGCCGAGACCACCCATACGAATGGGAAGAGTAGCTTGTGCCCAAGCTCGGTCGTCCATAGCCACATTTAAAATTCCTGTCAGAGTTTGACGAATAATTTGGTCCATTTTTTCCAAAAGGTGAGGATGATGCCATAGATGTGAAGAACGAAGAAAATACATTAATTTGGGTCCATAACAACAGTAACGAATTAAGGTGATGGCCGAATGCATATTAATTTGGTATATCCTGTCCAAGATGTCATTAAAATTTTGTATTTTTTCCTCGACAAAATCGGGAAAGGAATTCTCATAAATTGGAGACCCAAGAAGACGAAGAGAACTTTTTTCCACAATTTGGATATCTGGGGCTATTGCGTTGAATTTTGAAAGTGTCAGTTGTCTGTCAGTACTGTCGGATATAAATAGTTCACACTATAGTATAGTATAGTTGATCTGTCCCCATGTAACGATGGCGCATCGCGCATTTTTATAAGCTTAAATAATATCCTTACGCAAACTCTTGAGAAGCTTTTATAAGTTTGATAACAGTTTTAATTACCTTAGGTACAATACGATACTTACACACTATTGTAATTCCTGTCTCTACACTGAAATCAGGAGTCTCTCGTTATGAAAGTTATTGTGGATACCAGATTTCAAGGAGCGAGAGAAATTAAGCTATTGAAACTTTACCCTCCCAAATTTTTACACAAAACACGTAGCAAGTAATGACAGCATTCGCCATTCAAAAATTAAATAATTTTAGTAATATTTTTTTTTATTTATTGAACTGTTTTTTGGACGGTAGTCAAAACAAAGCTCGCATAGATCTAATCATACCATTTTTCATAAAACATATAGAGGAACGTGTAAATGAGCAAAACGTCGGATTAGATTTTTCTCACGATTAAAACAATATTTATGTTGAATTCTGCGGGAATCTGCGGATTGAAAAACAAATAGCGAAGCGCTTGAGATGCTGCCAAACAAAGCAACCGCACTCTTTCATACATCTTCTTGTCTTTATTTTAAGTGTCCTGTTATATCTTCCCATATTGATTTCTAAAAATACAAGAAGTATAAAATGTTAAACTGCATAATAAATTTAGTCGTTGACTAATTTTATCAAGCCATATTGGCTTGATAAAATTATGGTAAAAGCACTACTAGTCCGTCCGCAATGAAGTTAATAATTTTATTTAAATTAATCGCTCAATAGATATCGTACCACGATTTATGATCCTAAAAATATAAAACTAGAAAGCCGTATTAATATTGAACGCAAGCTAAAAGTGACAACGATAAATACTTCGCCACGCCAAATATATTTCTGTTAAAAATTGTACAGCTGACGCACTTAACACGTAATCATGAAAAACATTTGAAATATAGAGACTTGTTGTTGTGTGGCGTTTCCTAATGAACAAAGTTTTTGTCACAGTTTCCTTATTTGCTATTTTTTTAATATTAATTTTGTGGCCTCACGGTATTATCGTGGATAAGGAAGTGCGTTCCAGAAACATTCATTTCGGATAAATACTATTGTGTCTCACTCTGATTCCATACATTGAAACGAGACGAAGAGGCACTGATATATAACTTCTTCCAACAGTATGTATATCACTGTCAGAGACCGCATTGTTTCAATATTCAGTAGTCAAATGATATTCGGTTGTATTGATAAACAAACCACATCACTCTTACACTCGAATTGTGAAAAAGTGTGCAGCGTGCCGCGAGTGTGTTAGATCAGACACTTGTTGTTGTGTATTGGAAACGAGGTTGAGAAGCTGAAAATAACAGACATGTGCTGATTACCCCATTTTACATTTAAATTCAGTCCTTACTAGAGTAACAACCGACGTAAGCTCTAGATCCAGAACATCTAATTGTATCGTATAGTGTCTGGAGCGAGATGATTCACGTAAGTGGATGTGGTCGGGCTGATCGTTGAGACATTCCTGTAAGAGAATACCATATATGGCAGGCTAGTCGGCGGCAGGTAATGCATCCCCGATCAGTGAGCGATTATATCGCAACGGAAGCGGCTGAAATTAGCAGCGCGCGCATCGGGACGGGACCGCTGGCAGCCGGGCCGCGCCGAAACTAAATACCCAAAAGCGTTTGTGATCGCGCGAGCGCCTGCCAAATATGGCACGAATCTCGGGTTTCGCGAGGCGCGCGCGCCGCGTCTCTGGCACACCACCAGCCACTGCAAAAACGCTCTCTGTTCCCGTCTAAAAACACGTAAAAAACGTTTTTATTTCTGTAGCGAGCGGCCTCTAAATTTAGGCCGTATGGAAACCGAAAGTAATACGAGCGATTTTGGTTGGGGCCGCGTTGTCTGTATTTAGATTAGAGCGGCGCGGGCTGTGCGCCTCGCGACTCGGGAGCGAGCGCGACTCCGCCCGCGCGCTGCACTGTGCGGACTGTGCGCCACTGTCGGACAACATGCGCGCGCGCTAACAGTTTATCAATGAAAAGTTCCGTGATAATAGTGCACAATTAAAAGGATTTGGATGTCACAAATGTTGCCCGAAGGCGGAGGTAAATACTTTATCATTTATGCAATAAGTTTTCATTCACACTTTTCGTGTGCTTATGTTTATTTTGATGTTATTATTCTCTCTAATAATGCATGGTCTAAAAACAAGCCTGAATAAATATTTAAATTCAGCGTATAAATATTCACCTAATTATTTTTTATTTACTTTGTTTGATCATTTTAAATTACCAAGCTCTGCTAAAATAGAGCAGTTGTACCTATAATAAAAATATTAAATTAAACAAACATAGTTTGATAACGCGCACAAACGTTTGTTATCTAACGAAGCGGAATGTTCAGTTAGTATAACCCGGCGTTATTATCTAAGTCGGCGGCTTGTACGGCGAGGTGTCAGTGTAGTGCAGTTATCTACCGCCGGTTATCATCGCGATGCGCTGTAGGTACCTACCTACCTATTGATTCGTTCCAACTAGCCTTATCTCTCACTACTAGCGGTAAATACTCATATATTTAAACTATAACTAAACAATACTATGCGTTAATTAATCACGTTAACTTTGAATGAAAGTTTTTTATTTATTATTTTTTTTTATCTAAAGTAGCAATGTAGGTAGAATTTACATTATTAGCAATCCTGTTAACCCCTCCAACTAAGCTAAATATGGTTGTGTCTGGAGTGGGTTCACGACAATAGTGTAATGCGTGGGATTAGAACCTGTGACCTTTCGATCACAAGTCCGACACCTCGGCCATTACGTCTGTATGCTAATTATGCTAGGGTACGCTTCTTAATCATCATGTTTTCCTACAAAACCGCAGGTCAAAGGTATTGTTGAGTGCTCGAACCTATATAACAAATGTTTTCGAATTGATTCATAGGAGTGACTAAGAATTTACACTAGGTACAGTAAAATAAGTACAGTAAATGTCCTTCGCAAACGGTTTTTAAAATAATATTAATGAAGCTTAATGTTTTTTTTTGCATGTGATAACTATTGATACCTATGTAATGTGCAACTAAATGTAACGAACATTCGGGAAAATTGCGTCTATTCCTGCCTAATAATACATTTCCCTAACTGTACGCGGTTGAGACAGTAAACAGGCGAAGGAGTTATCATTTTTTTAAAGACCTCGATAATATAGATATAGCTGTAAATGCACTATGTTACTGACTGCTCTATTCTTTAGAAGTCCGTAAGTGTTCAAAGTTAAAGTTATTGAGATTCTTAGGACCTCGACATCAATGCATCAAGTTCTTATCAAATTTAACAGAAACAATTTCAGAGAAGTGCCAATTTTATCACTTATGTCATCCAGTTTCACAGAATTTCCCTTCTCCTTCACTGTCATCCGTTTTGGACGCTTCATTATTTTATGTGTGTCATGTGTGCAGATCCAATCACGCTGTGTGCGTTTGTGTTTACCGCAGAAAGCGCTAGTATCCGCTAGTCCTTATACGGAGAGTGTCAAATTGTCTCGCCACCGACCTGCGAACGGTGTGATTGTGTACCGTTGTGTAAACAATGAGATCGAGGTGGCTTTTGTTATCACTTGCTGGTTTCGGAGATTCCGAGGTGATACTGTGTTTGCCAGTACTTGAATAGTTGCATCTATCAACTACTTTTTAGGATATCAGGGTTTTACGCTGATTGTTAGGTATCTTTAAAGCCTGAAATATGTCAGAAGTAAGTAGATATTGTCTTAATTATTGTCTAGTCGCATAGTTTAGTGGACATTCCACAAAATTTTATTAATACTTTCATTGTTCGTACAACTAGGGCATGGAATTACCTGCCGAAGTCTGTTTCCTGATAGCTATAACCTGGGAGTCTTTAAGTCAACACTAGATAAAAAAAATAGATTAAGTACTTCTAATTAGATGTGTTTTTTCTTAGACAACATCATCGCTTACTGTCAGGTGAGATGGTGGTCTAACGCGGAACTGTCATAAAAAAAACTTGGCTTATTAAAATTTGTCTCTCGGTTATCAAATTGCAATCAGAAAAGGGATTTCTGTTCAGTGGGAACCTACACAATAAAACGCTTTGTGTCTTTTTTAATAAAAAATAAAACATAGTTTGTATGTAAAATTATAACTAGTCAGTTATAGTCGGTAGCTCAAAGAGCATCTAATTCTAATCTCACACCAATTGGCTAAAAGCCTAAAAGCGTAAAAGCTTAATCTGCTAAGATAACCAAAATGGATGTAACCATAAATGACGGATATCGGATAGTTAATAATGTTATGTAAAACAATAAGACCAAAGCGGAATCTTTTGGTCAACCGTTCGTAATTCGTGACCAAAACGGTCATAAATAAGTTCTCGTCTCCTACGCTCGCCAATATGATTCATGCCTACGGGCCCCGCGCACTACACCGTACATGGTCGCTATTAGCATTCCCTTTATGCCGATCTCAAATTAATAGTTGTTAACCCGCGGCTCGACTCAACTTTTTGGAAAGTTAAAATAATAAAAATCTCCGCATTTGTTATTATTTATGTTTGTCTTTTAAATCGGACTGCATTCTTGTAAATGGTGATGTAAGTCGGTCTTCTAAGTGACAGAGTTTTATGATTCAAGCTTGCTACTTCATGAACTCCGAATCGTTCAGTCATAGAACCAAAGTGCCGTGTTGGGTAATTATCATATCAGTAAACACATCTACGTTGGTACAGTACTGACAAGTAAATACATAGGTACTTCTTAAATTACTTAGGTGTTAACTTTTCTAATTGCACCATATTATTTTCTCAACTTATTTTGTAATGAAAATTAAAAAACGAAGAGATGACTGCTTCCATAATGTATAATTGCTTAACATTTTTCATGCTTTGATAGAAGGTTAGTAGGTTCGGTTAGATACGTTACATTAAAAACATTGACTTGTCATAGGAACAAGGCTGTTACTTTTTGTTTATTTTACCTGTCTACTGTTTCTTGTTCTATTGACCAATTGGCCTTCTTTCAATATTCTACAACAGTCTTTATGTTCTGCTTTAAATATTAAACTTACAGCAGAACTTAAAGACTGAAAATAAAATATCTCGATACAAAAACGCCAAATCTATCCAAGCAGAAAAATAACAAATCAAATCAAATACCATATCATTATGGTGTTTCATCTGTAAAATTGATGGCGTTAAGATACCAAACGTGATCATGATGACTTGGCACTCCCCGGCCCTGCTGGTTCATTCAAAAGCTGGCTACTGGCACCTGTCACCACATGAACACCATAAACTTCCACGATATTTGCTGAAAAATCCACGATTTTTTTACCTAAAAGAAGGAATTTGTAATTTCGTATGTAAACAATGCCAAGAACCTGTAACCATGTAATTATGGACAATGAACTGTTAACACAGTTGTGTCAAACCGTCGCATGCGACACAGGCCACATGGCTTCGGGACTGGTGTGCAGAGTACTCACTACGTCGACGTGACGTATTTTTGGCGGGATTCCAGCGAGTGGCAGTGTGTCTGTGCGACGTAACAGCGAGTAAACACGAGACCAAGTGATGATGAGTCAAAACTGGGAGCAAGATGCAGTTTACATAGTAAAGTAAACATTTTAATAGAAGTTCAGTTCATCGAACTATTTCCTTTAACCGTTAAGTACGTCCTTATATAGGATTAACTTATTCCCTACTTAGATCATATGTTCACGTTTGACTTAGAATGGTAAACCACAGACCACTGGATTTAGTTATTATATAGGTAAAGATTCATTATATTTATTTTGCATATTGGTTATATAAATAACACATTTACACGTCATTTTCTTTTGATTGAAGTAAACTAGATGAGACCGGTGCTTCCTAATATCGTATGAGAACCATGGAGGTTTTTATCTGTGTCTCTCTTCTAAGGAAAGATGCACACAGATTTGAGTGGATCTGTCCAGACAGTGGAAGCATTTTTCAGTTATCGTATATCATAAAATATGCCGTATAAGGCAAAGCAAGATGGAAAATTATAATTTCTGCAGTAGGTGTATTTTGGTATAAATAGCTATATATCTACAAATAGAGTTGAACCTATAGGGTCAACTCTATTTATTAGAGGCTGTTACTGAGAATTTCTTAATGAAAACCTCAATAAAACTTTATCGCACCCGGGAATTGAAACCAGGTCTCCATGTCAGGACCAGCGGTTGCGACCGCTGAGTCAACGAGGCGCGGATAGTTTTAAATATTTACTTAGGTCTAAACCTATGTAAGATGTTAGGACACGAAGCTCCGTCATATATCCAGTATTAACTACATTATCTAACCTCGTAATTTTATAGTTTATTACAATGGTAATCTACTTAATATTATGTGCCAGATGCGCTGAAACAGAGTCTTTCGAATGAGAGAGTATAAAGCTAGCGTGTGTCACTTTGTTTTTTTGGTTTGAACAAGGAAAATCTTTTCAGTTTGTGTTAGTGGAGGACCCACACATATATCAAAACGCGACGCGAATAGTATTTAGGATGGCGATATATTGTGTACTCCCTGAAAGATCAATCTACGTGCGTACTAAATAACGTTGTAGGTATACTGTAACTCCATCTATAATGCGTAGAATAAGGCCCTAAGTTTAGAAGCGTCTCTTCTTTCTCTTCTCCTGCTCCTATGAGTGAGGAGACCTGACCCTCTGCATCCTGGGTTGACGGCTCTGGCAATTGGGCTAACTTGCGATCTCTTACAATTTTCGACCATTAGGTCAATGACGGACGTTATGATGAGTTTAGACACGTCTCTTGATATTTTTAAATATATTATACGCACATAAACAAATCAGTTGTACCTACTTCTAAAATTACTAATGTAATGATAAGGTGATACAGTAATAAAGATAAATACAATATAAATAACTTAATTTACTGTCGTATCCAAGAAAAGCTACTACAACGACGTTGCACAGCTCGATAAAGGGCATGATACAGAAGACAGTACTCCTCGTACAGCTCGTATTGTGACTTGTGAGGAGGTTCCTTTCTCTGGAGACCGACCCACGTCCCACAGGTATAGCTTGGACTCTGTTCCCGATACCAGTGGACTGCCATTTTCCATATTAAGTTTTAAGCGTATTTTTATGTATAAAATAAAATATGATAATATTAGTAATCTACCTAAATGTGGCGTTCCGGTCGATGCCTTAAAAGTGAAGGGTTCTGTATACACGTTTGATGGCTGGCCGGCGCGGTCTGTTTTAGTCTGACTCACTCCATATTGTTGTGATTTGTGCGAATAAATCTCTCTCAGATCTGTAGGATGGTATCGTATCGTAACGATTGGTATTTATAGCGGTTTTGTGCTAAACATGCGCCAATTTTTTGTTTGGGATTCTTTCTGTATGGTTAATGGCAGGTTGCCACTGCCAGACTAGAAATGAAATGAAATGAAATATTTATTTTGTAAATTGGTTATAAATAACACTTTTACACGTCATGTTTTTTTGCGTGTTAAGTTTAGCTAGATGAGGCCGGTATTTCCTAACTGATTGTTTATTATGTAGCAATTTGTGTTTATTAAAATATCGTTGCATCTGCATTAAAATAATTTTCTCAAAAATTTTACTGAAAGTGGGCAGTACAGAAATAGGTCTGTAATTAGTAGGGTCAGATGTACTACCCGATTTAAATAGTGGGATTATTTTACTATATTTCATTAGATCAGGAAACTCACCGCAATCAATACAATTATTAAATACTAGCTTTTGCCCGCGACTTCGTTCGCGTAGGAGGGTTTTCCTGCGTAAAATCCCGACCTCGTGGGAATTCCGGGATAAAAAGTAGCCTATGTGTTCTTCCATTTAGCAAGTAGATGTTAACTATCTACTTGCTAAATTTCATTCAGATCCGTTCAGTAGTTTTTGTGTGAAAGAGTAACAAACATCCATCCATCCTCACAAACTTTCGCATTTATAATATTAGTACGATAGTACGATAACAGCTAATCTAGGAGCAATAATGTGTATAGTTGACTTAGTAACTTCAACAGAATTACCCCACAGGTCTGCAGTCTTTTTCATATTCAAATAATTAAAAGTTTTAATGATGTCAGTAAAAGTAACATATTGGAATTTAAACTCTGAACTACAAACTGGAACATTTTTTGTTTCTGCAGCAATGGGAGATGATTTTAGCGCCTTGGTTGTCGATTAGAGAGACGTGATTCACTGTGTGGTGCAACTGTAGAGGAGATAGATTCGAGTTAAGTAGTGCACTAACTTCTGAGTGTGACATTTAAAGCGTGGCTGAAAGGCTGCGTTTCCACCAGAGATGTGCGATGGAAATGTGCGAGGATGTCTAGCGGAGCTGTGAAAATGCGCATTAATGTGTGGTGCGAGGATGCGGAAACCTCGCAACACATCCTTCTCAACGCACATTCCTCGCAAAACACATCTCTCGCACACATCCCTCGCTTGTTTTGTATGCGCAAAAATCTAGGTCCGCTGAGCCGTTTCCACCAGAGCAGTGCTGACCGAGGCGAGGTAAATGAAGCGATTCTATTGGTTCTTTACAAACACATCCCTCGCTACGCATCCTCGCACATCTCTGGTGGAAACGCAGCCTAATCAATCTCATGCTTGACGAGGTTAGCCCGTGGATGGGTGGCACATTAAGTCGTTGGTTCCAGATGTCATTAGTACATCTTTGACATCGGGTTACGGGTACTCAGAAACCAGAAGATTTGACACCAGTCTTGTCTAGGGATATCGTGTTACTCAGTAACTGGGTTGTGGAGCTCAGATGGGCAGTCGCTACATGTAAAACATTATTATTGCCTGCTCAGCAGCAACCGTTTGAACTGGGTGCCCATCCTAACATAGTTGGAAAAAGGTTAAACGGTAAACAAATGAGAATTTTGGCATTGTTTCCCTTTTCGAGACTTTGCCTAACATTCTTCTACTGAAGTTTAAAATCAACAGTAGATGAATTGTGAAGAAAGCTATCATGGGAATGTTCCCATAGTAAACCATATTATTAATTATTATGAGTTTGTTTCGGTGTTTCTTCTCAGATTAGTCAAGGAACACCGGGCTGCAAGCAGCAAAAAACATTTAAAAGGGTTATTTATAACTGGTTTACAAAATATACCTACTTATACAGAAATAGTAGTAGGCTGGCTGCAACATAGAAGTTGATTATTTTCATTGATTTTTATTGAATTACCTATTACATAATTTAGACACGTAATAGGTACCTATGTAGCAAATGACGGGTGCAATACGTAGCACCTCTCCAGATCAGCATGTCTGCTTCAGCACAGCACAGCGAAAGTGATCAGGCGCACGTCAGTAGTCACAGAGATTGATTTATTGTGTGAAGCGGCGCAATCACTGTCTTCACAGTTACAGACTCAATCGGCCACTAGTTGAAGTAATTCAGAAGCTCTAGTCTGTGCAGCATATCGAATAATTTTAGCATAGATAAGGTGAACTGAAACTGAAACATTGTAAGTATCTTTATTTATTCATTAGAATAACAATTCTTAGTGTGTTTATAGCTATTTTATTTTATAAAGAGAACTAGTAATGTAAAATGTAAAATTCACATTACTAGCAATCTTGTTTAAAGTATGGGAATAGGTACTACCTACATTAATTAATTAACTAAAGCTAAAAATAATAAATTATAAGTGTCAAATAGTAAATTTCATTACGAATGACTTTTTTTTCTGAAAAAAAAAAAAACATTTTTAATGTTTTACTTAGGAAATATCTTTCTTCGATTAATCTTGTAACAAATCTACTATACATTTATTGCTGCTATCTGACTATGACTTTCTTTAATACGAACTCTAAAACAATCACATCAAATCTTACTCAGGTAACTCAACTTATCAAATACACTGACTTATCAAATAACATGTGGAAATTCAACTCGGCTGTCAACATGTCGTTACTGTCAATGGACTGATCGCTAAAAGCTTCGACTAACCACAAATTCTTAAGTTTTATATTGTTAATCAGTGACATGGTGGGGTTTACATGTTTGCAAAAATGATTCTACTCGTATAAGACCTTTACTGTACTAGTACAACATGTAATGTATGAACGTGTGTCGAACGGCGACGCGCCATCGTTACATGGTGGACATCCAACTTATATGCACATAACGTTTTGAGAATACTTTCATTGTGCGTACAGCTAAGGAGTGGAATTCCCTGCTGGAGTCTGTTTCCTGATAGCTATAACCTCTTTAAGTCAAGAGTGAATAGGTTACTTCTAGGCACAGAAATCTTAATAATAATAAGATTTCTGTGCTTCTAGGTAAGCGTGCACAATCTTTGACCACATCATCACTTACCATCAGTTGAGATGGTCGTCAAAGGCAAGCCTATAAACTAAATTGTATAAAAAAAAAACATAAAAAATGTACCTAGCTGCTAATTTTTCCATCTGTTGCTTAGTATAATTATCGTTTCTACAAAAGGGCAGCCACAACTTTTTTTAAATATGGTCCAGTGAAGCTTGGAACGACACCAAAGCTATTTTTTTTATATTTACCTACCTTAAAAAAATAATCTAAGTGTACCTATGCAACTATTATAAAGAGGAAATATTTGTATTTTCAAATGTTTGTAATTAATAAAATTTAAAACAATTGGACTAATTTTGAAAATTCTTTCACCAATAGAACAATTCAACTTTCAATACTTTAAATTTTTATTCAATTGAACATTTCACGCGAAAGAAACCACTATAACATATTCGGCCAGAAGCTACTATAATATATTTCAATGTAAAATTATTGAACCAATCGTATTAAACCTACAACAACACTACTTCACCTAACTGTTTGGTATTCCTGTGATCGCCAGCATCGCTTCCGAACATGCTCATTAATTGGTTCCTCAATACGTTACCGAGAATGTTAATTATTTCACTAATTCGCTCTCCCACGCTCGCGCTGGGTGGTATTGATGACAAATATATGGTTCCAAATAAGCATGTGAGTAAATATGTACATAAACCTAACTACTGCTCGAAATACTTTTAATTACCATATTTTTTGTGATTTGTGAATGGATCACTAATACTTATTTATTATTATATACTTTATGGATACAAATAATAAAATTAGTGTACAAAGGGCGGTGCTATCGCACAGGGCAATCTTTTACAGATAAACTTTGGATGGACAGAAATACCACAATAATACTTAAATAGGTACCTACTTGAAGATGTTGACGTAAATGGGTATGAGTCAGTCAGACGGGAGTAGTGTTCCTGAATTATGTCATGTTCACAAGTGTCATCACGGTTCGATTTAGGCCCGGAGAGTGTGAATCACGGCGGCCGTGGAAACTTTAATTGTGTTTCAGATGTTTACGATACAATATTTTTAGGCAAACATAATTATTATTAACTTTGTAGGTACATTATGTGTCTTTTGTTGAGGGTTAAGGTAGAGGTGTACATATTTAGGCATCTTCGGAGGCGGCAATTTTCTAAGGATGGGAAGTCATCCAATGACTGCCTCCCGATCTACAGTTTCTACATCCAGAAATTGGCTACAATGTATGGGATTATCCTGTAGCCACAATCCAGGCAAGTCCAGCACATATCCTTTTCTTTTGTTAATAGGTTCGCGTTAGACTATCATCTCACCTGATGATACGCGATGATGTGGCCGAAGAAGCACGCTTGCCTAGATGTAAACTATTCACCCTTGACTTGAAGACTGGGATGCTATTGAGATATCCCTGCTTAAAAACCCAATAACACTTTATTCGATCTAGGATTCGGACCTACACCTGAAGCTCAGCAGTAACCATTGCGCACACTATTTTAAGGTGTCTGGTGACTAACCAATCTTATGCAACTCGCTTAAAGCTCTGGACATTAGGTAGATTAGAAGAAGAAGAAGGACACAGCGCCAAACGAACCCTTCGGACCTTATAGTAATCTGTTATCTATAGTAATATTATGAAGATGCAAATGTTTTTGAGTTTGTATGTAGGGAACAAATGATCCAATTCTAAAAATCCTTTGGTAGTAAGCTGAATTATTGGGGAGTGCTGTAGGCTAAACATTATTTCTTAATCCGCGCAGACGAACTCACAAGCGAAGCGCTAGTACCTAATAATTTGGCTATAAGTATTGATTCGCTAGTTTTAACTTTTTGCTTTCGGTTTATATTTGGTTTTCCCCAGTCTTTGCGCACGAGTTAGCTTATTTGAATGGCCTTAGATTCGCCACCTATACCTACACAACCAAAAAACGAAACAGTGACTTGTTTCCTTGATTCGGTTGTTGGTTTAAATTTACTAAAGTGAGTGACAGGATGAAATGAAATTATAAACTTTATTAGCAAAGACGCAAGACGTGCCAGCATTTTATTACTTAGCCGTTACTGTGTTGAGTTTATCGATATGATTATGTTTTGTTCATTTTACGTACTTACATTTAGAAAGTAGATCCTGTAGGTGGGAGGGTTTTCCCGCGAAAATCCCGATTATGTGCCGAAAAAGTAGCATATGTGTTATTCCAGGATGTCAACTATCTAAGTACTTACCAAATTTCATTCATATCCGTTAAGTAGTTTTTGCGTGAAAGAGACATCCATACATCGATACATCTCACAAACTTTCACATTTGTAATATCTATTAGTAAGAAAGATAAGATGTAAGTTCCTTTAATTCTGGCTTGTTGTTAAAACTAAATAACCTGATGCGTGCGTAAATGTTGGGTTCTGTTTTATATCAATAGTCTTGACATTAATGTCTGGCCAAAATGACGACCAAACATTTAGAAAACTTGCTCTCAAAATAACAGAAAACCTAGGTACCTTTCACAATGAGACTCGCCAAAACCATTACACAACGATGGCATCAACTGAAAGCTAGTTGCGAAACATGCGCACGCGGCGTTTCAGTCCAACTGTGCGCACGCGTCCATTCGCGGCGCGAGTATTTCGGGCGCGGGCGTACTCGAGGCGCCTCGGGTTTCATGCCATTCCCTGCCGTACCCAGCACCCACTGACACACAAACAGCTGTATTTTCGTCCATGAGGGTATGATAAGCTCGGGTAGAGTGGTTTAGATGCCCAAATTTCGCGGAACTAATGGAAAATACTCATTTCGGCAAATGCGGCGATCTGTTTCAGTAGGCCTGCAAAGCGTTGCGCTCAAATAATTTCACAATGTAAATAACATAGGTAATATTTCCAGCGAACAGTACCTAGGATCTACTACTGAAAATCAAATCATTTAAGTATTAAGCCTTAACAAACTAGTCTTTCTCAGCTTAAGGTACTTTAATACGTGTGCCTGAACTAGGTACCTAATCCTGTTTCAGGTGATAAGAGTTTTCTGTTTTAAATAACACCTAATAATAATAACCAACCTTTCATTACACATTACATCCTATTACATTACCTATTACATGTTTATTTGGTGATTTACATCCGAACTCAACATCCAAAACAAGTTTTCCTTTGTTTTATGAGCTCGGGGAAAACCTAATTTTATTCCTTTCATTAAGGGATATCGTTAATTCGTTGGGTAGGTACACAAATAGGCTCCAAAATACGCACTTGGTCGTGGAGTTGCGGATACCTGCCCGACATACATACTTAGGTATACATAAGCTTAGTAAAGAATTTATGAACGGTTTATGATATTTTTTAAATAAAATAAACGTACCTAACACAATTTAACAGAGGAATCCAAAATGTCATACAATAAAATAAAATAATAAAAAAGGGAAGGTGTAGGTATTTACAATGGGAAAACAGATCTTAATTAAATTTAGTAAAACAATACAAATAGAATAACAGCATGGTGGAATTCCCACCCACACGCACAAAACGTTTTGGGAGTACCTACCTACTTTCAATGTGCGTATAGCTAGGAAGTGGAATTCCCTGCCGGAATCAGTGTTTCCTGATAATTATAACCTGGGGGGGGGGGGGGGTCTTTAAGTCAAGAGTGTTTAGGCACAGTATAATGGTTTAGGTGCGGCATCTTCGACCACATGATCACTTACCATCGGATGAGATGGCGGTTATAAGAAAGCCTATTAATAAAAAAAATATGACATGATGTTTGCGCACGCATGCGTAGTAAACACGGTACGATTTACAATTTGGATCTCATTAAATTCCCACTGTTTACGTTTTACCTGTCATGATGACGTAGGTGCCTCTAACACTAATTTTATTGATATTATTATATAAATTTTGATTATTATTATTATTTTTTACTTCTGACTTGTAATGGTTGAATTTGTACTTGTTTATTTTCTTACATTGTTTATATTTGACATAATTATATGATTTGTGTAACAATGCTATTCTAAGAATATTTTTTGAAATGTTTTTTTTATGTTGTTAACTTCTTTTATTTTGATTAGTTTGTGCTGTATAGTAATAATGCCTACCTGTAAATTTTTTATGTTTGTGTGTATTTTACAGCGATAATTTCAACACAATGTTAAAATTGTTTATGAAATAAATGAATGAATGAATAATGAATGTTTTGTTTATTTTATGAACTTATTGGTAGATATTCATTTTATGGTAAAATGTTTGCATGGTATTACAGGAGCTCCTTAATGAATAGATAAATACATTTTTTTGGCTTTTCTAACGTACCTACTGAATACGGGGATAAATCTCTAGAAATGGTTGCTACGAAACATGAGTGTTTAAATATTGATATGGTGTGAATAGGGATCGAACCCGTGTCAATGTTTACGCAATAAAGAATATTTAATACTTACTAAATAATTTACTGAATTGCATGTATTTTTGTGTATTGTCGTGCAACAGGTTGCTGTTATAGGTACCTACAGGGCCGGATTAACCATTAGGCAGAGTAGGCAACTGCTTAGGGGCCCCGCATGCCAGTGCAACTGACAAGATTTATTTTTATCGAACAAAAATTTTTTACGTGCGTGGAAATCTAAATATTTGTATTTACAAATTCTGGGAATTTGTAAACAAATATATGTATGTATGTGTAAGTCGGTTAAAATCATCCAGACTTAAAACAACAGTCTATATCGAGAATCGTCCCCAGGCCCACGAGGTGACACCGATTTTAGCGACACACGATTCGGTCAGTCAAAGTAAGAAAGGGGTCCCGAGAATTCCATTGCCTACGGGCCCCTGACAGGGTTAATCCGACTCTGGGTACCTACGTTTGTTTTTGCCACTTTAGTTAGGTACGTACTTGACATTATTTAGTGTAGCATTTATTTCAGCATGGTATTTTGTGTAATCTATGTTCAGCCGTAATTTGTTTAAATCTTTTTTGTATTAGTTTAGCTATAGGTACAGCAAGTTTCTGCAAACATATTTTGTTAAAATTAATTTGCGGAAAATTTTGTGGGTTCTACATTTGCTAAGTTCAATGAAATGAAATATTTATTTTGTAAATTGGTTATAAATAAAAATTTTACACGTCATGTTTTTTTTTTGCGTGTTATGTTTAGTTTAGCTAGATGAGGCTGGTGTTTCCAAACTGACTACTCTGAGAAGAAAGACCGAAACAAACTCAGAGGAGCAATGACATTTTTGTTTAGTTTTTAATAAGCAACTACCTATTTATTTGCCCTGAATAAATAAATACTTACCTACCATCATCATCATATAGCACTGGCAATATTTAATAGTAATGTACTAAGTATTATAGTGCATTATTTATACCTCAGTGCAACATTAAAACTGTGTGTCGTACTCACGCGACCGCGCTCGGTCGATGTGGGCAGTAGCACACAAACAGTCAAACACGCATAAAGTAAAACTATGATCTGATAGCTCATCTTGTACAGACGCCAGCACAGCACACAAACCCACCCATCTGTCAACTTTGCCCAATCGAGATTGAACCTTATTGTGCTGTTATAAAGTTGTAAATCTATGAAATGATTTTTTCAGATTGAGGTAGGTTGATGTGCTGGACAACTCATAAAAAACAAATTTCACAAATCGGAACCAATTGCGGTGCCTATGGGTGTTTTACAGCTTTTGGAATTAAGTACCTCTTTTCAGCGTGATGTATAAGGAAGTTTCAGACTCCTACTGACTAAAAAACCCACCCAGTTTCTCAGATGCCTTCGCATTCCAGGGTCAGGGTAAATCGTTAGAGCAGAAATAGGGACCCACGATACAAATGTTTTGGTGTAGGCTAAGTTGGTAGGGAAATTACGTCAAAATGGATCAATCATACTCTGAACGTTCTACAAACTTAGATTTTTATTTGTCAAATGTTGAATCTGACAACATGGTATAGGTAGAATCTGTCAATAATAGACTAACTATGCTGTCAAAGTCAAATACTATTATGTCAAATGTCGGATAAACGGTTTTTCAGCATACTAAACCGTCGTGTCTGTTGTTTCAGAAGTGATGCGGCGCGTGGCGTGCGGCGACGTGTGTCCTACGCCGCCGCCCGCGCCCCCAGCGCAGCACAGGTCAATATCAGCATTCTTCTACATAATCCACTCTTTTCTCAAGATACGTATCGAAATTTCTCCGAGCCTCGAAAAGCACGGTCAGCCATTGGTCCGGCCTGTCATTGTGAAGCCACCTTAGTCAGTGAAAGGCTAAGCAGATATCTTTAAATGAAAATAGTCATAACGCTAGTAGCGGGTGGCGAGGAGATGCCTTTCTATAACATGTACACCACTGTGCTAAAGCCATCTGTATACGTACAACTACATGAACCAATAGTGTAGCTTATTTGAATTTGCAGCGTAATATTTTGGTGGCCCATCATGTTGAGATATAGGAAAGAAGAGATGTGGACAGTGAGTCAGATCAATCCTAATACAAGGATATAAGTACTGTAACCAATTCAGTGGTCAATAACACAGCTCGCAGTGAGTCATATTATTATTCGAGTCTCCTCAATGACTGTCGTATAATTGCACAACACCCGAATCCGAATCGTGCAAACGCTGCCAACTCCAGACGAGATTGTGTTGTTCCAGTCGTCAGTGTAAATACGAAATGTTGTAACGCACATGATCCAAATAGACTGACTGATTTATCATATAATTTATGCAATATCTTCAGAGGTTTTAATCAAGAATGTTTCTGTATTTCCAGGACATCGGAGAACAAAGAGTTGCTGCGACAACAACTATTGTCTGCCAGCAAAGAGCGGCTTGAGAAGCAGGAGTCTCCCAAACCAAAGCACGCGCGCAACAGACAGAAGAACCGATGGAAGCTAAAGTTCCATCACCAAGCGCTGCCACAGGAGTACCTCGACCACTACGAGCAGAGCCTGCAGAAGGCGAACGCAGCTAAACAAGCTCAGCAGAAACAGAAACCCGCTGAGAAACCCAAAGCAGAACCAAACTTTGACATCAACAACTTCACCAACGAAACGTTCAAGATCTGGGCGCAGCGACTAGCGGGCATACAGCATGAGACCGGCACACTGACCGTGCCGCAAGTGTCCTCCATGCTCAACATGGCAGCTAAGCCGCCCAGTAAAGACGAGAAGAAGAAGAAGAACCCCGCCATCGCTCCTAGCAAGATAGTAACGTACGACGACCTGCCGTACATGGGAGAGATGACTCTAAACAACTCCAAGCCGAGGAGAGGTCGCAAACCGAAGAAGGCAGACATCTGTCACCTCATATATGAGAACTACGGCACCGTCGTGCCCGGCCAGCCTCCCTCACAGGAAAGGCTCAACCAGCTCAACATGTGTCCACCCTTCAGGGAACACCCTCCTATGAGCAGCCCCAAAACTGACTTACAGAACAAAATCATTTCGAGTTTGTTAGAAAGGAAGTTGTCACAAGAAAACAAGAAGCGTCTAGAATCTATGACGCCGCCGAAGTTCGCGAGTCCGGATGAGCCAATGCCCGAGGCGCCGGTGACAATCGCAGGCCCCCTGCACAGCGACGACGAACCGCTGAACCTGTGCATCCGAGACCTGCACGAGTTGAAGATACAGATACAGAAGAAATTCGGCAACATTTACTCATCGCTACCTGAAGTTAAGACTGAAGTGGAGGCTGAGACCTCGGAGACGGACGGGGCGAAGGCCGAGCAGCCTCCCAACGCCATCTCTGTCATACAGAGGAACACGAACCTCACGCCCACAGCCAGCAGCTCGCCCGACTTGTCGCGGCCCCGGAACGTGTCTCCGACGTTATCAGAGCCCGCGCAGAGCACGTCTAGCCCGGACGGGGACGGCAAGTTCCCCGGCTACGTGTACTGGCCCAATGCAGGCATCTACATGCACCCCTTAGCGCTGCAAACGCAACTGTTGTACTACCAAAGGCTCGCGGCCGCCGGACAACTGCCCTTCTCTACTGAACGAGACAACAGGGCGCCGACGTCGACGCCAAACAGTGTTAGTGAAGTGTCAGAGAACTCATCGATAGACGATAACAAAAACAAACTAGTGCTCAAACAAATATCGGAACTGTTAGACCCTAAAGTGATTAAGCAAGTAGAAGAGGCAAAACGTAGTCCTGATCAAACGAAAATGAAGAGGGTGTCTCCTAACCCCGTGCAGGGCCCCGTCAAGAGGAAACGCTCGGCGATATTCATCCCGCCGATGCCTACCAAGACCAACTCCACTACACCTACTACTGAAGTCAGCATCTGTAAGTTCAAGTTCACGGGAGGCTCTAAACCTTCGCTACAGGAAAAGAAGATGCTCTCCGTGGATTCGGGAGGCAACTTCAGGTATTACAGCGGCACTGGGAACAAAGGAAATAAAGGCTACGAGTACTTACAGCGGGACTCTAACCAAGGCAAAAACGCTAACACCGCAGCAGAAACGTCAACATCTCAGCCACAGCTGGAAGAGCAAAGTCCGGCTCTAAGTAAAGAAGACCTCAGTAAAAAGAAGAGGAAATCCCGTAAAAGTCTGCAGAGGGAGAAGTTAGAACAGACCTTCAAAGAGAAGGGGTTTTTGATACAGACGCAGCAGCTACAGTCTGCGGAGGGGGCGACGTACTGCAAGTTTCGGCAGCTAAGGAAGTTCACCAGGTACCTGTTCAGGAGTTGGAAGGACTACCTTCCGGGGGAGTTGGAGGAGAACCAGAGTACTGAAGCGACTCCACCACAACCTTCGCCGGCGACCGATGGCACGCCCGCGGGGGAATGGGGCTGATCGCACACGAACACGGCTCAGAACTAACTGTGGTGCCTATCTCCGGGCCAAGAAGTATACGGACTTCGGTGTTCATATTGAAATCAGGCTGTTGTACTAAATGTAGGTCATAGTGACCAAGGAAACCTAAGATTGTATATAATGTGAAGTTATTCGGATTTCGGAAGCTGGAGAATTAACCTGGCCGCTCAGCGGTACATTAATGCATTTAATAATCGTGTTTAGTGAGATTTTAAAACTATTAATTTGTGTTGTTTTGTTCTTGATCGCCACTCCGTCCATATTGAATAGTTAATATTCATTAACTGTCGTATCTTCGCTTCGGTGCAATTTATTTGTTGTTACTTTAAGTTAATGGTTTATACAGACATATGATTGTGATGTGTGATTGTGTATTGTTGTCGGAATAAAAATGCGATGTGTACATTGTGTTGTTGAAAAAGTACTGAAAATGTGTAATTGAACTTCTCTATAACAAACAAATATTTATTTAATGTTAGTTATGTTTGTGAATACTGCTGCTGTGAAGACTAAATTAACTGGATATCTCGGGGCGCTAATAACGTTGTTAAACCATAGTTAAATATACGAATGTACTAACAAAACTAGTCACGTGACACCTCTAACTTAGACCTACGTATAGTTATATAGGACAATCGGCAACCTGTACATACTGCGAACCAGAGGCATTCTAGTCATTAATGTTAAGATTTATACATCGTTGTTATTAACTGCTGCTGTATATTTATAATAATTTTATTTTAAAAATGTTTTCGTAATTTTATATAAAAAGTAAAAAACACATTTTTTTTATACAATAAATTTTATTTTGCAAAGAAAAACACTTGATTCCGTGATTAAAGTATAAAATGAAAACAGGAATGTAATATACCAATTAAAAAAATTTAACCGAATGAATATTTTGTATGATTTCAACAACCCTTAAGTTGGTACACTGGACGGGGCTGCACGACCTTGGACATGCAAGTAACAAATGTTCCAGAGTCATGCAACTCAGTCAGAATCAACATTTTAATACACAAAAACACTTTGTATTCTCTTTGTTGCTTCAACTGGAACGTATTTTCTTCAAAACGCAAACAAAAGATGTTTAACGTAAAAAAAAATATATAAACTTCAGTACAAATCCCAGTGCAGGCAACAAAGTATCACCAGACACCAATTAACAATAGTTCGAACAAACCGAACTTTCTACATGCTGATATAAAAATAACTATAAAATATACTCTTACATGCTATCCTTCAAAATCCTTCTAAAACAGTTCAGTTGGCTTGCGATGCAGTTTGTGCGAAACATCACAATAAACAAAGGCACAGATATATAATTCAATATTTCACATAGAGTATAGAAAAAAGATCTACAACATACCGTAGTAACTTGACATGTTACTCCACTTAACATTACACATTGTTAACCTTAGGAACTACATAATTTTCTCAAGCTTTTTGCTCAAAATATTGGACCATAAAACCATAGATGTTGGTCGGAATGTCTGCCAGCAGGAATGTTAATTTTGATATAGACCAAACATTTATGATTGCAATAGGTTGAAATTTCAGTTTTGTGCGTAAACAATTAATTGTTAACAAGTACTCATTCATATAACAAATGGAGTATCGAATGGATATAAAAGTTGAACTATGCGGCGAACGGATACTCGATTATACAACGTAAATGAGCTGCTTATATCTTATCACATTACAAAACGTCTGTAAGGAGATTAATTCTGGCTGCCAATGCGTGTGGTCATTTAAACGCATTAATTTTAGGGTTTTACTTATACGAGCATATCATTTGAATCCAAGTGTAGCGACATAAGACTATATGTTAGCGATTTGATACTTATGTTTGCAAATGTATTACTTGATGTTGCAAATGTATTACAATGTGGGTTAGCAGCACTGATACAGTATAGATATGGACAGTACAGAAACTAAGCCTAGTTGAGGACATAATGACCTATGCTTCATTGAAGCAATAGGGTTGTAACTTTTAATGCTTTTGGTATTGTTTTTTTTTTCACATTTTTGTTACAACTATTGCACTATCGGTTTTAAATATCCTCATATCCACATTCTGGATTTATAAGTATAACAATAAATAAATCATTCTTACCTTTCAAAATCAGCAGGAAGTTTGAAATACGATAGCTCCGGTTTTGTAGAAGCCGAGTTCAAACAGCCGTACACAACGCAATACGCTCGTGGCATTTTCAGAGATAAATAAAATTTAAACGTGATCACTCGTCTTGACGCGGCACGACTACTGAGAGCACCGCGACCCGCGCTTAGGAGTCTCGTCGGTGCGCATGTTTGTGTGAGTGTGCCATTTCGAGCGTTTGTAAGTAGTTTCCGTACTGTCCATATTTTTATACTGTGGCACTAAGCTTTCATTCCGGGCACCTGCCAAACGACTTAAGATTTTTGACTTTGAATGTTTGAAAACCCTGCAATATTTCAGGCTTGAATTTCTGTCGACTGTGTTTGTAGATTCTTGTATCGCTAAACTAGGGGAAGATTCATAGAGCTAACTTCAATCTTACATTGTTAAATGAAGCAAGTTGACCCTGAGCTCTCGAGGTGATATTGGGCACGACAGCCGTTCGCCAGTACTTTGTAGGGTTAGTTTCTAGACTTTGAGTAGCTTGAGTGCGGCAGCTGTGACGTGAGGGGCGGAGATGCCGAACTTGTCGAGGAGTGCCTGAGGCGGGCCCGAACGTGGGACCTCGCGGACACACACGTGCTGGACCAGCGTGTCTCGCTGGAGAGCTAGCGCTGACAGCACCGCTTCTCCCAGCCCACCTGTAATAACATTGTGCTCTAATAATAACTTTATTTACGGAAAAAATACATCACAACAGGCAATGGGTAGGTGAGTCTGTACAGCAGTGGCTAGACTAAATTTTAATTAGATATTGTATGATTGTTTAATATAAAATTAAGTAATAAAAAATATCTATATGCTAGAGTGTGTTTTGTGTGTGAGTGTGTGTGTATGTGGTGTGTGTCTGATTGAGCGTGTATGTGCCCCTTAGGTATAACTGGAAATAAGTGTAGTAGAGGTGGCACCGGTGTGTTAAGCAAAGTATCCTGAGTCAAGATTTTTGCCAGAAATCTGACACAATAGTGTTTCTAGTTTATTTTTTATCATCACAATATAAGGATACATTTGGCCCGATGTCACGGCATTTGCTAGTTACCGCGTAGCTCAACGATTTTACGAACGATACCAATGTAAGGACATTTGGGTGGGCCATATAAAGCACTCAAACTGCCAGACAGTGCGGTAATCTACTTATAATATTCGTTGTTTTCCCACATAGATCTCATATTCACAAAATAACTTTTGTGAATCATGCAAATTTAGTCTGAGATGGTCTTTCGAAGAATGAAACCACAGATAACAAAAATAATGAACAAATAGTGGAAGAAGAGTTTTTATAACCCCTTTCTATAACTTTTTATTAATATATATTAGTATAAGTTCATTTAAGTTATATATGTATACTTGTAATAAAACTTTAATTTTGAATATAATAAATGATCAACTTAGTATATTTTTTATGCACCTGCCATGTTATCTCCTCACCACCCATGGTTGACTGGTAGAGAAAGCCCAAGGCATTAAGTCTGCCTTTGTACATTTTGTGTTGCATAAAGTTTTAATAAATAAATAGATTTGTGTGGACCTGTCCATAATTAAGAAGTACATGATATACAGCGTGAAATTTAAATTGTTGTTTTCCCGCGGCAGGACGGTTACCCATCAGTAGTAGTATCGAAACATACAGTTAAACTAAAAAAAAAGATTTTTTTTTCAAATTATTAAAAACTAGCGACCCGCCCCGGCTTCGCACGGGTGCAATGTTTATATTAAATATAGACAGCGTTCGCGAGAATCGTTAACGTACGGCAGTTTTTTCGATGCCTTACTCCACAATTTTCACTACCACGAAAAATCCTATCTATTTTCCGGGATAAAATGTAGCCTATACGGATTCGGAAGAATCCCTCTAAGTAATGGTAAAAGAAATTTTGAAATCGGTCCAGTAGTTTTTGAGCCTATTCAATACAAACATACAAAAATACAAAGGTTTCCTCTTTATAATATTAGTATAGATAAATATTCATAAACTCAAAAGCGCGAAAATCATTAGTAGTTCAGTAGACGTAACGTAGGTACCTACACGAAATACGCACCGCCGCGCGCTGCCAACAAAGGAAAAAGTGATTAATAAATGTTCAGAGCAAAATAAGCTCTCACGCATGGTGATAATGCATTAACTACACAGCGCCATTTTTTTGTTTCTAATATTTTATTTGTTTATAAAACGATTGTATTACCAAGACAAAGCCATTTTCGCCAGGGGAAAACAACCATTAAAATTTCACGGTGTAGTGGTAGGTTGAGGTAGTCGTGTGTGGTACTGTGGTGTGTGGTACTGTGTTGTGTGGTAGTGTGTTGTGTGGTGTGGTGTAGTGTGTAGCGGTACTGACCGGCCTGGTAGTGGTCCTCCACGACGACGACGCGTCCCCCCGCAGCCTTCGCATGCTCCTGCACTGCGGCCTCGTCCAGAGGCTTGATGGTGAACGGGTCTAACACACGAGCTTCCACGCCTGTACAACACATCACAATTATATACTACATGGACAACTCATTTCTTTTTTTATTCGGGATGAGCCCACTCAAGAGTGAGCTCAATTTCGCCTGATGATAAGCGATTGATGAGGTCTACGATGGAACGAGCGAGCCTAGAAGAACTCTATTTACTCGTGCTTTAAAGGCTGAAAGGTCATAAGTGGCAGGGAACACAGAAGCCGACAGAGCAACATGGCAGTACGTACAATTTTAGAAGAAAAGCGCTTGGAACGACAAGACGGTATATCAACCAAGTGTGGGTGGTACCCAGCAATGGGTCTGGTAGACCGGTAGTGAAAGGGAGGTGGAGGGATCAGGTCATGGAGCTCCTGTGCTCCCTGCAATTAGGAGTTTATTGTACTATTTTAACATTAAATAATCTTTATTTTGCAAATTGGTTATCAAATAACACTTTTATACGTCTTTCTTTTTGTAAATTGAGACTGAAAAGAAACACCGAAACAAACTCACGGGTCCGTCTCTCTTAAAGTCCATACAATCTTACTGGTTAAAATAGATGGAAACCTTGTAGGTTACCGTCTAAGGCGATCTTTTGAGGAAAAATGCACACAAATTTGAGTGGACATGTCTATACCATTTGTCAGATGACGTATAGCTCAACTTAGAACAAACATTATGTCACATTACAAAGCGTCAATAGTCTTATTGGGTAAGATGTCAGACTTGATAGGTTCGAACCCAACCCGTTACATTATTGCCGTGAATCCACTCCAAACGCAAGCATTTTAGCTTAGTTGAAGGGGTGAACAAGATTTGCTAATCATGTGAAATCTACCCACATTGCTAGGAGCTCTAATAAAAAAACTAAAAAAAAAACTTGTTAACAACACAAAAATAAACAGACTTCAAAAAACACTGCAAAGTGAAAAATAACTTAAGGTTCGGTAGTCGGTGTCTTTGGTTTCTTATTTTCGTGTTTGGTACCGACTTCCGAAATTAAAGTTATTGACGTGACAACGTCTTATAATTCGATGAAGCTGGCTGCACGCACGAAAATACATGACTCATGCGGCGTTACCTCGCTCTGAGGCGTTCCATCGCTCTGAGGCGTTCCAAAGCAAATCAAATTGGATCTACAAGTTGACATTTATGTATGACTCAACGAGTCAAGTACTAGGCTATCATAAAACGGTAAGAGATAACGTCACTGTGTAGGCATTCTTTGACATTTATGTATGACTCAACGAGTCAAGTACTAGGCTATCACAAAACGGTAAGAGATGACGTCACTGTGTAGAGATTCTTTGACATTTATGTATGACTCAACGAGTCAAGTACTAGGCTATCATAAAACGGTAAGAGATGACGTCACTTTGTAGGGATTCTTTGACATTTATGTATGACTCAACAAGTCAAGTACTAGGCTATCATAAAACGCTAAGAGATGACGTCACTGTGTAGGGATTCTTTGACATTTATGTATGACTCAACGAGTCAAGTACTAGGCTATCATAAAACGGTAAGAGATGACGTCACTGTGTAGGGATTCTTTGACATGTATGTATGACTCAACGAGTCAAGTACTAGGCTATCACAAAACGGTAAGAGATGACGTCACTGTGTAGAGATTCTTTGACATTTATGTATGACTCAACGAGTCAAGTACTAGGCTATCATAAAACGGTAAGAGATGACGTCACTTTGTAGGGATTCTTTGACATTTATGTATGACTCAACAAGTCAAGTACTAGGCTATCATAAAACGCTAAGAGATGACGTCACTGTGTAGGGATTCTTTGACATTTATGTATGACTCAACGAGTCAAGTACTAGGCTATCATAAAACGGTAAGAGATGACGTCACTGTGTAGGGATTCTTTGACATGTATGTATGACTCAACGAGTCAAGTACTAGGCTATCATAAAACGGTAAGAGATGACGTCACTGTGTAGGGATTCTTTGACATGTATGTATGACTCAACGAGTCAAGTACTAGGCTATCATAAAACGATAAGAGATGACGTCACTGTGTAGGGATTCTTCCATTATCATGAGAAGTGTAGTAATAGTGATGTAAAATTAAAATTTTCTTTTGAAAAATGCAACCATTCCATCAGTATTTTCTTATGACGTTGTCACGTTCAACTATCGACAGTAAACCGACTTTACAGACAACCGATTTTTTTTCATTAAGCAGTGTTTTTTGAATTCGGTTTATTTTATCGGTATAAATATGTTTATCTTGGTAAAGTCCCGCGCGACTATATAAGTTATAAGTGACCTTCAGCCTTGAGCTTGTCGGCGGCCAGCAAACACTCGTGCAGCGTGACTCCCGCGCCGATCAGCAGAACACGATCCTTGGCTGACTGCCGCACTATCTTGCACTGACCAACCTGCAAACAACATGCTACAACTTGTTACACGGTTTTAAATAATCCATACTTCCATACTAATATTATAAATGCGAAAGTAACTCTGTCTGTCTGTTACATTTTCACGCCTAAACCGCTGAACCGATTTAGATGAAATTTGGCATGGGAATAGTTTAAGATCCTGGGAAGGACATAGGATAGTTTTTATCCCGATATAAGGTTCTCATGGGATAGTTTTCGAATTGAACGCGGACGCAGTCTCTCGCAAAAGCTAAATTAAATTTGATTTTTAAATTTAGTATAGGAATAGTTTAGGACCCTGGGAAAGACATAGCATAGGTTTCGTCCCGGAAATCATTCCTAAAGGATGGAAAAGGGGTGTTGGAATTTTGTATAGGAAATCAATAATGTCCCCACCCTACCCACACACATAATACACTTAAACCGCTAAACCGATTTAGATGAAATTTGGTATGGAGAGAGTTTTAAACACTGGAAAAGACATAGGATTGTTTTTATCTCAGAAATCATCCCAACAAACAAACAAAGTTCCAACACCCCTTTTAAATCCTTAAGGATTTAAAAGGGGTGTTGGAACTTTGTTTCCCCTGTCCCAATTCATTCAAATTGCGTATTCAAGAACCACTCGAAACAATTTTTTTAAACTACACAACTACATACAAATCTTTGTTTAGGGCTAGGGTCGAACCCACGTCATGCACCAGTCAACCGTTACACCAACTGTGCCGTTTAAATTTTAACCAATCAAATTAATATACGAATCATTTCTATTTTAAAATGAGAGGTACGGCTGAGTGAAAAAGCAATTTTAGCACCGACTAACGAAATTGTAGGGCAGATCAACGAAAAAATTATGTCTCATGTGGATTGTGATGTTGTCGAGTATCTGTCCGTCGACAATGTCATGGATATTGAGCAACTGACGTCGTACCCTGTAGAGTTTATCAACTCTCTGGAATTGTCAGGGTACCCCATCACATTATTTGAGGCTTATACTTGGGGTCCCAGTCCTGTTGATGCGTATTCTCGACGCACCAAGGCTCTGTAATGGCACGCAACTACAAATTACACACATTGTATGCAATTTTGTTCAAGTAATAATTATGACAGGAACAGCAAGCGGTGAAAACGTATTTATTCCTCGCATTCCAATAATCCCGACCGATTTGCCATTCCAGTTCAAAAAACTCAAATTTCCTCTAAAAGCAAAATTCGCAATAAAGTGAATCTTACTTTTGTGCGACCATTCGAAACTTGCATATGACTAATTTAGTAGTTATTTCTTGCAAGTTTATTATCTGCTGCTTGTAATTATTATCTATACTAATATTATAAAGAGGAAACCTTTGTATTTTTGTATGTTTGTATTGAATAGGCTCAAAAACTACTGGACCGATTTCAAAATTTCTTTTACCATTACTTAGAGGGATTCTGCCGAATCCGTATAGGCTATATTTTATCCCGGAAAATAGATAGGATTTTTCGTGGTAGTGAAAATTGTGGAGTAAGGCGTCGAAAAAACTGCCGTACGTTAACGATTCTCGCGAACGCTGCCTAAATGGTTAGAGATGTATAATTGACTTCTATAGAATTTTTTTTTCAGAGAGCTTATAAAATAAATGTCCACCCTATCCAATGTGCGAAGCCGGGGCGGGTCGCTAGTATATTATATTCTTGAATAAATAAATAAAAATAACTTTATATACTCATTAATATTTTTTTTGCATTCAACGCAATAACTTTTTATGAATATGAAAGGTAAAAATTAAATAAAAAGCAGTTTATATCAAAATCAATATCTTTATTGATAAAAATATTTTTAATCTTCATTTTCATTAAAAAGACAACAAAAGGATTACTCGTAAACATTTTTTATTCATATTGATATAATCTTCATCCTACACATTACAATATTTGAAATTCCTAAAATCTTAATTATTACCAAATCCCGGAATTCCGGATTCATATCCATGTTCATATATACGTACCAGTTCATTGACCCCAAATCAATCTACCTACTCCGATCACTGGTTATGAGAGATGCTAATAATGGTCTGCATAGTAAGTGCAAGTATATTGCTTGAAATTATATCCTAACCCGTGGCGCAGTTATTACGCAATTGTAGTATTATAGAGTCTACTTCGGCTTCATCAGTATCTTTTTTTTTTTTTTTTTTAGCGTGGTAAAATTATCAAATAAGTCCTCCCACCCCGGGCAGGGTGGGAGGGACTGTCAGACTTTTACTGACTAAAATCCACGGTGTTCCTTCAATAACCATTTACGTACCGGGGTCACGGTAACGAGATGAGTCCCACGACCCCGGCAGGCTTCGGCCCTCTACGGGGGGCCTCGTCATATTGCTGACGCTCTTTGAGGCGCGCGTGGACAAAGCTCAAGGACAGAAACTGAAAGTCGCAGGTGTACATTTAGAAAAACACTGCTTTTCCGATGGCCAACTGTATGTGGCGTGCTCACGAGTATCGAGATAAAAAAATCTACACGTTTTAGCCAAGGACGGGAAAACCAGAAACAGTTTACAAAAATGTATTGTAAACTACGTTTTTGGTTTTAAAAAGATAAATTTTAAATACTAACTGTCTGTCTCTTTTTGGGGATGAATGAACCCTGGCGATGGTTTTTTAAATATTACATGCGTTTTTTAACCATCCAAAAAGGTGCGGTACTCCTTTTTGGCAACAAGAATTATTGACAAAGTGTAAATTAACACGGGCGAAGCCAGTAATATTATAAATGCAAAAGTAACTCTATCTATCTGTTACCTTTTCACGCCTACACCGCTAAGCCGATTTAGATGAAATTTGGCATGGGAATTGTTTAGGACCCTGGAAAGGACATAGGATAGTTTAAATTCCGGAATTCCCACGGGATCGGGATTTACGCGGGAAAAAGCTCCCACGCGAACAGTCGCGGGCAAAAGCTAGGTAAAAATATTAGTTATAGCTTTCTTAACTTCGGGATAAAAGCTATCCATGCCAAGAATATTTAGCTTAGTAGGAGGGGTTGACAAGATAGCTAGTAATGTGAATTCTACATACATTGCTAGATCTCTTTAAAAAAAAAAAAACGACGGGTTGCACTCCGGGAGTGCCGGCAGAAGTGAAAACTTGAATATTAACGTTGTGCATTTTTGATATTTTGGAATGGTTAGGGAATAATTTTGCACGAATTGCTTTAATTATCAGTATAAAAGTACTATCATTTATGTGGTAGAATAAAATATTTATTTATTGCGCTATCGTACACACATGACAATTTATATTACATTAAAAAGTTTATCTCTTTTTAGATTCTCCGTCCGTCTTACGAATTTTCGATCAGGTCAAGTGTCCTGACGCGAGTTTAACATTTTTTACCCATTACAAAAAGAGTGCACAACGTCGCTAAAGAAGATTTCACTTCAATAAGGGTGAGTTTACCTTGAAAACTTCATCATTAGGGTACAGGATGGCGGTGTTGGGTCGTGAAGTGCGGATGTAGCAGATGCCTTTGGTATTGGCGGCCAGCTCCACCGCACGCTCCGTCGACACAGCGTCACTGTGGATACGCAAACGTTACAGCTATAGTCGCAGCTACTAAATATAAATACCGTCACATAAATGTACAACTTCTATAGTTTGGCTAAACACCTTAAGTTATAATTATAATAAATAATAATATTCCACAACTTTCACACAACGCCATCTAGTCTCAAACTAAGCAGAGCTTGTGCTATGGGTACTAGACAACTGATAAACATACATATATATTTCTAAATACATACATATTATAGATAAATTACACCCACGCAAAGAAAAATTATCGCGCTCATCACACAAACATTTGTCCTGGGTGGGAATCGAACCCACGACCTTGCGCATAGCAGTCAGAGCCATTGACTACTAGACCAACAGGCCTGCCAGTTATGACGAAATCTATATGTTCGATCCTTCAATCAGCCAGCCAACGGTAACTGGTGTTCGAACAGTCCACGGTTCGTGGAGCCCTAAACGTTGCTTACAAACACAATATGGGCTCTTGGGCCCTACCAATACATAATAGGTAAACTTATAGCCTAGACTTACCTGAGCTGTAGAGACGACAAGTTTCGACCTTCCCCAGGCCACGTCCGTGATATGTGTGTAGGTAGGTAATGAGTAGTTGAAACGTGTAATGTGGGTAAGTGGTGTCACGGCGGTCACAAGGGACGCAAGCTTCAATGTGTGGTCCAGGCCGGGACTTAGTACAACTTCGCACCAGATTGCAGCAGCTATTTATCACCAATTCACTATTACTTTCAACAAATTCGCGTGCCATTCGGTCTGGCGTCAATACGGCGTTATGGTTCAAAATATCCCAGGTTTTTCGTCAATTCGGGATTACAATTTCAACTTATCGTTAATCGCGACCAAATTATCGGTTACAACGGGCGATTCAACCAGATATTTCCAATTACAATAAAATCAAAGGTCCCAAAAACGGACATTATTCCAACCAAGCAAAGTTATCTGTCAAGTGCAAAAGTTATGTCAAGTGTCAACATCAAAGACAATAGAATGTTGCCACACCAAAAATATGCGTTCAAATACGTTTTGGACGCAACACTATACTAATATTATAAAGAGGTAAAATTTGTAAGTTTGTATGTAGGGGGTAATCTCTGAAACTACCGAACCGATTTTGAAAATTCTTTCGCTTACATGTAGCTGCATTATCCCTGAGTGCTATAAATTATCTTTCCCATGGAATATTTTCGACTTCTACGCGGACGAAGTCGCGCGCAGAAGCTAGTAGAAAATATTTTGATTAGAGATAGCTAAATATACACACACAGTCACACAGACCCACTCACACACATACATCCAATAACAAACACCTACACACGTGCGTTTACTTTTATTGTTAACCGGTTGAAACCATTTCTCAACATTTGTAAGCTAGATTTGTTAGTTAAGAAGCGACGCAGCACCAATACTTACTACTACTGTAACTTACGGGCGCTGCCTAAATCAAGCTATGAATTCAATGTTGTAGATAAAATAGAAACATTATTTTTAAAAAAATATTTATAGTCGCCGCTTTTGTTATGAAAATCCTAGTGTAGAGGTTTTCTATCGGTTACATTTCGAGGAGTATGCGATGGAAGCAGAAACTAATACTAACAAACCCGTTTCATCATCGGACTTCAAGACGAACGCCGATGCGCCATCGTTATACGGTGGACATCGCACCCATACGCACAAAACGTTTTGGGAATACTTTCATTGTGCTTACGGCTAAGGCTATAAACTTGGGAGTCTTTCAGCCCCATCTATGAGGGCCTGTCCCTCCCGATGTATGAGGTGAGTAGTTCGCAATTCTTTTGAAATCGCTAGCAGAGGTTTCAATTTTTTATTTTTACGTATGGATATAACATATAATATATATTTCCTACACAAATAAACACACACACACACACACATATGTATATATATATATATATTCTATACAGAGCTTATTCACATCCGGTAGTCACTTCAACACTAGGTTCGGTTGAAAATCAGCGTCAGGCAGTTGCCTGGCATTTTGCTGAACCGAGCCCTCTAAAACACGTAATTTGTCTATTTTCGTGTTTGTACTTGAATTTTTTTTTTTTATAATTTTGTTGCTTTCCTTGTGTGCTTTGTGGCATGTGCCGAATAAAACATCTTGTTTCTTTCTTGTTTCTTAGTTGTCAAAGTGTATGTAGGGCACTCACGAGGGGTAGAACACGGTGGCCGTAGGTACCGCGCGGAACAGCGCGATGTCCTCCAGTCCCATCTGCGAGGGTCCGTCCTCTCCGATGCTCACTCCGCAGTGGGATCCCACCAGATTGATGTTAGACTGGCTGATGGCACCCATTCGGATCTACAACAATACATTAACACTAGTTAATCTAATTATATATTTTTTAAAAAATCAGGGGTCACAGAGACCCATTTAAAACTGAAGAGTATATTTGGTTGAAGGCGCTAATTTTAGGAACTACTGGTTCGAACTGTAAAATTATTGTGTTGGATAGTTCAATTATCGAGGGATACTATTTAAACTTTAAAGCTATACTATAACACAATGACAACAGTCCATAGGGATTTGGCAGCATCAATGTATAATGTTGCAAAACCGAAAAAATATCCTTTAGAGCGTCCGTTGCGTGCGATGCGGAAACGATAAAACCATGTATGACAGAATATCGGTCTATGTTTAAAGGTTGATTTATACTATAATCTTTTTTTATTATAAAGACAGTAAGTACACTTGCGGCGTTTGTGGGCAGTTTTAGGCAAGGCTTACCAATCGATCGATCAAATCGATGCGAATCGCCAAAACTCTTCAGATGTAAGGAAACCTGCAGTGTACCGCAATTTTTGTATTTTATACAAACCTGACCGAACAAAAACGAAATAAAAAAAAATTGTATCGAATTTGTCTCTATCGATCTATACATTTTGCGATTTCAGAAGGAAGTGAAAAACTATAGAGGACATTAAAATTGGCAAGAAGCCATACATCACATTTACAGGAAACATTTTGAAAACCGTAAATATACAGGATTATATACTTAAATGGGTACACAAGTACAACTCGCATTAAGGGCGCACCGAGTTTTTTGCGTTAATCCATTGTAGGTATTCTATGCGCTCCGTGTATGTGTGCGTGAGTTGGCTAGGCTAGACAGATAAAAACACGGCGGGGATCGCGCGCCGGTCGACTGAGATTTCTGGTTTTTCGCCAATCCCTGTCTTGATTTCTGTACTTTGTTCCCCATTTCAAATACGCTACAATGAATTTTCATTAAATTTTCATCGTTATGTTACTAAATCGGTGCGTAAGCGCAAGTGACACAAGCTCCCCGTCCGATGGCCGACGCAGGACTAAAGCGGACAAGACAGCGGCGCGGCGACTCTGGATAAAATGGGCGAAACTCGCGCGAATTTAGGTATTTCCTTCTTATTGTTAAACAAATCAACATTTTGAAAATGTAAAATGTATACGTTGTGTAAAACATGTAGTTTTGTTATTATTCAAAAACTGATGACCTTCAGCGAAGTATTCACGCCGTACTAAGTGTTTGTTGTGTTGTTTAGAGGTAACTTTGTGAATTTATTCTATCCAGGCAACTTTATCAAATTATTATTCCATCGTGTATACCGCCTAGTATATATGCCCAAAAAATACCAATTTATTTCCTTAGATTATAATTTAATTGTTTACTACTTCAAACAACCGTTATAAAAACGCGTTTTTGTGTATCAAAAGCTCGGTGCCCCGTTAAGCCGTTTTCTTTTGGTTTAGTAACTGTTAGTTATATTAAAAATCGTTTGTCTGTATGCTACTGGCCACATCGGCCGACCTCGGCCGCGTGAGTACGACACACAGTTACTGTGGCACCGGCCACAGACAATACCATCAACAATACATCATGGTACCTTGTAGCGAGTGCTTTACATCAAATGTTAGTTTATGGTTAGTCAAACAAAATATTGGTTAGTCCAGGTTGCGATGTAAGATGTTCCATTTTGAAACAGGCAACACTGTTTTTTTACTCGAAACTATGTTTTTAGTCATAATGATGCCACAAAAAAAAACTAAAAACTTTCTTTCTTTTATGTTCTCCGAAAGTAAGTACATAAATAAAAATATGTTTACAATAATTGTTTAGACCCTTGTACAATCTACCTCAAAAGGCATGCAAACATTTAAACACAGGAGAAATTAACTCTACAATGTGGATTCATTTAAATAATTTAAATAACTAGAATTGTGGGTAGAATAAAAATTAGTAGCAATCTTGTTAACCCCTCCAACTAAGCTAAATATGCTTGTCTGGAGTGGGTTCACGGCAATAGTACAGATTAAAGCTTCTGTAGATAACATTGTAATTGCGTAATTCATTAAATGAACATACATATATTGTCATACTCAAAAAGAACTATCTTCCATCATTTACTTAGTTTTTCCCAACTATGTTGGGGCACAGATTACTAAATAGTTACTTCGTAACACATAAATCACTAATACAAAAGCGAAAATACCTACGCTATAGCAAACTACAAAATCTTAATGATAATACCAGCTGTTTGCAGCGAGAAGAAATGTACCATAAGTACGCACACAGAGAGTTGAGATTGTTTTGCCCGCCGCGCGACCCACGTGCGAGCGCGTCATCGAGTGAATGTGCTAGGGTTGTACCCATAGATATAATATTATATTTCTATGGTTGTACCTATGATGATATTGGTAAAAAAACGAATGTTGTAGAAAAAATATTTTTTATTTGTTGATCAAATATGTTTCAATTTAATAAGATGATAGATGCATTTTTTCCTTACCTGAATTCCCGATTATTAAATGTTATTGTCGAAAATATCCGAAACAATAGGGAATATGCATAACATTTAAATTAGTGTCAAATATTTTTTTAAATATTCTATAGTGTCTTTAAATTATATCCTACAAGTATTTTTTGGGTTATTTAATAAATTAACCTAGAAAATATTAAATAAAAAGTCAAAAATAAAGGAGGGAAATTCAAATTTACAAAACGCTTCACCATTGGTCAAACGAAATGTAACGTCATTGGTTATGTTGTCAATGTCAATGTAATACAGGGTTCTATATATATGAAAGTACTCTGTGGGACAGACAATGACATGCGACATAACCAATGGCGTCATGAAAGGCGCGCGCTAAATGGCGGCGTTTGAACTGTTGAAATTTGATCAATGTTTTCGATTGCACTTTAAAAAATAATTAGACATTTTTCGGGCCTATTTATATTTTTTTCTTTAAAATAAAGCTATGAATGATTAATTTAATGAATAAAAAAAAAACTTGCATATTCCCTATTGTAATAAATAAGTAATCAAAAGGGAAACAGGAGCAAAGCGGAGGAAAATCAATTGTTTTTAGGCCGATCCATTATGACGTTGTCAAAATTATTTAACAAGGCTCAGGCAGGCGTGCGGCAGCCCAATGTCGGATGTACCGACGGCGATACGCGAAGCGATAGGCATATAACGCGTGGCCTTGAGCGATTGACGGACGCCTGGTTGGGGTTGACTTTCAGTCTAATAGAAGGTAGCGGAGTATTTGAGCTTTTACATGGAGCGACTGCCTATCTGACCTCCACAACCCAGTAGCTGGGTAACATGATACCCCTTGGCTAGACCAGGGTCAGATTTTCTGGCTTCTGACTACCCGTAACGACTGTCAAAGATGTCGAAATGACAGCCGAGACCAACGCCTTGATGTGCTTTCTGACGCACGGAGGTATCTTGATAATCTTGATTGACCCGTACGGCTGTTATTATTAAGCTACGAGCTCCTCCATTCAAATACTTTGTATCATGGATCTGGGGACACGGTAGTGCCCCCGCCAAGTCGAGCGCAAAGCAAACACTGCCGTACGTACCATCCTTTTCTGGAACCATTTCGACGTATTTTCAGGCCCCTATTTGGGGACCCCTGGATAGATTTAGAACGTTGAAATGATCGTTATCTAGTAAGCTACCAGCACATACTTAAACCACAAAATTTCATGTTTGTAGCTTGTTTATTTCCTAAGTTATGCAAAAGCAAAGTTGTACTATTTCGATATATATACACTCATTGACTCACTGACTCACTGATCATCAAAATAGAACTAGTACTTCCCATAAACCTAGAGAGCTGAAATTTGGCATAGAGGTAGGGTTTAGTGCCTATATGAAGGGAAAACTATTAAAACTAGGATCATGGAAGATCTGGAGTACCTTATGACCCTGAGGAGAAACCGCAACAGACCAGCCAAACTATTGAAATTATCGACATGCTATGTTCACATAGTTTATTGAGCGTGGTTAGCCCTTTCCTTTGAAATTAAAAATTGAAGGTCTGAAGTATCTGATGAAGAACCTTAAGAGCTCAGCTGAACTATGGGAGATATGGAAATGCGCCTTGACAAACGTTATACAGTGTGACGAGCCCTTTCTACTGATGTGTATAAAAAATTGAAGGTCTAAAGTAAGTATTTGATGAAGAACCCTAAGAGCTCAGTTGAACTATGGGACATATGGAAATGCGCCTTGACAAAAGTTACTCAGAGTGACGAGTCCCTTCTACTGATGTGTATAAAAAATTGAAGGTCCGAAGTATCTTATGAAGAACCCTTAGAGCTCAGCTGAACTATGGGAGATATGGAAATGCGCCTTGACAAAAGTTATTCAATGTGACGAGCCCCTTCATATAAATGAATATGAAACTGGAGTCTGAAGTTGTTGCGTCCCAAATGTATTTTTGAACGATCTTTTAGGTGTGGCAACATTCTATTGTCTTTTTGATGTTGACACTTGACATAACTTCTTCACTTGACAGATAAACTTTGGTTTCCTTGTTGGAAAATGTCCGTTCTTGGGACTTTGATTTAATTGTAATTGATAAAATATCGTTTGGAATCGCCGTTTGCAACCGATAATTGGGTCGCGATTAACTACTGTTTGAAGTTGTAATCCCGGATTGACGAAAACCCAGGGATATTTCTCGGAACATATCGCCGTATTGCCTCACCGCGTGGCACGCGCATTTGTTGGAAAAAGTAGTGATAAATAGCTTCAATCCGGTGCGAGTTAGGGCTGTGATGCTGATCTGAACCGCGCCATCTGGAGACTGACGCCTTGTGACCGTTCAGAACACTTGACTTACATCACACTTTCAATTACTCACCTCATATTTACATACATACCACACTTGGGCGTGACCTAGGAAGGTCGAAGTTGGTGTACCCAGTGCAGAAGGTAAGTGGTTAGAACTGTTATTTATATATATGGTTTGTAGGCCGAAGAGCCTGTAGTTTTGTTTATTGTTGTTGAAAGCAACGGTAGGGCTCCACGAACCGTGGACAAGTTTCGGACACCCCAGTTACCGTTGCACTGGCCTTTTGTAGTCCCTACCAGAAGTATTTGAAAATGTCTTAGAAAACATTAAAATGTGCTAGTCACACTAAGTACTTCAATAAAATAACATAAGCTAGGAGTAACTCCTCGTGGTGAAGGTTGAAACAAGCTAAGTCCGTGGTTAAGACAACTTTCAAATGCAGCTTGCCTGGCTAAAACTCCCATTTCTTGTTAATCTTGCCTTCGGGCTTATGTTGTTTTCGGTCTTTGTCAGTTGCTAATTGGAAGTAGCCTGCCCGGTAACGCAGGGGAGCAGCCACCAGTCGTATTCCACTTCCGCTTTTTATCGATATAAATTATCCATAAACGGTCGTGGAATTTAAATAAACTCGTAAAATTGTCGACAAAATTGAAAGACGACGATGGACTATGTGGCTACCGCGTAGTTGGTATGCCCAAACACGGTTCATGTTTCTTCCACTCAATATCTTTCTTGGTCTTTGGTAAAACTGACTCAACTTACAGTGTCAGGTCTGCCATAGTGGCATACGTTGCCGAACATTGGGACGAAATGCAATTTAATTAAGAAACTAATCAAGTAAAAAATAGCTTTCTGCAAAAAGAAGTGAAATCCCACCAAAACATCCTGTAAAAAATTTGCCAAGTCACGCCTAAGCTGCTTGTTTTTTTACATACATAATTTTAGTTTTTTCAAGATTTATTTTTAAATTATTGTTATCTAACCAGTTAATTATTGAATTGATTGTAGTATTCATTTAATTTTCATAGCTATCTTTATTTATAGAATTAATCGTGACTGTGCTGTCATCGGCAAATAGGGATACTGGATAATTAGTTACTAATGGCAAGTCATTTATGTAAATTATGAATAACAAAGGGCCCAATACGCTCCCTTGCGGGACTCCATATCTAGATATACGTTTTCTTGATGCATATGTTTCTTCTTTTTTGGTATTAATATTTATTCTGGAAATTTCAGTATATTGTTTACGATTTTTTAGATAAGATTCTATGAGATTGAGTAAATTGCCTCTAATGCCATAAGCTTCCAGTTTACGGAGGAGAATGTCATGATTGACATAATCGAAAGCCTGGGTCATATCGCAGTAAATGGAACATACCGGCGTCCTTTTATCCATGTTACCATGACGTTATTTATGAAATCAAAAATAGCCCTATTTATTGTTTTATTTTTGCGGAAACCTTTCTGGTCTACTGTAAGAATGTTGAATTTTTCTAAATAATTATAGATTTGATTATATATGTATTTTTCAAAAACTTTAGAAATTATAGGAATAAGTGCAATAGGTCTGTAACAGTTCATACTCTGCTTATTGCATTTTTTGAAGATGGGTTTAATGATGGCAGTTTTTAGACTTTCCGGGTATAGTCCAGCGGTTATACACATATTAATAATATGTTGCATCTCATTAGATAACTTTAGCCACATCTTTCTCACTAATATTATAAGTTTGTGAGGTGTTATTCTAGGTGTCAACTATCTACTTTTCAAATGTCATTCTGATCCGTTCAGTAGTTTTTACGTGAAAGACTAACAAACATCTATAGGATGTATAGATGTCATTAACATCCTGGAATAACACAGACTACTTTTTATATCGGAATTCCAACAGGATCGGGATTTACGCGGGAAAGTCCTCCTCGCAAACGAAGTAGCGTACAGAAGCTAGTAATGTATAAATTTGTTGAATCATCTAAGCTGCGCCGGCGCAGGTATTATTACATAACGACTGGCTTGCAAATCTTAATGTTACGCCAGTCGGTTACTTAAGTACGTTGAGAAACTTCAACCGACATCTAAAATGTTCGAGACACTAACTGACGGCGAGTAGCAGTACTGAGTATCTCAAGTAGCTTCTGGAATATTCTTGGCAGTATAGACAGAGAGTCGATTTTACAAGAATGTTCTAGAACTCATAGAGCGGGGTATAAATAGATCGCAGAGGAACGCAGACGGCAGTCTTATCCCAAGATACAAGGCGATAAATTCGAAGCTTTACAAGTAAATTTCAGTGCGATTTAAGTGTTAAGTAACAAGGTATTGTAGTGTCAATAACTGTGTTAATTTTAATTTTGTGTTTATTTAATTAAAGTGTTAATTTAGCTCATAATTTCGATCCCGCACACCAGCTCGGAACAAAAACATCTGAATTTACAAATTTATCCCCTTATTTACCTGTTCTCATACCTGATATAGTGAGGTAGGCATTAGGTAATAGCTAAGCGATGAGGAGTGGTGAAGACGTACCTGGTCGAAGGTCCTGGTGAAGAAGGCGGCGAATGTGGAGCAGAAGACCACACAGCGGTCTCTGCAGGCGGCGCCGGTGGCCACGCCCACCAGGTTCTGCTCCGCGATGAAGCACTCGATGTATCTGCGCACAACCAACGTACAGCCTTACTATGTAAGCCTTAGCATTCATCACTTTTTTTATTGATAATAGGTTCGCGTTTGACCACCATCTCACCTGATGGTAAGTGATGATGTGGTCAAAGATGGAGCACGCTTACCTAAAAGTAACCTATTCATTGCTGAATTAAAGACCCCCAGGTTATAGTTATCGGGAAACACAGACTCCGGCAGGGTATTCCACTCCTTAGCCGTACGCACAATGAAAGTATTCCCAAAACTCATTTATGTGTATCAGATTCGATAATGAGGTATGCGATCTGTTTTCCCCAGACGATTACTGTGCTCATAGGAAGCACCGCCTATTAGCTGTTCCAACTCGCTGTACATTTGCTCACTCCAAAACGCCTACTCCTCGGACATTAGCGGCTATTAACACTCTCCTGGACTCAAACTCGGATCTGGATTTGTTTGCGGATGAATGGAAGATAATATTGTCGGAATGTTTGTAATTTTGTGAGAAGAATGCATGAATGTGTTAAATTATATTAAACTAGCTTGTGCCAGCGGCTTCGCCCGCGTGGGAAGATTTTCCCGTGTAAATCCCGATCCCGTGGGAATTTCGCAAAATTCTTTCTTAGCGGATGCCTACGTCATAACATCTACCTGCATGCCAAATGTCAGGCCGATCCGTCCAGTGGTTTGGGCTGTGCGTTGATAGATCACTATGTCAGTCAATCAGTCAGTCAGTCAGTCACCTTTGAGTTATATATATTTAGATAGTGTAATTGGTTTCAGTCGTTCTATTTAAATAAATAAACTTAACTAAACATAACAGAACATATTGGTGATGAATAGAAAAGAAAGGCTTTTCTATTCATCACCACACATTTAAAGATTACTAACAATTTGGATAGAATTCATATTACTAGCCATCCTGTTAACCCCTCCAACTAAGCCTCTCGATCACAAGTCCTACACCTTATCCATTAGGCTATTGACCCTCAAAAGTCTCTTTTTTTCAGGAATAATTTCGAGATTGCTCTATAAAAGATTGCTAATAACACACACTAATAAGCGGTAAAAGCACACATACAACTTCTTAGGTAGTGTCGCGCGTTATTTTCCTCTCGTACCTATTAAACATGTATTAAGGATACATTATAAAAATGCCTGATGTTTTGAAAAGAGTAACTGTAGAATTTCTTGCCGGTTCTTCTCTATAGGAAACGACCAATTTCAAACCGTGCACTAATGACGTTTTATAAGTCCATGCAGGCGTATGTGGAACAAAATATTTTCAGTTTGAATTCAACTATTTTGTAGGATAAAATTAACTGTGAGTATCTCTTTGTCTATTAATAAATCTTCGTTTTCGAGTCGATGCTCAAACATCCTTGGACCAGTATGCAGCTAACTGTACAACTTTTTTTATTGGCCTCGTTAAGATCCTGTAATTCTAGCCAAAACTTAACAGTCTGTCAGTCAGTTTCAGTGTATCCTAATAACTATAACTTGGGAGTCTTTAAGTCAAGAGTGAATAGGTTACTTCTAGGCAAGCGTGCTTCATCTTCGACCACATCATCGCTTAACATCAGGTGAGATTATGGTCAAACGCAAGCCCATCAACAATAAAATAAAATTTTACATTTATAAACATCTTTCTTTAAAAAAATACACAAAAAAGTTAGTTCTCCATAGAAAGGAACCTCCTTAATTCTCGCTGTATCGAGGAGTACTGTCTTCTGTATCAGTCCCTCTATCTAACCGTGCAACACAAGACAAGCCTCGACAGACGTTCGTCGAAGCTTTTCTTTTCTTTTCGTACATTGGAAGATACGAAAATCAGCACAATGAGAGCTGAGTCCACATTCCACATGTCAACAACCTCATGAACCAATAGAGATACTTATTTATTTATATAAGAAGTATGGAGGACTAACAGCTATTAAATACAGGAAATATATAGTATAGTAGACAGAGAGCCAATTAAACATCCTCACGTTTAGAGGCAGGAAATTCCTACAGTGAACACTTTATATATAATCTTAATATAACCATATCGTAAAATATTCAAAATGACTAATTAGATAGCAGAGATATACATAGCAGCAACTACAGATATTAACCTCTAGAGCCCCAGCGGCACAAAAACGTGCCAGTAAACAAGTATTATTTGTGCCCCGCTGGCACAAATTTGTGCCACCAAACCCCGATTTAAAACTATATTTGTAGTAAAGATAAGTCTTAAAATCGATTGTGACCGTCAGATTACGCTTACGATAAGAGCCCGCCCGCGGTGCTTAACGGATGGTTGACGTAAATAATGGCGGTCCTTGAGAGGTTAATAATTTCTGAAAAAATCAAGGCTTAGGCGTCTTTTGGCTGCAATTACACTTGTTGTAAAAGGGTAAAAATCGTGCTGCTTACACCGGTTATTAAAGCTTCTGATTGCATGCACAATAAATTCAGTTATTACTATAATTACCTGTCAGGGTAGGCGTTGCGCAGCTTGTCACTGAAAGTCGAGTTTTTGGTGTCACCGTCCAACGCGATCACACTGGGAAACGAAAACACATGTTTTTAGAAATGTAATAGTAACCCCTAAAGTTTTTCACCTACCATGATCACTAACATTAACATTAGAACAGGATATTTACCATATCGTCGTTGAAGTTCTATCACCACGTAAGTCATTTTTTGGCGGTTTTGACACTGATGAAATTCGCTAGAGAATCGAAAGACGCGTCGCTTCGTCTAATCAGAATCAACGTACGACCAATAAAAACCTTTAATATTACGAAAAAGTCACACCAGATTTGATGATGACATGACACCACAACATCATCACTTACCATCAGGTGAGATGGTGGTCAAACGCGAACCTATTTTAAATAAAAAAATAATGTGTCTATACAAAATTAATCAGTTTTTTGTCTCTCCTGAAAAGTTGCTAAAAATGACTTACGTGGTGATAAACTTAAACGACGATATGTAAATTCGTTCATCCTCAATCTTGGCGTGCCTAATTATCGAAAACTCGAAACAATAACTTCTGATATAATAGTCCCTGCAGAAGTGGCACATTCAATTAAGCATTATAAAAAAAATAAGACTATAAATGTTGTTTTCCCACGTTTTTTGCTGTCATCTGATTAGCCTTTGCCTAAATATGTCAAAGTCAGCTTCCAGGTGCAGCTAAGTCAATGACAGCCGGCTTCGTGATCTCCGGGCACAGAGGAAAAATGGTCCTTCATGCCCTCACAGATCTACATGCGTTGCTTGTACAGAATGAAATCAGGCGTTACCATTACCGCCCAACCGCAAATCTATACTAACATAAGTTTTTAAGCTAACATGGTTACTGACAGTATCATTAGAATCTAAAACGGGATATTTAGCATGTGTATCTTTAAATGTGTAAAAACCTAGTTCCTTAAAAATTTCGCAATTCGACACGGTGAGTTTAGTGTGTCGGGAACAGAATCGAATTCTGAGTGACATGTGACAGTGGTAGCGGTGGCGATCACAAAAAACGAACAAGAAACGTCCACCCGCAATTTATTATTTATTTATCACCACAATACAGTGTTTTATAATACATTAGCTACATTAGACCTAAATGTTAAGCAAATTTGATAAAGTACTGTGGGAGACTGGTGCCTAAACTAGACGGAGAGTCTGTGTTGCAGGACACCAGGTCCCCACAAACTTTTCACCTACCATAGTTGTGGTCCCTTTGACCAAATTCATGGAATGGACAGTTTTTGAAGAAGAGAGAGAAGTCCTGGGTGAATTTGGACAAGTGTGGAAGTAGTTTGAAGCTTGACATAGGTTATAAGCTACACGACTGCAAAAAACCTCCATAACATAGTAGCTGGATAACACGATACCCCTGGGCCAAATCATTGTCAAATTTTTTGTCTTATAACTACACGTAACGACTGTCAAAGACCTTTGTTAAATGGTGTGATTTTTGACCCCCGACGCAAAAAGAGGGGTGTTATACCTTTCATTTGATACGCCACTTGTACCCAAGTGGCGTATCAAATGAAAGGGCACCACGTGTACAAATTTGCAAAAACTGTATTTGACAATATTCAATTATTCATCCCCACTTTCACTCCCCATATCTAGTAAATGGCTGAACCAATTTTGATAAAACATGTCTGATTGTAATATACAAGTCGTGTTCTTTCATTTGATACCCCACTTGGAAATTTTTGACAACATTCGATTATTCATCCTCACTTTCACCCCCCACAACCTTTAAATGGCTCAACCGATTTTTATCAAACATGTCTAAGAACACTCGCACATAAGTCACCTTTAGTACAAAAAATCGAATTTAAAATCGCTTCATCCGTTCAGGAGCTATGATGCCACAGACAGATAGATACACACACACTGACAGACACATGAAACTTCTAACACCCCTCTTTTTGCGTTGGTGGTTAAATATCACACAATTTAACAAAGGTCTTTGACAGTCGTTACGTGTTTTGACAATGATTTGGCCAAGGGCTATATTATGAAGGTTTTTTGTGGGGTAGCTTATAACCTATTTCAAGCTTCAAACTACTTGCATACCAAATTTCGTCCAAATCCACCCAGGACTTTCGGAGATTAGCGCGTTCAAACAAATAAACTTTTCCGCTTTATAATAAAGTAGCTTCTGTCCGCTACTTCATTCGCGTGGAGGGTTTTCCCGTACAAATTTCGATCCCGTGGGAATTCCGGGATAAAAACTATCCTATGTCCTTCCCAGAGTTCTAAGCTATTGCCAAATTTCATCTAAATCGGTTCAGCGGTTTAGGCTTGAAAAGGTAACAGACAGACGTAGAGTTACTTTTGCATTTATAATATTAGTATGGAAGTATGGATATACAGGGTGGCAGAGACGTCGACGCACAAACGCTCACCATGGATTCAATACATGATTCTGAACCCCCTGAGTTGAAAATTTTCTACGGCTTTATCTAAATATTTCAGATTTTTTCTGCAATTTTTTTTACTTTAAACTGTATAAAATCATTTTTTCTATCTAACCCAATGATTTTTTTAATTAAAAAATAAAATTCACTTGTTTCACTTAAAACAGCAATGTAAATGACCTCGCAAATGAACTAGCAAAACAGCTGATCAGGTAGCCCTTTCGAGTTTTATTTACATTGTTGTTTTTCGTGAAACAAGTGAATTTACCGTTTTTTTTTTATCAACGAAAAATTCCAGAATCATGTACTGAATTCATGGTAAGTGGTTGCGCGTCGATGTCCCTGCCACCCTGTATAGCTTCGGTTGAAACTTCAGTAATTTTTTTACGGATTAGTATTGTATAAAAGCAAGTTTAGTTACCGCATGTTAGTGTCAGCGATCTTCTTGAGTCCCGTGCCGTAGGCGAGGCGAGTGGCCACCAGCTCGCCCGTTTTGTACGCCGGTGGGGACGACAGCGTAATATCCCCCAGGTGCACCTTAGGGGCTTCGCTGATGGGGGGCGAAGCCTTCAGCGTTATGGTGTCGTTCTTGATCTGGGATTGCAGGTGCTGAAGGGAACATGGAGAAGGTTACTTAAACTGAGGTGTGATATTTTTGTACTTCGGGGAGCGTGGAGCTCTATAACCTTATCCCTCCAGCTCCCTTTCACTAGCCGCGGCAACTAGATGTCAGTGTCAGATTTTTTTAAAGATATCAATGTGGTTAGGTTTTGTTTTCACATTACTAGCAACCTTGTTCACCCCTCCAAATAAGCTAAATATGTTTGTGACGAGTGGGTTCACTGCAATAGTGTAATGGGTGGGATTCGAACCCGCGACCTTTCAATCACAAGTTCGACACCTTAGACATTAAGCTAATTGCCGCTTAATTTAATGAGATATTACCTAGATTGTATATACAGGGTTATTGGAAATATGTCCCGATCCTGTTAAGGGCGTGTAGATGAGGTCATTAACTAACGAATAAAATGTTCCGCCGTCAAAATAGATTAGTGATTTTTAGGAGAAAAAAAATATTTATTTCATAAGACATTGCAAAAATCATAAAAATAAAATAAGTATTGGATCTCTTTTTTCAAAAGTACGGAGGTTTTTAATTGTTTTATGTTTTTTTTATTATGCGCAACTTAATTCTTTAGCTATTTAATAAATAAGAATGCTAAAATGTGTTTTCGTTATTTTTTATAAATTTTTAAAAGAGATAAAGTCCTATTTTATTTCAATATTTAAAAAAAAAACTCAATAATGGTATACTTTAGGCCTAGAAACTTAGGGTTGATTTGTAGGGATCGGGACGTATTTCCAATAACCCTGTATACATGGATTGCGGAATTGTTCGAAAGAATTACCGCGGCCTTGGATCACTAAGGGCATATGATGGAAAACGGATGGGTTTTAGTCAGTAAGTCTGGTGAGATATACTAGCAATATCAGGGCTTCCAAATACGAGTAGGTATGTAAAAATACCAGGGTTCAAAATCAGGGTTTCAAATATATCTCTTTAGTCGTTAGTTTGTTTTGGATATAAATCCACGTGTATGAATGCTACTGCCCACATCGACCGACAGCGGTCGTGTGAGTACGACACACACTCAATTTTGCACTAACTGTGAACAATGCATAATAAATTCATGCATTGTTTAATAATTAATTAGTGCAGAGGCGACTTCTTTATCATAATTGAAGTTTCTGAGCCATTATTACATACCGATACTTTTTATAAAATATATCACTGGGTGAATTTCTTGTTAACAAGGACAAGATTAGACTTGCTAAGAAATTCCTTAATAAAAAGAACATATTATCAATTAATTTAATTTATTTATTCAATTTCGACAACATAAATCCATGATGTTAGTAAGTATACATGCTTAAAACTAATGTTAGTATTAAAAACACATACAAGATAAAAAAAATACCGAATAATAAAGTAGTTGGAATACATCTTGTATGAGGGATGAACAGGCAAGTATTTAGCTATTCAACACCCATACAAAATGTCTCAAAATTATGTTATTACTGACTCACAACCTGGTCACAGTAGAGACGGTTTTTTAATACACACATGTATTAGCTGTAAGTGTCCATTAAATTATTAAAAATTAACGTACCTTGATGATCTTTTCTCCTTCAGCTCCCAAGGCCTTTCCGTGCCAGTTCTCCAAGTCCTCGATCCCGGGAAAGCCTCTCCCCTTGAAGGTCTTGGCGACGATCGCGGTGGGTTTCCCGGAGACTGTCTGAGCCTCATCGAAGGCCTTCACCAGCTCCGACACGTCGTGACCGTCTACCACCAGAGAGTTGAAGCCGAAGGATTTCAGGCGAGCGTCGTATACTTCCATCTGAAGAAGGGTTTGAGGATTAATTATTTTATTTATTTATTTCAACTTTATGTATAGTTCTCGTCAAATAACTTGGCAAGAGTCGTTAAATGCGCAGAAGTTGATTTTTAGGTGTCAGCGGTTGTCAGCGGGACGCGGGGTATGACGTAGCGCCGCTTCGAGCGCGCGATTGGTGCGTCAGTAGTTCTCGTTCAATTTGCTCCCGAATACACTTGCGTACACGAAAGTTGTACCCTTTGTTTTTGTTACCAGTTGTTGTTTTAAATTTAGTTTTTGTTACGTTGATTACAATGCCAGGACCAAATACCGTTTTACGCAGACTATTAAAACGTCAGAAAGAACAGTTAGACACTGTAGTTAAGGAAGGTTGAAATTCCGAATTCGAAAATAACTAATTGTGACGACGAGAACATATTATTATTAATGTTTTTTTTTAAATTCATTTTTTTCACTTTTAAATCCTCTGTTAATTTAGTTCTGCAATTTTGTATAATGTCTAATATACTGCTGTTTGCTGTCTATAATTAAATAAATAAGAATATAGGCTGACTATAAAAATGTGACTTAGATTTATCTGACCTGGTGCTGTAGCGAGGTGGGTTCGGACTGTCCAAGACGGTTGACATCGAAGATGACCACCAGGTTGTCTAGCTTGTAGTGGCTCGCGAAGTGCAGAGACTCCCAGATGCTACCCTCGGCTGCCTCTCCGTCACCCACCAGGCAGTATACCCTGCATACGTTAAATATTTGTTATTGGGGGAAAGAAATAGGTACATAAACACTTATTATTAAGTAGGTATATTGTGCGCATAGCCAAGGTATGGAACTCTATGCCGGCTTCTGTGTTCCCTGCCACATAATTATGACCCGTTTAAAGCAAGAGTGAATATATAGCCGGGGGAGGCTCGCGAGGGGGTGAGAGGGGGGCGGGGGCGTTCGATGTTCTGTTTTCGAATTCAATTGGCCGCTGTCCCGGGGCGATCTATCTCCGCGCGAGTCCGAATTGAATATCAATAGACCGACATGACCGGATATTTTATACGATTGATTTTTAAACATACTTTTTCACAATATTTATTGTTAGTTGTTTTGCCTTCTTTAGTGCTGATTCTCTGATTTGGACGTAACTGACTTTTATTGCTATGTTCCTGTGCTCGTGCAGTTTTATAGGTTTCTTGTAATAATGAAATATGACAAAATATGCATCTTCTGGGCTCGCCCGTTTGATCGTAGACCTCATCTTACACTTACCATCAGGTGTGATCGAGGTCAAGAGCGGGCTCATTCGTAATAAAAAACAGGTATTTTACAATAAAACTAATACTGCAGACAAATATGAAGTGATAATTACGCATTTTTTTAAGTTTTTCAATCAATCAATCGATATATTTGTATACATATAGGTACAGGTCTTAAGGTGTAGATATTTTTATACTGAATATCAGTGTCCTGCTAGTCAGTAGCATACAAATTCATAACATTCGGTTTATATTACAGTCGTCAATAGCCAATCGATTTCGGCCAAGGCGGCCAATTTTGGCGGAAATTAACCTCCAGCTCAGCAACCACCCCAAAAAAGATACGAAAGGTAAAATTTCTAAAACATCTTACGTATCACATCTGTTTAATGTTATAATATCCAATTAATATGTAAGTGTGCAACTGTGCACCTCTATAAGTGACGAATCCAGTCTAGAATTTAAGTTCGATTCTTATAGTACCTCAAACAAATTATTAGTTTATAATAAGTAATTAGTCTAATAAGCCATACTAATATTATAAATGCGAAAGTAACTCTCGTCTGTCTGTTACTTTTTCACACCTAAACCACTGAACCGATTTTTTTTTTATTAAAATAGGTTCGCGTTTGAGCACTATCTCACCTGATGGTAAGTGATGATGAGGTCGAAGATGGAGCACGCTTACCTAAAAGTAACCTATTCACTCTGGACTTAAAGACTCCTTCCTAGGTTGTAGCTGTCGGGAAACACATTAGATTTAGATGAAATTTGGCAATAGTTTAGGACCCTGGGAAGGACATAGGATAGTTTTTATCCCGGAATTCCCACGGGATCAGGAATTACGCGGGAAAATTCACCCACGCGAACGAATTCGCGGGCAAAAGCTAGTAAATAAATAAATCTCACCCGTAAGACATTTCTACGATAAGAAATAATCCCTATGCTTATCAACCTAGTGTATCATATCATACACGTTACCTGTAGGGCGCCTGGTCGAAGTACTTCCCGACGTACGCCATGCCGGCGGCCACGGCCAGGCCTTGGCCCAGCGAGCCGGTCCCTACGTCCACGAAGTTCAGGCGCGGGGTGGGGTGGCCCTCCAGGTCCGAGTCCAGCTTGCGGAGGTTCTTCAGATCCTCGACTGGGAACAGGCCGGCTTCAGCCCAAGCCGCGTACAGGATGGGGGCGGCGTGACCCTGAAATGGGGACATTATATGTTTATAATTATTAATTTGCAACTACCTCTTAAGATACAGGATAACTCCTGGTTTAAGAGGTAGACTTTAAATTTTTTGTTGTAATATGATCTGTAAATAAACGTCTTATTATTATTATATTCGTTTATGTCCGGCTACTAAGGCCTATAAAAAATATTTCAATCAATACATATAATAAACACATTAAGTGTCTGCTTTTTGTTTTATTGGTTATGAGCATACGTTTGACCACCATCTCACCTGATGGTAAGCGATGATGTGCACGAATTCCCTGCCGGAATCTGTTTCCAGATAGCTAAAACTTTATAGTCAAGAGTGAACAGTGAACACTCCCGCTTGATAAGCTAACACGAATCGGGAATCGCGTTGAAGTGTTAAAGGCTGTCCTCAATGACTGGCGCAAGGGAACTTGGAGTAACGATGAAACGAGCGAGCCCAGGAGATGCCTATTACTTTTTTTAAAGCTTGCTTAGTAGGGAATACAGAGGCCGGCAAAGAGTTCCACGCTTTGGCTGTGCACTCAGTAAATGTAGAGGAGTCGACGAAGTGTGCATGGTACCCTGCAGTACGTCTGGTAAACAGGTAATGAAAGAGAAATTTATGGATTAGGTCATGGAGCTCCTGCACACACTCCAAAATAGAACCTGTAGAAGACAGGCAAGCAACGTTTCGCTGGTGAGCCAGACTGTGAAGCTTGCCTACCAGAACCTCGTCGCCTATCAGCCTTTTAGCTCAGCGTTCAATCGAGTCAAGTACCGCTTTTTTTTTTTAACGTGTTAAAATTATCAAATAAGTCCTCCCACTCCGGGCAGGGTGGGAGGGACTGTCAGACTTTTACTGACTAAAATCCACGGTGTTCCTTCAATAACCCTTTACATACCGGGGCCACGGTAACGGGATGAGTCCCACGACCCCGGCAGGCTTCGGCCCTCTGCAGAGGGGGCCTCGTCATGTTGCTGACGCTCTTTGAGGCGCGCGTGGAACACGACGCGCCGTCGACCCGGGCATGGTCCATGGTCGGACAGCGAGTTGCCCTTTACTCGCTGTCCGCATGCCCGCGCCTACGGTGGCCGGAGATCGTCGGCCGACGTCCGACGCCGTGGGCGTCTACCACTGCGGCTGGGCTGGAGGGAGGACGCCATCCTCTCCCTCACGCGGCCCGCCTCCTCCTTCGGAAGCATGACTGCTTCGCAGGAGGCAACCGCTTCCCACTCCCTCTCGCCCCGCAGCATGGCCTCGACCAATGCCGGGCGCGAGAGGTCTCCGCCTATCGCCGCCGTGAGGACACGTCGGTGCTCTGCCCAGGCGGGGCAGTCTTGCACCGTGTGCTCTACGGTGTCCTCAGGGCGACCCTCGCAGTGGTGACACCCAGGCGTTTCCTCCTTTCCCATCAGACACAGGTACCTCCCGAAACTTCCGTGTCCGGTGAGGACCTGCGTCATGCGGTAGGTCAGGACGCCGTGACGCCGATCTAGCCACTCCTCAAAGAGGGGTCTTACCGCCGCAATTGCGGCGTGCCCGGGAGTCAAGTACCGCTAGCTGATATTTTTGTGAGAATTTAGCTAGACTATGTGCTCCGTTTACATGACATATTACAAACTGAACTTTATAATAAGAATATAAAGTTGATAATGATGAATATTTGACGCAGTGTGAATCACTGCAATACGACACTAGTTTGCAGCGCAACATGACAAGGCTCCGATTCAATGGAGACATCGCGACGACCCTTATAGACGTTTGATGCATTATTATAACATGCAATACAAACTACAAACCGCATTACCTTGCCCCAGCAGAACTAACTTAATACATAACTAAGGTAAGTTATGTATTAAGTTAGTTCTACTGGGGCAAGATAGGTCACGACCTGGGAATAGAACTTTAGACGTCATCATCAATTGCTTAATCTCTCCCCAACCATGTTAAGAGGAAAGCTAAGGCAATAGTGGAATTACTAGCCGGTGTCTGCGTTTCCGTTAGCTATAACCTTTTTTTTTTTTGGGAACTGACTAAAAACCCACCGTTCCTTCAGCTGCCCTAAATTTCCGGGGCCGCGGTAACTCGGTAGAACTTTCCCGCAAACCCCGGCAGGCAATGGCCCTACGTGCCAGGGCGGGTTTTTAGTCGTTAGAAGTCTGACACTGCCTTTCACTTCAGCAAGAGAAAGAAAAGTCATTTAAGGGCCTATACTACCTCAGCGCTTCTCACTCTTTATCTCGCTCGCACACTACTGGCCGCGGTCACGCGAGCAAGCGAGACAGGGTGGCGGGGAAAAGACTCCAAGACACCGATATTTTTTGTTATGGTGAAATAATGATAATTTAATAAAATGTAAATAACATAAGACCTGCTTTATAGTTAGTTTAATTAATATGCAGTTTCATTGTCTATCTAATTTGAAGTTATTTTTGAATACCAGCGGTTTATTGTTCGGTTTGGAGGTAACTTTGGATTTTGGTTTCTATCGAGAAAATTTTATGGAATCGTGTTTTCGTCAAACATAGTATAGGTAACGCCAAATAACTTGGCAAGAGTCGTTCAGTGCGCAGAAGTCGATTTTTAGGTGTCAGCGGTTGTCAGCGGGACGCGGGGTATGACGTAGCGCCGCTCCGAGCGCGCGATTGGTGCGTCAGTAGTTCTCGTTCCATTTGCTCCCGAATACACTTGCGTACACGAAAGTTGTACCCTTTGTTTTTGTTACGAGTTGATGTTTTAAATTTATTTTTTGTTACCTTGATTACAATGCCAGGACCAAATACCGTTTTATGCAGACTATTAAAACGTCAGAATGAACAGTTAGACACTATAGTTAAGGAAGATTGAAATTCCGAATTCGTCACTGTCTTTAGGACACCGGGAAAAAAAGAAGAATAAAAGGGGTAGCAGCTTTATTAACTAATTGTGCCGACGAGAAGATATTATTTTTAATGTTTGTTTTAAATACATTTTTTCACTTTTAAATGTATTTATGTATTATATCTATTTTATTTATAATACCGAATTAACGAATGAATTCCTCTTCTTTCTTTAACATTCTTCTGAACTGTTATGATTAAAAATAAATGATGGCAATAACCATAGAATAATGACAAGCAGTAAAAGTGACCACTTTTTTCTTCCACTAAGTGCACGATGCGCGAACTTACCCCCACTACGCCAAAACCTTGCCAAGTTATTTGGCGTCATCTATACCTAACATTAATCCTCAACTTTACCATATATTTATTTCAAAATTATTGCTGCAGTATTTTCGACATTCCTTACAGAAAAACCCAACAGCACTTTGTCTGACCCGGGGCAGCAGTCGTGCGACCATCCGACCGAGGAGGTGGTTAAACGCGAGCTTATCAACAATAATAAAAACCATAGTATACCTTGGATAGAACAAATCGGTCGGCTGAGGCGTCCCTCGGCGCTGAGATCTTGTAACGCATCGTGTGGAAGAATAGGACCGACATGATCTCTGCCATGGACGCGCATGATGTCGGGTGGCTGTCAACAACACAAAACTTAACTTAATAACGTTCACATAGAGTTGAAATTGCAATAGAGAGATGTTGCGATCCAAACTATACTTTAATACGTTTTAAGTAATGTTAATGTTTCAATAAAGAGAAGAGGCAATCAAACGTTAGCAGTATAGTTGAAATGCATTTAAGAGAAAGATATGCGATCTAAACTACACTTTAAGACAATACTAGTAAAGTCGTAAATAATAGTAAAGAGAGGAAGAGGCAATCTAGACTAAACTTTAAAATGTTTGTAGTAAAGTTGATGAAATGCATTGAAATGTCAATAAAGTGCAGAAAAAGCAATCAAGCGTTTGCAGTATAGATGCAATTGCATTAAAAAAAGATGCGATCTAAACCAAACTTTATAACATTGCGGTATGATTGAAATTTCGATGAGATTAGCAGTTACTGGAGAGGCTGATATCCATTTGCGGACTGATATTGTACACTGATAACAATGGATGATATAGCTAAATATTATCAGATTTGTGTCAGCACAGACTACGATTACATCTTATCTTAATTATTATAAATGCGAAAGTTTGTGAGACTGGATGGATGTTTGTTACTCTTTCACGAAAAAACTACTGAACCGATCCTAATGAAATTTAGTATAATAGATTGTTGCCTAGAATAACATACAAGCTATACCCGGACTTTTAATTTGATGCAGTAGACTGACAGTTTCTGAGTTGTCAGATAATGACGACTACGAAATTGTGATGTAACTAAATTATTCGATTCAGGAATACAATAGAATAACGATGTAAACAATTTTTAATAATATTGTGTGAAAATACTAAAAAGTAAAATGTGATTATAAAGGGGCGTGAAAAATAAAACGAATAGATCATGATAATATTTTTTATTTTTTGCAATAGGCTCCTTTACTTGTACCCATTCCAACGGGGTTTAGGTTGCAGTGGTGCGAGGGCAATCGTTTTAATTGTAACCTCGCGCAATTTATTAAAATAATTATCACATGAAACAATTTCCTAAAGAGTGGCTTTTGTCACGTCTGGTAAAATATGAATATTTTTAATAAAAATAGATTTATTTATAATAAAATCTAGTTACTACTTCAAAATAAAAGATAATAGTATAAATTTTATCATTTATTTAGATTTATCACGATTAAAATCGCTAATGTATTATTCGATTGATTTAATCCATCACTATTAGGTTAAATAGGGTATCATTATTTTAGTAAGTGACACTAGCTTATGTCAGATTACAGCATCGGATTAAAAGTCCGGGTACACTGTTTAACCCGGATATCCTATGGTATTAAGATTACCGCGGGAAAACCCTCCCGCGCGAGCGAAGTCGCGGGAAAAAGCTAGTAATAATATACGTATGGAACCTAAACTATATGGCTGACGATTCGTTTCGATTCGGCCTTGGCTTGTGTCGGTCATTAACCTGTCTATTTTATTTGTTATGCAATATTGTCGGCTACATTTTTGTTTTGGCAAAATACTGTTCGTTTTTGTGCAAAAACCTCGTAACCATGACCGAGTGATGTAGACCGAGACTTTTTAAAGGCAAAAACTTGTTTTCAAATGTAATTAAAGTAAGTAGTTGCAGCAATATAGTTTCGTTTTACATAAGAATTGGAAAATAACTGAATGAAAAACGAACTAAAGTTGTTATTAGCAACAAATAATAGTCGAATAATACCAAAAGCATTGTAAAAACATATTAAAAAACACAAAAAGAATATTGCATCGACCGGGAATCGAACCCGGGCCGCCCGCGTGGCAGGCGAGCATTCTACCACTGAACCATCGATGCTTATATCAATACGTTTAAAATTATGGTTTGTAATCGTATAATACTGACCACTTAAGATAATGTAACACTTATTAGGAGAAAACTAAGATCTACAAAGATAGATACAATAAATCCATTTTCTCACTACAATATACATAATTTGGGTAAGTAGGTATTTATTGTGGGAGACTGGAGCCTAAACTAGGCTTGAGGCCTGTGTATATTTTAATAGTACATACATTCAGCTAGTGAATTAAAACGTTATAATTATGAAATACATAACACATTGGTAGCCAATTGTTAGTGTATCGTCATCACTCAAAACACCTGCTTTGCTAAGCAATCAAGTACACAGTAACTAATACTTGAATACCTATTACGTAATGAACGAGGTAAGTAACTAGTAAATGTGTGAATGTTACTGCCCACGAGCGGCAAGGGTCCGGCGTGAGTACGACAAACAGTTTCATGTAGCACGTTCACTGTACACGTATCTATGTATGCAGATATGTGTCATATACGTGTTGGTGCTGTATTATAAAATTCTATACAAGGTGCCAGATAAACGGGAAATAAAGTACATTGACCTTTTTCTAATATCTCTGCGTAGATATCCGAAAAACAAGCAATTAACTGTTTTTCATTACGATAAAATGTAAAGGGTCGCGATAGATGTGGATTCAAGACTGATTTGTCTTTATTTCCGTTTTTGAAATAAATTAGTCAACAAAAATGTAGGCGGGTCAATGACTTTTATTCCACGTTTATATGGCGTTTGGTATAGTGAAATAAATTGTACAAAAGTAAGAAAGAAAATACACACTGTGAGACTTGTGATCGAGAGTTCGCGGGTTCGAACCTCACCCATTAACCGCCGCCGCCGTGAATTCCCTCCAGACACAAGCATATTTACCTTGGTTTGAGAGGTTAACAAGATTGCTAGTAATGTGAATTCTAACCACTATGATAGTTACTCTTAAAAAAAATCAGCTTTATGTGATTATGTGTTAACAGCCGTGGGTTAGTAGAATGATACTTTTTCAGTGAAAAAAATAACCTAATGTTACTTTCCAGTCTATCTCCATATCAAAAGTCACATAGATGTGTTGCTCCACTTTGAAGTGCAAGAAGTATCAACAAACACATTTTCGCATTTATTATTAGTACGGATAAGTACACTACCTCATAATATTGGTCATTTGAATCAGTCTAATTATAATCAGAAATTCATATTCACTCATTCACATGAAAGTAAGTCATGACGATGAAAACATTACTGAAAAAGAATATAACTCATAGGATGCCTCACACATCTTACTAATGGATGGATGCTTTGGGCGGGATTGTCCCGCTTTCAGGCTGTCTGTCCCTCTGTCCCCAACGAGAACACAAATGTCCCGCTTTTACAAACAAACCTCTATATACCTACTTACTTGTCTACATTAAAATATCACTAAAATCGAGCGGAAGACGTCAGCGTAGACGCGGGGTTGGGAGTCAGGACCAAGCGAGAGTGAGCGACTGACATGCAAGAAATTTACCGAATACTTACTAATCCTCCTTACTATATTATATAAATACAAAAGTAACTCGTTATGTTTCACGCCTAAACCGTGTAACCAATTTTGCTGTAGTAAAGTAGTTTTTTGTCGCAAAATTATTTATAAATATTATTTTTAGGGTAAGTTGGTGTAAGTATTAAAAGGCCAGCGAGGGTAAGATACCACGATTATTTAAAGTCATATTTTAAACAATAATTTGTATTTTTCTCTTAAATATGGCATCTTACACCGAATTATTTTTATTTATATACAATAGGCGTCCCGCTTTGACACGAAAAAAAATGGTCACATTATGTATGGATGTATGAGACTCTTTCATGCAAAAACTACTGAACGGATCTGAATGAAATTTGATAAGTGACATCCTAGAATAACGCTTAGGCTACTTTTTATCCCGGAATTCCCACGCGATTGTGATATACGCGGGAAAATCCTCTCACGCGAACGAAGCCACGGGCAGAAGCTAGTACATAGACATTACTTTCCATTCAAAACAATAGTCATGCTACAAATATTTAAAATTATTAAAAAATCAATACATAACTTCAGATATCATTCATATCTGTTTATGAAAGTGTATTTGAATAATTTTTCACCGTAAGATAACATCTAATGATTATAATATACTAGCTGTGCCCGCGACTCCGTCCGCGCGGAATCGTGACTACCGGCAGCATTTTTAATTTTTTAGGCTATTTATTTTGAAAATAAAACTCGTACATAATTTGAATCTCGTAGTTATTAGAGTCTAAAAAATAAGTTTCTATCTTCTAGCTTTAAAAATGACGTAATTTCCATACAAACTTTCATCTCCTATTTCAACCCCTTACAGCCTTTTTTGCACTAAAAAGCAGCCTATGTCCTTTCTCAGGCTCTAGACTATGTCTGTACCGAATTTCATTAAAATCGGTTCAGTAGTTTAGGCGTGATTGCGAAACACACAGACAGACAGAGTGACTTTCGCATTTATAATAGTAGTAAGGATTGCTTTGTTGTTACAGTAACTAACTGATATGTGTGTCAGTATAATCTTTACTTTCTATCTTTTCTAATATAGCAAGATTGCTAGTAATGTGAATCCTACACACATTGCTAGAATGTCATGGCATCATAAAAATGTCACCTGATGTACACAGTATCATTAAGTGACTAAAGTTGACATACTTATGCAAGTTCAAGATAGGCATATCACAATTTTTAATTTACCCAAAATATCAAATGAATAGATTACTGTCGGTAACCTTAATTTGACATTAAAAGCACCTTGACGTTTGCTATCAGCTGACCCTAAGATTGCTCCCTGTTTCGGTTGGGCCACTCTCTTACATAAGTTAGTAATCTTACAGATAAATGAGTTAATATCAGCTGAATAAATCAACGGAAACAAGCCGAGACATGGTATGCAAGGCAGATTGGTGTAAGTAAGCAATTTTATACCAGTTATATATACTAGTATTATAAACAGGTAATAGTATGATGCACTAGTGGTGAGTGCCATAAGCAATGAATTATTTTAAAATCCACACAGATGATTCACTGGCGAAGTGCTAGTCAATGATAAGTTAAAGGCGAATTGGTGTATGTGAAGGGGGTCTGATGGGTGTAGAGTGCCGCACTTACCATTAGAAATTGCAATAGGGTATTTATTGTTTTGTTTATGATTCTTCAGCACTGTTGTAGGTGCCATGATTTTTTATTTATTCATTGAATTTATATTGTACAATTGTTTTGAATTATGTTATGTTAGATTGTTATAATTAATATCAAGACTAATAATGTTGGGACCCATGTATTATGTAGTGTTTGGTTTTTTTTTAACTGGCATTATGATGACTATTTAATTTTTATATTGTAACCATTGTTCGACACAAATGTAAATTTGTTGAGAAAGAATAAATAAATATGATCATGGACGAATGATTGATTGATTTTGTAGGATTACCTACTTTTATTGACAATGTCAGTTCAAAAACGTATTATACCCTACATAAATAGAATATTACTACAGTAGTGAATTGAGGGAAAATTGGAGTATCTCATAGTAATAATTAGCTCGAAAGTCAAATGATGAAATTTAGTATAAATAATTTGGCATCACCAATTTCAGGAAGTTATATTTTGGAGTAGTTAATCATGATTAATTTCATCTTTTGGCAGTTCTCGTTGATGATGATTCATAGAAAGTAGTCACTAGCCCCTCAAATCACGGAAAGCCGCTGGCGGCCACAAAGGCGGTACATTTTGTGACGTTTCAAATTTGAGGGGCTAGGAAAACATAACAAACTTTCCACGAGTCACGAATCCTTGAAAAATATTCAATGTTGTTGAAAAACTTGATATTCATCACATTCCTTTTGACTTTTCAAACTGTAAAATCTTATCAGATAACAAGTTGTTAAGTTCTATATTGATTCCACAATGATTGAATGCACTCCACATTGTAATTGGCTGTTGAATGCAGGAGGTGAAATGTAATACACAAGCGATTTTGTAATCAGAGGTACCAAGTTATGAATTTTTTTTACAAAAATTCGCATATATTTATCGCAAAAAAAGCTTGTAGTCAACCACTAATAAAAAAAATTTGGGTAGATACTTTCTAAGTAGATTAAGAATGTTATGGAAAATTTCATATTACCATTATTTAACATGCATGACATAATCCGAAACAATAACACAATCGGTTTATAGTGACATAATTTTAAGGGCGATGACCTTGGAGCCATAGCGTGATAGCAACGACGCTGCATCACGTGGTCGAGACCTAACCTATAATGGAAAATTATGCGACCACCAACGTAAGGAAAGTGCGATGGAATTGTAAATAAGTGACCTCTGAACTCCAACACATTGTGATGCCGGCCGGCGATACACGACAAACCGAATAAACGGTCAAAATACAAGAAAAATACAGGCGAAAGTATGCAAAACTGTGGGATGACCTTAATTTCGTCCTATTAGATATCCAGATTGCAGAAAAAAAAGATATATATACGCTATAGGATTCTAATAAGTAAGAAATCGGCAAAATAACCTTCATTGAACCTTCAATGAAGCAGTGAATGTAATAAGGTTAACCACTCACCCCGATTTGGAAGCGTTAGTGGCAACGATGCTGTCAATCCTCAGCTTGTTGGCGATGTCTTTCAAGGCCTGGATGTCCACGTTCTTGTCGCCTTTCATATTGGTTATGTTTATAAAGGTAGGTATTCAAACAAAAACTAATAAGCACGTTGTTTACGACCGGTCGCTTGCCCGCCGCCGGATTCAATGACAGCCTGACGCCATCACGCCAAACAAAATGATGACAATTAGTGATGTATCAACTCGATTTACTAACTCGAGTTGGGCTTAGGTCGAGTCAACTCGAGTTAATTTCTCTTTAACTCGATTTAGTCGATTTGAATACTAGCGCGTCAGCCGAATGACAGACACTGAGATGGCGCGAAGTTTGCCGATCATTTATGACTATATTCATGATTCTCGCCACGGGTGTCTTGGATAGCACGTGTGTCTAGTGAAATTTTATTGTTTTTGAGTGATTGTTGATACGTTTGTGACTTGTTTTTATAGAATTGTGTTGTCCTTGTGTTCGTAAACAGGTTTGTATTGTGCTTGTCCCAGTGTTAGTTTTAAGATGGATTTAAATAAACCTCCTGATCCCGGTCCCCCTGACATCTCAGTTTCCCCAAACCCTTTTCCTAGTGACCCACTATCACAATTCGCAGATGTAGTCTGTAACATCTCAGGCATGGACTCGACTCTAACTACACAGTATTCACGAAAACGTCCTGTTGACGATGAAGCTCCTATACCCACACCACCAAGCAAACAACCTAAAAGCCAAATTGGTCGGATTAGATACTCCGTAACGGATAAGGGTCCATATATAGTTCACGTATCTCGAATTGAAACCCAACCAAATGCTGGAACAACTTTGGAAAATTCTTAATCCAAAATAATGTTAGGAATATAATACGCGATGGCGTTAAAAAAGTTGGCCGTAACCGAGTTTCTGTGGAGTTTATCTCCCCTCAAGATGCGAATTCTTTCCTGGCAAATAATGTATTGCTAATTTTTTTTTTCTGTTATTCCCACACTCAATATAACTAGGATAGGTGTTGTAACCGGTGTACCTATAGATATCACAGAAGATGAAGCTATAACTCTCTTGTCTGTGCCCCCAGGATGTGGGCAAATCTTGAAAATTCGCCGCATTAATAGGAAAATACAGAAAGACGGTGTTAATGAGTGGAAAACCACAGAAACTTGTGTCATTACTTTTGATGGCCAAGTTCTCCCAAAACGGATTTACTGCTGTTAGACATCCCTCCCTGTTGAACAATATATTTACCCCACAATCCAGTGTCACAAGTGTTGCAGATTTGGTCATGTGGCCAATCTCTGCAGATCCAAACCGCGTTGTAACAAATGTGGCCACGACCACCCTGGTGATGGTTGCTACATCCCTGAAAAAGATGCTTTCTGTGTGCTCTGCTCGGGGAGCCATTTTGCTAATAGCAAGTCATGCCCTGAGCATGGTAGACAGAAGGTTATCAAGGCTATGATGGCTGAAAAATCAATTCCCTACGCCGAGGCAAGTAAAATTATCCCGGTAGCCTCACGCAACTATGCCAATGCTACTAAATCACAATCATATAATAAAACTGTGACACTAAAACCCAAGACACATGCCCCACTTTCCCCATCATATGACAAATTAGCTCATAATCAAATAATTAATTCTCCCCAACCTTCTCAGCCCAATGGCTGTGCTCTTAACTATAATACTTCTTCTAGTAATACAATTTCTGTTATTGAACTTCTCCTAAAACTTCTACCAACAATTATTTCTTCTTCTAATCCCCAATCACCGTCCAACGTTGCCGATCAACTTATAGATATAAAAAATGACGTTAAACCAAGTATTCCTTCAATGGAACGTGAGGAGCGTGTGGCATAAAAAGCACGACCTCATTTTCCTACTCAACAAATACAAACCTTTAGCTTGTTCATTAGCTGAGACCTGGCTAACCCCAAGTCTAAGCTTTCGTATGGCACACTACAACATACTTCGATGTGATAGACCTGACGGATATGGAGGGTCAGCTCTCTTTGTTAACAGTCGTGTTCCACTGTCACCCTTATCTTTTTCCTCACCTACAGGTGATATGAGTATAGTGGCTGGTCGAGTGGAAGGCATTACAGTCTTTTCAGTTTACATAGCTCATCCCAATCTGAACTTATTGGGTATTTTAAGAAACATTATCTCCAACGTCCAGGGCCCAGTGCTGGTCATGGGCGACTTTAACTGTCATCATTTCCGGTGGGGGTCTGAACGTTGCGACACCACTGGTATGGCCCTAGTTGAGATCCTTGATGATATGGACCTTTGCATTTTAAATATTGGTTGCCCAACTCGCAGGTCTCCTCCTGGACAGCAGAAGAGTTGTGTTGACCTAACGTTTTGCTCTGTTGAATTGGCTGCTTCGACCCATTGGGAATGTACAACCTTATCGCATGGCAGTGATCATTACCCTATTGTTATATCTTTGTTAGACAAAACTTATTTAGAAAAAGCTTCTCCTCCACTTTTGAAGTACAATTTGTCCAATCCAGATTGGTCCAAGTTTGCATCATTACTGGAACAGAAAATAGATACACTTCCAAATTTAACTTCATGTTTACTTCATCCCTCTGATCACCGCCATGTCAAGAGTTGTTATGAAGGCTTTATTGAGGCTGTAACTTCTAGTGCAGACTCTTGTTTTCCACTGAAAAACATTGCCCGTAACAAAATCCCGTCACCTCCATGGTGGGACCAAGAATGCACCTCAGTTGTTAGGTTGAGGAATGAGGCCGAAAGACATTACAATGGGGAGATGAACACCCAAAATCTGATGGCTTATTTACGGGTTTATGCGAGATCCAAACGCCTTCTCCGTAGAAAGAAACGTGCGGGTTGGGTCAAATTCTGTTCGTCCTTATCACCCTCCACTCCAATTTCACTCATGTGGAAGAATATCAATAGGTTTAGACGTGGGTGTACTCTTTCAGTATCTCCACCCATCGCTAGGAAAACAGCTGAACTTTTTTTTGACAAAATTGCTCCACCTTACGTTCCGCTCCTGTCTGAGTGCCATAGCTTGCCATGCCTTACTGAATCTAATGACCCTTTTGACGCGCCATTTACATTGGAAGAACTAGATGTTGTGCTCAAACATGTCCAGAACTCAGCACCTGGTATTGATGGGATATCATATTCTTTTATGACTCATGCAGGCAAAAAAGCAAAAATATATTATCTAGATTTAATAAATTTCTGTTATAACCAAGGTTGGGTTCCAGACCAATGGAAACTACAAATTATTATCCCTCTGCTTAAACCTGGCAAGCACGTGGATGACCCTAATGGCCTTAGACCTATCGCCCTGTCCTCAGTCTTAGCAAAATTACTAGAGCACCTTATTAAAAACCGATTAGAACGGATAGTAGAATCCAGAGACTTACTGCCGAACTACCAGTTTGGTTTCAGGAAGGGGCTCAGCACAATGGACAGTGTGGCAATTCTAGTCACGGATATCCGTTTGGCGTTCTCCAAAAACGAGTCAGTTGTTGCTGCTTTCCTAGACATTTCCTCCGCATACGATAACGTTCTTCTTCCCGTTCTCAGGCAGAAACTGCATCAGCTGAGTATTCCGGTTAAGATGATCGAATGTATATGTGGACTACTTTGGTCTCGCTCTTTAGTTTTGAGGGTCCAGGGAGAGGACTTTGATAAAAGGATGACTTGGAGAGGACTCCCGCAGGGCTTCGTTCTCAGCCTTCTTCTTTATAATCTTTACACAGCTGACATTGGCTCCTGCCTAAATACTGACTGTTGTATCTTACAGTACGCTGACGACTTAGTCCTGTATGTGTCACGCCCCTCAATCATGGACGCCGCGTCATCTCTGTGCCTCTCACTGGATTCTCTTAATGATTGGGTTTCAAATCGCGGTCTTACATTATCTGCACCCAAAAGCTCAGCAGTAGTCTTTTCCCGCAAGAGAACAATCCCACAAATCTCGTTAGCCATCTCGGAGAAAAACATCCCGCTGGTAAATAAGGTCAAATTTCTGGGCGTTTTCCTTGACTCAAAATTAACCGGCAAGCACCACATGGCCCACCTAATCAGCAAATGTGAACGTGTCATCTCAATTTTAAAAGTACTTGCGGGCGTCTGGTGGGGTGCTCACCCGTACACCATGAAACTAGTTTACAATGCCCTAGTTCGCAGTATTTTGGACTATGGCACGTTCCACTTAACCCCATGCAACAAAGGTGCTTTGGCTGGACTTGACAGGGTTCAGTCTAAGTGTCTTCGGATCATCTCTGTATGTATGAAGTCCTCGCCTATCCGTGCGTTGCAGGTCGAATGCGCTGAACCTCCCCTAGCTCTAAGGCGACAGTACCTAGCCTCCCGTTTCTTGTCTAGGGTAATTTATAGATCTTCCCATCCCCTTATCACCAAATTAAATGAACTGAATTCCATAAGCAGAACCTCAAATTATTGGAAAAATAAGGAAATCCCTTTAATCCTCAAACACTTTCGTCTAACTCAATATTTAGAATACCCAATCGTACAGTATCCCAAATTACCCCTCTTTCATTTCGATTACAAAGTCTTGTGTTTCATCCCAAAAATCCACTTCAACATTGGTATACACAAAAATTCCCCCGCAGCGAATTCGATGTTCAACGCGTCTGTGGGAGAGCGATGGAACGGCTTCCAGAGATTATTTACAGACGCTCGAAATCTACCGACTCTAGGCATACAGGAGCTGCAGTGTTCTTCGAAGACTCCAGGATCATATTGCAGTATAAATGCCCCAAGGAAGCTTCTGTGTTCACAGGCGAGTGTGTGGCTTTATTGGAAGCATGTCTTTTTATCGAGTCCCACCGCATTGATAAAGCCGTTATTTTTACAGACTCCCTAAGTTGTCTCCAAACCCTAGCGCAAAACCCTTTCAAAAGTAAATTACACAGTTCGCTTATTTTAAAAATTAAAAAATCCCTTCTCTCGTGCAGTAATAGCCAAAAGGATGTTCAGCTGGTTTGGATATCCAGCCATTGTGGCATCAGAGGCAACGAGTACGTCGATGCCTTGGCCAAAAGTGCATGTTCGTCTCCTACAGCCGACCTCGGTCACAACGCCTTTCAGGGCTATGATTTACTGAACCTCCCAAAAGAGAACCTTTATAGTTCCTGGCAACAGCAGTGGAACACGACTGGGAAGAAAAAAGGCAAATTCTTTTATGCTGTGCAACCATATATCAGGCCGAAACCTTGGTTCTACACATACAAAAAGGTGTCGAAATCAATTATTTCCGTCCTCTGTAGAATCCGCTTGGGTTTTTGTTGCACTCCTGTGTTCCTGGAAAAAATCCGTGTTCGGGACTCATCTCTATGCGAATGCGGCCTGGAAGAAGGCACACTGGATCACATATTTTTTAATTGCCCAAATATCGTTCCATCTTCAGATTTGTATAACCGTCTCCCGAAATTCAAGATCCCTCTTCCCATTAACTTCTCTTCTCTTCTAACATTCCCTTCACCAGAACTGCTTGTGGCGCTGATGAGTTTCATCCGCCACAATAATATAAAACTGTAAGCCGGAGTACCAAACATTGTCTGTATGGTTGAGGTATAATATTATGTAATCGTTTAACAACTATAATATTTATGTATTTTTATTCTTTGTTTGTTTCAATCCTGTACTAACCCATCAAGTTCAACCGTACCAATTGAAGAAACAGTGACTACCATTCCTGTTCTGAATTGACCTTCTGTCTTTTTCCTTTTCTAATTTCATTTTGTCTCTAAACATACACACTTTCTTTTCCAATTTACTTTAAACATTGGCAGAATAGTCGACATCGGCTCCACTTGCCATTAACAAAAAATAGAATAGAATAGACTATATTCATTCATTTAATTCGCTACAAATGTCAATATCACAACAGCACAACAATGCATTGTTGCAGATTTGAGGTTATTTTGGAGTGCCAGTTGTTATTGTTGTTAGTTTTTCGAATTATTAGGTACTGTATAGAAAAAATGCCGGGACCTAAAAGGAAATCTGTTGTTTGGGATGTATTTGAATCGCCAGTGAATAGATATGCTAAGTGCAAACAGTGTTCAGATTCATACAAATATAGTTTCGTTGTTAATTAATAGAAATACTTACTTTATTTATGTTACGAAAATGTAATCATAAAAATATACATAAAGCAAATAAATACATTTCTTTTTTTATTTAAATTCTACCTACTTTAATATATATTATACCATACATATTTATGCTGAATCTGTTCAATTTTTTAAAATATTGTTAAGAATTTAAATAATTTACTCAGTTTCATTTCACCCAGTTAACTCAAGTTACTTAACTCGAGTTGAACTCAAGTTACGTGAATTTCAACTCTAGTTAACTCGAGTTGTGTTTATTCCGAGTTGGCACATCACTAATGACAATTGACAATAGCTCTCACTTCATTCCTATTTTTTATCGGTCAACGAACTGCAATATAAATTAAGCAACAGGTATATAATTAAGCGCTTCTTCTTATTTTAATTAATATACATAATTATTTAAATTAAGACGAATATTATCATTACCGAATGAATTAGATCGTATGTGCTGTTATGTGCTGCGACTGCCATGCCATCTCTGTCAAGAGAGTAATATCAACTTTAGTGTAGTGCTACTCTGAGCCCTAGATGGCGCTCTAAGTAGAAAATATAGCAACCACAGAAATCAAAAATACAGAGAAGTGGTAAGGGGGCGTATCGGTGTCCGCGCGACATGGCCACAGGGCTCATGTCACAGGCAAGTGGCCGTCTCCGCGAACTAGTGCGCTTTCGACGGCGATCGTGATAACATATATGAATGCCGAGTTGTTCTGTGGTATCTTGTAAAAACCGAAGCCAAAATCAAATCTATGTGAATCATGGAATCACTTACCATATGTAAGTACAAGTATTTTACAATATTTGTCTTTAAAATCATGAAAAACAATAAATCGTAAAATATTTCTTGGTTTTACTATGTTATTTTTGTTTTCAAATATCAGAGCGACTGTACTCCTTTTGCTATAAATACATTGCTCCTTAACCACTATCTGAGTTCGTCACTAAGTAACTGGACAAGCAATGTAAACATAACATACGAAACTGTATTACGCGGATTCATCGCGTAGTGAGGCCGCCACTTCTTGCGACGTATTAGTAATGTGCTTGTGCAGATCCACTAACGTAGGCTATCGACAGCAATGTCGATTGACGAATGAAATATTGCTATTATAGTTTAGGGGTTTTCAACCGATGACATAAAAAAGAGGAGGTTATCAATTCGACGCGTATATTATTATTATTTTTTTATGTATGATCACCGATTACTCGGAGACGGCTGAACCGATTTGAAAAATGCTTTTTTTGTTTGAAAGGGTATACTTTGAAATTGGTCCCATTGTCACCAAGTCAGGATCTGATGATGTCCCATCATCAGATCCTGACTTGGTGTAATTTTTTGGTAAAAAGTTTTTTATAACATACGGAAACCTCTAAGAAAATATGTTTAACTTTTATTTTACATGAGATGACAGAAATAAAAATACGTTGAAAAGTCAAGTGTACAAAAAAGTAAAAAAAAATAAACAATTTATTTTACGCCCGCAGCATGCGTAAGGAGTTCCGACGTCGCCGTCGCTACAATAGTTTATTTTTCAATCTGTAAACCATTTTAGCCCGGTTGGAAGATCGATGTAAATAATGTTTTTTTACTTATTTTGATTTTTTTACAGAGTAGTAGAGAAATGCGTAACCAATATTCGTAAAGTAAGTTACTTTAATTTTAGGTTAATAATCGGTGGTGTTTTTCGGTTTAGAATTATCGTATGTTATGCCTTATCCTCATGCTCTTTCTTTATTTTTTATGGTTTTTGTATTTTGCTTCCATTGAAGCTTCGAATGCGTTATAATAATCGGCATGGTTCAGATAATATATTTGTGAATTGAGCTTAAAATAAGTCAATATATTCATGCTATTTATTTGTTATGCATGGATGTGTGTTTGTTTTCATATATTTAACAATTTCTCTACTAACTAGGATTTTTCTTATAACAAAAACCTATTATAACCTACTAACCTGCGGTTACCCCGCAGGTAATAGTTGTGTAACACACTTACAGTAGGAAACGGTTTCATTATGCTAAATCAACAACACTCACTGCGGTATTTACGTTGTTGAGCAGACCAATATTTCGAACATATGAAACAATGGATTAGCAATATACGTCAAAATCATTCAGATCTTGATTTATAGTGTGTTACGTAATTATTGCGATGCTTATTATATGGTGACGTTTAGAAGTAGCTTAGGATGTATGTAAATGATAAATAAGTGCTTTTCGTACTTTTCAGCTTCCCAAAAGATGGTAACATAAAAAAGGAATGGATTGATGCCACAGGCATGCGGTTCACTTCAACGCAGAAATGTTCGAGTCTCTAAAGAAAAGCCGCAGGCTTTTTGAATGGACAATTCCAAAATTAAGAATACAACTGATAATTGCAGAAGTGTGTTAAATTTTATTTTATTACTGAAAGCTATTCTCATGATTTAGGGTATTCATAAAATCAGTCATTCAACTTTTCAGGATTCTATACAACCTATACGGCTGGTATGTTCCGATCAAGAGCGTAATGTAAGTTAACATCGACTTCTATTTCACCTATCACTATGATAATTAAATATTAAGATTTAAGGCGAAAGCGCCAGGGTAGCCCTTAATACTTAGTAGGTAGTACTTAATAATAATTATGTAATGTTATGTTCTTAATAATATGTTTATTGTTATTGTAATATTTTCTGGACATGCCATTTTTTATTTGGTTCATTTTCAGGTGCCCAAAAAAAATTGTACAATAATAAATGGAAGGATCGATAACTTTCCGATTTAGTCAATCACTAGCGTATATGTAAAATAAATTGCTTTTGCACAGCACAACGATAGCGACCGATGTTTTTGTGTGGGTAAATTCTACGGTGCATGGTAAATACACGCTGTGTTTGACGGAATAAGGTTTATTATTGATTGTATAGTACGTTCTGATTTAAGAAATGCGGGTGTGTGCGCGAGTGCGTATCTATTGATTTTATTAAACTGCATGTGTAGTTGTTGCCCCGCCCAGCGCCTAACTGGAGACACACGGTTCCGATATAATTTCGTCTGTTGACCAAATCTACTTATTTATTTTATCTATGATAGCAACATGTTGAATGCACTTTGGACAGGTGCTTTATTATTATTAAAACTTATTCAGGCGGTAAGTCATTAATATTATCAAAGAAAGTACCTATACTTCAATATCTATACTAATATTATATTATAAAGCGGAAAAGTTAGTTTATTTGAACGCTAATCTTTGAAAGTAGGTACCTGGTGGATTTGCCGATTTGGATGAAGTTTTGGACTGGTATAGATTCAGCTTGAAGCTTGAGGAGGTTATTGCCTATTTTCCCTTTAGGGAAAGCGAGTGTACTAGGTTAGTTCGTTTGTGGTGTGAGAATTAAAGAATAATAAGACTTATTTCAAAAAAATATGCGACTTAACTCGCTTTTCCCAGGGTTAAGCCCGGTTTAAATAAATAAATAAATAACGTTTATTGGCTTAAATAAATTATGGTTACAATATGAACACTGTCACTTAAACTAGGTATAAACACCTGTGCTATAATTACGTTGGGCTGCAGTCGAGGATGCAAATAAGACCGACACAATTTACTTAATTGAATTTAATTAATATAAAAATTACATTTAAGTCGCTAAAACTAAGTTACGTGACAATTGTTCGATGTGAGAAACAAGAGTGAAGCACTAAACAAAAAATTCACATTAATCACTGCTATTGAACAGTCTTCGATCCCACGCTATCGGAATGCTGAAAAGGCGAATCTCACGGTGCACCGCACAGCGCGGTGTTAGTAATTTTCTTAGGAATATGGGGCGTCGTAAGTAGCAACATAACATCTCCCTCCACGAGATCGGCAACTATTTGAAGAATTTGGTCGAGAATAGTGTCGATGGCGAAGCTGGATCAATCCTCCGCATCCTGTGTCTTGATATTGACTCCTTCAGTGGTTTTCTGTACTTTATTTAGTTTGCGACGACGAAGTATCATGGTGATAATGAGCACACATGCACCGGATAGTAGAATGTATACCGGTATAGTAGTGTGGTATATGGCTTCAGTGTTCGACGACTGTAGCGTTACAGGTTCTTGAAGAGTGATTTCAGAGTTACTTGAATGCAAATTGCCGAGGTCTATGGTATCTAGTTTTATCGTTTTCATTTGTACATTATACGAATTGTACTTTATAGGTGGTAAGTCCATAATTTTCAATATCTTGCCCTCAGTTTGGTCATGACGATTACTTGCAGTAAAGGTTGTAGTTCTCAGCGTGCATCCTATGGGTATGATAAATAAGTAGCTCCCCTTCATATAGTTATCTTCAGAACAAGTTAGGCGGACTTTCGTAGGTTTAGAAAAGCTTACAATGAAGTGTTGGTCGTCTAGCTGCTCCATCGCTTCAGAAGACAGGATAACTGATGTGAATTGACAGGACTCGTTAATTTTCTGATGTAGTATAAGCTGCCGGATACATTCCAATTGTTTGCCATGGTAGTGACTTAAATTATCCTCGCAAAGGTAACCGTGGTTATACTTCGGACATTCTGTCTCCATGTACATACATTAGATCTTTTTCGTGAACCGCTATAAAAGGATAAGATAGGATCAGGACCTTATTGTCATAATTAGGGGTCAGGGATAATTTATATAGGATAAAGTAAATAAATAAATGATAATAATAAGTAATGTAAGATAAAGTATCGGAAATTTAATAACTATCACTATTAAAAAAAAATTGAATGCTACACAATTCAAAACAAAATTAAAGCTGTTGTTAATTGAAAAATGTTATTATACGATTGATGAATTTTTGAATGATAAACTAATGTAGACTTATGAATATTGACATATTATACCTATCAAATAATTTGCATTTACCTCTCGCATGATTAATATATATATTTTTTTGTTTATTTTACATGCAACCATATATTTGTACGCCTCTTGGCATAACATAGCGACCAATCTTTAATTTAAGAACTGTATTCACTACCTATGTTACACAAATAAAATTGATTTGATTTGATTTATTTTATACTCGTTGTAATACTAGTCTAATTATGTCAAAATATTCTCTAAAATTAATATCTAGAAATTGATTCTTATTATATAACATACCTAATCTATTTATCATGTCCTTAAACATAGCATAGTTCAATATTGAATTATGAATACTTGTAACCCTAAGAAATGCTAATAAATTCTGTAATTTGTCAAGTTCTTTAGACAAACTATCTATATTGTCTCCTAATATCATTAGTAACTGTGCCAAATGAGCATATTTAATAGTATCTGTTCCATGTCTAATCACAGAAACCTTAATAATAAGGCAATGCCTTATTATTAAGATTTCTGTGTGTCTAACATTAGTAGCTGAAATTGAATTTTCTCTATTTTATCCGTAACGTTTGTGCTACGTGAAGCCCACTGCTTACTTAAACTTATTTGGTGATTCATTTCAGCAACTAAATTATTTTCCTTTTGCTTTAAGATTGCAATGCTATTTGAGTTGATTAAGCGAGCAGCAGATCCTACAATTTTATTTAATATACCATCAATAAGCGCAGAGTTAATTAATACGGAACCACCTTGAACATCATAATATTCTTTCACTAAATGATCGCATAATTGAATAAATCTAGTCAGCACATTCGGGTTCCCGTCAAACTCAGGTACCAAACGTAATGCTCTAAAAATAGTATCTAAATCCAAAGACATTTTGCTAGGCAAGGATTCTGAGTCCGTATAATGTATCCAAATTAAGATTTCTCCTGGAATCTATCACTAAATGTCTACTTCTAACTATCCTAATATTCCTCGATTTTCGTGGAAAGAAAATTTTGGACACTTTGTTAGTACAGGCTAGGGTAAGCGGTCACTAGAAAGAATCTAATGTACTTACATGAACATTATATCAGCCCCTTTGCGTAATCAATGTCTGGATTCCTCGATGCAACACGACGTGTAGATTCTGGATACTCTGGAGCAACTGGATAGCCGCACGGGCAGCTTTGCGATTACGGAAATCTTCCTTATTACGCGAAACCGACCGCGAGTATCCTACCGACTCACAGACGGGTATTTCGCATTCCTAGCCGGGCGAAATTATTTGTGCAGTTTTTTTCTGTTGTAACGTATAGGTAGGACTTACTAAAATGTACAGACGACCTGTCCAGAGCTCTGTGTGGAACGCAGGAAGCTAAAGAACGTTCATTGTGATATTGAGGGAGTCCTTTATAGCGGATGTATTAGATGTTCAGTGGAAGTAATAAAATAATGATATGATGTTAAAATAAAAAAGTATTAATGATTTGGAATAGGCTTTATTGATCAACTAATTATATAAAATATAATTTGATGAGGAAGAATGCCAGGGTTCATCGTCGCTTTCTTCAACCTCTTCTGTTTCCGAAGTTTCTGAATCTGAATCATCTTCAGATTCTGGAGAAGATGGCAACAACATAGATATCGCTGTCAGTGGATTCTTCAGCAAAACTTATTCTCATTGGTCTACAATAACGTGTCGAGGAAAGAGTCGGATTTTGCCATATAATTTTTTTCCCATATTTTAATTAACTGCAGCGGTATTAAACAGCTTTGGAAGATGTTGGAGTCAGTGGAGTCTTCATTGTGCATTTTCTGTTTAAACTGGGACTGTTGCGAGCCGTCACAACCCCACTTATAAATAAGCTTCAATGAACCACGTTCTTCTTCAGTTAAATAACTTAAATTTTCTTTTAAATAAGTAAGCAGCCTAGTAACCATGTGATTTAATAGGTCTTGCAAATTAACTTCTGCAATTGTTTCAGTCACAGTAATTGACGACTTTGGTGGATAGCACTTTTGCTTTTCTTTCTGTATTACGCTATAGCAAGGGTAATATTTCTTATTGTAATTTCTGATGATCTCATATTGTTTTCTTGATAGATCAGCTTCAACAAACATTGATAGTGCTTTGAAGGGAGAAAATTGTGTGTCACTAACTTGCAAACATTTAGAATAAGCTTGTTTGTATTTTTTTGCTCGCTTCGGTGACTTCATGACTTCTGACAGTAAATGGGATGCATTTCTATGGCCAGACGTCTCTAGGCTAGTTTTGGCTGCATATACTAACACTTCTTGACTAACAGTTGACCGTAGTTCACTGGTTTTCTTTCGCTTGTTCCTGTCAGAGAGTTCATGAAAAGGTTTTGATGGGCGACAGGCATGCTTTTGTGGTTGCGAAACAATAGGTATCTCGAACGTTCCTTGTAGCCAAGTAGCATTGGCAGTAATAAATTTAGGAAGTATTCTTTTTGCCTTCAACCACCTTTTTTTTAATTCACTTTTGAAATGTGAAATATTATGTTTCAAAACCCTTAATTGTTCGTAATTAAAGTTGTCAGACGATAAAAGGTAATGTTCCAAAAAATCGACTTTATCGTCAAAAGTGTGTAAACAAGATTGCTAGTAATGTGAATTCTACCCACATTGCTTGTAAACATTTTTTAACCTTCTTTCTCTCTTTTTAAGGAGGTTCTCAATTCGTCTTGAACTTTTTTTTATTTTATGTATGTTACCTCATTACTCGCAGATGGCTGGACCGATTTCAAAAAATATTTTTTGTTTGAAAGGGTATACTTTCTAGTTGGTCCCATGGTCGTCATGTTTGGATCTGATGATAGAATCATGGAGACATCGAGGGAACTCTTCAAATATGGCACACCTATAGCGTTTTGGATATTTCTTATAGTACCTTGTGCAGTTACTCTCGAAAAGCACCATTTGAGGAAGTGGAACTGATGATGAAGACCCCAGATGGCCACCGAAACTACTCAATAATAAGTATTTCATGGATTGCGATTAGATTACTTGAATATAGATGGTAAGCACTTTATGCTCGTCACAATGTATATGGTGAAGTAGAGCTGATGGTGATGTACCAGGAGAACTCCTCAAAAATTAACGACTCTGCACCGGGAAAAGCAAATTTTTTAAAAGGTGATAAGTAGTTGACATTTTGGCTTTGGTAACTAGATAAATTACAAACCGACCCACAAAAAGCGTGAAAAAAAATTTTTGGCTAAAAATAGAATTTTTAAAAAAGAAAAAGAAACAATAAACAACCGACGCGACTAGTCTTCTTCTCGCCTACGTTTGGACGCTACTTACAACTTACTACTTATTACTTAACTGTTTGAGTTCTTAACTGGCTACTGTAGGTACTTATTGCCCGATTTACACTACAATAAGAACAGTTGCGAGTTAACTTGCGTCATCGGCGAGTTAAGTTGTTATTGTAGTTTGAACGGCAAAAGCGAGTTAAATAGTAAGTTGTTGATTAAGTTGAGTTAAATAGATCGCGATCCTATTTTTCGGCGAGTCCAGTGCGAAGTAGCCCCCCCTCTCGCGTCTCCCACACCCCTCCAACTTAACTGGCTGGCATGTAGACGGGCGAGTTTAGTACAGTCCATAAATTTGTAGGTTGTGGCCGCGAACACGTGTTATTTTCTTTTCTTCTTCTCGGGCAACTTATGACTACTCACTCGCCTACGTTTGGACGCTACTTACAACTTACTACTTAACTGTCTGAGTTCTTAACTGGCTACTGTACTTATTGAAGTGTAAATCGGGCTTATTGAAGTGTAAACCGGGCTTTAGGTGGGTTAATTTGCTTGAGGTTTGGTAGGGGTCGTGTCTAGTGGCTAGGGGCTGGATGGAGGTAGGTAGATGTGGGTTGGTAGTTTACGAGGTTCGGTGGGTTGGCCCACTTATGGTGAGACAAAATTTAAAAAAAAATTAGACTCATTTGCAGAAAATAAGTAATCAACTGTATCACGTCTATGATCTCAATTGATTTTCAGGTATACGAAAATTTACAAAGATGAGAACTTCAAAACACGATATCTCAGTGAAAAAAATATTTGAGCAAACTCGACGGCATTTGAAAGAAGATGACTTGTTCTTTAATATGGTAACCTTTATTTTTTTTAGAAAAAATAATTCGTGAGTCGCAAAAACGGTACATTTTGCACTTTTAGGTTAGGATATAATATTCCACAACTTATAATATTCCACAACTTTTTTTCTTTTTTTTTTTTTTTTTTTTCACACAACGCCATCTAGTCCCAAACTAAGCAGAGCTTGTGATATGGATACTAGACAACTGATAAACATACATACATATTTCTAAATACATACATATTATAGATAAATTACACCCAGACAAAGAACAAATGACCGTGCTCATCACACAAACATTTGTCCTAGGTGGGAATCGAACCCACGACCTTGCGCATAGCAGTCAGGACCACTGACCACTATACCAACGGGCCTGTCAATATCTCAGAAACTTGACGTGATAGAGCAATTCTGAGGTTCCAGATTTGGATTCAGCGCATCGGAAACCTTCGGAAATATATAGTATGGTTTCTGGTTAAAAATTTTGTCGGCCTGTGAAATTTTTCTTTCTATCCTGGTTCGGAATAGTCAGTCCATCAGGATTTCATTACTGAGTTTGTACTTCCGAGTCCTAGTCAGTGATTCCAGATAAAATGCAAAACCTGAAAAGAGGATCATTATATTCATCACTTTGAACATACAAATACCTACCATTAATGAAAACTAATTATGATTTATGCCTACATCTATAACATGTTTATCTATTCAAATTAAACAATACTGAACTAAATAGTACTTCGCCGAATCAGATATAAGTAAAACATCGGATACAATTATAGAAGTTAGTCAAGAAATTTACTTACAAACTACGTTAGTACTTATATTCTATGACACTCAGAAGGCTGTTGCGACTGTCCCTCAATCTGGCCAGAAGGGACACATTCCTTTTGCGTATTACAGCTGCAAAGCTGTCTACTCTGGCTTAACCTTGCCAACTTACGTGAAGAGGACTGCGTCCTGAGAGCATTAGGTACAGATGATCTATAGGGCGTCGAGGGCAGGGATTTACAGTATGCTTTAATAATTGTAATTTTGCATCTGTCACTGAATATTCTGTCTTTTACAGGTAGGTGCGCTAGGTATCTACTATCCTGGCTCAACGCGAAGCTGGAGACGTATCGGTAGCCGAGGAGTTGAACCGGAGGTAGAAGGACCTGCAGGGTGACCTTTTGCGCTGGTAGTTTCGATGAAAGCATGTAGATGTCACAGCAATCGTTCTCGAACGTTCTAGAATGTATTACAAGAAGTCGCACGATTGAAGTTGCCCAGGTAGCTCTAAAGTAGCTAATCTACAGAATTTTAATCGAACAGAGCATTACTTTTGACTACCTCTTCTGTAGGTGGTCGCTTCTTGATCGACCAATGCTTTTTACAAAAATTGACCCTCTGAAGTCCCTCGATCTGTCAGTTTCATTGCTTGATATTTTTTATTGATAATAGGCTCGCTTTTGACCACCGTCTCACCTGATGGTAATCTATTATGTGGTTGAAGATTAAGCACGCCTAGACTGCAGCAGGGAATTCCACTCCTTAGCCGTACGCACAATGAAAGTATTAGATAATTAATATCAGCTATTAGTTATTTGTAAATCATATCTTAAGATATTAGGTATATCACAAATTTTATGGATAAGCACCTAAGTTCAATACCGGACAGGCCCACAGAGCGAGCGAGCCTTTCTTTCATGCAAAAAGATCAAAGATCCAATTCAAATAACCAATAGCATTTGTATTAAAAGCACTTGAACATTGTTTGAGTAATATCCGCCAAACGACGCGATCAAACGGCTGTCATATTGAATTGAATCCGAACTACCGAACGCGGGGACATCACTACCACAAGCTTACACCTACACCTGATACCACCCTTAACTCCATGTGTTAGAGTTCAAAATCGATTTCAGTACATTGATAAAAACGTCATATACATGTCAAAGTTAAACATGCATTTACTCTAACTCGTATTCAGTTGTGTTAAGGTTGGTTTTTCAATGGGCGAGTGTACTATGTAAGATGGTGGAGTTTACGATAAAACGAGGGTGGCTATTCTAAATCGCGCTGACGTATCAAGCCGGACCTTTGTTCACCTGACTCCGTTGGAAAAGAGCGGATGTGACGACATCAGACGACATAATATTAAATCATAAGCTGGGTACTTATAATTATTAATACTGGACTTAAAATTTCAAAGTAGATCTTTTATAAATAGGTTTGTGCTGTATAAACAGGAACACGACACATGGCGCGGCAGTCGCCAACCGTGTCATAATTATAATGCTATATATTCTGATGATGCGATTTTGTATTGATATTTGCCACGAACTAATCTGTCAGGCTTTCAGAATGTAATGTACCTATTGCTCATTCAGTCTCAAGAATTACAAACACAACAAAATCAGTGGTCATATCTTCAAAGTCCTATCAGCTACCTCGCAATGCCATTTGCTACGTCATAGAGCGATACGCCGGTCCTCAGCTACGCGACTACGCCGCTATGCAGCTACGCCGCTACGCAGCTACGACGCTACGCAGCTACGACGCTACGCGAGCAAAACGCAAAAACGCCGTCTGATAAATAAATATTAAAACAATAAAACTGTTGTCTATGGGCAGGGAAATGGCCGCGCTGGGCACACGGTGGCTAGAATGACCATGTTTGCCGAGGACGGTGGATAGTTTACTAATTTATTTTAATGATGATTGTAAAGGTAAAGTGATAAAGATTACAAAAATCACTTGTTTAATAATGTAAATAATTATTATAGCCAAAGTTTGACTGGTAAAGATTACCTTGTTGCATTAAGTCTGCCCTTGTACCACTATTGTACAGACGCCAGCACATGAAGCTACCCGAAACTGTCAAATTTTCCCAATCAACCTTAAACCTAATTTCCTTAACAATAAAGTTGAAAATCTATTAAAGAAATTTGACAGATTGTTGTAGCTTGATGTGCTGGCGTCTGTACATACATTAAATATATAAATAAGCGTGTTAGAAAACAATATTATAACTTTGTACTAATTGAAATACAAAAAGAAGACATAATATTAAATTGATGCTTTATAACGTCCTTTTAAAGTATGGTGCACATAACTTACATACTCGTACGTGAATAATATCGTGCCATTATCGGACTACGAGACAAACGGTGATGCTCTATCGTTACATGGTGGACATCCCACCCACGGAATAGATGAATAAGGTTGAAATGGTAATGAGGGCGTGGCGAGCGCGCCACATTTATGATACGACAATCATAGCGCGACCGATTAATTCATTCACCTCGTTTAGTGCGCTTCGGATTACTTTGGAACACAGAGCTCTGCTTTAAATGCCGTGTTGTGCAATTATAACCTGTGAAACAAAAAGTCAGACCGCAAGTATAGAGCGGGGAGGTATATCTTTCCATCGGTAAGTCGAAAATAACATTTAATTACAATTTTATTTGTAAATAACATATAAATATTCTGATCACTATGAAATCCCGACATTAACAACATTATTGCAACAAGTTACAAAAAGTGTACATTGCCCGATGTGTACTCGCTTAATCAACGCAATGACCAAGTCCGCTTACAATGTACTGCATGCACCACACTTCAACCATTGACGCTTTGTCCTTTACCCTGATTGGCCGTGATGCACGGCAATTGTTTATCGACAGTGAGTTACAATCAGTAGCAAGCTCTCGATTTAAGTGAATATAATTTATTTGTGCGTAATTCGCATACGTAATGGGCCTCTTGCTTGTAGTGGAGTTATAGAGTGGGAGACAAGCGGCGACACGCGTTCTCATACAAATCAGGAACTTTTTCCTTTCTAACCTCTTTTATCTGTTCTGTGATCCCACCCATACGCACAAAACGTTTTGGGAATACTTTCACTGTGCGTACGGCTAAGGAGTGGAATTCCCTGCCGGAGTCTGTGTTTCCCGATAGCTATAACCTAGGCGTCTTTAAGTTAAGAGTGAATAGGTTACTTTTAGGTAAGCGTGGTCCATCTTCGACCACATCATCACAGGTGCGATGGTGGTCAAACGTGAACCTATTATCAATAAAAAAAACATAAAAATATTAATATTCGTCATCTACGACTTTCAATTGTTCCAATTAAGCCCGACTTAGACAATACAAGTAAATCATGCGAAGATACTTTAAAAAGTGACGAAGGAGGCTGGACCTTACAACACAAGAAATCTATAAATTCATACAATTTTTTTGAAGTAATTTATACAAATAAATAAATACGTTTATCACCATGTTTTTCTGTAAATGTTATTTGTATATTTTTTTTAAGTTGGCTTAAAGAATTTTAAATTCTATAAAAAGAAGAAAGTTCACTAATAAATGAGAATCTTAGCAAATTTTTATGTTTAATGAGTTGGCATTACAATAGTCATTCAATCTATCGAGATTAAGTAGCAATTAACGCTGGAATAAATACCATTCGGATTATTTTTTATTACGGGTAAATAGTAGTTTCATTTACCTTTATAAGGCTAAGCTTCCTCAAACTGTAAGTTCTACCTTTCGTTCAAGGTTTGTTTTTGTAGAAGGTAGAAACTGCAAGTATTGATTCGATTTCAATCGTAATTCAGCGATCTAAAACTACTCTATCGCTTAATTTCGTGACCGATTTTCGATGAAAACGTGCTTGTTTCCTGCGGTAAGAGTATAGGCCAAAGGGTTGAATCCCGGGCGAAAGAAAGTAAATAAAATATAGTTTTAAGATAATAATTAAGTGTTTAGTTCAGAGTCCGCAATTTTATCCCCAAGCTCGCTAACTCCATGGTGCACCGACGCCGGGGTATCATAGCCGGGGGAGGCTCGCGTGGGGGAGAGAGGGGGCGGGCGGGGGCGTTCGATGTTCTGTTTTCAAATTCAATTGGCCGCTGTCCCGGGGCGATCTTTCTCCGCGCGAGTCCGAATTGAATATCAATAGAACGATACGGCGTACGATTGTATGGACATGACCGGACATTTTATACGATTGATTTTTTGAACATACTTTTTCACAATATTTATTGTTAGTCGTTTCGCCTTCTTTAGTGCTGATTCGATGATTTGGAGGTAACTGACTTTTATTGTTTTGTTCTTGTGCTCGTGCAGTTTTATAGGTTTTGTGTAATAATGAAATAATGATGTTTATTTTTCAATGAGGTTATAAATAACACTTTCACACGTATTTTTTCGGAAATGTAAACTAGATGAGACCGGTGTTTCTTAACTGACTACCCTGAGAAGAAACACCGAAACAAACTCAAAAGATACTGATACAGATACTGATGAGCCCGCGCTTGACCTCGATCCAGCCTGATGGTGAGCTATAGATGAGGTCTAAGATGGAATGACTGAACCCAGAATACGCCTGTTCACTCTAGCTTTAAAGGCACATATAGGTATACGTAAAGATACATTGGAAAAAGGGGTAACTAACGGAAACACATTCTACCTTTCTAGATAGATAGATAGATATATTCTTTATTGTACACCATAACAGTAAAACAAAATTATGGACTTAACAATTAAAAAGGGTGATACAATGGGCGGTCTTATCGCTAAAAGCGATCTTTTACAGACAACCTTTGCATGGATTTGACACAGAAGGAGAAAATATATACGCGGGTAGTCCACGGTGTACTATTTATCTATATAAAATACAAAACAATAAATAACGTTCTCAAAACATATATAATTATTAATTATATATTAATATTTTTTTATTAAAATAATTATTAATTTTCATTTCTCTTCTTGTTCTCACACACTATTGTCTACATTTCTTTTTCACTTCTCCTTTCGCAGGTCTGCTGGAAGAAATTTCTTAAGAAATAAGGAGTACCTTTGTACTCCAATATTATAATTATGTTGTCCTATTGTATTTTACTGTGTGTACATAAATAATAAAATAAATAAATAAATATTAAAAAAGAAAGAAACAAAGACATACATAATAACAACAATTTAAGGAGAGAGATAAATATCTTTTACTAAGTTTTTGAAAGAAGATAGGGTTTGTGCTTCTCTTACTGACACGGGTAGAGCATTCCACAGCCGTACTATACAAATTTAATTCACTATGTATGTACAACACAATTAAGACAACAAATCATTGTACCTACTGGAAATAACAAGTTACTTTACTCAACACCTGCTTAGCCTTTCCAAGTATATTGCGGTCGGTTTCCAGTCTAACCAAATGCAGCTGGGTACTAGTGTTTTAAATGAAGCGACTGCCTGTCTGACCTCCACAACCCAGTAACTGGGTAACACGGTATCCCTTGGCAAGACTGGTGACAGATTATCTGACTTCTAAGTACCTAGCCGCACCGGGGTTGCGGAAATGTTCTAACAAGATGCGGCGGCCTCGTAACTTAAGGGCAGCTGAAGGAACACGGTGGGTTTTTAGTCAGTAGAAGTCTGACACATCCTTCCGCTTAACCTAGAGCGGGAGAAGTCATTCGATGATATTCCCACCCAGAAAAAAAATACCTACCCGCAATGACTGTCAAAAATATACAAATAATAAATTACAAATAAAAAATATACAAATTACAGCCGGAACCAAAAACTTAAAGTACTTTTCGAAACACGGAAGTATCTCGATAAATAGATACTAGTTCGCCATTGTACAGACGCCAGCACATCAAGCTACAACAATCTGTCAAATTTCTTCAATAGATTTTCAACTTTATTGCTAAAGTAATTAGGTTCAAGGTTGATTGCGTAAATTTGACAGTTTCGGGTAGCTTCATGTGCTAGCGTTTGTACCTTTTGTGTTGCATAAAGTTTTAATAAATAAATACTCACCCATCTACGGACCAACCTTAGCAAGTATGGCTTAACTACGAAGATCAACTCGTGAACAAGATTTTTTTGTTTAAAAGAGAATTAGCAATGCGGGTTAGTATTCACATTATTAGCAATCTGGCTAACCCTTCCAACTAAGCTAAATATGCTTGTGTAATGGGTTCACGGCAAAAGTGTAATTGGTGGGGTTCGAACCCACGACCCCTCAATCACAAGTCACCTTAGCCATTATGCTATTAACGCTTCTGCTTCTGCTACTGACGATTACATGAATGAATAATTTACGAAAATATTTGACATTGATGCCTATTAAATCTGACTTATATAATTTTATTATCATTAACAACTGTTACACCGTTAATTTTATGTATTCGTAAACTCCATTCTAATTTTATTTAATTTAATTGTAATTTTTTTTATAGTTTATAGGCTTGCATTTGACCACAATCTCACCTGATGTTAAGCGATGATGTGGTCGAAGATGAAGCACGCTTGCCTAGAAGTAACCTATTCACTCTTGACTTAAAGACTCCCAGGTTATAACTATCAGGAAACAGTCTCCGGCAGAGAATTCAAAGATTTTTAAAACCATAATTTTACATATTTCTACACCGGAAACGGTAGAATATTCTGATCTTAATTTAAATTTTATTAGTTGTTAATGCACTTAACAACTTTGTACAATATTCTGACAAATAAATGCATTCTATTTGTTTTACTGTTATTCTCAAATGTTTTATTTCTGTCTAAAATCTCATCAGTCATATCCACATTCAGAATGCATAAAACAAACGGTCAGCGCAAATAACGTTTGGATTTGTAAAATTGTAAAAGGGCGAAGTTCTTGAAGTGTCGCCATCTTTGTTCGGGATCCGTATGCGATCGGATCCGTGGATATTCAATTGGATCCGAAGACGCCTGGACGCTAGTGCCAGTACCAGCGGCATTATTGTCGCTCAGGGACTTGATGTTTCAATCCAATACTTTGATTTCTTGTTAATGTTTTTGTGTTAATAATAAATAGTTGGTCTTTTAACTTTGTGGAGGGATTTAATGTGAGATTAGAGTAGAGTTACTTGCCGGTTTTTCGGAATATAAGAAATAACCAATTTGAACCGTTTAACCGTTTGAACGTTTTATACTAGCCCATTTTTCCCATAATACAGGATTTTCCTAGCATGGGGGTCATTAATCTTTCTGATAAATGTTTTTAAGAGCTTTGATTGTATCTTTTAATTTACTGTAATTCTGTTAATGGCAAATTAACTTATTACATAGTAAACTTAAACTTATTATTTAGGCCTATGTGGAATGCAACTTTTTTTTATTTTGATTCAGATTGCGATTTTGTGAAGTTAAAGAATTTCAATACATGTGATGGAAAACAATGTCTTTGTGAACGGGTTCAGTATACAATTTATTTCCTCTATTTAAATGCTAATATATTTATTAGATCAGCTCACTTGTAATTAATGGCATTTGCAATCGGCACTGGCTCGTGTGGACTTTCGGACAGTTCAATTGAATGAATGTTTTTTTTTATAAAAATTAGTAAAATAGGTGCCTAGTGAAACACATTCATAGATGACAGATTGGGAAGAAAATCTTAGATTACTATGAATGATCATAAACGCCCTCACGTTGTAAAAAGAGTCAGAAATATGGCTTTAGTTCGTCATACGAACTGACAGCGCTTATCTGGACCTCGGCTTAAATTTTCTTGGCATATGTAATTTCAATTACATAGTTCAGTCAAGTCAAGGTTTTACTGTATAATCTAGTAGAATTGAAGACCGAGAGAGCCGAAATATATAGATAAGATATAGATGAGATGGGTTTGTTAACATTTGCGTGATGATCTAGAGCTCAAATACTTTATTATTACAGAAGTGGCTATATCGATGCCCCTCGTTACTGCGAAGTTACTTAACTACGCTACTGTTCCTGGAACCAGTAGCAGGTTAATGTCCCTAATTCTCATGTCACAGATATATTCGATAACGACTAATAAATTCACTAACACGCTAACATCAATCATGCATGTAATCCGCTAACATAATTACAAGTATTACCTACTCGGTGCACGCTACGCCAAGCGTGCGTATCGCGTGGCGGTCGCGTGCGTAGCGTGCACACGCGTGCGAGCCGCGTGGCGTGTGGCGTTGGCGGCGACAACGATGACTTACAAAAGGGTAACATGTTAGTAAACATTGTACGTTTGCATAGCGGCGATATTAAAGGGTATTTGATTAGGATAATAGGTATCTATTGGGGGCGATGTAAGATAAATGAGGATTATATTTGTAGCATATTTGATTATGTTTTCTGTTGTTGGATGTTGGTGTGGCATGGGAATGATGGGTTTTGATAGGGTTGAAATGATTTGACCCCTTTTATTGGAAAATTAACTACAAGCTTATTCTTTTTTTTATTGATGGTTGGCTAGTGTTACCTAGAAGTAACTTATTCACTCTTCGACTTAAAGACCCCAAGATTATAGCTATTAGGAAACACAGACTCCATCAGGTAATTCCTCTCCACCAATCAAAATCGAAAGGTTATCTGTAAAAGATCGCATTTAGTGATTAGACTGCCCGTTGTATCATCCATTTTTGTTTTTAAGTCCTTATTTGTTTTCTGTTATGGTGTACAATACAGAGAATCTATCTCCTTAGCTGTACCCACAAATGTATTCCCAAAACATATTGTGCATATGGGTTGGATGTCCACCATGTAACGATGGACTATTCACCTTGACAATAGCTATACATGTTGAAACTCCTGTAACTGCGTAGCTTTCACATGTCACATGAAAGAGAATCCTACCTAAAGGAATATTAATGAAACCACCCGAAAACTTAACAAGAACAGACCCCCTTCCATTACTTCCAAAATAACTCTTACTTACCCGCGGAACTTCCTCAACTTAAACTAAGGAGTTTCGTATCAATAAGTTCTCCTCAAAGGTACTTCGTTTAAAAGCTTGTAGTTGGTAAGCTTACCTACACATGCTTCCCTCTCTGCTTACTTCAGTGACAGCATATCTCGGGGGTTATTAATAACGTATCAATTATGTACGTCTTAAACAACATTTTCAACTATATTAGTTGAAATTGTTATTTTAAAAGGGAGCTAACAATGTGTGTAAATGTCGGTTGGAATATCATTTTCAAAACAAGAATATATTCTTTATAATATTTTATTTCTTACGTTGCAAGTAAGAAAATTCTTAAGTTCATACAATGTCTTTAGATTAGTCAGAGTACTAATATACTTATTAAACGAATAACCGGACTGGATTATGCACTTCAAAACATGAACGTAAGTATCATATATTTTAAAATAACCAGTAATAAATGTATGGTTTTTAAATAACATGCTTATTTAAAGCCATACACTTATTATTGGTTATTTTGACTTTTTTTTTATAAAAAGGTCTTAACAGACAGACAGATGGATAACAAAATCCTATCAGCGTTCCAGGGTTTTTTTCCTTTTGAGGTACAGAACCTTAAAAAGAACGTTACAGTTCACTTAATTTTTGAGATAAGTAGATGATTATTAGGTACATAAAAGAAAGTGACCATTCCCACATGTAATCTCAGATGAAGTAATACTCTGAGCCTGTGATACACAACATGAACATAATCAATGCACATATTTTTTTTAAGGATGGGATATCTTCCAATGAATGTCTTGACTAAAACCCATCCGTGTTCCATCAATGCCCTTCGTGTTACGAGGCCGCGGTCGCGCCTACGGTGACCGGGAGTCACCCTGCGTCGGTTGGGGCGCAAGGGCCGTGAGGTCATTGGGGTCCGATTCTCCGTCGCGCGTCCCGCCACCTCCTTTGCTTGCAAGACTGCTTCGCAGAAAGAAGTGACTGCTTCCCATGCCTCCCGCTCCGGATCATGGATTGGACCAGGGCCGGACCGTATCCTCAGGGCGATCCTCGCAATCAATACACATTTTAAAATCAGTTTTTTCAGAATCGTTTACTAAATCGATGTAAGTATCATGTTTAACGTAGGTATTTTTTATCCCAAAAATAACTAAATCTACGTAAGTTAGGTACAATAACTCTATCGCTGTACAGTTAAAACAAACCAAAATGGTCCGTAAATCAAAGTAATAACTTTTTTAAATGCAGTTTAATACAAATTCTATCATCACATACAAATATAGGTTTTAATATTTCATACTGACGTGGTCAAGATTTTTATAAATAAATATTAAAAGCTTTCACAGCGAGTCTCACTATCAGATACCTATTTTCGTATAGTTCCTTTATACATAGGTACGGGTGGAATCAACATTATTTTGTAGAAATCTTAGTTGTAAAAACTTAGTAGGCCCGTGCTTAACAGCCGCGGGTTTGGCATTTAGAAACAGTTAATTTATTGGCCACAGTCATTGTTTGTCTACTTTGTTGCTACGCTTACCTACGCGCTGAATGCTTAGTTATTAGTTTGTAATTACTCTTGGATGTTAGGAAATATACGCCAACAAAGTGTGTGGACAGATATCTGAATTTGTGTTAAAGAGCTTTTACTGTCATGGACAAAGTTTTGTAGCAAAGCGGGGAAGCGGGGAGCTTATAGTTGAATAATAGCAAAGTTAAGTAAATCTTACCGAGATTCGTCCGAGGACGGGTGAGTATTTTAATATATCGAAATATATGAATCGATTAAGTTAGTCGATCATATTATACAGTATATTTTAGAAATACATACCTGCCTGACATAGGTATTCATATAATAATTCTTTTATCCGGATCTAAAGTTAGTCATATGGTAGGTCGAGACTCGATACTTTGCTAGCATAACTTAATTATAAATTATATTTAGTTTGTTAATTGTTTGTAACTAATAACTCTTTTACACGTCTTAGCTGACTACTCTGAGAAGAAACACCGAAACAAACTCAGAGGTCGAAGTTTCTTTTGGAATCCATACAATCCGTACTGGTCAAATTATATGCGAACCAAGGGCAAGTAGGTTTATGTCTGTGGTGCTCTTTCGATGAAAGAAACATATACTTAATTATAATCTAGAATACGTACGTTAGTGTAAAGTTACCTTTGAGAAGAATTAATTACATGCGAGTCGTAATTAATTCTTTTTAAGACAAATTAAAGCAAAAACAGGATTATGTTATTAACATTTTTTGTAGAAACGTCTGTATTTTTACTTAAAGTTTTTCGAATTTGTTTTATTTTCCCCATAACATAATAATATAAAATCTACAGAACTATTTTCTACAGCCAAGTGCTTAAATATGCTTCCAACATACCGCCCTTCGATTTTATACTAATCAAATGAATGCCCTAAATTGTTGAAGAGAGTGTTGTAATGACTAGTACTTGGAACTTACTCATTATTTTTTTAGTTTTCAGTACATTTACTGCATCATTACTGTATTCCTTTACAGTAAAACTGTTTAAAATCATTTTTGAACTCATGATTTTCTCGCGTTTGATCACTATCTCACCTGATAAGCGATAATGTGGTCGAAGATGAAGCACGCTTGTCTAAAAGTAACCTATTCACTTTTGACTTAAAGAACAGGTTATAGCTATCAGGAAATAGAGATTTTGGCATAGATTTCCACTCCTTAGCCGTACGCACAATGAGAGTACTCTTAAAACATTTTTAGTACAGGTGTCCAATTAATCAGATTTAATAAGCCAAAATCATACCTAATTATAGTGGAATAACTTCGCATATGAAAATGAACGTCAATTTAGTTTCCTACATTTTAGTATAGTATTGGCATCTGGATTTATATGTAACTATGTGTAGTTAAAAATAAGCGTGTAGTAACAGTCACGGGGGTAGGTAGGGATGAAGGCTCGGCAAATAAGTACAGGTGCGGAATTAACCTCGGTCCGGTTGTTTCGCCGGTTACGACCTGAACCATAACCCGCGTTATAGCTTGTATTATTATAACTTTTACCACCGACTTTACTGACTGGATGTGACTAGTTAAACTGTTTTCTGTGGCGTCTTTCGAAGCGAGGAATGTCTTTCTGTCTTTTTTATTGTTTATAGCCTCGAGGTTAGCCACCATCTCGCTTGATGGTAAACGATGATGTTGAAGATGGAGCACGCTTATTTAGAAGTAACCTATTCACTCTTGACTTAAAGACCCGCAGCTATAGTATTCAGACTCCGGCAAGGAAATTCCACTCCTTAGCTGTACGCACAATGAAAGCATTCCTAAAACGTTTTGTGTGTATGGGTGGAATGTCCACCATGTAACGATGGCGCTTTTTCCTCATTTTGCTTTATCATTCCTCTTATAGTCTAATGATGGAACGGGCTTGGTGGAATTGACCGAATCGATGGGTATAACGCAGTTTCTCCATATGAATCTAAGCATCGATTTTGGCTAACAGTTCTGTTACAGTATTGCACACACACCTATCATGCGGCTAGCGTGGGAACAGTTGATATGGAGTAGTTTTGAAGAGGCCCAATTGGGCAGACAAGCTTTAAGCATGTTCAGACACAAAATAAGGAAACAATGTGAAAGTTTTGAACCCTGCACTCGCTTGCTTGCTCTATGATACAATATAATCGATAAGATGAAAATGAGGGGTTTTAGTGACATGAAATAGATTTTACATTACAAATTACATTAATTTTGTTGTTTTACATTACATTTTCTGTAATTTTATTATTGTATGTAAGGTTACAATACACAAGTGTCGAAGAAAAGAATACTTAAGTCACGGAAAATTGGCAGTGCGGGGAACGCCTCGGGAGTCGGCGATCGAGGGCTGATCTTCAGCCACCTCTGGGTGGGTTTGCTCGTGGCGAGCAGGAGTAGCTCACCGTCCAGTTATGACCAGGCCCCGCAAGACGGCGTGTCTTGACCACCACACCTTGAATAGCAGCAGCATTGACTGGGCACGATAAGTCCATTGCCTGCTAGGGTTCCAAGAATATTCTAACAAGATACTGCAGCCTCAAAACGTAAAGGCAACTGAAAGACAGGTTACGTTTTCAGTAAGTCTAATTTGACACTACCTTTTGCTCCACCCAGAGCTGGACGGAGTAATTTGATGATATTCCAACCGAAAAAAGGTGAGCATGGCGGCAGGTGATAGAGCGGGTCACTCTTCTTAACGATACCACGTGATGAGCACTGCCAAGAGTGAAACGACTTAAAAGAAGAAGAAGAAAAGGTAGAAAGAAACATAAGTACTCTAATTTTTTTAAATAAAATTAGCATTGTGAGCAGAATTCACATTACTAGCAATCTTATTAACCCTTCCAACTAAGCTAAAATGCTTGTGTCTGGAGTGGGTTCACCGCAATAGTGTAATGGGTGGGGTTCGAACTCGCGACCTTACGATCATAAGTCCGACACCTTAGCCATTAGGCTAATCAATTAATTAGTCATTAGGCTAATTTAAGCACAAAGGCACAGTTTAATATCTATGTTAAAAATATTCTTAAGTCTGATCGCTTTAACGTTGGCTCTTCCAGTCCGGAGGCAGTACATCACGGTCCCTAAGGTTATAAGTTACAGAGGTCTGATATTTATTCGTACGGTTCGATTGTAGTTTTATGCGCGGCCGTAAATGGTGTTATTGGTGCGCATTTGAATAATACGACCAGCGCCGAATGTTACTTGTTACGCGCAAAAATATTTACTTCTCAATGCGCCAGTGTGAGTGGCCAATGTTGGACAAACATTATCCTTCTTATGGGTGGCTCAATTATTGGTTTGGTTTTATATGTGGTCATGGATTGAGTCACAAAGATGATGGCTTAAAGTCAGAATATCTTGAAGTTGCACCGATTTCATTTACCATGTACTTATGAGTTACATTTCAAATACAAAATGTTTTTATTTCTTTACCAAGAAGGTTTATATTAGTTGATGATTGGATTGTCCTTTTAAGCCGACCGTCCTCCGCATAGTTTTGTGTACTAAGCCCTAGTTTTTAAGGTAATTGCTTACTGACCATAATTATATGAGCTACTAGCTTTTGCCCGCAACTTCGTTCGCGTGGGAGATTTTTCCCGCGTGAATCCCGATCCCGTGGGAATTTCGGGATAAAAAGTATGTCCGTCTCCTGGTTTTAAGCTACCTCGCTACCAATTTTAACCCAAATCGGTTCAGCTGCTCTTGAGTTATAAATAGTGTAACTTTTTTTCACGACTTTTTTTAATATATATATATATAGATATGGTTCATAATCGGGAAAGAAATTTGAATTTGAATTTAACCATAGTAATGCAAGTCAAGATTCAACTCTTCCAATAACTTAGATTTCTAAGACATTCAAACTTAAATTTACTTCAAATTAACTTAATTTAAATTGATATAAAATTAGTACTACGTCCGGGACTTTATTCGCGTGGATCTCAAAACAACTTGAAGCCTATATCACTCACAAATAGTGCTCCTTACGACATTTTTTTATTAATTGGATTATTATTTTGGAGATAGCCCCTTCATTTGACAAATGCTTGCACTGTATGGACAGGCCCACTGAAATCTGTGAGCACCTTTCTTCAAAAGATCGCCTCAGACTGAAACCTACAAGGTTCCCATATAATTAAACCAGTGTAGATTGTATGGACTTTAAAAGAGACGGACCCCTGAGTTTGTTTCGGTGTTTCTTCTCAGGGTAGTCAGTTAGGAAACACCGGCCTCATCTAGTTAATATTTACGAAAAAAATTACGTGTAAAAGTGTTATTTAATAACCAATTTGCAAAATAAAGATCATTTATCATTTTTCATGCAAAATTTCAAACAGATTTTTTCTCTTTATAATATTATAGAAAAATTTCGTGCGTCTTAGGGTCATATCTTTTTTTTAGTACTGATGGGCCCACTCCTGACCTCGATCTCGCCTGATGGTAAGCGATAGATGAGGTCTAAGATGGGACGAGCGAGCCCAGAAGATGCCTGTTTACTCGTGCTTTAAAGGCTGAAAGGTCATAAGTGGCAGGGAACACAGAAGCCGGCAGAGAATTCCACAGCTTGGCTGTGCGTACAATAAATGTGGAAGAGAAGCGCTTGGTACGACAAGACGGTATATCAACCAAGTCTGGGTGCTACCCAGTCGTGCGACTGGTAGACCGGTAGTGAAAGGGAGATGGTGGAATAGACTGACCGATGGTCAATAAGGCAGCCACATTTTAATTTCTATTATTTATATTCTTGGTTTTAGTTTCCATCCATCATTAGTGCAATTTAATCTTATAATTTTATAAAGCTTATTTTTAGCGTGTATGCTAGAACACTGTAGACTCTTAGAGTCGTTTCTTTAATTACGTTATACTATGTTAATTGGTCTATACTGTCCTCTAATACCTATAAAAACTGTTTTACTTAAACAGTACGGGAAATCATCTGTTTTGAAAAGATTAATCATGGAGTTCCTTGCCGGTTCTTCCGCATAGCAATCGTCAAATTCGAACCGTGCGTTTATATGAAATAAAATATTTTTGATTTTATCTTAAGATCCCTCGAGGGATTCTTCAAATTATTCATAGTTCCATTTGGTCATTGTGACGTGCGGAACCATAGAAATTATTGTGACCGTCGCACGTCAAACGTTTGAGCAAGTGAAAATGTAGTATGTGTATACTTGGGCACGTATTTGCCTAGCTTTTAACCTAAAAGTCTTTGATAAGATATTGCCTTCCAAAAATAGGCTAATACATTGACAGTATGGCCCCTAACTCGGCAAGCCTTTATTGTTTTCAGGTAATGTTCCTTTTTGGCAATTGTTAAGAAAGAGTTAGATATCTGATACATACAGAATGGAATTAGGCATTACTTATCAGAAATCCATAAAAAGCCTACAGAAAAACATCAACTGTAACGACTTGTTTTCGGCGGAATTAACACTAGATATTTCGGATCGATCACGCCTGATGGTAAGCGATAAGTGAGATCTATGATGGAAAGAGCGAGCCCAGAAGATACCTGTTCACCCTTGCTCTAAAGGTAGATGGGTCATATGAAGTAGGGAACACAGAAACCGGTAGAGAGTTCCACACCTTGGCTGTGCGCACAATAAATGTGGAGGAGAAGCGCTTAGAACGACAAGACGTTACGTATTTGAACCCAGATGTTCTTCTTAATAATTTTAATACATATTTAGTTATAAATACATTAACGTGGATAGTGTGAACAGTACCACCCCGTCACACGTAAGATACAAGTATCTAACAACCATTCAACGATTTTCCACTTTTCCTTGTGTTCATGACACGACCGGAATCATAAGTGGCACATGTAAACGTATGTACCTACATATATGCATGTTTGCACATCCTTCTTTTTAACCGACTTCAAAAAAAGGAGGAGGTTCTCAGTTCATCTTGCATTTTTTTTATGGATGTTACCTCATAACTCGGAGACGGCTGGATCGATTTGGAAAATTCTTTTTGCGTTTGAAAGGGTATCTACTACACTTTCTAGTTGGTCCCATTGTTATGAAATCAGGATCTGATTATGGGATCCTGGAGAAATCGGGGGAACTCTTCAAATATTATAGGCACACCTATAGCGTTTTGGGTATTTCTTATAGTACCTTGAGCAGTTGCTTAAAAGTACCATTTTGGGAAGTTGAACTGATGAAGACCACAGATGGCCACTGAAACTATTCAATAATCAGTAGTTATTTCGTGGATTGCGATTCGATTACTTGAGTACGGATGTTAGCAATTTATGCTCGTCACAATGCATATGGTGATGTAGAGCTGATGGTGAAGTACCAGGAGAACTCCTCAAAAATTAACGACTATGCATCGGGAAAAGCAATATTTTTAGAAGGTGATAAGTTGTTGACATTATGGCTTTTGTAACTAGATAAATTACAAACCGACCCACTAAAAACCGTGAAAAAAAAATTTGCAGATAATAGAACCGACTTCCATATCAAAAAACCATGTCAAAAATAACTTTAATTTCGGAAAGCGGTGTGAAAAAAAAATACAAAACCAATAACACCGACTACCGAAATTAAAGTTATTTTTGGCTTTGTAGTGTTTTGATATGGAAGTCGGTTCTACTTTTATCTAAAAAAAAATTATTTTGATGATAGGCTCGCGTGTGACCACCATGTCACCTGATGATAAGCGATTATGTGGTCGAAAGTGAAGCACGCTTACCTAGAAGCAACCTATTCACTCTTGACTTAAAGACCTTCAGGTTATAGCTATCAGGGAACACATAATTGGGCAGTAAATGCCACTCCTTTGGTATATGCACAATGAAAGTACCTATTCCCAAAACGTTTTGTGCGTTTGGGGCGATGTCATCTTGTATTACCTACATATTACGTAAATGTATTTACGAAGACATTCAAATTATGGAAAGCAAAAATTATGTACTTTTCGGATAATTTCCTTATTGGTTCATGTAGTGATAATGGTTTGATGATTTATTTTACTAGATTTTCAGTGACACACTTTCTCGGTCTTCAGTTTCACGGTTTCATCGGCAAGACTTACTTACTTACTTAGCCAGCACATCATTGCGGATCAATCACTTCTGGAGAAATGAATGCATTGGATGGGTAACTACTGTATTGTAATACTGATAATGAACATATTGTAATCTTTACTTTTAGCATTGTTCTCAAGTAAGTGACTTATGTCTTTATTGGGAATAAAGTTTCTTTAAACCGAGATACAGTTCCTTGCTGTATCTTCTGTATCGAAAATGACTGATTGCAGCACATTTTGGCCAAGCTTGAAGGTAAAAGTTGAACAAAGCTAAGTTTGCAGTGCTGTCGTTGCGGAACTAAGCTCAAAGGATTGAGAAATTTAAAAAAAAAAAGAGCTTGTTTTATAAAATTAAAAATTTCAAAATAAAATTTAACAAAATTTAAAAAATTAATTAAAAAAGCTCAGCATTAACAAAACTAAGTTAATTATTCGCTCACTTTTTAGTAAAATTACATCACTTAACAATGTTTATTTGAAACCAACCATAATTATTGCAAAACTCATGTCCACGCTTTGATTTTTTTTAATTCAGCTCTTGTATTGATTATACTTACTAATTTTTAATATAATGTCTTTGCATCTATTCATCTTTTATTACCTAAATCGACAGTAATGGATTTCCAAAGGCAATTGCTGTCGCATAAAATTGACACTAATATGCTTACTTCATTGTTTCCGGTGTTTTCCAGTAATGCGGCGAGGTCACCATAACTCATGTTTTAACTGTAATTTTATTAATGACAAATAAACTTATTACTTATTATTAAGATGGTGGTTACATGGTGGACATCCCACCTACACGCACAAAACGTTTTGGGAATACTTTCATTGTGCGTACAGCTAAGGTGTGGAATTCCCTGCCGGAGTCTGTGTTTCCTGATCGCTATAACCTGGGAGTCTTTAAGTCAAGAGTGAATAGGTTACTTCTAGGCATGCGTGCTCCATCTTTGACCATATCGTCACTTACCATCAGGTGAGATGGTGGTCAAAAGCGAGCCTAATATTAAAAAAAATACTAGTAATAGCCAAATCACAAGCAATTTCGGTAATAGATTAAAAAAGTCAAGGGTTGGTTTGGTAGGCGTGTCTATACAGCACATGAAGAGTTTCAGCTTGGTTGTGTGTATGGAACTTTCCTTGTTGGAGCCAGCCCGTCCCGATATTTTTTTCACTAGTTGTTAGGTTCGCGTTTGACCACCTTCTCCCCTGATGGTAAGCGATGATTGTGGTCGAAGATAAAGCACGCTTGCCTAGAAGAAACCTATTCACTCTTGACTTGAATTTATCCTCCCCCAGCAACGCTCTAAGTCGTGGGTACCCCAGTTTTAGTGACCTTAAAGTGTAGTCGCTTAGTTTTTAAGTTTATTATAAGCCTTTTGGAGGCTTTAATTATTATAATCAAGGTCGCTACAGGCATATCTAGTTAAGCAGTCGACAATCACACAGGTTGACCTGCGACATGCCACTAAAATTACGGAACTTGCACTACCAACCCACGGAACCTATGAAACACAAGTTGTACCTACAATACTGCCGCCTCTAATAATGTAGTTTGATATTAAAACCCGAGCATTGCGCCAGGTGAGCCGAACTCCTAAACCATTTCTATATAAATATATTTTTATACCTCTTTATGTTATTTTGTTTCTTTTATAGCGCGCGCGAGTGTTGCCATATTTAAATTTTATTCGCCTTAATGTTGCCACACACACGACTCCTTGCAATCTCATACCTATAACATGGTAATCTTTATTTTACCACCAAGAACAGATAAATTAAACTCTATTGTCTAGACCATAAGGTTGTATTTGATATTTGTGATGGTAAAGATAGAATGGTTTCAGATACAGATGCTGGGGAAATAGAACCGATTTGGGAGCAATGTTTTTATTTAGAACGAGGCCGTTTGAATGTGGAAGGTAGAGTGGCCATCTTAGTCATATTCTACGGCGAGTTTTCTATTGTTTTAAAATAATTGCTCAAATGCTGTGTAGAAGTTCAAAGTTCGGATCTAAATACCAATTTGGCATGAAAAAGTGGGCTGAAGACGAAGAAGATTTTATTTTACAATATTGGTAGACTAAGTGTGAAGACTTTAAATCTTTTATACTTTTTATACTTGAAAGACTTTAACTACAAACGTCAAATGCTATAAGAAACTCTCACTCGCTTTTCTATAGTTGACTTCGCTTCAAAAACAGGCAGAGCCCATGTAGGTATACTAAATCTTTTAACAGCACAAAAAAAATGAACACCATTAAATGCTCTCGGTATGATATACTATAAGCCTGGCACGGTGTTGTCACAAAAACATGAAATGATATTTATTTTGCGTTTTAGATAACTATAAATAACACTCTTAAAGATAAAACTATCAAAGGCCGGTGTTTCCTGACTGACAGCCCTGTGAAGAAACACCGAAACAAACTCAGAGGCCAACGTCTGTTTTAATATTTATTGATCTTGGCCTCGATCACACCTGATGGTAAGTGTAAGATGAGGTCTACGATCGAACGAGTTCAGAAAATGCCTATTTACTCTTGCTTTAAAGGCTGACGGGTCATATGTGGCAGGGAACACAGAAGCCGGCAGAGAGTTCCACACCTTGGCTGTACGCACAGTAAATGTGGAGAAGAAAAGCGCTTAGTACGACAAGACGGTATATCAACCAAGTGTGAGTGGTACCCAGCCGTGCGTCTGGTAGACCGGTAGTGAAAGGGAGATGGAGGAATCAGGTCATGGAGCACCTGCGCACACTCCCACTGACATGTAAAAGTGTTATTTATAACCAATATTTTTTTCCTCAAAAGAGCACCAGACATAATAAACTATAATGTACTGAGATTTACAAATCGTATAAGCTACTTGTATTTGTTTTTCCTACAAATATTAGTTTCTAATAATGAATTTAGGAACTAACATCATGGATTTATGTTGTCAGAACTAAATAAATAAATGAAATATAATAAAAAAAATAATTTTGGTGTTAACTTTAGATAGATGAGGCTTTGAGTGGACTTGTCCAGAAAGTGCAAGCATTTGTCAGTTATCGTGTAGCTCAACTTAGAACTTAAGGGACTCAAGATAGTACCTTTAACATGGTTCCCCTACACTAAGGGGATGTTTGATATATTCCTACCTGTATGTTTTGATTTGAGCGTGAGTGGCCACCGCTCGTGGCCCGGCCGGGCATCAAACGCTGAACACTATGTTATCGTTCGCCAGGCGAGACCCCGCGGCTGTTTACTTCGCTATTTTGTTAACGTCAATGGAAACCGGGACGCCATGTTTTGTTGGCTTTGATAGTGAGCACAAAGATTCGGAATAATGTTTATTTGATATTAATGGAGATTGAGTTCAATGTTTACCCTATTATTTTGTATTGCAGCTGTTTACCTGCATAAAAACCGCAATAATAAAGTGAGTACGTAATTATAAAATACTTTGATAATTTTGTAATAAAACGCTCATAAAGTCGATCGCCAAGGAAACGGTTTTAATCTTCTGATATTAAGTTCAGTACGATTTCAATTTCATCTCTCAATTTTCAATAATCCGCATTCATTCCAGCGCCTATCGACATAAAAATTTATTACACTGGTAACAAAAAAAAAATAATTTTCAAATTATTCCAACCGCCCTAAAATAAGTCATAAATTCCGCCATTCAATATTTAATACACAGGAAATCATTCGCAGTCGCGACCTTAGCTTTTATATTAAAAAGCATTACTTTTCCGATAGCAAATCTTATACAGGAACATACGCGATGATTGCCTGGCAACACTGGAGCTGGAATGTCAGCTTTAGCTGTCATATTTTAAAGTTGGAATTCCGTTGTGTTTGGAAGAAGGAGGTTGGAATCTTAAAGAGGTTCGATTCGTAGAGAATTCTTTTAATAAGTCGGAATGATTTACGCGACGCCAAGCGCACTCGGTGCGACTCCCCCTTAATTAGAGGAGGAAAAAATTGGCGAACACCTTCGCACGACGTGATGTCACACGGTAATTAGCTGCAACATTTGAATGCAGGGATTTGTGAGGAGGCCTCTGTCGGAGTGCGGGCATCTTGCTTATTCAGGCTATAATAGAGACAGAGATAATTATTGGTGTTGAGTTTAAAGTGATTAAACAGTGCTGGCATGGCAAATCCGTAGTAACTATATTCATAAGTGTCTCATAGTAATTAAAAATGTCAGATTGAATTTAAGGATACCTTTGCATACTAAAATTAAAATAAGCAAAATATTATATGACGAACATTTTGTTATATTTTATGCAAAAAAAGGTTGGGTACTATAGGTATGAAATAGTATGAATAGAAATTCAATCCAATAGAAATATTTATTTTAATAACATTGAATATTTTAAAAGGTCCCTTAAAAAATCTGAAGTAAATTGACCGAAGCTAGTCTAGGGGTGATTAGGAATTTCTCCTGTATAATATATCTGTAGGTGCGTTTTTATAAACACCCAGACATGGAACAAGTATTTGTAGGCCTTACAAACATTTCTTCCGGACTGGATTCGAACCCGCGACACCCTGCTTAGTAGTCAATCGCTTAACCATTGCACCTACCGTGTTTTCATTATATGGTGAACCCCAAACTATGTTATGCCTTTATGTTGGGGACCGAAAATCTACGTACCTGCTTGCAAGTGAGTTCAGTAACTTGTTCGTTTACATTGCGGGATGCATCACATTGTACATAGGTAGCCTGCAGTATAATGCAACTTGCATCCGACCAGGTGACAAGTGGGAATACGGTGTTATTTCTAGTTCATATTTATTATAATGTTGAAAGTAACTCTTTCTGTCCGTTACACTTTCATGTCAATGGCCCTTGACGATATTGATGAAATTTGGTAGGGAGATAGACCTTGTAAAAGGGCACCGGCTACTACACAAGCGTTTTTTTTTAAACAGCTTTTGTCGCAAGCGAAGGCACGGCTACAAACAAGTTATAATTATGTAAACTGAAGTCTTTCTAAGGGAAACAGTCTATTCTAATCAGAGAAGCTACTCGATCAACCAGATTTGTAACAACATTGTAGGTAACTAGATTTATACAACCACTTAATTTTCCAAGTAAATCACAGTAACCCCTTTCGACAGAGTTAAGCACGGCTACAAGATAATAATATTCATAGAACTTAACACAATAAAGTAATACCTATTACTTTCCACATTTATTACCACAACCCGCGCGCCCCACACCCCCCTCCACCTCCGCTCCATCCGAGCATATTTTCATAAATGCAAACATTCACAAAGAATTTCCTTCCAAAGCTCATAAATATTGCCCACTTTTACTACCTCCGCTCAACCGACACCGAATCAAAAACAACCGTAGGAATAAGGCTATAGAGTTGCATTTGCGATGGTAAATAAACTCATAAGCGCGTTTTAAACCGAATCACAAGAGGGCAGATTAAAGATTAATCCGAATATCCAATAAATATCGGAATGGATTCATTCCGGAATTGGAATCGAAGAATTGGAACTTATTCCAATTCCATTTTGTAGATGAGCTGTTTTTTCGTGCATGACTAAGTGTTGGCCAGTTAGATTTAGTGCGCACTCACTGGACGCACTTTTTACACCGTTTTTCGTGTACTAATGGAAAAGGATTAGGTGTTTTTCGATTTTATTAATTTTCTTAATTGACTTTCTTGATTGGTAAAGGGCTAGAGTTTTTGCGTCCTCTTTGTAATTGGATTTGATACTTAGGAGATTACAAAGCAGGACAATTAAACTAATAAGACAACTAATATAAAAGTAGGTATCAAAAATGAAGACATATTGCGGAGTCCTCACATAAATTGGAATAAGGGCACGAAAATTATTATGATTGTGCCAAGCAAGATTTTTTTGAGACGTATATACCTACTTACATAAATAACTACTTAATCTATGTGGTCATTAAAATATAGTAAGTATAGTAGAGGTACATAGACGACTAGGTTCGCCTATGTACTAGCAACAAACAAGGATTAATAAGACACACTTTGACAAAAAGAAACAAATATCCCAAATACTACTTGTATCTACTAAACGTATGCTAAAATATCATTTAATATCTGTATTAGTTTTTAAACTGACGTGGTCACTAACAGTAAAATTAGAACTTAAAATGGGATATTTAATGTTTCGTTCGTGAATTTATTGTTTCGAGTTTTTGATATTTCGGCACTATTGCAAGCGCCATGATCATTTTCATGATTATTTTTTATAGACAAACGTTTTTACTGTTCTTCTCTTTATTTTTTTATTGATGTTAAGCGCACGTTTGACCACCATCTCAGCTGATGTAAGCGATGATGTGGTCGAAGATGAAGCACGTTTGCCTAGAAGTATAACCTACATCGATCTGTATATGACTGTATCTATTTCAAACCAATTTTCGTTGAAAGTGTTCTTTCAAATGTACGGCACATATTTTTTATAATTTTTTTACTCTCTTATTATACAATGTGTAACGAAAACCCCATATCTATCCAAAAGGGCTGAAGACAACATCTGGTATGGAGTCTCTATGCACAGTTTCAGCTCAAAATAACTGACTCAAAGAATTGATACCAAATTATCGGTTTCATATATTTCTTGAATACCAATCATAACAAACGTGTCACAGCATTACGAGGGTCAATAATTTTCCACGTCACTTGCCAATAATTCTCTTCGTTCTTCTTAATTTGAAAAATTCGGTCTCTGGTATCAGTGTATTGGTATTTGTAATAAGTTCTACACACTGTAGCGTAAAACCGCTACGGTTAAAACCTCCTCCAATCCTAATCCAAACTTTTCAATAAAAAATTTTTTCTTCATAGCTGTTATTCACATTTGAACCAGGAATCGTGAAAAAATCGTCGGTTGTTTGCCTTTTGACGGCGTCATTACATTTTTGGGACCCGATAAGTGATGGTCGACCTTATTTTTTGTGATTAATATCGAAATTATGAAGTGAAAGTTTTTTTTGTTGGTGAAAACCCAATAAAAAATATAAATTGTCCTAGCAAAAGTATAGTCTGTGGGTGATTTTCTGGTTAATTTGGTATGTATTGTCGTCTTTTTTCTTTTCGATCCATTTCGCACTAGTTTCATAATTAATCAAAGATTCAGCTTGCATCGGTGGTCTGAAGTTTCTTTTTGTTTAGATCCCGTTACAAGCCAATTTTTGGCTCCACCCTACGGGCAAGCGACGTCGGTTATCGACGACGGAGGTCGGGGCGCTCTCGCCCGATATCCGAGCACATCCTGTGCCTGAGACGTCCATCTCAAAGGCCTGAAGAGAGTACGAGGTAGATGCGGACCCCGCAGCGCAGTGGCTCCGTGATTTCTACGTTACTTCCCACAGTCGTGTTCAGCCGTCCAGGAATTACCGAGTTTTCGCAGCAGGAGTTCTATTTTAAATAGTGCACCTAATTTGTATATTTCTAATCTAAAAATTCTCACGTCAAAAACTCTTTCTAACCTAAGGCCTATCAAGACGCGTTGGATGCTCTTAGTGTTTTTGTAATTAAAATTACTAATAATGCGTATTCGCCTAGCTATAACCGATTGCAATCGATTTTTTTTGTTAGGTAAGTTAAAAATATTTGCATAATACTTTCGATAACATTCTTTTTCTTTCCGCTAAGTTAACCCAGGCCATCGCTGAAAGGTTCCCAATAATAACTAATATTTAACTTTTTTATATTTTTTAATTAAGTACTTGTTTTCTATCTTTTTCCTTTTAATCAAAATTAAACGTGTTAAGTAGCGGTTTGTGTTTTACTGTGCACTTAATTTTATTTACGCTACAACACGTAGACTTAGGATTACAAAACCCTTGCCATATCGTTTGTTATCATCCAAAGAAGCTGTGCACTCGGTATGTATATACCCTTTAAATTACACGTTGTATATTATTATATCAAGTTTTCATAGTTTCAGAATAAAGTGGCTGTGACATACGGAGCGACAGACAGACGTACATGACGAATCTATAACGGTTTATTTTTTGCCATCTATTACGACTTCAAAACCTTAGTTATGTATGTAACCAAACTTATATTTTCTGTTTTTTTTTCTGTTGTCCACTAAAGTTTTATCTTTCTATCTATTACTCCGTATACCGCATAATTAGACGAGTTTGCTTTTCATAATAAGGTTGATTGTTCCTGTTGTTCTTGTTATCCCATGTTCGGCATCTCCCATTAACGGCATCCCATGATGAGCGCGGCCACCGCATTAACAAGCGATCCTTCAGCCCCCAGCCCGCCATGGCCCGGCGCTAAGTGGGCAAGTTCGGCAGTTCGCCCGGGCCAGCTAATGACCGCCCACTGCCGCTAACGGCCTGTTTTGCGCTAATCTACACATAAACCTACACTATTGCCAAGACTACTCGCTGTAGGGATGTGAGGACGCTTTTTGTTCGTTTGTTTCATTTGACGGCAGATGTGAGATATTTGAACTGGAAATTTCGAAATTGACTGATAAGAGGTTCGATGATGCGATAGAAGTTTTAGTTCTTTGCATATAAAAATCTGGCTTTTACTTCAAAAGTAGCCTTTTCCTATTCCAATCTATATCTGTGCCAAATTTCGTCAAAATCGGTTAAAGGGTTTAGACGTGAAAGTGTAGACATACAAGATAGCAAGATAGACGTAGTTACTTTAGCATTTATAATATTGGTAGGGATTGTTTAGTAGGTAAATAAGTGAAGCAAAAGCTTATTGCATGACTTAATTGAGTTATGTTCGACTGTATTAGGTACATATGTGAACTATTCAGTTGATTGTCTTACGCATGAAGCAAGTGATATATTTAATTAATAGTTTTTCCTTCAGATTAGCTCCGATTGGTTACCACACAGGAGCTGTTTATTTTCTAGCAAAAAGTATGCTATGGTATTTGGCCATTGTAAAGTTTTCTCTTAGAGTAAAAGAAGAGTTTTCATGGGTCAAAACCTCTAGGGACTCATCCTGGTTATCATCATCTTAGTCAAAAGTCTACCCCAGCTGGAAAGATGCCTCCCCCTACTGTCTAGTACTAGTCTTCTAAGGGTGTAGGAAAGCCGGGGTTGCGGTAATATTCTAACGAGATACTGTGGACTCGGAATGTAAAGGAACAGGGTGAATTTCTAGTTAGTGGATACTCCATTCCATTTAATAATCACTAGCTTTAGCTAGCACTAGCTTAAAAAGCTAGTAATTAATAAATGAAATGGAGTATCTACTAACTAGAACTGCACCCTGTAAATTCTGATCCCGTGGGAATTCCGGGATAAAGACTATTCTAAATCCTTTCCAGGGTCCTAAACTATTCCCATGCCAAATTTTATCAAAATCGGTTGAGCGGTTTAGGCGTGAAAAGGTAACAGTTAGACAGACAGAGTAACTTTCGCATTTATAATATTAAAAGTATGGAAATGGATTTCATGACATTCCTACTGAAAAAAGTGTGTGACAGAAGGCTTTGTAGCATTTGTTTCCGACATGGTTTTCGTATGATTTGACCAATACGGATTGTATGGACTTCAAAAGAGACTTTGACCTCTGAGTTTGTTTTGGTGTTTCTTATCAGCGAAGTTAGGAAACACCGGCCTTATCTATATATATCGTATTTAAGTGTTATTTAATAACCAGTTTGCAAAAATACATATCCTTTCATTTCATTGTCTCCTTAATAGAAGTAACCATTGGATAACAACGTACTCCCCTCACTAACTCCGCTATAAAGCTCGCTGACCGTAGTTAGCAGTAACTCTACAGACATTACGTTTATTCCTCTCTCTTACAATTTACAATCACTGTTCTGTCCACAGCCCTACTCACTTATATAAAAGCCCATGATAACCCCATTAGCCGACAGTTTCGTTTGAGAGTAGTTTAATTTAATTATTTTAACTTGATTGAAGTTGGAGTACGTTTTAAATGGCCTGTGATTGATTAAGGTTTTAAACAGTTTGCAAAATACAAGTAATTAGTGTTGTCAATTAGATAGAAATGTCACTTGGTTTCGAAAACAGCTGAAAATGGTGGAATTGTTTATGGATTGTGTTTAAATTGTCCTTGTCAAGCCGTGAAGGTCAAAGTCAGTCGGAATGAATTGGTGGGTGCTAATTGATCGAATTTCAAATCGGAGAAAATTGTTTGCTGAGATTGGAGATAAGAGAGTTTTAATTGTTGTATACACGCTCTGGCTAGAATATCTCCAAGTTTTACATATGGATATCTTTCATCGAAGGCAAACGATCTTAAATCACAATAAGGTAATTATTTAGTGCACAGATTTTAAGTCTCAATTTAAACACTATTCAAGTATGTCACATGGCTACACAATTGTGTGAAAATCAAAGTTGATTTTTATTACAAAATGATATTAACAAAAAGTTACCTATTAAATCACAATGTTCTCAAAACATTACATGTGAAATCTACCGAGCCGCGCTGGGCTCGCGTGCTGGATTTCGGTCCATTTCTTCGTTGTTTTTACTTTCACTATAATTTATTTAATGATGTCAAGCAGTTTGAATACTTGTGTGGCCTACCCAAATCTCCTTTGGTTTTTTTTTGTCAAATTGTTGAGCTCCTTAAGTTCTAAGTTGAGCTACATGATAACTGACAAATGCTTGCACTGTCTGGACAGGTCCGCTCAAATTTGCGTGGTTATTTCCTCAAAAAAATACCACAGACATGAACCTACATGCTTCTCATATACAAATACAAATTGTCTGGACTTTAAAAGAGACTATGACCTTTGAGTTTGTTTCGGTGTTTCTTCTCAGAGTAGTCAGTTAGGAAATACCGGCCTCATCTAGCTAAACTTAACACGCAAAAAACATGACGTGTAAAAGTGTTATTTATAACCAATTTACAAAATAAATATTTCATTTCATTTCATTTCATACTCTCTCACAGAGAGGCGGCCTGTGTCCCACAGTTGGGACATTATAGGCTGATTATAGACGTACAAATATATTTTATACAAATATGTTTGTACGTCACGTACGTAATGGAACCAGTCAACTTAGTTTGTATAAGTGGGCGCTTGGACTTGTCCTTGAAAGCTGTCTCCGAATGGGGTGATGCCAACTTAGTCATGTTTAATGCAGCTAAGACCCAGGCGTGTCTCTTCTCCGCAAAAAAGAGCCAATTCCGATCGGCTCCTACTTTCCGTGGTGTAACCGTGCCGATAACCCATCGTATTGAGCTTCTTGGGGTAACACTAACTTCTACCCTCAATTGTGGTTCGTTTATCGAGGCTAAGGCTCAACTAGCAGCTAAAAAGTTGGGAATTCTAGCAAAGGTGAGATGGTACTTCACACTAGAACAGATGCTCAAACTGTAACAAGCCCAGGTTCGGTCGTGTATGCTGGTCTCATCTTTGGGACGGATCTGCCAAATACCAACTGGACGCGCTTGAGTCTATCGAAAAACGGGCCAAGAGACTCATTGGCAACAATTCACTGGTCGAATTAAAGCTCCAGAGCCTAGAACATTGACGACAAGTTGCAAGTCTATCGGTTACATTTCGGGGAGTATGCGATGGAATTATACAATCTAATTCCGCCAAGCTCGTTCCATCATCAGACTACAAGACAAACGGCGATGCGCCATCGGTACATGGTGCACATCCCACCCAAACGCACAAAACGTTTTGGGAATACTTTCATTGTGCGTATAGCTAAGGAGTGGAATTCCCTGCCGGAGTCTGTTTCCTGATCGCTACAACCTGGGAGTCTTTACGTCAAGAGTGAATAGGTTACTTTGGTGTATTCCCGTTGTCCCCGTAGTCCGTGTCCCCGTTAAAGGGGGGGACAAAGGGAAATTAATAAAATAATTAAAATTACTTCCCGTTGTCCCCGCTATGTACATATGGGCAACGGGGACAACGGACAGTTAAGATTTCACGTATCGTTGTCCCCTTTAAATTTTTATTTATTTACTAAATACCTTATTTATTTTGATTTAGTTTTAAATGAAAGGGTGGAATGAAACACAAAGTATTTAAATGTTATACTTACAAAAACATACCACATTAATATACCTATTTAACTATAACGTCACAGAATTAACATAGTATAAAAACAATTTAGATAATAAAAACAAAAATAGGATTGAACTTAAAGCTTAAACATAATAAAAAAGAAAACAAAATAAAATTGACTACAAACACAACTTTGATGTTATACTTATTAATAATATCACATTTATTTAGATTACAGAATTGGTAATAATCAACATTTATATATTATCATTTATTTCATTATTATTTTTACATTAAAATATACATACAAATACATTTGGAAATTATAAATACTTGTGTCGCAATCACATGTCTAGCTATTGTTTAGATATTGTTTTTTTTTTTTTAATTTTATATGTAGTCCTTAGTTCCATTTCATTTGTATAGGTACAATATTATCTCTATTAAGGCACTCTCACTTCTAATTTAAACTCAACGGGGACAACGGGCATAATTTGAAAAGCATATGTATATTACAAGAAATTAACGGGGACAACGTACGGGGACAACGGGAAGTAATTTTAATTATTTTATTAAATTCCCTTTGTCCCCTTTAACGGGGACACGGACTACGGGGACAACGGGAATACACCGTTACTTTTAGGCAAGCGTGCTCCATCTTCGACCACATCATCACTTACCATCAGGTGAGAAGGTGGTCAAACGCAAGCCTATTCTGAATTAAAAAAAAATATTTATTTAATCAACCACGCGACCTAACTGTTACTTATAGCACAGGTTTTTACCTAGTTTAAGTACCATTTATCACATTATTGTAAATTTTTATTGAACTAATAAACGATTGTGATATTGTAATCGAGGCGTCACTACATATGTGATATCTTATCCTTTGTTCTTATTACAATTATATACAAGAATATTGTAAAGAGAATTACTCTTTTAAGTAAGCCTTATGAACGGAGTTTGATGAAGCTAACTCAAGGAGTAGGTTCAGTCAGTATAAATCTAATAGTCCTTCTGTTCCATACAGTGGAGGATTTATTTGGTGATTTTACATTTCCCATTCGGCACACAACCTATTCAAATCTACAAATTCTCCTACAACATGCTTCCCTTATTTTTCGCACTAACACTAAAGTGTCAGTACATTAGAGTCAAGTAGTGGCAGCCGACCGCGCCACTAAATCTGCCATTAAGTGACACTCGGCCCCCGGGGCGGGCCGGGGCGGGGGAGGGTGAGAAATAAATTAAATTTACAACCCCTTAGAGCAGGGTGATGTTTGTTCCATCTAATTAAACTGTTATGGATCCTTAAGTGGTTCATAAGAGGATTTACTTAGGAAAATTCATACTTATTTATTTGTAATTAGCTTCCATGACGACGTTATCCCGCGGGAATATGATGTTTTTCCGGCATAAAAATTAGAAAGCGTAACACACAGACAGAGTTACTTTCGCATTTATAACATTACTAGTTTCTTCTCGCGACTTTGTTTGCGTTTTTACTCCTTTTACGGTGGAGTTTATAGGTACAAACTGAATCAAATCAAAGCCTAAAATATATGTTTCAAGCATCTAGCTTTGAAAATGACGTCATTTCCATATAAACTTTCATCCTATTTTAAACAATTTAAAAATTTAAATTTCATTTAAATCGGTTTAGTAGTTTAGGCGTGATTGCGTAACACACAGACAGACGGAGTTATTTTCGCATTTATAACATTAGTAGGGATAATAGTAGGGATAGGGATGGTAGGGATATGTATGGGAGTAGATCTAAAGATGGACCTGTCGTGATGGGCCCGAATTCCGAGTTGTAGGTCGTCGACTCGGAGCCAGTTAGGCATATTACTTTGTGTCATTTACTTAGTCATTTATATAAATACCACAGCAATCAAATCGGTGAAAGAAAACACCGTAAGGAAACCGGTGAATGTCTTAGGATCGAAAATTCGAAGACTTCCCAAGTAACACATAAGCAAGATAACAGTACACATTTAGAACATTTTACAGTTCAAAGATGAATATAGTTTGTATAAGGCCGCGCTCAGTTTGGACGCGTTTTCGTACGAATTTTACTCGTGCGTATACGTACCAACACACACGAACGATCCTAACCTTCCAAGTACTATGGGAGCGCACACACTGGATGTGAGTTAGCCGTACGTATACGTGCGTATAGTTCCGACGTCCGAAAACAATCCGAACTCGTTGGGATTTTTAAACACGTTCGTGCGTAAAAACGGATGTAGAAATATTTATTTTAGTTTCTATTTTCATACGTACATAACCATGAAACAGTATGGGGTCATTATTTAAGTTTTCAATAATATGATGAAATTCTCCAAATTCTTTTCTTTTTAAATAAATTTCACGCACCCATTCGGTTCTGCGACAGCGAAGACGCCGCCGCAGTTTTCGAGTTATATGAGAATCTAGAAGATACCTACAGATTATTCATTGCGCTCCAACCAAAGATGACTTCACGAATGCGATATCACTACCTTTTTGACGGAGTAAAACGTATTCAGTGTACGCACTCAATTCGTACGACCACGATACTACGTTTACGTACGATACAAATTCGTGTCCAAACTGAGCGCGGCCTAAGAGCTTTGGGAATAGCCAAATAGTGAATTAGTTTAGTGAAGTAGTTTTAGTGAATGTCTTCTAGGTCAAGCAACACTTGCCGAGGCCGGTCAGAAGACGGGTGACCATCTTAACATATCGAGATTCGTCTGTGCTTTGGAAAGCACGTTAAGTTGTTGGTTTTGACTGTCAGTTGTACATGTTTGTACATGTTTGACAGTCGTGTGACGGGTTTTCAGTAGCCAGAAAATCTAACAGTTGTCTTACCATGGGGTAGCGTGTTATCGTTATCCAGCTACTGGGTTGTGGAAGTCAGATATGATGAAGAATGTTACTAGGTATGCAAAATCGGTTGAAAGTTTTTTACAGTAAAGCTTGTATGTACAGGAGTGTGCGATGGAATTACACAGTCTAATTCCGCCAAGCCCGTTCCATCATCGGACTACGAGACAAACGCCGCCCACCCATACGCACAAAACGTTTTGGGAATACCTTCATTGTGCGTACGGCTAAGGAGTGGAATTCCCTGCCGGAGTCTGTGATTCCCGATAGCTATAACCTAGGAGTCTTTAAGTCAAGAGTGAATAGGTTACTTTTAGGTAAGCGTGCTCCATCTTCAACCACATCATCACTTACCATCAGGTGAGATGGTGGTCAAATGCGAACCTATTTATTAATAAAAAAAATACACTAGTTTTTGTTGTATTCAAAAATACCTATTAGTTTTGATTTTACAGGCATTTAAACTTACGATAAATATCGATTCCCGCTAACAGTCACGTGACCGCATGTGACGTCAATTTACGACGCCCTACTTAGTAGCAATAGCAAGTCGATATTGGTGGTTGTACTTGTACATTTCGGCAGAACACATGATTTCCTAGTATTTGGATTGGACATTTTTGAAAGTATTTATAATTCCTAATGAAACGACATCGTGCTGAGAGTGCGATCGGACTGAGCTAGTTTTGTGAGATGACGTCACACCGTCACGAGTCCGCGTCGCACATGTACATCTATAAATCGGAAACTAATTGACGTATCGAAGTAATTCTTTCACGTGTATTTTTTATTTTTGACAGAAAATATGGAGAGCTAATATTCAAAATTAGTTAACATTCTTCATTGGGATTGTTGGGAAAGGGCTATGCAGATCATGATGTATGTAAGTAAGTGTTGAAACTATATTCCTTTTATTTGTATGGTGCTACGCTAATTTAATAGATTTTGCAGCTATGAAACAATAAATGATTGATTGATTGACAAAATACGCAGCTCTGGTATTTGGTCATTCAATTAATAATTTATTTTGTAAATCATAGGTAGTGTACAGATAGTCGGTGGCGAAAATATGTTTAGCCAATATATGGCGTACAAGATCAAGACAATGAATGAAAGAAATTAAGGATTTATATCAACGAATTACAGAATAATTCAATTTAAAATATGACTATAAATAAATGGTTTCTGTGTTAGTTACCCTGAAGGCAATAAAAGCATAAGTGTCATTAGCATCCGAGATACAATACATATATATAAAGAACCTCTAAATGGTAAGAAATAAATAAAAATCCCATTGAAGCTCCATTACCGTATGTGGAGCGCTCTCATGCCAAAAATACACTTATGGTGTTATATTAGTGCTCTATATGGTGCTGATATTGGGAGTCGAGTCGTGGAAGGGGGAGGAGGAAATTAGCGAATATTGTAACGTTTGGAGACAGCGGAAGTCCGCTGAGTTAAAAGCCAATTGCGCAGAGCTAGGAATCCGTAGAAGGTACAGAGCTATAGCTGTTTTTTTTTTGTAAAGGATACAAATGTTTCTTTGGTCGGGAGGAGAAATCATGAAATTGTTGTTCATTATGCGTACTGCTAAGGAGTGAAATTCTCTGCCGGAGTCTGTGTTTCCTGATAGCTATAATCTGGGGTCTCTATGTCAAGAGCGAAAAGGTTACTTCTAGGTAAGCGTGTTTCATCTTCGATGACCTCATCGCTTACCATGGAGTGAAATAATGGTCAAACGCGAGCCTATAAATAAAACGAAAACTCCACACCCACTTATATATACGTTGATGAAGGGAGTGTCAGACTTATACTGACTAAAAACCCACCCTGTTCCTTGAGTCCTCTCCGGACGGCACGTGCGGTCCGGAGAGGAATGTTTTAATGAGATACTCTGGCTCCCGTTGGAACATTTCCATAACCCCGAAAGGACAAATGTAGTCATCTATCGCTTACCATCAGGCGAGATCGAGGACAAGAGCGGGCTCATCCGTAATAAAAAAAAAAGAAATTAGAGTGTGAACAACCAGTCCTGGTACAACGTGTCGTGTTATCCAGTTACTTGTGATGGTCAGATAAGCTACTACAAATAGTGTTCAGGTATTAGACTGGAAGCTAACTCTATCAAACTTCCGCAGAGACAAGGCAGGTCCGGTGAGCAACATTATGCGTGTTATATGTTACTAATATTATAAATTAGAAATTTTGTGAAGAAGGATGTACGGATGTTTGTTACTCTCTCATGCAAACAAAAAACTACGGAACGGATCTGTATGAAATTTGGTAAGTAGATAGTTGACATTCTTGAATTACACATTGGCTACTTTTTATCCTGAAATTCCCACGAGATCGGGATTTACGCGGGAAATCCCTCCCACGCGAACGAAGTCGCGGGCAGAAGCTAATATTTTTCATAATTCAAAGGCTTGCGTTCAACCAGAATTTCACCTGATCAAAAATATAGAATAAATGATATTTATTTCGTGAGTAGGTTAAGAATAACACTTACACACGTCAATGTTTATGTATGTGGTGCCCTTTTGAAGAAAGCAGCACACCGATTTGAGTGGACCAGAGAGTGCAAGCATTTGTGAGTCACCGTGTAGCTCAACTTAGGGAACTTGAAGGTAAGTATCAGGAAACTTAGAGTCTCCAACAGGTAATTCTAGTTTATTTAACTGTACGCAAAATGATAGATTCCCGAAATGTTTTGTGCGATGGGTGGGATATCCTGAAGAACCGTGTCGTATTGCTATATATCCAGTAGCGGCACAAAATAAGGCCATCTCTTGGCAGTAGACGCTAGGTTTAAGTGGAACTGATAGCAAGCTTTAGGTGAAAGTAAAGTTTATTTGTACTCTTAGACGTAATATTAATCAGACGGCGAGGTGGAGTAATTCACCGTCCGGCCAAGACCAGGCCCGGGTCGATGGCCGGTCAAGGAACAGTCAACAGCATTGATGAGGCCTGTTCTAACGAGATACCGCGGCTCTGGACCACAAGGTCAACTAAAGGAACGGGGTGGCTTTGTAGTCAGTAGAAGTCTGACACTTCCTTCAGTTCCAATGAATGATAAGAGTTTATAGTGTTATATTGATTTACTATTCTTATTTCACATTCTATTATATCTTGTTTTATTTTATTTTTCTTTTTGTTAATCTAAGTAAAATAATCAATATAATCAATCATTTGTAATATATATAATTAAAATTGTTGTTTTTGATGCTTAGTTTATGTAGGAAGGCTGTAGATCCACATAACTGTACTTCTGTTTTTTATTGTTATTTTTTGTTTATTTGTTTGTTTAATTGAGTTCATATAATTATTATGTTTTTACTTTTGCATGCCGTAAGGTAACTCTAACATTGACATCTTATTTTGTACCCTCATTCATTGCAAATTAAATTATTTCTGATTTCCACCCAGAGCAGAATCAGTCATTTGATGATTTTCTCCCGAAAAAAATAAGGTTTTAAATTTCAAACCCTTTCAGCATAATAACGTACAAGGATGTACCATCTACCACATTCTCAGGTCTACACAAGAGTGAGCGCGTCGATCTCAAATCGCGACAAATTGCGATTTACGACGCGCGTGTGTTAGCCGCGCGTCTGGCAGGCGCCGGCGGTGACCGCGCGGTCTGTCGCGCGTTGGATCGCTTCCACGCTAAGTGTGTGCGCGGCGTTACCATAAGTTAACACGTAATTGGCTGATTGATATTAAGTACGGTGTACAGTTCTGGGTTGTGCGGAATAGATGTGCGGTTCCAAGGATAGTTTTTGCTAAATGTGTGGTTTTATGTGGGTAAAAGAAGTAGTTAGGAATTATGTTTGTGTATTTTTATTTTCTGGTTGTTTAAATTAAATTATAAGGGAGAATTGTTTCAAGGTTGTAACATACACATTTGTTTGGGTTAACAATTAATCTAGGCACATTAGTTCTAATTCCTATTATTCTTCCTTCTTACTATATATTTTTACATCTAACTTTTTACTTATATTATAAATGCAAAAGTTTGTGAGGATAGAAGGATGTTTGTTAGGTAGTCTTTCACGCAAAAACTACTGAACTGATTTTTTTAAAAGAGAACTAGTAATTTAGGTTCAATTTGCGAATTCTAAGCAAAATATACATCTAGAGTGGGTTCACGGCAATAGTGTAATGGGTAGGGTTCGAACCCGTGACCTCACGATCACAAGTCCTACACCTTAGCCATTACGCTGTTGTCGCTCAAAGATCAAAATAACACATATAGGTACTACGTTTTATCCCGCACTTCCCTCAGAATCGGAATTTACGTGGGAAAGATATTTTTTCTTTGTGGGAAAATCATCGAATGACTTCTAGCCCGTTCTGTGTGAAGATATAGACAATTTGGCCACGGCCATTATTTTCATTCAATTGCCAGTTGCTGTTGCAAACTAAAATATGAGTAAGTAAATGTAATCCAACTATAGCAATGTTTCTCACTCAATTCATGAGTCACACCCAAAAGAAGCATCATAACGTCCTACATTAAAAATAAAACTCCAAACAAAACAACCTTATTGGCAACTTTGTACGAGCGAGAGCCCCATCATTTAAAAGCACCCTAATTTATAGTCAAAAGCAAATTAGGCGACAATAATTTAGAAATCAATAAATATAAACAGTTTTTTTAGAAACTTTTTTAATAGAAAACTTGTAAGTCTTAAGTTTTATTTGCACGGGGGTCTGTGTGGGGTCTGAGGGGTGTACGAGGGTGTAGAGGGGGTGTTGTCGACAATTTATTGTTTTTAATTCAGGTGGCGGCGATACAGAGGCGCGCAATCACTCGATACGCCATCAAATAAATGTTTAGCTATTGCACTGTAGCTAGGCATGGGGGAGTATCGATAGTTTCAGGTTTAAATGGTTTTAGTTCCATTTAACTATAACTACGCTATAGTATTATTATAACTTAAAACTAGAAATTTACCGTATGTATTAAAACTTGAAACGATAAAAAGGTGTACAATAAAGTATATAATAAATACACTGTTGAAGATCATGTTGGTTTAAATACTAATAACTGCACTAGATGTGCTAAAGAAATAACTGTCATTAATTCATACTTGTAGGTACTGCGAGGTTGTGAGTCTCACTGAAACGCAAGGACGATTGATGATTTTGCCCTCGAAAAAAAACTACACCTCGAAAAATTGCGCTGTAGTTTTTGTTTTATTTATTTATAGCATATTATGTTAGAGATCCAAAAATATAGCATTGTTCTTACGTTGTCTGTGTTACATCAACGCTATATGGCTACTACGGCTACAAAAGCTATGGTTATTTTTAATTTATTTTGAGAATCCTGTAAATAAACAACGACTAAAAGTGTAATAAATACGCTAGGGTCGTTCAATTCTATTTTTAATACGTTTTATTTTGGTTTTCTTACTATGTAACCAGCCAAGATTTATAAGTCTTAGAAGAATCCAACACCATTAATCATCTTTGCTACGTTTTCTGGTGTTTAATTTATAAAATTACTGAGAATTGTCTTATTACTTTCATTGTGCGTATGGCTGAGGAGTGGATTTTCCTGCCGGAGTCTGTATTTCCTGATAGCTCCAAGTGCTACAACCTGGGGCCTTTAATTCAAGAGTGAATAGGTAACGTCTAGGTAAGCGTGCTTCATCTTCGACCACATGATCGCTTACCATCAGGTGAGCTGGTGGTCAAACACGAGTCTATATAGACTATCCATGAAAAAGAAGATTACCGATATTTGTTACCTTATTTAATGATTACATGTTACTATTTTTATGATTATTTTTGATGACGTAGTTATTTAATTTCATTTTATTTGCCTTAACATCAATAGTCAATAAATAGATATAAATAAATAAATAGTCAGCATGCAGGAGACGTTAAATAAATACAGATCGTCAGGTTGGCCTTAGATAGCTCACCGTCCGATATGGACCAGGCCCGGCTTGGCGGCGCATCGTTTTCTATGCGCTCTTCAAAGAGCTGTCAGCACCAGTGACGGGGCTTCATAGGGTCATTGCCTGTTGGGGTTGCGAGAATGTTCTAATGAGATACCGCGGCCCTGGAACTTAAGGGCAGCTGAAGGAACAGGGTGGGTTTTTAGTCAGTAGAAGTCTGACACTCCCTTTCGCGTAACCCAGAGCGGGACAAGTCAAACCCAGAAGAAAAAGAAAAAGGTTGGCCTTAGATAGCATGTAAATATTAATACCAACGGAATACAAGTAAAATAATGTAGTAGTACTAATTAGTGTTAAAGGGGTTTTGAATAAATGCGTTTATTACTATATTTATTAGTACATAATTATGTATCAGTAATATGATTGTAAAATTTAAACCAACTACAAATGATATTATATTTAAATAATATAACATGAATTAATTAGCTCAAAGATTAATAAAATCTCTCATCTACAGACTCACTCAAATTATAATAGGTAAGCTTTTTCTGATAGGAACTAAGAACTACTAGAATCTAAATCAATGACAGAAAACATCGACAGTATCCTACCCGCATCCCTATCGCCTCGCACCGTTCGTTAACTGGGCAAGTTTTCCAATAGATGGCAGCACCTGCGCCATGTTTATTGTGTCGGGATTACGATTAATTAACAACGACTAATTCCTTGTGGCGACGTGGCAATGCTACCGGGGAACTACGTAGTGTACTGGTTGGACATGAAACAAGCGGAACATTGAGTGTAAAATGCTGCTGATCATGACAATATTGGCTGAATGATATGCAGTCGATGGGACTTAAAAAATACCATCAACTTCATATCTATGCGTGAAGTACTCCTCCACATCGCTGTGGTCCGGAAACATGCCCAGAAGACTGGCAGCATTGCCACGTTGTATGGCAATGCTTATTACGTAGGCAAAGAACGAGCTATCCGGCGAGACGATTCCTTAAAAAGAAGATGCGCACTCGGGCCCTATGACCCCAAACGGCTCAAGTGAGTTGTTTTGTGTGAGTTATTTTTAAACTAGTAACGAATTAACCAAAGTTACTAAAACCTATGCTTTAAGTACTTTATATGAAAAGATCTTTCATTATGACAACGAAATAAGGACCTCGTTTTGATTTTAAGGATCTTGAGTACAGGTTAAGTCGAGTGTATAGTGACTTAGAGTAAGGAGATGGCGAAAATTATAGTTGAATGGAGGAAGAAGCGTCAAGTTACCACAGCAGCAACAAAAAGAGAAATTTCTCTCTTTTGGAAAAAAATATTAATAATGTTTACCAACGTTAGTTACCTTAACTAGGTTGTGGAAGCGTCAATAGCCTAATGACTAAGATGTCGGACTTGTGATCGAGATGTCGTGGGTTTGAACCCGATCCATTATTGCCGTGAACCCACTCCAGACGCAAGCGTATTTAGCTTAGTTGGAGGGGTTAACAAGATTGCTAGTAATGTGAATTTTACCCGCATTGCTAGTTTTCTTTAAAAAATATACTCGTAAGTAGATACTACGACCATATTTGGCAAACAAATCTAGGAACCTTGATGTGTTGGGCCCATAATCTACCACGCGAGCTTAATGCAAGTTGGTGCATGCGGTGCATGCTGCATGTCTTCGTAATTTTTAATGCAAGTTGGTGCATGCGGTGCATGCTGCATGTCTTCGTAATTTTTAATGCAAGTTGGTGCATGCGGTGCATGCTGCATGTCTTCGTAATTGTTGGTCCATTGTCTTGCTAGTTTCTTCAGGGTATTTTCCATCACCGTTTTGTGAGCAATCGTAATTATGAATGACTAGCTTCAGCCCGCGACTTCCCACAAATCCCGATTCCGTGGGAATTTCACGATAAAAAGTAGCCTATGTGTTATTCCAGAATGTCAACTATCTAATTACCAAGTTTCATTCAGATCCATTCAGTAGTTTTTGCGTGAAAGAGTAACAAACATCCATCCATCCTCACAAACGCTATAATTCACTAATCTATTTATAGTATAGATAGATTATACGATGTTGTCTCAGTCAATATCAACTGAGACATTGATCTAGCAAAACGTAGTACTAACATTGAAGTAGGGAAACCTCAGACGGTGGGTTAACGTATTAATACCGAGTTACTTCTTAGTAGTTTGTGGTTCATAGCGATGATAATCGAGGGCTTATTGATACTGTGAGGGAAATTAGAACGTGTTTAAGTACCTGACTGTAATTATAGCTACTAGTAATTATATACAGATTTTTTCAGAAATACGCTGTCATATTGAAGGGATTAAGAAGATAACAAGATAGCTTTTAATGTAAATTCCACCCACATTACTAGTTCTCTTTATAAAAATATACGTAAGTGGGGTGCGGTCCCGTAGAAGTCTCTTTTTAAGCAAGTAACTAGCATTACTTGCTTAAAAGGAAACTAATCATCAACTAATATAAGAAATATTTGGTACGTAAATAAAACGATTAGTTTTTTTTTTGTATATTTGTCCATATTAATGTACTTATGATGCGTCTAATCTATACTCCAAATAAATAAACAATATGATAATTTAAAAAAGACTATCCGTCATTTATGCTTTCAGGGCTACAATTCAATTCAATTAACGTTTATTTTAGACAGAGTCCATAGTGTTAGTCACAATATTACTTAATATCTAGCGTTAGTAAATACACAGATAAACATTACAACACGGTGTGGAGCTGCAACCAACTCTGCGGCATAGGAGTATCCCACCGATCTGCGAATACACTGAGATAGTGTAGGTACTGCTGCGGACTCGTGCCATCAGGGAGGCACATCTTTTGCGGATAGAAGTCCCAGACGCAGTACAATACCACGACAGCCTCGGCAGTACTCTCAGCGCATTATATGATCATTATATTGGACCCGTAGGTCGCTGAACGTCCGCTGAGAATAATTGATAGCACTGACAGTAAGCTTTGAACGGCGTCACTTTCACTGAGTTCGTACAACGTGCAAACCTAAGAGCCAACATGTTACAACGGACAGCCAGCGACCGACGACGTTCCCTCTATGTCACAATTATGTATAAGATCTTCAGTGATCCAGTGGCCCGAATATTTAAACTATGTAGTTTACCCTTTGCAAGTAAAATCTAATTTGACACTAGTAACACTAATATCTGAATATAGGAATATCTGAATATAGAAGTCAGCAGCATCGAAGGGACTCGATAGGGTCTTACGGTCTTACTTAGGGCCTTACGGGGTGGTTCTAACAAGATACCGCGGCCGCGGAACGCAAGACCAACTGAAGCAGCTGGGTGGTTTTCTAGTCAGTAGAAGTCTGACACTCCCTTCCGCTCCACCCACACACACACACAGCGGGAGAAGTCATTTAATGATTTTCCCAACCAGAAAAAAAAGAAATATAATTATCTGAATATGTGACATTTCCTGCTTTAAAGACCATGATCTTATTCTTGATAACATTGTATTTAAAACCATGGTTCAACGTATACTATTAAGCTGGTAACAGAAACATTGGAATGGATAATTGAAGACCAAACACCAGATTTTTTTTTCTAAAATCGATCCGTTTTGGCATTAGCTTCTAGTTAATATCTATGTAATTTTGACATCTGGAATTTAGTAATTTATAAAGCATAAGTAACTAATTTGTGATTATTTTGGTTTTATTTTATATCTAAATATATATAACTCAAAGGTGACTGACTGACTGATTGACTGACATAGTGATCTATCAAAGCACAGCCCAAACCACTGGACGGATCGGGCTGAAATTTGGCATGCAGGTAGATGTTATGACGTAGGCATCCGCTAAGAAAGGATTTTGCGAAATTCCCACGGGATCGGGATTTACACGGGAAAAACTTCCCACGCGGGCGAAGCCTTTTAATTATCAAAATTCAAATTCAAATTCTTTATTTCAAATAATTAAAAATCCATAGATGTGTTAGTATACTGCTTACGCTAGGGTTAGTACATAATATTAACAAATAAAATTATAACTAGCTTTATGGGAAGGACCATCAATTTATGGGAAACGTGCCCCGGTTGATAGTCCTTCCCATAAAGTGAATCATGAAAGGAGAGTTTAATCTCTCCGCCACAGTCGACAGAATGCTGTTGTTACTCGCCCGCACTCTGCAGACCAGCGAACAGAGTTTTCTGCGCATGATGGCGTGGAACCCATCTGTATGCGTCTTCGCAAACATCTCTGACGCACTACAGAAGCGGGGAAGTCTCAACAGCATTCTGAAGATATTATTGTATTGGATGCGCAAGACATCCAGCGCCTTCTTGGTATGCTTGACCCAGAGACTGCTCGTGTAGAAAGTCTGGCAATAGGCCTTAAACAACGTAATTTTGATTTCATCACTACAACGAGCAAATCTCCGGGCCAGCATGTTTCCTCGAACCGCCAGCGCCCTGCGCTCCCTATCAATGTCAACATTGTCTTTAAGGTCGTCGGTAAGAAAATGTCCCAGGTACTTGAACGCAGACACTCTTTTTATATTTTGACCGTACAGGTTTATTGTCTGCGCGTCATGGCACTTACCGACTTACTCACAGACGTTCAGCATCTCTCTGATCGATCGCACAGTCGGTCCGAGCAGCACCATGTCGTCCGCGTAGCTGATGTTATTAATACTAACACCGTCCACCCGGCAGCCAACACGCATGCTGCTCAGCTCGACTATGAGATCGTTTACGTATAGGCTAAAGAGTTTGGGAGACGTCAAACCCCCCTGTCTCACTCCACACTCCAGCCCATATGACTCAGAGAGAGCGTTTGCCCATTTGACCCGATTAGACTGGTTAGCATACCAATACCGAAAGATACTAATGATCTCCTTCGGTATACCCCTGCCTCCCAACTTTCCCCAGAGGACGTCATACGACACTAAGTCAAACGCTTTGGAGAGGTCGAGGAAGCAGGCGTACACCGGAGTATTGCGACCCGTGTAGTACTGGAGCTTTTTAATTATCTGAAATAAAGAATTTGAATTTGAATTTGAAGCCGCTGGCACAAGCTAGGGGATCATAAACCTTCAATAAATATTTTTTTTTATAAGCGAGGTTAAAAGTTAGTATGAAAAATCATGCGGAGAAAATAATGGGCAACAGCAAGTTTACAATTTTTTTTAAATTATTAATAGGTTCGCGATTGACCTCCATCTCACCTGATGGTAAGTGATGATTTGGTCGAAGATGAAGCACGCTTACCTATTCACTCTTGACTTAAACACCCCCTGGTTATAGGCAGGTATGGTAGGCATAGCAATGAAGAAATAATTACAAAAGTAAAATATGACCATTTTCAAAAGGCCGGTCGATTAACGACGATAAAGGTTAAAACATATCACTTTTTACTATTTTTTATGCCATCAACTCGGCGTATAGAAGCCAAAACATTTCTTGCAGATTGCCCACTAGCTTGCAGATTGAATATCTACAAAATTTGCAAATTAATAGACGAGCGCGAAATCGCTCGTCTATTAATCCTGCGGAACGCGTTAGCCCAGAAGATGCCAGTTCATTCTTGCTTTAAAGGTTGACGGTTCATATGTGGTAGCGAATACAGAAGCTGGCAGAGAGCTCCATACCTTGTAAGAAGGTTTTTAAGAATGCTGCCGTTGAGTAACTTTATAAATAAACAAGATTACTTTTGATTGTTTTATCTATACAACGTGTAATTTAAAGGGTATATACATACCAAGTGCACGGCTTCTTTGCATGATAACAAACGATATGGCAAGGGTTTTGTAATCCTATGTCAACACGTGTGGAACTTATTAGAAATTTCAATACATTGATACCAGAGACCGAAATTGTGAAATTAAGAAGAACGAACAGAATTATCATGGTATTGGCAAGTGACGTGAAAGTTATTGACCCTTGTAGTGCTGTGACACGTTTGTTATGATTGGTATTCAAGAAACATATGAAACCGACAATTTGGTATCAATTCTTTGAGTCACTTATTTTTAGCTGAAACTGTGCATAGAGACTCCATACCAGATGTTGTCTTCAGCTCTTTTGGATAGATATAGGGTTTCCGTTACACGTTGTATATTTTTTTAATTTGTTCACGTTTGACCACTATCTCACCTAATGGTAAGTGATGGTGTAGTCGAAGGTCAAGCACGCTTGCTCAGAAGTGACTAATTCACAAACACAAAGTTGACTTAAAGACCCTCAGGCTATAGCTAGCAGGAAAAACACACGCCGACAGGGAATTCTTTACTATACGCATAATGAAAAAACAAAACTTAAAATTTTGTGTATAATCCTCCTGCCTGATTTCGGCTAAGGCGGCCAGTATAGCGGAGATCAGCCATCTGCGATATTATAGTGGACAATTATGTGCGCAGTACAGTTGTACTCTATTCCTTTACTCCCATAGTCTGATGGGATGGACGGCAATGCGGCCAACAACTGGAAAGAGATCAGGTGCTGGACGTACTGTCCAACGCCCCGCTAACTTCCAACCTTCTTCCTTCGGTCTATAATTGAGAAATAATTACGAAAATACCAATAAAATATGTTACCCAACCCGGGGAACGAACCCAAGACCTGTTGCTCTTGCCTTGTGATTAAATAAATAAATTCTACTTTCCACATCTTACGATAGCCTAGCAGGTGTCAACTCAACCCACTCATAGTCAACTAAAAGCAATATCAATCTTTTCAAAATTAAATTCCATCTAACAACTACGAAAACGACTTCAATATAATTGAATATCATTGAAACATAATTGAATTATCCATTTCATTAATCTGTTTACAAAACTGAGAGTAAATGGTGCGTTATAATTACATTGAACGACAATGGATACATCCTAAACTTTTAACACGGGAGGGTTGCGGAACCCTAAATAATGGTATTATACGGAACCCGGGGGTTCGGCTGATTTAATTTGAGTTTGTTTAGTGTTGCTGCGATTGATTCTACTTCGTTTTGTGAGATTAAATATGAAATGGAGTATGGTATTTGGGGGGAAGTGGGTTGGAAATCATTTTAATAGAAATGATACTCTTTGGATTATTTGAATAGTTATAGTTTTCAATCATTTATTTGGATTTAATGTTCTTTGCATCCCAAATATTAGTTGCAAAAGTTTATTAGAAAAACAATGAAGTGTAAAAGTAATTAATTTCAATGTATTTGAAGAAGATATTATGTAGTATGAACCATAGGTACTCGTTGAAAATCTCTTGCGTTCTTAAATCTCATCCCAATTTATTTGGGATCAGCATAATTCGTACTGTTTTACCACACTTCTGTGCTACTTACCTAGTTGTTAAATAAGTAAATAATATTTATTTTGCAAACTGGTTATTAAATAACCCATATGCACATATATAACTGACTACCTTTTTTTTTTAACGTGGTAAAATTATCAAATATGTCCTCCCACCCCGGGCAGGGTGGGAGGGACTGTCAGACTTTTACTGACTAAAATCCACGGTGTTCCTTCAATAACCCTTTACGTACAGGGGTCACGGTAATGGGATAAGTCCCACGACCCCGGCAGGCTTCGGCCCTCTGCAGAGGAGGCCTCGTCATGTTGCTGACGCTCTTTGAGGCGCGCGTGGAACACGACGCGCCGTCGACCCGGGCATGGTCCATGGTCGGACAGCGAGTTGCCCTTTACTCGCTGTCCGCATGCCCGCGCCTACGGTGGCCGGAGATCGTCGGCCGACGTCCGACGCCGTGGGCGTCTACCACTGCGGCTGGGCTGGAGGGAGGACGCCATCCTCTCCCTCATGCGGCCGGCCTCCTCCTTCGGAAGCATGACTGCTTCGCAGAAGGAGGCGACCGCTTCCCACTCCCTCTCGCCCCGCAGCATGGCCTCGACCAATGCCGGGCGCGAGAGGTCTCCGCCTATCGCCGCCGTGAGGACACGTCGGTGCTCTGCCCAGGCGGGGCAGTCTTGCACCGTGTGCTCTACGGTGTCCTCAGGGCGACCCTCGCAGTGGTGACATCCAGGCGTTTCCTCCTTTCCCATCAGACACAGGTACCTCCCGAAACTTCCGTGTCCGGTGAGGACCTGCGTCATGCGGTAGGTCAGGACGCCGTGACGCCGATCTAGCCACTCCTCAAAGAGGGGTCTTACCGCCGCAATTGCGGCGGAAGAAACACCGAAACACACTCAGAGGTCTAAGTCTCTCTTGAAGTCCATACAATATGTATCAACTGGTCAAATCGTATGAGAACTACCTATGTAGATTAATGTGTGAGGTGATCTTTTAAGAAAAGATGCTCACAGATATTATGGGCCTATCCAGACAGTGGAAGCATTTTTCAGTTATCGTATAGCTCAACTTAGAACTTTAAGGAGCTCAACGACTTGACGAATAATACAAAAGTAAGAACATTTGGGTAAGCCGCATAAATTAGATAGATAGATAGATAGAATACTCTTTATTGTTGTACACCAATAATATAAATACACACTTGATTTACAATACTGCAAAATATGGTTACAATGGCGGTCTTATCGCTGATAGCGATATCTTCCAGACAACCTTTGGATGGATTTTAAGAATATAAAAGAAAGAGGGGAGGGGAAAGTCAAATTAAATTAGGTACGCAAACTACCAGAGAGTCATAGTTATCCCGAATATAATGACCTACATAGTACATCTACGTTGGTTATGAAGATAATTTATTTCTTTATTTTTGTTTGGTCTATCAACCATTATTTACACTGATTCCTTACGAGGATCTATCATACTAATATTATAAATGCGAATGTTTGTGAGGATGGATGTATAAATGTATGGATGTTTGTTACTCGTTCACGCAAAAACGACTAAACGGATCTTAATGGAATTTTGTAAGTAGATAGTTGATATCCCGGAATAACACATAGGCTATATACAATGGCGGTCATATAATTAAGGACTATTTAAAGACAACCTTTTTTTTTCAAACTTACTAGAATTACACTTTTTGCATGTCTTTTTGTATCTCTCTCGGTATCGCAAAATTGTTCCACATTGTCGTAGCACACAGTTATAACATGATTAATTCACACGATACACGTTTTACATTAAACCTTAACATATTATTGCAAACTTACTGGCTGGCCACATAATTAAGAACGCTGAAATAGTACATTGTTCACCGAGAGGAGAAAGTGACCGATTACCGTCGAGGGTGTCGTTTGAAGCCCGAGCCGTAGGCGAGGGCTTTAAAACACCCGAGATCGGGAATCGCACTTTCTCTCGAGTGATACATAGTGCTTTATACTACACCTACGAGGAAAATAAAAAACTAAATCTTTACTAATTGAAATTTATATTGAAATTGTTGCAGTTAGTGAAGCTTAATGTAACACTGTTTTCACAAATGGCGCCAATGGCGTCTGCAATTTTCACATGTTCTTTTTGCAAATTGTTTATCCTGCCGCCGCAGGGTCGCACTGCCAGCCCGCCACCATCCAACACACAGCTAGTGGCCAGTGTCATTTTGCGAACTTGGAGATAAAAACTCACAGTAAAAACTTTTTGGCTTTTGATATTTAGGTTACCGGTGCATAGTCTTACCCAAAATTAAAAAAGAAAAACCACGTAAGAAATGGATTTTCATACACTTTTCTCTCCACTTCAGATGCGTTTTCTCCCCGCATATTTGTTCGATATGCAATGACGTACTTTCTACCGTAAATTTGATAAAGTATCAAGGTATAACTTTCCAAGCAGGTGTAGTATAAAGTTTATTTTTTTATTCAAGTTTAAATAGAGAACACTCTGTAACTAAGCCATTATTCGCGTAATTTTGGCGCCATTTAGTGCTGTAAAATTAAAGTTGCGATGAATCTACAAGGGAAGTGATAATAAAATTTCACGATAAGAATTGGTCATATAAAAAGATAGCCGATTACCTGCAGTGCTCAAAAACGATGATATTCCACGCTATGAAGCATTTTAACACGTATCAAATGACTTCAAATATTCCACGTAGACCTAAACAGAGAAATTCATCTCGGCGTTTGACAAAACAATACCCTTTTAAGGGGTCTAACGAGTTGAGAAAAGTATATTTTAGTGAAAACAACTCTTCGGCGATCTCAGCGCACACTATCCGAAGGCGTTTGGTAGAAGCTAAGTTGAACGGAAGGGTAGCAATAAAGGTACCCATGTTGAAACGGTGTCATAGGCAAGCCCGGCTTGCATTTGCTAGGGGGTATGAAAGCTGGACAGTAAGACAGTGTAAAATGATCTTTTCTCTGACGAGGCAAAAATTAACAGAGTATGTTCTGATGGGAAACGATATGTTCGACGCCCTCCCAATACAGCATTCGACCCCGATACAAAAGTGACATTAAAGCGAGGTGGTGGAAATGTGAAAATTTAGAGGTGCTTCTCTGGTCATGGTGTTGGACCTGTTAGATTGATGGAAGGAAACATGGATCAATTCCAATACAAAAATATACGGAAGATACAATGTTACCATATGCTGAAGATGTGCTTCCGATTATTTGGACATTTCAAGTGGTCGGCAAAAATCGGCCAAGTGCGAGTCGGACTCGCCCATGAAGGGTTCCGTGGTAACTATAATAAATATAATATACTTAATATATTTAATTGATAAAAAAAAAACCTTAAAAATTTCTTAAAACTAGCTTATTTACAATTTTTACAACTACGCCAAATAATTTTGATTTTCATAGTATTTGTATGAATTACAAAGTTATATTTGCGGTTTTAGAAAATATACTGTATCTCAAAAACTGCCGACTCGATCTCGTTCAAACCAATTTTGGTTGAAAGTTTACATTAAGATCTACAACATATGGTTTTTTTAGATTTTTCACTTCATTATTATAGAAGTTAGAGGGGGAGGACACACATTTTACCACTTTGAAAGCGTATATCTTTTAAACGATTAACTTTATGAAAAAGTCATTTTAGAAACCTTAATATCATTTTTAAAGACCTGTCTATAGATATCACATACGTATAGATTTTATGAAGAAAAATATTTTCAGTTTCAGTTCCATGTATGGGGCTGGGGAGCCCCCTTTATTTTAAATGTTTTTTAAATTTTCTCTTAAAATCAGCAAGCGGTTCACAGAATACATCTATCTACCAAGTTTTACATGTATAGTCCTAATAGTTTCGGAATAAAATGGCTGTGACATACGGACGGACGGACAGACAGACAGACGGACAGACATGTCGAAACTATAAAGGTTCCGTTTTTGCCATTCGGCTACGGAACCCTAAAAAGGATAATCGACGGTGTGGTAACCTAAATGAGTTATACAACGTTGTTTTAGAAGAATGGCGCTCTATTTCTCTTGAAAAATGTCAATAATTAATAGAGTCAATGCCTCGCCGGTGTAAGGTACCGTGAAACATGCCAACTTTGCCCACTTTTTTCGAATAATTACAATTTTAATACGATTTTTCCATGGAGACATAGGTATTTTCTTTCACCAGCTACAACTGTAACATTATGTGCATGTGTTAGTATAGCCAAATTTACTATAATTCAATATTTAATTACATATTTGTTAATTTTTGTTGGCGGGCAAAGTTATCTGGACTTTTAGCCAACTTTGCCCACATTCATTTTTGACGCAAGTATGGCGTTAAGTAGATGACATAAAAACCAGTACAAGAATTTTGGTAATGATAGCGTTTCCTTTAGGAATGTAAACGATACTATGAAAAGTTTCTTACTAAAATGACTGGGCAATGTTACCCTGACATTTTTTCTCTTTTTCATACAATCCACATTTCGCTTTTTAAAAGTGCTAGGGTTGACACATGATAAATATTATTCAGTTTTTTTTCCCTTTCTGCAAAGAACATTGTGTTTAGGTACATAAAAAGAAAAACGTAAAAAAATGTTTCAAGCTTATTGGTATTTATTAAAACTTGAAATTGCAATTAACACTTTTTTATAATATTGTGCATCTTGGGATACCAAGTTGCCGTCGAGCATCCCGTGAAGGATTCTATTGACTCACAGGTAAGTTTTAACATTTCTTCAGTGTAGTTTTTATATACCCTGGATCCATTTATTCGTCTTGATTCCTCTGCCGAATTCGAGATTTATGTTTATTTTTCTGAAACAAACCATGTACTTAACTCTCAAAAAAATTATTAGAAACAATAAAAAAAATTAAATAAATGCTTAAATATGTGAGGATATCACACACGGCCATCTAACCCCAAAGTAAGCAGAGCCCTACTATGGATACCAGACAGCTGATATAGGTACATACATATATAGTCAGTGAGTACTGACTGAGTGAATACCTGCTCCACACTACCTTATAATTTGATTTTTTTTTTATTCTAAGATGAAATTGTTTATTGGGTAATAACCAATGTCATCTTTGAATTTTATTAATGAAATACCTAATATGTTTAAAATTAAATAAGTTCAGCAGTAGCGATAAATTAAAAAAGGAATAAAATACAAGCTTTCGTAATGTGCCAACCCTAAGCCTTTTTTGATGGTGGGCAATGTTGTCAATCGTAGATCGGAACATTTCTAGATAACTTTGCCCATCATCATAACTTTAGTTTTAAAAGACCCTGAGCAATGATACTAAAATTTAAATATTCTACAAATATTTTTCTATGACATTGTATGAAGTAAACTAACCTGTGTTTTCGCCATCTCGCAGAATTTACTCTCAAATTTGCACTAATATTTGCCCGCAAAAATACGCACCGCACTCGACGAGTTCCAACAAGTTACTAAGCAAAGTTAGCAACAAACAAGATAGTCAGTATTGCTATACATATAGTCTATTTTCCACCAAACTCAATCAATGTTAATTTAATATTAAGATATTTTTGCAAATCAAAGATATGCTTATAACTGGTTCTTCGGGCAAAGTTTCCCTTGGGGGCAAAGTTGGCATATTTCACGGTAGTCATCAAAAGCCGTGGACACGCTGCAAACTATTAACTTAGAATAAAATGTAGGTATTAAATTGCAATTTTTAATATTATCACCGTCTCATTTAATGAGATTTTTAAAATCTAAGTACATATCTACTAAAACAACTCTTGAGCAGTTTAAGAATCGTTCTTAATTATTTGTCCAGCTTTATTACTATTTGAAATTGTAACTGTCGATAATAAATTAAATTTGTAAGGTAAATAGTAAGTGATTTTAATATTTACTCTTAATCCCGTTTACTCTATCCATGTAGCTATTTCATAACATAATTAATTACTTTTGAGAAGGAACATAAAAGTACATATGACATTGTTTTTTTTTTTTTAATTGTCTGGTACTACAAATCGTTCTTAATTATATGACCACTACTGTATATATCCCTGAATTCCCACGGGATCTGTATTTACGCGGGATAAATTACAGTGTAACAACCACATAAAGGTAAACACCACATTCATAATACAAGAAATGCAAAAGTTATGCTAATTTACATAACATTACGCGCTCATGAAAAACATTTTTAAAATTACAAATGTTTGAATATTTTTATCTTGATAATATAATTGAATGAATTAATTTAGGTTTAATAAGTAAAGGAAATGGCCTTTTGAGGGTAGAACCACACAGATTTAAGTGGACCTGACCCGTCAGTGCATGCCTTTGTCAGTTAGTTCAACTAAGGACTACTAGGGAGCTCAACGAATACGATTAGAAAATATATTTTAACTACTCCAAAGTAGTGGGTATAGTATAACAGATTTAAATACCGTAAATAATCTATTGCATCCAATGCTATCTTCAAAATCGGGGTGAAATAGGTTTGATTCCCTGGGGGATGGCGGTCGTAAGAGTGACTGTGGTCGAAACGGAGGGCCATGTGTTGGATATTACTTGCGAATAACTAAAGATATTATATTTTAATAACAATGTAAAAATATTTTCATGTTGAGCCTAAGCTTTGTAAGTCTAAGTTGAAAACAAAATGTTAGACACCAAAAGGCATATTTCGATATTAAAAAGTTATTAATAGAATATATTATTTTTCTTATAAGTATGATAAACCTATTACCTAAAAATTTCTATTTAGAACAAAGTAGTGTGTACTGCAGCATCCTAAACTACGCCATTGTTCTAAATAACGTAACAAAACATATCTCTTACGTACACGATAAAGTACACCTATGCATAAAATGTTTTATATGGACGTAAACTCCAGAAAGTTTTGCGGAGAATCGTCACGTCTGCTCTCGATGGCGGCCAAACAACGTCTGAGCTCAACAAAAACACGTGGGGTACTCCACACTGAGGGGCGGAGCTTATGAACACAGCTAAGCAATCAGAAGGCTGAGTTCATCCCCGCTCTCTCTCGCACGGACAACTATCTCCCTCCAATTCGTAGATTACCGTAGTCGATTCTTCATACCGAAGTATGATTTTTTTATTATCATTTTAAAGTTGGCAAATATGGTGGAGTCCGCAGTTCGTGTTTAAATGTTGCCAAATTGTATGTAAGTGTGTTTGTGTTACGTTTAAGAGGTTCTTATGAGATAAAGTGGTATTAAATGCTTTTGTTCTATAGAGTATTATATTTTTATTTTGGCTGTTAAACCGTCTGTTTTTTGTAGACTGAACTTTAACTTGTAATCTTTTTGTCTATAAAAATGATTGTATTTTTTTTTATTTGATGTCGATTGGGTAATTTAGATTAAGGGTAATTAATGGAGCGATCTCTGTCCATAGTCACATGGGAAATTATAAATAAAGAAAGAACGATTTAAATAGATACCTACCAACATACAAATTTGTTATAAAACGATAACATTATTGTAGCCAAATCAATACTACTTTAGATAAGGTACCCTAGGCATTTAACGCCCGCTTAATTTTAAACCAATATAATATTTAATATAATAAATAAATTAAGAAACTTTTTAGGTAAATAGTTTAATTTAAAAAAGTGAAACACGGAAAATTATCATTTAAGTAGTTTCGTTCATATAAAACTAAGTAAACAACGATTTTTAAAAAATGTAGTAATGGGCGTAATTGAGCATATAGTTTTTAGTAACGCCCGTATTATTATCCATGTAATATCTTAAAAAACATAACTATTTCGACTTAAAGCCGTACTAGACATAAAAATATATTTTATAGTTTTTTTATTAGAAAGCATAAGAATTGCCATAATTTAAGTATATAAACCAAAAAAAACAAAAATTGTAACAAATCCAACATCAGCTTACACTTTCATTTTATAATCTTTAACAAAAATATCTCTCATCTAACAAGTTTTATATCTAAGGAATATCAACATTTGTAGGTTTTTTCTTAAAAATATAGAAGTTATAAAATGCCTATGGGGCGCTAATAAACATAGAGATGGACAATGGCGCCCGAGTATAGTACGTCATATAACGCCCTAAAATTAAGTATAAAGCTTAAACATTTATTAGATCTAATAATCAAATAATTAAAGTGAATATCAGTAATCAGTCTTGAATCAATACTTTTTATTTATTATCATAATTACTTTAATAATATCCTTCTTCAGTCTTGCTGAGATCAATACTTGAAATAAGTACTTTAATACTTTTCGCACTTTTAATCACAATTTGAACAAATGAATTCTTTGTCATATTTTGAGAGACCCACACACTCCTCATGGTACCACTTCTTGCAAAATTCACATTTTCTCATGTCCAATTTTATGTCTTCATGACAAGCATAGCAGTACCATTCTTCAGTAGTGTCCTTTTCTTCTTGTTTATTAACTATATTTTGTTTTTTTTTCATAACTTTGGTTCCTATTTTGGTGTTATTACTTAATTTATTTTTATTATCCTTCTTGCTTTTGTTGTTATCTTTAGTTTTAGTATTCTTTATTTTCTTTTTATCTTCACCTTTTTTGTCAAAAAGATCTTTAGTAATCTGTTGACCTTTATAATTTATAGCTTTCTTTCGTGGTCGGTTTGTTTTAGTTATAGCATAATTAGGAGTAGGCATTAATTCATGAAACTCTGTTCGGTTGCTTTGTTTTTTTAAATTTGATAATGGAATATTATCATCATCTGAATAATTGATCGTATCATCATTTGCTGTGTTATCTTGTTCCGAATTTTGCTTGTTAGGTGTAGTTACTCCTTTATCTATAAAGGATTGATTTTCATCTGATGAAAATCCATAAACGTCTTCAACAGAATATTTTAATTTATCATTTGAGTGCTCAATTATAACACTATCTATATCAGATGAGTCAGAGCTGTGTTGTATGCAAGTACTATCTGTTATGCAGTGCTCTTGTGGTCTGTTCAGACCTGAACAACTTGGAACTGACATATCAAAGTGATTATAAGTTTGTTTACTGTTGTATGTAGGAGGTTCAGGTAACGCAGAGAGGCTAAATTCAGAAATTATGGAAGGTGAAGCACATAAGGTATGGAACGAATCATTTGGCGTAGGATTATGAAGAGATTTTTCCAATTCATCTTCAGAAGCATTTGTGGATGAGCTATAATCAACAATGCGACAAAGGTTTTCAGCTCTTAATTTTGTTGATCCAGGCAAAACTCTTTGAATATTTTGACTCTGTTTAGAAGAAACTTCTTCACGTGGTGTCACAGTTAGATAATTGTGAATATCATCATCAAAATCGTTAGGAGTAGAGTTTCGCACAAACATATCTAGATTAGGCCGATTCTCATCAGAGTCAGTGTCAATATTAGTATCAGAATTAGGATCCTGCACTACTTGGTTTTGATTTTGGGGAAATGGAATTTCAGATAAAACTGACGGAGCAAATGCTTCTTCCGGTATTGCTTCAGGGTTATAGGGATATAGGCCTGTGCCTTTAAATCCATTCACTATATTAGTATGTGTCATACATTTGGGCCACACTTGCGAAAATATTTTATTAAAATCGGGTTTCGTCAACGTCCTATTAGGGTTAGCCGACAAGAAGTTCAGAACCGCTTCGTCCCAGTGGTGTTCATACGATTTATTCACAGATTTGTCTAATGGTTGCAGTTCGTGTGTGGTATTTGAAGGAAGGCAGTACAGAACTATATTATTTTTATCAGCTTCATCTAGCGTCTCGATTGATAGATGACATTTTGCACCATCAAATATTAATAGACATTTACCAGGGACCTTGTGTTTTGCCAGATGTTGAATAAATTGTACAAATAAGTCTGAAGTCATGCTTCCCTTTGGTGCCATTCTAACCAACGTTCCAGCTGGTAGATTTTCTGTTAGATCTGGTCTTTGTCTTTGGCCTTTAAATATGATCATAGCTGGAATCGCTGTACCTACGGCATTCACACACATTGCAATGGTGACATTTTCTGCATGTTCAGGGGCAATAAGACGAACCCTTTTGCTTCCTTTTTCTGCCAGAACTGTGTGCTGTTTATGTACAGTTATTCGACATCCTTTCTCGTCCATGTTGTACAACCTTTCTGGATGTTCCAGGATGTCTAACTCATCATATAAATTTCGGATAGTCTGAAAATGTTGTTGAACAATAGGTTTATTTAACTTTTGCGCACGAGCTGGATTCATCATTTGAGGTTTTCGTTTGCTAATAGATGGATTTCGTTTTAAAAAGGATCTTAACCAATCTACACCGGCAATCCTTTTGGAACTACTAAAGTTATTTGTGATGTCATATCTCTCACAAAATAGGAAAGCTTGCTTTCTGATGAATTTAGGCGTTAGTGGAATTCCAATACTTGCAAATCTTTTTATCCGCGCCGCTAAGTCTTCTTCTTGTTTTTTCGTTAAAATAGGCTTTCTCCCGAAACGTTTAATTTCTTGACCTGTTTTCAAATGATCTCTTAGAGTTCTTCTCGGAATATTATACCTTGCTGCTGCAGCTCGCTGAGTCAAACGGCCTCTTTGCACAGCATTAATGGCAGCTTTCATAGTGTCTTCCGACCACGACTCCCCTCTTTTCTTATGTGTAGAATTTGATTGGTTCATTTCTCTGATCTGTACAAAGCAAAAATTATACTGAGTATGAGGATGAATTCTGTGGATCAAACTGTAGCGGCTTGCATGGACTAAAAAAATCAACCAATTTTTTTATCCTCAAACATATAAAAATAACTTTCTCTAAGAAACTGGGAGCGTAAAAATACGAAAATAACGATGATCAAAATCTATAATTTTAAGTCTATATTTTACAAAATTTTCTATATATTATATATGTCTAACTAATTGCCCCTTTCGATCTCCTTTTGACGTTGTATTACTACGCCCATATATGGATAATAGCGCCCATACAGGCTATAAACGCCCAAACATCATTTTGCTGGGCGATATTACCCGAATGTTACATTCTACTTACTTCTCATATTTCCACACATTAATACAAACAAACCAATCAATCACCAATCAAATATGAAACAAAAGCGTTTAAAGTAAACGGTAATCACAAATGTATCAGCAAAATTTAGAAAAATAAGCTAAAACTTACAACGTCGTGGATGTATTTTTTATAAAAACGGCTTGCACTCCCGGCGTCCTCAAGGCGTCGTTCGCTACTGACCAAATGGTGGCGTGATCGCCGCCGCGCCACGTTGGCGCGCTTGTGTTGGTTTATTCTATGTGTGCGTGAAGTTTAACGTAACTCACACGTAATTTTCTATGCTTTTAGGCATCTGGGCGTCATTACACAACGGGCGTTAAATGCCATACCTACCTTAGATATAAACTAGATTACTAGAATACTAGATTCATTAGATATAAACTTCTCATGGAGGTTTTAATTTATTTAAATTAATTAATTTATTAGCTCAAAACAATGCATTGAAGTACACGTTACAATACAGTTTCACATAATAAGTACTATATCTATAAACATGTGGGTGAGCACTGCTTTTCACTTAGCTAGGTCATGAAAGACCTGTGATAAGGAAAAGCAGTCTCCAGTCTCCCACAATATGTTAGTATATCTCAATGTATAAAATGTGTAAATCTATTGTATTGTGGCGAGAAATAAACCATTTACTTACTTACTTACTTATATTATGGAGTAAAGATTACATAATGCTTGTCATGTTACTGTCACAAAATCAGATAATAGGGTAGTTCCTGTGTTACAAAATAATTATTTATTTGGTCTATTAGGTAGATTTTCACGTATTTTTGGCTTTTTCAAGTCATGAAAAATTCACAAAGATGGAAAGCTTCAAAGTGCAGGAGTGGGGGCTGCTGACGTCACACTTTGCTAAGAATTATACCGCGGTGTGACGTCGCGCGAAATTTCAACACACTGTATCGTCTTAATTTTACAATTACGTGAAAAAAGTAAAAAATACGGGTCCAATGTTTTTTGTTAAACTACGTGGCGGACTAAATAAAATATTTTAGGAAACTACCCTATTGAGCGTAAATACAATTATACACACATATCTCATGACAGACATGAGATGATGTTTTATTTAAATAATGTCTTGATAACTTTTTTCTTAGTAAATTTTACTCAACATAATTAATTAAAATAATATTTATAGCCTTACTGAAGTCCACATACTTCGAATCCAGTTTTTAAATTACCTACAATGTAGACCACTATAAAATGGTCTACATTGTAGGTAATTTAAAAGTTGTAAAATATTGAGACCGACAATTATGACATTAATCTTGATTTAATAGATCTGCAATAAATTATAGAGATAAGTACTTTCATAAAAATGGTGGCGAGTAGATTGATTGCAACTGTTATGGTACCTATGAGATGTTAACACAGATTATGAACGAGTTTAGTGATTCATAGATATTGGTAATTAAAGTGATATTTTTTTCGATGGTAGGTTCGCATTTGACCATCTCATCTGATGATAAGCGACGATGAGGTCGACGATGAAGCACGCTTACCTACCTAACCTATTTACTCAGGATTTAAAGACCCCCAGGTTATAGCTATCAGAAACACAGACACTTTTTTTTTTCAATAATCGGAAATTATCGTATGACTTCTCCCACTCTGGGCAAAACGGAAGGGAGTGTCAGACTTCTACTGACTAAAAACCCACCCTGTTCCTTCAAATGCCCTTAAGTTCCGGGGCCGCGGTATCTCATTAGAACATTACCGCAACCCCGGCAGGCAATGGCCTTATGAGGCCCCGTCACTGGTGCTGACAGCTCTTTGAGGCGCGCGTGGAACACGACTACCCCTGCTCGCCGTCCGCAAGCCCGCGCCTACGGTGGCCGGAAAAATAAAAAGTACAGATGAAAGTAGAATACAAATCTTAAGCTAGGAACTAAGATGCCCTATACAATCTTATTAACTACAATTATGCTAAAAGGTAGTATACAACTATTGACAATATATGTACGTACGCAGCCTCTTAAACTAGGGTATACCTGTATTTTAAGAGACAGTTGATGGCCATAGAGTTTTTTGTTTTGTACGAACTCTGTCGATCTACTCACAATACATTTAGTTATTTAAAAGAAAGGTAAGTTAACTTGAACTCAAATATTAATAAAAATGAATAAGTAAAGAAAAAAGCTTGATTCAAAGTTTTGTTAAAATAATTAATTAATGAATGGTAGTTATTTTGTTAGTAGCTTAATATACCTAACACTTTCACGCCAGGATTCTTTCTTCAGTTTAAATTAGATGATGAGATTCCCCCACCATTAATATTTTTCATTAAGTCTTCTTTTGCAGCAAAGCACTGCCTTTCTTTTCATTAGATGCCAAACGAAGGGTATAGCCTGGTCCTCTTATGTTGAAATTTATGCAAAGTAAATCAAAAACTGTCATGACATTTGGAAAATAGATCAGAAAGTCAATTTCCGTGTATAAAATACCTATGTTTAAAATTTAACGTGTTAATTAATTAATTTAAGATGTTTTTCACAGTTTTCGACAGCGATGCGAACGTGAAGGCTCTTTCAAAATACGTGCCTTGCCCTTTACTACTTAAACATATGATTATTTTCCCAATCAGTAAATTGTACCCGACTTTTGAAACACAAGTGGAATGAGAGTAACACTGGAGTATCTTATCCTTTCAGTTCATAAGAATCTTTGCAAATGGACGTTAGAAAGAAGAGCTGAACAATTTTAAACATTCGTCCGTATCTCACAGCCATTTTATTCCGAAACTATTAAGACTATATATATATGAAATTTGGTCGATAGATGTATTCTGTAAACCGCTTTCCGATTTTAAGAAAACAATTAAAAAATACTTAAAATAATGGAGGGCTCCCCATACATGGAACTGAAACTGAAAATATTTTTATCATGAAACCTATGCTTGTGTGGTATCTATAGACAGGTCTTTAAAAATGAAATTGAGGTTTATAAACAAATTTTTCATAAAGTTAATCGTTTAAAAGATACACTTCCAAAGTGGTAAAATGTGTGTCCTCCCCCTTTAACTTCTATAATAATGGAGTGAAAAATCTAAAAAAATATATGCTGTAGATCTTTATGTAAACTTTCAAAAAAAAAAAAAATGTTTGAACGAGCTCGGTTCAGCAGTTTTTGAGATACAGCATATTTTCTAAAACCGCAAATATATGAAATGAAATATTTATTTTGTAAATTGGTTATAAATAACACTTTTACACGTCATGTTTTTTTGCGTGTTAAGATTAGCTAGATGAGGCCGGTATTTCCTGACTACTCTGAGAAGAAACACCGAAACAAACTCAGAGGTCATAGTTTCTTTTAAAGTCCAGACAATTTGTATTTGTATATGAGAAGCATGTAGGTTCATGTCTGTGGTATTTTTTTTTGAGGAAATAACCACGCAAATTTGAGCGGACCTGTCCAGACAGTGCAAGCATTTGTCAGTTATCATGTATAACTTTGTAATTCATACAACCACTATGAAAAACAAAGTTATTTGGCGTAGTTACTATGAAACCCTTCATGGGCGAGTCTGACTCGCACTTGATCAATTTTTTTACTATCAAAGTCAGGCTACGTCGCAAGAATGCACCCAGAGATGTGGGCGAAGATCGTCATTCACTGGACGCCTGAAGCTAGACATCACTGAAGAGGTCGACTGAGTCTCAGGTGGGGGGATGATCTGATCATGTTAACGACATAAACATGGTTAGACATCGCAAAGGTCAGAGAGGTTTGGAAGAAAAAAGAGATATACTTATATTTCTCAGAAAAATAAATTATTCATTACGATGTTCATAGGTGCCTTTTAATGGTTTAATTGAATTAGATTTTTAGACTACCAGACGTATTGCAGGAAACTATCCATACTTCGTTGATATACCGTCTTGTCGTATTAAGCGCTTCTCCTCTACATTTATTGTGCGAACAGCCAAGGTATGACCCATCAGCCTTTAAAGCAAGAGTGAACGGGCATCTTCTGGGCTCACTCTTTTGATCGTAGACCTCATCTTATACTTACCATCAGATGTTATTGGGGTCAAGAGCGCGGCGGGCTCATCAACGAATTAGGAATGATATAGAACACGAACTCCGCTCAAAAATGGTTCCACGCAAAACACAATCAAGTAGGCGGGGAAAAAAAAATACAATCAAAGCGCCTCTCAGTCTGACGTGCGCTCAGTGACAGACGCCAGAATCGTGTTGATTAGTGAAAAATCCAAGCAAAAGCTCGTTTCTGAGGGATAAAAATGACCTCCTGCGTAGTAAGGTGGTGTAAAAGACGGAAAGAAGGAAGTAAAAAACTAACTGGGATAGCTTATCACTCGTAAGTAAAATAATTTCGTGTTTTATTTTCGTATAGACAACCACGAGTTGTCAGTATTATGCAACAGGTAGCCAGCCAGTTTTTAATACCTAACTATTGTATACTTTATATTAAGTACAGAGTGTTATAAATTGGATGGATTGTTTTGCCTGTGTGTTTCTTATTTTAGTTTCCCCAAAAAAGAGATTCGACGACTACAGTGGATTGCAGCAGTTCGCTTAGAAAAAAGAGAGGATGACTGGTTACCAACTAATGCCAGTAGGGTTTGCTCCATACATTTTGGTAACGAAGACATATATTTGTCACGCACTGGCTATCGTATGCTAAAAAATCAGCTGTACCTATTTGTACGGTTAGTACTGTTGCACAGCATTTCGTGAAAAATTCTGGTAAATCCTAATAACTTAATTTAAGGATTGCTTAAGAATAGGTACAAATTTTAAATCGCGTCTAATGTGTTTTATGTTATCAGTAGGTATTACACCACGTTGAAACAATGTCGGTCATTAAATCGGCACTCCGTATATGAGCTGATAAATAGAGCGAGCCAATATTTAGGAGATATTTCTGTCCATTTTACTAAACAACAATGTTTTGTTTTGAGTACCTCGAGTACCCTTAAATTTTGGCTCGTACTTTTTAAAAACCACCTTGTATATTAAATTTACTCTACTCACACATTATATATATATATAAATCTAGTTTTAAAGCTTATAAGCCTAACGCTCTTCTGATGGGGGGTTAGTTATTGAGTTCTTACCTTATTTATGTAGGTACTTTAAGAAATTAATAAATATGAAATTCGGTAGATCCTGAGGAAATAATGATTTCCATTTAAAATAGGTATTAGGTAAGTAATAAAATAGCTTATTCGTTTCCAAAGGGTGTTGTCCAAATGCTTGAAATGGACAGAAACTGCGAATAGTCCTTAATTCTTTTTAACATAAAATATGTATAATGAAATAATTTTCAAGTTTGTTTAAATACGATATAAAAATATGGAAATCATTAAAATATTTAACCTGACATCCGTTTAATTCATTCTTATTTTTATTGGAGGTCAGTGTTTATTTGACACTAGTAAGTGGCATTGAGCCAAACAGGAATCGTAAAATAATTTCTAACGAATTAGTTTGCAGATTTAGTGCACAGTAATTATCAATTTAATATAATTCGACCTATGTGTACCATAAATCTATAAAATAATATATGCATGTCAATATTAATTAAAATCAAATATTTTTTGAATAGAAAACGTATCGTAGGCTGTATGAATCACATCTCCTTTGCCTTACCTACTGACAGACTGTCAATTTGACACTACTGCATTTTCGATTGTTTGTTTACTTGATTCTACAATAGTACTTGCGAATACAGTTACATACGGATTGCTTTTTTATGGTATAGCAACGACTATGGTCATTTTTCGAAGATTTTGATTTTAGTTGTGCACACGATACCCATTTTTAAACACGGAATTAGGTTGGACCCGCCTAAACGATGACTTGGCATCCTTAAACCTAGACTTATTACAACCAATATTTCAGAAAAAGGTGTGTTACTGACTTCTACCTAGTTTTTTTGATAATTATTGAAATTATAATGGGTTACCTACAATTTGTAGTAACATTTGGCGTATATTTCACTCTTGTTCATTTCAGGATTTTTTTTATATGGCCGACGGGAATTCCCTTTTATGAAGCATTACACTTTTTGTAAACTCAATGTAAAGAGGTTTAATATTAATTTATAATATTTGAGTTCATAATAAATGACTGACTCCTACTGCATACTGCATAACACCATCCTCGCCGCTCGATGTCACAAAACAATCCATCTCGTTCGCACTCGCTTGATTCGATATTTCAGTTTCACTCTAACATTATCTTGCTAAATAAAATAGCGCCCCAAATGAATGAATTGACGGATCCATGCGCAGAAAATAAATTTAGCAAAGTATTTTGTTTTGTTTGTGCGCGTGTTGCATTCGTATTATCAGTTTAGTGGTATGAGTTTGGAACCATGTTTTAGCGGGCTTCGTTAGAGAGTTATATTTCTATATCATTCCTAATTCGTTGGGGCTCATTCATAAAAAATAAATTAAAAAAGATTTTAAATGTGTTTGTACATTATACATATATCTATCAATCCTATAGTGTTCCATAGCTGGATTAAAGCCTCTTGCTCCATTAATATTTAAAATAATATATATTGACTTAGATACTTCAGTCAGCGGCCCCGCCTGCAAAATAAAAATAAAAAGCAATTGAACTTACGTATTTTTGGATGAATAATCCTTTCTCCTATTCTAAGACATGGCATGACATGTACTTCTGTTTCATGTTTGCAGTACAGAGGTTACAAATAGACAGACAGACAGTTACTTTCACATTAATATTACAATTAGTATCACAATCTTCTGCCCGCGATTTCGCTCGCGTGTAAGTTTTGTATCAGGTGTTCCAGTTTCAAAAATCAAACATGGCCTATATTTTGCCCGGATAAACAAAAAAAAGTTTCATTCAAATTTGTCCTAGGAGTTCCGGAGAGCGTATACAAACACACAAACAGACATTGTTTCTTGCTCTATTACTGTTTCTTAACGACCCTCAATTATTTTTGTTAATATATTCAATTTACAGACACACTTTTTATTATTTTATTATATGTAAATATTAATTATATTAACGGTCACTGTTGAAAAAACGTGTTCCATTAAAGTCTCAATTTCTCTAACAGAGCAAAATAAAGTTTCATTCATCACAAGAGCCGTAAGGAAGTAACACATGCATGTAAAAACGTTTATACAGCTTCCTAATCATTAACATAAAAACTAATTACAGAAACATATCGACTGATTGATGACATAAAAATTAACCTTAATCTAAATTGAACATTAGTAACGGTGCTATAAATATTCCGTATAATAAATATCGAACCAATTAATATTTCTAGTCAATAAATATCTTTATTTGAATAAAACACACCCTAATATAAACTCTCCTACTTTAACTTTAAGTGTAAATTTGGTTGTAGTGGTGTTGTATGAGATGTGCAATAGGCAGATGATAAAAGGCCGACAAAGCAAAGGTGGCGGCTAATTGACGCGGTGAGAAGGAAACCGGGACACAGGGGAGGCTGTGGTCCCAGTGTGCGCGAGTAGCGGAGTGGGGAGCGAAGCGGGTGGCGGAGCGGAAAGCGAGTGGACAGTAAAGATCAGGAGAGACACGTTTAATAGTATTCTCTTGTTTTTTACGTTGTGTTATTAGATTAGGTATATTATAGGGTTAAGAAATATTGTTACGAACAAGATGACTTATTTTACCTGGAAAATAAATATATATTAATTCGGAATCTGAAAAAAAAAATGCTTTGTTGTCAAAAACAAATAAAGTTTTTTTTTTTTTTGGCAAATTAGGCGTTTATGAAACAGAAATAATGCTGACAATGAGGGTATTTTAAGCTAGACATTAAATAGTAGGTTCCTGTTAAATATATATTTACAGATTTTCATAGATCTGTGAATTTTGGAAGTGTCGTTATTGGGACAAGAGTATTAAAAAATAAGACGTATTTAGCAAATTATTATGAATTTCGTTTCCTTGTCATCATTATTATCCAGAGGTAGATGTAGAGTTTTTGAATCGGAAGAGTTTTAGCATTTTATTATTATTATTTATTTAGGTATACATTCATTATATTCTTTACAAAGCAGTAAACAATACTACCTGCTGCTGGTAAATGGATTTAATTATTTTTTCGTGTAATTTGCATACTCAAATCACATAATATGTCGCCTATCATTTGAGAAACACAAGGTGTTACAGTATCATAATATATTTTAGCATGTAGCTGTATTCTTTGTGGGGAAAACTAAGTAAATAAATAAAAAGTTACTAAGCACTAATCAGTATTACTCAGACATACCAACTGTCACCACTAGAATATGTTCCCCGCTCTCAGTCGCACCTTGCGCCAATCCCTGTGTTATATTACATCCGGTGTGTACAATACCGCGGTCGGTTCCCCGTGGACCATCCCCAACCATTGTGTGAACGGAACCCAGCCATGGGACCATTGTGTGGCCGAGACTTGAAGATATTTATCTCGTGTTGTGATGGTCAGCTTGATGTGTTGTTATTTTATGTGGGCTTTAGTTGTGATTAAAGAGATTAAGGGGCGAAGGTACTGGTTGATTTTAAACTGGCTGAAATATAGCTGCGGTATTTGATGGTTAATTCTGGTACACCTACATATGGACCTCTTAAAATTCGTGTAGCAATATTATCAGGGACAATAAATAGCAAAAACTTGTCAAAATGTAAGGAAATTATTTTTTTGGTTAATTTGCGACTTCGATCAATTAAATGTGAGAGTCAAATTTAATTTTTTAGTTCATATTCAGGGTCATTTATCGATTTCGGTCACGGCGGCCAGTCTCAGTGGAGATTAACCAGCGTCGCAGGAAATATTATAGTGCACAGGTACAGGGGCACACTGTTCCTTTACTCCCATAGGCCGATGGGACGGCAACCAGACACGTCCGGAGAGATGTGTGTGAACACCAACTTGCAACAAACAACAACTTACAACTTCTATCAGAAAACCCCAATAGCATTTTTTGCTCAACCTGGGAATCGAAGCCGCTCAGCAGGCGTCCTTGCGATCACTAGACTAACGGGGTATTTACTTCTGAAAACCCATACTACAAAATTATTTATGTAATTTATATTATTAATATGCACTTAGGAATACAGTTAGATTAGAGTACTAGAGTTTTTTTTTTTCATAATCTGAACAAAGCTCTAATTGAAAAATATATTTAAGTACTCTCTCTTAATTATTATCTTTAAATAGATAAATTTTCTAATATATAGGAAAAAAGTCGAATATAAAAAATAAAGCCAATTAAAAATAAATCCTCATTATATATTTTTTTTGTAAGAAAACCTCTACTCAGCGCTTGCGCCGCGGTCGGTAAAACCAAACCCGATAGGTACACAGCAGACAGACAGACAGGATGCGCAAGCGATGCCGTTTTATTAATAGTTTAAAAACCGTTTATTGTTCGCCATCTTTAAATTGGGGGCCGCCATTATTGGGGATTTAAAAAACGAATTACAAACGTCAAAGTGTGGCTTTATGATGAGAGTTTGATTGTGTGTGTGTTTGTGTGTCTGTGCTCTATTGTTATACTGTTGGAGATAATATGATCGGTTATTTTCAAATGTAATTGTAGATAATTGTACTTTACGGAGATTATGTTTTGATTTTTCTATTAGTATTGGAATTATTTTATGTTTGTATAAAAACGTATTTTAGTAATTAAGCTTAAAATGAATAATTTTTCAAATGCTCCGAAGTGGGATCTTACATCAAGCACAAGTCAAGCAAAGAATGCCAAAATTTAAAGATTTGAGAATTGACCATAATGATACTGAAATTAGCGAGGATACAAAAACAAAATTTTTAGGACTAACTATTGACGACAATATGAATTGGAAAGCACATACAGAGGAACTATGTAAAAAAATCAGTAGTACAGCGTATGCGCTATTTAAACTTGCACCAGTACTTAATATTGATGCCTTACTCACAGCATATCATGGAGCAACTGCTTCATACCTCAGATATGGTATAATATTTTGGGGCAATTCGACAAATAAAGAACTAGTATTCAAAGCCCAGAAAAGGTGTATACGAGCGATGTTTAATCTTAAAATTGAAGATAGCTGTGAACCATATTTTAGAAAATATAAAATCATGACGTTATCTTGTCTGTACATTTTTGAAATCGCGACTTTTATAAAAGCAAATCCTGAACTTTTTGAGACTCTAACAGATACAGTCACTCGTAGCAGGAGGAAAAACACACAAAATATATTGCGATTACATAAAGCAAATACGGCGCTACTACGTAAGAGTATATACGGCATGGCACCAAAAATTTATAATAGGTTACCAGATGAATTAAGAAGCTTAGATGGTAATTCTTTCAAAAAACGTTTACATGATTTTCTAGTCAGTAAAACCTATTATAAAATTAGTGATTTTCTTGAAGGTAAATAATGTGACTAGAAAATACAAATTCAAGAAAACTGACATTCTTTTATTTTATTATTTTACACATTATTGATATTTTGACATTTTTTTTTCTTTGTATTGTAATGGCCATGATGAAATGGATTTAATTTAACATTTTTTAATAGCTTACACAATGATTTATATCGTGACATTTTAATTTTTCGTATTGACATGGCCCTGATCAAATGAATTTAATTTTGAAATTTTTTAATAGTTTACACAATGACTTATAGTGATATTTTTATTTTCTGTATTGACAATTCAACAAAACGGACATTCTTTTATTTTATTATTTTACACATTATTGATATTTTGACATTTTTTTGTATTGTAATGGCCCTGATAAAATGAATTTAATAATTTTACTTATATTCTAAAATGCTTAATTGTTTTGTTTGTATTATAAAATTGTTGCTATTCTTTGTTAATTAAATTATCATAGGAGCTAACTACTCTAATAATTCTATGTTAATAATTTTATGTTGATGCATGTACCTATTTAAATTTTAAATAAAACATATTATTATGTAAAATTTGCATGCCAGTAAGGTAGATCAAGGAGAACGAAATCCAATGTAATGTTAACACCACTGTGTATACCCTTGACCAGCAAATAAATGATTTATGATTATGATTATGATTTATGAGCACGTTTTTATATTCACTGTAAAATATATATTTTTTTAATTCACCGACTATTGTCTTTGGTTGAAGATAAGTAAATAATTACCTGATTAAAACATTTTAATAGAGATCTCGAATAGAGCTCGTAAATATTTAGCCGAAGTCCATAAATTATTATTTTAATATTGTTAAATAAATCCCAAATACCTTTGACTTTAGTTACCTATACCTACTTTTTATTGCACGTCTATAATTTTACAGAAAAAAAATCATAAGTATATTCTCAACTCTACCTACCTATTCAAAAACCCACCTCGAGTCTATAATAACGGAGACGACACGCAATTAATCAATTTTAATATCCGCACACTACGGAACCGACCGAGTGAGACCCTTAGCAGATGTCGCTAATTCTATGGGTGTTTTATTTCTTAACAAATCGAGTGCCGTGTCAATTAATGTTATATTTGTCACATAAATTACCGGAGATCCTTCCGCCATTATCCGAGCGCGTAAACTCTGCCATTCCAGCTTATTATTCGTAGCATAATAGTTTTTAGCGGGGGGGAGTTGTAGCGGGGAAAGAGAGGGAGCGGCCCGCAAAAACTGCACCCGACTTAATTATAAAGAGACAAGAAGCGCCATTAAATAGCGATTCGTTAAATCTACGCTCTCGTGTTAACACCACGCGTGCTCTGTCCCGCTCTGCTGCGCGTACGTCGGAGAGAGACGCCCGTAGGTCCGGACGGCAGCGCGGTTAGGGGCGGCGTCCACGATATAAGGTTTAGATTGACTGGGCGGCGTTCTCTATTCAAGTTTTTTCTGTTTGCGAGCTTCAGCGGCGAGAGCTTTTCATTTGGTGTCGGTTCGCGCTCGCGGGTGCACGTTCGGTATGACCGAGTGACGCTCAGCGCTGGTGTCGTACTCCTTGTATATGCAGTGGACTGTCAATATGTCGGAGCTGCGTGGTTCTCCGCCGTTGTCTCGTGGTTTGGAGAATGGTTTTGGGGCTCCCCTGGCGGCGTTGAGTTCTTTGGCGGAGGCACCTCCTCCAGCCCCGAATCCTCACGGGATCGACCACATCTTGTCGAGGCCGACGGTCGGTGCGAACGTGGGAGCTGGTCTGCTGGCTCCGAGGCTGTCGCTGGCGGCGGCGGCGGCGGGCATGGCCCACTACTTGCAGCACAAGCCACTGTACTGGCCTGGCTTCCAGGGTCTGGTCTCCAACCCTATGGCATGGAGGGAACGGCTCCAGTCAAGTGAGTACTTGCCACCTTGTTTGTTGCCACGCTTGGGACCATTGTGAGCATTATATATTTGTTACTAGTGGTCAATATAGGTACTGTCTTGTAATAAGCGCGTCGTATTCATTGTGCGCACAGCCAAGGTGTGAAATTTTCTGTCAGTCTGTGTTCTCTACCACATATGATTCGTCAGTCTTTGAAGCAAGAGTAAACAGGCATCTTCTGGCCTCGCTTCCAATTAAATTTGCCCATTATAACAATTATTTGGTTTCTGCACGCCTTCTCTTTATAAAATTTAACTATGCCAAGTTTCATTCATCTTTAACCACGCAATTTTCATTTAAATAGAGAATACAGATATACTATATTGTACACATTACATCATTTACAAAGATACAAATATAATAAACGTGTACAATGAGCGGTCTTATGATAACCTTTGGATGGGCAGTATTTAAAGGAGAAAGATTTAAGGCTGTCAGTGATCATCAATAGTTAAGTTCATTATTATATGTTTTAAGAATATCAACCGCAGTTATCTAAGTAGCAATTACACAAATACATAAGCATGTCATTCATCCCAATTATAATATCTATCTTACTTAAGTAATTATTAAAGATAATCATAGGCATATGACATTGATTCTAGGATAATGTTGGTTATGATATTTTATTATAAGATTGTATATACTTAGCTAATTGAGATTTTTGTTTAAAATAAATATACGAATGATCTACAGGTGGAAGCGAAATTGATGTCTTTGACATACACCTAGATCTGTACGTCGATTCTGTAAAATTCGAACAACAACTCGCATCTCACATAGCTATTCACTGTCACTTCGGTTATGATTCAAAGTGACCTTGATTTTGCATTCTGTAAACAGCGTCGAAGTGACGGAGGAATTACCTTACCGAACGCCACTTTTCACGTCATCTCATACTTTATCTGTCATAATCTTTAGTTCAACTCGCTGACACGCTCGCAAAGGTAGCGCTAGTGTAAATTCGAATTAACAACCGAGTTTTTAGAATGCCAATCAATAAACTCACAGCGGATTCAGATTCGAAGTTTAGAATGAGGTCTTACAGAATAACACAGCTGTAGCTGATTAATAATTATTGAATATAGCGTGTTTAATATTCATGCTTTGTATATTATAAAGTGGGTAACTTAAATGCTATTCAATCATATATTTTGTATGATTGTGTTTATTAGGGTGTTTTAGTTTAATTTGGAAGCTAAAAAAGCAAAAAATCAGTAGTCGTATAAAAGACATCAACGCGTCGCGCTTACATTTAATCTGATGGCGACTATAAAACCTAATTTAATACAAATTATTTCGTGTATAATCTTAAAATGATTAATAAATTAAAAATAGCACCTTTTTTTTCAATATTTAACACTAATGACGTCTTTGAAGAGGTTTATAGGTGATTCTTTTAATTCTTATTCTAATATAGTCATGATTATTATTTAAATAGGTTTAAACTTTTTGTGTTTAATAAAAAAAATATTACAAACTACGAGCTATAATAGAGCATTGACCTGTAATATAACAATCGATGCAATGCATATTTTTTACATAATATGTAATAGATAGATACTAGTAATAGAATAGCCATTAAGGATACTATCTCGCTGGGACACACAATAAGCAGCTCCATAAAGACATAATTTAATAACAACTAATTGTTATGTAGGTTTTAATTCTGTCTTTTATCAATCGTTCTCCATCTCAGTATGAACTTGTTCTTGATCTTGTAAAATATTGACTATTTAATTTTGTTTTTGGTTATGATCGTATTCTTATGATCGTATGGCTTTAACATACTGTTTTGTGGAGAAAAAGCTGATACCAGTCTCTAACAAAAGAAAAATTGCGCTTGTATTTACAATATGTCATTGTTAGTGTTTAAAATAATTTTGTGAAGGAAAACCATATGTTTTAAATTAATTGCACTGATACATTAAAAACAATAAAAAAGGTAAATAGGTAATAATGACGCGGTTGATGTATATTAAATTTTATTTTATTTGTCGGATATTGTAAGCCAGCTACAAGACGGTAAATTAAATGATTGGTTGTTAAAACGATAACAAAATTAATCTGCCAAAATAACATCATAGAACTAGATTCCATTGTAACTAGCCCACGTAACAAACCACTCAAATCTCAATGTTCCCCACAATCCGGAACTACTTGCCGCCTACAACCTCCTTCGCTGTGTTCCGGTGGCCGCCGGGAATGTCCCGTCGGCCCTCAGCGGCGGCCGTTTATAGCCCTAAGGCTGTTTGTAGCCTTTTGCGGCCGTTTGGTCGACGTTACGGCTTTGTACACATACGGGTTGTGGATTGTGGAGTGTGATTTACTTGGTTATTGTTGAAGATTGTACTTTTATATTATTGTAAAACATCTATACTAATATTATATAGCGAAAAAGTTTGTTTGTTTATTTAAATGCACTAATCTTCGAACAAAATGGGTGGATTGTAGCTTGAAGCTTGAGGAAAGTTAAAGACTACTTTTTATTTGATTGCAAAAGAAAATGATTATGTTTTTATCATGATAAAGGCGAAACCCCGGTCGAATGCTAGTGGTATAATAGTAGGTACAGGGTGTTTCTTCTCAGGGTAGAAAGCTAGGAAACACCGGCCTCATCTGCTGTAAATTTATTTTAAAAAATGACGTATAAAAGTGTGTATCTCTAATTTGTAAAATAAATATCATTATTTGTTTTCTTACGATGCCTAAATATCATTGGAACTTAAAAAAGGTTACTTACGATAGTTATGATGTTCATCCGTGATCACGGTGCTTGTGACGGTGCCGAAATATCGGAATCAATAAATATGCATGGTAAATATCCCGTTTTCACTAGAAGACCCCCAGGTTTTAGCTATTGGGAAACACAGACATAGAATCTTATCATTTTTGCATATTTCATGATTGTACAAAGTGAACCATTTCATCTCGCTGCATATCTATTTGTTAGTGTATTTCCTTCATCTACGTTGATGCCTTTGAAGGATTCCTTGCCACCTGTCAGCTGATTTCTTCAAGAAGGGTATCTAAAGGCTACCACTGCGTTCGCAAAGATGCATCAATTGCATGGGTCATTACTTTGATTAAAAGAAATTAAAAATTTAAAAAAAATAAAATAAATTAACGTTTTTCATGAAATACGGCAATTCTATAGGTAACCTAATATAAGAATATGGAATCTATAACATGTATTTTTGTGTATGCTTTGTTCCTTTATCATCTCCTTAACCATTTTCCCAACTATGCTGGAGTCGTCTTCGAGTTTAACCGGATTCATCTGAGTACTAGCATTTTTTTTTTTTTCACTACTTTCACACAGCGCCATCTAGTCCCAAACTAAGCAGAGCTTGTGGTATGAGTACTAGACAACTGATAAACATACATATATATTTCTAAATACATACATATTATAGATAAATTACACCCAGACAAAGAACAAATGATCGTGCTCATCACACAAACATTTGTCCTGGGTGGGAATCGAACCCACGACCTTGCGCATAGCAGTCAGGGCCACTGACCACTATACTATACCGTCTGCCTATCTGCCCTGCACGACCCAGTTACTGGGTAACACAATACCCTTCGGCAAGACCAGTGTCGGATTTTGGCTACTGACTACCCGTAACGTCGCCGAAATCATTTTTTATTTTTAATAAAAAAAAACAGTACCAAAAGAATCAAAATTTATCATACACAATCGAAATTGAAATACATAATAAATCTACCTAAAATTGTTTAAGCCCATGTTCGGCGGAAGAATCGAAATTTATTGATTGAAAACTACTAAATATTCCGACAGTCATTTGTTCTGAGAATTAATACGTCACTCGACGAGAGCGATTGATTTGTAGCCGATAATAACGCAGGTCTCTGTAATCCTGATACATTGATGATTTTTCACTCAAGAATTTGATCAGGCTTCTTGTAATCCCGTAATGTATGTGACAATTTGATTTTTCAATAATGATGTCTTTTGCGATTACGATTTGTTGAGAAATGAAAGGGCAAGAGTTTTGACATAAACAAGTTGGATTTTTGCATTGATTTTTTAAGATTATGCAATGACTAATTTGGAATATAAATGTAATATCCTTTAGATTTCAGTTATGCAATTAGTAGTGGGTAGTAAAATAAAAATCTCGTACATAGGTGTACTTACATTATTGGTTGATTGCAAGTGTAAATAATAAGAAATCTTTGTTCCACACAAGCGCCATTTTAAAAACTTAAAGGACCGTCAAAGATGTACTTGTACAATTACTGACAGGCGGAATCGGTGACTTGACGTCTTTTCCGAGAAAAGAGAAATTTTAACGTGTTAAAATGGTAACCCATTCACTGATCAACCTCAATATGGGTTGCTTAACCATGTACCTAGATTGATTCTTGCGGCTGGTTTTTTTTAGCTACGAGCTTCTCGAACGTTCAATCACTGATACCGTTGAATGATTAAATACTAAACTTCAAAACTGTGCACGCAGCCGTGTAGAATTAGAAAAAAACTTCGTTATATTTTTTTTGTATTGATTATAGGCTGGCGTTTGCCCACCATCTCACCTGATGGTAAGCGATGATGAGGTCTAAGATGAAGCACGCTTACCTAGAAGTAACCTATTCACTCTTGACTTAAAGACCCCCAGGTTATAGCTATCAGGAAACACAGACTCCGGCAGGGAATTCCACTCCTTAGCCGTACGCACAATGAAAGTATTCCCAAAACGTTTTGTGTGTATGGGTAATTCAAAATATTTAATGAATTTCATCCATTTTATATCGTTGGTATTTTTATTCTTTTGTATTTTTTAAATTATGATAACAATCTCAATATTAGCTTATTTACATATAATTAAATATAGTTATATACTTGGTTATCGTCGGCAAAGTTTTCTTTCAACTGTCAAATCAAATTGGATTATTTTACAAAAAGACAATTTATGAATATTAATTCGCGAAAAGTGACAATTTGTCAAACGTATCCGTATTTTAATGTGGCACTGAATGAGATCTATTTCTGTTAACGGAGTAATCTATGAGTTATAGCTGTGAATTGGGTCTGTTAGTTATTCATAAATGGAGTTATGTAATAATAATATAAGTAGTTTATTTTCTTTTTTTAAAGAAAACTAGCAATGTGGATAGAATTCACATTACTAGCAATCTTGTTAACCCCTCCAACTAAGCTAAATATACTTGTGTCTAGAGTGGGTTCACGGCAATAGTACAATGGGTGGGGTTCGAACCTGCGACCTTTCGATCACAAGTCCGTAACTATTATACGGACCTAGATATCTGTTTATTACGATTAGTCAACGTTAAATAAACACATAAAAATTCATTAATAAGAGTAACAATTAATTAAAGACTAACTAACACTACTATGCACTAATTCATACCACTATGCACTAATTCATAGTATATTAAAGCATTCATATATTTTATTTATATATATCATGCCAGTTTCTCAAAATGTAATCCTACACTGTTTTGAAAGAAATGGTGAAAGTACTGTTGCCTTAAAATAAAGAAGTTTATAAAATATAATGTAATAATTATTTATTAAGTTCACAGTAACACGATACTGAAAAAAAAAACACTGCAAAGTGAAAAATAACCGTTTGAAATCGGTTAAAAATCACTGAGAAAATTCTGCTTATTTGTTAAGAAAGTAGATTCGCAATTTCATATTAAATGCTTAGCGACTGTTAGCCGTCGTGATCTATAGTGAAAGCGTATTCCAATAGAGAATTGACCGATTGATAAATAACTTTTGTCAAGATTCATATAGTAGTACTTACTAATGGGGTCTTACGGTTCTGCAAAGTTAAGTTAACGTCTAGTAAATGTAACTACGTCATTATTTCTTCAATCATAACTGGTCTATGACTCTAGGCTAGTCTGAATAACTCAAGTGCCGTGCTTGTGTACCAACATTAAGATGAAAAAGATGATAAGGTATGTTAGTAAGGACTAACCAAAATAACAATTAAGGCCTACTATGTTTCTTAATCCTTCACGTCTTAAAGACGACGTCGTTGGCACAGTGTTTAAGTGATTAACTGCTACGATGCGTGTCACGGGTTCGATTCCTGCACTGGGACAAATGTTTAAATTTACTGTAAATATTTGTACCGGTTCTGGGTGTTTGTAAAAACACGCTCACAATATAGGAAAAAATCCTAGAGTATGGCAAAATTTTAGATTTTTTTGCAATGTATTACCGATACAAGGAGAGACATACAAATAAGTAAGCTATTAAGACGTAATAACCATGCCTTTTTTGTAAATAACCAAAACAAAATGTCACAAATTAACATCACGCCACCTTAACAAGGGTAACAAATGTGCTAACACGACAACAGCCTTTAATTAATGTTTAACTTGTACTTACTTGACGGAGTGATGATGCCGCCAATCGATACAATGCCGAGCTCGAAACGATGCGATACCGCGCTAATCTCGGCACTCGAGATAACCGCATGGCGGCTATTGTCACAATTGTGTTATTAGTAACTATTATGATGTGTTTATATCTTGTTTATGAAGATGAGGCTATAGAAGAAATAGTTTGAAGCGTCAATAGCTTAAAAGCTACGGTATCAGACTTGTGATCGACAGGTAATGGGTTCGAACCCCACCCATTACACTATTGCCGTGAACCCACTCCAGACACAAGCATATTTAGCTTATAGGAGACGGCAAGGGTGTGGTCACCACACCCTTGCCGTCTCGACTGTGGTGTCCTCAAATCAAACGGAGGTTCCACGTGTAGTTAGCACTCAGTGAGTGTATTCATATACTCAAACCCTATAGCCGCACTACTTAGCCATTGCTGAGAAAAAAATCCTTAAGTTTGAAAAAAATTTTTTTTTGTATTTAGATCTAATAAATCGTTACAAACCATTTCTTTTGAACTTTTATACATTATTGAATCGCGAATTAATTAATTTTAAACTTTTTAATGATGATGAATGACTTATAAAAGACGGAGGAATGTAAATAGAATAAATACAAATCACAGTTCTTTTAAACATTTTTTATAAAATAATATAAGCCCGTTCCATCATCGGACTACAGGACAAACGGCGAAGCGCCATCGATACATGGTGGACATCCCACCCATACGCACGAAACGTTTTGGGAATACTTTCATTGTGCGTACTGCTAAGGAGTGGAATTCCCTGCCGGAGTCTGTGTTTCCTGATCGCTATAACCTGGGAGTCTTTAAGTCAAGAGTGAATAGGTTACTTCTGGCAAGCGTGCTCCATCTTCGACCACATCATCACTTACCATCAGGTGAGATAGTGGTCAAACGCAAGCCTATTATTAATAATATATATTATTAAATACAATGAATATTTATGATGAAATGTTAATAGCATTAGCAATTTTTTCAATAATTCATCTTTAGGAATATACAAACCTGGATGAATTCGATGATTTATCATAAAAACAAGAAAAACACAAATTTTGTCGAAAATTGCACAACAAATAAATGCAACTTTTTTACAGGAGCACAGTATTTTTAGAATTACTTCTATAAGTTCTAATCATTAAAAAATAAAAAATTATTAAATTCGTGATTCAATAATGCATAAAAGTTCAAAAGAAATGGTTTATAACGATTTATTAGAATGTAATTTAAAAAAAAAAAAAAAAACTTCAGAATATTTGTTCTCAGCAATGGCTAAGTAGTGCGCTCTAGGGTTTGAGTATATGAATACACTCACTGAGTGCTAACTACACGCGGAACCTCCATTTGATTTGAGGACCCCACACCCTTGCCGTCTCCTTGTTAATTTGAGGGGCTAACAATATTGCTAGTAATGTGAATTATACCCACATTGCAAGGTGTTTAAAAAAATCTAGGCTCTGTCAGTCAGACTGACTGGAATTGATAAATAAGCGCGAATGATGTCTATTTATAAGTATAATAACAGCTTTAATATGAGACAGAGTCCGTAGTGTTAGTCACAATATTACTTAATATCGAGTGTTAGTATTTACTAACCCGTGACCGTCACCGTGTTGTAATGTTCATGTCTGTATTTACAGACATGAACATTACAACACGGTGTGGAGCTGCAACCAACTCTGTATCATAGCGGAATACCACCGATCTGCGGATATACTGAGATAGTGTTGGTATTGCCGTGATCTCATGACATATTTAAGTAATTGGATTAAATACCTATGCTTTAAATACGAAAAAAGATAATAAATATATAATATTATGTATAGTTCCCATCAATGGAAAAGTGTTGTCACTCCCAAAACTAATCGCCAGAACTTGACACGCTGATTACATTTTCGACACAATCTAATATGTTATTCCCCATAACTTCAATCAATTATATTATTATTGATAAACTCACAAAATACCCAATATCTCATCGTATCACTTTTATTAAAAACACACAAAATATAATAACATTTGATGTCGCTGCGTCACGGATCGCGTCAGATTTTAATAAAAAGCTAAACATATTGAGCTTAGATAGATAGTCACGGCGAGAGCTTATTAAATGCTACGATAACATAATGCTGGTATCAGTTGATGAGTGATCAGGTAATAATGTTTACAGTCAAGTGTCTGACGTTTGACACAACGCAATTACTTTGTCAGCGTAGCCTCGTATCATTATACTGACAACGTATTGAGTGCAATCATAAACAGATAATATAATTAAATTGTACGCCAATAACTTTATCTATGACAATATTAGATGCGTCCAAATATAATGTTATTAAACCGAGTGGAACATTTTGGGGGCGACTGTACTTGTAGCTACTGTTTACGACGGGAAACTGGTTTGATAGTTGGCATTCAACATATCGTTTTATAAACGATTTTTCCGTTTACGTTTTATTTAATTAATTATTAAAATCCTATTATAAATTTATTTAATGAAAAAGACTCAGAATAGTACATAAATGTACCGTACTAACCCACACAGGTCGGTAATAATGTATCTGGCAGAAATATTTTATACAATACTGCTTGGGACGAATATTTGCTAAGCGAACTCTGCTCTCTGATGCAGACATAATAAGATCATTAAGTATACAGTTGACAGTATAAAATATAGTAGGTAAGGTAAGGCATGTGGAGCAAGATATAAGGTGGGCCATTGTGTGTGGAGACACGTCGCAAATACATTTCAGATCTGGGCCACCCGATTTTTATTATATTAAATATAGAATTGAATTTTCGTCTGTCTCAAAACTATTATCATTAAAGTCTTGGAAAATAATGCCAACATACAAAGCTATAGTGATATTGAATCCAACACAATAATATTTAACATAATGAATATACCTATCCTATCTCTGGGCGCCCTATATATTAAAACAGTGGAGGGCTTGTATCGGATTTAATTTATGCCAAATTAAAGGCACGTTGTTTTAAAATACAAAATTTAAAACAACTTGCCCAATTACGTACATAAACACAGACAGAAAGCACTACACAAAACATTAAGAGATTATTATTAAAATCCCAAAAACATTGGGGAAATTATTAATTAGTTAGGGCGAGGCGCGTTAGGTTGCGGTTACACTGGCGCGCACGAATGAAGTGCCACACATTTTTTTAATTACAGTGTGTCCCAACCCCTCCCACCCGACCCCCTCGGGGCCCAACGGCGGGGGTCAGCATATGTCGCCCGGAATTAAAATTCACGTTTGTGATGCAACATTCAATTGTGTCCAGTTATTCGATAGTGGGACAGTTAAATGAAGTGTTTTATTTTTGTCAAAAAGTATGTTTTTGTTAGTAGTTGTCCGGTGAAGTATGGCAATTGGTCGCCAGTCGGCGTTCGTTGGGCGCGAGGAGACCGCAAATTGGTTCGTTTAATTTGGTTTTGTTGCAACTGTTTTATGTGCTTCCATATTTTCCGCTAGGAAGTTTGTCTGTCTAAAATATAGCACCTGCTATAGCAGCTCTACATTGCTACTGCAGACATTGTTACCAGTTTGTTTGCTTTCAGAGTTATTATAACACAATACTAGCTATTGTTTTACAGCGAGAGAACAAGAAGCAGCCATTTAGCTACATGATACTCGTAAAATATGGGCCATAGACAGGCAGCAACATAGATTACTTCTAAGTAAGCGTGCTCCATCTTCGACCACATCATCACTTATCATCAGATGAGATGGTAGTTTAACGCGAACCTATAATCAGTTAAAAAAAATATCGCCGCTCTTGTTCGATTAACTGTACTTTATAATACTCGCACATTACTGAATCGTAACACAATTACATTAAGTAACAGCATACTACTACTTACTACTTTTTACTTTCACTATAATTTATTTAATGATGTCAAGCAGTTTGAGTACTTGTGTGGCCTACCCAAATGTCCGTTGGTATTTTTTGTCAAATTGTTGAGCTCCTTAAGTTCTAAGTTGAGCTACACGATAACTGACAAATGCTTGCACTGTCTGGACAGGTCCGCTCAAATTTGCGTGGTTATTTCCTCAAAAGAATACCACAGACATGAACCTACATGCTTCTCATATAAAAATACAAATTGTCTGGACTTTAAAAGAGTCTATGACCTCTAAGTTTGTTTCGATTTTCTTCTCAGAGTAGTCAGTTAGGAAATACCGGCCTCATCTAGCTAAACTTAACACGCAAAAAAACATGACGTGTAAAAGTGTTATTTATAACCAATTTACAAAATAAATATTTCATTTCATTTCATTTCATACCATAATAAAATCTGTATCAAGGATCAGACAGTTTATATCTAAACTACATCCTACAGAAAATAATAAATTGTTGTAACAAATATTAATCCTCTAATGTGTTGCTAAATAAATAATCTTTTATTTCAGACTTTAGGTCCATTTGGGTTAGTTTACTAACAAATCTTAGAATTGAAATTCCTTACATCACTTTTTGCTCGATCTGGGAATTGAACGAGTTCAACAGGCACGCTTGCGACCACTAAACAATGAGGTAGTATCAGAACCTGTATATAGCTACCAACAACATCAAGTTTCCCAAGTAACGTGTAACGTACGAACAACAGTTTGTGTGCCATAAAGAACACAAATAATCGTAACTGCGGTCTCTGCCGGTATTGTATAGCAAGCTCGGTGCGCCTCTAATTGATATTACATCCAATAGCTGTTAATATTCAGTGAGAAACACGAGATATATACACTGGATAGACCTTCTTTAACCATTAGTTGCCATCTTATTGGTTTTCCTCGTTTAACTCTTTTACAAGACAGTTTTTCTATGTATAATTTTCGGCGACCTTAAAAAACAAATAAAAGATCATTAATAATACAATATGGAATTTCTAATTCTACCACTAATTTTGGCCTGCAGAAATGGTGTACAGAATTATTGTTACACACGCTGTCATAAAAAATAATTGAAAAAAAAAATATACAGTAATTAATTATTATAAATAAAATGATATTATAGAACGTAGATCTCACGCACACCACAGTGCAGTGGCTACAAGTTTTTGCTATATAAATATGGAATTATCAACGGTTCCCAATCGGTAACCTGCACATAGTATTTCAGAAAAACTTCTACGTTGTCAAGTTATCATGTATTAGTCACTCATACCCATGTTGTAGTCGTATTTTTATTTTGTCATTTTAATTTTATTTTAAAGAGAACTTGCTAGCTGCTGGCTGGTTAGGATTCACATTACTAGCAATCTTGTTAACCCCTTCGAGCCCGCGATCTCTCGATCACAAGTCCATTGGGTTATTGACGCTTAATTATGCATGCATTCCTAAACATTGTATTAAAATCATAGCCCAGTAGCATCTTCTCTCAGTGATGTTTGTTTTCATAGCCGTTTCATGGCGGTCATGAAAGCGCCGGCACAATTACACCGGACGAGGCACAATCTCTGCCGGCCCGCCGCCCGCCCTAATGAAATTAAATTAAGAAATAACATAATTCCATCCGCACCCCCGCGCCCCCGCGCCGCCCGCTCACCACACATTTTCGCGTACACCCCTAAATATAGGGCTGTCGATGTTTCATGTTTCAGAGGCTTACTGAGATGGTCGTTGCTAAATAATAATAATTTATTTGTGTCTGACCGTTGATTCATATAGTGTCACATACATACCTGAACAGTGCCTAGCTAATGGCCCATAAATGTTGTCCGCCAGTGTACCCAGAAAGTTGTTGACACTATTTCTGAATCGCTGCAGCGCAGATACACATCGATTGCGCGTAAAAACTTAAAAGTTATCAACTCAGCAAACATAAATTAATAATTTCTAAAGGGATATTTATGTCAAGAGTGAATAGATTACTTCTCGACAAGCGTGCCTCATCTTCGACCACATCATCACTGACCATCAGGTGAGAAGGTGGTCAAACGCAAGCTATTTGAGGTGGAGACCTTGGGATCGTGGAGTCCGAGTGCTCACAAATTATTTAAAGAACTATCCAGGCATCTAGTTGACACTTCGCGTGACCCAAAGGCTGAATTTACCTTGGACAGCGGTTAAGCATTGCCTTACAGCGTGGCAATGACGCAAGACTTTTGGGCACATTACCAGTGGACAGCAATGCGCATGAATTTCTGGACACCATATTTTAGTTTATTTTAGATGTATATAACTATGTAGATTAGGGTTTTTATTTAAGTGTATATTCCATTATTGATTAAATAAAGCTATCAACAATATGTTTGATATCGCTCCATGTAGAACATTGCTGCTTAGCTCCATCTGCTTAAACTAGAAGCCAAAACAAATAATAAAGCCAATGATAACGTGTACAGGTTTCAATGATTTACTTTAATTACTATAAAAATCTGGTTACTGTAATTATATCAGATTTGTTTGTTATATGCATTCAAAATGACAGTCAAGCGCTTACTGTCTAATATCTAGAGTAAAGCAAGGTAACGTAATGTGTAATGTCTTGATAGATAGATATACTCTTTATTGTACACCATAACAGAATTAAATAAGGACTTTAAAACTACAAAGAGTGTTACAATGGGCGATCTTATCGCTAAAAGTAATAAAAATAATAATAAGTAATATAAATCATGTCAATTTTTCTAGAGAAGTCAGCAAGAGGCCTCTCGCTCCTATAAAGCCATTCAATTCAATTAAACAGACCTTTTTTACGTTAAAGTTACAGTCAAATATAAAACATAACCAGCTTATAACTACTAGCGCCACAGGCCACCTTTCTACGAGAAAGAATGAGCAGTAATCCACCACAGGGACTCAGTGTGGGTTGGTGGAAACGATAAGTTACAATTAAAACAATAATAAAATGACACAAAAGTCTATAGAAGCTATATTCTCTTTGTAACATAACTTTATTTATTTCTCTCAAAAAAGTTCAACATAGGTTTACAGAATCACCAGGCTCACATACTTCAATGAAACAATTTCATTCTGGTCAGTCAGTCAGGTATTTACAATTTCATTCTGTCTGAACTAGCTAGGTAATGTGAAAATGAAAAAGAGTTATTGTGGAGTTTCTTACCGGTTCTTCTCTAAAGAAAACGACCAACTTCGAACCGCACCCTAACTGCTGACCTGACCTATGTGAAATGAAATATTTTGAGTTTGTTTGAGTTTGAATGTTTCATTACTCATAACACTTACTTGAAACTCAAGGCGAAATTTCATAACTAAGCAGAAATTTACCCATAGTCCCATATCAGCGACCAATCTTTTTCAGACAAAATAAACCAAACATCTACTGAAAACTACCTTTCCAATACCATATTCCTACAACCCGCATCCAGTAAGCATACGTACAGCCCTGCACATCTCTCGCCTGCGTGGGGGGAGGGAGGGACTCCCCTCCCCTCCCACAACGCCTCCATCTTTGTTTTTCGCGATGAGGTGATGGTTATTACGCTATGTCGATGTATTATGTTGTTTTTTTCGCGATATAATGGACGTCCATAGTTTTACTGTTAGGCAAATTATTTTATGGTGTTTGGCAGTTGATTGTGGTTTCTTTTGGATGATACAAACACTAGAAATAACATGTTTTGGTCTCACGTAGATTGAATATTTTTTTCTGATGTTTGAAGTGCTAGAGAGTTTAATTAGCTGGCTTTGCGAATGTATTGTAGTGACTGTGTTTTGATACAGGGATGCAGACTGTGCAAAGGCTTTTTAAGATTATGTTAAATTTTTTACCTATATAATTTTTTTTTAAATTGATAATAGGCTCGCGTTTGACCACCATCTCACCTGATGGTAAGTGATGATGTGGTCGAAGATGGAGCACGCTTACCTAAAAGTAACCTACTCACTCTTGACTTAAAGACCCCTAGGTTATAGCTATCAGAAAACACAGACTCCGCCAGGGAATTCCACTCCTTAGCCGTACGCATAATGAAGGTATTCCCAAAACGTTTAGTGCGTATAGGTGGGATGTCCACCATGTAACGATGGCGCATCGCCGTTTGTCTTGTAGTCCGATGATGGAACGGGCTTGACGGAATTAGATTGTGTAATTCCATCGCACACTCCCCGAAATGTAACCGATAGAAAACCGATAGACTAGCAACTCGTCGCCGATGTTCATGGCTTGATTCGACCAGTGTATCGTTGCCAATGAGTCTTTTGGCCCGTTTCTCAATAGACAAGCGCATCTAGTTGGTACATGGCAGATTCATCCCAAAGATGAGTAAACAGTGAGTAAACAACGAAACATATAAGTAATTTGTTTCATTAGTTAGTCCAATCAAAAAGTCAGAAATCTTATCATTTTTGTTGAAAAAAAAAAACCTTAAATGGCTCATCATCATTAATATCTGCTTAGACTTTTGCTAACTTCGTTGGGGTAGGCTTTCAATAAAAAAAAAAAAAAAAAGCTTTCAGTCTAGCCGGACGCACCTGAGTCCTAGTATGTTACATAGAGTGACTGCCTAATTGACCTCCTTGTCCCAGTAACTGGGTAACATGACATATCTTAGCAAGTATGGTGTCAAATTTTCTGTCTTCTGACTACCTGTAATTAAAAAACCCATAAAAACCCATCCACAGACCGACCTTAGCAAGCGTTGCTTACCTTGGAGATCGACCTTTGTGGCTGTAATTATTTAGAATTTCATTTCATTTCACTTAATTTCATTTCATTTCACTTCATTTCATTTCATTTCATTTCATTTCGTTTCATTTCATTTCATTTCATTTCACTTCACTTCATTTCATTTAATTTCATTTCATTTCATTTGATTTCATTTCATTTCATAGCCACGAGCTCCTTAAAACCAAACAACTATAATCCTTTAAAACTACCCTGTTTACATCGATCGTCATCCCTTCATAAGCACAGTTTTTGTGTTCGCCAACCACCGCCATTCTCTCTGATATCACTTTGATAACTGTCCGGTTTTTGCCCGGTCGGACGCGGCGCCGGACGCCGGACGTAGGGACAAGTTGCGACCATCTCATATAACGATATGGGTGCATTAAGAGACGTTTTATCTTCTCTGCACATGGCCTTATAAAATGTATCGTAAGTATATTGTTGGGTGTACTAAGTTTTTTAGTGGTAGTGGAGGAAAGGGTTATTGTTAAAGGCTTTTTTTATTGATGATATGCTCGCATTTGACATTCAGTCAGTTTAGAATTGGTGTAATTATATCTGTATGATTTAAAAGTAAAACTGCTGAATTTTACACACATATACTGTATCTTACTTCATTATGCAATTTTTTTTGACTTCTGTGACTTGAAATTTGTTCATTGTATTTTCTGTCTGTATGTCGTATAACTTACAAGTATATAAATGAAAAAATAAAATAATTTGTCTCTTTAACAATTAAGTCTCTTTTGATTTTAAAGCTTGTTTTTTTGTAAAAACCCCGTCCAAAAAAAAGATTTCATTTTCAATTTTATTACAGTTTATAGTATCTACTTAGGTAATTTACAAATCCATGACTAAGTTAAGTAATGATCGTCTCAGTAAGCACTCAGTAAATTTCTATAACCGAACATATTGCAAATCAATATCGTACATAAAATAAACTTGTTCGAGATAATAACATGATACCGAAAAACATACAGCGAAATAAAACGCGTAGCTGTCCAATAATGTGCTACGAAGCTTTGATGCGCCGCTACGGCTCGCGTAGCGTTACGAACAACAGACGCTACGTCGTAGTAATAAGGGTGGCTACGTACTCCCTGCTGCATACTTTTTCAACCGACGACAAAAAAAGGAGGAGGTTATCAATTCGACGCGTATTTTTTTTATTTTTTATGTATGATCACCGGTTACTCGAAGACGGCTGAACCGATTTGGAAAATTCTTGTTGTGTTTGATAGGATGTCACCAGGTCAGGATCTGATGATGGAATCCTGGAGAAATCGAGGGAACTCTTCAAATATTATAGGTACACCTATGGCGTTTTGGGTATTTCTTATAGTAACTTGTGCAATTGCTCTCAAAAAATACCATTTGGGGAAGTGGAACTGATGATGAAGACCACAGATGGCCGCCGAAACTACTCAATAATAAGTATTTCGTGGATTGCGATTCGATTACTTGAATATGGGTGTTAAGCACTTTATGCTCGTCACAATGTATATGGTGATGTATAGCTGATGGTGAAGTACCAGGAGAACTCCTCAACAATTAACGGCCCAGCATTGGGAAAAGCAATATTTTGTAAAATGTTATAAGTGGTTGACATTTAGGCTCTTGTAACTAGGTAAATTAAGAATCAACTGCCAAAAAACGAAAATGCAAAACTAAAGACACCGACTTCCGAAATTAAAGTTATTTTTCAACTTGCAGTATTTTTTGGGAGTCGGTTTGATTTTTTGGTAAAAAGTTTTTATAGCTAAACAGTTTTTGGTTGTTTCATCTATGACGAGTTTTTAGAGAAAAACATTAAACAATTAAGGAACTTATTAAATTTCTGGATTCATTCTAAAATTGTTTAAGTTACTATGAAATGTTAATGACTTTTTGTTAATATAACAGTATACACCACCGTGTATTTACAAAATAGTAGGGTGGATGTTTCTTAAAATAAATCAATAGGTAGCTAAATAAATGATATACAAGCTACAAAAACATATGTATAAAAAGTAACAAATATTTTCTTCCACCTTGAAAAAATAAGATTTACAAAAACTTTGATACGAGACATTACAAACGGCTCTTTTTCATCTTAAAAAATTCGCCGATACTTTGATAAATGTATGGCAAATGTGTAATGAACTTCTATAATGGTGTTGTCTGTAAAATTATCTATTACAATCCCAAAGCTACTTCATATTTTACAAATAATTTTAACCACAATAGGATATTTTCCTTAAATATTTTTTTAGTTCGTCAATTAGGTTACCAAAAATATTGGAAATCAATTTTTCTTTTTTTCACGAAATTCAAAAATGAAGCCAATACAGTGAGTTCGAATTTCATGTGATGTCAGCAGCCTCCACTCCTGAACTTTGAAGCTTTTGATCTTTCTAAATTTCTATTCATTTGAAAAGGCAAAAAATACAGGAATTCAAAATATTTTGAAAATCTAACTAACGGACCAAATAGAATCATCATTGTGAAACACAGGAAACTACGCTATTGAACATGAATTACGTTTTGAAAAGAATAACTGTAGAGTTTCTTACCGATTCTTCTCCATAGGAAATAAACAATTCAACCCGCGTACTAGCTGCTGACGTTTTACTAGTATTTCACACAGGCCTACTTGGGAGGCCTGTGTAAAATATATAATACATATATGTATTTGACTTTGGCTTTGACTACCAACCAGCAAAAACCCGCTCGCTGGATTTTGGGCCATTCCCTCTCATAAAAACGAGCCCTGTATCCCAGTAATGCGAAAGATATTGGTTGATTATGCCGCTAAATTTTATAACCCAGTTGAGATAATGTAGTTTGATTTGTGTGCGAGCGAGTTGTATCTGATGATATTCTATCGTAATTAGTCTGAGTAACTATAAAGTGAAAGTTTCCGAACCCCTAATCACTCATTCTACTAACCACACTAAACAAAGAAATCGGTAAATGGCAGGCCTATGTGAAACAAAATATTTTTGATTTTAGTTTTGAAAACACTTATCTTTACTTATCACCAAAAAATATTTATCAGTCGAGATTGTGCGAGTCGCCTAACGCTATCTCAACACAGGTGCGTTGCTTGTCGTCGCCACACGGCGCCATATCGCGACATATCGCAACACGGCTTTATTACGGCCATCGCTTGTACGACACGCAAGTCGTCTGTCGCTACGTTTATGGGCCCCCTTATGAGCGCGCGTGTCATGAATAGCAAGCCTTACGAATAAGGAAGCGATGACGTCGACTCTTCGCGTTTATTGGTACTGACGACAGAATGGGAGTGTTTCCAGGTTTATGTCTTTGAATATGGTTTGAACGGTTTTGGGGATTTGCTGCTTGGATATTGAGAAATAAATACAAACATATAAGTAGTTTCACTCTTGCTGTAACCAGAAGCTACAATAGCCTAATTTAGGTGTCGGACTTGTGATCAAGAGTTCGCGGGTTCGAACCCCACCCATTACACTATTGCTATGAACCCATTCCAGACACAAGCATATTTAGCTTATAGGAGGGTTAAGAATATTCCTAGTAACATAAGTTCTACCCACAATGCTAGTCTCTATCTTAAAAAGTTCCTCTTGATGGCTAATTCAAGTAGAGATGCGGTGTTATTAACAGCAGACATCCTGACGATATTATCTGATAAATATTAGTGTCCGATACACTTGCTCTGAGAAAGAGTTATGGTTAGGGCAGTAAATTAAATTAAGATTTCAATTCAATTCAATTCATTTTTTATTGCAATAACATGTGTTAACAAGATCTTAATAATATATAGGTAATAGCTCACATGGACCCTGTGGGGTACAGCAACTTTACATATTAGGTATATAGATTAGAGTGGCTTTATACAAACTAACTAAATCAAAATAAAAATAATCACAATAAATAATGTTGCAAAGCTCTAAATGGAATTCATCAGTCAAATTAAAATAGGTATTTTGAATAAATGTCAAATCAAATTAGGAAATTTAAATAAATGTCAAATTAAAATAGCAATGTCAGTAGGTATATAGTCATATTTCACGTTTTTATATATACTAAAATAGTGTATACGTATCAATCGTTACTAGCTAATGGATATCTGATTAAACAAATCATAAAATGTTAATATGTAATCTAAAAAAAAAGTTCAAGATGAACTGAGAACCTCCTCCTTTTTTTTTAAATCGGTTAAAAATGTAAACAAAAGTCTTCTCTATGTTATTTGGTCTTAAAGGTTCTTTGGTTTTATAGTCAAGCTTGACAAAGCAATCCAGTAGAAGTCTAGGAAAAGCAGTCCCTCTAAGCGTAAGGATGAGTTCTGTGCCCAGCGGTGGGAAAGTTATAGGCTAGTTACGTTTATATATGTAGAAGAAGAAGGTAGAAGAATAAATACATAGTTTCATTTAATTATCATTCATCCTCCATATCTTACAGAGACACACTCAAAATCTAGAAGTTTCAAGTTATTTAACAAAACCTCTCCAACAGAAATAAACAGCCTTCAATTCCAACTTGGTCCCGCGCGCACTCGCTCACTGTTAACTCTCTGAAGAGATATAAAACCTCCTTCCTGTAACCCTGTAACAAACTCTACGCAATCAAAGCCTGCGGTTTCGCTATAAACAGGGACAAACGAAGAACTCTGTGACAAACATTAAGTGTAAACTACCCTCCAAAGTCCCCGTACAATTAAAACGTTTTGAGAGCACGCTGTATCGCCCCCGCGTAGATACAGGGTGCGGTTGCCGGGGGGCGGTGCGGGGGGGGAGTTATTTGTAGATGATAGCGCACAGATTTTGTGTGTTTGTCTGTTCTTAGAATTAATATCGTATGGTGGAAGTGTATCGGTCTAGATGTACTTTGTAAGGAGATTTTTAGGTAAATAGGTACTGATATAAACACTTTAATTTGAAACTGATAAGGTCACAGTTTTTATAAAATGTGACTCACTCAAGCTAAATTAACTGCAATTTAAGATTTTTGGTTTATTTTCAAAGTTTAAAAAGAAACAGAAGGAAAGATAGAAAAAGTATTCACAGAAATAACATGCATACAAATTAAGAACTTATACAAAACTCCTTGAGGCATAAGTATGTAATAGGAACTTAAATCACTTACTCGTATTATATCACTTACTAACCAACTGTGGATGCGACTTATCCGAAATAAAGAGTATTTAAATTCATTTACATTGGAAGATATTATATAAGTATTTATTGACATCCTTTTCACTCACTTAAAATAAAATCAAACATCCCACTGCTCACCAACTACCTAACAACAACATAAAAATGATCTCCCAACATACATACATACAAACACACATACATACAGCTATATATTTTCATGTTGAACCACAAAAGGTTTGCCCTAAAGAAGGCTTGATCCGCGAACGTTAACAGGGGCTCCCCAGCGCTCCCTGGGGCTCGTGGCTCCTCGTTAGCCCTCCAATTGAGACGCCCTCCGCAGGGCTGATAGAATACTAACATGGGCTTTCAGTGTAGAATTGTACGCGTTTTTTGTTTTGTTTAATTCCCATATCAATAGGATGGCGGCGGATGTCGGATATTGTTTTTTGTTGTGTTGAAATGTTTCGGCTTTTGGGATTTTTACGATGTTTTTAGTATGACACAACACTATGTAGGTTTTTATTAGACAGTGTTTTTAGATTCGTTTCAAAGCACAAGCAGCTATACATTCGCTTAATACTAGCTTTAAATGCTTAATGTTTCTTGCTGATAAAGCATAGTGTAATGGGTGGGATTCGAAACCACGATATATTGATCACAACTTCGACACCTTAGGCATTGGGCTATTGACGCTTTAGACGTTCGTTAGTGTATATGTGGGTTCGTTAGTGTTACTGAGTTGAGGTCAGTAGATAGGTAGAATATACTTTATTATACACCAAAATTTAAACACACCTATTTAACATTATTTCTTAATTCTTACAGTTTTGAATTTAAATGTGTCTCAAACGTTGGAAACCCTGCCTCCTAAACTAGGGTAAACCTGTGACTTAGGAGTCAGTGTTCTGCTGTTGCTTCGTGATCAAATAATTCTCTCTATTTGTGTTGTTTTTATCAAACCTAATAACAAAGTTTGGATTCTATACAAAATAAAAAAATATAATAAAAATAGTGCGAGGTTATATACTATATAGTTATGTGAATGTGTGCGTGTGTGTGTGTGTGTGCGTGTGTGTGTGTGCGTGTATGTTTGTGTGTGTGTGTGAGGGTGTGTTTGGGTGTTCATGTGTGGCGGTCTTATCGCTAAAAAAATATGTTTTTATATGTGAGTTCAGTATTTACATATATCTATGTGGTGTGCAATAAGGATACCTAGCGAATACCTGCTTAAGATCACTGGGTGATCACTGGTTGGATTTCGAAAGGTTAACATCACACTCCCTGATCTTTCCACCAAAAGTCCAGGCTTTTAAGAGTTTCCCCCATTACAAAACAAGTCACATATATATTTATGTTTATGTAATTGAACAACTTCTTACCAACTTGTCATAGAACCTACCTTTCATAAAACATTCAAAATCGGAATCAGAATTATTTGTAAAATATAGATATATAAATATAGATGTTATATTAATAAAAGTCTGCAATGTTATGTTAAAAACACAATGAAATATTTAAGATTACAGTCATGTCACAGTATATAAGAACAACATAGTATAAAATATAATTAATTATGCATATAAAAATACTGTCACATTATAATAATAAGCATTTTACACAATCACAAAATTACTTCAGATATATTCAACCCTGAAAGCCTTCCCTCACAGCCCTAGCCGGGGTCCCTACGCGAAGGGGTTGCGGTCACCACCCCCTTTCACCCCCCGCCTCACCCCCGGCACGGATTTGTACGTAATTGTGTATTTCATATAATTGTTTCACATCGCTTCACAACTCGTGAGGGAAGATGTTCGCAACACTCTTCTTGTTATGTAATATGGGTTTGTGAGGATATGTTGTTTAGGGAGACTATCTGATTGAGGAGAGGGAGACTATATTTTTGATGGCGAGAGGATTTCAGGAATGTTTTGTGAGTAAAAGTTATACAATATCAAAACTAATACTTCAATGGGTTTCAAGTTGATTCTTGAGGCATGCTTAAGATGATGATTTTACCTAACTGTCCCTAAAAGACAGAAAAATGTTTTTTTTTTCTTTTACAAGAGTAAGAAATGATGGTAAAAATGTGAGTTAGCTAAAACCTGAGGGTCTTTAAGTCAAGAGTGAATAGGTACCTTCTAGGTAAGCGTGCTCCATCTTCGGCCACATCATCACTTACCATCAGGTGAGATGGTGGTCAAACGCGAGCCTATTATCAATAAAAATTGGCCAAGTGCGAGTCGGACTCGCCCATGAAGGGTTCCGTAGTAACTATAATAAATATAATATATTTATTCGAAAAAAAAAAAACGAAAAACCTTACAAATTTCTTAAAACTAGCTTATTTACAATTTTTACAACTACGCCAAATAACTTTGTTTTTCATAGTATTTGTATGAATTACAAAGTTATATTTGCGGTTTTGGAAAATATACTGTATCTCAAAAACTGCTGACTCGATCTCGTTCAAACCAATTTTGGTTGAAAGTTTACATTAAGATCTATAACATATGGTTTTTTTAGATTATATATTATATCATTATTATAGAAGTTAGAGGGGGGGGACACATTATACCACTTTGGAAGCGTATATCTTTTAAACGATTAACTTTATGAAAAAGTCATTTTAGAAACCTTAATGTCATTTTTAAAGACCTGTCTATAGATATCACACACGTATAGGTTTCATGAAAAAAAAATATTTTCAGTTTCAGTTCCATGTATGGGGAGCCCCCTTTATTTTAAATGTTTTTTTAAATTGTCTCTTAAAATCGGAAAGCGGTTCACAGAATACATCTATCTACCAAGTTTTACATGTATAGTCCTAATAGTTCCGGAATAAAATGGCTGTGACATACGGACGGACGGACAGACATGTCGAAACTATAAGGGTTCCGTTTTTTGCCATTCGGCTACGGAACCCTAAAAAGTAGTTAAATCAATTTAGGTCCCGTTATAAATGTGGGCTTATGCTAAAAATTTACTATTAGCAATTTTGTAGCAAAATATATCTACAATCCTTCAAGTATATAGGTACTGGCCTTAAAATAATAGGTACCTTTTAAATGTAGGTAAGAACCAACTTAATTTTTTTTTGTTATTCCTTAATAACAGAAAAACTTCTTCAAAATATTGCAAAAACTGTATCGAACAACGTCCAAACCTACTTTGTATTCTAGCACTAAACACTGAACAGCCAACCTTCATAAAACCGCCACAGTTTTCATTCCACCATGCAACTAGCAGCCAACTGCAGCAAATTTCCCGCCAATATCTGTGACGTCACTTTTTGTCGGCCATCTTGCGCTCCATGCATTATGCACCGCTTCTAGTTAATATCGCGCGCCGACCGGACTTTCTGAATAACTTGCACAACTTCGAATAGATATATTTTTGATTATGAAATGTTTTGGCGACATGTGGCGTGTTATATTTGATTTCTATATTCTGTAGTGTTGCTTGCTGTACGAAATGGCGACGTGGAAGAACTTTATTTTATACTACTTTCTACCCACTGTTTCGCCTGCGTAAAACTTCCTCTTTTTAGCAAAACGTAGCCTCTGCCCCTTTGCAAGGTTTAATCAATCTTTGTATAGTTCTTCAAAATTGGTTAAGCGGTTTAGATAATTATGAAAGTGTAACAAACAGACGAGTTATTTTGCATTTAATTCCAACTGGACGCGCTTGAGTCCATTGAGAAACGGGCCAAGAGACTCATTGGCAACGATGCTCTGGTCGACTCAAACCTCCAGAGCCTTGAACACCGACGACGAGTTGCAAGTCTATCGGTTTTCTATCGGTTACATTTCGGGGAGTGTGCGATGGAATTACACAATCTAATTCCGCCAAGCCCGTTCCATCATCGGACTACAAGACAAACGGCGATGCGCCATCGTTACATGGTGGACATCCCACCCATACGCACGAAACGTTTTGGGAATACTTTCATTGTGCGTACGGCTAAGGAGTGGAATTCCCTGCCGGAGTCTGTTTCCCGATAGCTATAACCTAGGGGTCTTTAAGTCAAGAGTAAATAGGTTACTTTTAGGTAAGTGTGCTCCATCTTTGACCACATCATCACTTACCGTTTGGTGAGATGGTGGTCAAACGCGAACCTATTAATAATAAAAAATAAAAAAATTTTGTGTTTAGTAATGGAGGTATGGATCAGTTATGATGTTTAGATATAGGTACTTAATTTGCAGAGATAAGATAAATTGTATTTTGCAAATAAGTTATACATAAAATAATAGATACTTTTAAACGTAGTTTCTGTAAATTTAAACTCAATGACACCGATCCTAGTTGGCTACCCTGAGAAGATACATCGAAACAAATTTAGAGGTCAACGACCTACGTCTCTTTTGAAGCGGATACAGTTCGTACTCATCGCATATGAGATCCATAGATTTGAAACAAATCATATGAAACTGACACAACGATTGGGTATTTATTTAAAAAAATGGCAATAATACTGTAAGTAAATAATCATGTAAAATTTAAATAAGTAAGAGGCAAAATAATACGAAACATCAACATTTCAATATCAAGATATTTTCGCCTGTACTTAATTTTATCAAGTTGATGTGGTTTTTAAATCTGTGATTCTTGTATTTTTATAGACTATTTCTATGAGCAATTGTACTTATACATCAGTTCATTATTTTCATCATAATATGCTATAACTATTCTACTGTCATTACCCCCACCCATCCAAAACCCGGCCTCAACAACATGCTGTAACGTTAACATAAGTGAATCAATTAACTACAAATACAGCCATTGTACACCAAACACGAAATTAAATGGAGGCTGTGGCGCTGACCAACTAACACCTAAATTTATGCTTTAATCGCTTGTAATAAAGTTTATATTTGGGTGTGAAAAGCTAACTTTATAAGTGAAATGTTTTCGGACTCTATTGTGTGAGAGTTAAGGTTGGTTTTGCGTTGTTTTGATGAGGTTTCGGTCAGCTATTGGGTGTGTAATGTGTTATTTGTCGGCTGTCCATTGTTCTCGTTCACAAAGTGGACTGTTCGTGTATTATTGTAGTGCTAATGTTTGGACACATTGCTTTTAACGAGTTTTTCTTTTTGGTAGGAAACAGGCTAGTTTTCCGGCCGTATAGAATAGTGAGGGGGATATAAGTGGATTTGTGCTAAAGCTGAACTATAGGTAAATGTTAACTGCCTAAGATGTGAATAGGTAACTTTAGCTGTAAATATTCATTGCGCCTTTGGTTGGTTTGATCTTACTATATCGTCAAACGAAATTAATTATACTCATCATTCATTTATCTCTGCTTCTAGTTAGATATAAGTTAAAGAAAAAGTATTTCTGTCACAGAAACGATATGCATACAAATTAAAAACTTATTAAAAATTTATTTCAAACTAGCTGCTGGCCGCAACTTCGCTCGCGTGGGATTTCCCGCGTAAATCCCGATCCCGTGGCAATTCCGGGATAAAAAGTAGCCTATATTATTCCAGGATGTCAACTATCTACTTACTAAATTTCATTAAAATCCATTCAGTAGGTCCGGAGTTTAGCGTGTAGAAACAGACAAATATTTTTTTTTCGCCATTTTACCTTTTCTTAACCCACCTCAATTATTGTTTTTGTATAAAATTTAAATGTACAGACACACTTTTTTACTGTTTTATTATATGTTTGTATAAAGAAATAGACATAGCGGTCGCCAAGTTGTTGAAATTCGACTATAATTATTATTATTTGAATGTTATCACAAAAATATTCCTTCACTCCTTCTCCATATATACTTTAACTGTGACAATACTCCTCCTAGTTTCATAAAAAGGGGTACAAAATTTTGTTTCACATAAACGTAGATTCTTCCACCTACTTTATATCCAAGAGTTGTTTATTCGAGTCAAGAGAACATTTATGAAATACTATTGTAAATAATTCAACACATGCACATAGCAAATGGTAATAACTCACGTTACTGGAACAAACTTAGATATACCTCTAAAGAATTAATATTTATATGTTATTACAATATGTCTTGCGGACAGACATAAGTAATGTTCTATAATAATATAGAGAATGTAGAGGCACCGCGGTTTGTTGGTCATAAATCAAATATTCTTTGTGAAAACCTCTTGTCTCAAAACATATGTTATTCATTTATAGGGCTGGTTGCCTAGGAAAACATACCTAGCCGTTTACCCACTTTTTATAGTTGATAGGCTTTCGTTTGGCCATAATCTCACCTGATGTTAAACTATGATGCGCTCGAAGATGAAGCACGCTTGCCTAGAAGTAACCTATTCACTCTTGACTTAAAGACTCCCAGGTTATAACTATCAGGAAACACAGACTCCGGCAGGGAATTCCACTCCTTAGCCGTACGCACAATGAAAGTATTCCCAAAATGTTTCGTGCGTATGGGTGGGATGTCCACCATGTAACGATGGCGCATCGCCGTTTGTCTTGTAGTCTGATGATGGAACGGGCTTGGTGGAATAAGACTGTGCAATTCCATCGTACACTCCCCGAAATGTAACCGATAGAAAAATGATAGGCTTGCAACACGTCGCCGATGTTCTAGGCTCTGGAGCTTTGTCTCGACCAGTTTCTCGTTGCCAATGAGCCTTTTGGCCTTTTTACTTTTCGAAAACTTAGTGTGCGAGTTTTTGGTTTCTAACTATCCATAATGACTGTCAAAGATTTACAAATGTGTTGGAGCCTGATTATGAAGCACGGAGGAGCCTAATGGATGATAACCCATCTACAGACCAAACATGCTACGAAAATCTACCTATCTTGAGATTTAGCCACGAACACTTCTAAAAAATTGGTAGGAAAATTGTTCATTTATATTATCTGTAACTCGAAAGAAAGTGGCGGAATTCAAATAAAGTCACATCTAGACAAAATTTTGACTAATTGCCCGCTTTAAAAAATTTGTAAGTGATATGAACGTTTATTTGGTTTATATTGCTTATGTTACAAATAGTAGGTTACCCAGTATAGACAGTTAATAAATAAATAAATTCGAGTTGTATCATCAGTACGTCTGAACACGTGTCTGTTTGATTAAATAATGGCGTTCGGGTGGCCTGATAAAACATCAAATACAACGAAATAAAATAATATTGAACAAATACAACAAATATCGATACTCTCTCAATATTTCCAGCGGCCAATAAATTCAATCTCTCGCCAGACTCATTTTATTTCGTTCCCAATAGCGCTCAAAAACTAGATTGTACATAACAGTACATCAATATAAAGAGCACATAAAGTATAACCTCCCGCCCGCTACCGCACCGCACTGACAACACTCAGAACAGATACAGAAGGACCACTAAATAGAGAAAGAAAGAAAGAAAAATATTTATTTCTAACGCGCATGGCCATAAATCGAAAAAAATATTCAGAAAAGAAAAATGTGTAAAACAATGAAACCAAAAAGGCTCCAATCACAACATGATGCTGCGATATTAAGTAAGTCTTCGAAGACTCGTTTTCAAGCGGGGTATGCTGGGGCTGGACTAGAGATAGAGATTAATTGCACGAGTACGGCACTATCGCTGCTTAAAGATTTAATTTTTATGTGACTTGCAAGTTTCGAACCTAAGTTGTCCTATTCATTGCAAGAGTAGTGTTTTTAATATATCAATATGTACAACCAATAGGACATAAATATTTTTTTTTTACTGAAATAGCTTTTGAGTCTGCAAGTATATATTGTTATTCTTTTGGATCTTTACCCTAATAACTGGTCCAGCAGTGAACGTGTTTCAATTGTATTTTAAAATGATAATAGCAGTTTTCAGATTAACAACTGTCAATAGTTACGTTAAAATACACAAAAAAAAATAATGAGTAAATGTGTTATTTACAACCAATTTGCAAATAAATATCATTAGGTATTTAATTATTATAGCAACCAGTTCTATTTCACACGGAGTGGGACTTCTTAATCATTCTTCCATTACGTATTAGTATCATCGCGAATAAAATTGTTTTGATGAAGCGACGCCTGTCGCGTCGTCCCCCTCCGGGACCTACGGAGGGGGTACTAAAAGTAGGGGGAGCAGACGAGTGGAAAAATGAAATGAAATGAAAATAATGATAAAAACGTCGACACGATGTCAAGGGACGGGGGCCCTCCGAATGAGTGGGTAGATTGATTTTTGTTAAGGTTGCTTGTTTTTTGTCTTTTTGGATTCCACGTGTTCGGTAAAATGTTGAAGTGACTTTAGACTCTAGTATTTACTCTGTCAATAGTCATAGCTATTAAAAAAATGTTCTTTTTTTATTAAAGTAAATTTTATGCTCAATCTGAAGCCAGAAAATTTGACCCGTTTTGGTGTCGGTGTTACCCAGTTACTGGGATGTGGATGTTAGATAAATAGTCACTCCATGTAAGCTCAGCTGCATCCGGTTAGACCGAGAGCTAACCTCGACATAGTTGGAATAAGGCTAAGCAGATGACGTCCTTACCTTGGTATCGTTCGTCAAATCGTTAAGCTCCTTGTTCTAAGTTGAGCTATACGTCATCTAACAAATGCTTGCACTGTATGGACAGGCCCACTCAAATCTGTGAGCGTCTTTCTTCAAAAGACCGCCTCAGACTGAAACCTACAAGGTTCCCATATAATTAAATCAGTGTAGATTGTATGGACTTTAAAAGAGACGGACCCCTGAGTTTGTTTCGGTGTTTTTCTCAGGTCATATGTCATTCCTAAAACAAGGTTAAAAAAATAGGTGGTTCGTTTAGATGCCAATGTATACGTTTTTATAATAAAATTCCTAGCCATATTCAAGAACTAAGTTTTTTTTTTTTTTCAATTCAATCTCTTTATTGTGGATCATAGGTAAGTGTACATAATACAGCTGGTGTTAATTTATTGTTTTGAGAACAGCTATGTCCTACCCTTAGGGCGTACAATAAAATGTAGGTACATAAATTAATTTAACATGCATGTCAACAATCATATTAAAATAATACATAGCAAATTTTAGACCATTAAATATTTCTTGGAATAACAAATTTCAAAACAAACAAATTTCATTATACAAAACGCATCATGACTTAGGCAGATTGTATTGTGACAGTGATTTGTCGGCTAAGAAGTCTTTCACAGAGTAATAACATTTGTTCACTAACAGTTCGTGGAGATTCTTTTTAAATGATTTTATTTCATTAATTTCTCTTATAGGCCTTGGAATGTTATTGAAAATACGCGGAGCCGAGCAGAAAACACTTTTGTGCAAGAAATATGTCTTACTAGGCACTATGTCTAGTTTGTCCTGGTGTCGTATACGCGTTCGATATTTAAATAAGTCAATATTGTTTTTAACGAAAACTGCGACCTCATATATATATAGACACGGTAATGTTAATATTTTTATCTTTTTAAAATATGGTTCACAGGATTCAGTTTTCTGTAGATTGAAAATTGCCCTGACACATCGTTTTTGTGCAATGAACGCGCGTTCATTATCAACACTATTGCCCCAGAATATTAGGCTGTATCTAAGATTAGAGCTGATGTAACCATAAATGTATTGATATACATGTATTAATAAATTCAAATTATTTATAAAACGTAAGCTATGTCAGAAAGCTTTTTACACTGTTAAAGATTATATTGAGGACAAGAAGGCTTGGGAATGAGCTGCTCCAGTGATATACGTGAGACTTTTTTATTTTTTAAATTTTGGTAGTTGATTTATTTTTTATTGATCAAAATATTTGTTTTGTTAAGTATTGTATATACCTATTTATTTTGCTTTTTTTATATATAATTATTTCATTATTGTTAATGTGAGGACAATGTAGGTTATTCTTTCTTCGTTGTTTTTACTTTCACTATAATTTATTTAATGATGTCAAGCAGTTTGAGTACTTGTGTGGCCTACCCAAACGTCCGTTGGTACTTTTTGTCAAATTGTTGAGCTCCTTAAGTTCTAAGTTGAGCTACACGATAACTGACAAATGCTTGCACTGTCTGGACAGGTCCGCTCAAATTTGCGTGGTTAGATCCTGAAAAGAGCACCACAGACATGAACCTACATGCTTCTCATATAAAAATACAAATTGTCTGGACTTTAAAAGAGACTATGACCTCTGAGTTTGTTTCGGTGTTTCTTCTCAGAGTAGTCAGTTAGGAAACACCGGCCTCATCTAGCTAAACTTAACACGCAAAAAAACATGACGTGTAAAAGTGTTATTTATAACCAATTTACAAAATAAATATTTCATTTCATTTCATTTCAGGGTAGTCAGTTAGGAAACACCGGCCTCATCTAGTTAATATTTACGAAAAAATGACGTGTAAAAGTGTTATTTAATAACCAATTTGCAAAATAAAGATCATTTATTGATAAAGATCATTTAACATTTATTGATAAATTAAAAAAGCTTTTCAGCAAAAAAAACCCATCTCCATATCAAAACACTAAAAAGGCAAAAATAACTTTAATTTCGGTAGTCGGTGTTGTAAAACCAACAACACCGACTACCGAAATTAAAGTTATTTTTGCCTTTTTAGTGTTTTGATATGGAGATGGGTTTTTTTTGCTGAAAAGCTTTTTCTTTTTGACATATCATGTTTGAAGAGTTCCCTCGATTTCTCCATGATTAAATTATCAGATCCTAACGTGATGACAATGGGACCAACTAGAAAGAAATGTAGAAATGTAGTATATATTTTTCCAAATCGGTCCAGCCATCTTTAAGTTTTATTTTTTTATTGAAAATAGTCTCGCGTTTGACCACCATCTCACCTGATGGTAAGTGATGATGTGGTCGAAGATGGAGCACGCTTACCTAAAAGTAACCTATTCACTCTTGTCTTACAGGGAATTCCACTCCTTAGCCGTACGTTATGAGGTAACATACAAAAAAAAGAACAAAAAAGTTCAAGACGAACAGAGAACCTCCTCCTTTTTTTGAAGTCGGTTAATAATCCACATCGCCTACACAGAATAGTTGGATTCATGACTCGGGTTTTCTGTTTTCCCGTTTCGGGTCCTCTTACATTCATGCACGCACAAAACATAGAACTGTTATGATCAATTGTAATAAAGACTGACCATCTGTTTGATTTTGATGCATGGAAGTTGTATACCTACCTAATTTATGTCTTTCCCTATTTATATTTCGAATTAGCTTAGCTTAGTTGAAGAAGTTCATAAGATTGCTAGTAATCTGAATTATCCCACATTGCTAGTCAACTTAATAAAAAACATCTTTGTATTGATAATGTTTGACTACCATCTCACGTGATGATAAGCTATGATGTGGGCGAAGATAAAGCACGCTTACAAAAGTAACTTATTCACTCTTGACTTGAAGACTCCCAGGTTATAGCTATCGGGAAACACAGACTCCGGCAGGGAATTCCATTCCTTAACTGTACGCACAATGAAAGTATTCCGAAAACGTTTTGTACGTATGGGTGGGATGTCTATATATAACAAACCTCTGCATTTATAAGCCATCAAATAATTGTATAACAAGCTAAATTATAGTAACAACATGGCGTAACACCCCCATCATCGATAGGGCTTGTTAACGACGCCATTGGTTCAATGATGTTGTGTATAGCGAGTAACTACTCTCGCTCTATGCACGCCTGGTACCAGCCTGCTGATGTACACTGTTAATTAACTAATTAGCGCTAACTACTGCATTGTTTTGTGAATTAGTTACCACAGAGTTTTGATGTGGGGAAATATTTATTAATATTTTGAAATGTTTATTTCTTTATTTTATGTTTTTTTTTCGATTATTTCGTGTAATTTTGATCATCACCAATGCTCTCTAATCAGTGTAAGATAAATAGATAAATATACTCTTTATTGTACACCATAACAGAAGTGAATAAGGACTTATCAACCTAAACTTAGGGCCTTATCGCTAACTAATCTCTTTCATACAACCTCTGGATAAAGACACAAGAAAAGAAAATATCGTTGAAACCGGGATGTCCTGTTGCCCAATAGACGTTGCACAGAGCGGGTAATCGAGTGGTCTTTTAAGAGGTAATGGGACCCTCTCTATGCGTTGATGGTGATCTCTGGGGTGGTTTTAGTGAGGTAGAAATCCCCTCCCTGGTCTTTTCTTTTCCCCTAGGTTCCAGGCGCCTTTTAAAGATTTCTCCTGATAACAAAAAAACCGGTCAAGTGCGAGTCAGACTCGCGCACGAAGGGTTCCGTATCATTATCTACAAAAACTTATTTATTAAAATTTTATTATTTATTATTGAAGTCAAAATACAACTGAGTATTTTGTGAATATTTCAAGTGCCTATCTGTTGCCATAATTGATATCGAGCAAAAAAGGGCTAAAAACATCACGTTTGTTGTATGGGAGCCCCCCTTAAATATTTATTTTATTTTGTTTTTAGTATTTATTGTTATAGCGGCAACAGAAACACATAATTTGTGAAAATTTCAACTGTCTAGCTATCGCGGTTCTTGAGATACAGCCTGGTGACAGACAAACGGACGGACAGACAGCCTTGTGTCCCATATGTGGAAGCGTAATAGGCTGAATAATACATATAGTACCAACACTTTTTATTTTTACAAAGTCTTGCCGTATTAATTTTTGCACTATGTCCAAATCTTACCCTATTTCTTTTCTCACCCCAGATTTTGTTGCAGTGAGCAACGGCGCGCTGAGCGCCTGCTCGCAGGGAGGTATGGACAAAGATGGCAAGAAGAAACACACCAGACCCACCTTCTCCGGCCAGCAGATCTTCGCGCTGGAGAAAACCTTCGAGCAGACCAAGTACCTAGCGGGGCCCGAAAGAGCGAAGCTTGCGTACGCGCTGGGCATGACTGAGTCACAAGTAAAGGTTAGTTACATGTTTTCTATTATTACAACTGTTTATTTCTGGCTAAGCCCCATTGTTAGAAACATTATTCTTATAAATTATGTTAGTAAACACTACTAAACAGACGAGTCTATGCTGCCCGTACCAGCTCCGCCATAGCGTGAGCAGGGTGAGTCGTACTTGTTTGCCAACATTCTCAAGATGCTGTTAAAACTTGACCGCACTCTTAACAATATCGAATGGATGTACTTCTGAAGTATAGCACGTATATCGCTCGAAAAATAAGGAAACTAACAGCTAATACAAGTGTGGAATCATTAACAATATGGATTCACAATCCTGTTTCTTTAATGTGATTTTAATGCCATGTTCCATTTTTAAAATAGCGCGTTTCAATTTCGGAAGGCGGTGTCAAAAACGAAAATATATACAAAACTAAAGACACCGCCTTCCGAAATTGAAAGTTATTTTTGCCTTAGTAGTGTTTTTATATGGAAGTCGGTTCTATTTTTTGCTAAAAAGTTTTTTTTCACGCTTTTTAGTGGGTCGGTTTGTAATTTATCTAGTTACAAAAGCCAAAATGTCAACTACTTATCACCTTTTACAAAATATTGCTTTTCCCGGTGCAGAGCCGTTAATTTTTGAGGAGTTCTCCTGGTACATCACCATCAGCTCTACTTCACCATATGCATTGTGACGAGCAAAAACTGCTTAACATCCATATTCAAGTAATCTAATCGCAATCAACGAAATACTTATTATTGAGTAGTTTCGGTGGCCATCTGGGGTCTTCTTCATCAGTTCCACTTCCTCAAATGGTGCTTTTCAAGAGCAACTGCACAAGGTACTATAAGAAATACCCAAAACGCTATAGGTGTGCCTGTAATATTTGAAGAGTTCCCTCGATTTCTCCATGATCCCATCATCAGATCCAAACGTGGCGACAATGAGACCAACTAGAAAGTATACCCTTTCAAACAAAAAAGAATTTTCTAAATCGGTCCAGCCATCTCCGAGTTATGAGGTAACATACATAAAAAAAAAAAGTTCAAGACGAATTGTAAACCTCCTTTTTTTGAAGTCGGTTAAAATAAAAGTTAATCCATTCGACATTCAAATAAACGTGTTGCTAGTGTTGCTACACAATTGTAATTTCTCTGTTGAAAATATGAATGTACATTTTAGACTTGAAGTCTCCTACACCTACTTACGAACTAACAGTTCAGGCAGTTGGGGCTCATTTAAGGGTTTTCTTTAAAACGAATGATTCTATAGATACCTGCGATATATTTTCTAATTTCTACTTTCCTCTTGCGACGCCATATTGGAAAAATGGTGCTCAAATTTAGATTTATGCGTATCCTTTCAGTTGCATGATGATGAAAATGTTTCATATAATTATTTACTCTTAAACATTTTTTGTCAAATGTTTACTGAATGTGATAGAGTAGACATTCAATTAGACACCTCGAAATCCATAATAGCGTTTTCCACGAGTTTTGTAACTTACTTATAGATAATCTGGACTATAGTAAACTTTCGGTTTATCAACGCATTTGATTCTGTTATGGTGTATAATGAAGAGTATATCTATGTATCTATCTACGAGACCAACATCGTTTCATAACAGACAACACAATTTTTGGCCAGTCTGACACAGTGAAAGATCATTATAATGAACTAGTCGTGACTGTGAAATGCCAATCCGAACGCAATAGTGGGACAATATAAATGAGAATCGAAGCTAACACAATTACCAGCAGGCGACGACGAGCGGTAGTAATATAGGGTACTGCTCCAACGCACGGAACTCACTAATCCGATTACACAGATTGAAAAGTCAATCACTTAGCCGGCAGCGCGGCGCGGGCGCAATCAAACGCGGCTCTATTACTGACGATCAAACTACGACATGTGGACGGAACACTTTGTTTTATTGTTACTTGCGATGCTACTTAATATCGTGACACACAGTTTTATTAATCACTGCTACGGCGTAGATGATAGCGTATCTTTTTAGTACATTTAATTTTTGTTAATGGTAAGTTTTATGTCTCTACTTTATTAGCTGTGTCGTGTTTGATTACCTAGAAATGACGCAAACCTATCGATTTTCTATTCGGGGTGATAGAATTGCACAATCTAAATCCAGACTACAAGACGAACGGCGATGCCCATCGTTATCGTCATGGTGGACATGCCACCCATACGCACAAAACGTTTTGGGAATACTTTTATTGTGTGTACAGCTAAGAAGTGGAATTCACTACCGATGTTTGTGTTTCCTGATAGCTATTAACTGCAGGTCTTTAAGTCAAGAGTGGGTACTTCTAGATAAGCATGCTTCATCTTCGACAACATTACTATCAGGTGAGAAGGTGGTCAAACAAGAGCCTATCATAAAAAACGTATTAATATTTATCTAAATATCACTTTCCAATTTCTAATGTAGCTACTTAACGTCATACAATAAATATTATCTTCGTAAGAGTCGTAAAATGCAACATATAACTACCGGATCATCACTAAACTTTACGAGTAATGAATTACCATCTTAAATGAACCGTCTACTGCACAGTGAGTTAAACACATCATGCAAAGGGATCTTTCAATTAAACCAAACACATAAAATAGGCGTAAAAAGGCGCCGTTATATGGAACTAATTGGGGTGCGACGTGGGCTGGAGCGGTCGGGGCGACCCCAAGAGGGGCGGACGACTGCGGCGCTCGCCCCGCCGCGCTGTGGTCACGGTCGCGATTTTAAGACAAACTTTATTGAATGCCGATGTTCATCGCTTGTTGTTTTACGTTTTGGTGACGTTTTTACTTTATATTGCATGAAAAAACATCTTAAATGGCAAAAAAACTGTGGCAATTGTTTTGTGTTACGAGTTATCCATAGGTACCGTTATGGCCATTACAAATTTTATGATTAATAATACTAGTTATTGATTTTAAATAACACTTTTACATGCTGGTATTTCCTAGCTGACTAGGTTTATGTCTGTGGTACCTACTGACAAATTAATGAGGTCTTTAAAAATCATTCATCAGAATTATAAACATTTATTTGCCAAGAAGGGGTAAGATGTAGGTGACGGAGAAAACCGATTTTTTACGGTTCTAATGTGTTTATTTAAATACACTCAATAAGTCTATACAAACCCAATTAATTATGAATTTGTTTACGTATATGATACACCATTAAAATAGCTCAACTGTCCCTAAGATCAATATCACACTGCGTTACAGTTTCAATGATCGCCGTCAACTGTGATGTTACTGACTGCACGTCTCCCCGTCCGACGCGAGGGGAACAATCATATTATACTAAGTGATATGCGCTATTAGGGGACTCTTACTGTTAGGTCGGCTGCATAGGGCGCGAGGCAATGTTGACAGATTTGATTTCATAAGTATTTGAATCTGTACTAAGAAAACAGAACTCAAAATGTAACAATAATAATATTCCACTTTTTTATTGTTAATAGGGTCGCGTTTTACCACCATTTCACTTGATCGTAAGCGATGATGTGGTCGAAGATGAAGCACGTTTGCCTAGAAGTTATCTATTCCCTTTTGACTTAAAGACGCCTAGGTTATAGCTATTAGAAAACACAGACTACGACAGGGAATTCTTCTTGTGAAACTTGCTTCCATTGCTTCACCACGTCTTTTATAGGCATCATTATGTTATTAAATAACTACTGTATGTATGAACATGCAAGAGATGCTATCCCAGCGGAATCGATTGTCAAAGAAACCAAAATTTGTGGAATATACAGAAATGTCATTTTGTCCTTCTCAATACTATGTGTATGTGTTTCTTCTAAAGATCACCTCAGACCAGAGAGTATTTAACCTAGAGAGCTTATAGGATTTCTTTGAAGAACACAACTCACCAATATGGGTTGAGAGGCGAAGAAAAAATGCGCTACTGCAATTGGTCAGTTCAAGGTCAAGCTTCATAGATATGCCGAGTTAGGGATTGCTCTACTTGATTGAGGGAAAGTTATCGATAAAATGAAGTTTAACATTATAAAAAATACTCAATAAAATCATCAGATTTTTACGATAAAAATACGAAAGAAAAGACAGGGATAAAAGAATTAGAATTTCTTCATGTAAGAAAGAGACATTTCAAAAAGACATCAACGCGCGACACAATTTTGTCCTTGACCACCCAAACCACCACTTTAAATGGACCTCTTCGGTAGCTTATAATCTGATTAAATGATAAATATTTTTCATATTATTTCATTACTGATGAATAATTATGTCATCCGTTTGGTATCTAGATGTCTGGGAATGTTTTCCACACCATTTCAACGTGCATGAAAGCATTATTATGCGTTATAAATTGGATATTTAAAATTTGTAATTGTTTAGCATGCACACAGGCCTAATACTTGGTCACAACTATAATGGTTCGTGTATCGTAGCCAATATATAAGAGCAAAAACTCGCATAGTTTTCGTGCATCGGGGCAACGTATGTGCGATCAAGTGGTTTTCAAATCAGTGCCTCAGACACTGCGGAGTTCTCATATGATTTAACCAGTACCAGATTATACGGACTTCAAAAGAGACGTAGAACTCTGAATTTGTTTCGTTGCTTTTTACCAGTTAGGAAACACCGGCCTCATCTAGTTTAAATTTCCGAAAAAAAATTAAGTTTAAAAGTGTTATTTAATAACCAATATGCTAAAATAAAAATATCATTTCATTTCGTCAATCCCTAGACATTTGAACTTGTAATAAATGTCATTTCGCTTATATAATTTCAGTCTATCTTGTGATTGAAGACAGAAAAACTACTTAGAAAACAAAAAAATAACGAAATTGTATAACAAAATAAAAAAAAACATTTTTAACTATTGATAGCGTAGTCAACAAAGCAGGCAACTAAAAAAATCTCCTTGTGTAGCCAGCCTAAGTAGAGTTGCTTGCAGTAAGTGAAGCGAGTGTAATGACACGCAACACAATGAGATGGATGGACGCCTCATCGCGTGGAAACGTTGCCATGCTTATAGTGGCGTTGTCAGCAATAAGCATGAATCTTCAATATTTGTGACTTGTTTAGTCGAATTTATATTGTGAATACATCTGTCGAACTTTGAAACAGCCTACGGACATGGATTTTCTGTAGAGTTTATAACCTTGGGGTCTTGACGTCAAGAGTGAACAGGTAACTTCTAGGTAAGCGTGCTTTATCTTTTACCTCATTATTTGCCTATATAAAATATATCTATAAAAAAGTACGTTTAATCATAAAAGCTTCTATACTTATGTACATGATGATATTTGAAGAGATTTGAAGAGTCTGTCTGTGATTTCATATAACTCTGTTTCAGTAAGTTATTTACATAAGTTATGTCTGTCTTCTATTTGTTTGGGCTAATCTCTGGAATGGCTGGACCTAATGGGACTGAAGAAGGAGGTTATAGATCAACATATAGGCTACTTTCCAAAGAATTGGATTAAAGGGGGACATAACTACACCCATGCGAAGAATGTCGCAGGCACAGATAGACAATAAAATAGGTAATATTTCGCTTTTATTTAGTCATTTCGCTTCAGTGCATCAATTTTGAAGAATTTCTAAAAGTAGTTCAGCAGTCCATTCAGCAAATCTCTCTCGAGAAAGGTATAAGTACCGATTCACGTCACACACAAAAGAATAGATTAAACTAAAATATCCCAATACCAGATCTTTTAAGCTCCATAAGCGACCTAATGGTATCAATACACAAAGACCAACAATCCTTTACAATACTAAATACGTATCACACAATACACATTCACAAATTGGACTCAAAAGCCAATGTGCGAAGGGATCATTTACCACTTTATATCTGTACTTGATATACGATTTTTTACTTTATTGGATTGAGTTAAGAGAGTAGTCAAGTGCATAGTTAAGTTGGTAGAGCTTTTCAATTCCCCTCTATGGTGTCATAGCTCATTTGGCATTCGATAAAATTAATCCATGGGGAAGATTAACAGAGAGGGAATGTGTTTACACATGTGCAGTGCAGGCGATGCAAGGGAATACGTAATGCAATTAATTCTTGACGACTGTTTATTCAATAACTATATTTCATACTTTTGCCGTTTAATGTCGTTTAATTGTTGCGTTTATTGAGTTAATGGATTGGCTTTTGTGATGAAAATAAAACAAAATGTTTTGTTTTTGACAAAAGTGAGTTTATTCATTCGGTCTTCTTGCCAAGTGACGGTGCACTGGTTGAGTGATTGACTGCTTCACTGCGTGTCGTGACTTCGATTCCTGTACTAGAAAAAATTGTTTGTATAGTTAACAAATAGTTGTTCAGTGTCTGGGTGGTTGTAAAAATGCATTCATGATACATAATTATTTCCTAGTATGTGGTAATGATTAAAAACATTACTAAAATCTGTATCGAATTTGGCATTTTTTTATAGATTTTTTGATAGATAGCAGTTGACCACCATCTCACCTGATGGTAAGAGTCGATGTGGTCGAAGATGGAGCACGCTTACTTTTAAAGTAACCTATTCACACGTGACTTAAAAAACCAGGTTATAATTGTCAGGAATTATAGTTTAGGTATATTCAGTGTACCGAGAATATGATGTACTGTTGAATCATCTTCAAATCCTTTCCCTTACAATTCAATACTCACTATCAATATTTCAGTACCCTGACTCATCTCCTGATCTATGACTGATTCACTCCACCATTTCATAGAATCCAACATTTATACGATCCACATTAAAACTGATTGATCTCTGCTTCACATAACTCAAAAGGAAAAAGGCCTTAGCTTCTCAAACCTCCTTTTTATTCCCTCTGAAACTATACAGCACCAATAATAAAAATAATAAAAGATAATCTTTTAATCCGCACCTCGTCTGCGGCTGGCGTGTTCGTTATTCCTGTTATTTTACAACTATGATATACAACAGTCGTAATAACCTGCATACTCGCCCTTCAAGCCATAACTCGTGTCACGTTCAAAATGCAAATCACTGTGTGTCGCTATCATTCCTTTTATTGTGGCCGTAAAACACCGTCGAATTAGTTGTGAGCCAGCGATGGATGGTTCCCACAGCGATAGATGCGTTTAGATAATTTTATTGCGTGTTATCTTGTTGTGGTTTTTTTTAAACGGCGATTAGGGTTATATGGTCTTGTTTCGCGAATTTTATGTTATTTTATTAAGATGCAGTTTGTGTTAATTTTGTTATAAACTTTGATTGTGGTTGGAATAAGAAATTTTAATGGCGTGCTGCTATTAAAATTGCACATATCTAGACGTATTTTTTAATATGTAATTTTTCCAATTCATAAGAGATTTGTAATAAATTAAATTATGATATTTATTTTTGCAAATTGACTATAAGCAAAACTTTCACAAGTAATTTTCTTCGTCAATTTAAACTGAATGAGACCTTTTTTTCCTAGCTGACTTCATGAGAAAAAAAAACCGAAATAAACACAGAGGTCTCTTCTGAAGTCCATACAATCCGTACTGATCAAATTATTTTGTTAAAAATAATGAAAAGCTTATTTAACAAACTGGCCCTAATAATTCAGAAAATAACAAAACAGTCGCATTCAAAATCCTTAACAACATAACACGGAAACGTTAACAATCCCAATCCGTCCTTACACATAATAAAAGCAATCCAGTTTACGATCAGCCTAATGACGTCACAGATAAGATAAAATTAAATGCAGTTCGCAATCATGCAGATGAGTTCAAGGGGAGCACCGAACACTGCAGAATATTAAATTATTTTGATAGATGACACTATAATTTAATTTTAATGTGTTTTGATAAAACGACCCTTTATGTCCTTTTTTGTGAATTTTAAATGTTCCACCCCTAAATATTAAACGCTTTTTTTGCAAATTGTAAAGTGATAGAGTATGAATCAAAATGTCTGACGTGGCGTATTGTTGAGCGATTGCTGCACTAAATGGCAGTGATGGACATTTGCATACGAGTCATTAAGTCGATGATGCGATTTAATGTGCTTTGTGATGTTTTTAGTTTATTTACGCTTGATTACGTTTTTAGAGTGAGTAGAATTTGGGTGTTATTTAGTTGAATATGATCTATAGCTTGCCAAGATTAATACATAAGCAACAATACGTACGCAATCATAAATAAATTGCGACGTTGTCGTCTTCTTTTACGTATCAATTTAACATTTTTAGTGAATATTTTATTATTAAAAAAATAAAAACAATTTGTTTTCGAATGGTAATATTTTTTTAGCATGTATGGATGCTATACTATTGCGGGTTAACGGGAACGCCCTCTGTTAGTTAACGTACTGTATATATCATTTTAACATATCTTTTGAGATTCTTCCGCTGCTAGAACAACTTTGATGCGCAAGGGTGTCCTGCTGCATGGCACCGATGATATACAACGTGTAACGGAAACCCCATATCTATCCAAAAGGGCTGAAGACAACATTTGGTATGGAGTCTCTATACACAGTTTCAGCACAAAATATTTGACTCAAAGAATTGATACCAAATTATGGGTTTCATATATTTCTTGAATACCAATCATAACAAACGTGTCACAGCACTACGAGGGTCAATAACTTTCCACGTCACTTGCCAATAACACGATACTTCTTTTCGTTCTTCTTAATTTGAAAAATTCGGTCTCTGGCTTAGAATAACAACGCATAGAAGGATAGTACGAGTGCAAAAAGTGAGGCAACTAAAACTTAGCCATTTTTGGCTAACTTTGCTCGACGAGCCGTCAGTATTCAAGGTCACATTCTGCCGAACAGAGCTCGCGAGTAAATAATTTAAAACGACCGTTTGTAGCGTAAAGGGATGTCATAGTCCTTCAGGAAAACAAAAAACGCGTAATCAAATTACATTTCACAAGTAAATACTTACATTTTATACATTATATTTAAGTAAATCGACCATCAAACAAAAATTCTAATAACCTAACTTACCACAATTCAATGTTGCTATCCGTGAGGAAAAAAATACCCATATTGATTTCTTTTGTGCTTATTTTTGTTTAAAAAAATATAGTTTAGGCGGCAATTATATATGCGTCAAACTAAACTATATTTATTTACAGCTACTACCTACAGTGTTTTATAACTAAAAGATACTGTTAGTTCGAAGAGTGGCGTCATTAAGATGACAATTTTATTGATTAAGATTTTTTTCATTAAAGTAATGTTCTCAATAATATTTTTCTATTTCATAAATACAACACATACTTTTAATTGATATCAAACGAGATTTTTCAAGCAATTATTACATTTCTATAATATCATTATAACACATTACACATCAAACATTCTAAACGCAATAAACGATATCTCATTTCGTTTACCTTCCGTAAATATATGTCATATAAGTCATATTACATGAAAAAACATCATCTTATTTAGTTTCATAACATAAAATACTTGATTTGATCCAGCAACATAATAGTGCGTTTTCCCATTTTTGTGGTAATCGTACTGGTAATGGTATCACTGAAAGCTATATTTGTGTGCGTTTGAAGAACGTAGACACATTCGGCTCACGCACACAAAGAAAATAAAGTGGACACAGGAAATCGCTCGTGTTTTGTTCTAGACGCCTCTTCTATGCGTTGTTATTCTAAGGTCTCTGGTATCAGTGTATTGGAATTTGTAATAAGTTCTACACACGTAGACTTAGGATTACAAAACCTTTGCTATATCGTTTGTTATCAACCAAAGAAGCCATGCACTTGGTATGTATATACCCTTTAAATTACACGTTGTATAACAAAATACCAAGTTGTTGGAAGGACTATAATTTGACATTATTAAAAAAAAAACTTAGGAACTTTTTAGTAGACAAAGTTTATTATAGGGATGAAGATTTTTTATTGGAGAAGGAAATCACGCCGTTGTCGTAAGCCGTTGTAACAGACAGTCAGTTGTAACTTTGACAGTCATTACTGGTAGTCAGAAACCAGACAATCTGACCATAGTCTTGCCAAGGGGTATCGTGTTACCCAGTTACTGGGTTATGGAGGTCAGATGTCAGTCGCTCCATGTTAAACAGTGGTAGTCAGATGCATCCGGATAGACTAGAAGCTGACTCTAACATATTTGAGATAAGGATATTAGTAGACGATGATTATTTTACAAACTTGATTGAATGATCAAAGGGAATATAAAAATTGGTAATTGGTTTGTAGAAGATACAGCGAATTTCACTAGATCTTGAGCACACTTCCACACCTTTTTTAACACGCTTTTATTAGGTCGACTTGTATGTAACTAACTATCTAATGAAATCTTGGGTAACTAATTTAACCATCTTCCAAGAGTCGTAGCGTAATGAAAATTGGCAGCTGTATGTAGTTCTGATGACAATATAATAATATGGTACTGTCAAACTGATCTGATGATGAAGCCGAAAGATATGAACTGGAATTTCATGATGGACAATCGTATCATAGCTGTTTTGGATTTCTTAAAAAAGTCTTGTAATGAACTTTGACTACGATTAGGTTTCAAGGTCTGATGTTGAAGCCGGAAGATAGGCACTGGCATTCCATGATGGGATATCGTATCATAGTCGTGTTTGCACTTGTGAGAAAGGCCACGTAATGGACTTTGAACACGATCAGGTTTCAAGGTTATAACAAACCTAAAGATCGTAATCCATAGATTTATTATTAGGTCGATCTGTAAAGAACTAAGTATGCAATAAAATCTAAAAATCTGAATTAAACGTACTTCTAATTGTTGTATCATCATGAAACTTGGCAATTATGTGTAGATTAGAGGACAATACAATATTATGGTACCATCGAGCTGGGCTGACGATGGAATTGGAAGGTGGCTGATGGAATCGTGGACTGCCTACTAGTAAACATTTCTCATTTCTGCTTGTTACGTTAGTCTTAAAAGCGTGTTTTTGGTTTTTTAAACTATTAGTTTTTATTAAGGTTCCGTACCTACCTAAAGTGTAAAAACGGGACCCTATGGCCGCGCTCAGTTTGGACACGAATTTGTATCGTACGTAAACGTAGGTACGCTCGTGGTCGTACGAATTGAGTGCGTACACTGAATACGTTTTACTCCGTCAAAAAGGTAGTGATATCGCATTCGTGAAGTTATCTTTGTTTGTGCAATGAATAATCTGTATCTTCTAGATAATTCTCTTATAACTCGAAGACTGCGGCGGCGTCTTCGCTGTCGCAGAACTGAATAGGTGCGTGAAATTTATTTAAAAAGAAAAGAATTTGGAGAATTTCATCACATTATTGAAGACTTAAATCATGACCCCATACTGTTTCATGGTTATGTACGTATGAAAATAGAAACTTATGTATGTATGTATGTATGTCGGGCAGGTATCCGCAACTCCACGACCAAGCGCGTATTTTGCGTAGAAACTTATAATAAATATTTCTACATCCATTTTTACGCACGAACGTGTTTAAAAATCCCAACGAGTTCGGATTGTTTTCGGACGTCGGAACTACACGCACGTATACGTACGACTAACTCGCATCCAGTATGTGCGCTCTCATAGTACTTGGAAGGTTAGGATCGTTCGTGTGTGTTCGTACGTATACGCACGAGTAAAATTCGTAATTCGAAAACGCGTCCAAACTGAGAGCGGCCTATTACTACGACTTCGCTGTCTATCCGTCCGTCTGTCTGTCACCAGGCTGTAACTCAAGAACCGCGATAGCTAGAAAGTTGAAATTTTCACAAATTATGTATTTCTGTTGCTGCTATAACAAAAAATACTAAAAACAAAATAAAATAAATACTTAAGGGGGGCTCCCATACAACAGACATGATTTTTTGCCATTTTTATAGAAAATGGTACGGAACTCTTCGTGCGCGAGTCCGACTCGCACTTGGCCGGTTTTTTAATTTATAATAGGTTCGCGTTTGACCACTATCTCACCTGATGGTAAGTGATGATGTAGTCGAAGATGGAGCACGCTTAACTAGAAGTAACCTATTCACTCTTGACTTAAAGACCCCTAATTATAGCTATACCTAGTAACTTTTTGTTCCACAACCTTATCTAGAGTGTAAGTACAAGAACATCTCACTTGACAGTATGCTAATTACATCGTTAGAGCGACCGGTAGCTTCAAAACAATATGTTGTCGTTGATTGAGTTGTGGGAGCACCTATGTGACAGTAATGGTAGTCGATAGCGCTATACTTAGGTACCAATTTGTGTTGTAGGTAACGAGTGTGATACGTGATTTCGAAAAGTGAAACCCCGAAGAACTCGGCCCCGTAAGTTCACGAATACTAAACACTTAACAGGTTCGCGTTTGACCACCATCTCACCTGATGGTAAGTAATGATGTGGTCGAAGATGGAGCACGCTTACCTTAAAGTAACCTATTCACTCTTGACTTAAAGACCCCTAGGTTATAGCTATCGGGAAACACAGACTCCGGCAGGGAATTCCACTCCTTAGCCGTACGAACTATGAAGGTATTCCCAAAACGTTTTGTGCGTATAGGTGGGATGTTCATGGATGGATGGATCATCGTTTCAGAGATCCAGCAAAACCACAAACGTTACTCCAGCAAAATCTCGAATAACTTCGCAGCCGAAGAAAGAACAAAAATAAAATAACGTGTAACATTTACCTCGTCTAGACACCTAAATGTATAGCTAATATTTATTTAAATATTCCCATTATTAAAAAAAAAGTTTTGCTGCGGTAACGTTTCAAGCGTTACCCCAGCAGAATATGTTTTTGTGTAATAACTAAAAAACTATATGTGTAACAAATTTAAAAATGTGCTTAACAATTACAGAAGCTGGGCAACTAATTATCTATAAGATTTAAATGACTATTTTCGACATTATTTTGCTGGGGTAACGCACACACTATAACCTGGGCGTCTTTAAGTCAAGAGTGAAAAGTTTACTTCTAGGCAAGCGTGCTCCATCTTAGAACACATCATCACTTACCATCAGGTGAGATGAATTTCAAACGCGAGCCTATTATCAATAGAAAAAATCTAATAATCTAAACAAATTATATTATTGCTCTTCTGTCAGCGCGTCCCACTCCCATGACGCAACGGCCTGCCCCAGGCTTCTCCAGTGGCCAGGTCCTGTGCAACTCTAGTCCATAAGGCAACAGCTGTATTCACTATATCGTCATCCCAGCGTTTCAGCTGCCTTCCCCTACTTCTCTTCGACCCATCTCTAATTTGACCTATTACTGCCCTCGACCACATATTCTTCTTGTCACGAATCATGTGCCCTACCCATTTCCATTTCATTCTCTTTGTATGGAACTTAGCATCTTTCAGTTTGGTCATTGTAAGTTTATTAAGTCAATATTGAACAGTAATTAGGTAGCAAAATGTTATTTTGTATAATATTCCATCATCGTCAGATATTACACCGTCGTGATGGAACAACGAACAGATTCCTAGATACCAATTAGCAAGCGGTAACATTGTACACGTCATAATTAAATTAACATATTCAATGTGCGTACATTATAGCATGGATGTGCTGCCAACTAGTGTTTCATGTATAGACTACAACTGAATGAGATTGTGAGATGGCCCATTCACTGTTACACATTGGTCCATATTGGAATCTTTATTTTAAACTAGCGGGTGGTATTTCCGCGTAAATTCCAGAATAACTGGATTAAAATTAGTCTATATATTGCCCTATAACCTTCTCTATCATTCAGTGAAAGTCCCATTAAATCAATTTAGCCATTTCAGAGACTGCCCTGATAAACAGGAGAACAAAAAGAGACGGTTTAAAATTAAAAAAAAATATTGTGTTAGTATCTTGTTAATAACTATTAACATATAAGTTTTTTAAACTAACATGGTCACTGACGGTATCATTAGAACTTAAAACGGGATAATTACTATGTGTATTTTTTGTTTCGAGTTTCCGATATCCGAATATCCCGTTTTAAGTTCTAATAACCATTAGCATTATTACATATAGCCGAAAAAAAAACAGTTATTTCGAAATCACTGATAGTCACTTCAATTTCATTTATACGTATGTACATAATTATGTTGTAATTATATATATAAGAATAGGTAATAGACGTTTGTACTGACCAGTCTGGATATTGTTTACAAGAAAACGTTATGGAGTTTTCTTAAAAAGTAAGTACTTATGTGGTCAAAATCTACCCCTTCTGCTTACTAAGCCTAATATAAGCTACATTAGGAATAGTAAGTAGAATTCTGACACTTCCTTCTAATCCACCCAGGGAGTACCTAGTCATTAGATGATATTCCCACCAAAAAAAAAATCTTTGGTTGAATAAAGTTGTTCTTATTTCTTAAATGTTTATATGTTTTAGTAATGAATCGATGTCAGAAATCACAACAGAATTGTTCCCAATAAATCATACCCCATCAGCCCAGTTCAAACCTAACTAGTACCTACCCAATTCAAATATTATACAATCGAAAAACAACTGCCATTTGAATCTCACTGTTATTTGTCAAAACAACTGTCAGCCACGTTTTGTTACCAATCGATTTGTTTAAACGCGACATCGATGACGTATATCTGCCTAAATTCCCGGCTAAATCTATCCGACAGACATCCGTGATTCCATTTAGCCTGTATACACAACACGGCACAAATCAAAAGTCAACTTTGTTTTGTGGACATTAAAGTTGAATGTTGTTTGTGTGGCTGGGACTAGTGAAGTGATCAATCGATTGTTGCGATGACAGCCGGGAGCGGACGATAATCGCCTCTCATTAGTCGAATGCGAGCGCCAGTGAATCGATGCAGCGTGACATCTGGGTTTTCGAATATAATCCGCGCGTGATATTTTTAGTGTAGTGACGTTGATTGCGATTATATTTAGTTGTTGGAGTTTTCGAAGCACTAATACACGTAGAGACATGTTAATTTGGATGACGTCACTGACCGACTGGCTGATATTAGAAGGTTACAACATCAGACATTAAACAGGAATTTTATTAGTACTAATTTGGGGGGAAAGTATCAAAAAACTCCTTCCACTCTGGGTGGAGCGGAAGAGTGTCAATCTTTTACTGACTGAAAACTCACCTTAATCCTTCAGTTGCCTTTGTGGTCCGGGGCCACGGTATTTTGGAATATTCCCGCAAGCAAGGCAGTGACTCTGTCGGGCCCCGTCACTTAGTGCTCAATTCTCTTTGAGAATCTTCGGTTGAATTTTATGATTACTAGTGATCTATTAAACTAACTGTTTTTGCTCTTTCTATATAAAGTGGAGTTGTCACAAGCGTAGAGAGGCTTAACACCCAGCAGTGGCTAAAGTCAGGCTGTGGATGATGATGAGTGCTCTATTACTATGATGATACTGGCTACTTCCGCCAAGCCCGTTCCATCATCAAACTACAAGACAAATGGCGAAGCGCCATCGTTACATGGTGGACATCCCACCCATACGCACGTTTTGGGAATACCTTCATTGTACGTACGGCTAAGGACTGGAATTTCCTGCCGAAGTCTGTGTTTCCCGATAGTTAATAACCTAGTAGTCTTTAAGTCAAGAGTGAATAGGTTACTTTTAGGTAAGCATGCTCCATCTTCGACCACATCATATCTTACCATCAGATGAGATAGTGGTCAAACGCGAACCTATTCTCAATAAAAAAAAAACCCGCAACTTCGGCCATGTGGGTTTTCCCGTGTAAATCTCAATCTCCTGGGAATTCCGGTATAAAAATTAAATCCTGTGTTATTCTAGGTATTAACTTTCTACAGGTAGGTTACTTCTAGGCAAGCGTGCTTCATCTTCGACCACATCATCGCTTAACATCAGGTGAGATGGTGGTCAAACGCAAGCCAATCAGTTCCCAAGTTTCATTCAGATCCGTTTAGTAGTTTTTTGCATGATAGAGTAACAAACATCCATTCATCCTACCTAAGATTAGTCAGACTATATTGCAACTAATTTTTGCCAAGAATTGTCATTAAACCAAAATCTTACGCTAATCAAATAAAGTAACAATTTTCATTGCTAAAAATTGCTGAAACCACAGACCTCACATAATGAAACAATACCACAAACAATACAATACATAGTAGAGTTATATACTTGTCAATGAGGCAGTTACAAGGGGCCACGTGTGTTACGGAACCCTAATTGATTGGCGCGCTAACGACGAGTTTTTAGGGTCCCGCAGTCGCAGCCATCGCCTTATTTATCGTCTATAAATTATTTTGATGGCTGCAAGGGTTTTTATGTGTACTTACTGCGGATGGTGCTAAAGTGTAATAGTGGGTGCAGTGTTTGTGAGTATGAAGGTGAAGTGTCAGGTATGTGGGTCTATTTATGATTCAATTATAATGAAAAATGTATAAGAGTACTTACGCATATTGTTTTCCCTGGTTTAGTTTAAACAAAACCGACAAGGATGTCGTAACCACATCGTAGAATTAGTAGATATATATTATTCTTATTGGACAACAGAAAACACATCACACAAGAGCATACTTGGATAATTAGACACATTAAATAGAGTAAAAAAGAACAGAAATAACGTAAACCTATAACAAAAATTATAATACGAACTAACGCTGTGGTGTGTATCTCCAAGAATTGGATACAAAATTAATTTAAATAAGTTCTGCAATACGCATGCGGTCTATAAGTACCTTTTAAAGTGGCTGGTTCACTAACTAAGTATCATCATAACTACATATCATCAGAACTTAAAATAGAAGACTATATGTATATATATTTCTATATATGTCTGACTTAATAAAAACCATCACCGGTCATAGCCCTACGGAAAATCGATAACAGATTGGTGTGGAGGAATGTTGTTGCATCTGCATCAGCCATATCGAGGCAGCACTCATAAGAGACACGACCTTCAGCAATGAAGAAAACGACGAAGAAGAAGATATATATTTATTGTTTCACATGATAAGTTATCTCGTTTAAATTTCTAATGATACAATATACCTTGTATAAATATACAAAACGGAAAAGCAAACACTTTCTACATCATTCGAAAAAATGACCGTGATGAAAGAACGTCAAATCTCAGGCTCACGTGAGGAAGCATGTCACCAGTATATCGTGCGCACCTGTCCATCACGAGGGTCCACTCGCGAGCTCCACTGACGAGGATCACACACCTGTCCTGACATGATTAGCGAGAGAAATTAGCGGATCTGGGATGTGAAAATGTGGACAAAGCCGAGATCATGGGAGATGGTGAAATAACCATATAAAAATGAGGCTTTTCTTGTTCAAGATTGTGATCTATTTGAGTGATATTTGAGTGAACGTGAAGTGAATCTATATGAACTTTTTTGTTTATTTTGATAATAGGCTCACGTTTGACTACCATCTTCCACACTCCGTGATTATTTGGCCTACTGGTTCATGTTTGTTTGTGTGTTGTTACTCTGTGAGGCAATAATCGTAACCTTGATACTGGAAGAGTTTTGCTATTCGTAGTATATCGTTCATACTACCTCGGGAATTCACGTTTCACTCTATCTTTAGAAAAATTCACTTATATCACTGTACTTTTTGTTTTTTCGTAAATGATGGTAGGGTCGAAGAAGACGCATGCTTACCTAGAAGTAACCTGTTCACTCTTGACTTACAGAACTCCTGGTTACTGCTATAAGGTTCCTGAGGTAGTATGAATATATACTACGAATAGCAAAAGTCTTCCAGTATCAAGATTCAGCCTACTGCACAAAAATCTCACAAAGTAACAACACACAGATGAACAAAAACCAGTAGGCCAATACTCGCGGAGTATGGCAGAATCAATTATGGCGGCCTGTGCACAGCTGAGCGCAGAGCCCCAATGATTAGGGGCTTTGACGAAATGTCCGGCGAAGAGAAATTACACGCTGCTTTCTGAATATTATTTCACTTATAAATATTTCTCACGCTAAGTGGGCACAAAAAATTAAATCTAAATATTTGCACTGAATTGCCGAATATAAATAGTGAAACACTTCAGAAATGAAGAACTTTGTTATCTACCTATGTTCTTGCAAACAAATATATTATTCATAAATTATGTTTCGGTTTAAAAAATACAAATCGAGTGAAGCAAATCGGTATTAATCCTTACTTAATATTATAAATGCGAAAGTAATTCTGTCTGTCTGTGTGTTACGCAATCACGCCTAAACTACTGAACCAATTTTAATGAAATTTGGTACGGACATAGTCTAGAGCCTAAGAAAGGATATAGGCTGCTGTTTTAATGCGAAAAAAGGCTGTAAGGGGTTGAAATAGGGCATGAAAATTTGTATAGAAATTACGTAATTTTTAAAGCTTTTTTTTTTTAACGTGGTAAAATTATCAAATAAGTCCTCCCACTCCGGGCAGGGTGGGTGGGACTGTCAGACTTTTACTGACTAAAATCCACGGTGTTCCTTCCACTCCTCAAAGAGGGGTCTTACCGCCGCAATTGCGGCGTGCCCGGCCGTCGGTTGCGACAGTCGTTCCCTCCATACTGCCCTGAGATCGCGCCGGAGCTCTTCCCGCCACGCCTCGACTTCTCGAGGCAGCGGGGATACGCCCCGGCGCTGCGCCTCCACGCGCCATTCATAGACGCGCTGGAGGGCAGTCGCCTCCAGATCCCAGGGCAGCAATCCGGCAAGGAGGTTGGCCGATTCGCCGGCGATCGTGCGGTATCCCCGGATCATTCGGATAGCCATGACCCTCTGGCATGCGACCAACTTTAGTGGTCGCGTCCGGATGCACAGGGCCCACACTGGGGACCCGTAGAGGGCCATGGACCGCACGACGCCAGCGTACAGCCTTCGGCAGGAGGCATTTGGCCCGCTGAGATTAGGCAGGAGTCGCCTGAAGGCGGCTGCTGCCCGGTTCAGCTTTGGGGCCAAACTCAGGAAGTGCTCCCTGAAGTTCCACCGGCTGTCGAGGACGAGTCCCAGGTACTTCATCGTCCTTCCGACGCCGATGCGAACCCCCTCCACCGTTATATGGGACTCGGACCGTGGCGCGTTCTGACCGCCATGAAAGCACATGGCCTCGGTCTTGTGCAGCGCCACGTCGAGTCCCAACTGCCGGATCCTATGAACGACTGTCGCAACCGCTTGCGTCGCCAGGTTGGCCGCCGCCTGGTGCGACTCTCCCTGCGCCAGGACGAGCGTGTCGTCAGCGTAACATACTACGCTGACGCCATCAGGGAGGTCGCCGCGCAGCACCCAGTCGTATCCGATGTTCCACAGGGGCGGCCCCAAGACCGATCCCTGTGGGACACCGCACGACATCTCTCGCCGGTTCCACTCTCCCCGGTGACCGGGGTAGATGACGGCTCTGTCCGTCAGGTAGTCCTCGACTATGCGACGGAGGTACGTCGGCACCCGGTTAAACCGGAGTGCCTCCCTGATGCAACTCCAGGGCAGGGTGTTAAAGGCGTTGGTGATGTCCAAAGACACCGCCAAGACGACCCAGCCCCGGGATACCGCGTCCCCCGTCGTGAGGGCTCTCACGCGCATGATGGCATCCACCGTCGAGCGCCCCCTGCGGAAGCCAAACTGGCACTCCGCAAGATCCGGGCCCACCCGATTCAGGTGTCCGAAGAGGCGGTCTGCAATTACTCTTTCCAAGAGCTTGCCCGCCTCGTCGAGCAGCACGATGGGCCAGAATGCGGACGGAGAGTCCACAGGGCGCCCGGCTTTCTGGATCAGGAGCAGCTTTCCCGGCTTCCAGCGAAGCGGAAACTGGCCCCTCTCCAGGCATGCGCTAAAGAGCCCCCCTAGTCAAGGCCCGAGAGTCTCCGAGGCCAGGACCCACGCTTTCCCTGGCAAGCCGTCGGGTCCTGGGGCGGTATTTTTGGCCTTGAGCCGTTGTACCGCCACTCTCAAGTCTACCTCGGTCACCTCTGGAGCGTCGTAGACGTCGTCGTCGCTGTGGTCCGCGTTTGCGCCAGCTTCAGGTTCCGTCGGAGACGGAGCCGTGGGCGGGGGAGCGTGCTCCCCTCGCGATGGGAACAGGGCGCTCACCACGTCCTCCAAGAACTGAGGCTGGAGACTCTGCGTCAACGGGGGAGCCCAGGGGCGGAGCTTCTCTCGCACCCACTTGTAGGGGCGGCCCCATGGGTCCCCGTCCAGAGTCGCCAGCATCTCCTCCCGGACCAGTTCCTTGGCCCGCCAGATCTCGTCTCGGAGGACGGCCTTCGCTGCCCTGTAGCCCTCGTACAGCTCCGCCTCTACAGTCGCCGCATCCGGAGGTCGGGTGCGGCGCCTGCGGAACCTGGTGTACCGGCGTCGTGCCGCAACGCACGCTACGCGCAGCGCTGCTAGCTCGCTCGACCACCAGTACAGCTGACGCCGGGCGCGTCCTTGCCAGACCCGGGGCATGGCCACGTCGCAGATCTCCGACATGGCCTCCCGGAGCCACTCCGCCTCGTCGTTTATGTCGGCAGGCCTGTCCGGGGGTGACCCCCAGGCCTGCACGATCGAGGCTTCCAGGAATAGCTCCCGGTCCATCTGCTTCAGCGCCCATCGCGGACCACTCAGGTCCCGTCGGACCGGCGCGTCTGGGGTCTGGGCGGAGACGTCGAACCGGATATACCGGTGGTCGGAATAGGTCTCCACCTCCTCCACAACGCGCCAGTCGGTGACGCGCGGTGACAGGCTGGGGGTGGCGAACGTAACGTCCACCACCGACTCGCCCGTAAACCGCACGCACGTGGGGACAGAACCCCGGTTCTCGATCACCAGGCCCTGCGCACGGGCCCAGTGCTCGAGCATCCTGCCCCACCTATAGTCCGTGGACCGGGAACCCCAAGCCGGACTCTTGGCGTTGAAGTCCCCGAGGACGAGGGCGGGGAGGGAACCGAGGGCGACGACGACGTCTCCCAGCTCCGTTAGGGAGTTCTGGAACTCGGCGAGAGCTAGAAGCTTGAAACTTATTTTTTATATTATTATTTATTAGACTTTTGATAGATAGATAGATATTAATAAATACGACATTCAAATTATGTATGAGTTTTATTTTCAAAAAATAAATAACCTAAAAAATTAAAAATGCTGCCGAAAGTCACTATTCCGCGCGGGCGAAGTCGCGGGCACGTACAACATACATTAATACACCCAAAACCAGCACTCCTTTACCTACATATAAATAAAATTCAAGTGTCTGTATGTGATTTCGAAATAACTGTGTTTTCTCTAATGTAGTATAGTTCTTAATAGTAGTCCTTCTGTTTGTTTGAACCGATTTTAGTGGGAATTACACTCAAAGATATAGTGTAACGGAATAACGACCGGATCGGGATTTACGCGAAAAATTAGTTCTCTTACAAATTGTGTACAGACAACATCAATAGCTGAAATACAACTGACACGTACCCGCTTCTTTTATTCACAAAACAAGTTCTAATAAAAAGAATTTCCAATTTCAAAATCCCTCAAAAAACAGCGAAATTTCCAACCCCTGCCCCACGAATCGTAGGCGTGTCGCAAAGTCGCAGTTGTGCGGCCTCAAGCGATTAGAGCGACAACAACTGTTGTCCGCAGCATTACCATGACAATACGACGCCTGCGACAAATAAGTCGCATGATGAATCGATGCGATCGGTCGCGGTCTGACTCGCCAAATATTGCAGCTTTATTTGATTTTAATTGTATTGTTACTGTTAGCGAGAGAAGTAGCATGTGTGGCTTGTGTTGAGGTTATGGAATATTTTTTTTTTTATAAAAGGATTGGCTTATTGTGGTATTAAAGTCGTTTAACCACAAACGAATGAATTGCTATCCTGATATTTTATAAAACAAGTCTTCTGATCTTCTGTGTCTGTGTGTATGTTCGTGATAAACTCAAAAACTACTATACAGATTTTCGTGTTATCTTACAGTCCCGGAACGACCACTTGTGGGTCATACAAAAAAAATTCAGTGCTGGAATCGAACCCGCTATACGCAGCGCAGTAGTCACTCAGTCAATCACTGCATCACTTGTGTTATCAGTTTGAGAAAATTGTTCGATAACAAATAAAAAAAATCTCTTATTATGACTTTTCAAACTATCATTAACCACAGAAAACGCCTCTACAGCACAAAATACACAACTACAATTTAAAAAAAAATCGACACAGTATGAATTATATGAACTTTAAAAGAGACGTTGACCTATGAGTTTGTTTCGGTGTTTCTTCTCAGAGTAGTCAGTTAGGTCTCATCTAGCTTAACTTAAAATGTAAAAACATGACGTGTTATAAGTTATAACCAATTCAAAATATTTTATTTCAACAAAAACACCGAAACGAAAGCGTCCCAGCTCCAATATTCTGTAAACTACTACATAACGCAGAGAATCATTATCACATACCCATAGGGACAAGTGTAGCCTCCCGATGGGCGGGCGGGTAGACCCCGTAGGGCGCCGTAGGGCGGCGTAGGGCGGCGCCCATAAAAATGCAAATGGAGTGTCGACAGTGCCGGGTATCAATCAGTGCAGATCTTATTGCTGCTGGATTTGGGAGTGAACCACCTGCGATTATTGTTTACTAGTTTTTGGCAGTTTTTGTGTTGTTGCCAGTTTCTGTTTCTGGTGATGGTAGGTTCGTGTTGGACCGATTCTCAATCGTTTATTGTATTTCATAATTTACATTATGAAATACAATAAACGATTAAATGATACTTAGGTGGTAAATTTACAAATATGGTCATTATGGACTCTGTTGGCTAGAGTAGTGTATTATAGATATAATATTATAGAACGTAAAAGTTTATTAGTTCGTTTAACCGCGAAAATCTTCGTAAGTACTGCGTGGATTTCTATTAAATTTGATGTAGAAGTAGCTTAAAGCTTGGGAAAGGTTACAGGCTTTTACCTGACTACAAAAGAAGGAGGATTAGTTTAATATTATATTACTAACTCTTCGCCCGCAACTTCGTCAGCGTGAATTTCGAAAATACAACCCATTAGTTTTCTTTAATTAACCCGTTCTTTCCCACTAGCTACAACCTGGGAGTCTTTAAGTCAAGAGTGAATAGGTTACTTTTAGGTAAGCGTGCTCCATCTTCGTCCACATCATCACTTACCATCACGTGAGATAGTGGTCAAACGCAAACCTATTTTTAATAAAAACGAAGGCCTCCCCCCATTCTTCTTAGTTCTTGTGATATTGTGCCTCCTCTCGCCAATCGCCGAGGAAGGCATATATCATTTCCTTGTTTTTTTACTAATTTTATTATTGGTATCATCATTCACCAATTATGATTTCCCATTAATACCTACCTATTATGGGAAATCATAATTGGTGAATGATCGCTCAGTTGTTTACTCGTATGTTTATCTGCTATCACACCGATGTTTGTGTGTTATTATACATAAACAGACATGAAACAAGAATAGATAAATGGATACAAAGATGGAGGCTATTTCTGAAGTAATGTTTTTCACCATACCTACAACACCAGAGTTGAAAAAAGATAATTATACAGACACCAGTTGTTTTGGAGATTGTTTCCAATAACCTTTCCAAATACCTATGCAAACCATTATCGTAATTTTTTTTGTAAATGTAAACTATATGAGGCTGGTGTTTCCTAACTGACTTCCCTGAGAAGAAACACTGAAACCAATTCAGAAGTCAACGTCTCTGTTGAAGTCCATACAATCTGTACCAAACATAATTATGGAAACTATGTTTATGTAAATTAATGTCTGAGTTGATCTTTTGAGGAAGGAGGCCTTTTTGGAGAATGTAGCATCAAGTCCGCCCATATGTCACTATAAAGTTTAAATAAATAAGTATAGATGCACACAGTTTTAGCATCAGGTACACATACTAAATAATTCTGAGATTTCTAACTGTAGTATCAAAATTTGATATCAATAATAGACCAACCATTTTGCATATTTATTTTTCATTTACCATCCACCCACACTACTCACCCACTGATACCGTATCAATGTTTGCTAACCACCTAATAAAGATAAAATAAATTATCAATTACACATTCATAAAATATCCAATTATTTTTCTTCAATCAAACCGACATGAGCCTCGATTATTATAATTTTTAATTAACACTTGTCACGAAGAAGTCGGGCTTCCGGCTTACGACTTCGATGTCGGCGCTCGTCCAAGTGATCGACTTTGCATTCGATTAAAGATGTATTCGATTGGATTAATAGTATCGATGGAATTAATAGAGGTGTGAAGTCGACTTTAAGTTTTGTTAAGGGCAATTGAGGAGGTTATAAAAGCTGGTTTAATGTATAATGTAAATAAGTCGAGTCAGGTTGCAGGTGTGAGTGCACATATTTTCACTTGCGTGATAAGATTTTCCTTTTTCAATGAAAAAGAAGCCTTTTGTCATTCTCCAGATCTTCAATTATCTCCACACTAAATATAGTTTACATGCTCTCGTTTGACCACCTTTTGACCTGATGGTAAGCGATGATGTGGTCGAAGATGAAGCACGCTTGCTTAGAAGTAGCTACTGTTCTGTTCATTCAACAACTGTTCACTCTTGACTTAAAGTCTCCTAGATGGAAACACAGACTCTGGCAGGGAATTCCACTCCTTACCTGTCTTAGCTTATTTACATCGATACTTCCGTTTTGAAAGAAGGACAAACAAACACACGTTTGTATTTATAATATTCGTATGGATAATTATATTTAATTAATAAGTATCCCTATAATTCGAATGAAAACCAGTGTGATTATATCTTATTATTTTGTATACTACAGTTCTAATTATACCTATAATAATTAGAATGACAATCAGTGTTTAACGAGGAGGCCGTATATGCAAAAAAAAACAGCTGCTTGTGGTTACAAACCGCAACAGATCTGGTAAAGGCTAGGGAGTTAAAGTCATATTGGTATTCTTGAGTATTTATTTTACTTCGAAATAATTACCTATTCGATTTATATCCAAAATCTTTTCCAGAAAAAAAAATCCTCCATGATCCAATTTGCATACCCTTAAAACAAGCGCCATTTTTCTCATAATAACACACTTAATCACGCTTAGCGTTACGATATAAATGGTGTTCAGTTGTTCAGCTCACGATGCTCTGCTCAAACACTTAGAGCGTACAAACAGACAATCAGTCAGTTTTGACACGTGTTTACGAGCAACGGAGCGCCAAGTCGCGGGCGCCTCGTTATCCGAGATTACCTTAAACGTCGCCAAATAAAACGATCCCTGGCTACGTACAAACGGCACTACAGTTTTACGCGAACAAACAATTATTTATTGCTCCGAACACCCTATATAACGCACAAAACTAACCAAAATCAACTCTAACTCAATTCTACAGGGCACAGAATGGAACGACGCGCCCCCGATCCAAAGTCGAGCAAGATTAATAGGGCATAAAACGTAAGATAATACAATATACAAGAAGACACGTTGTTAACCGTTCCGTTTTGAGACGGTGTTGAGTGGCTTCATCTGTCTCGCTCGCTCGTATGTGAGGCGGTGTGTCTGTCTCGGTCGCACAGTTTCAATTATCTGCCTAATCCTTCAATTACGCCGACAGATGTCGCGTTCGTCTTCGAGCTTATGTGCCAGTTTAAAGTACCGTCCGCAGAGCAATTACTGTGATCGGACCAGATTTTGTAGGCTTTTATTGGTGGAATATAATTAAATTTTCATTGATTTCGTAATGTAATTTATTTGTTATTGGTTACATAAGTCTAAGCCCGAGGCGATGTTCAATTTCTCAGCTCAAATGAATATTCCAAATAAATGTGGGCTTATCTAAGAACAGAAGCAATTTATTTCAACATTTTTGTGTACTGTTTTAAACCAAATGGTTGAACTGACTATTATTTTATTCAGAGCTTAGCTACATAAATAACACGAGTACAGTCTACAAAATAGTTTTTTACGGCCACAGAAATAGTATAATTAATTTATATTACAGGAAATCTTCATTTCTAATATTAGACAGTATATTTTTATGAGCTGTTTATCTGTTCATATAGTCTCAAATGTCTATAGTCACAAATAATCGTATAGTGTTAAAGGCTGCACATAAAAGTACTACAACATTTCTGTCCACCAAAACATATGACCATCGAACCCAATTAGTATTTAAAACAAATACAGATTAATGATGAAAGTTTCTGCTGTCGCTACTCTGCGGCGTCCCTTAAGGGTACATGAGTTAGCTAATAATTAATATTATAATTAATGTTGCAATAACTGGAACCGCGGCACGCTATTAATCCGACCCCCCCCCCTCCCCTCCACACCGAGTAAAACTCCCTCCACTGGGCACAGATTAGGTAGGAACAGAAGGTCAACTTTAAACGAAGATAGAAAATACATGCTTTGGAATTTAACAGGAATTAGCTTCTCACCTACAAGATCTTGTTTGTGTATGGAGTGCCTTGACTCTTAGCTTTATTTTTCACTAGCTTCGCCCGCGTGGGAAGTTTTTCCCGTGTAAATCCCGATCCCGTGGGAATTTCGCAAAATCCTTTCCTAGCGGATGCCTACGTCATAACATTTACCTGCATGCCAAATTTCAGCCCGATCCGTCCAGTGGTTTGGGCTGTGCGTTGATAGATCACTATGTCAGTCAGTCAGTCAGTCACCTTTGAGTTATATATATTTAGATTTAATCTTTGTCGGTTTTATAATCCTGATCTCTCCTTTCATCATCAAGCTTTTCTCTGTAATTTTGGTCAAAATCAAAACCTAAAGTCAATATGAATAACGTGCAGAAAACTTCTCGGTAAGACTTCTTTTATATTGAGATGATATGTTCGCCTTTGATCACCATCTCACCTCACATCTGCTAATGATAATCGTAGAACTAAACATATTTAAACTAGAAAATTAAATAAACTTACATATTACACATATATCAAAGGCCTGTCCAACCATATTCGTACTACAGGGTAACAACTTACCCACCGGTAGAACTGTCAGTCAGTTTTAGAGACCCATTTTTTCAACTACCCGTAAAGTTTATCAAAAATCTATGATAAATATGTCTACTACGAGTTTAAACTGTGTCTGACTACAGATAAAGTCCAGTTCTTTATGTGAAGGTCTATATATACTGCTTTGGGTAGATACTTACCTACCTATATGCAGATATGCCAGCGAACGTATACCTTTTCGTTCGTCGTTTGAAGCTAAGTTTCTGCGCCTATCTATTCTGTGGCACCGTGTTCATTACGATGTTTTTACAATGTCACACTTAATTTAATTATGACATTTTTATAATTGTCCGTGAATTGTGAGTCAAAGGGGGTCTTAATGTTCTTGCGGAGTTTTAATTGCAGTCAAAATTAGGAGAAAGATTTTAACAGCGATGTATTTTATGGAAAATTATCCCTGAAATATCCCATAGCCCATAGAATTCGACTAATAAGGACATGAGTAAATTATTATTGAAAGACTGACTAGTTTTACGATATATTCTATATTGGGAGACATAGGTATTTTGTCACGTTGGCTAAAGTAAGTCTTAGACTTCATTAGCTTTCGATTAATGTGTGTGAATGTGACTAAAAATAGTAAAAACAACTTATAAATTGCACTTAAGTGGCTGTCACTATAAATATGTGACGTGAAACCGACGATCAACTTCAACAATTTTAATTTGAATATCACATTCCAATCACTCAGATATTATCAGCTCACCGCGTCCTGATTATCACAAAAAGCGCAACAAACAGAAATCAATTAAAAGTAATCTCGAACGAGATGTCTAAACGAACGAAATTAACTCTCTGCTAATAATGGTAGCCGCCTTATCGGAGCATCGGTTTAATATATCACTGGCTAAACACGGACAATCTGTCCGTCCGTCCGTCCGTCCGACTGGCCGTTCGACAGCCCTGACAAATGAAAGCGACCGACTGCCTCATCGAAATGACGCCGATAATTATCTAGGAACACATCTGTGATCTAAATTAAACCTTAAATTGTAGTGGGGACAGATTAAATTTAATCGCTGTATCGAATTTTAAAATGTTATGAACATCTTATAATTACATCTTCCAGACTTTGAAATCCCTACTCTAATTTCTAGGATATAAAGTTCCAATTCGAAAGTGTGGTGTATGATGTAAATTGTAGACCATCGTGGCTATGTCGATTGTCGTGTCAAAATGGTAATGACGGTGGGCGACAAAGCGGAATGGCGCTCGGTAGCGACCGACGATTTCATTAATGACGTTAGACACAGTAATGAGAATTTAAGTCGGCTCCGCGGCTAAACGCGCGTGATTGAGATAAGGCAGTGCCTTAATACTTGTACAACATGCATTAGAGGCTTTTCTGGGGTTTAAGTGGGGATCATGATCTTAATGCGGCTTTGATTTTAAGGATTTTTTTCTAAGTTCAATTTACTGGTCATTTCATGAGAGTAAGATCAGTAAAGTTAAGGTTTAGTTTTATTTGATAAACTTGCATTTTTGATAATAAACCGTTCCATCATCGGACTATAAATCGAACGGCGATGCGCATCGTTACATGTGGACATTCCGCCCATACGCACAAAACGTTTTGGGAATACTTTCATTGTGCGTACGGCTAAGGAGTGGAATTCCCTGCCGGAGTCTGTGTTTCCTGACATCTATAACCTAGGAGTCCTTAATTCAAGTGTCAATTGTTTTCTTCTAGACAAGCGTGCTTTATCTTCGACCACATCATCGCTTACCATCAGGTGAGACGATGGTGGTGGTCAAACGCAGGTCTATCTATACTAATTTTCGAAGGTACTGACTGACTGACTGTGGATTTGAATGAAATTTGGTGTTTATGGAAGTAACCTGACGCTTGAGGAAAGTTATATACTTTTTACCTGACTACAAAAGTGGTTGTTTTTATCGTGATAAAGTCCAAGATAGCGAAACCCGCGAGACTGTTAGTCATCAATAAAGAAAACCTGTTCCTTTTCTACGTATTTCTAAGTAACCACATAGCTACGTACCCAGATAACGACGGTAACGATTTCTACTGCAATACCAATACCAATTACACCATATACCAACGGTACCTACACTTTCAACATGAATCATCTCTTAAATTCACCGTCATTTTTCTAAACATCAACATTAATAACCGTTATGGAGTTAGAAGCCGTGATTATAAATAGTTCTCATTTATTATGAGTGTAGTAATGACGGCGTGTGAGTTGACACGCTGTACACTGTAGCACGTGTTACACGCATGGCTTGAATCGTTCAGAGGCAGTCGGTTAAGCTGATAGCGACAGATTTGATGATAAGTTTGTATGGTAATTGATTTTTCTAAGTTGAGGGTAGTCTGACCAGATGCCGCCGACTATTCGTTTTTTACATGGATCTGCCAATTTGACCTCCACAACCCAGTATAGATAGATAGACATACTCTTTATTGTACACCATAACAGAATTAAATGAGGACTTAAAAACTACAAAGAGTGTTACAATGGGCGGTCTTATCGCTAAAAGCGATCTTTTACAGACAACCTTTGGATGGATTTGACACAGCAGGAGAAAATAAATACGCGGGTAGTCCATGGTGTACTATTCACTTAATACAATATATAAGTTATAACCTACATACTCAATACACATATACAGGGTTAATTATAGAACACCGAAAACCTCTCAGGACTATGTTACTAACATCATAATCAACAACTTTGTTCTATGACTTTTAAAAATTCGTCATATTTTAGTTCACCAGATTTTCATACAAAAATAAAAATATTTAAATTGAACGCCCTACATGTTACAAAGTCTATGCGAAGCAAAAGAAAACGATTTATACTATCACTTTCTCTTGTTTCGCAAAGGCTTATTTGAACTTGCCTCTTACGATACAGATTAGCCGAGTTTAAGATTAGAGCTAAGAGTTATTATCATATTATTAGTTTAAGAGTTATTATTTTTATGTCCAGTTTTGCAACACACTGCGACGCCTAAAAGTGAACTCATCAATTATGCCTTCTTCTACATTTCTGTAATTATTTTAGTTTAAAAAAACTTGTTCATGTCATTATAAATATAAACGGATTTATATAGCGGCGTGTAAATACAAGTAACGATGCATTAGTAAGGATGGTGAAGACAAGAGTGGGTGTATTCGGTAGCCGGCAGTCGGTAGTCGCGGACACAATCGATACCACATTATTCATAGGAGACGCGACGCACACTGCCTTGTGGAACAGGGGAAACTGTGGAGACGACAGTATTATCGCGAGATAATAAATTCCTTTTAAGGAAAATCTGTTTAAATAATTTCTTCCTTCTTCCTTTCATATTTCTTTCATATTCATCTTCCTCATACACAGTCACTTACCTCAGTAGATCCCCTTGGAGTTCTGACCTGTAAGCACTTACGTAATTTATGTTATTAGAACTCTCAAGCAATGAATAACCTTATCTACTAAACAGTCTGTCGGCAGTATTTAAGAATAATTTTTAAAAATTTTATCAAAATTTTTGTTTATTAATATGTAATGTAAATTCACAGTGTTCCTAACATTATTTTATGTTAAAAACTAATCAACCTATCCCAAAGTCAAAGCAATAACATGGTTTTGTAGGACTTCTTTTTCTATTGTATAATAATGAATCATTAGCAAAAAAAAAACATCTTGCACCAAACAAATCTTGTTTAATTTTTAATTCATTTGTATTTTATTCAGCAAAAGATAACTAAGCCCTATTGCGTGTTTTTTTGCGATTGCCCTCTATAATAAGACGCTAAGCAATATTGTGTGCCTCAAAGAGTTGTTAGCAGTAGTGACGGGATCCCATAGAACCATTGCCTGCCGGGGTTGCGGGAATGTTCTAACGAGATACCGCGGCCCCGGAACTTAAGGGCAGCTGAAGGAACAGGGTGGATATTTAGTCAGTAGAAGTCTGACACTCCCTTCCGCTCCACCCAGAGCGGGAGAAGTCATTCCATGATTTTTCCACCTCGAAAAAAAAGCTATATTGTGTAACAGGTGTGTTTGAATTATTTACGTACAATAAAGAATATTCTATCTATGTATCTCTATTAATAGTGTGATTACTCTTGTACAACAAGCATTTGACGGCATAAGTTAATCTTCTACTTAGACTTTAATTAAAAAGGTTAACCGAAACCCTTATTTTTTATTGATAATAGGCTCAGGTTTGACCACCATTTCACCTTATGGCAAGTATGATGTGGTCGAAGATGGAGCATACTGCCTAGAAGTAACCTATTCAGTCTTGACTTGAAAGACCCGCAGGTTATAGCTATCGAGAGAGATATAGACGGAATTAAATAAAAATTGTTCGTACTCGTAAATATCATCGTGTCGTCTCCACGGCTCCGCTGTCCGGCGCGGAAGTTAGCTCGGTATCAGTGGCCGCCGCGAGTCGCGTCACGACGCTCCACCGTCTACTAATGTCCCCGCTCTTATGTACAGCATCATATAAGTTACTCTGCCCATAGTGCCAGATCTTTGTCATGTCTTAGTGATTTTGGATTGAATACATATTGCGTTATAATGTACAGTTTTTTTTTTTGTATTTCATTTTCTGGTTTTTGTTGTTTTCACCTGGCGTTACGGATGCTTGTTTTTCTTAAAATCTTAAATAATTTATTATTGGTGTGACATAGGTATTTTTTATTTTTATTACATGGAACAACAAACAGTTACATTATAAGAACTTACAACTAGTTCACCAAAAAATGAAGTTTTGACTATAGGTAATGGAGCCCACTACGCTGTCCACGTATAAACATTAGAGTTTAGTAAAAGAGAATATCTAATCGCTATGTGGCGTTAAGTGCAACGTTTATATCAATTTATAACAAGTATATCAATATTTATTTAGGTATTGGTAATTTTTTTTTTAATAATATGGTCGCTATAAAATAATTATGTAGACGGCGGTGCGTCGTGTTCCACACGCGCCTCAATAAGTCTTCAGCACTAGTGACAATAGCAGGCAATAGCCTTAAAAGCACTAGTTACAATAGCAGGGTTACGGGAATGTTCAAACGAGATACCGTAGCCCCGGAACGTAAGGGCACCTGAAGGAACAGGGTGGATTTTTAGTCAGTAGAAGTCTGACACTCCTTTCCGCTCCACCTAGAGAAAAGTCATTCGATGATTTTCCCACCCGAAAATAAAAATGATATACAGATCCTATAACATCCTATCATCCTGTTCATACAAGCAAACATCACATTATAACTCCTCGCTCGACATCCACTCTACAAAGGCGGGCACACACGGCGCCAATCTTAAACACATTAGCTATCGATTCGACCAAACATGTGTACCTCCCTTATAGACAGCGCTAGCTCAATATGTGGAAATAATAATAAAGGAGGACGGGCCCCGCATATATATCGTTTTATTATCGTTATATTATCGGGCCTGTATCGGCGAGTTTAACTTAGTACTATTGCTTGCTTCAGTATGTCAAATGAAATAGTTGACATTATTATGTACAGATAAGCTGCTGTTATTATCATCTGAAATAACTATTCTTAGTTTTTTTCTCTGGTAAACAATTTCTTTGTCAAGTGTGGTTTGAATAAGCGTTTAGGAGTTGGTATTTAACATTTTTTTCCATGATCAGTGTCTTTTGATTCTTGCCAAATTTCTCTATTCTAGGTCAACGGGAAGATAGATTTGATTCCTTTGTTAAGTCGCAAAATATGCGACATAAGGGGTCATATCTTTTTATCACGTCATCTTAAAGGCTTGATTTTTTTACAGCTAAAAGATGCCGACTATTATATAAAGGTCAAGTTTGTGAGTTTTTTAGTAAGATATCTCTGGATCCACTGAACCGATTTTGAAAATTCTTTCACCAATGAAACGTTACATTATTTTATAAGTAACATACGCTGATTAATTTTTCTGAAAAATGAACTATAGTCTGTTATAAATTGAGACAAACTGATTTCGTACTGTATGAGTTTACTTGTGATGTGTAGTAGTGTGTGCACATATACGCATGTAGTAAGATCAAATCCTATTCGAAAGTTTGCGAAAGTTTGCGCGGATGTATGTATGTTTGTTGTTCTTTCAAAAACTGCTGAACGGATTAGGATGAAACTTTACAGTAATATAGATTATACATCAGAATAACACATAGGCTACTTTTATTCCCGGAATTCCCACGAAACCGGTATATACGCGGGAAACCCCTCCCACGCGAAAAAAGTCGTGAACATAAGCTAGTACAAAATAAATAAATCCATAACAAGATGATAAAAGAATTATCTAAGCAACTGTTTACTACATCTAGCAGAACTTCAAGATGAATATCTCCTGACGCTGCACAATCCGAGTAAGTGTCTGGCTATTGGAGATGATAGAACACATTATAATTTATTACTTTCACTCATGTCATAAGAAGACATTGTATCAAGATGTCTAGACACATTCGTCTCGTCTGTAGAAACCTAATTAAATAAGGGAAGTTAATGATGGTGGCGGAATATAGAACGAAGTTTTATCGTATTTCAATTATTTATTTGCTTCATAGTAGTATTGTGCGTATAAGCATCTTCTGGGCTCGCTCGTCACATCGTAGACCTCATCTATTGCTTACCATCAGGCGAGATCGAGGTCAAGTAATTTAAAAAAAATCAAGTTGGCGATGTAATCTATTTTTATTTTCAACCGACGACAAAAAGAGGAGGTTATCAATTCGACGCGTATATTTTTTTTTTTTATGTTTGATCATCGATTACTCGAAGACGGCTGAACCGATTTGGAAAATTCTTTTTTTGATTGAAAGGGTATACTTCGAAATTGGTCCCATTTTCATAAACGTCAGGATCTGATGATGGGATCCTGGAGAAATCGAGGGAACTCTTCAAATATTAGAGACACACCTATGACGTTTTGGGTATTTATTATAGTAACTTGTGCAGTTGCTCTCAAAAAGTATTATTTGAGGAAGTGAAACTGATGATGAAGACCACAGATGGCCGCCGGAACTACTCAATAATAAGTATTGAGTGGATTGCGATTCGATTACTTGAATATGGATGTTAAGCACTTTATGCTCGTCACAATGCATATGGTGATGTAGAGCTGATGGTGAAGTACCAGGAGAACTCCTCAACAATTAACGGCCCAGCATTGGGAAAAGCAATATTTTGTAAAAGGTTATAAGGAGTTGACATTTAGGCTCTTGTAACTAGGTAAATTAAAAATAGACCAACTAAAAAGAGTGAAATAAAAACTTTTTACCAAAAAATTAAACCGACTCCCAAAAAACACTGCAAAGTGCAAAACTAAAGACACCGACTACCGAAATTAAAGTTATTTTTCACTTTGCAGTGTTTTTGGGAGTCGGTTTAATTTTTTGGTAAAAAGTTTTTTCGTTCCACAATAATACAACTTAACTCTACGTCGTGGAAAGGTGTTGATTTATAAGCGACTGACAAGCCGCATGCTTACAGGATGCTATATCGTTAGGCCATATAAGTAGAAATAAGTCCTCTAATACTACAATATTACAGTTTAATGTGTTTCAACTCTTAATAAATGCCTATATTAATGATATTACTATTTACTACCGTGAAAATATTCTTTAGCAAAGAATGGATGACACTCTCTCCTCTTTTCAACTATCTCCACTCCTAAAATCCGTAATCCATTGCTCCGTTTTGCCTAAAGAAAAATAAACGCATTTTGGCATTATACTATAAAGTTTAACCAAAGTATCTTCGATCATTTTTACAAGAAAGATTAAGAAACATCCTTATATGCTTACCATTGATCATAGTTATAATGATATTAGGGGTCTGGTAAGATAGGATAGGAATGTAACAAGTAATGATGATAATAACGGTTTCACAGTGACTGTATTTCTGTTAATTGTTTTGTGTCCGCACATGACACATAATATATCCAATTATAACAGTAAAAAAAATACAAAAAATAAACTGCTCTCTAAGATTTCTCTCTCGCAGATAAGGAAACAAGTATATAAATTCTTTGTATCATAATATAAGAAATCTATTATGTCCAAATAATACCTACAATACAAAATCTTTTACTAATCCACACAAGCTCCAAGAAACTCTAACAAGTAAGAAATACCTCCATCAACACAGCAAGAACATGAAAATTCGATGAGGCATCATATCGATATGATTACATCCCTAGCCGATGACACTCGATCCCGTCGATTCATGAATACGTATCGATGTTGGCCCGGGCCCGCACTATAATGAATACTTAGCATTGATTACGTTCTGTTCTATGGAGGAAAGATTTGAGAAAAGGAAATGTGAAGCAAAGAAAGATAGCTTTCGTTTTAACTAAGTCGTTATGTTATTGTTTACAATAATAATAATAAATAATTGACAGGACTATTGTTGCCAATAAGCCTGATATAGAGAGATTGTTGATATAGCGATCCTTCATGACGAGAACCTCGTGAAAGCCTAGAAAGATAAGCAAATTAAGTATCTTGACTTGGCTCACGAGGTTGTTGACATGTGGGATGTGGATACAGCAATCATGGTGCCGATAGCCATCTCAGCCAATAGCATAATAGCCAAGAGCCTCGACAAACATCTTAGGAGACTCTCGTTGGGCAGCTGGATCAAGGGCTTGATCCAGAAAGCAGTACTTCTGGACACGGCGCGAATTGTTAACAGGTTCCTCTCTCAAGAGCCCTAACCACCGGTAGCTTGGAACCTGTTCCCGATACCGGTGGGCCTGGGTGGACTATTTTTTATATTTTTAAATGTTTTTATTTTATTTTATAGGGATATTTAAAAATGTAAATAATATGTATATAAAATGTAATAAATGAATAAGTCACTGATATATCATTGTAAACAATAACAAAACGAAATAAGTATTACTTTTTTTTTTTTTTTTTTAACGTGGTAAAATTATCAAATAAGTCCTCCCACTCCGGGCAGGGTGGGAGGGACTGTCAGACTTTTACTGACTAAAATCCACGGTGTTCCTTCAATAACCCTTTACATACCGGGGCCACGGTAACGGGATGAGTCCCACGACCCCGGCGGGCTTCGGCCCTCTGCAGAGGGGGCCTCGTCATGTTGCTGACGCTCTTTGAGGCGCGCGTGGAACACGACGCGCCGTCGACCCGGGCATGGTCCATGGTCGGACAGCGAGTTGCCCTTTACTCGCTGTCCGCATGCCCGCGCCTACGGTGGCCGGAGATCGTCGGCCGACGTCCGACGCCGTGGGCGTCTACCACTGCGGCTGGGCTGGAGGGAGGACGCCATCCTCTCCCTCACGCGGCCCGCCTCCTCCTTCGAAAGCATGACTGCTTCGCAGAAGGAGGCGACCGCTTCCCACTCCCTCTCGCCCCGCAGCATGGCCTCGACCAAGGCCGGGCGCGAGAGGTCTCCGCCTATCGCCGCCGTGAGGACACGTCGGTGCTCTGCCCAGGCGGGGCAGTCTTGCACCGTGTGCTCTACGGTGTCCTCAGGGCGACCCTCGCAGTGGTGACACCCAGGCGTTTCCTCCTTTCCCATCAGACACAGGTACCTCCCGAAACTTCCGTGTCCGGTGAGGACCTGCGTCATGCGGTAGGTCAGGACGCCGTGACGCCGATCTAGCCACTCCTCAAAGAGGGGTCTTACCGCCGCAATTGCGGCGTGCCCGAAATAAGTATTACTTAAGCTTAATTCTACGTGTGTTCGAACCAAATCAAGAACATTAAATTATGTAAAAAACTGAGGGAACTTAATAGACTGAAAGCAACTTGTTACGTACTTATGCCGAATTGGTTCGGCATGTAACCGCTGTACTACCGCTGCTCGCTTGTTGCCACCAGTTGCCTATAAGCATAAAAATATGTAAATGTATGTGTAGTGTAGAATTAAAACAGCAACGTACCTAACTATATTACAAAAGTTTCACTATTTCCTAAAAATTTGATTTCTACTTTTGTAGCATTATTCGTAACCGTGCTACGGCGTAGCGGTGTACGGAAAATGTGCAGCATCATCGTGTCGCCATCGCGTGGCTGTAGAATGATAACCTCGTATGTCCAGAAATTCAAACTTCACAGGAAACGAAAAAACGGTTAATTTTGTCAATGTTTAAAATATTTTTATGTGCTTTTGTCTCATGTTTTGAATGATGAAAAGGACTTATTTATGTTATTAACCAATGCGTTACTTAACTGGATTATGCCAGAGAAATGATATAAGAGGTTTTCTGTTCTTATATCTACGTCGTTTTTGTCTCTATCTATTTATCTCTATAGATAAGAGGTACTTGTAGTCATATACTGGGTTCACAGTTTTGCCGTATCATAAAATACGTGGATTCCATACGATTTTTACAAAAAAAAAAAAGGAAAAATGTTTTTTGACATACGAGGTATTCATTCTACAGCAACGCATCGCCTTCTCTAAACCATGTATGTATGGATTTATGTTCATGTATGTTTTTTATGGTGTTTGTATGTATGTGTGGAAATGTAGCTGAGTACTAGTGTTGGTACATGGAGCGCCTGCCTATCAAACCTCCACAACCCAGGAGCTGGGTAATAGGATACTGCTTGGCAAAACTGATTTTCTGCCTTCTATCCGCACGCACTGTCAAAGTTGCACAAATGATACCTGGGACCAACAAATATATCCATTTTGGTGTCGTGCCAACACAATGAAAATATAGATGAAATACTCGATTCAATACTTACAAATATATACAATTGGATGAACGAACATAACCTTGAGATAAACTACTCCAAAACAAAATTAATATCTTTCCACCGATCTAGGCTAAACATACCAAGTTTTCGATTAAAAATGCACTCTTACAAGTCTATTAAAATATATAATAAACTCCCCGAATCAGTAAAAAACGAAGAGAAAAGTAACCTATGTAAAAATAAAACTAAAACAATTTTTGCTGCAGAAGTGTCTCAGTAAACGAATATTTAAGTGATAGATATACAACGTGTAACTTAAAGGGTATATACATATCAAGTGCAGAGTTTCTTTGGATGATAACAAAACGATATGGCAAGGGTTTTGTAATCCTATGTCTACATGTGTCGAACTTATTAGAAATTTCAATACATTGATACCAGAGACCTCAAGAATTATTGTGTTATTGCCAAGTCACGTGGAAAGTTATTAACCCTCGTAGTGCTGTGACAGGTCTGTTATGATTGGCATTCAAGAAACATAATTATGAAACCGATAATTTGGTATCAATTTTTTGAGTCACTTATTTTGAGCTGAAACTGTGCATAGAGTCTCCATACCAGATGTTGTCTTCAGCCCTTGTGGATAGATATACGGTTTCCGTTACACTTTGTATAATGTAATGTTAAGTTAAGTTAGTAAGTTAAATTAATATTATATAATTAACAAATGCTTCCTCTCCTAAATCACTTATTCTTGCTGTGCCCGACAGGGTCCATATGATCTAATTATAAGTTTACCACCGAAAAATACCTAGATATGGAATGCAATAAAACGTTTAACGTGCTTTCAGAGGCCGGAGGAATTTCCATAATATATGTTAAGATGGTGACCCATCCAAAAAACAACCTCGAAAAGATTTGCTTAACCTTGAAGTTAGACCCCTAGCGTCTGTTATCAATATCATTTAACCACGAGCTACTTAACGGGAAACGAGCAGTATCATAGTTTATTGTTACGAGCAATACAAGTTGTAGCATGTTTCGTTATATCGTAGAATGTCGGTGTATATCGAGTGTACGCTTCACTAAAACTGCCGTCGTCGCAACTTGTAAACATCACACGTGTGCCGTACACTGGCGGCCAAGATTGGAGATGCAAGATAAAATATTTTTGTTCTGTTTGCTCTTTGCAACATTCTGGCTTTTGAATTGAATCTATGAAATAAATTTACAGGTTCGTTTAGGGGCATGAAGCATGCAGTACCTTAAATTAAGCGTCTATTCTAAGCTACATAAAACATAATTAGCTGTAACTTCTGATGATAAACCGTACATAACTACTTAAATATCATGTTAAAAAATAACGTTGTACTACCTATTTTAGAATGTGTAAATGTGTACATGCCTCAGAATAAAGTTTCAGTGATCCCCACTTAACATTCCGTTTAGATTACAGCGTGAGACATAAGTAAAGAATAATATACAAGAGACCTAACAAACTAGATTTTATCACATCGCCAACTTTCCTACCTAAGTAAAGTGAGTAAAAATAAATAAAGCGGTCCACTTTCCGTTGCCCGAAGTGTAATACGTGTGTTAGTGATGTTATTGGAAAACTTGGAGTTGAGCGCTATACAATGTAGCTGGGATCGCTCGGATGGCTCGCATCGCTCGAATAGCTCCGCGCTCACCGCGGTCACTCGCTTCCTTAACAATGCTGTTTATATGCTAATGTTCACGATTTTAGTTGAATTTGGATATTAGGTTCCGTGGAGTTATATAACTAACGTTGAATGATACTCGCAGTTTTATTTGCGGTTGCAATAATCATATCTTGCAGAATTTGTTTTGTAAGTTATTTCATTCCTCCATTGCGGGAGTGTTCTAAAGAGATACGTAGGGGCAGTTGAAGGGACATGGTGAGTTTTTAGTCAGTCTGACACTTCCTCCCGCCCCACTCAGTGCGGGAGGAGTCATTAGATGATATTCCCACTGAAACAAAAAGGTTCTTCCATTGCTCATCGGTAAAGTTTGTTTAAAGGTTCACAATGTCTAATGTGTTAACTCTAGAATCCTTAACCCTTTGGAAATATTTCATTCATTTTGCCACATATTTGCACTGTTAATAAGTTTAAAGCTTGCTTACCTATTTACTTTCTTAGATTGTAAACGTACGCTTTGCACTATGAATAAGCCAAGTTACAGAAATGTATTCAGAGGAACTCGTGGCTAAATAATAAGAGAGAGATCTACAAGGTAAAGCAACGTTTACTGAGGTCAGACTATTGATGGGTAACCATAATAACATATCGAGATGCCTCGGTGTCTTAGAAAGCGTCAATAGTGTAATGGCTGCGGATCCTTGTGATCGAGAAGTCCCGGGTTCGAACCCCACCCATTACATTATTGCTGTAAACCCACTCCAGGCACAAGCATATTTAGCTTAGTTGTTGGGGTTAACAAGGTTGCTAGTAATGTGAAATTACCATATTGCTAGCTTTCTTCCAAAAAAGCCGTTAGTATTCGCTGACATTTTGTACATTTTGACAGACACCGTTGCTGTCATATTTGACAGTTGAGTCACCACACTCACCAAAATTTCATGGATAAAATATCTTTTGCGAGTTCCTTATACATTTTCTCCAGTTTCGTGATATCAATAACTTGTTCGGCCGCTCACTTCCCCAATTTTGATTGTAAAAGGTAATAAAGTACAGCACAGATACGCAGCAGTAAGCAAGTTGGACACGGCACGTAAATCCCTCGTAAAAACATAAAATATCGCTGAGGGCGCGCGATAGCGATGGTGTGTCGCAGTTGATCTACTGGTGTTTGCCTGTGCTGTGTCCCGACATCGACTGTTTATATCTTTTGTAAATGGGACATTATTGTATTATGAGGATATTTTTATTGGGTTTTTACCTGCCTTGATTGGGGTTTTGATTATGTTGTTTGTGTGTTTAATTTTATGCTAAAGTTAGTGTTGGTCTCTGCCCCCGAATCTGCGTGGATTTCTAGATAATTTATAGCTTATAGCACTGCCCAATAATGCAGCTTACTACCAAAGAAAACATTTTTAGAATTGGATTATACATTATACATACAAACTTAAAAACATAAAAAAACTTTTACCTCTTTATAATATAAGTATAGATGCACATCATGCAATTTTCAAACGTCTGATTCATTAGCTTTACCAAGTAGGTAAAAAATCCTCAGTATAACAGGTTGAAAAAATTTGCCAACTGCGAGTCAGACTCGCCAATGAAGGGTTCCGTAGTAACTACGCAAAATAAATTAGTTTTTCATGGTGTTTGTATGAATTACATAGTTATATTTGCGGTTTTAGAAAATATGCTGTGTCTCAAAAACTGCTGACCCGATCTCGTTCAAACCAATTTTGGTTGAAAGTTTACATTAAGATCTACAGCATATTCTTTTTAATGTTTCACTCCATTATTATAGATGTTAGAGGGGGACACATTTTACCACTTTGAAAGCGTATATCTTTTAAACGATTAACTTTATGATAAAGTGGTTTTAAAAACCTCAATGTCATTTTTAAAGACCTATCTATAGATACCACACACGCATAGGTTTCATGAAAAAAATATATTTTCAGTTTCAGTTTCATGTATGGGGAGCCCCCCTTTATTTTAATTAATTTTATTTTTTTTTTCTTAAAATCGGAAAGTGGTTCACAGTTTACATCTACCTACCATGTTTCACATGCATAATCCTAATATTTTCGGAATAAAATAGCTGTGACATACGGACGGACAGACAGACAGACATGACGAAACTATAAGGGTTCCGTTTTTTGTCATTCGGCTACGGAACCCTAAAAAGATCTTAAGTACCATCTATCACAGTTTTTTATTTACGGCAATTGAATGCATTTATTTCAGTTGTTTATTTTTGTATTGTATCCCATATTATGATAGATAACTAGAACGAATGGTTCCCTTTATTTCGAGTCCCTTTACGTCGAGCCAAGAACCTTGTCTCGCTTCTATTACCCTTACGTCGAGTCTACGATTTCTGTCCCGTTTCTATTCCCTTAACGTCGAGTTTCTTTACCCCGCTTCTACTACCTTTACGTCGAGTTTAATAATCTCATATTTTGAAGTACAGTCAGGTACAGCTAAAGAAGGTACATTTATGATAGAGCAGGCAAACGTCTATAACGACAATAATCAGAAGCAAAGAAATAAAAAATGCTTGACTATTGATATGCGTATTAATAAAATAGTTGAAGATTTCACAAGTAACAAAATTGATTTAATGATTTGTCTTAAACGACTGTCATCTGTAAGATTTGATAATTGATTATTTTCTAATTATTTAAAATACTTACTGTGATTTATATAGATTAAGAAAGTTACTTTTTTTGAAGAATTATTTACTGTAAAACTATATGCTGATTTACATTTACATTAATGATGATGATTATACTGTGATATAGATTAAATAATAATAAATTAATAGTTTAATAAACACTAAAAAAACACGCTTTTATAAATGCACGTAAAAACAAAAAATACTTTTTGCCACATTATTCTGTGTAGAGAACAATTAAACGGTCGATCCCCCAGAGGATTTGAAAGTGACATCTTTAAAAAAAATAATCTATGTATTACGCGGTAATTCAAAAAGGTTAAGAAAACCGATAACGGATTTTCTTTAGGTTTGTTATAACCTTGAAACCTGATCGTGTTCAAAGTCCATTACGTGGCCTTTCTCACAAGTGTAAACACGACTATGATACGATATTCCATCATGGAATGCCAGTGCCTATCTTCCGGCTTCATTATCAGACCTTGAAACCTAATCGTGGTCAAAGTTCATTACAAGACTTTTCTAAGAAATTCAAAACAGCTATGATACTATTTTCCATCATGAAGTTCCAGTTCATATCTTCCGGTTCCAGTTTATAGCTATCAGTTTATAGCTATCAGGAAACACAGACTCCGGCAGGCACACAATGAAAGTTTGGTAAACCAATAGTCATGAAATATACTGAAAGCAAAGTGAAACTCGGAATTATCGTTCTTTTTTAACCTAATCCATATTTTTTAACAGCAAAGCAACAAATCATTGTTTCGTTTTTTTTTTATGCGAATGTTCATACGCTATCGGGCGACTGTCGCGTTTAACGAATTTGTTAGGCAAAAAAAACCAAGGGCCACATCCATTTATTATCCATTGCGTCGTGTGTATCGCGGGTCCATTAATAACCGGGACTTATCCTGCTCTAATCTGCCTCTCATTGCTTTCCGCGGATGATTCGTTTTCGCGCCAAAAACGCCGCCATATTGGTTTCCCAACAGATTTATGGAGCGGATTAAATGTTTGATAAATAATAAAACAGAGTTTTTATGTGTGTGCTTTTTATTGGCGTGTGGCTTTTGTTTTGTGAGAGTAAATTATTGTAGGAAAACAAACCGGGAGTTGTAGGTATTGTAAATCCTGGTGGAAAATGGATCTGTGGTTGCCAAAAAACCCAATTATTATAATGTATTCATGGATTCTGCCCAAAACTGCAACAAGTTTGATCTGGCTATAAAAATCGTTAACAACATTATGAATAAAAATGTTGTACAAAGAAAATATAATTAAAATAAACTTAAACTAATTTAATTTTGAGTGACTTAACTTTATTCAAGGAATACTTTTCAAAACGCCTACACTATCAAAATCAAATTGATTTTATCACTTCAGTAATTAATTTTCTTGCAAAACCTTGCGAATGGGTATAATTGGCGTCTAGATATAATCTTCTTCGATTCTTTCTTCGCAAACTTTTATTACAGTTCCTATTAATTTTTACGTGTAAACATTTTTTCAATAATGACGGCTAAGAAGAACTTACAAACATTAATTAGACAGTCAATACGAATGACTTAATTAACCAATAAAACCTAAACCAAACTTATTCACAAAGCAAAACTCGGTTCCTCACCAAACAAACCACACAACACTTTACATACATATGTGTAAGATTTTCAATTTGTACCGGCTTGATCCCATTCTATCGGGGATCCTCTCTCGGAGGGCCGTAAGCCTCCCGTGAGGAGCTGAGGGATCGTTGGAGGATGTTTTTGTGAGATCCGACCACGTTATTGGATGCCAAATGAGTGATTGAAGTGTTTGTTCGCTAGTTAAGATAGGGTACCAATGTTTTCGCGAAAGCTATTTATGTTGGCTATTCGTTTTATTATGTTATTGTGGTTTGGTTATGGGATGGAGGATACGTTGGTTTGGTCGGGGAGTTATTTGTTGTGTGGGAATTAATTGGTTGAGAAAAACACTTCTTGTCTATAAGGCTATATTATGCAATAATAGAGAACCTTAGAATGAAAGCGATCTATGTATTTATTTATTCATTTGTGTAACAAACAATTTAACAGCAGGTACATAATTTAAATGTAGTTAAAAACAGTAATTGCTTTTTTATTTGAGCAGAAAAGTCTTTAAAATTGTTTATTGTACATTACAAGCATCACCTCAGTGCTAATTTGAATTAAACTTTTGTATATAAATGTAAAATCCAATGGCAAACTACTGTCTCCTAAGTTCTGTGTTTCAGGATCCAAAATTCCTACAGAAATGGTCACGATATGGCTAAACGTACATATATCTTTAATGACAGAAATAAAGGCTGCCCTCTGTAACTCGTAATGCAGATCTCTGTTACTATGGCGATTTAGAGTAGTTTTTAGATCCAGTTTACATCAAAATATTAGATTACACGAATTTAAAGTGACATCGATGCGATGTCTTTACACGTGGTATTTAAAATCTCATCTAAAAATGTCGCTTCTAAAATCCAACTACAACAATTACTCCCCTCCATCATTCCTTAATCCTCCACCAACACATTACAACAACAAAATCCTCCATTAAAACATCCGTACTAAACAAAGTACTTAAACCATTATAAGGCTGGTTACACACAATTTAAAATTCACCCACAATCGCCGGCAGTTGATAAGAGAACGAACGCGAGCAATACGGCGCGGCGACGGCTCATCACATCGCTGTAATACCTTAATTTAAATTTAAATGACATCTAAGCTTCGGCCGATCGTATCGCAGAGTGGGTGTGGCCGAGGGGCCAATGATGAGAGTTTTCGTGTTTTCGTTGTTGTTTAATATGTTTTGTTGTATTTCTTCGCGATTAAGGGTAAACACGGGGTTGCGGGAATGTTCTAACGAGATACCTCGATCCCGGAACGCAAAGAGCAGGCTGGCTTTTTAATCCATAGAAGTCTGACATGGAAGGGTCCATTACAAGCGGGAGGAGTCATTTGATAATTTTCCTACCGAAAAAAGGGCTTAGCATGTGTGTCGTATATAGTGCATGAAATATAATATTTCTTTGGACCAAAATCTTAAATCTAAAATATTTTTCTACATTACTTAATCCTGCAAACTTCATCAGTATATACCTACCACAATAACTAATACTTAACCAAAATCAAATGACTTGCCAATACCACGCTTTAACGCAATCTCTCACAGTAAACCCATTCAAACAAAAAATATCTAAATTTTATTCAACAAAAAGATTTAAATGAAATACTGCATCGCAAAATCACTTTATTTCCCTTGAATTATATTCGGTTACGCTCAATTTGTTCCCCCAACCCTGTGATCGCAGTTTGTAGACGCGGCTAACAGAGTTGATGAGGGGCTTACATGCGTGATAAGCAGGATTACTGTGGCCGCGTGTGCAACCACCCTTATTTTAAAATTTCCAGATCTGTTGATAGGAAAAGAAATACAATAAGACCGTGACGTATGTGTTTCAGAACTTGGAAGTAGATAAAAAGTTGTGATGCGAAATATTGAGAAAGGTATTTATAAAAATGCCAAGAATACAATTAAAAATTTTTCACAAGTAGATTCAGACTTATTTATCACGGTCACAGGTGAAAAATCAGTTCTTAAAATTATTATAGAAGTATTACTGTAACATACCAATGAGGTGTAAAATCATTAAATTTACAATTATTTATATCTCATAATATAATAAAAACACCAAGGGAACATACATAACATTAATTACCACTAGGAAGAATAACTTAAAAATTCATCAATTGTCATTTCAATTCTCATGCTCTGAAAGTGCTTCTTTGTGCAGGGTATAGGCTGCACAAAATCGAATTTTGTGCACAAGGGCATTAACGTATCTACTCATAAATGTATTATATTAAGGCAAAGAAAATGAGCCATACAGCCAAATGCAATAAGAAGTTCATAGATAGAATTTGTTATTATATAATATTTACTTTAATTTATTTGCCTTATGTGTTTTTTAAGATATAATAGATATTAAAATTTTAATTCAAGTACGGTAGGTTAGTTGATTTAAGAAAATTATTATTACAAAATTAATTTAATAGTAGGCTGTTTAGGTCTGCAGCCTAATATCAATGTCGTAAGATTTAAAAAAAAAAATTAAGCGGCGGGAGACAGCTCTTGTTCTTTTTTCGTGCATTTATTAATTTCTTCAATTTGCTAAAATTGTTAAAAATGTCCAGTGAAGAAGAGGATTTAACAGTCTCTCCTAATACGCTTATGGAAATGAATGCACAGAGAGTTGTGAAACAGATATTACCGTCAAAGTCTCGGGAAAAATATCTCAAAGTTTACGATAATTTTGTAAATTGGAGAAAAGAAAAAACAATTTCCTTCAGTATTCAAAACTGTTCTAATTTTACTTTAAATTTTAATTAAAGAAATGTTATGTTATACTACTGTTTTATTTCCTCGCAATCGAAGTGAAAAGCAGAGTTTATAACTCGTCCACAAAACCATTTTTATCCTCGACATTTCTATCAGCCCTCGCCTTCGGCTCGGGCTGCTAAAAGTCTCGGATAAAAATGGTTTGTTTTGTGCACTTGTTGTAAAATCTACTATTGTCATTATATAGCACCGACATTTTGAACGTCATTGTCTAAAATTTTCAAAATAACATTGAAACTTAAGATATTCGGCAATTTAATTAAAATCTTTTTAGTTAAATGTTTAAATTCTTCTTATATAACTTGAAATCATTACTAGGTAAGGTCTAAAATTATGAACGGGTAAATCTAAATAAAAGCTATATTTTAAAAGCTATATTTTAGTGGAATATTTTTTTTGTATGCCATAGAGCAGTAAAGTTTTCATTTGGATTTGAGTAACCCAAAAGACTACCGACAAAAATATTCAGCATACAATAATTAAATTACACTTCAAATACAAACTCTCAAAACAAGTGATAGAAGCAAACTTTCTCAATTACAGAAAAAAAAGTAATCACAAAAGAATCAGATAAATTAATTACAAAGGTGGGTTGAATTCATTACTTGACTCCGTCTCCTATTAAAAAAAATCTCTGCCGTTTCATTAAGTTGCAAAAAAAAACGAAAAAAGAACTGTCACCAAAAAGCAGAGATTAAATTTTAAAGGCACTTTTTCTAAATTAATTAATAGGGGAGAGGTGACTTGAGGGAAAAAATTAAATGTCAAAATTACAACAAGATTCGCCTTCATTATGACGACGGGGCGCGCACTAATTACATTTTCTTAATTTGCAAAGTTGTGGCTCTTTGTGTTTTTAGCTGGTGTGTATTTTTTTTTTGTTGAGAGCTGATTTTGGATATGTATGGTATTTCTATGAACTGTCTTTGGTAAATTGGCACTTAATTTATAGAAATGACATTAATCGATTTTATTTTTCCGTAATGACGTTTGAAGCGTCAATAACCTATGGCTTAGATGTCGGACTTGTGATCGAGAGATCCCGGTTTGGACCCCATCCATTACCTACACCATTGCCGTGAAACATATTAAGCTTAGTTGAAGAGGTAAACAAGATTGCTAGTAATGTGAATTCTACCCACATTACTAGTTCTCATTTTTTAAAAAAAAACCAAAACAATGTTAGTAGTTCTTTACAGGACTCAATGACATCACCATGTCATCATCTTAGTTTTCTTTTACACGGTAATACCGTAAATGTGTATCGTATATATGTATAGTAGACTGTTGTGTCAAAGGATTCCAATGTAATGGATGATAATGACCTTAGTAGGCACACGTATTAAAGTGTTCTAGATATTCATACGTAAAACAAAAACTTTTTATCCTTTTTACGAAAACGTTTACAAAGTAAGTGTGAAATTTGACACAGTTAGTAAGTGTATAACTTCTCTATAAGTGTGCAGAAAACTATTTTGATATTAAAATTAATTAAGGAATTTTGACCAGTGGGCGTCTACCACCACTAGTATCTGATCTATTACTTGGTTGTCTATTTCCATGCAGCCAGATTATTCACCTGTTAGGTATTTCCTCAGAACATGGATAAAATTGGCGTACAAAACAACAACAGTATCTTGTTACGAAGATAATACCTTCAAGTATCACTCAAGCGTGTCTTAAGTCATTTCCCGCTCCTTACTGAAGCGCAATACACCAGAGAGTATTATCTGTATAGAGCGGATGACACCCCACGACTTTACGGCCGAGCCCTCGCTAAACGCGCAACATTAAAATTTTTATTTTCACTTCAAGTTTGCACAAAAAAGGGGTGTATTTTTTCTCATTGCCCACCGGGGACGGCCAAATTGAAGATAATTCAGTTTATCGCTTTAATATCTCTTTGTCTTTCAAAATTTGCAAATGAGTTTTTTTAATAACGCCAAATTTGTAGCGGCCGTGCCTTCCTCTAATCCTTTTATGATTTATAGCCGTCATGCGGATAGATACTTGGATAATGAAGTTTGTGCTCCAATTTTTTTCTGTTTTGTTTATTAGATTCAACCCTTTATTTTTTAATCGTGATCTGGTATCTCCGAAATGAGTTTCTTCGTTTTGTTTCGCTTTTACTTGAGATTAATTAAGATGAGTGTTTAAATTTGTAGTAGCATTTAAAATATGACTTCAAAAGTCAATTTCCGTAGCGAATAACTGCAAAAAACTCCCCTGACAGAGAATAAAAGTAAAAACACAAAACAGAGCCAATAACAATTCAAAAAAGCAATGTTTGCATATCAATAGGATGCATCGGATGCGTCTGCCTGCCCTCGTCCATTAGTGGCGGGCCATCGATCAAATACACAATTCCAATTTACCCGAAGCCACAAATTCTTCAAAACGACTGTCCGATCTCGCGCAAATAAAGATAAAAAATAAATTGCCGGTGCCGCGGTGGTTTTTGCAGCTCTATGTAGTAGTCATGTGTAGATAGGAAATGCAATATATGGGCGGGGCGATTGGCTTTTTATGGTCTGTCCTTTTGGGCGATAGCGTGATGTATGTTACTTAATATGGCTTGAGTATGTGTGTATACTACACTATACACATATACCTACCTTATCTTTTATTCTCCTACTAAATTCTTAATTACCTTTTCTTTTAAGAACTTGACATAAACCTATTGGTTCTAAAGAGATTATTGAACCTGGCTTTTGTGTCAAATATTACTAGGTAATGCAGTAGAATAGACACCAACTACATAGTTATATCGAAATACCTATGTTGTTCAAAAAAACAAAAACAACAAGTTATCTTATAAACCGCCTCAGTGGTATGACAGATTTAGATACAATTTAGAACAAGTGTGTTTCACATGCAAATTTTGGACATTTAATTTAAGTTATCATTTTATTTTATTTATAATAAATAGGTTCGCGTTTGACCACCATCTCACATGCTGGTATGATGATGTGATCGAAGATGGAGCACGCTTACCTAAAAGTAACCCATTCACTCTTAACTTAAAGACTCCTAGGTTATAGCTATCAGGAAACACAGACTCCGGCAGGGAATTTCACTCCTTAGCCGTACGCATAATGAAAGTATTCCCAAAACGTTTAGTGCTTATGGGTGGGATGTCCACCAAGTAACGATGGCGCATCGCCGTTTGTCTCGTAGTCCGATGTTGGAACCGGCTTGGCGGAATTAGATTGTGTAATTCCATCGCACACTCCCCGAATAGTAATCGATATCATGTTTTTAAGTTCCTATAATATATAATAGGTTACTATTAACCTTTAAGGTTTTAGTCACTATCAAAAGAACAGCATCACCTCTCTCTAATGTTCCATCACACTTGCTCACTAATCCTCCAATAATCTTGCACAATAAAATCGTTAACCACTTGTAACTCTTACACATAAAACGTGTAATTGATGTGATTACAGCAACAATTAACATTCGAGCGAACTGCAATTAAAATAACTGTATATGGTTAAACTCGCGTTTACTATATCTAATGATTTATATAAACGTTACAACTGTAAATCGTACACTGCATATTTTATTTGTATAGTAAAAAATAACTCTTTAATTTCGAATTGAATGATCACAGGCCGTGCTTTGGAAAGCACGTTCCGCGCTTGGTCCTGGGTGTCTTTTTAGGGTTCCGTAGCCGAATGGCAAAAAACGGAACCCTTATAGTTTCGTCATGTCTGTCTGTCTCTCCATCCGTATGTCACAGCCATTTTATTCCGAAACTATTAGAACTATACATGTGAATCTTGGTAGGTAGAAGTATTATGTAAAAAAATATTTTAAATAAAAGGGGGCTCCCCATACATGGAACTGAAACTGAAATCTATAGATAAGTCTTTAAAAATTACATTGAGGTTTCTAAAATGACTTTTTCATAAACTTAATCGTTTAAAAGATATACGCTTCCAAAGTGGTAAAATGATTGGCCCCCCTCTAACTTCTATAATAATAGAGTGAAAAATCTAAAAAAAAATTATATGCTATAGATCTTAATGTAATCTTTCAACCAAAATTAGTTTGAATGAGATCGGGTCAGCAGTTTTTGAGATACAGCATATTTTCTAAAACCGCAAATATAACTTTGTAATTCATACAAACACTATAAAAAACAAAGTTATTTGGCGTAGTTCTAAAAATTGTAAATGAGCTAGTTTTAAGAAATTTATAGGGTTTTTTTTTGTCAAATAAATATATTGTATTATATTTATTATAGTTACTACGGAACCCTTCATGGGTGAGTCTGACTCGCACTTGGCCAATTTGTCCATGTATAGTAAAAAATAAGTAATTTATTCCGAAGTGTCTGTCAGTCTGCGGATGGCTGACCATCAAAACATATCGAGATTCTTCCGTGCTTTGGAAAGCACGTTCCGCGCTTGGTCCTGGGGGTCTTTTTTTGTACATATTTGACAGTATTTATGGACAGTCAGAAGCCAGAAAATCTGCCTGGCCAAGGGTTATCGTGTTACCCAGTTACTGGGTTCTGGAGGTCAGACAAGCAGACGCTCCATGTGAAACACTAATACTCAGATGCATCCGGTAAAACTGGAAGCCGACCAACATAGTTGAATAATGAACGAAGTCGTATTTCGGATTCGGAAGTCGGTGCCAAAAACGAAAATACAAAACGAAAGACACTGACTACCGTAATTAAAGTTATTTTTCACTTTGCAGTGTTTTTGGGAGCCGGTTTAATTTTTTGGTAAAAAGTTTTTTTTTGTTGGAAAATGATGATTTAGACATACGACATTTATTCATCGCTTATTAGAAAATAAAAAGTTCTACGACTAAATACCGATTAATTTATTACTAATTTGCATTATTAATTATACTGAGTCACTTGTTAAAAGCCACGTTCTAATTCGCACAGTAGCTACATGACCGACATGACATTTTATGAACATTGTACTATAGCTTGCGCAAGCGCATGCTTTAGGTGTACCTACTACTGTATAAAGGTGTAGCAATCGTTGCACGTTAACTTGTCATTACTGTTAAATTGCACAAGTTATAGGCGACAGCGAGTTGTAATATTATAAAAAAATGTGACATTTTCATTGCACCTTAGTACATAAACGTTATGAACATTCTTAACCTTTTTTAGGAGGGAAAATAATCGAATAAATCCTCTTGCTCTGGGACGAGTGATAGAGAGTGTCAGACTTCTACTAAGTAAAAAACTACCCTGTTCCTTCAGTTGCCCTTGCGTTACGTGGCCACGGTACCTATCTCGTTAAAAATTCCCGCAACCCCAGAAGTTGTGGAACCTAATATGTTTTTATCTCATTTTAGTAAAATTTAAAACGTAGCAATTTATAGTTAACTGATATAGAAAATATTAATGCGATGAATAAACAGATGCCATTTTATCTTTGTCCATCAAGTTCAAATAAAGCAATAAATTAAGAATTCGTTAATTTCAGGTTTATTGATGATAGGCTAGCGTTTTACCACCATCTCATCTATAACCAATGATGTGATCAAAGATGGAGCACGCTTACCTAGAAGTAACCTATTCACTCTTGACTTAAGACCCCAGGTTATAGCGATCAGGAAACCCAGACTACGGCAGGGAATTCCATGCATATATTAGCCTAATATCTAAGATGTTCAACCCCACCCAATTACACTATCGTCGTGAACTCAGTCCAGACACAAGGATATTTAGTTTGGAGGGGTTGAAAAGATTGCTAGTAATGTGAATTCTATCCACATTGCTAGTTCTCTATAAAAAAGGTACTGCGTAATAACAACATTATTTTACTTTACAATAAAAAACCAATAAAAATCTGAACAAATCGCTTTCGCCTACAGTTTACACCAAACGCCAAACCGACCACAACTTAATGACTGCAAGTGAAGCGTAAACCTTATTAATAATTATTATTTGGCTATTAGCGGCACCGGATTGGCCCTGATCTCATATTGATTGCTACATTTTGTACAAAAATATATTTATTATGAGGAAAATTAATGAAACATCGCTACTTGAGTCACTGTTCTCACGGAGATTATAAAAGAAACAAATACATACTTTTTATTTCGGGGGAAAATAATTCAATGACTCCGTATCAGACCAAAAACACACCCAGTTATTTCACTTAGTCTTGCATTCAGGGGTTGCATTGCATAGCGGTATTTCGTTAGAAAATTCCCTTAATCACGGAAATATGATTTGCCGTCTGGTTTTAGAGTAACCAAGCTGAAGCAATATTAGAAACATTTTTACCAGCTATCTTACAGAGTAGTTATTTGTGAATCCCCACAGCTATCTATTTAGATCAACAGTGTGTAGCTGCCTGCTTCAAGTTAAAGTTTCAAGCCTTCCATCTTCGGACTACAAGACGAACGGCGATGCGCCATCGCGATCGTTACATGGTTTACCTCTCACCCATACGCACAAATCGCTTTGGGCATATATACAGCTTTGGAGTGGCATTCCCTGCCAAAGTCTGTTTCCTGATAGCTATAACCTCCCCCAGGTAACCATCAGGTGAGATCTCACATTTGGTGGTCAAACGTGACTGCCTCTTATTGGTCGTATCCTTAATTATTTTTTCGGAGGTTATCCGTTGCTTAACTGGAATTTCCTGTGGCGGTCTAATTTAAGAATTAAAGCCTCTAGCCCGGGCTTATATTTAACTTACAAACTAGGCAACTACACGCTAAGGGCACCCCCTGTGGGGTAAGAACCTTGTCTTAGGTCGTCTAATCGTATTCTTCATTAATTAAGGTCGTATCTTATAATGTGTCCTTCGTTCCTCTCAGCAATAGCGTCTTCCAATTCGGAAGTTGACCATGCGAGCCGGTCATAAAACAAAATTAGCTTACACGATGATATGGCAAAAAATCACAGTCATTAATGTTCGGCACACATTAGGCGTCGCGACAAATCGCACCGACAAATCGCGGCGACTATTAACCGGAGCAAAGGGTGCGATAAGTTGCGCGTGACAAACGACGCGCGGCTAATGATGTCGAGGCTTAGTCGCAATGTGGCAGCTTTGATTACATCTGTTTTACGCGAATGTGTGAATATTGTTAGTGGGGAAGAGGTTACTTGTTTACAAGTACTTAATTTTATTTTTTGGGACATAAAACAGTAATACAATGTACATTGTATTTAAACATGTACAATTAACATAACTTCTTCATCAATACCCACGTGAGATATCAGTAAAACAAAGGTTTAAGTAACCCGCGACAACCTCGAAACACCTGAACAGATCTTGATAAATTGTAGCTAAGAACCATTTCGATCACGTCAACTTTCTAACAAAAGTACTGCATCATAATTGGTCCATTCGTTTAGGAGCTACGATGCCACAGACAGACACGTTAAACTAATAACACCCCTCTTTTTGCATCGGGTGTTAAAAACAAATTTTAAATATATATAATGCTAACTAACCTTGAAGCTAAAAAACACAAAAAACAACGCTTAACAAGATTGAATTATACATTATGAGAACAGAGGTAACTACTGAAAAGAGTTTCAACCTTGCAACTATAGATTGCTTGAATTTTATGTTAGAGAGATTAAAAATATCTATGTTCTATGTCCGTTGCAGTGGATATTGTACATGTATGTGTGATGAGACAAGAGCTTCTCAGCCAAAGGTGGTCGGTCTATGGCAGGCACGGTCACAGCCTGGAATTTGGGGGGGGGGGGTCACTAACAGTAAAATATTAGTTTCTGATTAATATGATGGCTGCATTTGTAAGTAATAATATAATATAATATAATAATAATATTCCACAACTTTCACACAACGCCATCTAGTCCCAAACTAAGCAGAGCTTGTGGTATGAGTACTAGACAACTGATAAACATACATATATATTTCTAAATACATACATATTATAGATAAATTACACCCAGACAAAGAACAAATGATCGTGCTCATCACACAAAGATTTGTCCTAGGTGGGAATCGAACCCACGACCTTGCGCATAGCAGTCAGGGCCACTGACCACTATACCAACGGGCCTGTCAACATATGTCGAGTAAATGAGTTTTCTTTATTGCACAATACAAATTTTATTGCACACATTATAAAACAAATGGAAGTCTTCTATTTTTATTGGCATATCGGGTGATAATGTTTGGTAAATCTTATGTTGCAAAATTTTAAAAGATTTTCTATTTGGGGTGTACGATTTTGGGGATTTTGGGAATATTTTAATATTAAAAAAAAATAAAAACATTTTGTTTTCGATTGGTTATATTTTTTAGCATGTATGGATGCTATACTATTGCGGGTTAACGGGAACGCCCTCTGTTAGTTAACATACTACTGTATATTTTATGAGTATTATATATTTATTAGTATTAAATATATTATTTAATTCCATTTTCTCCTACACCTACCACAATGTGTTTTTTTAACCCAAAGGTTGACTGGTAGAGAATGCCTCGCTGCATTGAGTCCGCCCATGTTACACCATTGTAACATAAAGTTTAAATAAATAAATATCTTGTATGAAACCTAGGAATAAAACTCTGTAAGTCTCCTCGGTACATTTGGCGTGAATCATAAAGCATATGTTGTTCATTTTGAGTTATTCGTTTAAGAATCAGATAAAAGCCACTATATTACCAGTTTATCGCACATATTCCCAGCAATACTCTTTAACAATATTTAACCAACCAACATATTATTATATGTAACACAAGGTACCGTTCAACCCAACTGGAACAATCTAAAGCTGTCAATACGTTCGTATAAATCAAACATCTCATCTTAGGAGAGAAGTTGGAAACGTGACCTGCCTGCTAACGTTATACTTGAAATATTATATGTGTTTTAATCATAGGTATAGTTTTTGGTTTAATATCTCATCATCTTGGTTAGACTTTTTCCAACTGCAAAGCGACAATAGACTAATGGCTGAGATTTCGGAATTGTAATCGAGGTCGCGAGTTCAAATCCCGCCCATTATAATAATAATATATTATAATAATAATATTCCACAACTTTCACACAACGCCATCTAGTCCCAAACTAAGCAGAGCTTGTGCTATGACTACTAGACAACTGATAAACATACATATATATTTCTAAATGCATACATATTGTACATAAATTACACCCAGACATAGAACAAATGATCGTGCTCATCACACAAACATTTGTTCTGGGTGGGAATCGAACCCACGACCTTACGCATAGCAGTCAGGGCCACTGACCACTAGACCAACAGGCCTGTCAATTTACTTAATTTACATTATACTATAGTCGTGAACCCACTCCAGATACAAGCATAGCTAGTTTAGTTGGAGGGGTTATCAAGATTGCTAGTGATGTGAATTTTACTCACATTATATCACTCATATCTTTAAAAAAAAACTAAATCAGGGTCGGCTTAGAGTTTAAATAATTACCCCGTAAAAAGGAATATTGCCAACAAAAACAATCCAAAACTAGGTGTACCTAGTTTTGGATTGTTTTTGTTGGCAATATTCCTTTCAAAAGTGTACTTTTGTCACTTAATGTTACATCCACAACGTTAATTCACACGTAAGCCGTCTGCATTAAACTTATGAAGCAACAACCATAATAACGATTCACACAAAAACATCAATTCATTCAAATTAATTACTGGTATAACAACATGGCCGATGTTTATTCGACATGCCTACTGAAACACCATTATCCCTATCAAGCTATTACTGAGCTCTCTTGTGAAAAATAATAGTTATTCACATAATTACCCGACCCTAGCCCGAGCGAACGAGACAGACACACTCCATTCATACGTTAGAAAGAGATGGGTGTATTGTTCGCGGACCGTCTTCGAACACTTAAGTAATTGAATGTTTTGGAGGGTAGGACGGGTATAAAAGTATGAACGAAAAATGGAAAATAATATTATAAGTAAGGATATCGTGTGAAGGGGTCGGGAATCGTCGGAAATTGTCGGGATTGCTCGTAAAAATCTTTGATGAGCGTATGTTTGGACTGAGGTGTTTACTGGTAGGCTCTTGGTACTAAATATACGCTTACGTAGATGACATTCTGAAGTTCAGAACACTTTCATGTAATGGATTTTCAGTAAGTACCTATGTTTTTTATGTTGTTTTGGAAACAATGCTTCGCGCTGAGTGAGTATGTAAATGTAGTGAATATCTTGGATTCAAAATAGAGTAGCATTTTATTAAACAGTTATATTTTTAGAGAGTCTTGAGTTTTTTGGTGTTGTTTCTAACGATTATTCTATGAGTTAATTTCTTTGTTGGTTTTAAATATTGAAAAGAAAATTTATAGTTAATTCACATCGTGTTAAAGAGCAACCATCACATATCTTTAAAACACCTTTTGCTCATATCTTTTCTTTTAAACATATCAATACATATGAGGCAGTGATTAATTAAACATATTAATAATATGTCACAAATTCATTGACGACACAGCTGGCGCAGTGGATGGGCGATTGGTTGGGATGGGTGACGCGGGATCGATTCTCATATGAAACAATTTTTTTTATGGCCAACAGACAATATTTTGTGGGACTACGTGTTTGTAAACGGATCCATGACTGGCCACGACGCAAGGCAATGGTATTAAAAAAAAGGAGTCGTTATTGAAATATATACTTTTATATAGGTATAGTATACTATAAGTACATGTATTACTCAATGCATTCTAAATAAATTATTGTGAAAAAAATACAGTACAGTTCTTCCAAATCAAATATGAGTTTGAATGTTTGGAAACGCACCTATGATACAGGAGACATACCTAGTGTGAAAAAGAAACAATTCACTTAGGTCATCATAAAAGCTGACTACTACAGTCAGCAAATTCTAATTTACTGAACATAACATTACATTACATCCGTCTCCATTGAAGCTAACTTTTACCCGACTGCTACCATGCGTCAAGTCGAAAGTCACGTCATAAACTAAGGCAGCTATCAACTCCGTGGATATAAAACCAAATGGGGCAATGATAATACATATATATTACAATTGTGTTGTTTTGCCGTCGCATATTTTTTATTGCGACTGTGTATCGCGTCGGCCGATTTATTTTTATAACTTTATGTAATGTCGCGTTGTCGTAAACGTGGAGGGACTTGTTTATCGTGGCGATAGTTGTGCTAGATTGTCGCTGTTTTAAGTGACAAGTTTTCGTAGAGTTGCCAGTTCGTTTAGAGAAGATTAGGTTCTAAAAAAGTCGTTTAGGTGGGTATTAGACACTAAGGATAGTATTTTAGAAGAAGAAGTAGGTCTTTTAGAATTGACTGTTACTAAACTTCTATTTTGTACAAAGATACACTCTTATCAACAGTACCTCTACTTATTTATATCTGTAAATATGTATAGTAATGTTACGAGCTGGGGATCGGGATAGAAATAATTAACGCCAATTAGACCAAAATTAACACTTTAATTAAGTAAACACCAAACAAAAATGAACACAATTATTCACACTACAAAACTACAGTGCGATTTAAGTGTTAAGTGACAACACTTACATCGCATTGAAATTCACTTGTATAGCTTCGATTATATCGCCTCGTATATTCTAATAAGACTGACTCTCTGCGTTCCTTTGCGATCTATTTATATCCCGGTCTATGAGTTCTAGAACATTCTTGTAAAATTGACTCACTGCCTATAGGCAATATATTGCCAAGATATTCCAGAAGCTACTTGAGATACTTGTCGCTAGATGGCGTTAGTGTCTCGACTTGATATACTCAGTACTGCAACTCGCCGCCAGATGGCGTTAGTGTCTCAAACATTCTAGATTTCTATCAAAGTTTCTCGACGTACTTCACTAAGTGACTGGCGTAACAGTAATCTCAGTCTAGAATGACAAGTTAATGCAAGTACATAACAATTTTGGTTAGTATTTTAGATGAATAATCGGAATAACTGAGAAATAAATTTATTATAGATAAGATAAGTCTTTATTTTCATTAAATATAGTATAAAGGTGTTACAAAATGGTTATAAAAAGTATACATGTTTAGCTGTATATATAATATCTATAAATTGCATGCAATATTATTTTATTTTAATTTTGTTTTGATTTTAATAGTATTCGCAATTTGATGGGTGTAATTTACCTGAATACTTAAATTAATAAATAAATTTATTATTATTATTCTTGTTTTAATTCCACCCATGATATAACCAGTACAGATTGTATAAACTTCAAAAGAAGCTTTGTTTCGGTGTTTCTACTCAGTGTATCACCACTTACCATCAGATGAGATGTCAGATGGTGATTAAACGCGAGTCATCGTATCATATCATAAATAGTAATTTAGGAAACACTGGCCTCATATACATAGCTTAAATTTATGAAAAAAAAAATTACATGTAAACGTGTTATTATAGGTACAATAACCAACTCTCCAAATAAAAATATAATATATCATCTGGCCCATATTGTTCAACAGTAAAATATAAAACAAAGTGATTGGTCGTGAATTTGTGATCAATTCTTTATGAGTTTCTATCTATTTTTGACGTGTATTCTTACTACTCTCTGCCATTAATTTTATCACGTGTAGGTACATTTTAATAGCTGCAACTGCTATGTTAACGAGTAGATTGTGTCGTTAATTAATCAAAATGTACGTTCATGTTCTAGCAGGCTATCAGCAGTAAGTGAGAAAATATAGGCTGTAAAGGTGGTGTAACATTGCTGTCTTTGTCTTTGGTTTCTGCTACAGTATCTAGGCTGAATGCGCTGATATATTTTTAGGAAATATATTTTTACTTTTGTATGAGCCGGTTCTTGACCTCTTCCTGATGGTAAGCGATGAGGTCTACGATGAAACGAGTGAATGCCTCTTCATTTATGCTTGCAAAAGCTTACAGAAGCCGGTAGAGATTTCTACACTTTGAATTAATCTATATTTATATTATAAAGCGGAAAAGTATGTTTGTTTTAACGCGCGAATCATCTTCTGGATGGATTTGAATGAAATTAGGTACGGTAGTCGCTTGGGTCTTGAGGAAGGTTATAGCTATTAACTCCATTGTGCAACTCACTCATTGTTAAAAGAGTTCTTAATAACATAGCACCATTTGTGAAACCATAGTCATCAATTCAGTGCAAAACCATTTCCCCAAACTCCAACAGAACCAAATATCATCAATGTGCCAAAATCAACTAAAATTTTATCCAATTAAGTGCCGTTGTTAACATAACGAGGAGACCTAATTTCGTACAGCCATGATACCCTTATAATGACATCGACATCTGCTCCAAATACCAGCCTTCAGTACAATCGACGACCGTCCTACGGGCTAATCATGAAAAGGTATTTATGACCTAATTAAACTCATGTTGACCCGAGCGAGAAGGACGAAATATACCCACCTCAACGAGAGCAAAAGAGACAACCGACTCCCCAGGCCAGTGATTAATGATCGTTATATGGCTGGTTAAGTACCGTGTAATTTGCAAAACGACCCTTAATTACCGTAGAACACGGCTACTATCGCCGTCTTTGTCGTCTGCAAAGATTCTCGGTGCGAGCGAGTGGGATAGCGCGTAGTTCGTGATGCGACTTTAAAGGCGGTATTTAATGAGGCATTATGATGTCGACCGCGCAGATTAGGTCCTCATGGAGATGAAAATTGTTTGCTGTTCTCTTTATATTTGGCTTGGCTGGTGAACAAACATGAGAATTTAGTACAGATTTAAAGTAAGACCGTCTGTGTTTGACTTTCAGTCCACTGAATAACGGGGTTTTAAAAATGCCTGAAGTTTAATGCTCTTGCTATGAAAAGTTTTATTTTCCAATGTGTTTTTGCTTTGCTAACCGTAGCATGTCTGGTCAACTCCTCTATTGACGTATCTCTGAGTGTACATCCAACATACGATCTTAAAAAAAAATAACAAAATTGTTATGACAATTTTTTAACAAAATTAGTGTCTTACACCTATTTTAAGGGTCAGAGTGCGAATATTGTCTGTACTATAAGCCTGTGTTCTGTTATTAGTTATTACTATTGTTATGATTGTGTTTTTAGTAAAATAAAGAATTTATTCATTTAATTATGCCGCTTTAGTGGCACCGAAAATGTCTTTAAATACCTACATCTTTTGTCCTATTCGATTTCCAGCATAAACAAATTAAAGATCTTAAATTCTGTACCTATCTACATCTTAATATAAGTATTGTTTACTTTATTAACCGTCTATTTCTCCCACAGGTCTGGTTCCAAAACAGAAGAACAAAATGGCGGAAAAAGCACGCCGCTGAAATGGCGACCGCGAAGCGTAAACAAGAGGAGCTCGGAGAGGAATGTGACGACCAGGAGCAACATGACAACGAATGCAGCGATGAGGAGGAGGCTAAGAGGCCGAGGCTGGACATCCACCACATGCATCATCAGCTTCCACATCGACAGTGATCACAGACCCCGGGCGAGACACCCGCCCGCGAGGTTCACACACCAAGCACCACTTTTCACGACCCCTACTACCAAGAGTGGGGTAATAGGGCGCCCTACAAAGAAGAGGAGTCCCCTTGCGACCTCTCCAATTGGCAGGTCCGCAGGTTCGAGGACATGACTCCTGGTGACAGTGACAATATGAACAGTGACGGCGTCAGTGTAGACGACGAGCAACCGATCAACTTCGCGTATTACCACTTCTAATGTGTAATGGACGAATTCTGTGGTGTCTGACGTTTTCAGTGTAGATATAAAAGACTTTTACGAACCTTTAACTTAGTAATAATCATTCAATTGATATCTTTTTACAGTCAGTTTGTTAAGACTTTCAAGACAAATGTCAGTGGATACTGTTCAGTAAGCTATGTTGTAAAAACGATTATATTAAAGTAATTAGCTTTACGTCACTGTAAATATTTATTGTATAAGTAGTCATGTGATAAATTATAAGTAATTTATTGATAATTTTAGATTTTACATGTATTTTGTGAGCATGTACATTGTATGAATCTTGACACCGGTGCCAATTTCCTATCCGTAGTTGTTATATTCGAGTATTAAAGTAGAGGTTAATTTGAAGTTATTAAGTTTTTTCCAAGTTTTTCATGTTTTGCCATAGTAATTATATAAAGTAACAATAACTATTGTGTCATACTGTGCCCTCCTTGTCTTTCAGATAAAAGCTTATTTAATTTAGCTTTTTTTGGTGTACCTATCTCAGTCAAATGTTTAAAATAAAATTTACTCGACCAGAGTGCAATCACCTTATTCAAACTGTATTATTCAGATATTTTATTAACATTACCATACTATTCAAATAATGAGAGGTACTTTATAATAATAGTGCGAACAAGTCATTATTTGTCAAGGTTTTTACCGTTATACAGAATATAGGTACTAAAAAATCATACTTTAAAACTTTGTTGCCGTGCCGACGGGAAACTCAGCAGCACTTGAAACCTAAGTTTAAAGTCTAAATTTTGTCTAAATTCAAAATTAGATATATGTATATATTAATATACATATTTTAAAAGGTTTGTAGATCAAGTTGTATCAGGGAGCTTTTTTATAACAGCGTTTTGCAAAACTAAAAAGATTAATTTTTATTTTTTAAATTTCTACAACTTTGATAAAAGCGAGAGGCATTCAATTAAACCACATTATACAATAAGTGCTTACGGTTAATCCAAACTATTAAAAAAAGTTTACGAGAAACTTACAAGACAACTTTTTCAAATAACTTAAATAGCTGAATAATCAAAGTAAAACGTAAACAGCCTTTGTAAAGACCATCGTTTCTTTTTTCTTATTTATTTATTTACACACACAAGTTGAAAGACATACAGACAGAAAATACAATACATGAAGTTACAAAACACAAGAGAGCAATGGGCCTCAAACTAGGCACAGCTTGTATCTTGGTGGCCCAAACATGGTTACATGGTGGATATCCTACCTATACGCACTAAACGTTTTGGGAATACCTTCATTGTGCGTACGGCTAAGGAGTGGAATTCCCTGCCGGAGTCTGTGTTTCCTGATCGCTACAACCTAGGGGTCTTTAAGTCAAGAGTGAATAGGTTACTTCTAGGTAAGCGTGCTCCACCTTCGACCACATCATCACTTACCATCAGGTGAGATGGTGGTCAAACGCGAACCCATTATCAATAAAAAAAGACTTATAATGCAGAGCGGCATCGTAGCTTGAATTTTATCGTTTTAAGGTGTACGGCCCTAGATGACTATACGTATGAACTTAGTCAGCTGCTCGGGAAGATACATCGTGTTTTAACTAAGCAAAAACTTCAACAATTTCCTTATATTGAACCTGATTTTTTTTATTTTTTTTTTATTACGGATGAGCTCACTCTTGACCTCGAACTCGCCTGATGGTAAGCGATAGATGAGGTCTACGATGTGACGAGCGAGCCCAGAAGATGCCTATTCACTCTTGCTTTAAAGGCTGAAAGGTCAAACATAGTAAATGCGGTTTCATTTAATGCCTCTCGCTTTTATTACCGTTATAACTAAAGCAACCATTATGGTTTCAGAAACTTGTACAGATTTCTTCTTTAATAACTGTAAATATTATTAATATTTGTAACAGTAACATGCCATACCAGGCATCGCAATATGTATATTGTACATTTTAACTATAATAAAAAGATGTAAATAGATATTTAAACGAATTTAACTATTGTAACTAAACTATAAGTAGTGAAGACCACGCGACAGTATTACTATTTAAAATTTAAATGTGCATTTTTGGTACTGTTTGGTGACTGAAAACTTACAACTTACAATTATTAAAAAAGCATCAGGCCAACACGGTTACTATTTAATAGTATCATTAGAACTTATAACGGTATATTTATCATGCGTATATATTGTTTCGAGTTTCCGATATTTCGGCACTGTTGCAAGTGGCAATTACTCACCTTACATATGGTAATATCCCGTTTTAATTTCTAATGATACTATAATGAATATATTACAAAAATGTAAAAAATATATGACGTTTCATTTTACCGCTTCATTACAGTTCATAAAATCTTTTATGTTAAAGTAATATCTGTTTAACTTAAAATAATGCTAACATTCTCTTAATACTAGTTGTTATTTTAGTACTTTCAGTGTAACAGAAGTTATGTCACCAAACCCTGTTCACAAACTCACATAAAATTGTAACATAAAAAATGAGTTTGTGACCACAAACACTGCACATTTATCTCACTAACATCTATAACACTAAAACTATAAGTTTACATAGAAAATGAGCTTCAAAAATAACGAAATTAATTCGCTTATACATGCAGAAAATATGGATAACTGTAAATGTCTGCAAAAGCTGGTAATAATGAGTACAGAGGTCAATGATCTGCAGTATTGCAGAAATGAAACATCGTTCAAAATAAACATGTTTAGATCTAACGAGCGTGGACATTCTACGTACTGTGGTTGAAATAAACAGTTAGTAAAAATATTATATGTTTTTCTTATTTTATTTCATCATCCATTATCACCTTGTAGACTCTGTTAGACGCAACTTTATCTACCATTTTCTCCGACTAAAAATCAATTACCTGAAATGGTCGAATGTAAGTATGTATTGGTATTTTAACTAAGGTAAATATAACACTTATCATTGTGTATCTAGCTTACTTGATACATAAATCTCATACACACATCATTCTGATATTCAGAAAATATACCAATCATCATTTTTTTACACATAAAACTGAATAAATAATAATCAACAAAACTATACGTAATACGAATAAAATTCATGAAAATTTACATCTTACACATGTTACAATGGCTGAAAATCCACGCACCTTGCAATCTGGATGAACACATTACATGAATATATAGTAGCCATAATGCCGGCGCGAGGAACCCAATATTGAATGGGATATAGTCGGCATAATAAGCTGAATCCATGTTATATCCAGATTGTACAGCTTTATGGACTGATAAAGGTGTATTGTTGTAGTAAAACATTTTGTATTATTTAACAAAAGGGGTATTCTATTTCGGACTATTTGTCGACTGTCAAACATGTCAAATACAGCCGGGACGTGCTTTCTAATATACGGAGAATTAGTGAGATGTTAAGGCGATCAGCCGTCCATGGACTAACCATCCAAATAGACAAGGAAATCTCCAGAAAACCCCTTTCAAATAATCAGCCACAACACAATGTAGAAACAGTAAGATAACCTCAACAACATACTGAAGCAAAATCCATTTCCAATACAATTTTGTTAGAAAATCCGCATCTCGAGCCAAACAAAGGAAATTCGCGCAAACCTCAATTTTGACCCGTTTCGAATCTGTCAATAAAACATTGTACGCATCGCGGCGAGCCGGTTATCGAACCGATTCGTATATACCATCCTTACATCGGAAAAACCTTTAGGTAATCGAAGGAGGCGCGAGCTAGCAAAAATCGCGACGCTGCCGGTTACCATGGCAACGAACCAAGATGGTAAACAAACACTTAGACGAAATGAAACTTTATTAGTAGTGAATAGAGTTGGCTTTTGAGTGCAGAGGTTGAAGTTGTACTACTTGTGAGAGCTTGTAGTTATAAATGTAAAACACCGTTTACTGGCTGTTAGAGCGAGAGGTTTGAGGGTGAGGGGGGGTGAACAGGGGTATTGGGGGGTATTCTTTCATCTGTTGTGGCTTCGCGATAAGGAGCCGCGTCTACCTTTTATTTATGACTACATTTTAAAGCGAGGGCGAGTATGTTACGCAATTCATGTGATTTGACGGTGGGGTTGTAGATAATGCGGCTACTGATTTCGGTAATAGCATTTCTTTTTGGATAGAGTTTCGTGAGGGAGGGACTCTTGTAATATAAGGACTGGGGTAAACTGTGTATGTATGTACATGACTTTTATGAAACGGAAAACATGGGGTTGTGTAGTTTATTTACGACTTTTATTAAATGTACCGTCTATTGGCGTGTATTGCTGTGGTTTTGAGTCCAATATGCTGTTGCATACCAGTTGCATAAGGACATACCTACTAACTAAGGCGTCTCTACCTGACGTGGACGAATACAGTCAGTGATACTTGTCACATTCGTTTTCTATCTTAGCCTATGTTGCGTCCCACGGTGGGCTGAAAAACGGCTTTCATAGACTTAGGCATTTTATTTTGCAAGTGCCAGTTTTTGTGCCGGATATCACTTCTATTTGTTATAACAATATACAAAAATGACACCAGAATTGATTCTGCACAAAAACGAAGGAATTATAATTTTTTTACGAAAATTTTGTATGGAGCTAGTATGAAAAATCGAAATATCTCTGAAACGGCAGCGATAACCGTAATATCCTTATAGGAGGTTTTAGTACTAATTATTTATGATTTTTTGACATACGTTACATAATGGTTGTAGATGCCTTTTTTTTTTTAAAATCGTCAAAATATTTTTATTTATTTTTACATATTAAACGTTCCTTTTAGTGTTTAAGTTGAAGAATTCAGAGCTTTAACAACTCTTAACATAAAATAGCATCACCCCTATAGACCTGAAGGACTAGACAGAGGTGTGTAGTATCTTGTTGATCTTGTAAGATTTCCAACAATACCAAATAGTTGAATATCAGTGTCAAAGTGCCCATGCTGTCGCTTCTTTTAGAAAGATAGGGGAATGAAATTGTTAATTGATCATACCCTAAAAGTATGATTACAACATAACCGGACACATAATAATATCGACACAAAAGGAATTTTAAAACCTTGCATACGTTCAAAATACAAAATAACATATTGTGTAGTCATCTAATGAGTCTGATGACAAGTAATTAAGTAATTAGAATGATGGTTGTAGTCTTCTGATTCTAATGAGCCTATTAAGTGATTAAATGATTTGAAATATCTCGCAACAATACCAACTAAGAACTGCATTCACCTTTTTATAATTAGTGAGCTAATGTGATTTGCTAATGTTGATTAGTTCTACTATGAGTTCTACGAAATGTTTTTGACGATTATAAATTTTTATTATCATATCTTTTATAACTTTAATGAGGGTAGTTAACTAATTATTGACTTTATACAATAAAAGGGCTATAATTTTGTTCCATAATTTAGATTGTTCACAACCGTGTAACTGCTAACACTAAAACTATTTGCTTTGCGACTACAAAATCTTAGAATGGAAAGTTTAATCACCAACTTAGATTTGTTTGTTCTTCTAAAAAGTGAGTGTCCTTCATTTAATCATGAAGTATTGTTTAGTGCAATTGTGTCCCGCATAGGCGATTGCCTTTCTGCCGAAGATCAAGTAACTCTCAAAGAATTTTGCCGGAGATTCACGCGAGCTGCTTTAAACAGGTGGCAGAAATCTAAACGATTCTTTGATAAGTTTAGAAATACGTACGGAGAGTGGTTGCAAGCAAATATTGATTGGCCGAGTTGCGTGCAAACTTTAATAAATCAAGAACCAACTGTTGATGAGATACCAAGAGCACGCTCAGTCTCTCCAGAACCTTCGACATCATCGACTGTTGGAACAATGACAAAAAGGTCCCGAAAACCATTCAAAGATCTGGGAAGCAAACAGAAAAAGAGAAGATCTAGTGAGCACATAGGCGAGGATTCCTGTGAATTGGCATATGCAGCTGCAGCACGTTTAAAAGAAGAAGGTTATGAAGATATCGCATCTGTAATCAATTATATGATCAAAAATCCAGAAGCTGCCGTTAAAATCAAGGAAAGCATTAAGAAAACAGTAATATTTACACCAGAGAAAGCACTTGGATTGCTTCTTTCACTTAAGCTTTCAAAGTGGCAATATATTACGTTGCGAGAGACTGCCATTCGGGAAGGTGCTAAGGATATTTACCCATCCTACTATAAACTGCAACAAACTAAGCTTGCATGCTACCCTCCTAATCAATCAGTATCAGTTACGGATTCATCAGCTAGAATTACACTTCAAGCTTTACTTGACATCACGGTGAAGCGGATTCTTCAAAGTCTTTCTGATAATGTGGAAAATAAGCAGTTAAAGCTGATATCGAAGTGGGGATTTGATGGTGCTTCCAATCAAAGCCGATACAAGCAGAAAATGGACGGCGAGCATGATGATTCAAGCATTTTCATGACCTCCTTGGTGCCACTGAAACTGACAGATGGAGATAATACTATATGGACAAACCCGAAACCATGCTCAACTTTTTATTGTCGTCCGGTTCAGTTCACTTTTGTAAAAGAAAGCCATGCAGTTGTCATTGATAACAAAAGAAAAATGGATGAGGAAATTGAGGCCCTTAACCCCACAGAGTGCATTAATAGTAACAGGGTGACTCATAAACTAATGATGACAATGATCGACGCAAAAGTCTGCACGTACCTTTCTGAAGCTAGATCAAATGCATCATGCTACCTGTGCTTAGCAAAACCAACAGAAATGAACCACTTAGATGCTGTAACATCAAAAACTGTGTGTTCTGACATATATGAATTTGGCCTATCATCCCTACATGCCCGTATAAATTGCATGGAATGTCTGTTACACATTGCGTACAGACTTGACTTCAAACAGTGGGCAGCAAGAAGTAATGAGCATAAAGATATGTTACAAAACAGAAAAAAAAAACATTCAAAATAAATTTAAAGAGGAGCTCAATCTGTTAATTGATATAGTAAAACAAGGCTCGGGAACTACCAATGACGGGAATACCGCAAGGAAGTTTTTCGAGTTTCCCAATAAAACTGCAGCTATTACTGGGTTGGATCAAAACCTGATAAAAAGATTTGCTGTTATTTTGCAAGCAATAACATCTGGTGAGAAGATCGATGTCATCAAATTTAAAGATTTTGCTCGCAAAACAGCAGAAAAGTACGTGGAATTATACGACTGGTACTACATGTCATCAACCGTACATAAACTATTAATACACGGAGCTGACATAATCGAAAAAAATGATATTGTCCCGATTGGGACTCTCTCGGAAGAAGCCTCAGAGTCTCGAAACAAAGATTTTAGGAGGTTCCGGGAACATCATTCGCGGAAAAGAAGCAGGCAAGATTCTAATCAAGATATCCTAAATATGCTTGTTGTTTCTTCGGATCCTTTTCTAAGTGCACAAAGGCCGAAGTTAGATGCCAAAAGGAAGACAACCTTTTTTGCTGAAACTCTCGACCTAATACAGTTTCCGGAAACTGAGTTCGAGTTTGTAGGTATATCCGATCTGGATTCTGACTCGGAATTGGAGTCCGACAACGAAAGTTGTAAAGAAAATTTGTAAAATTTAATTATTTTTCTTTATGTTCTTTTGTTATTTATGTTAGTTTATTGTACCAATATGTTTAGTTAATAATTTCATAAATTATAGTTTCAAATATGTATTTTGTATAATTGAATTTATTAGATATTATTTTTGTTACTTCTGTTTTATTTAAATTACCTATCAATAAAAAGTTTATATACAGTCTTTTTTTTTCACATATTCTTAATATATGGGGAAAAAGCATGCTTCCTAACGATGTTCTTAACTTTGACACAGTTCATGGATCGTTTTGAACAGTTTCATATGTTAAAATATATAATGTTAGTACTATAATCCCCTATAAGGATATTATTATTATTATGTGTCCGGTTATGTTGTAATCATACTTTTAGGGTATGATCAATTAACAATTTCATTCCCCTATCTTTCAAAAAGAAGCGACAGCATGGGCACTTTGACACTGATATTCAACTATTTGGTATTGTTGGAAATCTTACAAGATCAACAAGACACTACACACCTCTGTCTAGTCCTTCAGGTCTATAGGGGTGATGCTATTTTATGATAAGAGTTGTTAAAGCTCTGAATTCTTCAACTTAAACACTAAAAGGAACGTTTAAATATGTAAAAATAAATAAAAATATTTTGACGATTTTAAAAAAAAAAAGGCATCTACAACCATTATGTAACGTATGTCAAAAAATCATAAATAATTAGTACTATAACCCCCTATAAGGATATTACGGTTATCGCTGCCGTTTTAGAGATATTTCGATTTTTCATACTAGCTCCATACAAAATTTTCGTAAAAAAAATATAATTCCTTCGTTTCTGTGCAGAATCAATTCTGGTGTCATTTTTGTATATTGTTATAACTAATAGAAGTGATATCCGGCAAAAAAACTCGCACTTGCAAAATAAAATGCCTAAGTCTATGAAAGCCGATTTTCAGCCCACCGTGCGTCCCACTGCAGAACAAAGCCTATGTTGCGTCCCTTTGTTCTTTCCAAATCTCTCACATACCTATAGTCTAGAAGTTATTGTAACAACTTCTAGGCTATTAAATATGTTAAAGTTATACAAAATCTAGAGAATTATGAACAACAGCCGATTCAACATGCTCGTTTTGAGAAAAGCCGGAATGGATAGAGTAACTGACCCGATATGTTTAGACTGCAAATTATTAATCCTATGAAATCTTGGTTCATTGTTATCTATGGTTTTTTTAATTGCTTGCGTTTGACTACCATCTCACCTGATGTTAAGCGATGACGTGGTCGAAGATGAAGCACGCTTGCCTAGAGGTATTCTGTTTATTCTTGACTTAAAGACTCCCAGGTTATAGCTATCAGGAAACACAGACTACGGCAGAGAATTCCACTGGTCTAAAGTCAGTTTTCTCAAAGTGCTCTTGTTTTACTTGCACTCTGTTCTTTCTGTTCTTGTACTGTTCCTTTAGTAGCCTTTGCGTTTCAGAGCAGCGGTATCTCGTTAGAGAATTCCCGCAACCCCGGCTGGCAGTGGCTCTATCGGGTTTGGATCGAACTCCCATCAATGCTACTAATTCCTCTTTTAGGTAACTAGGAACACTGTGCGTCATTTGCTAACTACCCACATCACTAAACGCATTCTTGGTTTTAACCACACAGTTTCTTTGTGTCAGCCTCTTCCCATTTTATTGAATTATAATTTTATTTATTTAATTTTATTGTTACATGGTGGACATCCCACACATACGCACAAAACGTTTTGGGAATACATTCATTGTGCGTACGGCTAAGGAGTGGAATTCCCTGCCGGAGTCTGTGTTTCCCGATAGCTATAACCTAGGGGTCTTTAAGTCAAGAGTGAATAGGTCACTTTTAGGTAAGCGTGCTCCATCTTCGACCACATCATCAATTACCATCAGGTGAGATGGTAGTCAAACGCGAACCTATTACCAATAAAAAAAATATTGCTTTACGCACAAAACGTTTTGGGAATACATTCATTGTGCGTACGGCTAAGGAGTGGAATTCCCTGCCGGAGTCTGTGTTTCCCGATAGCTATAACCTAGGAGTCTTTAAGTAAATAAATAAATAAGTAAATACGTTACTTTTAGGTAAGCGTGCTCCATCTTCGACCACATCATCACTTACCATCCGGTGAGATGGCGGTCAAACGCGAAACTATTTAAAAAAAAAAATCGCTATAGTAAGGTCTCCAAGCCAATTATAAGTTTTACATAGTCAATTAGCCAATGTCAGTATTTCAACAAGCCAAAGAAGTGCATCTATCATCCTAACAGTTTGTCCATGAAAGTTTGATATTTATCACAAATGACAAATGAAATGGCTTTTACAAAATCAAGAGTTGGCAAAAGTAATATCTGATGTGTGATTAAGCAAAGCTCAATATTGAAGAGTTTTATCTTTCCCTTCTACTCTTCACTAATACTTCACACGCGCTGTTCATCACTTTGTTTCGGCTTCTACCATTACCTATGATATAATAGGCTCGCGTTTGACCACCATCTCACCTGTGGATATTAAGTGATGATGTGGTCGAAGATGAAGCACGCTTACCTAGAAGTAACCTATTTCCTCTTAACTTAAATACTCCCAGATTATAGATATCAGGAAACACAGACTGCGGCAAGGAATTCCAAACCTTAGCTGTGCGCACAATGAAAATATTCCCAAAAAGATTTATGCGAACGGCGATGCGTGTTTCTTATTAGTGAAATTATTAAATAATAATAAGATAAAGTGTTTTTAGTGTACATATTAAATGTGATGAACAATAGAAACATTGTATTAGTATATAAAGAAACACACACAATAACTAGTTCCCCGAATATAAACATTAGCCGTCGCCTATTCTTTGCCAAAATCCAATCGAATAAAAGAACGAAATCATTGACTTCAAAATATAGACATGCTAAATCATAAATCAACTGTATTGCATATCAAAACATACATAAAATCAGTGCAGCCATATATGTAGATTTGGACATAAACTCATAAATATGTTGTTGCATTTAAAACAATAAACAATTTATATTCTACAAAAATATAAATTGTCAATATTTTTGGAGAATTTAATACTCTTCTCATCATCAATGGATATTAATTAGAATAAGACGATTAATGTCAAAGAACAATATATCAATATTGATGACTGTGTCAATATTACATGGAACTGACAAATTTGGGCAGAGTGATATTTAATAGCTGTTGGGCACAGCACTATAAAAGTATTAAGAAGGTAGAATTGATTCGAAGAAAATAACTGCAATAAAAATTTAGCACTTAAAATATGCCCGAAATTTTTGTTTTATAATTTAACGGGCAAAATGTTTGGCTTACAATACATCATCTCATCATCCTTCGAGCCGGATCAATGATTTGGCTCAATTGGAACGGAATAGTGACACTTATTGCAATGCAATAAGTGTTAATTCCGTTATTACTTCAAAAGATCTTTTTCTTAGAATCGATGGCAATCCATTTAAGTATTATGTTGGGAAGCTACGTTACTTATACTTAATTTAATGTACCTACTTAGTTATCAAATGTTGTTGTTGCTCAGTATAATTGAAAATTCATTCATATTATTTTCACTTGTTTATTGTGGTTCATATTTATGTTAATTTCTTGATTTAATGATATTTCATTTGTACTACTACTTTTGTACGCCCTAGAGGCAAAGCATAGCGCCCTCAATATATTACCAAATAACAACTTACAATGTACCTATGTTTTACAAAAATAAATGAATCAGAATCCGGTACTAAATAACTATTTTGGAACTTTTTTTTACTCTAGTCATGGCCTCAGTGGCGTTTATGAGGTCATTAAGGGTATACGTATACTTTGGATACTACAGCAGATGGGGCATGTTTTGCTCAGGAGCTCTGCAATGACACTGGGGGTCATTGTATTCTACGACCCCCTATTACTTTAATTTGTGCCTGCAGTGGCCTACTTTGCTGCGCAGCCGATTGATCTGGACGCGCTTGAGTAACGGGCCTAGAGACTCATTGGCAACAATGCACTGGTCAAGTCAAAGCTCCAGAGACTTGAACATCGACGACGAGTTGCAAGTCTATCGGTTTTCTATCGGTTACATTTCGGGTAGTGTGCCGTGGAATTACACAATCTAATTCCGTCAAGTCCGTTCCATCATCGGACTACAAGACAAACGGCGATGCGTCGTTACAATATGGTGGACATCCCACCCATACACACAAAACGTTTTGGGAATACTTTCATTGTGCGTACGGCTAAGGAGTGGAATTCCTTGCCGGAGTCTGTGATTCCCGATAGCTATAACCTAGGGGTCTTAAAGTCAAGAGTGAATAGGTCACTTTTAGGTAAGCGTGCTCCATCTTCGACCACATCATCAATTACCATCAGGTGAGATGGTAGTCAAACGCGAACCTATTACCAATAAAAAAAAATATTGCTTTCCAAACTGGCCATTGCATGTCACGTCTGGGAGGCAGATTCTACTCGGACTGAACAAAGTTAGGTGGTACAATAAATTGTAACAATTAAATGCAAATCACGTAGAGGCGTATGCGCAGCATAGGTTCGATATCCCAACCATACGCTTAGGCAAGGGCGGTGTCAGACATTCTAGGTGCTAACTACCCATAACGACTGTTAATGATGCTCAAATAACAGCCGGGACTAAAGTCATTACGTGCTTTCCGAAGTACGGAATGGATGGCGACCTAACCACAGACTGGACTAAAAATGATGATTACTACCTGATTACTGACACCACATTCGTAGGTATACATGTATTTTGTAATAACAATGATAATAAAATAAAATAATAAAAAATAAAATATGAAAAATAAAAAATAAAATCTTTTTATTTTAGACATATAATAATATATAATAAGGTAGACCAACAGTAATCAAATTTTATTGATCATAACCCTAAAACGAGCAAAACCCACGAATATACCCAATAAAACACTAATTTCCTTTGAACTTCGCCGTTTTAATTGCCAAACCAAAGCCCCTATATATCATCATCATATATATCATCCACCTACATGACTGAAGTAAAACAAGCCAAAATGGGTTAACGTGGAAACAAAAGCGAGTCATAGTTGACGCAGTCGTAACGTAATAAGATGTCAGTCATAAAGATTCTACGTGGGTATAAAACTGTTGTTTAGTGTGCTAGACTCGATGGCCACACACAAGCAGGCGTATTCTGGTGAACACCGCCGTTACAATTAAACATGCTCGTCTAATATTGGATCTTACAGAAAGAAGGATCGTATGGCTTTGGGAGGGAGAGGAACCAGCAAATTACTCCTCCAGTTCTGCGTTGGGCGGAAGCATGCTATTCCTTCAGAAGCCTTTGCTGGCCGGCCACTCTATAAACAATCCAAAGAATTCTGCACCCTGGCAGGAATCAATAGCAACGTAGCACCTATATTTTCAAACGGGTTGCTCAAATACGTAGCCCAAAATGAAAAGTAATTTATTTATAATAGGCGAATCAGCATTTTCTGAACATAAAATAATGTGGGACGCAATTTGTATCGATAATCTTGCACCATCCCATCTTCCTAGCTCGTCTTGCTGTGCTGGCGCTGCCGCTGCTGAGAACCTCAAGCGGCGGAAATATAATAACCTTGTTGGTTTATTTTCGAGTTTTTTGGGGTTGAAACTTTGGGGTCGTGGGGTCCGAGTGGTCACAAATTATTTAAAGATCTATCCAGACACCTAGTTGATACTTCGCGTGACCCAAGGGCAGGCTTTTACCTTGGACCGAGGTTAATCATTGCCATACAATGGCAATTTTCATTTCATTTCATTTATTCAATAACGATTTTTACATCATGTCTGAATTTCTATAACTAAACATTTATATAAACAATTACTGAGCTTTAATTCTTTGCAATTATATAAAATACAATAAAACAGAAAAAATAACAGTGCCAGTCCAGCCAATGCCGCCAGTCTTTTGGGCACATTATCAGTGAACAGCGATGCGCACGAAATTTTGGACGCCATATTTTAGTTTATTTTTATATGTATATATATGTAGTTTAGGGTTTTATTTAAGTGTTTAAAGTGTTAATAAAAATAAATACATGAAAATAGACAAAACGCCCGCCCATCGTCACTTGCTAATGTTTTAGCTGGAATGAAGAAGTGGCGCAACAAACTCCCCAGCAACACTATTATGTTTGAAGAACTTAACTCAATATTGTAATTAAACATTTGGAGGAGCTCGTGGCTAAATAATAACAGCCACGGCTTGATCTTTAAGGTTAAGCAACGATTGTTGAGGTTGGTTCTGGGATGGGTCACCTTCATAACATGTCGAGATTCCTTTATGCCTCGGAAAGCATTTAAGCCTTTGGTTCTGGCTCTCATTTGTACATTCGTTCGACAATCGTTAAGCTTTGTTTTCCTAGGATAGCGGTGCCGTCATATAGCGGCCGTAATACAGCGGTGAATGACGTCACTAGAACGTTGTCTATGTAAACAAAATGGCGCGGTTTCCTAGAGAGCGGTAACTGACACCGTAACGTCATAAAACGGTGCCGCCATTTGCATGACGGCCGTCTTGTCGGTGACAGATGGTTTGCGATGAAGCAGACTGTGTTAAAACGGCCGTGGAACTTTCCACATGTCGTCACCGTAAAGACGGCCGCCTTTTTGCGTCCGTAATATTACGGCCGCTATATTACAGCACCGCTTTCTTAGGAAACCAAAGCTTTACAGGTAGTCAGAACTTATCAGAAGCCAACATTTTTTTTTCGAGTTTTCTAGCTACTACAGTGTGGAGGTCAGTGCAACTTGCATTGCAATTCTAATAACCTTACACGCTTATTCAGTTAACCTACTCAAACAGTTATATGTATGTTGGTATGAATCTTTCGTTTTCGATTCGATCTCCAGAATAACCCGTCCAATTGTGAAATAACTCCCATGATCCCGGTGAGTGATACACGTCCGTATTTAAAGCATGTCTCGTGTGATTTACGTGACTGGTCCCACACACCAATTACCGGCCAACGAGCCGGACTTAGGAACCGATTTATTGAATGACAATAATCGTCAAATGAGATTTTAGTTCTGTTGCGGTTTTTACGCTGCGGTAGAGATGACTTTGGGAGGTCTGAGCTCTGTTAGTTTGACGTCACGGGTAGCGCAGTGGTTGAGGTATTAACTGTTTAGTTGCGTGTCACGGGTTTGATTCCCACACCGGCACTAGATAATGTTTGTATGACTAACATATAGTTGTTCCGGATCTGAGTGTTTGTAAAAGATGCACTCACGATAAAGTAGAAATTCCAAGCGTGAGACAATGTATTTAAAAAAATACATACCGTTAAGATTTTAAAGGTAATCTGGAAGGTAGGTATACCAAATATTACACCCTTTGGCGAAAACATGTATAAAGTCTATTTTTCCTGATAGCTATAACCTGGGAGTCTTTAAGTCAACAGTGAATAGGTTACTTCTAGCCAAGCGTGCTCCATCTTCGACCACATCATCACTTACCATCAGGTGAGATGGTGGTCAAACGCGAGCCTATTATAAATGTATCTACATAAAACATGAATTTCTTAATACGTTATTTTTACTAACATTTCATGATGATTTTACGCTTAGATGTTTGTTGAGTAACAAACATCTTGACATTGCCAAAATGTCATGTGTGTGTGTGTATGTAAAACAAAAAATGTGCGCTACTATCGTAATGAAAATATGTGACAAAAGCATTAGGTACAGACGCCAGCACATCAAGCTACAACAATCTGTCAAATTACTTTAATAGATTTTCAACTTTATTGTTATAGAAATTAGGTTCAAGATTGATTGGGAAAATTTGACAGTTTGAGGTAGCTTCATGTGTACATCAACAATTTATGCAACAACATTTGTCTGACTTTTAATTACAAATATCTCGACAAGTCAATATATGTAGCTCAAAATTATCCAGATATAATGGGTAGAAGGCATGAAAATTTTCATAAAAAAAATATTAAAAACTCTACGCTCTATGTGGAGCGGAATGGATTGTCAGACTTGTACTGACCAAAAACCCACCTTGTACCTTCAGGTGCTCTTTCGTTTCGGAGTCGTGGTATCTCATTAGAATGTTCCTGCAACTCCAACAGGCTTTATAGAGCCCGTATTTATTGCAAACTGCTCTTTGAGGCGCATGTGGAACACGATGAACCGTTGTCGAAGATATGTCTTAGCTACACACGTTACTACGCAATTAGGCACTAACAATTTTTTAGGGTTCCGTAGCCGAATGGCAAAAACGGAACTTTTATAGTTTTGTCAAGTCTGTCCGTCTGTCTGTCTGTCTGTCCATCCGTCCGTCCGTCCATATGTTACAGCCATTTTATTCCGAAACTATTAGGACTATACATGTGAAACTTGGTAAGTAGATGTATTCTATGAACCACTTTCCGATTTTAAGAAAAAAAAATAAATATATTTAAATAAAGAAGGGCTCCTCATACATGGAACTAAAACTGAAAATATTTTTTTTCATAAAATCTATGCGTGTGCTCGATCGTGCACGTGCTCGATCACGCCTGATGGTAAACAGATGAGGTCTACGATGGAAAGAGCGAGCACAGAAGGTACGATTCTCGCATTATAATTATAGCTAACGATGACACACGTAAGTAAAAAGTAACCGAACCAAAACGTATCGATTCCTATCAAAACCAAAAACTCCGATAAAAATCATTGAATGTTAATTTAAAACTGGCACATCAAGATTTAATAGTAAATAATATGGCGTCACATAAATAAGACGCGGTCACATAAATAAGACATCAAATAAAATCCTTTTGAGTGGCACACGTCACCCGTCGCCCTCGTAAACACTAATCAAGTTTAGACAATCGTATCGGGTGTTCCTCTTGTATAATTACTTGATTCAAAGCAATCGTGTTCAAGTTTATGACTTGAAATTGTTTTAGAATCTTCTATACAGGGTTAAATGTAAAACACTGAAAACCTCTCAGGACTATGTTACTAACATCATCAACAACTTTTGTTCTATGACTTTTAAGAATTCGTCATATTTTAGTTCACCAGATTTTCATACAAAAATAAAAATATTTAAATTGAACGCCCTAAATGTTACGAACTCTATGCGAAGCAAAAGAAAGCAATTTATACTATCGCTTTATTTGCTTTGCATAGACGCTACATGCGTTTAGGGCGTTCAATTTAAATATTTTTATTTTTATATGAAAATCTGGTGAAAGAAAATATGACGAATTTTTAAAAGTCATAGAACAAAAGTTGTTGATTATGATGTTAGTAACATAGTCCCGAGAGGTTTTTGGTGTTTTACAATTAACCCTGTATAGTCGGTGCAGTGGTTTTTTATTGATATGGCTAGCGTTTGGCCATCTCACCTAATGGTAAGTGAGGATGAGGTCGAAGATGAAGCACGCTTACCTAGAAGTAATCGTTAATGGACTAATGTCGGACTTGTGATCGAGAGGTCACGAGTTCGAACCCCACCCATTACATTATTGCCGTGAACCCACTCCAGACACAAGCATATTTAGCTTAGTTGAAGGGGTTAACAAGATTGCCAGTAATGTGAATTCTACCCACATTGCTAATTATCTTAAAAAAAACACTGTTCACTCTTGATTTAAAGACCCGACTTTCGAATTATTGGTCGTGAGTACCCAGACAGGAACATTACTTTCTATAATTTTCATTAACAGCAGTGTTCTCGAAACGGTAAACGGTAACATCGTGAGGAAACCGGTATGTCCTAACAACAAAAGTTCGAAGACATGCGACATCCACCAGGTCGCACTGTGCTCGCGTGCTGGATTGCGGCCCATTCCCTCTCATAGAGAGGCAGACTTCATTGAATTCCCTTCCAGACATCCTGAATAGACCGAGAGACCTGATCTGCTTCTGGAGGGAGGTTGGCTGGAGTAATGGCCGAAATGGCACGAGCTCGATTTTTGTGAAAATTACGTTTTTTTTTTTTAAATTACGAATGAGCCCGCTTTTGACCTCGAGCACACTTGATGTGTGAGGTCTACGATCGAACGAGTTCAGAAAATGCCTATTCACTCTTGCTTTAAAGGCTGACGGGTCATATGTGGCAGAGAACACAGTAGCCGGTAGACAGTTCCACAGCCTGGCTGTGCGCACAATAAATGTTGAATAAAAGCGCTTGGTCCGACAAGACGGTATTTTTTTTTTAACGCGGTAAAATCATCAGATGAGTCCTTCCACCCCGGGCAGGGCCGGAGGGACTGTCAGACTTGTACTGACTAAAATCCACGGTATTCCTTCAATAGCCCTTTACGTACCGGGGTCACGGTAATGGGATAAGTCGCACGACCCCGGTAGGCTTCGGCCCTCTACAAACGGGGCCACGTCATCTTGCTGACCCACTTTGAGGCACGCGTGGAACACAACGCGCCGTCGACCCGGGCATGGTCCATGGTCGGACAGCGAGTTGCCCTTTACTCGCTGTCCGCATGCCCGCGCCTACGGTGGCCGGAGATCGTCGGCCGACGTCCGACGCCGTGGGCGTCTACCACTGCGGACAAGACGGTATAACGACCAAGTGTGGATGGTATCACGCGGTACGTCTGGTAGACCGGTAGTAAAAGGGGGATGAGGCGATGGTTCCGGACAGGGACTAAGTGCGGAAACCAAACCTAAGGAGGGAGCAGCCGGTTTCTTCATGATGTTTTTCTTCTTCGTTTTGATAGCAGTGGTGATGATGAAAATTGCAAAAAATCTGACTGGGTTTGAACCTACGACCTGTGATTCGCAAATTGGGCTTATAAACATCATTGTAAGGTAATTATGTCATACTCATAATAAACAATAAAACGTTACTGAATTAAGTTTTTAGAGATTGTAATAAAAGACCAACTAATAAATACATCTTACTATCTTGATGGAGGATGGATGTATACATGTATGGATGTTTGTTACTCTTTCACGCAAAAACTAGTGAACTTATCTAAATTATATTTGGTATGTAGATAGGTACATCCCGGAATTCCCACGGGATCGGGATTTACGTGGGAAATCCTCCCACGCGAACGAAGTCGTGGCCAAAACCTAGTTACTCATATAACTAAATCATTTTCTAGTACACCTAGGTACCACAGTGTTTTTTTTATCTCAAAGGTTGACTGGTAGAATGCCTTGCTGCATTAATTCCGTCCATGTAACACCATTGTACATAAAGTTTAAATAAATAAATAACTTCATACTAATTAGGTATGCACATCGCGTCTCATAGACACTGGCTCATCTCAAACTAATTAAGAGTAATCTTGGGCCATGATCTGTGATTGGGATCATACATGACTTCTGTGTAATTGCCACCTTCAATTCGACGCTACTATAAACAATTATTGAAGTATCAATTCGAACAGGATATGACACTAGAATTAAGATATTTGCTATCTATATTTTTTTTTCTATATTTTATGAGTTATTTTAAAGCCTTGAAGGCATAAGGCAAAAGGAAAACCAGAAAATTTCCTTACTGTAGAACTTAACACACATTTTTAATTAGCCTAAAATGTGCCTCACCGCTGGGCAAAGACCTCGCCATTCCCCTTCCAAATTCTCAGTTCGCGAATTTGCGACCCAGAACAAATATAATCTATCTGCATTTGTACCGGTGCGGGAATAGAACCCGCGACACTTGGCTTAAAACACAAGCTATACATACCTTGTTCTTGTAGCATTAAAATATATTTTATAATCATGTAATTAATTTAAATGACCACTTATTATTATGAGACATCTCTTAAACTTTACAATCAACAAAACTCTTTACCAAAAACAAATTCAAAACATAAAGACAATGAATGTCAAACTTGATATACACCCTAAACCCCGAGGGGGTCAATATAACTCGTCACTTTAAACTTTTATTCGCCATCAAAATTCGCCAAATTGATTTTTTAAACCCTTCAATGTCTGGTAATCTTGAGGGTGATAATTTTGGTCATCAATGGACACTAGTGGTATTAAAGTGTTTGACACTAAACGGTTTATAGCCGCAATAAATCGACGGGCCGCAGTTCATTCACTTTAAGACGAACAGTCTGGAGGAATTTTGTTTAATTAGCTCCACAATGCCAGTAGTGGATGTAAACGCATCTGCTTGTTTTTATTTTATAGAATGAAAAAAGAGGTGAGAATTATTTTACACAAGAATAATAAAAGTAACAACTTTACTGAATTTTTGTCAGGGATACAAAAAGTAGCTGAGAAGTTGTATAGTCAAAGGATCCGGAGTGGTCATCTAAGAGGCAACGGGGCCTTTATAATTGCTGATTGTGATCATCGGGATGGTTTCAGTGAAGTAAGAATCGCACACTCCATGGTTTTTCCCTAAAAGTCCAGAGGACTCCGGTTTTTCCCCGTTAGCAAAAAAGGGTTTTAGTCAAAAGTCTGATTCGGAATGCAATCATCAAGAAAAGAATGTATCCAAATAGGGGCGAAAGCAGAGATTCTATTTTCGCATTTCCGCGTATTAATGTCTCGCTTCAAGCAGATGAGACATTCGAGATCAGTCACTCAGTGCGGTTGCAAATAGTAACGGCAATGAACCCCCAGCGCTTGCGTCGTTTAAGATCAAAACAAGAGGTAACTACAATATGTTGATTTATTTAATATTGTTTTTAGAGTGTAGTACCTACAATTCTGTTTTACAAATGTAATTGTATTAAGATAGATAGATCTATTCTTTATTGTACACCATAACAGTAAAACAAATAAGGACTTAACAACAAAAAAAGGTTATACAAAGAGTGGGCTTAGCAGTAAAAGCGATCTTTTACAGACAACCTTTGGATGGATTTGACACAGAGGTAGGTACTATTTACCTATACACGACGCCAATAATCAGTATTTTACAAGAAACGACAACTTACTTGAACTCGAAAACCCTGTTGCTGGATAACACAATATCCATGAGTAAATCTGTGAGGCTTTTGCACAACCATGAAATCAAGATTCCTGAATAAAGATCAGTAAAGAATTGGATCAGTAATTCCGTCCAATTACCAGGGGGTCATCACCGCGAGGCGGTGCTCAATCCATCAACAGCAATTGAACAATCGCGCGATGGCGGCCGAGCGCGGCGTGATTGGCGATTTTATTAAAATTAATAACTCCATTATACAGTGGCTGTAAATGGAGCATAATTCTTTGAAATGCAGATATGGAAAGATTATTTGTCTGTAAAGTTGTTCAAACGATCACATTTGCACAATTATAACCGAATATTAGTATTATTTATTGTTGATAGGTTAGCGTTTCACCGCCATCTCACCTGATGGTAAGTGATGATGTGGTCGAAGATGGAACACGCTTACTAGAAATAACATAAATTCACTATTGACTTAAAGACTCCCAGTTTATTGCTATCAGGAAACACAGACTCCTGCAGGGAATTACACTCCTTAGCAGCGTACGCACAGTGAAAATATTCTTAAAACACTGTGCGTATGGGTGGGATGTCCACCATGTAACGATGGCTTTCTGTAGGGCAACGACTTTTGACATTTAATTTGTTAAGCAGAGATGGCCCAGCCGTTTCAGGCACGACTTACGAGTCACGGGTTGGGAAGTCATCATCACAACTGCTCTTAAAATCGACACAAATGCTCGTTGAGGAAAAACTTCTTGAGGTCAAAACGTCTAAAGACATGCGTCACCTACCAACCCGTACTATGTCCGCGCGACAAATAGATAGATGGATAGAATATACTTTATTGTACACCATTTAAACACACCTATTTAACATTATTGCTTAATTCTATGGTTCCCAGCAGTAAGAACGGCTATTGCCTATGTTATGTTTGTACATGACAAAATATTCTGCAGTTTGCGTAGTTCATAATTTAAATTAATTGTTTAATGTAGGTTAGAGAGAGATTTGTTGTATACCACAACTAACAATAACGAGGACCTTATGGGTGAACAGGGCGAAATAGTTAATTTTAATAGGCTGATTTAAAAATCACTCGGTCAGCAAGCGAACCATGGAGTCTCCACCAGTACAAGTTATACAGCCCCTGAATAATCCCGAGGCGTCGGGATTTAACAACAGTAATACGATGGCTATTGTAATTAACAATTTGCAGCAGCTCTATAGAGTCCTAACGAGTGCCTGCATGCTCATTATACCGCTATATGACGTCATTATTTTAATTAAAACAATCCCAAATGCTTCTCTTTATTGCTTGGTGTTTTGATTTTCAGATGCATATATATTTATATACATACTATAGAATATTTTTGGTAAAGTTAAGAAATTTTGAAAAAATAGTTTTTCTTTTATTTATTTTATTATTTATGTACAGTAAAATATATTAGGATACAACATAATTATAATATTTGAGCACAAAGGTACTGCTTATTTCTTAAGAAATTTCTTCCAGCAGACCTGCGAAAGGAGAAGTGAAAAAGAAATGTAGACAATAGTGTGTGAGAACAAGAAGAGAAATAAATATGAATTTGAAGTGTAAAACTAAAATATTAAATATACTTAATAAAAATAACATATACTTAAATAAATACATAATGTTAGAATATATGTATAAACATATAATATAAATATATACATAAATAATTAACACAGTTAAGAGGAAAGGTAATGCTCTTTTAATCGACATTTGAATAGAGATATTGTTTTTAAATCACGAATTTTTATAACGAGTTTTTTTTTATATATTTTCTTTCGTGATTTAGAACTAGCAACGTGGATAGAACTCACATCACTAGCAATCTTGTTAACCTCTCCAACTCAGCTAAATATGCTTGTGTCTGGAGTGGGTTCACGGCAATACTGTAATGGGTGGGGTTCGAACCCGTGACCTCTCGATCACAATGCTTTAGGCATTAGACTATCGTCGCTTAAAAATCAGCTAGGATTTATCGTGACTTAATTAATTTATTAAAATCTATTTCATTACGTCAAGATAACTAGTTGAAAGTCTAATCTATCTCTGTACTAAATTTGCATCAAAATCAGTTAAGTGGTTTAGACTTGAATGTGTAAGAGTTTCGCATTTGTAATATTAAGTAGAGATGGTCAAAATCTGAAACAAACAAATGTACACTGTTATCGAATATCGCGATCTCGTCTAGGTAACCAAGAATGGACAGAAATGCGAGGAAACTAAATGAGACTGAGAGAATAAGAATAACTAAAACAACTTACTAACCATGTATGTAAATATAAGATACATACTAAGCACATAGGAAAGAAGAAAGAAATGATAACTATAATTTCTTTATTTCTTTTTTTTTTTTTAAGAATTTGGGTAGATTTCACATAACTAGCAATAATATAATAATGTAACCAGCGAGCCGTTTGGGGTTGAAACCCTAGAATAGTGGTGTCCGAGTGCTCACAAATTATTTAAAAATCTTTCCAGACGCTTAGTTGACACTTCGCGTGACACAAGTGCTGGCTTTTACCTTGGACAGAGGTTAAGCATTGCCATACAACGTGGCAATGCCGCCAGTCTTTTGGGCACATTACCAGTGGACAGCGATGCGCACGAATTTTTAGATGCCATATTTTTAGGTAGGTATATGTAATATAGTTTAGGGTTTTTATTTAAGTGTATATTTTCAGATTTGAAATAAAAAAATAACATATTATATCAATTTACTAGCTGACCCAGCAAACTTCATAATATAATTTTTATTAACATTCACAGAATAAAATCAAAAGCTTAGTGAAACATACAATTATAATATACAATGAAAATTGTTTTACAGTCACAGTGCAGATCACAGCTGGAATCTTAGCTAGATTACTTGCCTGCTTGCCTCAAAGAGTCGTCAGCACTAGTGATAGGCCCCGAGAATCTTCTAAAGCCTGCAATACATGTTGGCCGAGCGTAGGCCAATGCGAGCGTTGGCAAATACGTACAAGGCAAGAAATAATGTCCACACGTTCGACAAGTTCGTCGAACGCCAATGCAGACGACCAATGTAGAAGAGGGTCTGTAGAGCTGCCCACACGTTGGCCGAGCGCAGGCGAGCGCCTTTGATTTGTGACCAAAAACCGACACCGATCCGAAGTGAGGCAAGTGATCACGAGCAACGGCGAGCGAAGACAAGTTGCACCAAAAAACTTTTTACCAAAAAATTAAACCGACTCCCAAAAAACACTGCAAAGTGAAAAATAACTTTAATTTCGGTAGTCGTTGTCTTTAGTTTTGTATTTTCGTTTTTGGCGCAGACTTCCGAAATTAAAGTTATTTTTCACTTTGCAGTGTTTTTTGGGAGTCGGTTTAATTTTTTGGTAAAAAGTTTTTATTTCACTCTTTTTAGTTGGTTGATTTTTAATTTACCTAGTTACAAGAGCCTAAATGTCAACTACTTATAACATTTTACAAAATATTGCTTTTCCCAATACTGGGCCGTTATTTTTTAGGAGTTCTCCTGGTACTTCACCGTCAGCTATCAGGTACATCACCATATGCATTGTGACGAGCACCAAGTGCTTAATATCCATATTCAAGTAATCGAATCGCAATCCACGAAATACTTATTATTGAGTAGTTTCGGCGGCCATCTGTGGTCTTCATCATCAGTTCCACTTCCCCAAATGGTACTTTTTGAGAGCAACTGCACAAGTTACCATAAGAAATACCTAAAACGCCATAGGTGTGCCTATAATATTTGAAGAGTTCCCTCGATTTCTCCAAGATCCCATCATCAGATCCTGACTTGGTGACAAATGGTACCAATTTCAAAGTATACCCTATCAAACAAAAAAATAATTTTCCAAATCGGTTCAGCCGTCTTCGAGTACTCGGTGATCATACATTAAAAAAAAAAAAAAATATACGCTTCGAATTGATAACCTCCTCTTTTGGTCGTCGGTTGATGAGCTCTATACACGTTGGCGTTGGCCTCCACTCGGCCAACTAGGCAAGTGACAACGAGCGATAGCAAGACAAGGCAAATACACCGTCTACATGTTGGTATTGGCCTTCACTCGACAACGCTTGGCCAACATGTATTGCAGGCTTAACGAGATACGAGAACAGGCTGGGTTTTTACTCAGTAGAAGTCTGACACTCCCTTCCGCTCCACATAGAGCGGGAGTAGTCATCCGAAAAGATTGCTTAGTAACATATTGTGTTCAAATACGAGTCCTTTCCCCAAAGTGTTACTAAGTAATACCGTATTTGTGAATAATGTGATGTAACTAAACGTTATAAATTTTCTAAGATTTATATAAAAAAAATCCCAGCTACCGTACCCTACCTATATAACATGATTATGCATTTTGTTCATTTAAATTCTGGTAATGTTAAGCATATACCTTCTTGTAAAATACGGCAAGACCACCCGGTCTTTCCGGCTTTCTTGTCCGGCTGAAACACCCGTTTCAGCAAATACTAATATAATAGTATAATTTGTAATTAGAGCGGTAATTAATATCAGTGTTGAGGAACGAAACGTAATTGTCATATTTTTAAGAGAAATAAAAATGTGACATTCTCCTTCAAAAACTTCTCTAAAAGGAACTAATTAAACTAACTAATTTGACGAACCTGTTGGTATAGTGGTCAGTGGCCCTGACTACTATGCTCAAGGTTGTGGGTTCGATTCACACCCAGGACAAATGTTTGTGTGATGAGCACGATCATTTGTTCTTTGTCTGGGTGTAATTTATCTATAACATGTATGTATTTAAAAATATATATGTATGTTTATCAGTTGTCTAGTACTCATAGCACAAGCTCTGCTTAGTTTGGGACTAAATGGCGTTGTGTGAAAGTTTTGGAATATTATATTATATTATATGTTTCATTCCAATCCCTATAATAATGAAACTGAAATTTTTTTTTCACGTCGACAATAGGCTAATGGATAAGGTGTCGGACTTGTGATCGAGAGGTCGCAAGTTCGAATCCCACCCATTACACTATTGCCGTGAACCCACTCCAGACACAAGCATATTTAGCTTAGTTGAAGGGGTTAACAAGATTGCTACTAATGTGAATTCTACCTACATTGCTAGTAATCTTTTCTTTTTTTTTTAAATAAAAACCTGGAATATATACAACGTGTAACGGAAACCCCATATCTATCCAAAAGGACTGAAGACAACATCTGGTATGGAGTCTCTATGCAAAGTTTCAGCTCAAAATAAGTGACTCACAGAATTGACCCCAAATTATTGGTTTCATATGTTTCTTGAATACCAGTAATAACAAACGTGTCACAGCACTATGAGGGTCATCACTTTCCACGTCACTTGCCAATAAAACGATAATTCTCTTCGTTCTTCTTAATTTGAAAAATTCGGTCTCTGGTATCAATGTATTGAAATTTCTAATATGCTCCATACATGTAGACATAGGATTAGAAAACCCTGGCCATATCATTTGTTATCATCCAAAGAAGCCGTGCACTTGGTATGTATATACCCTTTAAATTACACGTTGTATAATAAAAACGTCTAGAGAATCGGTGACGGAGCAAGCTCAAGGACTTGCTGGACAATCAGCTTTTGGGGTCGATCTTCCGACTCTTGCCGAGGTAGGTCCATGAAGCCGTGGGTCTCGGCTGTCAATTGTACATTTTTGGCAGTCGTAACGGGGAGAACACACAGAGTCTGTGTTTCCCAATAGCTATAACCTAGGAGTCTTTATGTCAACAGTGAATAGGTTACTATTAGGTAAGCGTGCTCCATCTTCGAGCACATCATCACTTACCATCAGGTGAGATGGTGGTCAAACGCGAACCTACTTTTAATAAAAAAAAGAACCTAGAAAATATGACACCAGCTTTATTGTTGTGTTACTCTGCAATTTAGTTGTGCAGGTTAGATAGGCCATCGCTCCATTTTAACACTAGTAGTCGACTTCCAGTCTAAACTTCCAGTCTAAACTTCCAGTCTAAACTTCCAGTCTAAACTTCCAGTCTAAACTTCCAGTCTAAACTTCCAGTCTAAACTTCCAGTCTAAACTGGAAGCCGACCCCGAAACAGTTGGGAAAAGGCTAAGCAGATAATGATGAGCTTTGTAACAGATTAATATGTTAGTTTTCATTTTTCATTGCAAGATCCAAGCTAGTTTAATTATTTCACCGGGACTTATCAAACTTTATTGTCTAGGTTTTCTTCTGGTGAAACCCACTGTTGACTCTGGCTCTCAAGATATAATTGTTGAAAATAGAGTAGCCGGCTTCTCCCAGAGTGCACTATATTCATCAACAACATACACTATATTATGACCTTATGAATCACATCGCTATCCTGTTCTAAGCTCTTAGCTATTCTATGTATATTTTTTAAATGTTGATAGGCTTTTGACCATACTCTCACCTGATGTTAAGCGATGATGTGGTCGAAGATGAAGCACGCTTGCTTAGAAGTAACCTTTTCACTCTTGATTTAAAGACCCCAGGTTATAGATATCAGGAAACACAGACTCTGGTAGAGAATTCCACTCCTTAGCTGTACGTACAAAAAGGCCAAAACGTTTTGTACGCATCTTTGCTTCATTTCAATAATATCCAACACACATTCATGCTATCGGAGGATGGATAGCGAGTTATTGTCGCCAGTGTATCGACACCTATAACGTTGTACACTGCGATGCACAATTATGGGAGCAGCCAAAGAAATGGCGTCTGTTCAGCATACTTCTTTTTTAAAGAGAACTAGCTGTGTAGCTGTGGGTAGAATGCACATTACTAACAATGTTGTTAACCCCTCCAACTTAGCTAGATATGCTTGTGTCTGGAGTACGTTCACGGCAAGAGTGTAATGGGCGAATGGGTGTAGTATTTCTATATTAAAGCCTCTTTTGACAGTTCAAATAAAAAGGTACTTCACAGAAAAGGTTCTCACGAGATAATTTTGGTCTAGTTTTGATATAAAAGCGGTGAATGTAAAAATATCACCGGAAAGATCTGTAGGTCCTTAAATATTGTGCATACAAACTCGCTCTCATTTTCTTCGTCTTTAATTGTTATACTCATCATAGATTTATTGGCTATTGGGACATCCATCATAAGACAATATCAAGCCGTATCTTTGACCTTCATAGCAAACGAAATAAAATATTCAGGTAGTCAATTTATGATTCTACAGATTCATGTTTTACAAATCATTTTTACAGATAACAATATAAGGCAATTAGTTTTGGTACAGTGAGGGACTGACATTACCAAATCTTTAACTTATAGAAAAAAAATTGTACTAAACAGCATCTATACGCTGTCCCAATACTCCTGCCCGGCAGTGTACGACATCGATCAAAAGCCAAGATGTGGTACCTCCGATAAAGCCTGAAGGGACATTAAAACATTTTAAAATGCAATAAATAAATCCCTTAACGACGCCAGCTCGACCGGCTATTAATCAAGTGCTCACTTCAAGCTACTTTTTATTACATGTAAATGAGTACCTCGTAATGCTGAGGTTTATGCTCGGCAAGGATGTGTGTATAGGGATTGAGCAGAGTTTGGAGACAAATGAACAGTGAAGCTGGTTTATCGTGTTGGTGAAACTTCGTGAAGTTCGGTAAAGGTTGCATTATTTTAATCAAGGCTTCGTGAAAAAGATGTTGTATTGGTAGGCGCGTACCTACTAAATTGAACCTTATTTATGATATATAATATATATATAAATACTTTAAAAACAAATACAGAAACAATTGAAAGGTTTATACGAAGAGGGCAATTTTTTATGGCCTGATGTTTACAAAAAATGTAGCAAGCTTTTATAGTGCATGAATTGGTCCTGCTGGAGTTATGGGAAACTTCTTAGGAGATACCGGGGTCCCAGAACGTATGAACACTGCAAGAAAGGAGTTTTTAGTCAGCAGAAGTCTGACACGATCTACCCAGAGCAGGAGGAGACACTTTATGAGTTTGCCACGGCAAAAACAGCATTTAAATTACGCAGAATATCTTTTATCGCAAAGGCAAACTTGGTTACCTCGCCAATCCACCTTGCACCAGCGAGTTTATGTCTTTTTTGGATAAAAAGTGTCCCCAGCTGAAGTACCAGAAAGCTACCGAAAAAAAGTATAAAAATTGGCTTCTATAAAGTTTTGATGACGACTGCAGAAATACAAAGTCTCAGCTTTCATTCGTAGATCAGTTTAAGGCTCGTAACCCTAAAACTAAAACCCCGTCAAATCTCGGACCCAAAGCAAATACCTAATACATCTCCATCACATGTAAACGACCTCACGTCTTAACATCTAAGGCTCGGCGCACACGAGCTCACGGACGAGGTTTATTATAAATATCACTAACAATCCGTCGGGCGCGTCATTAAACCCCCATCGCACCACAATAGCATAAATAACGACGGATTTATTCCTATATTTATTTATTTATATCTGTTATTTATTTATCGCCCGTCCGGCCAGCACTTGGGTTTATAGATTTTTTATACTTGTGCTCTGATCGAGATGTATTTAAAATGTTTATTATCTAATCTATTTGGGGGTATTAAACAAAGTTTTAATTTGGGTAAACATTCTTATTTGATTTCGATAAAGATAAGGTTTATCGGGGAATGCACTATTGTTTGGTTAAGAGTATTAGGATTCATAATGGATCGTCGAAGAGGGATAAAATAACTGAAGATTTTATCTCAGACGGTTGATTACATTGCTGGTCTACCATATCCAATCATCGAACCATTCCGTTTTTCTCCGGCAACCTTGGATGATATCAAAAAGATTATCCTTTCCATTAAATCTAAGGCTGTGGGTTATGATGACATCAGTCGTTATATGATCACCTTGATCCTTGACTCTCTCCTTCTGCCAATTGCCCATATTATCAACTTCTCCCTCGATTCCGGGCAATTTCCAACCCTGTGGCGAATGGCTTACGTTCGTCCACTTCCTAAAATATCCAATCCCTCCTTGCCTATCCATTTTCGACCAATTTCCATTCTTCCTTTCCTGTCCAAAGTACTAGAGGCCTGCGTCCATAGACAGTTTTCTGGATTTGTTCACCGGAACAATCTTGTTAGTCCATTCCAGTCTGGATTTAGACCAGGCCACAGTACGGCTTCCGCTCTTCTTAAAGTGACTGGGGACATTAGAGAGGCTATGGAGGACACAAAGGTTACGGTTTTGGTGCTTATTGATTTCTCCAATGCTTTTAATGCCGTCAGTCATGATATTCTCCTATCTATCCTGTCACATCTCATGGTATCTTCTGAGTCTCTGGAATGGTTCTCTTCTTATCTTCGGGGACGTCAGCAGTCGGTTCGTGTCGATGAGAATTCTTCGAGTTGGCGTGACTTGGATGCTGGTGTCCCACAAGGCGGTATTCTTTCTCCGTTATTATTTTCAATCTTCATAAACTTTATAACTCTCTATCTTCGGTGTTCGTATCATCTTTATGCTGATGATCTGCAGTTGTATGCATCTGCGCGGGTGGAAAGTTTATCAGACGCTATAGGAGATGTAAACCGAGATTTAGATGCTATCAAAAGCTGGTCTGATAGATTTGGGGTGTCTGTAAACCCCTCAAAGTGTCAGGCCATTGTGATTGGAAGCTCGCGTATGATCGGTAGATTGACAGTAAGTTCGCTCCCTCCAATCATTTTTAATGGTGCCGTCATCCCTATTAGTTCTAGCGTTAAAGATCTCGGTTTGCGTCTTGACTCTATGCTTAGCTGGCAAAGTCAGGTCTGCGGTGTCAGTCAAAGAGTCAACGGGACTTTGCGATGTCTGTATCGTCTGAGGAACTTTTTACCTGCAAAAACCAAGACAATGCTTGTGCAAACTTTAATTTTCCCTATTATCGACTATGGTGACGTGTGCTACTTTGACTTGAATGCGGTCTTGTTGGATAAGCTCGATAGGCTCCTTAACAACTGTATCCGGTTCATATTTAATTTAATAAAATATGACCACGTATCGAGGTACAGGACCGAGCTCAAATGGATGCCCATTCGCCAGAGAAGAAGTTTGCGCGCTTTGACTACGCTTTTCTCTTTGCTGAACTCTCCTACCCCTCCCTCTTACCTTATTTCTCATTTTCAATTTCTATGTTCCTCACACGCTAAAAGTCTGCGCTCTTCCAATAATCTTCTCTTACTCTGTCCTTCGCATACTTCTGATTTTATTCATTCTTCCTTCTATATACAGGCTATTCTTCTGTGGAATGCACTACCTCTCGATATCAGGACGGCCACCAATCAATATGCATTTAAGAGAAAGTTGCGGGATTATTTTCTTAACAAATAGTGGAAGCAGAGTTTTCAGAACCAACTTTCTATAACGTTTTATTATTATATATATATAATATATTTTTGGTATGTATTATGATAAATATGTATGTAAGTTTATTTTAGTTAGAAGTATATGTATATATACACTTGTAATAAAACTTTTACGTTGAAAATATTATCTACTTAGTTTTTTTTTTTTTTATGCACCTGCCATGTTATCTCTTCACCACGCATGGTTGACTGGTAGAGAATGCCTATGGCATTAAGTCCGCCTTTGTACATTTTGTGTTGCATAAAGTTTTAATAAATAAAATAAATAAATAAATAAGATTTTTGATTATTCTGAGAGTCTATTGTTTTATGTTACATTCAGATTAAATGGGGGTCTTTAAGTTAAGAGTGAATAGGTTACTTCTAAGGAAGCGTGTGAAGCACAAATTATCACTTCCCATCAGGTGAGATGGCGGTTAAACGCAAGCCTGTAATCAATAAAAATATTGATTTATTTCGCGAATTCTTTTTTAAGTGGTATCATTCCACTTGATAGATAGGTAGATCCCGAAACGGCCGATGCCTGCCGGGGTTGCGGTAATGTTCTAACGATATACTGCAGCCACGGTACGCAAGGGTAACTGAAACAACAGTGTGAGTTTTTAGTCAGTAGAAGTCTGACTCTCCCTTCTACTTCACTCAGAGCGAGAGCAGTTATTTGTTGATTTTTGTCCCAAAAAAGGGGAGGTAAAAATCAAAGACAAAGTCCAAATCGGTTTTAGCGTAGATAATTTTACTCTAGAAACTTCTGACATTGATATCAAATCCATTATTTGTTTTATACTGTGTTGCTTTTAACAAGTTATGGAGATCTAGGGAAAGTGTAGAATAGGTTTGCTGTAAAAAAATACGTACCTATTATCGTTAATTGCATGCATTAGGATCCTATTTTTCAAAATCATCCAAAAACAAAAACATACATTTCGCACGTATACACACAACAAGTGTAATTTAATGTGTCAAGACCTTTTTTTGTGGCCACATCCTCAAAGAATATTTACTTTAAAAACAAAGTTGTCAACTCGTCAAGGAAGCGAAACCGAAGAACTATCCTAGTTTGTTGTTGTTCATACGATTTTTTACCATTTTTCGAGCAATCAAGATTTCATCGGTAGGTATTATAAAAATATTCAGATGCAATTTCCTGTTAAACACTTTTTTGGTTTTTATACTCCCACGTCCTCGTTTAAAAATACAGTTGTGGCTCCCGGCTTTGCCTGTGAAGGAGATTCTTTGTGAGGTACAACACAAGTTGCATGTTTTGACTTAACCAGTTATTGTCATGAGCAGTATTTTACTCGACTTAAAAAATAAGACGAGGTTCACAGTTCATCGGAATGTTTATTTTATTGGCCCTTATTGTATTAACAAACCAAGAACGTTACTAACTTCTGCCCGTATCTTCGCTTGTGTGAAAAGTTCTTTTTCTAGCTAAAATAAATTAACCCATTTCCTCCTCCAATGTCTAATCTATCGCTATACCAAATTTTCAACATTAGTTAAGTAGATTAGATATGAAAGTGTAAAAGACCGATAGACAGAGTTACTATCGCATTTATAATATTAGTAGAATTGATAGATCAACCAGATGTTTTCAAAAACAGTTGAATGGTCTAAATACAGATGAACTGATAAACCTTTTTTTCCCGACTGCGGCGAAGCAAGTAGAAGGGTTATGTTTTTACCACGTATGTATGTATGTATGTCCGTTCCTTTGTTCCCTCGTAACTATTAAACCACTGAACGGATTTTGATAAATGTTACGTCGTTGGACCGACAAACTATGTCAAGTGGGGTATCATTAAATAGATCTCTAAAAAAGATTTTGAGGTTTCATTCACCATTTTTCATTTTACGCAACCGTTTGGGAAATATAACGTTTTAAAATGGAATTAAATCGTATAAAAGGACTGAAACGTTGTTATTAAATAATATTTAAACTAAAACGATCGAAAATAAAAAAGTTATTTAAAAAAAAACTGAAAAGTCCGACAGCTCACCTGAAACGCAAGAAACAAGCACATTTTCATTTTAAAAAGTGACAAGCAGGCTCCCTATTGAACATAATATAATTTAAATTTAAAAAATGGGATGAGTCCCGCCGTCTTATCACTTTTTAAAATGATAATGTGCTTGTTTCTTGCGTTTCAGTTGAGCAGTCGGGATTTTTAGTTTTATTAAATAACTTTTTTTATTTAGTGACAAACAAACAGCCCTCTTTCACGTACAATGTAAACTCAATAAACATCATTAATTGAGTTGCAACTGCGATTGAATCTATTTGATTTCACGGCGATTTAGCAAAGAGGTGTAAAGAAATGGCTGCGACTAATTGAACGGAACGAATTGCTATAAAAATTACAAATTATTACGTTTAAAGTAATAACTACGTTCTTATGTAATTTGTATCGTTGATCCTACGGTACGTAACATTTGAAAAAAGACGAAACAGATACACTTGTGGTCTGACTAATAGCTGAAGTCTGTATATATTGACAGATACTCGTACAATTTTAAAATACTTTTGGGTTTAAAAGTCTTTAAGTCAAGTGTGAATAGGTTACTTCCATGCAAGCTTGCTTCATCGTCGTCATCATCACTAGCCATCAGGTGAGGTAGTACTAGTAACTGCCCAAGGGATGTGCCCTAATAGGTGATGCACAGAGGGGGTACTGGAGTGGTCTTTTTAGGTACCGGGACCCTCTCTATGTGCTGATGGTATCACCGGGGTGGTTTTAGCGAGGTAGAAATCCCACACTTCCTGGTCTTTCCCCAAAACTCCAGCCGCCTTTTGAAGGTTTCCTCCCGATAACAGAAAAAGGTAGTTTTTTTTTATTATTATTGATGGGCCCACTCTTGACCTCAATCGATGGTAAGCTATAGATGAGGTCTAAGATGGAACGAGCGAGCCCAGAAGATGCCTATTTACTCGTGCTTTAAAGGCTGAAAGATCATAAGTGGCAGGGAACACAGAAGCCGGCAGAGAATTCCACAGCTTGGCTGTGCGCACAATAAATGTGGAAGAGAAGCGCTTGGTACGACAAGACGGTATATCAACCAAGTGTGGGTGGTACCCAGCCGTGCATATGGCAGACCGGTAGTGAAAGGCAGATGGAGGGATCAGGTCATGGAGCTCCTACGAAGTACAATCTGTAGAAAACTGACAGGCAAGCAACGGTTCGCCGATGAGCCAGGCTATGAAGTTTTGCCTCGTTGCCTATAAGCCTTTTAGCTCTGCGCTCGATCGAGTCCAATGCAGCAAGTTGGTGCTTTACAAGTAGTGAAAAAATTGTACAAAACATTGTTTATAGCAACTACATTCCATAGAAACATTTTAGTAACAGAAAACCTTACTAACTATTATAATCACCTGCTTACCCATTTGCTAACTATGCTGGGATCAGTTTCCAGTCTAACCGGATACAGCAGTACTAGTGTTTTACATGGAGCGTCTGCCTATCTGACCTCCACAACCCAGTAACTGGGTAACACGATACTTCTTGGCTAGAGCAGTGTCAGATTTACTGGCGCCTGACTACCCGTAACGACTGTCAAAGATGTTCAAATGATTGTGGGGACCAACGCTTAACGTGTTTTCTGAGGTTTAGAGGAATTTCGATATTTAGATAAGCATGGTCATACATCCATGGACTAGCCTAGGCAAGCGTTGCTTAACACGTCGAACGCCAAGAAAAAAAACTTGAGAGGTGTCAAGAGACACTCGGTTGGAACGAAGTTCCTTTCGATTAATTAGTGAAGGAATTGTAATAATATTTTTTTTTGTTATAATAATATTTTTTTTATTATTAACAAATATAATGTAAAAAGAAGAAGAAAAGAAAAGATAAGAAAAGCAAAAGATAAGAAAAGATTTTTTTTTTCTATCTGAAAAGAAAAGATAAGAAAAGGAAAAGATAAGATAAAAAAATATCAAATATCTGGCTTGCTTTCTATAAGAGTGCGAGAGAGACAGACAGAAACATGCGCACGCGGCACGGCTTACAAATTACAATAGCCTACTATAGCAAAAAGTGTCGTGTCGTCTAACCCCCTTTCGCAACGCGCGATAAGGAACTTCGTTCCAAAAATGCATCTTCCCGTTCAGGCCGCGTCGGTCAGCGATGGCCGACAACTAGACTTGCCGTTAGGGCCGCGTCGGTCAGTGCTGTCCGGCGCTTAATATCTCCATAATTAATGACTAAAGTTGACTTTTGTTAATGAAAACATATATTTGGACTTTAGATATAAGTATCTATTTTTTTTTTATTTGTGGTTTGCTTCCTGTCAAACCAACAATTAAAAAAACATTTGGTCTAAATTTGGATAGAACTGTGGTTTTTGCTTGGCCTAAAGGAAAAGCTCACTGTCGGTCAGCACTGACCGCGTTGGCGTTTAACGTGTTAACCTTGAATCTCATGAGTCTTATTATTTAGCAATGAGCTCTTCGTAAAATCTTACAAACATGGTGGACATCCCACCCATACGCACAAAACGTTTTGGGAATACTTTCATTGTGCGTACGGCTGAAGAGTGGAATTCCCTGCCGGAGTCGGTTTCCCGATAGCTATAACCTGGGGGGGTCTTTAAGTCGAGAGTGAATAGGTTACTTCTAGGTAAGCGTGCTTCATCTTCGACGACATTATCGCTTACCATCAGGAAAAATGGTGGTCATACGCAAGCCTAATCATCAATAAAAATAATAATGGCAATAACATTGCACGAAGGACTATTCATTATCATATCCGACACCACTCACATGCAGACTAAAGGATCAACACATTACATTAATTATGTCCGCTATCATTTTAGGGATGCTGTTACGGTTCCTCGCATACGGTGCACCATAGCTAAGGTTTCTAATCATAATTGCATAGAAACCTATGACCAAACGTGAGCAAACGCAGGTCTATCAATACTACAGAAGCTTTTGTGGAATTTATCAAGAAGTCTTTGAAGAAATTCTTGCCTGATTGTGCATGGAATAGGAAGAACTTCATCGGCTTATTCGCTGCTGGATCTTAACAAATAATTATTGTCATGGTCAAGATGAATGATGATGTTTCTTTCTTTCTCACTTATTTATTATACTTTGTGGTTTGGATATTGGACTGCTATTACCAGTACAGTGCGGATTTTCCAATAGTTGTAGAAATTACTGAAAATGATGAATAAATTATGTTGTGAGGACGTAATAAAATAGGTGGTTGATTGATCTCGTTTTTTTTTTCGATAATTAGGTTACATTTTGGTTTTAATTCAATAAATAATTAAGTATGGTGATTACAGATTACACTTGGAAAATCTTTCTTTTTTTTAGTAAAAACGGATATTTTACTTATATATAATTTACTCAATACGTTTAGGCTTTACGTATGTATCTCAAGGAAAGTTAAAAATAGAACTTAAAAAATTGGCCAAGTGCGAGCCAGACTCGCCCATGAAGGGTTCTGTAGTAACTACGCCAAATAACTTTGTTTTTCATAGTGTTTGTAAATATTACAAAGTTATATTTTCGGTTTTAGAAATATGCTGTATCTCAAAAACTGCTGACCCGATCTCGTGCAAACCAATTTTGGTTGAAAGTTTACATTAAGATCTACTGCTTATTTTTTTTTTTAGTTTTTCTCTACATTATTATAGAAGTTAGATGGGGGGACATATTTTACCACTTTGGAAGCGTGTATCTTTTAAACGAGTAACATTATGAAAAAGTGTTTGTGTTATTTTTTTATTGAAAATAGGTTCGCGTTTGACCACTATCTCACCTGATGGTAAGTGATGATGTGATCAAAGATGGAGCACAGTTACCTAATAGTAACCTATTCACTCTAGACTTAAAGACTCCCAGGTTGTAGCTGTCGGAAAACACAGACTCCATGGTTGGTTTTTGTTTGTTTTCTCATTGGTTTCATGAAAATAAATATTTTCATTTTCAGTTCCATATATTCCCCCCCCCCCCTTGCCCCCCTTTATTTTACATATTTTTTTTTATAATCGGAAAGCAGTTCACAGAATACATCTACCTACCAAGTTTCACATGTATAGTCCTAATAGTTTCGGAATAAAATGGCTGTAACTTACGGACGGACGGACAGACAGACAGACATGACGAAACTATAAGGGTTCCGTTTTTTTCCATTCGGCTACAGAACCCTAAAAAACGGAGATCTATTTGTGACAATTCTTTTTCCATCTTTTCTTTTATTTTTCGAATGTAACTGAGAGGGACAGAATGATGTTTTAAATCTGGTATATATACATAATAACATGTATGGGGCACTGAATAGGAAAACACAACTTATTTAGTAAAAAATACTAAATAAGTTGTTTTTTCCTCAAGAAGAACGATTTATAAACTTGTTGCACATACCTTAATTAATATTTGTTTCTTATTTTAAACTAGCTTTTGCCCGCGACTTCGTTCGCGTGGGAGGTTTTTCCCGCGTAAATCCCAATCCCGTGGGAATACTGGGATAAAAAAATATCTTATGTCCGTTTCCTAATTCTAAGCTACCTCCCTACCAATTTTCAGCCAAATCGGTTCAGCCGTTCTTGAGTTATAAATAGTGTAACTAACACGACTTTCTTTTATATGTATATATATAGATTAATGGGGTTGTTATATGTAATTAACTTATTATGTAGAGAAATAACCGTTGCTAGCCCACGCAAGCCATGGATCCAGCATCCTCTGCCATCAACAATAATCTATAAAGTCAGTTAATTCCCGCCGTATCTGCTCATTAAGTTCGACCCGACATCCGGTCGCACAACACAAAACTCATCATAATTCAACCGACATCAAAGATCCAATAAATCTAACATTAATAACTCTATTCGTTTGTTGTGCCAGTTTTATCAGAGCCTAAAACCAACTGTGATACAAAGGTGATACGGTTGGAATTCGATTGTGTTGTGAGGGGTATTTTAATCCCTGACAATAAAAAGGTGTGGTATAAAACGGTAGCCAACAGGATTACCTATAGGTTTTGTATCAAAGTATCGCTGACGGGTTGATTTTAGAGATGTGGGGGAGTTTGTCGATACATTCGGAAATATCGTTACCTATTCTTTTTGTAATGTTTATAATTATACAGGTAAGGATTTAAAACGTAGGTATGCTAATTAGCATATAATATTGGTTTTTATATAACGCTGGAATGTGTATTAATAAAGTATTTTATTTCGGACGAAAACCATTTGGTTACTATACAAACCCCTTAGAAAACTAATGTTGGTACTTACAACCAGAAAAAAAAACAAATATCTTATTATAATTATCAATTTGTCCGCTCTAATAGTGTGCATGATGGAGGTGCAGCACTTGCTTATGATGTTAATGGTAAATGCGATGCTTTGATATATCAATATATTGCAAGTTACAAGAAGTTTCTTTATAGACACGAAAATTGGTAATGAAAACCTAAAATGATCATACACTAACTGTTCTAAAGCATTTGTCTCGAATTAAACTTTCAATTATCAAATCTATCGATACGCTACATCGATAACAGCCCCAACACTAGCCACTAATATTAATTATAAATGATTCAGGCGTCATTAGCGCTGGCAAAGATCTGGCGATACAAAGACTATTGCCGTCTCGCTCGCACTCACAGTGATATTAGACCTTGTTTATTGTAACGTGAGAACTGAACTTGGGTCATCTTGCACGCTGTGGTACTGGATGGACAGGAATGATAGTTTAAAAAAAGGAGGAGAGAGTATCTTTTATTAGGTACAGGCAAAGAGCGAACCAAGAAAGGCACGATATATCACGACGAACATAGCCCTCCTTTTTTTGGAGTCGGGTAAAAAGTTTCCTTTAACCTACCTCAAGCTTCAAGGTACTTCCATATCATCCCCATCTGACATTTTATCCAAATCCTTTCAGTACTTTCGAAACAAATATTATAGATTAGTATTATAAATGCGAAAGTTTGTGAAGTTGTATGTATGTTTGTTGATCTTTCACGCAAAAACTACTGAAGGGATCCCAATGAAATGTTATAAGTAGATAATTGACATTCTGGAATAACACATTAGGGTACTTTTTAAGAGACAGGGTCAACACACTGTACAACAACAATGTACAACCTTTACTACAATAGCCAATGCCAATTTTTATCCAGGTATTTTAAGCTTTATTCAAATGTTTACTTTGAAACCATGTATGTCAGTTAAGTTATACTTTTGTAAGTTTGCAAGTGTACGAATAAAGATTATTTATTTATTATTTACTAGCTGATTCTAATCCCGTCGGAATTCCGGGATAAAAAGTGTTATTCCAGGATCTCAATTACTATCTATTTACCAAATTTAATTCAAATCCGTTCTGTAGTTTTTGCGTGAAAGGGTGACAAATATCCATAAATCATATACATCCATCCTCTGTCGCACTTTCGCATTTTTTATTAGGAAGAAGTAAGATTTAGTGTGGTCAGCAATGTTATATCTTCCTGAATAGGCTTCGTTCTTGAAGATATACGTACCTACTATACAGTAAGAGTACTCCATTCGACCTCTTTTTAGGGTTCCGTAGTCAATAAGGAACCCTTATAGTTTCGCCATGTCCGTCTGTCTGTCCGTCTGTCCGCGGTTTAGCTCAAAAACTATTGGTACTAGAAATTTGTAATTTGGCATGAGTATACACGTTAATGACGCCAAAAAAGTGGTAAAATAAAATTTTGAAAAAAAAAACTATTATTTAGGGTACCTCCCCTACATGTAAAGTCAGATGATAATTTTTTTTTCGTCCTTCCCATAGTGTGGGATATCGTTGGATAGGTCTTACAAAAATATTAGGGGTTTACGAAGACCGTTTTCTGATTAGGTAAACCGCTCGTGACTTATCAAGCTTTAAAGTACCAATTTTCGTTAGAGTCAAGTGTCCCCCCCTTCTAATCAACTAAACGGTTGTAGTTAGAAATTCAAATGTTATGGCAGTACCTATATATAACGAAGTTTAAAGGAAAACTAACACACATGAGTGGGCTTTACAAGTTTACGAGTAATAGTCGACCAATTGTATTTGATTCGAAAATTTCGAACAACTCCATAGAAATGTCGATAGATGGCGCTAAGCGTCAGTTGTATCGCGCTAGTTTCATATTTAAATAAGTTTTATAAAAAGAAAACTTTTTAACAATAAAATACCGACTTCCAAAAAACCACTAGGTACAGCCGCAGTGGTAGACGCCCACGGCGTCGGACGTCGGCCGACGATCTCCGGCCACCGTAGGCGCGGGCATGCGGACAGCGAGTAAAGGGCAACTCGCTGTCCGACCATGGACCATGCCCGGGTCGACGGCGCGTCGTGTTCCACGCGCGCCTCAAAGAGCGTCAGCAACATGACGAGGCCCCCTCTGCAGAGGGCCGAAGCCTGCCGGGGTCGTGGGACTCATCCCGTTACCGTGGCCCCGGTATGTAAAGGGTTATTGAAGGAACACCGTGGATTTTAGTCAGTAAAAGTCTGACAGTCCCTCCCACCCTGCCCGGAGTGGGAGGACTTATTTGATAATTTTACCACATTAAAAAAAAAAAAAAAAAAGGTACAATGTGAAAATAACTTTAATTTCAGAAGATGGTGTCTTTGGATCTGTTTATAATTTATCTAAGTTACAATAGCCTAATGTCAACTTGCTCATCACCTTTTACAAAATTTTGCTTTTCCCGATGCAGGGGCGTTAATTGTTGAGGAGTTCTCCTGGTGTTTCACCATCAGCTCCATTTCACCATTCACATTGTGACGACCATAAATTGCTTAGCAACCATTTTAAAGTAATCGAACCGCAACTCGTGAAATACTTATTATTGAGTAGTTCCGGTGGCCATCTGTGATCTTCTTCATCAGTTCCACTTCACCAAATGGTACTTTCTGAGAGCAAATGCACAAGTTACTATAAAAAATACCAAAATCGCTATACGATTGCCTTTAAAATTTGAGGATTTCCTGCGATTTCCATGAGATCCCTTCATCAAATTCTAATTTGGTGACAATGGTACTACCTCGAGAGCATACCATTTCAAACGAAAAAATAATTTTCTAAATCGATCCACAATTGACGGAGTAATCGGTGCACATACATAAAAAATATATATTATATATACGTGACGAATTGATAACCTACTCCTTCTTTAGAAGTCGGTTAAAAACAGTTTCTGTCCAGTAAAATTATAGTTAGTTGTGTTTAAGTAATTAAATTAGTTGAGGATTGTGTCAAACCAGTCTCATTTTTCAGTTTTGTGTAACAATTAGTACTTCTTTTCTAACTAGATGGCGTTGTCGTCGAGTTATATCTCACAATGGTTTCGTTACCGCCAAAACTATACGTAGGTAGTTATGAAAATTATTAAGTTTTTGCCCCGACCATAAAGCAAGTGCTGAAACGCCATTCAGTGCGTTACTTCACCTCTGCTGAAAACCACACAAACCCCCTGATCGTATCGGCCGCCCGATACAGACCCTCCAATATTTCTCGGGTTCGTCGCCCGCGTAACATCCTAGACGAGCCCGACGACCCCACCACCATCCGACAAGAGAGCAGTAGGGAAACTAGCACTCTTAGAAAATACAGAAATAAAACGCGTTCCGTATTCCGGCCTCGCCGACGAGGCCCATCGCGACGTCCGCGTACTTGTAACGGAAACTCTCCCCGACCTTTGCCAAACGAGCCAGCCCGCGATACTGAGCCAGTAGCGATAAATAACCCCTTAAATAATATGAACCCAGCCTGTCCCTTTGCTGCCCTCCACCAACGACCCCGCTATGCCGAGGCCCGTACTCCACAGGGAGTGACCTTAGCGTACGGTTGTTTAAAATGTAATTCTAGTTTGTAAGCCCTGGCTGGGGGCCTTTAATTTTAGAGGTCACCACAGGATCGCCCGGTTGAGTAGTGACCAGCCTTAGTGTGCTGAACTACGAGTGGCCCTATAAAAAAAAAAAGAGTTTTTGATGATCGCCCGGTAAAGTAGTGACCAGCCTTAGTATGCTGAACTACGAGTGGCCCTACCTAAAAAAAAATTTGTTTTTGAGATTGTGTGTAGAAAAAAAATAAGTTCGTGAGATTGTGTGTAGAGGCTAGAGATAAAATTGAAATAGTTGAATTGTGAAATTCATAATCAAGTCTTGAGTGTAGGAATTTGGAGATTGAAATAGTAATAATAGAATATATTTAAATTCAAAACACCGGCTATGACAAGTTTTATTTATACAAATCTCAAAAAAAAAAAATTAAAACTTTCCGTGCATAATTGTCGGATCAGGTGAGGATTTATATAGGAAATCAAATTAGTTAGGTAGTCATGTTTGGCTTTTAGTTAGAGCATGGTACGAAACGATCAGTCAGCGAATACAACACGCACTTGGCTGTTATAAAAACTACGGAACCCTTCACTGCGCGTGGCCCGACACGCACTTGACCGGTTTATTTGAAATTAGATACGCAATTGAATCATCAATGATCAAACGAGGTCGGTGTCCATCCTAAAATAACATCTATATTACTCCATACCTCGAAAAGCACCTTAAATCGTTGATCCCAGCTGTTATTTGTAGATACAGCTTTGGGAGTCGTATTAGTCGTCGTAGTCGTCAGGTCTACAACTAAAGGTATCTGGTATAAGACGATAGTTCCGAACCTCCTCGGATACCATGGTTCAGTAATATTAAAATAGGTAGAAAGTTGTTGGTTATAGCTCTCAGGTTGCGATCAGGACTATGCCACTCAACAATTTTGCTTTCTTAATGAAAAAGATCAGCTCTCCGAACTGTGAGGAATGTGGTACGGTTGAAGACGTTATGCACTTGTTGATGGAATGTGTCAGGTTTCAAACTGAGAGAGAAATGTTATTAAAAGATCTCCAGCTAACCAAACATAATGTAGGATTATATCACGAGATTTTCTCTATGCCCATGTTAGACGCTACTAAAACATTCTTTAGATTCGTAAGCCTTCATTTTAAGTCTTTGTCTTAGTAAGAATAACTTGAATTAGTTTGTATAAGTGCTACTTTAATAAGGTACGATGGGAGTGCCATTTAAAAAAAAAAAGGGTATATACATACCGAGTGCACGGCTTCTTTGGATGATAACAAACGATATGGCCAGGGTTTTCTAATCCTATGTCTACATGTGTGGAGCATATTAGAAATTTTAATACATAGATACCAGAGACCGAATTTTTCAAATTAAGAAGAACGAAGAGAATTATCATTTTATTGGCAAGTGACGTGGAAAGTGATAATTCTCATAGTGCTGTGACACGTTTGTTATTACTGGTATTCAAGAAACATATGAAACCAATAATTTGGGGTCAATTCTGTGAGTCACTTATTTTGAGCTGAAACTTTGCATAGAGACTCCATAGCAGATGTTGTTTTCAGTCCTTTTAGATAGATATGGGGTTTCCGTTACACGTTGTATAAAGGTCCCTAAATTAAATAAAGAGAAAAAAACCAATTTACAAAATAAATATTTCATTTCATAAATCATTATCTGCTTAGGTTTTTCAGAACTATGTGGCGTGTTTTACATGGAACAGCTGCCTATCTTACCTCTACGACCCAGTGGCTGGGTAATACAATTTCTCTTGGCAAGACTTTTGTGAGATTTTCTGGCTTCTGACTACCCGTATTGACTACCAAAGATGTCCAAATGACAACTGTGTTATATGGCTTAACTTGCTTTCCGAGGAACGGAGAAATTCCAAAAACAAACACCACCTATATTCGATTAAAAAAAAAAATAGTCACCCGTCCACAGAACGCCCTCAGTAAGGCTTAAGTAATCTGTGGTAAGGCTTTCACATTAAATGATAAATGAAAGAAAACTACAGTATAACGATTGTGAAATAGTATATTTTAGCTTCACTTAGACTCATTTATAGAGATTTATTTAGCTAAATACTACTCCACAGTCAGAAGAGATAGATAGACTGATTATCCTAACCTCACTTTTATATATTTTTTTGACACCTCCGTCCCGCGTCACCCAAAAAGTAGCGCGCGAATGTCTACAGAGAGACGTTCACAGATTATAAAAATGTGACCACAAATATGTATGCATAAACATTTTGTTAACATTTTAAATAAATGTTAGAGTATTATTTTGTAATCATATTTTAACAAATTAATAAGATTTAATAGTACCAAATTTCGGATAATAAGAGTCAAGTTGCGAACTTTAAATTCATGTTTTTATCTTCATTCTCGTTTAAATATTTATTTTTTTACCATAATCTCACTCATCACTGAATTTACAAGGAAGCTCATTGGTTAATTATTAAAAAATTGGCCAAGTGCGAGTCAGACTCGCCCATGAAGGGTTCCGTAGAAACTATAATAATATAATATAATATGTATATTTATTTACCGAATAAAAAAAAACCTTAAAAATTTCTTAAAACTAGCTTATTTACATTTTTACAACTACGCTAACTTTGTTTTTCATAGTGTTTGTATGAATTACAAAGTTATATTAGCGGTTTTAGAAAATATGTTGTATCTCATAAACTTCTGACCCGATTTCGTTCAAACTAATTTTGGTTGAAAGTTTACATTAAGATCTACAGACATATATTTCTTTTAGATTTTTCACTCTATTATTATAGAAGTTAGAGGGGGAGGACACACATTTTACCTCTTTGGAAGCTTATATCTTTTAAACGATTGACTTTATGAAAAAGTAGTTTTAGAAACCCTTATATCATTTTTAAAGACCTGTCTATAGATACCACACATGCATAGATTTCATGAAACAAATATTTTCAGTTCTAGTTCCATGTATGGGGATGTTTATTTTAAATATTTTTTAAATCGGAAAGCGGTTCACAGAATACATCTACCTACTAAGTTTCACATGTATAGTCTTAATAGTTTCGGAATAAAATGGCTGTGACATACGGACGGACGGACAGACAGACAGACAGAGAGACGGACAGACATATCGAAACTAGAAGGGTTCCGTTTTTTGCCATTCGGCTACGGAACCCTAAAAATGAGTGAAAACTGCTGAGTAGTGGTAGTCGCGGGTTTTGGATGATTTTCTGATGTATGTTGGTACAAATAAAATATTGTGTTAAAGTTTTATTAATATCATTAGAGCTTAAAACGTACAACGTACCATTTACCATGTGTATTTAATATTTCGGCACTGTTGCAAGCACCATGATCACGGATGATCATGGTTAGGTTATACATGTTAGCTTAAAAACTTATAAGTTTTATTAAGTTTTTTTTATTGATAATAGGCTCGAGTTTGACCACCATCTCACCTGATGGTAAGCGATGATGTGGTCGAAGATGAAGCACGCTTGCTTAGAAGTAACCTATTCACTCTTGACTTAAAGTCCCCTAGGTTATAGCTATCGGGAAACACAGACTCCGGCAGGGAATTCCACTCCTTAGCCGTATGCACAATGAAAGAATGAATTTATTGAATTTATTTAATAATTGCTTACATAAATGATCTTTATTTTGAAAATTGGTTATTAAATAACACTTTGACATGTCATTTTTTTCATAAATATTAACTAGATGAGGCCGGTGTTTCCTGACTACCCTGAGAAGAAACACCGAAACAAACGGAGGGGTCCGTCTCTTTTAAAGTCTATATAATCTATACTAGTTTAATTATATGAGAACCTTGTAGGTTTCAGTATGAGGCGATCTTTTGAAGAAAGATGCTCACAGATTTGAGTGGGCCTGTCCATACAGTGCAAGCATTTGTCAAATGACGCTCAACTTAGAACAATGAGCTTAACGATTTGACGAACTATACCAAGGTAAGGACGTTTGGGTAGGCCGCAAAAAGCACTCAAACTGCCAGACAATCATGTTTAACTCAAATAAAATAACCTACATATTTCACATATTCACAATCGTTTATGAGGATTATGTAGATTAGTCTGACTGAAATGGCCTTTTGAGGAAAGAACCACACAGATTTGAGTAGACCCGTCCTGTCAGTGCAAGCCTTTGTCAGTTAGTCTGTAAGCTCAACTTTGGACTACTAAGGAGTTCAACGACCTGACGAACAATGCCAAAGACGGGATTGAAGATCAACTCATGCTGTAATTATTTAACCACGGGCTCCTTAAATCTAATTCAACGTAACATTAAACCAATTAGTGAATAAAACTGCTAACTTCGATAAACCATAAAGTTACCATCTAATTGGATTTACGAGTTCCCCAGAACTCCGTCCAAATCCTTTTCCAGCCGCCAACATTTACACCAATATATTAAACCCTATTATTAAAACCCCGCTTCACACCGTTTCAAAGTAATTTAATTTTTTTCGCCGTCCTAATAACATAAACTTATTAACTGCAATAGAAATAAAAACCATGAATGGGTCTATAGAAGCGGCTGGATCCCACAAAATCCTCCCCCTATACAGGCATGCGCGCGCGCATCCATTCACGTTGTTTTTTCTGCACGTTTACCTGCAACTTCCTTCCTACAACGATCCATTACCATGAATGACATTCCAACGCTCTGACAGTTAAATGGATACCCTGACACTTATGTGGTGATACTTTTAAAACACTGTTACAAAACTCGACCTTATCACTGAAGTTACAAAGTAAAAATTCCTTCGAAGAACCAATTTTAGATGGATGACGTAACAACTTTAGATTTGCAGCCATCTAAACCAGTGCTTACTCTTCACGGCTTCTAAATACGGTTCAAATTAGCATGTTTTTTGGTTTTCATAAGTCAATAAGTGTGTTATTATTTTTCCTAGAGCGTAAACGATACGTACGCTCGCCGTAAACTCCTGCGCATTGTTGAGCGGTGCCACACTGTCTGCCGAGACGGTTTTTGTTCAAATTTAGAACGCGTTTTTTTGACAGTTGCCGTGAAGCTAATGATACTTGACGTTGACGATATGGTGTCAAGTTAGTTTAGTAATTATGAAGAAAATAAATGGTGAGGAATTTGAATAAATATTGTTATGGAAGCTCACTAATGATCTCGATGAGTGAAATGATAAAACACTTGATCTTATGGGTTTTTTTTTAGTGAGACGGTATCAAGTATCTCAAATCGGTTTTGTTTTCGGGTGGGACTGATTTTGACTTCTAGCATGCCTGGCGATAGATGAGGTCTAAGCTGAAACGAGTGAGCCCTGAAGACGTATGTCCACTCTTGCTTTAAAGGCTGACAGGTCATATGTGGAAGGAACACAGAAGCCGACATAGAGTTCCACACCTTAGCTGTACGCAATATAAATGTGGTGGAGAAACGCTTGGTATAAAACGGTTTACAACCTAGTATGGAAAGTGGCAGTACGTCTGGTAGACGGGTAGTGAAATGGAGATGAAGAGATCAGATCGTGGCCTCAAACTCTCCGAAGTAGAAGACCGACAAGAAAGCATCGCAACGAATACCACGTGAGTCCGGTTGTCACCACACACTGTACCTTTCAATGTGGCCTCTTTGGATGAATACGTAACGTCTAGCTAAGTAGGCTTAATCTTCATCATCATTGCTTACCATCAGGTGAGATGCGTCAACAAGCGCGAGCCAATCAACAATAAAAATATATCTAGCTGTGATCATGCTAATCGCTGAAATTAGGTATGTTCAGTAAGTATGTATGTAAGTTCTTATTACATTATCTCATGCTGACTCATGGCGGCCCAACACTTTAATAAAAAAATAATTGGACCCAGTTGTGCCAAAATGTTTCAACCTACAGTGAACATATTTTGAGTTATTAAGTTCATATTTAATTATTACTCATTTAAACATTTTTTTTTCATATAGACATTCTGATTTTGTTACACATAGGTTGTTTTTCCTAGGGAACAGATAGCAAAGTGATTTGGAACATGAAAATAAGGCTAATTTTAGGTAGGCTGGTACTGATAACTCAATACTGACAAAGGAGAATGCCAAGGCTTCCTTCAAGACTCGGCCAGAACCGACAAAGATGAACTATATATCATAAAAAAGGAAAATAATTATATAATTTGACTGTATAGTTAGTTTTCTATAAGAAGTACACCAAAAAAAGTTATAGTTCTTTGGAGTTCACGACTTAATACTTCTAATTTTAACGATAACATGAAATCTATACTAATATTATAAAGCTGAAGAGTTTGTTTGTTTGTTTGCTTGAACGCGCTAATCTCAGGAACTCCGGTTCTGATCTGAAAAATTCTTTCAGTGTTAGATAGCCCATTTATCGAGGAAGGCTATAGGCTATATATCATCACGCTAAGACCAATAGGAGCGGAGCACTAAAGAAGAATGTTTCAAAATCGGGGGATTTTATTTCCACGCGGACGAAGTCGCGGGTGGAAGCTAGTAAACTATAAAATTATTGAATAATGACTATTGAATTCGTTTTCAACAGCCAAGGTAGTCGTTAATAATACAGAAATCGGAGTCCGGTAACAAAACAATAAACAACACAAAACTCAAAAGACACTTCATCACTCGTCATAAAACGCGGGAAAAGTAAAACTTTTGACAATTATCAGTGACAACCAGATTAAGTGCTACCAGCACTAAATAACTATACTAAACTACACTCTTTTGCAAAAAAAAACGGGCATCTAAGGAAATTTACGTTCTAAGGTCGATTTGAGTTAATTAAATGAAATTTATTGCTTTGACGTAGTCTGTATATACTTATAATCGTGTAAATGAATGCGCGTTAAGTGAATTCGGGCAATAAAAAAAAAAACGACGGATTCTTTAAAACCGATGTACACGCCCAAACAATAAGAAGTGGTCGGCAATAAAGACAAGATTTTTTTTTTTACTTTTTTTAATTAAATAAAGTTACAAATATAAAAACCTAATAACGAGTGTGACCTCCTCTTGCCAAAATCACAGCTTGAATCCTTCTGGGCATGCTTTCCACGATGTTTTAAATAACGTTTTGAGGAATACGTTCCCACTCTTCTGCAATGACTCTTTTTAGCTCCCTGATGTTTTGTGGAGCAGGTTGCACTGATCTTACCCATCTCTTTAGAACATCCCAGACATGCTCAATTGAATTGAGGTCAGGACTTCGAGCTGGCCAATCTAAACAACAGATCCCAACTTCTTGCATGTACGCTTCCACGTCACCAGAACGGTGCGGGCGAGCATTGTCGTCCATAAAAATGGAATCTTCCACAAGTGCAGTCAATGTGGGTTGTGCATATGGAATTAGGACTTTCATTATGTACCGGTGTGCATTTAATGTTCCATTTTCTATGAAAACTAACTCCGTACGCTCCGTCGAATTAATTGCTGCCCAAAACATAACGGAGCCTCCGCCATAAGGAGTGATTTCTTCGAAACACACTTCCGCATAGCGTTCCCGTGGTCTTCGCAGCACTCGACGGCGTCGGTCCTCTCCACACAAACAGATTCTAGCTTCATCAGAAAACAATACTTTATTCCAGTCCTCCAGAGTCCATGAAGCACAATTCCGAGCAAACTGAAGTCGAGCAACACGGTGCTCACGGAGTAATTTAGGGCCCTGAGCTGGGCGGTAACTCCTGATATTGGCAGCCAAAAGCCTCCTCCTGACCGTCCACAAGCTAACTTCTACTCCTCTTACTTCATCAAGGCTCTTCTTCAGGTCCACACTTGACGCTTTACGATTCCGCAACGCCTGATTCACCAAAAAGTGGTCATCTCTCGGTTCTGTGCATCGTTTTCTTCCCGAACCGGTCTCTTGATACCGTTGCCAAGTCCTCTGGACAGTTGAACGACTCACATTTAGCCGCTGAGACACGTAAGTTTGCGAACATTCGAACAACCTTCTTCAAGTAGGGCTATAATTTTACCGGCCCTTATCGCTTCATCACTCATATCAAAAAGTGGTATTTAATGTAAAAAGAAAGATTAAATTGTTTAATTTGCAGAAAATATCCAAAAAGTTTTAAAATCAGTTAAAAATCGTTTCAGCAATTCGCGCCATTAGTAAAGCAATTTTAGAATAATCCACAATAATCATTATTTTTCTTTTATTAATTTCAAATTTTAAATTTGGAACGTAAAGAATCATACCCGGATGCTTCAAATAACATGCCAATACATCGTCAAATTAATAAAACCTATTTCTTGTTCTTCTTCATTTAAGTAGAGAAAAAAATCTAAAGTGCCCGTTTTTTTTTGCAAAAGAGTTTATATCGATAATTTGATTGAATTTCTTTAAATTATTATAAGAAATTAAAAAAATATAACTAAACATAATGAATAAATTATTATAAGAATTACGAGTTATGACTTTTGTAGCTAATAAATTCACTTACTTAGGTTCATAATGATATTAATGTAATCGATTTCTAAGTCAAATTTCGTATTGATATTATTTTATTTTGGTATTGACAACATTTCTAATTGAAATTGTAGATAGAAAACGTTTTGATAAATTGAATAACTATTTAAAATGACTTTTAAATGGTCTACTTCTACAGATTTTTTTTTATTCTTACAGTTTTATATAATGAACTAGTATTTGCGTGTTGCGCGAGGTGCAAGCACCTCGCGTGCTTGTGAAAAAAAAAAAGTGGGGGGGGGGGGGCGGGGGTGAGGGGGGGGGGTTTAGTATTTGCGTGTTGCGCGAGGTGCAAGCACCTCGCGTGCTTGTGAAAAAAAAAAAAAAAGGGGGGGGGAATGGGGGGGGGGAGGTTGCACAATTATTTCGACTAAAGCATTGCCCCTCTAAATGAATCTGAAAAAAAAAATGTTCCAAGTCTCTTAGATTCCGAGATCCGCCTAAAGGGGGGGAGAAGGGGGGCGGGGGGGGGACTTTGAAAAATGGTTTTTACTTTACCGAGCCTCCTCTATACGAATCCGTAAAAAGAAAAAAATACGGGTCTCGTAGTTTCCGAGATACGATAGGAGGGGGGGAGAAGGGGGGGGAAAAGGGGAGGTTTGGCACTTTTCCCGTAGGTTTGAGAGTTACTTGTTTACGAATCTGTCAAAATATACCCACCTCAAGCAAGATGTGCAAGCACATCGCGTGCTTATGAAAAAAAAAAAAGTGGGCGGGGCAGGGGGAGATGGGGTGGGTTTAGTATTTGCGTGTTACGCGAGGTGCAAGCACCTCGCGTGCTTGTGAAAAAAAAAACAAACAAAAAAAAAGAGGGGGGGGGGTGATGGGGGGGGAGTTGCACAAGTATTTCGACTAAAGCATTGCCCCTCTAAATGAATCTGAAAAAAAAAATGTTCCAAGTCTCTTAGATTCCGAGATCCGCCTAAAGGGAGGGAGAAGGGGGGCGGGGGGGGGACTTTGAAAAATGTTTTTTACTTTACCGAGCCTCCTCTATACGAATCCGTAAAAAGAAAAAAATACGGGTCTCGTAGTTTCCGAGATACGATAGGGGGGGGGGAGAAGGGGGGGGGGGGAAAGGGGAGGTTTGGCACTTTTCCCGTAGGTTTGAGAGTTACTTGTTTACGAATCTGTCAAAATATACCCACCTCCCCATCCACCATCTGGGAGAACAATTATGTCAGTGAGTGAGTGAGTCAGTCAGTGGTAATCTAGCTTTATATAGTATAACTAGTATTTGCGTGTTGCGCGAGGTGCAAGCACCTCGCGTGCTTGTGAAAAAAACTAAAGCATTGCCCCTCTAAAACAAATATTTGCGTGTTGCGCGAGGTGCAAGCACCTCGCGTGCTAGTGAAAAAGAAATGGAGGGGGAGACGGGGGGGTTTAGTATTTGCGTGTTGCGCGAGGTGCAAGCACCTCGCGTGCTTGTGAAAAAAACTAAAGCATTGGCCCTCTAAATCAAGTATTTGCGTGTTGCGCGAGGTGCAAGCACCTCGCGAGCTTGTGAAAAAAAAAAAAAAAAAAGAGGGGGGGGGTGATGGGGGGTGGGGGTTGCACAAGTATTTCGACTAAAGCATTGCCCCTCTAAATGAATCTGAAAAAAAAAATGTTCCAAGTCTCTTAGATTCCGAGATCCGCCTAAAGGGGGGGAGAAGGGGGGCGGGGGGGGGACTTTGAAAAATGGTTTTTACTTTACCGAGCCTCCTCTATACGAATCCGTAAAAAGAAAAAAATACGGGTCTCGTAGTTTCCGAGATACGATAGGGGGGGGGAGAAGGGGGGGGAAAAGGGGAGGTTTGGCACTTTTCCCGTAGGTTTGAGAGTTACTTGTTTACGAATCTGTCAAAATATACCCACCTCCCCATCCACCATCTGGGAGAACAATTATGTCAATGAGTGAGTCAGTGAGTGGTAATCTAGCTTTATATAATATAACTAGTATTTGCGTGTTGCGCGAGGTGCAAGCACCTCGCGTGCTTGTGAAAAAAGAAATTGGTATTTGCGTGTTGCGCGAGGTGCAAGCACCTCGCGAGCTTGTGAAAAAAAAAAAAAAAAAAAAAGAGGGGGGGGGTGATGGGGGGGGGGTTGCACAAGTATTTCGACTAAAGCATTGCCCCTCTAAATGAATCTGAAAAAAAAAATGTTCCAAGTCTCTTAGATTCCGAGATCCGCCTAAAGGGGGGAGAAGGGGGGCGGGGGGGGGAGACTTTGAAAAATGGTTTTTACTTTACCGAGCCTCCTCTATACGAATCCGTAAAAAGAAAAAAATACCGGTCTCGTAGTTTCCGAGATACGATAGGGGGGGGGGAGAAGGGGGGGAAAAGGGGAGGTTTGGCACTTTTCCCGTAGGTTTGAGAGTTACTTGTTTACGAATCTGTCAAAATATACCCACCTCCCCATCCACCATCTGGGAGAACAATTATGTCAATGAGTGAGTCAGTGAGTGGTAATCTAGCTTTATATAATATAATGTCAGTGAGTGAGTGAGTCAGTCAGTGGTAATCTAGCTTTATATAGTATTTTCTTTATATAGTATAACTAGTATTTGCGTGTTGCGCGAGGTGCAAGCACCTCGCGTGCTTGTGAAAAAAACTAAAGCATTGCCCCTCTAAAACAAATATTTGCGTGTTGCGCGAGGTGCAAGCACCTCGCGTGCTTGTCAAGAAAAAAAATGGGGGGGGGGGGTGATGGGGGGGTTTAGTATTTGCGTGTTGCGCGAGGTGCAAGCACCTCGCGTGCTTGTGAAAAAAAAAAAAAAAAAGGGGGGGGTGATGGGGGGGAGATGGGGAGGGGGGTTGCACAAGTATTTCGACTAAAGCATTGCCCCTCTAAATGAATCTGAAAAAAAAAATGTTCCAAGTCTCTTAATTTCCGAGATCCGCCTAAAGGGGGTGAAAAGGGGGGCGGGGGGGGGGGACTTTGAAAAATGGTTTTTACTTTACCGAGCCTCCTCTACACGAATCCGTAAAAAAAAAAAATACGGGTCTCGTAGTTTCCGAGATACGATAGGGAGGGGGGCGAAGGGGGGGGAAAAGGGGAGGTTTGGCACTTTTCCCGTAGGTTTCAGAGTTACTTGTTTACGAATCTGTCAAAATATACCCACCTCCCCATCCACCATCTGGGAGAACAATTATGTCAGTGAGTCAGTGAGTGGTAATTTAGCTTTATATAGTATAATTATCATAAATTTAGAAAGCCTGTCGGACGCTACATGATTCGAGCGTCACCTTTGTGGGTTGGAACATTTTTGCACAACTGGGTCCAATTGTTCTTTGGAAGTACTCGTAGGTACGCTGGTCAATCATGAGACATATAATTTGGAAAAGGGAGATAGATAGATAAACAAACTAAAGGCATTTTTACATATGAGAAAACTGTCATAGAGCCTTACGGAAATAAAAAATTACCGATCTAATAATAATACTTTACTTCTAGGTAAGCGTGCTCCATTTTCGACTATATCATCACTTAAAAGGTGAGATGGTGGCCAAAGGCGAACCAATTCTGAATAAAAAAATAAAATAAACTGTTCCTTTACTTTTATTGTCCGACTAGAACTCACGCGGGGCTTCGCTCCCGTGGATTCTATCACGGTAAAAACATAACTCTCTTTTTTGCAGTCGGGTAAAAAGTAGCCTATAACCTTCCTCAAGCTTCAAGCTACTTCCATACCAAATTGCATCCAAATCCACCCAGTACTTTCGAAGATTAGCGCGTTCAAGCAAACAAACAAACAAACAAACATTTCCGCTTTATAATATTAGTATAGATGATGACAATACGACTCGACCCGAGAGAGATCAGAGAGATCAGGCGCAGGACCAACGATGTGCTTTTCAAGGCACAAGAGTATCACACAGCCAATTTCCAAAATCCAAGTAACTACTGAGTAATTCTTAATAGAAAAACTCATTGCTCAGCAGTCGCACTTAGAACTACTAGACTAACGAGTCACTTCACCGATCTAATACTCTCATCAAATTAAATTCCTATTCACTGCCTTTAACAGACATTTTAAATTAAATATATCACTTTACAAATTCTCTTGTATCTACAATAGATAAACCATTTGTGTCCGATCTTCCCCAAAATTAGCTGTCAAATTACATGTGACATTCAATAAATTAATCCGGTCAAAGTCAGTAATTTCTAAGAAGTATCAGTGACTGTCGAAGTGTCGAATAAAGTCAACTACACAAAGGACGTTGTCGATTGTCGCAAATACACTAGTTCCTATGTGGGTTACAGCTGTTGTAAGCTGTTAGATTTTTTTTATCTGTTTTGCATTGAGATAAATATTTTTGTTTTAAATTGGTAATAAAGAAAAAAAAGTTAAGATCGCATAGTTGTGTATGTTTATGTCCGGGGTTGCGGGAATGTTCTAATGAGATACCGCGGCCCCGGAACGCTAGGGAAACTGAAGTAACAGGGAGGATTTTTATTAAGTCGAAGTCTGACACTCTTTTCCACTCTACCCCGAGCGGGAGAAGTCATTCTTTGATTTTCCCACTACTAAAATAAGAAATTTATGTTTATGTATATGTTTTAACTTGACATCATTATAAGCTTTAGATTTTTTTACCTGTCTCCTGAACGGGGTATAGACCAATAGAGGTAATTAATTATTCAATCTTTCTTAAGCTATCTACATATGTACAAGATGCTTGTGTAAAAAATAACTTTTAATTTTTATCTCGTTCTACGGTAGGCTAATGCCCGCTGTCGAAAGTTTCCTAAAAAGGCCAGATTCGCAGTACCAACATCACAAGTACCGGTAACAACAGCGTCACTTCCACAAAGCAACCGGAGCGGAAATACGTCACACAAAGGTGATATCAAACAGTCACGTTTTTACAACCCTGCCCACCCCCCGTTATTCAAGTCAATAGCTTTAAGAGTCCATTCTTACTACTTAAATGTCGCGTAAAATTATTGTTCCGCTTTTTTGTCGAACTAGGATTTTGGATAATTGTATGAAAGTGCGTTATAATTGCAACGTTCGACTTTTGGGTGGAAAAAAAAAATGTTTTTGTGAAGATGAGATTAATTTGGGCAAACATACACCCTATTAATTTTTATTCCCCTATCAATTAAAGGTTTTAAAAGGTGTATCGTTACGGCAGATGGAATGTAGTATTGTTAAAGTCAGGATTACTTTTTGATTAGAAACTCAGTTTCCTCACGATTCCTTATTTCTTTAATCTTGATATCCGAGATAAACTGAGAAATATGACTGAATAATGTGTGAACTTAACACTATAACACAAACTTTATGTCGTTTGTGGTGCGAGTTCCAACTGATTGTATTGATACCTTTATCAAGGAAGAGTTTTAGCCGAAATGGTATGCATCGGCGATTCTACGGAAGGATGAAAGTGTTAAGTTATACATTCATCATCTATTTAGCATTTCACTATGTTGGGGTCAGTCCAGTCTAGCTGGATGCAACTGAGCACATGGAGTGTTTTACATGAAGCGAGTGCCTCTCGGTGGACGTCAGAGATGTAGTCATTTCATTTAAAACATTCAGTGCCTGGCTAAATTGATACGCCTTGGCAAGACTGGTGCCACATTTTTTTGCTACTGACTACTTGTAACGACTCTCAAAGATGTAGGTTTCAATAACAGCCGGAGCCGGGGGATCAACGGTTCAATGTGCTTTCCAAGGCACGGAGAAATCTTGACGTGTAAGATTGTCATCCATACATGACCCTGGTTCTATAGGCGTCACGTAACCTTGAAGATCGATTCATATTGTTGTTATTATTTAACGTCGAGCTCCTGCACTAGTACTAGAAGTTATAACTATTATACATGAAGACCAAGCAGTCCAAAATAATTTTCACGCAAGCTCCACCCCCATGCACCCTAGTTAGGCCTAAACGCTAACGCAGCAGTAATAAAGTTGAATATCGCGTGCGCTCTTTTACCATATTCGGATTCGAAACTAAATGTCGTAAGTCTCAATTCTTATTTCGTTTATAACTAAAGTAATAATTGATCTAGAGAAAAAATGTCCTATATATGGATAATAAACTATATTTTCTTACTGTCAATACTAATTTTAGACATGAAAGCCGAGTAATCTTGATTCAATTTTAAATAATCTTTAAAAAAGTCATGATTTTCGATTAAAAAATGAATCGACCAAAAATGTTCCAATTACGTAACTGGTCTATATAATTATGTAAAGGATATGTAAAGAAAAAGATCCAATAAATCATATACTAAAGTTCCATTTTGATTGTATGCGTGCTTGTTTCAGAATATTAATGCAAAGTTATATGCAATTTAGGGACCCTCCTCTTAATAATCCAATAATCTAGACACGCGGGAGCGTGTCAAGCCAAGAACTGGCGCGCAGCTCACCGTGTGTAATTACACGAACCATTTGGAGCCACTTTTGAGCCCCTCATAACTCAAAAACTATTTTACCTAAACTTGTCAAATTTGGCTCATATATTAAGACTGGCGAGATACATATGTGTTCCAAATTTTATAAACTTATCTCAAACGGTTATTTAGATATTAACGTCCAAAAATCGTCATTTTTATGACTGACCTATAGATCAAAACTATAACCCAGTTCCAGATGACCTAGAAAGTTCAAATTTGGCATGAAGATAGGTAATTAGGTGAATACAAACGAAAAAATCTGAAACTGGTAATTTTTTATCATTTTATTATAATTTTCACTTAACTTATAATTAGTGCCTGTAAATCTCTATATATGGATTTTAAGATCTTTACGTGAATATATAACGAGTTAAATACCACCCTTAATTTTTTTAATCCAAATATTTCCGTTTCTAGACACGCGGGAGCGTGTCAAGCCAAGAACTGGCGCGCAGCTCACCGTGTGTAATATTACACGAACCATTTGGAGCCACTTTTGAGCCCCTCATAACTCAAAAACTGTTTCACCTAAACTTGTCAAATTTGGCTCATATATTAAAACTGGCGAGATACATAATATGTGTTCTAAATTTCATAAACTTATCTCAAACGGTTATTTAGATATTAACGTCCAAAAATCGTCATTTTTATGACTGACCTATAGATCAAAACTATAACCCAGGTCCAGATGACCTAGAAAGTTCAAATTTGGCATGAAGATAGGTAATTAGGTGAATACAAAGGAAAAAATCAGAAACTGGTAATTTTTTATCATTTTATTATAATTTTCACTTAACTTAAAATTAGTGCCTGTAAATCTCTATATGTGGATTTTAAGATCTTTACGTGAATATATAACGAGTTAAATACCACCCTTAATTTTTTTAATCCAAATATTTTAGTTTTTTGTACTTATAAATAAGAATATAGTAAATTTTCGTATTTATTACGCGTAACTAGCCGGCTACAACCACTAGCGCCACCTATTGTCTTAGAGGGTCACTACACCATGGAGGCAAAACGCGTAGAAAGAATTCCGGATACTGAATGGGCAATTCATTCGAACATTTCAAAGGTACAAGAAAATATAGAAAATAACACAAAAAGGACAATTATACCCCGTAAACGTAGGAAAATACAGTAGTTTAACAAAAAACCATTTAGTATTAATTTTGTTATAAGTAAGTACCTACTACTAATTTATGTACAAAAAGTAATGATATCCCATGAAAAACATAAATGTGAAATGAGAGCCAAGTTCAATATTATCATAAATGCCTGTGATTTTAATTTATTTTATTTTAAACAATAAACCCTAAACTACATAATTATATACATCTAAAAATAAACTAAAATATGGCGTCCAGAAATTCGTACGCATCGCTGTCCACTGGTAATGTGCCCAAAAGACTGGCGGCATTGCCACGCTGTATGGCAATGCTTAACCGCTGTCCAAGGTAAAAGCCAGCCTTTGGGTCACGCGAAGTGTCAACTAGGCGTTTGGATAGATCTTTAAATAATCTGTGAGCACTCGGACCCCACGACCCCAAGGTTTCAACCCCAAACGGCTCGAAAATATAACTACCAACAAGGTTATTATATTTCCGCCGCTTGAGGTTTTCAGCAGCCGCAGCGGCAGCGCCAGCACAGCAAGACGAGCTAGGAAGATGGGATGGCGCAAGAGTATCGACACAAGTTGCGTCCCACACTAAAGGCCTACCCATCTTCCAAGGAAATAAAGACATGCCGTCCGGTATTTTGCCATCGTCGCGTGCCAGGCCATTGGGTTCTAATACAGCTGGAACGCCGACGGTGACAAGAGCTCGTCGGATGATGTCGTTAATATTCGCGTGCCGTGCTATGCGACCCGCACTGCGGCCGCATGAAAGGCCGTGGTGACCGAGGCTGTTGACAACTTCGCCACAGTGGCAGCGATGAGCAGAACAACAAGGAGCACCTAATCGAAGGGAAGCAGCGAGGCGGAAAGTAGTATCATCGAACAAGGTGCCTATGTTCGACGACGGTAGTGCATGAAGCCAGAGACCCGACTCCCATTCACTCACAGCCAGCAAGCGCGCACGCTCTGCAGCCGAAGCAGATGTGGCAATAAGGTCACTCTGAACTGCTTTACAGAGCGGCTCATCCCACCGCCTCTGAGATGATGGGTTGTCGGGTGGATTATTTGATTGATTGATTAATATTCGGGCAAGCGATTCTCCAGGTGTCCATAGCCTCGGTGAAGCACGGCACATTGAAATCAACCAGTGACGGAGCTAGAATATTCCTGATTAATTTCTCAGTACCGTGGACCGAAGATATAAAAGCCGGGAGACTAATGCTAGAAATTTTGCGGACGCCGAGACCTCCCATACGAATGGGAAGAGTAGCTTGTGCCCAAGTTCGGTCGTCCATAGCCACATTTAAATTTGCTGTCAGAGTATGCCGGATAATTTGGTCCATTTTTTCCAAAAGGTGAGGATGATGCCAAAGATGCGAAGCACGAAGAAAGTACGTTAATTTAGGTCCAAAGCAACAGTAACGAATTAATGTGATAGCCGAATGCATGTTAATTTGGTGTAATCTGTCCGAAATGTCGTTAAAATTTTGTATTTTTTCCTCGACAAAATCGGGAAAGGAATTCTCAAAAATTGGAGACCCAAGAAGACGAAGAGAACTTTTATCCACAATTTGGATTTCTGGGGCTAATGCGTGGAATTTGGAAAGTGTCAGTTGTCTGTCAGTACTGTCGGAAATGAATATTTCACACTTCGAAAGGTTGAGATCCAATCCTATGGTATGGAGTTGATTTCTTAAAAACTGTAGATCATCTAAAACTGTGTCTACATCGCCTCCCAGGGTTCCATCATCGAGATACCAAACATTGAATTTTGAATTTAGTTGTCGAATAATTGGGTGAATAGCTAAACTAAAGATCGCTGGCCCGAGGGGATCACCTTGTTGACAGCCAACAGCTGATTCCAAAAGGTATTCCTTATAAAGTAATTTAGTCGGATGTCTGTAACATTGCCAAAGAAAACTAAAAATTTGTGGTACTTCTTTTTTAGTTTCTGCTAACAAAGTGTCCCTATTGACTGAATTAAAAGCATAAATGCCTTAGTTGTTGACTTCAACGACAAAAGAAGTGAAATCTAAATGGGTGCCAAGTTCAATGGTCAGTCCTGAAAATTATTTATAACAACATAAATATTTACGTTAGATTGTACTCACATAGCTAGTAATCCATATCCATCCATACTTAATCCATATCCATACTACCATATCCATACTTCCATACTAATATTATAAATGCGAAAGTAACTCTATCTGTCTGTCTGTCTGTTACCTTTTCTCGCCTAAACCACTGAACCGATTTAGATGAAATTTGGCACGGGAATAGTTTAGGACCTGGGAAGGACATAAGATCGTTTTTATCCCGGAATTCTTATTGGATCGGGATTTACGCGGAAAAAACCTCCCACGCGAACGAAGTCGCAGGCAAAAGCTAGTCTTTTTATAAAAACAAAATAATATGATACAATTAATCAAATAAACTGACATGGAAGTAGGCAAGAGATATGTTGTTATATCGATCCCTAAGATAGCAATTAGCAGGTTCATTAGAAACTAAAGGTCGCTACACATCTCACGTGTCACCCACATCGTACAGTATGATGTGTGTGTGTGTGTGGGACAGCTTGTCGACGTACAACATCCTAACACAACAAGGATGTCGCGACAGGCTAAAGTTACGTGGTTGTTTTTGTTCAAAACGTTGACGAAATGACGTCTAATTTTAACTTTAAGGATACTTTTAGCGTCTCTAACTATGAATAAACGTATCTGTAGTAAGTAGATCGCTTTTACCGAAAACTGGCCATTGTAAAACTCTGGTCTTTGTTAAGGTGGGTGCGAGAGATTCCCAATAGCATGCTGAAAACAGTGGCGGGAAGCTTTAACTCGCCAATTCTTAGCCATTTTATTGATAGATTGATAAGTAACACTAGATTGTAAGTTATTGTTACTAACACAATATGGATGCAAAGTCGGAAATAAACGTATTATTGTTACTATTATAAGTTGTTAAGTCTATATTGAATTCTGTTATGGTGTATTTATGTATATTTAAATCGTAGTGTCTGGTAAGTCGCTGTAACTAATACCTTTTTAATTAATCACCCACAATGACGCATGCCCTAAATATTCACGTAATCACTAACATCTGAGCTAGTTTAGACCACTTTGATTCTACCTATTATTTACACACATATATTTTTTATGTAGATCGCCCATGCGACGGACTGACCATATGAATATTCCATGAGTGTTCTAAGATAATCATAATCATAATTCATAATAATCATTTATTCATATCAAAGTGCACACGAAAAAACAATAATTTGTCTTACAGTCTAAACTTAAGTGCTAACATTATATTTGCCTGAACTAGGTTAAACCTGTGCCTCAGGCGAAAAAAAAGTGCTTACATGATATATATTTGACACTAGCTTCCGCCCACGACTTCGTCCGCGTGGAAAAAAAATCCCCCGATTTTGAAATATTCTTCATTAGTGCTCCGCTCCTATTGGTCTTAGCGTGATGATATATAGCCTATAGCCTTCCTCGATAAATGGGCTATCTAACACCGAAAGAATTTTTCAAATCAGAACCGTAGTTCCTGATATTAGCGCGTTCAAGCAAACAAACAAACAAACAATTTCTTCAGCTTTATAATATTAGTATAGATTATAAATTAATAGTCTAAAGATAGACTTATAATTAAAGAGCTACATCAATTATAATATTTATGCCTATACATGGCCTATACCTAATACATTATTTGGTGATTTTCGTTTACGTCTGAAATTTTATTTGCACACTGTAAGTAGGTCTTCCGTGTGGACATAAGACAGGCTATGCAGATAATTATAAACATATTTTCTGCATTTAAAGTAGTTTAAGCTGTAAATACTTAGTTCACTATTAAGTTTATTATACAGAAATGGGCCTAAAAATCGGAAGAATCTATTCGTATATACATATTTTGAGGTGGAGTTTGAACTGCAAACTATATCATTACGTCTTTTGTTAGTAATGTTAGAATTGTAGGAAAGCTGAGAGTATTGTTTTAGTATTACATGCATTATAAATAATTGCCTAACAGTTAAAACGTTGCAGGATTTATATAACTGATCTGTGGGAAAGAGGAGAGGACGGGAGTGGGCTACTTCTAAAATTGCTCTCTGGGCTCGTTCGATGGGAAGCATTGTAGTTTTTGGTGCTCCGCCCCACGAGGTGACACAATATGTGAGAATGGATTGACATAGGGCTAAATAAATTTGCGTCACTAGCTTAGGTTCTGCGATTGTGCGTAGTTTTTTTAAAAACAAACATTAATATCCGTACTCTAGACACCAAGCTGTCGATGTGTTGTCTGAAGGAAAGTGTGTCGTCGATTATAACACCCAGATATTTAATATTACTAGTTTTAAGGATTTTAGGACAATGACATGAGTTAATTAAAGGATTTTTACAATGATGTGTAGATGAGTGTCAGTAATGGTATTTTGAATTTTACGCATAGAAATTTTGTTTTATCAATATTTACTGTTAGTAGATTGTTGTTTAGCCAGTTAGTGACAATATTAAAACCTTTTTGTGCGCTCTCGTAGAGTTTGTTAGTAGTTTTTGCAGTAAATATTAGCGCTGTGTCGTCGGCGTATGATATTATTGCCGTTTTCTATATCTAGGTTACATAGGTCATTTATGTAGATAAGGAAAAGGGTTGGGGCTAAGATGCTATCTTGAGGCACACCAAAACCATGGTTTTTCAGGTCATCACTCACAGTCGTATCGATTCGAACGCATTGATAACGATCATTTAAGTAATCAGCTATTAGTTTTAGCTGTGTACCTCGTATACCTACAGCCTCTAGTTTGTGTAAAAGCAAGGGAATGGATATTGTGTCAAAAGCTTTGGCTAGGTCAATAAAAATTGCTAAGCTTTGGTTCCCCTTGCCGAGTTGTTCTGCAGCATAATCAGTCAGGCTATGTACCGCATCTGCTGTGGATAATTTCGATCTAAAGCCGAATTGCATAGGCGAAAGTAAGCCGTGTTTTTCCAAGTAATTGATTAGTCTGCTGTTAATTATTTTTTCTAGTACTTTGGATATCGAAGGAAGTATCGATATCGGTCTATAATTATTTATTAGATCTTTGTTTCCTGATTTATAAATAGGGATTACTAAAGCCTTTTTCAGAAATTGAGGAAAAACTCCATTAGAGAGGCATAGTCGGAATATATACGTTAAAGGGGGTACCAAAATGTGCTTGAAGCGTTTTAATATTTTATTGCTTATGTTATCCCAGCCGACTGCACTATCATCCTTCAGTCCTGAAATAATTCGCGCTATTTCGTGTGGGTCAAGATGACCGCTAACAGGCAAAAATGGCGAGAAATTGTGAAGATAATGTTTGTTTTGTTACGTGTGTGTGTGTGTACAATTGACTAACATAGTTTTAAGTTCCTTCAATGTGATACTAATACTGTGGACTGAATAAGTCTGAAATAAATGTTTTGAATTGAATTGAAAATTGAATTGACTACCCTTAAAAGAAACACCGAAATAAACCCAGAGATCAACATCTTTTTTGAAGTCCATACAATGCGTACCTACAGATCAAATTATATGAGAATCATATAGCTGTATGTCTATGTGCTCTTTTACGGAAAGAAACATATAGAAATAAGCTAACCTATCCAGCATATATCGATTAAATTAATGTCTTTTTGATTTCCGAATATTGTCCTTTGCAGCTTAAAACGGTACACACAATAAAATCTTAATTTAAGAAGAAAGGGCCAGATCTTAAAAAGTTCAAGTTGACAGTTTGATCTCTATGACACCTTCAGCTACCCTTCGCAATAAGAATAATTATCACACATTAGCTGTAATGAAAAACGCATACGCATACAACCTCCTCTCATTCTAATACCTTGAAAAGTTCGTTAGTTAATTGGCCCCATAATATGAAGCCATGGTCAGAACGAAACCACTTTTAGAGTAAAAATGACTTACCTCTAATTTTCTGTAAATCTGATTTTGATACTAATTTACCTACCTTAAGAAATACTCACTAGAAATCCCCATGTCTCGTTGGTCTAGTAGTCACAAGGGAAATAGTCAGCAATAAATGGTGTATTACGCACTATGCCAATCGGAAATAGGATATTGCATGTGTGTATGGGGTGCAGGAATGAAAAGTCACATCTTGAGGGCAGAGAGAGCACAAAGAGCTGTAGGTACTAAAAGTAATGACAAAGATACCTCTTAGATACCCAACTGTACAACTGTACGCAGACTGCCAGGTACTTACAGTCCATCAGCTGACCATCGTCAAAAAGACCGAGAGTGCATCTGGACTCTGCACATACTTGTGCACAGTAATATATCCTGCGCCGCTGGCTAACCTTCGCTGAGATTGGCCACTGGGACCGAAATCGGTCTGTAGGACTATTACTGTAAACCCTTTTGTTACTAAGGTCTGAATTACGATTAATTAAGGTATATCTTATATATATTAAAACTTACTCAACACTTATTTTAAATACATAGTTTCTTGCTCAACCCCAAAAATAACAATTTCTGAGTTAGGCCACTTTCATTCCTGGCTGCGTTAAGTCTCCCGAGCCGGATTGCCGGACCAGAGTCTTTGTACAAGTGTGTCAATAAACTCGCTCCGACGTTTAATACACCGCCGCACAAAAGCTACGGAACTCTTTTATTTTTCATACGGTTAGGGACCCGTGAACTTACGGACCATTAGAGATATTTTATATTTATTGAATAGGAATATCGTAGTTCGGAAGTTAGGTATGAATACTTAGTTTGGGTCTTTTCAGAAAGGGTTAAATTATGTAGTCTTTAAAAGAAGTTGAAAGCCTATCGGTTTTATATCGGTTACATTTGGGAAGTGTGCGCTGGAATGGCACAATCTAATTTCACCAGCCCGTTCCATCATCGGACTGGAAGACAAACGGCGATGCGTACAGCTGTAGAGTGTAATTTCCTGAGTCCAGAGTCTGTTTGCTGCTACCTATAACCTGGGCGTCTTTAAGTCAAGACTTAAAATAAAATTCACTCTTGACTTAAAGAGTCAAGAGTGAATAGGTTACTTCTATGCAAGCATGATTCATCTTCGACCACATCATTATTTACCATCAATCATCAAGTGAGACGGTGGTTAAACACAAGTCTATCTAGAACATACGAAAAATTTACCGGATCCAGCTTGGTCGAAATTTATTGATGACTCTGCCCTGGAGTGTAAATGTGGTGCTGGTTTATAAACTATGGCGCACTTCATACCCCGTACTGAATGTCCTGTCATTTGCTCACTACAGAAATCGATAGATGTTGATTGGTGGACATCTCACCCATACGCACTAAACGTTTTGGGAATACTTTCGTTGTGCGTACGACTAAGGAGTGGAATTCCCTGCCGAAGTCAGTGTTTCCCGATAGCTATAACCTGGGGGTCTTTAAATCAAGAGTGAATAGGTTACTTTTAGGTAAGCGTGCTCCATCTTCGATCACATCATCACTTACCATCAGGTGAGATGACCACCATCTCACCTGATGGTAAAGCGAATCTAGTATCAATTAAAAAAAATGTTTTTGGGGGTCCCAAACTCGTTGCCCAGTTCTGAACCTAGACCACTCACGTTGCCATGGACACGCTTAAAAGAAGAAGAAGTTATTTTAGGCGCTAGAGTTTCCTTTAGCGCCTAAAATCCTTTCGGTGGCTGAAAGGATCAGGTCTGTCTGATCTCCACAACCACTTGGTAAGATTGGTGTCTGATTTTCTAGACCAACAACTTAACATGCTTTGCGAGACTCGGAGGAATCTCGTTATCTCACGATGGTATCCCCTCCACGGCCTGACCTGGCCAAGCGTAACCTAACTTCGGTATTTATTATTTATTAAAACTTTATGCAACACAAAATGTACAAAGGTGGACTTAATGCCATAGGCATTCTATACCAGTCAACCATGGCTGGTGAAGAGACAGTATGGCAGGTGCATAAAAAAACCTAAGCATAATATATTCAAAGTAAAAGTCTTATTACAATTATATATGTTTGATATTGAAATGAAATGAAATGAAGTATTTATTTTGTAAATTGGTTATAAATAATACTTTTACACGTCATGTTTTTTTGCGTGTTAAGTTTAGTTTAGCTAGATGAGGCCGGTATTTCCTAACTGACTAAGATCCTCTGAGTTTGTTTCGGTGTTTCTTCTCAGAGGAGAAGAAACACCGAAACAAACTCAGAGGTCAGTCTCTTTTAAAGTCCAGAAAATTTGTATTTGTATATGAAAAGTATACATACTTTAATAATGTTATATATTTGATGTGATATGTTCTATATTTATAAAAAAAATTACTAACATTATCCATTTGAAACCAACATTACTTACCTATATTTCAGCACTTAAAATGCAAACTATAATGAATATAATTTTGTCATACAAATATTATTAATGTACTGCCATACGGAACCACGCACACAAGCCGCCTACCGGATTCTCCGTCAATACCAGTAGCCCACAATAGGTGATCATTTATCAGACTCAACATAACCCTTTTTCTTTTTACCCCGCCCGGCGTTGAACGCGCTACCTGATCACTGGCGACCGCTACTTATGCCCCAAATTAATGACCACTATATAGCCTTTGTGAGGTTAAGTTGTGTATGATAAGGTCTGAGAAATGATGGGTTGCGGTTGTTATCTCGAATTAATGAGAAGTTTTAATTTATGTGATTTTCATTGTTAAGTTTCGGAGGATTGACTGTAATCACCTTTCTTTGTGACGGTGTCTGATGGTGGTAAGACCTTATAGTTATTACTGGTAGTGGCGAAGTGGATTCTTGGCTACCGACCTATTAAACGAAATTTACATAGTTAAAAAAAAAATCACATGGCCAATTAAATGTCGCTTTATCTAAATCCAGACGCAGGGAAAACCAATACATTGTAATACCATAAGAAAATAGGACTGATATTGAAAATACGAAAAAATACTCTTAAACCTGTTTTTAAGAATATAATTAACAATTAAATTAGATTTAACAATTAAATTAGAATTACATAGGCATACTTAAATTTTAACATCTATTCATCAATAGGTATTCAGAAATATTCGCGTTAATAATATGTATTAGCACAGATTACTAATAAGTTACTAACGTAAGTATTAGTAGGATTATACGCGGGTGAAACCGACAACTGGTAAAAAATAAAATTCATTTGTTGCTGGCACGCAGGCCCATATAAAAATAGAAAACAATGAAATTAAGAAGATTATTGCATGTAGGTAAGAAGTTTACCGGCACCAATTCTAATTGCAACAAAATTATGATTAGGTTATCAGCACTGGGCCCGCGTAAGAGATTAGGCCTGTGTCCCCAGCAGTGAAAATGTATGATTATATGTAATGTCTGTGTATGATTGAACTAACATATATATGTATAAAATGCTTGTATATGTAAAATGGTTTTAGCCATAAGGACGCCGTGTGTTGCTCCATGTAATGTTTTACATGGGCAAGCAACCGGTCTACCAGACGCACGGCTGGGTACCACCCACACTTGGTTGATATACCGTCTTGTCGTACCAAGCGCTTCTCCTCCACAGTTATTGTACGTACAACCAAGTTGTGGAACTCTCTGCCGGCTTCTGTGTTCCCTCCCACTTATGAACTTTCAGCCTTTAAAGCAAGAGTAAATATACATCTTCCGGGCTCACTTGTCCTATCGTAGACCTCAACTATCGTTTACCATCAGGTAAGATCGAGGTCAAGACTGGGCTCATCCGTAATAAAATATATATATATATGAAATACTAACTTCTGCCCGCGACTTCGGCCGCGTGAGTGAGTTTTCCCGCGTAACACCCGATCCCGTGTAAATATTAAATAAATGAAAGCAAAAGCATTTTAATTTAACGTTCTCGTCTCTAAGATTTTATAAGCCAATCCCAGGTATCCTGCCGACATGAACTTATGAATGAATGAACATATGCATGAAAAAATGAACAAATAACAGAACACGACGATTTAGCGTTTTACTGCATAATCGTTATGACATGAAGAGCTCACGGATACCCAATACTAGTATATGGCTCGATCTTTAAGGTTAATGTCGATCTTGTCAGTCAAGTTACCAAATAAAATATGTAACATAAGTTACTTGCTAATAATGATTTTTTTTTTTCATTGTTGATAGGACCTCGTTTGACCACCATCTCACCTGACGGTAAGCGGTGATGTGGTCGAAGATGAAGCAAGCTTGCCTATTCAATCTTAACTTGAAGGACATAATGGTGACACAATTTTTGGTCGGTTCAATAGTTTATCCATTACCATATTTGATCTGCCTAACCATTGTAGTGTGCTCTATTTTATTGTTTATTCTTTTATTTTATTTATACATTACTGACACTTAAATAGAAGCGATTTCTAATAATAATATAATATTTATTGGATTTATGTTTACATGGGAGATCGAATTTATATTTACATGGGAGACCAACAATTAAATAAATTAATCTAGAAATAATATGATTTGACAGCCAATTACATGTGAAGTTAAATAAAACTGTGAAAGACATTACCGTTAATACAATAAAATATGCAATAGGTAATACGGACCAATGTTGCCGAAAGAAATAAATTTTAATTTATAACAAACAAACAAGTCTTTCCTTTATTTATTATTAGTATAATATGTGCATCGGGCACGCCGCAATTGCGGCGGTAAGACCCCTCTTTGAGGAGTGGCTAAATCGGCGTCACCACTGCGAGGGTCGCCCTGAGGACACAGTAGAGCATACTGTGCGGGACTGCCCCGCCTGGGCAGAGCACCGACGTGTCCTCACGGCGGCGATAGGCGGAGACCTCTCGCACCCGGCATTGGTCGAGGCCATGCTGCGGGGCGAGAGGGAGTGGGAAGCGGTCGCCTCCTTCTGCGAAGCAGTCATGCTTCCGAAGGAGGAGGCGGGCCGCGTGTGGGAGAGGATGGCGTCCTCCCTCCAGCCCAGCCGCAGTGGTAGACGCCCACGGCGTCGGACGTCGGCCGACGACCTCCGGCCACCGTAGGCGCGGGCATGCGGACAGCGAGTAAAGGGCAACTCGCTGTCCGACCATGGACCATGCCCGGGTCGACGGCGCGTTGTGTTCCACGCGCGCCTCAAAGAGCGTCAGCAACATGACGAGGCTCCCTGTAGAGGGCCGAAGCCTGCCGGGGTCGTGGGACTTATCCCATTACCGTGACCCCGGTACGTAAAGGGTTATTGAAGGAACACCGTGGATTTTAGTCAGTAAAAGTCTGACAGTCCCTCCCACCCTGCCCGGGGTGGGAGGACTTGTTTGATAATTTTACCACGTTAAAAAAAAAGAAAAAAAAATGTATAATATGTACATAGATCTGCTTTAAATGATTTGAAAGTAAACACACCTGATATCTTAACTAAATGTTTATTTCTGACGATTAAAACTACTTAAAAAATTGTTACAATTAATGGTTGCTTTCTATCTGTATATATAAATGGCAGTTTTTGTAATTTTTCTACCTGCAATCCCGAGTCCTTGTAAATTTTGGGACCTGAATATAGAGGGTGCTCTAGACAATATACAGGCCAGTCCAGACAATATACAGGCCAAACGAAATTTGAAAAAAAAAATAGTCAGTTAACAAAAACACAAGAATTGAGATCAGGAAGTCATAGAAGCCTGTAGATGAATTCTTGTTATTAAGTTTTCACTTAATTTTGAGTTCCACATTTTAATTTGAAATTTGACTACGACGGGAAATCAAAATTAATCATTTGGAAATATAATAGTGTCATTATAGGTTTTTCTTTCAATTTTGTTTCTGGCTTTCAATAAAGGCTTACTATGTTTTCGTCTACCGGTATTTTCTTTAGTTCTAAACCTTGTAGGCCTTCGGTCAAATGGGAATGTGATTGAATCACTTGGATCTTTTTTAGAAGGTTTTGTAGTTTAATATAATACAGTCCTGTCGTCATACGGCGGTTGATGATGTGATTTTCTATATTTATTTTTATGTAATCTAAGACCTTCACTAAATTCAACGTACGATTTTCGGAAGTAATTCGGATGTTTGTTTATGTTTCGGCTTCTCAAAAATGGATGTATGAAGAATGGGTCTGGTAAACGAAAAGCTGTCTTTTTATCAGAGAGCTTGTCAGAACTCGGCTTATCATTCGAGGGAAACTCGAGTTTTAGCTCATCTCGTTCCTTGTCTTGACGATTATCTGGTTTACTTCTTAAAACTGATTGTGATTTAATAGCATCAGTTTCATTTTTGCGAGGGTTCAGTACATCATTCCATGGGAAATCTAGTTTTAGTGCATCTGTAGTATTTTTCATGCTATCTTTGTGTCTTAGCTTTGATTTTTCCTTATCACCGTCAAGTATCAGTTTACCATTCCACGGAAATTCCAAGTGCAGTATATCGGTAGTAACATTAGGATTAGTTTTAGTTTCAGCGAGCCTTGACTGTGTTTTGCTTCCATCATTATCAATGCTCAGTGCATCATTCCATGAAAATTCTAGATTTAGGGTTTGTGTAGAATCTCTTGCGTTATCTTTTTCATCATCATTCCTAAACCTGTTTAGGATATGTCTGGATTTGATTTTATTATCTTCAGTGCTCAGTGCACCATTCCATGAAAATTTTAGATGAAGTACTTCTGTTGAATCCTTAGTGTTATCTATCTTATCAGTTCTCATTAAAAGTGATTCTCTTTTATCATCCTTAGGGCTCAGTGCATCATTCCATGGGTATTCTAGATTTATTGCATCTGTGGTGTCCTTAGCACTGTCTTTTTTATCATCGACTCTTAAAAATGAATAGTCTTTATTATCGTCAGAACTTAATACGTCATTCCACGGAAATTCTTGTTGCAATATTGCGGATGTAACATTTTTATTTTCTTTTGGTCCATAGCTCCTTAACTTTGACTTGGCTATAGCATCAGGGCTCAGTTGGTCATTCCATGGAAATTCAAGCTGCAATGAAGTACTTATATCCTGTGGTTCATCTTTGTTTTCATTGTTTCTTTGTTTTCTTAGTGACTGTTTTTTATAACCACCAAGGGTTAAAACATTGTTCCATGGAAATTCCAGATGTAATACATCAGTATCCATATTGTTCTTCCTTTGTTCTAGACTTTTTAATTTTGATAGTGACCTCAGTTTCAGTGAAGAAGATAATTTACTATCTTTCTTATGTTCAGGGCTTAATGGGTCGTTCCAAGGAAATTCAACATTAAGTGGATCTGAGGTATCCTTTGAATCATCATCCTTTTTGTGGGACGTCAAACTTAAGTCTGTTAAAGTACTTGAAACATTGCCTTCTTTTTGGATTTCAAATAACGTGTCAAGACTAAATTCACCTGAAAAATACTCATCATTTTCAGTCATGCTTTGATTTTCACATTTTCTTCTATTTGGATTGTTGATAGTTTCACTTTCATGATAAGGTAAATGAGTCTTAGTACTATATTCGTCAAAGAACTTTTTGAGGAGTTCTCTTGTGTGGTTTCCGTGTGTTTTTTGATTTCTTTTACTACTTAGATTGTTAGGATCAATATATCTGGGAAGTGGTGATAACTTTTTGTGGACTTGATTCTTGTGATTCCTGTGTGTTCTTATATTTCTGTTACTACCACGATTCACAAGTTTACGATAACTTAGAAGTCGTGATGCAGATTTTGGTGTTCTTAAACTTCGTAGTCGTAAATGGGATCGATTATTAAGATTATCTTCTTCGGCGCTTTGTCTATTATTTTCTTTTCTTCTGTACTTGTTATTTGTTACGTCAGTCCTTCTTAAGTTTACTGGCCCAAGATTTAATTCATCTAAGGTATCTGAAAGTATGTCTGTCAAATTAGTGGCTACTTCTTCATCACGAGTTAGTATGTTTTGAGGTGACAGTGAAAGTCGCAGAAAGATCCTGTGATTATGTTCCCTATAGTAACTCGTACTCAGTGATGGAGATTCTAAGTTTTTTTTTTATTCAAAATAGGCTCGCGTTTGACCACCATCTCACCTGATGATAAGTGATGATGTGGTCAAAGATGGAGCACGCTTGCCTAGAAGTAACCTATTCACTCTTGTCTTAAAGACTCCCAGGTTATAGCGATCAGGAAACACAGACTCCGGCAGGGAATTACACTCCTTAGCCGTCTGCACAATGAAAGTATTCTCAAAACGTTTTGTGCGTATGGGTGGGATGTCAACCATGTAACAATGGCGCATCGCCATTTGTCTTGTAGTCTAATGATGGAACGGACTTGACGGTATTAAATTGTGTAATTCCATCGCACACTCTCCGACATGTAACCGATAGAAAACCGATAGAATTGCAACTCGTCGTCGATGTACCTAATACCGTGTTAGTATTATGAAAGACTTAATTATTAAAATATTAAAAATAAAATGACAAAAAGTGACTAAAAACTAAACTTTACATACTCTTAAGTGTTAACCTGCGTGTGGGTGAATGGGTGTGTATGTGAATGGGTGTGTGAAATGGATGTGTCGAATGGTACCGGGCATAAGCAGATCATTAATGTGCAGCATAAATAAAGTTGCTGAGAGAACTGACCCCTGAGGGACCCTGGCATTAATTCCCAATTGGCCAGACGAGCAGCAAGTGCTTCCCCGTGCTTCTCAATGGCCTCACTCCAGATGTGAATGGCATACGCTAGAAGATACCGAGTTGATCGGTTTTTGCGAAAGCCGTATTGTCGGTCACTGAGGATGTCGTTGATTTCTAGGTATGCCAGGAGCTTGCTATTAAGTACACGCTCCATACTCTTACAGAGTATGAAGCGTGACTGAGATAGGCCTGTAGTTGGCCGGGTCGGTACGACTGCCTTTTTTGGGCACAGGCTGCACGTTAGCCAGCTTCCATGCTTTCGGCACCTTTCCAGTCTCTAGCGAGAGGCGAAACAGACGTGTTAAGATTGGAGACAGTTCAGGCGCACAAGTCTTAAAAACAATTGCTGGTATCCCGTCGGGGCCACTAGCTTTGTTCACGTCGAGATTATGCAGCATTCTACGGACGTCCTTCTGATGTATGCGAATATCCGACATAGACGTCTCGCATCCAATAGAAGCATCAGGAAAGTGAGCTACTACTATCCAGACGTGAAGACTCCGCAAAAAGAGCGGCAAACAAGTTTGCTTTTTCCTCAGCGGAGTGGGCCAGAAACCCGTCAAGTTTGAGCAGTGGTGGTAGAGATAGGCGACAGATGTTCGATTCGACTGACTTCGTCAGGGACCAAAACGCTTTGCTGCCAACAGGGCATGAAGCAAGCTTGTTCCCAATTCGGCTAACATGGTCAAACCGAGCCCTCCGCAAAACCTTCTTGCAGGACTTGGCAGCCCTGTTGAAGGCTCTCTTCTTCTGATGCACTTCATTGGTTTTGCAGTTTCAAGCATCGACCCAAGCTAGTTATGCCGTGTGTTTAAGCGCTTCTGCGCGACCAGATCCGGCGCCAAACAAGGTCGAGCTTTACCGGACATTGTTAGGTCAGAGAACGGCATGTAGTACTCCATCCCCTGTCGTAAAACATCCGCCACGGTGTCTGCGCACGACGATGAATCATTTGAAGAGAAACAAGTAGGCTGCCAAGGATAACATGCAAAGAAAAATCGCATACCATCCCTATCCGCTGACGTGTATCGCCACACCCACCGAGTGCCTTTAAGACTGGGATCGGGCAGGGAGTAGACAGATACAGACTTCACCAGACAGTGGTTGGAACTAGCTAACGATGAAAAAATCGTAACCGAGTAGCGGTCTGGATTTGTAGTCAGCAGAAGGTCCAAGCAATTGGCTGTGTGCGACTCAACATCCGGCACCCTCGTTGCTCCCTGGACCAGCTGAGTGAGATTTAATGCAAGCGCAAGATTGTGCATCTCTCGCCCAGCATGATCCCAGTGCACGGATCACGGATATGGGAAGAGCCACTCCTGGTGGTGGGAATTAAAGTCCCCAGTAACACAAACTGAGCAGAAGGGTACCGCTGCTGAGCCGCATCTGCCGCCTCACTGATGTACTATGTGAGCCTGGCTGTCTCCTGATCTCCACTGTGCGAGCGGTAGACACAGGCATAAATAATTGTATCCATGCCTGTGTCCACCAGAGCCCAAAGCGTAGAGAACCTGAAGTCCTCAAGGTTGCGGAGACGCCGATAGCAGACATCGTAGTTTACGTCTTCTAAGCTAAACCCTAACTCCCTAACCTTAAAACTGAAACTTTTTCAGTATTATCGCCGTCAGCAAGGTCACTATATTTATTACTGATTTTTCGTGTTACAGGAATATAATTTGTATTTTTTTACCTTTTGGTTTTAGTCCACGGATGGGTAACATATTATTGGATATTTCTTCATCAACGTTAAGTTCATCATTATATCTTCTATTATGTAGTTTGTTATAACGAAGACTTGTTGGTAATTTACTTGGTTTATCACTATTAGTTACAAGAAGAATCTTATCTACATAGTCATTGGGATTGTGGTTTTTTTTCTTGTTGAGTGGATTTCCATTATTGACAGAATCTTCATCTAGATTGAATTTATCAATAGGTGATGCGTCAATGCTTAAGCTGTTTCTCTGCCTGTTATATTTTCGATTCTGTCCTCTTCTATTGTTTTTTGTTTGTTTGATGAGTGACAGCAGTGATTGAAGATAGGCAACATTTTCTTCTAAATGAGATGCATCCTTAGGGTTACTACCATCTAGAGATGAAACCTCTAGGCTTAAGTCATCGTTTGCTTTTCTATAATATTGACGAGTTTGCATTGGTCTGAGATTTGATGGTTTATTTCTTAAGTATGGTCGTCTGAAATTCAGGTCTGGCCGACGGGGTAAAGAAGATAATAGTTGCAAGTTCTCAACACTATTTGAGTTACCAATTGGGGTTACTTCGAAACTTTCATAATTTTTGAGCCTATTGTTGTAACTCAGATAATCATTTCTTCTCTGGATTGATCGGCTCTGTAACGGTAGAACTGAACGATAGTCGTAGTCTTCGAAACTGGTTGAGTATCCAGAATTTGACTGCTCATCGCTGTCAGTTTCTGTAAATTTTCGTGTTCGTCCGGAGTTCAGGAAACGTGGTGATGCTATCAGTGCGTCGCTTATGTAATCACGATTGTTCAGTGCAGCGTTAAATCCAACTTGCAAAACCTGCAAACACAACATGAAGGAAATTAAAACTACTATGCCATAACATGTACATTTTCATAAATACCATTATTTGATTACAATAAATGAAAGAGTTTTGATGTAACTAAATGTGGTGTGAAATTAAATTAGGTTGTTGCTTGATCAATCACGTTTAGAGTGTAGTGATAACATTTTCGTTTCCATATAAGTTCATCCAGAAAAACATAAATCCGTAGTTTTCAAGAAAATATTAAGAATCTCCTATATCGTAGACTATGCTAGCTTCAAAGCAGTATCAGTAATCAGTACCCACAGGTACCTACGTCATAATCTGATATCAGGCTTAAAATGGGCAGCTTAATTCATAGAAAATTCTATCCATTGATTCCTCTTTCAAAGTGGTATGAATAATTGGATTTTAGAATTGGGTAATCGGCCAAATTAAGCGTAGATATAATTAAAAACATGTGATTTGTAAATGTGGCTGAGTATGAATAAAAATAAAACAGTGTTTTCAACTAAAATAATAAGAAATAGACTATATGCGTCTAATGACAAGTCTGGAATAGCTGATATGGACACAAACACACCAACGGAATAAAGAACCGAACCAGATGCTTCGCCAGATAATAAACAGGGCAACAACATAACCGCTTATAACGGTCCAACTGTTGGGGCACAGGTTTCTTCTCTGAAAGAGAGAATGGGCAGCAATCCACCATGCGAGCCCAATGCTGGTGATGGATGCCACACATTTCGTCACGATGTTTTCCTTTACTATTTTGAGAGCTCTGGTGATGATATAACTTATCTTCTTAGCGTGACAATAGCAAATAGCTGGATGGAGTTAGCCCAGAATTGGACAACATGTTTTGCATCTTCAGTGGCTTCCATCAAGTTCTGCAGTGAGCAGCTGACAGGGCACGCAGGACAGGAAATTAAATGTGCCATGGTTTGTGGAGCAGAACCACATAGACACCCCAAGGCAGAGGCATCGATAAATCTCCACCTGAACAGATTGTCTTTGCTGCGACCAACCTGATATAAGTTATGTGCCTGACTGTGTTTGAATTCATGACTCGTAAGTTGGGACAATAACCACTGCATTAATAGGTACTGCTGCTTTAATTATAAAGAGCCAAATATAAGGAGAATCTTACCAAAACCATCAAGGGTATTTCCATTTTTTTGAATATTTAATTCATATTTCGCAAACGATTACATATAAGTATTTCCCTCTGTCCGAGCTCTGTCGGAGTTGCACTAAACAATGGTACTGCTCAGTCACATCACATCAAGTTCAACTCACTGTACAATAAGTAATGTACCGATACGTTTAGTAAATTAAAACATGAGTTTGAAGCTGATTATTTTTTAATAACTTATTAATAGTTAATATTAACGTTTTTAGTACGCAAATTGGTGACGTTAGAACGTTGCATTAGTTTTATATGTGTTTTTTAGGGTTCCGTAGCCGAATGTCATAAAACGGAACCCCTTATCATTTCGTCATATCTGTCTGTCTCTCTGTCTGTCTGTCCGTATGTCACAGCCATTCCGAAACTATTAAGATTATACATGTGAAACTTGTTAAGTTGATGTATTCTGTGAACCGCTTTCCGATTTTAAGAAAAAATATTAAAAATTAAGGAGGGCTCTCCATACATGGAACTGAAACTGAAAATTTCTGTAACCACTTTTACACAAAGTACTTAAATCCTTTAAAAGATATACGCTTCCAGAGTGGAAAAATGTGCCCCCCCCCCATAGAGTGAAAAATCTAAAAAAAAATATATGTTGTAGATCTTAATGTAAACTTACAAAGAAAATTAGTTTGAACGAGATCGAGTCAGCAGTTTTTGAGATATAGCATATTTTCTAAGACCATAAATATAACTCTGTAATTCATACAAACACTATGAAAAACAAAGTTATTTTGCGTATTTACCACGGAACCCTTCATGGGCGAGTCTGACTCGCACTTGGCCAATTTTTTTTATATTTGTTCCTATTACACAGTAGAATTACGTAAGTTTGGATTATGAAGGGATATAGTTATAAAGCTATTGCATTGCCATGGTTGAATGCTTACACCATAACGATTACGTCGTAATCGTTGATGTCGCTGAAGATGACGCTGTCTATGATTTTCCCCGTGCGTCGCAAAGCACGTTAAGGCGTTGGTCTTGCTCCTGATCTCTTACCGGTCATGTTGGATTGCCATCCCATCGGTAAATGAGAGTAAAGGAGAGAAGAACAGCACCTGTACCTGCGCACTTTAATATCTCCTGCGCAGATGACTAATCAATTTATGAGATTGGACTGCATGACCGATATCTGTTAGGAGAACTACTACAACTACTAATCGTTGATGTTACCGGTAGAAACTATGATGTGGTTAATGTAGTAGGTATAATTTGCTTGGATTTATGCCAAATTGGGCATATAAAAAATTGGAGTTGTATTTGGAGTTGGGCAGGACAACTATCAAGGCATGATGATGGCTGGTGGAGTAAAGCTGTGACCGAGTGTTGTCCAAGGACTGGAAAGAGACGACATTGCTGCCATCGAGGGTATACCCTGGATGAGACTGGCACAGGAACGTGGAGCTTGGCACAAGCAGAAAGCAGTAGGTAGGTGTAGTCGGATCAGACTCGATGATGGTGATGACGACTCCTTCAAAGCTATATCATGAACTAGTTGTAAGGTCTTTAGCGAGCCAAGTAAAAATAAATATGCGCCACCCAGCACTAAACACATAATTCGTCAATATAATTATCTACTGAGCCTTCTTTCAACTATGCTAACCAGCCAGTTGAGTACTGGTGTTTTACATGAAGCGACTGCCTCTCTGATCTCCACCACCCAGTTACTGGGTAACACGATACGTTAACATACTAACCTGTAGGTTATTTTAGCTAGGCTAACAAGCGATGCGGAGGTCGACCATGGATCACAGTAAGCTCCGCAGTAGTCTTGTTACTTCCATCAAGACGACACCCAGGTTGTTATAGAGAATGTAGTTTTTTTATGACAATAGGCTGATGATGTGGTCGAAGATGAATGCATGCTTACCTAGAAGTAACCTATTCACTCTTGACATAAAGACTCCCAGGTTATAGCTATCAAAAACACAGACTCCGACAGGGAATTGTACACCTTAGCTATTCGCACAATGAAAATATTGCCAAAACGATTTCTAAGAATAGGTGGGATGTCCACCATTTAGGTAACGATGGCGCATTGCCAGTCGTCTTGTAGTCCGGTATACTCTGCCATTACATCGCACGGTCCCCGTAAATTAACCGATAGAAAACCAATGGGCTTGCAACTTGGCAATGAGTTTTTCTTCATCATTATTTTCGGCTATAAGACAAAAAAGATGAACCATTTGTCAGAGCGCGCCTGCGGTTAGTTCTATGACCAGCTAAACAGAAGCATTATATGTATTTTAATTTAGTTCAGATGCGTCGTTTTGTGGTGTGTATAAAACTAAGCTGGTATAAAGTACGACTCGTGCGCAGGTATTATAAGCGCCCAGGTTTTAAATAAAGTGCGTTTACATGCGCATGAGTTAAAAGTTGCTGAAAAATGTTTTTTTACATACTGAATACAATATTTTAATATGCAGAGTGGAGTAGATTAGTTATAGATAAGTAGCAAAATAAAAAGTTCGATTTATTGAATACAACACAATTTTACTCGGGACTTATTCGTAGCAAATTAGATCTGGACTATCCTTTCTTAACAAAATCATTTTCATTAAAACGTTGATAACACAAAATCATATGACTTGCACTGCCAAAAAGTTATCAGATTTCATATAGATCCCTAACTCTACAAGCTTTAACTCCACAAACTCTACACCTTAGTCATAATATGTGGCTTGATCATTTCGCTACCGTCACATGGGCGTAAGATGAAAAATGTATTAACTGTTCTTAACTTTTCTGTTATAAAATAGTTCTGGTAATAATGAAACCTTTGGGCTTCGCTTGGCTCGTCTTGGCGAGATTAGAAAGAGTCATCCTGTATGAAACAACTCTAATGAAACTAGTTGACAAGTGAGGTAATACTTCACAGCTGCACAGCTTTTAAACTTGTATAACGCGCTAGTCCGTTCCTATATGGATAATGGCAGTCACTTTTGGTGTGGTTCAGGAAAGTACCAGCTAGCTTTACTGGACTTCATTAAATACAGAGCTATAAGGCTCATAGGTGACGAGGTTCTGGCTGGCAAGTTTCATAGCCTGGTTCACCGGCGAAGCATTGCTTTCTTCTCAGTCTTCTACAGATTGCATTTCGCTGAGTGCTGCGTGGAACTCCCTATTTAGTAGTAGTGTGCGCAGGAGCTCCACCTTTTTCACTACCGCTCTATCAGACGTACCATCCACAGTTGGTCGATATATCGTCTTGTCGTACTAAGCGCTTTTCTTTAACATTTATTGTGCGCACAGTCAAGGTGTGGAACTCTCTGCCGGCTTCTGTGTTGTCTACCACTTATGATCCGTCAGCTTTAACAAAAGAGTGAGCAGAACTTTTGGGCTTGCTCGTTTTATCGTAGACCCCATCTAACGATTACCATCAGGCTCAAGAGCGGACATTTTTTTTTAATAAAAATAGGTTCGCGTTTGACCACCATCTCACCTGATGGTAAGTGATGATGTGGTCGAAGATGGAGCACGCTTACCTAAAAGTAACCTATTCATTCTTGGCATAAAGACTCCTAGGTTATAGCTTCTTTCTAAACAGAATTACAACCTTTCGATGTGCACAGTAATCGGCACTAGAGTCTTCCTATCCTCCACCATATAAGCCCTCCCTAACAGTACAGCACCGCTGCAACATTGCCAGTAAACAAATATATACATTTAATAAGTTTTTATTGCCATAATCTGGACATAATTTACGTTGATAAGCAGATCATATCGCCGTAAGTCTGGGCCACAAAGAGCAGTTTGTTTTATTTTAATTCACCTTTATAATCTTTTGAATTCACTGAACCCAACCGTTTATATTTGCGTGTGCTATATTTAATTTTGAGTAGTAGCTGCCCAGTGTTTACGGGTCCAAGTTACGATGTGCAGGTCGTGCATTGGAACCCAGTCAGATACATTACGTGTGTAATTTATATCCACACTCTGTTCCTAAATCGGTGAAGAAAAACATCGGGTGGAAACCGGTATGTTCCAGGACCAAAAATACAAAAACAAAATAATATGTAATAAATATATTTATTTCCAAAAATATACAGATAGATATTTTACAATTTTTGATGTATCGAAGAGAACTTTCACATAAAACATTTGGATGCTATAGAAATCTGTACACAAAAATTTAACTCGGCCTCTTAAACTAGGGTACCCTACATCTTAAAAGACAGTGTTTTACAATGAGGGTCATCTATACTTATAATAAATCTGTAGAGAGGTCAATTCTGTACATGAAATATATTTCCAAAATAACTATCAGGGGGTGATTAAGGATCGATACTCATGCCAAAAATGCAATCAGTTAAATTTTTGTCTGTCTGTCTGTCTGTCTGTCTGTCTGTCTGTCTGTCTGTATAACCGTTATAGAAACAAAAACTACTCAACGGATTTTAACGAAACTTGGTACAATTATTTTTCATACTCCTGAGCGGGTTATAGTATACTTTTCATCACGCTACAATCAATAGGAGCAGAGCAGTGAAGGGAAATATTGGGAAAACGGGAGAAGTTACTCCATTTTTTAAGCTTCCGTCGCGTGTGCAACCTTAATGGTTAAAGCTACACAAATCATTTCATGACGGAAATGTTCTCCTTAAAATTATATAAAAAATATCCCACGACAGCATATGTCTAACTTTTATGGTTGACTCACAATAACACGTGTAACTCCCGATAGCTTAGCAGTTCGAAGCTTTCTGATTATAATATTTGTCTACTCTTACGATTATAACACTCTCAGTCACCCCTAATTGAAAAAGTTAACATTATTAACTATTCCATAAAAAAATTGGCCAAGTGCGAGTCAGACTCGCCCATGAAGGGTTCCGTAGTAACTATAATATAATATGCAAATTTATTTAACGAAAAAAAAACCTTACAAATTTCTTAAAACTAGCTTATTTACATTTTTTACAACTGCGCCAAATAAATTTGTTTTGAAAAAAAAACCTTACAAATTTCTTAAAACTGGCTTTTTACATTTTTTACAACTGCGCCGAATAAATTTGTTTTTCATAGTGTTTGTATGAATTACAAAGTTATTTTTGCGGTTTTAGAAAATATGCTGTATCTCAAAAACTGCTGAACTGATTTCGTTCATACTAATTTTTGTTGAAAGTTTATATTAAGATCTACAGACATATATTTTTTTTAGATTTTTCACTACATTATTATAGAAGTTAGAGGTTGTGTCCGCCACACACACATTTTACCACTTTGGAAGCTCATATCTTTTAAACGATTGACTTTATGGAAAAGTGGTTTTAGAAACCCCGATGTCGTTTTTAAAGAACTGTCTATAGATACCACACATGCATCGATTTAATGAAAAAGAATATTTTCAGGTTTAGTTCCATGTATGGGGAGCCCCCTTTATTTTATTTTTTTTTTTTTTTCTCAAAATCGGAAAGTGGTTCACAGAATACATCTACCTATCAAGTTTCACATGTATAGTCCTAATAGTTTCGGAATAAAATTGCTGTGACAGACGGACGGACGGACAGACAGACAGACGGACAGACATGTCGAAACTATAAAGATTCCGTTTTTTGCCATTCGGCTACGAAACCGTAAAAAGAATCATATAAATCGGTATAGAAACACCAAAGTTATACATGAGATACGCTTATAATAATAAGCCATCGCGCGTGAATACTGAATCATGCTATAAGGATTATTTTTGAGAATCGGTCGCCGCGCTCGACGCGTCTCGCGGTCGAAGCGTTCTCTAGGTACTTAAGCCTCATGTGAACGTGATCTAAACAATATTACCAATACATTAACTTACGCTGACGGAGTCGCGGGCACAGCTATATTGTATCATTACGCTAAGGCCAATAGGAGCGGAGCGCCAATGAAGAATGCTTCAAAATCGGGGTTAAATTTAACGTTAGCCCAAAGTAACTATTCCACGCGGACGAAGTCGCGGGCAAAAGCTAGTATTTAATAAATGAGTAGACGATGTCAATTTACCTTAGAAGCGAAAAAAAAGTTATAGGTACTTAAAATTTTTAAATAATGGGTAAGTATATATTAAGAGTGCTAGGGTGAGGGTGAATGAATGTAATTGAAGGTGTAGGTGTTTGTGTGGGTGGGTGAATAAGTAGGTAGATTGGTGTTGGTGTGTAAGTGAGAGAAAAGTTGTTGTATACAACGTGTAATTTAAAGGGTATACACATACCAAGTGCATGGCTTCTTTGGATAATAACAAACGATATGGCGAGGGTTTTGTAATCCTAAGCGTACGTATGTAGAACTTATTACAAATTCCAATACATTGATACCAGAGACCGAATTTTTCAAATTAAGAAGAACGAAATGAATTATCGTGTTATTGGCAACTGACGTGGAAACTTATTGACCCTCGTAGTGCTGTGACACGTTTGTTATGATTGGTATTCAAGAAATATATAAAACCAATAATTTGGTATCAATTCTTTGAGTCAGTTATTTTGTGCTGAAACTGTGCATAGAGACTCCATACCAGATGTTGTCTTCAGCCTTTTTGGATTGATATGGGGTTTCCGTTACACGTTGTATACGAGTGTGTATGGATGTTAGTGCAGGAATAGGTATTAGTAAATTAATGGAGATGGATGTTTGCTGATTAGACGATGTATGTAAATAAAGTCTTTGTTGCGGAGACTGCGACATACACTAACCCACACTAGGCTCACGTGGTGGATTATGGCCTATTCTCTCCCATAGATGGAGGCCCGTTTCCCAGTCGTGGGAATCTTATAGTCTAATTATGTTCTATTTACGAGTAATTTTGTGGCGTTGAAGGAAGGGGAATCCTTACATAGGTACATGATAAATGCGAAAGATTGTGATGATGGATGAAGTTGGTAAGTCGATAATTGACATCCTGAAATTACACATTGGCTACTTTTTATCCCGAAATTCCCACGGGATCTGGATTTACGCCGGAAAACACTACCACGCGTACGAAGTTGCGGGCAGAAGCTAGTTTTAATAGATTAAGCGCAATACCTCAGACACCCCAATTAGAATATTAAATTATAAGTCTAATACAACATCCGTAACTAAATAAATTGAAATCAGACCTAGATTTTTTATGAAATAGTTATCCTTACTAAACGCAAAACGTATGTGCGTCATACAATATCCTTACGCAGACGCATACACTCATGCAATGTTAGCGGCCGACACGCACACGAGCGCATTTCGTTGAATTAAGGATTGTATTAATTTGTCAACATACTGTGTGTAGCGACATCTATCTCGCAACATACAAACTATCCTGTATCGCGCAAGCAGAGTTTACCGCACAACTAGCATACATACAAATCACCCGATCACAAACATCGGGCAGTTGCCCACCAGACAAAACACCTGTCTGGTCGGAGGATCCTCCCTTTTCAATGGGAATGCGGGACTTTACACCCTGTTCCGCATATCCCCAAACTGGTGACCCCGGGCATGAACATCAGCGTAGCCTTCGTGCAGAGCTAGTTCAGCGTGACGTCATCATCACTTCCTTCAAGCTTTCGAGCAGCGAGTCATATAGCCAGCCAGCACCCTCGGCTTCTACGGGTATCCTGACCACCAGCATGCAGCGAACGTGCATACCTGGTCATCACCCTCAGCCTCTTCAGCAACTTTGGCACAGCACCCTGCACTTCGGCCGGTCAGCAAGCAGCGACTCACTTCTCTCCTGGTCGACGCAGCAGCCAGCCACTACGCAGCACTGCACCACTCCGACCCACTGGAGACTATGCAGCATCACTCCGACCCACTGGAGTATCATCCCGACTCACTGGGATATCACCCCGACTCAAAGGGGGCAGCACCGCAGACAGTTCCGACTCACCGTGAACTATACGACTTCCGGTTCCGACTCACTGGAACCTACCTTCCACTGGCCCGGCAAGCATCACAAGATATATGGACGACTCATCCTGCTACGACCTCCGATCTCGGAGGGGAGTGATGTAGCGACCGCAACATACAAACTATCCTGTATCGCGCAAGCAGAGTTTACCGCACAACTAGCAACCATACAAATCACCCGATCACAAACATCGGGCAGTTGCCCCCCAGACAAAACACCTGTCTGGTCGGAGGATCCTCCCTTTTCAATGGGAATGCGGGACTTTACACCCTGTTCCGCATATTCCCAAATGTGTTTCCATTTTAAGTTAAATGAAAGATTTTTCCGTCAAAATTTAACACCTACTTTTTTTATTGATAATATGTTCGCGTTTGACCACCATCTCACCTGATAGTAAGTGATGATGCGGTCGAAGATGGAGCACGCTTACCTAAAAGTAACCTATTCACTCTTGACTTAAAGACTCCTAGGTTATTACTATCGGGATACACAGACTGTGGTAGGGAATTCCACTCCTTAGCCGTACGCACAATGGAGGTATTCCCAAAACGTTTAGTGCGTATGGGTGGGATGGGATGTCCACCATGTAACGTTGGCGCATCGCCGTTTGTCTTGTAGTCCGATGATGGAACGGAATTGATTCAGAAGCCGATTCTGAACCAACTACTTTCAGGAATTGCGTTTATACTGTTACATGTTGCATAGATTCCCCCGTACCTAAGAAACTACTAAATGTTCCCGGATGTCATTTACACATCTCTACAGTCGGTACGGGTAGTACGCAAACAGAAAATCTAATAATTTCAATTCTAAGTCCGATGCTTCTTATGTTTTAATAACCGTCAGTTTGACAACGTAAAACACGCAATGAATACGAAAGCATGTGCAGTTGATAACATTCAGTTTTGTATTACATAAATAGAGAGTAATCTAAATCAAATCGATTGATTTGTATAGATTAAACTAGCTATTCCCGCGACATTAATTACGCCTCTTAAATATGTTGCCATATAAACTCCTCCATCTTCCACAGAAAGTCCCATTAAAATCAAGTCAGCCGTTCCAGACAAACAGAAAGGCAGTTTGCGTTGTAGCATCGTGTCTATAACAATAATAACTTGTGAAGACACAGTTATTTTATCATTTTTTTTACAAAAATAATAAGTTTCATTAACAACCTTTTATGTATATAAAATACTAGTACTCACGCGGGGCTTCGCTCCCGTGGATTCTATCACGGTAAAAATATAACTCTCCTTTTTTGCAGTCGCGTAAAAAGTAGCCTATAACTTTCCTCAAGCTTCCAGCTACTTCCATACCAAATTGCATCCAAATCCACCCAGTACTTTCGATGATTAGCGCGTTCAAGCAAACAAACAAACAAACAACAAACTTTTCCGCTTTATAATATTAGTATAGATTATAACAATAGGTAACAATTAATATTAGTTTTATACAATTTACAATTACAGGTTTACCCACATTGTCATTAAAAGTGATAAACTAAACAAATATTCTTTAGAAAGTTACAAATTCCAAAAGACATAAAAAGTAAATGAAATTAAGAACAAAATTGAACTTACGAAATTTAAATTAATGTTAACAAACATAAACTAATATAGTTATACTAATCGTTTTGAAAAAGTTTACAAGGTTTCCTTGCCTATATTTTAATAGTATTCTATTATTTTAGGAAAACGTACAGCTAGGGTACAAATAGTTAAAAAATATTGAAAGGAGGCCAATCTCAAGTTTCCACAGACAATATTACAATACAAAACAAGAGACGGTAAAAAAGTAAAAGAAAACAAAGAGTAAGAGAACTCTGAGGGAGTTATCAATAGAGCTGTGTATACAAGTACAGTTTCAGTGGTATTAGAAAAATTGTTGACACATAATTTACTTGAGTTTAGTGACGCTGGTGGAGAATGATTTAAGATCGTCAACACTAACTGAGGACAACTGAAGGAACAGGGTGGGTTTTTAGTCAGTAGAAGTCTGACACTCTCTTCCGCTCCACCCAAAAGGGGGAGAAGTCATTCAATGATTTTCCCACCTAGGGATAAAAATAAATATTTTCTGGCTGTTCAAGGCATGGAGAAATCACGTTCGATGGACACCCATCCGTGAACCAACCTCGACAAGTGATGCATAACCTTGAAGAATAATCCGACCGGCTGTTATTATTTTGCCACGAACTTCTCTCTACTACTTATTGATTCTATTAACGATGATTGGGGAAAGGTTGGACTGCCCTTACCTCCGGCATTATTCGAGCAGACATGTCGCTGTACCAATGCCGGGTAGAAGGTTATAATTTATAATATCTGTAGGGATTTTTATGTCAGTATTGTATTATAATTATTATTTTTTTATTATGTATTTTAATTTGTATTTTATTTTAATTTTGTGTTTATTATGGCATTATTTAATTTTTTATTATGTTATTTTTGTTTTGATTTTAATCGTATATTTAATTTGATTAGTGGCAATGGGTGTAATTTACCTGAATAAATAAATTTATTATTAATTTATCGCAGTCTAATAAAATTTATGATTAACCAATTTGAAGAAGAACATTACATCTTGTATCAGGCGTCGGTCGTGCAGAGTAAGCATTAATTTTATAACATTGGATACATTATTCGTATGAAATCACAGACAGATAATTCAAGTTTGTTTATATGAATATCTATGTATGTATTGATACCTTTTACTTCAGTATTCGAGTACTAGTTCTGTACTGACCAACAGCTAATCTACATCAATTATGTAAGCATAATTGATGTAGATTAGCTGTTGGTTCTCCTTTTCATAAATAAATAAATAAAAATCGTTGTTGATTTAACATAATTATAGTTTATATAAATTAAAAAAAAATCGTTTAGTGTCTATTTATCGGCTCTTACTGCGTTGTAATAGTTGGGCAGTGGCATAAATTCACTGACGGACGGTAATTGCCTTTTTTTTCTGGCTGGGAAACTCATCGAATAACTTCTCACGCTCTGGGTTAAGCGGAAGGGAGTGTCAGACTTCTACTGACTAAAAACCCACCCTGTCCCTTCAGCTGCCCGTAATTTCCGGGGCCGCGGTATCTTGTTAGTACATTTCCGCAACCCCGGCGGGCAATGGCTTTATGAAGCCCCGTCACTAATGCTGACAGCTCCTTGAGGCGCGCGTGGAACACGACGCGCCGCCGATCCGGGCGTGTTCCTTACCGGACGGTGAGCTACCCCTGCTCGCCGTCCGTAAGCCCGCGCCTACGATGGCCGGAGATCGGACCGCGATCCCCGACGCCCGGGGCGTCAACTACGACGGCTGGGGCGTGAAGAAGAGAGTTGCCTCTCCCTCGCGCGTTCGTTCTCCTCCTTCGCTAGCATGACTGCTTCGCAGAAGGAGGTGACTGCATCCGATTCCCTCTCGCTCCGTACCATGGTCTGAACCAAGGCCGGGCGCGTGAGGTTGTCACCGTCGATGGCCTTCACGAGGACACAGCGGTGCTCCGACACCTGCACTGTATGCTCCACCGTGTCCTCCGGATGGTCCTCTCAATGACGACACCCGGGCGTATCCTCCCGCTGTATCCGAAACAGGTACCTCCCGAAACAGCCATGTCCAGTCAGTACCTGCGTCAGACGGAAGGTGAGGACGCCGTGGCATCTCTCCAGCCACTTCTCAAAGAGGGGACTTATCGCCGCGATTGCGGCGTGCCCAGCCTTCGGTTGCGACAACCGCTCTTTCCATGCTGGGACGGTCATTGCCTAGAATAATCATATAATTTCGTATATTTATCGTGTCTTTACATGTGTCTCGCTAGCATCAATTTAAAAAACCAACTAGGTATCAAATCGTAATGCAAATAAATTCTAGTTTATTCTATTCTATTCTTTGGTATTTTCATGGAATAATCTACTTTCTCCACAAACATGTCGTCATAGTAAGTATGTTTAACAGCAGATTTTGGCAGCCCCGTCTGCTTTTTTTTTTTATTTAAGTATCTGAAGTATCAAAAATACGTATACAATATTTTAAGAAAATCTTACTGGCGGGCCAATCAGAATTATGATTTTTTTAGAGATAGTCGTGCGGTATGTGGAGAGGTGATAGACATATTTATATCACCTATAAATGGAATATGTTTGATTTCAGTCCTATATAAATCATCAATTCGAAGCCTTAAACTTGAACATACTCGATTAAGATATTTACATTCCACAGACTTGTCCCAACCGCATGGTGATGATGCGAAAAGTGTGTTCAAGTTTTTGACCAAATATAAGACATAGATACATATAGGTACCTATACACACTAAGTATAGGGCATGATGATTGTCATACACAGTGCGGTGTAATAGTATTTAAAAAAAAACATACACATATACACAGGAAACTACACTATTACATCAAATATGACATATGCTCGAAAAAGTCAAACCAAACTAACCCGACAGATTGCTTCAAAAACCCAATTAATACTAACATAAGCACAAAATCACAAATACGATCGAAAAACACATTTTATACAGAAAAACTACACACATGCACAACTGTCAATCCAAACGTCACATTGGAATATCGACAAAATCCTATTATAGTATCGGTAACAATTGTGTGGGTGTATTACACCCGCCAACAATACCTTTACACCTCAGCCAAAGGAAACTAAACTTTATGTAATCATCGTACGGGTGTATTGAACTGATTACGATAACTTGGTTTGTTATAGAATATTGAATATTTAGGGGCAATCGATTCATGAAAAGTATAGCCGATCTATTACGGGTAATCGGATTAGGTGAACGTGTCAGTTCTATGGGATTAAGGTAAAATGGCCGCGAGTTATAATTGTGTGTGTTTTGCAAAGTACCAAGAGTGAAAAGAAGCGTGAATTGATTCTGTTAGCTTACGCCTTTTAAGTAGAAGGACAATAGTAACTGAATCTCAACCTTAGCGTGGACAGAGGATATATTGTGAAATTGATAGCTACAGACATACTTCTTTCTACAGCTTGCACAGTCGATATCGACCTTTTGATCCATTTCTACAGTAATTACATTACATTGGTAATTAAAAACAGACATACATAAGATAAATTCTTCCCATTGTTAGGAACAATACACGGAACTGAAAAAGAAGAAAATTACATATTTAGAAGGTACTTAAAAGTTATGTAGAAATAATTTGCTTGCCGCCGAGATCATTGTGAAATATTTAGAAAAAACAAGCTTACTATTTATGCATAATGAAGATAGATGCTTGAAATAGAGTCAACTAAAAAGCTACCGGACTTAGTTCTATGTGTTTTAGGAAATACTTTATAGAAACTGATATAGATTTAACTAAATATGTAGGTACTACAGATATAAACAACCTACAAAAAGAATGTAGGCTTACACCACTGACAACAAAGGTTTGCGCTGTTTGGACGGGCTTGCTCAAATCTGCTTGATTCAGTCCTCAAAAGAGCACGTCACAGACATAATCCTATAACCTTGAAGATAGACCTTATTGTTTAGCCACGAGCTCCTATTGTTTATAACCAATTTGAAATATAAATATCATTTAACAAATTGGACTAGTAGTGCCATCTGCCAACAAAATCAGAATCAAATCAATCTTTTTTCAAACCACTATCAAAAGTCAAGCAAATCACACTAAATACTGTTTTTTTTTGTTACAATTTGTCAATACTCACATCTGCTGCACGGGTTCGATTCCCGACCCAATTGTTGGCTCAGACAAATTGTCGGTCAATGAATGTGCTACATGGCACGCATGATTTCATGGCTTGAGAGTCCCATTCATAACGCGATCGACTTTTAACGACATTTACTTTTGAGAGAGATTAATTTTCATAAACGCATGTATTGATAGAAATCGATAGACTTATAAATATGTAGAATGAATTAGTAAACTTACCAGGCTTATAAAGTAAGAACTAACAAAAATTATAAACGATAACAACTAAACCGTAGAATTAATTTTGATGAAATTTGACATGGAGATAACGACAGTTATATCACTCAGCATCAAACTTGGGCTATCTTTTTCTCCCTTCAAAGTGCTGGAATACGGGATAAAAGCTTTTTTGTTTGGGAAATAGAAATGTGTGTAGTTTGCATGAACAATCGTAAGAATCACGTCACAGGCAACAGTTAGTATATATTAAACTTAAATTACATATTCTGAATATCACTAGCTTCTGTCCGCGGCTTCGCTCGCGTAAACGGGATTATTTAAACAAATTTAAAAAGTAATATGTGAAAAATAACAAAATTAAAATAACCTAAGTTATTTGCTGATAAATATAGCTTTATAATATTGCTGAAATAATGTTTGAAGCCGGTATAGTAGATTTTGACTTTATCAATTACAATCAAATAAAAAATAATCTTTCCTCATTATAATATTAGTGTAGAAGTGTATATATATTGATCAACAATATTGCGCTACAAATCGAACAAACCAAGTCATTCGATAGCAAAAACTATGCATCCGGTCAGGAAGTCCATTTTATTCACTAAACCCATTATTTATTGTTATTGAACATAATAACTTGGCACACAAAAGGTGCGACTCCACGACAATCGCACGAGTTGAGCGCAGCATGAATCGCACGCTTTATAGGTGCGACGTACAGGCGTTTAGTAAAGGTGCCTGTGAATAGGCCTGTTTATTGGCTCGAGAATAATTTATTGGAGAGCAAAATATTGAATTTGTAACTGTTACGGAATTAATTGCAGAGTCAATGATGTGTCGATTAGTGATAATTTATTGATAGTGGCGAAATAGTTCAACGGTAGTAACGTTGAAACAGCAATGAAGTGTTTGTATGGTTGAATTTCATTTGCAGATAGAATATAACTTTTTACGAGGAGCTCAAGGCTAAAAAATAACCCCCTTACGGGTCGATCTTTAAGGTAAAGCAACTTTTGTCGAGGTCACTGCTTGGATGAGTGACCACCTCAACATATCAAAATACTGCCCTGATGACCAACGGTTTAACTTGCTTTCCGAGGGAAAGCAAAAAGTCTAAGCAGGTAATGATAGAATACTAGCCCCTCGAGTGTAGCATGTTGAATTTCCTTATGATTTTTGGGTAGGACTTCAGAAAAAATGATAAATCGGCAATTTATGGCCATTATCATGGTATATATTACACCTTCCTGGCATCGTTATGAGTTTATCTAACTATTTATATCATTCAATAAGCAAATCAAACTGACCTTATCTCGCTGTGATGTGATATGTTTTCACTATTATAATTTTCATTCATATTCGAAAAAAAAAAAATATGTAGGCAATTTTAACACAATTTATTCCAAAAAATTAATAAAAACTATTATAAAAAGTAATAAAAACTATTTGATAACACAACGAAAAAGTCTGCGGCGTCACAACAAAAACCACAGATGCATTTTGTAAATTTTTTTTCGTTCATTTTAGCGGTGTATGCAGAACGTATTGCTACTTGCAACACAACCACAGATATTTATCGACCAATCCTGGCCAAGCCTTTAAGTGTAACTGTCCGACTTAACATTTGGAGCATTTTTTCTTATGTCGCACTGTGTAACTTAAGACACGCGAGAGGTTAAATACTCTTGATTATGTACACCATATTATTTCATAGACATATGTATCGTTTAAATACATTACACCAGACCTACTACACCATTTATTCGTTGATTCTAATAGGAAATAGGTATTTACCATTGAAAAGTCCAGTTGCGATCTCTACTTGTAGCTGTTCCATCAGGTCTACTCCATCAAATGGAGCAGCAATGGAAAAAAAAAAGAAATCGTTATAAGAGGATAAGTATTTGATCAATCTCGCCAATATCTGAGAAGGAAGATTATCCCATAAAAATAAACTTTTTGATATAATTAAATCATTAATCAATCTTTTAATTCATATCACTCAGCAGGTTATCATCGACTCTGTAAGAAGTACCATCTGTTGCCACTGGTAGATCGGCGTAAAATTGCAGACTGTTTGTATTTGTTGAAAATCCTCCACAATAATATTGATAGTCCAGAACTACTTTCTAAATTTTATTTTAACGTACCCAAGAAAACACTGCGCTTTAATATGTATATCATGCATATGTATACCTCATTCATTATCTAGTTATAGGCAAAACAGCTATATTGTGTGCGCAAGCAAAAATCTTAATGAGATATGCAAGCAGTATGATCTGGATCCTTTCACAACTAATGTGATCTCAGCCAGAAGGTGCTTGAGCCTCAACTTTTTCAAGTAATAGTGGTCATGTTACGCTGTTGACTCAATGCAAGCAAATCTTTATATATTATGTATTTCTTACTGTGTAAATTATAACTTTAATTCATAATTCGCTTTATTATTGCTTGTTTGTATGCTTATAAATTTATTTCAGTATAAGTCTAAACGTGAGGAATTGTTATTGGCTCTCTACTATGCGCGCGACTATGTATTCCTCTTTTTATGTTTTTGTTAGCTGTAAGTCCTCCATAAAGTAAATAAATAAATAAAGGTGCTCTAGTAACAAACAAAAATAAAATACAACCAAATCAAGAACCTACTTCTTCTCTAAAGTCGGTTAAACCACACTTTACGTCCACAACTGCGAGAGCCCCTCATTTATTTCTAAAGGCCCTATTACCCTTTGTTTTCCCACTTAACGTGCGACGGTTTAGATTTACCGTCATGTGCGACTGCCCGACTAATCGCAGCGACTAACGACTAGTCGTGAGGGTGCGATTGTGCTCAATTAGATAGGGGTAACTGAGTGGTCAAGATGTCAAATGGGGTCCTAATTTGTTGTGCCCTTATAGAACCCCCTTTAGACGAAACACATAGGTACCTATCAGAGTAATTTGTATTGTTTGTTTTTCTATTGGAGTAACTTAGCTGCCCCGTTTGTCTCGTTGTTTTTCGGTTGAAATACCATCAAATTTCATCAAATTTCTATCAAGCTCTGGGTGGAGCGTGTGTGAGACTGACTGTCAGACTGACTGACTGAGTGTCAGACTGTTACCGACTAAAAAACTCACCCTGTTCCTTAAGTTGCTCTTTCGTTCTAAGCCCGCGGTATCTCACTAAAAATCCCCCAACCCCGGTAGGCAATGACCCTATCGGGTACTGTCACTAATGCCAACTGCTTTTTGAGTACTGGGTTCCATTCCTAAGTCGGGTAAAACGTGTTAGGTTACGGGTTTTTATGGATTTCTCAGTAAGAGCACATCATATGAATGTTAGTTTTTTTATAAATTCAATTTACTGTGAACATAGAAATTGCCGCCCCTTCACCACTACTGGTGACAATTTCGAAACTCGGAAAGCACCTGATGACGTTTTGCATATCGTTCTGTGAGACTAAGGCCCGTATTACAGAACGAAACTCGAGCACTAATCTCTGTTTAAAACTAGTTTTAAGTCGAGATTTAATTTTAGAATGTTCCTCAAGTATAGATTCATCGATCATAGTTCAGCCGGGTACGGCTTTATTCTAGATCGTTACTCAGTTGTAGATTCATCACGCAAGTATGGTCGACACCACGCTCGAGCAGAGATTTCCTTGTCAGTTAACTATTTGCTTTTCAGTTTATTATTTGATATAAAAATGGTAATTTTTGGCGAATGATGATGAAATCACATTTTGTTTTGCTAATTGGTTACAAATAACACTTTTACACGTAATTTTTTGCCATTTTAAGTTACTAGATGAATCCCGTGTTTTCTAACTTAAACAGATTATAACAATGATTTTTTCACCGATGATTTGAACAAAAAAACAGAACATCAGCGTTCCATGTGAAGGGCCCATACAATTTACTAATAATTATTTTAAGAAATGGTATGGATTTTCACAAGATGAAGATTTTTGACAATTTGTAATACTGCCATCTATTGACCAAGATTTGGTAAAACATATGCATTTCTGTTTTGTTTTAACTATAACTTTGTTTCCTTTTGATATTTTAATTGATCGTTGTTCCCAAACCATTATTTATTTGAATATTGCTTATTATATGATTAATGAGCAATTCAAAACAACACTGTCACAGACATTATTTAGGATCCACTCCGTTCCACGAACAAGTTACTCTTGCTATATTTTTATATGTTAGAAAATATTGCCTTAACACCTTTTACCTTCAAGAATTTGCTTTTACAAATTCTTAAAAAATAATTTCTATGGTGAAACCGTGCAATACATATTTTTTATTCTTAAAAATTTGGTATTAAAGTAAATTAAATTATTTACGACCATTCGTAGATCGGAACAGCGGAGACGAAGAAAATAAAACGTAAACGAAAACAGACTGATGCATAGACAATTAGATATTCTCTGCTTGAGGCTCGATTTGAATCTGAGTGTAGTTTTATTACCATTCTGGAATAAGACCAATGCTCAAGTGCAGATTATATATTTAAACTGAGATCGGGCGAATTAAGCTCAAACTGGACTTGAGGAACGTTCTGTAATACGGACCTTAGGCCCGTATTACAGAACGAAACTCGAGCACTGATCTCTGTTTAAAACTAGTTTTGAGTCGAGATTTAATTTTAGAATGTTCCTCAAGTATAGATTCATCGATCATAGTTCAGCCGGGTACGGCTTTATTCTAGATCGTTACTCAGTTGTAGATACATCACCCAAGTATGGTCGACACCACGCTCGAGCAGAGATTTCCTTGTCAGTTAACTATTTGCTTTTCAGTTTATTATTTGATATAAAAATGGTAATTTTTGGCGAATGATGATGAAATCACATTTTATTTTGCTAATTGGTTACAAATAACAGTTTTACGTTAATTATTTTAAGAAATGGTATAGATTTTCACAAGATGAAGATTTTTGACAATTTGTAATACTGCCATCTATTGACCAAGATTTGGTAAAACATATCGAGGGGTGAAAGGCTATTTGGTTTAAGCGACATTTTTGCAACTTGCAAAAATGTCGCTTAAACCAAATAGCCTTAAGCGTAATTTTTGCAACTTGCAAAAATGTCGCTTAAACCAAATAGCCTTTCACCCCTCGATATGCATTTCTGTTTTGTTTTAACCATAACTTTGTTTCCTTTTAATATTTTAATTGATCGTTGTTCCCAAACCATTATTTATTTCAATATTACTTATTATATGATTAATGAGCAATTCAAAACATTACTGTCACAGACATTATTTAGGATCCACTCCGTTCCACGAACAAGTTACTCTTGCCATATTTTTATATGTTAGAAAATATTGCCTTAACGCCTTTTACCTTCAAGAATTTGCTTTTACAAATTCTTAAAAAATAATTTCTATGGTGAAACCGTGCAATACATATTTTTTATTCTTAAAAATTTGGTATTAAAGTAAATTGAATTATTTACGATCATTCGTAGATCGGAACAGCGGAGACGAAGAAAATAAAACGTAAACGAAAACAGACTGATGCATAGACAATTAGATATTCTCTGCTTGTGGCTCGATTTGAATCTGAGTGTAGTTTTATTACCTTTCTGGAATAAGACCAATGCTCAAGTGCAGATTCTATATTTAAACTGAGATCGGGCGAATTAAGCTCAAACTGGACTTGAGGAACGTTCTGTAATACGGACCTAAGGCCCGTATTACAGAACGAAACTCGAGCACTGATCTCTGTTTAAAACTAGTTTTGGGTCGAGATTTAATTTTAGAATGTTCCTCAAGTATAGATTCATTGATCATAGTTCAGCCGGGTACGGCTTTATTCTAGATCGTTACTCAGTTGTAGATTCATCACCCAAGTATGGTCGACACCACGCTCGAGCAGAGATTTCCTTGTCAGTTAACTATTTGCTTTTCAGTTTATTATTTGATATAAACATGGTAATTTTTGGCGAATGATGATGAAATCACATTTTATTTTGCTAATTGGTTACAAATAACACTTTTACACGTAATTTTTTGCCATTTTTTGACAGGCCCGTTGGTATAGCGGTCAGTGGCCCTGACTGCTATGCGCAAGGTCGTGGGTTCGATTCCCACCTAGGACAAATGTTTGTGTGATGAGCACGGTCATTTGTTCTTTGTCTGGGTGTAATTTATCTATAATATGTATGTATTTAGAAATATATATGTATGTTTATCAGTTGTCTAGTACCCATACCACAAGCTCTGCTTAGTTTGGGACTAGATGGCGTTGTGTGAAAAGTTGTGGAATATTATTATTATTATTATTATTTTAAGTTACTAGATGAATCCCGTGTTTTCTAACTTAAACAGATTATAACAATGATTTTTTCACCGATGATTTGAACAGAAAAACAGAACTTCAGCGTTCCATGTGAAGGGCCCATAAAATTATGCTAATAATTATTTTAAGAAACGGTATAGATTTTCACAAGATGAAGATTTTTGACAATTTGTAATACTGCCATCTATTGACCAAGATTTGGTAAAACATGCATTTCTGTTTTGTTTTAACTATAACTTTGTTTCCTTTTAATATTTTTATTGATCGTTGTTCCCAAACCATTATTTATTTGAATATTACTTGTTATATGATCAATGAGCAATTCAAAACAACACTGTCACAGACATTATTTAGGATCCACTCCGTTCCACGAACAAGTTACTCTTGCTATATTTTTATATGTTAGAAAATATTGCCTTAACACCTTTTACCTTCAAGAATTTGCTTTTACAAATTCTTAAAAAATAATTTCTATAGTGAAACAATGCAATACATATTTTTTATCCTTAAAAATTTGGTATTAAAGTAAATTGAATTATTTACGATCATTCGTAGATCGGAACAGCGGAGACGAAGAAAATAAAACGTAAACGAAAACAGAATGATGCATAGACAATTAGATATTCTCTGCTTGAGGCTCGATTTGAATCTGAGTGTAGTTTTATTACCATTCTGGAATAAGACCAATGCTCAAGTGCAGATTCTATATTTAAACTGAGATCGGTCGAATTAAGATCAAACTGGACTTGAGGAACGTTCTGTAATACGGACCTAAAACAAACAGAGTGTATCTAAGTTGGCGCACACATTACACTATAATCAATGACACGTTTAGCGCAGTGGTTACAGCCCCGCGTGTCGTGGATTCGGTTCCAAGACCAAGCAAATGTTTATAAGGCCTACAAAATTACAAGAGACTTTAAATAAGCTCTTAGACGAAGAGTTGCCACTGATAAATAATATGAAATGCTTAATTATATTCTGTAATTAGAAAGGAGGAATTATATTATTTTGGTTTTAATTACGCATGTATTGACTACTGATCTCTCTCCGATCGTGTCAAAATACCATCCTATGGGCTATGAGATCTCACTAATATCTCTATAATAACCTATAATCTAATATCACTATAGTATCTCCTCCGCAGATGGCTAATCTACAGTACGGTTGACCGCCGTGAACGAAATCGATCAGGAGAGCGTAAGTCTATATACCATGGATAGAAACTCAATTATGAATCCAAAATAACGTGGTAAGCCACCAAAGCAAATAATTGACAATTGAGTATAAGTACTCGATTGTCAATTATTTGCTTTGGAAGTCAAGAGTGAATAGGTTACTTTTAGGTAAGCGTGCTCCATCTTCGACCACATCAACACTTATCATCAGGTGAGATGGTGGTCAAACGCGAATCTATTATTAATAAAAAATAAATAAAATAAAACATACTTTAACCTGAAAATCCGCCAAGCATTGGCATTAACATGATAGCATGAATAAAAACAAACCGACCAACAGTGCAAAATGTTATATTGAATCATCATTAAATATTCTTACAAGAAAACAACGTACCAACTAGATCCCTAATAGAATATAAACAGAGGTACCTATAAGAAAATTCCTCCCGAAAATGTAAACGAATCACTTTCCTCAAATCATGAGAATTTCGTTGACAAGAAACAAATAGCTGAAGGAATTTAAATTCAAAAACTAATAAAAGTGTTTTCACGAGAAACGTAACGTTCATATTATCGCATAAACTGAACGAATGAAGAATGTACCGACAGCAGCACAGACAGATTTAAATATATCCTTATTTTTTATTCAATTCGAAATTAATATATTGATACCAGAAACCGACTTTTTCAACTTCAGAAAAACGAAGAGAATTATCGTAGGCTAGTGATGTGGAAAGTTATTGACCCTCGTAGTACACGTTTGTTATGATTATTCAAGAAACATAAGAATAAGAATAAATTTATTGGACCAGAGTTACAGTAATTTTCTTAACCTAAACAATTAACATTACGAGTATAGTCTTGTCTGTAACTAAATTTTGTTTCGTGAAAAAGGATGTAAACGGCCTCCAAATTAGGCAACGCCTGTATGTTGGAGACCAGGATATGCAAATGATAATTTTGTATCAAATCTTTGAGTCACTTATTTTGAGCTGAAACTGTGCGAAGAGACTCCATTCCAGATGTTGTCTTCACCCCTTTTGGATAGATATGGGGTAGCCGTTACACGTTGTATACATTATCAGTTTTGAGTTGTGTTAGAGTCGAAACGCTTAGGTCATGGGGTCCGAGTGCGCGTCTCAATTTCAAGAATTTATAGAAGGCTTCGTTCTGTGCCCAAAGACCGCTGCCAGTCTTCTGGGCACGTTTCCCGGACGACAACGTAGCTTTTCGCACTTTGAAGCGTAAGTATTTTTTTGTATGTTTTTTTTACATAGTTATATAGGTTTAGTAGATGTAACTGATACAATGTACCAGTTATAATTTTTTATGTTACTGATGTACAAAATCCATTTATCAAATTAGATATTATTATAGCTACCTACATCTTGCTTAGGCTCTTACATTAACCACAATCAGATTCTGGGAAGTGCTGGCGGCAGGTTGATGTTCAGGATGGGAGGTGAGGCATGGCTTTTGAAGAAGTTCCCCTGGCGCTGTGATAAGTCTTTGTCTAATGTATTTTTACTGAATACTACAGTGGATTACTATCTGTTAAGTGTTTTCCAGAGTAAAATAACTCAGTAATGCTAGTGAAAGAGGAGGCCGAACGCGCGAGGGAGAGGCAACTCTCTTCCTCACGCCCCAGCCGCCGCGGGAGACGCCCCGGTCGTCGGGGATCGCGAGCCGATCTCCGGCCACCGTAGGCGCGGGCTTGCGGACGGCGAGCAGGAGTAGCTCACTGTCCGGTAAGGACCAGGCCCGGGTCTGCGGCGTGACGTGTTCCACGCGCGCCTCAAGGAGCTGTCAGCACCGGTGACGGGGCCCCATAGGGCCATTGCCTGCCGGGGTTGCGGGAATGTTTTAACTAGATACCGCGGCCCCGGAACTTAAGGGCAGCTAAAGGAACAGGGTGGATTTTTAGTCAGTAGAAGTCTGACACTCCCTCCCGCTTAACCCAGAGTGGGAGAACAAAAAAGAATACAATTGCAATTGCAATTCACACGGGGTAGAAGTGAAACCTTAAAAAAAAAACCTTCAAAAAATTTGTTTGCCTCCCTTTACCCACTCCGAACTCCCCCTCTCAGGGCTACCTCACCCCCCCGCGACCTATCTTCGTTCCCGTGGTCGCAATATAGCCGAGTTTGGGCTCATTTTAAAGGGCATCAAAAGCTCTACCACTTGGCCTCAACAGAATTCCAAAATTAGGCAATTTATGTGTCTGTCTCTTTTTACTGTCACTTTTTCGTTTCATAAATTTTAAATCATAACGATGCTAAAGAAGTTTTCACTTCAAAAAGAGTACAATAATTATAACATCTGGTAACTACGTATGCTCACAGTTAATGCTTTAAACTGTTAGATTATAACATGACGGTTTTCAAATATCAAGCTAAGCCTTTTCCCAAATTATATTGGGTTCGGCTTCCGGTTAAACCGGATGCAGCTGAGTATTAGTGTTTTACATAGAGCAACAGCCTTCACCACCCAGTAACTGGGTATCACAGTACCCCTTGGCCAGACCAGTGCCAGATTTTCTGACTTCTGTCCAAAAGATGTCCAAATTTGACAGGCCACACAGGACAATGTTGACAGGCCCGTTTGTCTAGTGGTTAGTGGCCCTGACTGCTATGCGCAAGGTCGTGGGTTCAATTCCCACCGAGGACAAATGTTTGTGTGATGAGCACGATCATTTGTTCTTTGTCTGGGTGTAATTTATCTATAATATCTATGTGTTTAGAAATATATATGTATGTTTATCAGTTGTCTAGTACTCATAGCACAAGCTCTGCTTCGTTTGGGACTAGATGGCGTTGTGTGAAAGTTGTGAAAAAAATACAGCTGTGTTCAACGGCTCCACGTGCTTTCCGAGGCACAAGGCTATCACATCGCCAACTTTTAAACTCCGAGCTACCAATGAGAAATTATTTATAGAAAAACCCATTAGAATTTTTTGCCTGACCCGGGGATCGAACTGCTCAGCAGTCGTGCTTGCGACCACTTGTTAATTTAATAATTAATTTATTATTATTTTATTTTATTATATTAACTATTATTATTATTTATTTCTTTTATTTTATTATTTCATTTATTGAATCTATATACATATTAATTACATTTTAAAACATTAATAAAAAAAATATAAACATTTAATAATATAAAAAATAGTAGCCTACCGTTGTCGGAAACAGGGTCCAAGCTATCGGTGGTCAGGGCTCTTTAGAGAGGAACATCCTCACAATACGCGCTGTTTCCAGAAGTACTGCTTTTAACGAGAGCCTTCTTAGATATTGGTCGAGGCTCTTGGCTATTTTATTAATTACTAGCTTTTGCCCGCGACTTCGTTCACGTGGGAGGTTTTTCCCGCGTAATTCCCGATCCCGTGAGAATTCCAGGATAAAAACTATCCTATGTCCTTTCCAGGATCCTAAACTATTCCCATGCCTAATTTCATCTAAATCGGTTCAGCGGTTCAGGCATGAATAGGTAACGTACAGACAGACAGAGTTACTTTCGCATTAATAATATTAGTATGGATTATTATTATTTATTTATTACAACTAAAATATTAATGTTAGTACAATACATTTAATAACCAAGTTACAACACAATGGAGACACAATACACAATTATAATATCGAAGACACAACATTTAAACTTAACATACAGACAGACAGAGTTACTTTCGCATTTATAATATTAGTATGGATTATTATTATTTATTTATTACAACTAAAATATTAATGTTAGTACAATACATTTAATAACCAAGTTACAATACAACGAAGACACAACACACAATAATAATATCGAAGACACAACATTTAAAATAAAAAAATCCTCGTCTTTTGCTAACCGTACATCAAGATAGATTTTTCAAAAATTTAACAGGCTGTCATTGGGGCTCTGGTCGGGTGCTCGCAGGGGCTGGGGGCTAGGGGTTCGGGGGCGGAAAGTAATCAACAATTTAAAATTGGGGCTAATCTCGCGCCCGCCGTAATCGTAGGCCATCGCTCTCCGTAAGGGAGGACGCTCATGGAGACACGCTTGACAGGTGGCAAGTTGGTTTTAGGGATATCTTAACGTTGTCCTATATGTGGAACTAGGGAGTTAGTTTTAGTTTAGTGAACGATTAGAAGTTAATAGTTTATTGCATGGGCCAGGCGTCACCGTTTAACTGGTGCTGTTACATTACGTTTTATATCCTGAAGTTTAGGAAATTACTAGATAATATATAAAAAATCGATATGATCACCTTTTATAGGTACATTTTCTAAAGTATACTAACTTGAAGGTATAAAGGTTTCGTTTAGTTCCACATAGTAATTCCACAAATAAATCAAACGAATTAATAGATTTATGTATGTTTCAGCACTTATCTACCCACTTTGAAGAACTAAGGAGGTTCCTCTTAAAGGCTCATGAATCAACAATTTAAAACCTATGTCTGTACGACCCAAATAGATTTTAACTTATTGACTCTTAAGCCTTAGAACTCTAATGGATTTTTGTGAAAAACGGAAAAGGATGTCCGAAACAGTCAAAACCCGATCAACTATTGATAAACAAGGTGTTAAAAAAGCTTGTAAAAAGTCAAACAATGTAAACGTGTGTTCCCACTTATCTCGATGTCTTGTAAGCCTGAGTAACTTCCTATTCTACATTTTAAGTTAGTATAAAGACACCACATTTCATGAGAAAGCCCCTCTACACTAGAAGTGTTTGTTTTTCCAACAGATTAACTATTCACTTATTTTGTGTCCCTTTCGCACTTACACACATCATTATATTTCTATTTCTTGCCACATGACATATAAATTTTGTTAAATAGGTAGGTGCTCTTTGTATTGTGTTTACATATAAGTATGTTTTAATTTGATGATATTATAGTAATTGATGAAAATAGGTACACTGACATTCCCCTTCCCACTTTAATTTAACTTCGTAAAGTTCATCGAAAGGTTGTCTGGAAAATACTGCTATCCGCGATAAGAATCCATTGTAACTACAGGTTAAGCAGTATTACTTACTGTGTGTTCAAATTTTAGTGAATAAGAAACTATACAGTTATACTATATTCTCTCCACAATTGAAAAAGTTTTTCGTTGTCTCTCTCGCATTAAAAAACAACTAACAATCCTTGCTAAATTGCCGGCCCAAAGATTTGGTTATACATTTGTAAGGAAAGGTAGAATCTATACAATTTATGATTCCTACTCGATATTATATAGATGTGAAAATATATGTGTCCGTAATAAATAATATGTCTGAAGTCAGTACCTTATAAAGCTCTCGGTACCACAGTTTTAGTTGTAGATAGAAACCTTTGTCTAAGTAAAGTAAGTAGGTTACTCAATTATCATGTACCGAACCTTCACTTAACTGAGTATGGTTGGATTACCAGTACTTTACATGGAATGTTAAGGAAAGGTAGAATCTATACAATTTATGATTCCTACTCGATATTATATAGATGTGAAAATATATGTGTCCGTAATAAATAATATGTCTGAAGTCAGTACCTTATAAAGCTCTCGGTACCACAGTTTTAGTTGTAGATAGAAACCTTTGTCTAAGTAAAGTAAGTAGGTTACTCAATTATCATGTACCGAACCTTCACTTAACTGAGTATGGTTGGATTACCAGTACTTTACATGGAATGTAACTCGTACCCTCTTTTTTCTAATATAATATTTAAAAGATGATGAAGATCTGGAGAGACAAAGGCGTAGCATAGCGTGTAGAAGAGACAAAATGAAAATGCGTGATAAAATAGACGTTTCTTCCACTGCTCAAAACAAGTCAAAGTAAACCTGTTCCAGTCTTACTGCCAGTCGTTCTACACTAGCCAACTGTGCTACAAATACACCAAGAGTGCTTTCAACACTCTTCGTGTACAATATAATAATGCTTTCCGGGCCATGTTCAACTTGCCCTGGCGGTGTAGTGCGACTGACATGTTCGCTGAAAGCAGGGTTACCGAATTCTTTGCGCTAATGAAGAAGTTCAGAACATCGTTTTTTTCACGAGTGGGAGTATGTAATAATAATCTTATAAAGGCTGTGTTTCGTACCGTACTTGTGCAGAAGGAGACAAAATAAATCCAACCAATTTAATGGTGTCTGATTTATTTTGCCTCTCTCGGTCTGAAAAATTAATATGATTTTGTTTTATTGTGTCGTTTTGTTTATTTCTATAGTATAACGTATATATTTTTAGAATTTAATTCAAGAAAAACATTGTTGTTTTTTATTGTATTTTTATGCCTGAAATAAACGATCTTTAATTTAATTTAATTTTCCGGTGGGAAAATCATCAAAGCAATCAATATTATTGCAAGTAACAAAACTCAATCGGTTAGTAACAATATTCCTTAATCCTATGTTAGTACTTAAATTACAAGGTTAGTTTGCGAATCGAAGCTACAAACTCAAAACCGACGTGGAGAGCTTGAAATGACTTCTCCCGCTCTGGGTAGAGCGGAAGGGAGTGTCAGACTTCTACTGACTAAAAACCCACCCTGTTCCTTAAGTTATCCTTTACGTTACAGGGCCATGGTATCTAGTTAGAACATTTCCGCAACCCCGACAGTCAATGGCTCTGTGGGGTCCGTAAATGCTGGTGACTGCTCTTTGAGGCGATCCTTCTTGGAAAGACTGACTGTCAGCAAAATTCTTAAAAACATGCTGTCAGGTATTTCCATGGCTTCTGTCGACACGCATCGCCGACCAACAATCTGTATAAGAGAGCCTGAGTTAATTATGTTTCTTAATTAGTGATATCTAAGAAACTGTAACGACCCCACCGCTGGACACAGATCTACTTTCTATGGGTGAGAATAGGCCGTAAACCACCAAGTGAGCCTAGTGCGGTTTAGTGAATATCGCAAGTATTTGGATTTTCTGTTCAGCAAAGATCGCTTTTAGCGATAAGACCGCCCATTGTAACACCCTTTAGTTTTTAAGTCCTCGTTTAATTATTCTGTAATGGTGTACAATAAAGAGTATAGGTATCTATCTATCTATGTGTGCCGATTTCTTCCCAATGTTTTCCACCACCTTTTTCAGATCAGTGGTACCTGTAATGAACCCACCCATACGGGCAAAACTTTTTGGGAATACTTTCATTGTTCGTACGGCTAAGGAGTGGAATTCCCTGCCGGAGTCTGTGTTTCCTGATCGCTATAACCTGGGGTTTGTTAAGTCAATAGTGAATAGGTTACTTTTAGGTAAGCATAGTTCATCTTCGGCCACATCATTGCTTACCATCAGGTGACATAATGGTCAAACACCTATCATCAAAACAAAGTACATTTGATACCTACCTAATTAGTGAATGTAGCTAATGAAAGTCGGCACATAGAAAACGATTATTACAAAACCTTTAATCCTACAGAAATGTTACAATGAACGAGTAGACCGTATCAATACGATTACAGAACTGACCCTGAAGTGTCGTCGTTCAGCGAGACCAACTGTACCAAGCATTAATAATTAATTAACGCACAGACCAATCAGTCCAAGCTGACAGGGTTGCTTGACAACCCCCGTTGAGTTTGATTTCAAGGCCAATGTCGCTTGATTAATAAGACATGCAATTAAAATCGTGTTGTTTTAAATTGTATTATGAATAATTGGTTTATAAAGAGGTAACAGTTTACTTGTACCTAAATTATAATCTTCTCTTCATATTTTTACTAACTTCTACCCGCGACCACGTTCGCGTGGGAAGGTTTTACCGCGTAAATCCCGATCCCGTTGAGATTTCGGGATATAAATTAGCCTATGTGTTATTTTCCAGAATGCCACGTATCTACTTACCAAATTATATTCAAATCCGTTCCGTAGTTTTGGCGTGACTTCGTGACAAATAATCATCTATACATCCATCTATTTTATATTTTTGATTTATGTTACTTTTTTTTCTACTAGCTTGTTTTTCTTCTATTTTTATATAAAATATTCATTTTATAAACTTTTTGGTTATGAAATAAATATTTTGTATATTTGTGATGGAATGTCAATTCAATATAGCTTATACAAGTTGTAAATACTGGAAGTGCGGAACTTCCTAACATAAGTGGTATTGAAATTCCCTGAAGACCAAATGTAAACGTATTTTTAAGTTATTGAAATGAACATTTTATTTATTTTATTATTTATCTATCCAAACTTTTGCATTTATAATATTAGTATAGATTTAAAAAAATAATCACTTCATATTTTAATAATTATTATGTTTTATTATATTTGTCTGTAGTGGGCCTTTGCCCAGCAGTGGGACTGCTGGGCAAAGGCCTCCTTCCATTTCTTCCAGCGGTCACGGTTCTGCGCCTCATCCTTCCATTTCTTAAGGAAGGCATCCAGGTCGTCCCGCCAGCTCCTTCGTGGTCTACCGCGGCCACGCGTTGTAATCTAAGGTCTAAGGGCACCAATCCTGTGTCTTACGAGACCACAGCTTGTCCAGCGGCAGACATGTCGTGTGTCGCAACATCGGCGTTCGAAACAACATAGTGGACCCGTCCTGCCCAGTCCCATTTAAGATGGACAGCCTTTTAAGCCACGTCGGAGATTTTCGTTCTGGAGCGCAGTATGCTATTACGGACGCGGTCCGTTAATTTAACACTTAGGATACTACGCTCCATGCGTTGGCAAACCTTGAGTTTTGGATGTTATTCAAAGACCAAGTCTGTGCGCCTTACGTTAAGATGGGGAGAATACACATGTCCATTTTAATAATTACCTACCAGCTATTAGTATTGAATAACATGAAATCGTAAGTCAAATTGGAATAAAATAAAATCTTTATGTAAATAAGACGCAATCAAAATAAGGTAATGAGTAATTTACTAATTTACTATTACTTTATTACTAATTACTTTACTTTAATTTATTACTTTACTTTACTTAATTACTTTACTTTACTGAATATTATAAATGCGAAAGTTTGTGAGGATGGATGGATGTTTGTTACTCTTTCACGCAAAGACTACTGAACGGTTCTGAATGAAAGGTAGGTAGATAGTTGACATTCTGGAATAACACATAGGCTACTTTTTATCCCGAAATTCCCACGGAATCGGGATTTGCGTGGGAAAACCCCCTACGCGAACGAAGTCGCGGGCAGAAGCTAGTAATAAATAGAAGCATGATATAAGTTAATATTGTCCTGCAGTTACTTCAATTAACGTTATTTTAGATTTCTCACTGACAGGATACCTAGTGACATCTATTAGTTTTAAGTTAAACTACCTACAAGAATCAGTGGTCTGTAAGCTATTGCAGTTCTAAAGCTTAAACATAGATGGCGCTTTAACTAAGAACACCAATTCGATGCTTTTATAGTATCAGTATGTTACAATAGATGGCGCTACAAATAACAGAACAATAATATTACTCATACAAAAAAAAAAAAAATTTTGACAGTTTATACTTTATATTGTCGTTTGTTGAAACCAACACAAATGGCTTATAATGAAATCTTTTGTTAATTAGTACTTAGCACAGAACACTATAACCTAGCGGAAGAATGACAACTTCATACAAAAAAATCAAGACAGAATTCGATTGTGCTGCCATCTAGTTTTGTCCCACAAAACAATTCAAAGCGGGAAGATTTGAAAGCGTTTTCTGATTAGACCTACAGAATGAATTTTAATTGGAAACTAGAAACGAATCTGCAATACTACTACTATTAGTATTACTGCAGATTCGTTTCTAGCTTCCTAAAATTAACCTCCATATTTGGGGAGACTAAATAGGTTATAAAAATAACACTAAGGAAAATGGAATTATTGGTATTTATTGACATTATTTCACAATTATTTTACAAAATCTGTTAAATTATCTAAATATTTATTAAAGAGAGAAGAAGAGTAACTTATCAAACTTTCGTAAAAGAAAAAACAAGATTGGAATACAAAATAAATTTTCCCCCTTTCTCTAATTTCTAATTACGTTTTTGTAGAGAAACCTTTTGGACCAGATTGTGTTTACTTAGATATACAAAAAAGGTCTAAAAATACAAGTAATCTATTCGTTATATAATGACTATCGGTATCAAAAGAAAATAAAATAGTCATTATAATGTATTTTTAGACTTTTAGCTAATTGTGAAAAACAGTAAACAAAAATGCAGTTTTTATGTACTAGTGTTTACACATAATATATATGAAATTAGACATTTTAAAACAGTTTCACTTATGTTTTAAAGTTTCTATTTTCTTTTTTAAGGACCGATTACTACCGGCCTCTACATATTTTCGGTTTTGTAACGTGCAAAATCTTTTTACACATATGTGAAAAACACTAGTACATAAAAACTGCATATTGTTTTGACTATGTTTCTCACAATTAGCTAAAAAACTAAAATTTACGTCACTATACATTTTTTGTATTACTGTTTTTTTTAAATCTGGATTAGATGGTGACATCAAGAAGAAAGTATTACAAATTTTGGCGCATTCTTCAACGCACGTTATTAAATTTTTAGACGCATAAATTAAGTTCTTCTTGATGTCATCATACTCTTTACATTCTATGAAGGAATGAAAATTTTCAATGTTTGTGGCTTTAAGTATTTTATCACAATCACCACAAGCAACTTTGAGATTTTTTAGGATAAACCCACATACGTAAGCACAAGCTTGTATTTCCGCAGAGTCCGACAAACTTGCTTCAAATGTATGGTCCACTGAATCAAGCATGTCGGACATATGTGGATCTTCCCTATTTTCTTGGCTTGTGGTGGGTGGTGAGGACAACAGGTCTTTAAAATTCGACATAATTGTATCATAACTGTCGTCTTCACAATTATTTCCTGAATTTATATGGGCCAGATTTGATATGATGGTGGTTTTCAGTCCACCAATAAATTGCGAAGACGTCGGGTTGCAATTTGCACCACAATTTGCACGAATAGCGCCAAACAAATTCTCTAAAGGATCCTGCTGGAGACGTCGAGTTGCCAGTGATCGCACATTGTGTTTTTGTTTAAGCGCATGAAATATTCTGACAATGCCATTCATGGTCCAAATCCATCCATCCTTCGAAGGCGGTGAGCTCCGGCACCCCACAAATACTAAATTTTGAAAAAATGTTTTCATTTCCTCAAAATAATTTAAGTGCGGTGACGTTGACGTCATATTTGTGGAGTGCGGTTTACCTCTTCGGAGATCAGCCGTGTCACTATTTACGGCGTCAAACAATTTGTCTATGTTTGATATTACTTCAGCTGTTACTGTTGCATCTGTAGACAATTCTCCTGAAAATTACAACAAAAATATATATACTTAAACAGATATTTTATGGTAGGAATGAAATGTAGACTACATAATTTCATGGGTATAAAACGTGAAAACCGGGCAAAACTGGAGTTGATCCTTTATAACTATAGCAGGACAAATACAAGCGAGAAGTATGTTGTGGATAATGGTATGGTGCATCTTGGCCATTGCTCAATGTCTTTTCGCGGCCCTTTAACGTGCAAACTACACTACATGGGTTTTAGTGGGGGCAAGCACTTCAGTCAAATCAATATAAAAATAATAATACCTTGTGATATTTTGGCAAACATGCCTGCTGCTACAGAGTGACTCAGCACTTGAGCAGCTAGATTTACTTTCATTTTTTGTTTAGTGTTAGGGTTTAAATGGTCGTTTCTCAACACTGGGGCAAACACGAAATTTGGGTTCATGTTGTCGAGGTCGTAAAAGTCTTGGATGTGACTCCATTTCGCAATACCTGTAAATAAATAAGAAATTGTTATAAGATTAAGTTTTAGTTACTCATAATATACTTGTAGATGACTCCACAGTAAAATGAATTCTAAGTTCAATTGATCAAACAGAAAGATTTATTATAGCTAAATAGAAGCTCAAACAGCTTTAGTTCATATATTATCACTGGTTAGAATACTATAAATTTAACATTAGTAATTCATGAATTTTACAAACAATATTAGTACTGTACAGGCAAACATCATCAATATTTACACAACTGATTAATAATGATGAACAATAATTACCTTTTCCTTTCGTGTTATCAGATGTAATATTCGTGATACAGTTTATATTATATTTAAGAAATAAGTTTCTGAAACATTTTAATAAATGAGGAGGATCGAAAATAGCCACCACTTCATTGTTTTCTATATTGAAATAGGGTTGACTTTTGGAAGCGCCCAAAATTGTGAGGGCTCTTCTGTTCACTCCATCCATATCACACACAGTTGCAGATATGCTCATTCCTATTTCGAAGCACTTATTCAATACCTAAAAAAAGATTACTATTAGTAAACAGTTGAAAATCATCATCAACAACAACAACAACACCAACAACAGCAACAACATCATCATCAACATCTGAAGCTTGTATGGTATGACAAAACTTTATGGTGCAGCAAACTTATCTGATCTGGTGGTTATAATTGGTACTACCGAAATAACTATGGCAACTGACAGGATCTATCATTTTTGGTTCACCGATAGCGCCGCATGACAAGGCCAGATAAGTTTGCTGCACTATTTATGCATCTTGATGTTTGCAAAAAGGTAAAGCATTTTTAAGAATAACTAAATACACAAACCTCTTTTATTAGGACTGCCAATCTATCTGATGTCACATTAGACCCTGACAAATAAAATGCAACAGGTTGCTTAATTTTCTTCCTTATGCCAGCTACCATAAACACAAGAGCATATGTGGCCTCTTGTTGAGTTGTACCTTGTAATCCATGGTCCTGGTACCCTACAATTTTGTCTTGTTTGCTATTGTACCACAAGTGTTTCCTAATGGCCATCTCATCAAACATAAGAACATAGGCATTATCTGATGGATTTTGTTTTTTAACATATTTTTTTAAGCCATTGAAAATGGTATTGTTGATGCCTGTATTTAGGTTAAATTGGCTTATTAGATATTTTAAAGTGCTTGGTGCAGGAAGACACCAGAGTCTTTGAAGGAGTCGGTAGCAGGTAGCAGATCTTTTATATATCCTCAATGCTATGATTTTTTCTTCTAATGTCCACCTTCTGCCAGTGTGTTTCCTTTTCACATTCCTTAATTGCGATTGCAACATCAATGCAAATGAAGGTGTTAATTTTTCACCAAAGATTGCACTGATTCGTTTTCAGTCAAGACATTTACCAAATCTTTTTGTTTTAATTTTTTTACTCTATTACGCAAATAGCAGATTCTTTTCATGTGTTTCCTACAGTTCTTATACAAGGCTGTATCATTCAGTTTCGAGATTTTCTTTGGTGACACCGGAGAAACTAACTGAAATAAAAATAAATAATGATGTAAACAATTAATTAGCAAAAATATAAAAAATTATAAAGTACTAGCGTACGTCACGCGGTTTCACCCGCGTAGTTCCCGTTTCCGTGAGAGTATAGGGATAAAATATAACCTATGTTACTTGCTGATAATGTAGCTATTCATTGCTGAAAGAATTTTTCAAATCGGCCCAGTAGTTTTTAAGTTTATTTGTTAAGAATTTAATTTAATTAACAATGCTTACCTTTTGATGCTCCCTTTTACTGTCAATAAATAATTGTGACGAGCCTGGTATAGGTGTCACAATAGAGGTCATTTTAGCAACAGGAACCAACTAGAATTAAAAAAATAAATAAACATAAATAATGTGTAATTGATTTGGTTATTTTCAAAAATGTAGGAAAGGACCTACCTATTGAGAGAAATACAAAGCTTGTTTACCTTTTCAAAGTTTTCATTTGTAATGTCCATTAAAACCCTTGATGGCCCTGGTACAGATTCTATTGTATAATCCAGTTCAGAGACATCTTGGTGCTAAAACAATGTTAGTGTTAAAGTTTACCATAGTTGGTTTTCAATTGCATGATTTTGTGATTCAAAGAAATAACTGCAAGTGAATGCATATTTTTGCCATCTTGTAGTGCATGTACATAACACATTTTGAGCAGCTTTATAGTTACAAACTATAACAACATGTGGCAGAAAACTTATGAATTGAGTACTTTTCGGTGATTAATAGTAATAATCATGGCATAAACATATACTTCTTTCATACCTTTGAAACTGGAATGTTATTGTTACAAAGTTTTTTCATGGGTTGTGCTTCAATTTCCTAAAAAGGAAAGAAATAATGAAAGAAAAAATGAATAATTCTGCAGGTGAAGTATGCAGTGTCTCATTGCCAGTAATCACTCTCATTAAGTCGAAAATAATCGTTTTCAATTTAGTGATGCTAGATTTTCTATTATTCCCAATTTTTATTGCATAAACCAATATAAATATATCTCCATTATGGTTATGGTTGAGGGCTCTCTGTCACAGCAATAATAATTTGGATTTTCGTTTTCTCAACATATAACCATGTATGATGAAGTGCACAGCAATTTTTAAAATGCATCTTTATAACATATACAACACATTTTTTGTGATAATATTACTAACTGTAGGTGATTATAAAAATATTCACTTACATCAGTGATGGTGGTTTGTGTTTGTTTTGCTGTAGATGTTTCAAGCATATTGGCAACAGTTTGTATATTTGTTATATCCCCTAAAGATATTCTTTGAGATGGGCCAGCTTGTGGTTTAGTCGAATCAATAAGTATATGTTCAGTCTAAAAACAGAAATTATTCCATTAATTAAATTTTAGTTTGAAGCACCAATACATACCAATTTAAGTAACAAGTATTGTCATTGTAGATAATCAGTTATTAAAATATTCACTTACATCACACGGAACAGCAGTTCGAAGTAACTGTGCCTTTGTGATGTCTTTAAAGTCTGCATCTTTAAAATGCTTTTCACACAGCATTCTGTGCTCATTGTACAATTTTTTCTGATTTTGCAATGAACTATACTGCCCTTCCGGAAGAATGTACTTTGCCCACAGCAGACAACTGAAAGTAAAAAAAAATTACATGTTCATCAATAGTTCTGGCAAACTGCTCAAATATTTTTTCGATATAATATAAAGATTAAGATAAGACAAACAAGACAAATGAAACAGGATAGCTCTTTTTTATGTGGGGGAATGGCAGTGCCCCCGCCAAGTAAGCATACCCTTTTCAATTTTTGTCACTACTACTTTTAAACTGCACCATTGCCTTATCTCCTCATTCCTTAGCCTATCATTCATAGTCACACGACACATGCTTCGCAAGGAACGCATTTCCACAGCATTTATTCTACTTACATGCTTCTTTAGCCACACCCAACATTCACTTCCATACATAATCTTTAGTTTTCAATAAATAGATTGATTTATCTCACAAGTAATACATATTATATTAAATTAGATTGTTTAGTGCGATTGCCAACATTAAAAACATAAAACATAAAAGATTTTTAATATTGATATGGTCAATAAATGATGTTGTTAGGTTAGCTAATTATGTAATAACTTAAAACAGAAAAACCCTTAAGTAGGGACTGAATAAATTAACCGACTTGGCATTACATGGATCTCACAACTTTTTACGGTAGAAGAACTGAGTTGGGAGACTTGGTTTTTTTACAAGTTATGTTTTTGATGGTATTAGTATTGTATCAAGTATTAAAGCTAAAAACAAGCATTAAATTTTTTAATTTGTTCTATAGAATGGGGAGTAATTAATAAATAAATAAAGCGATATTTTAGTCTTAAGCTGAGACGTTTTTCAGGTAGGTAAAAGGAACGTGTTAGTACTTACCGAATAAGGTTTTGAACTCCAGGTTTAGGAAAGCGAAACAGTTTCACGTTATGTTCGGCTGGTGAACAGCCGCACTTGAAACATTTCCTTTTATTTTCATCCATGTCACAAAGTTTCAAATCTCACAACTAAGTTATAGATCACAAAATACACTGTCTCAGAACTCGTGAAATACGATTAACTGCACCTTACATACACTAAACGGAGGAACGAAAGCTCAACTCGACGTTAAAAGCAATACAAAGCACAGAAATAACGAATTTAAACGAAATATTCTGCAACAGTTCCACATAAATGAAACGAGAAAACAGAATGACAATGAATCTGACATGACATTACAACCATTGTAATGCTACTATAATTAATCAAAAATAACTACTATATTTTCAGTTTAATTTAATTTTAGACATTGTATTTTTTTGTTGTACATAATAAAAATTTGCATAACTTCAATCAGTCATTATTTATTTTTATTACATACTAAATATTTATATTTCAATGGAACGTTTCTAGCTTAAAAACTACTATTTAGAAAGAAAAAAAAACTAGTCACATACAATGAGCCTGTGTTACAATTTTAAAAATAAGTATTATTAGGGACCTAATTTTGTGGGTCCTTCATAATGTTTTTAAAGCTGGCAATGTTATAGTTCTGCCCCGGGTACCTCTCCTACATTGCCCCATACAAAGTTGACACCCCCTGGTACTTAGTGTTCAACAACGTGACTGATCATTTTGTTTTTCAGCTTTTCAAAAGTATCAGCATGTATTCCCTAGTTTTTAACACATTTTTTCTAGTTTTTAATTTTTTGTATAACAAAAGAGGCTAATATTATTTACTTATTTATTATTTGAGTACAAATAGCGTAGCTTCACAATGGAGCTGTCCCACAAAAACATTTCATCTGTTTGACTATGGGATCGGTTGAGTCCTTTTAAATATTATCTATGAATATTTATTACATATTAATTATTATTAACAAGCATCAATTGCAATCATTTGCTTCTCTGTAAGTGTGAGTAGGTGGGTAATGAAAACAAGTTTAAATTATGGAAAACTATTTATTTCTCATCCTGTCTATACGTACACTAGACTACACCATAAAGAGTAGATACAGAGCTTTTCAGACACTAAATACTAAATCTTTCATTATTCTAATGATATTAATTTACAATTTTGTGTTTTTGACTTTTTTACTCTTATGTACAGTGGACACTAGGCTATTAAGCTTCAAAAAATACTTTAGAGCTTTTTTTTTCTGAAAATACTGAACTAGGTAGGATGTACTAAAGGCATTTTATTATTATATAAAATACTTGTAATAAGGTGTTACAGGCAGCGGCAGATTCTCACATGAACAGTTTTTAAAACGAAAATCAAACAGTCTGTGACGTTTCGTTCCAGAAAACGAGTGACAGTTAAATGGATTGTTTTTTACAACTAAGCCATAAATGAATAGAACCATACAACAGAATCTTATTTGTCCTAAAAGACTTGATTAGTAGGAAGTCTGCCATACAGGCCAAGGATATCGGAGATATGGTGATTTACAATATTTAGGTACATAATAATACTAATAAAATGTTATTTGAGCGAAAGAAGGGAAGACATTACTAAGCACAAACAGCTTTGTATTAAAAAAAAGATGCTGTGATCAGTTTTAATTCTGGCTGTATTCTATTCAGTGGTTCAAGTAATATGGTTCAAATGTATTACAAAAAGGATCTATGAGGCTTATTTATAAATAAAGTTCAAACCATTTGCGTGGTGTATCTGATAATAGCAGATTCTCTTTTATTTTTTTTTCCATAGAGAATTTGAATTTAGCATTAGCCACAGATATGAATTCATAAACCACAGATAAAAAATATGTTAATAGAATGAAAGAGTGTAAGTAGGTGCTAGTTGCTTTAAATTATATTCTATAAAATAGTTCCGTATACATTCAATATCCATTAAGTAAATGTTGCAATCAATGCTTACTTTTAATGTTACATTTGTGCAATGCTTTGATTGGCTGAAGATCTATACAGAGGCGGTTTCAGAAGAGCGAGGACATATTTATTTGTGTGACTTAAATTCTGTAAACCTGTGTTTATGTGTCTTTTTGAGAGAAATAAAATAGAGATTATGTTGTATTTTATTATTTAAAATCAAGGTTCAATATAACATTAGTGTAACAAAAAAATTAACGAACGTGACTTAAAAGGGAGTAGATAACATCAAGTCTTGATTAAAATGAAATCTAGACCACGCTCTTTTAAACCAGCCTGTGTTTTCACAAGACTTGGGATAAAAATCAACATAAAAATCAACACGGACACATCACGGATGACAACAAAAATTAGGGCCATTTGCAATGAGTTTCAATCTGACATGTAGATAATATTCGTTCCAAATCCAAACAATTAACATTGGATCTATAGCACGACTTTTAATTACGGTATCGACTATCAATATGCCAAAAAAAATCTGGGAAACTGAGTGAAATAAAAGACATTCATAGTTTCTATACCTATTTAAAAGTTCTGTAAACGAGAGTTATCTTCTTACAAATTAAAAATATGGTGTTATTTCCTACTGCAACTAACGTCTGAATAAAGAATCGCACAGTTAGTATAATTGATTTTCGTTTGTACTATTTAATCAGCAGTATGAGTTACTCTATATAAAATTAGCATGGCAATAGGTACTTATAAGATAATATTTGTTATAATATCAGTATAAAATCGTATGTACTTCAAACATCAGCTCTATTTTTTTTGTAGTTTTCCAAAAATAAGTACTTAAATCTAACACTATACGATTATTGCACAAAACTAATAAACACATTGTGTAGTTTATTACAATCACTGTATAAAAACTGCAAAAAAGCTTAAAAATACCACAAAATGGTGCTGCCAAATTAAATTACTAAATAAAATATTTTGTACTTAAAAGTAAAGAAACTCTATGACAAAACCTCTTTGTTTTAATCTGGCAACACTCGTATACATCCAGTTCTGAGATTTGTCCAACAGGTGGCGCTATTTTAAGTTTCCTAAGTTATTAGCGAACATCAAACCGAAACATAAATGTTATTCGTAACTAAACTACATACACAAACGTTAGCTTGTACAAAAACATTAATTGCCCACACGAACTCAAAAATATTTACAAATAGGGCTCCCAAACATTATTGTACTTTTTTTCCACGGCTGAGCACCTACAAGTTCTTTTCAAACGAAAATTATTTCTTTTCAGCAGTTTTGAACGGATAAAATTTTTTATTTCCTTGAAATATTTTCTATGGTGTTCAGTTATATAATTATTTAGTGGTTTACAAGCTATTTGCATTATTTTAAACTTGACACAATGAGATGGAGCCCTCAGACTTATAGATCAGTCACCACATAAGATTTTGATGCAACAGTAACAATATAATTTGATTCGGTCATCTATAAAAGTCTCTCTTGCACCGACAACACCTAATATCTACCTTTTGAAATAAATTCATTTGTCTTCATGACCCTGATAATTTCGCTTCTCATGAGTCTATCACCCCGTTGATGAAATCGCTTATTGCGAAGTCGTACGTAATTAAACTTTTACTACCAAATGGTTTTTAAGACAGCAGTCACTGATCTAAAGTTTCCCTCTAACCTAAAGTTTACATTTCAATGTTACTCAGACTGTCAAATTTCATCTCCTTTACCTCCTCAGGGTTAAAACTTTTGACAGATACTTTCCCGTCCCCTGACAAGTCCGTACTCGACAGTTTATTCGTTATTTTAGTTATCGATATACGACTTTCAATATCATTTGAATCACATATAGTTTCTAATATTACACCTTTTTCTGCTTTTCTCGGTTTCGGCAGGACTTGGCTCACTTTTGTGTTTCTTAACTTTTCGCTTAGTAGTTTATTGCATGTTTTTCTCGACATGTCCAGAGCGAGTGGGTCTTCTTGAGGAGTTTCCTTCTTCTCTTCTGGTTTATTCTGCTGCTTCATCTCTGCTACTTCTGCGTTCGATACGTTGTCTTTCTTCTTCCATTTCGTTCTTCTGTTTTGGAACCATATTTTTACCTGGAATTAAGAAAGAAAAGATTATTAGCTAATGGCAACAAATAAAGCGCAATGGTCTGCTTATAGACCGCATATAAGAACTAAGGTAACAAAGTTATACTATGTCATTATTTAGCAACACTATGAAGATAGGTTTATTCAATCTGTTGATTGACAGTTAGTAACAGAGTACCTAACAATTAGACCCAACGAACACAACGGTAACCTTTGAACTTTCTCCAGTGAGACGGATATTGTAACAATAATCAGAGGTTCTCCCTAATTTTGACAGTTGCCATGGGAGTACCACGAGGTGTGTAATACAGGGTCGGACTTATCACGAAATTTGCAGTATTAATAAAGCCCCAACTCAGTAAGGCCCCATAACTGCATGTAAAAAATAGCGCAGCTACTGCGGGGTAATAAATATTACCTACAAGAGAAATTATGTAGTCTTTAGCATAGTTTAAAATAATGTAATTTTGTTTTTAATGCATAGCAGCGTTTTTTTTTTTCAAAAATAATTGTCCTACACTAGGATTTTTTCTTGTATCGTGAAAGCATTTTAACAAACACCCAGACCCGGAAAACTATTTGTAGACCATACAGACACTTTTCCCGGTGTAGAAATTGAACACACGACACATAGCGTTACAGCCAATCGCTCAATCACTAAGCCAATTAGTTGTCAGTAGTCGTGAATTCGTGATATAGGCAAGTAATATGAAATAAAGAATGATGAAAATGTACCAATAGTATAATTTTTCATTATTTGTTGTTAATACAGATAATCAAATCTGAGTTATGATTCTACTACAGTTATTGTAATAGAATACTGCTTAAGTTATAAGATTCAATTGGTCCCGAACATAGATAAATTTTTATTTCTATGGTCCCGAATTGATTGATAAAATTATGACAATTATTTGAAAATAACCGTTTGTGGGCTTATAGGGGGTACGTTACAGGGGGCCCTGTAATGTACGGGGCCCCTATAATCCCAGGAGCACTAGGTCCGTCACTGGAGGGAGCGTGTGTGTGAGCATGTGCTAGTGTATCGGTTAACAAACAGTTAATTACGAGCTGATCGATCTCAGCCCAGGGGAGCTGCTAGTGAGGGCACACTGTCGATACTAAACTCGATATCGATGCTTGGACAGTGGAAAATGAGGGCCGATTATCGAGTTACAGTTCTCCAAACTGTAACTCGATAATCGGCCCTCATTTTATATTATATTTTACAAGATAGCTGAATTGATTACGTCACACAGGTCGCGATGATTTGAAAGATTCAAGAAAGCCGCTAAGAAGGTCACTGGTGCATGTCAGTAACGTAAAACAAACGTTTTTTTTTCTACATTTGTGAAGCCATCAAGTACGTAACATACATAGGTAACTAGCCTATAACAGTGTGGGTTGGCCGATGTCCCACGTCTCCGGATTCAGTTGTAGAACATTACGGTTACCTCACGATTTTTCATTCACCGTATTAAAACGATGGTGATGATAATTACACAATGTAATGTGTCGGACTTTTTTTCTTGGTGGGAAAATCATGAAATGACTCCTTTCGCTTTGGGTGGAGCGGGAGTGTCAGACTTCTACTGACTAAAACCCACCCTGCTCCTTCTGTTGCCCTTGAATTCCGGGGCCACGGTATCTCGTTAGAACATTCCGCAACCCCGTAAAAAGTAATGGCCTGGGTTTGAACCTACGACGTACAACTCGTAAATCATGTCTGTTACCATTAGGCCACTACTGCTCATAACAACGAATGCTATCAGAAGTACAAATAAAACACTGAAAACAAAATATAAGTATCCTTATAAGTACTTATTTGTTCCTGTTATGGTGTACAAAAAAGAGTATATCTATATATCTATCTATATTTCCCTAAATACATCGAATTAATTTCAACCCCACTAATCATTAAAAGTTACAATAAACCGGTAAGTAAGTACACACATCACTAAGTGGGTACTTAAAGTATTTATTTACTCTAAGTAGTTAGAAGCTTGGACTTATCTCATAAAATAATCGTAAAAACAACACCATATAGATGTACTTCTAACTTACAAGTACATCTATATGGTGTTTGTAAGGGTCGTTACCAGTTACCACCCCTTTCTGCACCTTATGCTAGGGATGAATCTTTTGTGAATTTAGATTTTCTTTGGCAATAGCGACGATGATAATTCTTATCTAGCGTCAGTCCGCGACTTTATCCACGTTCTTAATTCGTTGCCGAAATATTTTTTTACTTCATTGCCGTAATTTTTCACTTTTAAAACAACAAAAAAAGAATTATCCAATTTAGTACAGTTGTTCCCAAGTTATGTGCGTAACTACATATATTTTTGCGTTTATTTTACATATATATTTTAAATAAAATTAAATAAGTCACTGATAGGTATATAAATAGTATACACTCAATATTCAATGAGAAAAAATAATTTTACTAGTGCATGCAAGTTAATTTAACTTTCGGATTTGATGTATCTTACGCTGTAATTGTATATTTAATCACACAATGTGTTCTTTACAAGAAAACCGTGTAAATAATTGAATCTAATATTTATTTTTCAATGTCGCTTTAAAGGATCATTTTAACACTTCAATCAGCTTCGTCAATTTAAACTAAATGGGACCAGTGTTTTTTAGCCGACTGCTCTATGAAAAACACAGTTTGCTAGCGAATTGTTCAGCACGCGTTAGAATACACGAATCAAATGATCAAAAAACAGCTTCAACGGAAAACAATTACTTTGGTCGCGACTTTATTTTCTGTTCAAATACTTTAGACAAATGATTTTATGTCAACGGTAAAGCGGCCGAGACGATTGTTGAAACGTTTAATTTGTATGCGATCGACAAACGCTGTCAAAAGTCACTTGAGCAATTGCTCATAGGAATTTTATGTAATGATTGTGGCGTTGTGGTTTAGGTGGAGTAAATAATAAAAGAAGACCACAGGTTTCACATTCGTCGCAAAAATGTCAGTTTGACAGGCTTTTGAAAATTCTTTCCGTCGCTACAGTATTTTTTTTTTTTTTTGAGTTTGACCAACATCTCGCCTGATGGTAAGCGATGATGTGGTGGAAGATAAAGCACGCTTAACTAGAAGTAACCTATTCACTCTTCACTCTGCCCATTCACAGACTGCCAGATTATAGGTAGCAGGAAACAGAATCCAGCAGAGAATTCCAATATTTGGCTGTACTTCCAAAGTATTCCCAAAACGTTTTGTGCGTATAGATGGGATGTCCACCATGTAACGATGGCGTATCGCTGTTAGTATTGTGGTCCGATGATGGATCGGACTTGGTGGAATTAGGTTATGCAATTCCATCGCACACTAGGAAGTGTTTGCGTTGGTCGAGTGATCGCACTGCTAAGCACGAGATCTCGGATTCGATTCCAGGGTCGGGCTAAACGTGCAATTTTTTTTTAAATTGAAAAACATTTATTCGGACTAAGACACACACAACAACATACAATACAAGGTTACAAACATTACAAAAAAAAAAGATAAAAAATAATAATTGTTGAGCATGTCCACACCGAAAGGGGTGTCCTTTTCGGTGTGGACATGCTCAACGACAAACTTAGCATTTGCTGGGCGGAAGACAGCCAGTGCTGGTTTTTGAAATGAGGAATTTATCAGTAGTAGCTTGGAGTTTGGAAGTTAGCGGTGTGATACCTGTGCCTTGGAAAGCACGTTAAGCCGTTGGTCTCGGCTGTCATTTAGACAACTTTGACAGTCATTACGGGTCAGTCAGAAACCAGTAAATCTGACCAGTGTAGCTGGGTAACACACCCAGGAGTAAATTTATTTGCATAGATTATAGGTACATAAAAAACTTGGCCAAGTGCGAGTCGGACTCGCCCATGAAGGGTTCCGTGGTAACTATAATAAATATAATATAGGTAGGTACTTAATATATTTAATTGAAAAAAAAAAACAAAAAACCTTAAAAATTTCTAAAAACTAGCTTATTTACAGTTTTTACAACTACGCTAAATAACTTTGTTTTTCATAGTATTTGTATGAATTACAAAGTTATATTTGCGGTTTTAGAAAATATACTGTATCTCAAAAACTGCCAACTCGATCTCATTCGAACCAATTTTGGTTGAAAGTTTACATTAAGATCTACAATATATGATTTTTTTAGATTTTTCACTTCATTATTATAGAAGTTAGAGGGGGGGGGGGACACACATTTTACCACTTTGGAAGCGTATATCTTTTAGACGATTAACTTAATGATGAAGTAATTTTAGAAACCTTAATGTCATTTTTAAAGACCTGTCTTAGATACCACACACGTATAGGTTTCATGAAAAAAAAATATTTTCATTTTCAGTTCCATGTATGGGGAGCCCCCTTTATTTTAATATTCTCTTAAAATCGGAAAGCGGTTCACAGAATACATCTATCTACCAAGTTCAACATGTATAGTCCTAATAGTTTCGGAATAAAATGGCTGTGACATACGGACGGACGGACAAACAGACAGACGGACAGACATGTCGAAACTATAAGGGTTCCGTTTTTTGCCATTCGGCTACGGAACCCTAAAAAATAGATGTTACAATAAAATGGGTGATCCTTGTACAATCTACCTTATCTTAGGCATGCAAACTTTATTATTTAAGAAAAATTAAATATTTAAATAAAATTAGTCAATACATTAGGCATGTCAAGAACAAATAATTTTCACATACTTAATTGTATAATTTATGGTACTTAAAATTGTATTATCAAAAAAATAAAGTTATGGGATTGATCCCGTCATAAAAAGAAATACATTTGAAAATTACATAATGTACTAAATGTCTACATAACACATTAAACAACTAATTATATTAAATGTCAACAATATCCTCCATAAACTCGGCTACTGAGTAATAACATTTATTGATTAAAAATTCTTTCAGTTTTCTTTTAAACATAACATTATGTAAGTTCTTTATTTCTCGTGGGAATTTATTGTAAACTAGTACTCACGCGGGGCTTCGCTCCCGTGGATTCTATCACGGAAAAAACATAACTCTCCTTTTTTGCAGTCGCGTAAAAAGTAACCTATAACCTTCCTCAAGCTTCAAGCTACTTCCATACCAAATTGCATCCAAATCCACCCAGTACTTTCGAAGATTAGCGCGTTCAAGCAAACAAACAAACAAACAAACTTTTCCGCTTTATAATATTAAGTATAGAAGTATAGATTACAGGAACCATTCGGTAAATACTTTTACGTAGTATCGTGTTACCCAGTTACTGGGTTGTGGAGGTCAGATGGCAGTCGGTCCATGTAAAACACTAGTACTCAGCTGCATCCGGGTAGACTGACAGCCGACTCCAATATAGTTAGAAATAAGGCTGCGCACATGATGACTCCCGCAAATGTAACCGATAGAAAACCGACTCCAGCAGGGAGCTCAACTCTTTAACTGTACGTACAATGAAAGAATTCCTAAAACACTTTGTGAAATTACCGATAGCTTGATCGTTACTTTTTAGGGTTCCGTAGCCGAATGGCAAAAAACGGAACCCTTATAGTTTCGATATGTCTGTCCGTCTGTCTGTCTGTCCGTCCGTCCGTATGTCACAGCCATGTTATTCCGAAACTATTAAGGCTATACATGTGAAACTTAGATGTATTCTGTGAACCGCTTTCCGATTTTAAGAAAAAAATTAAAAAATATTTAAAATAAAGTCCCCCCATACATGGAACTAGAACAGAAAATATATTTTTTCATGAAACCTATACGTGTGTGGTATCTATAGACAGGTCTTTAAAAATGATATAAGGGTTTCTAAAACCACTTTTTTAAAGTCAATCGTTTAAAAGATATAAGCTTCCAAAGTGGTAAAATGTGTCCCGTCCCCCCCCCCCCCCCCCTCTAACTTCTATAATAATGGACTGAAAAATCTAAACAAAATATATGTCTGTAGATCTTAATGTAAACTTTCAACCAAAATTGGCTTGAATGAAATCGGGTTAGCAGTTTTTGAGATACAGCATATTTTCTAAAACCGCATATGTAACTTTGTAATTCATACAAACACTATGAAAAACATAGTTATTGGGCGTAGTTGTGAAAAATGTAAATAAGCTAGTTTTAAGAAATTTGTAAGGTTTTTTTTAAAGTAAATACACATATTATATTATATTATTATAGTTACTTCGGAACCCTTCATGGGCGAGTCTGACTCGCACTTGATCAATTTTTTTAAAGATAACTAGCAATATGGGTGGAATTCCCATTACTAGCAATCTGGTTAACCTCTCCAATTAAGCTAAATATGCTTGTGTCTGCACTAGGTTGATGGCAAAAGTGTAATGGGTGGAGTTCGAAACCGCGACTCCTCGATCCCAAGTCCAATACCTAAGCCACTAGACTATTGACGATTCCATTTAGAACCTTATCGAGTAAGTCAGCTTCATTGGTCAGTGTATGTGCTCACTTGGTTTCGACCTTTTCGCTGATTACTTTGATCGGTTCGCATTCGCGATCAACTTGTTCACTTGAGTATTAGAGCTAATTTGGATAAAGCAGGGGTCAGCCGTTAGGTGCAAATACTAACATTATTTCTCCTTTAGTTATAGTGAACTTGGATAAATACATCAATACCATAAACTAGCATTGCTCGCGACTTTATTCGTGTGGAAAGTTTTATGCACGTTATTCTAATCCCGCGGCAAATCTTGGGTGAAAAGTACCCTGTATGTTGTCTCGTAAACTTCTCTATCTTTCTGTGTCCCATTAAAATCGTTTCAGCCGTTCCATAGATAAACCCGGATTAATAGAAATACAGATTGAAAAAATTTCATTAATGTTTGTGTTTTATTAGCACTTGAGAAAACTTTTCATACCAACAAATTTTGAAATCACTGACAAACATTTTTTTATATGTATGGACGCGATAATGTGTTGGTTTGTCTTTCTTTCACAAAACGGATTGGTGTGGAGATGTTTGAATGTCTGGAGAATGACATAAGCTACTTTTTACGGCGAAACAAAACTTTTGACGCGAGCGAAGCCGCGGCCAGAAGCAGTGTTACATAAGGTCGGCACAACAAGATTGATGACCGCAGATTTGTAAAAAGGAAGCGGATGAGATACCACAAGTTAACAGGACACCATAAAAACTTAGAGATGAAGTTACAATCGACGTCTCATGTTTCTAACAATTTTTAACGTATACCCCTGAAAATACAATAACAATGTTACTCTGACAGCGGCGCTATCACCTTTCTCCGGGGTGGGAAAATCATCGAATGACTTCTCCCGCTCTGGATGGAGCGGAAGGGACTTCTGACTAAAAACCTACCCTGTTCCTTCAGCTGCCCTTACACGCTTCCGGGGTCACGGTATTTCATTAAAACATTCCCGCAACCCCGGCAGTCACTGGCTCTATGGGGCCCCGTCAATAGTGCTGACGTCTCTTTGAGGCGCGCGTGGAACACGACGCGCCGCCGACCCGGGCCTGGTCCTTACCGGACGATGAGCTAGCGGCGGTATTACCTACATTTTTGACTCATATCCGTAAAAAGAGTAATATTACCTAGAAATGCGTTGTTTTTTTAATCTCACAAATGCAGCCTATAACGTTAAGACAGGTCCCTTCTATATGAGAGGAAATGGGCCACTACGCGAACCCAATGTGGTTTATTAGTGGATGTATTCGAACTTTAGAGTCCTAGGATAGATAGATAGATAAATAGATATATTATTTATTGTACACCATAACAGCAAAACAATAAGGACTTTACAACTAAAAAACTTTTTACCAAAAAATTAAACCGACTCCCAAAAAACACTGCAAAGTGAAAAATAACTTTAATTTCGGTAATCGGTGTCTTTAGTTTTGTTTTTGGCACCGACTTCCGAAATTAAAGTTATTTTAAACTTTGCAGTGTTTTTTGGGAGTCGGTTTAATTTTTTGGTAAAAAGCTTTTATTTCACTCTTTTTAGTTGGTCTATTTTTAATTTACCTAGTTACAAGAGCCTAAATGTCAACTACTTATAACCTTTCACAAAATATTGCTTTTCCCAATGCTGGGCCGTTAATTGTTGAGGAGTTCTCCTGGTACTTCACCATCAGCTCTACATCACCATATGCATTGTGACGAGCATAAAGTGCCTAACATCCATATTCAAGTAATCGAATCGCAATCCACTCAATACTTATTATTGAGTAGTTTCGGCGGCCATCTGTGGTCTTCATCATCAGTTCCACTTCCTCAAATGGTACTTTTTGAGAGCAACTGCACAAGTTACTATAATAAATACCCAAAAATCATAGGTGTGCCTATAATATTTGAAGAGTTCCCTCGATTTCTCCAGAATCCCATCATCAGATCCTAACGTTTATGAAAATGGGACCAATTTCAAAATATACCCTTTCAATCAAAAAAAGAATTTTCCAAATCGGTTCAGCCGTCTTCGAGTAATCGATGATCATACATAAAAAAAAATATATACGCGTCGAATTGATAACCTCCTCTTTTGGTCGTCGGTTGAAAAGGGTGATACAATGGGCGGTCTTATCGCTAAAAGCTATCTTTTACAGACAACCTTTGGATGTTGCCACATAGGTGAAAATAAATACGCGGGTAGTCCACGGTGTACTATTTATCTATATCTAAATATATATAACTCAAAGGTGACTGACTGACTGACATAGTGATCTATCTTTTACTTTTTTACTAGCTTGTGCCAGCGGCTTCGCCCGCGTGGGAAGTTTTCCCCGTGTAAATCCCGATCCCGTGGGAATTTCACAAAATCCTTTCTTAGCGGATGCCTACGTCATAACATCTACCTGCATGACAAATTTCAGCCCAATCCGTCCAGTGGTTTGGGCTGTGCGTTGATAGATCACTATGTCAGTCAGTCAGTCAGTCAGTCAGTCAGTCACCTTTGAGTTATATATTTAGATAAATAACATTCTCAAAACATATATACATGTAAATATAAAAAAAGAAACAAAGACAACAATTTAAGAAGAGAGATAAAGATCCTTTACCAGCTTTTTGAAAGACGATAGGGTTCCAGTTCCCTTTCGTTTCTGGGTTTGAAAATCATCGAATGACGTCTCCCGTTCTGGGTTAAGTAGAAGAGCCGACCTTAGTATATATAGTGTAACTAGACTCCTGCAGAAATGTTCTAACGAGATACCGTGGCCCGGGAACGCAAGAGTAATTAAAAGAGCAGGGTGAGTTTTTAGTCAGTAGAAGTCTGACACTAATTTCCGAAGTCAATTAATGATTTTCCCATCCAGAAATAAAAGAGTATACCTAGACTAAGAGAAGAGATGGTATATGACCCGTCAGCCTCTAAAGCAAAAGTGAACAAGCATCTTCTGGGCTCGTTCGTTCCATCGTAGACCTCATCTATAGCTTGCCATCAGGTGAGATCGAGGTCAAGGGCGGGCTCATCTTACCAAGATTATAAATGAGAAAGTTTATGAGGATGGATGTAAAGATGTCTGGATGTTTGTTACTCTTACACACAAAAACTACAGAACGGATCCGAATGAAATTTGGTAAGTAGATAGTTGACATCCTGGAGTAACATCGTGAGATTCTCCTGGAGTAACTTGACACCAGAACAGCTGCTCAATCTATATCAAGCCCAGGTTTGGTCGTGTATGGAGTACTGCTCTCATCTTTGGGATGTATCTGACAAATACCAAATAGACGCGCTTGAGTTCTTTGAGAAACGGGCCAAGAGACTCATTGGCAACGATGCACTGGTCGAGTCAAAGCTCCACAGTCTTGAACATCGACGACGAGTTGCAAGTCTATCGGTTTTCTATCGGTTACATTTCGGAGAGTGTGCGATGGAATTACACAATCTAATTCCGCCAAGTCCGTTCCATCATCGGACTACAAGACAAACGGCGATGCGCCATCGATACATGGTGGACATCCCACCCATACGCACTAAACGTTTTGGGAATACTTTCATTGTGCGTACGGCTAAGGAGTGTAATTCCCTGCCGGAGTCTGTGTTTCCCGATAGCTATAACCTAGGGGTCTTTAAGTCAAGAGTGAATAGGTTATTTTTAGGTAAGCGTGCTCCATCTTCGACCACATCATCACTTACCATCAGGTGAGATGGTGGTCAAACGCGAACCTATTATCAATAAAAAAAACACACAGGACACTTTTTATCCCGGAATTCCCACGTGATCGTGAGTTGCGCGGGAAAACCCTCCCATGCGAGCGAAGTCGCAGGCAGAAGCTTGTACGTAATAAAAACAAGATGGATGAATAGGTGTTTGGATAAAAATCAGACATTTATTATTATAGGTGATCATCCTCCCACCCTACACGCCACGGGTCACGCCACTGCTGTAAACGTGCCGTATGATTTACAGTCACACACACGCACAGACACAAATACATACATACATCCAGACATGCGGCACAATGGCTCGCCATGTAATTGCCGAGCAAATTAATCCGGGTAACATGTGACATTTGACTCCCGCTGTATACACAATACACCTTCAGTAAGGCTGTGTGTATAATGGGGATGTGTTATCCGGATTTCACAATTAAATCGGTTTTGTAGAAGATAAAATCTCTGTCTAATTATTATTGATATAGTAGCCGCAAATGCTACTGAAGTCTGAGGTTTGAACTTCGCGATCGGCAAAGTAGTTTTCCAAAATTGTTTTTATCAAAATTGTCAGCCACAAGCCTCAATATATAATTCATGCTAGCTGTACCCCGCGATTTCACCTGCGTTAATCAACATCTCAACAATACAAACTTTCATCCCCTATTTCAATCGCCTGGCCTGTTGAATCGGGGTCTACGACTATTCTCATTCCAAATTTCATCCAAATCGGTGAGGTGGTTTAGTGAAAGCGTAACATATAGACAGTCAGACTTTCGCAATTATAGTATTAGTATGGATGCCCGGTTGAAGTAAGAAATAAATAAGGAAATAGACACAACTTTAATAAACCCTTCAGGAAATACGGAGAGGATATTGAAGATTGTAGAAATTTACATGCCGTCGAATCTGTCCTAAAATGTAACCAAATACAGCATAGGTTATCTTCTATGTTAAACCTGATCTAAAAATGTAGCATAATAGAGGTACATCATAGGTTCCCGTTTTAGGTCAGATATGACAAAAGAAATACTGAAAAGCCTATTCCTTAAACAACTCATTAAATTAACCTGATGACGACACCCCATTGTCAAACATTAAAAAAAAGATTTTTCTTCACACCAATCTTCAAATAGCAAAAATGACACTTTATAACCCCAATAATAATCTGCCCTGTAAGTCCTGTTTACTGCTGACTAACGGCTTCCCAATTAACGTCCCAAAAGGGTGTAACAAGAGGAACACACAGATGAACTCCAAAAAATATTAAATGTGGACATCCATCATTGTGTGTACAGTCAAAGAATGGAATTCTCTACCGGAGTCTGTGTTTCCTGATAGCTATAACCTGGGGTTCTTTAAGTCCAGAGTGAATAGGTTATTTCTAGGAAATCGTGCTTCATCTTCGACCACATCATCGCTTACCATCTGGTGAGATGGTGATCAAACGCAAAACCAATAAAAAAACTAGCCCTCGTTGTACCCAAACCTTAACGTCACAATGCAATCCACTTGCTTGCAAACATGAAGATAATTATTATTGATTGCGCATTAGCACGTGTGAACGAGATAGAGATACACAGCACCATGGGTGTGAGAGAGAGGTCCGAGCCCCGAGATGGATTGATAGTGTTAAGCCGGCTCTACACGTTGGCCAACACAGTGGCGAATGTAGTGGCCAATGACTATTCGCCAACGTGTAGAGGGGGTGTTTGTGCACCCAACATGCACAAACACGCCGTCTACACGTTGGCCAATACGCATTGGCCACTACATTCGCCACTGTGTTGGCCAACGTGTAGAGCCGGCTTTACATGTCAAAGGCGTGCTAATTGGACGTTTGTGTTAAATGGGGGTAGGTAGAACTAGAGGTGTTACGGTTTTAACATTAATTGTTACGTGTCTTAGTTCTATATAAAAACTTAAACTAATACATTACAATACTGACCTACAAAATTTACAAATTAAAAGCTTAGTTTAGCTTCCCCGCGGTGGACAGTTGCAAGTCAATCCACCTACTCCACGATGTAAACAGAAGCCAAATACACATATATCGTAGCCGCCAATTACTGAAAAAACACGGTTTTTCATCCTTGACCATCATTATTACAAATACGAAACAGCCTACTCCATATTTTTTAGCCGACTTCTAAAAAAGGGAGTCTTTCTGTTTGACCTGTATGATGTGATGGAATTGGCTTCTATTTAGGCTTCCAAGCGCGTGTACTAAATTTCGAAAGTGTGTGTATGTTTAGATAATAATAATAATTTATTAATTTTCTTTTCTTCTTACAAATTACAAACTAACAACACTGAATCTACATCTTATAAGTACCTACTATCTTGTGTGGTGCTGGCGTCTGTGCTAAGCTAATGTTTTAAATCCCCCAGGCAATAGCTATCAGGAAACACAGACCCCGGCAGGGAATTCTGCTTCTTTCAATAAATAAATTAGCGATTTTTGTATTAATCAGTAATTGACCTGATCACAAAGAATCATAATAGAAACGTTTTATGTAGGTATGTAAACATATGCATGCATATAACTACCCCAATTAGTTACCTACGATATTTCTTAAGATTTTTGCTCACACATTCATAGTTATGAATAGGTTCAAATTTAATTATTTATCATTGTATAGTTATTGTGATTTAGATCAGTCATTGCCTACTTAATAACTAAATAATAATTCAACCTATTATGTTCCTTATTGGTTATAATGACAATAGATAACTTCTTAGGTAATAACCTCCGTTCCTAGGAATTGTCACAAGTTTTAAACAATACGACATGAGACACGCGCTCCTATGAGCAATAAATATCAAACAACGGAATGTTATCAACTAGTTAGACTAGTTGAAAGAATATTATTTTATTGTGAAATAACTTGCATCTTACACGTATTATATGATTGTTTATAGAGGTAAAGGCTTTCACAAAAAATCTAACCATTAGCTTAGTACAAATACTCATTAGTTTTTACCCGACTACGGCAAAGCCAAACGAGGGTTATGATTTTGACAGGCTATGTATGTATGTATGTATGTGTGTATGTTCATCTGTTCCCTCATAGCTCCAAAGCTGCTTATCGGAACTCGACAAATGAGGTATCGTTAGAACCGTCTTGACCGTCCGCTGAACATAGGCTACGTGACGTGTCACAAACCCCAATGTGGCGCCCTCAAGGGCCCAAAAAGTGTTGTGTTAAAAAATAAAAGAGTAGTCTCAGAGTAGTCAGTTAGGAAATACCGGCCTCATCTAGCTAAACTTAACACGCAAAAAAACATGACGTGTAAAAGTGTTATTTATAACCAATTTACAAAATAAATATTTCATTTCATTTCATTTCAAAAATAAGATCAACACATCGTGTTTGATATCATTTGAAAGGGCGTCACATGCACATTTCCAAAACATTGCTTAAATTTAAAGTGGCGCCCTCGAGTGGACAAAAAATCATGTGTAAAAAAATAAAAATAAGATAGATACACCGTGTTTGGTATCATTTGAAAGGGCTTCACTTGAACTTATAAAAAATAAAGTAAATAAATAACTTGCATTTTACACGTATTATATGATTGTTTATAGAGGTAAAGGCTTTCACAAAAATCTAACCATTAGCTTAGTACAAATACTCATTAGTTTTTCAATGCTAGGAACACATACACTTAGGCCAGACTTGGTATCTGGTATCTGCATGAACAAATGATAACCTGGACCAACTTCTCTACCAGCCTTTTCGTCACCCATCCAACGACTGACCTTCAACAGCATTGCTTAACCTTTAAGGTTAAATTTGAAATTAGAATTGGCTAATGAGTAAGCTTGTAGCTGACTACAAGCTTACTCATTAGCCGATTCTAATTTCAAATTCTCTATAGAAAGTATGAATAAGAGACCTAAAAATCGGCGTTGAAAATAACAGTATGCTTCAAAAATTCTTAAATAGATTAGGTTGAATAAATCAATTTGTAAAAAAAAATATTGATGAAAATGTTCACTTATTTGTTTAGGCTACATAAGATTACGGAATACTGATTCAAAGAAAACTGTAATCATTTTAAGATGTTTTTGGTTGAAAATGATGGCTAATCTCAAGTCTTAAGCTCAATAATTTAGCCCCTAAATAAATTAAACGCTTAGTTAATTAAATTCAACGTAACCGACACAATCACCGAACATTTTCCTCAACGTCAGTCAGGATTACGGACGATACGTCTCAACTCCTAAATCCACTATCCGACCGCCTAATCAAACACAACGTATCCAGATTATCGACCGGTCTCGCTGCATCAATTACCCACAATAACAGCACTATTATAAGGCCGACTGTTCATAGTAGTTCGGGCAATCAATATTACCGCTGAGCGTCGCTTTGTTCGAGAGATCATTGCATAGGACCCTATTAGTCGGGATGCTCGTGTAGGGACGGGTACGTGTCGAGGGATTTGTCGATGATTCAGTTTGTGTTTTGGTTTCTGTGTATTGATGTTGTGTTCGGTTTGGTGTGAGTAGGGTTTTGATTAAGTTATGTTGGTTTTCGTGGGAGAATAATATTTTTTTCCTAAAAATACTGAACGCGATATCAAAAGCTAGCCATATGTAATTAAACCACTGAGTTAATTGCGTTGTTTTAATCTATACGTGCATTTACTTCATACATATAAATTCAAGTGTCTGTCAGTAATTACAAAAGTTTTATGAAGTGTTTATTATTTACACATTACTACAAAAAAAAAACACTTAAAAAAATATCAGTTTGTCGGTCTATCTGTTTCTGTTCAGGCTTATGATTCCTTTCAGGAGAACATTCATTATGACAAACTTTTTTCGGGTTCACGAGGCATTTACATAAATAACTTCATTACAAACAAAACTCACAATATTACAAGAAAAAACCTCACTCAATATTACTACAGAATACCACAACAGACCGACATACACACAAACCGACATAATAAGGAAGCAGCAATCAATATCGCAGTGTCTCAAACGTCTTGTTCGCAAGATCATCGTACATGACCCTATTAGTGCTGCCAATTGACTAGGGAGGGGACGATATCGATATAACGCTAACAGTCAACGGTTTAACAGAGTGAGGTTTGTATTTTAAGTATAAACTGAAGTGGAAGAGGAGTGAGGGTCGTTGCGCAACACACAATCCTATTATAGCTGATTTTTTGAGAGGGTCGGGAGGAGTAATGATGTAGATTATTATTTATTTACTAGTTTCTTCCAGTGGCGTCGCCTCCGTGACAATTATAAATTATAATTTTAGTTTCAATGCTTTTCACTATCTGGGACCATTTCTGGGGTAAAAAGTTTCCAACGGGACTATGAATAATATTAATCAATATTAATATTTTTTTCTTTATTTGCATCTTCTTACACGTTAGACCAGGAAATTATTATAAATCATTTATTCAAAATTTAAGTCTGCTTACAGTTTCTTTAGGATCATTAATGGTGAGCAATGCTATGGTCGACAATTAAGCATACCTACATACCTAGGAGAAACCTATCTATTCTTGTATCAAAGACCTTCAGATTGGAGCTCACAAAAACGCAAGCTCTTTTAGACAATTAAACTCAACAACTTTACGCACAACTTTGCATCCATATAGTATTAATAACAATAACTTAAAATCCATCTATTAATAAAATCTAACAATTGGTGAGTTAAAGCTCCCCGCTACCGTTTCAGCATGCTGTTAATAGTTGTTGTACTTTCAATTTAAGATTATAATCTTAATTTTCTCTCCTGCTCTGAGAAAATGGAAAGTAACTGTCAGAATTTTACTAAAAATCCACACACTTGCCGGGGTCGCAGTATTTCGTTAGAATAAATGAAATAATGATGAGAATATCCCCGCAACCCCCATATTATTAAATTTATTTAGCTTCAGTAAAAGAGTTTTCCTCGAGATTATCTATTTACATAACTCTTTTTTTCATTACATATCAAGTTAGCCGCCTTTCATAACATATTTATTATAGAATTTGTGACAAAGTGGCAATTATAATCCAAACAATTAGTTCGTAAAAGCAGACTACACAATACACAAACAGTGAGCAGTCAATAGCACGCGGTGTCGCAAGCGGCGTGTTCGCGAGATCATTGTACACGACCCTATTAGTGACGGGTTTGACTAGGGAGGGGACACCGTCGATGCTCATACATGAGCATCGACGGTGTTTTATTTTAACGTTTTATATTATTAGACGAGGAATATTGATGGTAAATATAAATACATTTATTATATTGATTATGCAAGAATAGGATAGTTAATTTTTATAATTTCGAAAAGATTTGTTGACACTTTGACAAAAGACAGCATATACAGAAGCAGTACCAAAAAACTTGGCAATGCCATCAGTCTCTTGGCCTACCCAGTTACCATCTTAATGATATTTTTTAAGCTGTAGTTTAATTTACAGTTTATTTAAATATATTTGTATGTCACTTCCTTACTTTCACTTTAAAATTTTAGTTCTTTTCTGTTTCCAACTTGGGTGTATAAATCAATACCTGAAAGTTAATATACAAAATCTTTTATTAAAAGAAAAACAAGTTAAATTGAATAACTTGCACCACTTTGAGTCAGGTTTATTTTATTGGACAAGCGTCTGATTTATATTGAATCGTTATAAAATCAATTAACAGTATAAACCAAGTATTTAATTACAGATTGCAAATGAATTTATGGCCGGACAGTAATATCAACACCGCTGATAATGCACATTTACTGAATACGATTACCGACACATGTGATTGTATTGTTTATATAAATAGCTTGGATTAACATATATTTGTTTAATTGACCGAGTTATTATGATAATGTCAACTTTACCAAAAGTGAGTTCATTTCACTATCGTCAAAACAATGTTAAGAAAGCACGTGACAGCAGATTTTTTATCGGATAGAAAATGTCAATATAGAACAAGAAAGACATTTTTAATTTAAAAAAAAGTGTGCAATTCACACGTGGTAGAAGTGAAACATTAAAAAAAAAATTTTAGTGTCTGTCTTTTTTTACTGTCGCTTTTTCGACTCCCCATGAGACCCCCCTCCCCCTCCCCGCTCTCCTCTCAGTGCTACCTCACCCCCCGCGACCTAACTTCGTTCCCGTGGTCGCAAGATAGCCGAGTTTGGTCTCATTTTAAAGGGCATCAAAAGCTCTATCACTTGGCCCGAACAGAATTCCTAAATTTGGCAATTTATGTGTCTGTCTCTTTTTACTGTCGCTTTTTCGCTTCATAAACTTTATAATCACAACGATGTTAAAGAAGTTTTCACTTCAAAAATAATTCAATGCCTTTTTCCAACTATGTTGAGGTAAGCTTCTAATCTAACTGCATGCAGCTAAGTACTAGTGTTTCTCATGGAGAGACTGCCTATCTGACCTCCACAACCCAGTAACTGGGTAACACAATATCCCTTGGCAAGAGTGGTGTCGGGTTTTCTGACTTCTGACTAGATAGATAGATAGATAGATATACTCTTTATTGTACACCATAACAGAATTAAATAAGGACTTAAAAACTACAAAGGGTGTTACAATGGGCGGTCTTATCGCTATAAGCGATCTTTTACAGACAACCTTTAGATGCATTTGACACAGCAGGAAAAAATTAATTCGCGGGTAGTCCATAGTGTACTATTCACTTATATACAATAAATAAGTAATAACCTACATACTCAATACATATATATACATAAAAAGAACAAAGCTGAGATATATAAAAAATAGTAACATATTAAAGAGAGAGATAGAGATCTTTTACCATGTTTTTGAAAGATGGAAGAGTTTGTGCTTGTCTTACTGACACGGGAAGAGTATTCCACAGTCGTACTGCTTGAGCTGCGAACGACTTACCAAAGAAATTAGTGGAGTGACTCGGTACCTCTAGCCTCAAGTTTTCCGATGACCTCAGAAATTTGGCATGTGTGTCATGGAGGAACTTAAAACGTTCTTTAAGATAAAAGGGGGTCTTAGGATTGAACAGAATACTGTAAAGCAGAGACAATATGTGTAAGATACGTGATCATATTTGCGCAAACCAAATATAAATCTTATACAAAAATTTTGAAGTCGCTCAAGTTTATCAAGTTGTGCCTCTGTGAGATCAGGATAACAGACATCAGCGTAGTCTAAGATGGGATGTAAAAGAGACTGTGCTAGACTGGGTACCTAGCCTAACCAGCTTTCCAAGTTACGGAGGAATTACGACAAGTTAATTAAGATGGTCTAACATCAACCGACTGATCTGTATGGCCCTGATTATTTAGCAACGAGCTCCGTCCAACCAAAAGAATTACATCGACAAAATATTGCCGTGATAAAAAAATCGATATAATGTGACAGGTCCAACGCCCGACGTCCATCACTACGCTATCTAAGCCGGCGGCGATCGAAGCCAATGACTAAGCCCCGTTAATCGAACAATTATTCATTGAAGATAGTCATCCCTCCTCGTCCCTCCCCCGACCTCCCGGGAGGCCGACAATCAATTATTTCACCCCCCTTTGTTCTTTTGGGACTGTTTGTAAGGAGAGACTGCGTAACTTTTGGTGCAAGATATAGCTTGGTCTTAACGTGTCATATTTGGACTCATTAGTGGTTTTTATGGAAATCGTTGGATTAACAGTAACTGTATCTTTTATCTCTCTCTTTGTGACTCAACACTTGGTTTTTTTTTTGATTTTTCAATTATATTGTGGTATCATACAAACTAACATACTTTTTTTTTTTTTTTTTTTTTTTTTTTAACGTGGTAAAATTATCAAATAAGTCCTCCCACTCCTACTGTCAGACTTTTACTGACTAAAATCCACGGTGTTCCTTCAATAATCCTTTACATACCGGGGCCACGGTAACGGGATGAGTCCCACGACCCCGGCAGGATTCGGCCCTCTGCAGAGGGGGCCTCGTCATGTTGCTGACGCTCTTTGAGGCGCGCGTGAAACACGACGCGCCGTCGACCCGGGCATGGTCCATGGTCGGACAGCGAGTTGCCCTTTACTCGCTGTCCGCATGCCCGCGCCTACGGTGGCCGGAGATCGTCGGCCGACGTCCGACGCCGTGGGCGTCTACCACTGCGGCTGGGCTGCAGGGAGGACGCCATCCTCTCCATCACGCGGCCCGCCTCCTCCTTCGAAAGCATGACTGCTTCGCAGAAGGAGGCGACCGCTTCCCACTCCCTCTCGCCCCGCAGCATGGCCTCGACCAAGGCCGGGCGCGAGAGGTCTCCGCCTATTGTCGCCGTGAGGACACGTCGGTGCTCTGCCCAAGCTGGGCAGTCCTGCACTGTGTGCTCGACTGTGTCCTCAGGGCGACCCTCGCAGTGGTGACACCCAGGCGTCTCTTCCTTACCCATCAGACACAGGTACCTCCCGAAACTTCCGTGTCCGGTGAGGACCTGCGTCATGCGGTAGGTCAGGACGCCGTGACGCCGATCTAGCCACTCCTCAAAGAGGGGTCTTACCGCCGCAATTGCGGCGTGCCCGGCCGTCGGTTGCGACAGTCGCTCCCTCCATACTGCCCTGAGATCGCGCCGGAGCTCAAACTAACATACTTAGTATAAAATTAGGACGGAGGAAATAAAACGTATTTAGGAACTGCTAGTCTGTTCCTATTAATATGTACTCGTTACTATAATAGATACTCTGTCAGTCGGTCTGTCTATGTGTCTGTCTGTTACGCTTTTACACCAAAATCACTGAACTGATTTTGATAAAATTTAGTACAGATGTAGACTAGAACTTGGGAAAGGACATAAGCTACTTTTTATTACGAACTAGCGACGTGCCCCGGCTTCGCACGGGTGCAAAGCAGATGTCCGGCCGGCCCAACAGCCGCTCTGCGTCCGCACTTTAGATTTCTGGTATCTTTTAAGATAGACATTTTACTGATATACCGTAAAGGGCAATTTTGATCTACATTAAACGAACAATTTACTTACTTACTTAAATTATTATGAAGAATAAGAATGAAGATATGGAATAATGCTGTATTGGTTAGAAGAGCTTCGAAAATTACCCATTATCTACTGGACCGATTTCAAATAATATTTTAACCACGTAAAGCTAAACTATCGGTAAGTAACGTATGCAAAATATTGTTTATAAAATTTAATTTGTTCTACATAAAAATGTTATAAATAACTACGCAATGTTTGTTTGTCCTATTTTTCAGGCCAAAAAAGTAGTCAGCCAAAAAGTTGAGTAAGTAAGTAATATTTGAAGGTCTTGAGAGTGACATAATCTACTTTATTTACTTATTTTATTCATTATATACTTTATTGCACACCTCACAATATTTCTATGGATACAAAAATTTAAACTAGTGTACAATGGGCGGTCTTATCGCACAGGGCGATCTCTTATAGACAACCTTTGGATTGACAAAAATTAAAGGAGACAGATTAAGGGCTGTCAGTGTACAAACAACATAAATAATATTAATTGAACATGATAATATAAAATACATACATACAATACAAAAATCATATACTAATAAATATTACATGTATCTATAATTGAGAAAGAAGGGGATAAACTTATAGGGAGAGGTAATGCTCCTTCACCATTCGTTTGAGCACGCCTCACTTCTATGGGTAATGCATTCCACAAACGAGCTGCTTGAATAGTAAAAGATTTATTAAAGAAAGAAGTGGAATGCATACGAATACGTAACTCTAAATTTTCCGATGATCTCAGGGATCTAGAATGTGTGTCACACAGGAACTGAAAGCGTTCCTTAAGATAAAAAGGAGTAAAAGGATTAAAGAGCACATTATAAAGCAGAGAAAATAAGTGAAGATTCCGGCGAAAGCGAATAGGATAAAAACCTATTCACGCGAGTGAAGTCGCGGCATCAAGTTAGTCTGAATATACAAAAAGCAGTAGTAGCAGTATCACATAAACGCAAGACAAAACCTGATAAAACTTACATTACATAAACTAAACAACCGCTTAATACACCATCGCCATCAAATTAGTGAAAGTTTATACCGTTCACCGGTAATAGATAATTATATCGATGCAACGTAAATCGTGACCAAAGCCGAGTCCGCTCGACTGAATCAGTAACCAGCGCAGACATAGAGAATGGACAGAGTAATATCCATGTAAAACTCTTTAGCTTTTAACACAAGCGTACGCTCATTTTATCGTAAACCTTATCCATCGCTTACTATCAGATTGATCGGTCATGCTCATCCGGGTTGTTTTTTAAATATAACTAGCAATAGCGGTAGAATTAATATTACTAGCAATCTTGTTAATCCCTCCAACTAAGCTAATATGCTTGTGTCTGGAGTGGGTTCACGCCAATAGTGTAATGGGTAGGGTTCGAACCCGCCACCTCTCAATCACAAGTCCGACACCTTAACCATTAGGCTATTGATGCTTCAAAAAAAAACATTATTGTTAATAATTGACCTCTCTTTAAAAAGTGTTAAAGCAACTCATCATACGCCTAATCTTTTCCCGAATATGTCGGAGAGACTCCGACAGACAGTTGAGTTTTAGTGTTTTGTGCGACGGCTAACCTCGATTCCCCTTCGCAAGACTGATGACAGATTTTCTAATTACTGACTACAATTAAGGACTAAAAATAATATAGAAACAAAGCTACACAACGCTAACAAAGTATATGGCTGATGCTATCTCTTTTCTGTAAAGGTACAAAAGAACGAATTTTATCTTTATTTCATTTATTTAGTTAGGACAACATATATCCGTGATGTTAGTAAGTGCATGCTTAAAACTAATGTAAGTAATATAACGGGGAGCTCTCAGTCCATTCTCCAGGTCTATAGTTATCAACATCGATTCTATCGATCAATTGGATTAGACAAGCAAATCGATTTCGGTAATTAAATTACTATCGTTTTGTATTCCGATATATTTGTACGTGATTTCTGATTCGTTAATTAGGTATCGATTTGCTTGCATTAATAGGTTTCACACAGGTAGGCTTGTTTTGGCGTGCAATTTAGAATTTGAGGATAATTAGATTTATGTGAAAGTATGGATTTACCTATACAAAGCTACGAATTTTGTCGTCTAAACTGATTTTAAAAGGAGTTGTTGTTTGTAGATTAATCCTAGGAAGTTTAGACCCGTCTACTTCACTGCCTAAAATATGGCAGTAAAAAAATATGGCTATGCCGTGTACTGTGGGTGCATCCACGGCATAGCATAATGTTGAGTTTTTTTTTTTAATTTTGTCCTTCTTTCGTCTGTTAAATGGTAATCTTCAAATCTTTGTCCTTAACAAAATGATCTTGAATTAATTTTGATAAGTTTTAATTTTGTATGCATGTCGTCTTACACTAAGAGAAACCAGAAAGGGGCTATTGTATATTTCAAAAAAAGTACGATATTAGCGGAATAGATTACTAAAGCTATTAGATAAGCTATCGAGACCGTTAAGGTTCATTGGTAGATCAGCATCAGACATTATTATGTGTCGCATTTGTATCTTTTTTTTATTTTCATTTTTTTAATAATATTTTTTTTATTAATATTTTTTTATAAAGACAAACGGCGATGCGCCATCGTTACATGGTGGACATCCCACCCATACGCAGAAAACATTTTGAGAACAATTTCATTGTGCGTACGGCTAAGGAGTGGAATTCCCTGCCAGAGTCTGTGTTTCCTGATCGTTATAACCTAGGAGTCTTTCTGTCTTTAAGTCAAGAGTGAAAAGGTTACTTCTATGCAAGCGTGCTCCATCTTCGACCACATCATCGCTTACCATCGGGTGAGATGGTGATCAAACGCGAGCCTATTCTGAATAAAAAAAAAAGTCTCCATAGGCAAGCTTGACCTTTGTATCCACGAACCGACCATTAGTCACACGGTTACATCCGATGAACTACTATCCCCACATTCCCCACCCGAGACTACGACAATTACACACTATCTACCTATTACAAATTAACATAGCTACAACCACGTCCTTTACAGTGTAATCTCAATTAGCTATTAAATTTGACAGCTGCACGGCTGTCAGCGTTGACGTCAAATGACAGTGTTGCCAGCAAGTGGCATTGTATCAGCTGGGACGTTGTTAGAGTAGAGAATAGCTATTATTATTATAGGCAGGTAGTTTGATTATATTGCCTAGTTCAGTTGCAATAGTAATCCATGCAATAGGTAGCCGAACTATAATTCTGTAAACTAGTACTAAGTTTTTTGAGAAATAAATTATTGTATTGTATATTAGCGGCGAAATACCGTTGGTCTTATTAACTAGCCCAAAAGGTTGTGTAGTTTGACTTTGTCAACGATACAAGTATATTTTTGTTGAGCGATTGGGTGCTGTGTCGACTGTCGTAGGTAACTGCTCCGGAAGAAATGTTTGTCTCACGATATAAGTGAAATGAAAAAAAAATTGGCCAAGTGCGAGTCGGACTCGCCCATGAAGGGTTCCGTAGTAACTATGATAAATATAATATACTTAATATATTAAAAAAAAAAAAACAAAAAACCTTACAAATTTCTTTAAACTAGCTAATTTACAATTTTTACAACTACGCCAAATAACTTTGTTTTTCACATTTTACCACTTTGGAAGCGTATATCTTTTAAACGATTAACTTTATGAAAAAGTCATTTTAGAAACCTTAATGTCATTTTTAAAGGCCTGTATATAGATACCACACACGTATAGGTTTCACGAAAGAAAATATTTACAGTTTCAGTTCCATGTATGGAGAGCCCCCTTTATTTTAAATATTTTTTAAATTTTCTCTTAAAATCGGAAAGCGGTTCACAGAATACATCTACCTACCACGTTTTACATGTATAGTCCTAATAGTTTCGGAATAAAATGGCTGTGACATACGGACGGACGGACAGACATGTCGAAACTATAAGGGTTCCGTTTTTTGCCATTCGGCTACGGAACCCTAAAAAGCATCTAAAGGTAAATTTAAAACAAAATTGTCTGAACTACAAACCACTATCACTAGAACTTCATAGATTTTTATATATTTATTGCTTTTTCAATAGCCTTAAAAAAATCATCATAAAGCTGTCACCTTTGTTGTTTAATTTTTTTTAATTTAAGCAAAACCTATATTTTTTTAAATTTATTTAACTCAAATTATCCAAATAATTTCTAATTCTGTCAAACTGTAAAACAGTTTGTCAGAATTGATCATGTTATTTACAACCTATAATTCAATCAAACGTCAACGAAAATTACTGTTTGAAATACCAGAAAGAATTGTGTGCTATTACAATGAATTTGAATACTGGTTTTCCTTTTCTTAACTGTGTCAGGGTCGGCTCGGCTTCCAGTCTAAGATAGGATAAGATGCAGTACTACTCTTTTACATGGAGCGATTTCCTATCAGGCCTTCACAACCTAACTAAGTAATAACATACCCCTTGGAAATAGGGTGCGTTGGGGTAAGATCGTGAATGGGGGAAGACCGTATTTGTTAAATGTATTCCGAATTAGTAGTTATTTTTCCAATCTGGCAACAAAGCGTGATGCACCATTTTTTATTGCCCTGCGTCCCAGTCAGTGTTATACTGTTATGCATGTTATACTGGAAGTATCGTCTTTTAGGATAATTAACTTATAAGAACGGTTATTTTCTTTCTATGAACTCTGTGTTCTAAGCCACGAGGGTGATTTTAGAAGGGTGATCGTTACCCATGAACGTCCGATTTTCTCCAAGGTTTTAAAAATTTATTCATATTTTAAACACGCGATAAATAGTTGTTGTTTTATTTATAACTACATAAAACACAATCTATCTATAGCTTATTTATTAACAATCAAATTTCGCTACAATTTATTGTGCTATTGTAACTTTCATACAAAAAACTTTTTACCAAAAAATTAAACCGACTCCCAAAAAACACTGCTAAGTGAAAAATAACTTTACTTTCGGCAGTCGGTGTCTTTAGTTTTGTATTTTCGTTTTTGGCACCGACTACCGAAATTAAAGTTATTTTTCACTTTGCAGTGTTTTTTTGGAGTCGGTTTAATTTTTTGGTAAAAAGTTTTTATTTCACCATTTTTAGTTGGTTGATTTTTAATTTACCTAGTCACAAGAGCCTAAATGTCAACTACTTATAACATTTTACAAAATATTGGTTTTCCCAATGCTGGGCCGTTAATTTTTGAGGAGTTCTCCTGGTAATTCACCATCAGCTATACATCACCATATGCATTGTGACGAGCTTTGTGCTTAATATCCATATTCAAGTAATCGAATCGCAATCCACGAAATATTTATTATTGAGTAGTTTCGGCGGCCATCTGTGGTCTTCATCATCAGTTCCACTTCCCCAAATAGTACTTTTTGAGAGCAACTGCACAAGTTACTATAAGAAATACCCAAAAGGCCATAGGTGTGCCTATAATATTTGAAGAGTTCCCTCGATTTCTCCAGGATCCCATCATCAGATCCTGACTTGGTGACAAATGGTACCAATTTCAAAGTACCTATACTCTATCAAACAAAAAAAGAATTTTCCAAATCGGTTCAGCCGTCTTCGAGTACTCGGTGATCATACATAAAAAAAAAAAAAAATACGCGTCGAATTGATAACCTCTTCCTTTTTTTGTCGTCGGTTGAAAATAAATTTTGCCAACATCTTCCAAATGCATATGAAAACCGTCTGAACTTACTCCAAAGCACTATACTAGTTTAACATTTTCTGCCACCCGTAATCACTGTCAAAGATTTTTTTAAATTACGCCTGCTCTTAACTTCGATCACACCTGATGGTAAGTTGAAAAAAAAAAATCATGTGCATATCATATATGTATGCATCATGGGAAATAAATCATCTTTGTATGCATCATGGGAAATAAATCATCTTTTGATTCCTCCCATTCTGGGTGATTCATCCATCCGATTTGACTGATTTTCTTTTTGTTTCATTTTAATTATTAATTTATCCTACATTATTGAAGTCTAATGTTGTCGCTTCTCAAGTTTATTTTAATATAATATAAAGCATTTTTGTGAATGGGAGAACACTGTAGACTCTTAGATTTGTTTTACAATTTTTATTTGCCATTCCATTGTGCTGTATACTGTCCTCTCATACCTAATTAACCTGTATTATGGATACATTGTAAAAATGATATTTTGATTTGAAAAGAGTAACTGTGGAGTTTCTTGCCAGTTTTTCTCCATAGAAAACGACCAATTTCGAACCGTGCCCTGTGCCGAACTGCTGATGTTTTGTAAGTGCCCATGTAGGCCTATGTGAAACATGTGAAATAAAACATTTAAAGTTTGAGTTTTTGAGTTTGGTAGAGAGGAAGAGAGTTTCTACTGACTAAAAACCCACCCTGTTCTTTCACTGCCCCTTTCGTTTCTGGGCAGCGGTATCACTTTAGAACGTTTCCGCAACCCTTAATTTTTTAACATATTTTGTTGGTTGGGTACCAGGCTCTCATAGGATTGAGCATCTCATCAATCCGAATAATGAATGCAACAAAAAAACAATATCGCATCACATCGATATTCAATAGTTTGAAAACACTTTACAATGAACGGCCTGATAAATAACTGTTACATATTCAATTAAACTTGTGCACATACATACATATTTCCGGATCGCGGCCATATTTTACGCTCAATTAACTTTTAATTATTATAAAGCCTTGTAGAGTTGAGTGGACTGACGTGATTCCAGTTTGTTTTGTACTGTATTGTTGAAAAAGCTCCACCAAGATGTGATTTCATATCAGTCTTGGCTTTGTATCCAAAAAATCTTCGTTTTCAGGACGTTTTTTTCTAGAAACCAAGTTTGTGTTTATGATTCTGTAGTTTCATCAAATCCGTCAGTTATAGAAAATAGGTTTCAAACTTGTAGCTTTAAAAACGACGCAATTTCCATACAAATTTTCATCCCCTATTTCAACCTCTTACAGCCCTTTTTTCGCATTAAAAAGTAGCCTATGTCCTTTCTCAAGCTCTAGACTATGTCCGTACCAAATTTCATTAAAATCGGTTCAGTAGTTTAGGCGTGATTGCGTAACAGACAGACAGAGTTACTTTCGCATTTATAATATTAGTAGGTAAGGATTTATGCTTCTATATCTATACCAATAAGTTTGCTTGTTTGAACGGCCTAATCTTGAAAAGAGCTAGGTAGATTTATATCAAATTTGGTGTGGAAGTAGTTTGGAGGTCGAGGCAGGTTATAGGCAACTTTTATCCGACTGAAAAATAGGAGTATTATGTTTTTAAAGTCCACGGGAGCGAAGCCCTGCGTATCTACTAGTTTAATATTACAATGAGTTAAAATTTGTGAGTTTGTAGGTAGTAATCTCTGGATCTACTGATCCGATTGCGGCTACATTTTTGATGAAAAAAAAATCTTTTGCGAGCGATGCCACGTGCTTAAGCTAGAGTATGATAAAAGAACTCTTACATCTGTTTCCTTCAGTTAGCTTTTAGATTCGATATAAGATGAGAAGAAAGATAAAGAAAAAATACCACTAAACGTTTTGGGAATACTTTCATTGTCAGTACGGCTAGGGAGTAGAATTCCCAGCAGGAGTCTGTGTTTCCTGATAGCTATAACCTCTTTAAGTCAAGAGGGAACAGGTTATTTATAGGCAAGCGTGCTTCATCTTTGACCATAATAATAGCTTACCATCAGTTAAGATGGTGGTCAAACGCGAGCCTATTAGAAAAACTATTGAACGGTAAGTCAGAGCTCTTAATATTTCCAGAAAACTTTTGGAGTAACAGACAAAACTATTTATTAATGTACATGTTTGTACTGTAAAGACACAGACTAACAAAAATAATGATGACTGTAAAGAAAACGAAATTCCTACTTTTCATTCTAAACTAAAAACCATAATACAAGCAAGCAAAACCACGGTAAAACCAAGTATCACATAAATGCACAAGCTTGCTACTCATTCAGTAAATCAGTGTGTGCAGCGTTAGTGTGTGTACTCGGTTTGTATGTGTATGTGTGTGTAGTAAGCATGTTGTGTGTGTGTGTGTGTGTACGATCTGTTTATAATTAAGTGCAGATATTACTCCGCGCCGTATGAGCGATCAAAAACTTGCGGAGATGTAGAGTGGCTGGATATGACCGCGTATTCGATATTCATAGAGAATTTTAACGGTAGTTTGTTTAATGAATTTTTATTAAGAACGATGAAGCATCAATAAATCTCACAAAGGAAAACACTTGTCGGAACTATGTTGGGTCGGTTCCAGTTAGGGTTGCCCACTTTTATTAGAAGAAATAGAGTATATCTGATTTCAAAGGAGGTAAATAAAGAGTACGGATTTATAACAAAGAGAACCATTTACTAAAAAAGGCATTTTGGTACTTTTTGCAGCACATAACAAATTTTCATTTATTTTAAAAGAATTGTCCGACTCCAAACATTCTAAATCTAAGTTTACATAGATCAGGAGCTAATTTTTAATAAATTTCGTTTTAATTTAAGTATATTATGCGTGACTGGCACTAGTATAGTAAACATTGTGTAAAAGAGTATTTTAACGTCCTCTATTAGTGTTATAGATTATAGAGTACACCTACATGATATAGAGTACAATACACTATTTTAGAGTACGGTTAGCAACCCTAGTTCTAGTCGAGCTGAGTACTAGTGTTTAACATGGAACGAGTGCCTATCTGACCTTTACAACTATGTACCTTTGCGGGCAACGGAATACCCATTGGCAAGACTACTGTGACAGATGTTCTGGTTAAAATGTACAAATGACACCCATAAGTTTAATGTATTTTCTAAGGCATGGAGGAGTCTGATGTTCACGATTGCACAGACCGACCTCGTCAAACGTTATTTAACCTTGAAGATATATATTAAAAAAAAAACCTGTTATACAAACGAGGCCTGCGTCTCAGCAGTGGGAAATAGACGATTTTTACGCTATCATGAGTAAGCGATGCACTTCCATCATGCGCAGGGTACCTACGTGTCAGCCTCAACACTTAGAGCATTTAACCTTGCTCTAAGCCTCAATAGCATTCTAAATTCAGTAGCATACAGATGGGTCAACCCTTTACTTGGACATTGGGTACGACATGCCAATGTGGCCTCGTTATTATCTATTTTATTTTAGGTTTCTGGTAGATGTAAGTACTAACATTCGCTTCTAAGATTAGTTTGTATACTAACTCAATTGGATCTAAAGTCTGAAACAAAAGATTTAATATAAAATAGTAGACAATTTAACAGCATTTTAATCTATTTTCAAAATACAGTTAGCTCATAACCTTTGACCTATACATCAAATGCCACTTCCAGTCGTCCAACATCAGTGTGAAGAGAGCGCGTATAATTCATTTAGTTGCCATATTATTTCATCTCATTAAGCGGCTCGTTACAGGTGAATACCATCCAATTATACCGCTGTGTGGAGCGAGTGAGCAGTGTATGGACCTGGACTTGATAGCGGGATGGGTGCTTCCGGCAACCCTAGTAAGGAAATCATGAAATTATATGCGGTAATTGCTGATTTTCTTTTCATATCTTAACTCATAATGTCATTTCATGGATAATAGTGTGGGTTATACGTTTAATACTTCTTAAGGTTAGCACTTTCTGTAAAACACTTTTTTTTATTGAAAATAGGTTCGCGTTTGACCACTATCTCACCTGATGGTAAGTGATGATGTGGTCGAAGATGGATCACGCTTACCTAAAAGTAACCTATTCACTCTTGACTTAAAGACTCCTAGGCTATAGCTAACGGGAAACACAGACTCCGACAGTAAATTCCACTCCTTAGCCGTACGCACAATGATGATAACTGTTTTTGGCCCAAATAAATAAAATAAAATAAAATAAAATAGAAAAAATAAAATAAAATATATCTATTATTGAGGAGTTCATGGCTAAATAATAACAGACGAACGGATTGTTCTTCTAGGTTAAGCAACGCTTGGCGAGGTCAGTTCGTAGATGGGTTACCCTTACCATCTTAACATATCAAGGTTCCTCCGTGCATCGCAACGCACGTTAAGCAGTTGATCCCGGCTGTCTTTTGTACGTCTTTGGCAGTCGTCTGATCCCCGTAGGGTCAGAACTTTAACTTCTGTGTCTCTGACTTTGGGATTGACTGGTGTATGTCTTTCCTGGCTACTTATGTAAAAGCCGGCCCGTATAGATAGATAAATAGAATACTCTTTATTGTACACCAATAGTTTAAACACACACTTGATTTACAATACTGCAAAATACGGTTACAATGGCGGTTTCGGGAGAGTCCCGCATTTCCAACGAAAAGAGAGGATCCTCCGACCATTCAGGTGTTTTGTCTGGTGGGCAACTGCCCGGTGTTTGTGATCGGGTGATTTTTTTTTTTTTTTTTTTTTTTCCGCCTTCCGCCCGCGACTTCGTCCGCGTGGAAAAAAAATCCCCCGATTTTGAAACATTCTTCATTAGTGCTCCGCTCCTATTGGTCTTAGCGTGATGATATAGGTATAGCCTATAGCCTTCCTCGATAAATGGGCTATCTAACACTGATAGAATTTTTCAAATCAGAACCGTAGTTCCTGAGATTAGCACGTTCAAACAAACAAACAAACTCTTCAGCTTTATAATATTAGTATAGATTGCATAAAGAACATTTATTTATTATTGAAAGATCTATTACAATTTTTTGAGAGTGGTCTCTACACGAAATGGTTAGTTACCCATTCACAGCTTGACTTAAACAAACGTTTGAAGATCGACTCAAGAAACTGCTTTCACAACCAGCTCTTTGTGAAATACAAAAAGCCTGACATTCCAAGAGAACTCATAACATACCAAGATATAGCTCTTCAGATTGAAATATACTCCGTAATTGATGTGTTGTGTGAGACACAGATCTGTAACAATATTCTCCGGCTCAGGAAGTGCGCCGGATGCTGACGAGATGCGTCCATTCATCTCCCGGTTATCTGCATACCGATATACTGTACTATATACGTACAAACATTAGTTTGATATACGGATATGTGGTAGTTTAAATCCTTGCAAGTCTGAGAAGTTTAGTCAAATATGAATATACTTTCAGTGGCTTGCACTCTCATTATTTTCATTTTTATGTTTTTTTTTTTATTGATAATAGGCTCGCGTTTGACCACCATCTCACCTGATGGTAAGTGATGATGTGGTCGAAGATGGAGCACGCTTACCTAGAAGTAACCTATTCACTCTTGACTTAAAGACTCCCAGGTTATAGCGATCAGGATACACAGACTCCGGCAGGGAATTCCACTCCTTAGCCGTACGCACAATGAAAGTATTCCCAAAACATTTTGTGCGTATGGGTGGGATGTCCACCATGTAACGATGGCGCATCGCCGCATATTTCTCGTGTGTTAAACACACATACATGTATTGGTTTTTTTTTTGTCTATATTTTTAATTTGGGGCTTTTGTCCAATAAGGATATGTCAACCCCATCGTACCTTATAACAAAATTAATCCGCTAAGTAATAATAAAATGCAACACTAAAAAACTAAAATACTAGCTCCTCACTGCTGAACGATTAAAACTAAACTACATAGTCCTTTTGCTTCTTTCGATTTTGGGTTTGCCAAAATGCTTTGAACAAATCCTACATCCAGTATGTTTAACTTAAAATCGTTCAGCAGCGAGTCGCGTTCATCTTTATTCCGGACACATTTATTATTATTATTATTGAAAAGGTCCACTCAAATACGTGTGGTTCTTTCATCAAAGATCACCTCAGATATTATCCTCTTCTTCCGATATTAATCTTATTACGATTTGACCGATACAGATTTAACGGACATTAAAAGAGACTTTGCTCTCTAAGTTTGTTTCTGTGTTACTTCGGAGGTAAAACTACCTTGAGAAGTAACACAGAAACAAACTGAAACAAACTTAGAGAGCAGTCTCTTTATAAGGAAATACGGCAAAACGGTCTCATGTAGTTTCAAAAGACCAACAAAAAGACTGAAGTGTCGTTTGTAACTTGCTCGCGTTTGACCACCCCACCATCTCACCTGATGATATTATGGTCGAAGATGAAGCACACTCCTCAGCTTAGTAAGTATTACTTGCAGTGTTTATTTTATAGTTCAAGTGAAGGAACTAGGGTTTTTTAGTCAGTAGAAGTCTGACATTAGTTTCCACTCCACCCAGAGCAGAGAGGAGTCGTTCGATGATTTTCCCACCAAAAAAAAGCCCATCGTAAGGTTCCATACTGCCCTGCTCACCCACATAAAACAGATAGGTTTGCACCATTCATTAATACACTTTGATCGGTATTGATCTGTCATGGCCGACCACTGTTTAAAAATACATTGCTATCGAGTCGTTTGTGTCGTTAACATCAGGCGATTTGTGAGTACTTCCTGTAACTTGGCGATACTTTTTTTTTTATCGTGGTAAAATTATCAAATAAGTCCTCCCACCCCAGGCAGGGCGGGAGGGACTGTCAGACTTTTACTGACTAAAATCCACGGTGTTCCTTCAATAACCCTTTACGTTCCGGGGTCACGGTAAAGGGATAAGTCCTACGACCCCGGCAAGCTTCGGCCCTCTACAGGGGGGGCCTCGTCATATTGCTGACGCTCTTTGAGGCGCGCGTGGAACACAACGCGCCGTCGACCCGGGCATGGTCCATGGTCGGACAGCGAGTTGCCCTTTACTCGCTGTCCGCATGCCCGCGCCTACGGTGGCCGGAGATCGTCGGCCGACGTCCGACGCCGTGGGCGTCTACCACTGCGGCTAGACTGGAGGGAGGACGCCATCCTCTCCCTCACACGGCCCGCCTCCTCCTTCGGCAGCATGACTGCTTCGCAGAAGGAGGCGACCGCTTCCCACTCCCTCTCGCCCCGCAGCATGGCCTCGACCAATGCCGGGCGCGAGAGGTCAACTTGGCGATACTTGGCAGGTTTTATACGTGTAGATCAGTTAAAATTACAGATTTGGTGATTGGAGATTTTTAAAATTGTGATTTTTGATGCAGGTTGTCAATATTTTTAACTAGGTACGTTTATTGCGCCGGGTTTGCAGGAAGGTAACAAGATAACAAGATATTACAGTAATATATACAGTAAGTATAGTTTGATGGGTGGGGTTCGAACACGCGACCCTCCGATCTCAAGGCTGACACCTTAGCCACTAGGCTATTGTCACTTTATATAATTGTATACAAATAAACGTTATTTCTTTCCACCAAGAAATTGATGACGTAAAAGCCAAATCAGAGACACTAACTTGCGTTCAAGCACTAGTACTACTTTTTTTCCGGTGGGAAAATCATTGAATGACTTCTCCCGCTCTGGGTGGAGCGGAAGAGAGTGTCAGACTTCTACTGACTAAAACCCCACCCTGTTCCTTCAGGTGCCCTTTAGTTCCGGCGTCGTGGTATCACGTTAAAACATTCCCACAACCCGGGCAGGAAATGGCCCTATGGCGCCATACGTCACTATTGCTGACAACTCTTTGAGCACTAGTACAGCTTACAGTTTAATTAAGGTACTTTGGGTCCTTCCTAACAGTTGAACTAAGGGTCATTAAAACACGGAACAAGACACTTATTCCTCTTAAAGATCCATTAGAGCCACATCGATAACAATTGCGATAAAAATCTAACGCCCATAAATAGCAGGCGATGACAGATTGATGGACATAGCGCCTTAACGAGACTATAAAGTCATTCCACTCAATTGTCCCATCATTTGTGAGTTGTGGCTCACGTCTAGTTAATAGGATTGTTTTATATGAGGTCTGTTGTAATTCTCACCAACGCACAGCCAAGCTGTGGAAGTGCCGGCTTCTGTGTTCCCTGCCACTTATGACCTTTCAGTCTTTAAAGTAAATAGGCATCTTCTAGGCTCGCTCGTTCCATGACCTCATCTATCGCTTACCACCAGGAGAGATCGAGGTCAAAAGTGGTAATAAATAAAATGTAATGGTTTGTATTGATCAGGTGTCCGAAGTACTATAGATACCGATGTCCCAGGCTCTCCATCAAGCTAAACACCGTAGTAGATGCAGCAGTCTGTTGCAACGTTTCCGTCGTAGCCACGATCCTCAGCACTAAAGGACTGAGTTGAGAAGGAGGAAGAGTAGATGCCTAATACGCTGCCGATGGTGTTCGCAATGATGGACCAATAAATAATCTATATAATAAAAATGAATCGCTAAATGTGTTGTTAAGCGCAAAACACGAAAACGGCTGGACCGATTTGGCTGATTATTTTTTTGTTGTGTTTGGTTTTGTCAGGAGAAGGTTCCTATGAAAAAAAAAAGTTAGGAAAGGTCTCAAGGGTAGGGGTAGGGTAGGGTACGGTAGGGTAGGGTAGGGGTAGGGTATTGGTAGGGTAGGAGTAGAGTAAGGTATGGGTAGGGTATCGGTAGGATAGGGGTAGTGGTATCGGTTGGGTAGGGGTAGGATACCACGCGAACGAAGTCGTGGTGGGTCAGCTAGTGTTAAATAAATAAATAATCTTTATTAGTTTCAAAATGCTTGCACTGTCTGGAAAGGTCCATACAAATATATGTGTTTCTTTCCTCAAAGAGCACCACAGACACAAACCTACATGGCTCTCATATGATTTGCTCACTACCGATTGTATGGACTTCAAAAGAGACGTTGACCTCTGAGTTTGTTTCGTGTTTCTTCTCAGGGCAATCAGCTAAGATACACCGGTCTCATCTAGTTTAAATTTTTGAAATAAAAAAACTGCGTTTAAAGGTTTTGTTTTATAATCAATTAGCGTGCTTCATCTTCGGCCACATTATCACTTAACATCAGGTGAGATTGTGGTCAAATGCAAGCCTATGATGTCAATAAATAAGACCAATGTGCAAAATAAATATCAATTAAGTATTACATTTGTTTCTTAATGCTAAATCGATATTCATTTTTATTCTTTTTGTAATCAGTAGTTTTTATGATATCCATTACAAAAATAAATCTTTTCTTTTTATAATATTAGTATAGAATTCATACTAAACTTTTACGTAAATACTAACTTCATAATAACCTCGATCAATATGTCAAACACTAAAACTAACCTCACACTTTGAACGAACGTGTCAACATTTGGTCATTACATTTGTCTATAAAAAATTCGAAATGCTGTAATATGCTTTATTCAACGGTAAAGATTAAGGTCTGTGCTTAAATAATAATTGCTGACTGCTAATTCATCTGTTAATGGATAATTCAATACTTATAAAAGTCTTGAATATACGCAATTTTGATACACCAGATGAAGTACAATCTCTTGTTCCAAGAACTAACACCTGAAGTACTAAACATCCTCAGTCGAACGCAACAAAGTGTTTGATATTAGTGGAAGATGGCTGCAGCGCTACACATGATAACCTGAAGCGGTGCAGCGCTGCAAAGCTCAGCAGACATCAAAGTCGGCCTCTTGAGAGCCGCCGTGATACAAATGTTGTGCGGATGCAATCTCGATGCTTATGGACCACGGATGTTCGGAAACTAGATGAGCCGCTTTACTCGTCTTAATATTAAAAGGTGAGTGCTACAAAATTACGTTTAAAAGTGTTATTTATATAAACTATTTAAAAAAGAAACCTTATTATTTCTTTGCCACTACTTTTTGTTTTTGTTAAAAAAATTACATAGGTAATTAGATTAAAACCTTTATTAATTATTTTTGTAGATATGATAGTTTGATCTGATACTTCAATCGCTGCTGTGCAATTAACATAAGTTTCTGATACTAACAAAATGAGCCCTAGTCACAATTTCAAATAAAAAAAATACACTTGGAATTACTCCTGTATAGTGGTTGCATTGGTACAAACTTCCAGACTTGAACAAATATTTGTAACAACATAAGATTGGTTCCAGTGATGGAATCGAACCTGTGACACTCAGCGCAACAGTTAGTAGTTCAATTTAATTCAATTTCAATTCAATTTGTTTAAACAAACGAACAATTAGTACGATCTGGTTAGAAACAAATATACTTTATTAAGAAGGTTCTGTAGCCGAATGGCAAAAAACGGTATCCTTATAGATTCGTTGTGTCTATTTTATTCCCAAACTATTAGGACTACAGGATTGAAACTTGGTTGGTGGATGTAATCTGTTAACCGCATTACGATTTTTAAATAAATATAAGAAATGCTCTTCAAAAAAAGGCTCTTGTCATTTATAGAAACACTATGAAATACAAAGTTATTTTTGGCTAATCTATGCATTCCACTACGGAACCCTTCATGGGTGAGCCCGACTCGCACTTGGCCAATTTTTTCAACTATGTTGGAGTTGGTTTCCAGACAAAGCTGATGCAGTTTAAAGACAACCATTTACTGATTATGCAGTTATATTCTACCAAATGTCAAATCACATCATCCAGTCCAAGGTTAGTCCAGAGCGAACTGGCTGCCACTCCACACATTTCTCCATCACAGCCGGACAGTGACTGAGTGTCCCACTTCCAGGCTAGATCACATGCCAAATTAAATCTAAATTATTGCGCATTTATACGATAGTAAATACTGGGAAGCTTTTAACTTGTCATGAGGGCATTTGAAGAATGTTTATGTATCTGAATGATGGCTGGTATTTAAATGGCGTCGTTATGATGTTGCTCTGGATGTAAATTGTTTATGAGGCTCGTTTCTGAAACGGGTGGAGGGCGATTGAAATTTTCCGTTTTGCGCTTTGATTTAGTAATTGGGTAGTCTGAAGTCTGTCCGATTCATCTTTGAAAAATTAAATATTTAAATACTTAGGCTCTTTATGAATAATTCTTATAGTTTGTTAAATATCGCAGTGTTTACGTCTTTTCAGATTTTTCTTTACTTTATCCTATTGAATAAGGGTTAGCGCAAAACGTTTTCTTCTTCCATTCTCCCTGTTAGATGTGACTACATTATTTATGCCTTCTTCTTTCATATCATTCCTCACACACTCAATCTTTTCTTCGGCCTTCCTCTATTACATTAAACCCATCACTTTTTCGGTCACATGCGTGGCATATCTCCTCATTGCATGTCCATAACACGATAGGCGTCTCCCCTTGAAATTTTCTGTTATGGGGGCCAATCTAAACATCTAAAATCAATTCACGGTATAGGTCATGAGAAAGTTTGACTTCAAACGTAGCAAACAGATTCATCTCCTAATATATTAATAGCTGGTAGTCGCACGGGGCTTCCCTCTCGTGGACTTTATCACGATAAAAACATAACCCTCATTCTTTTGCAGTAGAGTAAATAGTAACCTATAACCTTCTTCAAGCTTCAAGCTACTTCCACACCAAATTTCATCCAAATCCACGCAGTGCTTTCGAGTATTAGTGCGTTTAAACAAAAACAATGATGATTTATTTGTAACTATGTATAATGCCTCGTTTTAGTTCAGTTTAAATAGGTTAAATAGGTAATACAAACAAAATTGATTAATAAAATTTATTATTAATTTAGCTACTATTATTTTTATTTATTTTTTCAACATTCACAACCACGCTCGCTTTGTGGCGACCTTCTCCGCTCCCTGCCACATCCAGTATCTGTACCGCTGCGTCAGTTAGCACTCGTCTATCGCAATATCTGCAAGTGTATGCGCGGAGCACTTTTTGGCACCGTCAGACTTGCCGACTTGCCGAGTGGCACAAACTTGGCACTACACCAATTTATATTTAAACTCTATTAAATAAAATGCCACTTTGTACTAACATGCTTTTGATAAATTTTATTAGGGATCTGTGATGGTAGTAGTGTAGGATGAGATGAATACATGCAATGTAGTTTGAGCAAGTGAGGGCCGAGGCTATTATATCGGGAGATGAATACTTTAAAACGCTTGGACTTGTTCATATGATAGATATTACGTGCTTCAGCCTATCTATAGGTATATTACCTATTTAACCTGTATTATGGATATGTGTTCAATGATGTTTTGAAAAGAGTAACTGTGGAGTTTCTTGCCAGTTTTTCTCCATAGGAAACGACCAATTTCGAACCGTGCTCTAGTTTTTGACGTTTTATAAGTGGCCATGTAAGCCTGTGTGAAATAATATTTTGACTTTGAATATAAATGCGCAAGTTTGTTGAGAATAGAAAGATGTATGTTACTTTTTCTTGCAAAAACAACTGAATGAAATTTGGTATGTAGATAGCTGACATCCTGGAATACACACAGGCTTCTTTTTATCACGGAATCCCCCGGAATTTAGACTTATGCGGGAAATACATACAACGCGAAAGAACTTGCGGCCCGGAAAAGCTATTTCAAACTAAAAACTTCGAGGGCAACTTATTTTTTTTCGCAAAAATATGTATTAACTTTAAACTTTCCGTACAATTATTTAGACATCTTGTGAGACAAAACAGCGCAATTACTGCATCTTGTACGATTCTCGGACTTAGCGAATGTCGTCAATTTATCGTCTCAATTTCAATGAAATCCAATATAGCCGAAAATATATCATTCTACAAATTCCTTAATACAGAAACAAGTTTAATGAGAAACAAGACATTTTACAAATGACCGCTACTTCCTCCTATCGGCACATAATTAGCGCTCATTAACAAACATCATCAATGGCCCGAATCAATGCCAAACAAAACATCAGTTAGACAACTCATTGAATTGCAAAACGAAACCTGCGCCTACGCAGGCGAAGCTCGACGCTGATTGGCTGACGGAAACTGGGCCTACCGTTCTCTCCTCCCATTGGTGGAACGGAACAATTTGGCAAACTTTCAAACGGGCGTGGCTTGAGAAAAGTTTGAAACAAATGAGTTTCTATACTAATCTGATGACAGACGAAGATATTCACTATATTAAGGTCGTTATGCATTATGTGTCACTTCAAAATGACAGATGACAGCCTGCTTAGTGACATGTGGTAATTTGATGGCAAATGATGCCAGTAATTTTAAAAGCATTTCATTAAAATGAATCGTTTTATGTGATCTGCTTCTTTGAGGAAGTACTTGATTTGTTTTTTATTTTATTCTTTTTGAACACATTTATTTAATAAGCGTTTCCGGTGCGGCGATTTAGAGTGAAACACTTAGATATTTTCTTGGAATCTGAAAATGTATTACAATGTTTATTATTTATATATACGCTAAATACGAGATACGCTGACTTACGAGGTGTATGCCGTGGGTTCGAACCCAAGCAAGCAAATTACTGCATCAAAAGCATCCTGAGTATGTTGGCGGACAAGTACCTACGACTCACCCAGGTTGTCTCACGCTATGTCGCTACTAGTCCGGATACCATAGACGCTAGATATACTCTCGCGCAAGGGCGGATCCAGGGGAGGGGTCATGGGGTCATGACTCCCCCCCTGGGCTGGGTCCAGGATCTAGGTGGACCACTAATTAAAATTTTTAAACATTGTTACTAGATAATACTCCAGTTTCTGTCGTTGTAAACGAATATCGGCAGTGGATGGCCAAGTGGCAGCGGAGTCAGGAAATACAAATTATAACTTCTTGTGACTTGACCACGATTATGTGTCTCCTGGCACCAAAGCTGGATCCGCCCTTGCTCTCGCGTCTATGGTCTGTTACTAATCTACTTGAGTTTATTTCTTTTATTTATTATTGTACTCTTTACTAACATAGTTTATAAGATTATTGTTACTAAAAATTGTGACTTTTTTATTGGGAAAACCATCGAAGAACTTCTCCCGCTCTAGGTGTAGCGGAAGGGAGTATCAGACTTGTACTGACCAAAAACCCACCCTGTTCCTTCAGCTGCCCTTAAGTTCCGGGGCCGCGGTATCTCGTTAGAACATTCCCGCAACTCCGGTTGGCAATGGCCTTATGAAGCTCCGTCACTATTGCTGACAGCTCTTTGAGGCGCGCGTGGAACACGACGCGTCGCCGACCCGGGCCTGGTCCTTACCGGACGGTGAGCTACCTCTTCTCGCCGCTTCGCTTTGTGTAATTTTGATCATCAGTACTACTAGCAAATAGTGAAAGAAAACATCATGACACCGGCTTATCTAGCGATCAAAATAATCCAAAGACATGCGACATTAACCCACACTGGGCCCACGGTGGACTATGGCCTATATTCTCTCATAGAAAGAAGTTCTGTGTGAAGGCTAATTACGTTACATACCTACTAATATACGTGTTGTATATTAGTAGGTACATATAACATGTTCCGAAACTATACATTTTTTTTTATTGATCATAGGCTCGCGTTTAACCACCATCTCACCTGATGTTAAGTGATGATGTGGTCGAAGATGGAGCATGCTTACCTAGAAGTAACCTATTCACTCTTGACTTAAAGACTCCCAGGTTATACTTACCTTAGAAAGAAAGCCTTTGTCCCAACAGTGGGAACATTGTAGTCTAATTTCGAACCGTTCACTAGCTTCTAACGTTTTATAAGTACCTATGTAGGCCATTGATCTATGACTAAAACAAATGTAGGCCTATGTGTAATAAAATATTTAGAATTTCTGTTTCATACGCTTAACACAGCTGTTTTCACTGAACCAAACTAATTCCCAACTTCAAAATAACATTCTCCTAAGCGTTTATAACGGCAATTACAATCCATTCTCATTAAAAATACCTGTGAAATAAAACAATTCGCCCACGCAACGTGCAAGTCAGATTCACCGGCCCTTAAAATATCTCGAAGAACTCTGGCAATCTGCGAGGTGCTAATTAGGGAACCCTAATCGGGAATGGTCACTCGTGCGCACTAAGCCTTATGGAGATAAGATGCTTTAGATAAGGGCTTGCTCTTAAGTGGTTGCTGTTCAAGAGGCGCAGTGGCATTTGTAATGCGTAGTGTGTTGTGGCGTGGGGAATACGAGGCAGGATAATGGGGTTTGAGTCATCTAGTGAGTTATAAAATGTGCTGTGAGAATATACTGCTCAACAGTAAACATTTTAGTTCGCTCATCATATGCTAAACCTTTTCTCAACTACATTTTCCAGTATAACTGGATGCATTTATTTGCTTTTCACAATGTATATACAGTAGATGAGATAAAAGGAACAATTATAGACCCTGTTAGGGCACAGCAATAATATAAAATAGAAACTAGAACTTAAAACTAAAACATAACATTATTTAAAATTTATTATTTGAATAAAAGATTTAAAAAAAAATACTTAAGGACGCATGTTCAAAATTGATAGGTATCAAATCGCATCACTACATAGACAAGGCTCAAACACACACAAACGTACGAATAGCTCCGCGAATTATGGGTACGTAAAGTCATTTTGATACTTTATAGATTATTTAATTTTTTTTTAATGGCTTCATGGTTGCTTTTATTTTGTGTGCTGTTTGATGTCATGAAATTATTGGAGTGACTTGTAGGTACACTTCGATGACTGGTACTGGATCTCTTTGACAACAAGATGTAAATGTGCAGTTTTTTTTATTATTATGGTTTCGTAGCCGATTGGCAAAAAACAGAACCCTTATAGTTTCGTCATGTCTGTCTATCTGCCCGTCCGTCCGTAAGTCACAGCCATTTTATTCCGAAACTGTTATGACTACCTACATGTGAAACTTGGTAGGTAGATGTATTCTGTTCCGCCGAGTTGAACCGCTTTCCGATTGATAGACAAAAATATATAAATTTAAGGGGGGCCCCTCATACATGGAACTGAACCTAAAAATATTTTTAAGCTATTGCATAGCTTTTATCGCGGGCTTTGAGCGCGGCGACCGAATCAAGAAATTCCGTAACGAAAATAAAACCTAATACGGTCGAATATGGTCAGTTATTTCAATTCAGGTTACTAACGTTCTATTAGCGTGTTTAGTAAAGAATCGGATTGGTAACCGTCAGTATTTTGGATCAAACCCAGGGTCTCATCATATCTTTTTATGATTTCTTTTTTATTGAAAGTACTTTTATATTATACTTACTAGCTTCTGCCCGCGACTTCGTTCGCGTGGAAGGGGGTTCCCGCGTAAATCCTGAACCCGTAGGAATTTCGGGATAAAAACTATCCTACGTCCTTTCCAGAGTCCTAAACTATTCCCACGCCAAATTTCATCTAAATCGGTTCAGCGGTTTAGGCGTGAAAAGGTAACACACAGACAGACAGAGTTACTTTCACATTTATAATATTAGTATGGATTTAGATATTTTGTAAATATTTTGTTGAATAAAGTAAGAAACATTTACATTTTTTTATAGGAGAAAGAAAGTCTAAAATGTCAACGCCGCGAGAAATAGCTTAAAACTAAAAATGTGGTATAATTGACCCGGTAACTTGAATTAATATCAAAGAAAAAAAAATACTGCATAAATAAAAAAATATATAAATAATTATAATTGCATAAGTTGATAAAAAATGCTATGCAATAGCTTTACCGCGGCAGTCCCCGAGTGCCACACGGGTTTTTTTTTTCATCAAACCTTTTCGTGTACGGTATCTATAGACAGGTCTTTAAAAATTATATCGGTTCCTAAAACTACTTCTTCTTAAAGTCAATCGTTTAAAAGATATACGTTTCCAAAGTGGTAAAATGTGTCCCCCCTCTCTAACTTTTATAATACACACATCAAAAGTGTCTAGGGATCAACATATATTTTTGCAATAACTTTTCTCCTGATTGATATTAATTAAAATTTTCTTTAAGGATTCATCAAATAAAGTGTTTTCGTTTGTCACAGTAACGATAAACCAAGTCACCTTTGCATTAATAAAGAAATTTGCCATTTTCCTAATAAAGGGATTTTTGACATTTGAACCACTAACATTAAAGTTCGAAAAAAAGACTGAAATAACAGTTTTCTTTAAAATTTTATTGGGTAACTTAAACAATTAATAATCCGTGTTTCTACCGCGAACACTAACAACACAAGAACATCGGTTTGGCATACTCAAAATGAGTTCATCCAAATCACGCTGTGGAATGGCCGCCCATGTTCGTTGCAACAACAAAAAAAGGTCTTCTTGCGACTGGATACCCTCCATATTCGGCAGAGCTCTTCTCTGTAGCATATCCCATGCATGCTCAATCGGGTTCAAGTCTGGCGACTGAGCAGGCCAGAGCAGGACATTGATGTTAGCTGCGGCGAGAGTCTGTCTTACAACTCTTGCGGTGTGCGGTCGTGCATTATCATGCATTAACTGAAATAAGGGACCGATTTGCACTTGTAGAGGAACGATGACGTCAGATACAATCATCTCAGCATAAATTTGAGCGTTGAGGTTGCCTCTGATCCAAATCAACTCAGTTCTTCCGCCGATCCAAATACCCGCCCATACCATGATGGTTCCACCACTATAAGGATGGACTTCCTGGCAGGATTTTAATCGCTGTTGGCGTCCAGGGGTTCTCCAGTGTCGTATACGTCTTGTATCCGGTCTCATACCAAAACGAGACTCATCACAAAAGCACACGAAACGCCATTGTTCTTCTGCCCAATTTCTGTGTTCAAGAGCCCATTGATATCGAATCCTACGATTGTGCATTGCTATAGGTGGTACCCGTAGCGGTCTTCGGGAATGAAGGTTCACTTCATGCAAGCGGTTTCTGACTGTTTGGTCGCTATTTAAGTTCCCTGAAGAGTGGTCCTGGTCCCTGGAGCGGTACGTCTTTGCCCTGTGGGTGGTCACAAGCCTGCAGTTTTAACCTGCCACCTGTTTGATGTCACCTGATTAGCACCACCCGAGGGCCACGTGTAGGGATTTGCAAACGGGTATCCTCTTACGGACACGGGTGACTCAGCCCCCAAAGCTGTCTGTCTGTCTGTCTGTCTGTCCGTCCGTATGTCACAGCTATTTTATTCCGAAACTATTAGGACTATACATGTGAAACTTGTATTCTGTGAACCGCTTTCCAATTTTAAGAAAAAACTTAAAAAATATTTAAAATAAAGGGGGCTCCCCACACATAGAACTAAAACTGAAAATATATTTTTTTTCTCATGAAACCTATGCGTGTGTGGTATCTATAGACAGATATTTAAAAATAACATTAAAGTTTCTAAAAGGACATTTTCATAAAGTAAATTGTTTAAAAGACGCACGCTTCCAAAGTGGTAAAATGTGTGTGTGTGTGTGTGTGTGTGTGTCCTCTAACTTCTATAATAATGGAGTGAAAAATCTAAAAAATACATATATCTGTAGATCTTAGTATAAACTTTCAACCAAAATTAATTTGAACGAGATCGGGTCAGCAATTTTTGATATACAGCATATTTTCTAAAACCGCAAATATAACTTTGTAATTCATACAACTACTATGAAAAACATAGTTATTTGGCGTAGTTGTAAAAAATGTAAATAAGCTAGTTTTAAGAAATTTGCAAGTTATTTCTTTTGTCTATTAAATATACATATTATATTATATTATTATAGATACTTCGGAACCCTTCATGGGCGAGTCTGCCTTGCACTTGGCCAATTTTTTGGGGGGGAAAATCATCAAAATGACTCCTTTCGCTCTGGGTGTAGCGGAAAGTAGTGTCAGACGAATACTGAATAAAAACCCACTCTGTTCCTTCAGTTGCCCTTGTGATCCGGGGCTGCGGTGTCTATACATATATATGTCTGTAGATCTTAGTATAACCTTTCAACCAAAATTAGTTTGAACGAGATCGGGACAGCAATTTGTGAGATACAGCATATTTTCTAAAACCGCAAATATAACTTTGTTATAGATACTTCGGAACCCTTCATGGGCGAGTCTGCCTTGCACTTGGCCAATTTTTTGGGGGGGAAAATCATCAAAATGACTCCTTTCGCTCTGGGTGTAGCGGAAAGTAGTGTCAGACGAATACTGAATAAAAACCCACTCTGTTCCTTCAGTTGCCCTTGTGATCCGGGGCTGCGGTGTCTATACATATATATGTCTGTAGATCTTAGTATAACCTTTCAACCAAAATTAGTTTGAACGAGATCGGGACAGCAATTTGTGAGATACAGCATATTTTCTAAAACCGCAAATATAACTTTGTTATAGATACTTCGGAACCCTTCATGGGCGAGTCTGCCTTGCACTTGGCCAATTTTTTGGGGGGGAAAATCATCAAAATGACTCCTTTCGCTCTGGGTGTAGCGGAAAGTAGTGTCAGACGAATACTGAATAAAAACCCACTCTGTTCCTTCAGTTGCCCTTGTGATCCGGGGCTGCGGTGTCTATACATATATATGTCTGTAGATCTTAGTATAACCTTTCAACCAAAATTAGTTTGAACGAGATCGGGTCAGCAATTTGTGAGATACAGCATATTTTCTAAAACCGCAAATATAACTTTGTAATTCATACAAACACTATGAAAAACAAAGTTATTTGGCGTAGTTACAAAAAATGTAAATAAGCTAGTTTTAAGAAATTTGTAAGTATTTTTTTGTCAAATAAATATACATATTACTTATATTATATCATTATAGTTACTTACTACTATATATATATATATATATATATATATATTGTAGTTTATTATATAAATATATAATAAAAAAATATCATGAAAAAAATCATTTTAACTAAAAATAAGACAGATTTCCAAAAATAACAAGTTGGAAGTATTTTTTTTTGTTTTTAGTGTTTTGGTTTGTCGACTAGTGCTTTACCTAGTTACAAAAGCCTAAATGTAAACTACTTATCACCATTTACAAAATATTGCTTTTCCCGATGCAGAGCCGTTCATTTTTGAGGAGTTCTTCAGGTACTTCACCATCAGCTCAACTTCACCATATACATGTTAACAAGTATAAAGTGATTAACAACCATATTCTAGTAATCGAATCGCAACCCATGAAATACTTATAATTGAGTAGTTCCGGTAGCCGTCTGTGGTCTTCATCATCAGTTCCACTTCACCGAATGGTATTTTCCGAGAGCAACTACACAAGTTACTTTAAAAAATGAATTATTATATAATTATTAATGAATTATTTTGTGTTCGTACAGCGATCTATTTTTAGACAAATTTCTGTTGACAAGCGACATAGCGTCCACTCACGAAGGCGGCTGACCGCGTATTAAAATTTCTTTACACTTTTCTGTCCAATAAATCTAAACAGTGACCAACGAAAATAACCCTTAATGCGACCAGTTAAGATTCATGCGCTTTAGCAAAATATGTGAAAAATTTAAAAGGGATTTTATTTTTTTGTGAAGCTATTTGTTACATTTTCGTTATTATTAATAGGCTCATTTTGAGGTAATTATATCTGCTAGCCTGTGGTATTTTTTAAGAATCAAAATATGTAAATGTTTAGCAGAAAAAGAATCCTAAACTTAACCCTTTTTCCTCAACTTTGTATGCAGAGGTTTTGAAAAATCGTGTTTACAATACTAAAAACCATATTTTTTGTATTTTAAACACGGCTGCTTTGGAGATAAAGAAGTAATCTATCTATTGCAACTGTTAGTTTTGTTTGAATTTCTTTATATTAGTCGGAAAAGGCACCCAAAAACAGCTTATTTACGTCAGATTCGAACTTACGTCCTTAAAAAGAAAAAAACAATATTTCCTTATAATTATTGAGATCAGTTACAAACATTAAACAAGTAGGTACAATTATATTATAAGGTATGCAGAAAATTACAATAATAAATTAAAGCATTACATGTGTAGATTATGTAGGTAGTGGTTATTTCTTTTGTATTTTATTTATTTATAGTGTATCGGTTAAATATTCGTTTATGTTATAGTATATTTTGTTCAGCAGAAATAGTTTTACTTTATTTGTAAAAGTCTTATACTTAATGTTCTTTATTTCTTCGGGTAGCTTATTATCTATACTAATATTATAAAGAGGAAACCTTTGTATTTTTGTATGTTTGTATTGAATACAAACTACTATATAGGCTCAAAAACTACTGGACCGATTTCAAAATTTCTTTTACCATTACTTAGAGGGATTCTTCCGAATCCGTATAGGCTATATTTTATCCCGGAAAATAGATAGGATTTTTCGTGGTAGTGAAAATTGTGGAGTAAGGCGTCGAAAAAACTGCCGTACGTTAACGATTCTCGCGAACGCTGCCTATATTTAATATATAAACATTGCACCCGTGCGAAGCCGGGGCGGGTCGCTAGTATATTATAGTTTGATTGACATAACATAACATTTTAGAGGAATGCATTTTCAGTCGTCATGTAGGTAGGTATGTTTAATCTATTTTTGTGTCTTAGTGTAATTTTTGTTTGTATTTCTTCTCGTTTAGTATAATTCCTAGTAGTATATAATTCTACCCTACACTAACTAAAAGGCCGTTAAGCCACAAAAGGTCATTTTTCACTTTTTAAACAACTTTCGATTCTCCATCTTCTGGTCTAAGCATAATTTTCCTACGATTAATACTTTTCGAGATACAGCAAATTTGCTGAGCAGTTAAACCACATAATTTTTGTCACTTCATTAGTTAAAAAGCGACTAAACCACAATACTATACATGCAATACTAAAATATAATACAACACTAAAAATTAATTAATATTTATAAAAAACAAACGTTATATGTTGTGCACAGAAACTATGGCCACAAAAATAATATACAACCATCGTCCTAGCTAGCGTAGTTTTGTAGAAAACTTATTTTTACGTTTACTCGTAAAGTACTTTTTGGGGTTAGCGGCTTTTTAGTTAGTATAGGGCGATGGACCCGAGTCGCAGGCGCGCGCGGGTGTCGGCGCGCGCCTCTGAGGCGATGCACGGGGTAGTTCAACACCTCACTACCCCGTGCAGGAGGCGAGGCCGGGACAGACCCAGCCAGCACTAGTGCGGGGCTGCGGAAGAATTAGGTTTCCCGCGGCCCCCCGCGCACGTGTGAGAAGACACCGGGGTGGTTTTAGCCGGTAAGAATCCGGCACGCCCCTCCGCCATTCCCCAGGCGGAGGTAGTCCATGAGGATTTCACCCCGTAAAAAAAAGGGCAGAATTCCTAATAGTATTAGTGTTTTACATGGAGCGACTGCCTATCTAACCTCCACAACCCAGTAACTGGGTAACACAATACCCTTTGGCTAAATTCGTGGCAGATTTTTTTGAAAACACTAGTAACGACTGTCAATGACGTTCAAATAACAGCTGGAACCAACAGCGTAACGTTGTTCCTAGACACGGGGGATCACACCGCCAACTTCCAAACTCGCAAAACCCACATTTCGCAAAAAAATTGCTTCCATTTAATACACTTCAATAATCCCACTAGTTAAAACATATTTGATAAAATTACTAAATCATTTCTCCTGTAAAATTTTGAATTTTTGATTACCGAGTTATTGCTTGGGAGGATCGATTTGTACTTTTTGGCAGACCCTGGAATTGAACCTGATACCTTAAGCTCAGCAGTCGCGCTTGGGATTACTCGACCGACGATTCAATCCAACTGTAGGACGCTATTTTTTTAAATTCAGAATGAGCCCACTCTTGACCTCGACCTCGCCCGGCCTGATCAAAATGATTAAGTTTAATAAGGACCCTAGTAAGAGCTGTAGCGGCCCAGTGGTTACAAGTAGGCTTGCCATCCTTCCGGGTTTTCCCGGATTTGTCCAAGTTTGGAGAGCGTCCAGGGGCGTCCGGGGGGATTTTCCCAATAAGCGTCCAGATAAAACCCGGACACACATTGGTCTTACGGGTACCAAAATGCACGATCTCTGTTATTATTTTCCTATGGTATTTCATCTCATTGTTTATGTTACGTTGATTAAATGAAAAGGAAGATACTGTTATTAAAAAAGTTCTAAAGCTAATGTTATCACTTTATCAGTAAATAAAAACCATAATTAAACATTGTTGTTTTTAGTTTCAAGTTCAAAAATGTATTTTTGTACGGTGTCCGGGGAAAAACTGTAATTTTACCCAAATGTCCGGGGTTTATGTCTGGGGCCGTAAATTTGGTAATGGCAACCCTTGTTACAAGTAGACTGACGACTCGGTCGTGATGTTTGTGGGTTCTAACCCAGACAGGCACACCACTTTGTGTAATTTTCATCATCCCCACTTCAAATCTGCTTAATCTTCCCCGTTCTGCTTTGGAGTCAGCTTCCAAACTAATTGGATGCAGCTAATTACCAGTTTTATATGGGGTGACTGCTCAATAGACCTCCACAACTCAGTAACTGGGTAACAAAATACCTCTTGGTAAGACAAGTGTCAGGTTGCTGGCTGCTAAATATTAGGAACAAATATCAAATATACAGTACGTTAACTAACAGAGGGCGTTCCCGTTAACCCGCAATAGTATAAGCACATCAAATAGATCGCCGCACACGCGGCCCATCATTCATAAATAAATTGCGACGTTGCCGTCCTTCAAATACGCGTACAGAGTGTTTCTTTTACGTATCAATTTAAGATTTTTAGTAAATATTTTAAAATTAAAAAAAAAACTTCGAAAGGTAATATTTTTTAGCGTGTATGGATGGTGTATTGCGAGTTAACGGGAACGCCTTCTGTTAGTTAACATACTGTTTAAATTACAGCGAGGACAAATAGCGTAATTGATTTCTAGTTACGGAGGAATCTACATACGTTAAGATGCTCACCCACACATAAACTGGCCTCAACCGGTGTTGCTTAACCTTGCAGGTTGAACCGTACAGCTGTTATCATTAAAGCCACGAGCTTCTAAAATTGTTAAAAGAAACTAAAATGAATTATCAAAACCTTTATCTTGGCGCAATATAAAAGCGATTAATTTAAACATTAGAGAAACAAACTCATATTAATTACAGACAAGAAGCTTCGTTATCAATACAATATAATCTGTAAGCGACTTAACAGGTCTATTAATATTTAAACGATGGCGGAGCTGAAAGCTTAATCGATTCTTGTTTAATAAAATCGATAGATAATCGAATTATCTTGGACTTCCTAATACCGATAGCAGATAATGATCAAATTGATGTTTCTGATTCGACGATGAGGGTTTGTGTTATTGTAGCCGAAACCGGACGGACGGACCACAGAGTATTAAATTAAATATTTTGCAGATAGTACATTGATTTGCATTGGAAAAAAAAAACGATAAAATATTTATATTTTATCGTTTTTTTGTCCCTGTCTGGAATTCGGAATGAAAATTTTAGTTTGGTTTTGTTCCACAGTCTTACTGTTGGATATTTCTGCTTAATCCTATTAATATCTATAGTAATACTAATACTATAAAGGGTTGTTTGAAAAGGTTGTTTGTTTGAACAACCTAATCTTCGAAAGTACTGGGTGGATTTGGAAGAAATTTGGTATTGATGTAGCTTGAAGCTTGAGGAAGGTTATAGAATACCCGACTGCAAAAAAGAGGGTTATGGCTCTATCGTGATAAAGTTCACGGGAGCAAATTCCCACACGACTGCTAGTTATAATAATTATTGTGAAATTTAAGATTAAAGGCAAGTCTCAAAGGAAATTTTCATAAATAATAAATGATCTTTATTTTGCAAATTGGTTATTAAATAACGCTTTTACACGTCATTGTTTTTGTAAATTTAAACTAAATGAGGCCGGTGTTTCCTAACTGACTACCCTGAGAAGAAACACCGAAACAAACTCAGAGATCCGTCTCTTTTAAAGTCGATACAATCTATACCGTTTAAAAATATATGGGAACCTTGTGGGTTACCGTCTGAAGCGATCTTTTGAGGAAAGATGCTCACAGATTTGAGTAGGCCTGTCCATACAGTGCAAGCATTTGTCAGATAACGTATAGCTCAACTTAAAACAAGGAGCTTAAGATTTGACGAACAATACTACGGTAAGGACGTTTGGGTAGGCCGTAAAAGCACTCAAACTGCCAGACAATCATGTTTAACTCGAATAAAACAAACTATATAAATCACATATTCACAACAGTTTATAAGGATTATGTAGATTGGTCTGAAATGGCGTTTTGAAGAAACGTACATTGAGTACCTGTGAAATTTCCGCGGGAACGAAGTCACGAGCAACATTTAGTATAGTTAGGTACATTTACATTGTATATAAATAATTATATAAACACATATCGTTTGTTTCGTCAAAAGAACCACTTCATCACTAACAGGTATGAAACAAAAACGTGACAGTAAATGTGTACATTCTGAATCATGAACATATTACAAACGTACCATTCCAGATAATTACATCCCAATTAACTTAATTCGTATGTTATTTAGCTCTTAACTTTTATGTTATTATGATGAAATCCTTTAATTAATAAAAAAAACAAAACCTGTAATTAATTCCGACACCATATCATTCCTGATGGGGTTGCAAGAATATTGTAAAGAGATACCACGACACCGAAACGTAAGGGCAATTGAAGGAACAGTGCGGGTTTTTTGTCAGTAGAAGTCTGACACTCTTTTCCACTCCACCCTGAGCGGGAGTCGCTTTGTATGATTACCCTCCGAAAAAAAGACACAATACCTTTGAATTCAGGAGCTATTATTAGGTTTTGTTAACACATAAACCGATAAAATTTTCTCTCTCTCTCGATAGGCATAAACAATGTTGTAACTTACATAGTCTATGTTCTACCCCGGACGCCGAGGACGGCGCGGGACCACCAGCGAAGATATTTGCATAAAAATGCCCGGACACGCGCCTTAATTGATCGCGACTATACTTGCGTACCGCCTACTGAGCTCCAGGCGGCCATGTTCACTGAGAGTATTAAATTATATTCTAAGTGAGCTTAATTGGCGCGTGTTTAGACTACGTGTAGGCATTAAAGTGTTTCAATAGATGTTTTTGTCGGTTTTTTTTAGCCTTTGCAGGGGATTTTGTTTTTGCGTTGAGAGATTCTAAGGCTCTTTACTAAAGAGATATTTTTAGATGACCTAAGTGATTAATTCCTTCGTGCTATTTCCAAAAGTTTGCGTCCCTAATTGTTGTCCTTAGTCTGTTGAAAGGCTTTTCAGACGAAGGTTTTTGTACTATCTCGTATTCTTTTTAAGTTTATTTTTATTTCTTAATTCAAATTAACATTTGCAATGAACAGTTAATTTTCATTTATGACTTAATTGCTACTTTCTTCCCATGTTTGCCTAATTCCTTTACAGCCCCTAAAAAGGGCATTTGCAAAACAACGGAAGCGGTCTTTGTGTGTAGGTAGGTACATCTGCTGAGCGGTGTTCAGGGAAGAGACAATTAGAACAGCGGGGAGTACACATTTTTAATTGTACCACACAGTGCGGACTTTCGTAGGTTTTAATAGCCACTGTGTTGCGATTTTAGAAGCTGAAACTCTGTTTCAAATTTGTCAACGGAAAAGCTGTACTAAAGTTTTTTAAACCGGTGTTGTTTATCTTTTAAAACAAAAATGAAAAAGTAGCTATACCTACTTTGCAGGAAACTCTCTGTGAAAAGTGAAAACACGTGAATTTTACTCAGTTACTGGGTTATAGGCAGTGGCTCCATGGAATACACTAGTACTCAACTGCATCAGTTTATAAGAGAAACCGATTTAAACGTAGTTATAAACAATAATAATAAAATATTTAACTATTATTTCAGGAAAACATCTAGTGATTTCCGCAAAATAACGTCTGATTTAATTTTTTTTTTTTTAAAGATAGACTAGCAATGTGGGTAGAATTCACATTACTAGCAATCTTGTTAACCCCTCCAACTAAGCTAAATATGCTTGTGTCTGGAGTGGGTTCACGGCAATAGTGTAATGGGTGGGATTCGAACTCGGACCTGTCGATCACAAGTCCGACACCTTATCCATTAGGCTATTGACGCTTAATAAAAAAATTAAAATTATGTGTATAAAATGTTTATCCAAAATTATAAGGTAAATAATAAATACACTTTTGCTTTAATCTGCATTAAGTTCACACATGTCATGTGCCTAAACTAGGTTATATTTAGTTGGAAATTAAAGGCTAAGAGTATGAGGAACTGTATGCTATAAAATCAGCCTTAAACCGATGCATATCTACAGAAATTCCACCCTTCACCTACATACCTACTAACAAAACAACATCCACGTACGTAATCTCCACCGCACTATATGTATGTTTGTCAGTCACCATCGGCATGTACAAAGTGACCGCAAGTCAATCACAGCCTGCGGTCACATACATAACATTATCACTGAACACACTGATAAGATTATGTGATTAGTGATTACATATCAATCTGTATGGTGTTTACGGGTAGATATGTCATCTGCATGCTAATTTTGTAATGCGATGGGAACTGAATTTCATTTTGATTGAGCTTCTAAATAAGATAGATAGATAATTATACTCTTTATCACCATACACAATTAAACAAAGACTTAACAACTACAAAGGGTGTAAGAATGGGCGGTCTTATCACTAAAAACGATCTTTTACAGACAACCTTTGGATGGATTTGTCCGTGGTGTACTATTTACTTATATACAATACTAACTACTAGCTGAGACATAAAAAAGTAACAAATTAAAGAGAGAGATAGAGATCTTTTACCATCTTTTTGAAAGAAGGAAGAGTTTGTGCTTATCTTACTGAGACTAGGATTTTATAAAAATACCCACACCCTGGCTTACCAACCTCAATCAAAATGAGAATCAGTTCCCACCGCATGATAAAATTAATTTCTAAATGAATTCGATTTAATATTTAGCAAGAATAATAATAATAAATAGTATTTTAATATTTTCAAAATTTAAAAGATAAAGAGAACTTTTTTAATCTGAGAAGGGAATGTATAAGTAATGGGCACCTTTTAGTTTTGTTCACACAAGAACACTGTAATGTTTGGGAAGAGACTGTTTATCTTTTAAATTTAGTAAATATTAAAATATTTATTATTTTAGCTAAATATTAAATCGATTATGTTAATTGTATCGTATCGGAGTTAATTGTGAATGATTTTTTTTCACGTTCGACAGCGGGTTTTCGTTCATTTATCATTGTTCATCGGTTAAACCGAACACTTGTCATCATTAAATCCGTTAATATAATTATAATCAACATTTAATTTGAGAGATAAAGAATGGACCCTTTAAGCTGCAGATCATGATCATTTGTTAGCAGTCTTATAGCCACACGCGCTGTGTGGTCCAGTGTTCGTTCTCTAGGTTGGGCAAATATTTTGACTATTGAGCAATACTGTGAATTAGGTGTGTTTAAATTATTGTTGTGCAATAAAGAGTATTATATCTATCTACGCACGGCTTATTTCGAATATTTTATTATTATTTGCGTTAACAATATTTACGTTAAAATTACTGTAACATTCACTGGAACAAACAAAAAATAAATATTCAATTTGTATGTAATATGAGTAGGTAGCATTAAAAACCTACATCCATTACACATATTAGTCCTAGTACAGGCAAATTACCATTGTAAGACTTGCATTGTTAATTATTTTTTATTTTGTAACTAGTACTCACGCGGGGCTTCGCTCCCGTGGATTCTATCACGGTAAAAACATAACTCTCCTTTTTTGCAGTCGGGTAAAAAGTAGCCTATAACCTTCCTCAAGCTTCAGGCTACTTCCATACCAAATTGCATCCAAATCCACCCAGTACTTTCGAAGATTAGCGCGTTCAAGCAAACAAACAAACAAACAAACTAACATACTTTTCCGCTTTATAATATTAGTATAGATTTATCTATAATGATTATTGAATAAAGATTATTTATTTATTTATTCGAATATAAACTACATACCCCAGCTGGATCCGATAAAGACTAGCTAACGTTACTCATAACCGTCCATCAAAAAAAAATTCTTATCAAAATCCCCTTCACAATAGTTCAGTTTAAACTAACAACAGCTGCAGAATCGCCCTCTAACCCAATTAGCATAGCTTCGAGCTAACACATCTGAATTTCCTAAATAATTAACAATAACACTTCATTATAACGCTGTCCACCCCTGGCACAAAAATGTTGACGACCCCGCCGCTCCCTACAACCCTCTACGACACTATAGGGCCGTCGTGTGACATTGCACACATGTGTGTGTGATTAAAAGCAGGTGTTTTGGAGATAACTGTGTTCTTATTGTTTCATTAGCCGCTTCCCGCAACTTCGTTAGCATGGGAGGATTTCCCGCGTAAATCCTGATCCCGTGGAAATTCCGGGATAAATACTTACCAAATTTCATTAAATTCCATCTAGTAGGTCCGGAGAGTAGCGTGTACAAACAGACAAACAGACAGATTTTTTTTTTTTTTTGCCGTATTACCGTTTCTTAACCCTCCTCAATTATTATTTTTGTATAAAATTTAATGTACAGACACACTTTTTTATTGTTTTATTATATGTATAGATACATATAGATGTACCTATAGATATAGACTGTATAATGCTGTAATTTGTATTTTGTACAGACGTCAATCTACCCCAATCTGTCAAATTTTACCAATCGAACATTAACCTTGCACTATTGTGATAAGGTTGAAAATCTATTAAAGAAATTTGACAGATTGAGGTAGGTTGATGTGCTGGCGTCTATACATTGTATAGAGGAGCTTGTGGCTAAATAGCAACAGCCACACAGCTCGAGGTAAAGCCACGTTTGGCGAGGTCGATCCATGGATGAGTGATAATCTTAACATGTTGAGATACGTCCGTGCCTTGCAAAGCACATTAAGCCGTTGGTCCCAGCTGTCATTAGTCCATCTTTGACAGTTACGTTATACAAGGTATAACAGATTAAGCGCAATACCTCAGACACCCCAATTAGAATATTAAATTATAAGTCTAAAACAACATCCGTAACTAAATAAATTGAAACCAAACTTAGGCATTTTTTATAAAATAGTTATCCTTACTAAACGCAAAACTTATGTGCGTCATACAATATCCTTACGCAGACGCATACACTCATGCAATGTTAGCGGCCGACGCGTTACGCACACAATATCCTTGAATTAAGGATTGTATTAATTTGTCATGATACTGTGTTTCTATTTCAAGTTAAATGAAAGATTTTTCCATCAAAATTTAACACCATTTTTTTATGACGGAAATCGATTCAGGAGCCGATTCTGAACCAACTACTTTCAGGAATTGCGTTTATTCTGTTACTTACAGGTAGTTGCTCTTCTACTCAATTTAAAAAAATACTGAAAGCCGATCCCAACATACCTAGTTGAAAAAAGGCTAAGTAGATTCTGATGTCGTCACATTGTATTGAAAACTTATATAAATTGTGAAATCTTGTATCAATTGAAAAATAACAAATATTGAGCTGAATACACTTTGGGTAGGTACACGGAAAACTTATTCAATATGGTGGCAGAACATTGCCAGCTTTAGTTTAAAATAGGTTAAGGTATTTTTATTAAGGTATTCATCATTTTTTTAATGGGTCAATGTGGGAAGGAGTCACATAACTAGCAACACTTTGCAATACTATTTACGAGATTGTGGCGCTGATGAGTTTCATCGGTCACAACAATACAAAACTGTGAGCCGGAGTACCAAAAATTGTCTGTATGGTTGTGGTATAATTTATCTAATCGTTTAACAACTATAATATTTATGTATTTTTATTCTTTGTTTGTTTCAGTCCTGTACTAACCCAACAAGTTCAACTGTACCAATTGAAGAAACAGAGACTACCGTTCCTGTTCTGAGTTTACCTTTTTTCTTTTCTAAATCCATTCTGTCTCTAATCAAGTAATCATACACACTTGCTTTTCCAATTTACTTTAGACATTGACAGAATTGTCGACATCGGCTCCACTTGCCATTAACAAAAAATAGAATAGAATACTTACGAGATAAATACAAGGAGATCTAAGGATATTATATGTCAAACAGTTTTTTTTTAAAGAGAACTATGAATTTGAGTCCAAGTTACAATACCAGCAATCTTGTCAACCCCTCCAAATAAGCTAAATATGCTTGTGTCTGGAGTGCGTTCACGGCAATAGTGTAAAGTAGGATTCGAACCCGCGACCACTCTATATATATATATCTTATCTAGTGAACTATTGACTCACATACTCTACACATAAACAGCAACTAAATCTTGAAGACCTTTAAAACATAAACAAAATAATACACACACATCCCTATTACATTCACGAGGTCAACGGGACGTTCAACCTTTTAACAACAACAAAAAAAAATCAGAATGAAAAAAAAAGCCAACCATATATAATACTGTCAACCAATAAATCTATCGAAAAACATAAATTTGTCCATCACAACGCTGTCTCATCAGTTCGCAAGGGCCCCTGACTGCGGTGTGTAGCGCGTGCGTTATCTACCCCCCATCAGCGGGCCCCAAGGCTGGAGGGCCCCGCAATTTAGGGGCCCTTAATGACAAGGGACTTGGAAATAATGAATTGAGTGTCGAGATTCTTTTTGTTCACAGTTTGTGACATTGCGTGAATTGTTTGATTGGTTTGTGAGGTGAATTGTTCGTGTTATTGTTTGCGAAGACATTCTGAACAGTGGGCATTTTTTAGTTATAGGTACTATCAAATTATAGATATTAGTCATGGAAGTGAGTCGGTACCACAAAAGTAGCAAATTTTCAAAATTTTCACCACTCATGGTTGACTAGTAGAGAATGCCTACGACATTATCGCACTCTTAGAATGAAAGTGACCTAACTCTAAATTCGTAAATTTTAGATTGTGATGTAAACTGGCCTGAAACATTACTCTGAATTGCCGTGGAAACAGAAATCTGAACTACGAGTTATAAAGAGACAGCTTATACATTTGCCACTTGAGATATATGAATATAATTTATTCAATGCTGCTTTATTCTGCTCAAATCCAAAAAATACTATTTTTTGAGTTAAGTCCCTTTCATTCTGAGAGAGCGTTATGTCCGCCTTTGAACCTATGTGTATAAAGTCAATAGCCTAATGGATAAGGTGTCGGACTTGTGATCGAGGGGTCGCAGGTTCGAACCCCACCCATTACACTATAGTCGTGAACCCACTCCAGACACAAGCATATTTAGCTTAGTTGGAGGGGTTAACAGGATTGCTAGTCGACCCACATTGCTAGTTCTCTTTTTTATCCAATTCCGCCAAGCCCGTTCCATCATCGGACTACAAGACAAACGGCGCTGCGCCATCGTTACATGGTGGACATCCCACACATACGCACAAAACGTTTTGGGAATACCTTCATTGTGCGTACAGCTAAGGAGTGGAATTCCCTGCCGGAGTCTGTGTTTCCTGGTCGCTATAACCTGGGAGTCATTCAATCATGAGTGAATAGGTTACTTCTAGGCAAGCGTGCTCCATCTTCGACCACATCATCACTTACCATCAGGTGAGATGGTGGTCAAACGCGAACCTATAATCAATAAAAAAAAAACTTGAATACCTTTAGAATAGTGAAAAAGTTTATGCAGATAGAGGAAAATGAAAACACCCACTCCACACCTTAAACCATTCATCACACACTACATTGACTTAGCTTGGCCCGTTGATGTAGTTTAAAACTAGCCAAAGAGCTAAGAAACAGTCCACGTTTTGATGAAAATAGTAATAATAGCATAAAAATGTTATTGGGAGGAGAAGACACTGGCTAAATGGCCGTAACTAAATAATAGCCACATGAGTAAATTTTCTAGGTTAAGCAACGCTTACCGAAGTCTGGGTGACCAACTTAAAATATCGAGTGTCCCGTATTTCGGAAAGCACGCTATGTACGCACGTCCCGGCTGTCATTTAGATAACTTTGACAGTCGTTAGGGTAGACGGAAACCAGAATATCTGACCCTGGCCTTGCCAAGGGGTAGGGTGTTAACCAGATACTAGGTTGTGAAATGAAATGAAATATTTATTTTGTAAATTGGTTATTAATAACACATTTACACGTCATGTTTTTTTTGCGTGTTTAGTTTAGCTAGATGAAGCCGGTATTTCCTGCCTACTCTGAGAAGAAACACCGAAACAAACTCAGATGTCAACGTCTCTTTTAAAGTCCAGACAATTTGATGAATTTATTGATAATAGGCTCACGTTTCACCACCATCTCACCTGATGGTAAGTGCCGATGTGGTCGAAGATGGAGCACGCTTGCCTAGAAGTAACCTATTCACTCTTGACTTAAAGACTCCTAGGTTATAGCGATCAAGAAACAGACTGCAGGGAATTCTACTCCTTAGTACGCACAATGAAAGTATTCCCAAAACGTTTTGTGCGTATGTGTGGGATGTCCACCGTGTAACGACTAATCTTCTTAGTTGATGACTGATAGACATTAAATACCTATGTGATTTTATATATGAGAAATAAAAATAAACCGTTTCTTTTTACTAAACATATTAAAAGCATGTATAAAACAGCGACTTTGCATAAAACTATACAATAAAACAATTTCCGCTGGATTCATCCCAATATCAATTTATAAAGAGCTCCGAATTATCAGTTATTAAAGTTTTACCGCTCGTTTGGGCGTCATCAAAGCAATTTAAAACCGTAATACTGAAAATATTAAGTTGATATTTGTGTAATAAATCATGTTTTAAACTTTGTAACACGAACTGTGAAATGTTCAGTGTTACGTCATAATAAAACGGTAGGTCTGCTATGAGTGATGGACATTTACGGTAGAAAAATGATAAAAAATATGCGTGATTGGCTCGCGCTGATGATAAGCGATGATGTGGGCGAAGATAAAGCACGCTTGCCTAGAAGTAACCTATTCACTCTTGACTTAAAGACTCCCAGGTTACAGCTATCAGGAAACACAGACTCCGGCGTTGAATTCCATTGGCTGTACGCACAATGAAAGTATTCCCAAAACGTTTTGTGCGTATGGGTGGGATGTCCACTATGTAACGATAACGCATCGCCGTTTGTCTTGTAGTCCGATAATGGAACGGGCTTGGTGGAATAAGATTGCAATACCGTCGAACACTCCGAAATGAAACCGATAATTAAAAGTATTCAAGTATTTATTGCAATCCATAATGTACACATACAGGTGGAACAAGTTTTAGACTAGTCTTAGAAAGACTGCCTTTCTGATGTCCACAACCCTGAAGCATGGTGGCATGTCACCAAGACATGCCACCCCTTGACATGGCTGGCTTCTGACTACCGACTGTCAAATATCTACAAATGACAGCCGGGACTCACATACTTTCCGAGCCCCGAAGGAATTTAGACAGATAGAATCGCCTGGAGCTTTTGGGCATGGAGTTGACGTCAGACCTCAACTTCAGCTCAACCATCGAGTCCAGAGCTCAGACTGCAGCAAACAAGCTGGGAATCCTACACAAGGTGAGGCGGTACTTCACGCCTGGACAGCTTCTAAATCTGTATAAAGCACAGGTCCGTTCCTGCGTGGAGTATTGCAGCCACTTGTGGGATGGCTCTGCAAAGTACCAACTTGCTGCATTGGACTCGATCGAGCGCAGAGCTAAAAGGCTTATAGGTGACGAGGTGCTGGTGGACAAGCTTCATAGCCAGGCTCATCGGCGAACCGTTGCTTGCCTGTCGGTTTTCTACAGATTGTACTTCGGGGAGTGTGCGCAGGAGCTCCATGACCTGATTCCTCCATCTCCCTTTCACTACCGGTCTACCAGACGCACGGCTGGGTACCACCCACACTTGGTTGACATACCGTCTTGTCGTACCAAGTGCTTCTCCTCCACATTTATAGTGCGCACAGCCAAGCTGTGGAATTCTCTGCCGGCTTCTGTGTTCCCTGCCACTTATGACCTTTCAGCCTTTAAAGCGAGAGTAAATAGGCATGTTCTGGGCTCGCTCGTCACATCGTAGACCTCATCTATCGCTTACCGTCAGGCGAGATCGAGGTCAAGAGAGGGCCCATCAGTAAAAATAAATAAATATGTAAGGATGGTCCCCCGTCTACGAAACGGCCTAACTAAGCGTTGCAATATTCTAAAACGTCCTGAGCGGCTTTTATTATTCAGCAACAAGCTCCTCCATATAATAAATGAAACATAGGCCCAAAATTAATTAAAACAATAGCTAATATTCAAGAGAAACAACAAATCCCTCGGTATAAGCAATTTCTCAGAAAACTACCAATGAACCTCAAAACAAAATGTCTCCATTTAAATAAACAAACATCTTACTAATGACACAACAGACACGCAGACTACTCACTAATCTATCTTCAACAAATAAAAAATAACATGAAAAGCTATTCAGAGCTTTATTATGAAAGCTTTAGTTTCATTAGAAGTCGGTCGATTTATATAGTACGCGGAAAAGTTGATGATACACAGAAAGCTGTTGGTGTGGCATCGAACTGACAAATTGTGATTGAAAATATACTTCGGTTTGGTTAGTGTGCCACTGAGAGCGACGCGTTAACAGATATTTTTTTTATTGATAATAGACTCGCGTTTGACCACTTCCGATCAAGTGAGTTGACTTGATCGTAAGTAATGAAACCTATTCATTCTTGACTTAAAGACCTTCAGATTATAGCTATCAGGAAACAGACTCAGGATCTATACAGGTTTTGAATTTTTAAGTTCATCAATTACAGAAATGTGTAGGTGTATGTTTCGATCAATAGGTTCAACACGTCAAAAAAAAACATAATAGTAAATAAAACTATGTTTTTTGTTTTTTTTTTTTTTAGCTAGGCTGGTGTTTCCTACCTAGGAAAAACCACCATAACAAACTCAGAGGTCAATGTCTCCTTTGAAGTCCATACATCTTTCTGATCAAATCATATAAAATACATGTAGGTCTGTGATGTTCTTTGGAGAAAAAGAAGTCTATGTTAGAAGCCCCAAAATCATATATAATATTTGATTAGGTCAATGATAATAAACAGTTATTTTGCAGTTGTAATACTGTTGAAAATATAAATTAAATTATTATTTCAATAATTATATTTTTATTTGTTTTCTTCTTTTTAATGTTCCATTGAACCAAATTAAAAATATTATAACATTGTTGTTCACTTCAAATGTTTTTCACCGACACATTACAAATGACATTACAGTACATTGACCCATAACCTAAAAACTAAATGAATACGTTCCAATATACTTAATAATAAAAATTACACATTCCAAGAAACTATAAACTATTCGTCACATTCAACAAGAAATTCAACGAATTTAAACTCTTGATATTAAATCTTGTTCATCGCATAGCTTTCAATCCCCCCCAGCCTAAATACGCCACATCGAATGGACTTAACTATACTGTCTGAAATTCCTGTAAACTCATTTGTCAGTGCGGAACACTGACTGTCATCAACCCATGTCGTTGCCGATTAAAAAATAAAACTTCACAGAATCGCAGTTCAAACATCAATATATATATATATACATACATATATTCGACGTTAGCATATATCTTGCAGAGGATTAGTAGCTTTAATATTTAGATCAACTATGCATTTTCGTGTTCGTATCAATCTAATCTGTTTCGAAGAATTAGTGGCTGTTTTGAATTTAATGGCGGAGCTCATTTTTAGATGAATTATTTGCAGTTTCACACTTAAGTTTTAATCATAGTTTTGTATCATATTAGAACAGATATTGTATCTTTCTGCATTTAAAAATCTAGATCTGTTCTGCCTTCAGTTTCGACGTCAATCTAAATATATATAACTCAAAGGTGACTGACTGACTGACTGACTGACATAGTGATCTATCAACGCACAGCCCAAACCACTGGACGGATCGGGCTGAAATTTGGCATGCAGGTAGATGTTATGACGTAGGCATCCGCTAAGAAAGGATTTTGCGAAATTCCCACGGGATCGGGATTTACACGCGAAAAACTTCCCACGCGGGCGAAGCCGCTAGTGGGATATAAATGGTTACCGAGGCGAAAAACATTCTATGCTTGACATAGGTACATTCATTATTTTCTAATATAGGTATTATTCATGACAAATTTTATTCAATTCAGCCATTTTGGTTCGATATAGTTAGAAACATTCGTATCTTGAATAATTTAATAATATATGTATGTATGTTAAACATACTTTTTGAGTTTATCAGGAACAAACAGAACAGATTTTGTTTTATAATTTCTAAGAATATAAATGTTTATTTTCTGTGAGTATTCTTAGAACGACAGAGGCAAGTTTTTCTCATAATCTTTAAATAGTTTTCCCACGAACTGTAAGCGGTTGCCTTATTAATTATGAATCTAATCCACTGTGACTTGTTGGAAATACAATTAAACGATAAGCAATACCATAGAATTCTCTGTTATTATAAGAAATATATATCGTATCTGTTTCCTTCCGTTTATTAGCTCACTAATTGGCTAATTCTTGGAAAGGATACTCGTGTTACATAACAATAATGAAGAATAATGAAGAATGAAGGCACTAACTGTCTTTCACTTATACCTTCTATAGTGAGAGATCAGGCTTTTGTAATAAAGGATCTCCTAGTCCTAACGCCTCGGATGTTTGTACCTAAGTTTGAAAAATAAATAACTATTCTTATATCTTCTGGCCACACAAATATTTAAGGAAAGTATTTAGTTATTTCGCAGAGATTCTCTTTTTTATCAAATGTGTGTGACCTTGGTAACTCCTCCCACTAAGCTAAATAGGGTTCACAGCAATGGTTTATGGGATGTGGTTCGAACCTGTAACTTCTCGATCACAAGGTCGACATCTTAGCCAGTAGGCTATTGCCGTTTCAATCATCAAATTATCACTCTCTTTCGCTTTTAAGCTTCTTATCCTGACTGTGTCTTCAGTTGCTTTTGCAATGAGAAGTACGCGGTATCATCCCCCTTCCTTACTACAGATTTCTCTTTGAGGCACGCATGGAAAACGACGCTATGTCAAATAGAAATCTTTAGATACCTAATCTTGATGATGGTGGAAGGCCAGACATCAGAACTATTTTATTGTACATCATCCCCTTCCTCAAGTCAGTCCCAGAGTGCTGAGGATCGTGGCTGCGATGGAAACGTTGCAACAGACTCCTCCATCTACTGCGGTCTTCAGCTTGATGGAGAGCCTGGGACATCGGCATCTGCAGTACTTCGGACACCTGGTCAGCCCATCGTCTGGGACAACATCCTCTTGATGGTCTCACCTGATGGTAAGTGATGATGTGGTCGAAGATGGAGCACGCTTACCTAGAAGTAATCTATTTACTCTTGATTTAAAGACCCCCAGGTTATAGCTATTGAGAAACACAGACTCCGGCATGGGTGCGTATGGGTGGGATCATATACAACTTCAATAAACCTCCACAATCCAGAAAAAGTACATTATAGAAAACGTCCTAAACTATCTTCTAATTCAGAAGCATGTTTTTAATTTTAGCTGAATTATATTGATTTCTGAGAAGGGTCGGGCGGTGGGAGGCAAATGCGCGGGATCAAACCGCGCGGCATATCCGTCGTGCGGCCGGCGCGCGCGCATACAAGATCGCAGATCAACCTCTAGGGCTGGCAGATTAGTGGCAAAGACTAAATTAAATAGACTATCGTTTAAAAAAACAACAAAGTTTCTGACTCGTCTTGCTAACATTACCACATCTACTCATCCTGTGCTCTGCAATGTATCAACACTTATTTAGAAACTATTAGTAAGTTTCACTGCCTTGTTGGTCTAGTGGTCACAAGCGCAACTGCTGAGCACAAGGTCTCGGGTTCGATTCCCTGTTCGGGCAAAATGTGCTATTGCCTTTTTCTTTTAGAAATTTCTCAGTAGTCGCTCGGAGTTTGGAAGTTGGCGGTGTGATATCACATCATTGACACGTTCGTTACAGGTATTCAGACGAGAAATATGACAATCAACATATGTTTTGTCGTGGGGTAACGTGTTATCCAGCTACTGGGTTGTGGAGCCCGCTGCCGGGGTTACGGGAATAAACGCAAAGCCTGTTTTTGTCTGTCTTCCTGTTTGTCCTGGCTTATATCTGAAACGACTGAATCGATCTTATTAGGACGTTCACTGGAAGATAGCAACATAAAAGGCTACTTTTTATGCTGCGATTCCCACAGGATTGAGATTTACGTAGGAAATTATATGTGATTAGTTATGGACTCCCACGCGGATTAAGTCGCGGGCACGTTATAGAATAAGACCTAAATAATTCGTCCTTCTCTTGATGTATTTTTGCTGTCGCACTTTGTCTCTTTGATCCACTCTGATTCCAGTAGTATAGTTCTATATCTATCTATTCTAGTAGTATAGTATCGTCAAATAACTTGGCAAGAGTCGCGCGCAGAAGCATGAACGCGCAGAAGTCGACTTTTAGGTGTCGCGCTCCGAGCCCGCGATTGGTGCGTCAGTAGTTCTCGTTCAATTTGCTTCCGAATACACTTGCGTACACGAAAGTTGTACCCTTTGTTTTTGTTACGAGTTGTTGTTTTAAATTTAGTTTTTGTTACGTTGATTACAATGCCAGGACCAAATACCGTTTTACGCAGACTATTAAAACGTCAGAAAGAACATTTAGACACTATAGTTAAGGAAGGTTGAAATTCTGAACTCGTCACTGTCTTTAGGATACCGGGAAAAAAGAAGAATAAAAGGGGTAGCAGTTTTATTAACTAATTGTGACGACAAGAACATATTATTTTTATTAATTTTTTATAAATACATTTTTTTCACTTTTAAATGTATTTATGTATTATATTTATTTTATTTATAATACCGAATTAACGAATGAATTCCTCTTTTTTCTTTAACATTCTTCTGAACAGACATGATTAAAAATAAATGATGGCAATAACCATAGAATAATGGCAAGCAGTAAAAGTGACGACATTTTTCTTCCACTAAGAGCACGATGCGCGAACTTACTCCCACTACGCCAAAACCTTGCCAACTTACGTGACGAGGACTATACAAGATGTATAATAAGATATATATATAAGATGTAGAATAAGTATTATATAGCAAAAGCCTGTTTTTCTACACACGACGTTTTTATGTCAATTTTAATTTTGATTTATATTTGATGACTACTAAGGCAAAAAATTTAGTAAACAAAATAAGGTCTTGATTTGATGGCTCAAATAAAGTTAAAAAAAAAATAAACATAAATATACTCTCTCTCCATTTATAAAAACACCTAGTAAAAGTGAATGTCTCAATCCGCCAGCCCTATTGAATGGTAACCTGATGACGGGAAGTGCACAATTAACGCGACGGGTGCGCCCGCGCAGCTCGGACGCGTTATGAGATCTGCTTCTGTAGTCAAGGCTCGAGGATATGTCCTCATGCCGAGCTCATTATGCGTAAGACGAAACAGAAGTAATATCCGTCGGCTGATGCGATTGGAAATGTCAGCGGATTTCTGGTTTTGAGTAGATTTTAGAAGGAACCTCATTGGTCGAGTGGTCGCAAGAGCAGATTGCAGATAGAATAGAATAGAATAAGTCTTTATTTGCTTGGAATGTATAAAAAATAAGTTGTTAAATACATAAAAGAATCGATGTACATTCTGCCTTAGTGTGGCATGCAAATGTATTAATTATGTTGCAAATAAAAAAGTGCTATAAAAAATTGATTATAACAGATAAAATTGATTAAGACAAATAAAATTGATTACAACAAATAAAATTGATTACAACAAATAAAAAAAATATAATGCAAACAGAAATTAATTCAAATATTACAAATTATTGTCATTTAGGAAATCTTGCACAGAATAATAACATTAATTAACAAGTAATTGTGTTAAGTACTTTTTTAAATTTTTGCAACGATAAGTTTTTAATATTGTCAGGTATTTTATTATAGATTTGCAACTTGATAGGCAACTAACGCGCTTTTTGGTGGCGAGTTTCAAATTACAAATTAAAGTTTTTTTTTTATTTTTAGCACGTAGCACGATATTAAACGTTACAATATTATTTTATTTATGTATTTAATACACTAAACATTCATTAACATTAGTTTATTTACCCTCGTCCATGTGTCACTGCGGGGTGCCAACTGAAAACCAGCGTTGGGTGTCTTTCGCCCAGCAAATGCTGAGTTGGTAACCCTTTCGGTGTAGACATGCTCAGCGAAATTCTTAGTGTAATTTTTTTTATGTTTGTAATTTTCTGTTGTTGTGTGTGTTTATAACCGCATAAATGGTTTTCAATTTCAATTTCAGTAGTAGACTGGAGTTTTGAAGATGGCAGTGATAACCCGCTAAGCCGTTGCAGTTGGTTCCGGTTTTTACATCTTTGACAGTCGTTACGGGTAGTCATAACCCAGTAAATGTGACACTGGTCTAGCCAAAGAATATCGTGTCACCCAGTTACTGGGTTGTGGAGCTCAGATAGGCAGCCGTTCCATGTAAAACACTTAGATATATGATAAGATAATAATAGTTAATATGAGATGACGATGTCGCTGGTTTGCGAGAATATTGACAAAACTCGAAATGCTGTCAGAGAGACTAGGCCTGGGTTTGAGTCAAACCCAGGCCCAGTCTCTGATGAACGTCGCCGTAAAATTGGCATTGTGTCTCAGTTCACAATGTTACACTTAAATTTATCATTATTTCACACAAGTATCTAGTTAAATTGGACAGCATTTCGAGTTACGTCGATATTCTCGCAAAACAGCGATGTGTAGATTTTGAAAGGGTTTCTGATGGAGAATTGAAGATTAAACGGATCGACTAAGGGTGTTCTTTTTATTGATGATAGGCGTCATGTTTTAACACCATCTCACCTGATGGTGTGCTCGAAGATTAAGCACGCTAATCTAGAAGTAACCTATTCACTCTTGACTTAAATACCTCCAGGTTGTAGCAATCTGGAAACCTAGCACGGCAGGGAATTCTACTTCTTAGCTGAATGCGCAATGGATGTCTTTCTAAAAGGTTTAGTGCTTATGGATGGGATGTACACCAAGTATGTCCATCTGTATAGACAGACAATGATATATTTATTATGTAGTTGAAAAACCTAGTTGCTATAATATAAATCTACGGGGTATCCTGCTATGTAACTAAAACTTAGCCTGTAAGGAGAGACAGTGCAGATCCCCTGATTGGTCGATTTATTTAAATGTTTCACTTAAGGCTTGTGTTCATGCCAATAACCTTGACCATTTGGGCGGAGCTAACGACCCCTCTCCGCGCGTCACTCCGCGCAGCTCTCCGCTACCCGCATGCAACAGAAAAGAGAGGCGCGCTCGGCCCGCGCTTGCGCCGCCAGCATGCGTCGTCGCTTCGCCTAGTCTCGGCACAGAGTATCGAAATCACAGAAGGTCAAGTCATCGTGAAAGTTAAATTCATTTTTATTTGTACCGCATCAAAAGTGGTCAAATTTTGTTTTTATTATTATCTATTGATATATATGCACTTTGAGTATCTACTGTAGAAACTATACCTCTATTATAGATCAGCCTGGCTCGAAACATGAGGTAAACAACTTGATGTATCTTTTTAACTTAATTATATATAAATAAAAATTAAAGGCTAAATGTGTTGCTAAGCGCAAAACTCAGGAATGGCTGGACCAATACGGATTTTTTTTCGAATATTCGTTATAGTCTGAGGAAGGTTTCTATTAAGAGAAAAATGGTAGGTAGGTAGTGTAGCGTAAATAAAATTAAGTGCACAGTAAAACACAACCGCTACTTAACACGTTTAATTTTGATTAAAAGGAAAAAGATAGAAAACAAGTATTTAATTAAAAGATATAAAAAAGTTAAATATTAGTAATTATTGGGAACCTTTCAGTGATGGCGTGGGTTAACTTAGCGGAAAGAAAAATAATGTTATCGAAAGTATTATGCAAATATTTTTAACTTACCTAACAAAAAAATCGATTGCAATCGGTTATAGCTAGGCGAATACGCATTATTAGTAATTTTAATTACAAAAACACTAAGAGCATCCAACGCGTCTTGATAGGCCTTAGGTTAGAAAGAGTTTTTGACGTGATAATTTTTTAGATTAGAAATATACAAATTAGGTGCACTATTTAAAATAAAACTCCTGCTGCGAAAACTCGGTAATTCCTGGACGGCTGGACACGAATGTGGGAAGTAACGTAGAAATCATGGAGCCACTGCGCTGCGGAGTCCGCATCTACCTCGTACTCGCTTCAGGCCTTTGAGATGGACGTCTCAGGCACAGGATGTGCTCGGATATCGGGCGAGAGCGCCCCGACCTCCGTCGTCGATAACCGACGTCGCTTGCCCGTAGGGTGGAGCCAAAAATTGGCTTGTAACGGGATCAAATTAACCAGAAAATCACCCACAGACTATACTTTTGCTAGGACACTTTATATTTTTTATTGGGTTTACACCAACAAAAAAACTTTCACTTCATAATTTCGATATTAATCACAAAAAATAAGGTCGACCATCACTTATCGGGTCCCAAAAATGTAATAACGCCGTCAAAAGGCAAAACATCCGAGGATTTTTTTCACGATTCCTTGTTCAAATGTGAATAACAGCTAAGAAGAAAAAAATTCATATAGAAAAGTTTGGATTAGAATTGGAGGAAGTTTTAACCGTAGCGGTTTTACGCTACAGTACCCCATTTCCAGTAAAAAAAAAAATGAGAGTAGCAACCCTAAAGGTGAGTGGCAACCCTAAAGGAAAGGTGAGTGACAACCCTAAAAGAAAGGTGGTTGACAACCCTAAAAAAAAGGTGGTTGACAACCCTAAAAGAAAGGTGGTTGACAACCCTAAAAGAAAGGTGGTTGACAACCCTAAAAGAAAGGTGGTTGACAACCCTAAAAGAAAGGTGGTTGACAACCCTAAAAGAAAGGTGGTTGACAACCTTAAAAGAAAGGTGAGAGATCAACCCAAGTGAATGTATCAACCCAGTTAGAGGGTGACAACGCTATAACAGATTGACATCACAACAACAGATTGAAAACACAACAACAGATTGAAAACACAATAACAGATTGAAAACACAATAACAGATTGACAACACAAAAGGGATAGCATCAACCAAGAGTGAAAACCATAATATATACAAATTAAATAAACTAGCCTAACTAACTTTAAACTAAATACATCAAATCAACGACATCGAAGTGCAGCTGATACTGAATAAAATTGAAAGCCGGCCTCCAGTTTAGACGTTAACAGTGCGAGCTTCAGACGCGTCTCCTAAACCTACATTAGGATAGAAAAACAAACGATAGAACTAGAATAATATTCTTAAATATATAGGAACAAAGAACAATATTCAAGACGAAACAAATAAGAGTTGAGATTAAGAAATAACCTAAAAATAACTTCAAAGGAAGTCAAACAAAAACTCGAAGTCGAACACAAAAGCTCGAAGTCAGATAATAACTCGAAGTGAGACACGACACAAAGTCCAACACGACTCAAAGTCAAACACGACTCAAAGTCAAACACGACTCAAAGTGAAACACGACTCAAAGTCTAACACGACTCAAAGTCAAGAGCTTAAGTTATAGAGGGATAAGTTAGAAGGTTAAGTTAAAGAGAGAGGGTTAAGTTGAAGAGGGTGGACCTTAAATCAAAATCAAAAATACGACGCTTAATGAGAGGAAATGGTTATGAATAAATATTAACTCCAGGGAGGAATGAGGGTCGAAATAATAAAAGAGGTGTCGTTAATTGAAAACTAATGGCCTAACATAAGTAATGCTGATTAAGTTAAGAATATGGAACAAATTAATTCATTTAAGTATGTCTTTTATATGATATTGTCCAATATGATGAGAATCACAGTCTTGTAGGACATATGTAGTCATGGAGATGACTCTGATCACACGACATTTAATGAAACGAGGAGCAAGCTTTCCTGTAAAGTATTCAGCAGCTGACGATTTTGAAAAATTACGCCTCCATACAATGTCGCCGGCATTGAGTGTAATAGCCGTGCGGTTCGTATTGTAATTTCGTGAATTACGGAGAAAAGCAGAAGAAAGATTGTCCGCTACTTTTGCGTAAATCTCGGCGAGCGAAGTCAGATTACTCGCGTGTTGTTCCCGACTTTCAGCTAAATTAGTGCTTAGAGTCTGGATATTCGCACGCGATGAATCCATACAGACTTCTCTACCGAATATGAGAAAGTTTGGCGTAAACCCTGTGGCTAGATTAATACATGAATTGAGGTAAAGTTTGACCTTGGGTAACAATTTAGCCCAATTCCTTTGGTTCTCGCCAACCAATATGCTCAAACAAGTAACGACACTTTGGTTATAACGTTCTACCGTGTTTGCTTGTGGAGTGTAATAAGGGGTATACGTAGGGGATTCAATGCGAAACGATCTAAGAAAGTTTAAAAACTGATTACTACGAAAAACGGTAGCATTATCACAGAGAATAGACCGTGGAACTCCGAAGTTAAAAAATATTTCAGATTCCAAAGCTTTTATAACTGAATTGGCGTCAATCCTTTTAAGGGGGACTAACCAAACATATTTAGAAAACACATCGACCATAGATAAAATGTATTTGAACCCATAATAAGCGATTGGAAGCGGTCCAATAACGTCGATAGAAATCATTTGTAAAGGTAAAGAAACTTCCTTTGGATAACACATATGACCACGTGGTTGGGAATTCGCGATCTTATAAGCTTTACAAACCTCACATTGCCTTAAAGTCTCAGAAACATCTCGAAACATATTTGGCCAGTAAAAGTTATCCTTGAGCTTAAAATAAGTCTTTGAAACTCCAGGATGTATAGAGAGAGGATTATTATGAGCTTCCCATATAGCGGATTTAACCTTTTCAACGGGTAAAACTATGCGCCAAGGATCAGAGCACAATGGGTTAGTGATTGGCATGCGTCTTAACAGAACACCGTTCCGAATGGCGTAAGCTGGAAACGCTTGAGGGGAGTCACGAGCCCCTAAATACACCTTTTTGTACCATCTATCATTGGTATGGTCAGGTCCTTGATCGAATGTAACCGGACTCGCGTACATTCTAGATAAAGCGTCTGGAACGACGTGTTGCGACCCTTTGCGATGAATGATATCAAACGTGTATTGGGAAATCACAGTAGCCCATCGCGCCAAACGCCCTGAGGGATTACTTAGTGTGAGGAGCCATTTCAAGGCCATATGATCGGTTATAACAGAAAACTTCATTCCATCTAAATAACAGCGAAAATGCTTAATGGAATCAAGAACGGATAAAAGTTCACGTTCGGTTGTACTATAATTGCGTTCTGCTTTTGAGAATAAGCGTGAATAATAAGCGATAGGATGTTCAACACCATCGAACTTTTGAGAAAGAACTGAACCAAGACCGACAGCTGACGCATCACATTGCAAAATGAAGGGCTTCGAGAAATCTGGACAAGCCATAACGGGAGTATTGATGAGCGCATCCTTTAATTTTAGGAATGCTTGATCGGCGGCATCATCCCAACTTATAGGGTCACGACCCTTCTTTTTTCCTATAAGGGCAGTGAGTGGAGCTATTATAGAAGAAAAACCATCAACAAAACGCCTATAATATGAGCATAACCCAATAAAACCACGTAGTGACTTAGCTGTAGTAGGAACGGGATAATCCCTAATAGCATCGAGCTTGCTGGGATCAGTTTGTAAACCCTTTTCGTTAATGATATAACCCAAATATTTCAATTCGCTTTTACAGAACTCGCATTTTTTTAGGTTAATAGTTAAACCGGCCTCCTTGAGACGGTTTAGTACTTTTCTAAGGAGCGAGAGGTGACTATCAAAGTCTTTTGATATTATGATTAGATCATCGACGTAACCGAAAACGCAATTATCACTGGTCGAAGTGAATTCAAAATTAACGATCATATCAGTAAGGCGCTGCATCTCGGAAGCTGCATTCGTGAGACCAAATGGCATTCTGACGAACTCAAATAAACCTCGTTGTGGAACTATGAACGCGGTTCTTTCACAACTCTCATCATCAGCGAGAGGAATCTGCCAAAATGCACTCCTAAAATCAAGAGAACTTATATACCTTGCACCTCGAAGGTTGTCAAGAATATCGTGAATACGGGGGAGCGGATAAGAATCTCTAGTAGTAACGCTATTCAATTTCCTACTATCAACGCAAAAACGTACAGAACCGTCCTTTTTGGTAACCATCACAACAGGACTGGCCCATGGAGAACGTGAGGGACGAATGACACCCATCTCCAGCATCTTATCGATTTCCTCATTGAGCAACTTTAACTTAACAGGTGAAAGAGGGTAAAACCGTTGTCTAATTGGTGGTCCAGTAGTGTTTATTTTGTGTGATAGCCAAGTAGTCTTACCAAGGCCAACTTTATCGGATGAAATGACATCGAATTCCTCAATGACCCGTTGCAACTTTAGCTCTTGGTCTGGTAATAAAACGTTACGAGGGTGAATGTATCGAACCTCGCTAATGCAATTAATCTGAGGAAGGGATTGAGAGTCAGAAGGAAGGGTATGTGGGTCAGGAGGTAGGGAATTAGAGTCGGGAGGAAGGTACATATTACCTTTGATATTTTTGTTAAAAGCTTGACTAAAAACTGAAGTCAAACCGAACTTATTCCAAAATTCGATACCTAAAATAACTGAAGAAGACATAGAACGTGCTACTAAAAATTTGTGGATAAAAGTCGTACCGTTAAACTTAACTGGGAGAAAGATAGTTCCTAAAATATCAATAGGAGAGTTATTAGCGGAAATAACACGTGGGCACTGAACGTTTGATTTTAAAGAAATACCCAGTTGTTGGGTTAAACAATCACTAATAAGGGACATTTGTGCACCAGAGTCAAGAAGGGCCTTAACGACCCGGTTACACAATATGATCTCGATGAAAGGACGGTTATCAGATGAATCGGACGCTATCACCGGTGACACTGTACGGAGTAATGCGTGTCGCCGGTGGGCTAAACATTTTTTGGATTGCATTTTGGGCAATCACGAGTTATAAAACCAGGTGTGCGGCATTTAAAACATAGCATACCAGGGAAATCAGGGCAAGTACGATAGGGGTGTCCCGTTTTATTGCATTTTGGACAGATTTGTGATTGATTTGTTGCACTTGAAACTAATTTTGTAGATTTGGGCAAAAAACTTTCAAAATGCGATGCAGTGTCAATGAGCGCATCTAAGTCAGTAAATTTATGTATCGATAAGCATGGAAAATATCTAGGATGCATGTTGTGAGTGATAATTTCTAATAGTTCAGATTTATCGACCGGTTTACGTAATGTATCATTCAATTGAGAAATCTGATGCACAAAATGTAAAACAGGTTGATCTGATTTCTGTTTTGTATTCCTAACTTGTTGACCGGTTTTAAATTCGAAATCAATTTCCCCGAACGTTTTGAAGAATTTTTCTTTTAATTCAGGGTAAGTCATATCAGGTCGACGGATTGACCTATAATAATTCAAGGCGCGACCGGATAACACTTCGTGGAAGCGTTTAAGCAGATAACTGTCAGTTATGTCGTCTGAATCCTTCTCCTCTTCGATACTGGTAAAAAAATTTCGAACACTGGTATCTCCAGTATAATTTATGTTCCATTTTCTTAGCGAAAATCGTTTTAGAAAGTAACCGGGACAGTCCTCGGTTTTCATCGGAGAAGGTAAGTTAGAACGACTAGTACCCGGAGTGGGCCTAGGCGGAATGGGAGGAGGTCTAGAAATAATAATACTTCCGTGTAAAGGAGTCTCAACGATAGAACCTTCTTCGGACATTTTTAAACACAAAATAGAAATAGGTTAAATGAAAGAGCGGGACTTAGCAGGAAATTGTTAGATAACGTGCCGTAATATCGATGCGGGAAGAAGACAACAACATGAACGTCAAAGGAATCGGCTGGGCTAAGAATCCAACAAAAACAGATACTAGCAAATAGCAGAAAAGCAAACAGACGGGCAAAAAAAAATAAGAAAGGTAGACACTAGCACACGACCATTCAAAAAGCTTACCTTTGGTCACGATGCCTAACCGTCCACACATCAAACACACTCTACGGGAAACTAACTACCGCTACCTACTGGGATAAAATAAAACTCGGGATAGATAAGTATATTTTGGGAGAAAATAAAAGAATTGGAAATTGGGTATAGTTACAAAGTTAATCTTTAAAATTGAATTTCACAAACATCACACAATTTAGCAAGGAACATAAATTTAGTTAGCAATTCTGTAGTCCAGTCGTATGAATCGGGAAAACATTCAAGACAGGTAATCCTTTTAACTTCCATACGGGTATCTGACCAATTCTAAAACCTGAAACTCACAATAAGAAAGGTGACAATTAAAGATTGCTCTCAAGAGCAACCACACACGAGATAACAAAAAAAAATAGGTATTTTAGTAATAATTAATATGCAAACTTACTTTAATTCGGGCGCCATATTGTAGCGTAAATAAAATTAAGTGCACAGTAAAACACAACCGCTACTTAACACGTTTCATATTGTAGCGTAAATAAAATTAAGTGCACAGTAAAACACAACCGCTACTTAATACGTTTAATTTTGATTAAAAGGAAAAAGATAGAAAACAAGTACTTAATTAAAAAATATAAAAAGTTAAATATTAGTTATTATTGGGAACCTTTCAGTGATGGCGTGGGTTAACTTAGCGGAAAGAAAAAGAATGTTATCGAAAGTATTATGCAAATATTTTTAACTTACCTAACAAAAAATCGATTGCAATCGGTTATAGCTAGGCGAATACGCATTATTAGTAATTTTAATTACAAAAACACTAAGAGCATCCAACGCGTCTTGATAGGCCTTAGGTTAGAAAGAGTTTTTGACGTGAGAATTTTTAGATTAGAAATATACAAATTAGGTGCACTATTTAAAATAGAACTCCTGCTGCGAAAACTCGGTAATTCCTGGACGGCTGGACACGAATGTGGGAAGTAACGTAGAAATCATGGAGCCACTGCGCTGCGGAGTCCGCATCTACCTCGTACTCGCTTCAGGCCTTTGAGATGGACGTCTCAGGCACAGGATGTGCTCGGATATCGGGCGAGAGCGCCCCGACCTCCGTCGTCGATAACCGACGTCGCTTGCCCGTAGGGTGGAGCCAAAAATTGGCTTGTAACGGGATCAAATTAACCAGAAAATCACCCACAGACTATACTTTTGCTAGGACACTTTATATTTTTTATTGGGTTTACACCAACAAAAAAACTTTCACTTCATAATTTCGATATTAATCACAAAAAATAAGGTCGACCATCACTTATCGGGTCCCAAAAATGTAATAACGCCGTCAAAAGGCAAAACATCCGAGGATTTTTTTCACGATTCCTTGTTCAAATGTGAATAACAGCTAAGAAGAAAAAAATTCATATAGAAAAGTTTGGATTAGAATTGGAGGAAGTTTTAACCGTAGCGGTTTTACGCTACAGTAGGTAAGGTAGGTATGTAGGTAGGAACTTAGAGTAAGGTAGATAGGTAGTATAATTATTACTAGTGTATGTCATATTATTTGTTACATTTTTTATAAACAAATAGATTATAACTAAAATTCACTGAAATTTAACTTTCTTTCACCAAGTATTTTTATTCTTTTGGTTGGTTGAACTTCTTCATCCTCATTTATTTCTCCGTGTTTACATATATTTATTTTTAGAAATTTTGATAGCTATATAAAATCTTGTTCTATGTTTTCTTTTCGTCCTTCTTCGTTCTCGTTTTCTTCATTTTTCTCATCAATCTATTTTTCTTTCCTTAGTTCTATTTCCTTCTCTTTGTCGTTTTCTTCTTTCTCTTGTACATTATCTTAACTCTATCTATCTATCTCAACTGGCGGCTTCGTCCGTACGAAGAGAAACCGGTGCATATTGGCTCAAGCCAGGCCTCGCTCAGACGAAGCGCACACACGCGCCTTGCTTGTAGTATAGTGTACCTATCATAGCGCAGTTGTATGAAGCTTACCCTCTGACCGTTTACTCTGTGCTATCTACTTTTATGCGAGGTAAGTAAAGCGATAGTTTATAATGAAATATGTAGATAAAACTTTAAACTTACCTTGATAATAAATGTATACCCTTTTGTTTGTAATATTTTTTTAGACCTCTCTTCATTCGTTTCTGCTTATTCCCATGTTTTACAAACTAAATTTAAACACTACTAAAACTGTCAAATACTATGAGTTTATAACACTAACACTACTTATAGATACATAGAATACTCTTTAACTTATAAACAAGAATCAGAAATAAAACTTTTTGACGAATCGAAAGTCGGTTCTATTTTTTGATAATAAGTTTTATTTCACGCTTTTTAGTGGGTCGGTTTGTAATTTATCTAGTTACAAAAGCCAAAATGTCAACGTCTTATCACCTTTTACAAAATATTGCTTTTCCCGGTGCAGAGCCGTTAATTTTTGAGGAGTTCTCCTGGTACATCACTATCAGCTCTACTTCACCATATGCATTGTGACGAGCATAAAGTGCTTAACATCCATATTCAAGTAATCTAATCGCAATCCACAAAATACTTATTATTGAGTAGTTACGATGGCCATCTGGGGTCTTCGTCACCAGTTCCACTTCCTCAAATGGTGCTTTTCGAGAGAAACTAAACAAGGTACTATAAGAAATACCCAAAACGTTATAGTTATGCCTATAATATTTGAAGAGTTCCCTCGATTTTTCCATGATTTCATCATCAGATCCAAACGTGACGACAATAGAACTAACTAGAATGTATATTCTTTCAAACAAAAAAAGAATTTTCCAAATCGGTCCAGCCATCTGCGAGTAATGAAGTAACATCATAAAAAAAAAGTTTAAGACGAATTGAGAACCTCCTCCTTTTTCTAAAGTCGGTTAAAAAGCTATTCCACTATTTACAAAATTAATTTTTGCAGTAATATTTTACGATATTATTTCGTAGTGCTTGAGCTCTCGCAATGCGACGTACATCCACCTAGCAACACGATGCGCCCCGCACTGAATTTGTGGACGAGTGCGGGGGTGATGTAAACGCAGTCTTTAATTGGACGCATTTTTAATTTATTGTAATAAAAATAATACATATTTGTAAAAAGTAACAAAACCAAATTATTTTCATTTGTATTGCAAAGCAGTAGTATATTTTTTTATACTCTTTTGATAAGAAATTAAGGAGTAAAATGGTTTCATCTCAATGATTTGGAGGTGATTTGGCATTTTTTTTTTCTTATTATGTGATATCGATAGAAAAATTGTGGCTAAACCAAATTACGGTTCATATCATGTAGATTACTAACATTTTTTTTCAGATGTAATTTCTCTGTAATTGCCGACGAAAAGTTGCTTCATCTGAATGCTTTTTTCAAGCTTTTTTCGAGAAAGCAGCCTTAAGTGCGTATTACAGATTATAATGCGTCAACTGTCGACTGTCTAAGGTGTTTCTACAAATGATAGCCAGGTAGAGACACGGTATCGATTAGAAAGTATCGATATTGTACTCACGAGTAATATCGAAAAAAAAGTATCGTACTCATAAATGTATCGAAACAAAAGTATCGATACTTCAAAGTATCGAGTACTTTTCTTAGGACCTGACGTCGCGGTCGGGCTGTCAATGTCGGTCAGTAACGTCAATTTAGTTTCAGTATAGTAGGACAGAAGAAAGAATATCAACACTAATGGTAGTGGTACACTAATAAAAAAGACAACTGTGACTGTACAAATTATTCATAATATTATTAATTCCTTTAGACACATATTAAAATACCCATTCCTCCTCCTATCTACAATCGCTAATAGGTAGATACACAGCACAGAACAATACTTTTAGATAGCACAAAATTGGAGAAAAAAAAAACACGAAACGAACACGAAGAATAATACGATTTTGTGAGATATCATTGTACATTATAAGAACTACATTGTACCTTATACACAATAAATAAATAATAATAACAAAACAATACTCTAATGGTGAACTTACTATTGAGTGACTGATTAGTGAAGAAACTGTGAACAGAAGGACTGAAGGAAGGATTTCGAGCTCAATGTAATGATTTAGAAGGTTCAGTCCAATTGAACCAGATGACGTTGCCGTCCAAGATTTATTCGATACGATACCTGTCAAAAAGTACTCATTGAGTAAAAGTATCAAATACAAAGTATCGAGTACAAAAGTATCGGTATCGAAACGAAACGTACTCGATACCACAAAGTATCGATACTTTTTTCGTATCCCTATAGCCAAGACTAACGTACCATCCGGGGCTCGGAGAAGCAGATAATTTTCAAATATAATATTGTAAAACATCAAAAACTTTCCGATACCAATTCAATTCAACCCCAATTTACTCACGTTTTCACACTTGATTTTTAATTCATTTTTCAGAAGATAACGCAAAAAATTAATCTTAATGTAGAAACAACTATTGTTGTCGATGGTACTAAGCGCCCGTTGGGAGCCGGGGTCGGCTAATTAACCCTGTACCCGAAGGAGCCCGACCGAGCCCGAAGTCTCGACGAGGGTCCAAATATAATAGGGTTATGATCGCCATGATTATCTTGTTTTAAGGGTACAGTAATTTAAGGTAGATATCTACGGGTATTGTAAAGATGGATCTTGTTTAAGGGACCCAAAAGTGCTGAGTGGTAATTTTTTACTTATTTTTATATTGTATGAAGTCACATAACATAACAGGTAAAAGAATTTTCTTTCATCCGATAGTTTCATTTCACTGTCGGGGTCACGGGAATGTTTTGATGGAATACCATGGCCCCAAAACATGGGCGACTGATGGAACAGGATGGGTTTCCAGTCAGAAGAAGTCTGACAATTCGTTCCACTCAATCCAGAGCAGGAAACATTTGATGACTTTCCCACTGAAAAAAAAAACTGTTCTCCTCGGAATCCGTAACAGTCTAAAACTTATAATAACTAAGTATTAGTCAAAAGATAAAGTTAATTTAACTTATCCAAATGCATCGAAACATTCTTGAACTTTATACCGAATTCCAATTCCATTAATATAACAAAATTGAGATCGCAAACGTCAATGACACTTGTAAAGTTCAAACCACAATTCGACACACCTACTTAGACAACAGACTACACACACACACCAACACACATTTACACGGTCTATTTAAAATAGACACTTACTAAACCGAACGGAGAACCATTCAGAAACATCAAACAGTAATAATTGCAAAGACATACGGAACCGAAATAGCCGCGATGAATCAGGGTTCTCTGTGGCAATCAAACGCATTAGACCGACATGGAGCTCTGAAAGCTATGATGTCGCATCTGACCGGAGCCAAATTGCTCACTCCATAACGTGGTGTTAAATGCGAAGCTGTAACTCGTAGCTCTATGCCGGATAGTTTCAATGTTAAGGGGATGACTGCCGGGGTTCAGGGAATGTTTTAAAGAGACCCCAGACCGCAACGACTGACGAAACAGTGTGGATTTCTAGTCAGTAGAAGTTTTTTTTTCGGTTGGGAAAATCATAGAATTATTTGTCTTGCTCTGGGTGGAGTCAGACTTCTACTGACTAAAAACCCATCCTGTTCCCTCAGCTGCCCTTAAGTTCCGGGGCCCCGGCAGGCAATGGCCCTATGGGGCCCCATCACAAGTGCTGACAACTCTTTGAGGCGCGCGTGGAACACGACGCGCCGTTGACCTGGGCCTAGACAGTAGAAGTTTAAAACTTCCTTCTGCTCAATCCAGAGCAGCAGTCATTTGATGAAAAAAAGGGGGAGGTGATATTCTGACTAACCGGCTGACCCATTTCAAAATCTAGTAAGGACATACAACGAAATTTTGCAACTGAAAATGATATCCTGATGGTTTATATCCTACTACAATTTTAACGACTTTATCACGATAAAAACATAACTTTCCTTCTGATGCAAGCTAGTAAAAATTAGACTATAACCTTTCTCAGGGTTCAAGATATTTCCATACCAAAATCCACCCAGGAATTACCAAGAGTAGCGTTTTCAAAATTATTGAACAAAATTTTCCGTTTTATAACATTAGTATTTGATGGCGTTATAGACAGATAGATAGAATATACTTTATTGTACACCAAAAATTTAAACAAACCGAATAACAATATTATGCAAAGAATATTATAAAAACACATCATGCAGTTTTAATGTTTATTTTCACAAATTGATATTCATTCAATGCAATTAATATATAGAATTTGCATACGTTTTCAGTGACATATGCCCAATCTCGCGCGATCTCGTAAACCGAGACTCGCGAGATCTTGGCTAGGTTTGGAATCTCATTCATACCTTAACCAAGATCGAATTAACATAATCGTTGAAGGTCTACCTACAAAACAGAAGCAGTGAAGCAGTGCCCTGTTATTAAGCGGCTAATATGAAGCCTAACTCGTGAATATGGATGAGTTTGGAGCGAACTGGTAATTGTCTGCACGAACAACGCGCAGATATGACTTAAGGATGGGTTGTCAGAAATAGAAAAACAGTTTTATAATGAAATAATTTGTTTTGTAACTGGATAGAAACTGCGGTAGATGTTTTCAATTCCACTTATATTAAAACAAAGTCTTTTGCCTCGTCTGTCTTTCCATATGTCCGCGATAAACTCAAAAATTACAATACAGATTTTCGTACGGTTTTCACCAATGTATAGAGGTGAAATGCCGAGCAGGGTCGGTACTTTATCTATAAATGATCTACATATAATGACATACACTTAGCTCTCATAAGTATAATAAGCCAACAATTTCTACGAGAGTAAATAAAAATTGCAGGACATGAAAAAAAAAATAAAGAAAAACCTCAACTGTCGTCTCCTTAACCGCCATTTTCGAACATCACCGTATTATTGTCGCGTACGTCATACACCGACTCGTACACCACACTTTGATCTACTACACAAACAACACCCACTCTTAACATCTACGTCATAAAGATCACATTCCAATGCAACACAATTTATAGACTGGGCTCTATCATTACCATTTCAGCTGTGTTTTTCTTGTGGAATTTTGTACTTTGCAAGGTTGACATAAGGTTGATTTTCGCGTACGTTATTCTGCAGACGAGCAATACCGAGTGCGTTTGACACACGTATAATTGGCGAGAAATGGGCCGCTCTCCCTTTATAAACTGTTGCTTAGAGGTTTCAGCACATTATGGCGTAACACGTGGAACATTTGAGTGACGATTTTTGTTTTAGTTTCGTTACGCAATGGGTGTTGCATTGTTGCTGTGTTTAAGGGTTTATTTTATGTCTTGAGATCTTTTGTATTCTATTTCTATTACAAAGTGTGCCGTTTTGAACGTTTCCCTAGTGGCAGAAAAATCAATCTATAGTTCATGTAAATATAGTTTATGACAGTATTTTCCGTGTTCAGATTTTAGCTACTGGGAAACTATTAGGTCCTTTATTTTCAAAAACGTTCCTTTAAAATGAAGAATATGTTAAGAAAAAATGCAAAGATCAACTGATTATTTTGTTAAGAACCTATTATTTTAAAATTCGATACCAGTTCCCTCAATATATGAAAATACAATATGGAAATGAAACGTGCAATAAGTGAAAACAAAGCAAAACTTATCATAATGAACAACTTGTTCTATGGGATCAACACTAAACTCGTCAAAAAAATCAGCTGCTCAGTACATTTAAATCGACTTATGCACACACAAATGTTTGGAGTTGTAGGATTTTTTGTAAAAACGTTGTTTTCCTTTACTGGACGTATTATTTGCCCATTTGTTTTTTTTTTAATCCTATTTTGTGTTCTACTGCTGACAAAGACCTCCAGCTTTTTCTTCCAAATCCCTCTGTTGTGAGCAATTACGAACCAATGTCGAACCTTTACTGTACCCATAGCCTTAGCGTAACTCCCTCAGTGAGTGCAGAACCTTACGCTACCAATTTAGCTATTTTGATCAAATAACCGATTCACAAGGAATCCGATCGTCCCTGATTATGAACTTACCCCCGTTCGGCCATTCGTTAGCACGTTTTAATATTAATTGCTTAAATATTTCCTCTCACTCACTCTTAGGAGACAAGTGGTCGTATGAAAGAGACAAAGAATAAATTCGGGTTTTGGGGTGAATGATGAAAGATTAGTGTTGTAGGAGGATGATTAATAATGATGGTAGATAAAATGTAAAAATAGCAGTTTTTGGGTTTAATGAAGGGGTGGGCTGTCGAATGCTCTTTTGTACATCCGTTAGCAATAAAGTTCAAGTAAATAATACTTTCAGTTTTCGGCAAGATATTTTTATTCTTAGATTGTAAAGAAAAAATAAGTGTAAACTTCTGTATGTTTATTTCTATTCCCAGCATGTAATATAATTATGTAATCTATAAAATATACTATTTATTATATTATTTATAACAGAACATAATTATTATTATTAAAACTTATATAATTAACATTATTAAAACTTACGTTATTATGTCTAACCAACTTCGAAAAATATTGCGTAATTATTTTTTTTAAACATCGCCCCATACTAGGGTGTTATCCTGTATTGTGAGTTCATTTTTACAATCACTCGGAACAACTATTTATAGGCTATACAAACAGTCGTTCTGAGTATAGGAATCGAATCCGCGAATTCATATCATCATTATAGTTATATCAATAAATAAAACCCACTTACTGCTCGGAGCTCGACTTCCATTTAGTAAAAATCCCACCCAAGTTATAAACGACAGTATATTAACCTCTCAATTGACCGCATCATACCACATCAAAAACTTCATAAACCGATCCATATAATTTGTTCACGAAACAGCCACAAAAACAAACACTTTGGCGTAACTCATCGCTCCATTGAATCTCAAATCGTCTCAAGCACATTACATTATTACAGCTACATGACTGATTTAACAAAACCTCCCCCCCTCTCTTAACCCTTTAAACCTCTGGCAGGAAAGGGGAGAATGTTTGGAAATCAAGGGGTCAGGAAATAATGGTCGTTTTAACATTCAGAATATAGTCAGCCGTAAACAATTGCCCGAGAACTGACAGTTTTATTTGAAGCACTTTATGACGACGCCCGCTGCTTATTAAAGGACCAATTTAAACCATTATAGTGTTCATAAAAGCGTACATCATCCTGTTTTGTTGCTGTCTCGCTCACACTTTGCTAAAGTGACATTTTTGTCTCGTTTCAAGAAACTGAGTATGGCTTACGAGATTTCGAAGTGAAGAGTATTTCTGAATTGGTAGGGACTGATGACTGTTGAGGTTGACAAAGGTTATCGATATCTTATTCAAACCTTGAGCCAAGGTAAAGCTTCTATTTCTTTTTTTATATGGAAACAAGGCCCACCAATGTTCATTGAGAAATGTTATCTTTAACAAACGTGGTTGAAAGCAAGTCTTAAAGTGATGCAATTTTAAATTGTATTACAAAGATAAAACGAATAACTGATATTTTGCTTGCTATCTCTGATTCATTGATAGGATCTACTTTAATTAGGTTTATCAGTAATTTAAATCATATTACTTACAATTGTTTGATAAAACAATGACTTTAAATTTCCACGTATTCTCGAGGCAGATAATAATCTTGTTATTATCGCAAGTTCGTCGATCCACATTAAGTATAAATAACCATTATGCATTAAAACAAACATAAAATTAATAATGAATCATGATTAAGAAATGGCGAAATTATCTCATCCGTTAACATGTTCCAAATAAAATAAATCATTAAATCAACATTCCAACGAAATCAAACATATCTTTAGAAACAAGCATCTCTAACAAATATCTAAATAATTCAATGAATCAACCGTATCTTACCGTAAACATCGATAAATCGTGTTTCGCACATCACTAGCTGGGATCAACCAATATATCTTTACCTTGAACGATCGAAATACCATTGGAAATAAAACCTTATTCAATCGTGATAAGGTAAGCGACTTATTTTGTAGGGATTCAAGTTATGATGGTGGGATTATAAGTGGTTGATGAATGTTCGTGGTGATTTTATTCGATTGTTTATTCGTTTGATTTGTGCTTACCCTCTCTCGGCTGTAAAGCTAGGAGCACATTCCTGAAACTTTAACTGCGGACATTCTAGTATTGTTAAACTTTGAGATGGTACACACTGCGTTTATTTGTTTAATAGTGAAATGGGGAGTTTATAAAAGTAATTTTGTGATCGAGAAGTTGCAGGTTCGAACCCAACCCATTACACTCTACCGTGAACCCACTCCAGACACAAGTATATTTAGGTTAGTTGAAGGGTTTAACAATATTGCTAGTAATGTGGATTATACCCATATAAAAAAAAACACCCTGTAGTTACTAAGTCGACGGATCGATGATGGGGCCCGATAGAGCTATACCTGCCGGGGTTCAGCCCCGGAACGCGAGGGTAACTGAAAGAACAGGGTAGGTTTTTAGTCAGTAGGAGTCAAGCACTCCACTTCCACTACATCCAAAGAGGAGTCAGTCATTTGATAATTATCCAAAATATTTTTTTGCGGTTTTTTAGAAATAACTAGCAATGTGTTTGCCCTTCAACAAAGCTAACGATAACCGATCGTATTGAGCTTCTTGGGGTAACACTAACTTCCATCCTCAATTTTGGTCCTTTTATCGAGGCTAAGGCTCAGCTAGCAGCAAAAAAGTTGGGAATTCTAGCAAAGGTAAGACGGTACTTCACACCGGAACAGATGCTCAATCTCTATCAAGCCCAGGTTCGGTCGTGTATGGAGTACTGCTCTCATCTTTGGGATGGATCTGCCAAATACCAACTGGACGCGCCTGAGTCTATCGAGAAAAGGGCCAAGAGACTCATTGGCAACAATTCACTGGTCGAATCAAAGCTCCAAAGCCTTGAACATCAATGACGAGTTGCAAGTCTATCGGTTTTCTATCGGTTACATTTCGGGGAGTGTGCGATGGAATTACACAATCTAATTCCGCCAAGCCCGTTACATCATCGGACTACAAGACAAACGGCGATGCGCCATCGTTACATGGTGGACATCCCACCTATACGCACTAAACGTTTTGAGAATACTTTCATTGAGCGTACGGCTAAGGAGTGGAATTCCCTGCCGGAGTCTGTGTTTCCTGATCACTATAACCTGGGAGTCTTTAAGTCGAGAGTGAATAGGTTACTTCTAGGCAAGCGTGCTCCATCTTCGACCACATCGTCACTTACCATCAGGTGAGATGGTGGTCAAACGCGGGCCTATTATCAATAAAAAAAAGAAGCTAAATATGCTTGTGTCTGAAATGGGTTCACGGGAATAATTTAATGGGCGGGGTTCGAATCTGCGACCTCTCTATCTCAAGGCTGACATCTTCGCCATTAGACTATCGCCGCTTTTTGAATTGTGTATACAGCTCCTATTGTCTATCCGGTATTGTCTCCTTCAAATTACCTCAAAATGTTCTTTATGCCTATGGATGGAGTTACACCTAAATTCCAAGTCCTTATGAAGGAAAATTCTTCCAAAACTATTCCTCTCGTTTAAATCTCCTTGTTAATAGAAAACAAGTATCGAGTCGAACTACCAATCTGATTGACGGAGGCTGAGAAGACGATAGTCTAGTGGACTTAGGACATAACTAAGTAGGTATCTAAGTATAAGACGGTGATTCATCTCATTCCGTTGACATTTTTTTTTATATAGTTTGTTGCGTCCAAAACGTATTTGAACGCATATTTTTGGTGTGGCAATAGTCTATTGTCTTTGATGTTGACACTTCACATAACTTTTTTACTTGACAGATAACCTTTGTTGTTGAAAAAATGTCCGTCGTTGGGACCTTTTGATTTAATTGTAATTGGAAATATCTGGTTGAATCGCCCGTTGTAACCGATAATTTGGTCGCGATTAACGATAAGTTGAAATTGTAATCCCGAATTGACGAAAAACCTGGGATATTTTGAACCATAACGCCGTATTGACGCCAGACCGAATGGCACGCGAATTTGTTGAAAGTAATAGTGAATTGGTAATAAATAGCTGCTCCAATCTGGTGCGAAGTTTGTGCTACATCCCGGCCTGGATCACACATTGAAGCTTGCGTCCTTTGTGACCGCCGTGACACCACTTCACATCATTACACAATCATACACACTAACACATACCGCACGGTCGTGATCTACCAAGGTCGCACGCTGTCGTCAACCAGCCACAGGTAAGTGTGCATGTTGGAATATCTAATTGTGTAAAGTTTAATTATGTATTGGTAAGGCCGGAGAGCCTATTGTTTGTTTGCAAGCAACGGTAAGGCTCCACGTACCGTGGACTGTTCGACCATACCAGTTAGCGTTGGCTGGCTGATTGAAGGATCGAACATAGTTGATAGGCTTGCGTTTGAAGATGATGGTAAGTGATGATGTGGTCGAAGATGGAGCACGCTTACCTAAAAGTAACCTATGAGAAATCAATGAAAAGATTTTCCCCACTGACAAAAGTACTATAATATGTATGTATGTACGTGCTTTATGATTCAATTAGAATAATACTTAGTTGCGTAATTAAAAGCCATGTATTTATAATGTTCTTATCGCTCCGTTCCCAGTCTTCTTATTTTATTGTTCTGAGAACCAAACCTGATACCGACCGGTAATATAAACAAAATGTATCAAGTTGTCATAAATTACATGTTCTCTTTATGCTTTATTAGTTATAAAATGTTTATTAAAGACATTCAATCTTTCATATTAAAAGCTTTGGTTCCTTTCTGCTGATGACTGTGTACGATTTTGTTGGATTTAAGTATAGTATTTCCTTCAAAAGTGATTATGTTGATCATAATTAAGAAGATTAACTACGAAAGAATGCTATAAACATAAAGCAATACTAATGCAGTCCAGATCTAATCAAATATTACTATATCCAAATCTATACATACAAAAGCGAAATACCACTCACTGATTAATCACGAGATCTCAGAAACTACAAGTAAATTTTTTGAGGGTTCCTTTTAGTACGTAGATGCTTGCTAACACGAGATTTTGCCAAATTCCCACTTGATTGGGATTTACACGGGAAAAACTTCCCACGCGAACGATGTCACGAGTAGGGTTGCCAGATCGAAAAATCGAAAATCCGAAGTAAATTCCTGACATTCTTTAATTCGAAATAAAAACATTTTTTTATTTTTAATGTTTCACTCTTTCATTCAGTTGTAGAAAATCCGGACGGTTTAGGATTCCCTTCGCAATCCGGACAAAGACCTATAATATTTCCGGACATGTCCGGAAAATTCCGGTCGTACCCTAGTCGAGAGCAACTTCTAGTAATATTATAAATGTGAAAGTTTTTTTTGCGTTTTTATCAGGCAAAGGAAATGGCTGAAGGCATTTGGTCAAATTTAGCTAACATATACATAATTATGTAGTTTACAACCTGCAATAACACAAAACCTTTTAACCCAAGAAAATATTATGTGAAAGCTCAACACAAACCAAGTCGCAGGTTACAGCTGGTTTTATAATAAGAGGCAGCGTCAATAACCTAATGGCTCAGGTGTCGGACTTGTGATCGATCGGTCATGGGTTTGAACCGTAACTATTAAGCCTGCAATACATGTTGGCCGAGCGTTGTCGAGTGAAGGCCAATACCAACATGTAGACGGTATATTTGCCTTGTCTTGCTATCGCTCGGTGTTACTTGCCTAGTTGGCCGAGTGTAGGCCAGCGCCAACGTGTATAGAGCTCATTTGGTGCAACTTGTCTTCGCTCGCCGTTGCTCGTGATCACTTGCCTCACTTCGGATCGGTGTCGGTTTTTGGTCACAAATCAAAGGCGCTCGCCTGCGCTCGGCCAACGTGTGGGCAGCTCTACAGACCCTCTTCTACATTGGTCGTCTGCATTGGCGTTTGAGGAACTTGTCGAACGTGTGGACATTATTTCTTGCCTTGTCAACGCTCGCGTTGGCCTACGCTCGGCCAACATGTATTGCAGGCTTTACAGTAGTGCCGTTAACCCACTCAGTGGGTTAACGACACTAGCATATTTAGCTTAGTTGGAGGGGTTAACAAGATTGTTTGTAATCTGAATTCTAACCACATTGACAGTTGTCTAATAAAAAAAATAATGACTGCCTACCCTTAAGGAACCACATTAATATCAGACCACCAAAAACAAACCACAAACGAACACAAATAGGTACTTCTAATTATTATAAACAAAAAACATCTAACATCAACATAATTCCCTAAAACAGTAGGTTAGTACATCATTATGATAAATAACCTGTCAATTCATTTCAGTACGTTCCCGCTTAGGTAAAAACCATTTGGTACAAAAGTTTAATTAATATTATTTATAATGTTTGTACACTGACAGCTCTAAATCTGTCTCCTTTAAGTTCTGTCCATCCAAAGGTTGTCTGTAAGAGATCGCCTTGTGTACACTAATCATACTTTTTTATGCCTTTTTTTTTTGTTCTTGGTAATAAGCTCGTTTGACCACCATCTCACCTGATAGTAAGTGATGATGTTGTCGAAGATGAAGCATGCTTACCTAGAAGTAACCTATTCACTCTTAACTTACAGACCGGTTATGGCAATATATAAATATTATAATGAGTACAATAAAGTATATAAATAAGTAACAGATTAAAAAATAAAACTAAGATACAACAACGAACCATAAAGAACGACAACCTGGATGTTTTAATAGCATTTCTAAATGTCAACAAAGGGACATGGGTTACGATATAAGTCACGCCCGACTGGCTATGAACAACAAATGTTATAATTATTACTTCATAAAGCGTTATAAATAATAAAGGGTCGCTCGTGAGGAATTAGGCGGAAAGTATCGGAGTTTCGGTGTCAAAGACTATTTCTATACATTCTCAGAAAATGTAATCGGGCTAAGAATAGATCACCTTTCTGAATGTGTACTTAAAGGCCATTGAGGTTTTAAAGGTGAAAGTGCAACCATTTTCCTGTCAATGGAAATATGAGGGATAGATTTATTAATAAACCTATTCTCAGTTAGGTACATAATACTCAAAAAGAAAAATCTTGACTTCAGTAAGAAACATAACATTCATACACAATCAGTAGTGATGGGCCGACTATAGCATTTGCCGACTAACCGACTAGCCGACTAATCGGTTTTCAAATTGCCGATTAGTCGGCAATACCGGTCATTCTAATACGTACAGTACTTGTCGGAGGTGTTCGGACTTTTTCGTCATCAGTCGGCTTAGTCGTCATGCGCCCGAGCATGACCATGTTGTGACGTATTTGTTTACATTTTTATTTCGTTCGTTTTATGTTTGCTGCGGCGCCGGTATAATTAAATATATTTGAATTAAATAAAACAGTGCTGTATATAGTGTCACGAAATGTCGAAAAAGAACTCACGCGTGTGGACATTCTTTGATGATATTGAAGGTGAACCGTCAAAAGTGAAATGTAACCAGTGCCAGGGAATTATTTCACGCGGCGGTCAAGGCAGAAAAGCGAATACGATAAGCATGACGAATCATATAAAATATATAAGCACAATGAGGTGATGCCTCAATTAGCAGGTTCTATTAAAAGTAGTTCAAACGATTCCTATTCGTCTGTTGTTTCTGTATCCCAACTTGAGCCCTTACCACCAAAGCAAGAAAATTTAACGATTCAGTGGTAAAGGAAAGAAGGGGAGGAATGGAAAGATATCACCTACTCCCTGATCGAGCCGTAACATTGACATTCCTCCATCACAACTTGCCGCTAATTAAAAATATTTAAGGACTTTTTTAGATATTAACATCGATGATATAGATATAGATGTTAACATCGTACATTTTGATACAAGTGGAGAAAGTTTGTTATTGCAGCCAAGGCGGAGTTACGCCCGAGCCCCAAGGCGAGGGGGTTATGGGGCCGAGTACTGCAGTAACAAATGTCCACGTGTATCAAACGACGTTTTTCAATACACTTTCGAAGATATAAAATAATAGAATTGCATCCAAATTGTTCTCATCAAAACTTAAATTCGACATACTCACGCAAAAAAACACAAATTAATAAGATTTAAATTACTTTTCCCCACTCTTTACCTTTGCGGGTTAAAGGAGAAGCAAAGGTATGAAGCCGCAAAACAGCCTGATATTAAATATATTTTTTTATTTAGAACACAAATAAATGTTAATAAAAGCAAAATCATTTTATAAATAATAATGTTTATTTCTGATATTCTGTTCATAACCATAATTTTAATTTTCATTGAATAAAGGGTCTTTCAGATAGGTGGGTCGGTGTTGACAGTTTGTGGCGGCAATGTTGTTTTGGCGGCATCTGTCAAATGCGTTGTTATTTCTTCAGTTACTGATGCCAAATCATCATGGAAGTTACACGATTGAGCAGCACGTCCAAATAATAATAACGGACTACGGACTAGTCGGCCCATATCTAATAATCGGCCTATAAAGGTCCCACGGCTGGGATACAGGCGTCCACTATATGAGAGGGAAGGGGCCGTAATGGACCCTGGGTGAATTTGTGGCTATCACATGTCTTCGGATTTTTGACCCTAGGAAATGCAGATTTCTTCACGATACTTTCTTTCACAGCATAACAGCACTGGTGGTGATGAAAATTATACAAAGTAATATACCTGACTGAGTTCGAACCCACAACCTAACACTCGTTACTTGTCTGTATCCACCGGGCCACCACTACTCAGTAACAAAAAAATAACTAAATGAAAAACTTTGGCCCTAATTTTTGTGTGCTATTTCTAGTATGAGATTCAATATAATTTGACAACGTCATCTTTACTTCTTATCATCTAGATAAGACAATTCCACGTACAATATTGTATGTGAAAGATGTAGGACATTTTAATAAATCATTTCTAGTCACTAACAGACAAACTGCCTACGGCATTTTATATGATTTGTAGATATAGAAGCAGAAATAGGTATTTACTTTGTTTTCTAGACATCAGATGTTTGTATCAACTACACACATTTAAATTGGCATTTGGCAGCGTTTCTCAGTTACACAAATTAACAAAATAGTGGTGCCGAATTGAAGTGCAGCACTAAATGACTGCACTCTGCTCAAAATGTGGTTTACTAAAATAACATACACAGAAAAATCAAAAGACTGCACGTAATAATAGCAACCAAAAGACACATTGTCAAAATGCAACAAACCGACTCAAAAAAACACAATATTTTTATATCTATTAAAAACTACAAACGGACCAACATCTTTTATCTGAGCAATAACAAATCATGGACATTAAAAGAACTAAATCACGTTGTAATGTCGACCGCTATAATAATAGACGGGGGATTTATATACTTAACTAAACAGAGGCTTCCCGAAATTAAATCGTTTGTTGTTTTTTGGCGTCTCTTTGGAGCACAGATGATAAATAAATTAATTATGTTTGGTTAATAGGCTGCGCGGGCGCAGGCGGCGTATTCCCAACTCGGGAAGATCTTGTTGCGTCGTAAATTATAGTGTTATTTATATATTTCGTTTGGAAATGGTAGCTTGAGGAAGGGTCATCAAATATGTTTGATTTTTATTAAGATTGCTTTGTTTGATTAATTAAAAACGTAGTAAAAGTCTGTGTTACTCCTTCCGTGTCGTCAATATTAATTACCTAGTATGGTGAGTCTCAACTCGCTATGCTTTCAAAATATAGAGAAGGATATTTAGACAAAATGCTTGTCGGTCTTCGACGACCTGATGCCTACCTATTCCTTTCACTATCGGTCTATCAGACGCACTGCTGGGTACCACCCACACTTGGTTGATATACTCCATATTTTATGCAAAGCCAAGGTGTGAATCTCTCTGCCGTTTTCTGTATTTCATGAGCCTTTAAAGCAAGAGTGAACAAGCATCTTCTGGGCTCGCTCGTTCCATCGTAGACCTCATCTAACGCTTAGGTACCATTAGGTGTGATCGGGGCCCAGAGCGGACCCGAACCCACCTGATGGTATGTGATGATGCGGTCGATGATGAAGCACGCTTCCCTAGAAGTAACCTATTCACTCTTGACTTTGAGATTATAGTTATCAGGAAACAGACTCCGGCAGGGAATTCCACTCCTTAGCTGTACGCACAATGAAAGTATTCCCAAACGTTTTGTGTTTCATACATATTTAATGCCAGCTTTTTCCCGCGACTTCGTTCGTGTGGGCCGTTTTTCCCGCGTAAATCCCGATCCCGTGGGAATTCCTTGATAAAAATGTGTTATTCCAGGTTCTGCTCACCAAATTTCATTGAGATCCGTTCAGTAAGTAGTCTTTGCGTGAAAGAGCAACAAACATACATACATCCTCACAAACTTTCGCATTTATAATATCATATACTTAGTAGGATTATTCTGTCTACAACAATGACCAACACAGACGCAACCGTATCAACAGGGTTGTCTCATTTTGTGGGCTAATGAGTCGGCGGCAATCGTTTGAAGCGAAGGGCTGTCACGCGGCCATTAATGTTCGATCCATCAAAACTTAATAGCCGCCCGTCAGACTCCCCGAATCAAAAAAGACGCCATCTTTTTTTTATTTCCGACTTTTATTGATATTGATTTTTTAAAACTTTGTGTTTTTTAGTTTTTTATTTCCTTAATGAGACGTCGTTTGAATAATGTGTGGAGATTTTTGGGTGTTTTATTAATTAAAGTTTTGTTTATGTCGTTAAAGTTGCATTTGAAAAAAACCGGTCAACAGTAAGTTGGAAACACATATCGAAGGTTCCGTAACAAGTATAGTTGTTAAGTTTTGAGAACTTTATTTGGCTGAACCAGTAAATGACGACAAAAAGAATCCTTTCCTATACCGTTACTATTACAAAGAAGCAAAAAACAAACATACTGACCGATGAAACTCTGAACACCGTCTTGTGGGTATTTGCTGCACAAATTAATTCACTTCCCATAGTTAATAATAAGTACCTACGTTCATTTCATTAATTAGGTACCGAATGAATTTGCACTGTTCACTTATTTCACATATAAGTATTAAGTATTCATTTTCATAAACACCGCTTTTGGTAAGCAGATATGCGGGAAAATTCGAGTATTCTACAAACATGCGTTTTCCAAGATAATTACTCAAAGATACAGAAACCAAACAACGACTCTAATTACTCAAAAATAAAGTCGAAATTCGTATAAACAGCTCTTAAATCAATGCAAAATTAATTTGGTAGAACATCAGAAGCCAATTTCCCGTAACTTAGCAACCCTGGCTCATTCGAATTACGAATCCTATTTGAGTATTACTCACGCATCATCGCTAAATTAAACGTTATTCGCTGTGAATAGAGTTGATTTTAGGTTGGTTTAACTGCGCGTAATAAGGATTTTGTGTGCTGGTTTTATTTGTAAAATGAACCTTGTACTTTCAGAGATAAAGTTGATTTTTGTTTGGTTGGTGGCAACAGGTATTTTAAACAGTTTGTACGGTCAGGATGTTTCGTACAGCATTATAATGTGAAATGTTGACGAATGAAAGAGGGTTAGCGCTTTTAAATCGATGTGTTTATCGAAAGTAATTGAAATATGGATATGACAACGGATGATCGTGAAATGGACACCTTTTCAGGATATTATACATAAATCTGAGGTGTAGCAAGACTTAGTACTGAACTAATAAAACTTTATTTTAGTAACAAATGTAACTAGCTATAAGTACCCATTTTTTTCCGGGGGACTATTAACAAATAACTCCTCTGGATGGGTCGGAAGGGAGTATCTGATTTCTAGTAACTAAAAACCTATTCTATTCCTTCAGTATTGTGTTCCGGGGCCGCGGTATCTCGTTAGACATTCCCGCAACCCTTTTTTTTTCCGGGTGGGAAAATCATCGAATGACTTCTCCCGCTCCGGGTTAAGCGGAAGGGAGTGTCAGATTTGTACTGACTGGAACGAGCTGTATGTTTTTTTTATTATAATAACATATTTACAGAAAAGAACACACACCAGAAGTAAAACTTCTATACTTATAATAAATCTGTAGAGAGGTAAATTCTGTACATTAAATATATTTCCAAAATAACTATCAGGGGGTGATTAGGGATCAATACTGATGCCAAAAATGCAATCAGTAAAATTTTTGTCTGTCTCTCTTCATTGAGAGCACATATTTGACAGAACAAAGTCGTTCGGGTAGTTGTGCCTTTGTGAGTCCAATACGTAAACATTGCCTAGTCTTTAAACCAAATCTGACTTTGTCATTCCAATTTTGTCTTATACAGATAACTATAATAGCATTTAAGACTTTGTCATTCCTACCGCTTTATTTTTATATAAAATTGATAACATTTCCGTCGTTTTCTTTACAATATCTTGTGTATATTTATTGAGTTGTAAGATAATTCCGATGCCATTTTTTGCCATTTATTAACCCCCGATGTAAAAAAGGGTTCTTATAGGTTTGACGTGTATTTATTTTTGTTCTGTTGATTAATAAACCGAACTAAACGTCTGATTAATTTCGCTTTTAGGGAATAAAAATGGAATCTCGAGGCAGAAAACTTTTGAGGATGGTTGATGAGCAATTTAATATACCGGCTAGAACTATTGATGAACCTCAGATTAATGAAAATTTAGAAAAATCTAGTTTTGAGGAATATAATAGTTTTAAAAAGACAAATTCTACTCCTAAAATTAACTCTACGTCAATGGTTGAGCAGTGGATAGATAGCAATGACTTTGAAAAATCAGGATCCAACCAATGATACCTGAAACAACAGGAGCGATAAATTCATCCATGATAACCGTATCTGCTATGGAGGATCCAATACCAACGATTCCTGAAACTACAGAAGCGATAAATTCATCCTTGACAACCATATCTGCTATGGAGAATAATATAATAGCTAGCCAACCCATTATAAATACAACCCCGAGTAATAACGATTCCGAGTCTGAAGAAAATGGAGATTTTTCACCATCCGAAGGTTCAGAATACAAGCCAAATGAGAAACAGGCTAGAAACTACACTAAACTCTTCAAATCAAGAAACGTATCCAGTTCTTCTAGTTCTGACAGCAGCTCATCCAGTTCCAGCAGCAGCTCATCCAGTTCTAGCAGCAGCTCTTTTAGTTCTCGAAACAGATTTCTTGAACTTAATACTACGGTGGACTTAAAAATAATGAAGGCAATAGTGAACCAGAACCAACACCACACGCAACAGTTAACGTAGAACAGAAATCAAACAAATGGTCTAGAAAACGTCAAAGAAATATGAATGAGTGGAAACAAGTCATATCCAAACGTTTGAAAAACAGTGGCCAAGAGTACACTACAAAAAAAGGAAAAATTGTAGCAGCAAAATCAAATCCTCCTGCTTGCCCTGATAAATACCGACTTTCGTGTTCCACTAAAGTTTTTTCTGAAGATAGAAATACGATTTTTCAATCCTACTGGGAGCTGGGAACACACATAAGACAAAGAGACTTTCTCGCGTCTTGTGTGAAACTGATTCCGCCAGCATACCGAAGAGTCAAAATTACCGACAATAATACCTGTATTAAGCCACCAAGAAAACCAAATTCGACCTACTATTTTATGATAGGTTCACAAGAAGTTAGGGTCTGTAAGAAATTTCTGCTAAATACATTGGCTATTGGAGAAAAAGCTTTACGTAATGTCATTGAAAATATATCTAATAATACTATGAGAATGAGTGCTGTAGATAATCGAGGCAAACACGGTAAAAATTGTAAACTAAGTGCTAAAGTTATCCAATCGGTGCATGATCACCAGTGATCGGAGTAGGTAGATTGAAATGGGGTCATTGATCCGAAACGTATATATTAATATGGACATTCCTCCGGAATTGGTGGATTATTAAAAAAAAACCGGAACTTATGTAGGAATTTTATTCTGCCAGAGTGGAAGGAGTCATTTGATGATTTGCCATCCTCAAAAAAAGGTAGGAATTGTAATAAAATGAGCAATATTATTCTTTATTCTACCCTTAATGCAAATTACCATGACCACTATGAAAATATTTAAATTTAAGTGCAACAATTTATGTCTATCTATAAAAGTTCTAGCCATAAAAGGCTAAAAAAAAAAAAAAAAAAATTAATGCTTCGATCGGAATTAGATTGTTTTTATTATTCAACAGATAAATAATGAATTAATTTAGTTTTTATACCTTCCTTTAAATTTTGAATTGAGTAGGAATAATATCACTACCAACATTAACAATGTTTAATTGAATCCGGAAATACCGGAATTACTTTCCGGGAAAATGGCTTATCCATGTTATTCTTTCTGTGTGCATTTATGATACAAGTACCAAAAATCAATCTACCTACTCCGATCACTGATGATCACATAAAGTCGATTCCACGTACAGAAAGTAATGACTTTCTTAAGGGCTAATACTACCAGAGAGTTCATAGATAGCCTGACTATAGCTGAGCTCCATCGCAACTATCAAGCTAACAGAAAAGCAGCTGGAAAACCATCCGTCAATTATGTGCAAAAAAGTTATCTATACCTAGGTACTTAGTTGATTGTAAGAAAATGTTCAACGAATATTGTTTTCATATTCTATAATAGTTAACTTTGTGATTACATCATAAGAAACAAATTGTGATTTCAACAAATGCTGTGATTACTGACTGATTATAGATTAACAGTATAAATAAGTCTTACGCATTTACACGCCATTTTATAGATTTAATGTAAACCTTTTAGAAGTTAGTTTTATGTTAATTTTATAATTGTAGGGTTTTTTTGTCAGTGCTAAAGATGTTCCTAAGAAGAATAATAAAGAACTACAAAATAAGTAGTATTTTCATTTAATAAAATAATTTCAATTAATGGTGTTACTTTGGTCACAATTGCACAATAATTTAAATGTTGGTGGGAAAAGGGCATAATTGTATGCATACAGTAATATTTCATTAAATATAGTATAAATAAATAAATAACTCACTCTTTTAAATTACATATTTATATTCACAAATGTATAAGGTATATTTCTGCTAAAAATAAAATACTAATTTACATTAATATGGGCAGAAAAACACAATATAAATCTATAAAAACCTTAAATCGTCTGTCCTGAAAAATTTGAAAATTAGCACTTCGGCCCTTGTCTTACCGAAGTTGCAATATTATAATGAAACAATAAAAAATGTGTCTGTACGTTTAAATTTTATACAAAAATAATCATTGAGGTGGGTTAAGAAACGGTAAAACGGCAAAACAAAGTCTGTCTGTTTGTATTTTTGTACACGCTAATCTCTGGACCTGCTGGATGGATTTTAATGAAATTTGGTAAGTAGATAGTTAATATCCTGGAATAGCACACAGGATACTTTTATTCCGGAATTCCCAGCCCATCCCATCCCACGCGAACGTAGGCAGCAGCTAAGTTATAAATATTTTACCTCGTTTGAATTTAAGTAAGTAAGTAGCGACCTGCCTCACGTGGATTTGGATGAAATTAGCATGCTATAGAAATAACTTGAAGCTTGAGAAAGTTATAGGATACTTTTTAAGCCACTGCAAACGAAGGAAGGAGCGAAGCTAGTAGTTTATAAAAATGTGTGAAAAGTGGAATAAAATAAAAACTTTTTATACAGAGTGGTGATTAGGTTATCACATTAAATTGTACAGCAGGGTAAGGTAATACAAGTTGTTATCATTCAGTTAAAATAAGAAAATAATTTTAATAAAATTAAGAAAATGCATTTTTTAAACAAAATAAATGTCGTTATTGGTAAAAAATAAATAATCCTTTATAATATTAGTTTACTGACCTGTAAAATCGGCAATGACGCGGCGCCGCCCGGCGGAGCACGCGCCGAGTGATTGGTCATATGCAATATATGATGTTGTGAAATATTAAAATAAAATAAAGGTCCCACGGCTGTAATATTGTTTATTATTAAATTACGCTGTATACGAGTAGATATATCAGGCTTTCATATAGACGTGTAACTTTCACAGGAAACAGATTAAGTATGTAATACTCTCTAAATAGTATTTTAAGAGGCCTAGTTATGCAATAAATTTCACTAATGACCAACATTAAGATAAACGTCGTTGTTTATAATTAGAAACTCTGATCCGTAACGTCAAATTATGAAGATAGATATGGAATCTAAATACAGTAAATATTATACGAACCCGCGTATTTATTTACTCCTGCTGTGTCAAACACATCCAAAGGTTTCATTAGAACATAAAACGGGATACTTACCATGCATGTTAGCTTAAAAACTTATACCATCCAAAGGTTGTCTATAAAAGTTCGTATCTTTTAGCGATTGGACCGCACATTGTTACTCTTAATGTAGTTCAGTAGTAGTCAACTCCAAATTATGCTATGGTGTAAAATAAAGATAATATCTATCTATCTATTACACATATAATTAGTTTCTTGGCAACGAATTAATCTCCCCAGCTTTATATTAATTTATTTATACGTGCAGCAAAAAATTTGTACGAAAATTATGCAGACGTAGGAGTATGAAATTTGGCACAGACATAGTTTATAAGGAGAAGGAGCGCAGGAAACTAATATTTTTACGTAATAATACATTCTAAATTACTATAATTGTGGTCGAAATTCGATAACTAGCGATCACTAGTAATAATAACCATGCCTTTTTACTGTCCCCTCAAAGCCAAACTATCATAATTTTAGTTACTCAATTATCATAGTTTATAAATCATAATGTAGATGGCGTTGTCTCTACGGGTTAATGGGCGCCCAGCAATTAGTAATGTTTGCCTACAGTCAGTCGTAACGAGCAGATTAACCGACGCAACGGAGGAAGTAACTGTGTTTTGTTAAGATTATTTTTTTGAATTAATGGGCTTTTGACGGATGTCGATTAGTTTGTTGTATTTTAAGTTGTCAGTTGAACTAAGTTATGACTTCGTTCCTTGTTTGTATTTTTTTTATGTGATGGTGTTTCTATTTCCTAAAGGAATATATACTATTCATTTCCAAGCAAAGGAATATTTAAGACAAACAGAACTGTGTGTAATGTGTACTTTCCGTCCTTTCTTTCGGGTAAAAATTATCAAATGACTCTTTTCGTGGAAGAGAATGACAGACTTCTATCGACTGAAAATCCGCAATTTTCCTTCGGTTACCCTTGCTTTCCGGGCCGCGGTTACTCGTTAGAATATTCCCGTGACCCCGGTCGACAATGGCTCCGTCAATACCGCGTATGCTAGAGGCGCACGTGGAACACGCCGCCGACCCGGGCCGGGTTATAACTGGACGGTGAACAAAGACGGTCGCCGTCCGCAAGCCAGCGTGGAGGTAGCCGGAGATCGGCTCGCGATTTCTAATGCTTAAAGTCCCGCGTTGTAAAATTATCGATCCTGAGATCAAAAATACCTAAATCAAATCGAAGCGGTATTTGAGGTATTGTATAGAGTTAGATACGTTCTGAGAGTTTCATGAGTTATCAATAAACATCATTAACCAACAATAAACTACCCATTCCACTCATCTAATCCCAAGTGAACAAAACAGACACAATCCCTAATTTCGGCAACCCATACATCACCTAATTATGAACCACTTAAAGCCTAATTTGAGCACGTTGATGTTCACTCTGCGCAGGAGTGTCGCGGCAGGCCGGGAGACTACAAAAAAGTGCCGCTTCTAACACATGACATATGGCATCAATGAGTTTATACAGGACGGTCACAAAAAAAATTTTAAGCATGTTTATTTTTCGCACCCGACCATCTCTAGCTTTAAATGCTTTTTTTCACAATGGAACACATTTTAGAGGAATTCACAATTTCGTCACACTTTATTTATTTTATGGTTTATGCAGATGGTGAAGAGTTTTTACTGCCAATATGGTTTGTCATGAAGCCACTTAAACGTACAAGTACAAAAAAAAACTTCTTAAACAGCTATAACCTGGGGGTTTTTGACAAAAATGTGAATAAGTTGCTTGTAGGTAAGCATGCTTCATCTTCGACCACATTATCGCTTACCATCAGATTTGATGATAGTCTAACACGAGCCTATCAACAAAATAAAAATTACTAGCCAGAACCCAAAGCTAATAAGGTTAATAGGTATCATTCAGATTATTTATTTATCAAAAATTAGTTCTAAAGTAGGTAAAAACTAACCGCAAACAAATCCAACAAACAGTTTGTTTCCTACCAACCTTTTTTAATTGATAAGCTCGCAATCTCATTCTATAGTAAGCGGTGATGTGGTCAACAATGGAACACATTTCAAAGTTACCTCTTGATCTAAAATCTTCCAGCTTACAATATCTTAACGGATAAATAGTATCATTAGAACTTAAAAAGAAATATAGTTAGTAATTGTTTGAGTTGCCGATATTTCAGCACCAATGCAAGTGAGAAGATAACGATTGAACTGATCTAATCTAATATAAAAGTATATTTATTTAGTTTATGGAGGTCTTACAGCTACTCAAATCAAACAAAAAATCAAACATATTTTATTACACATAGGCTTACGCGGGCACTTATAAAACGTTAGAAACTAGTGCATGGTTCAAACTGGTCGAAAAGAACCTGCAAGAAACTCCACCGTCACTATTATAAAAACAAAAAATTGATGCCAGAAAGCCTCTTAGAAGTCCTCACGTTTTGGCTTATAATTCAATTTACGATGCGAGCATACAGACAGTAGCACACTACTATAAAGTTACCTACATAGTTAGAAATAACATTTGGTTGCAATGAGCCATAACTGATTTAATCTAAAGATACTGTTAGTGACCATGTCAGATTTAAAACTATTATTTTAATGAACAAACTTTAAAAAGGCGACATTGAAAGTTGTTCAAATTATACTTTCACTTTCTGCAATATTAACGTTTTAAAAGTCGAATGGGTAACTTTGTATAATTTCTCTAAACAACACAAATACGGTTGAAAGTTTTTCTTTTTTCAAAAACGTAACAACTTTGACGATACGATTGGCGCAGTGGTTACACGATTGAATGCTACGCTGCGTGTCGCGGGCTCGATTGCTGTACCAAGACAAATATTTGAGTGAGTGGGTTCATGGCAGTAGTGTTATAGGTGGGGTTTAATGACCAGACTGACATCTTAACCACTATTACCACTAATAATATAATTTTTTTTTTTTTTTTTTTTTTAGGTAGGGCCACTTGTAGATCAGCACACTAAGGCTGTGAGTCTACTTAACCGGACTTTCCTGTGGTGACCTCTAATAAATTAAAGGCCCCCAGCCAGGGCTTACAAACTAAAGTTTACTTAAAGCTAATGACCGCACGCTAAGGGCACTCCCTGCGGAGTACGGGCCTCGGCATAGCGGGGTCATTTTGGGAGGGCAGCAAAGGGACAGGCTGGGTCATATTATTTACGGGAGTATTTATTGCTACTGGCTCAGCATCGCGGGCTGGCTCGTTTGGCAAAGGTCGGGGAGGATTTTCATTACAAGTACGTGGACGTCGCGATGGGCCTCGTCGGCGAGGCCGGAATAAGGAACGCGTTCTGTACTAATAATATAATAATCTGCATATAAATATATACCAAAACCCACCAACACACGTATCAAGTAAAGCACATCTCTCTATTATTAGAACAGTTCTCGGTACAAGTTCTGTGAGCTAACGAGAGCTTCGTAAACATCGAACTTCAAAGTCGCCGTCAAATATACTGCTTGCAGTTAATTAGTATTGAGGTATGAGGGAGATTGGATGAAATCAATTGCGGACGAATCTATTAAAATTGTAACGTAGATAGATAGATAGAATATACTTTATTGTACACCAATAATTGAAACACACTTAAATAACAATATTAAAATTTGGTTACAATGGACGTAATTTGCTTTAGAAAAAATTCTACGGAATTAAAAACTTAGTGAGCACAAAATAAGACTCATATTTTCACAACCTGTATAAATCCTTTATTACCTTTTCATGGAATGCGACATGCTTAGCGTAAATAATAGCTTTTTATTTTTCTTGTTACTAATTTCTTTTTTAATCTACTACAGGCAATAACATATTATCGTCGCATATTCACAAACTAAAGAACAAATAAACGATTGTCTGACTTTTCTTTACAAAAGCAGACACCGTGTCTTATTTCTCGGAACAGGCCCTTATACCTACGACAAACAAGCAATGACATGTTCTTTGTCCATTTTGAATCATACAAGAACTCTATTGCAACATTAATTTCATTCATTGTATCCCAGTATTAAATCTAACAGAAACACACATTCACAAATCCCACAATGGGCATTCCCTCTTGTGCGAAGAGGATCATAAAACAAAACACTCTGTATTATCCGAACATTCGTTCTGCGAAAAATGCTAAATGCGAAAAACCTACAAAAAATACAGTTCCGCTTTTAAATCCCCCTGTATACTCGAATCCCTGCGGACTGCATAGATCAATAGTACAGTCGCGTACACAAAGCAAAACTGATTTTATTTCGTGATGAATAAGGGTTATTTTTGCTTAGTGAGTGAATAATTTAGTGAGTAGAACTGGATCGTCAATTAGTGTGTCTGTTTAAGAGCGAGCCACTCTTGTTATAGCGGGAGACACGTGTCGCAGTGCAATTTGTTGAGATAATATTATAATAATGATCATAGAAATGTGCTGCGGAACAATTGTGAAAATGTGCGAATGACTACGATTTGGTTTTGAATGTCTCATACATTCAAAACCAAATCGTTCGGGAATTAAAAATGCTTGCATGCATTATAAACACGTTTACAAAGTTGAGGAACATTCATAGATTGTTATAAAAGTTGAAATAGCGATGGTTGTACATTTACCTAAATGTCGTGGAATACTGAGTGTTAATCTCACTATTATTCCAGGTTGCAATAGCTTTAATCAAAAGTAAATGTAGTTCAATGAATTTATTTGATTTGTAGTTATTACGTAACTTGCCGTGTATAATACCTGCAGCAAAAACTATGCACCCCTTTTTAGGAAAAATACGCAGTTGGTTCTCCGACTTCATTAAGCGTTTCATATTTCTGTATGAAATTTGGAACAGTTAAAATTCATATGAAGTGTAGAAAGCGGTTGGATTTCGACCACAAGTAGCGATAAACAGGAAAGAAAGAAAACTACATCAAAACAACCACTTAAAATAAACCATTTTAGAAACAAAAGCTGTTTCAATTTCTACGAAACCTTTTTCGCTGCTACACAAAATTACATAGCTAAAAAAATACAATCTAGTGGGCAAGATAGCTCCCGTGCTCCGCTCCAAGAAATCTGAGCCCAATTTTTTTTACGCAAGTTTTTTTGGTTACTTTTTGCGTTGCCATCTCGTTAACGATGGCATTAGGGGATAATAGACTTCCTATGCGACACGTGGGGATAGTCGTTACTCCGGTGCGACCCCGGAGTGAATTAATTATCTTTTTGAACTGTTTCGTAGTAAATTGATGTATATTTTGCAAGAATGTCCATGAAAGTTTTAATGACGAGAAGAGAGTTTTAACCGCTTTATATTTTTGGCGTTGGTGTTTGTTTAGTGTTGGTTTAAAAATCTCTTAGTGAAAGCGAGTTTATATCTCAATAATAAGCGTCAACAGCCTTAATTACTAAGGTCTCGGACTTGTGATCGAGAGGTTGTGGGTTCGAACCACTACTCATTACACTATTGCCGTGAACCCACTCCAGACAAGCATATTTAGCTTAGTTGGAGGGGTTAACAAGATTGCTAGTAATATGAATCCTACCCACATTACACATAGCTAGTTCTCTTTTTAAAAATCTATACGTTTGACAGATAATATCCTTATATCTCCTTGTGTTTATCTCGTAAGGAGTATCAAAGTGTTGCAAAGCCATAGTGTGCAGGATGATCTGATTATTGTACCATATCAAGTTTATCACTAGATAAATATGTAAATATACAACGTGTAACGGAAACCCCATATCTATCCAAAAGGGCTGAAGACAATATCTGGTATGGAGTCTCTATGCACAGTTTCAGCACAAAATAACTGACTCAAAGAATTGATACCAAATTATTGGTTTCATATATTTCTTGAATACCAATCATAACAAACGTGTCACAGCACTACGAGGGTCAATAACTTTCCACGTCACTTGCCAATAACACGATAATTCTTTTCGTTCTTCTTAATTTGAAAAATTCGGTCTCTGGTATCAGTGTATTGGAATTTGTAATAAGTTCTACACACGTAGACTTAGGATTACAAAACCCTTGCCATATCGTTTGTTATCATCCAAAGAAGCCATGCACTTGGTATGTATATACTCTTTAAATTACACGTTGTATAAATAAAAGCTTTGATTTTAACTTCAACATTTAATTCATAGCCTGTTTGAGGAGATAATTAGATATTTGTATATATTGAGATACATTCTAATATTTTATTAATATGAGGTGTAGTTACTGGCTCTGCTCGTATATATTTGCAAGGATATGTCTACTTACTTAGCGGCTTAAACAAGCACAAGGAACAAAAATATTAGTGTCCGGCCAAAGTTTCGGTTTCGGTTACGTCCAAGTTTCGGCCAAAAATCGTGTTTCAGCCGAAATTTCGGTTTCGGCCGCAAATCGGCCGAACCTTTCGGCCCTTAGAAACTTGCATTCGAGATTTCACGGGATACGATCGGCTCTTTTCAGCTTCGCAAGCATTTCGTTCGTAGCCGCTTAACCTTCAGTGCATTCACGTATCGCGACTACTTCTACATTTACGTTATGTCACATTTTGGCTTTCTACTTTGTAAACAATGGTAAGTTTCAAATTGGTAACGAACGTACGAACGTAACGTACATTGTTATTTAATGATATTCTGTCTTAGTGTGAATTCCAAATTAAACCTAACTTATGCACTATTTTTATTCAGTTATATTTAAACCTTGTAACCTACTTCCTTCCTAGTTAGTAATATTATAAATGCGAAATTTTGTGAGAATGGGTAGATGGGTGCAAAAACGACTGAACGTATTTTGATGAAACCTTACAGTAATATTGTTTATATATGGAAGATATAGGCGACACTTAGTAGGACCTAAGGAGGAGGTGGTGTGGAGTACGTATGGGTAGGATGTCTACCATGCAACGATGGCGCATCGCCGTTTGTCTTGTAGTCCGATGATGATGAAACGGGCATGGCAGAATTAGATTGTGCAATTCCATCGCACACCCTCCGAAATGTAACCCTTAAAAAACCGAAAGGCTTGCTAATCATCACCGATGTTCAAGGATCTGGAGCTTTGGCTCTTGGGTGGTTTCTCGATAGACTCGAGCGTGTAAAGTTGGTATTTCACAGAACCCGTCTCAGAGATGAGAGCAGCACTCCATACACGATCAAACTTGCTGTTGGAACTTGTACCTGATAGTTATAAAGACGCTAACTGTTTTATTTTGTTCAAAATTATAATGATAAGATAAATAGATATGGTGAGATTACTTTAGTTTCTTTGTGAAATTGTAAGACTGTGGAGATTTAAAGTTTTTTTTTTTTGTAAGGATAAGCCCGCTCTTGACTCCAATCACACCTGATGATCAGAATAAGATGAGGTCTCGATAGAACGAACGAGCCCAGAAGATGCCTGTTCACTTATTTTAATGACTGACGGGACGTATGAGGTGCACATAAACCGGCAGAAAGCTCCATATAAGCTGTGCGCATAATAAATGTAGAGAAGAAGCGCTTAATACGACAAGACGGTATATCGACCAAGTGTAGTATCTTGCAGTACGTCTGGTAGACTGTTAATGAATGGGAGATGGAGGAATTAGGTCGTGCAACTCCCGCACACAATCCTCCTCCGAATCTGCAATCTGTAGAAGACCGACAGGCAAGCAACGTTTCGCCGGTGAGCCAGGCTGTAAGGATTGCCTGCTCACTTGTTTGCCTTGTATCACTTGTTGCAAGTTACATTTTAGTTACCTTTTTAATTATGATTAAGGCTGCACAAAAAGTACTAAGGCATCTACCATTATATTTTTTTTTTTCTAACAAATAAGATTTGATTTTATTAAGATACTCAATACAATACTGTTAATGAGATTAAAACTTGAACAAAACAAGTATTATACTAGTTTAGTGCTAATATTTCGCAAATCAATATTAGCATTAATTTATAACAGCAGCTAAAATAAGTCTATAAACCTTTAAATTTCTTAGAATCATGCGAATCGACTTTTAATTTTAAAGTTTCGGTTTCGGTTTCGGCCGAAACTGAGACTGAGGGCAAAGGTTCGGTTTCGGTTTCGGTAAAAAATCCAGTTTCGGTCTGACACTAAAAAATATTAAACGCAATGAAATATTTTTCTTTCCAGAAAAAGAATACTGTATAAAAGGAAAACCTCTGCCCTACAGCTCAACAGGTTCAATATTTACATATTTTATCGATGCTTCAAAATCAAACAAGAAGTGTACTGATAACAATATATAAAAACACCACAAATGAAAAAATAACTTTTATTTCGGAAGGCTATACTTTCGTTTTTGACACCACCTTCCGAAATTAAAGTTATTTTTTCCTTTGTAGTGTTTTTATATGGAAGTCGGTTCTATTTTTTGCTAAAAAGTTTTTTTTCACGCTTTTTAGTGGGTCGGTTTGTAATTTATCTAGTTACAAAAGCCAAAATGTCAACTACTTATCACCTTTTACAAAATATTGCTTTTCCCGATGCAGAGCCGTTAATTTTTGAGTTCTCCTGGTACATCACCATCAGCTCTACTTCACCATATGCATTGTGACGAGCATAAAGTGGTTAACATCCGTACTCAAGTAATGGAATCGCAATACACGAAATACTTATTATCGAGTAGTTTCGGTGGCCATCTGGGGTCTTCATCATCAGTTCCACTTCCTCAAATGGTGCTGTTCGACCCCAAGCCCAGCCAACGGTAACTGGTATGTCGAACTGTCCGCGATTACGCGGAGCCCTACGTTGTGGTAGGCTCTTAGGCCTTATTTCAATAAACAAAAATGTACCACTAACCTTAGTGCTGGGGACGCCAACTTCGACCTTCCAAGGTCACGCTCCAAGTGTGGTTTGTATGTAATGAGGGTGAGTAATTGAAAGGTGTGATGTAAGTCAAGTGTTGTAGAACGTTCCCAAGGCGCCGATCTCCAGATGGCGCGGTCACAACAGCATCACACCTAACTCGTTTCCAGCAAGCGCGCGCTACGCGTGGTAGACCATAAGGCGATGTGTTCCGAGAAATATCACTGGATTCTTGTTAATCCGAGACTACAAAGTTCAATCACTCACTGAACACAATTAATCTGTTCATATCTCGTGAGATCCAATACGATTTACAGCAAATTCCGCGTGCCGGCCGACCGACGACAAGGCGGCGTATAATTCAACAAAATCCCGGGGTTTTCAACAAATGGGGAATACACTTCAACCAACAAATAATTCGCGACCCAATTATCGGTCTCAACAGGCGAATTCAACAATATTTTACCAATTACAATCAAATCAAAAGTCCCAAACGTGCGGACATTTTTCCAACAAGCCAAGTCAATAGAGGTTATGTCAAGTGTCAACATCAAAGACAATAGAATGTTGCCACACCAAAAAGAGCGTTCAAAATTACATTTGGGACGCAACATCTACCCCCCCCGGACGGGCCTACCCGTCCGCTAATCAATTGGAAGTCTTGACAAGGTTGCAAATTCAACACAGCTTCAATGCGGCCAAATACCGTAGCTAGTTCCTCTAAGGTGAGAACGGTGTCTCCCAACAATCTCCGCCAGCGTCCCTTTGCCGCTTTCACCGCGGCCCCAAAAATACCCCCCCAATGGGGGCAGGCTGGCGGGTCAAACAACCAAGTGACCCCATCGGCGGGCCAAACTATTACCAATGTCAACCTGGCCCTCATTAAGGAAGGCGTATAGCTCCTTCAAATAGTTACTTGTACCCTTGTAATTCGTACCGCAATCAGACCTAATCAACGAAGGTAACCCACGGCGAGACACAAATCTTTCCCAAGTCGCCTCAAAGGCCTCTGTCGAGAGGGAGGTTACCAGCTCCAAATGTACTGCCTTGGTTGACAGGCAGACAAACACACAAATAAGCCCCAACAATCTTGCTATTACGAAGGGTGGACGTCTTCAACAAAGGGGGACCAACAAAATCCGTTACGACGCCAGCAAAGGGCCTCGCCTCATTGACGCGATCAGCCGACAAAATCCAAAATTCTCGCTGCAGAATGGCCAACAGCGCATTGCAACCGGCATGCGAGTTCTTAGTGTGACGATCAGTCACCAACAATTGTACCAAGTTCAGTTACAACAAGGGCAGGAGCACCAATTTTAGGGTAAGGACAACTCACAAGGGTGACCTCAAACCAGGTCCTTCCCTCAACAGTGGTGTCAGCCGGTTCGCCAATTCCCCAAATCTTGCCTGAAAGGTCGTTCACCTTCAGGCCAACCTGTCCCGCTAACCAAGAAGACAAAGGCAACCCCGGACTCCCGTCTCCAAAATGGCACAGACCACAATCGAGTCACCCAAGGGTCCCCAGACCGTGACCGAGGCCGTTGGCAACAAAACCGTCTTGATCGGGGGGTTCCTTTAGCGGGGCAGGCGTCAATCTCTTAGTGATGCCTGGGCGGCGACCGATCGCCGCTTCCAGGCTGCCTTCGTTCACGACGAGGCCAACAATCAAACCATTCGTCCGCGCGGTGTCCCAAGCCGCTCGCCATCACTGGAGGGGCATATCCCACCGGATGCCCGAATGGCGGAGGGCGCGACTCCAGCCGGGGACGTTCCGCCAACGGAGGGGAAAGGGAGCGGCGCCGACCCGGCCACTGCTGCCTAGCAGCCAATGCGCGTTCTCCCTGACGAGGGAAGACCAAATGGCGCTCGTGGCGCTCCCGTTCAACTTGCGCGGGGGGTGGAGTGCGGCGTACAGAATCGCGGGTCTCAGCCCGGTGCTCGTCTCCGGGGTACCCCCCCTTGCGCGAACCCCCCTCAGAAGCTGGTCTGCTGGAGCGGTTCGCGTTGGCGCACAAAATCTCCAAGTGGGACCCTTCACAAATTCTACACGGGCGGGGGTCGGGGCAGTCCCGATGGAAGTGGGCCCCCAAGCACGAAAAGCACAAACGGCGTGTGTTGACAATACGGCGGCGGGCACTTACGTGCAAATTCAAAAAATCCGGGCAACGCGCCATGACATGCCCCGTTGCCTTACAAAAGTCACAATGATGAGGACTCCGGGCACCATCAAAACGGGGGGCGGGGCGAACATCAACAGGCCCCCTAGCCCGAGGACTCCGGGCGCCAGCCAAACGGGGGGCGGGGCGATCATCAACAGGCCCCCTAGCCCGAGGACTCCGGGCGCCAGCAAAACGAGGGGCGGGGCGATCAACAACAGGCCCCCTAGCCCGAGGACTCCGGGCGCCAGCAAAACGGGGGGCGGGGCGATCATCAACAGGCCCCCTAGCCCGAGGACTCCGGGCGCCAGCAAAACGAGGGGCGGGGGGAACATCAACAGGCCCCCGGGCCCCAGTCCGTCCCTGGTCTCCGGGCTGAGAAGGCAGTGGGGGCGACCCCGTAGCGCCACGAGTGTTATCCGCAAACCGACACTCGTCTTCCAAAAACTTGAGGAGGTCGTCAAAGGGGGGAAGATGGGTGGCACCATCCCCACCATACTCCTGCTCAAAACGTGACCTCAACTCCGCGGGGAGCAACTGCAGCACTATGTGCACCAACAAGTAGGACCAATGCTCCACCGGCAACTCCAAGCGTCTCAAAGCGTTGGTCGCTGAAACCAACGGGTTCAGCAAGTCAGTGCGCAACGTCGACGTGCTGACAATGGCCGGTAGCCCCAAAATCTGGTCGATGTGCACATCAGCCAGGCAGCGCTTGTTCTGATACCGTCGGGAGAGAAGCTCCAGAGCGGTCGGGTAAGAGGAATCCGTCACCGGCAAGTGCTGCACCAAGGCTCTGGCTTCGCCCTCCAGGACAGACAACAAATAGGCCAGCTTCTGGGCAGGTCCGAGGTCCAAACGTGCATCGACAAGACTCTCAAAGAGATCTAGGAAGCCCAGCCAGTGGTCCAAGCGACCGTCAAAATGTGGCAGCTCCAGGGTGGGCAGCCTACTCAATAGTCCAGGGCCTGCAACAACAGGGGTCTGCGGCTTGGCCGCATCAGGCACCCGGCTCCTCAAAATTTCCCGCGCTCGTAGACATATGACATCCCCCAGGTGGATAATCTGGTCATAGTCACCCAAAATCTTATCGCGGGCTGTCTGATCCATCACCCCCAAATCCACGTCCATGATGTACTCGTTGAAGCGTATGAGCGCAGCATCAGCTGACTTGATCCTCTCAATCACTTGCCCATACCGAGCAAGGGTGAGCTCTTCCAATTCTACACGCTCAACCGTTGCAGCTGCCGATGTGAACCATCTCAACTGTGAGGTCAATCCCGCAGCAGCCTCCCTGACTGCCCTTAATGAGGCCATTGCAACAATCAAATATTAATACAAAACAACAATCAGCAACCAACAATCAAATATTAAACAAACAGCAATGACTTGTTAGCCGGCCAAATATATTCAACAAAATAAAAATTCTAATTCAATTATTTCAAGTCCAAATCCGACCCTGCACCCATTCCAGGTATGAATCTAGCTTGCTAAGGATGGCTAGTTACAAAACAAATAACAATTCAATGTATAATACAATGCTGGATCAACCTCAAATTAAACATCAATAAGCACAACAATTGTCTGTATAATATTGAGCCGGACAATCTCTAACAAAATCCAATAAATACAAATAAATGCAATAAGCAATACACACAATTCAAGTCCTATGTTGTTAGACTATGTGTAATTATTATTTAGATAACCTTTCAAATTCAGATCAATGACATTCAATTATTAATTGCAACAAATACCAAACAACTTTTACAACAATATACCAACTTATGTACCAAATTATGTACCAAATTATACCAAATTATACCAATAATTCCTAATTTCACAAACAAATCTTGTTTGTCAGTTCAATTCTAAGGGGCTAGCACTACAAATTACAGTACAAACCACAAGTACTATTTGAGCCCGGCTGACAAAGCAATATATTCAAACTTATCAAGTTATAAGTTGTGTTAAGTAATTAAACTCAAGTTTTAAGTTTTCAACAATATTCAAAACTTCCAATTAAACCAGTGGATCTTATATTATAAGAACCGCGCTTCTGCTACCAATTTTATATTAAACCACGCTCTGCATACCAATTTGTTCGACCCCAAGCCCAGCCAACGGTAACTGGTATGTCGAACTGTCCGCGATTACGCGGAGCCCTACGTTGTGGTAGGCTCTTAGGCCTTATTTCAATAAACAAAAATGTACCACTAACCTGAGTGCTGGGGACGCCAACTTCGACCTTCCAAGGTCACGCTCCAAGTGTGGTTTGTATGTAATGAGGGTGAGTAATTGAAAGGTGTGATGTAAGTCAAGTGTTGTAGAACGTTCCCAAGGCGCCGATCTCCAGATGGCGCGGTCACAACAGCATCACACCTAACTCGTTTCCAGCAAGCGCGCGCTACGCGTGGTAGACCATAAGGCGATGTGTTCTGAGAAATATCACTGGATTCTTGTTAATCCGAGACTACAAAGTTCAATCACTCACTGAACACAATTAATCTGTTCATATCTCGTGAGATCCAATACGATTTACAGCAAATTCCGCGTGCCGGCCGACCGACGACAAGGCGGCGTATAATTCAACAAAATCCCGGGGTTTTCAACAAATGGGGAATACACTTCAACCAACAAATAATTCGCGACCCAATTATCGGTCTCAACAGGCGAATTCAACAATATTTTACCAATTACAATCAAATCAAAAGTCCCAAACGTGCGGACATTTTTCCAACAAGCCAAGTCAATAGAGGTTATGTCAAGTGTCAACATCAAAGACAATAGAATGTTGCCACACCAAAAAGAGCGTTCAAAATTACATTTGGGACGCAACAGGTGCTTTTCGAGAGCAACTGCACAAGGTACTATAATAAATACCCAAAACGCTATAGGTGTACCTATAATATTTGTAGAGTTCCCTCGATTTCTCCAGGATCCCATCATCAGATCCTGATTTCGTGACAATGGGACCAACTAGAAAGTATACCCTTTCAAACGCAAAAAGAATTTTGAGGTATGAGGTAAAATACATAAAAAAAAAGTTCAAGACGAATTGAGAACCTCCTTTTTTAGAAGTCGGTTAAAAATGATTACCTAATTTTGTCTACTTAAAGTATGAATATATAAACAAAAAATCAGTTTAGGCGTCCGAGTTCTTCTTCACATCGCTGTCATCCAGAACATGCCCAAAAGATTGGGAGCTAATTTAAATTGCGTATTGCTAACCTAAAAATTTTATTCTAACACTATTAATATTTAAATAACACTTTTACATGTAATTTTTTTTCGTAAATGTAAACTAGATCTCTCAGCTGACCACCCGGAGAAGAAATACCGAAACAAACTCAGAGGTCAACGTCTCTTTTGAAGTCCATACAATCTGTAGTGATCAAATCATATGAGAGCCATGTAGGTTTGTGTCTGTGGTGCTTTTTAGAGGACAGAATCACACAGATTTGAGCAGGCCCGTCCAAACAGTGCAAGCATTTGTCAGTTATCGCATAGCTCGACTAGAAATTTAAGGAGCTCAAAATCTCGTCCACAACCGACACCATTCGTCACAAAATTTCATCAAAACATCCAAAACGCTGTCGTCTCGAGGCAGCCCGGCATCGTCACCGCGCATAGTTTTAATTACCGGCACCATATGTGACGGCTCACGTCGCGGGGGCCCGCCATCCATCTGGCACGACACGCCACCTTGGTGATAGTATAATTATCTAAGAACGTTTAATGTAACGGCCTGAGTGATGGCCGAAGATAAATTGAGTCAAGAAAAACTAGTCATAACAAAAAATAACAGTCAACTGTTTGCCGTGCCAATCCAAAATACTGTAAGTCGACTTACAGCTTGAAGTTCGTTTAACACCCCTGACTTAGTTTATTTCTTTAAGGCAAGCTAAAAACACGTATCACTTTCAAATTAAATAAATTAAAAACCTATGTCGTTAAATATCTCAAATGTGGTTTTTGAAAAGTTACAGTATTTTGGATTGGCAGGGCAGTGCAATCTTTATCCAGTAACGTGTGTTACTCTGATGTGTAGCAGAGAGGTATCCCACCGGTCTATTATTGCACTTACGAGACTCGTGGCCAGGTGAATGTTTGAGTTAGTCTATTTGGTTAATATCGTTACTTAAGAAGAATAGGATCTTTATGGGAATAAATGTTACGAAATAGGTATAGGTAAACTATTTCAACATCGCTGACGACAAGTTTACGTGGATCTGGGAGCCTGTATTACGGTCCGCCAGCTAGTGAAATAAATGTTGTGTTTATAATTATTTTGCTTAATATTAGTTTCATGTTATAAGGTTTCAAGAATATGTACGAAACTGGAAATTTACGCATTGCCACGGAAAACAGAGTAGCCCTTACAATGCAGGTCAAAGCCTCAACTCACAGATAAAATCTTTTACACGATACTTGCCATCATTAATATAATGTTCGCATTATTAGTAAACATTAAAAACACGCTTTTCAATCCACTACCGATCATCACTTAGACCAAACGTCGAACAACGCGACAACGTGTGGGTTACATTCGAAAACGTTTAAATTCAGAGATTTCGTGGAACACGCCACGGACGGCGCTTTAAGTGATTTGTACAATAATAACTATATAGGTATTACATAATTTGATGATAAACTTTTGTGTGTTACTGTACTTTTATTTAGGTTGTGTGATATTTAATCACGTATTAACTTAAATATTATATTTTTAGTTTTTATTAAAGTTATCCTTACTAATATTATTAATACTAAAGTAACACTGTCCGTCTGTTACACTTTAAATGTCTTAAGAATAAATTAATAAGAATTAATCAACTTAGGTACAGAGAAGAATATGACTTTGAAGAAGGATTGTTTATGCATCTCTTTTTCAAATCAATCTAAGAAATATGTATTAAAAAACACGTTGGTTGACTCGGTTGGTAGAGTGGTAGAGCGATTGGCTGCTACGCTTAATGTCGCGGGTTCGGTTTTCGCTCGGAACAAATATTTGTATGATCTATAAGTTAGATGTTCCGGGCCTAGTTGATTGTGTATGTAATTTAATAAGTTATTAACTCTCCATCACACTCATTAGCTCATTGCATTCATTAGCATCTCCATCACAATTAGTGTAAGGCGTGGTATTAAAAAAATATTAAATTCTTCTAATTTTGCTATTATTACCTACTTGTTAAGCTCTTTCAGCAACATTGAATTATATTAATTTTTTTTTTTTTTTTAAACAATTTAACCGATTGTCGTGGGGAACAAACTGGCTCTTGTAATACAGTAAATACTAAAGCAGAAGCTAGGAAATTCTAGAATGTATTACAAAACTATCAATAAATTATTATGACCTAAACACATCCAATGAAGAAACAACTGAAAACCAGCGCTGGGTGTCTTTCGCCCAGCAAATGCTGAGTTGGTAACCCTTTCGGTGTAGACATGCTCAGCGAATATTTTTTCTTCTTTTTTATAATGTTTGTAATTTTGTATTGTATGTTGTTGTGTGTCTTTTATCCGAATAAATGTATTTCAATTTCAAAACACCCTATTGTAACCCCCTGAAACAGAACACAGTAATATCAACAGTAACTAACCTGTGTCTCAGTAACATTCAACAACTTGGCCATGTCTGCCCTCTCCCCTGACGACAGATACTTCTTCACTTCAAACAGTTTCTCCAGCTCGAAGATCTGCCTCCCGGTGAAGGTCGTCCTGGCCTTCTTCCGTCTCCCAACTCCTGGTTCCTCTCCCTCCTCGCTGGTAAGGGAACCTTCTCCTCCGAGGGGTGAACGGACATCTTCTGTTGACTTCTTCCGCTTTACCAGCTTAGATGGGTCTGAAATGAGAAGGTGGTTGAAGATATGAATTTAGGGGACTGGTTGTATTAAATTGCAGCTACGTCTTTGGTCTGACGTTTACAAACCATCAAAATGTTTGGGTATAATAATTTATATCCAAACCTGTTGATGGTTTGTAATAAGAAGATAATTATATTTTCATATTTTAAAACAAAGTCTCTCGCCGCATTTGTCTATTTGTCTGTCTGTTCGCGATAAACTCAAAAACGAATGAACAGATTTTCATGCGGATTTCACCAATGGATAGAGTGTTTGAGTGTATAATTCATGAGAAAGGTTTTAGTGTGAAACTTATTAATTTTTTGCGTAAATTAGCAGAATGAGAGTGCGAAGAAATAATTCTACCCGACTACGCGTCTTGGGGAGAGTAATGTGATTATCGTGCCTATGTATGTACATACATATGTTTTTGGTCCTTAATGGCGCTCTAACAAAATTATCCTATTAAATATTGTTATATAAAACTAATCTTATTCTTGCATTCATTCTCTATTCTCTCAAGAATACAAATGTTATAAACTGGGTAGTAATTAATAGATTTTATCGAAATTAAACAAATAGCTATCGAAAAGTAAACACTCACTTAATAATCACCTTACTTCAACATCAATGATCTATTAACCCGAGTGCGCGCGCGCATTGCAACCTCACCACGACCAATAAAAGCAGCCATTACGGCCTTAATTAGATAGCTAGCGTAAATCACAGGCGACAGCCATTAATTGCCCCGGGTAAATCTGCCAGACAGAGAAACGTTAGCTTTAAGGTACCGATTTATAATGCTATTGATATAGTTGGGAAGTTCAGTCGATGATGCTGTAATCTTTAATAAGACAAATAGTAAACAGAAATCAAGAAAAATCTAGCTTTTATCTCGTATTCTTGAAATAGACTTGAGACAAGAGATTTAACAAATGCACACCGCTCAAATGAACATTAGAATTTCTCATTTTTCTTTTGCGAAAAATCACTGAATATATTCGGATGAAACTGGAAAACAAATAGTTTATAAACTGAATGTGTTAACATTAAATCCCGACGGTTTGTTCCAGAATCTATAAATCATCCCAACCGAACGATCACGATGACTAATCTCTAGGAAGTCGAGCCAAATTCGCAAGAGAAATTATAAAATTCAAATGCAAGCCTGCACACAGGAGCACTCTCTGTTCCTTTACTCTTATAGAACAATAGGACTGCTTCTGATACGACTAGAAAGAGATCAGGGACTTGCGGATTCAAGTGCTTTCTACAAAGGGCTATTATCGACTTGCAAACTCCGAGCTGCTACTGAAAACTCCCAACGGAAATATCTCACAATAACATTTTTGCCGACCCAGGATCTCAAAAAAAAAAAAAAAAAAAAAAAAAAGGATCTCACGTTCAGCACTCATCGTGTAACTCTACGAACGAGGTAATTTAACTGCCTCGTTCGTATCTATGTTTCTTCTTAATGTGTCGATGGCAAACATATTTTATTTAATTTTGTCCCAAAACTCAACTACGCGTACTACGTACGCTGATGCAGACTCTACATAAGCCCAACTAGTCCAGCGTATAGCAACGCCTCTACAACAAGATGTGATGTTTGGATCTTATCAATCCACCTGATGGCTTCATCGAACAGTCTGAGAGTCTTCCACCTGGGCACGTATAACCGTAGCCGTCTTGAAAATGCCAATAGTAACGACAGATGGGGATTTAAAGATGACTCAGATCCAAGACCACACAGACAAAGGCGGTGGGCCTTCTAAATATCTTGCTCCGCATGCCCTATCACCTGTACTCTTAATGATCTATGTATCTATGCTGAAGACTGATCAATCACTGATTGCAGTACAGGTCAAGACCAACGTCTTGTCCAAATCAAGCTATGTTACGTTATAATTGATGCAGACGGCTCGAGGGTGAATCGATTACGGCTGCTCAGACTCTATGTAATGTTAATGATGGTGGACGTATTAAATGTTTCTATCTTTTATCTTTGTAAGCATCTCAGCACCAAAAATTGCATCAACCTTTGCTCCGTTTTTAACGTGAAAGTAGGATAAACATACAAATAGTCAAATACACTTTCGCAATTATAATATTAGTATGGATTTGCTTTTTTTTTGATAATACAAAAAGGATTTGAACGTTATCATTTAAGGTTGTATGAACAGCTATACCTACATGACTTTATTATGCATTGTTGTCATTAACTCCTAATGTTTTGCCGTGTGCATACTTATGAACTGGAGTAATTGATTTAAGATTACTATTTATCGTGCTTTTCTCGTTACAAATCTCCCTAAATTTAATTATAAATCTTATTTTTATGACACCAGTTACAGTCGTATCAATAGGTATCATGTTCCCCAGGTTATGGAGGTCCAAAAGAAATTTGCTCTAAGTAAAACATTATTAATCAGCTGTGTTTGGTCAGACTGGAAACCGATCCTAACATACATACATACATAGTTGAGTATAAAAGTATAACAAAGATGTGTACTTCACACGTGCTACCCACAAACTTAGAGAAACATTCAATATCGAAAATAACTTACAAATGACGGCTTAAAATAGCCACAAAGTATCGTTTATAAGTGTCCCGGACATCGAGAACATCACCAGCAATGAGTGAAATATTGAGTGTTTACAGTGTTGCTACCGTTAATTCAGCAATTTATCGAGACGTTGCTTATTCTCGGTACTGCCACGGAATAAATGTATACAGAATGCCCGCTCCATAAACTGGCGAAAATGACGCACACTTAATAACTCCTGCTCTGGATGGATGCGGGAAGAGGGTTTCAGATTTTTGATTCCTCTTGAGTACCGCGGCGTGGCTGCGGTATCTCGTTAGAATATTCCTGCAAACAGTGCAAACCCGGTCACTCTTAGACCTACGGCACGCATCTACACGAAACTTGTAAAGCAGACTGGCATTTGTATGACATATAGGTTTTGTGCCATGTATTTAATCATGCATACTTATTCATAAAAAGGATAATTTAGAAGCTTTTCCCACAACCCTTACTCGCTGAACTAAAGTGCGGCAGAAGTAATGATTTTCCAAAACTTTTATCAGACATCTTTGCGAGATTATCAAGCGGATTGTATGTTTTATTGCCATTCCAATTAGCAACCCTTTTAATATCAGGCACCTAAGTCCTATTGTGTGTTTTTAATCTTACAAATTACTTAAAAACTATATGTGCGTGCGTTTGTCGGATTCCCTTCGTTGAGTGTCCTAGCCCTCTGTTCCTGCATATTCTGTGGCTCTCGTAAGTACCAATCCAATGAGTGAGGATAAAGTACCAATGTTCTTTGTTTTGAGCTGTCATATTTTAGAAGATTATATCTCGCATCGCAAATAAAATTTGGTGTGACTCATGGTTACGTTTAGCAAGTTTTCGTAGTACACAATATAAACGACAATTTGTTTTGTATAGAAACATTTTCTTCAGTGATATCTTCATTGGCTACATTTGAACAGCTTCTATTTATTTAAACGATGAAAATTGCGCAGTGTTATCCAGATTTGAAGATATATTTTTCTATATTAAGCTAGTTTACTATGAAGGAGAAACTGGTCGTTAAATAAACACAGACATTTGGATCGATCTGCGAGGTTAAGCAACGCTTTTCAAGGTTGGTTCGTAGATGGGTGATTATATCGAAATTCCTCTGTGCCTCGGAAAACATATTAACCCAGTAGTCCTGGCTGTCATTTGTACATCTTTGACAGTCATTACGGGTAGTCAGAAGCCAGGAAATCTGTTACCAGCCATGCCAAGGGGTATCTATGCTACCCAGCCACTGGATTGTGGAGGTTAGGCAGGCAGTTGCTCCATGCAAAATTGCTCTTGACACCGATCACACCTGATGGCAAGTGTAACATGAGGTCTACGATCGAACGAGCGAGCCCAGAAAATGCCTATTCACTCTTGCTTTAAAGGCTGACGAGTCATATGTGGCAGGGAACACAGAAGCCGGCAGAGAGTTACACACCTTGGCTGTGCGCACAATAAATGTAGAGGAGAAGCGCTTGGTATGACAAGACGGTATATCGACCAAGTGTGGATGGTATCCTGCAGTACGTCTGGTAGATCGGTAGTAGAAGGGGGATGAAGGGATTAGGTTGTGGAGCTCCTGCGCACACTCTCCGAAGTACAGATAAACAGGCAAGGAATACTTCACCGATGAGCCAGACCTGTGCTTTATATAAATTCAAAAGCTATCCAGTTGTGAAGTATCGCCTCACTTTCTGTAGGATTCCCAGCTTTTTGGCTGCAGTCTGAGCTTTAGACTCAATCGTTGAGCCGAAGTTGAGGTCAGACTGGCAAGTCTCGATAGAGTTGGTACAAAGGCTAAGCAGTTAATGATAATTGTTATGAATTGAATTAATTCATGTCAATATGTCTACGAGTTCGATAAAGTAGGTAAATAAGTACCTACTTGACAAACTCCTCGAGCAGTACTAAGAAGGGGTTAACGTTTAATATCTCCCAATATTAAACGCAAATATCTTCAAAAATAAACTCGCATAACACTCGGCTTGTAATAATTTAGTCGTGAACACTCTGATATTAAAATTGAAGCTGAAATCTGCAACATATTTCAGTAGCGTAGCGTTAGCACCGCTCTATAATAATGTGGCTGAAATATTATGAGTAATAAATTCAGCGTTTAAAGGCATATTAAATGGTGTCCCATGATCGCTGGAAGTTTAACTGATTGGCAGGAAATGTAAAGATGATTCAGTACACAAAGATATTGTTTGAAACATAGAAAGGATTCTTCTCTCGTCTCGTGTTTAAAGAGTAGCTTCATTATGTCCTACTAATATTATTGCGAAAGTTTGCAAGGATGTATGTATGTTTGTTGCTCTTTCAAGCAAAAACTACTAAACGGATCTCAATAAAATTTGGTAAGTAGACAGTTAATATTATGGAATAACGAACATGCTATTTTTTATCCCGGAATTCTCACGGGATCGGAATTTAAGCGGGAAGAACCTCTCACGGGACCGAAGTCACAAGCAAAAGCTAGTAATAACAAAAAAATAATTGAATAAGTCTATAACATTTCCACTGCTTCTCTATATGAATGGGAATGGGCCGTTTTCCACCACGAAGGCCTAGTGCGGGTTGATAATTCTCTCATGTTTTCAGACGTTTCGGACCTAGAACATGCCAGTTGCCTCTTTTATTTTGCAATTACTTAACAGATAGCCTTAATAATCACGTCGATTCTGCAGAATATAAATAGCAATAGTATAAATAGTAATAAATAGAGCTTGTAGGTACTATTTAAATAATATACAACGTGTATATACATACCATATGGTATATACATTATACCAAGTGCATGGCTTCTTTGGATGATAACAAACGATATGGCAAGGGTTTTGTAATCCTAAGTTTACGTGTGTAGAACTTATTACAAATTGCAATACACTGATACCAGAGACCGAATTTTTCAAATTAAGAAGAACGAAAATAATTATCGTGTTATTGGCAAGTGACGTGGAAAGTTATTGACCCTCGTAGTGCTGTGACAGGTTTGTTATGATTGGTATTCAAGAAATATATGAAACCAATAATTTGGTATCAATTCTTTGAGTCAGTTATTTTGTGCTGAAACTGTGCATAGAGACTCCATACCAGATGTTGTCTTCAACCCTTTTGGATAGATAGGGTTTCCATTACAAGTTTTAGATGCAATATTTCAAGAACTTGATATAAGGGATAAAGTGAAATGTTACCTACTTATGAAATTGGTTATGAAACTATACGTAGGTATATGTATATTTATGCATATTAGTTTCTGCCTACGGCTTTACCCGTGTGAAACTCTTTTGTCACCAAAAAATCGTAACATATGTCCTTCTTCAAGATTTAACCTATCTCTGTACTAAATTTCATCAAAACCGCTCTAGTGGTTTGGATCAACAGACGGACAAACCGAGTTAGTTTCGCACTTATAATACTACCAGCAGTCGTGGACATTAACATGATAAAATCATAACCTCCTTCCCTTGCAGTCAAGTAAATTTCATGCAGATCCACCCTGAAGTTTTGAAGATTAGCACGTTTAACCAAACCAACTTTCCGCTTTATAATATTCGAATAGATTTATTACAATCTTCTTTTTATCGTTAAAACAAACTATTCACTCTGCGACCCCGAGGTTATAGCTATCAGGAAACAGACTCCGGTAGGGAATTCCACTCCACGCAGTACAATAATAAATTACAGGATTTTACGGTTTGCTTACTTTCATTCTAAAAATGCGAACTGATCTACATTATAGGTACCTACATCTTGATCAATTACTTAAACAATCTCACTACTTTAATGTCTTATTCATTATAATACAGAACAATTAAGTTCCTACATGATACAACAAAGACAGTTGATTGCTGCTGACAATTAAAACACGAGTGAAGCCGGGTACCAAAAACTTACGTAACAAGTAACTGATGTAATAAGTATTAATATGATTAATGTCGGTTTGTGCCACGAATAATATAATTTTAACAAAATTGGTATGCTCGCGTTTGACCACCATGTCACCTGATGTTAAGCGATAATGTGGTCGAAAATGAAGCACGCTTACCTAGAAATAACTTATTCACCTTTGACTAAAAGACACCCAGGTTGTAGCTATCAGGAAACACATACTCCGGCAGGGAATTCCACTCACCAGCCGTACGCACAATGAAAGTATTCCCAAAACGTTTTGTGCGTATGGGTGGGATGTCCACCATGTAACGATGGTGCATCGCCGTTCGTCTTGTAGTCCGATGATGGAACGGGCTTCATCTTTGGACATCGTAATGTGTAGTAAGAGGCAGTACAAAGTAAGATCAGTTCAATTCAGCAGTTGGGTACGCGGATGACAGCACAGTCTCAGAGAGATACTTATCCAGTTCTAGAGCTGACAGGGACGAAATTGCCACTCTCAGAAAGGCCATGGTAGAGCGCATAAATTTGACCTTAAATCTCGTTTCCCAATGGGGTGACGACAATCTGGTCAAATTCAATGCTCTGAAAACACAGGCTTGTCTTTTCAGCGCTAAAAGGAGCCCTTTTGAATTGACCCCTACTTTCCGAAGTACATCTGTGCCAGTTACCAGTCGCCTGGAGCTTTTGGGCATGGAGTTGACATCAAACCTCAACTTCGGCTCAACCATCGAGTCCAGAGCTCAGACTGCAGCAAAAAAGCTGGAAATCCTACACAAGGTGAGGCGGTACTTCACGCCTGGACAGCTTCTAAATCTGTATAAAGCACAGGTCCGTTCTTGCGTGGAGTATTGCAGCCACTTGTGGGATGGCTCTGCAAAGTACCAGCTTGCTGCATTGGACTCGATCGAGCGCAGAGCTAAAAGGCTTATAGGCGACGAGGTGCTGGTGGACAAGCTTCATAGCCTGGCTCATCGGCGAACCGTTGCTTGCCTGTCGGTTTTCTACAGATTGTACTTCGGGGAGTGTGCGCAGGAGATCCATGACCTGATTCCTCCATCTCCCTTTCACTACCGGTCTACCAGACGCACGGCTGGGTACCACCCTCACTTGGTTAATATACCGTCTTGTCGTACCAAGCGCTTCTCTTCCACATTTATTGTGCGCACAGCCAAGCTGTGGAATTCTCTGCCGGCTTCTGTGTTCCCTGCCACTTATGACCTTTCAGCCTTTAAAGCACGAGTAAATAGGCATCTTCTGGGCTCGCTCGTCCCATCGTAGACCTCATCTATCGCTTACCATCAGGCGAGATCGAGGTCAAGAGTGGGCCCATAGGTAATAAAAAAAAAAAGGATCACTGATTTGCCGCCGACTGTAGGCTTGTAAATCGGTCAATCAATTATTTAATCGCTTATGATTAAAATAATAAAATATAGATAGTTATACTTTATTGTACACCAAAAATAGCAACACAACTCCTAACTATGCAAGTGCTGTGCTCGGGCCATAACATGACGTGTTAAAACGTGAGTCGTTCGAGCGAGAAAGAGGGATGGAGATATATAGCGTGCATAGCTTCATCTCTCTTTTTCGCTCGAACGACTCACGTTTTAACACGTCATGGTATGGCCCCAGGTGTGCATTTATAATAGGTATAAGTGACGAGTTCACCGCAAATTATTTCCGTGCAAACCAAATTGTAAAGTCGTTCTTGTACGTGTCAATACATAAAATAAACTCTTTTACTCAAACATAATTATGTGGGTAAAATATCGGTCTTATTAGAAAGCGATAACTTCTAAATATACTTTACTTTCCAAAAGAAACTGAAAAAAAAAATTCCCGATTCCCGGAACAAATGTTTGTATTGCCTTAAAATTAGTGCTTGAGAGCTATATAAATATATTATGCTCTCATCTTTGGGATGGATCTGCCAAATACCAACGGGACACGCTTGAGTCTATCGAGAAACGGGCCAAGAGACTCATTGGCAACGATGCACTGGTCGAGCCAAAGCTCTAGTGCCTTGAACATATACGACGAGTTGCAAGTCTATCAGTTTCCTATCGGTTACATTTCGGAGAGTGTGTGATGGAATTAGACAATCTAATTCCGCCAAGCCCGTTCCATCATCGGACTACAAGACAAACGGCGATGCGCCATCGTTACATGGTGGACATCCCACCCATATGCACAAAACGTTTTGGAATACTATTATTGTGCGTACGGCTAAAGAGTGGAATTCCCTGCCGGAGTCTGTGTTTCCTGATCGCTATAACCTGGGGGTCTTTAAGTCAAGAGTGAATAGGTTGCTTCTAGGTAAGCGTGATTCATCTTCGACCAGATCATTGCTTACTATCAGGTGAGATGGTGGTCAAACGCGAGCCTATAACTAATAAAATAATAAATATTTCAGTTCGGGAATCGAACCCGTAACACGCAGCCGACCGGGTCGTATTATAATGATCTCTTGATAATGAGGACTTACTCGTACAATGAAACAGAAAATATGATTGACAAGTTCACAAATAGCAAATGCAACAGTGCGCCACCCACGTTATATTATTGCGTACGTGAGAAACTTTGTCAGAGCGTCATAATGTACTCGACTAAGGGTATGATTATGTGAGGTAAATTAGTGATTATTTACGTTTAATTGTCGCTTTAATTTTGATGATACAGCTGATGTAGAGGTTGCAGTGCTGCTTGTCGTAAGTTTGATTCCTGCACCGCGACAAATGTTTGTATAACCTATATAGGTGCTCTAGTTCTGATTGTTTGTAAAAATACACCCTGCACGGGGGGCAAAGGGGAATGATCCAAAAAAATAAAGTTAAAAGTGATCAAGAACAGAGTCTACGCATGTCTATCAATTTGAAATAATGAAGATTTACTTATGGACCAAATGACAACACAGTTGGCTACTTAAGAACTCCCCGATTGAAAATAACAAGTCTTTCCGAAAATAATAAGTATTGTGCCTGAAAGCTCCAACTTTCAACATATGCTTAAAAATATGCTCGAAGGTAAACCCGCGCAGCGCATCTGCGCTTTTCTTGCTTGATTTACTATGTGCACTTATTTGTAACTACCGTTGATGTATTGTAATTACAACCTATATTAATGCAGGCCACAATTTCACCATCCCGATTGAGACAATTCAGATGCTTAGGTATATTTTTTATCCTAAAACATAAAAGTGAACACACCGGCTCCCCGCTCCGCTTATCACCGTGTCCGCTCAACAATAAGACCGCTGACACACCACTGAGTCACAACACCTCATATCGGTTACAAGACTACCTGGAACTGCATTATGCTAGCTTAGTACATGTGCTACATTGGTCACTACTAATTGTTTTATGTGATTTGAAATAATACTAGTGTTATATTTTTTTTTAAGGATGGTAAATCATTCAATGACTGCCTCCTGATCTAGGCGATTGGCGAAGCGGGAGGGTGTGTCAGACTTTTACTGACAAAAACCCATCCGTGTTCCATCATATGCCCTTCGTGTTCCGAGGCCGCGGTAACTCTGTCGAACAATTCCGCAACCCCAGCAGGCAACGGTCTCCTTGTGGGCCCCGACAATTTTGCTGACACTCTTTGAAGCGCGAGTGGAACACTACGCGCCGTCTACATGACTATTGTAATGCTGAGCTCTCGTCACGTGATTGCTTTTGTTTGCCCCTTTTTAGGGTTCCATAGCCGAATGGCAAAAAACGGAACCCTTACAGTTTCGTCATGTCTGTCCGTCTGTCTGTCTGTCTGTCTGTCTGTCCGTCCGTCCGTATGTCACAGTCATTTTATTCCGAAACTATTAGGACTATACATGTGAAACTTGGAAAGTAGATGTATTCTGTGAACTGCTTTCCGATTTTAAGATTTTTTTTAAATATTTAAAGTAAAAGGGGGCTCCCCAGTCCCCATACATGGTACTACAAACGCATGCGTATGTGGTATCTATAGACAGGTTTTTAAAAATGATATAAAGATTTCTAAAACCACTTTTTCGTAAATTCAATCGTTAAAAAGATATACGCTTCCAAAGTGGTAAAATATGTGTGTCCCCACCCCCTCTAACGTCTAAAATAATGGAGTGAAAAATCTAAAAATAACATATATCTGTAGATGTTAATGTAAACTTTCAACCAAAATTAGTTCGAACGAGATCGGGTCAGCAGTTTCTGAGATACAGTATATTTTCTAAAACCACAAATATAACTTTGTAATTCATACAAACACTATGAAAAACAAAGTTATTTGGCGTAGTTGTAAAATAATATAAATAAGCTAGTTTTAAGAAATTTGTAAGGTTTTTTTGTCAAATAAATATACATATTATATTATATTATTATAGTTACTGCGGAACCCTTCATAGGCGAGTCTACTCGCACTTGGCCAATTTTTTCATGACAGTTTTCAGAGGAGGAACTCGTGTTTAAATATTAATGAAATGAAATGAAATATTTATTTTGCAAATTGGTTAGAAATAACACTTTTTCACGTCATGTTTTTTGCGTGTTTAGTTTAGTTAGATGAGGCCGGATAATAGCCGCACGAATCTATCTTCATGGTTTAGCAATTCTTACCTGGCTGGGTAAGTATCGTCTGACCCATCTGCCTATCTGACCTCCACAACACAGAGGTTGTGTAGGTCAGAAGCCAGTCGCTCCATGTAAAACATTACTATTCAACTAAGAATAAATGTAAACCTGATAACGGCTGGGTACCACCCACACTTGGTTGATATACCGTCTTGTCGTACCAAGCGCTTCTCCTCTACATTTATTGTGCGCACAGCCAAGTTGTGGAATTCTCTGCCGGCTTCTGTGTTCCCTGCCGCTTATGACCTTTCAGCCTTTAAAGCAAGAGTAAATAGGCATGTTCTGGGCTCGCTCGTCACATCGTAGACCTCATCTATCGCTTACCATCAGGCGAGATCGAGATCAAGAGGGGGCTCATCCGTAATAATAATAAAAAAACTTAGAAACAGCTAATCTATATACATAAAAAACCGTAATACCACTCACAGATTAATCACGAAATCTCAGAAACTACAAGTAGTAGGGCTCTTTTGCATGGGGGTTCCTTTTAGTACGTAGATGCTCGCTAAGACGAGATTTTGCGTAATTCCCACGGGATCGGGATTTACACGGGAAAAACTTCCCACGCGAACGAAGTCGCGAGCAAGTGCTAGTACTTAATAACAGTCCAATCACGCGTTATGTTGTATTTGAGATAAATTTGTAACATAATAAAAATAATAATATCTTTTATTCACACAAAAAAAAGATATATGCAAATAATAATCTTAAATTATCGACTGTTTTGAGTCGATGACGTCGACCCCTTCATCTGTTTGCTCAAACTTTGGCAAAGGCGTCCTCAATTTCTTTCCACTCTACTCCGCTTAGAGCTTTCCTTCCCCATAGTTTTGCTGATATCGCCTTTATCTCGTCTTTCCACCTTCGAGTCTGTTTACCTTATTTCCTTTCTTATTTCTAGGGTACCAAAACACTATGTTTTTGTTCTACTTTTCAATGATTTTTATCATAATATGTCCACTGTTGTAAGTTTGTAAGATAAAGCAACTTACCTAAACGTCGTATGTTACAATAATTGTCACATATATTCTATCCTAAACAAGCCGTATAAGACAGGAAGAATCTTTGAAAGTTTATCTACATACACTAACTGTTGGATACATTTAGGTCTCACATGAACAGTGCCATTCGCCCTAAGTTTATTATCGGCAGCTGTGATTGCAAGCATTGGCACGAATGTTAATCGGACAAATATGAATGTAGCGATCCGCCATCTCAAAGTGACTCACAAAGCTGACATTATTACTCAACCACTATCACATTCCGATTCCGATGTACCAGGATATAATGAATCCTGACAGAGAGAGACAAGCAAATTTCAATCTATTTTTTAAGATAATACTGAGGTTTATACTGTGACTAGGCCAAAACGGTTTTAAATTTTACTAACATTGTTACAGTATGTAGCCACTTAAACAACAGTAAAAGCGCCATTGTAATTACAGGTTAAGTAATATTGTTAAATCATGTCTATAACTTTTGGTGTTAAATAAAGTATACGAGGAATGCTTTTAAGTTTTGTCGTTTGAAGAAAAAAACGCAACTAGAACCTTATAGTACTTTTTATTGTTTTCAAAGTATTCACCACGTAGCTTAATACACTTTCCATTCGCTCAAACCAGTTATTATAACATTTATATTCCACTCTAAAGTGGAGGTGTTCAAAATGGCTGACTTGAAAGCGTCGACTGCTTCTTCACCGGACTGGAACCTTTGACAACGAAGACTTCTTAATTTTAGGAAATGTAAAGAAATCGTTAGGGCTTAGGTTAGGACTGTATGGAGGATGGTCAAGAATTTCTACATTTTCCTGCTTCAAATACTCAAATCGTTTGACAAGCGCTGTGTGAGCTTGCGTTGTCATGCAGGATGATGCGTCGCTTTGAGTTAGATTTTCGAAGTTCGGCGTTCGAAGTACGATCTTCAAGTGCAATAGTCGCAACATGGCCGGTTTTTTTCCAACGAACGTGGCCACCATCTTCTTTGAAGTGCTTCGAGAACGACCAACTTTAGTCGGCTTTGGCTCGTCTTGAAAGACCCAGATTGTAGATTGTTGTTTGGAATCAGGATCGTAGGCATAGATCCAAGATTCGTCACCACTGATGATGTCATAGACGTGATTTAACTCTCCTCGGTTGAAACTTTGCAGAGTTTTCTTACACCATCTGACGCGGGCCGCCTTGTGATCGTCGGAAAGCAGATGCGGTATCCAACGGCAAACTAGCTTTCTCACAACAAACGCTTCATGCAAGATCTTCTGAATGGTTGTCCCTGAGATACCTAATAGAGCTTCTATCTCTCGATACGTCACATGACGATCTTCGAGAATTAGTTGTGGATTTTGGGCATCCTTCGCCAGATTTGTCACTAACACTAGTATGTCCACGCTGGAATTCTAAATACCAGCGTTCGATAGTCCGCAGACATGGGGCTTCATCACTGAACACAGATGTTAGCTCTTCAAAACACTGAAGCCGTGTCAGGGTTTTCTAAAGTTGTAGAAAATTATTGCATGAACATTTTCCTGAGAAAGATTCATTTTCGTACGTAACCTGACAGATACCAATCGACGCTGTGACTAAACAATAGCATTAATCCTAATACTTTCAACTGTTTTGAGATTCAAAATTTAACTTGTACTGACTTGACTTGTATAAATGGCTAAATGATAATAATTTTTATAGCAATAAGGAATACTTTGAACATAAGTTGTGTTAACCATTTTGCATGCTTTAATCTTAAGCAAAACATGTATGATCTCATCCCTAACTCATGTAACATCTTTGTATACCATGTTTTTATGCAAATAAATAAATAAATAAATAAAAACATTCGAATATAGAACAGTTCCAAATTCAAAATTGTCGGGAAATATGGAAACGACAGAACTTAAAAGGCTTGCCTTGTACACTATCTAATGACTCGCCCTGTTATCAATTAGAAGTAGTCGCGCCGCGTGCGTGACTTCGCTCCCGTGGACTTTATCGCGATTAAAACATAACCCTCCTTATCTTGAAGTCGGGTTAATAGTAGCCTGTTTTTATTATTAATAGTTTTAAAAGAGAACTACATAGCAATGTGGGTATAATTCACATTACTAGCAATCTTGTTAACCCCTCCAACTAAGCTAAATATGCTTGTATCTGGAGTGGGTTCACGGCAATAGCGTAATGGGTGGAATTCGGGCTAATTCCATACCAAACTTCTTCCAAATCCATCCAATACCTTCGAAAATTAGCGCGTTTAACTAAACAAACAAACTTTTTCGCTTTACAATATTAGTATAGATGTGCTTACTCTAACATAAACATTTTTATTTCATACTAGCTTCTACCCGCGACTTCGTACGCGTGGGAAGGTTTTCCCGCGCAAATCCCGAACCCGTGGGAATTTCGGGATAAAAAGTAGCCTATGTGTTATTCCAGGCTGCCAACTATATACTTACCAAATTTCATTCAGATCCGTTCAGTAGTTTTTGCGTGAAAGAGTAACAAACATCCATCCATCCTCACAAACTTTCGCATTTATAATACTAGCTTTTGCCCGCGACTTCGTTCGCGTAGTAGGGTTTTCCCGCGGAAAATCCTGATCCCGTGGGAATTCCGGGATAAAAAGTAGCCTATGTGTTATTCCAGGATGTAAACTATCTACATGCCAAATTTCATTCAAATCCGTTCAGTAGTTTTTGCGTGAAAGAGTAACAAACATCCATCCATCCTCACAAACTTTCGCATTTATAATATTAAGTAGGATTAGTAGGACTAGCTTCTGCTTCGACTTCGTTTACAAGGGAGGGTTTTCCCGCGTAAATCCTGATCCCGTGGGAATTCCGGGATTAAAACTATCCTATGACCTTCCGAGGATCCTAAACTATTCCCATGCCAAATTTCATCAAAATCGGTTCAACGGTTTAGGCTTGAAGGGTAACAGACAGGCTGACAGACAGAGTTACTTTCGCATTTTTAATATTAGTATGGATCATTACCTAACTTAAACATAATTAAGAGCTCCCAATAAAGTAGGTTATATAACGTACACTATAAGGCAACGTTCTAAATTCCCTCGGCTCCGAAAAACCTCACAATCCCGACACAAACAGAGTCTCAACACCCTAAAACCACCTGAAAAAAGACATCTTGCGGAACTGTCAATAAAACTGTACCAAAATCAAATAAAGCACCGCACACATAAACATGGCGAAAGAACCGCGCAATAAAACATGTCTGTTTGTTTGTCATTCGGACAGGAAGCGTAAATCTGTGTTGTTGAGAAGCAGGATATGACACACCTGGAGGTTAATGGGTTTGTGAAATTAGGTGAATTGTGATTGACTTTCTTGTTACGTTAAGACGCGAGCTTCATTTTGATGGATTTAGTTACAGTAAATATATCAGAGAGAAAACTATAGGGCTGTTCTGTTAGTCGGCTTTTAGTTAGTTTGAAGAAAGTGATTAAGTTGTGTTTAACTTTTTTTACTCTTCAATTTAGTTTGGGGTTTTCATCGTGATCGATATGGCAAATGTCTGTGATTGATAAAATAAACACACTGGATTTTTATACAAAATGGAATCCGGCGTTATTTTTTCAATTTTTTTCCAAAGCATCACACGTGACCTTTGAGATTTTTTTAAATAGAATGTTATTTCGGTGGATCTTGAGGCATTGTCCGAAAGAAACCTTCTTTTACGGAAGTCGTATCATTTCTGCAACAAATTACACAAATAATAATGTTACTTTGTACTAGCCAAACGAGAATAACCAGATAATACATAATATGTCTGATGGACTCACCAGGACGGTGACATGCGCGACACACGTCAACCGTCCCGTCCTTCAAAACAATATGGCTCCGGTAGTAATTCGTTATGAGTACTTCGTCATAATCTTCCCTTTCTGGTAATCATTAAGAAAATAATTGTAACAGCCGAACGGGTCGATCACCATCACCAAGGTTAAGCAACGCTTGTCGAGGTCAGTCTGCGGATGGGTCACCATCTTTACATATCAAGATTCATCCGTGCCTCGGAAAGCACGTTAAGACCAGGCACTCTATAAAAACTTTTTAACAAAAAATTAAACCGACTTCCAAAAAACACTGCAAAGTGAAAAATAACTTTAATTTCGGTAGTCGGTGTCTTTAGTTTTGTTTTTTCGTTTTTGGCACCGACTTCCGAAATTAAAGTTATTTTTCACTTTGCAGTGTTTTTTGGAAGTCTGTTTAATTTTTTGTTAAAAAGTTTTTATTTCACTCTTTTTAGTTGGATGGTTTTTAATTTACCTAGTTACAAGAGCCTAAATGTCAACTACTTATAACCTTTTACAAAATATTGCTTTTCCCAATGCTGGGCCGTTAATTGTTGAGGAGTTCTCCTGGTACTTCACCATCAGCTCTACATCACCATATGCATTGTGACGAGCATAAAGTGCTTAACATCCATATTCAAGTAATTGAATCGCAATCCACTCAATACTTATTATTGAGTAGTTTCGGCGGCCATCTGTGGTCTTCATCATCAGTTCCACTTCCCCAAATGGTACTTTTTGAGAGCAGCTGCACAAGTTACTATAAGAAATATCCAAAACGCCATAGGTGTGCCTATAATATTTGAAGAGTTCCCTCGATTTCTCCAGGATTCCATCATCAGATCCTGACTTTGGTGATAATGGTACCAATTTTAAAGTATACCCATTCGAACAAAAAAAGAATTTTCCAAATCGGTTCAGCCGTCTTCGAGTACACGATGACCATACATTAAAAAAAAAATATATATATATATACGCGTCGAATTGATAACCTCCTCTTTTTGTCGTCGGTTGAAAATAATTTTCACGCAAGCTCCGCCCCCATGCACCCCCGGTTAGGCCGTTGTATGCTAAACGCTAACGCAGCAGTAATAAAGTTGAATATCGCGTGCGCTCTTTCACCATGTTCGTTTTCGAAACTGCCGTTGTGTGCTACACGCTAACGCAGCAGTAATAAAGTTGAATATCGCATGCGCTCTTTTACCATGTTCGGGTTCAAAACTAAATGTCGTAAGTCTCAATTCTTATTTCGTTTATAACTAAAGTAATAATTGATCTAGACAAAAAATGTCCTATATTTGGATAATGAACTGTATTTTCTTACTGTCAATACTAATTTTAGACATAAAAGCCGAGTAATCTTGATTAAATTTTGAATAACCTTTAAAAAGGACATGATTTTCGATTAAAAAATTAATCGAGCGGAAATGTTCCAATTACGTAACTGGTCTAGACATGTAAAGAAAAAGATCCAATAAATCATATACTGTAGTTCAATTTTGATTGTATGCGTGATTGTTTCAGTATATTCATGCAAAGTTACATACAATTTAGGGAGCCTCCTCTTAAGCCGTAGTCCCGGCTGTCATTTTTACATCTTTGACAGTGGCTACGGGTAGAGAGATAGAGCTAACAGTGTATAGTTTAAATTATAATAGGTGTAATTTAAAAGTTTCGAAACATTTATTTATTTATATTATTTATGTACACACATGACACTTATAAAGGAAAAACTCAATTATACAGACATGAAAAAACTACTAGAAATCCTGAAATAATTTAGTATTAGTTCCTAATTCATTAGTCACTGTAATCATTGTATCTTCTTTTTAAATTAGCGATTTTTTTATTCTTTTTAAAGAAAGGTTCGCGTTTGACCACCATCTCACCTGATGGTAAGTGATGATGTGGATGGATGGAAGCGATTAATTAATTTATTGTTTTTGTATATTATCGATGTAAGGTGATGGTCTGAAACACAGGGTTTTTATAAACCCACATCAGGCAGGTCGCTATATTATAGTAAGCAGTATATTTGACCGCTATTGAACTTTAGATAAATCACCATTTTACCAATGTTTCTCAAGCACTTAAATTTACCCTTTAAGAACTATTATATATATTTATGTTCTGGACTATAAATGTACTTTTTTGTAAACATGTTATTTGAATAAAAAAGAAAGGTTCTGGAGATCTCTGAGAGAAGATGGAGAGACTCTGGTATTGCCAAGAGGTATGGTACCCAGCGACTAAGTTGCGGATACTATTCTGGATATATTAATATCTCTATAGATACCCAGTTTTAACTTATGACCTAATCATCATTTTAGAGGAACATTTATACCTAGTTTTCACTACATTTAACACGGGTGTCTAATGTTTTCCTAGCTTTTTTCAAGTGGGAAAATCATCGAATAACTTCTTCCGCTCTGAGTGGAGCGGAAGTGATTGTCAGACTTCTACTGACTAAAAACCCACCCTGTCCCTTCAGCTGCCCTTAAGATCCGGGGCCGCGTATCTCGTTAGAACATTACCGCAACCCCGGGAATGTTTTCCTAGCTAGGCTTGTTGTAAATACCGACAATTTTCACGATACTCCTCAGGAAGGATATTAGCTCTAAATACGTTAAACCCATGCCATTAAGGAGTAAGTCACACCATCTGCTAGACTGCAACTGCTCCACGGTAGGAGACACTAAATCACTCACAGCTCTACGGCCGCCATGATTTACTGGCCACTGTTTACGTACGAATAAATTAACCTTTCCGCGTATTTTACTGATTGAAGTTAATATTGAGCTTTTTAGTGGAAGGGTTTCGAGATTTCTTTTGTGTAGACTGTTCAGGGAATTTGTTATTTGTTGGAGATGATACAAAGCGTGCTTTGCCACTGAAGAAGAAAGTTGTAAACGTCTACGCAGACCTGTTATAGCAAAATTTATATATATTTTTTTTTAATTGAGAATAGGCTCGCGTTTGACCACCATCTCACCTGATGGTAAGTGATGATGTAGTCGAAGATGGAGCACGCTTACCTAGAAGTAACCTCTTCACTCTTGACTTAAATACCTCTAGGTTATAGCTATCAGGAAACACAGACTCCGGCAGGGAATTCCACTCCTTAGCCGTACGCACAATGAAAGTATTCCCAAAACGGTAAACGTTTACGTTTAGCATAAATTCTAGAACAACTCGCGTTGTCGCGAACCACGTTCTTCATTTTTTATTATGGAGGAGCCCCCCCCACCCTCTTGACCTTGAGCCCGCTTGATGGTCTACGATGGAACGGGTGAGCCCAGAAAATGCCTGTTCATGGCTTACGGGTCTTATGTGAGAATACAGAAGTTGCCAGAGAGTTCCACACCTTGGCTCATTCTTTTAATCTAAACATATCCGTAGCTTTTTAAAAACCTATCAACAAAGTTATACGAAAAAAACTGATTACGTAGTAACCGGGGTTGCGGGATTTTTTAACTAGATACCGCGGCCCCGGAACCCATAAGTAACAGAGTGGGTTATTGACAGTAGAAGGCTGACAGTCGCTTCAGCTCCAACCAGAGTGACAGAAGTCATTTGATGATTTACCTCCGAAAAAAGAGGCATACAATTTGAAATCTACAAAAATCAGGAAATCACATAACACACTTTCGAATTTCCCATCATCACGAACCCACAGGAGACCAGCCACTGTGCCCCTCCCCATCCACGCCACTACTTAACCTATCCTAGCGGGACGGGCCGGTAATAGGCCACTTATAGCCGGTAATAGGCACATAAATTATACAAACTGTAAACTGGAAGCGATCTTTTGAAGTTCGACGTTAATTTATGGAACAAAGAGTTGTGGCTGTTTATGTCACCCGTGGGATCCGTGTTTTTATTGTGAAGCTGGCATGCTGCCGGATCTTATGAGGAAGGTTCCATTATTCCTAATCTATAATAGTTAGTATAATTTTCCTGCCTAATTCCTACGCTATTTCTACTATCAAACTCTGGATCTTGCTACCCCTTGACATCAAGAAGGCTGAGTCAAAATTTTCTTTTAAACGTAACATTAGAAACCACTACTTAAAGGATTGTTATTCTTAGTTAGGTCTTCGTCATAATTATTATGAGCTCTCTTAATCAGAAAGATTATTATAAAACACCGTTTTTATAGTTTATTATTTTAGCATATACAGGGTTACAGTTTAAATCGACATAGATCTGTTAAGAGGTTGTAGTTTCCATTATTCCTGACTGATTTGCCTATGAAACACCCTACCCCAAACCTAACCGTTTGCGAGATAGTTTAAAAAAAAAAGATTTTTTGTCTATTATCCTTATTTTTTTTATGTTTTGAGCCTCTAATTTTATTGTTTTTGTGATTTTTGTGTAGAAGATAGCTTTTGTTTATTATTCTCCTCACAAAAATTGCTGATAACTGAACCAACTGGGTCGTAATGGACGATTGATAGTTTAAAAAAGAAATCATTTATAAAAATACTTTTTTTCTTTTAGGTATACTTAAAAAAAACTATGAGAGTTCTGCTACAGATGTACGAAATAATATTTACGTTTCTTTAGCTATCCATTGAGGAAAAAACTTTGACGAAAGGCCAGGTATTAGTAAAACGGTACCATTGTCCTTCAAAGGGGCTGTGGTGTGAGCTGTGAACAGATCAAAATGGTTAGGTTTGGGGTGAGGTGTTTCATAGGCAAATCAGTCGGAAATGATGGAAACTAGGTCTAGGTCGACTTAACCTGTAACCCTGTATATGTATTTTATTAGTATTATACAACGTGTAATTTAAAGGGTATATACATACCAAGTGCACGGCTTCTTTGGATGATAACAAACGATATGGCAAGGGTTTTGTAATCCTATGTCTACATGTGTGGAGCTTATTAGAAATTTCAATACATTGATACCAGAGACCGATTTTTTCAAATTAAGGCGCTCCAGACGCGAAAATAGGTTTAAACGCGAGTTTTATAATGCGTTAAAGTATATGATTCACTGCAGTTAACACAATCAGAAAAATATATGATATTCTTCAGGATATAATCTAGTTAAGTAGTGTGTTGAAAACATAATACAACAAATTTTAATTCATAGAAAAAAATCACAAAGATACCTCTAAAAAAATCTTTTAACGAATAAAAACCATATTAAAATACATACGATCATTCTGATTTTTTGACAAATTATTCAACAAGAAACATACTAACGAAATAGTGTTTTATTTTTTTAATCCAATCAATACATTTTCTGTAAATCGCGTATTATTATTTCGCAATATAATACGTACGCATGTGTGCGTAAACGCCTGTGTACCGACAGTGCCGGCCAACGCCTGTTGCTATATGGACGTGTCGCTTTTCTCGCCGATTTATTTCGACTTGGAATTGTTTGTAGTTATTGTAAAGTTTCGTCTGTAAATTCATTATTTTATTTATAAAATTCATTTTTTATATCAATTTTCTATAAATAATCTTCTTTCTTGTAAATATAAAATACTTGAGGTTAAAATAGCGTAACTTGATTTCAATTTTATTTTATAAATATGGGAAATAAAGTGAAGCCAGTTAAAAGGACTAAAAAACGTTCATATAAATCAAACGCCGTACATATGAACGATGTTAAAAGGTAAGAATATTTTAGATTACTAAATTATTTCTAAAATATTATGACACATTATTGGAACCATCTCAGTATTGAGCACTTTATTTTACTCGAATACGGTCAGTTATTTCATCTCAATTCCTAAGTTCTATTAGCGTGTATAGTAGTGAATCGGATTGGCAACCGCCAGTGTCCTGGATCAAACCTAGGGTCTTATTTTGTCTTTTTGTCACTTCTATTTTATTGAAAGTACTTTTATATTATATTTAGATATTTTTGTAAATATTTTGTTGAATAAAAAAATAAATGTTTTCATTTTTTTTATAGGAGAAAGAAAGTCGAAAATGTCAACGCCGAAGTTATTTTCAATGAGTAAGTATCGACACATTATCTAGGCTATAATAAAGAATAAAACAAAGTAAGAAACATTTTGTTTCAAGACCGCGGTTTATTGATATGGGCAGTAATGTGCATGACAAAATATCTGATTGATCTGAAAATTCAGATGTTGCTTATTCTCATACATAACTAAGTAAGAGAATAGGTATGTACCTAACTATGAATGTTAGTTGCCTAATCTTTTATTTGTAGCTCAACAATTTTACGAAATGAATACAAAAAATTGGCCAAGTGCGAGTCAGACTCGCCCATGAAGGGTTCCGTAGTAACTATAATAATATAATATAATATAATATGTATATTTATTTGAAGAATGAAAAAAACCTTAAAAATTTCTTAAAACTAGCTTATTTACATTTTTATAACTACGCTAAATAACTTTGTTTTTCATAGTGTTTGTATGAATTACAAAGTTATATTTGCGGTTTTAGAAAATATGCTGTATCTCAAAAACTGCTGAACCGATTTCGTTCAAACCAATTTTGGTTGAAAGTTTACATTAAGATCTATAGACATATTTTTTTTTTTAATTTTTCACTCCATTATTATAGAAGTTAGAGGGGGAGACACACATTTTACCACTTTGGAAGCTTATATCTTTTAAACGATTGACTTTATGAAAAAGCGGTCTTAGAAACCCTCCTATCATTTTTAAAGACCTGTCCATAGATACCACACACACATAGGTTTCATAAAAAAAAATATTTTCATTTCTAGTTCCATGTATGGGGTATTTTATTTAGTTTTTTTCTTAATATCGGAAAGCGGTTTACAGAATACATCTACCTACTAAGTTTCACATGTATAGTCTTAATAGTTTCGGAATAAAATGGCTGTGACATACGGACGGACGGACAGACAGACAGACAGACAGACAGACGGACAGACATATCGAAACTATAAGGGTTCCGTTTTTTGCCATTCAGCTACGGAACCCTAAAAAATGAAATCTAAAATGTACCAACTTCTGAACCACAGAACTAGAAAATTTAGAATTGATATTTTCACGCAGTTTTAAAATTGACATGGTCACTAAATCTGTCTTAAAACGGGATATTTACTACTATATTTTGGCACAAGTAATATACAGGGTGGCAGGGACATCGACGCACAAACGCTTACCAGGGATTTGGTACATGATTCTGGACCCCCTGCGTTGGAATCTTTCGTCGTTTTTTTTTTAATTTTTCAGGATTTTTCAGTATTTTTTACTGAAAACTGTATAAAATCATTGTTAATTAAAATATAAAATTCACTTGTTTCACTTGAAACAGCAATGTAAATAAAATTCGAAAGAGCTACCTGATCAGCTGTTTTGCTAGGGTTAATTTGCGAGATCAACATAACTAATCAGGTAGCCTTTTCGAGTTTTGTTTACATTACTGTTTGAAATAAGTGAATTTACTGTTTTTTTATTGCGTCGGATTTTTCGTAATTTTATGAAATTAAGAAAAAGCCGACGAAAACTATCCACGCAGGGGGTCCAGAATCATGTACTGAATCCATGGTAAGCGGTTGCGCGTAGATGTCCCTGCCACCCTGTATTTGTTGTTTATAGTTTCATCATGTCTGTCTGTCTGTCTATCTGTTTCTGTCTGTCCGTCCGTCCTTCTTCCGATAAACCGCTTTCCGACTTTGAGAAAAAAAAAAAAAAAATTAAAATACATGGAACCTCCCCATACATGGAAGGCTCCCCATATATGGAACTAAAAACTGAAAATATTTCTTTACATGAAACCTATGCGTGTGTGATATCTATAGACAGGTCTTTAAAAAATGAGATTGAAGTTTCTAAAACCATTTTTTCGTAAAGTAAATCGTTTCCAAAGTGGTAAAATTTGTCTCTCCCTCCCCCCCCCCTCTAACTTCTATAACAATGGAGTGAAAAATCTAAAAAAATATATGTCTGTAGATATACACTTTCAACCAAAATCGGTTTGAACGAGATCGGGTAAGCAGTTTTTGTATTACAGCATATTTTCTAAAACCGCAAATAGAACTTTGTGATTCATACAAACACTATGAAAAACAAAGTTATTTGGCGTAGTTGTAAAAGTGTAAATAAGCTAGTTTTAAGGAATTTGTAAGGTCTTTTTTTTGTCAAATTAATATACATGTTATATTATATTATTATAGTTACTACGGAACCCTTCATGGGTGAGTCTGACATGCACTTGGCCAATTTTTTTCAGTTGTTTCACAATCGAAACTCGAAACAAATAACAAACATGGTAAATAATGTCCCGCTTTATTTTGTAATGAATTTCATTACCACAAACTTTTTGTATTTTTAGATTGGAAACTGTGGCATCACAGAATGATCACGGTCGTGAAGTTATTGATAAAAGTACATATTCATCTGAGCAAGTACTAAAAGAAACCTTTAATACACAGGTAACTTCAACCGCACGTTACAGTAACATAATTTTGCGAGTTGTGTAGAATTAGTTTTATAAATAAAAATGGTATAATTCAATTTTAGGTGGCTAGTGCTACTGAAGAAAGTCATTGTGATGTCCAACCTGAAAACCAAGAAACTGATGGGTTAAATTATAGTGCAGAAGTAAGTTATTCCGTGAAAACATACTTATTTAAAATTATTTTAAGTTAAAATAATGTTTTATGGTATAAAAAAAAATATTCATTTATTTTTACAGACGGAAAACTATACTCCTAAAAAGAACATACAAATTGGACGCAGGATTATTAATGTTTCCTATTTTTTTTTAAAGTTGTGTGAGATCTCAAATCACGGACCATTAGACTGCGGGCTATCTTCTCTTGAGTTAGTTGGTGAAAAGCTTCACGGCTTATCTTCCAAATTTACTTTTTTATGTAAAATGTGTAAACAACAATTTGTTATCATTAACGACAATGATAATTGTTTATCAATAAATACATGTGCTGTAGCTGGTGCAATTTCTATTGGTTGTGGTCATTCTCAGCTACAAGAATTTTCATCAGCCATGAATTTGCCAATGATTTCCCAAAAAACATACCAAAAGAACCACAAATTACTGTCGGAAAACTGGCAGCAACTGACACAACAGTCCATGGATCAAGCAGCTGAGGAAGAGAAAATTATGGCTATAGCAGAAGGCAGGGTCACAAAGAATGGTACGCCTATCATAGATGTGATAGCAGATGGTGTGTACGGTAAAAGGTCGTACAAAAAAAATATTCAGCTTTATCCGGCGCTGCTGCAATCATAGGTAGAAAAACAGGCAAACTTTTATATTTGGGAGTCCGAAATAAATATTGCTACCATTGTGATCGTGCCGAAAAGAAAAAAAAACAACAGTGCCTGAACATTTATGTTCGAAAAACTATTCCGGTCCGTCCACAGGAATGGAGAGCGAAATTATAGTGGAAGGTATTAAGCAGTCATTAGCTACCCACGGTTTGATTTACGGACGACTAATATCTGATGGTGACTCAAGTACTTATTCCAAAATTTTGCAGGCTAGACCTTACCTTGATATTACCGTCGAAAAAGTAGAATGCAGAAATCATTTACTGAGGAATTTTTGTAACAAAATGATGACATTGCAAACTGAAACCAAATATTTAAAAAGTCACAGAAAATTATTGACCATATCGCGAGTTTTGAGCATGAGATCCTGCATAACCAAAGCAATACAAAAAAATAAAAATGATCCCTGCCCAGAAGAGCAAAAATTATTTGAGGACATTTTACAAGCACATCATCACGCTTTTGGAAACCACCTTGAATGCAAAACACATTTCTGCAAAAAAACGGGAGATTTGGAGCAAAATGATGTTCCAAGTGACTTTCAGCTAAGTTCTTTGTGGCAGAGAATTAGTATAATGATACAAAGTATTGCTGGCCATGCTCGAAGTTTACTTCATGACGTGGACAGTAACGTTGTAGAACGCTATCATACATAGCATAATAGCAAAATATGTAGGAGGAAAAAGAGTTAATTTTTCCCTCAAAAACTCATATCAGACGCGATGCATTGCGTCAGCAGTGTCGTTCAATGAAGAAAATGCACTTTCGAAGCTTTATAAAAAAATTACCAATAAGAGCCCAAGAGGCAAACTGAATAAATGAATTTGAATTTGAATTTGAAACTGTGGGAAGAAAGAAAGAAGAAACAAAAACTCCCTAGTAAAAGATATATAAAAAGAAAAAGAAGGCTTGTTTTCAGTAAAAAACAAGACGATAAGGATTATGGCCAGTCCTGTGAAAAGCCCGATATGCTGGTAGAAATACTGGATAAACTGAAAAACGAGTTTATGAAAAAAATTAAAAAGTCTGATTTGGAACGAGCAACAATTGAAAGAAAAACTGTTTTACAAAGTGATAGTGGAGAATGGCTAGAGATGAGAAGATCGTTATTGACTGCATCCAATTTCGGCAGAGTTATAAAAAGGCGTATTAATACACCATGTGCTAATTTAGTCAAAGATATTCTTTATCGAAACAAAATTGACCACGTGGAATCTATTAGACATGGCCAATTGAATGAAAAAATCGCACTTGCACAATTGGCTGTACAAGAGCGCAAAACGATTAGACCCTGTGGTTTATTTATAGACCAAGAACTATGTTTCTTGGGTGCAACGCCTGATGGATTAATTGGAGAAAATACTGTTGTTGAAGTAAAGTGTCCTTTGACAGCCCACAAAATGGGCCTAGCAGCAGCAATTGAAAATAAAAAAGTAAACTTCTGGCAAAAAACAAAAACTAGTGAACTAGCCATCAACAAAAAACATGCTTGGTATTACCAAGTTCAAGGACAGCTACACGTAACCCAAAAAAAATATTGTTTGTTTGCCGTATGGGAGAATGAAAAAGAAAAGCTGAAGACGGAAATCATTCAAAGAGATGATACATTTTGGGAAAGAGAAATGAAAGAAAAATTGAAAAAGTTCTATTTAGACTGTATTTTACCTGAGATACTTGATCTCCGAATTTCAAGAAATATGAAAATTCGTGAACCATACGTAAAAAATAGAGATGAAAATACAGATAGAGATAAAAGTGACAAAAAAGACAAAAGCGAAATGGAATGAAAGCAAACTGTTCCGGTGCAGCAGTTTGTTTTTTCTCTGCACGAGCACATACAAGGCAGTATTTGTTTTGGATGCCTAAAAACAAAACTTGTTGTAGTAGAAAACTAAATTTTGAAGATTTGTGAAATGAGTAATTTTTTTCCAAAATTTGTGTATTAACATTGCGCTCCGTATGCGTAAATAAGTCAAAAAATCACAAAATAAAATTATAATAATTAGCTTGTTTAATTTTTATGTATCCTTCCTGTTCGTTCACCTGTCCATCCATCCACCCAGTCCGTATCCCACCCTTTCATTCGTCTCTCCTCGCATCCGTAGGTATGTTCACTTCACACGCTGTATTCTTATAAACCGTATATTGCGAAAATAAAAATAACGAAAATAAACTGCTATTTTATACAAAAAGTTTATTCCCTTGGAAAAAAATAATTGAAACAGCTGTTTTAATTGCGATTTCAGAGCTGGTGCCATAGTAAAACTTGTTCATAATTATGAGTACAATAACCTCCTTTGGTATTACTTAAACTCTTTTGTAACACCCTGTATATTATTTTTCTTCAGAATCCACCATCAAACTTTTTGGATGTTTTCTTTTTCATTATATTATTCTTGATTCTGAAATAAAATATCTATAGGAATAAAAATTATTGTTTTTAACCGACTTCAAAAAAAAAAGGAGGAGGTTCTCAATTCGTCTTGAACTTTTTTTTATGTATGTTACCTCATAACTCGGAGACGGCTGGACCGGTTTGAAAAATTCTTTTTGCGTTTGAAAGGGTATACGTTCTAGTTGGTCCCATTGTTACGAAATCATGATCTGATGTTGAGATCCTGGAGAAATCGAGGGAACTCTTCAAATTTTTTTCTTCTTATAGTACCTTGAGCAGTTGCTTTTGAAAATTACCATTTGGGGAAGTTGAACTAATGATGAAGACCACAGATGGCCACTGAAACTACTCAATAATAAGTATTTCGTGGATTGCGATTCGATTACTTGAGTACGGATGTTAAGCACTTTATGCTCATCACAATGCATATGGTGATGTAGAGCTGATGGTGATGTACCTACCAGGAGAACTCCTCAAAAATTAACAGCTCTGCACCAGGAAAAGCAATATTTTGTAAAAGGTGATAAGTAGTTGACATTTTGGCTTTTGTAACTAGATAAATTACAAACAGTCCCACTAAAAAGCGTGAAAAAAATTTTTTTGCAAAAAAATAGAACCGACTTCCATATAAAAACACTACAAAGGCAAAAATAACTTTAATTTCGGAAGGCGGTGTCAAAAATATAAAAGAAACTACAAAACAAATGATACCGACTACCGAAATTAAAGTTATTTTTGCCTTTGTAGTGTTTTATATGGAAGTCGGTTCTATTTTTTTGCTAAAAATTTTTTTGATAACCTAATGTATTAAATAAAAAATAAGAGAACAAAACTATGCACATATTTTAAAATAATAACAACACGAAAATATGTAAATATCTATAAATACATAATATTTAATAAATAAGACAACAAAAAGCTATACCGCGAATGAGATTCGATCTTGGTGATCGCCGCGGAAACGCGGCGCGAAATCCGAACGGGGACACACTGGACCGCTCGAGCTCTGTAAACTAGCCGCGAAATTACGATGTTAAATGTAATGAAAAACACGCATCGACGAAATTCGCGCGGTGCACCCCGCAGTAGGCGGGACTACTCGTGTCCCACTTCATCTGCTTCACCCCCTCAAATGAGGGGGTGCGCGGGGCATTCTCTGTGATGTGTCTGTGTGCGCCCGTTTGAGCAAGGTCAACGGGATTATATTGCGTCTTAAGACGAACGAAGAGAATTATCGTTTTATTGGCAAGTGACGTGGAAAGTTATGACCCTCATAGTGCTGTGACACGTTTGTTATTATTGGTATTCAAGAAACTAATGAAACCGATAATTTGGGGTCAATTCTGTGAGTCACTCACTTATTTTGAGCTGAAACTTTGCATAGAGACTCCATACCAGATGTTGTCTTCAGTCCTTTTGGATAGATATGGGGTTTCCGTTACACGTTGTATATATTATTTCATTCCATTTTCTTGTTTACCTACCACAATGAGTTTTTTTAACCCAAATGTTGATTGGTAGCAAATGCCATGCTGCATTAAGTTCGCCCATGTAACACTAATGAACATAAAGTTTAAATAAATAACAATTCCTCTGTGTTTCAGAAAACACGCTAGCCGTTGGCCCAGCTGTCATTAGTACATCTCTGACAGTAGGTAGTCATAAGCCAGAAAATTTGACACTGCTCTGACGAAGGGGTATCATTTTACCCAGTTACTGGGTTTTGGAGGTCAGATATGCTGTCGATATTCCTATTGGCGTGTAATGACCAGTATTTAAATATTCTATTTGATTTGGTTGATCGCCTAAAGGGTACCCGATTCGCGAGAAAGAGTTCAAAACAAATCACTTTTCAGTCAGACGAATGCAGCTGGTTACATTTATTTTAGCTCAATCGTTCAATTCTAGGACGTAATGGTCGTTTCGCGGCCGGTTTTTTGATATATGCCAAGATATTTATTTCGTTTCCCAGAATGTTTCTTCGCTGTCTAGTGTATAAAATATGGATACGAGATAATATTATATCTATCTAATCCAATGACGTATTATAATAGACGCGTCATATTCCCACAAAACACCTCTCAAAAACGGCACGAAACACACACATAGAGAATTACTATCTAATACGTGTAAAGAAAGGGACAGAAAATAAATGCCATCTTTAGGTACACCTGATGTTAGAGAGAGATGAATATACATCTTTAGTTAACAACCTCCCCTAACGTCACGTGACTGACTTCATTCATACGCTAGCCGCCATTAGCCGTGTAGAAAAATAAAAATAAAAATGTATTTCTGTTGATATTTACCTATGAAATGACACATTTTGACCTCTCACGGAAGCAGTATAATTAGTGCAACGTCTGAAAACACACAAAGGCATGCTTTTTTCCTAATTTTCTTTTAAAACACATTTTTTCTTAAGATGTGTAGTGTAGCGATCGCGACACAGGTTCGTGCGTAACTAAACAGACACGAGGCACTTACCTTGATTTCAACTTGCCATTTTAGAGCGCGGAGAACGTATCTATAGTTTATTATATATCTTTGATCTAATCTATATAAGTGATATAGATTGAGAGACTAGTAGCGCAGTGTTAACGGGCTCGACTTGCAAGTTGCACGTCGTGACTTCGAACCCAGTCAGGCACATTACTATGTGTAATTTATTAAATATCATCAATAAGTACTCAATTTATTTTATTGGGTCATTAGTTCAGTAGATAACCCCTACATACAAACTCACTGTACTCTTTTCGTACAAGGAACCCCAACCAGTGGTATTTGTATAAGAAACACAACATACCTCAGAGCGAGAGAATTTAATAAGTGGATTCAAAACCCTTATGATAAGTCCGGTAACAAAACAATATCGCGATCTATTTCGAAGCCAACGCCATCTAGAGAATTCATATGTAAACGTTTGGTACAAATAATAGATTTGTGCGTTGGCATCGAAGTAGAGATTGAACATTCCGCCCACCGAAAGGATAATTTCCCTTTTAGCACCGCCCACCATGATTAATATCAGCAATAATTAGGAAACTAGTGGACTGTATAATTTTAAACATAAGTTTGGTGGTCGATTGCTTGCAATACTATTCACATGGGCTACAAGAAAGTTTCACAAACAATAAAAAATGAACATGTATGCTTACGTTATACATAAAATAATTAAAATAAACAAGACACAAATAATCTCATGCTTCACGAGAGCCTATACATTGATCAATATTCTACTTAATACTTATTCTGTCTCAGGAAGTAAACATAGTTTTGAAACTGGACGTTTAAAAGTTGTGCTTTTACAATGGAAGGTGACATAGCGTGTTATACTGTCCCTTCTTGGATGCAATTTGACGATTCTACCATATACCGTTTACTCGGAGATAAGTTACCCCTTTTCACTAAGTTAGCCTGAGCTCTATCTAGTTTCCTTTCTAAACCTAACGCTCTTTTCACAGCTATGCTTTTAGAATGGTCATAAATGTATGGCGGAGCTGTACTTCGAAATGGAGTTTTAAAAATACAACGTCCGCTACTGTCTCGATGTGTTGTACCTGCAAAATGGTCTTCACCTGCCTGTTCTTCAGGCGTAAAAGTTTTCTCAGGCAATAAGGATACTTGCGCATGCATGGTGACGATTGCATTATGCCGACTTTGTGAATTTTCTTCATGAGCTACACGGCCAGACACAATCCACCCTATATAAGTGTCTTGCGCTACTAGTGAACCTTTGTGGCTCCTTATTAACCCTTCCTTTAATATCTGACTATAAATTTCAGCTCCTAAAAGAATATCTATTTTGTTAGGCCAATTAAATTTAGGATCTGCTAACCTAACAGTATGAAATTCTGGCCAATCCTCAATTTTGAATTTTGTGTCCGGCATAACGGAAGTCAGTGAACCTAACACATGCGCGGTTACTTCTTTGATAAAGGAAGGATCATGCAATGACTGTATTTTAAATTTTACTACATGTCTAGAGACTATGCCACCATGACTCCCTCCTATACCTGCTACTGTAGCTTTTGTAGCTATTTTCTTCAAACGAAGCAACCGCACAGCTGATTCCGTTATAAATGACGCTTGTGAACCTTGGTCTAGCAAGGCTCTTAAAATTTGAGGATACCCACCCTTTGCTTCAGCTCTTATGAGAGCTGTTGCTAACAGGACTTTTCCCTGTGCCTTTCCACTAACAAGATGGGTTGCAATATTTGCATTAATGTTTTGCTCTTCTAACTCTGAAGTGCTTTCATACGAGGTTGAAGATTCTGTTGAACCCACAACTGCACTATTTACGCTTTTGCTTTTGGGGTGTAACAATGTATGGTGTTTTCGCTGGCAAATTTGGCATTTGGTAAGAACACGGCAAACATTGGCAGTATGATTGCTCCCCAAGCAATTAAAACATACTCCCAACGATTGAACGATATCACGACGCTTATCAATATCTTCCTTAGAGAATGTTTTACAATTAAACAACCTGTGATCCTCGGAACAATGTGGACATGACGATGTGGTTGTGGAATGCATGACGTTAGGGTGCGATGTGTTATTATTAATACCTTTAGGCCTTGTGTTCTTGGGTTCAACAAATTCTAACGCACGAAATCGTGTCTCCAAAAACTCGCGGAATTTTTGAAAAGTAGGGAGATCCTCGGAGGATTTACTTACAAGCAGTCCCCACTGTTTCCGAGATTCTACGTCCAATTTCAAACTCACTACGTATATAATAATAACATCCCATGAACTGACGTCGATACCAAGGTTGGTCAGTTCATGTAAACAATTACTAGTCACATCCAATAATTCCTTCAAACCGTTTGAAGACTCGGAAGTCATATGACGCTGATCAAATAATCTCTTCAAAATGCAAGTAGACATGAATTTTTTATTATTAAATCTATGTTCTAACATTTCCCAGCATTTTAAATAATTATTGCCCGTTATAGGGATATGCCTTATCAATTGCTCTGCTTCCCCCGTTAATTGCGTCTTTAAGTAATGAAGACGGTGAACATCATCTAGTCTTGTGTTTTTATGAACTAAAGATATGAATAACTCGCGAAACGACGGCCATTCTGTGTATTTTCCACTAAAGGTGGGAATAATAATTTTCGGCAATTTTATTAAATTATCGGGAGAAACATCATGTTTAGTATTATGATTTACTGTTGACATCGAATTTTTAAGTTCTACTTTATAGTTAAGATAAGATTCGCACACAATCTCGTAAATATCTTCTTTGAAATAATCCATTAACTCTTCACTTCCATATTCACCTACCATTCTTTCATGTTTTAAAGAAAAGTTCTGAAACTGTTTTTCTAAAGTCTCGAGTCGCGCGTCGATGTAATGTTGCGTTATCCGTTCATTCGGAGATTTCTTAAAATTGATCATGCCCTTCTCTATTTGGCCTTTAACTTCCTCTAGTACTCTTAATTCCTTTTCCATGCTGAATAGCAATAAATTTCTCCAAATGTTGTGAAGATAATAATTTTCCAACTAAGTCCCAGCTAAGTAGTTGAAATATTTCTAAGTCCAAGAAAGTGGAAATTTCCTAAGTCCCAACTAATGACAAATTTTCTAAGTGTCGTCTTGTGTGATTTTTCTAAGTGTTGGACGGTATTAAAATCGCTTAGAAATCGGACATAGATTCCACGTCGTGTCGCTTTTTAGCAAACTATTCTAAGTCCCGCACACTTCTTGAAATTTAGATAAGTTTATATTTTATTCAAAGTTACTCTTCTTCTTGACACTTATACGATGTTACAATGAACTAAATAAAAGTATTCACGGATTGTCCACTTTGCACTTGATCACTTTGCGTTTATATCCTTTGCCTTTTCATAAAAAAATACTGCTTTTACCGCCACCTTGCGTCACTTTTAAGAACTAGACTTCTGCTTATGTGTCTTGCCAAAAATGCCATCCGGCTCGAAGGACCATGTACTCTTTTCGTACAAGGAACCCCAACCAGTGGTATTTGTATAAGAAAAACAACATACCTCAGAGCGAGAGAATTTAATAAGTGGATTCAAAACCCTTATGATAAGTCCGGTAACAAAACAATATCGCGATCTATTTCGAAGCCAACGCCATCTAGAGAATTCATATGTAAACGTTTGGTACAAATAATAGATTTGTGCGTTGGCATCGAAGTAGAGATTGAACACTCACAAATAAAATTTTATCTCTTTAAATCCCCTTGAACAATGACGAAGCACTTTTGACACAACCTGTATTTTTAGTAATATTAGAAAAAAATAAAAAACTGCAACTTTACTTCATAAACAACGATATTAGCCACAGAACAGATAAAAGAGGTTAGAAAGGAAATAGGTCTTGATTTGTATTAGAACGCGTGTCGCCGCTTGTCTCCCACTCCCATAGCTCAACTACAAGCAAGAGGCCCGTTACGTATGTGAATTACGCACACAAATAAATTACACACACTTAAATCGAGAGCTTGCTACTGATTGTAACTCACTGTTGATAAACATGCGCCGTGCATCACGGCCAATCAGGGCAAAGGACAAAACGTCAATGGTTGAAGTAAGGCGCATGCAATACACTGTAAGCGGGCTTGGTCATTGCGTTGATTAAGCGAGTACACAACGGGCAATGTATACTTTTTGTAACTTGTTGCAATAATGTTCGTTAATGTTCGGAATTTCATAGTGATCAGAATATTTTTATGTTTTTTACTAATAAAATTGTAATTAAATGTTATTTTCGACTTACAGATGGAATGATATACCTCCTCGCTCTATACTTATGGTCTGACTTTTTGTTTTACAGGTTATAATTGCACAACACGGCATTTTAAAGCAGAGCTCTGTGTTCCGAAGTAATCCGAAGCTCACTAAACGCGGTGAATGAATTAATCGGTCGCGCTATGATTGTCGTATCATAAATGTGGCGCGCTCGCCACGCCTACATTACCATTCCAACCTTATTCATCTATTCCGTGATATTAGCTAAGCATAGTTAAATATTCAGAGACAGAAGAGAGGTTTTTCCCGCACAAATCTTGATTCATTGGATATACCGGGATATAATAGCCTATTGTCCCATAATCTCCTCTATCTTCCAGTGAAAGTCCTACTAAAATCGGTTTAGTCGTTTCAGATACTAGCCCGGTCATACAAAAATACTTTTTTAACAAAGTTGGTTTGTGTTTTAGTATCGTGTAAACAACTATTAAAAGCACTTGAGAAAACATTGTTATTTAGAAATAACAGACTTCCTGTTCAGTTTTATATATACATTATGTACCCGGTAATTATGTATTAAGTAGTGTTAAATTAGATTACAACATTTCTGCCTTCCCACCTCATCAAGCCAATCACTCGCGACTTTTCGCAATTCTATCATAATAATATCGGTCACAAATCGCCGCCATTAAGCCTACATAATCGATTAGGCGCCGCACTTGCGAAACAACCGCTACTCAATTTATCGATTCAATTTAACGATCATTTTATATCGATTAACCGTTATTGGATAACGATATTTATTAACATCATTACGGCTCATCACTTTGACGGTGACAAGACAATGGAAACACAACCTTGTCACTTAAAAACAAAGTTTAATTTCCTTTGGTGTCATATCTTTACATAGGTCATTATAATATTGTTTCGGACTAGATAGTGCAGTGATCTTTGCAAACGTTATTACCGATTATTAATGTCGGTTATTTGTGTCGGTACGACTTTGTTGAGCGTTTTATTAACCGATGGTTATGTGATGAAATGTTTAAAGTATCATTATAACAGAATGTATTATAGACTAGGTACTTCCGAAAATAGGACTCTACTTATGTTGGCTGTGTGTAGAATAGATCGTGTGAGACACACTTTCTTGTCCATTCATCGTTCAATTTATATGGAGACAGTATAATAAATAGGCAGCCATTTAGATCAGAATTATGCCATTATTAATGGAAGTTGATGTGCTTGTGGGATCAATTTATAATGTGTTCAATCTTCTTATAACCATATCTCCATCTCAAGGATTATATTATTATTAAGGTAACGTTAAAATGCCACTTCAACCACTAAAGGTCTGTGAAAAAAAACTCATAGTTTGAAAGTTTTTGTCAAGACTGAGTTAAATTAAATACCTACATTAAGTTAAATACATTAGGCTAAATCTTAGACGCACAAACAAGGTAAAGTATACCTGATTTTTGAGGAGTCCATTGACAATAATGACTAACTTACACTAATTTATTTCAATTAGTGGGATGTTACAGGTTGAATTTCAACATTCAATTAAATAATTATTTAAAACAGGATTAAATTAGAAACAAAATTAAATTATAATCAAAATTATAATTATGTATAATGAAAATAAAAAATGTAATCAAAATTAAAACCGTATTATTTAATCAAAATTAAAGTAAAAAATTCATAGCTTAATTTATTTTATAATCAATTTTATATCATCATTAACACGTCTTGCCCAGTCAGGATTCTAAAACAATGAAGTTAGAAACTCATCGAAGGCTCGAAATCGGCTCCCACCACAACTGAGCAACTTGTAACTTGTCTCCAACTTACTCACTTGAAGTCTCGTCTAAGTTAACTTCGAACAAACCTAAGCACAGGCTAAAAGTGAACAGTTACAAGATTGATAGATAGATATAATATACGTTATTAAAAAATAAATAAAATTAATTTATTTCGAGTAACCGTGACTCTTCAGTTCACACGCTCTCATTGACATACTTACACAAAACTATTATTCTAAGGTATAAAATATTACAACTAGATTTTTTATGTTTATTAAAAAAGATATTGCACTGTAGTGTTATCACTTTATCTTCAAGAATGTGGGTTAGCCCGTTGGCGACTGTATAATAAGTTCAAGACATTATGTCGCTATCTTAATTTGTGATATTATGTTACTTGCTTCTGCCCGTGACTTCGTTCGAGCAGAAATCCCGATCCCGTGGGAATTGACGACGACATGGATTACCGTAGTAGACTATAGAGTACCTAACGCTTGATTCCATTTTCTATCTCATTCTAGTTTCCTATTTAAAAGTGAGTTATACTTATTTACCCATACGCACAAAACGTCTTGGGAATCAATGATGTATTATAATGGGAATACATAGGTACTTTCATTGTGCGTACAGCTAAGGAGTGGATTTCCCTGCCGGAACCTATATTTCCTGATTTGGTTGGTACTTGGTTTGGTACTTCAAGATAAGCGTACTTCATCTTCGACTACCTACAATCTACATCATCGCTTACCATCAGGTTAGATAGTTGTGAAACGCGAGCCTATCATTAATAAACAAAATTGGCCAAGTGCGAGTCAGACTCGCCCATGAAGGGTTCCGTAGTAACTACGCCAAATAACCTTGTTTTTCATAGTGTTTGTATAAATTACAAAGCTATATTTGCGGTTTTAGAAAATATACTCTATCTCAAAAACTGCTGACCCGATCTCGTTCAAACTAATTTTGGTTGAAAGTTTACAATAAGATCTATAGCATGTATTTTTCTTTTTTACTCCATTATTATAGAAGTTAGAGGGGGGTGGGGGTAACATTTTACCACCTTGGAAGCGTATATCTTTTAAACGATTAATTTTATGAAAAAGTGATTTGAGAAACCTCAATGTCATTTTTAAAGACCTGTCTATAAATAACACACACGCATAGGTTTCATGAAAAAAAATATTTTCAGTTTCAGTTCCATGTATGGGGAACTCCCTTTATTTTAGTTTTTTTTTTTTTTTCATAAAATCGAAAAGCGGTTCACAGAATACATCTACCTACCAAGTTACACATGTATAGTTCTAATAGTTTCGGAATAAAATGTTTGTGACATACGGACGGACGGACAGACAGTCATTACGAAACTATAAGGGTTCCGTTTTTTGCCATTAGGCTACGGAACCCTAAAAAAGAAATGTTTTTCAGACATTCGAATTCTATAATGTCAAAATATAATTAACAAAAAATCAGCCAATTATTTTTTTAATTATTTTATCTGTCAGGATAGACTGATCACTTATTTTTTTATTCCTGTTAGGCTCGCGATTGACAACCATCTCACAAATTCATCAAAGGAGTGGAATTCCCTGTCGGAGTCTGTGTTTTCTGATAGCTATATCCTGATAGCATTAACGTCAAGAGCGAATAGGTTACTTCTAAGCAAGCGTGCTTCACCTTCGACCACATCATCACTTACCATCAGATGAGTTTGCAAACACGTTCGTGTTTCAACAATAAAACAATAAAAAAATACCCTAAGCAATGTAACCTAGTAACAAAACACAGTGTCTATCGCACTGTATACATATACATATTAGACTTCAGCTCAACACAGAGACAGACAAATTAAACTAATAACGCTGTGATACAGGCTACAGCTGCGAGCCGTGATTTATGTCTCTGTCGACACCCGCGTGTTCCGCCGTGAAGATTAAAGGACCTACCCCCGAGGGACCAGGAAGGAATTAAATTAAATTTAGATGATGCTGTGTGGTTATTTTGGACTTTTAAATTTTTTGGGGTATTACGGAAAGGATTGGTAAATTCTAAATTGTGAAGAAATTAATTTTAACTTCTGATGAATTGATGTAGGTACCTACCAGATGAGTTTGTCTTGCCTGAAAGTGAAAGCTAAAAAAATATATTTTTGTTTATTTATTTCAGGCTACAAAGGCCCATAGAAAAATATACATACATAATAAGCAACTATACCTATTTTTATAACTACACAATATATTACATTACAAAAATTAAAGATAAATTAATACAATCATAATATCTCAACCGAAACCAATTTATTGTAAACAAACTAAACACGAAGTGATTCGATTCGATTTTTCGTTTTGACATGTTCGAAGTTCAAATCGTGGACATGGTCGTATATAACTCACGTCACACAATTCGATAGACATATTTTGTCTATTAAGAATTCTGTTTATCAGTTTGAGATTTTATACTTTTATTTTTCTTTTCTGTGCTGTAATGTGGTGAGAACCTTTCTTTCTCTTCTGTTAACTTGTGGACAATAGAGTAGGTTGTATAATTAACTTTAGTACCTTAAAATATTCCTAAAAAAAAAATATTAAAGAAACTTGATCGCCTTTGCCCGACAGTTGGCCAACAATGGCTAAATTAATAAATCTAAATTATGATGACTTTTAGTTTAAAAGAATATTTCAGACTATTGTCATCAATATATTCACAGTATTATACAAAAGCACACCACTGCATAGAAGTCGATAATTGCCGCCGGGAACCCTCACACAAGCATACAGATCTCCTTTTACAAAATTAATAAAATAATTGGGCGGATTACCAAAATAAGTTAATCCTTATTATTTATTGTAATACTAGCTGCCACCGGCGGCTCTGCCTGCGGTGCATTAGTACCTACTTGCCACAATTTATTTATAAGCTATCTGACCCGCCGAACTTTACACCGCCATTATTTTCTCACATTTGAAACTTTTCCTAGACATCCACAAATATTCTAAAACCAAAATTAGCAGAATCGGTTCAGCCGTTTTCGATTTTAACGAGACTATAGTACTGTATATACTTTACACCGTTAAATTACCCGAAATTTCAATATTTTTGACACAAAACCACTCTGTTATGAAAAGTACTGGACCGAATCGAATGAAATTTAGTATAAGCATAGTGCAATAATCTACCTATCGCGCTATAAGCTCATCTAGTGTAAATAACTAGACTAGATTTTTTTATTTATTTATTATTAAAAAAAATCATAATTTCGAAACCATAAGTTTTCGCATAACTAAAGTATGTTATAAATGATCACTTATGATGCTCTCAAGCTGAAAAAATCTTTGGACCACTGTAAACGGGCCATCCTGTATATGAATTGCTAGCTTCTGCCCGCGACTTCGCTCGCGTGGTAGTTCCGGAATAATAAGTTGCCATATGTTAAACATCCATCAAAAAGCCAAAATCATCCATACATCTATATATCCATCCATATTAGCTTTCGCATTTATAATATTAATAAGAAGAAAGGTGTATGAAAAGTGAGATAAAAATCGTTTTTATACACGAGTTAATATATCAAGTTTTCATATAGATCCACACAAACTTCATTATTATAATACTAACTGTGCCCGCGACTTCGTCCGCGCAGAATAGTGACTTTCGGCAGCATTTTTAATTTTTTAGACTAATTATTTTGAAAATAAAACTCATACATAAATAAGCTATTTACAATATTTTACCGGTAATAGCTTATTTAAGTACATTTTCCTAATCATAAGTTTAACAAATAAGTTTCAAGCTTCTAGCTTTAAAAATGACGTAATTTCTATACAAACTTTCATTTCAACCCCTTACAGCACTTTTTCCGCATTAAAAAGCAACCTATGTTCTTTCTCAGGCTCTAGACTATGTCCGTACCAAACTTCATTTGAATCGGTTCAGTAGTTTAGGCGTGATTGCGTAACACACAGACAGACAGAGTTACTTTCGCATTTGTAATATTAGTAAGGAACTAAGGATTAGTAAGATAAATTAACGGCATTTATTTATGCATGTAACAAACATACATCGATCCGGCTTCACAAACTTCGACATTTATAATGTTACAGTAGGATTTCAGAATTATTCAAATAAAACGTAACCAACTCCCGCCAAACCAATCTTATTATAACCCAAACAACATCAATAAGTACTAAAGGACGAAACAGAATGGTAATGGGCTATCACCAGCTTTGTTCTATTTGCGTGCTCCGGCGCAAAACGATGCGCATGCGCTTATTTTGACGTGCCTTCATTATCGATGGGGCGTATTAGGGAGGGGAGTAGGGCAAACGAGGCGGTTTTGATAGATTTTTGGGATTTGGGTTTTCTTCTTTATAAAGCAACCAAAAAAATGAGAATTCAGGACTAAATGACATGTTTAAAAAAGTGGCCTAGAAGACATGTACGAAAAAATGCTTAATAACAATAAAAAATTAATTGTTTATTTTGTACCACATAGATATTGGATCGAAAACTAATATATATATGTAGATACGATCATATGGGATGGGTATGAAGCGGACATACCCACCCATTATAGCCTTCACGCTTATTGAGTAATTCATTAAAATGCAAAACCATTGCTTTATAAGTTAAAAAAATTGTCTGGTGGAGAGCATACAATCACAATGAATAATAATATAATTTTAATATCAAATCTTAACTTATGAAAGCTATAATGACTGTTTTAATTCATTCTTGTAAAATAAAACAAAAAAAAAAAATTGCGTAAATAACGTACAGAAAGATCTTAAACAATGAAATGTAGAATCTCTTTTTCTGCCTCTAACTTTGGCATACTATACAAAAAATGTAGTAAGCAAATAGAAAATGTATTTTGTTCAAGGTCTGTTTGTAACCCATGCTAACAAACGAAATCCATGGGAAATTAAAAAAAAGTACTATATCATACAATTTACTTTCACAGTTAAAACTAAAATAATAATTTGGCATAGGAAATATTCCGCAGTGTAACCCAGCAATGCAGCATCGAACTGCACTAGTCTAAACAAAGGGGCGGCGAGTGCTACAAATTGAACTATCGCAACTCGCGCCAGTGACTCGCGCAAGTAACTGGCACGTCAGGGTTGCCACTCTCCTGTAATATGATGTATTTATGACACTCTCAGGATGCACTTGGCAGACAAAAGAAGGTAGTAAGTGCTACATTGAGATCTGGAATGCTGGGATCAAGGCTAGGATTGCCAAGCGATATTGGTTATTACTGGCGTTGAAACTTTCACTGGAATTCGGAAGGGTTAGTGTCTTAGGGCTGTACCATTTATTAATAATTACTTTCAACCTATGAATTAGTATTTCAAGAACATACAAACTATTTTTTTTAAGTGTGTTTCATTTATTGGTGCACAATAAGGTCAAAAATTGGGTCTAAGTTTTACTCAATGTTTTTCTTGTCTGTTGTCTGTGCAGTGATATACTCGACAATGATGAACCGATTTTATAGTCGTCCGTTCTTTTAAATAGAAATAGATGTGTGAAATAGATGAATGAAATAGATGTCCACTGGAATCTCTAAAAAGTGAGCAATAGAACGAAACATTGCTTTTCAATTGCTAAATTTCTAATACAGTTTCAATCTATGTTATAGAATCTATTTTGAGAACAGATTTTGCCCAAGTCATAGGATCTCCTGTCTAATCCTCTCCCTCGGCTTAGCATCATCATATTGGACATTACAAACCGGTATTAAAAATAATAAAATGAGACAAGCAGCTCATATCTAATCTGTGCACTGACAAATGACAGCCCTAAACCACATATTAACATAGATAAATCGTAGTACGAACAAATTGGCGTTTGACGCAATAAAATCCCGTTAGTATTGCCATCATTAATCCATATAAATTTACTTGCTAAAAATAAGTTGGCAACCCTAAGAGACACAGCTGCAACGGCCAATAGCTTATTGCTTGGACGTTCTACGTTTGAATTACATCTTGCAAAGTTATTTGCACATTCGGAAAAATAACATATCATCCTTCCACTTTAATGATAAGGTTTAAATTCGCTTGGCATTTAGTTTTTAATGAGCAAATGAAGTTGTTAAAGTATTCGTCTCGATTATAACGATAGAAATGCAACTGCAATTCGATATTAGTTATACGGAGCGGGTGCGAGTGTCGAAGGAATGCTAAGAATATATCGGGCCGCCGATTGACAAATTGAGAACGTTTGGGATGTACCTACTGCGGAGTTGTACTGGAATTAAGGCGTATCCAATGTAAGTACCTATATAATTATGCTTCCTGTACTTATATTTTATAGACTGGATATTATGAATAAAGAACGAGTGGTGTAGGTTTTCATTAAATGCGATTTCATCTTGTGGTGTTCTACTTCATTTCAGATATATAGTCCTCCGGGTTTGGTAACGCCGACGCGACCCTTTCAATCTATTTCCTTGTGTGTGTATGTGATATGTGGCTGGCTAAACCGACTTTTTTTGAAGACTAGGTTTTTGATAGATAGGTGACTTATGTCTGTCTTTAAGTATGTCACGTATGTAGAAAAAAACTTGGCATTAAGTTTTCAGTAGTTTCCTCGAGGTTCCTTCCTTTCAAAGACCAAACTTAACCAGTAAAGAGAAATTACTCATTGAAATTATACTCGAAAATATATAGGTAGGCAAGTATCTAATAGACTCTGGCGTATCAAATGAATGACATAAGACGAACATAAAACATAATAGGAACCACACACAACGTCAATAAAGTAACTACACAATAAAGTCCAAAAAACTGTCGAAACGAACTTTTTATGAATTGAGGACCGCCATAACCCTTTACATAAAACTTAAGTGCAGCAGTTTGCAAGCATGAACTTAAAAACAAACACACAACCAGTGATAAAAACACAATACGATGACGCACGAATAAGCGCGGGCGCACACCACGCGACTTACCGACACGACTATGCAATATTGCACCGGTTTTGTAATTCGTGGAAATTGTTTAAATTGCAATAGATTGGTAAACGGTCCATTTAACACGTATAACAATTATATTAATTAATATTTATTGCTGTTTAATGCATTAGTTGAGAGGCTATAAATTTTCTTACATCCTTATGTAACAGCATTTATTGGATTGTGAAAAGAAATGATATTAAAGTTGCAATAATACAATAATAAACATTAAACAATGTATGAGTAATTTTAGAAACCTGGATTTGACAGTACGTAGGTAGATTTTTCTTATCCGAACTATGTTTGGTTCGGCTTCCACCAAATGCTGAGTACTAATGTGTTACATTGCGTGACAGCCTATCTAACCGCCACGACCCAGTAACTGGGTACCACGGAGTACCGTGGTATCCACTTAAAAATCTTGCCAATAAGGAGTTCCTTATTGGCAAGATTTTTTGGCTTTTGTCTGCCCCTAACAACTGTCAATGCTTTACAGAATAAAAGAGTTTAAGATTATCATCATAACTGACTCACCCTGGTACATAACAAATGATAGGTTTTGTTTTAATGATAATAGGCTCGCGTTTGACCACCATCTCACCTGATGGTAAGTGATGATGTGGTCGAAGATGGAGCTTACCTAAAAGTGACCTATTCAGTCTTGACTTAAAGACCCCTAGGTTATAGCTATCGGGAAACACAGTTTAGACCACGATTTGGGAATTACCACAATCAAGGAGGAAATAACGAACGCAATGCCTAAATAAAGAGACCGTATCCTAAACCACCTGAACGAGCTTGCTGTTGAGCTGATGAAGCCTAGAGTAATATTCTCAAGGCTCAAAAGACATATGCCCTTGGACTTGTGTAAATGACACAGCATAAAAAGGAAATGTATATTATTCATACACACATCCCCTTCATTAACGCGGCCATATCACTGGATCTGAACCCCAAGCGAACCATTTCTAATAAACGTATTGCTGAATGTCCGTTAGGATACAGATTGCAGTAACAGATATATTAATAAAAACTTTTTACCAAAAAATTAAACCGACTCCCAAAACACACTGCAAAGTGAAAAATAACTTTAATTTCGGAAGTCGGTGCCAAAAACGAAAATACAAAACTAAAGACACCGACTACCGAAATTAAAGTTATTTTTCACTTTGCAGTGTTTTTTGGGAGTCGGTTTAATTTTTTGGTAAAAAGTTTTTATTTTACTCTTTTTAGTTGGTCAATTTTTAATTTACCTAGTTACAAGAGCCTAAATGTTAACTACTTATAACCTTTTACAAAATATTGCTTTTCCCAATGCTGGGCCGTTAATTGTTGAGGAGTTCTCCTGGTACTTCACCATCAGCTCTACATCACCATATGCATTGTGACGAGCATAAAGTGCTTAACATCCATATTCAAGTAATCGAATCGCAATCCACTCAATACTTATTATTGAGTAGTTTCAGTGGCCATCTGTGGTCTTCATCATCAGTTCCACTTCCTCAAATGGTACTTTTTGAGAGCAACTGCACAAGCTACCATAAGAAATACCCAAAACGCTATAGGTGTGACTATAATATTTGAAGAGTTCCCTCGATTTCTCCAGGATCCCATCATCAGATCCTGACTTGATGACAATGGGACCAATTTTGAAGTATACCCTTTCAAACAAAAAAAGAATTTACCAAATCGGTTCAGCCGTCTTCGAGTAATCGGTGATCATACATAAAATATATATATATATATACGCGTCGAATTGATAACCTCCTCTTTTTGTCGTCGGTTGAAAATATAAGATATTTTAAGATGGCCAATTGTCCACGGCACAGCCCTCGACAAGCTTTGCTTAACCTTCTAGATCGACCCGTGCAGATTTATTTAGCCACAAGCACTTTGTGGCGTTTTGCTTTTCGTAAGTTCATCCATCGTTAAAATTAATACGTCAACATCACCCTCCCTTTCAAAACAAAACAGGGATTACGTTAAACAAACATTTTACTTCCCACAGCCCTCACAAATGCTTACATTCACGGAACCTTAAACCGCACATACATGCATGAGTCCGCGAGGCGCGACACATTCCACACATACAAACGTTCTTCACATATTTGATAATCCGACACAGTTGACATTATGAAATATTTATGTAAAATATTATACACTTAAATAAAAGCATTCTTACGCTTCCTTGTCCACTAGTCATGTGCCTAAAAGACTGGCGGCTTTGTATATCAATGCTTGGCAACATCCAAAGGCTGTCTTTTACTTTGTACAGAGGTGTCAAAACTAGTCCTTGGGTCACTTGGTGTCTGGAAAGATCTTTAAATAACATATGAGCACTCGCACTCCACGATCCGAGAATTTCAACCAGTTCGGAAATATAACTACCAACGAGGTTATTATATCGTCATCGCTTGATGCTCTCTGCACTGCAGCTGCAGCAGCAGCGCCAACACAGCACGATGCAAGTAGCGTCCTACATATATTCTTACGAGTTATTATTCCATTTCTTGCGAACAGACCATCGACCTCCCAGAAAATGTCCACAAACAAAAAAAAAAGATAATGTGCGCTAACCCTTACCAAAACAATGCAACCATCTGTGTCCATTGGCGTGTACTAAAAATTATAACCCCACCCAAAACGAGAGCACAATCTAAAGAGCAACCCCGACTAATTGACTATGATTTACAACTCGGCCGGGTTATATAACCTCGTGAACTTCGGGGAATCTTGTATTGTGTTTATTTGGCGCCGTGTGTGGTATCCTAATGGATCGGTTTAGAGTCGGTTACAGAGAAGTTTTGGTGTTACTTACTTTGAAGTTACTGGGTCAGGAAGCTTTATAATGCCTAATTGACTTAATTGTTGAACAATGATTGAGTGCACGGATTAATTGATAAAGAGGCAATTGAGAAAGCAAATAAAGTAGCTTGCATTGCGTGATATCATATAGAAAATTTAAATCAAGACTTAAAAAGCTAAAGCATAATTTACGCTAACAGGGACACTAAACAAAATTAACGACTTAAAAATAAGGTTGTCAGAAGGACATTTCACAATGAGTCAACAGTTTTATTAATTCCGATTCAATTAGGACGTGAATTTAAACGCCGCCGGGCCACCCCTGAAGCCCCTAATTCAAACATTACCGCGGTGTATTCAAATTGCGTTTTCATTGCATTTAATTGGAGGGACTGAAAGCAACGTAATATAATAAAAATAAAGTAACGTTTAAAAGTTGACTACGAAACATTACGTTTATCCGTCGTCGACTGTATAAGATTAAACATTAGAATAGAACACAATTTAAGAAGATTACATTCGAATTGGGACGCAATTAATGGAAACCATACGAACTATATTTAGAAACAACTCACCTTTCACGATTCTTTCATCTTCCGCCCACCCCGTCGGATCCTTAGACTTTGGCACGGATAGGTTCAAAGGCTGCTCCTCACATTTATAATAAAGCACTTTATCAAACTCACTGTCACTAGTTCTCACACTTTTCTGCAGCAACTGTTCCTGCAATTTATTCTTATGAACACTTATTAAGTTCCTATCACCCTCTGAAACTTGAACACTCTTCTCTTGGTAACCAAGAGGTTTTTTCATATCGAAATTTATTTTCACATTCATTAGTTGACTCACTGTTGACTTTTTACTTTCGCTAGTTTTATCTACATTTGAAAGGCCTAAAATATAATCTATAGTGTGTGGTGTTGGTTTTTTCGGTGGTTTGCCATAGACATGTGGATGCCATGATGGTTCTGACACTTCTGTATCTATTTTCTCCTCCGTAACTTTAATTTCTTCATCTTTACTTTCAAAGGTGTCTATATTAACATCGGAAGCGTCTCTAGATTCATCTATTACTAAGTCTTCTTTGTCATCTTCTACGTTGATCTTTTCGTTTGGACTTAACCTGTCGTCTGTGCATTGGAAGAAATTAGTGTCGTTGGTGAAGTTTTGCACATCTATAAGTGTGTTATCTTCTTGGTGTGGTGTGTATGAAGATACTACAGTTTGCATTTCTTGTTCTTTGGTGTCGTCACTCATGTGTTAAGCTTTCAATATGTACGGAAATAATACATGTTTGTTTTTATGATTGTGTTAGTGTTTTGATGCTTGCGTGGGCGTCGTGTCGTTTGATGCTCTCTTTGATGTCGGCGTGGAGTTGTCGTTCGTTTCCTGTAACAAACACACAGTTGGATTATTGAGTGTTTGATTGAAGTGAATTAAGCGGGAGTTCTGGACGCTTGAGTGGGTGATTTGTTCATATTTATATTTTGTGTTGATTGACGGAGTTTACATCTAACGGTAGAAGACGAAGTTTGTTTTTAGTCAACACTTTGCAATGTATGTATGTATATCGGGCAGGTATGCGCAACTCTACGACCAAGCACGTATTTTACGTAACACTGCAATAATAACGCAATCTCCTTTATATTTCTCGGTACCTACTAAACGTACATTTACAGAAAAACCAACAGCGACAATAAACAAATTTCTAGCTTGAAACAGTTACAGAACACTCCATTCCTGATCCCATTGAGCTCACAAAACTCTAATAAACACGGGTACATCAACAGTAGCCACAAAATGAATTAAACGATACACTAACAGCCCAATAAACGGTTCGTGCTCTATCTCGCGCGGCCGGGGTCCCCCTGCACCCCACACCCCCGCCGCCCGCACCCGCCGTGGGTCACCCGCACCCCACACGCACACACAGACACGGGATCAACTGATCGGTAAGCGCTGATTGATTTTTATTGGAATCACATATCAGGGTTGTCGAGTATTATTTATTTTATGTTTCCGTATGCGTACTGTATACGTAGGTTTATAAATAAAAGCATTTGTTAAATGACAAATTATAATATTTATTTTACAAATTGGTTATTTAATAAAACTAGGTCAATATTTTTTTTTTTATTTTAACCGGTTGATTTCTTTCTCATTCTTTTGAGCTGAATTTTTTTTATCTGAAAATTTTTAAAGAGAGCTAGCTAGGTGGATAGAATTCACATTGCTAGACATCTTGTTAACCCCTCCAATGGCTCCAACCATGCTAAATATAAATTAATTTACTGTTTAATTAATTGCTATCGTTTTATTACTTTTTCAATCAGTTCAATAAACGAAAATCTACTTAACATTATAAGATAATTAACAAAATTACGTCGTTCATTGCAAACGATTACATCAAGTAGGTATCTACATAAGAAAATCGATGTCCACTAAACTGCATTAATTTACTTTTTCCTGGGCAAAGTTAATTACTTTGTAATTTAATTTAATCACTCCAAGTAATCAGACGTAATCAGTATCTACGTATAGCAATTAGATCAAGCAAGCGATATCATCACAGATAATAATAAATAATGTACTAATCTTGTTTATTTGTGACCTAATAGTTTGTTAATGAAACTAGTACACTATTTATCTATTTAAACTCAATTAGTAGAAAAAAAATATCGGTATCGGAAACAAAGCAATTAATTCAAAGATAAAATATCGTCAAAAATAAGACAGCGATTAAATCCGCACATACGTCGAAGTTACCGCAGCCCCGGCGGCAAGGCAACTAAAGGAACAGCGTGTGTCTTTAGTAGGTAAAAATTTGACACTCCACTCTGCTCGATCAAGAGGGAGGAGTAGTTTTATGATTTTCTCCCCGAAAAAAAACCCTCACATAGAATTTAATAAATAAAAGTCGGAAACAAAATTCAACAGTGTTGTCAGTGTAGGTAACTAAAATTCAAATAAAAAGAAACAAAATATCATAGCTTGCGGCAACCCTGTGAGGTGAAACTGAAACAAAGCGACGACTGGAAACACGACGGCGCGGCGCGCGGCGCAGCCGACACGATACAACGATACAAAGCGATTCGCAACTTTTCGCTACGTTTTGCTTCGTTTCTTTACGTTTCGCTATGTTTCGCTACGTTTAGCTACGATTCGCAGCGTTTCGCTACGATTCGCACCCGCCCCGAATATTCGTGGGTTCGCAACATTGCTTGCTAACTGTGCATTAGTTTGACCGAATCGAATTTCGTCGAATGACAATTTTAATGAAATTATTTTTTTAAAACAAAGAAACGGTGAATACATCCTAGCTGATAGCGATGCGGATGAGATGTTTTTGAATCCATATTTAGATAATGTATATTGATAGTTAATTTTATACAGAATTAAATCAAAGTAATACTTTAGAAAAATATCTAGTGTTAATTCCGCCAAAAACTATGTGCGTGAGGTTGCGGGAATGTTCTAACAAGATACCGCGGCCCCGGAACTTAAGGGCAGCTGAAGGAAAAGGGTGGGTTTTTAGTCAGTAGAAGTCTGACACTCCCTTCCGCTCCCACCTTCCACCACTCCTTTCCCACCCGGAAAAAAAAAGTGATCAATCTTGCATCAGTATAGGTACAGCATACCGAATTAACACTATAATATGTTTCTGAATCTAAATTAAGTTAGTAATACCTTAGTTAGGTTAAGATATTGTAGTTTTTTTTAATTAATTGTAGCGTAAAGATAGTTCAATACAGCTTTAATACTATAAACATTCTCCGATCAATCTGTTTTTTACGTGCTCGTTAAAAATAAATCTCTTATTTTTTTGTAATTCATCGAAGTTACTTCATAAGACGGTTGCTGAAAGACGCACCCTAATAAATCCGAGTTCCATGCGAGTCGCGTTCACCCCCACACTTTGTCAACGTTCCCCTCAAATTCACCTGATTCTCATAGCTATGGGGAAATATTTATTTCTTATTTTCACTTGTGATGCTGTTGACTGTATATTTATTTATTTCTTTGTTTGTATTTATACAGAGAACTAGCAATCTTGTTAACCGCTCCAATTAAGCTAAATATGCTTGTGTCTGGATTGGGTTCACTGCAATAGGTGTATAATAAGTGTACTTTTGATGCTAACTTGATTTCTCTGATATTTGCGTCACGGTTCACAATTTATTTCACACTAGCTGTACCCGGCTGATCTTCGGTCACGTATGAGGTTTCTTCCGGGTAAATCGATAGGTATAAAGTAGGTCTAACTTCCAGTGAAAGTCGAAAACTAAAACCCATCCGTGCTCCGTCATTTGCCCTTAGCGTTCCGAGGCCGCGGTAACTCTTTTTAACAATTCCGCAACCCCGGCAAAAACGATACTATTGCAGTTGCAAATCTACGCAACAGACCAAGAAGTTTCAACTGTGTGTTTCAAATCTCTATGACAATAAAACAAAAGCCTGATGTTTTATTGAATTAAAAAAATAGTAAATCATTATGCCTTATTGCAAAGCACAGGTTATAAAAACCTAAATAAAAGCAAATAGCTCCTGGGCTCTGTTCTAATTTAAATAGAATATCTATTTTATTGGAGAATCTTTTTGTTATTATGAAGTCCATTCGCAGGTTCTGAATTTATTGAAGTGAAATCTATAGCCATGAATACATATACAAATAAACTAGAATGGGGTAAAGCCGGGACAACTAACCATTCGTATAACTTTTGCTTTTTTCGGTGGGGAAAATCATCAAATGACTTCTCCCGCGCTGGGTAGAGCGGAAGGGAGTGTCAGACTTCTACTGACTAAAAACCCACCCTGTTCCTTCAGCTGCCCTTAAGTTCCGGGGCCGCGCTATCTTGTTAGAACATTCCCGCAACCCGGCAGGCAATGGCCTTATGTGGCCCCGTCACTATTGCTGACAGCTCTTTGAGACGCGCGTGGAACACAACGCGCCGCCGACCCGGGCCTAGTCCTTACCGGACGATGAGTTAGTAGATACCTTACCTAAGACAAATAATAAAGGCCTCGCTAGTCATAAAAACTTATGGTGTAAGTGACATTTCCTTGCACATTTGACCCACAGCTGAGACACAGGCCTCCTTTCTCTGAGAGGGAATACGCCGTACTCTACCACGCTGGCCCAATGTGCGTTGGTGGATGATACATGTTTTCGAATTCATGGTCTTTGGACAAGCTGGTTTCCTCACGATGTGTTTCTTCGCCGTTTTAGAGCAATGGTGATGAGTGATGATATACATTATTATTTTTTATATAGATAAATATTAGTAATAGAGACCAAGTGGCTTAGAAAAACATAAAAAAAAAAACAAATTAACACAATATTTTATGCAAAATATAAATACCTAAGAATATATTATAAGAATCAAGAATAACACTTGACATAAAAACAAAAAACTTAATTAAGAAAAAATGAACCATTAATAATAAACATTTTACTTTTTGGGAACAACCTGTATCGTCTAACATTCCACCACCACTTAAGATGGCCGACCAGAATGGTCACCCATGTGTGCTCGTTAGCTGTAGTAAATAACTGTTACTTTTTAGCTCATACCCCCAATGTAATTTAATTTGTTAAACAAGTATTTCTTAAGATTGTTAAATTATGTAGTCGATGTTTTTGGTGCACGGTAAAACTAATGAATTTATGTTGGCACCAACTTAAATATAAATAATGTGTGTGAACTATGGAACAAATAAATAAATAAAAAAGTACACCGTGGTCTACCCACGTATTTATTTTCTCCTATGTGTCAAATCCATCCAAAGGTTGTCTGTAAAACATCGCTTTTAGCGATAAGACCGCCCATTGTATCACCCTTTTTAGTTGTAAAGTCCTTATTGTTTTACTGTTATGGTGTACAATAAAGAATATATCTATCTATCTATATATTACATTATTAACAAATGAGTCATAGAAACTTGTAATAAATAACTTGAAAAAAAAATAAAAAAAATTACCCAAAGTAATGTGCCTGATTGTGTTTGAACTCACAACCTACATCTCCTAACTATACTGTCCCCTACTGCTCTTCTAAGCGATTTCTATATATATTTTTCTGAATTCATACAAATAGGTATTATTATGTAATAGCAAGCATCTCTATCTGACTGTTAACTTTTTACGATTTAATGGCACATGGATTTGGATCAAACTAGACTTTCTGATAGAGCATGCTCTGACTGAGGAATTAAGTCCTCTTTTGTACCTTTTATATTGCATAAAGTTTTAAGAAATAAATAAGTAGATATGGGTTCTGTGTTCTCTCTCACATATATTATGAACCGTCTGCCTTCAATTTAAGAGAGAACAGGCATCTTCTGGGCTCGCTCGTCCCATCGTTTTTTCATTCATTCATCTATCGCTTACCATCAGGCGAGATCGAGGTCAGGACAGATAAAATCATCAGCATCAATAATAAAAAAAGTACTGTTCCCAAAAAAATTAGCTCATGTGAGTTAACTTTCGATGCAGTTTTCATGCGGGGATAGTCGCTGGTACAACTAGTAATTTATAATTATATAGAGACTCTGTGCCATCATCCAAGTGTGATTATTGAAGCAATTTCCTCTTCCACTGTCTTTAGAGAGTCTCATTTTCCGTAACAGACATTAATAGTGTAATATCATCATTTCACAAGATCTTAATGTGCATTAGAACCCATCAATAGTTAATAACGTGAAACCTATCACCAGTAGCCTATTACGAAAGGCTAAGTTACACTCAATTACGAGATTACAGCATTACTTAAATTACACTAAATCGCTTCGTCTACTACTAACGTATATAGCTGCCTAGATAATTGAAAGTAGTATATTGATTTTAATTTAACGGAGTCCTATACTACTTCACTCGACATAGGCCCAGTGCCAGATTATACATACGGCCCTTACACACTTGCTTAGACTGCGTAGTCAAATACCTAGGGGCCCCGTATAGACTAGGGTAACCGCGGCCTAATAAAAAGTATTTTTCCTCAACGGTTTCACTAGCAACGTGTACCGGAGATTAGAAATAATCTTGCTAGGTAGGAATGTAGATACTGTTTAAAATATAATAAAGCATTCAATTATCTTATATATTAGCCCCAGAGTAATATTTTCTGGGGTTGCGGGAATGTTCTAACGAGATATCGTGGCCCCGGAACTTAAGGGCAGCTGAAGGAACAGGGTGAGTTTTTAGTCAGTAGAAGTCTGACACTCCCTTCCGCTCCGTCCAAAGCGGGAGAAGTCATTTTATCATTTTCCAGCCGAAAATAAGGTAGGTAATAAGTAATAACTTAAAAGCTTTTAAAGATAATTTTAATATCGTCAATTTTAACAATACAATCTTTTTCAAAACAGATTAATTACTATAAATATAATTAAGTTGGTAAAAAATATTTTTTTCAATATTAGAGTAGCGTAAGGCCCCTGAGACTGCCCTAGAGGCCCCGACATAGCAAGTCCGGCCCTGCATTGGCCACTCATTTTTCTACTACCTTATATATTTTGTGAGCTTGTATTTAACTCATAAGGAGTGAATACACTGGCGGTTCCTATTATGTACCTACTTACGTACAAGGAAGAGAACGGCTTTTCAACTGACTTTTCTCGCGACTTTTCTCATAGTGTGTATGTACATCAATACATATTATAATTAAAACCTAGTATGTCTTTACATTCAATATATTTACAAAAAAATTAAAACACAATATTTTTTTTGTAAATATATTGAATGTAAAGACATAGTAGTTTTTAATTTTTTTTAATAACTAACTAAAATACTAGTTTTTAAAAGTTTACTGTTTAGTAATGGAGCAAGAATTAAAATAATATCTCTCTGTTTATCTGTTTGTAGACGATAATCTATCGGTTTTAGCAAATCTATCGGTTTCCTAAAGGTTACTTTTCAGGGAGTGTGCGATGGAATTACACAATCTAATTCCGCCAAGTCCGATCCATCATCGGATTACAAGACGAATGGTGGTGGTGTACATCCCACCCATACGCACAAAACGTTTTGGATACATAATTTCATTGCGAGTGGAATTCTTTGCCGGATTTTGTATTTCCGGATAGCTATAACCTGGAGATCTTTAAGTCAAGTGTGAATAGGTTACTTCTAGGCAAGCGTGCTTCATCTTCGACCACATTTCGCTTACCAACAGGAGAGATAGTGGGCAAACACGAGCTACTATCATCTAAACAAAAAAACTCATAAATCTTATAAAGGTATTGACACTTCATTTATCGTTTATAGAAGGCACAAGATAAAACTAATATAGCTATGTATTATAAAAAAGCTTCTGCCCGTGACTTCGTTCGCGTGGGATGATTTTCCCGCGTAAATCCCGATCCCGTGGGAATTCCGGGATAATAAGTAGCCTATGTGTTATTCCAGGATACAACTATCTACTTACTAAATTTCATTCGGATCCGTTAAGCAGTTTTTACGTGAAAGAGTATCAAACATCCATTCATCATCACAAACTTTCGCATTTATAATATTAAGTAAGATAAGATTTGTAATACATTATAACACGCCTTCTAGTTAACAATTACTACAGCAGTAAGTAAAGACACCTTATTATATTACCTATTATTATTGCCACCGCATTACTAAATCTAATGGACACTCGCCCTAATACGTAGTTAATGCACACCAATTAAATTATTGCATTATGCTTACCTCCACACAACTGCATTGACGTCAATCGGATCGCTCTATATAATAAACACATGTAATTATACCTAGCGAAAAGCGGGCAAATATCACCCTTTTTCGAAGGTATTAAAGGTGGATAATACCATGACAGCTTACAACGTTCTCCGAAGACTTCGTGTAGGATTTCAAGAAAATGAAACGATTAATTTGTTTGTTTATAAATATAAAAACTTGTGAGAAATGTACGTTTGTCTTTTGCAGTGGTGTGCAAGACCATTATAAATGCCCATGCAGGCCATCTATACCTACATACATTTTGATTTTAAAATAACTTTATTCTCAAGTAGTTAAAAAAACTGGATCAGCCTGTTCTTAACCTAGATCACGCCTGATGTTAAGTGATAGATGAGATCTACGATGGAACGAGCGACCCTCGAAGGATGAGATATGTTATGGTCCTGTTGTGATTTAGACATGGAGAATGTACTTAGTAACAAAAGTACAAGGATCGAAAGCTGTTACTTTTGCACTATAATAATAATATATGTTCTCGTGTGGCTAACAGAGACTATTTGCATAGACACAACCTTGTAGCTAGGACTGTTCACCAGCAACTTGCTCTTAAATACAATCTCGTGGAATCAGAAGTACCGTACTATAGGTATGTGCCCGACCCAGTTCTCGAAAATGGCAATATTACACTGTACTGGAATCGGTCTATCGTCACTGACAGGACTATTGTTGCCAATAAGCCTGATATAGTGGTGATGGACCGATTAGAGCGTCGCACAGTGATTGTTGATATAGCGGTTCCTCATGACGAGAACCTCGTGAAAGCCGAAAAAGATAAGCAAATTACGTGTCTTGACTTGGCTCGCGAAGTTGTTGACATGTGGGATGTGGATACAGCAATCATTGTGCCGATAGTCGTCTCAGCCAATGGCATAATAGCCAAGAGCCTCGAAAAACATCTTAGTAGGCTCTCGTTGGGCAGCTGGATCAAGGGCTTGATCCAGAAAGCAGTACTTCTGGACACAGTGCGAATTGTTAGGAGGTTCCTCTCTCAAGAGCCCTGACCACCGGTAGCTTGGACCCTGTTCCCGATACCGGTGGGCTACTGTTTTTTTACATTTTTAACCGACTTCTGAAAAAGGAGGAGGTTCTCAATTCGGATGTTTGTTTGTATTTTTTTTTTTTTTGTATGTTTGTTCGGGCATAGCTCCGTCGCTCGCCAACCGATTTGAAAAATTCTTTTTTTGTTGGAAAGGGTATACTTCCCAAATGGTCCCATGAAAATTTTATCGACATCGAACAAGGCGTTTCTGAAAAATCGACAAAAGTCTAAAAAAATATTTACATTGATGATCTTTTCGGTTACTCTATATTGTGTTTTTTGTTCGCGCGTTTTTAGTTTTTTGTAGTTGACATTTTGGCTTTTATAACTAGATTAATTACAAATTGACCCACTAAAAAGCGTGAAAATAAAAACTTTTTTGCAAAAAAATAAAACCGACTTCCATATCAAAACACTACAAAGCCAAAAATAATTTTAATTTCGGAAGGCGGTGTGAAAAAAAAGAAAATACAAAACCAATAACACCGATTACCGAAATTAAAATTATTTTTGGCTTTGTAGTGTTTTGATATGGAAGTCGGTTTTTAAATGTTTTTTTTTATGGGAATATTTTAAAATGTAAATAATATGTACATAAAATGTAATAAATGATATAATAATAATTAGCTGTAGTTCTTAGATATGTATGTATAAAAGTTGACTACATTATCGCATTAGGTGATAAGCCTGTAAAGATTGTATGATAAATAAATAAATAAATAAACATGTAGAAGAGAAGCACTTAGTACGAAAGGAAGATATATCTAACAAGTGTGAATGGTATCTTACAGTACTCCTGGTAGACCGGTAGTGAAAGGGAGACAGAGGGATCCTTATTACACGATGCTAAAACCTGTTTATTATTTTTTTATCTATCTGCAACATAAAGGCTATTTTTTATATCAGAATTCCCATAGCATCGGAATAAACGCGAAGAAAACCTCCCTCGTGAACGAAGTCGTGGGCACATGAAGTAGATTGAAAAAAAAAACATTGTTAAGATTTTGCTAATTGAGTATCTTAATCCAATATCTGCTTTAAAAGTACCCATCTTGTTTACCATATTAACGTTAATCGATACTGAAATAATTCGATAGGACATAATAAAATTCATCAATACTATATTCATCAATATTTGGCGGAAGTGTTGGGAACAACCCCTTTAAAATGATGAACTATAATTAATTTTAATTGGAAGACAAATAGAAGACACAACAACACAATATCCTCCTGCACATAAAGCTTTGCCCACCCCACGCACTACAAACTACCGCTCTACTCTAATCCCATCTCTCATTGACACAAATCTCACTTATCAAATTAACAGAACATTTTCTTTTAATGTCACAGAAATCAAAAGAGCCATCTGTCGCTTTTATTAAAAACAAATACACGGCTTTCATCAAAAACTTATGAAAATGCAATAAATTAATTTAGAATATCAAAGGAGATCAAATAGATATGAGTTGAGGAAATGTTCACAATTAACACAAACGGTTTAAGAGGATAACTGTCGCTCCATCCGCCATGTTTTGCAGACAACATGGATACCGAACATCCGAAATAATATTATTTGAAGAACCAAACTTTGATTCTAAAATGCTTTTATTTTGGGTCCTTCAATATTCCGTTCTGTACCTAATGGGTGGTCCTCTTAAGAGGCATTTTCTGTTTTTGATAAATTAGTATATTAATACCAGATAGACGTCTTTCTGACCTTTCAAAGCTTTCTTGTATCATGTATGAGAGGGAACATACAGCGAAAAGAATTAATGAAATCGAACCAGCGGTTCTCGCGTTTAAGCGAAACTAACGAACATCAATTGATTTTTATATATATAATAGATGAACTACCCTCTAAGAGGAGCTTTTGACTAAACAGTAACACGTGTATCGTTTTACCCAGTTATTGGGTTATGGACGTCAGACAGGCAGTCTCTCCATGTTAAGCCGGCTCTACACGTTGGCCAACACAGTGGCGAATGTAGTGGCCAGTGCCTATTCGCCAACGTGTAGAGGGTGTTTGTGCATCTTGGGTTGTATTGGAATGATGGCCGACGAGTTGGCGCGAGATCCGTGTGGTGTCGGTTTTTTGCAAAAGATCAAAGGGTTGTTGGCCGAGTATTGGCTACCGCGTCCACACGTTGGCCGCGCGTTTAGTATGCTACGAGCTCCCAGAACGATCGCACGCACCTGATTAAACATTTTAACCGACTTCAAAAAAAGAAGGAGGTTCTCAGTTCGTCTTGAACTTTTTTTTTATGTATGTTATCTCATAACTCGAAGTTAGCTCGACCGATTTAGAAAATTCTCTTTTCATTTGAAATGGTATACTTTCTAGTTGGTCCCATTGTTATGAAATCAGGATCTGATGATGGGATCCTGGAGAAATCGAGGGAACTCTTCAAATATTATAGGCACATCTATAGCGTTTTGGTTATATCTTATAGTATCTTGTGCAGTTGCTCTCGAAAAGCACCATTTGGGGAAGTGGAACTGATGATGAAGACCACAGATGACCACCGAAACTACTCAATAATAAGTATTTCATGGATTGCGATTCGATTACTTGAATATGGATGTTAAGCACTTTATGTTCGTCACAATGCATATGGTGATGTAGAGCTGATGGTGAAGTACCAGGAGAACTCCTCAAAAATTAACGGCTCTGCATCGGGAAAAGCAATATTTTGTAAAAGGTGATAAGTAGTTTATATTTTGGCTTTTGTAACTAGATAAATTACAAACCGACCCACTAAAAAGCGAGAAAAAAACTTTTTAACAAAAAATAAAAACCGACTTCCATATTAAAATACTACAAAGGCAAAAATAACTATAATTTCGGAAGGCGGTGTCAAAAAAAGAAAATACAAAACGAATAACACCGACTACCGAAATTAAAGTTAGGTATTTTTGGCGTTGTATTGTTTTGATATGGAAGTTGGTTTTATTTTTTGTAAAAAAGTTTTTATAGTCACGCGTCGGTAACAACTAGTGTAAACAAAATATCAGTAATGACTAATAACGAAGAAACTTTTCAGTTTATAGAGCTCTACCAAGCCGTAAATTGTTTGTGGAACCCAAGAAGCAGCAGTTAGCGCCTCAATACCCATTTTAATAAATACGTCCGCACATTGGCCTGAACCGTAGCAAACTGAACGACCTTCCAACGTGTGGACGCTATCACGAACTCTTGGCCAATATGCTGGCCACTACATTCGCCACTGTGTTGGCCAACGTGTAGAGCCGGCTTTAGACACTAGTACCCAGCTGTTTTATTTATAACTGCTGACAGAATATGCAAAATCAAGTGAAAATAATCGACTTAACGCATTTATTGAGGTGTTCGTGCTTTCCTTGATTGGTTACCCATCTACAGATCCACCTCGGTAAGTGTAACTTAACCTCGAAAATTGCAAACGTGCAACCGCGTTGTTATTAACCACGAGCTCTAGTAAAAGATAGTGTGTGTAAAGTGGTATAGGTGACACATCAATTAAATAAAACTATTTTAATGCTTAATTTGACAACACTATGATAAAGAAGTAAAATTTCCATTAACGATAAATCAATAATCTGAACCGTACCGTTCATAATCGCAGATAGAGTAAACATACAATATTGTATTACGTCAATTATAGCAATTATATGATGCCTATCGATTGCATATTTGTATAAGGTAGGTACAATAAACTCATAAAACTGGTTACTTAACTGAATTACTGAGATATCATTGAAGTAATACTATTATAATGTACATTATCTATGCAATTGATCCAACTTTAAGTGCTAGCAAGTCCATCATTGATACCACGGTTCTTAGAGCAAATACAGCCCTAATGCGCAAAAGTGTGTGCTGCATGGCACCAAAAATTAATAAATTGCCTTAAGACTGGAAGGATTTGAATTTGTATTTGTTTAAAAAAGCATTACGCAACTTTTTAGCAGACAAAACGTATTATAGTGTACACGAATTTCTGGCGGAAAAAAATATTGTCAATATATAGTTTTTATTTTAAGTATTTTTTTAGATTAAGTAGTAACGTAGTTTGAAATTGTAATCCTGCTTTAAAGCTATCATAATTATGTATATTTTTCTTTCATTTTTTGTATTTTTGCAAGCCTGATGGTAAAATATGGTTGAGCTTTATTTTCTTTTTGTTTATGTCACCACAATATTATGTTATAAAACCCATATTTGCAAATAAAACACATCTTTATCTTTAACGGTTGCTGAACTGCAAAAAAAATCCAGTCAGTAGTGACAGTAATTTACATAAAGCAACTGCCTATCCTACCTCCGTAATCCAGTTGCTGGGTAACAAGACACCCCATTGTAAGACTGGTGTAAAATGTTCTGACTACTCGTAACGACTGTCAAATATGTACAAATCGACGCTCCCAAGCAAGAACTCGGTAATCGAAAAATCAAAATTTTACAGGAGAAAAGATTTAGTGATTTTATCAAATATGTTTTAACTAGTGGGATTATTGAAGTCATCGTTGTATTAAATGGAAGCAATTTTTTTGTGTCATTGATATGAAATTCCTTTATTCAAAACCTAGTTATTTAAGAAAAAAAAATACCTAAAATTCTATACCTACATAAAATATCATGTGTGTCATGATATCTTTGTAAATATCATTAGGGAAAATCAAAAAAAGATTGCTAAGGTGTATTACGATCTATAGATGCCAAATTTGACATAACAGCATAAATGAAATGAAATATTTATTTGTAAATTGGTTATTAATAACACTTTTACACGTCATGTTTTTTTTGCGTGTTAAGTTTAGCTAGATGAGGCCGGTATTTCCTAACTGACTAGAAACTGAGAAGAAACACCGAAACAAACTCAGAGGTCAAAGTCTCTTTTAAAGTCCAGACAATTTGTATTTTTATATGAGAAGTATGTAGGTTCATGTCTGTGGTATTCTTTTGAGGAAATAACCACGCAAATTTGAGCGGACCTGTCCAGACAGTGCAAGCATATGTCAGTTATCGTGTAGCTCAACTTAGAACTTAAGGAGCTCAACAATTTGACAAAAAATACCAAAGGACATTTGGGTAGGCAACACAAGTACTCAAACTGCTTGACATCATTAAATAAATTATAGTGAAAGTAAATAAATTATAGTAAAGCCCATAATAGTACATTACCGAGTTCTTGGTTGGGGGGATGGAAATGATAGCCCAAACCAACAGCCTAATGTGCTTTACGAGGCACGTGAAAATCTCGAAATGTCCCAATATACAGAGATGGGCACCCATCCATAAGCTGACCTCAACAACCGTTGCTTAACTTTGAATATCGATCCGTGCCGCTGTTATTATTCGACTACGAGCTTTTCTAAAACATGACAACCTACGTATAAGGTAATAAATTATATAGATTGGTCCTTCTAGTCTGGCATCTCACGCAAAGGTCTAACTCGCCAAATAAAATTACGATAGGGATTTTCGTTCACTAAATCTCCGCCACTATATTGTTTTCGCCTATCGTTTACAGACTAATGTCGACCACACACAAATCTGAGTCAATAATACCAAGTATAATTACTTTAGCGAAAGTCAATAACCATCAGTGAACAGCAACTCATTTCTAAGCTCTGAGAATTTCCTTTGTAATTATTTAGTTTACAATAAAATAATAATAAACGATTTCGGTTTTGTGTGCTACTGATTTCTAAGGTATAGTTGCGCGGTATCGTGATTGGGGTTAAATAAAAATGGATTAAAAAGAAATTTATACACTTGGTATTTTCATAACAATAGCCTCTACGATTTTCTGCCTAGCCCTTTCCCAACTATAACCAGTTCTAGCTAGGCATCAATATTTTACATCATCCATAACTAGAGCATGGAATATCGGAACCTTTTCCCAATACCGGTTTTGTTTCGATATTCAATTTTTTAATATCGGTATTCCGGTATTTCGATATTTTTCCGATATTATGGAAATAAAATGATCAAATTCGTTTTTAACGTTGTAAGGGTCCAAATATTAGAATTTTAGAGACTGTATCAAAGTGTGTTATGGAACCATTATCAATTAAAAAAAAAATTCACCGTCATTTATTATTACAAATATTTTATTGCAATCTTATATCAATTCAAATTAAAAGTATAATACACAAAAAATATCAGTTTCCTAACATACTCTGCTATGTCATTAAATAAAAAAATCAACACAAGTTATTTAAATAAGTAATTGAGTAACATAATATACAACGTTTAATCGAATAAACGCAATTCCTGAAAGTAGTTGGTTCAGGTTTTTGGTTCTGAATCGATTCCGTCATAAAAATTAGGTGTTAATTTTGACGGAAAAATCTTTCATTTAACTTAAAATGCAAACACGGTACATATAATACAATCCTTAATTCTAGGAAATGCGCTCGTATGCGTGTCGGCCGCTAACATTGCATGAGTGTATGCGTCTGCGTAAGGATATTGTATGATGCACATACGTTTTGCATTTAGCCAAACCTAGACATTTTTTTATAAAATAGTTATCCTTAATAACTATTTTATAAAAAATGTCTAGGTTTGGTTTCAATTTATTTAGTTACGGACGTTGTTTTACACTTATAATTTAATATTCAATTGGGGTGTCTGAGATATTGCGCTTAATCTGTTACACATTGTATAAGTAAATATTACGATAAACGCAAAGAACTAGATATTCAATTGGAGGGGTCACAGTCATCTTATGGCTTTAAAGACGAAGACTAGGGCAATTCACGAGATCGCTATTGCTGAAATATGGAACGACAGTTTTAGAAATTCACATTTAAGAGGGCCTTAAGGCCCTTTGCAGACTAGACGTGAACAAAGTCAGTGGGCTGGACAGAATACCTGCTCGAGTCTTAAAAAGGTGTGCTCTGGAGTTGTCACCTGTATCACACTCTTAAAATTAGAATGGTGCCAGTGTCCTGGAAGCAACCAGAATGTGCAACCAGTACCCAAAAAACCTCCAGAATCTACAAATTTTGGGTCATTTGGACACTCCAGCTAATGGGACATTGTTTGGTCAGGAACGCCGTAATCGCACTGGATGTCAGTTTGGCATATAATGCCCCATTTTGCTAAATTGTGCTTGCAGCTGCCTACTTGGGTTCGCAGTCCATTGATATCTTTCCAAATTGGCCACTGCAAGTCACGTCCGGGTGGCAGATGTTCCTGGGGCTGAACGGAATTAGGCGGTGGCGGAAGGTAGTTTAGCTATTTAGTGACCACCAGTATGGCTTCCGCCTTGGTCGGTCGACCCAAAATCTTCTTGTGTATGTTACGTACTGCTGGGGCGAGGCCATTAAGAAACACGGCAATTCTCTTGTAGAGTCCCTCAATATCTCAAAGACCTTTGACAGGATCTGGCATGCTAGTCTACTGAGCAAGTTTCCTGCATTTGGCGTCCCTGCTAGCTTCTGCAACTGGATTTCTGACTTCTTAAGTGAACGGTCAATCCGAGTGGTCATCAATGGCTGGTCATCGGATCTTTTGGCTGTCAATGTCAATGCGGTATTCTTAAGAGGTCTGTTCTCTTTGCGACTCTTTTTTGCTGCATATCAAGGACCTGCTCCAGCTCTTGGGTACGTGGATGACAGCACAGACTTAAAGATATACTTATCCAGTGCTAGAGCTAGCAGGGACGAAACAGACTATCTTAGAAAGGCCATATTAGAGCGAATAAATTTGACCCGACTGTCTGGTCAAATTCAATGCTTTGAAAACACAGGTTTATCTCTTCATTGCTAAAAGGAGCCAATTCAAATTATCTCCTACTTTCCGAGGTGTATCTATACCTATCAGTTACCGACCGCCTGGAGCTCTTGGGCATGGAATGGACGTCTAACTTAAACTTCGGCTCAAACATTGAGTCAAAAGCTTTAACTGCGGCCAAAAAGCTGGAAATCCAGGTGAGGTGATACTTCACACCTGTACAGCTTTGGAATATGTATAAGCGATGCAGTGTTAGCAGACAAGCTTCACCGATAGGCATTGTTTACATTAATTAAATTCAGTGAAATAAGTAAGAAAGATTCTATTGCGTATTGTTTTTTGTTTCATATAAAATATCGAAAAACCGATATTAGAAATCCAATATCGCTTTTTTCAATATCGGATTTATGGTCCGATATTCCGGTTTTTCGATATTATCGAAAACCGGTATCCATGCTCTATCCATAACCCAGTAACTGGGTAACACGATAAGACTGGTGTCAGATTTTCTGCCTTCTGGCTACATTTAACGACTGTCAAAGATGGACATTTATGACAGCCGGGAGCAACGTCTTAATGTACTTTACGAGGCTTCGAGGAATCTCGATAATTATGTTAATAGTCACCCATCCTAGAATTGGTCTCAGCAAGCGTTGCTTAACATAAAAATCGACCTGGCTGTTATTATTTTGCCATGACCTTTCAAACAGCCCCTTAGAGTGACGATTATATTTTAATGTTTGTGTTGAATGATTTCTTAAAAAAAACTACATTTAACTAACTTATAGCGTCAATACCATAACGGCTAAGGTGCCGACACCTTAGCCATTATGGTATTTCGTACGTGTGACCACTCGATTACAAGTTCGGGCTTGTAATCGAGTGGTCACGCGTACGAAATCCACCCATTGTCGTGAACCAACTCCAGACACAAGCATATTTAGCTTAGTTGGAGGGGTTAACAAGATTGCTAGTAATGTGAATTCTACCAACACCGCTAGTCATCTTTAATATATATATATAGTTTTGAGAGTCGAATCAATATCATTTACTCGGCAATTGATCACCTACAACTACAAAACCAAACAGCCATGAAATATTTTCCCCTCATCAAAAATATAATATCATCAACATAATTTATACGCAAGCACGATCGACGATCAAAGCGGTCTCCGATCAACACGGACATTAGCTGCCTCTCTGTGACATGTAAGGCCACACACGTCGCCATACTTCCGTGACTTTGACAGCGCCGGCGACAAATGTCATAATCCTCATTTGTAATTGGAGGGAACTAGACGCCATATTGTTTACAGATTATAAAGTAGAGATGAAGAGTTTTCGAATGCTGTGAACTTTTTGGTTTTTGAAAATTGTCAGATTTTTTTTTCCCGCCTGCAAAGGAAGGGTTATGTTTTTCGCGCGTATCTTGTATTTATGTAAGTATGTAATATTCTTTATTACTTCATATATCCAGAACTGCTGAACGGATTCACATAATTGAGGTGTCGTTAGATTCGTCTTAGCAGCCCAAGTGATCAAATCAAATCTCAAATCAAAAACCAAATCTTCTGGAAAAATCAAACATGGTGGCTGTGCGTAGCCATTATACATAGTGATTTTTTTTTAATTCTACAATATGGGTATCAAATTAAAGGGCTTAATACAAGAATTGCAGGAGACTTATCCTATTAAAAAAAATATTATCAATTGGGTCCCGCCTGCTTGTAACGTTTTAAAATAAAAATGACTTGTTTCTTGCATTTCAGTTCAGCAGTCGGGTTTTTAACTTTTTAACTGGCTAGTTACTAACTAGCTTTCGCCTGCAACTTCGTTCGTGTAGGAAGGTTTTCCAGCATAAATCCCGGTCCCGTGGGAATTCCGGGACATAAAGTAGCCTATGTGGTAGTCCAGAATATCAACTATCTACTAACCAAATATCATCCAAATTCGTTTAGTAGTTTTTGCGTAAAAGAGTAACAACTATCCGCACATATTTATATACATCCATCCTTCGTGAGGATTTGTGAGGACTTTCACATTTATGGTATTATTAAGAAAATTTAAAAATTGTAAGATGGATAATTTGTTTATACTTAAATCAGGTTAGCTCTGGTATTAATATGGCTACCGACGTAAAATCGAACACTAATAGAAACCTAAAAGAGAAACGTAGTTTGAAAATTAACCTAAAAGTTGAGTTTGTTTCTCAGGGTAGTCAGTTAGGAAACACCGGTCCAACTTGCAAAATAAATATCATTTATCGTTTAAATTAAATTCTAGATAGTTAGTTTCTTTTTTTATGCACCTGCCATGTTATCTGGTAGAGAATTCCGTTGTTTAACGTTTTAAATAGAATTAATTTAAAAAATAAATTGTCTTTCACGCCTCTGTCGCAATAGAGGATGAATACTAGGTATATTTTCAACGTTTAATTAAATACTATTACAAAAAAAAAAATCAAGACAAAATTATTTGACATTCAAACAGTGCTGGTTTTGACCCCTTTTTTTTATCGTGGTAAAATTATCAAATAAGTTCTCCCACCCCGGGCAGGGTGGGAGGGACTGTCAGACTTTTACTGACTAAAATCCACGGTGTTCCTTCAATAACCCTTTACGTACCGGGGCCACGGTAATGGGATAAGTCCCACGACCCCGGCAGGCTTCGGCCCTCTGCAGGGGGGGCCTCGTCATGTTGCTGACGCTCTTTGAGGCGCGCGTGGAACACAACGCGCCGTCGACCCCGTCATGGTCCATGGTCGGACAGCGAGTTGCCCTTTACTCGCTGTCCGCATGCCCGCGCCTACGGTGGCCGGAGATCGTCGGCCGACGTCCGACGCCGTGGGCGTCTACCACTGCGGCTGGGCTGGAGGGAGGACGCCATCCTCTCCCTCACGCGGCCCGCCTCCTCCTTCGGAAGCATGACTGCTTCGCAGAAGGAGGCGACCGCTTCCCACTCCCTCTCGCCCCGCAGCATGGCCTCGACCAATGCCGGGCGCGAGAGGTCTCCGCCTATCGCCGCCGTGAGGACACGTCGGTGCTCTGCCCAGCTGCTGCCAAGCTGGGCAGTCCTGCACCGTGTGCTCGACTGTGTCCTCAGGGCGACCCTCGCAGTGGTGGACACCCAGGCGTCTCTTCCTTTCCCATCAGACACAGGTACCTCCCGAAACTTACGTGTCCGGTGAGGACCTGCGTCATGCGGTAGGTCAGGACGCCGTGACGCCGATCTAGCCACTCCTCAAAGAGGGGTTTTACCACCGCAATTGCGGCGTGCCCTGGTTTTGACCCTAGTTTGAATAAATTACTTTTGAATTATAAATTACTGAACAATGAAATACTTTTGAATTACCTACTTTTGAGTCTGCTAACTAGTATTTAAACAAAGCATACGGTATAGGTCTCTAATAATATATCCGACTATGTATAAACAGTGTTTCCTGTATTTCAGACAGTGTAATAACACTGGGCTGTCGCCCAGTGTTGTCATAAGAACAGGAAAACCATTTCAATTTACAGATTTTCTGGTCAGACAATCTTTCCTAAAATAAACCATCCGGTGTTTTCCTTCTTTCCTAAATACTGTTTTTGGATATAATGACTTGTCACCATTAGTGACATCTCAGTCTCGACAGATCTGTAATCATTGTTATTTAATGAAACTTTTACATTTCACAAGCATATGACATTAATTATTTACATCACTTACCAATCGTCAATTATGAATAAAGAATTGAATCGATTGAGTCAATATTAAATTATTAAACGAGTTTGTTCCTACAGATACCTTATTATATAACTTCACACAATTGTAGTTTAACCGTGGGATAACCTAAAAAAATAGAAACTGCAAAAACCGTCTAACAAGTTTATTCATTTCGAAATCAAACGTAAAAAGCTTTTTATACTTTCTATAAAATAAATTACTTCAAATAAATAAGACAAATTCCTCGTAACCGTTTAAATGTATAGCAAAGTCTAATCGAACATCAAAAAGGCTGCTCTTATCAAATTAGAATCACTACTATCAACACGAATAATAAAATAGCTCTAGTATATAAATCCATCGAACGTGTTATTAACCTCGACGGCTCTACACAATAATAATTAATTATTTTATCAAACAACAATACAATGTATTAAAAGTCACCACTTTAACAATCGGCACGAAATTGATGATTTGTAATCTACAAATACATTGTGAAAGGTTTAACTGAATTTGTGTGGTCATTCGGACATATTTTATTGTGTACATTTATTGTTTTTACTAGAAAATTTTTGAAGGAATAGTCTATACTAATAGCTTCTCTTCTGGGCGGGAAAATCATCGAATAACTTCTACCGCTCTGGGTTAAGCAGAAGGGAGTGTCAGACTTCTACTGACTAAAAACCCACCCTGTTCCTTCAGCTGCCCGTAAGTTCCGGGGCCGCGGTATCTTGTTAGTATATTTCCGCAACCCCGGCGGGCAATGGCCTTATGAGGGCCGTCACTAATGCTGATAGCTCCTTATAAAACCCATCCATGTTCCATCATAAGCCCTTCGTGTGCCGCGGCCGCGGTAACTCTTTCAAACTATTCCGCAACCCCGGCAGGCAACGGCCCCCTTGTGGGGCCCGACAATTTTGCTGACTCTCCTTGAGGCGCGCGTGGAACACTTGGCGCCGTCTACACGGGCCTGGTTTCAGTCGGGCGGTGAGCTACCGATTGCTCGCAGCCCGCAGGCCCGCCCGGAGTTGGTTGGGAGTCACCCTGCGACTCCCAACGCCCGGGGCGTCTCCTGCTGCGGGCAAGGGCTGAGAGGGCCTTGAGACCTACCTCCCCCTCGCGCATCCCGCCACCTCCTTCGCTTGCATAATCGCTTCGCAGGAAGAGGTGACTACTTCCCATGCCTCCTCGCTCCGGATCGAAACAGGGCCGGAAGCGAGATGTCGCCGCCTATCGACCCTACGAGGACACGGTGGAGCTATGCCCAAGCGGGCCAAACTTCTACTGTGTGTTGCACGGTGTCCTCAGGGTGATCCAGGGCCCGAATCTATATATGTTGATGCACAGGGGTGTCACACCCCTAACTCCCAAACTTACTTACAGAAAAACCCAATAACACTTCTCGTCCGACCGACATCGAGAATCGAACCAGCTGTTGTTGGTCTAATGGTAGCGCTGGTGACCACTAGACCTACGGGGCAGTCAGTTAAAGTAAGTTACATAAACATTTTAGACATACACATTTATATTTCCCAAACGCTGTACGAAAGTATATCCGTCTGAATTTTACACTTAGGTTTAAATATGAAAAGGTTTTCAAATAAAACATGGCCGATATTCTCGTGTACCACATCATGGCTTGAACAGAAACCTGTCGTAGAACGAGACAACTGAATAGAATAAGAAAATGAACTGAAAATAACAGCATTATGCTTGATCGGCGAGCTGTAAATGTCGCGAGTATGGATGGAAAAATATTTCTTTTGTAATATTCCTCCTTTTCAGCGGTCTTATTCATGAACATTACGATATCCGAAAGGTATTTTGAACATTGGGTAGCAACTCATTTTTACCTAACTCACGGTTATTGAGGGCCGAAAGGTTTGTGAATATCATATATCACTTGCCATGCTCATAACAATATCGTATCGTAAGGAATCTTTACATATCTTGTTATACCTTTTCCTTTTGAGGTTACAGTCGTCAAATTACTGCTCCAGCTCTGGGTGGAGGGGAAGGGAGTGTCAGACTTCTACTGACTAATAACCCACTCTGTTCCTTCAGTTGCCCTTGTAAGCCGGGGCCGCGGTATCTCGTTAGAATATTCCCACAACCCCGGCAGGGTAAGCCGTATTGGAGCCTGTTAATACCCCTGACTGCTACTTGAGGCCCGCGAGCAACGCGTCGCGCCTTCGACCCGGCCTGGGTCCTTACAGGAAAGTGAGCTACCCATACTTACCGTCCGCAAGCCCGCGAAATTTTTTATTCCAAGTTATATTATAAGAGCTTCTACCAAACTATGAATAATATTGCTGTATACAAAATTTTGTTGTAGGTACATAAAAGAGGTTACTTAACCACAGAAGTCGTTCATTGCAGTTTTTGACCAAAATTGTGTAATAAGATTTTTTTTCTTTGACTCAGATATTTTATACATTAATAGATAAAGGTAAACGAGTTCAACCCCTGTACCCAACGATATAAGAGGGCCAGACTCGCTGGCACATTACCGGTTAAGTAGACGCACAGCCTTAGTGAGCTGATCTACGAGTGGCCGTACCAAAAAAAAAAAAAAAGCTGGCACATTGTAGTTGAAATCCAGCAAGCTAAGGAAAAGTAAGTGAATAGTGAAAATAAAGTGAACAGTGATTAGAAGAGCATTGGTGTTTTATTTAACGAGTCCACGAACATATAAAGAGGATATTCTGTGACGCCTCACTCGTAACATTTTTTGATTAATGTATTAAACTGCAAGAATTCCGAAAATCAAAAATACGCTGATACTCAGTAACACCATAGACAATCCCTATTATCTCCACTAACATTATAAACAAGATAACTTTTTATTTTACCTTATTTATGTTAGTGGAGATAAATGCAAAAGTATATCTGTCTGTCTAATATAATAAATGCGAAAGTAACTCTATCTGTATTTTACACTTTCACGTCTAAATCACTAAATCGATTTTGTTAAAATGTGGTAGGTAGGTACAGAAATAGATTAGACCTTAGACACCGTAGAGAAAAAAAATCTTTTCAGGCGAAAGAAATCGCAATCAGAACTTGTGCAAAATATTTATTTTAAACTAGATGAGGTTTATGCTTCTCAAAAGCTAAGAAGAAACACGGAAGCAAACTTACAGGTCAACAAAGTCTATTTTAAAGTTCATACAATCGGTTAATTCCCGGGGTGGATTTTTTGATGAAAGCACTACACAATTTCTATAAAATCAACTCATACCTTCATAATTAGGCACCAAATAGTCTACAAGCAAACAAAAACAACATTAGACATTCAAATTACGCGCATCAATTTATGGCCGCGTCTGGTTCCCAGTAACAACAGACAATTGATAGAAAACAAATCAATTGACATTAACTTACCTTTTGTGAGTTCCGACTCACAAAAAAATAATTAATTTAATAGACTCTGATCATTGTGGGCAATTAATTACTTTACCAAAAAAGGTCAATAAAATGTTAAAAAAGAATATCACTGTAAATCCAAAAACTAAATATCGCCCGGAAGCATTCAAAACTAAACTCTTAAATAAAATGCCCTGTTTGTTAACTAATGAGGACCCTAATAAACATTATAATGATTTTTTCAAAATATATTGCCAACAATTTGATAACACATTTATTCCCAAAATTGCTTCAGTAAATAGTAACACTTCTTTCAGTGACTGGGCCACTGCTGGTATTTATAAAAGTAGAAATCGGCTTTATGAACTCTATGAGGAGCGGACTTACACTAACTCGGTAGAATTTAATTTATATGTCAAGAACTACTCTAAATTATTTAAAAAAGTCTGTTATATTGCCAAGTCTCGCTACTTGAGTTCTAAAATTAAAAATAGTAGTAATGTAATTAAAACGACTTGGGATATTATAAAAAGCGAAACGGGAAGGTCTTGCAACCGAAATAGTGATTACACCCTCACTATTGATGATAATATAATAACATTAGATTCGCAAGTCGCCACAGAATTTGAAAATTTTTTCACTGACATTCCCGTATCGACAACCAAGTCGCTAAAATCATGTCCCATTGCTGCAGAAACATTACTTTAAAAAAATGTTCCAGTTTGTAGTTCAGAGTTTAAATTCCAATATGTTACTAATGACATCATTAAAACTTTTAATTCTTTGAATATGAAAAAGACTGCAGACCTGTGGGGTAATTCTGTTGAAGTTACTAAGTCAACTATACACATTATTGCTCCTACATTAGCTGTTATATTTAATAATTGTATTGATTGCGGTGAGTTTCCTGATCTAATGAAATATAGTAAAATAATCCCACTATTTAAATCGGGTAGTACATCTGACCCTACTAATTACAGACCTATTTCTGTACTGCCCACTTTCAGTAAAATTTTTGAGAAAATTATTCTAATGCAGATGCAAAGATATTTTAATAAACACAAATTGCTACATAATAAACAATTTGGTTTTACAAAGGGTCGTTCAACAACTGATGTGTTGAACTTTTATGACACATTTATAATGCATGGGAAGATAAGTGCGATGTGTTGGGCATTTTTTGCGATTTGTCTAAGGCATTTGACTGTGTTCCCCATGAGACATTAATCAGGAAACTGCACCACTACGGATTCCGGGACTCCTCTCTGAATCTTTTAACCTCATACTTGAGTGAAAGGATTCAAAGAGTCGATGTGAACGGCAAAAGATCGCCGGGATCTGTGGTCAAGATGGGGGTCCCCCAAGGCTCAATTTTAGGTCCCTTTTCGTTTCTTATTTATATAAATGATTTGCCGTACCTGATCAAAAATCATGACATAGTGTTATTCGCTGACGATACTTCTCTTTTATTTAAAATTAAACGTCAACAGCAGGTTATTGAAGAAGTAAATAGAGTCCTTGCAACTGTAGTTAGCTGGTTTAATGTTAATAATCTTCTTCTTAATGAGAAAAAAACCAAATGCCTAAAATTTACATTACCTCATGTTAGACAAGTGAATACTAGTGTATCAATAAAGGGCGAAATATTGAAACCCGAAGATACCACAGTATTCTTGGGCATAACTTTGGATGCGAAGCTTCAGTGGGGCCCCCATATAGATAAATTGTCAAAAAAGTTAAGTTCTGCAGCATATGCCGTTAGAAAAATACGTGGATTAACTGATATCGAAACAGCACGTTTAGTCTACTTTAGCTACTTTCACAGTGTGATGTCATACGGCATTTTACTTTGGGGAAATGCAGCCGACATTCACACAATATTTGTATTACAAAAAAGGGCCATTCGTGCAATTTATAAATTAAGTCCCAAGCACTCCTTAAGAGACAAATTTAAAGAGATTAATATTATGACTGTGCATCTCAGTATATTTATGAGAATCTCTTGTATGCACACAAAAATATTAATCTGTTTAAAAAATACAGTGATATTCATAGTGTAAATACAAGGAACAAAGACACATATGTCATTCCTAAAACAAGGTTAAAAAAAATAGGTGGTTCGTTTAGATGCCAATGTATACGTTTTTATAATAAAATTCCTAGCCATATTCAAGAACTGAGTATTAATAAATTCAAATTATTTATAAAACGTAAGCTATGTCAGAAAGCGTTTTATACTGTTAAAGATTATATTGAGGACAAGAAGGCTTGGGAATGAGCTGCTCCAGTGATATACGTGAGCATTTTTTATTTTTAAAATTTTGATAGTTGATTTATTTTTTATTGATTAAAATATTTGTTTTGTTAAGTATTATATATACCTATTTATTTTGTTTTTTTTTTTTAACATAATTATTTCATTATTGTTAATGTGAGGACAATGTAGGTTATTCTTTCTTCGTTGTTTTTACTTTGACTATAATTTATTTATTGATGTCAAGCAGTTTGAGTACTTGTGTGGCCTACCCAAATGTCCGTTGGTATTTTTTGTCAAATTGTTGAGCTCCTTAAGTTCTAAGTTGAGCTACACGATAACTGACAAATGCTTGCACTGTCTGGACAGGTCCGCTCAAATTTGCGTGGTTATTTCCTCAAAAGAATACCACAGACATGAACCTACATGCTTCTCATATAAAAATACAAATTGTCTGGACTTTAAAAGAGACTATGACCTCTGAGTTTGTTTCGGTGTTTCTTCTCAGAGTAGTCAGTTAGGAAATACCGGCCTCATCTAGCTAAACTTAACACGCAAAAAAACATGACGTGTAAAAGTGTTATTTATTACCAATTTACAAAATAAATATTTCATTTCATTTCATTTCATTACCGAAAGCAATCACAATTCACGAGACGGTCCGTTCACAGAAACAGTTAAGTATTCATACTTGGTTGCTTACTTGCGACCAGTGAGAGAGTGGTTCAAACTCCGTTTAGTCGAAAGAAGGCTTTTGAGTACCTTTTTTAAGCGGCCAAAGAAGCACTCCATGTCAGTTACCTACCTAACGCTTCCGACATATCCAAATACTTATAGGTGTTGGTTGGAGAAAGGGACCTCAGGTTTATGGAATTCGAGCGTTGAGATCCCATGGATTCCACAATCTCCCCTCGCTTTCCTTGCATAATCGCACATTTGTTGTCACCAAACTCCATCCTGATGGCACTACTGAAAGTTTCAGTTACCTTCAGTAGAGGTTGTAGACGTAATTAAAATTAATAAAATTACATGTTTAAATCATCCATTTAAAGGAGGTGAGATATAACCTGACCACCTCTTTTCAACCGATAGCCTAGGCTTGAATTCTCCAGCAGTAATGCTAGTCGGAACTCCCTTCAAAGTTATTGGGCTTAGTTCAAAAGTGAGTTGAGTGGAATTCCCTGCCGGAGTCTGTGTTTCCTGATAGCTATAACCTAGGGGTCTTTGAGTCAACAGTGGATAAGTTAGTTCTAGGTAATCGTGCTTCATTTTCGAACACAGCATCGCTTACCATCAGGTGAGATGGCGATGAAGCGAGCCTCATCTCATCATCAATAAAAAAAACAACATCGCTTTCAGAGTTGCAGTGGGGTTGCCGCGTTATAGCAGTGCCTCTGGCATGTTTCCAGAGTTGATCATAGATGGTTTCCATGCCATTATACGCAAGCGATGCGCTTCAATCCCAACAACACCCTAAATACTATAGCGCATAGGTGGGACAGCCCCATACTAGATCATGGGATACGTCTACATGCCACTGGGGCGTAAATAATTAGTTGTTTTGGTTTGTTTCCCTGGTAGTTGTATAATAACCAAATGGATTTTTGTCCGAAATCAAAGAATTTTTGTGAAATGCGAACGGTTTCCGTCTATTGATACTGGTCATGAGCAGCCAAGGCTTCTCTTAAGTCTTTTTTATGGCGAATTGGTTATATCAATTTGGTCACTGTTGCCACATTTTTTTAAATATTCCACTAATATTCCGGTATACAAATGTTGGATACATGTAAAGCCTAACCCGGACAAACTGAAGGACAGACTGTTAGACAAAAATGTTACAAATGTTTGTTAGTGTTTTTGTACTAATCCCCGCCCGATCACTATGTTTGGCAAGCCAATCCCTTGGGAGAAGCGAGCCAAATACTTAGGTGTGATCCTCGACCAGTTCCTAAATTTCAATGAGCACATAAAGTCGGTTCGCTCGCGAGCCGCTTTCGCTCTCGGTAGGCTTCACTTCATACTGAATAAACACAGTAAGCTCTCCCTTAGATGTAAAATCCGAATTTACACGACATGCATACGTCCTATCATGACGTACGCCTGTCCGGTGTTTGCTCATGCCAGTCCCAAGCAGATCTATAGGATGCAAGTCATTCAGAACCGTTTTCTCCGAAAGGCCACGGGCGTGCCCTGGTTCTTGAGGAATGAGGATCTCCACGTAGACCTCAAAATCCCGACTATAAAGCAAGTGTTGAAACGCATGTCAGTGCGTTACTTCACCTCTGCTGATACCCACACAAACCCCCTGATCGTATCGGCCGCCCGATACAGACCCTCCAAAATTTCTCGGGTTCGTCGCCCACGTAACGTCCTAGACGAGCCCGACGACCCCACCACCATCCGACAAGAGAGCAGTAGGGAAACTAGCACTCTTAGAAAACACACACACAAAACGCGTTCCATATTCCGGCCTCGCCGACGAGGCCCATCGCGACGTCCGCGTACTTGTAATGGAAATCCTCCCCGACCTTTGCCAAACGAGCCAGCCCGCGATGCTGAGCCAGTAGCAATAAATACTCCCTTAAATACGACCCAGCCTGTCCCTTTGCTGACCTCCCCAAATGACCCCGCTATGCCGAGGCCCGTACTCCACAGGGAATGCCCTTAGCGTGCGGTCATTAGATGTAAGTGTATTTTAGTTTGTAAGCCCTCGCTGGGGGCCTTTAATTTATTAGAGGTCACCACAGGACAGACCGGTTAAGTAGACGCACAGCCTTAGTGAGCTGATCTACGAGTGGCCCTACCTAAAAAAGAAAAAAAAATTAGTACTAATAGTCAGCATTAAAAAAATTAAATAAAAATGTCCTTTATTCTACCACGTCATGTATAATTCAATATACTATGTCATTATTATTAAAATACAATTTCAGTCTTTCTTTACTTACAAATTATAATATACATTCATGTATTATTCTATTATTATTTATTTAATTAATTAACTAATCACATGTGGAAGTCGCCTCTGCGGCGTAGGCCGCGCCTAGTTCTCCCCATGTCTCTCTATCTCTTGCTTGTCTTCTCCACTCAGTCAGCATTATAAAAAGAATAATACTGGCTAAACATTAATAATATAATAAAGCTTTTGTCGTTTGTTAACAGTGTCCTCGAAGGTAATCGTACGTTTTATCTTGACAGTGCAATTATCTTCAACACAGTTCAAATCAATGCATATCAATACAAATATCTCCATCGATAGAAAATATTAATTTTAAACTGACATGGTCACTAATAACATCATTAGAACTTAAAATAAGATATTTAAAATGTATAGATACAATACAATTATATTTATTTTAGATAAAATCCATACAGTAATAATAAAATAAAATATTGAGTACATACACAGTAGAAGAATACACATAGAAAATTAATCATTCAATTAATCAGGTATAGAAACGAAAATAAATAAATAGACCCATATTATTAGACTTACACGTTAAATAAGCATTTTATGTCAGTAATTATAACAGGTCAAGCAACCAATTAAAATGAAAATCTTACGTATGTCATAAATTACGAATAATTATTATTCATTGCTTCGAGTTTCCGATATTTCGGCACTGTTGCAAGCGCCATGATCATACATGGTACAATGCGGTCGTTCTAACTTGGCGAGTGTGAAGTTAGGCTCTGCGAACTTTAGCGCTTGAGCACTCGTACAAAAATAAAGGTTTTAAAAAAATAAATGCCATGAACAGTTGTTAACAGGAATAACAACTGCTAGTTGCATTTATTTTTTTAAAACCTTTATTTTTGTACGAGTGCTCAAGCGCTAAAGTTCGCAGAGCCTAACTTCACATTCACCAAGTTAGAACGGCCGTACTGTACACTGTTTTAAATTTTGAACTGTCTCGAATTTGATTTCGATTTGTTTTATTTATTTATTGCCCGCGACTTCGTCCGCGTGGAATAGTTACTTTGGGCTAACGTTAAATTTAACCCCGATTTCGAAGCATTCTTCATTGGTGCTCCGCTCCTATTGGCCTTAGCGTAATGATATATAGCCTATAGCCTCTCTCTATAAATTGACTATTTAATTAAAAATATTTTTTCAATTCGAACCAGTAGTTCCTGAAATTATCGCGTTCAAACAAACAAACAAACTCTTCAGCCTTATATTATTAGCATAGATAGCTGTTGCCCGCGACTTCGTCCACGTTTCCGTCGTTTTTCGTAAAAAAAGTAGCCTATGTCCTTCCTCACGGTTCAGCGATTTTGATGTAACAGACAGATTAACTTTCGTAATTTAGTAGGGAAATATAATACGTCAATCTATAATACTGTTGAAAAATATCGCAATACCGAACCGCACAATATTATTGTTAATAGCTGTGCCCACGACTCCGTCAGCGTGTAACTCCTTGTGTGTTATTAAGTTAATGTATTGGTAATATTGTTTAGATCACGTTCACATGAGGCTTAAGTACCTATAGAACGACAATACTTCAGCGCAAAGCTTCCGAGTAAACTATTTTGAAAGTTGACCCGTCCGTTACGTGAACATAAAGATTTCTAGAACTACTAACCCGGGAAAGAGCGACGTACAACTGACCACGCGAGAAACAACTGACACCGAGATCTACTCCAGCAACACGAAAAGTCTGCCCTTGAGCCTTATTAATTGTCATTGCATAACACACCGATACTGGGAATCGCGTGCTTTTAAATTGGAATGGAAAATTATTTGGTATTATGGGAATTCTGGGAATAAAGACGGTTTCTCCTGCACCGCAACCTGTTAAAATTTGAGCCTCGATTATATTTTGTTGCAACTGGGTTACTTTTAGCCGAGTTCCATTGCAAAGTTGTGGTGGTTTTAAATTTCGGAGCAGAATAATAATCAGAAAGCTTCGAACTGCTAAGCTATCGGGAGTTACACGTGTTATTGTGAGTCAACCATAAAAGATAGATATATGCTGTCGAGGGATATTTTTTATATAATTTTAAGGAGAACATTTCGGTAATAAATGATTTCTGTGTAGCTTTAACCATTAAGGTTGCACTCGCGACGGAAGCTTAAAAAATGGAGTAACTTCTCCCGTTTTCCCAACATTTCCCTTCACTGCTCTGCTCCTATTGATTGTATCGTGATGAAAAGTATACTATAACCGGCTCAGGAGTATGAAAAATAATTGTACCAAGTTTTGTTAAAATCCGTCGAGTAGTTTTTGTTTCTATAACGGTTATACAGACAGACAGACAGACAGACAAAAATTTAACTGATTGCATTTTTGGCATCAGTATCGATCCCTAATCACCCCCTGATAGTTATTTTGTAAATATATTTCATGTACAGAATTGACCTCTCTACAGATTTATTATAAGTATAGATTAAAACTTTATGCAACACGAAATGTACAAAGGCGGACTTAATGCCATCAAAGTAAAAGTTTTATTACAAACTAGTACTCACGCGGGGCTTCGCTCCCGTAGATTCTATTACGGTAAAAACATAACTTTCCTTTTTTGCAGTCGCGTAAAAAGTAGCCTATAACCTTCCTCAAATTTCAAGCTACTTCCATACCAAATTGCATCCAAATCCACGCAGTACTTTCGAAGATTAGCGCGTTCAAGCAAACAAACAAAGAAACTTTTCCGCTTTATAATATTAGTATATGAGAAAGAATACAATTTTAATTTAAATAAAAACCCTAAACTACATATACACACCTAAAAATAAACTAAAATATTGCATCCAGAAATTAATAATATATAAAAAAAAAAAAAAAAAAATAATAATAATATTAGTATAGATGTATATATACATATATAACTAGAATAAACTTACATACATATTCATCATAATACATACCAAAAATATATTATATATATAAAAGTTATAGAGAGCGGGTTATGAAAACTCTGCTTCCACTATTTGTTAAGAAAATAATCCCGCAACTTTCTCTTAAATGCATATTGATTGGCGGGCCGCCGTTTTAAGTTTTGGTCTAGTGATTGCGGGCGCGACCGCTGAGCAATGGGTCTCGGGTTCGATTCCGGAGTCGAGCAAAAAGTGATATCCGGTATTTTATAAGACATTTTTCTGTAGTAGCCCGCGGTTTGGAAGTTAGCGGTGTGATACCGTCATGCCCGGGAAAGTACCTTAAGTCGTTGGTCCTGCGCCTGATCTGTCTCCGGTCGTGTCGGATAGCCGTCTCATCAGACAATGAGAGTACACGAACAGAGTGCACCTGTAGGTACCTGCACATACTTGTGCACTAGGTATAATATCTCCTTTTGCGGGAAAGTTCTGCCGAGTTACCGCGGCCCCGGAAATTTAGGGCAGCCGAAGGAACAGGGTGGGTTTTTAGTCAGTAGAAATCTGACACACCCTTCCGCTTGACCCAGAGCGGAAGAAGTCATTCGATGATTTTGCCACCCCAAACAAAAAAAAAAAAAAAAAAAAAAAGGTATAATATCTCCTGCGCAGATAGCTAATCTCTAATGGATTGGATGCCGTGACCGAAATCGCCAAGGAGAATTATTATGTAGGTTTAAAGACATTTATTTCTCATAAGAACATTATGGTTCACTTACAATGAGTTACAAAGTATTGATATATTTGAATATTAATTATTAAGTAGCGTTCACTCTTGGAATGTTGGAGGTGTTATGTTACATTGTTCGGACATGTTTCTTAAGTTTATTTTTGAAGATATTGACACTATTAATTCGTTTCAAATCCTCCGGCAGACCATTGTACAGGCGTACGCCCTCAAACAATATAGTACTTTTTCCATAATTAGTCCGTTCACGTGAGGTGTTTAGCTGTAACTTGTTTATACTCCGTGTGTTGTATGTCACTGTTTTTTGTGTAGTTTTATGTTTGATTGTAATGAATTGGTGGTTATGTCGTTTTAAGTTCTAATGATATTGGTAGAAAGTATGTTATAGATAGATTTGTTTATTTCTAAGAATATTGTTATAAAGTTGTAACACATTTATAAAAAATAATAAAGTCGACCAACAGTCGCGCAGGACTTCGGTCCCGTGGATTTAATCACGATAGAAACATAACCTTCCCTTTTTTGCAATCGGGTAAAAAGTAGCTTATAATCTTCCTCAAGCTTCAAGCTACTTCCATACCAAATTTCATTCAAACCCATCCAGTACTTACGAAGATTAGGACGCTTAAACAAGCAAACAAACTTTTCTGCTTTATAATACAGAGTTGATACGACAGAGGGGCATTAAATTACACTACGTATACTATACGTGTTTAGTTGTGTTAATTTGATACAGTTAAAAAATAAAAAGAGCCAAAAAAAATTTTTTTTCGATCTATCTATTTTGCAAATAAATGTGACTGACCTTAAATACCTAGGTAACAAAGTGGCAACAAAAAAAATAAAATAAAATGCATTTAATTCAAGTAACTTAACTCATATAAGAATAAAAAACTTATTTAAAAAATCTAAAAAACCCGACTGCTAAACTGAAGTGTAAGAAACAAGCACATTTTTATTTTTAAAAGTGACAAGCAGGCGGGACCCAATTGAACATATTTTTTTAAATGGGATGGGTCCGCCTGCTTGTCCCTTTTAAAAATAAAAATGTGCTTGTTTCTTACACTTCAGTTGAGCAGTCGGGTTTTTTAGATTTTTTAAATAAGTTTTTTTTTTTCAACTTTTTAGTTAATATATTAAGTAACAATTTTTTAGTATTCCCGGTCGTGTCACATTGGTACTCCACCGGATTCAGAATCTGAGTCCATATTTTTAAACTTTCTCATTGTGTTATTTTGCTAGTATTACACTAATGATGAACATGATATACCTTTTTGAAATCCTTATGTTAAGCCCTTTAATTTGATACCCATATTGTAGTATTTAAAAAAAAAAATTTTTTTCACCATATATAATGGCTTCGCACAGCCGCTATGTTTAATTTTTTTAAATATCACCTATCTAAGAACACTTGGGCTGTTAAGACAAATCTAACGATACCTCAATTGTGTGAATCCGTTCAGCGGTTCTGGAGATATGAGGTAATAAAGAATATTACATACATACATACATACATACAAGATACGCGCGAAAAACATAACCCTTCCTTTGCAGTCGGGTAATTAACAAAATCAGAAACGCCGCGCGGCGTGTGTTATCTCTTGTTTTGGTCAGATTTATCGCTTTAAGGTACATCTCATCAAAATCATTTGCAACTAAACTACTTCTCCTATTTAATTGATTTTTGGTACAAAGATTGAAAATGGTACCTATTATACGCAGTTTAAAGGAAAGCCCCTCGGTCGTATCAACTCTGTATAACAATAGATGGTTATGCAATGCCTGTTTCGGAGATCAATTTGGCACATTATATCACTTAATCGCCGTGTAGGGAATTACCGATACTGTTAATTCAATCAACACAACTTAAACAGATAACTTTGATAATATTTAACGATAATAAATTAATAATCCCGTGAAAGACTTAAGTATGCACTAATCCAATGTAATAATCCTTTTGGAATCAAAAACGAAAATTCATGAAAATGTTCGCGATTTCTCTAATTATCTGTCTTGTTATCGTAATCGTGTTTTTTTATAATTTAATAATAATTAAGTACCTGATATACTCACGATCAACATCCGCTCTTATCTTACGGTTCTTTACTAACCAACTTCATGAAAAGGAGGAGGTTCTCGTATGTTTTTCCATAGATAACTTTCTGGCTGGCACAAAACTGTCCATATTATTATAACAAATCTGAAGTAAGACTTTCCAGCACCGACGCATAATTGACTTCCTACAATATAAAGTCATATAAATTGTATGAATTAATAAATTATAATCAATACAATATAATGTAAACTGTAATATTTACTACTAATGTAAATGTAAATAATTTATAACCATTTAAATTGCAATGCCAAATTAAATTAAAGTTGTCGTACATGTCACTTTCCTATTTTCATTAAGACTGTAACATTTTTAAATGGAAACTAACTTAAATAGTTCCGAAACAGTAGCTGTAGCGGTACTGCTCGCTGTCAAAAACAATATTTCCTATTAATTCTCACTCACAAAATCAAACGCCAAAATGTACATCTCATAAGGCAGTTGTCCCACCGCCGGCGGCGAGGGAGCGACTTACCATCTAAATATTCTCGCTCAAGAAACCCACAGTAGTTTAAACTTTCCGTGTAAACAAGAGATGTATAATAAGCAATCTTTAGTTATATTTTAGAGAGGTAAAATTTGTTTGTACGTTTGTATTTCGGCAGTAATATCCGGAACTGATCCAATTCAAAACATTTTTCCATTGGTAGTAAGGAAAATTATTTCCAAATCCATGTGAATGATGTCGCAGGCGAAGTGCTAGTTGCATATATTAATATAGTCGATCGCTGACTGTTTACTCTGACAACTAGAACTCGCTCCGCTAATTTGTCGCTGAGTGACAAGAACTATCAAAGATAATACTTATGATACAGCGATGCTAGCTTAGCCGATAGAATTAATAACGTCGAGAGACCAATTAGAAGATAGCCAAAGCGTCGAGAGACAAAACTATCGAAATTACACACTCGCTGCTCGCCAACTGCTTTTTAGCTCCTAGCACTATTCGCTACTCGTTAATCGCTGGCTGGATATTTTGTCCCTGAACTATCATCTAGATAGTCTTTCGACGTGACTTCTGACCGCCAAGCGAGCATCGCTGAGCACGTCTTAGGTGTAATTGATAGCTCTTGTCATTCAGCGACAAACTAGTGAAGCAAGTCTTCCCCGGCTGTGTAAATAGCAGGCGCGTGCATAGGATTATGACAGGGCATGCGGCGGAGTAAAAACACACAAAAACTTCTTCTTTTATAGATTTTTAGCATAGCCACAGCCACGCATCGCCACCATGCTACGATGCGTGGCTGTGGCTATGCTAAAAATCTATGAAAGAAGAAGTTTTTGTGACCGATTACTCACAAAAACTTCTTCTTTTATAGATTTTTAGCAAAGCCACAGCCACGCATCGCCACCATGCTACGATGCGTGGCTGTGGCTATGCTAAAAATCTATAAAAGAAGAAGTTTTTGTGTGTTTTTACTCCGCCGCATGCCCTGTCATAATCCTATGCACGCCCTTGGTAAATAGTCAGTGATCGACTGTTAATATATGCATCTCTTTTATTTACACGGAATGTATATCTATTGTACGTTTCTTAACCGTGAAAATATCCGATAGTTAATTGCTTCCTCGCTTGCAGTGGGACAAACGCCTTACCCACGTTATAAAGTACAGCTACACTATGTTTTAAACAATTTTGATTGGCCACACCAACACGCGCCATAAACAAGCACCTAGAATATTTAAAAACTCATATTGCTTGTTTGTGATTACGATAATCATGCCCAATTATAGTTTTATCGCATAATCTTAATACTACAGAGACTAATCGATAGCAAACGAACGGTTTGGTAAACATCATCCGAACGGATTAGTAACTCATTATTCAATGTGTTTCACTAAACGGTCTGTGAATGTGAAAACTGTTTTTGTTAATCGATCGTTTATACACAATATCGTTTATCGTATATACAATTATTTGTGTGACGATTTCTGTTGTAACGTGGCGAGCAATAGCGTATTGCTTTCTATATCTATATAAATAAATGATTGAATGTTTATCCTGTACCATTGATCAGATTATGATGAAACTTTGGCAAGGTATATCGAGAAGGCACGAGGAGGTTTCTGGACAACAAAATACTGCCGGATATGTAAAATTTTAACGCGGACGAAATTGTGGACAACAGCTAATTTCTAACAACTACTTATTATTTAGTTTTCTCGGATATTTTTTTCATTATCATCCTAATCCCGTTCTTCTGGAAAAATCTGGTCGCAACGGCAGTTTGAAAGACTAATAAATAAATATACTTGATATCTAATACTATACAGATACAAATAAAGCCTGTCGATACGGTATTTTAAAGTTTATATCACGATAAAGTTTCATCGATATCGATATAATAGTTTTGGTGCGGTATAGTAACAATATTTAGTTGTAATTTGTTACAAAAAATTAAATACTAGAATAACTACACTATCGAATTGGGTTACCCCGTAACGATAGTTGTAAACTGAATAAATAAATAAATAAAATATTTATTTATCAACTTCTTCTTAGCGTGTCGATGAAAATAACTTTTTATATAAGTTTGGTATAAAATAATAATCACTAGAAAAACAATAAAATGTATTAAATAAAGTTTAAATAAAATTTTATTAACTAGTTTAATTCCTCAGAATACAGTTATTTCTGTATTCTCAGTTTAATTCTATACAAAACTAGAAGATAAATTGGGAATACTAAATAATAACAACTAACTTGAAATTAAAATGTTAACTCTTATATAAAATGTTTGAAATACTCAACTTCATCAACAATGACTGTAAATAAATCTATTTAGATTAAAGGATGAGAGTGCAGTAAATACATTATTCTTTCAGACTAACTTCTCCGGACATTCTATTTGTTTATTTTCACAATATTTCTGAGGACAGCTCACGCCACAGTTACAATATGCTTGCAGTAATCACTCTGGGAGCAAGGAAACAGACGGCCGGATACGCCAAATGGTCATCTAAATGATATGACGTTTCCTACAATTTTTTTTTTAAAGAGAACTTGTAAGTTCTCTCTATTTAAGCTAAATATGCTTGTGTTTGGAGTGGGTTCACGCTAATAGTGTAATGGGTGGATTCAAACCTGCGACTTTTCGATCACAAGGCCGACACCTTAGCCATTACGCTTTTGACGCTTTCATATTATAATATTAGTTAGAAGTAAAATACACGCCACAGTATTTTGCAAACATGACTGAAACTTCTATTCTGCAAGCACGTTATAATGCTCAAGTGTGTTCATGTTTGTGCAAATAAATATACCTATTCTGTTTTATTTTAAAGAGGTAAAATTATTTAGCCTACTAATTTTACACTAAATAAAACTACTGTTATAGTTGTGCCTAATGAATTTTGAAACAATAATATGTGAAAGCCGGTGACTTATATGTGAAAGGGTTGCCTCAATTTTTATGATACGTGACAATGTACTAAGAAGCAATAAAGACTATTTTACTTTATTTCAACATTTGCTACTCTCGAATCGGTAAAGTAAAATGTCCTTGGATCAAAAATTCAAAGCGAACGACATCCAGCACCCCTCACTGAACCCACGTAGTGGATTACGGCCAGATAAGGCCCATTTCTTCTCATAGTGAGGACATCTTTGTCCCAGCACTGAAAACGTAATAGACTGATTATGTATGTTATGAAAGTCGTTGAGAAAGGATGGATGTAAGTTTCTCATGCACGGAGAAATTACTAAACGGGGTATGATGAAAGTTTTTAATGTTGAAATTGTTGCATTCGCGATTTTGTCCCTCTAATGATAATGGGACAAAAGCCCGGATGCAAGATGGTTGGTATTGAAACAATAAATAGTTTCAAATAAGGTAAAGTAAAATACATAAAAAGGTTATTGCCAGCCAGCTTAAAATTCAGTCGATGGAGCTTTGGGGGGTTGAAGATTATACCAGTACTGTTCTATTATTTTAAAGTTTAAAGTATATTTGGTCTTAAATTACTAAGTAAGTACTTAGTTGAATTAAATATCAAGGTACAACCTTCCAGTTTTGTTGAAATGATATTTATTTTGTAAGTTCGTTATAAACACATCATATTTTAAAATCACCCTAAGATTTTCCTGCCTCTAAACGTGAAGACTTTGAATTGGCTGACTGTATGCTATACCTATTTTTTCTTGTCTATAATAGCTGTTAGTCCTCCATACTTGTTAAATAAATAAATATAATCAGAACTCCACGCGGGATATGATTGGACATAATTATAAGTTTGTAAGGTTTCTCCTTCAGTGTCAAATCCATCCAGAGGTTGTCTGTAAAAGATCACGTTTAGCGATAAGACCGCCCACTGTAACACCCTCTTTAGTTGTTAAGTTCTCATTTACTTCTTTTATTATGTGCAAATAAAGAGTATCTCTATCTATCCATTCACTAATAAAGAACATTCGACTGATTGGTTACTTACTATCTCAAAAAAGGGAGGTTCTTAAGAGATAAGCTCCGATAGCAAAAACACTATTAAATATAATACGAAACTCGTGAGTAATATTCTTAATGCACTCTACGAAAGACATCTAATTAATCTCTATGCCATCGAGCGACGGGTCCGAAACCTGTCAGTGCTGACTGCAATTAAATGACTCATAAGTCAATTAAGTTCGAAACCAATCATGCAATAATGTCAATCGTTTCAAGTAGTATTTCCGGCTCTAATTTAAACTTATCTTAACCCTTCTCTCGCCTACCGATTAGTCTAAAAGTAAATGATTACTTAATTAAATGAGAGTTTTAGTGCGTTTAATTAACGTTTGGTTTAAGAAAGTGTTAATAGCTAAAAGTTTTGTAACTTTACACCTTTTAATGTCTTTTTTGGCAATCGGTATCTTTATGGTAAATAATTTCGTTTTCTGTCTTTGATAATAATATAAATAATAATTAACTAAAATTAATGAAATTTAAAATCTTCAAAAAAAGTTGTTTGGAGTCTGTTTTATTAGTTTAATTTATACAATATTGTGCTGATTTGTGATAATCAATAATTTGTCAATAAATACTTGTGGATAAATACCAAAAGACATAATATTTTAACAGTTGCGTCAACTCAATCTGTACATAATCTATTTTTGTTTTAATTCAAAACAAATACTTTTAAAGCAGTGTATTTGCCATCAACAAAAAAAAATAAACGTTACCACACAAAAAACTACTAACTTTTTTAACAACAACAATGTTACTAACAATTGAGCCTAATTACAACAAACAACATTTACAATAAAACACACAAACTCACCTCAAAAATTAATCCGTGTACAAAAACACAACACTCAGTCACTCAATAACAATAAAAAAACACAAAACAGTCACAGATTATAAACGTCAAACGTCAATTACACTTCCGATAATCAGCGCATTGTGGCGGGAACGGAACTAAAGTTGTGAACGGAACGCGTGCGGCACGACGTGACGTTGTACTGGCGGCTCGCAAAGCCTGTCCCGATTTGTGGGTGACAAACGAACGGACGGCGCTCGCTTGTGTGCGTGTGCGAGAAAGATAGCTAGCGGCCTGTTAACTCTGCGATCCTCACAGTTAGACTAACTCACATCCAAATCGCTTAATTTTATGAGTTGTTGCCTTCTCCACCCCCTCGTTGGGGACAGGCGCTGTGACTTTGGAGATGCGACTCGCGGGATTCTTGTTTTGAGACTGCGTTTCGTGTATTGTTATGTTTGGTTTTGTTATTGATTAATGCATGCATGTTGTGTCTAAGAGACCGCTACTAAAATTGATGTCATTAAATATTAACTCCTATTTCATAATTTTGTATGTTTATTATTTACTAGGTTTAGTTTCTAACACATTCAAATGAGACTATGGAAATCTACAAAATAAAGAAAATGATACAGGGCAATTTACAAGCTGGGCTTTGTAGATTGTTAACATAATGGGGCTTTCGAATTAAAACTTAAAACAGTATTCACTTCATGCATTTATTATCAATGCTCTGAATTATTCATTCTCTGTTTTAGGTTCAGGTAAAATTAATGTCTTTTTTTAAAGATAAAATGAGTTTTACCTGACATTAAAAGCTATAGATATAATTAATAAACACTATTGGCGTCACAAAATAATTAAAATCATTTGCGATTACAAAGATATCATTCTATACACATTAATTTCACCAATCAAAATCGATAAAATATTTTTTCTAGATCATAATACTTAAATAACATGTAAAAATATTCGATTAACTCTCTCAATATATCATTAATAATGCTAGATAACAACGATTATTGGTAATCGTTTAGTTATCATTCGTATATCACGATACATGTGAATTTGATTGCTGCTATAATTAAAAATTAGTGTCAGATAACAATGGAAATTGTTTATCTTAATAAAAGACAGCAGAAAGCAATTAACTTTGTAAATAACACTTTTGGGTTACACAATTATTTGTACAAGAAAAATCATTTAAATTGGTAATTTAATCTTGCTAGTACATAACTAAACATACAATACCAAATATATTAATTACGATAGTAAGTCAAGGTTAAAAAGACAACAGTTACAGTAATGCTTTTATTATTATTTTGTGATAATTATTTTCTTACATATTTCTATTTTTTTACCTAAAAATTATCTTACTAACAAGTATTTTAAATACGAAAGTTTTTGAGAATGTTTGTTGATGTTTTTTCTTTCACACAAAAAAAAACTGAATGGATCCGAAAAAAAATTGGTAAGAAGATAGCTGATATCCTGGAATAACACATAGGCTACGTTTCATCCCGGAATTCCCACGGGATCGGGATTTACATGGGAAAACACTCCCACACGAACGAAGTTGCGGGCAGAAGCTACTTATTGACCATTTAAAAACTTGAAAAAAAAAATATTATGGGAAAACACTCCCACACGAACGAAGTTGCGGGCAGAAGCTACTTATTGACCATTTAAAAAATTGAAAAAAAAAAATATTATGAAGATTGAAAAAACAAAAAGCTCAGTTCAATATAAGATTATTGATATCGTTCGAACTCTGTACATACCTGGTGTCCTGAAATACAGGCTTACAGCTTAGTTTAGGCACTAGTCCACAATAATACAGCTATTAATATACAAAATCTAAATCATGCATTGTAAATATTGTGGAGAGAAAGAAACAGTCATAATATTAATTAAATATGTAAAAATATATTAATAGCTATAAGAAGTTATAATTAGTCATTTAAGCTCATTGTAAATTGTAAGTGAACCGAGTTCTTTATCATTAAACCTAATAAACGTATCTTTAATAACTTAAAAATAACAAATACTAAAATACCTTCCCCCTTACAAGGTCACCGCGCGCCAAGCATTTAGCGCCGCTACAGTAGCAATAACTCAGCACAGGAAATCACGTCATCGCTCTATTACAGTGTCGCATACATGCGCGCGCACGCACACACGCGCACATGTCGTGTGTACGCCGGGCTCGCACGACGTGTTACGGTGAAGGCTTTGATTTTGTAATAATATATGGGGAAAAGCTTATCGGTAAGATTTACTTTGTTCTTTTTTTGTTAAAGTAAATGGTGATGGGCTTGTATTTTCTTCATACAACGTTGATAAAAGCGAGAGGCATTAAATTAAACCACATATACTATACGTGCTGACAGTTAATTCGAAACAATTAAATAAAGATTAGGTAGGATAAAAGACATTTATTTTGAAAGTTACAAATAACAATTGGTTGGTAAGCCTCTTGCATATCCTAATAACAGGCGTGATTGATGAAGAAACACCCAGCGTATCACTATCACAATATTAGTAGATAAGATTTTTAATCAATTTCGTTCAACCTGTATCTCCCTCATCAAACACTATATATTATATTAACATATAAAACTTATAATCAGCCTATAACGTCCTCCTACCTTTTTTTTTCTTTTTGGGGCTGGGACGTAGGCCTCCTTTCGCGAGACACACACCGCACTTGTTACGTCTTTTTTCAAATGTATGTACGTAGTGTACTATACTAAATACTTTATGTATTTTCATAATGTTACTCAAACTGCATGTTATTTTACTGCATTTACTGCATGTTTCTTTTGTTTTTTTTTTTTTGGTGTGAGTCATTATTGCTTTTTTATTATGTGAATTGTACTTTGTGTTGTACGAAATAAAAGTTTTATCTATCCTTTCTATGAGATGGAATGGGCCTCCTCACGATGCTTTACTTCACTGTTTTAAGGGCAGTGGTTATGATAAAAAATCCCAAAGTAATGTGCCTGGGTTCGAATTCCTTGTAATCATATTGTTTTTACTGTTATTAAGTCCGTTCGTTAAACAGGAGCACCTATTATTAGCCATACAAAAGTATAAAACTCATACTTTATCATATATTTTATGTGACGCTGTTAGTTTTCATAAATAAAATAAATTAATAAATAAAATCCCATAAGTCCCAACTTACGAATTTTATTTTATTTTTCCCTTTTAAATCCAGCTTTTAAATCCCTTAACCTCAGGGCCAACACTAATGCCCAACACTACTTTCAACACAAAACAAACAATATAACATTAGCAAAAACTTCTGAATCTTTTTATTTCTTTTTGCTAAAGTTAGGTTATGCATTTTTATTTGTCATTTTTAGATCAATGTCTAATTATGTATTTGTCATTCTGATTATTGATGAATAAATAATTGTAAATTAAATAACATAATGTAATTGTATTATTTAATTTTTAATTGTCTTTTAGCTTTAATTACTATCATTGTTAAATAATTTATTTAAAATTTTCAATGCATGATGTGGTCTCCTATAATTGAAGAAGCACAATGTTATAAAAATCTGTATATTTATTATTTTAGCTTGTAAGATGTATTCTTTGTTGGAGATCCAAATTAAATAAATAAATAAAAACCAAAACGCGCACCATAACTTGTCGAACGCGAAACTCCACCTAATTGTGGCCGCCATCACATCGCATTGTTATTACTATGTATCCATTTGAAATATTAACGGCACATGCTACATTACAGCCTGTTATACTGTTATATTACACGTGTATATAACAAGTTGACTGTAATTACGCGACAGTTGTTTGCTCAAGTGACGCACAATGCTTTCTTAGGCGATGTTTAATTAGTTCAAGAGTTAATTTAGTTTTGCACACGCTTATGGCGCCGAAATTGAATAATGAGTGTCTTAAAGGTGTTCACATAAAACATGGGTGAACATAATCTTAAATATATTATCTTATTCTCCTTAAACGACTTCAAAAACAGGAGGTTCTCAGTTCGCCGGAATCTTTATTTTTTTAAATGTAGACGGCTGAACTGATTTGGAAAATTCTTTTTTTGGTTGAAATGGTATACTTATTTTCTAGTTGGTCCCATTATCATCAAGTCAGGATCTAATGATGGAATCCTGGCAAAATCGAGGGAATTGTTCAAATATTATAGGCACACTTATAGCGATTTGGATATTTTATAAAGTAACTTCCCGCTGTCGGCGGAATGGAAGGGAGTGTTAGATGGCTACTGACTAAGCACCTACCCTGTTCCTTCAGTTCCCGTAGCATTCCGGGGCCGCGGTATCGTGTTATAACATTTCCGCAACCCCGCACATACATGTAAGTACTATGTCAGAGTAAGTCTGTACCTAATTGTATCTTTGCGACAGTAAACGACTGCAGTTTTTTTTTCTATACACTTAAATATTACACGCAATTCTCAACTCTAAGGTATTCAATTAAAAGCCAATTAACGACAACCGTTTATCAAAATCTAATCGGGAGAGTAATCAGCTTTAGTTTATGGTTCAATTTATAATCAGTGTTTCTTTATTAACTATTAATAGTATTAATAGCTAGAATAGTAATGAACCATCGACAATTTCCCTCCACGGAAGCACTTACTTAACTTTACCGGTTTAAGAGGTAATGTGTTTATTCGAAGTATGGGAAGACTTTCACTTTTTAATCACGTTTTCTGTTTTTGATTATGTGTTAATGATGATAGACAGTATAATACTTAATTACTTTATAATAACTGCCACGTTAGTCTAGTGATTGCAAACGCGACAGCTGGTCTTGGGTTCGATTCCTTTTTTTCTCGGGTGGGAATATCATCGAATGTCGCTCTGGGTGAAGCGGAAGGGTGTGTTAGACTTCCACTGACTAAAAACTCACCCGATACTTTCAGCTGCCTTTAAGTTCCGGGGCCGTGGTATCTCGGTAGAACATTCCCGCAACCCCTGGGTCGGACAAAAAGTACTATTAATATTAACTACTAAGACATTTCTCGGTAGTGTTTAAAAGTTGACGGTGTGATAACTCTGTGCCTCGCCTAGCACGTTAAGGCTGCGGTCCCACTGAGGCGGAGCGGAGCAAAGCGGAGACGAGCTGTGCCGCGATTCACCAATCACATGGCTTGAAATCCACATCTCTTCTCCACTCTGCTTCAAAGGAAACAGCATTGGGGGAGAGGAGCGGAATTGTTTAAAATATCGGGAAAACTGGCTAGGTTAGGCTAACGCCGAGACAGGAGCGACGCGGAGTGGAGAGTGGCGGGGCGGGGCAGTGCGGAGCGGGGCGGCTCACTCACGCGCATTTCATTTTAGTTAGCGTCTTGACGTCATCAACAGTGCACGCGATTACAGTAAAAATTGGATGAAAATCTCCGTTCTACCCAGCTCCGCTCCGCTCCACCCCACTCCGCTTCAGTGGAAACACCTACCTCGTTTCACAGCTCAGCCCCGCTCCACTCCGCCTCAGTGGAACCGCAGCCTAAACCGTTGGTCTTGCGCCTGATCTGTCTCCGGTCGTGTCAGATTACCGTCCCATCGGGCTATGAGAGTTAAGAAACACACAGTGCACCTATACCTGCGCACAAGCTTGTTCACTATAATATCTCTTTTAAATGTACGGATTGATTTTTGCCTATCCCGGCAAAATTGTTATTCCCAAATAAATAAATAAAATGGCTAAAGGAATTAAGATGAATTTACTGGCTCAGAGATAGATTTCAAAGCTCCTTTTTAAGCCAGGAAAAATAAAGAATTCCCATGATATAGGTTTATCAAAATTTCCAACAGTAAAAGCCAGATGTGTTTGTTTATATTTTGTTATAGATAGGCTCTGGTTGGACTACCACCTCACCTGATGATAAGGAATGATGTGATCGAAGATGAAGCACGCTTTCCTTAAATTAACCTATTCACTAAATTGACTTAAAATCCCAAAAAACCACTCATTAGCTGTATACATAATGAATGCAAGTTTTTGTACTGTTTAACTAACATAGTTCCATAAATAAACTTTTATTTAATTTAATTTAATAATGAAGGTATTTCCAAAACTTTTTGTGTGTATGAATGGTAATTTAAGGCACTCAAAGATATTATTTTTTTTTTCTTTACGATTGATGATGGTAAGTGTAAGATGAGGACTTGGATCAAAGAGCGAGCCTAGAAGATCACTCTTGCTTTAAAGGCTGACGGGTCATACGTGGCAGGGAACATAGAAGCCGGCAGAGAGTTCCACACCTTGGCATTTTGAACCAGTTCATAAACTCTTCTCTCTCTCACACGATAATGCACAAATTCACCATATTTTTTTCACTCATTTGTGACATGACGTACAAGGCATGCTTTCATTTGTTACATAAGAAGTGAGTATGGAATTAAAAAAAACTTTTTAACAAAAAATTAAACCGACTCCCAAAAAACACTGCAAAGTGAAAAATAACTTTAATTTCGGTAGTCGGTGTCTTTAGTTTTGTTTTTTTGTTTTTGGCACCGACTTCCGAAATTAAAGTTATTTTTCACTTTGCAGTGTTTTTTGGGAGTCGGTTTAATTTTTTGTTAAAAAGTTTTTTTTTCACTCTTTTTAGTTGGATGATTTTTAATTTACCTAGTTACAAGAGCCTAAATGTCAACTACTTATAACCTTTTACAAAATATTGCTTTTCCCAATGCTGGGCCGTTAATTGTTGAGGAGTTCTCCTGGTACTTCACCATCAGCTCTACATCACCATATGCATTGTGACGAGCATAAAGTGCTTAACATCCATATTCAAGTAATCGAATCGCAATCCACTTAATACTTATTATTGAGTAGTTTCGGCGGCCATCTGTGGTCTTCATCATCAGTTCCACTTCCCCAAATGGTACTTTTTGAGAGCAACTGCACAAGTTACTATAAGAAATACCCAAAACGCCATAGGTGTGCCTATAATATTTGAAGAGTTCCCTCGATTTCTCCAGGATCCCATCATCAGATCCTGACTTTGGTGATAGTGGTACCAATTTCGAAGTATACCCATTCGAACAAAAAAAGAATTTTCCAAATCGGTTCAGCCGTCTTCGAGTACTCGATGATCATACATAAAAAAAAAAAAAAAAAAAAAAAAATATACGCGTCGAATTGATAACCTCCTCTTTTTGTCGTCGGTTGAAAAGGTTAAGTGCTTTGTCACCCTCTTAAGTGAAATGGTCGCAACTGCTAAGGTTCAAGTCCCAGTTCAAATATATTTTGATTCTGGACTAAAATTTCTCGGTATCATCTTTGAAAAGACGTGATATGTATAATAATGAAATCGTGTGCAGATAATGTCTGAGAACGTAATTTTTGACGTTTCAGTAGCCAAAAGGTACCTAACTTTAAAGGTAAAAGTTATAGAATTCGTTACTACATAATAATAGCCGCAAGGATTGATGTTCGGACGGAGCTCTGAGATCATGGCGGCATGGAAAGAGCGACTATCGCAACCCAACGCTGGGTACGCCACAATAGCGGCGGTAAGTCCCCTCTTTGAGGAGTGGCTAAAGAGGCGTCATGGCGTCCTCATCTTCCAGCTGACGCAGGTCCTCACCGGACATGGTTGTTTCAGGAGTTACTTGTGTCGGATTCGGCGGGAAGAAACGCCCGGGTGTCACCACTACGAGGATAGCCCTAAGGACACGGTGGAACACACAGTGGAGATTTGCCCCGCTTGGGCAGAGTTCCGCCGTGTTCTCGTAGAGGTGATAGGTGGCGACCTCTCGCTCCCGGCCCTAATTCAATCCATGGTCCGGAACGAGGAGGCATGGGAAGAGCAGTCACCTCTTTCTGCGAAGCATTTATGCAAGCAAAGGAGGTGGCGGGACGCGCGAGAGAGAGGCGGGTCTCAAGGTCTTTACAGCCCTCGCGCCCCAGCCGCCGCAGGAGACGCTCCGGAAATCGGGAATCACGTAGACGGCGCCGAGTGTTTCACGCGCGTCTCAAAGAGTGTCAGCAAAATTGTCGGAGCCTATAAGGGGGCCGTTGCCTGCCGGGGTTGCGGAATTGTTCGAAAAAGTTACCGTGGCCTCGGAACACGAAGGGTGCATGATGGAACACGGATGGGTTTTAGTCAGTAAAAGTCTGACATACCCTCCCACTTCGCCCAGATCCAGGAGGCAAACATTGGATGATCCCATCCTTAAAAAACGCTTAAGAAACGCAGCTGAGGTCGACCCGTAGATGGGTGGCAATGTGAACATATCGAGACTCCTGCGTGACTCGGAAACTAGATTACTCCATTGGATCTGGCTGTCATTTTGTACTTCTTTGACAGACATTAAGGGTACTCAAAAGCCAAAAAACACGAGTCCCAACTATGTTATGATAGCTGAGTACTAGTGTTCTAGCTTCTCCACAAACCAGTAGCTGGCTAACACGCTACTCCTTAGCAAGACCGGTGCCAGATTTTCTGGCTTTTGACTACCGGTAACGACAGCGGAAATTCAACCAGGAACCGACCTGATCAACATCTGGAATATTATTATACAACGTGTAATTTAAAGGGTATATACATACCGAGTGCACAGCTTCTTTGAATGAAAAAAAAAAACGATATGGCAAGGGTTTTCTAATCCTGTGTACATGTGTGGAGCATATTAGAAATTTCAATACATTGATACCAGAGGCCGAATTTTTCAAATTAAGAAGAACGAAGAGAATTATCGATTTATTGGCAAGTGACGTGGAAAGTGATGACCCTCATAGTGCTGTGACACGTTTGTTATTACTGGTATTCAAGATTCAAGAAACATATGAAACCAATAATTTGGGGTCAATTCTGTGAGTCACTTATTTTGAGCTGAAACTGTTCATAGAGACTCCATACCAGATGTTGTCTTCAGTCCTTTTGGATAGATATGGGGTTTCCGTTACACGTTGTATAGCCACGAACTCTTTTAGAAAAAGATAACATAAACAAAGTTATATAATAAACTACCAGGCACGTGGGATATCGCTCCCGTGGACTTTTGGATTATAAAAACATAACCTTCCAGTTTTGCAGTTAGGTAAAAAGTAGCTTATAGCCTTTTTCCATACCAAATTTCATCCAAATAAACCCAATACTTTCGAAAATTTGCGCGTTCAAACAAACAAACATTTCCGCTTTATATTATAGATTCTTTATCTAAGAATCGATTTACATTTCAAGTTTATCGATCGTTTTCTAATCGTATATTAGTTTATAGAGATGGTATCAGTATAATTATCAAATGGGCCCCTTAATTTATGTAATGTATGCTGCATTTATAACCCGTGTTAGTAATATATGTAGATAACTAATCTTATTTTGTTATTGCTGTATAGATAGACGAACACTTGACGACCATCTTTTACTTTGATGGGATTTAAAATGACACTAATCCATATTCAATAGGGAAGATGCAAATATAATATTTATGAAAATTTTATGATTGAAATGTTAAAAAAATAGAAAAGAAGGGCCACTGTAACATTTTTATTTTACATAATGTTGATTTTTAACAATAATTATGAATTAAAAATGACTTGAAACGAAGCGTATTTCAAAACACCAATCAGCGTTTAGTGACGTCACTCCTGTTATAACAACTTATTTGAGGTTATGGTTGTAAAAGTGAATATTATTTTACGGGAATACTAATTGCGTTTTTTTTAATAAAAATGGAAGTTGGGTTTATCAAAGCAGACTCCAGGAATCTAGGAAAGTTATTAAGTTATTTAAGTTAAGTTATTTACCAAAAGTTAGTGTTGACATGGTTGTAACTTTTTTGTCGAAAGTGCAGAGTTTTCAAGTGTAGAAATGAAAGAGACTAAATTACTACGATATGTATAAAATCATAGTTGTTTAACTTTGTATTTTATTCAGCGGCTTCGACATATATCAGTTATTTCGATCGTTCGTTTATAAGGATATATAGACACCTGTACACCTTTATCATTGGATATTTTAATATTTTGAGAACCATGTGTTTCTGTGATTAATGAACACTGAAGATGGATCTAAAACATGAAAGACATAATAATATACTTAGTTCTTCATTAAAAAGCATTATCCTTATATTATTATAAATTTGAAAGTTTGAATGTTTATTTGTCTCTAGTATAAGAATAAATCTGAAAGAATAAATCAAAATTATACCCGGTGTATTTTCAATGCTTTCAAGAATTTCACGTTTTTTCTTTTTCATTATTACTGATCTAGGTTTCAGTGGCATCATTCTGTTTTGGCATTCAAAAATATGAGGTACCACACCTTTTTTCAGGAAGTTTTCCTGCACACATTTTAAACTTTATCCAATTTTCGACATCGTTCTCCAACTGTAAAATTAAAATGATGTTATAGATAAGTTTTGTAAGTATTAGGTAGGTAACTAATGTGTTTTTGCGTACAAGCAGATTAACTACAAAATATAACAAGTATATTCGCCGACTTACATCAAAGTGATCTTCACAGCATCGAATGGTGGTCACAATTATTCTCCAATAATTGTCATTTCTCTTTGTAGCTTGAAACCACTTTTCTTTCTCAGTTTTGGGTCAGAAGGTCCAGTCACAAACAATTTATTTGGAAACTTTGTTGAAGTAGTTGGACACATCGGTACAAAACATGAGTCACCACGGCTTTTTTCAGAATATTAGTGGTATTTTTATAATCGCCTGATGTTGATAGATAGTCCACTTTAAATTTTCACAAAAAAAATCTCGAAAGTCGAAAAAATATGCATAAGTATTAGCCAGCGACGAACAAGTACGACCAGTGACAGACAGGAATGACGTCATCGGAACTATAGGTCCTTTTTCGCGCGAAAATTTAAACTGTCAATTTCAAACCGCATTTTTTCCGATTAATTACAAAGATTTAATTTTTTAATATATTTGTGGTCTATTCTACATGGAATTCTTTAAAATGAAAACATAAATAAAAATATTGCATCTTCCCTATTGGGCGTCAATAAAATAAATTAATTTAAAGTCATAGGTGATATACACTTAAATAAAAACCCTAAACTACATACTAAATATGTATATAAAATAATAAATAAATAAATACTAATATTATAAATGCAAAATTAATTTCGTATTTCAGTCCGTTTGTTACCACCTTATTTATTTAGACTTTATGCAACACAAAAGGACAAAAGCGGACTTAATGCCATAGGCATTCTCTACCAGGCAATCATGGGTGGAGAAGAGATAACATGGCGGGTGCATAAAAAATAACCGAAATAGAAAATGATTAACTTTTCATATAATTAACTTCACATCTTATCGGTGGATTAGATAGGTTACTTCTAGTTTAGTGTGCTTCGTCTTTGACCACATCATCGTATACTTTCAGGTGGTCAAATGCCAGCCATGAGATACAAAATATTGAGATGAAACTCGGTACGTGGGTAGACTATACAGTGATCTTTTTTAGAGCTGGTGAGAACTTAAAACTACTTCGAAAGAAGAATATTGTTACGAGCTGGGGTTCGGGATAAAATAATTACGCCAATTAAACCAAAATTAACACTTTAATTAATTAAACATAAAATAAGAATTTAACACAATTATTCGCACCACAATACTTGTCACTTAACACTTAAATCGCACTGAAATTCACTTGTAAAGCTTCGATTATATCGCGTATTCGCCTCGTAATAAGACTGATTCTCTGGGTCCCTTTGCAATCTATTTATACCCCGGTCTATGAGCTCTAGAACATTCTTGTAAAATCAGCTCACTGTTTATACTGCCAAGAATATTCCAGAAGCTACTTGAGATACACAGTACTACTATTCGCCGCTAGATGGCGTTAGTGTCTCGAACATTCTAGACTTCTGTCGAAGTTTTTCGACGTACTTCACTAAGCAACTGGCGTAACAATATTATCTTTTCTTCTGCTTTAGGTTTTCTATGTTTGTTCATTGATTTGCGAGCCCATTTGGATGGAAGGAAGAACATATTTTTGAAATGTTAAAAATGAAATGATAGCCTATATACTGCGATTGCTGAAATCACCAGTCTGTGTTTTCGGAGATAATAACAATACATTAGGGATAATCATGATCTTACTACCCTTACTCAATTGGGATAAGTTTCCGATTTTAAACTGAACCGCTGATTTTTATTTTCGATGACTCCAATACGCACTCCTTAAATTCATATCAGCATTATTTTTAAAGGAAATGTCAAGGAATTAAGACAAAATGAGGTTGGGCTTATCAATTATTCATGGCCTAAAGTAGGTGTTTATTAACTGATATGAGATGAACTAGACTAGGAGTGTTATGACTCTAGTAAACTACGAAAAGTATTTATTTTGTACTTTTAAGTGTTTTTATTCGAAAGATTCTTTTTGTAAAATTTGGCCAAGTGCGAGTTAGACTCGCCCATGAAGGGTTCCGTAGTAACTACGCAAAATAACTTTTTTTCATAGTGTTTGTATGAAAAACAAAGTTATATTTGCGGTTTTTTTTTTATAGTTGATAGGCTTGCGTTTGACCACAATGTTATTATTATTGAGGTTTTCGAAAATGTGGTATATCTCAAAAACTGCTAATACGATCTCGTTCAAACTAATTTTCGTTGAAAGTTTTTATTAATATCTATAGCATATATTTTTTAAGTTAGAGGGGGGAGACACACATTTTACCACTTTGGAAGCATATATCTTTTAAACAATTGACTTTAAGAAAAAGTGGTTTTAAAAACATCAATGTCATTTTAAAAGCCCTGTCTATAAATACGACACACGTATAGGTTTGATGAAAAATAATATTTTTAGATTCAGTTCCATGTATGGGGAGCCCCCCTTAATTTTTTTATTTTTATATTAAAATCGGAAAGCGGTTCGCAGAATACATCTACCTACTAAGTTTCACATGTGTAGTGCTAATAGTTTGAGAATAAAATGGCTGTGACATACAGACGGACGGACAGACAGATAGACAGGCAGACAGACATGACGAAACTATAAGGGTTCCGTTTTTGCCATTCGGCTACGGAATCCTTATTCTTGATATATTCTCACAACCACACAGAGGGAATCTCACCTACATATGAATATCTACAATGCAACACTTTAGCCTAGTACATAGTAACCTATAACTAGCGACTACTTTATGATAAAAAACTGCAAATAACATATGATAAGATAACAGTAACATGCAAGCAGTGGTGGCCCAGTGATAATTATTTTGTAAATTGGTTATAAATAACACTTTCACACGTCATGTTTTTTTGCATGTTAAGGTTAGTTTAGCTAGATGAGGCCGGTGTTTCCTAACTGACTACTCTGAGAAGAAACACCGAAAAAAACTCAGAGGTCAGTCTCTTTTAAACTCCATACAATTTGTATTTGTATATGAGAAGCATGTAGGTTCATGTCTGTGGAGTTCTTTTAAGGAAATAACCACGCAAATTCGAGTGGACCTGTCCGGACAGTGCAAGCATTTGTCAGTTATCGTGTAGCTCAACTTAGAACTTAAGGAGGTCAACAATTTGACGAACAATACCAAAGTAAGGACATTTTGGTAGGCCACACAAGTACTAAAACTGCTTGAATAACCTACATAGTCCTCACATTTACAATAATGAAATAAATATATACAACGTGTAACGGAAACCCCATATCTATCCAAAAGGGCTGACGACAACATCTGGTATGGAGTCTCTATGCACAGTTTCAGCACAAAATAACTGACTCAAAGAATTGATACCAAATTATTGGTTTCATATATTTCTTGAATACCAATCATAACAAACATGTCACAGCACTACGACGGTCAATAACTTTCCACGTCACTTGCCAATAACACGGTGATTCTCTTCGTTCTTCTTAATTTGAAAATTCTGCCTCTGGTATCAATGTATTTAAATTTCTATTATACTTCACACATGTAGACATATGATTATAAAACCCTTGCCATATCGTTTATTATCATTTAAAGAAATCGTGCACTTGGTATGTATATACCCTTTAAATTACACGTTGTATAAAAAAACAACAAACAAAAATAAAATAAATAGGTATTTACAATACTTGAGAAAGCAAATATTTTAATCAATAAAAAATAAATCATCAAAGAAAATTAAAAAAAAAAAAGGCCCACGTATATCACTGGAGCAGTTAATTCCCAAGCCTTCTTGTCCTCAATATATATTACCTTATATATCTTTAACTGTGTAAAAAGCTTTCTGACATAGCTTAAGTTTTATAAATAATTTGAATTTATTAATACTCAGTTCTTGAATATGACTAGGAATTTTATTATAAAAACGTATACATTGGCATCTAAACGAGCCGCCTATTTTTTTAACCTTGTTTTAGGAATGACATATGTGTCTTTGTTCCTTGTTTTTACACTATGAATATCACTGTATTTTTTAAACAGGTTAATATTTTTGTGTGCATACGAGAGATTCTCATAAATATACTGAGATGATATTAATCTCTTTAAAGTTGTCTCTTAAGGAGTGCTTAGGATGTTCATATTTTTTTTTATTCTTGTTTTATTTAGGGGCATTTATCTCCATGGACATGAGAGCCCTAGGACTTAATTTATAAATTGCACGAATGACCTTTTTTTGTAATACAAATATTGTGTGAATGTCGGCGGCATTTCCCCAAAGTAAAATGCCGTATGACATCACACTGTGAAAGTAACTAAAGTAGACTAATCGTGCTGTTTCGATATCAGTTAATCCACGTATTTTTCTATCGGAATATGCTGCAGAACTTAGCTTTTTTGACAATTTATCCATATGGGGGCCCACTTAAGCTTTGCATCCAAAGTTATGCCCAAGAATACTGTGGTATCTTCGGGTTTTAATATTTTGCCCTTTATTGATACACTAGTAATCACTTGTCCTGGCATGAGGTAACGTAAATTTTAGGCATTTGGTGATACGAGTATGATAATGCTCGATTTGCGACATTCAGGTCGTAGGTTCGAACCCAGTAAGGCACATTACTTTGTGTAATTTATACAAATCACCACTGCTCTCAAATCGATGAAGAAAATCATGGAGAGGAGAACTGTCATATCCAAAAATCCCAAGACATGTGACATCCGCACTGGGCCCACGTGGTGAATTACGGCCCATCCCCTCTCATAGAAGGGGGGCATGTATCCCAGCAGTGGGAATGTATTAGGCTAAATGATTATATTAATAGTAACACACCTTTTATTTCATTTTCTTCCCGGGTGGGAAAATTATCACATGACTCCTCCCGCTGTGGCTGGAGCGGAAGGGAGTGTCAGACTTCTACTGACTAAAAACCCACCCTGCTCCTTCTATTTCCCTTGCATTCCGAGGCCGTGGTATCTCGTTAAAACATTCTGCAACCCCGTAAGGCAATGGATCTATAGCCCCCCCCCCTTCCCTGTCAATGCTGCTGACTGCTCTTTGAGGCGCGCGCGGAATACGACGCGCCGCCGACTCGTGTCTGGTCCTTTCCGGACGGTGAGCTACCCCTGGTCGCCGTCCGCAGACCCGCGTCTGTGGTGGCCGGAGATCAGCTCGTGATCCCCGACGCCCGGGGCGTCTCCCGCGGCGGTTGGGCCGTGAGGAAGATAACTGTTTCTCCCTCACGCGTTCAGCCTCGTCCTTCGCTAGCATGACTGTTTCGCAGATTGAGGCGACTGCATCCCATTCCCTTCCGCTAATAGTAACACACCTATACTATCAAACATGCACTAAACAATCCAATGGTAATCACAAACACAAATCTCATAAATCGTTATAAACCAATTTAATTGTTACCATTAAATCAATTAAACTGTATATCTCGGGCGCACACAGTTTAGCGTATTTACTATTTACAAATGTGCCTACGTCACGAGAGATTACTCTCTACGCGCTACGGCGTAGCGCTACGCCCCACTGGCTACGGGCTATGAGGATAGGATAAAATTGTATTTTGTTGTTATTATGTTATGATGTAATTACAATAGAGAAACAATGGAAACGCTTTGTTTGTTTATTACTTAAGGGACTATTTATGTTACGGTGAAGTATTATGAAGAAAGGTTACGAAGATTTGTGACAGATTTTGTCTGCCAATACACCAAATAGACCGGGTGAATCAATGGTTTAGCCTTCACTAATGAGTTGTTGGTCGAAAGTTCAAACCCAGGTGCGTAAGTATACGTTGTGTTATTAATTTCATAATTTACTTTTAAAATGTTACAGATTATCTATCTTACGGAATATGCGGCAGGTGAGGTTGAGGGCAATTAGTGAACAGTGGACCTGCCGATTACTCAGACCGTAGTTAGGATAAGGGATTATTCACTATGATCTCTTTCCCCATGCCAACGGGTATCGTGTTACCCATGTTACCCATTTACTGGGTTGTAGAGGTCAGATAGGCGGTAGACTTGAAGCCGACCCCAAAGTTAAAGGATTAGCAGATCTCATTAATCTGTTATTGGCGCAGACTGATCGTGGAACACGTCGCACCGTCGACTCGGTGTTATAAAAAAGTACATACTCGTATTTCAAAATTGTTAAAACAATTACTCAGACTTTAATAGTTCATAAGAATGTTGGGGTCATCATTCAAATTGCATCCACCGTCCACCGTAAACGGAATACCAACGTTTTACATAAACGTAATAAAAGTGTATAATGACATCATGCTTGTCACTTTATGACCGAAGGCCTTAAAATATAATGGACCATAAGGTTTTTACAAATACCCACCGTTCACCGAGTCCCATATAATTCCCGAAACACACATAAATTATGCTTAGTGAAGGCATTACTAAACTATACATATAAACAAAATTTACGTGTCTGTTTGTGATTTGAAAAGAACTGTGTTTTCTCAAATAGTTATTTACACGATGAAAAAATAAACATACTTTCTTTCTATCTGTTTGTCTGTCAGTTTCTTTCTTTTGGGCTGGGCTTATCTAGGGAATGGTTAAACCAATTTTAATATTGGCTCCCACGCAATCAAAATCGCGAGCATAGCTAGTTACTAAATAACTTTTTGTGAGTCAACCCGCATGTGTTTGGGAACAGCTTAGAGGCAATTAAATATTTTTTTGGTTCGACATTTAATATGGAAAGCTCGTGGTTAATAATAAAAGCTGATCGGGTCGATCTTTCAAGGCTAAACAACACTTATCGGTCTGTGAATGAATGATGAGATACTTCCGTGCCCCTAAAAGTAAATCAAGACATTTTTTATATCTATTGATAATAGGCTCGCGTTTGACCACCATCTCACCTGATAGTAAGTGATGATATGGTCGAAGATGAAGCACGCTTGCCTAGAAGTAACCTATTCACTCTTGACTTAAAGACTCCCAGGTTATAGCAATCAGGAAACATAGACTCCGGCAGGGAATTCTACTCCTTAGCCGTACGCACAATGAAAGTATCTCCAAAACGTTTTGTGCGTATGGGTGGGATGTATCATGTAACGATGGCGCATCGCCGTTGCTCTTGTAGTCCGATGATGGAACGGGCTTGGCGGAATTAGATTGTGTAATTCCATCGCACAGACATTGGTCTACCCGAAACTGTCAAATTTTCCCAATCAACCTTGAACCTAATTTCTTTAACAATAAAGTTGAAAATCTATTAAATAATACTGACAGATTGTTGTAGCTTGATGTGCTGGTGTCTGTACATCTTTGACAATCGTTACGAATTGTCAGAAGCCAAAAAGTCTGACACTGGTCTGACCAAGGAGTATCTTGTTATCAGTAGCTTGATAACAAGATACTCCGGGCTGTGGAGGTCAGATAAGCAGTTGCTTCATTACATGAATCGACTGCCTATGCGACCCAGAAACTGGGTAACACAATACCTCTTGGCAACACTGATGTTGGATTTCCCGGCTCCCACCATCTCCCTTTCACTACCGGTCTACCAGACGCACGGCTGGGTACCACCCCCACTTGGTTGATATACCGTCTTGTCGTACCAAGCGCTTCTCCTCCACATTTATTGTGCGCACAGCCAAGCTGTGGAATTCTCTGCCGGCTTCTGTGTTCCCTGCCACTTATGACCTTTCAACCTTTAAAGCAAGAGTGAACAGGCATCTTCTGGGCTCGCTCGTTCCATCGTAGACCACATCTATCGCTTGCCATCAGGCGAGATTGAGGTCAAGAGTGAGCTCTCAAGAAAAACCTGGCTTTTGACTACCCATAAAAACCCTCAGAAACAGTTGTTAAAGACTGCAGTCTGTTACAAATGACAGCCGGAACAACAGCTGAACGTGGTTTCCGAGGCATGGAGGAATCTTAACATGTTAATCTTAACATGTTAATCTTAACATGTTAAGCTTAATATGTTAATCTTAACATGTTAATCTTAACATGTTAAGACATTCACCCATCAACGGACCGGCCTGGGTTAACATTGCTTAACCTTAAACACCGACCAGTGCGACTGTTATTATCTAGTCACTAGCTTCTCTACCATTGCAAATACAACGTGTAACAGAATAAACGCAATTCCACAAAGTAGTTGGTTCAGAAACAACTTCTGAATCGATTTCCGCCATAAAAGATAGGTGTTCAATTTCAACGGAAAAATCTTTCATTTAACTTAAAATGGAAACACATTATCATGACAAATTAATACAATCCTTACTTCAAGGAAATGCGCTCGTGTGCGTGTCGGCCGCTAACATTGCACGAGTTTATGCGTCTACGTAAGGATATTGTATAACGCACATACGTTTTGCGTTTAACGGATAACTATTATTTAAAAAAAATCGGTTGTCTGTAAAGTCGGTTTACTGACGATAGTTGAACGTGACAACGTCATAACAAAATACTGATGGAATGGTTGCATTTTTCAAAAGAAAATTTTAATTTTATTTGTTTGATAGATATTTTGTTGTAACATTGTTCGACTCTGCCCCTGAACGAGATGAAGATGTAGTTGTCGCTTCAAGAGAACCAATGGCAATAGCCAAGTTAGCAGCTTGGCGTAATCTGTTGTTGCGTTGTCTTTCGTTTTTTGATTTTCTCGCAGCAGCCGCCTGAGCAGGAGTTCTAGATGCTGCAATACGCTGTCTGTACTCACGTATTTTTTATGCTTTCGATTTTAAAGCAGCGATTATTGGCTGCGCGAATGGCGTTGCTAAAGTATATTTAATATCGAAAGAATCATTACCTTTATCGCCACAATTATCGTTGCTATAAACAATTGACACCACATTCACTTTTCACTGCACTTCATACTTGACGAAAACATGTAAATGTATTATTGTATAGCAGCTGTCCACGCGGACGCATCGCTCACTCAAGTAGGAGAGAGACAGATTTCGAACGCTGCCGAACGCGGAGGCCGATCGTGCCTCTTTGTCGCTCGTTTCGCGCTCTCGCTTGCACTTCAAGCCTGCTGACCTCGCTCTGAGGCGTTCCATTCTTAAATGGAACGCCTCAGAGCGAGGTCAGCAGGCTAGCCAGCCAGTGAGGTAACGCCGCATGAGTCATGTATTTTCGTGCGTGCAGCCAGCTTCATCGAATTATAAGACGTTGTCACGTCAAAAATGTCTAGGTTTGGTTTCAATTTATTTAGTTACGGATGTTGTTTTAGACTTATACTTTAATATTCTAATTGGGGTGTCATAGGTATTGCGCTTAATCTGTTACACCTTGTATAACGCCTTCATATGTTACAAAAAGTATTGACTGATCGAGTGTACAGGAGCACTCTCTGTTCCTTTACTCTCATAGTCTGATGAGACGACAATCCAACACGACCGGTGAGAGATCATGTGCAGGACCTACGGTTCAATGCCCTTTGCGAGGCACGGGAGTATCCCACCGCCAACTGCCAAACTCGTAGCTCAGAGTTTACTGAGAAATTTGTAAGCTCCTTGTTCTAAGTTGAGCTATACGTCATTTGACAAATACTTGCAATGTATGGACAGGCCCACTCAAATCTGTGAGCATCTTTCTTCAAAAGATCGCTTCAGACTAAAACCTACTAGGTTCCCATATAATTAAATCAGTATAAATTGTTTGGACTTTAAAAAAGACGGACCCCTGAGTTTGTTTCGGTGTTTCTTCTCAGGGTAGTCAGTTAGGAAACACCGGCTTCATCTAGTTAATATTTACGTAAAAAATGACGTGTAAAAGTGTTATTTAATAACCAATTTGCAAAATAAAGATCATTTATCTTTTTGCCAGAGTCTTTAAGTCAAGATTGAATAAGTTACTTTTAGGTAAGCGTGCTCCATCTTCGACCACATCATCACTTACCATCAGGTGAGATGGTGGTCAAACGCGAACCTATTTTTAATTTAAAAAAAAAGAGCCAGGAATCAAACTCGAGACTTTTTGCTCAGCAGTAACGTCTGCAACCACTAGACCAACGGGACAGTGAAAAGAAGTTGTTTTTAAACGAAGTTCACTTCTCTCTCTGCCCTTATGATATACTGCGTGAAGCGGGCTCAATACTCGCCTACATTGAGATGTGGAATCTACATACCTATCACACGGTTTATTGATCTGATTCAAAAATAGTTTCACACGAGAATATTTGCGTATTCAGCTTGTTGTTAGTTTGAGACGAAAACGTGTCTATAGAATAGAATAGGTTCTAACAAATGAAATTTATTTTTGTATGTATGTTAAAAATAGCACTTTCGAACCGTCTACGTTTTCGGTCACTTAAATTAAATGAGAGCGGTGTTTTCTTGCTGATTTTTCTGACAAGAAAATCCGAAACAGACTCAAGAGGTCAAAGTCTCTTTTAAAGTTCATATCATATACATATTTATTCATCAGTAGCTTCTGCCTGCGACTTCGCGATCCTGCTGGAATTCTGGGATAAAAGGAAGTCCACGGTGTTATTCCAGGATGTCAACTATCTACTTACCAAATCTCATTAGTAGTAAGATACGAATTAAGACAGGAAGATTAGAGTAATCACACAGAATCCTTATTAACATTCGTAACTTAGCGACAAACACTTACGTGTACTCATATATAAATATTTTCACACACACATACAATAACACGCTTCTTCACACTTGCTAGCCCAGTATAACATTCACACATAAACACACATTACCATACACACACACACACCCATACCCATATACATACACCCATATATTCTAATTTAAGCTTCTTTATTCACAAAATTTTGTTCATATTTAATTTAACTTACCTTTCGTTTATTTATGTAAAATTGTAAGTAGATCAACAGAGTCCATACAAAAAAATGACAAATCTCTATGGCCGTCCACTGTCTCTTAAAATACAGGTACGTATATTGTTAGCAGATGTACATCACCTTTTACCATAATTATAGTCAATAAGATTGTATATTTCATCATAGTTTCTAGTTTAAGATTTCTACTTAATCTGTACTTACTTGGATTCAATAAATATTATTATTATAATTATAGAGTAAAGTTACGTTACACCATATGGGTACATCATCTAAAACTATATTGTGTTCAAATTCACCTTCAATTATTACCGGATGCAGCTGAATATCAGTAAATAATGTTAATTGAGGGTCTGACTATCTGACCTCCACAACCTAATTATTTGATAACACGATAGCCCTTGATAACTTTGATAAGATACTACACTTAAGTCAAAGACAATACCTGACTAAAAATAATTAATTAGCTTTAGTCTTTTTTTTATTCGGTGTGAAAATCAACTTCAGACCTTTCAACCTTTAAAGCAAGAGTGAACAGGCATCTTCTGGGCTCGCTCGTTCCATCGTAGACCTCATCTATCGCTTACCGTCAGGCGAGATCGAGGTCAAGAGTGGGCTCATTCTGAATTTAAAAAATTGGCCAAGTGTGAGTCAGACTCGCCCATGAAGGGTTCCGTAGTAACTATAATAAATATAATTTAATAAATTTATTCGAAAAAAAAAAATACTTAAAAGTTTCTTAAAACTAGTTTATTTGCAACTACGCCAAATAACTTTGTTTTTCATAGTGTTTGTATGAATTACAAAGTTATATTTGCGGTTTTATAAAATATGCTGTATCTCAAAAACTGCAGACCCGATCTCGTTCAAACCAATTTTGTTTGAAAGATTACATTAAGATCTATAGCATATATTTTTTTTAGATATTTCACTACATAATTATAGAAGTTAGAGGGGGAGACACATTTTACCACTTTAGAAGCGTATATCTTTATGAAAAAGTGGTTTTAGAAACCTCGATGTCATTTTTGAAGACCTGTCTATAGATACCACATACGCATAGGTTTCATGAAAAAATATATTTTCAGTTTCAGTTCCATGTATGGGAAAAATAATAAAAAAATATTTAAAATAAAGGGGGGCTCCCTTTATTTTAATTTTTTTTTTTCATAAAATCGGAAAGCGGTTCACAGAATACATCTACCTAGCAAGTTTCACATGTACAGTTCTAACAGTTTCGGAATAAAATGACTGTGACATACGGACGGACGGACAGACAGACAGACAGACGGACAGACATGTCGAAACTATAAGGGTTCCGTTTTTTTCCATTTGGCTACGGAACCCTAAAAATGGTTTCTCCCACTCTGGGTGGAGCTGAAGGGAGTGTCAGATTTTTACTAACCCACCATGTTCCTTCAACTGCCGTTACATTCCGGGGTGATGGTCGTCAGACGATGGCCCTATCAGATCCCGTCAATGCCTGACAGCTCTTTGAGGCGCGAGTGGAACACGACGCGCCGTCGACCCGGCCCCGGTCCTTACCGGGTGGCGACCTACCCCTGCTCACCGCCTGCAAGCTCGCGCCTACGGTGGCCAGAGATCGGCTCGCGATCCCTGACGCCTAGGGCGCCCCTGGACGCGAAGTAGAAAGTTCTCTCAGAGCCTTAGACTTGCTTGTCTGTAATCGTTAATATAAGACCAGGATACTTCAGCCAAAAACCTTGGCAAAATGGTCTACCAAAGCTAGATTTTATTAAGTGACCATTCATCGTATTTCATCACCCCTCCAAGGAGTTCCCTCAGAAGATGTTGACTCGCCGACCGCTCAAGCACGAAATAATCAGATAAATATACACTGTTATGAATGAAGGAGTAAACTCCCTCATCGTTCGTGCATTCTTGACACAATGGTCGTGATTGATGATGATGCCTTTTCATTAGATAAAGTAGCCCTCCCAATGGGCCACGGGATTGGGGACTTTTCTGTCCGTTCTGGCTGGGATGTTCAGTGCCCTTAGCTGCCTTTGGCTCCTCTTATCCTGGAAAGTTACGGTTTCTATGTTAAGGGCCTACCTCAGCGCTTCTCACTCTTTATCTCGCTCGCACACTACTGGCCGCGGTCACGCGAGCAAGCGAGACAGGGTGGCAGGGAAAAGACTCCAAGACACCGATAATTTAGTTTATTTCTTTTTACGGTGAAAATAATGGAAATAAAAAAAAAGTAAATAACATCAGACCTGCTTTATAGTTAGTTCAATTAATATGCAGTTTCAGTATCTAATTTGAAGCTATTTTTGAATACCAGCGGTTTATTGTTCGGTTTGGAGGTAACTTTGGAATTTTTTTCTATCGAGAAAATTTTATGGAATCGTGTTTTCGTCAAACATAGTACCTAACATTTATCCTCAACTTTACCATATATTTATTTCAAAATTATTGCTGCAGTATTTTCGACATAACGGAGGATCATGCTAAGCCATTTGAGGTAGTGTAGGCCCTTAATATTCCAGTTTGCTTAGACTTTTCCAACTACGTTGCGGTCGGTTTCCAGTCTGACTGGATGCTGCTGAGTACCAGTGTTTAACAGGAAGCAACTGCCGATCTGACCTCCACTACCCAGTAACTGGGTAAGACAATACCACAGATTACTAATAAGTTACTAACGTAAACAATACCCCTTGCCAAGAATGGTGTCAAATTTTCTGGCTACTGACTACCCGTAAAGACTGTTAAAGTTGTAAAAATAACAGCCGGGAACTCAATACTCAATCATTTACTGCATTCCATATGTGTTACATGGGTGGTTACAAACTATTTTAGATCTATATGGACCCTGTCGGGCACACCAAAAATTAGGAGAGAGGAAGAGGTCTAAGTATTTTTTTTTCAGTATTCAACTTTAACATAAATTATATTACAATTACAATATTTATGAATTTCAATTATTATTAACTATTTATGTATAAATATATATTATTTTATTGGGGGGAGGACCCATGCTCCACCTAGGATCTCCACCTGGGTGAAGCACGGGTACTATATGGGTCCCGTGCTCCACCTGATGATTAGTACAGTCAAGTAATTAAGAAAAATACACAATTTAAAATATAATCAAAAGAATTTATTTTAACGCTTTTTCCAAAAAATGGCCGTTTAGTTGTTGGTACATCTAAAGAAACAGTATTTTGTGATATATTCATCTACATGTTTACTAATTTTTTTTTTTTTCTATTGAATAAATTCTTGAATCTCACATTTTGAAAATTTATACTCTCTGATAAAATACATATATTGCCATACGTCTTCTGCAATGCGATCATGGGGCAATAGAGGCAAGCTGCAACATAGACCTACAATGCGTGTGTAAGTTTTATTTTTGATGCCAATATTTTAGGAACTAAACTGAGACTTACGGTACAGCAGTTCTACAGCCTTTTTATAAATTTTAGTTAAAGACTCATTTCAAGTAGTAGCTTCTTCTTTAGCCTTCTCTATAGCTAACAATACTTCGGTTTTGTCGTATACAGCTATTATATTTTTGTACCATGATCCATTTTCTTCACTACTTTGCCGTCCTTAAATAAAATATATTAAAGTTGTGAAACTGTTGTATAGTGTAGACCATTTTGGTAATTAACAATAACCGTTTTTATTTATACCGCTATTAAAACTATTGCCACTACAGTGTATCGTTATTTCGGTACTTTAAATCAAACAAACTACTGTTACTGAAAAGTTGGCCTACCTAATCCAGTCAACCTACCGTTACTTAGAGGTATTTTGCAACCCTCATATTTTTTAAACGGAAACAAGCTATGATTAAGTCAAGAGTGAATAAGTTACTTCTAGGCAAGCGTGCTTAATCTTCGACCACATCATTGCTTACCATCAAATGAGATAGTGGTCAAATACGAGCCTATTAACAATAAAAAAATCAACGCATTGTTATTCTACATAAAGAAGTAGAAAGTAAAAAAATACATTTCAGTTTCTTATGTCAAAAAAATCAAATCAAAATCAAAATATTTTATTCGTTCATTTTATATATCATGTAGTGATGTAACGTTTTAAATGTACGTACTGAAAAGAATCATAAGATAGATGATGCATAGTTTTTTTTTAATTGTTGATAGGCTTGCTTTTGACCACCATTGCACCTGATGTTAAGCAATGATGTGGTCGAAGATGAAGCACGCTTGTCTAGAAGCAACCTATTCACTCTTGACTTAAAGACTCCCAGGTTATAGCTATCAGAAAACTTTCACACCTTCCTTCTTTTAGGACCATTTTTATATGTCTTTTGCTTATAGTACTGAAGACCGCCACATAAAAGTATAATTCCTCCTTTTCTTTAAATAAAAATGGGCTGTTGAGAGCTAGTGTTCTCAAAATCATGTTCCAGCTTCAACTTCTCACCAACGACAAAACAAAAGACAGAAGCAGGCGCGTTGAATTTATTTTTCATAAATTTTATTCAGTTTGTATTTTTTTTTTTTAATATTTCTACTCATACTCTTTTCTGTGCATCATAAAAGCTATAAGGTAATTTAATCATATAAATTGAATATAAGAAACTAATTATATTATTGTAAAATATACATTAAACTTACTCTTATTTGATCATTGTTTAGATATTTTGAAACATATAGGGAAAACAATTTACTGCATCACTGTACAACAACGCCATCAGGTGGAGCATGGGACCCATATAGTACCCATGCTCCACCCAGGTGGAGATTCTAGGTGGAGCATGGGTCCTGCCCCTTTTATTGTTCTTTATCATTAGCTATATATTTACAATTATAAATAAACAAAAATAGTATTCATTTCATTCAGATTCATGACCCATATAAAATAAAAAGTTAGACATTGGCCATTACATACATGGAAAAAAAAGAAAATAATAATTGTGAAATTGAAATTAAATTTAAAATTATACAAAATAAATATGAAGCAAATGTCAAAAACATAATAATAACTAATTAAATAATAATAAAAAATAAAAATAGGCAACGGCTTAACTTGCTTTCGGAGGAATCTCCATGTGTTGAGATAGTCACCCATACATGGACCAACCTCTGGAAGCGTTGCTTAACCTCTAAGATCCGCTCTGCTGTTATTATTTAGCCACAAACTCCTCCACATTGAATGTTATTCCTGATTCCGGAAGCCCCCACTTTCAACGCCACTCAAGTAGTCACTAAGTTTCTTAGAAAGGGTCCGGACACGTTAACGATCGAATAAAACGCGACATAAAAGATAACTTATAATACTTAATAAGTTAATAGTATTGTCGATAAGTTGCTGTGTTTGTACTTCGTGTACAGGGTGCGTTTGTTTTCTTAACTTTTGAGCTTAAGTCACTTTATTATTATTAAATCTTTCTTTATTAGAGACGACAAGATCCACAATAATAAATACTTACAGTTCTAAATGTTAGTAACAGATTTAACTTACATCACTACTATGTTGGCAATGATATTCTATTACAGAAAAGACTTTCAATTATTTATTTATTTATTAATTCAATTACAACGGTTATGTTTACAACCAATGACAGTAACTAAAATTAAAAATTAAAAGAGACAATTCTAACACATACTAAAATATACAAAATAAACAAAGTAGGCAAAGTAATTATAATACAGTATATATATTTTCTCTCAGTTAATTTATTACGTCTTATTTCATGTTGAGTGCTCGCAAGTGCGACTACTAAGCACGAAGTTTCTGATTCGAATCCCGGGTCGAATAAAAGGTGGTATTGGGTTTTTCTGTAAGGAATTTCTCAGTAGTACCAACGAGTCTCGGCTGTCATTTCGACATCATTGACAATCGTTACGGCGAGTCGGAAGCCAGTAAACTTGACATTGGTTTAGCCAACGGGTATTTTGTTACCCAGCTACTGGGTTGTAGAGGGCATGTAGGCAACGTTCCATGTAAAATACTTATCAATCAATCAAATCAATTCATCTATTTCAGGCAAACTTGGGCCGTACAAATAAAATACTTCCATACTTTAACAAAAACTGTAAGTAAACTATTACATATTACTTTTTTTTTTTATTGATAATGGGCTCATGTTTGTCCACCATCTCACCTGATGGTAAGTGACGATGTGGTCGAAGATGGAGCACGCTTGCCTAGAAGTAACCTATTCACTCTTGACTTAAAGACTCCCAGGTTGTAGCAATCAGGAAACACAGACTCCGGCAGGGAATTCCACTCCTTAGCCGTACGCACAATGAAAGTATTCCCAAAACGTTTTGTGTGTGGTTGAGATGTCCACCATGTAACGATGGCGCATCGCCGTTTGTCTCGTAGTCCGATGATGGAACTGGCTTGGCGGAATTAGATTGTGTAATTCCATCGCACACTCCCCGAAATGTAACCGATAGAAAACCGATAGACTTGCAACTCGTCGTCGATGTTCAAGGCTCTGGAGCTTTGATTCGACCAGTGAATCGTTGCCAATGAGTCTCTTGGCCCTTTTCTCGATAGACTCGACTTGACTAACACTAATGCTAAGTTAAACAAATTACACAAAACAATCTAATACTTTAATAAACTAACATATATCTAAAATCTTGTAAAACTATCACTTCACATATAATGTTGATGGCGTCTTGTTTCAGTTGCTGCTAGATGTCACGTAACCGTCCTCATAAACGACACTTTTCGGCCAAAAGTTCTCATTCAGGCAAATGGTGGGTTGGAACTCGTACAACGAATTACTTAAAGTTGATGTTGTGACGCGATTCCAACCTTTCAACCCTTAGAATCCAGCTGGCATCCTCACTTGCAGCTGCAGCTGCGTCATAGGCACAGCAGGGCGCAGCACATTTCGGTCCGCTCGGTGCGGCGCCGCATAGGTTACGAGCACAAGGCTTCTTCTTCTTCCTTTCTACTTTCGTAAAACCCCATCAGCTTGGCTGCCGGTTCTTGGCAAGGAGCTACAGACCGCAGTCGGGGCAGTTTGAGAACACTTTTTCTATTTTTCCCCTTTTCTGATATGCTACTAAGACTGCGACGCATCGGATTACCTACGCGTGACGTTTTTGCAGCCAGTGTTGTGGGGCGGGCTGAGTACTCCATTGTATCCAGTTAGACTGGAAACTGACTCCAGCATAGTTGGGAAAAGGGTTTTTTTAAGGATGGGAAGTCATCCAATGACTGCCTCCAGATCTGTGCGGAGCGGGAGGGTGTGTCAGACTTTTACTGACTAAAACCCATCCGTGTTCCATCATGTGCCCTTCGTATTCCGATGCCGCGGTAACTCTTCCGAACAATTCCGCAACCTGGGAAAAGGGTACGCGGATGATCTTTATTTTTCTATTTTTTTTCTCAAGAACGAACATAGTACAATGTCAAATGGCACATTACATAGAGACTAGTGTCTGTTGAAGGTAAAACCTGTATCACAGATCACTTACAGGCTTACCCTCCGTCGGAAAATTTTGACGTAATTATTACCTAATACAATTACATAATAACATTAATACAATTACATAATATTATTACAATATAAAATAAAATAAATATAATTAAAAATTTAAAAAAATGATGATTCGACTGCCATGTTGGTTTAGAGACAATTTATTAAGCTTGAGGTATTGGGTTCGATCTATTTAAAGGTTAGGTTTAGTGTTGTTACATTACGACTCCCACGTTGCTGTAGTGATTCAGGCATATTTACAGATGCGGACATAGATGATTTCTATGCAGTTATGCATAAGAAAACCATATCAGTACTGCACAGTATGGGGGGAAGCCGTAACAGCATCCTGAAAATGAAAGCGGACACAATGGACTCGGCTGTCATGTGTCGATTCTTTGAGCAGCATGTGAGAGGTGTCGGTTAGTGAATAGTTCTACGCTACGTGTTATGTTATTTGATTCCCAATGTTATTTTGATTGTACCTACTTACATGGTTTGTAAGTTTTACTGTTACTAACATTTTTCTATAGACTGAAGTGGTGTGACAATAAATATTTTTTTAACGATTAATTTAATTTTGTCATAGGACTAAAACATTATTGGCAAATTAGGGATCCCACACCGGGTCGCGGAAATGTTCTAACAAGATACCGCGGCCCCGGAAACTAAGGGCAGCTGAAGTTTACCTGACTTATCTACATGGAATTGCCAAGATATTACTGATTTAAAGGAAACTGTCAGAGATTTAAAGGAAAAGCTAGAGAGTGCACATAAAGAAATTGAAAACTTAATACTTGAAAAACTTGAATTAGAGAAAAGACTACAAAATCAAGAAACCAAAATTAATAGTTTAAGTAAAATATTTTCACCAAAAATTAGTACTCCTAGGCGGAAATCTAGAAACTTTAACGAATCAAAGATTTTAACCAACCAACTACAACATGAACCTGGAATGAGAAGGAAACAAAACAACTCGTTACATAATGGGACTCAAAAGTCTAACTTAACCATTGGGACTACTACACTAAATACGGAAGAAAAACCAAAACTCAAGAAGATAAATGCGGAAAGCGCCCAAACTACTATGCAGCATAATAAGAAAAAAACTATTAGAACTGTTACTTCATATCTTAGAAGCAATAATAATTATCCGAAGAGAAAAATACATGTCCTTGGAACCCAGCAAATTACGGGCTTAACTACACGCTTACTTGACTTAAGATCTAATAGCTCATACGAAAGGTACTGTGTAGAAGGAATGTTAAAATACAATGCAATCTCTCAGCAACTATTAAACACGGAGTTGACATGTAAACCTTGTGATAAAATTATTATTTGTGTAGGAGAAAATGACTACAACCCTACTATTATGTTAAATGAATTATATACGTTTATAAAAAAGTATGAAAAAAATCAAATTATTGTGCTAAGTGTATTGGAGAATAAATATCTAAATGTAAAATTACTTAATAATAATTTAGAACTGATATGTAATAATAACGAAAATTGTTACTTCTTACGTACTCATAGCAATACTTGTTATAAACTGAACGTTTTGATCGATACAATTGATTATAAAAATAAATACCTAAACTTCAACAAAAACCCAACTGCTCAGTCGAAATGCTCCGATTTGCCTACATCCTTTACTACAAACCTAGACACAAAGCCTACTTACCAACCAAAAAGATCATATAACTACAAAAGCACCCCAAATAATACCTTTTTTCGCAGGTACTAGTAGTACTTTACCTACTACTAAAACGCTCTGTGACCAACCACTTAGAAACCTATATAATAATGAGTTAGGTAAGGTAAAAGACGTAAAGTCCATTGAAGTAATTAATTGTCACTCATTAAATGTTCTCCATCAAAATATTGCAGGCTTAAGAAGTAAAAGAGAACTTTTAGAAATTGCAATTGACTCGTTCCTAAATGAAAAGTTAATTATTGATGTAATATGCTTGACGGAGACATTTATTAAAGCGGGTGAGGAGAGTAGCGTTGCCTTAAATGACTACAAACTAGGAGACTGGTACTCAAGGAAGAATAAAAAGCGAGGGGGTGTTTGTATTTTCTGCCTGAATCACATTGAGTACAAAATACTGACGCAATTGAAAAAATATGCGTCTGAAAACGAGTTTGAGTGTTGTGGAATTGAACTCTTACAATATAACATTATTATAATAGCCTTATATCGTACGCCAAGCTCAAACCCTTTTATTTTCCTACGTAATTTAGAAGTAATGTTGTGTAACCTTCGAAATAAATCAAAAAAACAATTAGTGATAGTGGGCGATCTTAACATTGACATTTTGAGCAATAAAATCGATAGAAATAAAAAATGTATAGACGAATTAATTAGGATAGTAAATAATTTTGACTTAACATTACATATAAAACAACCAACAAGAAGAAATTCATGTCTTGACCAAATAATAAGTAACTGTAAGGATGCAATATGTGAGGTTATACCGCTGGGATTGTCAGATCACGAAACAGCTCAGATGATATCCATACAAATAGATAATAAAGTTCCACCTCTACGCTCTCGTACAATTCATAAACGTGATTTTAGCGCCGAAAATAAAGAAAAGTTCTTTAACTGTATGTCGAAGTTAAAATGGACCGAAGTTTTTTCTGATCAGGAAGCCAACAGTGCGTTTAATCAGTTTCACGATACACTTGTCTTGTTTTTTGATTTATGCTTCCCGGAAATCAAGATCAAAGTCGACCTAGTAAAAAAATATGCAAAATGGATTTCCAAAGGTATAAAAAAATCAACTAAGACCAAAAGGAACTTGCGTTTTAAATACTACTACTCATCAGATAAAGGTAATAAATTAAAATACTTAAACTACAATAAATTACTTAAAAAATGTATACAAAAAGCACAAAAAATTCATAATTCTAATTACATAACTAGGGCTAAAAATAAATGTAAGGCGTCATGGGACTTAATAAAACATTATTCCAATAATAATCAATTTCAGGAGACAAATATTAATGAGATAGAAACTGAAACCGGACCTCTAACAAACCCCATGGACATTGCCAATTATGTAAATGACTATTATATCAATTTGACGAAGAACGATTTTGACATTAATAATAGTAATTATGACATCGATCCTATAAATTCTAGTATGTTTTTAATGCCCACCAATGATGACGAAATACAAAAAGTAATAAAATCACTCAGGGATACAAACTCAACAGGTTATGATCAAATACCTACAAAAATTATCAAATACATAAGCCCTACTATTAGTCAAGTACTGGTACATTTAATAAACTTGTCGTTATACACGGGAGTGTTTCCTGAGAAATTGAAAATAACCGTTATTAAACCAATATTTAAAAAAGGTAATAAAAAGCTTATTGATAACTACAGACCGATAGCCTTATTGCCCATTTTAGCGAAAATTTACGAAAAGCTCATGCATAAGCGATTAATAAATTTTATCGATAAGTTCCGGGTTTTGAAACATGAACAACATGGATTCCAAAAAAAGAAATCGACAACCACAGCGGCATTTAACTTAATTAACCTAGTTACTAAAAATATTGACCAGAAAATCCCGACCACTGTTGTATTTTTTGACATGTCAAAAGCCTTTGACTTTGTATCGCATGAGCTACTTCTAAAAAAATGTGAAAAATATGGAATACGCGGTAAAGCAAATGCGTGGTTAAAAAGTTACCTTGCAAACAGAACGCAATTTGTAGAAATAACTGTGGACAAACCAAATCAAAACGGTGAAATGAAATTTAAATCCGAATTGGGTTACAATTGTACAGGCGTTCCACAGGGTAGTATTTTGGGTGCCCCGCTTTTCCTGTTATATATCAATGACCTGACAGAAGTAACTGACTATCCTTGCATACTATTTGCAGATGATGTGTCCGTAATTATCCCTAAAACTAAAGAAAACTATAATGAAGAAATAAATAGTACCGTAAGCAAAATTATATCTTGGATGGAAAAGAACAATCTTAAACCTAACATAGATAAAACCAAATATGTACAATTTCTTAACAAAAACTGGAATAAAATTAATTTAAACATTACTTATAAAGATAAACAAATACAACAATCAGATAGTATGACTTTTCTTGGGATAGTGCTAGATGGGAAGTGTTCCTGGATTGGTCATATTGATATGATATGTGGAAAACTTAGTAAGTTTGCTTATGCTCTATGGCGTTTATCTAACCTATCAAGTAGACAAGCTACATTACAGGCTTATCATGCATATGTTGGTTCAATACTGCGTTATGGTATACTGGTATGGGGAAACTCGGTGCATCTCGGAAGAGCCTTCATCGCACAGAAGAGGTGTATACGTGCGATTTGTAATGTAGACCCACTCACATCCTGTAAACCACTGTTTAAGAAACTTAGAATACTTACATTAACTGGTATTTATATTGAGGAATTATGTAAATTTACCAAATCTCATCCTGAGATGTTTGAAAAACTGGGAGAGAAATGCAAATTCAAAACTAGATTTCCTAATAGGTTGATTAATCCTAAAATTAAAACGGAACTATACAGGCGAAGTTGTTACCCTATGTGCATTAAAATTTATAACAAGGTTCCAGACCAAATTAAGGAACTTCCTATGGTCCGCTTCAAAAGGGCTTTACGCAGATGGTTGATTGAGAATCCCTTTTATACAATACAAGAATTCCTCCAGTTCAAATTTAATTAATTTAATATCTAATTTATTTTACATTTAACTAATTAAAATAATATCAACAAAAATTTGCATGTCATAATATTATGATTAAATATGTTAAGCTACTATTATACCATTATAAGAACTTGTAACCATATTTATTTGCAAATAAATCTTTGACTTTGACTTTGAAGGAACAAGGTTGGTTTTTAGTCAGTAAAAATCTGACACTCCTTTCCACTCCTCCAGCGGGAGAAGTTATTTGATGATTATCCACCCAGAAAAGAGGGATCCCACACAGGCCAAACTGTTATGTCATGTTTTTATCACATATCAGGTGAAAACGAATGTGGATAAAATAAAACATTTGCATACTCAGCATATCTCGTACCTTGATTTTTTTTAAACTTACCAACCACACTCGTAATAAAATATCCCCAAGCAACACCCTGTACAGTGGCGTGACAATAAAAAGGGCTCTATTAAACGGAAAGCATTTAGATTGAGAGGCCCTCACAGCAATATAACACGGACTGACATTAAGAATTACATTATAACTGCCATTAAACTTACAACATACTGTACATGGAGCGGTTTCAATGCTTTTCTTAATGTGGTACACAAAATATTGTTTTTATAGTTTCGGTAAAATGTGACTACTTTCAACCAAATCATAGCTAATTTTTTTGTGATAATTTTTTCCAAAGCTTGCCAAATGATTGTGACTAAAGGCCGTTTAATTAAAACTATACTTGGGTTTTGTGTAACTATTCTAGAGGAAGTACTTATAAACATGGTTTGTTAATTCTTGCAAAATTCATATTATAACTGAATAATATTCTAATTATCTATTTTGATTGTACTCTTCTAAGATTGTACTGTTAATAATATTCCAAATTCGAATGCCATGCATGAGTAATATGACCAATATACCTTGGTATTTAAATAAGATTTTCATTTTAAGTGAAGTCTATTTTTCTTTATGAGTTACATCAAATCTTTTACCAGAATTTTGGTGAAATTATGACAACTTTCGGACAAATCAAGTTTTGGCTAAATGGTGAATAGTTCCCATCAAATAGGTAGGTAACGTAACGGTTAGTTTTGAGTTTTCCCCCTTGTACAGGACCAAAACCAAAAACAATATTCTAATAGGCTTGTTATTAAAATACACAAAAACTTGGAACCCAAATCAGGTAGTCCTTCCATCAACACATCAATCACACATGCATAGACTGCATTCTCGTATAAACCCCATAAAGAGTCCCTTTAAACAATTAAGACGGGGCAATTAAGCCGACCATTTTGTTAATCGTCGTTAAGAACAAAAAATCGTATAAAAAGCCCTTTAAATATCTTCATCGCGCGTTTTTGTGAGCACCCGTGTTTGGAATACCAGGGGTTCATGAAATTAGGGGACGGGGATAAAAGCTGTAGCATTTTGTTGTCAACGCATGTTGGTGGAGACTAGGATTTCTTTGATAAAAAATATTTTGATGTGGAGTGCGTAGATATGCGTAGATCTTTTTATTATTTAATTGTACCTACGCCACCTGCTCGACGTCCGTAAGTACGGCTACTGGAATCCAGCAGAATACCAGCGTCAGGCATATTTGCCTGGCACATGCTGAGCTGGACTCCCATTCGGTGCTATTTGGAGACACACACCACACCGATTTTCCATGTTACATTTTTAAAGGTTGTTTGTTTCTTTTTTCTTTTATGATATTTTTGATTGTATGTATACGTTTGTTCTGTTCTTTTTTTATGTAATTTATGTGTTATATGTTAACGTGCTTTTGTGTGTTGTGTCTTCTGTTGACCAATAGAAGTTTTATCTATGTATCTATCGTATGTTTTTGATAGCTGTCGATAGCTTTGTTTGTGATCAAAATTATTTAAAAATTAATATATATCTTCTTTTTCTTTGTGGTTTGAGTTCCGCAATAATTGGTCCCTGCATGGGACCATTGTGCTAGGGCCATGTCGGCCGTCACTCCATCCAGGCAACCTCCCTCCAGAAGCAAATCAAGTCTCTGGGTCTATTCAGGATGTCTATAATGGGATTCAATGAAGGTTTGTTTCCGTATGTCGGTGATTTTCGTGCGCTCTAGGAGCACGTGTCCCACCGTTTCCTCCGTCTCCATGCATGCCCTGCACAGGGGACTGTCCTTTACACCTATCGTGTGGTAGTATTTGTTTATGTTGGTTCACCTTAAGAAAATAGTGACGTCATCAATTCAACTGCAGGGTAAAGGTGTTTTCACAATGGAGTAAAAATTCAAAATTAAATGTATATTTCATAAGATTAAGTTTAATCGAAAAAGAATTAATTGTCTTAAATTAGTAACATTTTTTAAACAGTGTCACTAGAATCTTCATTTGAATTTATTATGAAAGAATTTTGTTCTGCGTTCTCTATGACGTCATTTAAATTTCACATAAAATTTTCTTCTTGTATCACGTGGTCGCAGCATTTTGTTCCATCGATTAGCATCTATTAAAGTTATTACGTCACAAAATATTTTTTTTACATCACTCATCTTGAATGTTTATTTATTTATTTATTTATTTATTTATTATTACATACATACAACTATCTTTACAGGAATTCCCAATTTGATAGTGTAGGAAAGAAAAACATATTTTCGTACAATTCAATTTCATCATGATAAAGTCTACAAAAATATAATCATGGAAATAATTAATCAGAATTAAGAAATTATAAATGGACAAAAAATCAACAAAAAAAAACCAATGTAACATAATCAGTAAAACACAATAAATATAAAAAAAATATGAATTAAATAGTTACTAAAAAATAATCAATAAAACATAATCAATACAAAATAATCAATACAAAAATAATCACAAAAAAAAAAATCAGTACAACAGTCACTAAAAATAATCCATAAATATAATCAATACAACACATTTAATGAAAAAAAAAAATTAATAAAAACATAATCAATACAAAATAGTCAATACATAAATAATCATAAAAAACAATTCAGTACAATAGTCACTTACAATAATCCATAAAAAATAATCAATACAACACATTCAATAAAACATAATCAATAAAACATAATTAATAAAAATAATCATTAAAAAAAACAATTCGTCATCACACACCTCTATAACACAACATGTATAATGTGACTTTAGCGAACTCGCCCAACGAACAAGAGAACAAGTCAATTTCGTGAGCAACCTGGTTCAGGGTGCGCATAGTCCGCGATAGTGGGACGTTGGCCATTAGTTTGGTTCGACCACGCGGCAGTGCAAACAAGTCAGGCCGTCTACGGCGCTGCACGTACCCATCGGGCACGAACAAACCAATGCTCTGTAACACACCCGGATTGTTTGTCTTACCCCTGAACACTGAAAGGACATACGACGCCAACGCTAGACCCATTCTTGTTTCCAACCTGTTGTATCCCACCATGCCTAAAACAAACAAGGTTGGATACATCAAGGGATAGAGGGGGTATACCCCATATAGTCTGAGGTACAGGTACCTTGTGTATTTATTTTGTATGCGCTCCAACATGAGAGTATATTTCGCCTCATGTGGAGCCGATACCGCTGCATTTCCTTCTAACTGGCTCCGAATTAGTGAGTTATACAATGCCGAAATGGCCTTGACATTTGTAAAAGTCGCTGCCCTACGAAGCACGAATCCCAGCCGTTTGTATGCCTTTTTACAAATATTAACTATATGGTCCCGAAATCTCAGCTGCGTATCCATACGGACGCCAAGGTCTCGTACTGCTTCCTCTCTCTTAAAGGCCCGTCGTCCAGCCTGTAGGTGTAGTGAAGCGGTGTTCTTGCACGACTGAATGTCAAAAAGGAACATTTTGCAGCATTAAATTCCAGCATATTGTTCCTACTCCACTCAACTACGCGATCAATGTCCAGCTGTAGGCGGTGACAGTCTTCCTCGTTTTCGATGGCCAGGAGCAACTTGAGGTCGTCCGCAAACAGCAAACACTTGGCGTCTCGCACTACGTCAGGCAGGTCATTTATCATTATGATAAATTGTAATGGCCCTACATTGCTGCCTTGACTAGCACTAACATATTTTTTATATGGCCCCACACCAATTCAATAGGATTGAATTTAATTTAATTATTTAATGTAGGTAGGTAACGCATAAAAGACAACCGTTTCGCCAAAAGATTTCCAGTCAACTGGTCACTGTGAACTTAGCTTTCTAATTTTTTGCGACCTGATTGGTAGAGAGGCGCGGACAACGATGACGTCACTATTTTCTTAACCTGAACTAACTATAGTGAGCAGTGCCCGGTAATGGTCCCGCCACCATTCGCAGGCTCCTTCTGCCCAGGTGTAGGAGGCGCCTAGTTAACCTTTGTTTAGGGTTGACATAGCTTCCTTGGACTATTGGATATTGGGTTATGGTAGTATATAGTTGACATCTTAGAATAACACATAGGCTAGTTCTTAACCCGGAATTCCCACGGGATCGGGATTTACCCGGGAAAACGCTCCCATGCAAACGGAGTCGCAGGCAGAATCAAGTCACTCAATAAATCACATTCTAAAATGCGAGAGAGATTCTAATATGTCAAGATATACAGCCTTACAGCCGGCATCTTGATGACATTCGACTCTTTCTAATACATACCTACACCACAAAATGGAAAAACGACCATTAAATCAATGACGACTTTATAATGGATAAAAACCCGACTACGAACATATTTCAGTAGCAACACTAAAAACATCATTATTAAAAACAAAAGGACAACGTAAACTTCACAAAAGAACATTCTCAACACAAAAGAATACGAACCGTAATTGGCTTCAGTCAAGGTTTATTATTCTTATAGGATTGTTATGGTAACTTATTATATATTAATGTCTAGTTTAGTTTATAGTTTACGAGCCTCTCAGGTAGCTGTGGGCTATAAAAATTAGTAGAACCCTTTTATAAGTAGGGTTCCGTAAGGACAGAGCTAAAACTACGGTTGAAGCTACACATGAATAATGTAACATGTCATTAAATCAACAAATTGTATCGCAACTACCTCGTTGGCCAACACTATGGCTGATTAAGTTCTTTATTTCTGTGGGAATATCATCTAATTACTTCTCTCGCTCTGGGTGGAGCGGAAGGGAGTGTCAGACTTCTACTGACTAAAACCCACCCTGTTCCTTCACTGCACTTAAGTTCCGGGGCCGCGGTATATATATATATACAGTATGTTAACTAACAGAGAGCGTTCCCGTTAACCCACAATAGCACAAGCACATCAATTAGATCGCTGCACACGCGGTCCGTCATTCATAAATAAATTGCGACGTTGCCGTCCTTCAAGTACGCGTGTACAGAGTGTTTCTTTTACGTATCAATTTAACATTTTTAGTGAATATTTTAATATAAAAAATATAAAAACATTTTGTTTTCGAATGGTAATATTTTTTTAGCATGTATGGATGCTATACGATTGCGGGTTAACGGGAACGCCCTCTGTTAGTTAACATACTGTATTATATTTTTAAACACACCTAATTAACATTATATCTTTGATATCTTCATGCGGTCAGTAAGATAGAGGCTGGATCTATTGACTATGGATAAACATGAGCTCTCTCTAACATGGGAGAACTAAAGTAACCTATGCCCATCGGGAAATAAAGGAAGACTACCTACTTACAATGGTACTCTACGAAACTCTATAAAGAGAAAAAGTGCAAGGGCAACAGCGTTTCATTCTTTGTCACAACCGATAATTCTTTTGGGAAAACGAGATACCTACATTAGTTTCCAACATTAGTAGCCAGATATAAAAAAGGGTGGTACCCAGTAACCGGTAACAGTGCCGAAATATCGGAAACTCAAAACAAAAAATACACATGATAGATATCCCGTTTTAAGTTAATATATTATGTTACGAAATCTTATCTAAAACTTAATATAATCTTTGCCAAATGCCAGTTTGTCGGCAGTAAGTTCTCGTGAAATTCGCACGAGGCATATTAACTAACACTTCTTTTGGATAAATCAGGAAAACATACAGAGGCGTAACTTTATATTTTCTGAAGCTATTTTCATCTACATACATCTTGTCTATACCGTGGAATGGGACATTTCATGAAGTAATTGAACATTTTATGAAGCGATAGGCTCTTACATGAGATGGCCACTCCTATGCTACTCCTAACTCTGCCTGCTGTGTTTGAAGGAACATAACGTGAAAGGTATGACGGGCAGGGCCGGATTAACCATTAGGCGGAGTAGGCAACTGCCTAGGGGCCCCGGATCAACTAGGGGCCCAGGCCTGTGCACGCACCGAGAAAACATGTTTCTTCGAACGAAAATTTGATGTGCGTGTGAACTTAAGGACGTCACTGTTATCTCACAAAATACAAATCGTTAGATTTAGTAGTAGAATTAAAACAATTTTAGAACTTATCTGGGAATAAGTAAACAAATATATTAAAAACCACAGCCCTTAAGGTGCGTTTCCTCAGTTCACACAAAATTTGGTCAGTCAAAGTAAGAAAAGGGGCCCCGAGAATGCCATTGCCTTAGGGCCTCTGACAGGGTTAATCCGGCTCTGATGACGGGAGCTAAGTTCGTTTACTTGCTTACTCTATCTCCCGTCATCCCATGCAACGATACACGGGCATTGTGCATTACGGGCCACTCTGTAAGCAAGTACAGAATAGAGGCCTGTGTACATTTTTTTTGAGCATTTGAAGTTAGTTTTGTTAGGCTACATCTACCGCATGTCACAGCAGAATTGGGTAAATTTGACTACTAATTGGGCTCCGAGTAATAATAACCGGCAACTTGGTAGGCCCAGGAGGAGATGGCGTGGCCGCGTGACGAGTTATATTCCTACCTGTAGGATTGGCTGGACGTGGAAGTAGACAAAGAAATGTGGATAAAAAACTTTTTACCAAAAAATTAAACCGACTCCCAAAAAACACTGCAAAGTGAAAAATAACTTTAATTTCGGTAGTCGGTGTCTTTAGTTTTGTTTTTTCGTTTTTGGCACCGACTTCCGAAATTAAAGTTATTTTTCACTTTGCAGTGTTTTTTGGGAGTCGGTTTAATTTTTTGGTAAAAAGTTTTTATTTCACTCTTTTTAGTTGGATGATTTTTAATTTACCTAGTTACAAGAGCCTAAATGTCAACTACTTATAACCTTTTACAAAATATTGCTTTTCCCAATGCTGGGCCGTTAATTGTTGAGGAGTTCTCCTGGTACTTCACCATCAGCTCTACATCACCATATGCATTGTGACGAACATAAAGTGCTTAACATCCATATTCAAGTATTCGAATCGCAATCCACGAAATACTTATTATTGAGTAGTTTCGGCGGCCATCTGTGGTCTTCATCATCAGTTCCACTTCCCCAAATGGTACTTTTTGAGAGCAACTGCACAAGTTACTATAAGAAATACCCAAAACGCCATAGGTGTGCCTATAATATTTGAAGAGTTCCCTCGATTTCTCCAAGATCCCATCATCAGATCCTGACTTTGGTGATAATGGTACCAATTTCAAAGTATACCCATTCGAACAAAAAAAGAATTTTCCAAATCGGTTCAGCAGTCTTCGAGTACTCGATGATCATCAGTGATCGGTGTAGGTAGATTGATTTTTGGTACTTGTATCATAAATGCACACAGAAAGAATAACATGGATAAGCCATTTTCCCGGAAAGTAATTCCGGTATTTCCGGATTCAATTAAACATTGTTAATGTTGGTAGTGATATTATTCCTACTCAATTCAAAATTTAAAGGAAGGTATAAAAACTAAATTAATTCATTATTTATCTGTAATTTTTATTGTTTATATGTAATTATATTTTTATCTGTAATAATATTGCTCATTTTATTACAATTCCTACCTTTTTTGAGGATGGCAAATCATCAAATGACTCCTTCCACTCTGGCAGAATAAAATTCCTACATAAGTTCCGGTTTTTTTTTTAATAATCCACCAATTCCGGAGGAATGTCCATATTAATATATACGTTTCGGATCAATGACCCCATTTCAATCTACCTACTCCGATCACTGACAGTGATCGGTGTAGGTAGATTGATTTTTGGTACTTGTATCATAAATGCACACAGAAAGAATAACATGGATAAGCCATTTTCCCGGAAAGTAATTCCGGTATTTCCGGATTCAATTAAACATTGTTAATGTTGGTAGTGATATTATTCCTACTCAATTCAAAATTTAAAGGAAGGTATAAAAACTAAATTAATTCATTATTTATCTGTAATTTTTATTGTTTATATGTAATTATATTTTTATCTGTAATAATATTGCTCATTTTATTACAATTCCTACCTTTTTTTGAGGATGGCTAATCATCAAATGACTCCTTCCACTCTGGCAGAATAAAATTCCTACATAAGTTCCGGTTTTTTTTTAATAATCCACCAATTCCGGAGGAATGTCCATATTAATATATACGTTTCGGATCAATGACCCCATTTCAATCTACCTACTCCGATCACTGATGATCATACATAAAAAAATAAAATATATATACGCGTCGAATTGATAACCTCCTCTTTTGGTCGTCGGTTGAAAAGGAAGCGAGGCATTTGCTTTGCAATGGGACACTACAAGCTAATAATAATTTGTTAGATTATGTTAGTAAACATTATTAAACCTGTTCATATACCCACAGGACCCATTCTTCAAAACGAACTCGCTCTATTAGGTAAATAGATGTAAAGGCAATCATGTATACATGTGAACAGTAAACACTTATGTATAATTATGTAATCTCCCAAGTCGCTCGACGCAATTAGCGATACGCATTAACGTTTTATTGTTATTGGCTTGATACTGTTTAATAACTCACGTTATATTATAATACAGTCGATTGGGAACCTTCCATTATGATGAAAAGGATATGTAACAGTACATTCGATCTTTATTAAAAGAAATTAGCCAAGTGTGAGTCAGACCCGCCCATTAAGGACTCCGTAATAACTATGCGAAACAACTTTATTTTCTATAGGGATTGTATGAAATACCAAGCTATTTTGCGGTTTTAGAAACTCTATCTTGTTCAAACTAATGTCCGTTGGAAAATTTAATCAAGATTTACAACATAGGTATTATATTATTTTTAGATTTTCACTTTATTATTATAAAATTTAGAGGGGCGGGATACATTTTAACACTTTGGAAGTATCTTTTAAACGAGTAACTTTAAGAAAAATTGATTTTAGAAACCTCAATGTCATTTTTAAAGACCTGTCTAGACACCACATACTAAAAGATTAGATAAAAAAAATTTGTTTCAGTTCTATCTATCGGAAGCCCTCTTAATATTTGTATAAAAATCTGAAAACAGTTCACAGAATATATCTGCCTACCAAGTTTCCTAAAAGTTTCGGAATAAAATAGCTGTGACAGGCAGACATACATGACGAATCTATAAGGGTTCCGTTTTTTAACCGACTTCTGAAAAAGGAGGAGGTTCTCAATTCGGATGTTTGTTTTTTTTTTTTTTTATGTTTGTTCGGGCATAGCTCCGTCGCTCGCCAACCGATTTGAAAAATTATTTTTTTGTTGGAAAGGGTATACTTCCCAAATGGTCCCATGAAAATTTTATCAACATCAAACAAGCCGTTTCTGAAAAATCAACAAAAGTCTAAAAAAATATTTACATTGATGATCTTTTCGGTTACTCTATATTGTGTTTTTTGTTCGCGCGTTTTTAGTTTTTTGTAGTTGACATTTTGGCTTTTATAACTAGATTAATTACAAATTGACCCACTAAAAAGCGCGAAAATAAAAACTTTTTTGCAAAAAAATAAAACCGACTTCCATATACTACAAAGCCAAAAATAATTTTAATTTCGGAAGGCGGTGTGAAAAAAAAAGAAAATACAAAACCAATAACACCGACTACCGAAATTAAAATTATTTTTGGCTTTGTAGTGTTTTGATATGGAAGTCGGTTTTATTTTTTTGCAAAAAAGTTTTTATTGCCTTTCAGCTTCGGAACCCTAATAAAAAAGATTGGCGCCTTGAACCTCTGTTACTTACGAGTACCTATAAAACGTTTTGGTAATACTTTCACTGTGCGTACAGCTAAGGAGTGGAATTCCCTGCCGGAGTCTGTGTTTCCCGATAACTATAACCTAGGGGTCTTTAAGTCAAGAGTGAATAGGTTACTTTTAGGTAAGCGTGCTCCATCTCCGACCACATCATCACTTACCATCAGGTGAGATGGTTTATTTTTACTACTGATGAGCCCACTCTTGACCTCGATCTCGCCTGATGGTAAGCAATAGATGAGGTCTACGATGGAACGAGCGAGCCCAATGCCTATTTACTCTAGCTTTAAAGGCTGAAAGGTCATAAGTGGCAGGGAACACAGAAGCCGGCAGAGAATTCCACAGCTTGGCTGTGCGCACAATAAATGTGGAGGAGAAGCGCTTGGTACGACAAGACGGTATATCAACCGAATGTGGATGGTACCCAGCCGTGCGTCTGGTAGACCGGTAGTGAAAGGGAGGAATCAGGTCGTGGTGGTAAAACGTGAGCCTGTTATACTACTACTACTCGTAAAGACTGACACAGATCTATAATGACAACCGGGACCAAGGCCTCAGCGTACTTTCTGAAGCTCTAAGGAAACTCGATAAGTTACGATGGTCAACCATCTTGAAAGTAATTGCATGGATGAGTAACATCAATCATTAATTCCGCCTTTGTACGGTGACCAGCGCATCAAGTTATACCAAACTGTCAATTTTTCACAAATGATTTTAAGCATTAAAACGTTGACTGTTAAGTTCAAAATCGATTGAGAAAATTTGACAGTTTGTGGTAACTTGATGTGGTGGCCACTGTACCTACATATGTGCATAAAGTGTAAATAAATAAATCTAATCATCCTCATTTTTTAAAAAGAGAATTAGCAATGTGGGTAGAATTCACGTTACTAGCAGTCATGTTAACCCCTCCAACTAAACTAATGCTTGTGTCGGGAATAGGTTCACAGCAATAGTGAAATGGGTTTTTTTCCTGGGTGGGAAAATCATCGAATAACTTCTTCCGCTCTGGGTTAAGCGGAAGGGAGTGTCAGACTTCTACTGACTAAAAACCTACCCTATTCTTTCAGCTGCCCTTAAGTTCCGGGGCCGCGGTATCTTGTTAAAACATTTCCGCAACCCCGGCGGGAATGGTTAGGATTAAAACTCGCGACCTCTCGATCAAACAAAGATACATTAGCCTTAGCTATTGTCGCTTAGATATAATTAGACTAACCTTTTTCATCACACCATACGTGCTAACAAAAATATAATATTCATTCTTCCATAAATATCTCTACGTACCTTAACCGTATTTAATATCAATAAGTTCTCTAAATAGAACTCGCGTCAGTACAAAGGTTCAGCTATTTTTAACGCAGAGCTCTATTAAAATATTATCTCGTTCATTTGTACGGCTTCGTAAGGGTTGTAAGCTGAGACGGTGAGGTCCTCTTTATTCCTGTGGGAAATGGGCTAAGGATTGCTGTACCATTATTTTTTTAGATTCAAGCTAAACTAAAAATAAACTTTTTAGATCCATACTAAGCGTCAATAGCCTAATGGCTAAGGTGTCGGACTTGTGATCGAGAGGGCGCGGGTTCGAACCCGGATGGGGTTTATTTTTATTACACTATTGCCGTGAACCCACTCCAGACACGACATATAGCTTAGTTGGAGGGGTTAACAGGATTGCTAGTAATGTGAACTCTACCCACATTGCTTTTATTTTATTTATTTATATTCATTTATTTTATTGCATTACAGCTACATCGATTTTAATGTAGAGACATCATTGTAATAATAATTAATGTTCTTTTTTTATTGTTTCTTAATTTATTTATTTATTAATAAAATGATGATTAGTTTTAGATTTAATTTTCTAATAATAATTAATTTAATGTTAATATTTCTGTATTTCTTTTTTTTTCTCAATTATGTACACATATATATTTTTTTAAGTTGCTACATTTTTTTATTAATAACATAGGTTGTACTCGAGGGGATAGGCGCCGATAGCCGAAATATAGGCTTTTTCCTAGTTCGGCTACAGATGTCTAATTCTTTTGTAATGTTTAAGTAGTATTGTAACTCATTTGAAATTGAAATAGAATTGCTAGTTCTCTTTAAAAAAAAAATACTATCAGAGGAGCTCGTCACTAAATAATAACTGCCGCAAGGGTTGATATTTAAGAATAAGCAACGCTTGCTGCGGTGGTTTTGTGGATGGGTGATTATCGTTGTATGTGGAGTTCCGTCGTGCCTCGTTGGTACCGGCTGTCATTTGAACATCTTTGGTAATTGTTACGAGTAGTCAGATGGAAGCAAAGCTGTCTACTGGTCTTGCCAAGGGCCTCCTTCTGCGAAGCAGTCATGCTACCGAAGAAGGATGCCGAACGCGCGAGATAGAAGCAACTCTCTTCCTCACGTCCCAACCGTCGCACACTCATCAATTTCAAAAATTTACGGGACCGAAATTATTAAATACTGAAATCATGAAATAAAGGTATATTTATAACATTAAATAGTATCGAAAAATCATTTTCACATAATTTAACTTGGTAATTCATATTTTATGTACTTTGTTACATCACTCCTCATCTAACACAACTTCTGGTTCTTGTAAAAGATTAACCCAACGAGCACATTAGTGGAAATAGCAGCCTATTTTGTTACTTTGGGTTGTGAAATAGCGGTTTAAGGGTTCAAAAAGCAGTTCAGAGTTGCATATCTGCATCCGTAAACGTCTATAGTTATAAAAGTTACTTAAGGTGCTATAAGCTGAATCAAATACTACCCTAGCCTTCACAGTAGTCAACAGTAGAACTCATTTGCCACTTACACCTTTATATGAGAGTTACGAAGGTCATTCTGCCACTCACAGCTGCACAGTAGTTTCCATTGTAACTTGTATAGGTTATAGTTATAGTAACCACTATTATACTACTATAAGTTTCATTATAGAAATAATAGAAACTCTTATGCATACTATAGTTACAAAAAAATCATCAGTGTAACTAAGGCCTTTAGTAGCAATAGTCATTCCTTACAGGCTCAATCCATTCGCCATTTTACAGCCGCTTTTGTAACTATTAATCAAATCAAATCAATTTTATTTGTGTAATATAGGTAGTGAATACAGTTCTTAAATTAAAGATAGGTCGCTATGTTATAAAATGTTAATAAAATGGATGCTAAACGAATAAGTACGTAACTAGATCTTATAACCTCAAAAACAGGAAAATAGGAGCTTTTTATGGCTGTGAGTTGCACTAGGGGAACAAAATTCACTGGAAGCGTTAGAAGGGTGAAAATTAGCGCTATGATTCTCAAAAGGGAGTTATTAGAGCTCAAACTGCAGGTTATGACTACATTACAATGACGCCATGATTTTTTAAGAAAACTTATAATTCACTTGCAAAATTGAGTTGATATACATTGGTTTTTCAGTTGAATGTGCATTAAATGTACCGGTAAACAATCGGCCACTTGCGAATAGTAAGTTATCGACACGTAAAAATACGGAAATAAAATTTATTCTGTATAACAAATACAAAATATCACATATCTTTTGTTAATTTTTTAAATATCACAAAAGCGCGTTAAAATCACTCGAAAATTATCTTATATATCTACAGTAAACTGGACAGCGTTTTAAGTATCTTTATATATCTTGCTAATACAGAATACAAACATTTACTTCTTTTTGTTTTATTTTCATGATGGCGACGAAAACACTTTACCAAAATATTACAAATAATGTCAACTGAAGATATACAATAAAGAACTATAATCAATTCATTCGTTCAAAGTAGTTCAAAATCATTCAAAAGTAGCGCTACGAGAGCTTTAGTATAGCGTTAATAAATCGTTATAGCTATTAAGGAACCTTTATGCAACCGTTGTGCAGGTTAAATGGAACTTTAGGTTGCATAAAATGGCGCCCAAAGAGCGCTAAAGCGGCTGCTTTAAGTCTGCAGTAGACGCTCTAGCGCTTACGTCTATTACCATAAGTAATAATCGGATACGCTCCAAAGCTCTAATGCAGCCCATTTGTGCTAGTTGGGTAAGTACCTCAATTTGCATTGTATGTTTTTGTTTTGTTTTACAGTGGCTTTACTGGTCGATGTAATGACAAAATATTGTGAGGCACCATTACCCTTTTACCACCCCAAAACACTTTTTACTATAGAAACCGGCAATCACCGGAAAAATAATATACTTATATTTTTGTATAGCCTATTGTCCGTACTATATAATGGAATCGAAATGATAATGTACTAATTTATACTTTTAAACGTAACACAGTTCAAACTTAGAAAAAATTCATCTATTTTTTTTTATATACCAATAAAAAGTACAGACCTTCCTTCCTTCCTTAATGTGCACCATTTTTTTGCACCAGAGCGGGAGAAGTAATTCGATGATTTTCCCAACCAGAAAAAAAAAGAAAAAGGGATATAAGTAATAATAATATAACCTTTATTTCCACCTATACCAAATAATAAACAAACATAAAATCTTACAAATGAACTAATAATAATAATAATAATCTGTGGCCCGGCTGTCAACCGACTTGTCATAAATTTTCTTCTTGATTCTTTTTAAATAAATATTTAATAAAATAATCGTTAATGCATCATGTTCAATCCAAATAAATCCTTTAAAAAAAAACCAAAAACGCATACAAAAATGAAGAACACAATAACTTGTTAAGGAAAACCAAAAACTACACACGAATCCGAAACCTAGAAGAAGAAAAAATGTTGACTAGACGCCGGGCTCGATTACTACAATCAACACGCCCAACACCTGCGGAATCGTCGCTCAGCTCCGCCTCGCAGCCGCCGGGACCTGCTCCAGCCGTGAGTGAAGAGACTCCGGCCGCTGCAGCTGCGTCGAGCTCGAGCGACGAATACTTCTCGCCGCCGACGACACCACCACCTGCGCGTCGGCGAGGAAGAGGCCGCCCTCCGGTCGGCTTAGGACTTCGAGGCCCTCCGGCCTCCGATGGGGTCCCCGCTGCCGGTGGAAGTGTGCAGCGCATGCGATGGACACATTCCATCAATGAAAATGTCATGCGCTCATACTTTGGGGCTACAGAGGGGGGAAATAACCTGACTGCGTACCGTGGTCGGATGCTCTCTCTGTTTCAGGTACTTGAACCAGCTGTCAACGTTTCGGCCCAACGAGTGTCGGATCAGGTACGGGTAATCCAGCGTAACCGTATGTTGGATGACGCCGTACTTGATAGACTACGCCATGAATCACGGTGCAGCCGTGTCTCATCTGCTTCACCACTGGCCGCGGTGCAACTACAACCCAGTATCTCACCGCGACCCGACCTCGTCGATGAAGATGATGATGACGAGGCTATAACCGTGAGTACCCAGTGCAGTGAACGATTGAGGAGTGCTTTGGAATGTGCACTACGGGAGAATCGCTCCACACAGCCTGAGCTTAGACCTCGTCTGCCTCGTTTACCCATGCATAAGAAAAATAGGGCGCTAGTGTGTGCTCTAGATTCACTGCTGTCAAATTATTTTGTCAATAGTGAAGACCTCACCGATACTCATTCGATCCTATACTGTGCAGCTGTAGCGGCTTGTCGGGTAGCTCATGTCAAGTTCCCAAAGACTGAAAGAGTTATACGACCAGCTGTACCAGCTTGGCAGGGTAGGATCGAGCGTCGTATTGCTGAGGCTAGAGCACTCATTGGTAAACTTATCTGCTTCAGGCAGGGCAACACTCGTCCTCGAGTGATGCGCTATGTGAGGCGGGTTTTTGTGGGGACTGATGTTAGTCCTCGAGATTATCTGACCCGGGTCACAGACCGTATCGACTTCCTGAAGCAGAAAGTCTATGCATGGGCAAATCGTATACGCAGATATAAGCGGCGGGTGGAGCGATACACTCAGAATCGCACATTCCAAAGCAATGAAAGGTGGGTTTATAGGGCTTGGGAGCGACCGGACCAAGGTGTGATTGATACTCGCCTACCGGATGATGCCGCCATGTGTTCGTTCTGGCGCAGCATCTGGTCGGTGCCTGTCAGTCACACTGAGGGTGACTGGATGAGAGAGATCAAGCGCACATGCGATCTTATACCAGAAATGGGGGCAATTACGATCAGCCCTCAAGATGTAGCCCGTGCAGTCCGTCCGTTATCCAACTGGAAATCTCCAGGGCCGGACGGGCTGCACAATTTCTGGATAAAATGGGTTCAAAGCTCGCACGCTCGCTTGGCATTTCAGTTCCAGTCTGCCCTAGATTCAGGATCGCTCCCTCAATTCCTAACTACAGGAGTAACCCACCTGCTCCATAAATCAGGCAGTACTTCGGAACCTAAAAATTATAGACCAATCACGTGCTTACCGACGGTCTATAAAGTTCTTACATCCATTTTGAGAGCCAAAATTAACAATCATATTGATAAAAATTCAATCATGTCTGCTTCTCAGAATGGATGTAGGAACGGGTCCCGCGGTACTAAGGAGCTTCTCCTCGTTGATATTGCCATTAACCAACAGGTTCGTCGTTTCCGAAAGAATCTGTCGACATGTTGGATAGATTATAAGAAGGCCTATGATTCTGTTCCACATACATGGCTCAAGAAGGTGTTGGAGTTGTATAAAATAGACCCAATACTACGTAATTTTCTTGAGTCATGTATGGGGCAATGGAAGACGGTCCTTTGCTATCCGGGATGTCGACAGATCCAGGAAAACAGCGAACCGATTAGGATTGAGCGTGGCATATTTCAAGGCGACAGTCTGAGCCCACTGTGGTTTTGTCTGGCTCTCAACCCTCTCAGTACATTGCTGGAGGGTTCGGGGCTAGGCCACCAGTTGAGAAGAGGTGGTCAGATCATATCACACTTGCTTTACATGGATGATTTGAAAATCTTTGCTCCCAGCAAATTGCAACTGATGGAGCTACTGAAGGTAACAGAAACTTTCAGTAGCGACATCGGGATGGAATTTGGGGTGGACAAATGTGCGGTCATGCATGTAAAGCGAGGGGAGATATTATGGAATCCGTGGGAACTCAACTCTCGGATTCCATACACCTAAGATCCCTCGGCTCAACTGAAACCTACAAGTATTTGGGTATGTCAGAGGCGCTAGGCATCAATGCTGCTTATGTTAAACAGTCATTGAAGGAACGCTTCTTTGGCCGCCTGAATAAAGTACTGAATAGTCTTCTATCAGGCGGAAACAAGGTGCGTGCCTTCAATGGTTGGGTTATGCCAGTATTGATGTATTCTTTTGGCATACTCAAATGGACTCAGACTGAACTTGACACCTTGGACAGGCGGGTCCGCACAACGCTGACTGCAAATCGGATGCATCACCCACGTTCATCGGTGATGAGGCTGTATATCCCGCGGAAGTGCGGGGGTCGTGGCTTTTTAAATGCAAAGACCCTGCACAACCGCGAGGTATGCAGCCTTAGAGAATATTTCCTAAAAGCTGACGTGGGTATGCATCAGGATGTGGCAGCGGTGGACAAAGGCCTCACCCCGCTCTCCTTAGGTAACGAGAATTGGCGCAAACCTGTAGTATTAGATACTAATGACCGCAGAGAAGTATGGCAGAGCAAGGAGCTTCACGGACGCTATTACCGAGCCCTTCATGGGTCTGAAGTAGATTTATTAGCGTCCGTAGCTTGGCTACGTTTTGGTGACCTCTTCGGGGAAACCGAAGGTTTTGTCTGTGCGATTATGGACGAAGTTATGATGACGAATAACTATCGGAAATATATTGTGAAGGATGGTACGGTAGACATATGTCGGGCATGTCACAAACCGGGAGAATCCATTCGTCACATTATCTCCGGTTGTTCTCGTCTAGCTAACGGAGAATATTTGCATAGACACAACCTCGTAGCCAGGATTATTCACCAGCAACTTGCTCTTAAATACAATCTTGTGGAATCAGAAGTACCATACTATAGGTATGTGCCCGACCCAGTTCTCGATAATGGCAATATTACACTGTACTGGGATCGGTCTATCATCACTGACAGGACTATTGTTGCCAATAAGCCTGACATAGTGGTGATAGACCGATTAGAGCGTTTCACAATGATTGTTGATATAGCAGTCCCCCATGACGAGAACCTCGTGAAAGCTGAGATAGATAAAAAAAATAAGTATCTTGACCTGGCACGCGAGGTTGTCGACATGTGGGATGTGGAGACAGCAATCATTGTGCCGATAGTCGTCACAGCCAATGGTATAATAGCCAAGAGCCTCGACCAACATCTAAGGAGGCTCTCGTTGGGCAGCTGGATCAAGGGCTTGATCCAGAAAGCAGTGCTCCTGGAAACGGCGCGTATTGTGAGGAGGTTCCTCTCTATGGAGCCCTGACCACCGGTAGCTTGGACCCTGTTCCCGATACCGGTGGGCTACTATTTTTTATATTTTTAAATGTTTTTATTTTATATTAATATTTAAAAATGTAATTTATATGTACATATATTAAATAAATGGAATAATAATAACACTAGCCGTCAAATCAAGTTTTGTTTTCTGCTCTTACAAATAAATTCGCAAAATATAGTGATAAGTTTGCCCATCCAAATTTCTCAATATTTACGAAAAGAGGACAGATTGAACCAAGATAAATAACATAAATCTAAAAATCAACCGATAATATAACGAAAATGAAGATAATATATAATCCATCGACAACTGTCAAGTGGTCTGTCAATGACACCAATCACTAAAAAATGCAAGAAATAACGATGTTAATAAACAAAACTTGATGATGCTTACTAGAGCAGCTTCGCGACGTGCACGCCCACCACCCCCGGACCCGTCGCTCAGCTCCGCCTCGCCACCGGATTTAGGATTACCAACGTCACCGGCGGCTGCATCCGCGTCGAGCTCGACCGACGAGTATTTCTCTCCGCCGACGTCGCCAACACCAGTGCGTCGGCAGGGGAGAGGCCGGCCACAGAACAGCTTGGGGCTTAGGAGCCAACTGGCTCCGAGTCGGGTCCCCGCTGCCGGTGGTGTGCAGCGCATGAGATGGACTCAGTCCATAAACGAAAACGTCATGCGCGCATATTATGGATCTACAGAGGGGGGAACTAACCTCACTGCGTATCGTGTCAGGATGCTGTCTCTGTTTCAGGACCTAGAACCAGCTGTCAACGTCTCGGCCCAACGATTGTCGGATCAGGTGCGGGTCATCCAGCGTAGCCACAGGCTGGATGATGCAACACTTGATAGGCTGCGCTCAGAGGTACTAAGCAACCATATCATCTCGACCCCGACACATGCCGTGGTACAAGCGCCCGCTAGTGGCGCAATGATACCGCGGCTCAATAGTCATAATAATGAGCTAGATGATAGGGTTGTCACGGTAAGTAGCCAATGCAACGATCGACTGAGGAGCGCACTGGAGGATGCGCTTCGCAAGTATAGATCAGTTCCGCCTGAACTTAGACCCCGGTTACCACGGTTACCTATGCATAAAAAAAATAGGGCGTTGGTGTGTGCTTTGGATTCGCTGCTTGAGAACATTTTTGAGAGCAGCGAAAACCTTGTTGATACGCATTCAATCCTATATTGCGGGGCTGTTGCGGCGTGTCGCTTAGCTAACGTCAAATTTCCTAATAACGACGAAGCTATTCGACCAAAACCTGCTGTACCAGTCTGGCAGTATAGGATCGAGAGGCGTATCGATGAGGCCAGAGCACTCATCGGCAAACTATACTGCTTCAAGGAAGGCAATGCACGCCCACGTGTAATGCGTTTTGTACGGCGGGCTTTCTCGGGGACTGGAATCAGCCCTCGAGAATACGCACCCCACATTACGGAGCGCATTGACTTCCTTAAGCAGAAAATTTATGCATGGGCAAGCCGTATCCGACGGTTTAAGCGGCGGGTTGAACGGTACTCACAGAATCGCATGTTCCAGAGCGATGAGAGGTGGGTATACAGAGCTTGGGAGCGACCCAATCAAAATGTGACTGACGTGTGCCGCCCGGATGATACCGCCACGAATTTATTCTGGCGCAACATCTGGTCGGTACCCGTCTGTCATGTTGAGGGTGACTGGATGCGTGAAGTTGAACGCGTGTGTATACCACAAATGGATAAAATAATCATTAACACTTCTGATATAGCCAAAGCAGTTCATCCGTTACCAAACTGGAAGTCTCCAGGACCGGATGGACTGCACAACTTCTGGCTCAAATGGTATAGCAGCTCGCACGCGCTTTTGGCTTCTCAATTCCAGGCATCCTTAGAGACTGGGTCTCTACCAGAGTTTTTAACGACAGGCTGTACCCACCTGCTTCATAAGAGTGGTAGTCCCACGGAACCCAAAAACTATAGACCGATTACCTGTCTGTCTACGGTCTATAAGGTTCGCTAAGCAATCGCTGAGGGAGCGCTTCTTTGGCCGCCTGACAAAGGTATTAAACAGCCTTTTGTCGGGAGGAAATAAGGTGCGCGCTTTCAACGGTTGGGTCATGCCGGTGTTGATGTATTCTTTCGGTATACTCAAATGGACTCAAACCGAACTGGACGCCCTGGATAGGAGGGTCCGTACACTGCTAACCGCAAATCGGATGCATCACCCACGATCATCGGTGATGAGACTGTACATCCCGCGGAAATGTGGAGGTCGAGGCTTTTTAAATGCCAAAACTCTCCACAACCGCGAGATTTGCAGTCTCAGGGAATATTTCCTTAAAGCCGATGTGGGTATGCACCGAGATGTGATTGCAGTGGACAAGGGACTCACCCCGCTGACCATGGCTAAAGAGAACTGGCACAAACCTGTTATACTTACCCCAGATGACTGCAAGGAGGTATGGAAAAGCAAGGAACTTCATGGTCGCTACTATCGGGCTCTTTATGGGTCCGATGTAGATTTGACAGCTTCCGTTGCCTGGCTACGCTTCGGGGATCTCTTCGGAGAAACTGAAGGTTTTGTCTGTGCAATTATGGACGAAGTTATCTTGACGAATAATTATCGGAGACATATTATGAAGGATGGGACGATTGACGTGTGTCGGGCATGCTATCGTCCTGGTGAGTCCATCAGACATATTGTCTCCGGTTGTTCACGTCTAGCTAACGGCGAGTACTTGCATAGACACAATCAAGTAGCCAGAATTATCCACCAGCAACTTGCTTTGAAATACAAACTTGTCGATTCTGAGGTACCGTATTACAAGTATGTGCCCGACCCAGTTCTCGAAAATGACCATGTCACGTTGTACTGGGATCGGTCTGTCATCACTGATAGGACTATTGTTGCCAATAAGCCTGATATAGTGGTGATAGACAGGTTAGTGCGCCGCGCAATGATAATCGATGTTACCATCCCACATGACGAGAATCTCGTGAAAGCTGAGAAAGAGAAACACATTAAGTATCTCGACTTAGCTCATGAGGTTGTTGACATGTGGGATGTGGACTCGGCTGTCATTGTGCCGATTGTCATATCAGTCAATGGGCTGATAGCTAAAAGCTTCGACGACCATCTGTCGAAGCTGGCTTTGCACAGCTGGATAAAGGGCCTGATACAGAAGGCAGTTCTCCTCGATACAGCTCGTATTGTGAGGAGGTTCCTTTCTCTGGAGACCTAACCACCGGTAGCTTGGACCCCGCTCCCGATACCAGTGGACTGCCATTTTTTATATTTTTAAATGTTTTTTATTGTCACTTTTTTATAGAAAAATATTTAAAAATGTAATTTTTGAGAGGTATATGAAATAAAGGAAATAATAATAATAATAAAATACTTTATTTTCAGACCAAAGTCCATATGGAGACACATTTACACATAAACAATAAAATAAACACACAAATTTAAAATAAATATAAAATACAATAATAACAAGACAAATTAGAAGAAATATTTTAAAATACACTTAAAAAAGTAATTATTTAATGTATGTGAATGACGCTCTGTGAGTCGTCATCCAGTGCCACATTATTGGACTATTCATCCTGTCGGCGACGACAGCTATCAGGCTGTTGGAGCTATCGCGCACTCGCCGCATCAAGGATGCTATACGCGACCGTATTAATGCAAAAAAATCAGGCACACCTGCCTTCGCAAACATCCCCGACGCACTGCAAAAGCGCGGTAGCCCCAACATTACCCTGAAAGCATTATTGTATTGGACTCGCAGAGCATTGTAGGAGCGTTTAGTGTAATTGACCCTTAGGGCGCACGTGTACAGAGACTGACAGTACGCTCTAAACAATGTGATCTTTACGTCATCAGTACATCGTGCAAACCTACGAGCCAGCATGTTACACCTCACGGCCAATGCTCTGCGCTCCCGTTCTACATCCAAATCGTCGGACAGGTCATCGGTGACCCAGTGTCCCAGGTACTTGAACCGCTTGACTCTGGTGAGCAACGCGCCCCCTAAGGTGATTGGTGGGACTGTATCGTAACATTTGTTACCGGCTTTAAAAACTAAAAGCTCACTTTTACTCGCGTTGTACCTAAGACCATGAGCCACCGCATTGTCCTCACATATACGAAGTAGCCTCCTAAGCGCGCTGATGGATGGGCTCAGCAATACCATATCGTCCGCATAGCTGATGTTATTAACGCATTGCCCATCAATGGAACACCCGATATTGGTATTGCTGAGTTCACATATCAGTTCGTTTACATACAAGTTGAAAAGCTTAGGTGAGCTAAGGCCTCCCTGTCTCACCCCGCATTCCAACCTGTATGCATCCGACAAGGCTCCCCCCCATTTTACACTGTTGGACTGATTATTGTACAGTCACGGACTATAAATGATGAGCCACTTGCCACCATTCGTATTTTAGCCGTGTAATGCAAATCGGGTTTAATCGGTTATATTCGTACACAGAACAGAGTGACTACCTAAAGTCGACGAATTGCAGGTGTAGAAACCGTAACCTAGCGACAATTGTTTTAGCGTAGCCATAGTAACGTTGGTGTACGGAGAAATTATAGTTGGTATAATTTAGACATCGGAAAAACTCGAAACCACGATTTTATCCGAACGCGTAGCGTCCAAGATGACGTTCACGATAATTATGATTATGTCAAGGATCTTCTGTACAAGTTCCTTGTGATTATGTATTAAACATAGATAACACCTAACTGCCGCCATCTTGCAAGAAGTTTTATTTGCTATTTCTGCTAAAGAGTTTACGTTTTAGCTATTATAAATGTCATAAAATGTGCTAAGCAAAAAAAACACTATATTATTTGAATAATTATTTTATTTTGTATAATAAGAATCAAAACTGTTGGACTGTCTTAATATCTTGTAAATGCTCCCTGGCTGTCTATTACAGCTTGCAGTCGTGATTGCATGGAGCTAACCAGACGAGTGCAAATATCAGTCCCTCGCATGTTCTCCCATACTTCTTGACAATGTTGAGCCAGATCTTCCTTTCTTCGTTCATTACGGTGATCCCATCGCTGCACCATTAAACCCCACAGATTTTCTATGGGATTCAGGTCCGGGGATTTAGCTGGCCATGGAATCACCGTTATGTCTGGATGGACAGTCCTTGCTCGATGTATGGCAGAATTATCGTGAACAAAATTAATATTTTCCATTTCGTGCTGTGGATACACAATCCTTACAGACGGAAGCATAAAATCTTCCAAAATCCTTATATAGTTCACGGCATTTGCACGAGGTGGTAGTTGAACAAGCTCGCCTACACCTTCGGAGCTCATCCAACCCCACATATTAACAGTTATCCTTCCTGATTCCCTATTTGGTATGACGTTATCTGCATCATACCGTGAACTGTTATATCACCATAGGTGTAAGCGGCCATGATCGCTTGATTGGAATGACTTCTCATCACAAAAAATAGTTGATGACCAATCGAAATTTAAAAATCGGTGTGCGAAATTTACACGTGCGGTTTTATGAGCGTCTGTCATATCGACTTTGTAGGCAGGACTCCTATGATGCAAATTCATTGAGTGAAGATGCCTTCGGATGGTTCTGGGATTCACATCAAAACGTTTCGCGTAACGCTGCGTTGGTATAAATCCATCAACTTCATATTCGCGGAGCATTTCAGTTCTCTGAGCTTCGCTTAATGCAGAAGGGCGATGGTTGTTTCGGCGACGATCATTTATATGTCCTTCTTCGGCGTATCGTCTTACCCACAAAGAAACGGTGTTTCGCTAAAAAAATAACAACTTTCAAGTTAATGGACTTAGATAATTACCTTTTTAAAAAAATTCAAAAACATATGGAAAGCTCACCGTCAAGTGCAGATCTCTCGAATTTGCACGAATGCTCAGAACCTGCTGATGCATTGTTATGATTCTATAGCGAATTTCTTCAGAAATTGCAGCTGACATTTTCGCGTTAATAACTACGGCTACGATTCACCAAAATTCGACATTTTCGTCTCCAAATCTTTTCTGACATTGACATTTCAACTGTCACTCTGTCTTCGGATAGGATTTCAGAAATAAAGAGTATTTAATGAGGACTATTTCAAAGGAGGTCAGTATCAAATAGATGGGATACACGTAAGCACCGTTGTATGGATTTATCATTGACAACTTATAAAGTCATTTTTCAACCTCTATGGATAAGACTATTTCCGATTATTAGTAATTTGTCATTTTGTTTCCGAGCATTCGGTTTGAGTTCGTGTTTAATCGTGTAATCTCGTGAATGTATAAAACTGCAAAATTGGAAATCTTGAAAGTGGCTTATCAATTATAGTCCGTGACTTTACCAGTACTTTAGTAGATCCGTATTCTGTGTCAACTTCTTCCATAGGCAGTCATATGACACCAGGTCAAAGGCCTTGGATAAATCCAGGAAACATGCATACACAGGCGTTTTTCTAGCTGTGTAGTACTGAACAGTGTGCTTGAGACAGAGGATAGCTGTTTCCGTGGATAAATGTGGCTTAAACCCAAACTGGGCGTCGTGGGAGGTGAAATGCTTATCCAGCTGCCGATCAATCAGACTGTCCAGTACCTTAACAATTATAGTAGCCAGGGAAATAGGTCTGTAGTTGTTTTTCTCACTCGAATCTCCAGTCTTGTTTTTTTATAACAGGTGTAACTATAGTTTTTAGTAAATTATCTGGAAGATACGAATGACTTGTACAAAAACAGAACAACATTGCTAATACTCTCGGCAAGTGTTTACCTGCATAACGAAGATGCTCAACGCTCAAACTGTCATGACCGGGTGACTTTCCCCTCTTAAGATCCCTTATAGCATTAGCTATTTCCTTGGCTGTGAATCTGGTAGGCATATCTCTGGTTCCAACAAAAACCTCCGACCCATCAGACGACGCACCTAGGGGAGATGTGACTCGAAAGGATCTACCAAATAGGTTAGCAATCTCCTTAGGATCACTCACACCTTCGACACTCACGGGTAGGCTGCATGCGTCTTGGAGGGCTATCACACCTACAATCCGACAAAAACATTGAATATCAATAAGTGCACGCTAGACGTTCTTACATTTCAATGATACATATACAACGTGTAACAGAATAAACGCAATTCCTGAAAGTAGCTGGTTCAGAATCGGCTTCTGAATCGATTTCCGTCATAAAAAATAGGTGTTAAATTTTAATGAAAAAATCTTTCATTCTTAAAATGGAAACACAGTATCATGACAAATTAACACACTCCTTAATTCAAGGAAATGCGCTCGTGTGCGTGTCAGCCGCTAACATTGCATTAGTGTATGCGTCTGCATAAGGATATTGTATGACGCACACACGTTTTGCGTTTAGTAAGGATAACAATTTTATTAAAAATGCTTGAGTTTGGTTTCAATTTATTTAGTTATGGATGTTGTTTTAGACTTATAATTTAATATTCGAATTGGGATGTCTGAGGTATGTTACATCTTGTATATAGGTATGTATACCTGTAGTTAGGAATGAAACGATACCATCTGGGTATCGATACTTTTACTCGATGCCGTATCAGTCACGAGGTATCGATACCTACTTGTATCGGTAAATTTTTCCGTCGGAAGTATAAGAGGCAAATAAGAACAGGAGTGTTAGTACATTGCATAGTCTTAAGTATTTATTGAAATAAAATAGATACAAAAATATTTAGGAGAAAAATCTTTTATCGATGTGCTCCCTAGAAACAATAATTTTTCTAAATGTTTTTTGGGTTAATCGATTTCTGGTAGCAGTCACTGTGGCCCCAGCCTTTGAAAACAACCTCTCGCTAGGTACAGAGGTACCAAAATATATGCATTCTCAAATATTCACAATCTCGCTCAGATTTTTGCTATTACAAATTCAATTTAGTTAAGTTTTAATTTATAAAAAACAAATAAACAACCGCCACGCAATGAAGGAATATAATGACAGACCGACCGCCTGAATGAATAAATGACGAAAAACCCAGATTATACTTACCTTTACCTGCCTTTATGTCTTTTAAAACGACCATGATTCTGTTGTGAGAATGAGATAAAACTATGCGGGACGAATAGTCCGTTCCATCATCTGACTACAAGACAAACGGTGATGCGCCATCGTTACATGATGGACATCCCACCCATACGCACAAAACGTTTTGGGAATACTTTCATTGTGCTAAGTAGTGGAATTCCCTGCCGGAGTCTGTATTTCCCGATAGCTATGTCAAGAGTGAATAGGTTTCGTCTAGGCAAGCGTGCTCCATCTTCGACCACATCATCACTTACCATCAGATGAGATGGTGGTCAAACGCGAACCAATTCCGAATAACAAAAGCCGAACCATAATGGAAAACTGCCATTCTAGTAATTACATGTACTAGAGTGGCAGTTTGCCATTAATTAATCTATTTAACATCATCATCTTATGCCTAGCCTTTTCCGAACTATGTTAGACCGGAAGCCGACTCCAACGGCTTCCGGTCTAACCGGATACAGCTAGAGACTGCCCATCTTACCTCCACAACACACAGATTCAGCTTCTGACTACTCGTAACAAGTTTCAAATATGTACAAATTACAAAGACCACTTTCCAAGGCACGGGGTATCACACCACTACCCGATAAACCCACTTTTTGCCCGACCTGGGAATCGAACTCGACGCCTCATGCTCTGCGGTCACGCTGGCGACCACCAAACCAATAAGGCAGGCCTTAAGATTTCATATGATTAGTTTATTCATTGGTGTTGATAATACATTAAGCATTTCGCCGCGAAATGAACCTTTATTTTGCGTCAAACATCATTACAAACCGAACTATGCTCGACTCAATAATAAAGATATCAAAAAAGCTAGAATACAATAACAAGTCAATAAAATCAGGTTTCTCAAAGAGACATGTAGATTGTGTTGTTTTAGTACTTAGGTATCCTCTCCAAATATGATAACCTTTAACAAAACATCAACCACAGAAATAATAGATACCCCACATCAACATCACATAAAGAGATTACGCACAAAAACAAGAAAACTGGATTAATATATTTTACAAGTTGCCAAACAAAAATGTACCTTATTGCCTAAGAAATATGTCCGAGAAACCATTACTAAGTTCCAAATATCAAAGGGCAATATGAAATGATGTGTCATGTAATGGTTAACCGACCATTTCTAGATGTAAGGAGGCACTTCGTCTTTGGTAACCAGCCGTGACATTTGAATTCGGTCGGTTGCGACACAGGTGGGCTGAACGAACGAAAATAGACTCAAAATCAATACAATACTTGCGAAGATGGTCGTAGAGAAGGGGTTGTGTAGGTTCAACTGATATCGATAGTCGATAGTTTGTTTTTTTCATCATGTTTTCATTGCATAGGAGCCGAAGCGATTTGTTTCAACTAGTCCGTATTTGCAATAAATTAAAAAAAGTATGTAAATTAAAGTAAAAAACTGAGTATGTAGTCGCTTTCAAGAGGTTTACTGAAAAATTAATACATTATCCGTGTGACAGTCGCACCAACTACTGTCAAATCAAATTGCAAGATATCTACACGTCTTGAGTTTGACTCTGTGTCTTTCTTTCTTCTTGTATTGTGCCACCAAAAACTCTTTTTACTTCGTTTCGAGAATTCAAAGGAAACGTTAAGACGATGAAGAATATGACTAAAGACAGGCCAATATGGCACATAATGGATGTATTGATTTTTTGGTAGTCGTTGTAGATTAGAACTATATAGTATATACCTATATAATAACACTAGCTTTGCCCGCGACTTCGCGCGCGCGTAATAGTGACTTTCGGCAGCATTTTTAATTTTTAGGCTAATTATTTTGAAAACAAAACTCATACATAATTTGAATGTCGTATTTATTAATATCTAATCAAAAGTCTAAAAAATAAGTTAGCTTTAAAAATAACATAATTTCCATACAAACTTTCATCCCCTACTTCAACCCCTTACAGCCCTTTTATCGCATTAAAAAATAGCCTATGTCCTTTCTCAGGCTCTAGACTATGTCAGTACCAAATTTCATTAAAATCGATTCAGTAGTTTAGGCGTGATTGCGTAACACACAGACAGACAGAGTTACTTTCGCATTTATAATATTAGTAAGGATTAATTTAACCTGAGAACAACTTCCATTTGAAAACTTAAATAAATAAATAACTTCAATAAAAACACTAAAATAAATGAATATAAAAATAATCTTTAAATATAGTGTGGAAAATTCATACACATCGAAGTCCACTATAGTCTGGCAAACGAAAGTAGACTGAAAAAGCTCGGCAAATTTAAAAAATATCAGCATAGCAACCCCAAAACTACTATGAAATACCTGAAATAACCTTATTTAATACTTTAGAATTATCTATTTTATTTCATCGGAATAAAAATACAAGAGGTATTTTAGGTAGGTAATAGTTTAGAATGATGATGTCTTAATTCGAATTAAAAAAAAACAACAGTATTCTAAAATATGTAGTTCTGATTTATTCACTATAATCAAAATCTGAATGTGAGACTTCCATGTGGAAAGTTTCATTAGAGTCACTGGAATCATTGTTTCCTACGTAAATTATAAAACTTTCTAAATTATTTTCTTTAATTCTGTCCCTTTCTTTATATTTATTTTCAACATGGATGACAGGATCAGTCATTTTCTTTCACTCCTCGGGAGTTATATTTTCAATCGACTCTTTTATAACTTTCAGCAATATTTTTACTTGCCACTTTACGTTTAGCCAAACTCCCTAGCACTGCGATCTAAATGCCATTGAGTTAGTCTCAATGGCATTTAGATCGCAGTGCTAGGGGGGAAGTCGCAATACCTCGTGCCCATTCTGCTTCAGAATTTCATCAGCTTCATATACTGGTTCTGGTGTGTTTCATTTTAAACTTGTTTTCTAACGATATAAAATTCGTTAATTTTGTTACGAATAGCATCTATGTCGAAACTATCTAAGTCGGACACTGTGGGTTTATATGGCCTTTACGCGCACCTTCCTTTTTAATTATTTTTAATGTAGTAACGCTCACTTCTGTAAAGAATGGTAAAACAGAATGATTAGGTTCTGCAAATCATGAATTCAATTATATCTTCATAAAAGTTAAGTACTCCTAAAAAAAACTTACCAGTGATTGTAGCTATTTTATCCAAGTACTGGTTCTGGGTTCTTATCTTATCTTTCTGCTCTAGATCCGTACGTTTTCCAATAGTTTTCACTATCTCATCAACCCCTACTACATCCACCAGATTTTCTATAAATGAAAAAAAAAAATTGATAAATACCATGCAACATTTAATAGTATGTTAAATAACCATAATGCATTATTATGAAGGTGTTTAACATACTATAAAATTACTTTGGGTCTAGAAAGTTGCAGGATTCGGGGGGTAAAACTGGTTAAAACTGGTAGGGCTTGGGTCCCCGATTATAACGCTACCACTATTATTAAAAGGTAATGCATATTTTTCGAGAAAATTACAAAATAAGTTTAATAAGTTTCTAACCTCAAATCAGCTAAAAGCGAAAATGGAACGTTAAAATGGGTGATTGACAACCAAATCTGTCAGAATATATTGTCTGTGGTTTAAAATATCATGCAAAATCGATAAAACGGAACGTAAAAAAAAGACGCCGTTTGTGTTAAATGTCTCATTCGATTTCGATCATTCCGTTTCTCCTCGAGTTGCGTAAATGTGTTCTATGTGCGCCATCTCCTTCGCGGTTATTTTTTTTAAACCAATGAAACCATTCCTACTACGCTTTTTAAGCAACTTTTGAGTGTTTTGAGGCTGACCGTATGTGTGTACCAGAGCATAGAGCGAGCGAAGCGAGCTCAGGACTAGGGGCACCCCGATTCGGACAGGTTAGGTTAAAAGGGGATTGCGAGGTCTAGTGAGCGAGCGAAGCGAGTGAACAGACCCCGCTATCCCCTTCGTGGTTATTTTTTTAAACCTTTGCTGCCCATTACGCTTTTTAGGCTACTTTTGAATGTTTTGAGGTTAGGTTACAAAAAGTCATTTTTCTCGGAAACGGTGAGTTACCTTTTCATGGGAGTGGTGCCAGGGAGGAGGGGGCACAGAACCCTCCTCATCCCCTCTCCCTCCTCCTGCAGCCGATTACTAAACTTTTACCCAAAGTATCAACTTAGTAGCGTCATACTAACTTATGAAATCGAACACCACACGTAAACAATCTTGTTTTTGTTTGATTTCGGCGTCTTTCTCTTGTTATTTTTCTTGATATTTAGACATCATGAGAAACAACATCACCCGTACTCCACTTTTAATAGTTTTGTTAATTTTTCGCTGAATAAACGCTATTAACAAGATCACAACAAATCACCAACAACACGCCATCTTGTTTTGGAAAATTGGGTTGAATTTGACATTAGTGTAGCATTGCCATATAAAAAGTTTGCAAATAATTCGAATGTCTACTTTCGTTTGCCAGACTCTAGTAATGAGCCCAAAACATTAGCGACATTGCCACGTTATATAGCAATGCTTAACCTTTCACAACTTGGTGTCTGGAAAGATCTTTGAATACCATAAGTAGTAATACATTTATAATACCATACATTAGCATAGAAATAAAAATCAAAACGGACGATAAAAATGTCGATATCTCGAATAAACTCGCCCTGTCCCATTCCTACAATCCCGTAGGGTTGTCAACTCACTCTAAGTAATCGCCCATTATCTATATCGATTCAGCCGCCACTGTCCACCAATTCTCGATCCCACTAAGGCGACATGACCCTTACTTGTCGACTATAACTTAGTATCACAAGTACATTGCAGCTTTTGATGATCGGCTCTTAGTACCGTGCCAGCTAAACAGGTAATGTATGTCGTACAACAGTAAAAACCATATTTGTGTTGAAATTTTGGTACGGTATTAACACTGATTTTAACATCGCTTTAACGTAGAGGCGAGCTAATGAAGCGATCGCAATAATTGATTCTGCCTTTTAATTTTTCCTCTATTTTTAACGGGTCTTAAAGGGTTAAATGATACTGCATGAGTAGTTGGGCTCTGAATAGATTTGTCTTCTGTAGTATTATGATGAGCAATGTTGTGGTAGTTTCAGACGTAACTTATGGGTCGCAGGTTCTATTCGCACCCAGGCAGACACTGTACATTGTAATTTAATTTGCTCTAAAAAGGCCAAGGAAAATATTGTAAGGAAATCTGAATGTTCTTCGAAAATCCATCAACCAGCACTAGGCCCGCGTAAATGTTGCAGGCTGATTTTGTTAAAATAAAGCTCACATTCGTTTTAAATGGTAAAGACAAATCTGAGTATTTCATGAGTAAAATAGTGCATATTCCTCCAATCATAAATCAATCTACAATCTTACTGAGAAGTTACTATTCGATTATAAACCCAAAACTACTCTGCTCCACGCGAGCATCGAGCCCCTTTTTTTAGTAATTAAATGACTCTTCCAACTCTGTGTAGAGTGGAAGAGATTGTTAGTCTTCTGCTAAAAAACTCATCATCACAAGTCCGTCTTTTGGGAGATTTTCCAACACAATGTATTTTGGTACATATTCGCCACTCGAAAATCTGCTCTATTATCCTTACCAATCATAAAACGTAGTCTCCCAACCAGTCTGTCCGTCTGTATGTTCACGATAAACTCAAAAACTACTGAACAGATTGCATGCGGTTTTCACCAATGGATAGAGTGCTTAATTAGGAAGGTTCAAGTGTATAATTTATTAAGATTTTGTGACAATTAGCAGAATGAGACCTTGCGACGCCGAGTCGGGTCGCTAGTCTTATATAAATAACAAATTACCACTCCATAGTTCAGCGCGCGACTTTTGAACTCGTTATATTTTGATATTATCAATCATTAAGGTTTTAACTGAAGACTAATCTGACTTAGTAGAAACGGCCACAATCTAATCGTTATAGTATTAAAATTATTTATTAGTTCTAAAACTATCGATATATAATGATGGTGGATTAGTCTACAACTGCGCATGTGTTGAGATTAGGAAGGTTTAATTCAAATATTTGTTTCCTATCTTACATCTATTGTGTAGGGCCGAGCAAATAGTGGCTACTTACTAGGAAATTGTTTGATGAAAGAAACCGCGGAAAACCTGACGTCGAAAAATGAAGAATAAATTGAAAATCAAGATTCTGAACTTTTATTTGTCACAGAGCGTTTTGTCGTTTGCAGATGTTATACAAAAGAAAACGTTTCAACAATGTCCCGCCAGTAGTCATTAATATTATATGAGAGTAATAATTAAATATAAAACAATAAAATTAAAACTTGAAAATGCCGAATGGCTTCAGCTAGCTCATACCAATTTGTGATCGCTAAACACTCCCCAGTGTTTTAGCGATCACAAATTGCCTGGTATGAGCTAGCTAAAGCCAACAGAAGATACATATTGAGATCACTGAAAAAATATTTATCCGCTTATTACTGTTTGTTTTAGAGAAAAATAACCCTAAATAAGGAATTTGACCCGAATTTGTCCCATTTGACCCGAATTTGTAAATAAAAATTGATGTCTCATTCATTATCAATTATTTTACATATTAATAATTTTGTAACACATACAAAATCGTAACAAAATATAACTACGACTTGTAGGTAAGTTAATATGCAAATAAACTTGTACAATTGACCTTCCATAATATAGGTAGATACTTCTATAACTTACCCAAAAATCTCTGTGACATATCGATCAAAAGTCCTCAGACATAGTCCCCAAAAGGCGCGTACCAAATAAATCCTTACTAATGTTAATGTGAAAGTGCGTTTGACTGTCCTTCATGTCAACAACGAAAAAACAGATCGATACAACTTTTGGAGATAGCTGAAGGGCTGGCTGAATTCTTCATGTGAGTGAAGCCGCGGGTAGAAGCAAGCAAGAAGCATTTTAGAAGTTGTAAATATCCTACTGATGCCGTTAGGGTCAAGGGGAAGGTCCAGGGTTGCTGGAATGTTCTAACGAGATACCGCGGCCCCGGAACTTAAGGGCAGCTGAAGGAACAGGGTGGGTTTTTGGTGAGAATAAGTCTGACACTCCCTTCCGCTCCACCCAGGGCGGGAGAAGTCATTCTATGATATTCCAACAAAGAAAAAAAAGGGGTCAACAGTCAATGTCTCGTTCATTTTAATTTTTCCATAAAATACAACTATGAATAAAGTTAACATACAAATAAAATTTCAAACAACATCACACCTCTATTAACAATACAATTACATTCAATTGGGCAAAATTTACTCCAAACTATACTTACTTCTTTTTTTGCCAGAAAAAGTTAGACATATCGATCGAACAGTCCCAAAATATGAATCAAAAGGCGCGTACCAAACATGAAAACACGACCAAACAAAAACAATGAGCGACCAATTAACTCTCAAACTCAAAATCAGGGTAAACTCACCAATTGTCGACCGCTCTATTTGAACGAAACGTACAAAGGGAATAAAAGGGGTTTAAAAATACGCCCAAGCCCAATTAATTAGAGACAATTAGCTACCCTTCCTGCAGTAACAAAAGGTAGAAAAACTCTTCTCATTAATTACGAAGTAAAGAGGGCGAAAGGCGAAACAGGAAGGTACTAGATTTCTCCCCTTTTGTTTTTGAAGAGGAATCCATTTGTGAGACAGACGCGGTGCGGAAGATGCGGGGATGAGCAGACCTGTCATTTTATTTATGTTGTGGACTTAATTACGAGTGTGTCACTCGTAGGCTTGCTTTTAAATTTTGATTATTATTTTTGTTTTGGTTAATCTGATTAATGTTTACACAGTTGAACTATTCATTGGTAAGGTCTTATTATTTCCACATCACTATAATGTTCTATTTCAACTGTTTGTTAGTCCTGTTAGTTCAAAAGTCTTATGTTAGTATAATTAGTTACTTGTCTGCGACATGGATTCCATTTGGCTAAATGTCTCTTCTTTCCCTTTCCAGAATTCTTTGTCTTTGGCAAGGTTATAAAACCCCACCAAAACGCTTATTATTTGACGTGTACGTTTTTCCAATCTATATGTCAGCCTGCCGCATCATATCTCTTAAATGGATGAAGCGCTTTGCTATCAATACCATGGACGAGGTATGCACTTTGCAGATCTGCAAGTCGAACTTCACGGAAACGGAGATAAGCAGCAGCAAGCTGCTGCTGTTTCAGTCACTCAGGAAGCTCGATCAAATGCCGGCTCGAAGGAGAGATGGCACCGAGAAAAGTATCGAGGACATTGTGACATTATTGAAAGTGACCGACCCGGATGACGTGCCTACTTCTGTAACGAAGGAGCTACACAAGCTGCCCCCAGTCACATTTGACCACGTTGATGTCAACAGGCTACTAAAGGACATCACAACCCTGAAGTCAAGCCTGGCCGCTGTTGAATCCAGTTAAGAGGTGTCGGAGAACGGAGGTACGCAGCACTATTTTGGCAAGTTGGTCACCTGACGCTGCTAATGTGAAATTTTGAATACGCGTCGAGGAACGCGAAATGCTTCCCCCGTCAGTAGTTTTGTGTCGGCAAGTTTAGATACCTCCACGATGTCCGGTAATGCTAGCGATGCATTGTGCCGTGCCGTCGCTCCCTCTACTCCGGTCGCAGTTCTGACTGGCATAAGTACGTCGACCACTGAACGTTCTTACGCTGCGATTGCTGCCGCTGACAAACCAGCTGCCTCACGAGAGCCCGCTGAGCATCCATTAGGGGTACTAGAAAAACGCCGCTGCAAACCAGCCCAAGAACAAGGACAAGTGCAACCAGGATGGCTTCGTCAAGGTGGTGAACAAAAAGTGGAAGCCAGCTTATCGAAACCAGTGTGGCACTGCGCTGGCCGAACCAAACCAACTGCTGCGTCCGGCCGTACCTACAAAATTGATTTACGTATCCCGTATGCAAGGGTAGAGAACATTGTGAAATACATTTTGGCGAAATCCAATTTCTCCTTAAGGGTCGAACGGCTGGAATCACATCATGGAATTAATTTTAATTATTTAGTGGTGAGAGCGCCGACCGAACATTTGTCAACTTTCTTGAATTTTGGCCGAGAGGAGTAATGTTCCGGCGTTTTCGAGGCCGGTTACCGGAAACCGCGCGATACACGACGCCGATAACTCGTGTAAAATAATATGTGTAAGTTTTGCTTAAGTGATATATATACAACGTGTAATTTAAAGGGTATAAACATACCGAGTGCACGGCTTCTTTGGATGATAACAAACGATATGGCAAGGGTTTTCTAATCCTATGTCTACATGTGTGGAGCATATTAGAAATTTCAATACATTGATACCAGAGCCCGAATTTTTCAAATTAAGAAGAACGAAGAAAATTGTTGTTTTATTGGCAAGTGACGTGGAAAGTGACTACCCTCATAGTGCTGTGACACGTTTGTTATTACTGGTATTCAAGAAACATAATATGAAACCAATAATTTGGGGTCAATTCTGTGAGTCACTTATTTTGAGCTGAAACTTTGCATAGAGACTCAGTAATATCATACCATTAATGCCCCTCTGTCGTATCAACTCTGTATATATATTAGTTTATTTACATCCTATTACAATAAATAACTACCTAACAAAAACAACAAATGTACGGGTTAAGTTGCCCGAAATATATAAATTGATTGATTGATTAGACCCAGTAATAATAATAAATAAACCTATTTCGTTTCCCATTGCAGGGACACAGGCCTTCTCTCTATGAGAAAAAAGGCCGTAATCCATCACACGGGACCAGTGCGAGCCGGTAGATATAGGAGCAAACAATCAAAGACGTGAAACATGCAGATTTGGTCACGATGTTTTTATTCACCGGTCTCGTAACCACTAGTCCATCACTGCTCTTACCAAGAAGACCAAGTAATTTCTTTTTCAGGAAAAAACAATAATCCTTCCATGTAACCCCATTAAGCGTGTTGACAGCTTATCCACTTGCTGGCTAATTACAATGCTTTCAACAACTCACAGATTACACGAACATACATTATCAACACTATCTGAGCTAATCCCCGGCTGACACGCTAGAAAAAATATTCCAGAGTGCCTTCCACGATAGGCGAACATTTTAATCGACACACAGATTATACGTGTCCATTAAATAAGTAGCTATCAATTACCGTGCTTGTACTGATAATTTTTAACAGCACTGATAAAATTGGGCAGTGCTAATCAAGCCGTCACAATGTGCGCGTGCAAGCAGAAAAGGTCTTTCCTAATAGAGGATATACTGAAAGATGTGAAGAAGAAACCCTATAAGAACTTGAGTCAGGAGCCGACGCAGCCCCTCAAGTGCAACGGAGTGAAGCCTGTCCAAATTCTAGAGGTCCCAAAGGTACAGAAGCTGACGAAAATTGAAGAGCCGGCAAGTGACAATGCGAGCAAAGTTAACTTTAAATACGAAGTGCCAAAGGATTTGGAATTGAACAAAGTCAATCTGGAACACAGACGAAATACCTATCCGTTGTATCCCACACCGATCAAAGTCAATGTACCTCCGCTATCCTCTCCAGTCACATGGCCTCATTACAGAGGGAAGGAGGCCTCTGGATACCTAGAAAGGCCTCCGTTCACTTACTACAGCGATCCGATGCTAAACTCTAATCAAATACTTAGAAGTCAGCTCGCTGCAAGCAGATTTGTTTCACACCCGTTCGCTATGCGGCAAGCTTATGGACTAGACAGAGGTGAGTTTAAGATTTTTGCTATGTTTATGATAGGCTCGCTTCCACCTCCATCTCGCCTGATGGTAAGCTATGATGTATTCGAAGAAGAAGCACGCTTACCAACCAATCAATTTCATCAATCTATGTTGTAAACACAGTCACAAAATACTTCTAAGATTATACCTAGATAAGACCTTCTTGTTGATAGTGTGCAGAAAGAAAAATAAATGCATTTAGATTATATTTAATTTCGTTTATCGATCATCGTCGACCGGCAACGGACGTGTTTTTATAAGTTAGATATTTTAATCTATTACTTTGCTGGAAATAATGCTTAGTGTGTGTGCCTGATGTGACAATGAAGATGGTACGAAGGAGGCAGACGACCCAAACCCGTACAAGACCAATTTAAAGGGACCCAACAAACAGCATGTTTAAAAAAAAAAATTGATGATAGGTTGGCGTTTATCCACCATCTCAGCTGACGGTAAGTGATAATGTGATCGATGATGAAGTACGCTTACCTAAAAGTAACCTATTCATTCTTGACTTAAAGACCCCCCAAGCTATAGAAACACATACTCCGGCATTGAATTCCACTCCTTAGCTGTACGCACAATGAAAGTATTCCCAAAAGATATACATACTTACTATTTCCACTAACTTAAGCCAATTATACAGGGTAGGGGAAATAAATCTAAGTGTGATGCTTAGGGCCTCATTTTATATATTAATTCACATCTACCATAACCCTGATGAATCCATCCAGTAAAAGATCGCTTTTAGCGTAAGTATAAGACCGCCTTTTTAGTAGTAAATTTTTTTGGTGTGGTGCGTACTATAAAAAGTGTAGGTATAAGTGTAGGTGTAGGTATCTGATAAACTTACTATTAAGCCAATGATTTCTTCTTCTTTCTCTTTTAAAGACCAAGCAGCCAATTCCCAAATAAGAATGCTCAACATCTTATCTCCATATAAACACTTTCATGAAGATGCCAAAAGCTGAAGTTGCAATTTAGCGCAGCTTTTCAAGTTTATTATATAAGAACCTACTAATATGACAAGCAAACTTTTCAGTATTATTTATGTTTAGAAAAATGGCCACGTCCGACTTGGACTCATACACTGGAGGTTTCTTTATTTATTGAAACTTTATGCAACACAAAAAGGTACAATGATAAAAAGATTTATTTTTTATTAAAACTTTATGTAACACAAAATGTACAAAGGCAGACTTAATGCCATAGGCATTCTCTACCAGTCAACCATGGGTGGTGAAGAGATGTACTCTACCAGTTAACCGTGGTGGCAAAAAGATAAAATGGCAGCTGCATACAAAAAATAAAGTAGGGCTCCGTAGAAACTTATCTTAATATATATGTTCAGCAGTACCAAACTAACTATTTACATGTTCACGGTTTTCTGTAACTTTCATGATTGTAGGTCAATGGGAAGAAGCCTGTAGTTTTCGATTCCCTTGTGAAATCGCAAAATATGAAAGAGACCTACATGATACACATCTGATATACCTACATTTTAGATAGACATTTCTACCCGTGCTTGAGAAAAAGGGTCTTGAGTAGGGCTGCCATCCGGGTTTCCCCGGATTTGTCCTAGTTTGGACAGCGTCCGGGGGCGTTCGGGGGATTTTCCCTATAAGCATCCGGGTAAAACCCGGACACATATTGGTCTTACGAGCACCAAAAAGAACTCTGTATTTCATCTTATTGTTTTTGTTATGTTGATTAATTAAAAAGAAAGCCTATTATTAATAAACTTCTAACTGTCAACAATGTTACCAGTAAATAGAAACCATAATTAAACATCATTGTTTTTAGTTTCAAGTACAAAAATGTATTTTTCTACTGTGTCCGGGGAAAAATTGCGATTTTACCCAAATGTCCGGGGTTTATGAGGTCTTTGTCTGGGCCCGGCAATTCTGGTGATGGCAGCCCTAGTCTTGAGAGACAGATGGACGGACACTACAGGACCCTAAAAATAAATATTTAGGTAACTATTTTGTCACCCACTAACTCCTCAGTTAATAACGCTTCCTTATCAAATGTGGACAAAAGAAAAACGAATAAAAATCGATTATTATATCGATCAACATCGATAAGCAACTTCGTGTTCGTACAATTCTATTCAAATAGATTATTACGTCATTCCTTATCTTATCGTAATATGTCATCGATTCTGTCTTAATCTTTATAATAACATGTATTGTGTTATTGTCAGTTTGTTTCAAACTACTAATGATGATTTACTAAACAAAATGATGATTTTATAATGAGAGTCTTTCAAAAGATCTTCTTATTTAGATAAGCGTCGATAGCTTAGTGACTAAGGTTTCGGACTTGTGATCGAGAAGTCGCGGGTTCGAACCCCATCCAGTACACTTTTGCCGTGTTCCCACTCCAGACACAAGCTAGTAATGTGAATTCTATCCACATTGGTAATTCTATTTAAAAAAAAATTGTGCGAAGATTCTCCTTGCCTATCTAGTGAGCCTAATTCTGAAAGCCAATGATTATGACAGATACATGTCTAGGATTTTTTCGAGGAGAAAATTATATCTGAGAAGCGGAACGGATATTCAGACTCTTACTGACTAAAAATCCACGCTGTTCCTTTAGTATCTCTTTAGGACATTGCCGCAAACCTGTCCAAGCATTGACCCTATAGGGCCTCGTTATTAGCGCTGAATACTCTTTGGGTCGACTCGGGATTAAACCCATGATTTGCTATCATCAGATAACTATCTACTGACGCTTATCATAATTTGAACAGCAGATATATGAAGTACTAGCTTCTGCCCGCGACTTCATCCGCGTAGAAGTCGAAAATATTCCATGGGATCCCGTCCCCGACTTGCTTGACAAAGATTATAATAGCTCGGCTAATATGCATGATATAAAGATAATTTATAGTCTATAGCACTCAGGGATAACGCAGCTACATGTAAGCGACAGAATTTTCAAAATCGGTTCGGTAGTTTCAGAGATTACCCCCTACATACAAACTTACAAATTTTACCTCTTTATAATATTAGTATAGATAAAGTTCTGATACTGCATTCACATTATTACCGATATCTTCATTCATTTGACACACCTCTTTTCTGCAAATAAATTAGTATATTTTACGGGGAAAACCTTAATGATAAGGGATGTTATGTCACTATTCCAAGTACAATATCATGATTATATTATTCAGCTTAAAATACGTATCTATCTTATTCCACTATATCCTTAAGTGGAATACAAGCGATCTCATTTAGGTTGGCTCGGTTGTCACCGACTTATATGCACAAATTCTCATCGTTTATTGTTATATTTATTTATCAATGAACACCGTGTCAAAATGTGGTAAAATAAGAGAAACAGATAGGACACTCCTACTTTTGGACTAGGAGAAGGAGATATGTATGTTAAGCACCTTAGTATTTCTGAGTTTAACTGAACAATAGACGCTGACCAATACATTCAATAATTGGATTTGGACGGAACACAGGACGGAATTATTCATATTCATGTGTTTTTTTGCTAGACCGACATAATGTCTAAAGTTTTAAAGAGATTGTGACCTCTGAATTTGTTACCGTGCTTCTCTGAGGAAACAGGTCACAGTGTTATTATCTAGCTCTGATCATAATCTACTTATCCTTATCCCAACTATATTATTATACTGTTTGCTCTGTTGCAAGCACCACGCGTGGCGAAATATCGGAACCACCAAACAATAAAAATACAATCATGGTAAATATTCCATTTTAATTTCTAGTAGTGATCATGTCAGATTAAAAAAAATTGTAACTGCAGACAAGTTATAATAGTAGTTGTTCTTATCTTTTGACTCATACTATTTATACGCCAATCGCCTTGATAGTGATCTATCTTTTTCACTAAAATTATCGTTAAATAGCCAATTTCCGGAACGTTTTAGTGATGTAGATAAGAAAGTACTGAAAATGTTTACTAGTACAGTACCTACCTACAACCTCACCCATACCTATATTATTTGGGACAAGCACGCCACACTATTTCCAACCTCTGTAACTCCTGAAAACCAATTCAATAGTGTTATTATTAATACTTCATATATAGGTTCTTACATTTCCATACATTTGTTAGTAACAACTTAAGCTTAAGATTATTATACCTACTTACATAAAGTAGGTATAATAAACTACGGAAAAAAAACATGACGAACAAAACCAGGTAGTACCATCCTCTGAGAACACTAGGTACCAACCTGTGCAACCTTCACAAAAGTTTGAAATATTAATACTTATAATGTATGTAGTGTTGTAACTTGAAAATAATTACCGCGGGTTTTCCCCGTAGAGTTTCTTTCTATTCCCAGATTATTTGAAAAATATACAAGTCTGTTACTCTCTCAAACATTTGTACTCTATTATCAGTAACTTAACACTCTTTTACTTATATAAAGAAGGCATAAAACATGTAACACATGTAAAACAGAAATAAATCACTTAACATATGACATAACTACACGGTAATCAGTGTACAATATATCAATGATATTAATTTGATGATTAATAAAAATTATGTTCAAACTTAAAAAATAACATCTTCGGATACATATTCCATAAAATCCCTGCCTTGGATTGAATCTGCGACCTACAACTCGTTATTCGGGACCGCTCTCCCTACGCTACACTAGTTGACTTGGTCATATTGGTTATAAACGCCTGTTACTCATATTTACCAATACCTGTTATATGCACAATAAATACTTGTTATTTATTCAACCATGCCAAATTACGTTGCTAAATAATGATACACTAAAATACTGGACTTCCAAATTTAGTGCCATAAAAATACTGTCATATTATTAGTGACAATTACCTACTTACCATGATAACACTAATCCACTATTAAACTGTAAAATGTATGGATTGACAAATAACATGATATAGGTAGGTGTAGTATTATTATCTTTGCAGATATTAACAGGGTCTCATATATACTAAATAGAGCGTAGTTTTCTGACCCATTTAGTCTAGTGATTGCAAAGCGGCACCCGCTAACCATGAGCTCCTGATTTCAATCCCGGGTTAGGCAATGTGATATTGGAGTTTCCCGAAAAAAATTGTCGGCCTCGACTAGTTTATATTTAAAGAAAAAAGCTGACATGATAAAGTATTCTTAAGGTACAAAAATAATACCTATATTTGTTTTAATAGATTTTTTGATAGACTCGCTTTTGGCTACCATCTCACCTGATCGTAAGCGATGATGTGGCCGTAGATAAAGCACGCATTCCTAGAAGTAACATTTTCACCTTCCATCAATTTATAGTACAATTGTTTATCGAATTTAAGACCCGAGGTTGTAGCTATCAGGAAACACTGACACTAGCAAGGAATTCCACTCCTTAACTGGACGTACAATAAAAGTATCCCAAAAACGTTTTTTTAATATTGATTTGTAATAGGTTCGCGTTTGACTACCATCTCACCTGATGGTAAGTGATGATGTGGTCGAAGATGAAGCACGCTTGCCTAGAAGTAATCTAATCACTCTTGGCTTAAAGACTCCCAGGTTATAGCGATCAGGAAACACAGACTCCTTAGCCGTACCAACAATGAATGTATTCCCAAAACGTTTAGTGCGTATGGGTGGGATGTCCACCATGTAACTATGACGCATCGCCGTTCGTCTTGTAGTCCAATGATGGCATAGGTATCCATTGCAAATTCCCCGTAATGTAAAATAATTATATAGCAGACTGGTGATTTAGAGTTGGGATTTGATGCTCGTGCCCTGGAAGTACGCAGAGCCGTTGGTCCTAATTCGATTTGACTTCGAACGATGATTTTGTTATCATGTTACTTTTAAATCAATCTATAATGAATCGATGGCTCTGCAAAATACCAACTTACTGCACTGGACTCGATCGAGCGCAGGGCTAAAAGGCTTATAGGCGACGAGGTGCTGGTGGACAAGCTTCATAGTCTGACTCATCGGCGAACCGTTGCTTGCCTGTCGGTTTTCTTTAGATTGTACTTCGGGGAGTGTGCGCAGGAGCTCCATGACCTGATTCCTCTAGCTCCATTTCACTACCGGTCTACCAGACGCACGGCTGGGTACCACCCACACTTGGTTGATATACCGTCTTATCGTGCCAACCGCTTCTCTTCCACATTTATTGTACGCACAGCCATGTTGTGGAATTCTCTGCCGGCTTCTGTGTTCCCTGCCACTTATGACCTTTCAGCCTTCAAAAGCAAGAGTAAATAGGCATCTTCTGGGCTCGCTCGTCCCATCGTAGACCTCATCTATCGCTTACCATCAGGCGAGATCGAGGTCATGAGCGGGCTCATCCATACTAAAACAAAGATACCCCAGGCTCTCTATCAAGCTGAAGACCTAGCGAGTGGAGATATCTATTGCTACGCTTCCGTCAAAGCCACGATCCTCAGCACTGAGGGATTGACTTAACGATGAGGAGGATAACTAATCTAAAAGTAAAAATCTATATCCTGTATTCCTTACGATAATTTAAGACCCAGTAGAAGTCTAACGCTCTTTCTAGTCCGTCCCGAAATTTGATGATTTGAAAACACAAGCCTAGTCGAAAAAAACACATTTGGTCACAGCTATTTGTAGGACATACAAAATTTTGTTCCGATGAGAGAATCGAACCCCCGCAGCGCAAAAGTCAATCACTTAACCACTAAGCCAACCATGTCGTATTTTTTAAGACCGGCCTTTTATTGCCACTATAAGGTAAAAACCCCTGCTAAAAAAAAGCAAATACATTTCGTTCAAACCGAGAATTGATCCCAGGACCTCTGGCTCAGTAGTATCACTTGCGAGCTCTAAGCATATGTGGCAATTTACTAGATAAATGTAACAGTTACCTAATCTAATGGGTAGGGCCTACTTTCTTAACACCAAAAAGTACAGATAACCAATATCTATATGTACGATACATTATATCTGTTCCAATAAAAGTACACAAAACATTTTCGATTAAGCATCTATTAAATTGATAACAATATTGGTTATTAGTTGAAAAATACAATTTTGCTGCGATTAACTTGATATCAAGTTTTTTTTTTATCTTTTAATACCAACCATTTCAAATTGTTTTTTTGATTGCAACAAATTTCCTACCATAAGGTATTATCGATAATTTGCTCCAGTTTTTTAGAACTATATTATTTTCTCGATAAGTTTACATTCATTTCCTTACTTCTCAAACTCATCTGCGTTTTCTCAATTATATGGGACTACTAGTGTTTTACATGAAGCACTTAACAGTCTATCTGACTTCCACAACCTACCAGCCTTGTACCACAATACCTCTTGGTAAGACTTTTGACTCATACATACATATCATTAATAAGATAAACAATCATGGTAAAATTTAAAAAAAAATATTAAGCAGAAAATAAAACCTACTTCCATATAAAAACACTACAAAGGCAAAAATAACTTAAAGGAGATGTTTCATTTTCGGCCATCAGATGTACATTTATCGAAAAAGAGGAAAAAAAAAACTACAAATTGGAAAAAAATATTCTCTGGTGAATTTGAGCCTGATTTGTTGTGTACAAAAAATAATAGTTTTTCAATTATTGCCATGTTTTATTCAACATGGCGTCTCGTTTGCTTGCATACTTCATTCGTTCTGAAATCGTGTCTCATCAAATCAATGTTGCGTAGAAGATAATTAAAAAATGTGTGTATTCTTGTAGTGTTAAAAATAAATTACTATTATTCTCTTGTACATATTTTTGAGTAAATATAATTAAGTGTGACGATTTCATCGTTACAAAAATCTTTACTCTCCATTTTTGAAATGTGTTTCTGAACGAATTCAAAATAACCGCTTGTTGTCTTGAAAGTTGAAACTCTATCAGTCAGTCAGGTCTCCGCTAGGGTAATAGTGGTCTGTGGGCAAGGAAGGTAGAAGATCCTTGTCTGTGGGTTAGTTCTGATGAACAAAAACAAAACAAGGTTAAGTAAACGTCATTTCTACAACCTGTCATGGCTGTCATAACTCTTAGGACAAACGTCAAACATTTTTAATTTTTATTTTGTACATAAAAACCATTTGATATTATGAAAAAAAAAATGTTACTTTATTCTATTCAGGGGCATTGAGGTAATATGTAATACTTCAGGGGTAAGTTTCCTAGCTTTGCTGAAATGTACATGCTATGGCTGGAGCCCCATATAAAAATGAAACATCTCCTTTCGGTGGTCGGTGTCAATTATTTTGTATTTTCTTTTTTTTTGACATCGCCTTCCGAAATTTAAGTTATTTTTGGGTTAAACTTTCCTTTATGGCCCGCTGATTTATGGGTCGGGTGGGGGGAGGGGGAGGGGGGGGGGAGGTGGTCTGCCCCCCTGTGACTCCCCGCACCGCGCAACTCCATGGTTATGGAGATATTCATGGTAAAAGTTTTGAGGTTAGGTTTCGAGGTTAGAACGAAAATTTCCATAAATATCCATCGAATTATGAAGAGCTGCCCTCTCCTGCACAGTTTGACTCCGCCTTATCTCCGGCGCTGCGGGAAGAGCAGCCCTTTCGCCCTTGCGTGACGAAGCACGGTCACTGTTGCTCGGCTCCGCAGCTTCGGCTTTTTGGTCGCCTTCGGCGACCAGCCTCAGCCGCTCCTCCTCGCACAGCTCCCGCGCTTCGTCACGGCGGGCGAGGGCTGCACTCCCTCCGCGCCTCCGGTTTTTATATACACTCTAGGGGTAGGGCAAACAAGACCACATGGAAAGCGGGGTGCTCTGATTCGGTTTTGGGTATTTTTCGGGTGTTCATATAGTAATAAAACACGAGGAATTCTATTATTACTATATTTATTCTACTTTATACACATGATGTACTGCCTTTAACAATTCTTCAAATGCATCTAAATGATTTACCATGATTCTTCTTCTCCAAGAGTACTCACATATCCAGTCACTAAAATTTTGTTTATTTTGCTGTGCGCGAAATTGTTTTTTTAACCCTCTCCACTGGCTCTCTATTCGCTGAGTGTGTGTCCCGTCTGGTGCCACAAATTTATTTGTTGGGTCACTATGATTTACCCTTTTGTGAATATATCCATACTGAGGAAGGCTCAGATACGCTCTCCAATGGTCAGTATGAATAATGGAGCCTTCCTCTACATGTTTCTGAATTAGTGGCACCAATATTTCTCCAGACCTTTCATTATCGGGACACACCTCCAGCCGCAGATCGTCACTGCCGTCTTCAATCATACCAATGACCCAATGTCCCTCGATATGTCTACCCCTATTATATTTTCGTTTTCCACACTTAGTCTCATCCACTTGTACCACTTTATTAGGGCCCCCTATCTTCCCTTGGGCCCTTTGGTTTTCCAACTCATATATGGTGATTGTCTCCCGGCAGTAACTGAACCAATCTGCGACTGTTCTTGTAGAGATTACCAGACTATCATCACGTGTCAACTCCTTTCTAGTTTGGTTGTATGTCAGTCCCTCACTAAATGCGTACATTATTTGGAATATCATTGTGAGGGACAACCGCGCATTCTCAAACCATGTCCCAGTAGAGCGGTAAATTTGTTTTGTCCGGCAATTACTTTTACGGCATCTGAACTTGCCAAGTTGTCCAGCTGCTTTAGTTAGTGTCATTGGTGAATGGTGGTAGGAGCACAATTTTTGTTTTAAAATCAGTCCTCTCTCCTCCGCAAACTGAATGCATTGTTCATTGGTGCCCAATCTGTTAAAAATTTTGCTCCAGTTCCACATAGTTCTGAAACAAATAGAAGTGATTTTAAATTAGAGATTGCTAAAAATATATTTTTTAAACATGTTAGAATAAAGTTAAGGATGACATGAGAAGTTTATGCTATAATATATATACTTATTGATTGTTATTTGAGTTATTTTTAGAATATTTTTATCAACAATTCTGTTGCCTAATGAAAAACAAATTCTACACAAACAGAGTCACAGGCATAGCTAGTATACATATATACATAATAAATCAAAGCTTACCTTATCTCATCCGAGTGAAGATTCATTCTTCTCCCGGAGGACCCAGTAGGCCTGGGCATCCCAGGAGCAATGTCTTCATCGTCGTCTTCAGAAGAACTAGCGATAGCTGGCAAGCTACCACTAGAGCCAGCTGCTACTCCACTGGGACCAGCAACCGGTTCATCGAGGACTGACGACTGACACGGGAGCACAAGTGGCTCATTTGAGTCCATCACTTGCACTCGCGCAGTAGACACAAGCGGCTCTATTGAGTCCATCACTCGCGCACTACCGGAAGAAGGCACCGAAGAGGAGGCCGTGACAAGCGGCTCATTTGAGTCCAACACTTGCACATCACTCGACTCTTCAGACACAGAAGCATAGGGCTTCGGAGACGCCATGTTAGTCAAAACGAACGCAATCACAAGAGCAACAAACGATGAGATGACCAAACGATGACTAACATAGCCGGCAACATAACAGAAAATCGCTATACAACAAAATGGCGCCTCTTCGCGTTCCGTTCCACAGTGTAAAGAAAAATTCATAACTTTTGATATAAAAAAAAATCTATGTAATTTGCATAATACAGCACGGGTATTATGCACATTACACTATACAATTACACTACAAATTTAATATGTGAATTTAAAATTATATTTCAGTAAAAATATGACATAAAATTTAACAAAATACACCTCTGCCGGCAACGAAACGTAAAATGTTAAATTTGACGTCTACCAGGACAATTTAGCCAACCTAAAAATTTACAAATGGCGTACTATTTACCAATTTGTATGAGAACTTTAAAAAATGATATCTCGTAAACCGTGAATTTACGTAACAGGACAATATGTAAAAGCTTTTATTTCTGTGAGTACTATTTACAGTAAAACTATGAACTTCCAACTCAACGGGCCATAAAGGAAAGTTTAGCCTATTTTTGCCTTTGTAGTGTTTTTATATGGAAGTCGGTTTTATTTTTTGCTACAAAGTCGTTTTTCACGCTTCTTAGTGGGTCGGTTTGTAATATATCTAGTTACAAAAGCCAAAATGTCAACTACTTATCACCTTTTACAAAATATTGCTCTTCCCGGTACAGAGCCGTTAATTTTTGAGGAGTTCTCCTGGTACTTTACCATCAGCTCTACTTCACCATATGCATAGTGATGAGTATAAAGTGCTTAACATCAATATTCAAGTAATCTAATCGCAATCCACGAAATACTTATTATTGAGTAGTTTCGGTGGCCATCTGTGGTCTTTATCATCAGTTCCACTTCCTCAAATGGTGCTTTTTGAGAGCAACCGCACAAGGTACTATAAGAAATACCCAAAACGCTATAGGTGTGCCTATAATATTTGAAGAGTTTCCTCGATTTCTCCATGATTCCATCATCAGATCCAAACATGACGACAGTGGGACCCACTAGAAAGTATACCCTTTTAAACAAAAAAGAATTTTCCAAATCGGTCCAGCCATCTGCGAGTTATGAGGTAACATAAATAAAAAAAAAGTTCATGACGAATTGAGAACCCCCCTCCTTTTTTTGAAGTCGGTTAATAAACTAAAAAAGTGCGATAATAATAACATTTTGATAACATTAGGTATGGCTTACATACTAATAAACATTTTTGTTTCTCAAGATTGTGATACTATGTGCTTACTGAACTGTTCTTCCTCAGTACCACCAAGTTGCTGCAATCCCTGGTGGGGCCTAGGTGGCAGACGGAAGGGGGGGCAGGTCCGCTTCACTGCAGCACAGACCGGGGCCCTGGAGAGACGGTTCAGTGCCAGCAAGTACCTCAGCCCGGATGAGAGACGAGCCTTAGCCAGTACTCTGCGACTGAGTGACCGACAGGTGAGCAAGGCTGATGATTTTAGAGATCCGTTCTCTAAAGCCAACCAACAGAATTCTACTGCTAAGTTGAGACTGTAGAAGTCACACATTTCACATTACTAGCAATCTTGTTAACCCCTCCAATTAGCTAAGTATGCTTGTGTCTGTAGTGGGTTCACGGCAATGGTGTAATGGGTGGGGTTCGAACCCGCGACACCTCGATCACAAGTCCGACACCCAATTAGGCAATTGCCGCTTTGTCATGAACGGTTTGTTAGACAGCTGAAAAGTTGAAAGAGTGTTAAAACTTTATTTTTATGGTGACCTATGCGAGAAGCGTACCCAGGCACTTGACTAGTATTTTAATAATAATAATAATTTATTTGCACAGTAAAGTGAAAATATATATGTACATACATTGAAATAGCATGGAGTTACATTGTTTTGTTATACACAGTAAATATATTTAGAGACTCTAGCACCCTTGCTAAGTTGACGGGACAACTTGTATTAAAGGTTCTAGGCCCGACCCTTTTGCGATGCTCTGTTTAAAATTTAACTTAGAAACGCGTGAAGCCGCTTATATTCTTACTAATATTAATTTAACTTGATATACCCAGATGGACTCTGTAGGGTGTCATCAGGTAGAGACAGGAAAGAAATCACTGGCACGGAACTCATTTAATGATTGATAGGACAAATCAGGACATGAAAATAATGCATAAGGATTAGGGTTACATTTTCCCAGCCATACTATACGTAACATATAAATAACACAATTATTATTACAGTATTTCCCAAAGACAGTCAAAAACGTAACTATGATAATCTCGACAAAAAACAAACCCCCGCTATTGACAAGTTCTACATAGAAAAATCCACACGTACCCGGAAATCTATTTCTCTATCCTACCTCTATTCGATAACCTATCTCCTTTTTGAAGTCGGTCAAAATCTACAGTAGGCTACTTCAGTGGACAAAACTCTGAAGAAAAACAACTATAAAAAATATATATTTCTGATAATATGCTTTCTTCTCGCTGATTTGTGCAGTACCTTTAGTTTTATTTTACTGACTCCATGCTATCGTTTGACCACGATCTACGATGATGTGTTCGCAGATGAAGCACGCTTACCTAGAACTATAACCTGGGGTGTTTCAGCACCTTGAAGACCCCCAGGTTATAGCTCGCTTTTTATTTCAAAATATAGATGTACTTGGCTGACTACAATGTAAACCATATTCAATCCAATTAGGGCGCATCCAAAAGGCCATGCAATGCGATAGGATTTGATTGATTCGTTGATAACACTGCTGATAATCCAGTGTCATTAAGTGGATTTACAACTTAATGAGTAATCTAATAAATTACTTACACGTACTATACACGCGTCGTTGCGCTTGTGCTTCACCGATAAATGAGGGTAGGCAGGTATGTAGTGGTGCGGTAAAAGGCAATCTTAAAACACTGGGGTAACTCAAGAACCGAATCCAGGAAGACTATAACAGACTTAACGGTGGTTTATATAAGGTACGAACAGAATGGCTAATAAATGACTTCTTACTTTCTTTCAAAATAAAATTTTGGAAATACGTTTCACTGTCTGTGTTTCCCGATAGCTGTAACCTTTTTTTGGTTGCTAAAATTATCGAATAACTTCTCCCGCTGTGGGTAGAGCGGAAGGGAGTGTCAGACTTCTACTGACTAAAAACCCACCCTGTTCCTTCAGCTGCCCTTAAGTTCCGGGGCCGCGGTATCTCGTAAGAACATTCCCTCAACCCCGGCAGGCAATGGCCTTATGAGGCCCCGTCACCCGCCGACCCGGGCCTGGTCCTTACCGGAAGGTGAGCTACCCTTGCTCGCCGTCCGCAAGCCCGCGCCCACGGTGGCCGGAAATCGGCTTGCGATCCCCGACGCCCGGGCGATAGCTATCCTACTGGCTAACCTACCTGGTCTGCCTTTAAGTCAAGAGTGAATAAGTTACTTCTAGGTAAGCGTGTTTCATCTTCGAGCACATCATCGCTTACCACAGGTGAGATGGCGTGGTAATGGTGACCGACTACACTTACAGCAGGTCCAAAATGGATAGAAGTTTATTGTTGAGCGATTTGAGATAGGCTGACTTGCAAATGTTGTTACCTATGTAATAATAATAAAATCTTTATTGTTCTACGAACGTTACAGTACAGGGTTTTAACACTTCCCCCACCACTAGGATCCACTGTGTCATGGAGGCTATAGCCTCCTTCGTCTTACATAAGTTCTATAAGTATTTAATTACACAAACACTCTTACTAATTAACATCTTTTTGGTACCTCAGGTGAAAACTTGGTTTCAAAATCGTCGCGCCAAGTGGAGGCGTACCACACCAGACTCTGCGGACGCCGGGAGCCCGCCAACTGCCGATGAAGGATCTGACGACGAAGTCCATATAGCTGACGACGAATGACAATGATACTGGCCGAATTGAATAAACGATTGAGACTGCCTACATTTTTTTTGTTTTACTGATTTTCCGAAGGGTTGGGGTGCTTTACATATCTACTAAGAACTGGAAAATTTAACAACCGATTTCTGAAAAGCTGATGAACGCAAATTAAGTAATTAGCTGCTTAAATTTCTTTCCAAGAGCCATTTGCGTTGCTTACACCCGATTCCTGAAGGCTTGTCAATTCAGTAATCAACTAACTCAACTGTTATAATTTTTGCGATGATCAGCCTTTCAGAAACCAGTTGTTAGTCGAACACTAACTCTAATCCAACTCTATTTAAAAAATCTCCATTCGATTCACCATGATGGAAATCCTTGATAAAACTTAAAAAACACTTGATAAATAATAAGCTTTTACAGTCAATTAATTTTTCTTGATAGAGTCAAGTTGAACATAACTCGAAATATTTAACTGTAGGAACATTTAGCTTTTTTACTGTGCATGAACATTTATAGGGTACCGCACGAAATTGGCACAAACTGAACCCATATACTCAACTTTGAAAGTACGATATCAAATAATGGAGTAATCCTACAAGTATATTTGTATGGAGAAAATGGCAACAAGCGTGGCCTTAAGATCAGGCACCAAAAATCCAGTATTTTTTATCAAAAGCCAATCGGCATTATCTAGCACAGGATAACAGAACCTTAAGTACATTTTTAGAAGATAATAAAATATAAACCACTCCTTTAAATCCACGAAAAAAAAACAAAACATATTTGCGCCAAAACCTAGATTACTACCGCTAATCTTTGATCGATTGGAAAGTAATCGATGTAGCAATACAAAATATCTTCAAATTCCTATTTTTTGGTATTAATATTGATAACTAATCCTTAAAATCGTTGTTACGTTTAGTATAGCAAGCTTAGTTTGGGTCATGTGACAATCATACGCTAGCAATAGTGATAGCGGGTATAAGATTAGCAGGCTATCATAAAAGGGATTAAAAAGTTTGTTGTCGAATTTTGGGACTTAATTGCTAATTGATTTGATTACAAGACTTAATAAGTAAAGATTAACATTATGTTATTATCTTCAGAGATATTACAAATATAATCTGGGTACGTCACACCCCTTATTATTTTCCGAATTAAAATAATATTTTTTTCTGTCTTTCAACAAATAAAATTATTACCGTATTATTATCTTATTATGATCATTTAAATTAATTCTGTTGATATAATAATGGTAATGTCTATGTTCGTATAATTAATAATGTTGATGTTCGTAATTGTGTGTGAGCTAGTTGTATGACTCATAACTACTCGTAATAAATACATTTTAATTTTTAATTATTACATCAAAGATTATACCTGGTATTAGCTAAAATCAAATACAATTTATTTAAAACAAAATTACTAATTAATTAATTAATTAGTTATTAGTTTCAACTTCTGCTTTTTTCGAGTCAGCCTTTAATCAAAGTCGTTGAGAAATTATTTCTAGTAAGTATTTCTGTATTAAACTGCAACATAAGACTTTAGATTATAAAAACTTTTTACCAAAAAATTAAACCGACTCCCAAAAAACACTGCAAAGTGAAAAATATCTTTAATTTCGGTAGTCGGTGTCTTTAGTTTTGTATATTCGTTTTTTTTTTTTTTTGAGAGCAACTGCACAAGTTACTATAATAAATACCCAAAACGACATAGGTGTGCCTATAATATTTGAAGAGTTCCCTCGATTTCTCCAGGATCCCATCATCAGATCCTGACGTTTATGAAAATGGGACCAATATCGAAGTATACCCTATCAATGAAAAAAATAATTTTCCAAATCGGTTCAGCTGTCTTCGAGTAATCGATGATCATACATTAAAAAAAAAAAAAATATACGCTTCGAATTGATAACCTCCTCTTTTTGTCGTCGGTTGAAAAACACGCATACGTTGTTGGTCCTATCTATTATGGAGGCCCCAGGATAGTAGCCTCGCCTGCCCTCTCCCAACTCCGGCCACGGAGCCAAGTCTATCGACATAGAGGACCATACTGAGAAACTCTAGATAAACTATATACAAAGCAAATGTTTTAGGAAGCCCGTTCCATCATCGGACTACGAGACAAATGGCGAAGCGCCATCGTTACATGGCAGACATCCCACCCATACGTACAAAACGTTTTAGGAATATGTACCTTCATTGTGCGTACGGTTAAGGAGTGGAATTCCCTGTCGGAGTCTGTGTTTCCCGACAGCTATAACCAAGGAGTCTTTAAGTCAAGAGTGAATAGGTTACTTTTAGGTAAGCGTGCTCCATCTTTGACCACATCATCACTTACCATCAGGTGAGTGGTGGTCAAACGCGAACCTATTTTCAATTTTAAAAAAAATATTTAAAAAAAACTTTCATTTTCTTCTTAGCATGTCGATGGCAAATACCTATTTCAAATATATATATTTGGCCGAAATTTCAGCCTCATGAACTCCGCTCGCTGATGCTACCATAAGTTCGTCAAGTATACAGGTCATGTGGAGCAAGATAGAAGGTCCATTGCCTGTGGAGACACGCCACATATACACTAGAAATCTGACCCGTCCGTTAATCGCCAGAGAGAAGATTGTCTTTGCTATGGTTGAATTGGGTTCGCAGTCTGTTAAGGCCTTTCCAAGCCGGCTTTCATACTTTCCTCATTGTGCTAAGGAGCTAAATTCCTTGACGGAAGCGTTAGCCTAATAGGTACAAGTTAGGTCTAAGGTGAATAGGTTACTTCAAGGCAAGGGTACTTTATCGTCAACCACATAATGACTTGCCACCAGTAAAGTTATAATGAAAAGATTATAATAAAAGCTTTATAATACTAACTTTATTTTCTCTCCACAATATACATAAATTTCATTATACACTTTTGCCAAATTATGGTACATAACTTAGGTATCTAGTTATATTGTGGGAGACTAGTGCCTAAGCTAGGCTTGAGGCCTGTGTTACAGGACACCAGGATCCCACCCCTTTACATTTTAATATTATATTTATATACTAAGCGCGTAGACCACGGAATAGATGAATAAGGTTGGAATGGTAATGTAGGCGTGGCGCGCTCGCCACATTTATGATACGACAATCATAGCGCGACCGATTAATTCATTCACCGCGTTTAGTGCGCTTCGGATTACTTCGGAACACAGAGCTCTGCTTTAAAATGCCGTGTTGTGCAATTATAACCTGTAAAACAAAAAGTCAGACCGCAAGTATAGAGCGAGGAGGTATATCTTTCCATCGGTAAGTCGAAAATAACATTTAATTACAATTTTATTTGTAAAAAACATTAAAATATTCTGATCACTATGAAATTCCGAACATTAACAACATCATTGCAACAAGTTACAAAAAGTATACATTGCTCGTTGTGTACTCGCTTAATCAACGCAATGACCAAGTCCGCTTATAATGGTCTGCATGCGCCACACTTCAACTATTGACGTTTTGTCCTTTGCCCTGATTAGCCGTAATGCACGGCGCATGTTTATCAACAGTGAGTTACAATCAGTAGCAAGCTCTCGATTTAAGTGTGTGTAATTTATTTGTGTGCGTAATTCGCATACGTAACGGGCCTCTTGCTTGTAGTAGGGCTAAAGAGTGGGAGACAAGCGGCGACACGCGTTCTTATACAAATCTGGAACTATTTCCTTTCTAACCTCTTTTATCTGTTCTGTGGCGTAGACAATAACACGGTATCATACTATAATATACATTTTATATATTTTTTTTTTGCTATTATGAGAGACGAATGTTAGTACATATGAAGTATGTGTGAATGTGTGAGTGTTTGAGTATGTTGATGTGGGTGTGTGGGAGTGCGTGATTACATATGTGTTTGGGTTTATATAAATAAGTTTTCAGTAGCGTTATAGTTTAAATTTAACAGCCAGTCAGTAAGCATTTTTTTTCATGCATTTTTTGTGAGACTAAATATATGTAATACCTTATGAGTCTTATTATATAAGTAGCCACCTAGGTAGCAAAAGAAACGCTTTACGTCTTCTCCCTCTGAACAGAACAGGGTTATATTCCAGGCAAGTATGTTGTTTCAACAGAGTCCGCAGAACAAACAGTTGGCGCACTGTCAGGACTTGACTTTCTCTGTAAAGTTGCTCAGTGGGGTAACGATGGGGTCTAAAAGATGACACTTTCAGTATAGCTCTTTGGGCTCTTTCAATCTCTAACAGTATCGTTTTCGAAGCTCCACCCCAAGAGGTGATGCAGTAGCATATTATAGATTGCCCTAGAGCATAGTAGACTGATTTCATAATATTTTTGTCAATAACTAGTCCCAGCGTTTTGAATACATATATTAGTTTTCGTAATCTGTTACTGAGAGTGTTTATGTGATGTGTGATCATGAAATCTTTGGTTTTTGTCGATTGTTATTCCCAGGTATTTTACATTGTCAGCCTTGGTGATAGGTTCGCAGTTACATCTACGGGTGAGTGGGTTTGAGCAAGAGTGAGCTACGATAGTGTTAAGAGACGTTTCAGACGATGCATTGTTTTTCATACAAAATGTCGTGTAATTGGTTTTGGTTGTATTCAGGGTCAACAGGTTGTCGCATAACCAGTCACAAACTTTATTAAAACCATGTTGTGCATGCTCATATACCTTTTCCCACGAGCTCGCACTGAACAAGAGGGCAGTATCATCCGCAAAACTAATTATTTTACCATTGGGGATAGGGAGCGTACCCAGATCGTTAATATAGATGAGGAATAGTGAGGGCTCGAGGACACTACCTTGTGGTGTTCCGTTGTTAATTATTTGTTCGTCACTAATGAATTCATCTATTTTAACTCTCTGGGTACGTCCACTCAGGTAGTCTGTAAAGAGCTCCAGTGGAAGTCCCCTGATTCCCAAGCTTTCCATCTTACGTACAAGAATAGGGACAGAAACCGTGTCGAAAGCCTTGGCGAGATCGAGGAATATGGCCACTACTTTATCCCCACTATCCGAGTTTTTAACTACATAATCTGTTAACTCATGGACTGCGTCAGAAGTGGATTTGCCTGAGCGAAACCCAAATTGCGCTGGAGCCAAAAGATTATTGTTTTCCAGGTAGCTCACAAGTCTGCTGTTCATTATTCGCTCAAGTATTTTGGAAAATGCAGTTAGCACAGATATGGGTCTGTAGTTATCAACACGGCTCCTGTCCCCACTCTTGTAGATCGGATGGATTATGGCTTTTTTGAACACATTAGGAAACCTACCTGTGGAGAGAGCTAGGTTACATACATATGTTAACGGAGGCACAATCATAGTTGCATGCTTTTTTAAGAGGTCGCTAGATATGCCATCCCATTCCGCAGCACAGTTATTGCGGGAGACATTAGTATTTGAACTACCTCTTCCTCATCTGTTGGAAGCATTACCATGGAATGCATTATATTACTTAGATTAACGTTTATCTTTTGTTTGTGTAGTCTATGTTTTTAGCGAGATTTTCACCTAATTTGGAAAAAAAGTCATTAACGTGGTTTACAGAATGTTGTGGTGCACTGGATGAATCCAATAATTGAGAAGATGTGTTGGCTTTCCTATTCGACCTGCTAGTGATACTATTTATACCTGACCATAATTGTTTAGTGTTTTTTTCAGCTTTCCTGATCTCATATTTTTCAAATTCTATTTTTAAGTATCTTAATAATTTATTACAGTAGTTTCTGTACCTAGTAAAAGTAATTTTTAGGATCTCATTATGAGGCGCCTGTTTAAATTTTCTACGCAATGTGTCTCGATGTCGCATACAGCGAAGTAAACCAGGCGTAATCCATGGCTTAAGTATTTGTTTATGATTTGGAGTTTTACCAGATTTGGAGTTTGAGGCTATCACGTTCTTTATTAATCTAGTTATTGTCTCCCCTGCTATATGAGGATCTTGGGTTTTATATACTTCACTGAAGTCTAGCTGTTTAAGGTCGGAGTCTAACTTAGCATAATTAATACGAATATACTTTTTTGAGATTATTTTGGGCATGCGTTTTGACAAGAAGAACATTACAGTCTCATGATCAGTTAAAGCAGAATGTGCGACTGAAGTAGAAGCTGGTAGTCGGGTTTTCAATATAACGTAATCAAGGCATGCTTGTTGACGCGTAGGTAATGTGTGAGCAGGCAAAAGTCCATGGCTAGCCAGTAGGTTTAGATAGGAATGTTTAGCGGAATCCTTAGAGTGTTCGTGTATATTTATATTTATGTCTCCCGTAATAATTATATTAGTGTATTTTGATAGCTTACTTAAGATATCATTTAAAGAGCTTAGAAAACAATCTAAGTCTTTATTGTAACCTGGTGGGCGGTATATAGCTAAAAGAACAGTATTCCTATCGATTTTTACTTGAAGGCAATTGACATCCAAGAATGACGGCTCCTCCGCAACAAGGGTCAGTTTTTTATGCACATACAGGACTACACCTTAATTTTGCGTGTGATTATAAATAAATAGTAGTGTTAGATTCATAAGGCTGATCGCATAGGCAACTATATTATGACTGTTACATGAGAGTAAATTACTAAATTATTTAATTTATGTAATATCGGGCGAAGTAATATCATCATGTGCTTAGCATTTCCTATGTCGGGGTCACCTTCCACTCTGATGCAGCGGAGTATTAGTGTTGTATAACCTCGGCTAGATGTCGCTAGCGACACGTAAACATCGAGCTCGTATTTATAAACGGACAAAAAATAGTTATAGTGTGTTATAATCTTTATACTTATAATCAACTTGTGTAAGAAGACCTAATAGTGACCATATAACGTTATCTACAAAAAATAACTATGTAAAGTAAGACAAAAGCACAGTGAAAGTGAAATGTGAATCAAACTTTATTACCGTGATATTACCGCCTTTAACTAATGTTTCGCAGTGATAATCAACTAAATTTTGATAGATACTACACTACTCCCTATTTTACGAACATAATATTACTTCTGTGATAAAATAACAAAAAGTGATACATTTTTGCTCCGTTAATTTAAAATTTTGGACAGTCACTCATGATAATTTGACAATACACCTGCACAATATTGTGAATAGTGCCATCTATGGATAAGTAGTGAAACCAAATTTTTATTACTACACAAAAACAAGTTTAATCCATACTGAAATAGCACCATCTAGGAATTAGTAGCGAAACTACGTTCTAACAGACCTGCCATACCAAAATCCATGCTTTAATACATGCGTAGGAGCCATATCGGAATAACGCCATCTAGGGACAAATAGCTAAACAACATAGGAAACAATGGCGTCTAGCAGCACGAGTACAAATAGTGGCCGCAAGATGCCGACACTAGTATCATGTTTTAAGTGTAAGAAATTAGTTGACATAAAAAATACAGCAATATGCTCAATCTGCAAAAACAGATGTGAACCGGAGTGCGATGGTCATCCTGAACAAACCTACCGTTTAATGAACCAAGAATCAAGAAAAAACTGGAAATGTAAAGCTTGCATACAGAAAAACCTCAAAAATAAAAAAATATCAAGTTCCAGCGAACTCTCTAACGTTACTCAGCGAAAGAAAAATAATACAATATTAGAACCTGTCCTCTCAACCCCAGAAACTGCACAGCCTACAAGTAATAATCAATGTATTGATATGAGTCAACTCTCAACCCCAGATACTTTTACTATAGCAGATTCGCAATTATTTACCGAGTCTGAAACCTCATACGAGTTATATGATGCACCCAATATAATGTCTAAAAGTATGGACTGTACTATAACTGACCAACTGTGTATTACTGAAATGAAAGAACAAATATCTATACTTACCAGTAAACTGGCGAGCACTGAGAACGAACTGGAAAATATTATACTCGACAATAACAAACTCAATAGGCAGATACGAATGTTAAACGAAGAAATAAAAGTATTGAAGTCGCTGTGCAACTCGTCCACAATAATAGGAAATAGTCCATACAAAAGCGACAAAAAGAGACATTCTTTGCCGCGACGTAAAAGGTCTCCCACAAATTCCCCACTACCTTCAACCTTGAATCTTGAACCCCGCAACGACATACTGACGTTATCACAACAACAAAAAATTGCACACCTACAACAACAATTAGAAGACATACAACGAGAAAACATGTCCCTTGTAAAGCAAATAGAGAACTTAACACAATATGAACTGAAAAGCACTAAGCCTTTACCAATCGAAGGAGGACGACTACATACAGACAAAAATATTACAAATATAAAACAGTCAGATCTTTCAGGAAAAAAGATATGCCTAATAAGTTCCAACAAAAGAAATAGTGTTCTATCAATCGCATTGGAGACATTTGGGGACAAGCAAATATGTCATTATCTTTCACCGAAATGTGGAATTCTGCATATGATTAAAAATCTACAGGAAAAACTATACTCCTTCACAAAAAATGATTATTGTGTGATCCTGATTGGAGAAGAAGATTTCAGAACAACGAATAATTATTTCAATCTGATATTAGAATTAAGAGATACCCTACTGAAAATACGTCATACGAACATTATACTGTGCCTACCCACGTACAAATGCAGCTATTATGCCACAGTATTTAACTGGCGAGTAGAGATGTTTAACACCCTACTCTACCTTGACGTAAATTCATATCAATATGCTACGTTAGTCGACTCAAATTTAAATCTATCCATAGATGGTAAGATGTTCTGTAAATATGATGGAAGGCTGAAGGACACTGGAATGAAGACTATTTTTAACGACATATTAATAACACTAAATAATCTTAATATTGAGGCCAATAATGCATACGAGCAAAATACTAGTGGTGAAATAAATAATACTTCGTTTTTTCTGTGATGACAATTTACAAATATTGCATCAGAACATTGCGGGCTTACTGAACAAATCAGAATATCTCGCTGTCTGTCTGGAAGAACTAAGTGATAAAGATGTCAACGTTGATGTGGTCTGTATCACAGAGCACTTTATTATGTCAGGACTAGAGAAAAATCTATTTATACCAAATTACCAACTAGCCGCAATATATAGTAGAAGGGATATCAATAGAGGAGGTACATGCATACTGGTAAAAAAAGGACATCAATGGCAAGAAATGCAAGAAATAGCTAGATTATCATTATCTGGTACTTTTGAATGTTGTGGTATAGAATTAGTTAAGTGTAAAATTATTATAATTTGTTTGTATAGAGTACCTAAACCTAGTAACATTAATTTATTCTTTGAAAAGATGGAAATACTTTTGAAGTTAATTTGCGGTAAGCGTAACAAAAAGGTAATTATTGCAGGTGATTTTAATATTGATGTTTTAAAGAGGAACAGGACCTCTATGGAATTTGAATGTTTGCTATCACAATATGGCTTAAGTTCAGAAATTAGAAAACCTACCAGATTAAAAAGTAAAACCTGTATAGATAATTTTTTACACAATTTTCGAAAGCAATGTAAATCTCAAATTATCGAATTTTCATTGTCTGATCACACGTCACAATTAATAGAATGCCCTATAAAAAAACAAGGCGAAATTAAATTCTGGCGCATAAAACAACGCGATTACAATATGGAAAATATCAATAAATTTAAGACATGTATTAAGAGCTTATCATTCTCGGATATGTATTCAACTGATAACCCAAATGTAGCCTACAATACATTTATGGACACGTTTAAACTCTTCTACAATCTATGTTTTCCATTTAAAATTACCACAATAAAATCAACAAATAAAACAAAATGGGTGTCGCGGGGCATAAAATTATGTAGTAAGATTAAAAGAAAACTGTTATGGCAATATAGACTAAAGCCAAATAATGTAAACAAAGGCAACTATAAAAACTATGCGCGAAAATATAAAAATATAATTAGGCTAACACAGCGTTCTCAAAATATTAATAGCATAAAAACCTGTAAAAATGTAATCAAAACTACATGGAAAATTATTAATCAGTCAAAACAAAACCCCTCCTCTAGTACGATCTCCAAGCTCAAGATAGGTGACAATAATATAATAACATGTCCGCAAGAGATAGCTAATGCTTTCGGTGATTATTTTGTTGATAAAATTGTTCCTATTGCAAATCGTGGCACTAAAGTTACTAAACACATAGACAGGAGAAATAACTCTATGTATCTTGCACCCTGTATCCCCTCAGATGTTGAAGCGATTATATCATCACTGAAAAACACAAACAGTGTAGGATATGATGAAATATCAACCAAAGTGGTGAAATTCACAAGTCAATATATATCAACTCACTTAAGCCACATCATAAATTTATGTATCTCCACAGGTATCTATCCTGATGGACTAAAGACATCTGTAGTGAAACCGCTCTTCAAAAAAGAAAATAGAGAACTTATGGAGTTTTACAGACCCGTCACACTTATACCAGTATTTTCGAAAGTTTTCGAAAAATTCATTCATAAACAACTTTACAGCTATTTGGAGGTACACAATATTCTAGTTAAAGAGCAAAAAGGGTTTAGACAAAAGAAGAGCATAAATAGAGCGGTCTACGATTTTCTACAAGTTGTAATGACAAAATTAGACACTAGGACACCTATCTGCGCTATCTTTTGTGATATGACTCAAGCATTCGACTATGTGGATCATAGAATCTTACTTGCAAAACTAGATCATTATGGTATACGGGGAAATGTTCTAAGTCTTATAGAATCGTATTTGACAGATCGCAAACAATTCGTAGAGATAAAACGCATAAATGAAGCTAATAAAAGAGAAGAAACATATACTTCTCACATGCGAACAGTAAAATATGGTGTGGGACAGGGCACGGTCCTGGGGCCCCCATTATTTATTTTATATATAAATGACTTACCAAAAGTAACCACTCATCCTATGACTTTGTTTGCGGATGACAGTACCGTTGCTATAAAATGTAAAAATAAAAATGAATACGAAGCTGACATAAATAATACATTATTGAATATTATAAACTGGCTAGATAATAATAATTTGAAGATAAATATAAATAAAACGAAACTAATGCAATTTACCCAAAGAATGCCAAAATTTAAAGATTTGAGAATTGACCATAATGATACTGAAATTAGCGAGGATACAAAAACAAAATTTTTAGGACTAACTATTGACGACAATATGAATTGGAAAGCACATACAGAGGAACTATGTAAAAAAATCAGTAGTACAGCGTATGCGCTATTTAAACTTGCACCAGTACTTAATATTGATGCCTTACTCACAGCATATCATGGAGCAACTGCTTCATACCTCAGATATGGTATAATATTTTGGGGCAATTCGACAAATAAAGAACTAGTATTCAAAGCCCAGAAAAGGTGTATACGAGCGATGTTTAATCTTAAAATTGAAGATAGCTGTGAACCATATTTTAGAAAATATAAAATCATGACGTTATCTTGTCTGTACATTTTTGAAATCGCGACTTTTATAAAAGCAAATCCTGAACTTTTTGAGACTCTAACAGATACAGTCACTCGTAGCAGGAGTATATTATTAAATATATTGCGATTACATAAAGCAAATACGGCGCTACTACGTAAGAGTATATACGGCATGGCACCAAAAATTTATAATAGGTTACCAGATGAATTAAGAAGCTTAGATGGTAATTCTTTCAAAAAACGTTTACATGATTTTCTAGTCAGTAAAACCTATTATAAAATTAGTGATTTTCTTGAAGGTAAATAATGTGACTAGAAAATACAAATTCAATAAAACTGACATTCTTTTATTTTATTATTTTACACATTATTGATATTTTGACATTTTTTTTTTTTTTTTTTTTTCTTTGTATTGTAATGGCCATGATGAAATGGAATTAGTTTAACATTTTTTAATAGCTTACACAATGATTTATATCGTGACATTTTAATTTTTCGTATTGACATGGCCCTGATCAAATGAATTTAATTTTGAAATTTTTTAATAGTTTACACAATGACTTATAGTGATATTTTTATTTTCTGTATTGACAATTCAACAAAACGGACATTCTTTTATTTTATTATTTTACACATTATTGATATTTTGACATTTTTTTTGTATTGTAATGGCCCTGATAAAATGAATTTAATAATTTTACTTATATTCTAAAATGCTTAATTGTTTTGTTTGTATTATAAAATTGTTGCTATTCTTTGTTAATTAAATTATCATAGGAGCTAACTACTCTAATAATTTTATGTTAATAATTTTATGTTGATGCATGTACCTATTTAAATTTTAAATAAAACATATTATTATGTAAAATTTGCATGCCAGTAAGGTAGATCAAGGAGAACGAAATCCAATGTAATGTTAACACCACTGTGTATACCCTTGACCAGCAAATAAATGATTTATGATTTATGATTATGATAAGGAGTCACTCCTTGTAAAACACTAATACTCCGCTGACTCCGCCTACCTGACCTCCACAATCCAGTATTGAGTATGGTAGGTGTAGTATATTGGTAGTATTAAGTATTGATGGCATAATTAAAGGATTCCACGAGAACACTGCCGATATTAACTGTACTGCAGTTTCGCAGAAGATATAGGTAATACGTAGGTACATATTTATTTGTGAAACTTGTCTAAGTGAATAAATCTCATATTACTTCCTTTATTTCTAATACATACATATAAATTATATTTAATAATATTCCTATAAAAAAAAACATTTAAGAATATAAAAAATAGTAGCTCACAGGTATCGGAACAGGGTCCAAGCTACCGGCGGTCAGGGCTCCATAGAGAGGAAACTCCTGACGATACGCGCCGTGTCGAGGAGTACCGCTTTCTGAAGCAAGCCCTTGATCCAACCGCCTAACGAGAGCCTCCTGAGGTGTTGGTCGAGGCTATCGGTACAATGATTGCCGAGTTATTAATATTATTATTAGTAAGTACCTATAGATCAAAGTCAAAGTCAAATCTATTTTATACTACACCTGCTTGGAAAGTACCTTGATACTTTATCAAATTTACGGTAGAAAGTACGTCATTGCATATCGAACAAATATGCGGAGAGAAAACGCATCTGAGCGGGAGAGAAAAGTGTATGAAAATCCATTTCTTACGTGGTTTTTCTTTTTAGGGTTCCGTAGTCAACAAGGAACCCTTATAGTTTCGCCATGTCCGTCTGTCTGTCCGTCTGTCCGCGGTTTAGCTCAAAAACTATTGGTACTAGAAAGTTGTACTTTGGCATGAGTATACACGTTAATGACGCCGAAAAAGTGGTAAAACAAAATTTTGAAAAATACAATTATTTAGGGTACCTCCCATACATGTAAAGTGGGATGATAATTTTTTTTTTCGTTCTTCCCATAGTGTGCGATATCGTTGGATAGGTCTTTCAAAAATATTAGGGGTTTGGTAAGACCGTTTTTTGATTAAGTAAACCGTTCGTGACTTATCAAGCTTTAAAGTACCAATTTTCGTTAGAGTCAAGTGTCCCCCCCCCTGTATCAACTAAACGGTTATAGTTAGAAATTCAAATGTCACGGCAGTAGTACCTATATATAACGAAATTTAAAGGAAAACTATCACACATAAGTGGGCTTTACAAGTTTACGAGTAATAGTCGATCAATTGTATTTGACTCTAAAATTTCGAACAACTCTATAGAAATGTCGATAGATGGCGCTAAGCGCCAGTTGTATCGTGCTAGCTTCTTGTGACGATTGAGTAGTGTAGCTCTGTGTCCGTATTTAAATTCAAAACACCGGCTATGACAAGTTTTATAAAAATCTCAAAAAAAAAAAAGTGAAACTTTCCTTTTCCTTTGATTTGTATAGGAAGTCAAATTAGTTAGGTAGTCATGTTTGGCTTTTAGTTAGAGCATGATACGAAACGATCAGTCAGCGAATACGACACGCATTTGGCCGTTATAAAAACTACGGAACCCTACACTGCGCGTGGCCCGACACGCACTTGACCGGTTTTTTTTTAATTTTGGGTAAGACTATGCGCCGGTAACCTAAATATCAAAAGCCAAAAAGTTTTTACAGTGAGTTTTTATCTCCAAGTTCGCAAAATGACACTGGCCACTAGCTGTGTGTTGGATGGTGTCGGGCTGGCAGTGCGACCCTGCGGCGGTAGGATAAACAATTTGAAAAAAGAACATGTGAAAATTGCAGACGCCATTGGCGCCATTTGTGAAAACAGTGTTTAAAACATAGTGTATTACATACTCTTTGACAGTGTTACATTAAGCTTTACTAACTGCAATAATTTCAATATAAATTTCAATTAGTAAAGATTTAGTTTTTTATTTTCCTCGTAGGTGTAGTATAAAGCACTATGTATCACTCGAGAGAAAGTGCGATTCCCGATCTCGGGTGTTTTAAAGCCCTCGCCTACGGCTCGGGCTTCAAACGACACCCTCGACAGTAATCGGTCACTTTCTCCTCTCGGTGAACAATGTACTAAATTTGCTTTGAATGAAGAGATGGTAGCAAAATATAATAGTGCAATGACACATTTGCAAATGCAATTTTTATTATTTTTTATTATTGATAAGGCTTGCTTTTGACCACCATCTCACCTGATGGTAAGTGATGATGTGGTCGAAGACTCTTTCACGCATTAACTACTAATAATAGCAAGCTGGGTAACACGTCAGAAAATCTGACACTGGTCTTGCTTTTCTGGCTTCTGACTACCGCCCAACCCGGGAATCGAATCCAAAAGCGCTGGGCAGTCACGCTTAAGACCACTAGACCAGCGAGGAATTTCTACTAAGTATTAAAGAAGAAAATTTAAAAAAAATATGTTTGTGTCACGACTAAACGTCATTAATTTGACACACGTGTGCATTTATCATTGCAGTCTACCTCCTGCAAATATATTTTCCAACTTCGAAAACAAATTCACAAGATATTATTTTGATGAACGGCTTATGTGCCAAATAGCTGAGATAATATATTTTAACTTGTTATCAAGAACGCACGCCTAATTTGACATACATAATCCTTATTAATCTTCTAATTTTATTGTTATGAATGAGCTTCGTTAGGAATTTAGTGGCAATTATCGAACTTTAATGAGTTTTGCTATCTACCAATACCTAAGTACTTACGTGTTTATTATATCTTACTAATATTATGTCAGGATTTGTTATCCTTAAATATTTATGATAAAAATGTAAATATACCTATAACAATATGTAGTACGTAGGTATGTATATTTTCCATAGATTTATTTATTTAAACTTTATGCACCACAAAAATAAAAAGGCGGACTTAATGCCCCATGCATTCTCTACCAGTCAACCACCTGTCAATGAAAATGTATTGGTTGTACTAATATAAGTATTTTATTGCTAGTTTTCGCTGACTGGAAAGCTCTTTGACAGCCAGTGTTGGTTGTTGCCAATTAATTTTTAAATCAACCACTAAATAGCCTTTTTAAAATTTTTAAATCTGACTAAAAAGTAATTGCATATAATTTTTCAGTTGCACGTTGCAATTGAATTTATGTAATATTTGGATATTAATCTATGTAAGTATGTTAATCCAATAATCCTCTCTGGCAATTGAAATAAACTTTTTGTTTTTTATTGTTCTATAAAACAATTGAACATCTTATATGGTAACAATAAGGTAACTTTGATCAAGTACCTAATACAGAGAGCGTCGAAAACAATTTGGAAAACTGACTTCAGCACTCTTGGAGCAGAAAATGCAGATATTACGAAATCATCGTTTCCAAGGCTCAATAATAAGTGGTTGAATTGTTTCGAGTCTGCAGATGGTAGTAACATTGTATGACATATCAAGACCTGCATTTCCCAACCAAAAATAACGACGGCAATATTTTTTTTATTTTGACTGACAGCTCCTCCGATGTACCAATGACTTCAGTCATTCTCTCAAGTTTTACTTTAGTAGAACTTATAATAAAACTGAACTAATCTAGCTTACAGTTACGAGAAAAAAAATACGTGTAAAAGTGTTATTTATAACCTATTTGCAAAATAAATATCGCTAAAGGTTGTCTGTAAAAGATCGCTTTTAGCGATAAGACCGCCCATTGTAACACCCTTTGTAGTTTTTAAGTCCTTATTTAATTTCTGTTATGCTGTACAAAAAAGAGTATATATATATCTATCTATATATTTCAATACTCAATTTTTTGCAGAAGTAATCCAAAAGGAGACGGGGATTTCTGGGCCATTTTGCAATAAGTTGAGATATGGTTTAAAAAAAGCGTCATATTTTTCTATTTCTAAATACAAAAAATTAGCCTAATTCACAATCTAGAAGACGAGAAATCTTAAAAATAAGTTTTGAGTCACGAATAAAATGGGATATCGCAACTTTACTACCGGGCGACTCTGAAGGATCCCGCTTTGAGTCTTGACAGATGCGACTCTACAAACTCCGTTTTTATCTGGAAATATTTCGTTAATTACTCCTAACGGCCAATGCAGAGGCATCACATTGTCCTGCATGGAGACGACAACCATACCAACCCGTATTGGATTGGCAGAAGTGTTCCATTTTTGTTTGGATTGTAAGGTGTGTAAGTACTCTTGGCGCCACCGCTTCCAAAAAGATTGAACCATCTGATCAGTCAATTCATATCGCGAAATAAGATGTGACCGCGTTTCATTGACTTCGCGAGCGGGCAGAAATAAAAGAGGTTTAGTATGCAAGAAGTGCGCCGGTGATAATGGAGTAGGCTCTGACGGATCCGAACTGATCGCATACAGAGGCCTCGAGTTTAGTAAAGCTTCTACTTGAGTTAGCATAGTATTAAACTCGTCAAAACTATGAGTTTGCTGACCGATGACTTTGCAGAAATGAGTTTTGACACTCTTCACTTCACTTTCCCAACAACCACCAAAATGTGGAGCTCTACAGGGGATGTTTTTGAGTGTGATTCGATGCTCTGCAAGTTCTCTTTCCCACAAGGGGTGATACTCTATAGCCAAGAATTGGTAGAGATCTCGGAGATAGGATTTGGCTCCAATAAAATTGGTAGCATTATCTGTGTACAGACACTGAACCGGATCTCTACGCGCTAGGAAGCGTTTCAATGCAGACAGAAAGCTCGCAGTGCTAAGATCTGAGGCAATCTCAAGATGCAGGGCGCGAGTTGTCAAGCATGTAAAAAGGCAGATGTAAGCTTTCCTGGCCCTTTGGCCTCTACCACGCACCGACGTGACCAAGAAGGGTCCCGCGTAGTCGCAACCTGTATGAGAGAAAGCCTTAGGAGCCGACTCAACGCGACAACGTGGTAAATCCGCCATTATAGGAAAGGTAGGTCGTGGCTTTGCTCGAAAGCAAATGTTACATTTAAAGGTAATGTGACGTGCAATTAATGAATTGGACGATCTCCTGTGCCTTCAACTACTTAGGACAGAATCAGCATTTATAGCCTAGATTGCTCTAATAATCTAGGCTCTATCCGCGTGTGATTTTTAGCGGAATTTTACACCTTCCGCAGGTTATACGCAGCATTTATCGATTACTATAATCGATTAATGTGAATGAGTTATTGAACACAAAACTACTTGCACCATATTGCTGATTCAATCAAAGTAAATAAATACATTACAATTAACATAATGTCAGTATTTTAAAATAATAAAATATTAACATATTATAAAGAAATCTTAAAGTCAGTTCTCGTTTACAAATCGATTTATTACTTGTGTTTGACTACTGTATTTTTTAATCTGTGCTGACAGTGACAGTCACAGAATACCATTTGACAGTTCTAGAATGTCAATAATCACTGATCATTAGTAGGGATGTGACATTGGACATAAAAAATCGATTTTTAAGTAATCGTTTATTTATTTAGCATGAAACATCGATGAATAAATAATCGATTTTTCTCATGAAAATAATCGATTTTGTTATATTAATCGTTTTTTTTTTCCTAATTTATACTGATAAACTAAACTGTTTCAAAATCACAGAAGAAATGCCATCATAGATGCACAGATTTCGTTAATGTACTTATGTAATTCTCGTGTTTCTTTTTTTCTTTATATTCTTTAATTCACAATAAACCATTATTAGTAATAAATTCCACTTTACAGCCTAAAACTTGGAATATAAAATTGTGACAGTGACTTCGTAGGAAATGTTATCGTTACTAAATTGAAACATAAGCGATGTTCATAACAAGTTTAATAATCAAAAATATTAATAAAAAAATCAAACATTAACAAATAAACAAAATCAAAACATTTTTCATTTAAAATCAACTTAAGAAATTCTTCATATTATATAATACTTCTCAGCATGAGCTTTCTTTATTACTTTATGTTGTGTTCACACATCTAATGCCACCTTTTAGCCCTAAACAATTTGATACCAGTGCCTGTGATCCTCTTTTTTGGAGAACAGTCTTAGACATTCTAATCGAACGCAATATCTTTTTTTGTTCGTTTGATGGCATTATACTTACCTGGAGCCCGTGAGTCTCCGCATACCTCTCAGACAAAAAACTCTTGTCTCAAAGACAAGAGTTGCAAGAAGTACACCAAATGTATGGCGATTTCAATAAAAACTGAATATCTTGTCTATTCATGGCTAAAGGGAAATGTATCAATCGTGAATCTTCAGCAGCAACTGAAACGACAGTATTGAAAAGAACTATCGTCCGATTTCAATACTGTCGTGTTTTCCAAAAATATTTGAATCGCTTATCTGTCCCATAATCACACATCACCTCGACTCAAACGTTTCACCTTGCCAACATGGTTTCAAAGCTGGTCGTTCAGTGGAAAGCAATCTGATTCAGTTTGTATCGGACATATCACAATCTCTTGAAAAACGATTGGAGGTAGATGCTGTATACACAGATTTCAGCAGTGCTTTTGATAAAGTGAGTCACTCACTACTTTTGTCAAAACTAGCAGCCAACGGCGTTCACGGATCACTTCTGAGATGGTTTGCATCTTACTTACAACAACGGTCACAGACTGTTGTTTTGAATGGTTACACATCACAGCCATATGTTTCTATCTCGGGAGTACCGCAAGGATCCTATCTAGCACCAATCTTGTTCTTGTTGTTCATTAATGACATAGCAGATCAAATACAAAACTGTAAGAGTCGCGATACAATGTGACTTGGATCGAATACAAGATTGGTGCAATAAAAATGGCATGGCTCTAAACGTCAAGAAATGTTTCCACATTAAATTCACTAAAAAGAAACAAGCTAGTGTAACATCTTATAAAATCAATAGCGTAACATTAACTAAGGTTGATGAAGTTCGGGATCTCGGAGTGATCATGGATAAAAAATTAACATTCAAGCAACATGTGGACAGTTGCGTTAAAAAAGCTGCGCAATTATTAGGGTTTCTTAAACGTAATACGCAAGAATTTAGGTCTTGTTCGGAACAATACAACCGAACAGCGAAGCACTTTTGCTTTCGTGCATTTTTATAAAACTAGCAAAAGTAATTATTAAACTCAGTACGTATCTGTCCGTCGATCGCGTAACTCACACCAAAACCATACAAACCATCTTTTAGATTAAACCACAACTTAGCTTTCTTACTTACAAATATATTTAGTTGTTTAAACCATAAAACCATAACCAAACTAAACTAGTATCATTTAAACCAAACCAATATCAAACCATAATCGTCGAATAAACCAAAACCACTAAAATATCAACCAATTCAGAAGGTTGGTATTGCGCAGACCGATACCAAGTTTCTACATGGTCCTTCGGGTATTAAGGGCCTCGGTTCGCGAAGTGCAGTGAAGTGTTTGTGTACCGGGACCTTGCAACCAGTGTGAAGTGTCTGTAGGGAAAGTAGGGAGGAGATTTACCAGTTGTGGAGCGTAAGCAGCATATAAGGTCAGACCAAACCATTTTATATATCCTTTTTCTTAACAATTTATCTGTTCGTGAGAAAAATGGAGCAATTAGCAATCAACCAAACTGAAATATATGACTCTCTAGTTAAACTTTTAACCAATATCAAAAAAGACGGAGCAGACCGCAAAAACATAGATTACTGCAAGCGGAAGTTGGAGTTATTAGAGAATTATTGGAGAGATTACCAACGTAACCATAGGAAATGTTGTGAGTTTGCGGAATTTGATCATGTATATTTTACCAAAAACTGTTTCGATAAAGCAGAGGAAATTTATGTGTCGATCAAGCAACTGATTACCAAAACCATGGAGAACCTGTTACCAAAGCATCAAGGCGTCAACCAGCCGCTGGCAGAGGCCAGGACCACTAACCAATCAGGGGATTCATCTCGTTCTCAGGCATCCCAAATGCAGCACGGTGGATACCAGTACCAGAAGAAAACAGCAAGTTAGAGGGATTGATTAAAAAGCAAATCATTAACTTCAGAGCGTTCATGAGAACAGTGACCACCATAGAAATCGACCAATTGCAGAGCAAGTGGGAGTTCGACGATGCTTTGAAATCTCTCCAAAATCGGTGGACCATCATCGACAATCTGCACTGGGAAATAGAAAGCGAAAATGGAAATGAAGATGTTTGGTACCAGGAGGAGTTTACCAGATACGAACGAAGGTATAATGATTTGAAGAAAACGATTAGCTCAAAAATGTGGTCTGTATCCCATCGTGACAAATGCACACCACAGATGGATATTCCGACTTTCCAGGGTAACTACCACCAGTGGACCTCCTTTAAAGATTTGTTCACAGAAACCATCCATAAAAACCCATCCTTATCCAACGCACAGAAAAGGCAGTTTTTAAAAAGTAAAGTGTCAGGTGAGGCTGAGCGTCTGATACATCATCTTCAAATTAGTTCCGAAAATTATGAAGTATGCTGGGAAATACTTAACCATAGATATGGCAACAGCAGACTTATTTTTACATCTCACGTGAACATATTGCTGAACATTCCTAATATGCAGCAACCATCCATAAGTATGTTCAAAAGACTGCATGACATCACCAAAGAATGTCTCCATGCTATACAAAATATGGGAGTGGATATCACTACTTGGGATCCACTACTAGTACTTTTGTTGGGTCAGAAACTAGACAGTGAATCATTCGCTGAATATATTGAGTCAGTGAAGAACCCTAGGGAACTACCAATTCTACAAGAATTTCTGGATTTCCTGGAAAACAAGTTTACAGCCATGGAAGCATCTCGCCGTAAACAAGAATCAAACCATCAAAAGTCGACCACTCAACCACAGAACCATTCGAGTTACCAGGCAAACCAAAGGAGAAATTTCAACTCTAATTATAACCAACAAACATCTAACAAAAACAGCCATAACATGAACCACCACGGGAAGTCACTCCACGTTTCGCGTTCAATGACCTGCCCATTGTGTAACAATGACCACGGGCTTTGGATGTGTCCCCAATTTTTGCAAATGTCGGATGAGCAAAAATTAAAAACTGTCAACAAACTGAAGTGTTGCGTAAATTGCCTATTCAACCATTATGATAAAATATGTTTTTCTAGCAAAACATGTCGCAAGTGCAACGCCAAGCATAATTCGTTATTGCATGAAGCAATCGCTACGAAAAGTAAACCAACAATATCAGCTAAATCTAACCATAAGGCTGTACACACACCTAGCACGTCTTGCGTAACCAATAATGAACCAGTACCAACTTCAACTCATGTGTCCTGGGATGAGGTATCGGAAACACTTTTGGCTACGGCTATAGTCAAAGTGATGGGATCCGATGGGACGTATCACACCATGAGAGCCTTGATTGACCAAGGTTCGCAAATTTCCTTGATAAGCGAGAAAGCGGCACAAGTTTTAAAATTACCAAGACAACACTGCAAAGGGACAATATTCGGAGTAGGAGAAAAAGAAAATAGCTGCAAGGGGGCGATGAACATACGATTGAAATCTATTCATAGCGACTTCGCCTTAGAAGGGAACGTCCTAATAATGAACAACCTAATAAAGCACCTACCAAACAAATCTTTTGTAAAACCATCGTGGCCTCATATTCAAAATATTAATTTAGCAGATCCCCAATTCAATATCAGTCGACCAGTGGATCTACTCCTTGGGGCAGACGTCTACTGTAAGATTGCATTAGGTGGCATTCTGAGAGGTGATAATGAAGATCAACCAATAGCCCAACAAACGCAATTAGGATGGTTGCTTTGTGGGACAATGACACCCAAGTACCTATGTAACGTCGTCCTTCACAATATGGATGATTTACGTAGATTTTGGGAAAACGAAGACATCAACCAGCACATCGAAATGTCCACAGAAGACCATGAATGCTTACAGTATTTTCTCTCAACCACGGAGAGACTCGAAGATGGGAGATACCAAGTACGCCTACCATTCAAACCAGAAGCCAAGGAACAACTGGGTTCCACGAAATCATTAGCCTTAGCCCAATTTCAGAATTTAGAAAAGAAGCTACAGAAAAATTTGGTTCTTAAAGATCAAAATGTGCAAAATTTATTGATGAATATCACACGCTAAACCATATGAAACTATCAACCAGGAGCACGATACCCGAGTGCTATTTACCACACCACTGCGTCACTCGAGCTGAGTCCACCACCACGAAGTTGCGTGTAGTTTTCAACGCATCAGCTAGGTCATCATCAGGACTAAGCTTGAATGACTTCATGTACCGCGGTCCAAATTTACAGCAAGACTTGCAGGAATTGATTCTGAAATGGAGGCAGTATCAGTTTGTTTACACAGCTGATATTGAAAAAATGTATCGGCAGATTATGGTACACTCTGCAGATCAGCCTTACCAGAAGATACTGTGGAGAGATTCACCCAGCCAACCCATACAAACATACCAACTCACGACCATTACCTATGGCACAAAGCCGGCACCATTTTTGGCTATGATGTGCTTAAAACAGTTAGCCGCGGAAGAAAAACAGAATTTTCCTGACGCAGCAAAAGCATTAGAGGAGTGTTTCTACATGGATGACTATTGTGGAGGGGCTCATTCAATGGAACAAGCAAAACTTTTAAAATCAGACCTCAAAAATCTACTCAGCAAGGGCGGGTTCAACCTACGCAAATGGGCTACAAATGAACCACAGTTACTTGCGGACCTAGAAAAAGACTTGTGCAACCAACAAGTCTATGAGTTCAAACAATCAGACTCGACCAAAACATTGGGGCTGGGATGGACTCCGCAACAGGATAAATTTATCTTCAACCTCCAATTGGAGCCAGCATCAGTAACAAAACCAACCAAGAGATCGCTCCTCTCCGAAATATCCAAGTTATTTGACCCGTTAGGCTGGCTAACCCCGTTAAGTATAACCATGAAAATGCTATTTCAAAGTGTGTGGATATCTAGTCTTAACTGGGATGACGCGCTACCAGATGAGATCAAGATCAAATGGCTAGAACTAAGAAGCGAGTTAAATGACATAAATACCATAGAAATAAAACGTTGGTTCGGTACTACAGAAAACCATAACTTGCAATTACACGGTTTTTGTGACGCGTCAAATAAGGCGTATGCCGCGGTCATCTATTGCAAGGTCAGTAACCAACGCAGCTCTAACGAAGTTACTTTAGTGGCTGCGAAGGCTAGACTGGCGCCCGTTAGTAAAGATATATCCATACCAAGGATGGAGTTAATGGGTGCGCACCTGTTATCTCAATTAATTCAGAAAGTCCAAACTTGCTTAGCAAGCTATAAACTAGAAGTATATTGTTGGAGTGACTCGACAGCAGTTTTAGGATGGATCCAAGGAGATCCAGCAAGATGGAAACCATTCGTGACAAATCGTGTGAAAGCAATCACCAATATAGTACCAAAAGACAAATGGAGATATGTCAACACCAGTGAAAATCCAGCTGATTGTGCAAGTCGTGGATTGAGAATTAACCAGCTTAGAAAACATGATTTGTGGTGGCACGGACCGTGTTGGATCCAATCATTCGAAACTCTCGAAGTACCTCAAACCATCTATGAAACCAGCCTGGAGATAAGAAAAACGGCACGATCCAATGCAGTAGTCGTGGAGCAACATGAAAAACCAACCATAACCATACCTAATATTATTGACCATTTGATACAGAAATATAATTCCTTCGCAAAAATCATACGTATTTTTGCATGGATACTACGATTACCAACAGCGAAAACGGGCCGTCAACCTTATCTCACATTACATGAACTACGTCGTGCAAAACTGCTGATCATCAAAAATATACAACAAATAGAGTTTGCTAGTGACGTTCGTTGTTTACAAGAGAATAAAAGGGTGCATTCGAGAAGTAAACTTTTACCTTTACTTCCCATTCTAGACCAAGATGGAGTGTTGCGTGTAGGTGGTAGGTTAAGCAATGCTCAACTAAACAGCGAGATGAAACATCCGATAATACTACCTCATAACCACCGAATACCACATTAATAATAAAATATGCTCACGAGTTAACCTATCATGGCGGAGCTCGGCTTACTTTATCTAATATTAGACAAAGCTATTGGATAATCAAAGGATATATGGCTACAAAGAAATTTATACAGCAGTGTATTACCTGTAAGAAGCAAGAACCAATCCGACAACATCAGCTCATGGGCGACCTACCAGAATTCAGGGTTAACCCTGAAAGTGCCTTCCACCATTGCGGTGTCGATTACACAGGCTTTGTGGAAGTGAAAGCAAACAAGGGAAGAGGCATAAAGACTACCAAGGGTTACATAGCCCTTTTCGTATGTATGGTGACGAAAGCTGTGCATTTAGAACTCGTGTCTGATTTAACCAGCTCAGCTTTCTTAGCCGCATTACACCGGATGGCAGCACGACGCGGAGCTCCACGTCACATTTATAGTGACAATGGAACCAATTTTGTTGGAGCTAACAGAAAAATGCAAGAAGAATACCACTATCTTCAAAACATCTTTAGTGAGAATTTCTTTGCGGAAATAACCGAACTTAATATTGAATGGCATTTTAATGCACCTTCTTGGCCTCAGGCGGGAGGACTTTGGGAAAGAGCCGTGCGCAGTCTCAAGCATCACCTCAAACGTGTGATTGGCCAACAAAAATTAACTTTTGAAGAATACACAACATTATTAACAAAATTGGAGGCTTGTCTGAATTCTCGACCACTTTGCGCGCTATCGGAAGACCCAGAGGATTTAGATTGTCTCACACCAGCTCATTTCATGACAGGACGACCAGGTTTAACCATTATTGCAACGCCAGAAGACGCCAGAACCAGATGGCACTTAGTATCAAAATTATTCGACGATTTATGGAAGAGATGGAAAACGGAGTACCTAACTCAGTTATCAACCAGAGGAAAGTGGATGAGAAACCAGAAGAATATTAGCGTGGGTGACTTAGTAATGATACATGACGAGAATCTACCAGCAGGAAAGTGGCCAATGGGTCGAGTAATAGAAGTTCATCCAGGAAAGGATGAATTAGTCAGAGTAGTGACTCTAAAAACCAAGAATGGCTACATAAAGCGTCCTATAGTAAAACTATCCATTTTACCTATAGAACAAGCAGAAAAACCAGAATTAGGCATGCAAAAAGATTTGGAAACTATAACAGCCGAAAAAGAATCAAACTACCATCAGCAATCTAGCACCAGAACCTACCCTAAGCTAATAAATATTGCACTAGCATTGTTATTATTCTTGAGCATCATATTACCTACCACGGCTTCCTTCAACGTTTCGCAGTTCGACACCAATAAAACTTTGTACTTCGACACAGTGGGAAAAGTGCGATTAATCAGAGATAATTGGAAACTCGTTACTTATTACAACATGGCACCATATTGGCAAGGGGACAAAGCAGTTAACGATTTTACAAATTATCTGGAAAAATCATGTCAATCGATCACAGAGACGAGTCATTGTATGATGATACTCCTACAAATACGTCACGATTACAACGAACTGCAGTACTACAACCAGCTGTTGCTTAGCCAGCATTACGGCGCACGCTTGCGAACCCGACGCGGCCTTATCAACGCGGTCGGGTCAATTGCAAACTCACTATTCGGTGTATTAGACGAAAGCTTCGCAGAAAAGTATACGCAGGACATTGAACTTGTACATCGTAATCAGCATCACCAAGGTCAACTATTTAAGAACTTGACGTCTATCGTTGAAGCAGAGCACAATATCCTACAAAGAACTGAAAACTTGATAGAGAAGCAACATAAAATCATAAACAGACATTTGAATGATTTGGAAAAGAACCACAGTAAGATGCAGCAGGAAATCAACGTGATGTCAACACAACAAGACTTCACATCGATATCCATAGCCACCATAAACATGATGCAAAACCTTAGAAGAATACAAGATACGTTAATCGATACCATTTCCGACATATACCACGGCCAAATCAGCTTGCATTTATTGACACCAACCCAGCTCAAAAGTGAGCTACAAATCATACACGCCCAAATACCTCAAGATTTGGCTCTACCCATTGAGAACGTCGAAACAGATTTACAACACCTATACAAACTACTGAGAACCAAGGCTCGCGTCACAAAAGAATACATCATTTTCGAAATTTCTTTTCCGCTAATAGCTAGGGAAAGCTTTCAATTATACCGAATAATACCAGTTCCACAACAAATCAACGACAGCATGATCAGCATCAAACCAGTATCAGAATACGTAGCCGTAAACCTGAAAAAAGACGCTTACTTTACACCAACCGTCCATGAACTAGACACGTGTTTGTATCATGGTGAATACTTCATGTGCCAACTTTTTAAACCCATCTTACATTTGGAAAATGACGAAAGCTTTTGTGAAACAAACCCAGTAAACAAAAAATGCAAGACAGAAAGGTCAATGTGTACCAACAGATGGGTAGAATTACACTCAACGTCACAATACATGTATTTTTGTTGTGGCACATATTCAATTAAAATCATATGTGACGATCAAATTACAGCACGTCAGCTGACTCGGGCAGGGGTCATTAGTATGAACCAGAAATGCTTTGTCAAGGGCAAGGATTTTGCACTGTATTCGCTACAACAACAATCTAACCAAATTGAACTTTCACCAAACATACTAGTGCCAGAGATAGACCAAATAAACCATATTATAAACGTTAAACTACCAACCGAAGAAGCGTTACCAGAAGACACGGGGATAAACAGCTCTCTGTCTATCCTTAGAGAGCAGATCGAGACCCTGAAATCGACCAAGGCAGAAGTGAACGACATATCAGTTCATGATATTCACCACTACACCATCATTTACGTTTTGCTCGGAATCGCCATTTGTGCAGTAACCATCTGGATCTGGAGAAGAACAAAATCATGTTTGCGTTCTGCGCCCAGTCGTGCGGAGCCTCGCCACAGACAGGAGTCTGCGGCGTCTGCATCTACGTCGACCAACAACAGAGTGTACAGTGAAGTGAAACCCCGAAATGAGACCACTGCTGACCGTCAGCAAAACGAAAGTGATAATATAGAATTAAGTTCGTTTCTAGCCAAACGGTGGCCCAGTGTTTTGCGTAGTAAAACTAGAGCTACGATGCCTGTTGTGCGAAAAGAACGGGCGTCTAAAATAGAGGACTCTTTAGTTTAATGCTTTATGTTTTTTAAGGATTACTATTTTATACAATTTCTTTGGTACTGTTATTCCATGTTAAACCATTTATTTTTACGCTATTTCATATTATGTTTACACTTTTTTACTGTAGTGCGAAAAGAACGGGCGTCTCGAAATAGAGGATTCTTTAGTTTAATGTTTTTATGTTTTTTAAGGACTACCATTTTATACATTTTCTTTAGTATTGCTATTGTAAGTTAAACCATTTAATTTTACACTATGTCAAATTATGATTACACTGTTTGACATTTATATACCACCTATTGTCAAAGGTGATTTGATGGTTAATTTATATCTTCTTTTCATTTTGTGCTCGGGAATATGTTCGGAACAATACAACCGAACAGCGAAGCACTTTTGCTTTCGTGCATTTTTATAAAACTAGCAAAAGTAATTATTAAACTCAGTACGTATCCGTCCGTCGATCGCGTAACTCACACCAAAACCATACAAACCATCTTTTAGATTAAACCACAACTTAGCTTTCTTACTTACAAATATATTTAGTTGTTTAAACCATAAAACCATAACCAAACTAAACTAGTATCATTTAAACCAAACCAATATCAAACCATAATCGTCGAATAAACCAAAACCACTAAAATATCAACCAATTCAGAAGGTTGGTATTGCGCAGACCGATACCAAGTTTCTACAGGTCTATTGAAACTAAAATTATCCTATACAATGCCTTAGTACGTAGCAGGCTCGAATATGCTAGTGTTGCCTGGGACCCTTTTTACGCAATACATTCCCAGCGACTAGAGAGCATACAACGGGCTTTCACCAGACACCTTGCATTTATATCCCCTGGCTTATCTCATAGATGTCCCTATCAACAGCGTTTGAGTTTCCTTAAGATGACCCCCCTACGGCAAAGGAGAATTATGCATAGCCTTATGTTCCTTCACAAACTAGTGAACGGTCGTATAGATTGTAGTGAACTGCTATCGCGCATTCTATTGAGGGTTCCGCCTAGGATTCCACGCTTTCCCATAACCACAATTCTTCAGCGCCCTACTACCTCTACAAACACAGGTCTAAACTGACCACTCGTTAAGATGTGTGACAACCTTAATTCATTTAATAAGTCCGTACCCGAAGCAGATATATTTAATGACCGTAAGTTGAAGTTTAAATCAAAAATCTTGGCCTCCCTCCACACCAATTAAACGTAGTCAAATTTCTCTGTACAGTTTATGAATGAGTTGCTCGTTTCCATTTCTTTCTTCGTAAAAAATAAAACATATTCCATTATATTATTCAATTGTACACCTAGATTTAAGTTAGCGATTAAGCGGTAATCTGACGTCTTTGCTGTCAATGTTGTGTTTACCTGTAATTGGCATATATATATTAGAATATTACCGTATGATTAAGTATATGTATGTGTATGTATGTGCTGTAGGTGAACCTTAAGTAAATTAAAAAAAAAAAACTGTGTGTTTGCATATAAAACACTTTTTTGCCAAAATAAAATGGGGTTTTTCCCAAGACCATTGAAGTCCATCACCAAAGCATTTTATTAATAAGTTCGCGGAGTAACTCTGAAAAGGAAATATACAAATAAAAAAAATCATAATTGACTATTATTTATTAAATTAAATGCTTGTGGTTTTTGGAGTTATACCTACAATAATGTAAGCCAATCTGTTCCGTAAATAAAACCATAGTAAACGTTAACTAAGGTAGTCAAAAGATAGACCATCTATTATGATTCATATAATTTAACAGAAACACAACTCCATCTTAGTTGTTGTTGGTAAAACATGCACTACGTAAACTTAGCCTTATGTGTCCATTTCGTCATAATTATTGTTCCACTAATATGTCACGACACTAAATGGACGTGACGAATTCCGCTTACTAATAATAATGACAACAACACTCAATTTTCTTTGTTCTTTTAGAGGAAATCATTAGTTCACGACATACACACATACATTAGGCATAATTCGCATATAAAATAATGTTTTAAGAACTTACCGGTATCATGTTATTGCTGTTACTATAGTGGACTTCTTAATCGACTATGTGGTAACTACATGGCTTTCGTCACCGATTACTGCGTCACAACTGCACGATGGGTACAAATAAATGGCTGATCTACTACAATAATGTTACCATGATAATAAAATAACTTGCTTTGGTAGTATTTTAAAACTGAAAGCAAATAAAACAGTAGTGACTAAAGTGGAATGTCCACCTCGGTGCTAATTTGATTATAATATTTCATGAATTTTTGTTGTAATATAATAAGATTTATGAGTAAAATTAATGTTATAATTAAGAAAAATCAATATTCAATAAAAGCTCCCAAAAAACGCTGAAGTATGTATAAAAAAAATATGAACTTCGGTTAGTTAAAGTTAGCGACAGGAGGTGTGACACGCTAAAATGTACTTCTTTGTTTCTTATTTTAAATTTTTAACCAGTTAAATTAACAACAATTGACTCCATTATATATATTTTTTTAAAGTTAATGATCTACACTGTACATAAAAAAAATGCATTCAATTGAGTATAAGATAGTCTTGTAAACTGTTTGTAAACTTTTGTGACAGTACTTTTTTCTTACGTTCAATTTTTTACGGAATTGTTCTACTACGTAGGTGGTGAGTGTTTGGCGACAGTTTCGAGCGTCACTTTTCTTCGAGACTGTGCATCTTGGGTTTTTAGTATATCAATGATTGACATCGACTTTTCTTTTGATAAAATTCGATTATTTCCATAACCGATTATTTTTAGTAGTATCGTTTCGTGTGCGTGCGTTTTGAGTGTTTCTCGTTGTTTTATTGATATTTTCCTTGACCACTGCTTTCTTCCTACGGACTTCTGATATTGCTAAACTAGTACGACTCTTGCTATCATACCGGATACGGATAATTTCGTTTTCTCGTCTGACTGGGTCGCTTATTTGGATTTTACAGCTTGCTTATTGATTGGATATTGACACCATGGATCGGTGTGTTAATTGTAGTACCTATAGCGACTAGTCGCTGTAATACACTTGGCCGACGAGCTTTAAATGATGTAACGACACTGTCAGTGATTCGTCATGCACCACAACCTGTAAGTACAAACTTGAAGTCACCTTTTCTAGCTACCCAGTGTCTACAATGCTAGTCTACAGGTTTCTTCTTTTATTTTCCATAAACCTTATGCAGGAACTAAAGTAACGCTACATATAAAAGGCACATGGAGTTTGTTTACATTTAAGTTAAAACTGCTGGTATATTTTACTGTAAACCTGATTTATTGACATTAAATACTTTTCTCATCTTTCAGGTAAACAGCAGTGACTATTTTTGCCAAGCTTATTGGGATTTGGCTCAAGAATCATCTGTTGATGAAGCACAACAACTTGGCCAACGTAGTGTTTGTCTTCGCTGTGGTCGTTCTCTTGCATCAAGAGTCCGCCACCTACTTAACACGAGCTTTTTGGATTATAACTGAAGATGAATAAAAGATAACTGTTATTCAAAAAGTTGTTTTTATTTTAAACATCATCTCCCTTTCTTTTTCTTTTTTTTTTCTTTCGATTCGATTCGATGATTTTCCCACCCAGGATGGGTGGGAAAATCATCGAATGACTTCTTCCGCTCTGGGTTAAGCGGAAGGGTGTGTCAGACTTCTACTGACTAAAAACCCACCCTGTTCTTACGGCTGCCCTAAAGTTCCGAGGCCGCGGTATCTCGATAGAACTTTCCCACAAACCCCAGCAGGCAATGGCCCTATGAGAACCCGTCACTGGTGTTGACAGCTCTTTGAGGTGCGCGTGGAACACGACGCGCCACCGACCCGAGCCTGGTCCTTACCGGACGGTGAGAGACCCCTGCTCGCCATTCGCAGGCCCGCACCTACGGTGGCCGGAAATCGGCTCATGATCCCCGACCCCCGGGGCGTCTCCCGCGGCGGCTGGGGCGCGAGGAAGAGAGTTGCCTCTCCCTCGCGCGTTCAGCCTCCTCCTTCTCTAACATCTCCGCTTCGCAGAAGGAGGCGACCGCATCCCATTCCCTCTCGCTCCGCACCATGGTCTGAACCAGAGCAGGGCGCGAGAGGTCGCCGGCGCCAACCACCTCTACGAGGACACGACGGTGCCCCGCCCAAGCAGGGCACACATCGACCGTATGCTCCACCATGTCCTCCAAGTGGTCCTCACAATGACGACACCCGGGCGTGTCCTCCCGCTGTATCCGAAACAAGTACCTCCCGAAACAGTCATGTCTGGTCAGCACCTGCGTCAGGCGGAAGGTGAGGACGCCGTGGCGTCTCTTCAGCCACTCCTCAAAGATGGGATTTTTCACCGCGATTGCGGCGTGCCCAGCTTTCGGTTGCGACAGCCGCTCTTTCCATGCTGCCGTGAGATCGCGCCGGAGTTCTATGCGCTGAGCCGCGACTTGCCGCGGTAGGGTATTTTCACCCCGGCTTAGCACCTCCGCGCGCCAATTATGCATGCGTGCGAGGGCTACCGCCTCCAGATCCCACGGCAGCAATCCGGCAAGAAGGTTCACCGCCTCCCCAGAGATCGTGCGGTATCACCGGGTCATCCGGATAGCCATGACCCTCTGAGACGCGACCAGCTGGCGAGCTGGTCGCCGCTGCAGTGCCCAGACAGGGGCCCCATAGAGGGCCATGGACCGCACAATCCTCGCATATAGCCTCCGGCAGGAGGCGTTTGGCCCCCCTAGATTGGGTAGGAGCCGCTAGAGTGCAGCCCCCGCCCGGTCCAGTCTTGGAGAAAAACATCGTAAGTGTTCGAAACATTATCTCCCTGGGGGGGGTATCTCCAAATTATTTGGACATTAGAAAACTCATTCTAATGTCCTCCCACTCAATACAACACAATTAATATAGTAAACAACTGTCTATTTTAACAAAATAGCAATCATACTAAAAAAATCAGCTGTGTAGAATAGGTTGTTGCCAATTCATTGCATAACCTCACTTTTACAAAACCTCCTATAACTCTGCTCCCAGATTGCCAAAATTCGCCGAATTTTCAGGGATGCTTTGTTAATATATAAGCTGTCAATCGACACTAATTTCATCTTTTTACACCTTGGCCCAAGAATGTATTAAAGCGTTTCCGTCTCCTTTGTAACTCAAAAGATATTCTAAGAAAAGTGTTCTTATTAAATGCAACACGCCATTACTATATGCATTACCATCATCACTCATCAGCTGTAGTTGAAGGCCTTTTTCTTTTGCGACTATGACAAATCTGCCCAAAAGTTATAAATTATCCGAAAAGAGAGTCTATCTAAATTACTTGTAGGTAGGTATTATAAGAAATTATTATCAGTCCTCATCTATCTAATCAAGCTTAATTAAAGTTATTGATGATTTTTATTGATATCAGTATTGTATATGTTGTTAACATGTGTATTCTGTTAGTATAGGTACCCAGGGCCGGATTAACCATTAGGAGGAGTAGGCAATTGCCTAGGGGCCCCGCATCAACTAGGGGCCCAGGCCTAGAGCACGCACCAAGAAAACATGTTTCTTCGAACGAGAATTTGATGTGCGTGTGAATTTAGGGACCTCACTGTTATCTCACAAAATACAAACCCTTAGATTTAGTAGTAGAATTAAAACAATTTTAGAACAAATCTGGGAATAAGTAAACAAATATATTAAAAACCACAGCACTTAATGTGCGTTTCCTCAGTACACACAGGATTTGGTCAGTCAAACTAAGAAAAGCGGCCCCGAGAATGACATTGCCTTAGGGCCTCTGACAGGGTTGTTCCGGCTCTGTAGGTACAGACGCCAGCACATCAAGCTACAACGATCTGTCAAATTTCTTTAATAGATTTTCAACTTTATTGTTGAAGAAATCAGGTTCAAGGTTGATTGGGAAAATTTGACAGTTTCGGGTAGCTTCATATGCTGGCGTCTGTACCTAATTGTTATGATACCCGTCTTGCCCCAGTCCCTGGTCCATACTCGTACAACAAATCCAGGTAATATTTATTTAGTACGTACTTCAACTCGGTTCTTTTCTGCTTGAAAAAATTGCGATCAGAACATCCAAATATGCGACAAATAGGTACGGCCTAGGCAAGAAGCAATGTCTTACAAGTCATGTACCTAAGGAAAAATAAACCGTAAATATGTAGGTAAGTAGTTACTTGTGTAGATACTAAATATTGAACTTATTTTATTTACGTAGATAAGTTTGTACGTATCTCTCGGTGTGTGACTCGAACTCATTCTTCGCCGATTTTTTAATGTCATATTTTATTAAATTTGTTTAAACAATTCAACTTTAATTGCTATGTGTAAGATGTCACGATTGGCTATTAATTCAAAATTAATTGGTAATACTACAATTATCAATTGAGTATTGATTAATTGTTCACAATAACAGTTGATCAATTGTTAGTTGCTTTTGGTGTTGTTTATAAAATAATCAATTGTTAATCTTTAATTATCCTTACAACACACATTCGCCCAACATCGTCCAAAAGTAAGATGCCATTTTTCGGACATCAGTTAACAAGATGCACATAAATGCATCCTGTATAAACTACATGAAGTTTATAATCGTGCTAACTGAATAATAAGAGTGATAAAGTAACGTACATAAAGTAAAGAGAAATAAGCTTAAGAGATTAATTATAATTATTGTGAAATCAATCAAGATTAAAAAGTAATCATATCTTTTAAATAGACCATTTATAAGCACTTTTTGTATTGTCAAGGACGGTCAGTGAAAAATAAGAAGCTAATATTGCCATGCTTACGACAAGAGCAACAAGTTTGTTCTGCAGCATAATACTGCAGCGCCACTTCTCCTGTCGCAAGCGCAGCAATGGAGTTTCCAGGAAAATTCGCACTACCAATGGGCGCTACTGAGGCGAGAGTTGGGCGAGAGCCCTTCTTTGAAAACATTAACATAACATTGACGTCAATTTGACAGATGTCAAAAAACTTAAGGCATTAGGCAGGGGTCCGGACCTCACAGCTTACGCTAGACTTTTAATTAGTGCATGTCCATCAAATAATGATTACCTATATTAAACTAAATAGTCCTCAGTAAAAATCCTCGCGCATTCTCGAGAATTTTTGGTTTGTATGTTATACAATTGACATAAAGTTCATTATGCTATGTACAATTTCATTGCAAAAAGTCGCTTCCATTCCATTCCGCGGCGGCGGTGTAAATTGAAATTTCTAACAAAAAAACCAATAGCAATTTTTTGCCAGACCCGGGAATCGAACCCGAGCCGCACCCTCCCTCTCAGCAGTCGCGCTTAAGACCACTACGCTACCGAAGCAGTTCAATTTATTAAGTAAAGGAAATTGATTTTTTTCACCACTAAATCCGAGTAAATTGGTTCTTCAAACCGCCACTAAAACAATACAAATTAAACCTAACGAGAAGTGCCATTTTATTAAGCTTTTGAGGCTTATTCCCAACGGCCACCATTAATACTGCCACCACTGGTGGCCGTTGGGATAAAATTTTACATTTGTTCCCAACAGCCCCCAGTGGCGGTCGATGAGACAACTTGTAATTTTATTTCCATCGACCACCACCAAACTGCCACCAGTGGTGCCAGTTAGAACAAAGCTTTAGATATTGTCCTAACGGCCGCCATAGACGTTGTAAATAAAAGTTTAAATTCAGTATTTGTGTATTAAGAAATCATCACAGTTTTTAATCATATTAATCCCCGGATAGTATAAAAATATAAAACTACAAATCGATCAAGTTCAATTCGCGGGCTTTGTCCCATATGCTTTTTTATAATGTGTGTAGCAACCTTTGAGTTTAGCTGATGGTAATACTTTCTTAATGGACTTCTTGGCGGCGTTCTCAAAATCTGTTTTGTAAGTTTTCGGATCCCAACTCGGTATTTGACTCTTTATTAAATTGAATAAAATCTCGTAAGATGCAGCATCCCGCCGTGTCATGAAAGCGTAAATAAGTGGTACAATATTTGTGAAATTGTGATGGCTTCTTAAATCTCCATGGATTGTATAGATTTGGCTAAAAGGCTTTGGACAGCTTTTGAATGTACCATCGCTAAAAAAAATCTTTACATTGAAGAATGACTTCTCTTGCTTCTTTTATTGTAAATACTATTATACAATTTTTGTCATAGGTACTACTGCATTAGTTACATATATTCTTAGTTGCAAATATTTCTATATTATGAATATATTTAGGAATATACAATCTAAATATATATAACTCAAAGGTGACTGACTGACTGACTGACTGACTGACATAGTGATCTATCAACGCACAGCCCAAACCACTGGACGGATCGGGCTGAAATTTGGCATGCAGGTAGATGTTATGACGTAGGCATCCGCTAAGAAAGGATTTTGCGAAATTCCCACGGGATCGGGATTTACACGGGAAAAACTTCCCACGCGGGCGAAGCCGCTGGCACAAGCTACTTATTATTATTACACAAACGAAATTAACAATAATTAATAGGCAAGCATTAGAATAGGTAATAAAACACCTTTTATTTATTTTTTGGGTTGGGAAAATCATCGAATGACTTCTTCCGCTCTGGGTCAAGCGGAAGGGTGTGTCAGATTTCTACTGACTAAAAACCCACCCTGTTCCTTCGGCTACCCTATTCCGGGGCTGCGGTAACTCGGTAGAACATTCCCGCAAACCGCGGCAGGCAATGGCTCTATGAGGCCCCGTCACTGGTGTTGACAGCTCTTTGAGGCGCGCGTGGAACACGACGCGCCGTCGACCCGGGCCTGGTCCTTACCGGACGGTGAGCGACCCCTGCTCGCCGTCCGCAGGCCCGCGCCTACGGTGGCCGGAAATCGGCTCGTGATTCCAGGTAATAAAACACCTGGGTCCAATATTTCAAATTCTTTTGTTCTACTTCAACAAAATAAGACCATAAAAATGGATAACCGATTGGTATAACAAAAGCAAAGTACCCAGGGATTAAGGTTTGAGTTTGCAGTTGTAAATCACGGCATAATGTTATTTAAACCGCACATAGCGTAATAATTGTTACTATGACGTTCCCATTATTCGTATTATCCCCTAAAACAATTGATACGAGTAGCCACTTGAACAGGGAAGGAAAATGAAGTACGTATTTTATCATGTCTTAAATTATATGAGTTGCATACCAAATAAATAATATAATAATAATTTCAAAAAAATAAATCAAGTGAATGTATATTTATGTTATTTAGGTATTTATTTGTTCCCAACCGCCCCCACTGGGGGCGGTTGGGAACAAATTTAATATTTTATCCCAACGGCCACCAGTGGTGGCAGTTTTAGTGGTGGCCGTTGGGAATAAGCCGCTTTTGACGATAAACGATAATTCACTTTCTATAATTTTACTTTCGCCTCCATAACGTAAATTCGGTCCCACTATACTTACAAATAAAAACACAATTATTTTACAAAATGTTTTATTATTAAAAAAAAAAAACAAATAGTCCATGGGAAAACTTCGAAAACAAACAAACACTTAAAACTATTATAAATTGAACTGAAACGTAATAATATTGTTTATTTACATCCTTACACCTTTTACATTATGTTCGGTAGGCCGTTTGCCTAAAACTAAGCGTTTAAAACTTCTTTTCCAAGAGAAAATACATATGGTAAAGACTGACTTTTCAGGTTGTAGAACTATAGAAAAATGTTCCCACTAGCTTCTGCCCGCTACATCGCTCACGTCAAAGCTTTTTCAGCAAAAATATGAATGAATATCTATATCACATAGTGATAATGTAGCTTTCTATTGGTAAAAGAATTTACAAAATCGATTTAGTAGATCCAGAGATTACTTGCTACAAACATTACCTCTTTGCAATATATAGGTAAGTACAGATGATAAGATTAATTACCCAAAATTCACAGTACACAAGAATACGGATAAAAACTGGGAACTTAATAATTGCAGAGAACACATGAAATATTACTTTAATACAACGTCATTATCTAATTGTTTTTAACCTGTCTCCCTCAATCAAACAGAAGTACGAGTAGGCATTTTAAACGCAAAGTTTAAGACTAGATACAATTTAGAATATACTTATTAATTCATAACATCTCATAAACATTTTATTGAAAAACTCAATCTAAAGTGGCACATCCTTTCATGTAATATCCGTGCGTTTAATTACAAAGAACATCATACAAGTAACAAATAAATGAAGACTGAGTGACACTTACGTTTAGTTAACTTTTATTAAAACCTATTTAAAATTCAACTATTCAGTCAAATTTTTACACTAAACCACGACACCATAAATTGCTTTTTACCCGCCATTTTTAAGAAAAGCCGCCATGATTTTTTTTCCACTCCAAACTCTTGTTAGTTTTACATTCTCTATGGTACAATAACATCAATGTACAGATAAAAAGGAAAAGGGTTGCCCTTTGGCAATCTTCGTATTTTCAGAATTACCACGATTATAACAGTTCTTTAAAAGATTTCATGAAAACACTTCGTATTTCCGAAAATAGCCGATGATTGCCGAGGGTTTGACATCTGTGGGTCAACCTAATGTACAGTTTTATTATAAAATATATTTCAACTGGATCAACCGTAATTTTATTTAAATATATTGCTAAATATGAAATTACGTGTAACCCAGTCATATTTATAGATTAATCAAATGTCATTTGCGCTTCAAAACTATAGTAACTATTAAAAAATTCTAACATGTATCTAAAATAGACATTGACTTACATTTTTTTACTTATCTACTTTATACATTGATTGTTCGCAACTTTTACAACTAATACAAGCAATACTTTGTTTAAAATATCTCTTACAATCCATTGCTTGTTTTCTTTAGCTTATTAACATTTTTGTAGAGGCTGGTGGGCAATGGATGGCAAAAATATATTGATGAATATTATACAGGGTGTAACGGAGAGACGTGTTCATAAACTGACCTCAAAGGAGAAAACTGTACATCCCAAAGGAATATTGGTCTGCTGTTTTGTAAAAAATTTAATATCTTTTTTACAATTGACTGTGATTTCTTTATAGAAAGTTCTGTATCTACATGGTCAAAATCAGTTCTTTAAAATATGACAACTTTCCGTTACACGCTTTATTTTATCAACACATGTATCGTATTTACAGATGTTTTTCTGTCGGCTAATTATATCGACTTCAGATCACGGATGCCAGAAGCTATAAGACGCCATTACTAATTATATATTAGTGGTCTTGGATGAGCCACACTCTCAGATGAGATAGTAGCTAATTTATGCTTTTAGTAATAAGACCGCCCATTGTAGTAACACCCTTTGTAGTTGTTAAATCCTTATTTAATTATGTTATGGTGTACAATAAAGTGTATATCTAGTCACATCACTAGACAAAGTTTAAATTGGACCCCACAGGAGAAGCGGAAACATGGCCGTCTAAAGCATACTCGGTAGCGGGGGATTGAAGAAAAACGGGTTAACGTGGCCCGAGGTTAAGCGCGTAGCCCAAGACAGAAAGCGATGGGGGAGCACTGTAGACGTCCTCTGCCCCACCTACTTAGCAATTAGGACGTTAAGTCAAGTCAGTAATCAAATCATATGTGCGTCTGCGCATGTTGAGTATTGTTCTTGTATAACAAATATACATGTATGAGTACGTGATGGATAAAGACGATAATAACATAGTATCCCTTGTGAAAATAAATGGGAAAAATAGAGAAGTCACACGCTTTGGAAGGTATTCTTTTAACTTCAACAGATGGCGCTATTCCACAATGGCATTCCCTGCGTGTGACATCACAAGCAATGAGCACTTTCTATGTCTGTCATTATTTAAAACGCTCACTACTTCATATTGGTTTTTGTATTTAAAAAATTATACTTGAATTCCATTTTGTCTTTTCTTGTATGTTTTGTAACATTTAATAATAAAAATCAAGTCGATTACCTTATTTCAGTTGTTACAGTCGTTGTATTTCAAGAAATGACGTCACTAACAGCGAACACCAAAGCGTCTCCAAATTCTGATATCCATAGGTACACCAATGAATGTTAATTTAATAGATTATTAATTATTTACAGAGTTCTTGCGGCTATTGAAGACAACAATAGGCTATTGTCTTTTAAAACTTTTACAATTAAGTCATCAATTAATTTATGTAAAATGTCCCTAATGCATTCGAAAAAAGACACTATTTTGATTACATATTGAGTCCAATTTCAGGTACATTTTAATAAAATCACTACTTATGTATAGACGGCCAAAAAAATGATATTGTAGGTAAGCAATATGGTCAAAATTATTGTATTACATGAATATTTAAACACTTATTATTTTGCTACATTTACTCAATATTTGTGGTTTATGTTTAAAAATAATGCCAGTTGTCATGTCATCCCCTTGTTATGTTAAATCATTCTATATGTCAGTTCTCAAGAATACAACTATTCTGATCTTTTAAACCTATTTCCATAGACTCGCATTCACTCTGGCAGTGTGCTGTTCAAAGGAAAGTGGACTGTATGTCTAAGGTATGTTAGTCGGATTTCCTTAGCGCTCCCCTTGCACGCCATGCTTTTAGGAGATTGTATGAAAAGTATAATTGGAAGAAGTGTATTTGAGATGCGAGTAGCACGAAGGCGTACCAAAGGAGTCCGTATGGGTAACCCTGGAAATGAAATAAAAAACATAATTAATGACGTGATTAATGATCTTTATTTTGCAAGTTGATTGTTAAATAACACTGTTACACATAATTAAAATTAAGTTTAATTAAGCAATTCACTTGCTCTCGACAATAGCTCTCTGGGCAATTTGCTAATAACCTAAGTTTTTTAATAAATAATGTAAGTTTATCAGTACTTTATTAATATTCAAGAAGATTTATCAAGAAGGCCGAGTCTAAATTCTCTTTTACGCGTAAAATGAGAAACCACTACTTAAAAGCCTGTCATTCTTAGTTTGGTTTTCGCCATAATTATATTTATTGTGAGTTCTCTTAGTCAGAAGGATTATTATAAAGCACCGTATTTATTAGTCTATTATTTTAGCATATACAGGGTGTCCCAGAACTCAACAGGATTGATTGAAAACATCATGAGAAAAATCAGAAAAAAAATCTATCCCATGCAGTTTGAAAATTATGGGCATTTAAGATAAAAACTTTTTACCAAAAAATTAAACCGACTCCCAAAAAACACTGCAAAGTGAAAAATAACTTTAATTTCGGTAGTCGGTGTCTTTAGTTTTGTATTTTCATTTTTGGCACCAACTTCCGAAATTAAAGTTATTTTTCACTTTGCAGTGTTTTTTGGGAGTCGGTTTAATTTTTTGGTAAAAAGTTTTTATTTCACTCTTTTTAGTTGGTCTATTTTTAATTTACCTAGTTACAAGAGCCTAAATGTCAACTACTTATAACCTTTTACAAAATATTGCTTTTCCCAACGCTGGGCCGTTAATTGTTGAGGAGTTTTCCTGGTACTTCACCATCAGCTCTACATCACCATATGCATTGTGACGAGCATAAAGTGCTTAACATCCATATTCAAGTAATCGAATCGCAATCCACTCAATACTTATTATTGAGTAGTTTCGGTGGCCATCTGTGGTCTTCATCATCAGTTCCACTTCCTCAAATGGTACTTTTTGAGAGCAACTGCACAAGTTACTATAATAAATACCCAAAACGTCATAGGTGTGCCTATAATATTTGAAGAGTTCCCTCGATTTCTCCAGGATCCCATCATCAGATCCTGACGTTTATGAAAATGGGACCAATTTCGAAGTATACCCTTTCAATCGAAAAAAGAATTTTAAACGTACTAACTGGTGTCAGACTGGTAACGTAGCCATTTGCTTGGTATGGCGTCTGCATCTGTTTCATTCGCACTCGTTTAAACGACGCATCTTCGTCTCACTGCGTGGCGTCACTATATGTGTCTCTCGCTCATGGCAAATATGTCCACTATCCATCTCTCTCATCATTTTGCTATAAAATTAAGAACCTACCAAGAACTTGTGCGAATAAATAACATTTTAACTGAGTAAAATGGGTTAGCAAAAATCGGGTTACTTGAGGTTTTTATTTTTTACTCGTTGTTTTTATTATGAAACTAACTAGTATTGTACCATTTTACGATCCTGATTAAATGCGCGAACTTTTAATGGCACTTGCCAAGGCACTCTAGTACATTTTTTTTAAAGGAGGGCCTTTCAAAGGCGACAAATTTTGAAAATATAAATTCATAGTTTAATAGTCTTAATTCTAGGAAACTTGGTGCAATTGTGTCATTATTTTTTACTGTGATTCTTAGAAATGTTATTTAGGGTTACGGTTCCAAAGTTTAAATGAACAATTTTTGGGCATTTAAGAAAAACCTAAAAATTTGGTCAAACCGTTTGACCAAATTTTTAGGTTTTTCTTAAATGCCCATAATTTTCAAACTGCATGGGATAGATTTTTTTTTTCTGATTTTTCTCATGATGTTTACAATCAATCCTGTCGCACCGTTTCGGCTTGACGTTGAGTTCTGAGACACCCTGTATATGTATTTTATTATTATATTCTTTCGATAATGACATTTATTTTACTTGTACACTCACCACATTGTGGTATTTTTAACCCAAAGGTTGACTGGTAGAGAATGCCTTGTTGCATTAAGTCCGCCCATGTACCACTATTGTACATAAAGTTTAAATAAATAAATAAATATTGCAATATTAATATTTTTACTCGAAATATCACTAAATTAAGATTCATCTAATCAATTATAGAATTTTGTAATGTATAATTGTAATGTGTCTTTTGGGAATACCAAACTTTACTGAGGTTAATTTTAGGTTTAAGCGAAATTACTTAAAATGTTAATTTTGGAGACCAAATCATTGCCAGGCAGTCAGTCAGGTGGTGGCGAATAATAACAAAATCATAACACATCATCATTATTTTTTTATTGCGGGGGAAAAATGATCAAATCATTTGTCCCGCTCAGGGTGAGGCAGAAGGGAATGTTAGACTTATACTGACTAAAAACCCAACTGTTTCTTTGGTCTGGGGCCGCGGTATCTCGTTAGAACATTACCACAACCCAGACAGTCAAGTTGTGGCTGGTGCAAAACATTTTTATGTCTATTCTGTCCAAACAACCATCTCCACATCACTGACATCCCTTTCCATCTCCATTTATTATTAACTGACTTCAAAAAAGGAGGTTCTGTACTCGACCAGTATGTATATTTGTATATCCGCGATTTTCTCAGAAACTATTGATCCGATTTCGATCAAGTTTTCGTTGTTTGAAAGCATATTTTACAAGGAAGGTTTTAGTATATAACACATCAGTTTCTGATGAAGACCTTCGGAGATAATTGATAGAACTCTTCAATTTAAAACAGCAAATCTCCCGCGATTGCTGCCCTCGTACATCTATGCACAGTTAAGCATAATCAGCCTATTAATATTACCACAGCTGAGGCACATACCTTCTGAATCACGTCTGAAATATGGTTTAAGTGGGTAAAAAGACGTATACAGCTAACTCTCTTTTTAAAAAGTAAGTGCGAACGGTATGTATGTGTCTCAAGTAACACAAACAATGATACACTAAAAAGCATAAAATAAAAAAGTTTTTTTACAAAAATTTAACTGATTTCAAAACTTACAAAAAAGTCTTGCACTACAAAGAGAGAAATAACCTTAAATATTGTTTTATTGGATGTCTAATTCCGTTAAAAATTAGGGCAAGATAAATGAATAGGTTTCATCACCTCAGGTGTGCCCCAGAATGCGGCGTTCTTTGCCTATCAAAACTATTCATTGGCTTGGCACCGACTTCAGCCATGTGAGTACATACCTAGCTCTTTTGCAGTCGAGTAAAAAGCCTATATACCATATTTCATTCCCATCCATCCAGTACTTTCGAAGATTACCGCTTTATAACATTAGGATAGATAACTCTTACTGACATGCATTTCATCCCTTCTCTGCACATGCCATATCAAGACAAGCGCTTCCCTTTCCCGACCTTTACGTAGTTGAGAGAAGGCTAAAGCAGCACAAAAAGCTTTCTCCACCCAAAATAAGCGTCAATAGTCAATGGCTGTGTCGAACTTGCAATCGAGAGATCGCGGGTTCGAAGCCCACCCATTACAATATAGCCGTAAACCTCCAGACACAAGCATATTGTTACGCCAGTCGTTTAGCGAAGCACGTCGAGAAACTTCGACAGAAATCTAGAATGTTCGAGACACTACCGCCATCTAGCGGCGAGCAGCAGTACTGAATATATCTAGTCGAGACACTAACGCCATCTAGCGGCGAGTAGCAGTACTGTGTATCTCGAGTAGCTTCTGGAATATTCTTGGCAGTATAAACAGTGAGTCGATTTTACAAGAATGTTCTAGAACTCATAGACCGGGGTATAAATAGATCGCAGAGGAACGCAGATGGCAATCTTATTTGAAGATCTGAGGCAATATAATCGAAGCTTTACAAGTGAATTTCGGTGCGATTTAAGTGTTGAATGACAAGCATTGTACTGTGAATAACTGTGTTAATTTTTATTTGGTGTTTATTTAAGTAAAGTGTTAATTTTGGTTTAATTGGTGTAAATTATTTCTATCCCGAACCCTAGCTCGTAACAACATTTAGCTTAGTTGGAGAGGTCAACAGCTTTGCTAGTAATGTGAATTATGACTTATTAATTATTATACAGGTTCTTATAGAAACCAATTTCAGGCACCAGTCTCTCGCAGAATCAAACCCTGTTTTGGCTTAATTTCACGTTTCTTTCCCACAGGTGAGACACAAGCCTCCATTCTATGAGAGGGAACGGGATCTAATCCACCACGCGGGACCAGTATAAACATTCTTAAGTATATTTTTATTTTATGTTAAAACTAGTAGTTGCGGGACCGCCTCTCTCCCGTGGACTTTATCACTATAAAAACATAACCTCCCTCTTTTGTAGTCAGGTAAAAAGCTTATAACCTTCCCCAAGCATCAAGCTACTTCCATACCAAATCTCATCCAAATCCACCCAGTACTTTTGAAGATTAGCGCATTCAAACAAACAAACTTTTCCCCTTTAAAATATTAGTACCTATAGATTGAACCGACTATAAAACTGCCACTTCACATAAGAGATTAAAAAGTCACAATAGGACGACAAGTACGGCCCACATGGGTTGCGGGAATATTCTAACGAGATACCGCGGCCCCGGAACTTAAAGGCAGCTGAAGGAACAGGTTGCGTTTTTAGTCAGTAGCACTCTCTTCCGCTTAACCCAGAGCGTGAGAAGTCATTCGAAGAATTTTCAAACCGGAAAAAGAAATGTTTGGCCCACAAACAAAAAGCCTTCAAGCGGTACAAAAAAGCTTTCACCCAAAAACCAAACCGAATAAACATGTTCTTTATAACTTACACCCACCTGCCACAGCTCTATCTCCACCTCGCTGCTGTCATCATCATCTTCGTCCATCGTGAGGTACCTCCAAACGTCTCCGCAGTAGTACAGCATGCAGTACAGCAGCGGTCCGAAGCCCAGAGCTGTGATCCCGTACATGTACCGTCGTAGCTGACGGATGTTGTTCCGTTTGATGGCTGATAGTCCCAGGAAGGAAAGTAGGAGGGAGAGGCACCAGATGTACTCCCACCAAAGAGGCTGGAATTAGAGAGGAAAAGTACCTTTATGTATTATTATTGACATTTCTTGTATTTTCTTTTATACTATCCTTTTCCACATTAACAAACACTAAAAACACAATTTAGTGCAGTCGTTCGGAAGGTATGCGCGAAAATACATTTCGGTGATTCATTTTTATTCATGTACATATAGATTTAAAGCTTTACCGGCTGCTGTTCCCTATGATACACAAAAAGGATCATTAAAATTGTTTTTGTCTATAGATTTATATCCTGTAGAGGGCGCCATAATCAACTGAATTTGTCGTCGCCCTTTTGCCAAGGGACGACGAATATGAAGACAGCATATTTTGTTTAATTGGACCGATTTAAGCAAAAACGATCCAACCCACAACCTCGACTATTTCGAATTTTTGTGATATATGAAGGTACTCCAAATAAGGTATTATATTTTAACATATCAAAGACATAACTCTATGTTAATAATTGACGAAAATCCGTATGATCCAACCCACAGCTGTCTGGAAAAAAATTTAAAGGCAATTATCTCGGAAAGATGTTTTTGTGGATTGGAACATTTTTGCTTAAATCGGTCCAATAATTATTATAAATAATTTATATTATATATATTTATTAATAAATAATTTAGTTTAGTTTATTGACTAGCTGTGCCCGCGGGTTTTTCGCCTGGGATGTTCTTTCCGCGTGAATCTCTATTCCGGGGTAAAAAAAACTTATATGTCTTATAGCCTCTTCAATCTTCCAGTGAAAGTTCCATCAAAATTAGTTCAGCCGTTCTAGAAATTAGCCCAGAAAAACAGACAAAGAACTACTAAGTTTGTGCTTTATTATTGTGCAAATAACTAAAGTGCTTGAGAAACGCAATTATTTGAAATCACAGACACTTTTAATTTTATTTATATTTATAGATGGGACAACAAATGAACATACATACATAGCAGACTGCTATGTATGTATGTTCATTTGTTGTCCCATTCCCAGGATTATAATTATGACTGCTATTAGCAGTCATAATTATAATCCTCCTTTTTGCATCAAGCCACACCTTGATGCACTGGTGGGCTGATTGCGTAAATTGATTTACATATTTAAAACCTTGAGACACATTTCTGATCGAAGAATTACAAAGATGGTATATTACACTCTCTGCCAATCTTTTATTAATTACTGCATCACTACATGGGGAAGAGCAGCTTAAGCCCATGTTATAATAATGACTACCGGTAGCTTGGACCCTGTTCCCGATACCGGTGGGCTACTGTTTTTTATATTTTTAAATGTTTTTTGTTTTTATACGAATATTTAAAAATGTAAATAATAGGTTTATAAGATGTAATAAATGATATAATAATAAATCTATTTGTTAGAATATTGTTGTTACAAGGTGTTACATACAATTTTACGTCCAAAATATTCTGCTGTTTCCAGCATACAAAAATTTTCAAGAAATTAAATTAAATTAAAATCAATTGATAAAAACCATACGATGTCAAGGATAAGGAAAACATTAACTGTTATCAAATACAATTTCAAGCGATCCTACATATAATATCAAGAATTATTACATACAATGTCAAAGCATACTAGAATTAGAATGCCAAGAGTTATCAAATACAATTTAACGGAATATTAAATATATCAGGAATTATTAAATACAATGTCAAGGCATGCTAAATATAATGTCAAAAGTTATCAGATGAAATGTCAAGGAATACTAAATACACTACTAATTTTTAATTAGTACAAATACTTAAAGGGCTTATTAGAAAAGGTCTTGTTATTATATATGTAAAGTCTTACTATATAATATTGATAAATAGCAAAGTTATTAGCGTTTGTTTATATCCCAAAATGTCACTCAATTTACGGACATATTGTACAGGCCATTCATGTATTCATTAATCGTGATGTCGCGGTCACGCGGTCTCGCTCAAACTTGCCCCGCCTCCAACAGCTGTTATCGTAATTGTAGGTAGCTTAGACGCATCTTTAAGCTTTACGAATTAAAAAAAAAGTAAAATAAAAGGTTCACGAAAAATAATAGGCACTTATTAAATTCAAACTTTACCTACATACTTTAATTGGGCCATTTGCTTGTGTTGTTCAGTATCCAACTGCAGAACTCCATCCTTGGTTCATTATCCACAGTAGTCAATTCTTGACCCTTTCTTTAGTGGTATGGGTGAAATCCAGACGAACTAATGATCGTCTATGCACAGTACTGGCTGATATTAAAATGACGAGCTGCGTCATTCGTACTTCGCCGGGGATCTTCAAAGTAGTCCACTACATCGTCGTAAAGGTTTTGGGCCGGTCTTCCATGTCCTTGGCGATGGGCCGTTGCGCGGAATGATCAGTGGTCGAGTAAACGTTGGTAAACATTTACCACAGTCCGAACCTTTGGCTAGCGAGCATTTGGGTACTCTTCCCTGTACATACGAACAGCGGCCACCAGACCAAAAGTACACACGCAACATAGCCACGTACTCCCGAGATGAAAACTGGTAAGCCATCACGACAGTAAAAACGTAACAACTTATGTTTAAAAAGCACGCGCACACTTCCGCTAACAAATTGACACTGTTTGTTCATTCACTCGTTGTAAAAAGGACCGCTGGCCAGAGGGGGCGTGGCTTGAGCTTAGACGCGAGTTTGCCGGGATTTATGAATGACGATCTAACTGGACTAGCACTGCGCGTAGTATTTTCTAGTAGCAATTGTTATGAATGTTTGATTCAATTATGAGTTTACCAGTTATGACAAATTTTCGTAGACAATTTTGGGGTTTCGTTTTTTTTACTTTTGACTACATAAATATGATCAGTAAAGGGTACGGATAGAGCCCCATTTTTTTTTGTACTAATTAAAAATTAGTAGTGTATATGTAAAGTCTCACTATATAATATTGATAAATAGCAAAGTTATTAGCGTTTGTTTATATCCCAAAATGTCACTCAATTTACGGACATATTGTACAGGCCATTCATGTATTCATTAATCGTGATGTCGCGGTCACGCGGTCTCGCTCAAACTTGCCCCGCCTCCAACAGCTGTTATCGTAATTGTAGGTAGCTTAGACGCATCTTTAAGCTTTACGAATTAAAAAAAATAAAATAAAAGGTTCACGAAAAATAATAGGCACTTATTAAATTCAAACTTTACCTACATACTTTAATTGGGCCATTTGCTTGTGTTGTTCAGTATCCACCTGCAGAACTCCATCCTTGGTTCATTATCCACAGTAGTCAATTCTTGACCCTTTCTTTAGTGGTATGGGTGAAATCCAGACGAACTAATGATCGTCTATGCACAGTACTGGCTGATATTAAAATGACGAGCTGCGTCATTCGTACTTCGCCGGGGATCTTCAAAGTAGTCCACTACATCGTCGTAAAGGTTTTGGGCCGGTCTTCCATGTCCTTGGCGATGGGCCGTTGCGCGGAATGATCAATGGTCGAGTAAACGTTGGTAAACATTTACCACAGTCCGAACCTTTGGCTAGCGAGCATTTGGGTACTCTTCCCTGTACATACGAACAGCGGCCACCAGACCAAAAGTACACACGCAACATAGCCACGTACTCCCGAGATGAAAACTGGTAAGCCATCGCGACAGTAAAAACGTAACAACTTATGTTTAAAAAGCACGCGCACACTTCCGCTAACAAATTGGCACTGTTTGTTCGTTCACTCGTTGTAAAAAGGACCGCTGGCCAGAGGGGGCGTGGCTTGAGCTTAGACGCGAGTTTGCCGGGATTTATGAATGACGATCTAACTGGACTAGCACTGCGCGTAGTATTTTCTAGTAGCAATTGTTATGAATGATTGATTCAATTATGAGTTTACCAGTTATGACAAATTTTCGTAGACAATTTTGGGGTTTCGTTTTTTTTACTTTTGACTACATAAATATGATCAGTAAAGGGTACGGATAGAGCCCCATTTTTTTTTGTACTAATTAAAAATTAGTAGTGTATAATGTCAGGTATTAATAAATACAATGTTAAGAATTATTGAATACAATGTCATAGGTATTAGATTCAATTCAATTATTAGGAATGTAAGGGCAAGTTGTTTTCCAATTTAAATTTAGAATCAAACTTTTCATTTAAAAACTCATTTGTTGTATTATATATTTTATAGTATAGTATATATTACCTGTGGTATCTGCAGTTCTTCAATCTCCAGTATGAATATGTCAAGTTTATCGAGGATGTCTGCAGAGAGCTTAGCCAGCATCACCAGGAACATGACATGGTGGAAGAACACACAGTACTTCAGACGAGACTTGTTCAGAGCACTGGAATGGACAATATTTATAATTAGTTTGATGATATTTGAGAAGTCAGTTGCCTATGTCTCGCAGTGGACTACTTCGGCAGATATGTGTTTCTGTTTTCCTATCCCTATAATCTGGGAGTCTTTAAGACAAGTGAATAGGTTACTTCTAGGTAAGCGTGCTCCATCTTCGACCACATCATCACTTACCATCAGGTGAGATGATATTAAAACGCGAGCCTATTATCAATAAAAAAAAATACATCTTGACGGTTAAAAGGTAATTGGGCATAAGCGACATTTTGGTTGAAATTGACTTATGAATGCCATTCTACTTAAAATTTTCCACTCCTTTGAATGCACAACTCCCATTGCTCTGTGATGACTTTTTTGTCACTTATGCCCAAGCAAAAAACTGCGTTTTGTAGAAAATTATGTCCATTTTTCTAAAATATCAAACTTTAAACTGCTCTCCTGAACAATTTGATTTTGTCGCTTATACCCTATTACCTTTTAACCGTTGATATGTATAATATGGTTACATCTGCCTATACTCTTTATGGGTTACGCTGTGATGTATCTACAGTAAAGATACACATGCATGCAGCAGTATTATTTTACTTCCATGTATCCCTGGGTACTCATCCAAGTAGATCGCAAAAAAGCAACCCGCCAGAAAAACTATGAAAGGTTGAAATTACTTACTATAACTATGACCCACGATTCCACTTCAAGTTAAAGGATGTAATGTACCAAGTCAAGTAAGGACAGAGTAGTTTCTTATGGAAGATGTCTAACATATGCTAAATATAAAGCCTTATTTAACATAGTATGAAACTGGTAGTCAATTGCCAGCAGGAAGAAATATATTTTACTAATAAAAATAAACGAGAGATTTGTTTTTTGCCATCAATATATAGAATAGAATGCCATTGAACTTATCCATTGATTTTTATTTCTATTATTCTTTGAAATCAGTTAAATGGTTTAGATTTGACAGTGTAACAGTCAAACATACTTTTTCATTTACAATATTAATAGGAAAGTAAGAATTTTTGACAGAAAAATCCTTAATATTACTTGCAACAATCCTATCTCATTTTTATTTGATACTGGATCATAACTATTTCATCTTTAAAGATTGAAGCATTATTCTGACTAGACAACCACATAAAAACCACCTTTTAACCTTTTTTCTTGGTTTTGTGGTAATGAAGGAAGTAGAAACTATAAAACTTTATGATCCAGTTGCAGATTGCCCATAAAATTATGTATGCCAGCAGATATTACAACAAAAATTTATTTATATTTATCTAAAGAAACTTTATTGATCTGTGACATGTCAAGAGTATGCAACATATGGGTGAAAATTATGATTGACATTATATGAATTTTACCATATGTTTATATGTTAATTTTACTTAAAGATATACTTGTTATTATTATTCTAGTTCAAAACATGGTCTATTGCTGGATAATTAGTGAAACATACAAAGTTTTGACTTATACCTACTGATGAACAGCTGGATTTTTTCATTAAAAACTAATATTATATTTATTTTGGTATGTATATTAAAACCTGATCGTTCTTCTAATGTAGCAGACCACTATGTGGACCTTTTTAAATAATTGGCGCGAAACATTATTCGCTATCGACTGCTTTTGTCTAAAAATAATTTGACGGAACTTGGTTGAAAAAACTCAACTGCAGATCAAGATTACATACGACATCCAATAAAATTCTTCCGTACGGCCTTAAATACTTGTAAATAAGCCAAATTACGTACCTAATCTGATATTGTGCTGCTATTTTCTCTCTATGTTCGAAATCGGCACCGTTTGTACCAGTCACCATAGGACCACCACGCGAAGCCATTTTCCTAACTAAACACTTATATAAACAAACAAAATAAATACTGTCTATCGATCTCAGATCACTCAAATGACATCATTCAGATAATCCTGGCCAAGATTTTTCTTTTCGATCAATTCATTTTTCCCATCTGCCAAACGAGAGCCAACGAAATGCCAAAAATGCCAACGTCTCAAGGTTTTCTGTAACGTTCCGATTTACACAATATTCATTGTTCATTACTAGCGTTTCAAACTTTTATTGATATAGTTAGCAGCTTTTTACTAGCTTAAAAGAATGTTATGTATTTTTAGTTACATAAAACGGTATCAAGTTTAATTTAGGATAACTTTTACAAAAATAAAATAAAGATAAAAGCTAATAAGATACCTACCAAATTGCAGAACGAAACGTTCACTTGACACTTAGTTTGCAATGTTCGGATACACATGCAATTACAAAACAAAATTTTATTTCCCGAGATTTAAATACTTTTTAATAGACTTCAAAAAAAGGAGGAGGTAGGTACTCAGTTTGACTGTGTTTTTTTATGTGTAACTCGCAAATGGCAAGACCGATTTGGAAATTTTTTTTTTTTGTAATGGACTTTCAAAAAGGTGGAGGTTCTCAATTAACCACGTATTTATTATTATATTTTTATGTTTGTATTATGTATTGGAAAATATATATATATAAGATGGTGAAGTAGCAGGAGAACTCCTCAACAATCAACGGCCCTGCATTGGGAAAAGCCGTATTTTGTAAAAGTTTAAAAGGAGATGATATCTATGCTTTTGTAACTAGGTAAATTGCAAACCAACCTTTAGCAGGTAGGTTTAAAAGCAAGAAAAAGAAAGATTTGGATGAAATTTGGTATGTAGCTAGCATAAAGCTTGAGGAAGGTTATAGGCTACCTTTTATCCGACAGCAAAAAAGTAGGCTTATGCTGTTTTCGTGATCATGTCCAAGATAGTAAAGCCGCGCGCGATTACTAGTATTATTATATTATATCCCAAGTCGGCGGCGCGTCGTGTTTTACACGCGCCTCAAAGAGTCGTCAGTACTAGTGATGGGTCCCATAGGGCCATATATACATAGCAATGAGTTACCGCGGCCCTGGAACTTAACGGCATCTGATGCAACAAGTTGGTTTTTAGTCAGTAGAAGTCTGACAGTCCCTTCCGCTCCACCTAGAGCGGGAGAAGTCATTCGATGATTCTCATTTTTTTAACAGTTCAGCAGTTCTGTTTTTATATCGGGATTAGAAGATAAGTAAACAAAATCGCGTATTTTGCTTTCCTTTAACTTTTTTTTTCACTAAACGTTTTATAACATGACGACATAATGGTGATGTTTGCGAATGAAATAATTATATCAATTCCTTTACGATTCTCAGATAAACGCACCTTCGTTGCAACAACAGATTCCTTCAGGCTATTTTTAGGGTTCCATAGCCGAATGGCAAAAAATGGAACCCGAAAAATGGATTCGCCATCCTTCGATCCTTAAGCCGTGCGCGCACTGCCTTGCGGTGGCCGCAATTGCGGTAGTTCTACCGCACCGGTAGAATGACCGGGTCCACCGGTGACTCTACCGCACGCGTTTATTCCACCGCAGTGCGCGCACTTCTGTGACACTCCATACTTCACAGATTTTGCGTTTCCAAAAACGCAATGCAGTGCGCGCACGGCCTTAGTTGCAACAATAGATTCCTTCAGGCTATTTTTAGGGTTCCGTAGCCGAATGGCAAAAAATGGAACCCGAAAAATGGATTCGTCATCCTTCGATCCTTAGATTCGTCATGTCTGTCTAAACATATGAAACTTGGTAGGTAAGTGTATTCTGTGAACAGTGAACCGCTTTCCGATTTTGATACTAAAATAAAGGGGACTTGAAACTGAAACTTAAAAAAATATTTTTCATCAAACTTATACGTGTGACTACAGACAGATCTTTACAAATGACATTGAGGTTTTAAAACCACTTTTTCGCAAAAGTTTAAAAGACATACGCTTACAAAGTGGTAAAATGAGTGTGGCCGTCCCCCCCCCCTCTCTTAGTTTTATAATAATGGAGTAAAAAATCTAAAAAAGATATAAGTAAATTTTAATGAAAACTTTCAACGATATTTGGTTTTTAGCACATTTTCTAAAACCGCAAATAACTTTGCATAGAGACTCCATGTCCGTACCAGATATTGTCTTCAGTCCTTTTGGATAGATATGGGGTTTCCGTTACACGTTGTATAAGTATATACGTATTTCAAACAAACAGTATGAAATACCAAGTTATTTTGCGTAGTTATTACTGAACCCTTCATGGCCGAGTCTGACTCGCACTTGACCAATTTTTCATCTTGTAGTAGGTCTGGCCATGGTAATTCTTAACTTAAGAATAACAGTATCATCTATTTGCACTAAAATGGAAAAAAAAACTTTTAAACAAAAATTTAACCGACTTCAAAAAAAAACACTTCTGCACTAACAGCGCAAAATAATCTTAAAAACTATTGGATGTCTCATATTTTCGTTTATAAGAAGGCTAGCTACTGGGATTGTGGCGTACATGGCCCATCAAAACTACTCATTTGGCTTGGCACTGACTTAAACCAGATCAGTGACCTAGCCTTTCTAAGTATGTTAACTAACAGAGGGTGTTCCCGTTAACCCGCAATAGTATAGCATCCAAACATACTAAAAAAATATTACCATTCGAAAACAAAATGTTTTTATTTTTTTTAATATTAAAATATTCACTAAAAATGTTAAATTGATACGTAAAAGAAACACTCTGTACACGCGTACTTGAAGGACGGCAACGTCGCAATTTATTTATGAATGACGGGCCGCGTGTGCGGCGATCTAATTGATGTGCGTATACTATTGCGGGTTAACGGTAACGCCCTCTGTTAGTTAACATACTGTATAAACGAAATAAGATATCCAATGAAACAGTTCTTAAGATTATTTTTCGTGTTTCAGATTGATTTCACGTTAAGGTATCGTTAGCTGAAACAATTATTATGGCACAGTGGCCAGCGGCATTGACCGCTTCATTGACCGGTTGCGGAAATGCTCTAACGAGATAGCCCCGGAATGCAAGGGCAGCTGAAGAATCTGACAGTGCCGCTTCACTTCTCTTGAGCGAGAGGAGTCAGTTGATGATTATTGCTCCGAAAAAGGTCTGTTGTTCCTTTCGAGTATCTAATACTTAATGGGCTGTATTTTCAAAATCAACGTTGATGAAGATTTTTTTTTTTTTTGTTAAAGATAATTAGCAACGGGGGTAGATTTCACATTACTAGCAATCTTGTTAACATCTCCAGCTAAGCTAAATATGCTTGTGTCTGGAGTGGGTCCACAGCAATAGTGTAACGGGTTCGAATAAGCGTCGACACTCCAGCCATTAGGATGCTGTCGCTTCGGTCGCGGGCGCAGTACTTAATAAAAAGATATAAATACGAAAAATTACTATATCTGAATGTCTGTCACACTTTCAAGTTTAAGCCACCGATTACGATGATATTTTGATGAAAAAATACATTTTTCACAAGAGTGATACCGCAAGCAGTAACTAGATGATTTTCCCACCGAGAAAAAAAAGGCAGTAACTACTTAACTAGTACTATGTAGGTACCTAGGTACATATGTAAGTGATCTAACCTAACCCGCACATTTTTATTTGTTTATTTAAACTTTATGAATGCACTTAATGCAACAAATCATAAAAGTAAGCAAGGTCTATAAATATAATAATAAATATAATATAATTATAATTATAAGTCCAGTTACTATACACACATAAAAAACAGTTTTCGTATGACATATTGTCATACGAAAACTGTTTTTTAGGATTCCGTATCCGAATAGCAAAAAACGGAATCCTTATAGTTTCGTTATGTCTGTCTGTCTGTCTGTCCGTCCGTCCATATGTCACAGTCATTTTAATCCGAAACTATTAGGACTATACACATGAATCTTGGTAGGTAGATGTATTCTGTGAACTAATTTCTGATTTTAATAAACAAATAAACAATATTTAAAATAAGCCCCATTATTTTTTCTTCTTATACATGGAACTGAAACTGAAATAGTTATTTGTGCAACAAGAGAGCAAAGTCGTTTTTTGCTGCGAGTGCTGATTTTGAATCCTGAGCAAGCGAAGGATTCAGCGATTGAATCACGAGCGTAGCGAGTCCTGAGTGTGGCGAGGGATTCAAAGGCACGAGATGCAAAAAACTTTGCCTTCGTGTAACACACATAACTTTTCATTTCAGCAACGAGAACACTTTAGGAGATAAAATAATAAACAGGAATTGATTGAAATAAGTATTTATTGTGAATCAAAATAATTAACATTGTAGGTAGTGGTACCAATTCAATAAAATGGAATATTTTAAAAGTTAAAAGTAAAATTACCTACTGCAATTCTGCAAATTAAAGTAACAGATTTATTTGGCAACGTTATAGTTGCATTGAGTTGAGTTTGATTATCTGGGGTTAAGGTTTCTGTTTCGGTGGCGGATTGAGAAGAAACAACGGTGAACGTTGGTGACTCTGATCGGCTTTCTGTAATTTATCTGAATGCTTTTCGATATTATTAACTTTTAGCTGTATTAGCTCGTAATTGCGACACGCTCCACTAATTCCTATGATCAGTACAACCTGTAATGAAAATATTACATAATTAATATGCATAATTTAACATTTACAGCATCTTTTACATATCCTTATAAATATTTTAACAATATTGCTAAGCCAGACTAGGATTCATTGCGACTCCAAAAATTTGTAGTAGGCACGTAAGCACCTTTATACATAACAGTCTACACACTTTAATAACTAACAGCATAGATTTATAGGTAAGTACCACTTACTTTAGCGGCAGGAAAATTGCATTCCGGAACTTCGTTAACAAATTTTTCTATGTTAAGGGCCGTGAACATTTTGGACTTTTTAGCCTTATGCCCAACTGACATTCTTTTTAGAAAAGATACGAGTTTTGCGTATGTTTCAATATGCACGTTATGTTTTGTTTTTAATGTAGCTTTCAACATTGAGTAAATACTCCACATGATCGCCTCGTCTGTGATAAATCTAAAAATAAGATAGCAACACCGTCTCTGAAAAACTGCTTGCACCCTTTTTAAGTCTTCATTCATTGAAGACATGCTATACTTACTTTCAGATATTTCTCGCAAGACTTCTCAGATAGGAAACTTAATTCTGCATTAATAACTTGTTGTTTTAACTCTTCCGGTGTTAAAATACTGTTCTCGTCGCTAAGTTTACTCATAAGTATTTTAATATTTTTTAACTTATTCAACTCTTTACACCAGACACGAAATTGTATTCCCGCTCTTTTATTTAAATTAAGGCGTGTTCAGAAATAGCACCTGTGATATTTTATTATTCAAAATATATTACGTAACATTATTGAAACTAGAAACAAAAAAAAAACAAACAAACGATTTACATGTCAAATATCAGTTTTATTTGCAGTAAATACTTATTTTCGTTTAAATACAACATAAAAATTCAATAAATTACATTAAAATATATAATTATCTTTTTGCTAAAATTTCTATAGTTAATACGAAATTCCGAACGTGTTTGTCTTTCAGGTCGAATTCAAAATCGGAACTTCGAAAGGGCTGGTCTTTGCCTCTCTCTCTTTCTAATGGCGGGAAAGAGATAGAGTGTGAATGTTTCGAATTGTATGATTAACCCAAGGCTGAATAAGATTTTCGTGGCTTTCTGAAAACAAAAATTAAAAAGTTACTTTGTCTCACTCAGTGAGCAAAATGCGATTTTGCTCACTGATTTCAGGTAGCAAAACCTACATCTTTGAGATACTGAAGTGAAAATATTTTTTCATCCCCCCATCTCGGAAAGAGTATTTTTGCTCTTCGATATCTGAGTGCAAAAGCCATTTTTAGGCCGTGCGCGCACTGCCTTGCGGTGGCCGCAATTCCGGTAGTTCTACCGCACCGGTAGACTCACCGCAGTGCGCGCACTTCTATGGCACTCCATACTTCACAAATTTTGCGGTGCGGTAGAACTACCGGAATTGCGGTACCGCAAAATTTGTGAAGTATGGTGTGTCATAGAAGTGCGCGCACTGCGGTGAGTCTACCGGTGCGGTAGAACTACCGGAATTGCGGCCACCGCAAGGCAGTGCGCGCACGGCCTTATCCGCTAGAGGATAAAGTAAATTGAATTTAGAACATCGTGTGTACCAAGTTTGTGAATTCAAAACATCATTAAACCTATTTACTTCTACCTCCATGGGGCCGAATTTATCATACAACTTTTTTTTAATTTGTTAAAAACTCAGACTCTGGAACCTTCTTGGTATACTTACTTTTTTTTAATTGGCTTTGCGCGCCATTTGTTTTGCATTTAGTCATTTCCTCGCTGAGGTGGGATTTTATATGTATCATCTATGGGTGGGATGAAAAGTTACGTGTTTTCACCTCGTGCTCTTTTGATTCCCTCGCTAACGCTCAGGATTCTAATGTTTGAATCACTCGCTGCACTCGTTATTCAATTTTAGAATCCTTCGCTTGCTCTCGGTCATCAAAATTGAGCAGGCGGCTAAAAAGCAACTTTGCAATCTTGTATAACAAATAACTATTTTTCAAGAAACCTATGCTTGTAAGATATCTATAGAAAGGTCCTTAAAAATGACATTGAGGTTTCTAAAACCATTTTTTTTTCATAAAGTAAATCGTTTAAAAGATATACGCTTCTAAAGTGGTAAAATGTGTGTCTCCCCCTCTAACTTCTATAGTAATGGAGGGAAAAATCTAAAAAAAATATATGCTGTAGACATTGACATATATATTACTTCGTAAGGACTGGGCGGATCGCATGTTATAATGACGCCTCGAACTTGGTCCCAAAGTGGTCTAACCTTTATCGAAGTGAACTAGAACGCGATCGGCTATCTTCGGGAGGGGTCGTCAGTTTTACAAGCAAAAATGCCAAATTGTGTCATGAAGGGTTGCGTGAACTACGACGTAAAGCACAATAAAAAAAATATAACATTTTATATCACCGGTAAGTTAAAAATATGTCATTAAATCAACTTCTAACATTATTTAAAACAATTTTCTTTAATTGGCAAGTCGCTATTTGCGCAATGCCATCAACAAAAAACGAGGAAACTTGGTAGAAAATGAAATGGTTAATTTAGGACACGGAATTAGGATGGATATTGGATAGGATTATTAGGAAAGGCATAAACATAAGTAAAAATTATATGCGTAAATTATTCTGAGTGATAAATGATGATAGATATATATATATATTTGAATCATTAGAAGCCAGTAAGACAGAAATGGAGGTAGGAAAGGTAATGTTATAGGAAAGTAAACTAGAAATAAAAGAATCATGACTAAGAAGAGGACAGGAAAAAAAAATATGATTTAAATCGCCAACATCACCACATTCGCAAAGGTCACTGGCAACAATCTGCAATCGGGCAAGGTGGACTTTGGAGCAATTGTGACCCAACCTCATTCGAATAAGGCAACTGGTAGCAGCCTTACCAAAGTTAAATTTAAAAAACCAAGGTGTTTTGGGAATACAAGTTTGAATACGAGAATAATATTTTCCTTTAGTAGTGCTGCTGTCCGCCCACAACTTGCTCCAGGCATCCCAAAGAAAGTTCATTGGCAGATTCGCCAAGTCGTGGCTAAAGTTAATGTAAGGGAACAAATCACCACAGTCCACAGCCTCATTAGCCAGTTGATCGGCTCTCACATTTCCCGCGATACTACTATGGCCAGGTATCCAAGCGAGAGAAATTTGAAGACCTAATTTGGAGCATTTATATAAGAGATCTCTAATAAAAAGAACTATGGGAAATATTGGTTTACATTTAAAAGGATTTCTTTTAATAGCCTGTAATGCACTTAGAGCGTCTGAAAATATTATTGCTTTTTCCAATTTCATGATGTAAATATACTCTAAAGCTTTAAACAGTCCAAAACATTCACCAGTAAATACTGATGATTCAGGAGGAAGTTTGATTTTTTGTACTATATTATACTGTGAGTGAAAAACCCCAACTCCAACATTTCCTAAAGAAGAGTGCTTAGACGCGTCTGTGTAAATATGATGCCAATTCTCCCATCGCAAGCCTTTGGCAAAGTTAAATGATTCTTTAACAAAATAATCATTTTTATTAATGTCTAAGTTCAGGATAACATCCGGAGAAAACACCAATGATTCATAAGAATGATTGAAGAGAGGAAATGATAGTGACTGGTAAATTGGAGCTTGCAAAGCCATAAACTTTTTATAGCTTATAATAAGACAAGGAAGAGATTTATTAGACCAATAACGAGAAGAATTGGTTTCGTCTAGAAGAGACTGCAATTTTTGACGTAACGGGTGATTAGAAAATTGAAATGAACGGAATAGAAATTTGTCAGAAAGATACTGACGTCGAAGTGAAAGAGGAGGATCTACAGTTTCAACCTGTAAAGCATTTATTGGGCTTGATCTCATAGCACCGGTCACTATTCGCAGTGCTTTTGACTGAATTCTGTCTAATTTTTTAAAAGCAGCTGAATTTCCAGGTTCCAATAAAAATGTTCCATAGTCAAGCACACTTCTAACTATTGCGTTATATATTAATTTCAATGAATAGGGGTGGGCACCCCACCAGACCCCCGATAAACATCTCAATATGTTTATTCTTTGTTCACATCTTGCCGTTATATACTCACAGTGTGGAATACCAGTAAGTTTACTATCCAAAAGCACTCCTAAAAATTTTACCGAAGATTTCACAGGTATTAAATTATCATTATAATATACAGAAACAGGGGGAGGAAGGCGCATCCTAGTAAAAAGTACAACTGTACTTTTAGAAGTAGATAGCTCAAGGCCATTGCTATCCATCCATTTTTTTAAAAGGCTAAGACCCGATGTCATGGTATTGCAAGCCGTTTGTATAGAGCTGTGAGGGCAATATAAAAGAAGATCATCAGCGTATTGTAGCACTTTTACTTCATTGTTTAAAGAACTCTCAAGATCGTAAGTGTAAATGTCATATAATAAAGGGCTAAGAACTGATCCTTGAGGAAGACCTTTCCACACGACTCTAGATTCACAACTAGAATCCTGAAGTGTAAGTTTAATATACCTCTCAGATAACATGTTTAGAATGAAGTTTGTGAGTAAAATGGGGACATTTAACTGCTCCAGTTTATATTTTAATGTTGATATTACAACATTATCATAAGCAGAGGTTATGTCAAGAAAAGCAGAAATTATGGATTGATTCGAAGAAAATGCTAACCTAATATCAGTGACAAAGATGCTTAAACTATCTATGGTACTTTTACCTCGCCTAAAACCAAATTGACTCTCACTGAGTAATTTCTTGTTTTCTAAAAACCATTCTAACCTATTTTTTACTAAATGTTCTGTGATCTTTAGCAAAACTGATGATAGAGCAATTGGTCGGTAAGAAGTGCTATTGGATGGACATTTGTTGGGTTTGAGAATAGGTATAATATCTTGTGCTTTCCAAGAAAGCGGAATATTTCCGGTTATCATAATTTTATTAATTAGTTTTAAAAAATATAAAAGAGATGTGTCACTCATATTTGATAGAAAAGAGTACGGAATACCATCTGCGCCTGGAGCGGAGTCTTTACTGTGGCATACAACAAGTTTAAGCTCTTCTAAACTGAATGGAGAATTAAGGTCACAAAGAGAATCTATTGTCGAAAGGGGAATAGAATTTGTAATAATCTTTTCCGGGACGTATGAGGGAGCTAATTTACCTAAAAAACTATTTACCAACTCAGGTGGAAGGAATGCGCTAGATGAATCTGAGAACGCCGATCTGAACCTTCTAATATTCCGCCAAACCACAGATGGTTGAACGTTAGGGGAAATAGAGAGGCAAAATGATTTCCAGCTTTCAAATTTCTTTTTTTTTAATAATTTTTTTGTCTCTGTAATTGAGGTGCTTAAAATATTAAAATTTTCTACGGTAGAATTTTTTAGGTAATTTATTTCACACTGTTTCCTTTTTTTAATTGCATCTGTGCAATCTTTGTCCCACCATGGCGGAGATGGGATTTTATTTTGTGACTTTTTGAAAGGAAAAAGTTTATCTGCAGTTTTTATCATGGCTTCGGACAAGGCATCGGCACAGAACTGTTCATTACCACATTTAATTTCAGGTAGAACGGACACTATGTTATCTAAATGCTCCTTATAAGTACGCCAATCAACATCCCCCAGTTTGTACTTCAGCCGTGGAGCGCTCTTAGAATAAGGTTTTTGATTGAAGGGAAATGATAAAACTATAGGAAAATGGTCACTGCCATAGGATGAAAGCATAACTTTCCAGGTCAAACGCGAAGCTAGTTTGTCAGTGCATATTGACAAATCGGGTGCACTAGCACCTTCATGTGGAGAAGTGCGTCGAGTTGGAGACCCAGTATTTAATAAACAAAGATTGAGATTATCTAGAATGTCAAGTAAGGTGCTACCATAGTTATTTGTTGACGAACTTCCCCAGACTTCATGCTGGGAATTAAAATCACCTAAAACTATAAATGGTTTAGGAAGAATTGAAAAAATATTTACAATTTCATTAAAAATTACAACAGATGGACGAGGAATATATACAGAAACAAAACAAATATTATCTACAACTGCTGCAATAACAGAAAAATCATTACTATGAGGTGGGATTGTGAAAAATGAAAATGAATGATGATGTTTGATGAGTAAAGCAACACCGCCATACCCATCAGAGCGGTCTTCTCTGAGACATGCATACCCAGGGATCCTAAACAAAGACCCTGGTTTAAGCCATGTCTCTTGAAGAGCAAAAACAAAAGGTTTATATTTATTTACAATATGTATAATTTCTGACTTTTTATTAATTGCACTTCGGCAATTCCATTGTATGACTTTGTTGTCCATGATTATTATTAGTTGATGATTGAGTAACTGCATTTAATACAGTGGCAGCGATGGACGGTGAAAGGTGATGTGTTTGAGTTAATGATTTTATCAAAGCAATGATTAGTTCATTTACAGTCAATGCAGACAGATCATCCTTAGCGATGAGGGCACAGCCATCTTTTGATTGAGGAACATTCCTAGCAAGTTCCTGATGGAATTGCTGATCATAACCTTTAGAAAACTGGGGTGGGGAGCGAGGTTTAATAAAAACTGTTTTTTTATATGATATTTTATTTTGTTTAGATGGAAAGTAATCAAGGGGAACAGAAGCATTGATATGTCTTGAAGTTGTGGGAGAGGAAAGCAAGGCATCAGCATATGATATTTTAGAAATTGTGGGATGAAGCTTTGAAGCTTCAGCATATGAAATACATGATTTGGCCATGGATTCTTTAATGTTTTTTTGACGTTCATATTCTAAACATTTCTTGCTAGTAGCCTCATGAAAACCATTGCAAAGACAACAAGATAAATTATCCTCAGAGACTGTGCACCCTTCCCCAGAGTGACCTTGACCACACTTATAACAGCGGGGTTTGGACCTGCATTGAATCTTGACATGGCCATATCTACAACAATTGTAACATTGAATTGTTGGGTAAATGTACAGGTCAACAGAAAGTGCTGTATAACACATATATACACGCTTCGGAAGAATTTGGCCATCAAAAGTTAAAATAACTGTTTCTGTATTTTTTAATAAAGGTTTATCATCAAAAATTGTTTTTCTTTTGATTCTCCTTAGCTTTAATATTTTGCCACAACCAATTGGCACAGAGATGTTTTCTAATATTTCATCATCATTCCACTCTACGGGTATGCCTCTGACGACACCCATGCGAGTCACAGAAAATGAGGGGATAAAAGCTTTATAACACTCCCTTTCCAACAACTTGCTGGTTATAAACGAGTTGGCATCATTATAAGTGGAAAAAGCAATAACCAGCCTGTTTCGACCTATTTTCTTTAGACTACCATTAATTATGTTACTGAAAGAATTCCTTTTTAAGAATCGACCAAAAGTAACTGGATTCAGAAAAGTATTGTCATTAGAGGCAGTTTGCTCCCTCTGAACATGTATTAAAAACGGAGCCGCATCGGAGGAATTGTACAAGAGCCGAGCAACTGAAGCTGGACGCTGAGACGACCCACTCAGATCGTCAACGCCAGCCCTTAACAAAGGAGTACGCGGAGGATCAGATGCCTTATTAGTATCATCTACAGAAATCATTTTATCCATCTCGCCACAATCACAATCGTTAGAACGTTTCCCGCCATTCTTGCGCCTTTTTTTATTACAGTGTTTGCAAATTGTCGGCCGAGCAGACACCCTTTTGCGTTTTGAGCTATTGGTTAATGATAATGAACAATCAGTATCAACTGCACTGGTTTCATTATTAGAAATTGTCACATAGTGACCTATTTCTAGTGGTGCCGTTCCTCCGGGGTCACCCGGAGGATCCATATTAAAACTACAAGAACTAAAAAAAACTTACCAAATTTAAAGAAAACACTACGACTACACTAAAACTAAATAATAAAATGAAATATATACAAAAACTTAATCTAATCCAATATACAAAAAATAATTTATAGAGAGCCAAAAAAAATCACGTCCGCCAAAGTTCAGGTTTCCCGCGCTTTTCAACAATTTTCTTTCTTGTTTGTCTCAACTCAACCTTTATCATAGACAACGCGAAGCCGCGTAAAAGTGCGACATAACTTTGCAGCGGCGCGCGTTGCAGCCGATGAAATAAAAAGATTTAATAATATTACTATAAGATTAAATTATGTACAAAATTAATTTTTATTGTTTATTAAAAGCAAATTAAAATGTATTTTTATGTATAACAAATATAAAATTCAGAAACTAAAAGGTTTTGTTTTATTTCTTTTTTTTTTTTTTTTTCTTCTCTTCTTTGGCAACTGAGCCGGTGTCGACTATTTTGCCAGTGTCATGTTATGACGGCAGCGAAGGTAGGCCGTCGAACTTTGTACTTTGTGGTAGCTGTTAGTTCAGCTGCAAGGACGAACACATGAGTTAAACATATAATCTACTATATACAAGCTAAGATATAGTATACTACATATATATTATAAAACACAGACTATTATCTACACAATAACTATACACATATTACGCACTAATTACATTTTAATCTCATTATCTGTTATAAATTTAGATAGGAGATTAATTAATTTAGGAGAAAAGTGGGTAAGAAGGGTATGGAAGCTGGTTGGGAGAGGAATACTGCATTTGGGAAGTTTTTGGTATAAGTCAAAGGATCTATTGTTTAGGGAGCAGGAGAAGAAAATGTGATCTAGGGTACCCTCAGCAAGGCCGCATTCGCACAGGGAGCTGTCACGGACATGTATTTTATGCAAGAATACTGGGCTACAACAATGTCCGAGTCTAAGTCTGCAGAGTGACGAAACAGTCTTCTTGGAAAATTTAGAGAATTTAAAAAACCAGGGTTTCTTCTGAATTTCAGGTTGTATAGCGGCATAGTACTTACCTTTGGTTTTTGAGGTCGACTTCCATGTTTCAGCCCACAAGTTAAATAACTTGGGTCTGGCACCATTCTGCAAATCATAGCTCTGTGCTACGTAGTGCTTTCGATCAGCCGGATTCGATGTGGCATACTTTGCTAACGAATCAGCGCACTCATTGCCAACAATACCCGAGTGGCCGGGGATCCAGGCTATCTCGATGTCTAAGCCGCTTTGGGAGCAATCAAATAACAAGTTCTTAATATCTATAATGATTTGACTATTAATTTTGCTGTAAAGTTGATTTTGTTTTAGGGCCTGGATACTACTACGCGAATCTGAAAAAATTACTGATCTTGTTATTTGATGGGATTTTATATAGTGTATGGCTTCTAAAATACCAATACACTCCCCTGTAAATACTGATGCTTCTGGTGGACATTTAAATAATAAAGCAATTTTTGAATTTTGAAAATAAACAGCAACCCCTGTGGATTCGGTATCAGATAGTTTTGAAGCATCAGTGAAAAATAAATTCCATCCTTCCCAATACCGCTTAACAGCTGACTCAAAGTCATCTCTAGGGTTTTGGGAATTCTTTAATATGCCCAGTCCCAAAACGGCTTTGGGTTCGAAATGAATCGTTTCGTATGTGGTGGTGAAGACCGGGAGAGTTGAGTATTGACAAACTGGCGCGGAGAGGTGTTTAAGCTCTCTGTACCTATTTATCAATAGAGGAACTGTTTTATTATTCCAATAGGGAGAGTTATTAATTGAGAGGTCAATCTGTTGTAAAATTGGGAGCAAAGGATGGGATGAAAGCGAAAAAACTTTAGTCAGAAAGCGATCTGCCAGGTATTGTCTCCTAAGGTGAAGAGGGGGTTCTGCGCATTCAACTTGAAGTGCATTTATGGGAGTGGATTTCATGGCCCCAATGACAATTCTTAAACATTTTGACTGGATGCTAATCAATTTTTTAAGAGCTTCTTTGTTGCAGGGCTCTAACAAAAAGCTGCAATAATCTAAAGCACTTCTGGTCAATGCATTGTAGATCAGTTTAAGGGTGTAGGGGTGAGCTCCCCACCAAACCCCAGCCAAGGCCTTGAGAACTGATACAGATTTTTCACATTTTTTAACCACACTGTTAATGTGATCAACTCCAGTCAACCTTGAGTCTAAAGTTACTCCCAGGAACTTGGCACTATTCTTAACTGGGATGGTTTGTCCATCAATATTTATATCTATTGGGGGTACAGAACACTTGCGGGTAAAGATGACCGCTGTACTCTTTGGCACACTTAATGACAGACCGTGATCAAGAAGCCATTGGTTTAGTGAGGAGAGGGAGATATTCATTGAAAGAGCGGCATCCTGAATGGAACTGCCACAGACCAACAAAGCAATATCGTCAGCATACTGAAGGATTTTGCAGTTGAAGTTAAGAGATGAGGGCAAGGTAGCTGTATAAATATTGTATAGTGGGGGACTAAGAACAGATCCTTGAGGTAATCCTCTCCAGACAGTTCTTTGATCGGAGTCAGCCCCAGGGAATCTTAATTTAATTGTGCGGTTGGAAAATATGCTACCAATAATGCGAGAAATCCTACCCGGGATTCTCAGCTCGTGCAGCTTGTGCCTGAGTTTGGGGAGGAGGACTGAATCATAGGCAGCTGATATATCCAGGAAGACAGCAACCACAGACTCATTCCTGCTGAGGGCCAGTCGGACCTCTGACGTGAGGATACCTACACTGTCAGCCGTGCCCAGACCTTTCCTAAAGCCGAACTGAGTCGTCGGGAGCAGTCTCCTGTTTTCAACCAACCACACTAACCGATTTTTAATTAAATGTTCTAAAAGTTTTAAAAGTATGGACGATAAGGCGATGGGTCTGTATGAGCAATGATCATTAGGATCTTTACCTGGTTTTAATAATGGAATAACAACTTGAACCTTCCACTCTGTGGGAATGAAGCCGGATGTAAAGCAGAAATTAGCCAAATCCAGGTAATATTCGTGAGTTTTTGGACCCGCTTTAGAAATAAAGGAGTAAGTGAATCCATCCACTCCTGGGGCAGAGTCTCTTACATGGGATAACACGGTTTTTAGTTCGTCCAAGCTAAATGGTTTGTTCATAGGGTCGTCAGTGTTGTCTACATCTTCAATGCCAACACTGGCGTCTTCCTTAGTTGGAACATAAGCTGGAGCGATTTTAGAGAAAAACCGGTATCCCAGTTCCTCCGTGATATTATTCGAAGAGATGGGTGCTAAACTGCTCCTAAAGTGTTTAACTTTACGCCAAACTACCGAAACCGGAGTGGATGGACTCAGCGAACTACAAAATTTTGCCCAACCTTCGCGTTTTTTCTTTTTAAAGAATTTTCTGGACTTAGCTAATATCTGCTTGAAAGCAATGAGGTTGTCCAGGTTCATATCGCTATTAACTGTCTTTTCAGCCTCATTCCTGGCCCTGACCATGTTAGTGCATTCCCTATCCCACCATGGGGGGGAAGGAAGTCTACCGGAGTGGGGTTTTTTGGAAGAGAGGCAATCATCTGCTGTGGAGGAGACAGTGGAAGAAAAAGATAAAAAACACTCATGGGCATTATTCTCATTCACTTTTGGCAGGGCTGATATCCTTAAATCCAAAATTTTGGAATACAGATCCCAATCCGCTGCATTGAGTTGGTGTTTTAAAAGAGGAGGGGAAACTTTGATGGGAGTATTTTTGGAAGGGAACTCAATTATGATAGGATAGTGATCACTTCCATAGGTCATATCCAAGCGACGCCAATTGAGAAGACTAGATATATTGGGTGAACAGAATGTCAAGTCAACACAGCTATTATTCTGCCCAGGAGCAGATCTGCGTGTAGGACTACCATTGTTAATGACACAGAGATTCAGGTCATCCAGTATATCAAGTAAGCCTATGCCAAAGTTATCACAAGTATCTGAGCCCCAACGGTAGTGGTGACAATTAAAATCCCCCATGACCAATATTGGCCCGATTACACTGCATAACAAATTTTTTATAACAGGAAGATATTCAATTTTTGGGTGCGTAATATAAAAAGAAAAAATATTTATATCCTCAGCCTTAACAGCAACAACATTTAGGTTATCACCAACAAAGGTTAGAGGAATCTGGGAGAATGAAACCTTGCTATTGATGAGCAAGGCACATCCTCCATATCCATCAGGTCTATCATTACGTACACAGCCGAAACATGGTAGCCTGAAATTACTTCCAGGCAGGAGCCATGTCTCAGCTATGCCGCAGACTGATGGTTTGAACTTATTTATTAAAAAAGAGAGGTCAGACTTTTTGGTTTTAATGCTTCTGATGTTCCATTGAAGGAATGTCAGGGGATGGAACATCCTGAATATAATTTAAAATCGATGTCAGCTTCAAGGCAACGTGGTCAGGTATTGTTTGAGTTGGACTGGCTAGTATTGACATTAACATATTAGTTATTAACTCTAAAATATTTTTGGAGTTGTCAGAGTGGCCATAGACTGGCATTGGTTGTGCAATATCTACTGGATAGGCACAGCCGTTGCCAATTGGGGAGAAGGAATAGTTTCGGGTAAGTTCTTGGTGGGCTTGCTTATTATAGCCAGGTGAAAGGGGGGTGCGGGGTTTAGGCTTTTGGAAGACCGTTTGACGGTATGATTTTTGAGTAGGATGTATTGGGCTTGATGACTGGGATAGGGAATTACCGGTTCTTACATATTTATGAGTGGAAGACTTGGAAACATCTGCATATGATCTGGAAACAGGTGGGAAAACACGGCTTGCCTCCACATATGAGATTGACTTCTCCGCCATAAGAGCTGTACCTCGAAAAATACCACACCCCCCACACCCCCGCTCTTACAAGGCTACGTCTAGGAGCAGACCACGCCGATTGACATCTCAGTTATCAACGTTATCAATAAGTTATCATAGATGGCACTAGTGTGTTTTGTAGGGCGACCGCGTCCGTCAAATGTTCTGATGACCGTATCTTTACTATTTAAATCAATGGCTGTAGATCTTAATGTAAACTTTCAACGAAAAACTTGGTTTGAACGATATCGGGTCAACAGTTTTTGAGATGTCATGATGTCATTTCAAGAGGTTTTTCAAAGTAGATAATACTTTTAGGGCCGCTAGGGCTTGAACATTTAGTAACGCAAAATTTTCAAGCAAAATTTAAAGGAAAGTCGTATACCTAGGTATGGGACGATCCTTAATGCTGTTGGCATGAATGTAGGCAATCAATTAATTAATTAATTACGAATTTACTAGAAAGCAGCCATAAAATTGATTAGCAATAATAATGAAAACGCGTGTAAGCATTTACTATGCAGGGCATGGAAAAATGTTACGTGTTCATTGATTGGTAGGATGGCTATTAATGTGTTTATCCATGGATAATCCAAAGAATGTCCAACAGGGTTCGAAATGATCTCATTATTAATAGTTCGAAATGCCTTCCACACTATTGTTTCAGATATTTAAACTAACTAACATAATACACATCTTATTGAGTAACTGTCGCTAGCATGACCAACGATTACCAAGTTATGGATATCCATCTAAGAATATTCTTAGATGGATATCCATAACTTGGTAACCTTTACAATCAAATTAGCGACATCAAAATGTAGGGTTGTTGCACACCCAGGGTCGCGGGAATGTTCTAACGAGATACCGCGGCCCCGGAACTTAAGAAAGAACAGGGTGGGTTTTTAGTCAGTAGAAGTCTGATACTCCCTCCGTTTCACCCAGAGCGGGAGAAGTTATTCGAAGATTTTCCCGGAAGAGGAAAAATAAGCTTGTTGCCCACAGTCATTTTCCACCAATGAATCGTTCAGTTGACTATGACTATTGGATAAAGGAACTTCTTCCAATCAGGCATTCAGATGTCTAATGAGAAGTTTTAGGTGGGTTTCATGGTCAATAATTGTTATCATTGGTGTTCCAACAAACACTCCCCCTTATTCAGTTGCATTTATTTAGCTATAGCCCACTATGCGTCAAGAAATCTTACTTCATCGTCCACAAACTGTAATTTTCTGACATTCGCACGCTTTAACAAATCCACTATGAATTGCGGGCGTGAATACTGTTACTCTTACTGTTAGCCTCCATTAGCCCACTGCTCGGCAAAAGCCTCTCCCATGACTTCCAAATGGTTCTGTCCTAGACCGAATTTGAACTCTAGTCGTTAGTTTTGTTCAGCTCGCGATCCGCCATCATTCAGATGGCCTGCCGAATGTGCGATTATATCAAAATTATTCTCTTTAATGAAATAATGATGTTTATTTTGCAAATGGGTTATAAATAACACTTTTACACGTAATTTTTTTCGTGAATGTAAACTAGACGAGGCCAGTGTTTCCTAACTGACTACTCTGAGAAGAAACACTGAAACAAAGTCAGAGGTCAACGTCTCTTTTAAAGTCCATACAATGTGTAGTAATCAAATCATATGAGAGCCCTGTAGGTTTATGCTTGTGGCGCCCTTTAAAGGACAGAATTACACAGATTTGAGCAGGCCCGTCCAAACAGTGCAAGCATTTGTCAAATATCGCGTAGCTCAACTTATATCTTAAGGAGCTTCAACGATTTGACGAACAATACCAAAGTTAGGACATTTGGGTGGGCCATATAAAGCACTCAACTTTAACGTTTAAGTGTCTTTTGTGTGGAGAATTTTCTAATACTCTGTCCTTGACCATTTTGATAACTTTAGGACAGCTACAGAGCCACTTGCCAAGTCCTGAAACCCGCGATCGGACAAATGGTGGCCACCACCGTGAATGACGTCATGCCAATAGCAATATTGAACAAGAACGCGCGGCAAATTAAAAACAAGCGCATAAAACGATAACGATTTTAATTGTTCCGCCAATCTTTGTTTTATAAACAGAGCTCATTATTGAACGAATCATAATCGTTATTTTGGCTACATTCTCCCCCGTCGATAACTCGCCCACTGTTATAAATTGAAACAGTACACTTTCCGGGTTTTATTGTCAGTAAGTTCGACGACAGTGATCATGAAGGTTATTGTGGCTGTTGTTTTATTCGCCTGTGTGGCTCTACAGGTAGATACGAATACTAATTTAACTCTGTGTTAATAAATTGCTGTTTGAATAATTCGTGAAACAACGACAACTCAAAAAAATCTAAATAATCTAAGCTAATAAACGTTTATGTGAGCGTGCTACGTTACGGAAGACATCGTTACATCTTTTGAAATCAATGCAGCGATTTCGTTTTGCCCTGTTCATGCACGGGTCATACCTTCGCCGCTATATGCCATGTAAACATTGCGATACAGATATTAGGACTAATGTCAACTGAAATAAAACATTCTAAACGAAATTTTTAGTCTAGTTTTGTTGGCTAAACCGCCCCATTGAAAATCTCCCCTTTCGGGGCTCGTTCATGTCCGTTATAACTTTTGTTAAACCATTTAGTGTTTTTTGGTACATGGAAACTGGAGCAAACGGCGAAGAATGTCCCGCAAGTATGATACATTTTAATTCAGACTGATCAAGTGTAATTAAAATGTACTCAAACGGACTGAAAGACATCCCAGTTAAATCTATACATGCCACGTCGAAAAGTATTTTAGTGCCCTCGCTGCCTCCGGCACAACTGTTCGAGGGAACACAGGGTACTTCTAGTCAGTTGGAGTCTGACAGACCACTTCGCTTGGCCCAGGAAGGAGGATGTCCTCCTCAACACCTTAACAAAATCACCCAAAAAAAAAGGTTAAGCACCAAGCACATATGGCTTCACACTTTCAAAATATATTTGATGAGGTCTTGATATCTGAAATAACTAGCTATCTGGCAGAAATCTTTCCTTTCTTATTTTTTTGCGCTCTTACCATGGCTCGTGAATCCAGTTGTGTTTGGCTCTTTTTGAAATCAAATACAATTTGGAAGCACTGGCTAAGGTCCTTTCAGACAAGAAAATAAGGCAAGAGACGATAAAAGAAGTGAGTATAGCGAGCCATTTAAGATGTCCATGAGCAGAATTAGCAACAGGATTTTAAGTTTCGGAAAGTGGTTCTATGATTCCTGCTCGGCTTAACATTGTTCGTAACGTTTGGTTTTTGAATCATCCACTGTACCTACTCATCATCATCATTTGCATAAATCTGGATAACACGATAAGAACCCCTTGGTAAGACTGGATTCAAATTTTCTGGCTTCTGATGACCCTTTACAATTTATTGTGAAAGATGTACAAAGTACAGATGACTACAGGGACCAGCAACGACGTGCTTTCCGAAGCACAGAGGTATCTCGACATTTTAAGGTCGTCACCCATCTAAACCCATTATATTATTTGGTCACGAGCTCTTCCTCAAGAATCATCCACTTTACTATTCTGATTAAGTCTGTTGCTGAATCCAATTGGAATATCCTACAGCTGAATCGTCTCTTGAAGATCTTCAAGCATTGCTTCAATGCTTTTCTGGTGGTCGCCACTATTGATTACGTCTTTCTGGAATTTTAGTGCTTGTGAATAGTATGTTAGGTTTATACCACAATTGAACACGTCTGGATATTGGACGTGATGCAGCGAGCATCATCTGCAAGCACTTCAATAACTGTTGTCGATTATTTCAGATGAGCCTCGGTGCACCTGCTCCTGAGGAGGAAAAGAAGGTGGAAGCTGCACCTGTAGCAGCAGCCGTGTCGACGCCCGTTGAGGCCACCGAAGCTGCTGCTGTTGAGGTTAGTCTCAAAGTTTTTGAAATCGGTCCAGTAGTTTTTGATGGATAAACTCCAAAACAAAAAAAAAACAAAAATTATAACTTTCATCTTTATAATACTAGTGTAGATAAGCTCAAGTTGGACCACTTTTTTAACTAAGTGAGGATGTGGTCTACGTTACGATGCTTAGAAGAAACCTATCTCTCAGACAGACTCCAGCAGGGAATTATTTTATTAAATTTTCAGGCTAAGGCAACGCCGGTGTTGGACGCAGCTGCTCCCGCGGTAGCATCAGTAGCCTCTGCTTCTAATGCTTCTCCGGTAGCCTCAGCCGCTGCAGTTGCAGTGGAGGCTCCTGCCGCCGTCGAGGAGAAGAAGCCTTAGTCTAACTAGTGTAACATCCAGGACTCGGTCGAATGTAACAAACCGGGACGATGTCCGTAAAGTAACGATCTTTGTAAAATAAACACTTGGAAATAAATGTGTCTTGTCATAGACATCGAGAGATGCTTGAAAGATCAGAAAAGTAACGTTCAGTTTATTCATTAAAAAGGGTTCCTTTATTTATAGTTGGTGCCAGTGAGGTGAGAGGTTTTAGCGCTAGGTTCTTTCCCCAGAGATGTGCCTTAACAGGCGTTGCACAGAGGAGGCTCCGGTGTGGTCTTTTTAGAGGTAACGGGGTCTTTTATATGTGCTGATGGTGATCACCGGGGTGGTTTTAGTGAGGTAAGAATCCCACACTCCCTGGTCTTTACCCCGAAAGTCCAGGCGCCTTTTGAAGGTTTCCCCCCGATAACAAAAAAAAAAAAAAAAAAAAAGGTTCACTACTTTAGTGCTATGTTGGAGCACTAATTTAGAGAATATATTTAAGGTAGCGGAGATTTCGGAGTCGCAGTAATGAATGTGGAATGAATGTTCTTTATTAAAATAGAATTGTATATATATAATTGTAGTGTTTACATTAGTTAAACAGTGGTCACTGTGTGAGAGCACGGCCCTCCGCCCGCGTCTCATATAACTGTTGATATTATATTTAATTTATAGCACTTAGAATAATATTCCTTTGTGCATTGTATGAGCGATTGGTTATCAAAGTGAAGGGTGTGCTGGTATGCTACAGGACTCCCCTTCAAGCGAAGCGTACCGGCAGTTTGATGATACGTCCTGAACGTGTCTGCTTGTTTTCAGCGGGATGTGACGTCAGGCTTGCTCTTGGTACTTCTGTTTTCTTGGTATCGCTGACTGTAACTGGTGTGGTAGATGGTAAAGTTTCTTCTGAGATAACGTATGCAAGTTTTAATCTATCGATCGATATGTTTGCTTGCCGATCGGGTAACTGTACTGTGAAAACTTTTTCTGTTCGGCTTATCACTCGGTAGGGTCCTTCGTATGGAGTTTGAAGTGGTTTCTTGACTGCGTCGGTTCTGATAAACACGTGGGTGCACTTCAAAAGGTATTGATGAATGAATACGGATTTTTTGTTGCTGTGGTGTTTGGTAACGGCTTGCGGCTTGTTTACTTGAATTATGTCACGTAGTTTCTCAACGTAGGTATAATCCATAGTAGGTGTGCAGGTATTTTCTGTGAAAAATTCGCCAGGTAAGCGTAGATTATAACCGTAGGTAAGTTCGGCTGCGCTTACTCCGGTGTCAGTGTTTAGAGAGGCTCGTAGACCCATTAGGATTGTCGGGAGCTCATCTATCCAGGAACTTGCGTTTGTCAGTTTTGGCGCGTAATGCGGTCTTGAGGGTGCGATGCCATCTCTCGATTATGCCGTTGCTCTGTGGGTGATAAGCTGTTGTGCGAGTTTTCTTTATTCCCATTAGCTTCATTAGGTTTTGGAAAAGTTGACTTTCGAATTGGCAGCCTTGGTCGCTTGTTAGTGTGGTCGGACAACCAAATCTTGTGATCCAATGTTGGTAAACGATTTGGGCTATGCGATCAGCTGATATTTCGTCGGTAGGAATTGCTTCGGGCCACTTAGTTAATCGGTCGATCATTGTAACTAAGTATCGATGTCCTTGAGATGTTGTAGGTAGAGGTCCTACGATGTCAACGTGTAAATGTTGAAAACGTTCGGTTGGCGGGAAAGATGCGATGTTCGAGAATGTGTGTCGATGAACTTTGCTTTTCTGACAAGGTATGCACGTACGAGTCCAACAGCTGATGTCTGCGTTCATTGATGGCCAGAAATATTTTTGTGTGATAAGCTTGCGAGTCGTGCGCGTACCAGGATGACTGACATTGTGCACGCTGTTAAATACTTGTCTTCTATATTGTTCTGGTATGTACGGTCGTACATAAACAGTAGAGGTTTCGCAGTATAACTCGATGTTGCTGTTGGGTATAAATATTTTCTTGAGACTAATGTTGTCTTGTGATAATAATTGTTTGATGTTGGTATCCTTTTCTTGCGCGCTGGCTATGTCGGTATAATTGATTGTGGGTGGGCATGAGATTGTTTCTATGCGGCTAAGTGTGTCGGCGACGACGTTTTGTTTACCGCTTACGTGTCGAATGTCGGTCGTAAATTCACTGATAAACAAAAGTTGCCTTGTTCGCCTGTTTGTTTCTGAATTTGAAGGAGTTTTTGACATTACGTATGTCAGCGGTTTGTGATCGGTAAATATTATGAGATTTCGTTTTTCAAATATCTTGCGGCAGTGTTTGACTGCCATGTAGATTGCAAGTAGTTCACGATCGAATGTAAAGTATTTCTTTTGCGCGTCGGTGAATCTCTTGGAGAAATATCCAAGCGGTTGCCATGTTTCATGTATGTAATGTTGAAGTACGGCTCCAGCTGATGTATCGGATGCGTCGCAGAATAAAGCGATTGTTGCGTGGTGAGATGGATGAGCGAGTAAAGCTGCCTTTATTATGCTGGCTTTACACTGCTCGAAAGCTTGCGTTGCTTCATCGGTCCACGTGATTTGCGTTTTATCTTTCTTCTTGACGTTGTGTAGGTATGCGTTCAATAGTGCTTGTTGAGATGCGGCGTTTGGTATATGATCGCGATAGAAGTTTATCATACCAAGAAATCTTCTCAGCTCTTCAATGGTAGTCGGCTTGGGATAGTTAGTGATAGCTTCGACTTTATGTTTTGGAGGTTTGATACCTTGTGCTGATACTGTGTAACCAAGGAATTGAACTTCTGATGGGCCTAGGTTGCATTTGGCAGGGTTAATAGTGATGCCATTTTGTTCGAGTCTCTGAGTACAATATGCAGGTGTTCTCGGTGTTGGGTTTCATTTTCCGACGCTAGAAGTAGATCGTCGATGAATGTGAAAACAAAATCTAATCCTCGTAGTACTTCATGAATATTTCGTTGAAATGTTTGTCCCGCGTTCTTTAAACCAGGGCACTTACGTGGGAATTCAAATAATCCCATCGGTGTGATTATTGCTGTTTTTTCTATGTCTTCTTCTCGGACATTCAGTTGTTGGTAAGCACGGTTGAGATCTATCGTAGAGAAGATAGTTTTACCAGATAGATGATGCGTAAAATCTTTGATGCGTGGCACGGGATATCTGTCTGGTACGGTGATAGAGTTGAGTCGGCGATAGTCACCACAAACTCTGATATCGCCATTCTTTTTAGGCACGATATGAAGAGGTGATGCCCATGGACTCTTGCTAGGTCTGCATAATCCTTGTTCTATCATGTTTTCGAATTCCTTCTTTACAATCTCGAAGCGATGCGGTGGAATAGGACGGGTGCGGCAGTGTACCGGTGGTCCGCGAGTTTCAATGCAGTGTTGCACATTGATGTTGCAGTTCAGTTGCATTGATGTTAGTCGCGTTATTTCGGGATACTGAGCTAGGATGTCGTGGTATGACTGCGACATGTCAATACTGCGTACGGTAGGAACATCTATTACACGTTCCGGGACATTGACCTTTAAGCTCGTGACGCCGTCGATAAGTCTGCGGTTTTTCAAGTCGACGATAAGTTGATGGTACTTGAGAAAATCGGCTCCGAGTATTGGTTTTGAAACATCTGCTATTATGAACTTCCATTTGTACGGGCGTCGTAGGTTGAAGTTGAGAGTTAATGTTTTTTCGCCATACGTAGCTATCTTTGTGTTGTTCGCAGCGTAAAGTTGAAATGGTAGCGGCGTTGCGACTTGACCCTTTCTTCTCGGTAGCACGGATATGTTTGCTCCCGTGTCGACCAAGAAAGATAATTTAGAGTTTTTGTCGGTGATGTATAGGCGGTGTGAATTTTCTTGAACGCCGGTGTCCGCCTCTGCCAACGTTCTGTTTAGTTTTCCGACTGTTGTTTGTTGAAAGAGCAGGGCGACGTGCAGTGACTAGCTTGTTCCTTGAAACGTCGGTGATAATAGCAGTGTGGTGATGGTGATGTTTCTCGGCTTCGCGATCGTGATGCGCTACGGCGGTGAGATGGGTAGCGGCGGCGGCGATAGTTGTGATCATTGTGATCATAAGGCGGTCTAGCTTTGAGATCGGCTATTTCTAGCGAGAGTTTTCTTACTTCACTGATGAGATACTGCGTATCGGACTGCGGTGCTGATGTAGGTGCTGAGAATGAATGTACGGTTGCGACTTCGTTTGATGTGGTCTGCTCCATCATTTTGTCAGCGAGTAGTGTGAGTTCTGGGAGTGTAGTCTTGGAGCTGAATGTTTCACTAACCTCAGATATGTCTGGTTCGGGTTTTCTCCGCTTTAGGTGTGTCCGTCTCGGGATTTTCTCCGCGTTAGGCGTTTCTCCGCTCCAGGTGTTTCTTGTTCGGGATTTTCTTCGTGTCAGGCGTGTTTAGCTCGGGGTCACCACTTTAGCGCTAGGTTCGTAGCACTACTTTAGTGCTATGTTGGACCACTAATTTAGAGAATATATTTAAGGTAGCGGAGATTTACTTTAGACAGCACTTTGGAGAATAAGTTAGGGAGAGCAATGACAAGGCGTGAAGTCGCAGTAATGAATGTGGAATGAATGTTCTTTATTAAAATAGAATTGTGTATATATAATTGTAGTGTTTACATTAGTTAAACAGTGGTCACTGTGTGAGAGCACAGCCCTCCGCCCGAGTCTCATATAACTGTTGATATTATATTTAATTTATAGCACTTAGAATAATATTCCTTTGTGCATTGTATGAGCGATTGGTTATCAAAGTGAAGGGTGTGCTGGTATGCTACAAGGTCATCCTCTTCTTATGTTCAAATTGGTCACCCATCCACAGACCAACCTTCCTTCTTTTCCTTAACTATAAAAGTTTTCCTCATCTTAGGAAACGTGAGTCTCGTCAATGCATACGTCAATGACATCTATTTGACAGATGTCAAAAGAAAACTTAAAAAGCGTTTGACAGGTGTCCGGACCTGACGCCTCAGTGCTGCCACCTGGTGAATGTGATTTCAGAAAGTCCTCATTCCTTAAACTTTTTACCAACCCATCTCCGCTTCAATACATGAAATTCAATAAAACTGCACGTTCTGCAAGTGCAATGTTTGTTGCAAAATTAATAATATTATAAACCTGCCCTGAGGAAATTAACAAGATCTTTTATTAATTTGGAGGTATTCGTGGCTAAAAAATAACAGCTGCTCGGTTGAGGTTAGGCAGGTCTGCCTCTGCCTAGATCGTTCTGTGTATAGGTGACCAACCTAACATATCAGATTCTTCCGTGTCTCGGAGAGCCGTTGGTCGTTACGGTTAGTCAGAAGCCAGAAAATCTAACACTAGTCTTGCCAAGGAGTATTGTGTACCCAGTTACTGGGTTGTTGTAGGTCAGATAGGCAGACGCTCCATGTAAAACACTAGTACTCAGTGCCACCTGGTTAGACTGAAAGCCAAACTCAACATAGTATGGAAAATGTTAAACAATGATGACATAAATTTTCTGCCTTGTCTTAAAATTCAGAAAACTTTAACATTCATAACTAATTTTAATTTCAAAATGTGTTAAATGATGAATGTGATAGAGATAGATAAAGCAGATATATACTCTTCACAAATCAAATCAACCTCTACATACACTACGCATAACATACAAGTTCATAACATACTCTAACACCTCTATCGTGGCTACCTTATCTTGTACTTTGCTATGAAACAATCCATTCACTACATAAACAATTTAATTAAAACATGTGTCACGCTAGTCGGACGATGTGTCTTGCAGGCTTACTAAGCAAAGAACAGTAATTTTTATTTCATGCATCGTTAATTTTTACTGAAGAAATCTGTACGGAAAAGTATGCATGGTTGATATAAGACAATAGTCGAAGTAGAGATAAGCATTTTAATTAATTTCAAGGTCAAGTTGGCTGCAATAGTGTAATAGATGGCGTTCGAACCCGTGACCTTTCGATCACAATTGGTAGAATTACTTATAAATGAGACAGTTTAGAATGAGATGTGGGGCAGATACATGAATGTTTATCACTTACTCGATCACACCAAAATAGCTCAAGGGATTTGGATGGAATTTGACACAGAGACAGATTATAGCATGTTATATAGATAGATAACACCTTTATTGAAGAACAAATAGAAGACACAACACACAAACGCACAGTTACATACATACATATAGGTATGTATGTATGTTACTTTAACATAAATTAAAGAAGAAAAAAATAGAATACATAAGACGCACGATCTATAAATTTAAACATTTAAAATTAAAAGGCAGGAGTTAGGAGAACTAAAACAGGCAACATTTACATAGTCTGTGGTTCAAGTGCAAAATACCCACAATCTTAAAAATACAACACGAAATAATGGTGTGGTGTGGGTCTCCAATTTGCACCAAATGGGATAGGTCGCGTCTGGTAGTCTGCTTAAATTAATGACTGGAGACTGTCATAATTTATATTAAAAAATTGGCCAAGGGCGAGTCAGACTCGCCCATGAAGGGTTCCGTAGTAACTATGCCAAATAACTTTGTTTTTCATAGTAATTTTATGAATTACAAAGTTATAGTTACGGTTTTAGAAAATATGCTATATCTCAAAAACTGCTTACCCGATCTCGTTGAACCCAAGTTTACATTAAGATCTACCGCATGTATGGATTTTAGATTTTTCGCTCCATTATTATAGAAGTTAGAGGCCCCCCTCTAACTTCTATAATAATGGAGCGTTTTAGCGGACACATTTTACCACTTTTTTTACATCTTTTAAACGATTGACTTTACGAAAAAGTGGTTTTAGAAACCTCAATGTCATTTTTAAAAACCTTTCTATAGATACTACACACGATTAGGTTTCATGAAAAAAAAAAAAAAATCAGTTTCAGTTCCATGTATGAGGAGCCCCCTTTGATTTTAAATATTTTTTTACTTTTTTCTTAAAATCGGAAAGCGGTTCACAGAATACATCTACCTACCAAGTTTCATGTGTATAGTCCTAATAGTTTCGGAATAAAATGGCTGTGACATACGGACGGACGGACAGACATGACGAAACTATAAAGGTTCTGTTTTTTGCCATCGGCTACGGAACCCTAAAAAGTGCACCCAAGCGCATCTCGTGCCATGCACAAATTTTTATCTATTCACATTAAAATTTATTCGCATCATCATCATAATAACAAATTCTATTCGAATAAAATAAAACGGAAAGCATTGCACTGCAATATTTTATTAGTAATAACGGTCAGTTAGTGGTAAAGAACAGTATATCTCTGACACTTCCTCCGGAGGGCAGTTCCAGAGGGGTGAGGGCCACTGCGCCGGCGCTGCCGACCCTGTAGCGGGAGGTGCTCTCCGTGCCTTGGATGTACAGGGTCACCTGAGGACCAAACACCACGTTAAGTCCTGGAAGATATTTTTTTTTAAGAAAACTTGCAAGGAGGGTAGAATTTACATTACTAGCAATCTTGTTAACCCCTCCAAGTAAGCTAAATATGCTTGTGTCTGGAGTGGGTTCACGACACAGAACAGATAAAAGACGTTAGAAAGGAAATAGTTCCTGATTTGTACGAGAACGCGTGTCGCTGCTTTGTCTCCCACTGTTTAGCTCCACTACAAGCAAGAGGCCCGTTACGTATGCGAATTACGCATACAAATAAATTACACACACTTAAATCGAGAGCTTGCTACTGATTGTAACTCACTATCGATAAACATGCGCCGTGCATCACGGCCAATCAGGGCAAAGGTCGAAACGTCAATGGTTGAAATGTTGAGGACGCAATGCATACAGTACATTGTAAGCGGACTTGGTCATTGCGTTGATTAAGCGAGTACACATCGCGCAATGTATAGTTTTTTTAACTTGTTGCAATAATGTTGTTAATGTTTGGAATTTCATAGTGATCAGAATATTTTTATGTTTTTTACAAATAAAATTGTAATTAAATGTTATTTTCGACTTACCGATGGAAAGATATACCTCCTCGCTCTATATTTGCGGTCTGACTTTTTGTTTTACAGGTTATAATTACACCACACGGCATTTATAAGCAGAGCTCTGTGTTCCGTAGCAGTCCGAAGCGCACTAAACGCGCTGAATGAATTAATCGGTCGCGCTATGATTTTCGTATCATAAATGTGGCGCGCTCACCATGCACACATTACCATTCCAACCTTATTCATCTATTCCGTGGTTCACATCAATAGTGTAATGTGTGGGGTTCGAACCTGCGACCTCTCGATCACAAGTCCGACACATTAGCCATTATAGGCTTAGGATATTAACGCTTCTAAACGATATTGACGATTGATTAACGAAATTAACAATTCTGGAGATAACTACAAGGTTTATACTGTTAATGCTTGTCGGTGAAACGTATTTTCTATACTGCTTAATAAGTCCAGAGTATCAATTTACGTACCTGAGTAAGATGACATTGAGACTGCTGGATCGTGTTATCTAACCCTCAAGAGAGCCAAAAGCTTTCATTCTTTTTTATTCGATGGGAAAATCATCTAATGACTGCTCCCGCTTGGGGTAGAGCGGAAGGGAGTGTCAGACCTCTACTGACTAAAAACCCATTGTTCGTTTCAGTTACCCGTGTGGGCGCGGCACGTCCGGGTCGGTTTCCGCGGCAGCTGGGATGTATTGAAGACAGGTGTCTCTCCCTTACTCGTTCAGCCTCCTCCTTCGCTAGCATGACTTCTTCGCAGAAGGAGGCGACTGCATCCCATTTCCCCTCGCCCCGTTATTAAGGTAAACCTCGGAGAATCTACACAAAAAAAATCGGATGGGGTTGTGTCGGTGCACACGGCCGTTGGTTTTAACGTGAAACGTCTATATCAGCGAGTCGCTTTTAGTGTTAAAGATGAAAGACGAAAATGCCCCGATGCAAACTCAAGGTGACACTAAATTCATGTTTCTACGATGAATCGTTTTGTAGTTATTAAGCCATTCGACGCTGGACACCGCCGCGAGAGGACGCACGTATCGCTCAGCCGCACTCAGCCGACTCGATTTCGTTGTGACGGTTACGACCGTTACGACCGTTGGAACTTGGAACCGTTCCTAACGGTTCATTCTATTCATATATTCTTTGTGTTTGCTTTTTTCAAAGCAACACAAAGTTATTTCTTTAACAGAAAATCCACCTTCAGTGGTACTTGGGGGATACCTAGCGGTGATAACGAACCCAGGTGGTGTTGACCCGACGCACCTTACCTAGCCCCTTCAGGGCTAGGTAATAAGTCGGAAGGGTACTAGTTAGCGGCCTTGGGGACTACCCTAGTCGCGGCTAGTATCTAACCCCGTTTTTTTTTCAGTGTGCACCCGGGGTTGGTGGGTGTGTCTACCCCACAACACCGGCACGACCGAAAGGTCCTTAGGATCCCGCTGCACATTAAGATTGGCAGCGGGTATAACAAGCTTAGGGCACACCTAGGCACTCACCTCCCTGCGTATCCCCGCAGGGAGCTCACTCACCTCCGGGTTATCCCGCCCGGAGGGTTAGGTGTCAGGGCCCTTCAGGCCAAAACAGACGGGAACACAGCCACCGAGTTTGTCTAGAGTTTCTCTTCTCGGTGGCACAGTGTTAGGAGAAACTCCTGGGTCGGGCTTTTTGAGGGACCGTCTGCTCGAGGAGCACACGTTTAACGTGTCTCCTCGAGGCTGAGTTAGGAGATTAGGATAGTCATACCTACCCATAAATCCCTCCCTGCTCCATTATGGAGACATTGTTAACCCTAGAAAGATAATCATATAGCAACTAGCGTAAAAGATAATCATACGTCTGTCAGACGTACGTTATTTAATTAAGATTGTTTAGTAAGTGCACGGAAGTATTATCATGCCTTATATGTTGAAATAATTGTTTGTATTCTATTTAAGGAAATGAAACGATAAAATAGCAATAATAAAGTTTCATTGACAAATTACAAACAAAAATCGTAAACTTCTTTACAAATTAACAAAAACTTAACTTATCTTCTATAGGAACATTTAAAATCACTTTCAGTCTTTATATTTTCATATTTTGTACTTTTACACTTAAATTAACGTAAACAATACCTACTACAGTAATCAGTCTTTTAATTTCGGTTATTAAATGCACTTATGGCACACAATTCTGTTGTGTTCTCCACACACGGGTTTTTTGCACTTCACGCATGATAATTTTGACATCCTACGGAGTGTAGATGGACAGTACGAACAATATCTCTTTTTTTTACAGACGGCCCTTCTTGCTGAGCCTGGCCACTGTTTGCATTAGGATTAGGCAACAATTCCTCTATATTTTGCCGCACAGTTCTTTTCAGAGTTGGCATCTGTAACCTTTTTTCCATCCAAGGTGAACTGAGATCTGTACTAAGTTTCTTCGTAAAGTTCTTACGGCTTAGAGGCTTTTCGTTCTTTGATAGAATATTAGAACAATATAACACATAAGAATTTACAAAGGCTATGTTGAAAATGCCATAAAGTAGTGTGCCATAAACCTCTGAGTGTGCGCTGAGAAGTAATAATTATGGGCTATCAGATAGCGTAGCTTGGTCAGCAGTAGACTCTGAATGGTCTTCAGCAGAAACTTCGGGTATATCCACAGCTTCATCGATGAATTCGTCTTCAGTGTCACTCTGCACATCGTCTTCTAAGAGATTATCTTCGCATTCGCTTTCAGATTCTGATTCCTCTTCATTTTGATATAAAAAGTTCTCAATTTGATAACTATCCAACACCCTTCGGTTTGCCATTATAATATAATAATAATTAATACCTGAAAATTATAATAAAAAATGAGTGTAAATAACAATAAACAATCAGTTCAAATGATTGCAAAAGTTTCATTGAAGATAATCATACGTCTCGCGGTCGTACGACATAGGTATATCTTTTATTTGAACGTACTTACCGTGTCGCTACTGCTGCTTAGCGCGAGCTCCGGCCGCCGACTGAGTTGACACGCGCAACTAGCGCGCTGCGATTAATAATAACAAAACTACAACGAAATTTAATTTCACGCTACGTCTCGCGGACGTAGATTATCTTTCTAGGGTTAAAGGAGTTCCTCAGCCGCATGGTTGAGGAATTTCCTCAAATCAAAAATAAGTTTGGACAGGAGCTCACCTCCCTCCTGTCCTCCACCCCCCCAGCTACCTCCGGCGTGCCCAACTCCCCGCAACCGGAAGCAACCACTCTCCCCATGTCCTTTACGGACAGCCCTGCCTCCCCAGATGCCGACATGGAGTCTGAGGAGGAAAAATCCAATTCAGAGTCTGAGGAAGAGAGATCCTCAGACTCTAACGCCTCGGACGAGTTCCAACTCGTTCAGGGAAAAAGGAAGAAGAGGTCAAAGGCCTCCTCCTCTCTGGCCCCTAAGGCCAAAAAGCCCTCCCCGGCAGAGCCAGCACGCCCGGTGCTGAGCCAGCCCCCCTCCCCCCCTCTGACCAGCACCCCTTCGGGCAACTTGCCTACCACTTCCCCCAGCGCCACCTCGCGCAAGACCCCTCCCCCACCCCCTATCTTCATCCACGACAAAGGGGCGTGGACTAACGTGTCAAAAGCGTGTTGCGAGCTTAGGATCGCATACACGAATGCCCGAGCCGTCCTAAACGGCATAAAAGTCGGCCTTGCCACTGCCAAGGACCACAGGGAGCTCTCCAAGCTCCTGAAGACCCGCAACATTCCGTACCACACGTACACGCTCCACGAGAGCAAACCAGTACGTGTGGTAATAAGCCGTATCCCCCGGGAAATCCCCACCGCTGAGATCCACTGTGACCTAGAGTCACAGGGGATCCCAGTGATGGAGGTCCACCGCATGCACGGCATGGGAGGCAAGGCGTTTAATAACGTCCTTGCCATCTGCCACCCCACTGAGGGGCCCCACCCCATCTTTTCCCTGAAGACTGTATGCAGTCTGTCAGGCATACTGATTGAGAAGCCGCATAAGAGTGGCACGGTCGGCCAATGCCACCGCTGCCAGCTCTACGGGCACTCTCAACGAAACTGCTACGGCACTCCCCGATGCGTGAAGTGCCTTGGTAAGCACGGCACTTCGGAATGCACTCGCCCTAAGGACAGGAGCCAGTGCACAGAGCCGCCCAGCTGTGTGCTGTGCGGACAATCTGGCCACCCGGCCAACTACCGGGGCTGCCCTAAGGCCCCCAAAACCTCGGCCCCCATGCTGGCAAAGCGCGCTAGCGCACGCCAGGGTAGGGAGTGCCCCACCCTCTCGGCTAAGCTCCCTCAGAGCCTCAGCCCACAGCGTCCAAACCCGTGGACTGTTGCAAACCACGCCAAGAACTTCCCGGCGCTGAAGCCAAAAATTCCAGGTCTGATGGACAAACCCATCGCCCCACCCACCTCCCTTCCCCCGGTTATAGCTACTCAGCCTCCCCCGGAAGCCACTAACTCGGAAAATCCGGGTTTCAACCCGTTTGTTGTACTTACGAGTACATTCAACATCTTTTTCTCCCCACGAGCCATTCAAATGGCAAGAGAAGTAGAGGCATGCAGAGGCGACCTCGGAACATTAAATCAGGTGTACCTTAGGTACCCTGACATTACCGCCCATATTAAAAAACTCGCCCGTAAACCATAATGGGTACTACGGCTGCGAGTAGAGTAAAGCCCCCGATCCCTCAAGCTGGGGTTCTTCAATGCCAATGGCATTAGAAATCAAAGAGAGGAGATCGCGACCTTCTTAAAACCCCACCTTAGGGATCCTAAGATTACCAACTACCGGCTCGTCAGAAATGATAGGACTAGATGCCATAAAGGCGGTACTCTAATCTATAACAAAAACTCCCTCCACTGTATCCCTATGGATCCGCCGCCCCTAGCCCATTTAGAGGTATCCGTCTGTCGGCTAGGCATGACGGGCCACCCTCCCATCACAATTGTATCTGTATACCTCCCTCCGACTAACGATGCAGATACAAGCGCATCGGTAAACGCCTCACTACGAAGCGACCTTACCGCCCTTCTTGACATGAGTGACTCCGTCCTTATGGCGGGGGATCTCAATGCAAAACATCCCGCATGGAGTAGCAGTACTACTAACCCCCGGGGGAAAGTATTGTACGAGCTATGCTCCCCGCTTCAGTTAGATATCATAGGGCCTATGCGTTCTACTCACTATCCTTTTGAGCCAACTCACTTACCTGACGTACTCGACATCGCTCTCCTAAGGAATGTTAACTTACGTTTGGACTCCCTGGAGACGGTGGACGAGCTCGACTCAGACCACAGACCGGTGATCTTGGAACTAACTTCCAGATCGGGTCCCTACGACCCTAACCGCCCCCCTCCAACACAGGTGATCACTGACTGGGGGAAAGTAGGCGACTTGCTGAAATCCAACACGTCTCCTCACCTGGATAAAATACCAGACCTCATCCAGTCCGCCGCCGACACGACGGCCGCGATCGACTCATTCACGGAGCACGTACAATCTGTCTTGAACGACTGTTCAAAGGAGATTCCGTTGACAGAGACCTGGCAACGGAAACTCCCTGACGATGTGCGGGCCCTGCTGACTGAGAAGAACGCGGCTGTCCGTGCCTACAGAGCCTTCCCCTGTCAAAATAACAAAACTTATATGCGGTACTTACAGCGCAAAGTAAGTAACAGCATTAAAGAGTGGCGTGAAAGTTGCTGGGATAAGACTCTGAGCGAGCTGGAACCAAACCACCATGCCTTCTGGCAACTTCAGAGGAGATTGCGCGCCACTGAAGTCACCTCTATGCCTCCCCTCATCCGCCCGGATAAAAGCATTGCCTTCGATGACGAAGACAAAGCTGAATGCATGGCCGACAGCCTGGAAGCCCAGTGCTCTCCCAGCACTCAGCACTGAGGACGAGGTGGAGGAGATCATCAGGAAACTCAAACCCAGAAAAGCCCCCGGGACTGACAGACTGACAAGTAGAGTATTTAAACTCCTCCCCCGCTCCATAATAGTTTTACTGGTAGCCATCTTCAATGGCGCCATGTCAAACAATATGTTTCCACAAACGTGGAAAGAGGCTACCGTAATAGGCATTCCAAAGCCCGGTAAGCCCAAGTCCTCCCCAAGTAGTTATCGCCCCATCAGTCTACTCAGTGCCCTCGGCAAAATCTACGAAAGGATTATCTATAATCGGCTCAAGGATTATGTCGAGGCAAAGAGCCTCATCCCAAATGAACAGTTTGGCTTTAGAGCCCAACACTCTAGTGTCCACCAAGCCCACCGCATCGTAGAGCACGTCAATGGCCGCTTCATACACGGTCATCTGACGGGAGCTCTATTCTTTGACCTCGCGAAAGCGTTCGACAAAGTCTGGCACAATGGCTTAATTTATAAGCTATACCTACTAGGTGTGCCGGACCGTCTCGTGCTCATCATACGAGACTTTTTGTCGAACCGCTCCTTCAGATATCGTGTCGAACGAGCGCTTTCCACTCCCCGCCCCATCAGAGCTGGCGTTCCACAAGGTGCCGTGCTCTCCCCCCCACTCTTCACGCTATATGCTAGCGACATCCCAAAAAGTCGTCGCGTAGAATTATCCCTGTTTGCCGATGACACGGCCATCTATAACTCGGGACTCAAACCCGATGCAATCGCTCGTACCCTCCAGACCTCAGCCAACGCACTAGGCGATTGGTTTAGGAAATGGAGAATCGAGGTAAACCCCGACAAGAGTCAGGCAGTCCTATTTTATAGAGCTCGCCATAGAAAACCCACCCTTCCCCGTCCAATCACTATGTTTGGCACGCCAATCCCTTGGGAAAAGCAGGCTAAATACCTAGGAGTGATTCTAGATCAAAACCTTAACTTCAGAGAGCATATAAAGTCGGTACGCTCGCGAGCCGCCTTCGCTCTCAGTAGGCTATATTGCATGCTGAATGCACGCAGCAAACTCTCCCTTAAATGTAAACTACGCATTTACACTACGTGCATACGCCCCATATTAACTTACGCCGGTCCGGTGTTTGCTCACTCTAGTCCGGCTCAGATCCATAGGATGCAAGTTATCCAAAACCGATTTCTCCGAAATGCCACGGGCGCGCCCTGGTACTTGAGGAACGAGGATCTTCACGTAGACCTCAAAATCCCGACTATAAAGCAAGTGTTGAAACGCCAGTCAGCGCGTTACTTCACCTCTGCTGAAAAACACACAAACCCCCTGATTGTATCGGCCGCCCGGTACACACTCTCAAAAATTTCCCGGGTTCGTCGTCCTCGCCTTGTCCTTGACGAACCTGACGATCCCACCACTATCCGTCAAGAGAGCAGTAGGGAAACTAGCACTCTAATTAAAAACATAAACAAAACGCGTTCTGTATACCGGCCTCGCCGTCGAGGCCCATCGCGACGTCCGCGCTCTTGTAACGTCAACCCTCCCCGACCTTTGCCAAACGAGCCAGCCCGCGATGCTGAGCCAGTAGCAATAAATACTCCCTGGCTGGGGGCCTTTAAATTTTAGAGGTCACCACAGGATCGCCCGGTTAAGTAGTATATTAGCCTTAGCGAGCTAAACTACGAGTAAGTTATTGAGGTCAGACGATATAGACCAATTCGTTACGGTTCGGTTTTCTGCCATGGTACCCTATGTATATGGTAACGATTTTAAAGACGTTTCACAAAAACGCGTTTACGAAGCACTGACCTGTGGCATGGTAGACAGTCGGTCGCTGGTGGTGTGCGTGGTGTCGCTGGTGACACAGATCTCTGAGGGCGGGGCAAGGGCGGATCCAGCTTTGGCGCCAGGGGGGGGTCACATAGTCGAGTCGATCAAGTCACAAGTATATAATTTAATTTTGATGATAATAGATACAAGTATATAGTAGGTATTTTATTAATAAATGCCAGTACTGTACTTAAAAACACCCCCCATATTTAAATAACACAATCAATTTTTCTGGTACGTCTTCTCCCGAAACGCATTATCACTTAATGTATAATACTTCAATAGGTACGTTTTAATGGACGTGGTCAAGCATTCCGTTTGGAAACTGTCAATTGTCTGTCAGCATCTTCAGAAAAGGGAAGCCTATGTTAGCAAGTTGAATGAAGCTCTTTATTCCTTGAATATTGAAAACGATGACCTGGAGACCATTTGGCAGTCCGTAACATCTTTTTTCACGGAAACAAGCTCTCCAATCTTGGGCCATAGAAACACTAAATTGGATTAGCGGTCACCGACAGCTACTTAATATGCAGCACAATAATTCTTTGCAATGAAAACTTACACAAACAAATCCAGGAAAATACTTAGTTTAGTCTTCTCAATCTTGGGAAGACTAACGAGAGATGCGAATGGTGAGTGGTGGCAAGAGAAGGCGAAATTCTTACAGTGGCTTATAGACACACAACAGCTGAGTGCATTTTATAACAAGATTTTTAGAGTCATAGGTACCAAAATGTAAACGTACCGTTAAAGTCACTACATGGAGTATCTCTCGCCAACAAAGACGATATCTTGAAACGCTGGGCTCAACATTTTAATGACCTTCTGAATGTTGATCGCTCTACTGATAGAACTAACATTAATTCCCTCCAGCAAACTAAACCTAGGGAAGAGTTACTTGAACCTATTACTTTGGAGGAAGTCAGAACGACCATCAGGCAACAGCAGAATAAGAAAGCAGTAGGCGTACATAATATTTGCGTTGAAATGCTGAAGTATGGAGGAGAGGAGTTACACCAGACCATGTGGAAACTGTTGTTGTATATGTGATCGGAAGAAAATCTACCTAAGTGCTTTTAAATCTCTCGCATTTGCTCACTGTACAAAAACAAAGGAGATCGCTCTGACTATAATTCGTACCGAGGCATTTCCATTCTCTCCATTCCAGGAAAAAAATTCGCACAAGTCCTTCTAAATAGACTTTTGCCTTTATCTGAAGAAATACTGCCAGAATCTCAGTTTGGCTTCAGACCGGAAAGAGGAGCCTGCGAGGCCATCATTTCAATCCACCAGCCTATTGAGAAGAGCACGGAGAAAGGTCGACCAATGTTTCTGTGTTTTGTTGACCTTGAAAAGGCCTTTGACAGCGTTCCTCGTGAAGCTCTTTGGTTCTTTGGTTTGGTTCTGTCTAAACTGGGTTGTCCGAATAAATTTGTTAGCCTTTTACGGCTTTTACATGATGACATGTCATGTTGCGTCCCAGTCAATGGTGAACAATCAGAATCTTTCTCAGTCACGTGTGGAGTCAAACAGGATTGTGTATTGGCACTAACTTTGTTCGCATTCTATTTTTTTATTTTTTATTAGTAATGAGCCCACTCTTGACCTCGATATCGCGTGATGGTAAGCGATAGATAAGGTCTACGATGGGACTAGCGAGCCCAGAAGATGCCTATTTACTCGTGTTTTAAAGGCTGAAAGGTCCTAAGTGGCACAGAACCGGCAGAGAATTCCACAGCTTGGCTATGCGCAGAGTAAATGTAGAGGAGAAGCGCTTGGTACGACAAGACGGTATATCAACCAAGTGTGGGTGGTACCCAGCCGTGCATCTGGTAGACCGGTAGTGAAAGGGAGATGGAGGAATCAGGTCATGGAGCTCTTGCGCACACTCCCCGAAGTACAATCTGTAGAAAACCGACAGGCAAGCAACGGTTCGCCGATGAGCCAGGCTATGAAGGTTGTCCACTAGCACCTCGTCGCTTATAAGCTTTTTAGCTCTGCGCTCGATCGAGTCCAATGCAGCAAGTTGGTACTTTGCAGAGCCATCCCACAAGTGGCTGCAATACTCCACGCAGGAACGGACCTGTGCTTTATACAGATTTAGAAGCTGTCCAGGCGTGAAGTACCGCCTCACCTTGTGCAGGATTCCCAACTTTTTTGCTGCAGTCTGAGCTCTGGACTCGACGGTTGATCAGAAGCTGAGGTCTGACGTCAACTCCATGCCCAAAAGCTCCAGGTAATCGGTAACTGGCACAGATGTACTTTGGAAAGTAGGGGCCAATTCAAAAGGGCTCTTTTTAGCGCTGAAAAGACAAGCCTGTATTTTCAGAGCGTTGAATTTGACCAGATTGTCATCACCCCATTGGGAAACGAGATTTAATGTCAAATTCATGCTCTCTACCATGGCCTTTCTGAGAGTGGCAATTTCGTCCCTGTCAGCTCTAGAACTGGATAAGTATCTCTCTGAGACTGTGCTGTCATCCGCATACCCAACTGCTCCCAGCTGAAGTACATCATTGATATGCAGCAGAAAAAGAGTCGCAGAAAGAACAGAACCTTGAGGGATACCAGCTTTAATTGCCATAAGATCCGATGAGCAGCCATCGATGACCACTCGGATCAACCGCTCACTCAAGAAGTCGGAAATCCAGTTGCATAAGCCAGCAGGGACACCGCATGCGTGAATTTTGCTCAGCAGACTAGCGTGCCAGACCCTGTCAAAGGCCTTTGAGATGTCGAGGGATAACGCAAGGGCTTCACCGTGTTTCTCAATGACCTCGCCCCAACAGTGCGTCACATACACAAGAAGATCTCCGGTGGACCAACCAACCACGGCGAAAGCCATACTGGCGGTCACTGAGGAGCTCATTGTTTTCAAGGTATGCCAGCAACTTGTTGTTGTGTAACCTTTCCATTACTTTACACAGTATGGAGGTTAAGGCGATTGGTCTATAATTGGCAGGATCGATAGGATATTGCAGTCCGTGAAGCCTTAAGGGATTAAGTTTCGCACGGATAGTAAGTAGTCTTTTCAACCCGGCGAAACTTAAAGCGACTACGAAAATCTCAGTGGCACTTATAACTGAGATTATGTATACACCGACGATTTATGTTTCGTCACAGACTCCTCAAGTGGCCTTCAAAATCTTATGACCAATTATTTAAATGAGGCATGCACTAAGTTTAGGCTTAAAATTAATTTCAAAAACCGAAGTGATGGCGGCAGGAGGGCTACATGACAATGTACTACTTAATGTATGTTATGAAGACAATATATTAAACCAAGTCGATAGATTCAAATATCTTGGAAGCACTATGACGTCAAAGTGTGACTTAGACTAGAGATAGAATAGGAGCTGCTGCTGCTGCTTTTGATGAACTGCGGTCTAAAGTTATCCGGTCGCATGACATCAAACTATCCACCAAAATAAAAGTGTATAATATGGCCATTGTGCTCCCAATTTTTTTTGTATTCGTCCAAAACATGGGTCCTGTACCGTAAACACATTTGCGCTCTCGACAGGTATCACTTAAAGTGTCTGCGAGATATAATGAACATCCGGTGGCAAGATCGTGTCCGAAACATAGATGTTCTTCGTCGTGCAAACGTCGGAGGTATCGAGACCTACCTCATGAGGCGCCAGCTGCGCTGGAGTGGACACGTGTAGCGAATGTCGGATGACAGATTGGATAAACGCATCTTCAGAACTCAAATATGGCAAACGTCAATGGGATGGACAATACCTAAGATATAAGGATGTTCTGAAAAGGCATATGAAAAGATGCAATATCGAACCATCTCAATGGGAGCACAAAGCCGCTCAACGTTTGGATTGGAGATGTCTCATTAATCTGCAAGTCTCTGATTTTGTATCGCTAAGACGAGAAGATTTGGACAAAAAACGAGACGAGTTGAAGGTCAGACCACCAGCGACCATACACTATTGTCGTGCGAACGGTGTGTTAACGTGCCCTACATGCAACATGGTATTCTCAGCGAAATGTGGGTACGCCAGTCACCGATGAGCGCACTGTCGGAGAGCTGAACAACCAAGCGATTGTTCAGCTCTCCGACGGTGCGCTTATTAGAGCTTTCTAATGTTTGAACAAAATAGCCGAAATCGGCCAGGATGAACATCATCATCTTTATGGACGTGGAGATGTGCCAGTCCGGTTCTAGACGTTCTTCAACCATAAAAGCTCTCAGGCACGAGTTGATTTTTCGTAATTTTCGCTGTCGCTACACTAACAGGTAGTGTAGCCATAATACATAAAAAATCTTATATTAGGGTACATCTCAATATCACAATTTAAAATAAGGTCAGAAATGGTTTTATAATAAGGTCAGGTTATTACTAAAGTTTAGTCGTTCCGATTGAGGTTAGATCTAGCTAGACATTAGTTGAAACAAAGCGCGCGCAAGTGTCACACGAAATGTGAGATATGAAAGGCGGCGGCCGTGCGGTGGCGCGCTAAAATTCAAATTTTGGATGCGTTCGTTCCCGAATAACGCGTTTGCCTTCAAAAAAAAATATTATATTAAATCAATTAAATATTGAAAGTACTTAAATAAAATCTATATTGTGACAAAATATATAAAAACATTATGTTTAACAATTTTTATTAGCGTTCCACCTAGGTCCTGGACCCAGCCCAGGGGGGGTCATGACCCCCATGACCCCCCCCCTGGATCCGCCACTGGGGCGGGGCGTGTCGTGATGGCTCCCCCGACAGCGGCACGGAGCGCGGCTCGCGGCGGTGCAGCTAGCCGGAGATCTGTGTCACTCTATAGTACGCAAGTAAGCTGCGTGTGCCTTTGCACTTCTTATTAGGACACAAAATCTAGCACTACTGTACTGACCTGGACAAGCTAGAGAGTCAGATCAAGATACTGCTTTCATATCAACGTTTTTTATATCAACAATTTGTCTCTCTCTAACGCGTTCAGCTTCCTCTTTCGCTAGTATGAATGCTCCGCAGAAGGAGACGACTGCATCCCATTCCCCCTCGTCCTGGTGTTAAGGTAGACCAGCGAGAAGTTACACAAAAAATAACGCCTTTACTAAGCACTGACCTGTGGCGTGGTAGATAGTCGGTCGCTGGTGGTATGTGTGGTATCGCTAGTGACACAGATGTCCGGAGGCGGAGCGTGACGAGAGACGTCCCTACTAAGCACTGACCTGCAGCTGTGGCGTGGTAGATAGTCGGTCGCAGGTAGTGTGCGTAGTATCGCTAGTAACGCATATGTCCGGGGGCGACGCGTGACGGGAGAAGTCCTTATGAAGCACTGACCTGTGGCGTAGTAGATAGTCGGTCACTGGTGGTGTGCGTAGTGTCGCTAGTGACGCAGATCTCCGTGGGTGGCGTGTGACGCGAGGGCTCCCCCGACAGCGGCACGGAGCGCGGCTCGCGGCGGCGCCTCTTGCTCGACCGCCGCGAGTCGCGCGCGCTGTCGCCACGCTTACGGGCCCCCAAACCGCCTGAAGCACCAGTTACGACTGACTCTGGAGCAAGCGTCTATTCTATACTCTTATGTACGGTGCGCGTCAATGTGGAATGTTAAGTTTTCAAAGAAAGAAAGAAAAACCTTTGTTGATTCATGCCACAAGTACACACAATAACAATACATATTACAACTTTACAACATAGGTATATAATTATGCATAACAAAAAAAAAGATGTAGAATACGAACTGAATACTTATACGATTAAACTTGCTGTGTGACTTACGGCTGCACTGAAAAGGCAGTCTCAGTCTGTTTTTTAAGCTCACGTTGCTCAAAAGTGTGCTAGAGTCCGTTTACGCGATGACGCTTGATTAGGTAGCCGGTGGGTCCGAGGACGTCCGTGAGACCATTTAATATTTTAATAATAAATACGGTCACTAATCTTAATCTGTTGTAATAGACACACGTCTCTAGTTAATTATGTGTAATTACACTCTGTTGGTCTGAACGCTGTCTCCCAACATACAGGTTAAAGTCAGCTTGGGAAAGAGGTTCTCAGAACCTTTTGGGTAATACACCTTAAAATGTAAATCACAAATTTGTCTGATGTGCATAAATCTGTAATTGTGTATGTGTTTATTTTGTGTCTAATAAACATTTTATGGTGATTTCACTGTGGCTCAACAAGCACGTTAACACGTTCGCTGACAGTACGTGCGTTATGAAATATGTGTAGCATACGTAGCACACCCTTCACTTTGATAACCAATCGCTCATACAATGCGCAAAGGAATATTATTATAAATACCATAAATTAAATATAATGTCAACAGTTATATGAGACGCGGGTGGAGGGCCGCGCTCTCACACAGTGACCACTGTTTAACTTATGTAAACACTACTATTATATATACACGATTCTATTTTAATAAAGAACATTCTTTCCACATTCATTACTGCAACTTCACGCCTTGTCATTGCTCTCCCTAACTTATTCTCCAAAGTGCTGTCTAAAGTAAATCTCTGCTACCTTATTTATAATCTCCTAAAAATAGTGCTTAACCATTAGCACTAAAATAGTGCTCCAATTTAGCGCTAAAGTGGTGACCCCTAACCGAACACATCTGACGCGGAGAAACACATGAAGCGGAGAAAACTCGAAGGGAACATCTCAAGCGGAGAAAACCCGAACCGAGCACATCTGATGCGGAAAAAACCACGAGCTGGACACACCTGAAGCGGACAAATTCAAACCAGGCATACCTTAGGTCAGTAAATCGATCAGCACTAAGATATTCGAAGAAGTCGCTCTACTCGCCGACAAAATGATGGAGCAGACTACATCAAACGAAGTCGCAGCCGTACACTCATTCGCAGCACCTACATCAGCATCGCAGTCCGATACACAGTATCTCATCAGTGAAATAAGAAAACACTCGCTAGAAATAGCCGATCTAAAAGCAAGACCGTCGTATGATCACAACCATCGCCGCCGCCGCTACCCATCTCACCACTGTAGCGCATCACGCTCGCGAAGCCGAGAAGTATCAACATCACTACACTGCTATTATCACCGACGTTTCAAGGAACAAGCTAAACACTGCACGTCGCCCTGCACTTTCAAGAAACAACAGTCGGAAAACTAAACAGAACGTTGGCAGAGGCGGAAACCGGCGTTCAAGAAAATTCACACCGCCTATACATCACCGACAAAAACTCTAAATTATATTTCTTGGTCGACACGGGAGCAAACATATCCGTGCTACCGAGGAGAAAGGGTCAAGTCGGTACGCCGCTACCATTTCAACTTTACGCTGCGAATAACACAAAGGTAGCTACGTATGGCGAAAAAACATTAACGCTCAACTTCAACCTACGTCGCCCGTACAAATGGAAGTTCATAATAGCAGATGTTTCGAAACCAATACTCGGAGCCGATTTTCTCAAGTACCATCAACTTATCGTCGACTTGAAACACCGTAGATTTATCGACGGCGTCACGAGCTTAAAGGTCAATGTCCCGGTATGTGTAACAGATGTTCCTACCGTACGCAGTATTGACATGTCGCAGTCATACCACGACATCCTAGCTCAGTATCCCGAAATAACGCGATTAACATCAATGCAATTGAACTGCAACATCAATGTGCAACATTGTATTGAAACTCGCGGATCACCGATACACTGCCGCGCCCGTCCCATTCCACCGCATCGCTTCGAGATTGTAAAGAAGGAATTCGAAAATATGATAGAACAAGGATTATGCAGACCTAGCAAGAGTCCATGGGCATCACCTCTACATATCGTGCCTAAAAAGAATGGCGATATTAGAGTTTGTGGTGACTATCGCCGACTCAACTCTATCACCGTGCTAGACAGATATCCCGTGCCATGCATCAAAGATTTTACGCATCATCTATCTGGTAAAACTATCTTCTCTACGATAGACCTCAACCGTGCTTACCAACAACTGAATGTCCGAGAAGAAGACATAGAAAAAACCGCAATCATCCCACCGATGGGATTATTTGAATTCCCACGTATATGCCCTGGTTTAAAGAACGCGGGACAAACATTTCAATGATATATCCATGAAGTACTACGAGGATTATTATTTTTTGTTTCCCATTCATCGACGATCTACTTCTAGCATCGGAAAATGAAACCCAACACCGAGAACACCTGCATATCGTACTCAAAAGACTCGAACAAAACGGTATAACTATCAACCCCGCCAAATGCAACTTAGGTCAACCAGAAGTTCAGTTCCTTGGTTACACAGTATCAGCACAAGGTATCAAACCTCCAAAACATAAAGTCGAAGCTATCACTAACTATCCCAAGCCGACTACCATTGAAGAGCTGAGAAGATTTCTTGGTATGATCAATTTCTAACACGATCATATACCAAACGCCGCATCTCAACAAGCACCATTGAACGCATACCTACACAACGTCAAGAAGAAAGATAAAACGCAAATCACGTGGACCGATGAAGCAACACAAGCTTTCGAGCAGTGTAAAGCCAGCATAATAAACGCAGCTTTACTCGCTCATCCATCTCACCACGCAACAATCGCTTTATTCTGCGACGCATCCGACACATCAGCTGGCGCAGTACTTCAACAGTACACACACGAAACATGGCAACCGCTCGGATATTTTTCGAAGAAATTCACCGACGCGCAAAAGAAATACTCTACATTCGATCGTGAACTACTTGCAATCTACATGGCAGTCAAACACTTCCGCAAGATATTTGAAGGACGAAATCTCATCGTCATATTTACGGATCACAAACTGCTAATATACGTAATGTCAAAAACTCAGAAACAAACAGGCGAACAAGGCAACTTTTGTTTATCAGCGAATTTACGACCAACATTCGACACGTAAGCGGTAAACAAAACGTCGTCACCGACACACTTAGCCGCATAGAAACAATCTCATGCCCACCTACAATCAATTATACCGACATAGCCAGAGCGCAAGAAAAGGATACCAACATCAAACAATTATTATCACAATACAACATTCGTCTCAAAAAATTAGTTATACCCAACAGCAACAGCGAGTTATTCTGCGAAACATCTACTACTTACGTACGACCGTACATACCAGAACAATATAGAAGACAAGTATTTAACAGCGTGCACAATATCAGTCACCCTGGTACGCGCACGACTCGCAAGCTTATCACACAAAAATATTTCTGGCCATCAATGAACGCAGACATCAGCTGTTGGACTCGTACGTGCATACCTTGTCAGAAAAGCAAGATTCAACGACACACATTCTCAAACATCGCATCTTTCCCGCCAACCGAACGTTTTCAATATTTACACGTTGACATCGTAGGACCTCTACCTACAACATCTCAAGGACATCGGTACTTAGTCACAATGATCGACCGATTAACTAAGTGGCCCGAAGCAATTCCTACCGACGAAATATCTGCTGATCGCATAGCCCAAATTGTTTACCAACACTGGATCACAAGATTTGGATGTCCGACCACACTCACAAGCGACCAAGGCCGCCAATTCGAAAGTCAACTTTTCCAAAACCTAATGAAGCTATTGGGGATAAAGAAAACTCGCACAACAGCTTATCACCCACAGAGCAACGGCATAATCGAGAGATGGCATCGCACCCTCAAGATCGCATCACGCGCGAAACTTATAAACGCAAGTTCCTGGATAGATGAGCTCCCAACAATTTTAATGGGTCTACGAGCCTCTTTAAACACCGACACCGGAGTAAGCGCAGCCGAACTTACCTACGGTTACAATCTACGACTACCTGGCGAATTTTTCACAGAAAATACCTACACACCTACTATGGATTATACATACGTTGAGAAACTACGTGATATAATTCAAGTAAATAAGCCGCAAGCTGTTACCAAACACCACAGCAACAAAAAAACCGTATTCATTCATCAAGACCTTTTGAAGTGCACCCACGTTTTTATCAGAACCGACGCAGTCAAGAAACCACTTCAAACACCATACGAAGAACCCTATCGAGTGATAAGCCGCACAGAAAAAGTTTACACAATACAGTTACCCGATCGGCAAGCAAACATTTCGATAGATCGATTGAAACCTGCATACGTTATCTCGAAAGAAACTTAACCATCTACCACACCTGTTACAGTCAGCGATACCAAGAAAACAGAAATACCGAGAGCAAGCCTGACGTCACATCCCGCTGAAAACAAGCAGACGCGCTCAGGACGTATCATCAAACTGCCGGTACGCTTCGCTTGAAGGGGAGTCCTGTAGCATACGTAGCACACCCTTCACTTTGATAACCAATCGCGCATACAATGCACAAAGGAATATTATTATAAATACCATAAATTAAATATAATGTCAACAGTTATATGAGACGCGGGCGGAGGGCCGCGCTCTCACACAGTGACCACTGTTTAACTTATGTAAACACTACTATTATATATACACAATTCTATTATAATAAAGAACATTCTTTCCACATTCATTACTGCGACTTCACGCCTTGTCATTGCTCTCCCTAACTTATTCTCCAAAGTTCTGTCTAAAGTAAATCTCTGCTACCTTATTTATAATCTCCTAAAAATAGTGCTTAACCATTAGCACTAAAATAGTGCTCCAATTTAGCGCTAAATATGAATGACAGTACGTCGAGGGACGGGCCACTTATTTTTAAGAGTACGTCGTCTCACGATAATTATTCATATAAGTATTGTGAAGAGCAGTATCCACTGTCATATTATGAGCAATTTCATATTTCTTACTGGCGTAATGCGAGTATTTTGTGGGTAGTTAGTAGTATATTGCTTGCTTGTGCACGAGTACTACGTTGATTAGTTATTTAGTATGGAAAATTCTACTGTCGTAATGTGGTGTCAGGGTAAGTGCTCACTGTCAGCGAACGTGTTAAGCCGTTGGTCCTCGCTGTAATTTGTGCATCTTTGACAGTCATTACAGGACAGTCAGAGGCAAGAAAATCTGACAATGCAGGTCATGTCAAGGAGCATTGTGTTACCCTTGTTCTATGTAATCCCAACATGGTAAAGGCTGAGCAGATGACACCAAATGATAATTATATACAAAAAAGTATAATCGTGGTTTATCTTGTGATCTGAGATAAAATAATGCCCAATGGCACAAAAGCGGACTTAAGTTTACTCTTGATATCGTAATACCAGTTTAAACCTAGGTACGTGAAATAAGTACAAGATACCAACCATCGTTGTCGAAGGACTCCGGCGGCGGTAGAGGGGTAGGTGCAGTCGCAGCACGGGACAGTGTGGCCTGCTTGCTGTGCACCAGGCGGAGCAGGCACTCCAGGGCTGTTTGTTTGTTCTGGTGGGGGATACAGTACGATATCAAGAATTAGGTCAAGGAATTTATATTTTATTTTACTGATTTAAAGATTTGCTTTCTCAAGTATTGTATACGTATACCTATTTATTTTGTCTTTTTATATTTCATGATTATAAATGTGAAGACTAGTTATGTAGGTTATTGTTTCTACTTTGTGTTACTTCCACTATTATTTGAAAACTTTGAAAACCCGGTGGTCTTTCGATTCCCGCGGCAAGCATACTTTGTGAAGTTGTTTCCAGTTTGGTTAGGACATTGCAGGTCTGAATCACCTGATTGTCTGATAAAAAAGATGCTTCGTAAGGCACATATCGTCACATCCACGGCAAACTTACGAATCTCCAGTTTTAGTAAAATCGATATTTATATGAAAAACTGTAGGTAATGTGGTACTACATACCGTGTCATCTAAATACCGATTTTACTAAAACTGCAGATTCATAAGTTTGCCGTGGATGTGACGATATAAGCCGGTGGTCCCGGTCGCCAAATGGCGGTCGTCAAAATAGACCACGTCAGAGGCCCTTGAGGCGGTCTAGAAACTCTGACACTAGGGTGTATAGGGTCGTTAGGCCTTATTACCCACTCGATAAGAAGAAGAATGACGTCAAGCAGTTTGAGTACTTGTGTGACCTACCCAAATGTCCTTACTTTGCAGATCGTTGAGCTCCTTAAGTTCTAAGTTGAGCTACACGATAACTGACAAATACTTGCACTGTCTGGACAGGTCCGCTCAAATCTGTGTGGTTATTTACTCAAAGAGCACCACAGACATGAATCTACATGTTTTTCATATGATTGGACCAACACAAATTGTATGGACTTTAAAAGAGACGTTGACCTCTGAGTTTCTTTTGGTGTTTCTTCTCAGAGTAGTCAGTTAGGAAACACCGGCCTCATCTAGCTAAACTAAACCCGAAAAAAACATAACGTGTAAGTGTTATTTATAACCAATTTACAAAATAATTATTTCATTTCAGAAGGACCTCAGAAATGACGCAAGTACAATGGCCATTTATTTATCGGCCTACCAGCTTCTCTTTTTATTGTTAATAGGCTTGCATTTGACAACCATCTTATTTATGTGGTCGAAGATGACGCACGCTTGCCTAGAAGTAACCTATTCACTCTCGACTTAAAGACTCTCAGGTTATAGCTATCAGGAAACCCAGACTCTGGTCTGAATTAGGGCGTGATGTCCACAATTGCACACTCCCCGAAATGTAACCGATAGAAAACTGCTAGGCCTGCAACTCACCGCCGATCTTCAAGGCTCTAAAGCTTTGTCTCGACCAAACTCTCGTTGCCAATAAGCCTCTTGGCCCGTTTCTCGATTTAAGTGCAACAAGTTGGTGTTTAAGGCCCCATACGTTACTTGAGTTACACAATAACTGACAAGTGCTTGCACTATCTGTACATGTCCACTCAAATCTGTGTGCTTCTCTCCTCAAAAAACCTACAAGATTCTCATATGATTTGATCATTACTAATTATATGGACTTTAAAAAAGACATTAACTAGTAAGTTAGTTTCGTTATTTCTCCCCAGGGATCAAAATCAGTAAGGAATCACCAGGCGCTTTTAACTAACGACGTGTAGAATTGTTATTCGTAACAAATTTGCAAAAAAACAAAATTATACGAAACATATAAAAGTTAAAATTCTCCATTTATAGATAGTCAATTATGTGTTCTAAACTTACCATAAGACCTAAAAAACTGGACAAGCGCAAACCAAACTTGCCCCTTGAGGGTTTCGTACCGAGAGGGGAAGATATTTTTTATCATATTTTTCATTATAAATAAGAAATCATGCGTCGAAAAAAATATGTTTTGTTTTTATTATAGAATAGAATAGAATAGAATAGAATATTTATTTATTTAAGACTATTTTTTAATTATTTCTTTACAAATGTATAGTTTTCCTTGAACTTGTCCTACAAAAAGTTGTTACTTGCCAAATTTCATAGTTCTAGGTCAACAAGAAGTATCTACCCCATCTAATTTGATTCCCTCGAGAGTGTCGAAATATTAGTTTTTAGAAGTTTGATAATTTAGAAGTTTAATTTTTTCAGAGCTTCAAGTGACTGTTTACCTGAGTATATGGTTTTATTTTCAACTCAATATATTCACGCGTTTCTGACATAAACGGTGATTGACAGACAGACTGACAAATGGACAACAAAGTGATATAATGAGTGTTCCATTTTTTTTTCTTATGATGTACGTTACCCTAAAAACATAAGTTCTAATTTGGGTAACATTCCATTTCGACTTTCCCACATAAGGAACAATATCGGCAAACCTTTATAACATCAAGGAGGGAATTGAAGGCTGCAGGGTCGGTGGAGTCCTTGAGTGACTCCCAGTTCTTGAACAGCTTCCTATCTGACAGACGAACAGTACTCTCTAGCTCCCGGAACTCTGTCGAATAAAGGATTTTATTATTACGTAAAGGGAACTAGCAATGTGAGTTCACATTACCAGCAATCTTGTTCACACCTCCAACTAAGCTAAATATGCTTATGTCTGGAGTGGGTTCACGGCAATGGTGTAATGGCCGAAAAATTAGCCATTAGGCCATGGACGCTTAATTAACAACTAGCTGGGCCCGCGACATGTTCTGGTGGAAAGTTTTTCCCGCGTTAATCCCAATCCCGTGGGAATTTCGGGATAAGAAGTAGCCTATATGTTAACCTATGGCCTCCTCCATTTTCAGCCATTTCAGAGATTACCCTAGACAAACAGAAAGACAGACAGACAAAAGTGAAGAAAAATGTCGTTTGTATATAAAAATGAATAACTTGAGAGAAGAGAGTTATTTTGAAATTACAGACAGAAACTTCAGGTGTACAGGATTATTGGTAAAACACTAACAACCCCGCAGGACTGTATTACTAACATCAGAAACAACAACTTTTATGTATATGTCTCGCGAGATTTAAATCTATCGATAAATTGCGATCCATACCGTACTTGGGACCGTTCAAGTATTACGTAAGCACTATAGGGGGGCGTGGGGATCTCTTTGCTTTGCTTATTTTTGATGACATGGGGGGTGGGGGGATCTAGATGGTGATTATGTCAGCAGTAAATATTTAATTATTTACACATACAGCAACACACATTGTCTATGCTTCAAAACGAAATGCATTTTCGGGGATTCCTACAAATAATGAATTGTTGAATTCCGCGTCAGTAAAGTTTATTCAAATGAATATTATGTGCGTTACAGACTTCTATTCCAAACCTATTTCTTATTTCTAGATTTATAACTGCTGCTCATGAATCAATTAATTGTAGGGGAAGGTGAGGTATAATGATCCCCTTAAGGGAAAAACTTAACTGTAGCTAAAGTTGAAGGCAAAATCTTAATATTTCTATTGTTGGAGGTAGCGAATTTACTTAACTTTGTAACTGCATACTTATTTTTTATTATATGATCAAGACTACAATTGGCCAGTGCAACGATACTGGTGTGTCCGAACTGTCCACGGTTCGTGGAGCTTAACGTTGCTCTCAAACAATAATAAACAAAAGGCTCTTCGGCCTACAAACCATACATACAAATAACAGTTCTAACCACTAACCTTCTGTGCTGGGTTCGCCAAGTTTCGACCTTCCTAGGTCACGCCCAAGTGTGGTATGTATGTAATATGAGGTGAGTAAGTGAAAAGTGTGATGTAAGTCACGTGTTCTAGAACGTTCACAAGGCGCCAATCTCCAATGGCTCGGTCCAGATCAGCATCACACCCAACTCACACCGGATTGAAGCTATTTATTACTACTTTTTTCCAACAAATGCGCGTGCCACGCGATGGCATCAACCCGGCGATAAATCAAAAAATATCCCGGGGTTTTCGTCAAATGGGGATTACAACTTCAAACAATAGTTAACTCGCGACCCAATTATCGGTTTCAACACGCGATTCCAAACGATATTTTACCAATTATAATTAACTCAACAGGTCCCAATCGGACATCTTTCAACAAGGAAGCAAAGTCTATCTGTCAAGTGAAAAAGTTATGTCAAGCCCACAGATAATTAATGTTGCCAACCAAAGGTGCGTTCTGTTTCACGTCGGACCGAACATCTACCCCCCCGGACGGGCCTACCCGTCCGCTAATCAATTGGGAGTCTTGACAAGGTTGCGAATTCAACACAGCTTCAATGCGGCCAAATACCGTAGCTAGTTCCTCAAAGGTGAGAACGGTGTCTCCCAACAATTTCCGCCAGCGTCCCTTTGCCGCTTTCACCGCGGCCCCAAAATACCCCCCCCAATGGGGGGCAGGCTGGCGGGTCAAACAACCAAGTGACCCCTCGGCGGGTCAAACTATTACCAATGTCAACCTGGCTCTCATTAGGAAGGCGTGTACCTCCTTCAAATAGTTATTGTACCCTTGTAATTCGTACCGCAATCAGACCTAATCAAAGAAGGTAACCCACGGCGAGACACAAATCTTTCCAAAGTCGCCTCAAAGGCCTCTGTCGAGAGGGAGGTTACCAGCTCCAAATGCACTGCCTTGGTTGACAGGCAGACAAACACACAAATAAGCCTTAACAATCTTACTATTACGAAGGGTGGACGTCTTCAACAAAGGGGGACCAACAAGTCCGTTACGACGCCAGCAAAGGGCCTCGCCTCATTGACGCGATCAGCCGACAAAATCCAAATTTCTCGCTGCAGAATGGCCAACAGCGCATTGCAACCGGCATGCGAGTTCTTAGTGTGACGATCAGTCACCAACAATTGAACCAAATGGCCCTCCTTGGGCAACAAAAGGGGATGACGGGCCCCATAAGGAAGGCTAGAGTGCCTCAACCGTCCTCCAACAGGGTTTCCCGAAGTGGCTCGTCCCAACCAAGTTCAGTTATAACAAGGGCAGGAGCACCAATTTTAGGGTACGGACAACTCACAAGGGTGATTTCAAACCAGGTCCTTCCCTCAACAGTGGTGTCAGCCGGTTCGCCAATTCCTCAAATCTTGCCTGAAAGGTCATTCACCTTCAGGCCAACCTGTCCCGCTAACCAAGACGACAAAAGGCAACCCTGGACTCCCGTGTCCAAAATGGCACAGACCACAATCGAGTCACCCAAGGGTCCCCAGACCTTGACCGAGGCCGTTGGCAACAAAACCGTCTTGATCGGGGGGGTCCTTTAGCGGGGCAGGCGTCAATCTCTTAGTGATGCCTGGGCGGCGACCGATCGCCGCATCCAGGCTGCCTTCGTTCACGACGAGGCCAACAATCAAAATATTCGTCTGCGCGGTGTCCCGAGCCGCTCGCCATCACTGGAGGGGCATATCCCACCGGATGCCCGAATGGCGGAGGGCGCGACTCCAGCCGGGGACGTTCCGCCAACGGAGGGGAAAGGCAGCGGCGCCGACCCGGCCACTGCTGCCTAGCAGCCAATGCGCGTTCTCCCTGACGAGGGGAGACCAAATGGCGCTCGCGGGGCTCCCGTTCAACTTGCGCGGGGGGTGGAGTGCGGCGTACAGAATTGCGGGTCTCAGCCCGGTGCTCGTCTCCGGGGTACCCCCCCTTGCGCGAACCCCCCTCAGAAGCTGGTCTGCTGGAGCGGTTCGCGTTGGCGCACAAAATCTCCAAGTGGGACCCTTCACAAATTCAACACGGGCGGGGGTCGGGGCAGTCCCGATGGAAGTGGACCCCCAAGCACGAAAAGCACAAACGGCGTGCGTTGACAATGCGGCGGCGGGCACTTACGTGCAAATTCAAAAAATCCAGGCAACGCGCCATGACATGCCCCGTTGCCTTACAAAGGTCACAATGATGAGGACTCCGGGCACCAGCAAAACGGGGGGCGGGGCGAACATCAACAGGCCCCCTAGCCCGAGGACTCCGGGCGCCAGCAAAACGGGGGGCGGGGCGATCATCAACAGGCCCCCTAGCCCGAGGACTCCAGGCGCCAGCAAAACTGGGGGCGGGGCGATCATCAACAGGCCCCCTAGCCCGAGGACTCCGGGCGCCAGCAAAACGGGGGGCGGGGCGATCATCAACAGCCCCCTAGCCCGAGGACTCTGGGCGCCAGCAAAACGGGGGGCGGGGTGAACATCAACAGGCCCCCGAGCCCTAGTCCGTCCCTGGTCTCGAGGCCGAGAAGGTAGTGGGGGTGACCCCGTGGCGCCACGAGTGTTATCCGAAAACCGACACTCGTCTTCCAAAAATTTGAGGAGGTCGTCAAAGGGGGGAAGATGGGTGGCACTATCCCCACCATACTTCTGCTCAAAACGTGACCTCAGCTCCGCGGGGAGCAACTGCAGCACTATGTGCACCAACAAGTAGGACCAATGTTCTACCGGTAACTCCAGGCGTCTTAAAGCGTTGGTCGCTGAGACCAACGGGTTCAGCAAGTCAGTGCGCAACGTCGACGTGCTGGCAATGGCCGGTAGTCCCAAAATCTGGTCGATGTGCACATCAGCCAGGCAGCGCTTGTTCTGATACCGTCAGGAGAGAAGCTCCAGAGCGGTCGGGTAAGAGGAATCCGTCACCGGCAAGTGCTGCACCAAGGCTCTGGCTTCGCCCTCCAGGACAGACAATAAATAGGCCAGCTTCTGGGCAGGTCCGAGGTCCGAGCGTGCATCGACAAGACTCTCAAAGAGATTTAGGAAGCCCAGCCAGTGGTCCAAGCGACCGTCAAAATGTGGCAGCTCCAGGGTGGGCAGCCTACTCAATAGTCCAGGGCCTGCAACAACGGGGGTCTGCGGCTTGGCCGCATCAGGCACCCGGCTCTTCAAAATTTCCCGCGCTCGTAGACATATGACATCCCCCAGGTGGACAATCTGGTCATAGTCACCCAAAATCCTATCGCGGGCTGTCTGACCCATCACCCCCAAATCCACGTCCATGATGTACTCGCTGAAGCGTGTGAGCGCAGCATCAGCTGACTTGATCCTCTCAATCACTTGCCCATACCGAGCAAGGGTGAGCTCTTCCAATTCTACACGCTCAACCGTTGCAGCTGCCGATGTGAACCATCTCAACTGTGAGGTCAATCCGGCAGCAGCCTCCCTGACTGCCCTTAATGAGGCCATTGCAACAATCAAATATTAATACAACAGGCTAAAATTAACTAAACAAACAACAATGACTTGTTAGCCGACCAAATAATTTCACCAAAATAACAACTTAAATTCAATTATTTCAAGTCCAAATCCGAGCCTGTACTTATTCCAAGTATGAATCTAGCTTGGTACAGATGGCTAGTTACAAAATAAATAACAATTCAATGTATATATTGTGCAAGATCACACCAATAACATCAATAAACACAACAATTGACTGTATAATATTGAGCCGGACAATCTCTATCAACACAGTCCAACAAGTACCACAAATGCAATAACCAATACACACAATTCAAGTCCTATTATGTTAGACTATGTGTAATTATTATTTAGATAACCTTTCAAATTCAGATCAGTGACATTCAATTATTAATTGCAACAAATACCAAACTATGCACCAAATACAACCAATAATTCCTAATTTCACAAATAAATCCTACTTGTCAATTCAATACCAAGGGGCTAGCACTACAAATTACAGTACAAACTACAAGTACTATTTGAGCCCGGCTGACAAAGCAATATATTCAAACTTATTAAGTTATAAGTTATGTTAAGTAATTAAACTAAAGTTATTTTCAAAACTTCCAATTAAATCAGTGGATCTTATAAAACCACGCTCTGCTACCAAAATGATCAAGACTACAATTGGCCAGTGCAACGATACTGGTGTGTCCGAACTGTCCACGGTTCGTGGAGCTTAACGTTGCTCTCAAACAATAATAAACAAAAGGCTCTTCGGCCTACAAACCATACATACAAATAACAGTTCTAACCACTAACCTTCTGTGCTGGGTTCGCCAAGTTTCGACCTTCCTAGGTCACGCCCAAGTGTGGTATGTATGTAATATGAGGTGAGTAAGTGAAAAGTGTGATGTAAGTCACGTGTTCTAGAACGTTCACAAGGCGCCAATCTCCAATGGCGCGGTCCAGATCAGCATCACACCCAACTCACACCGGATTGAAGCTATTTATCACTACTTTTTTCCAACAAATGCGCGTACCACGCGATGGCATCAACCCGGCGATAAATCCAAAAATATCCCGGGGTTTTCGTCAAATGGGGATTACAACTTCAAACAATAGTTAACTCGCGACCCAATTATCGGTTTCAACACGCGATTCCAAACGATATTTTACCAATTATAATTAACTCAACAGGTCCCAATCGGACATCTTTCAACAAGGAAGCAAAGTCTATTCTATTCTATTCTATTTTTGGTTAATGGCAAGTGGAGCCGATGTCGACTATTCTGCCAATGTCTAAAGTAAATTGGAAAAACAAGTGTGTATGATTAATGATTAGAGACAGAATGGATTTAGAAAAGAAAAAAGTTAAAATCAGAACAGGAACGATAGTCTCTGTTTCTTCAATTGGTACAGTTGAACTTGTTGGGTTAGTACAGGACTGAAACAAACAAAGAATAAAAATACATAAATATTATAGTTGTTAAACGATTACATAAATTATACCATAACCATACAGACAATTTTTGGTACTCTGGCTCACAGTTTTATATTGTTGTGACGGATGAAACTCATCAGCGCCACAAGCAGTTCTGGTGAAGGAAATGTTAGAAGAGAAGAGAAGTTAATTGGAAGAGGGATCTTAAATTTCGGGAGACGACTATACAAATCTGAAGATGAGACGATATTTGGGCATTTAAAAAATATGTGGACCAGTGTGCCTTCTTCCAGGCCGCATTCGCATAGGGATGAGTCCCGAACACGGATTTTTTCCAAGAACACAGGAGTGCAACAAAAACCTAAGCGGATTCTACAGAGGACGGAGATGATGGATTTCGACACCTTTTTGTATGTGTAGAACCAAGGTTTTGGCTTAACATATGGTTGCACTGCATAAAAGAATTTGCCTTTCTTCTTCCCAGTCGAGTTCCACTGCTGTTGCCAAGTACAGTAAAGGTTTTTTTTTGGGAGATTCAGTAAATCATAGCCCTGATGGGCATTGTGGCAGAGATCGGCTGTAGCAGATGAACATGCACCTTTGGCCAAGGCATCGACGCACTCGTTGCCCTTAATGCCACAATGGCTAGGTATCCAAACCAACTGAACATCCTTCCGGCTATAACTGCACGAGAAAAGTGATTTTTTAATTTTTTAAATAAGCGAACTGTGCAATTTACTATCTGTCAAGTGAAAAAGTTATGTCAAGCCCACAGATAATTAATGTTGCCAACCAAAGGTGCGTTCTGTTTCACGTCGGACCGAACATTATATGTATGTAGTTTTTTTGTATTAGAGGTTTTTGTAAAAGTTTAGTAAAGGATCATTTTATACACACCTATGTATAAAATGATCCCTGGGGTAGGGGTAAAATAATCCCAGGGATCATTTTATACCATAGGGTAATAAATATCAGTGAAATAAAACACTCAGCTGTTTATTTTAATCATATGTATTGTTCATAACAATTTAAGTATGTAAACAAGTTACACAAAACTTTTACAGTATTTTAGTTTTATTAGAGATCTTTTCTTTGTAATTATCTACCTACTACTCAATCAACAAAACTAAACATTAAACATTGCAACAAACTTTTAAAAGGTTTACAAAATTAACAACATACCTAGTCAAGCAATAGGTAAACAAATAAACTCTTCTTCTAAATAAAAAAAAAAACACAAATAATACTTTTACAAATAAGGTTTTTTATCAATATCGAAATGCAATAGAAAAATGAACTCTTCATTTAAAAAATTATAATTTTCTTATCAGGAACTTAGAAATAGACCTATAGCCTTAAATTTTTTTTCACAATATCAAATTGATTACTAGAAAGGCAAATATCGCAAGTAAGGTCGTCTTCATCGTCACTATCTACTCCCGCACAAGCTTCATGTCCCCATTTAAGACACATAGCGCACCTAACCCACCATTCGCCTTTATTGTCTTTGGAGTTGCTTTCAGTACAGAAGAGGCATTTCGTATCACTCTCCTCTTCAGAAGAATCTGATTTGTTTTGCTTTTTTGCCTTTTCCCTTTCCGCCTCACAGTTTCACAGCTTTTTATTTTTATTTTATTCGCTTCCTTAAGGGCTTTCTTTTGTTCTATATCTGTTTTCTTTTCAGTTTCCTCTTCAACGTATTTTTTGTAGGGCGTGCTGGTCAGTGCGTCGTTGTGTCTACTCTTATTCGTCTTGCACTCGCTCTTTTTCCAACTATCTTTGGTGTTGGTCGTACTTCCCTGGGTGTAACAACACCAAAAGAGGTGGATGGAATACCAACAGCCAAAGCTGGAGGTAATCTTCCAGAAGATTCAGACGTTGAGATATTTTTTGGGAAGGACGGTGCTTGCCGCAGGTACCTTAAACTCTCTACTTACGGTTTTGTAAGGCATACCATCTCTGACGGCATCTAATGCCTTTTGCATTTGTTCTTCAGGCCAATTTTGACGATTAGTTTTGCGTATATAAATTCTCGGCATGATCTGTAAAAACCACAAATAGTAATGGGGTAAAATGATTCCAGGGATCATTTTAAACACACAGAAAGGGATCATTTCGCCCCAAGCACCAAATTCCAAGATATCGATCAAAACATAACCTTCAAATACCGCATGCGGTGATCGAACATTGCTTAAATATTAGCTAACTGCTATTAACACCCGCAAATAAAACAACATTTCAATAAACACGAACATGTAAAAAGTAATGAAAGTCCAAAAACAGGCTTACCTTAGATAAGAGCCACACTTTTTGATTATTTTTTAATAAAATCACGCCAAGCGCTCGCACCGTCATGACACTTGGAGAGGCAACTGGCAGGGGTGCGGGAAACATGTTTCATGCGCATTTGGATAGATGGTACTAGTTGTCTCTGATTTAAGGCGGGGGATCATTTGACCTACAGGGATCGTATTACCTCACCTTCCCCTACCAATGTTTACGTAAGCATGGGGGGGAGGGGTAAGAGCTTTGCTTACTTTTACTGACGAGGGGGAGGGGTGGGTTAATAATTGCAAAAAATGTGTTTACGTAATACTTGAACGGCCCCCTTGCAAATTTTTCGATTGATCGACCTATCGAAGTGAAACCGTGATCTAACATTTTTAAGGCAGTATGAAGTATTATTTTTCGACTGATTATTATCTATCGAAGTGGAACCGTGATCTAACATTTTTAAGGCAGTATGAAGCACCAAATATTTAAGACAGGAAAGTAAGGTTGCTAAAAGTTTCAAAATCAGACTCACCAGACTCCTTCAAGCTAGCTAGATGCGTGACGAGGCTCGTCTTGTGCGCGCGCACGGCTCTCCGCTGCGCGCGCACGCGGCGCACCACCTCGCGTGCGTTGCGCGCCTCCGCGGCTATAGCCGCCACCTCGCACGCTTCGTGCTCCAAGCGACGTTCCAATTCGCTGGAGGCAGAGGGTAAGTTATGCTACAGTATGTGGTGGAATACGCGGTGGTTCTGCGAAATAGTTTCGTCGCAGAAGGAGGCTGCGGAAAAGGAGAGAGAGATTTAAAGTGCTCTTACGGCACGCAGAAGCGTTGGAATTTGGCAAAAGGCAAATAATGCCCTCTGTCGGAACCCCTAAATGAGTCTAGGGGAGGGAAAATGGGGATGGTCACGTATTAACGTAACGTATTGTTCCATGAGCGGCCCTCTTAGACGTTGCAGGGAGATCGAACATCTTACTCCCTTGCCAAAGTCCCACAGAGACCGGCACCGTTTGGGGGCCACCTTGAAGAGTAATTTAAGTTCTCCCACAGCTCCCCCTCTTAAGTGTGCGAGGGAACACGGGGTGGTTTCAGTCAGTTAGGGTCTGAGATTCCCCTTCGCTCGCCGGAGGGCTGACATTTATGAGGATTTACATCTCAAGAAAAAAATAAAGATCTCACTCAGCCGAGGCGTTACCACGTGGGAACTCTTCTATCCGGAACTATACTAAACAAGGTATGGAATTCCAGAAAATGCGATCTAAAGACTGGGGTCTTTATACTTTGCTATCTTAACAGTTGTTCGCTTTAAAAGATACATTTCTCTTTCATAAGTTTTAATGTTAATTTAATGTTTAATCTTATGTAACGTATAGCCTCACCTTGGGTATTCTCCAGTGACCTTAGCATACGACTGAATGTTTCTTATAACTTCGACTAGGTGATGTAGTTGATCACAAAACTCTGGCAGCTGCTCCGGTGTTAAGTACTGTCCACCATACCTACAACAGAAAATATTAAATACTCACTCTTCTTGACCTCTTTAGACCGTCCTAAGAGACGCTATTTTGATTTGCGTCTCTAGATTTTTTTTCTGGTTTTATTGAAGTGTACAACAAACTAAGATGGCTAAGACAGAAGAGAAGTATAGAACCATAAGTAAATTATCAACATTATAATCTTGCCTGTTGTCTTAGGTCCAGCCAAGCAAATATAATTCTTTATTTTTCTTAAGACCATACATTGCAGCTGAATTGGTATAATAGGAGATTGTTAAAAAGTTTTAGAATGTTTCCATATGACTAAAACCCAGTTACCCAGATATAAGTCGCTGACCTCTTCAAAGATTCTATCAAAAATCTTATTATTAAGCCTGTATAGTGTCCCATTGTAGGGCAAAGGCCTCCCTTCCTTCCTTCCACTTTTCAATTTCCACTGCCATGTCCGGACAATCCTTCAGATAGAAATCTAATTCGTTACGTCATCTCCTCCTAAGGCTACCATGTCACTGGTTTTTGTTACTCGGTGCCCAATCAGTACTTTTACTTTTTTTGAAGAGATTATACAGCAACATATAGGGTACTTTTTATACCAGAATTCCCACGGGATTGGGATTTCGGAGTCTGTGTTTCCCGATAGCTATAACTTGGGGATATTTAAGTCAACAGTGGATAGGTTACTTCTAGGTAAGCGTACTTCTCCTTCAACCACATATCAGATGTGATGGTGGTCAAACGCAAGCATATAACCAGGTAAAATAAAATCACGGAATGAACCTCCCATGCGAACTGTTACTAAGCCGACCCCGTTTGTCTTTTTAAAAAAAAAACAATTATTCTACTGGAACCACTTTAATTCACCACAATATAAAACACAGATATACAAGTTCTTGGATACTTATATTTTAACAATGTCCCTCTTAATTACTCCCTTAATTTGGGCAACTAGTTTACGCGACCGCGTCCAGAATCTAACTAACTTAATTATCATACTATTTCAGTGCATTGGTTAAAAATGCAACATAAGTAATTTAGTAAAGGAAAAGTACACTGTAAATAAGTAAAAGCTGACTTAGGCTCTATTGCCTTGTAATAAGGGTTATAACAGAACGTTGGCACAGCTTAGTTTTTGTTTTTAAGAGAAGTAGCAGTGTGGATGGAATTCATAATTATTAAGAATCTTGTTAACGCCTCCAACTAAGCTAATTATGCTTGTGTCTGGAGGGGGTTCACGGCAAAAGTGGAATGAGTGGGGTTCGAACGCGCGACTTCTTGATCACAAGGCCGACACTTTCCCTTTGCTTTGCTATTGACGCTTCTAAAAGCAAAAATAAAACCTGGTATTTGCCTGCCTTAAATCAATGTTGGCAGCAAACTGATCATGGTCGATAGGTGCGGACGTGTTGGGCGAGGGTCTGTCGCAGGTGGGCAGGTCCTCGTCTTCATTGGCGGTACTACAGCCGGTACTCTCGCTCATGCTGGAGAGGGTATGGGTGGCTTCGTTAGACGGCGATTGTATGTTTAAGTAAAATACACTGTTCTCCACGCTGCGATTCGATGAGCGCCTGTTGATTTGTGAGGGGTGTTAGGTTTACGGAAAGAAAATTTTGATACCTATACAGGTTGTAATAAAATGCTTATTGAATTTGAGAGCCTTGGCATTCGTAGAATGATTGTGTCCCAACGTTCAATAGATAAAATGTATGCTCTGAGAAAGTTTTCGTCTGTAAATACATACCTATCCATTTATTTTATTCAGAATGGAATCCATTTACCTATTTTGACTACAGCAGGGTTCTCTATAGTGACCTATGTTATTGATATATTCTTTTGGGCCCGAAGGCAAGCATTCGATAATTCCCATAATATTATATTCTTTTGATTGTAAGTTAATAGTAAGTTTTGTATTTCCTAACTGTCACTTCACCCAAAAACTAACACAACTACATAACTAGTTGCTAGTAAAATTGGACAGGCTTTAAACGTTGGTAATTTGTATTTTTATAATTAGGTACTCTTGAACCTTTAATAGCATTATTATGCTTATTCTTTTAATATGATAATGTACAGACGCCAGCACATCAAGCTACAACAATCTATCAAATTTATTTAATAGATTTTCAACTTTATAGTTAAAGAAATTAGGTTCAAGGTCGATTGGGAAAATTTGACAGTTTCGGGTAGCTTCATGTGCTGGCGTCTGTACATTGGTCATAGTTAGTAATTCGATTAGATTTAGAATACACCTGCTATTCTGTCATCAAGTTGGCGGCTCATATAAGTACCTACTTTTTATGAAACCTGTGGTTTTAATAGTACTTTGCTTCAGATTTTACGTACAATCATACATTGCATTCACGCATATAGCACGGCCATCTGAAGTTATAGGTACACCCTTTATACTGATGCACAGTAGGATGAATTTTTGTGTGATATTTCAATGAGTTCCTACTTAGATGATTTTAAACAGAAAAAACAATTGGACTCGGTAGGTGCAGCTGCAGTCGGTTTTCGCCGGGTAGAACGACGTTTGTCGGGTCCACTATTCAATGTTAATCTAGCAATTTGAGCTTTAATGGTTAATGGTCAATGGAATTAAGTAATTTGCGATCTGTTTACAGAAACTTTGTAACTTATCAAAATAGTGGTTCTGTAAATACTAGATTTCAATTAAATGTTCCTGTGTTGTTTAACAAACGGTGGAAAGCTACTCACACGGTAGACGTGAGCGAGTAACGTTTGTCCAGATTATTGTACTTGTGGTGGTCTCCGCGCAACCTTCCTAGCAACCTGCCGAGCAGCCGTGACTGGCGACCCCCGCCCTCCATGCCGCGCCTCCTGGCCAGGTGACACGCTGTCAAAGACACTGGAACACGTGAAATACTGATAAAAGATAGATATACTCTTTATTGTACACCATAACAGAATTGGACGTAACTGCTGCAACGGGTGTTACAACGGGCGATATCATCCCTAAAAGCGTTCTTTTACAGACAACCTTTGGATAGATTTCCTTTCCTGGCCTGTTAACAGTTGGCCTGTCAACTGTTCACTGCAGGACTTGATGGAGGCTTCCGACGGTGCCAAGCCTGTTGCTCAGTTCTGAGTAGACACAATTTAGCCCACCAAGATGCTAAGAAGATACGAGACGTGAAGCACAATTTTTATACCGCTTTTTACGACAATTACGCAGACGGAGGAGTATGAAAGGCACAGGTAATGTTTATATGGAGAAAGATAGGCGACGAGGGGCTGGGTGGACAAGCTTTGCTTGCCTGTCGGTCTTCTGCAATTCTACTTCGGTGTGTGTGCGCAGGAGCTCTACGACCTGAACCCTCGACCTCCCTTTCAGTACCGGCCTACTTGAAGCACCGCAGGATACCATCCAGACTTGCTTAATACCGTCTTGCCGTACCAAGCGTTTCTCTTCCACATTTATTGCTCGGGCTGTTTTTAATCTATATGGAAAAATGTCGTCTTATATCTGGCCATGTAAGGCCCTTCTACAAGCTCTCACCACCGTAACATATTCAAAAGAAATTCATTAATTTAAATTCATATTCATATTCTAGTGAGTTTCAAAAGTGCAGTGATCGGTATCGTAATGACCCCACTCATAGCTTACATATTGATATGTTGTACTCTGACATTGTATGTGCGTTATCACAGGCGTCTGTGGAGGGTGGGGGAGGTGAGCGTGAGCAGGGTAAATGTCGAGCTAAAACCGTTGTCGGCTGGAATAAACACGTCAGTGATTGTCATAGGGCGGCTAGGGCTAGTTTTCAGTACTGGTTGTTGTGCGGTAGTCCTACGTCCTACCACAGGTAAAACATACACAAAAATGTGCGAGGACAGAAAAATATTTAAGTTACGTTTAAAATGGTGTCAAAACCACCAAGACCAATTAAAAATGGACATCCTTGCATAGCAAAAAAGATATCAGTGGTTTTTGGAAAAGCACAAAACGTTTGGGGAGCCGGCCTGGTCTTCCTGTGAGTGTGAACGGTACGAATGATTTAAAAAGTATAGCGGATACATTCAAAAACCACTTTATTGTTAGATCACCGTTGGGAGCGTCATCATCACAGAAAGTAGGTTGTCTGAGTGGGGAATATGTTGATACCAGAATCACCGCCAAGGATGTTTCGAGGGCAATAAAATCTGTTTAGCATGGCAAATCACCTGGTCATGACGGATTAAGTGTGGAGCATATAGAACACGCGGGGCCACATATATGCAGAGTGTTGGCTATGTTGTACAAGATGTGTTTTGTATTTCACACTCGTACCTGCCTACCGATATGATGAGGACTATCGTTGTGCCTGTGGTAAAAAATAAGGCTGGAGATTTGTCTGATCAGACGAACTATAGACCTATTTCTTTGGCAACTACAGTTGCAAAGGTGTTTGACAGCATTTTGAATACACAATTAAACAAATACTTAAAATTGCATGACAATCAGTTCGGCAAGGATCTTCTACCTACTAACTGGATTGCTTACGAATGACTCAAAGAATACAGAAAGTCTTTCTTAGATGTTAAACAATAGAGTATAAACTTGCACGTATAAAACTGAAGGAACTATTCGTTCCGAGCGAGACAGTGCCGTGTGTGGACTGTGTCCCTTTCTTCTGTGTGTCAGATTAAAAATATTTATTTCAATGGTAATTTTTTCGACCTGTCTGTTGTAGTAATAACACCTAGTTTTAAACTTCTTTGGAATTCTATCTTTAAAATGAATTACCATTATTACTGTATGCATATTAATGAAAATTAAAGTTATTTTACCATGCAAACACAAGATGTTTAAACCAAAAAAAAAATGGAATTTGCAAGAATTAGTAGTGATATATTATACTATACCTGGCAATTACTACGTTGCCGACTGACGTTTACTTGACACCTGTATGTTTGTAAATTTGAATTATATTTAATTTTGTGAGTTTTCGTAATATTAAAGTGCAAGTTATTGTAACCATGGTAAGAACGTGTTTTGTGGTTAATTGCAAGAGTGAAAAGGGTACCCCGGGTCTAGAATTTCCTTTTTTAAGTAAGTTTTGTGACTTTGTTTACAAATTGCATTTAGGGTGACTATGTTTTCAATGTAAAAGTGGATGTTCTTCTCTTTATTCTTCTTATTTATTATTTTCCTTTCTTCTCATTATATATTATTTTTTGTTATTTTAAGCTTTCCTAAAAATGATGATCTTCGAGTCCGGTGGCTCAGTGTTCTACACAGAAAAGGGTCAGAAACGGTTCCAAAATTTGTAGCCGCCATTTCAAGCCCGAAGTAATATTGCATTTCGAAACAAGATCAAATGATGCAATTCCGTCCATTATCCCTAAAGTAAGTTATCAATCTTTACAAATGACATGAAGATCACCGTTTCGAAATATGTAGAATATGAGCATAGCAAGATGAATTTTCATTTTGAATCTATCTTAACCATAAATACTACAATTTTGTTCTCATCAATCTATTATTATTTTAGATTCCTGTCAGCGAAACAAATAAATGTTTTAAGTACTATAATATTAAAACCCACTAAAGAAAAGAATATACAACCTGTACTGGGCACATTCAAAGATCTGGTAAGTGAAAGTTATGAAAGGAGTCAAATTAATGAGCATAAAAGTCGACATTTTAGTTGTTTTATTTACTTTTGCTTAGCAAATTGATGGCAAAAATATTTTATATCATTTTGGCCAAAAACTCAGCTACGCAAACTTGCTTACAAGTGTAGTTTATTATATTAATAATTACTTATAACTTAATTACTTAACTTTTATCCACTGCAGTTAGTTAATGTCGACAAATAATAATCTATACTAATATTATAAAGAGGTAAAATTTGTAAGTTTGTATGTATGGGGTAATCTCTGAAACTACCGAACCGATTTTGAAAATTCTTTCGCTTACATGTAGCTGCATTATCCCTGAGTGCTATAGGCTATAAATTATCTTTATATCATGCATATTAGCCGAGCTAATATAATCTTTGTCAAGCAAGTCGGGGACGGGATCCCGTGGAATATTTTCGACTTCTACGCGGACGAAGTTGCGGGCAGAAGCTAGTAATTCATAATTTAAAGATTATTTCCATACTTTTAACTAATAATAGTGTAATACATTTTAGGGTTGTGTGTCAAGCCAATCTTGTAACAAACCTGCAGCTGCAACATATGAGGAACTAGAAAATATAGAACCAACCTAATAATAATAACCTTATAATTATCATTCGATCTGCCTCCTTTATGTTTAGAATTATGTATGTTAATAATATTGATTTCTAACCTTAAATAGCACATGTGGTGTTAGCCTGTAATTAATTTTTACACTTATAAATGTAATATGACTGTTTCATACAAATGTATAGTGTAAACAATTGTAGGTTAACCTAAATAAATATATACAGAAATAAATTATATCTCTTCTGTTATTCTTTCTATTTATAATCATCGTCTTTCATGAAGGGTTTTAGTAGTTTTAATTATATATAAACATTGCATCATTTTATTTTAGTCTACTGGCTCTAACCGTACAAGTGTCGAATAAACATAGATTACCAATTAATGCACGTTTGTTTGGACGTCTATACCACTGCCTATCAAGGCCAAGCCTTCGAAGAATTGCCAGCTGGTGATTCTGTTATTAATTCTGTATCTGCAATAATTGTATTTGTATCACGGGTCTTAACCACTTTGAAAGTTTATAATTCAACGCAATAAAGTTTGCAAAACCAATTTTGCATTTAGCCCGCATAAGGAAGGGTTTATTATAGAAATTAGCGCGCTCAATTTAAGTTCCTCAGATATATATATATTGAGAACTAGCTTTTCGCCCACGTAGAATTCTGTTATATCGCGCTACCGAGCAACTGTTCAAAAATCTGAGATAGAAAGAACCCTATATAGTTCCCAGGGTTTTAAACTATCTCCATGCCAAATTTGTTCGAAAGCGGCTCTGTAATTTAACCGTGAAAGCGTAACAGACCGATACAGACCTTTGTATTTATAATTGAATTTATTTCTTTCTTTCTATTTAATACGTTGTTAAGAAAAAAACTGGCCAAGTACGAGTCGGACTCGCACATGAAGGGTATTTTTATAGGTAGGTAATGAATGGTACGGAACCATTACCTATAAAAAGCGCCAAAAAAAATCACAACTGTTGTATGGAAGTCTCCCTTAAATATTTATTTTAATTAATTTTTAGTATTTTTTGTTATAGCGGTAACAGAAATACATCATTTGTAAGGTTAATAATAAGTGTCTAAAAAAACCTGCAAATATTGCATCAAATAAAATTGTCCTTACGTTTATCGCGAATTGATATCCACACTACTAGAAAGAGATAGCTAGGTCCTTCGAGGGTATACTCTTCGGAACGGATTTGAGCTTCGCGTCCGCATTCCAGTTTAGGTACAAGTTCCTTGCAGTTCGGGTTTAGGCCGGGATTGTCAACAGAAACCGCAATATTGTGTTTAAAGAGTGCTGTCAAATACTATACTGACAGAAAAGCTTCTGTGTACGCTTGCTTCCTCGACCTTTCCAAGGCCTTTGACCTTGTGTCATATGACATCTTGTGGCATAAAATGAGATCGTCTAACATTCCTAATGAACTAATTAATGTCTTTAGGTACCTACTGGTACAATAATCAGGTCAACAATGTGAAATGGGCAGGGATGTTTTGCAGGAATGTGGGGTGAGGCAGGGGGGGTTAAGTTCGCCCTCCATTTTTAATTTATACATAAATGGACTGATCGAGGCGCTGAGTGGACACCATATTGGTTGTTACATAGATGGTGTCTGTTTTAATAACATTAGCTACGCGGACGATATGGTGCTGCTGAGCGCCTCGGTCTGTGGACTCAGAAAGCTGATAAGTATCTGTGAGAGCTATGCTAATGATTGCGGGCTGCTATATAATGTTAAAAAGAGTCAGTATATGGTTTTTCAGGGTGGGCGAAGAAAAGTTCTAGATACACCACCAGTAACTCTATATGGCTTACCTTTAGAAAGGGTAAAGGTTTTTAAGTACCTAGGCCATCTAGTTACCCCCACTCTTAAAGACGATACTGACATGGAACGGGAGCGAAGGGCGCTGTCGGTCAGAGCGAACATGGTGATCCGCAGGTTTGCTCGCTGCTCAAGAGATGTTAAGTTAACTCTGTTTAGAGCCTATTGCTCGACGCTGTACACGTGCAGTCTGTGGACAGATTACACGCATACATCGTACAGCGCCCTTCGAGTCCAATTCAATAACGCGTTTAGGATGTTGTTGGGCGCTCCCGCGCTTTTGCAGTGCATCGGCGATGTTCGCGGAGGCGCGCGTAGATTGCTTCTACACTATAATGCGCAAGAGAGGCACTTCGCTTGTGCGGCGAGTGCGAGGGAGCGCCAATAGCATGCTGGCCGCGCTCGCGGGTAGGCTGGATTGTGCGTACATCACTCACTGTTGTAGGTTGCACATTACACGCAGGGATGGAACATATTTATAGAGTATTTTTATTAATGTTAAAAATTGTAATATTTTAATTTGAATTTTAATAATAATTGTTTAATTTAATTTAATTGTATTTTAATTGTGACTGACATGTATTTGATCATTTGTATGAGTCTTATGTTACTTGAGAATAAAATGATAAAATGATATTGATATTGATATTCGAGACGATGCTAATAAATTCATTGTTGTTAGTTTTGTCTACCTCAGCCGCAGTCAGTTCGACCAAAGTTCATTTCTACACACCTTTACGGCATACATAACATAGGCATTACGTCTATCAAGCTTACACATGGACTGGGTCAGGGGTAAGCTTGCAATTTTTTGATGTTTTGAAAAGTATGGACTTACATTTAGAATATTCAAGCAGATTGGAAATATAGTCGTTTGAGGGATGTAATATCAGTTGCAGAATGTGCCATGATTTTAATTAAATACTATTTCTACATTATCTAATAAAGATTAACATTTTGACGTAGCCCGTCTATCGGCGAGCGCCCATGACACAATTTTTTTTTCTAGTGTCAATACTAAGGAGGAGGATAAGAATAAGGTCCGATATGTGCACGCTGTATTCTATGGCAGATGTTCTACTGCCGGGCGATAGTAGAGCTAGCATCTGAAAAAACTTTTTAGCAAAAAATAGAACCGACTTCCATATAAAAACACTACAAAGTCAAAAATAACTTTAATTTTGGAAGGCGGTGTCAAAAACGAAAATATATACAAAACCAAAGACACCGCCTTCCGAAATTAAAGTTATTTTTGACTTTGTAGTGTTTTTATATGGAAGTCGGTTCTATTTTTTGCTAAAAAGTTTTTTTTCACTCTTTTTAGTGGGTCGGTTTGTAATTTATCTAGTTACAAAAGCCAAAATGTCAACTACTTATCACCTTTAACAAAATATTGCTTTTCCCGGTGTAGAGCCGTTAATTTTTGAGGAGTTCTCCTGGTACATCACCATCAGCTCTACTTCACCATATGCATTGTGACGAGCATAAAGTGCTTAACATCCATATTCATGTAATCTAATCGCAATCAACGAAATACTTATTATTGAGTACTTTCGGTAGCCATCTGGGGTCTTCATCATCAGTTCCACTTCCTCAAATGGTCCTTTTCAAGAGCAACTGCACAAGGTACTATAAGAAATACCCAAAACGCTATAGGTGTGCCCATAATATTTGAAGAGTTCCCTCGATTTCTCCAGGATCCCATCATCAGATCCTGATTTCGTAGCAATGGGACCAACTAGAAACTATACCCATTCAAACGCAAAAAGAATTTTTCAAATCGGTCCAGCCGTCTCCGAGTTATGAGGTAACATACATAAAAAAAAAAAAAAAAAAAAAGTTCAAGACGAATTGTAAACCTCCTTTTTTTGAAGTCGGTTAAAAACGAGTTGGCGAGTAGCGAGTGTAGTTCCGATAGTTTCGTCGCTGGGCTATAATCTGGTGCCTCTCAGCGTGAGTTCTGACCGCCAAGCGAGCATCGCTGAGCAAGTGTTGTATTTGATAGTTCTTCTTGCTCAGTGACAAACAGATAGAGCGGCAGTTTTAACAGTCAAGTTAGCATTCCGCTATTCATGTATGTTTTGTTTACACGGAATGTATCTATACTAATATTATAAAGCTGAAGAGTTTGTTTGTTTGTTTGCTTGAACGCGCTAATCTCAGGAACTACCGTTCTGATTTGAAAAATTCTTTCAGTGTTAGATAGCCCATTTATCGAGGAAGGCTATAGGCTATATATCATCACGCTAACACCAATAGGAGCGGAGCAGTAATGAAGAATGTTTCAAAATCGGGGGATTTTTTTTTCCACGGGGACGAAGTCGCGGGCGGAGGCTAGTTAGATATACAATTATACATTCCGTGTAAACAAATCTTAGGTACATGAATAGGTAGATTTCTTGAGAGAAAATAGCGGATGGTAACTTCCTCGCTGATGTGGCTGCCTATCTATATACCTACCCAGTGTGTCGTACTCTAAAGATGCTCAATGCCCTCTTGAATGCCAACCTGAATGTGATGTAGGTACATATTAACGGCCGAATAGAGTAATTGAGAGTAGGTAATGTTATATTTTTATATAATCTTATACATATGTAATTTTAAACATGTTTTTTTTTATTGATAATAGGCTCGCGTTTGACCATTATCTCACCTGATGGTAAGTGATGATGTGGTTTAAGATAATGGAGCACGCTTGCCTAGAAGTAACATATTCACTCTTGACGACTCCCAGGTTATAGCGATTAGGAAACAGACTCCGGCAAGGAATTCCACTCCTTAGCCTGCACTAATACCTATCACACAGATCCAACACAAGGGCGAATCCAGCTTTGGTGCCAGGGGGGGGGTCACATAATTGTGGTCAAGTCACAAGAAGTTATAATTTGTATTTCCTGACTCCGCTGCCACTTGGCCATCCACTGCCGATATTCGTTTAGAACTGGAGTATTATCTACTAACAATGTTTAAAAAATTTAATTAGTGGTCCACTACGTCCTGGACCCAGCCCAGGGGGGGGTCATGAGTCATGATACCCCATGGATCCGCCCTTGATTCAACACACATATAACACTAATATCCAACACTTAACCATATTTATATTTTTAATTATGTAATTGAAGTAGTATACTAGTAATGTGAATTCTACCCACAATGCTAGTTATCTTAAAAAAAAAAAAAAAAAATTACTTAATAAATCTCCATACCTAAAACTAAGAATCGATTATGAGAATGCGTAATATGTATTATCATGAATGATCTCCTGAATGTCTCGAAGACTTGTTTCAGTGTCACTACAAACAAAATCAAACTTAGCCGCGGTTCAAACGCAAGACAAGCAATTCTGTATTCCATACACGAGTTCCCAATTTTTGTACCTAGTAGTTAGTGGGTATGATAACACAAAAAACCTTACACTGTCATTTATACCTTTAGCAATACGACCAAGAGTAAAGTAACAAGAGTAACAAGAGAGACAATACGAGTACGACACAACTTGTCCTGTGATCATGCCCCAAATTTCAATGGATTCAATGCAGTACGCAATGTAAACACAGTGACTTCAGTTTTAGACTCTTCATTATTTATTTAACTAGAGGTTAGAGGACTAACAGCTATTATACACAGGAAATATATAGTACACTAGCGATTGCGCAGGGCTTAGGTCCCGTGGACTTTCCACGATAAAAAACACCCTTTTTATGCAGTCAGATAAAAAGTAGCTAGCCTACAACCTTCAAGCTACTTCCTCACCAAATTTCTTCCAAATCTAACCAGTATTTTCGAAGATTAGCGGGTTCAAACAAACAAACAAACTTTTCCACTTTATAATATTAAGTCCTCACGTTTAGAGGCAGGCAAATCTTAAGGTGAACTTGAACACTTAATATAAACCTTATCGTACAATATTCAACATGACTAAATAGATACATAGCAGTACAGACATTAATAAGTAATCTATATACTATAAATAAAAGCGAAATACTATATTCACTGATTAATCACATGGCAATAAAAAAAAAACAAAAATCAGCGTGGGTGTTGTTCCTTTTAGTACGTAGATGCTCGCTAAGACGGGATTTTGCGAAATTCCAACGGTATCGGAATATACCTCGGTAAAAACTCCCCACGCGAACAAAGTCGCGAGCAACTCCTAGTTTGTAATAAAATTAAGACTTAGGCGTCTTCTGCCTGCAATCACACCCGTCTAATATTGAGAGGTATAAGTGCACTACTGGGATTCTTAGTAGGCCACTGTTTTGCTCCTACCGCCATGCTATCACGATGAAAGTAGACTACCAGTGACTGTTACAGTGTTGTTAACATCTTACCTAGATGGAGTAAGCCTGAATTGAACTAATACTAATCCACCTTGATTTGAGGGAACACCCCAGGTTTTATCTTATTTCCGTGGCGACATGTTTGCCAGTCAAGTTTTATTTGTGTTGTGTGTGTGTGTGAATCTTAATTGAATTCTAAATTAACTGGTACTGTATTTAATTTCTTTTTATTGAAAATAGGTTCGCGTTTGACCACTATCTCACCTGATGGTGATGATGTGATCGAAGACGGAGCACGCTTACCTAAAAATAACCTATTCACTCTGGACTTCAAGACTCCTATGTTGTAGCTGTTAGGAAACAGACTCCAGGAGGGAATTCCACTCCTTAGCCGTACGCACAATGAAGGTATAACTGCCCTGCTCTATCTAAAAGGCCGTTAAGCCACAAAAGGTCATTTTTCACTTTTTAATGTATACTTAAACTACTTTCGATTCTCTATCTTTTGGTCTAAGAATCATTTTCCTACGATTAATACTTTTCGAGATATAGCAATTTTGCTGAGCAGTTAAACAAAATATTTTTTTTCCCATCCTTTGTTAAAAAGTGACTAAACCACAATACTTGTATATACAATACTAAAATATAATACAATACTAAAAGATACTTTTATTTACTTTAAAAAAACCTCACATATATTGTGAATAGAGCTATGCACACAAAAATAATTTACCATCGTCCTAGCTAGCGTAGTTTTGTAGAAAAATCATTTCCGACTTATTTTTACGTTTACTCGAAAAATACTTTTGGGGGTTAGCGGCTTTTTAGATAGTGTAGGGCAGTTAATAAAACGATCAGATTGTGTTTTTCACATTTTGTAATTCATATAAAAATACAATTATCATTATCAATATTATACATAATCGCATTTGCCAGCGTAGGCATACAATAGTTATTTAATAATAAAAACCACAATTGCAAAACATGAAATGCGAAGTTGAGACAAATTTAAGTACAACATCAACACGAAATAGGCACAGATCAGTCTGTTATAAAAGTATCAAAATCATTGAAACGCTAACATACAATCGATACATATCAATTTTAAGCCTTACACTATAATAATCTCTAAAACGCTAGACATTAAGACGAAATTTGCATTAAAAAATTTAAAATAGTTCAGTGTTAAATTACTTTGGCCTTGAAGGAAATCTTGACCAAATCGTGACCTTTAGATTCCTATAGTTTGGCGAGGCGTCTCGCTTTGACACAGAAGCTGGATATAATGTAAGACTAAAGTATACGAAAAATGATTCTCTAACTATATAGGTAAATAATACTAGTATTGAAATAAGTTCCTGTTAAATATTAAAGAATTCCTTTCTGCGAGGATTGTAAAAGAACCATCATTATCTTATAAAGCGAACATTCGAGACCCGTTAGGGGACCAGACAGCGATCACACGTAACGAAACATCTACAACCGACGCAACTTTGGACAACACAAAGGCACAGCATACCCTAAATAAACCTAACAAAGCGTTTACATCGGACAATGACGTCATTCCGCATGGATAAGCCCAATTTGGTTATAAAATTTGGCTTGAGACTTATTTACATTCAACAATTTCTATCCTAGATTAGGACTTTCCAATTTTAGTGCCAAGAATGTTTACACCAACTCGTCCCAAGTGTGGAGAAGTGAAATGAAGTGCGGTTAATGTAAACAGCTGGTCCCCGGGAGTCTTGTCTTCAGCATGAGGAATCTAAGCTGGTGAGCTCGTGGGCTTACCACAGCCCGGAAGAGAAGCCTCCGGGTGGTACGCGGACGCGCTTGGGGGCCTCGGCACGGGCCGGCTCGGGCGCCGCAGCCTTTGGCTCGGGCGCCGCTGGGGCTGGCGTAGCCTCCTGGGGACTGTTTTGCCCGTTCTGGCTGGGATGTTCAGTGCCGTTAGCTGCCTTTGGCTCCTCTTGACCTGGAAAGTGACGGTTTCTATGCTAGTATTCTTATATATTTCTCAATTATGGAGTCAGTTTACAGTCTAACCAAATTCAGCTGATTACTAGTTCTACATGGAGCAAGTGTCATCTGACCTCCACAACACAGAAGCTGGATAACACGATACTCCTAGGCAAGACACGGTGTCAGATCTTCTGGCTTCTAACTACCTGTGACTACTGTTAACAACTGTCAGAGGTTTAGAAATGACAGCCAGGGCCAACAACTTCATGTACATTCTGAGGCACAAAGGAACCTCAATAAGTCTAGATGGTCACTCATTCTCACAGACCAACCGTTGCTTAACGATCTACCCGAAGTGATTACCCGAGCAGCTATTATATACAGCCAAGTGCTCCTCATAGTTTCATCACTGTTGACTTTTAGCCTATGTTATCTCACTGCTGACCTAAGGTTTTGTACTCCCAAAAATCCCTGTCTTGAGCAATTCAATCCCGCGAACATGATCAGATCGTCACCCCACTGTTAGTTGACTCATTACTCATGCAATAAATTGTCCAATTAACGGAAAGAGATAGTAAATCCTATTATAACCAGAGGTCAGAGACATCCAACATAATTATTTAATTAAGACTTATCCAATTATCTTCACTAATGAATCATTGGTTTTACTGCAATATATAAACAAGCTAGTTAGCGATATAGCTAGACCAAATATCGATCCTCCCAAGCAATAATTCGGTAATCGAAAATTCAAAATTTTACAGGAGAAAAGATTTAGTGATTTTATCAAATATGTTTTAACTAGTGGGATTATTGAAGTCATTGATGTATTAAATGGAAGCAATTTATTTGCGAAATGTTCACTGTCATTGATATGAAATTCCTTTTATTCAAAATCTAGTTACCTAAAATTCTATACCTACATAAAATATCACGTGTCATGATATCTTTGTAAATATCATTAGGAAAAATCTGAAAAAAATTGCTTAGGTGTATTCCGGTCTATAGATGCCAAATTTGACATAACAGCATAAAGCCCATAATAGCACATTACCGAGTTCTTGGTTGGGGAACTTGGGTCGATATGTTATTTTTCCTATCATAGGACCTTTCAATAAGTACAGAGCTTTCTTCGTACATGTAGGACTGCCAGCTACATATGTTACATAATAGATAGACAGATAGATATACTCATAATGGTACACCATAACAGAATGAAATAAGGACTTACAAACTAAAAAGAGCGTTACAATGGTCGATCTTATCGCTAAAAGCGACCTTTTACAGACCACCCGTGGATGTATTTGACACAGAAGGAGAACATAAATACACGGATAGACCATGGTGTACTATTTACTTATATACAACACTTCATATAACAAGAGGCTGAGACATAACAGTAATAAAAATTTGTGGAGAGAAATTTTTTACCATGTTTTTGAAAGAAAGAATTGTTTCTGGTTTGTGCGGGATAATAAGTTTATAGAAAGTAGATAGAAGAACATTACATACTACCAATTTCATAATGTTCAACATCATTCTGAGAACGCTAGCTGATGGGTGGGACTCACCGAACTTGGGGCGATGGATACGACTGCATGCAGTCAAGTTAACATACCCCAGGGTTGGCGTGTCCCACACATCTTAGACATATATTTTAATTTAGTTATAAGTATTTATTAGGCTATTACTAACACTAGGATATAAGTTCACATGTTTGTAACAAACAAATATGGAATCATCCGGAATAAAATAATATTGAATTGAATTATCACTTGAAGAACTTCCTATCACAGAACTGCCAATCATTAGAACCTAAAACGGGATAGTTACCAAGTCTATTTATTACAAGCAGTTACGCAGGTCTTCGCTTTCGTGGACTTTTATCACGATATAAACATAACCTCCTTCTTTTGAAGTCGGGTAAAAAGTCTAAAACCTTCCTCAAGCTGTTTCCATGCCAAATTTCATCCTATTCCACCCATTACTTTCGAAGATTCAAACTTTTCCACATATTTAACTTTTACAATATTTGTATAGAATTCGCGTTTTTATAAAACTCAAATAAAAACTTTGCTTTCCATATTACTTACCAACAACAGATCCGATAGTGGACGCAGGAGGTCCGCGGCGGCCAGTCTGCTGGGGCTCGGGCTCCCCTCCGAAGATATCAGTGTGTCCGCCACCCGGGGGGCGAAGCACCCGGCTGGACAGCCGTACGTTGTCGTTCAAACCCACGTTAAATGATGTCGACGTCATTCTTGCGCTGGAAACAAGATTACGCTCGTGAGTTGAGGAGTACTTGAGATTTAGGATTGATTTATGAACTAAGAGGTATACCAAATAATAAAAATTTCTGAACAAAACTCACTCTGAGAATGAAAGTAACCTGACTGAAACATTCAATCTTTGCGGTTGAGCAAGGAATTTATAAAGAAGCAGTGTTCAGGAAATTTGTATAGACATACGTAATAATATATCTCTTCCGTGATCACTGTCAGTTTCATCAACTGTTTAGCCTTTTACCAACTTTGTCGGAAGTCTAACCGGATGTAGCTGAGTAGGTACTTAAGAGTTTTCCATGAAGCGACTGCCCATTTGACTTCCATATATCCCAGTAGCTGAGTAACACGATAACCTTTATTTAGGCTGTCCCTTTATTACTCGTAATTCTAACCTCAATTACAACCACGGGGTTTTAGAGTTTAAAATTTTGGCACCGACTAACGAAATTGTAGGGCAGATCAACAAAATGTCTCATGTGGATTGTGATGTTGTCGAGTATCTGTCCATCGACAATGACATCAGAAAGACTGCTTTTCCCATGGGCTCACAAAATCAACACGTTTTAGCCGACGGGAAAACCAGAAACGTAGTTTACAAAAATGTATTGTAAACTACGTTTTTCGTTTAAAAAAATTAATTTTAAATACTAACTATGTCTCTTTTTGGGGATGGATGGACCCTGGTGATGGTTTTTTTAAATATGATATGCGTTTTTAACCAGAATTATTGACAAAGTGTAAATTAACGCGAGCGAAGCCGCGGGCAAAAGCTAGTAATATTATAAATGCGAAAGTTTGTGAGGATGGATGGATGTTTGTTACTCTTTCACGCAAAAACTACTGAACGGATCTGAGTGAAATTTGGCAAGTAGATAGTTTACATCAGGATGTAAACTATCTACTTGCCAAATTTACGACTTTTATCCCAAAATTCCCACGGGTTCGGGATTTTACGCTGGAAACCTCTCCTACGCGAACGAAGTCGCGGACAAAAGCTAGTCAGATATAACAGGATTTTAGGGTTACGTCACTTTCATTCCAAGAGCGGCCAAAGAACATGCGGTGTCACTACTAAATCATAATTTAATGTTTTACTAATTATCTAGGAATCAAATAGTTGGTTTTACCAAAGCGTGCGCCATTTTGATCATGAACTATCAGATTGAGTGAAAATGCGAGTGGTCAAATGCATAAAATAAGTATTATTATAATATATATAAATAATCTTCTTAGCCTTTTTCTAACTATATTGGAGTCGGCTGTCAGTCTACCCGGATGCAGCTGAGTACTAGTGTTTTACATGGACCGACTGCCATCTGACCTCCACAAGACAGTAACTGGGTAACACGAACCCCTTGGCAAGAATACTAGTGTCCGATTTTCTGGCTTCGACTACCTAGACTAGAAATTATAGCGGCTTAACGTGCTTTCCGAGGCACAGAATTATGTCGATGTTAAGTGTCCCCCATCCACGGGCTGACCTCGGCAACCGTTGCTTAACCTGACAGATAGACGCGACTATTATTATGTAGCCACGAGATCCTCCACAAAATAAGAAGTAATCTCGTAAATGGACCATACATTTAATGGTCTTTACCGAATCAAAGTGTATATCTATCATATCTTCAGATGTATGCCATAAGATCCTCCACAAAATAAGAAGTAATCTCGTAAATGGACCATACATTTAATGGTCTTTACCGAATCAAAGTGTATATCTATCATATCTTCAGATGTATGCCATACATGATTCATTGTGGTTTTTTTTATTTTTTTTTATTGATAATAGGCTCGCGTTTGACCATGGTGGTCATGGTGGTCATCTCATCTGATGGTAAGTGACGATGTGGTCGAAGATGGAGCACGCTTATCTAAAAGTAACCTATTCACTCTTGACTTAAAGACTCCCAGGTTATAGCGATCAGAAAACACAGACTCCGGCAGGGAATTCCACTCCTTAGCCGTACGCACAATGAAAGTATTCCCAAAACGTTTTGTGCGTATGGGTGGGATGTCCACCATGTAACGATGGCGCATCGCCGTTTGTCTTGTAGTCCGATGATGGAACGGGCTTGGCGGAATTAGATTGTGTAATTCCATCGCACACTCCCCGAAATGTAACCGATATAAAACCGATAGACTTGCAACTCGTCGTCATGTTCAAGGCTCTGGAGCTTCGATTTGACCAGTGAATCGTTGTCAATGAGTCTAAGTTACTTAAAAATACCATCTTAAAAAAAAAGCTAGAAATCTGGGTATCAACATTACTAACAATCTTGTTAAACCCTTCCAGCTAAGCTAAATGTGCTTGTGCGTGGAGTGAGTTCACGGCAATAATAGTATAATGAGCCGGGTTCCACCAGTTCTTAAGTAAATATTAACCTTCCTATACCCGCGCGTTGGTCTGTGAGACCGACGGAATGATTTTTCGTATTTATTTAATATCACAGAAACGCTAGCGAGTCGCATCTTTTGCTAGCTGCCGGATTTGTAGCGAGCTTCATGTCAGTGCTCGCCACGCGCTTGTGGGGAACGCACGTATGTGCGTATTTGGTGCCAATCGGTCCATGAGACCGACGCGGGTATAGGTGTAACTTTTTATGTAAGTATAAAATTATTGTTTATCAGGTTTTTTTTACTGTATATGTAATTGTTTACTGTGTATGTAATTGTGTATGTATATTTTGACCAATCTTATTATTTTACAGATTATATTCTGCGCCAGAATGGATGAAGAGCGAATCCGGTCACTGTTGGAAGAAGAAAGTTCTGACACTGATTATGAAGTAGTCTTGTATAGTACGTGAACGATGAACGAATAGGAGCCGAATCTTTGCACTGTACTAAAAGAACCGTTTCCGAACGCTGGCTTGTAATCGTTCTAACAGCTCTAACAGCTCTTTTCGTACTCGTACATTGTCGTACATTCTAAACCGTGCGATCGTAATGTGCGAACGAGAAATGAAATACAGTCACTGATTGGTTGACAGAAACGTCATACGAATTCATTCTGTGTCTGTATGAATGTTGGTATGAATGAGAACCATAGATAATAAGAAAAATATGAGAACCGTTTCAGATTCACATTTCAATGGTAATAAATATCTCTGTTTAAATTATACATAATCCTAATATTATGTCAGCTGTTTACGCTGTGGTAATACAGAGATAAATAAATACGGTGTCTTTGATAGTACCTACATTTGCTATGTGGTCTGCGCTATGCTCTGAGACTCAGAGCACAGTTCACTCTATTAGTTCTAACAGCTCTATTCGTTCTTCGCTCTCGGCGATCCTTAACTCAGACTCGGACCGCCGAGAGCGAAGAACGAATAGAGCTGTTAGAACGAATAGAGTGAACTAGTTCACTGTCCGAAATGAACTAGTACGGAGCGATCTCCAAAGTGACGGAGTAGGCACAAGACTATTATGAAGACGGAAATGACAGCAAGGTGGAAGACGCAGTTGAGACACAAGAGGAAGCCTATCACTATTCTTGTGTCCAGCATGCGTCAGAATAGATGAAGCTACTGGTAAACCTGAAACCATAATAGAGTACAATAAAACCAAAGGAGGAGTTGATACTGTAGACAAAGTATGTGAGACTTATAACGTAGCTCGAGGCATAAATAGGTGGCCGATGGTATTTTTTTATAGTCTGATGAACGTAGCAGATATAAATACATATATTATTTATATGAAGCCTTGTCATACCAACTCATAAATTTGCATCTCCTTCGACGAGCTCTCAATACATACTTGCCTAAAACCATAAGACTTAGGCTCGCTGAAATTTGTCCGTTAGATGGTCCCGAGTCTTGAGCGACATCGTAAAATTGGTCGTTGTGGATATTGTTCATCCAAAAAAAAACCGCAAAACCGTCACAATTGTGCAACTTGCAAAAAATATTTTTGTTTGGAACATGCTGTTATGGTATGTCCTGATTGTTATGGTGAGACTGAAAACTAAGTCAACCTGTGATTTTTTTTAGTATATTAAGTGTTTTTTAAAACGTAAAAGTTTATTGTTGGTTTTTAGAAGAAAAAAAATGTTTTAGTTGTGTTTCTGTAGTACCTAAGAAAAAACTCTGTACTTAGAAGGCTGTTTTTTATAAGACTGATAGTCTGTTAAATAATTAATAATAAAGTGATTATATGATATATTTCTTTTCATTATATCCTTTACTTTTAAGGTCTAACTTTATTAATATAAGTCTTCTAAGGAAAATCATGTAAAACGGCGTTCCAAACTTTCGGTCTGTGAGACCGTACGCGGGTATAGTTGTCACAGAAATTGGCGCGGGTATAGGAAGGTTAAGACAGTAAATTCAATGTGTAAACCGATTTTACTCTTGGGAGCAGTGTATGGTACGAATTATCAACTTAATTTTGTTGAAAAGTATAACTTTCAACTCTAACCCACGTTAAATTCCTTCCATATCGCGTGGGAAGAAAGTAATTTGTGCAGCATTATTCTCAGGCTATTTTAGGAACTTTTTATGTACCGAGTAACCATTTTTTATTGTTAATTTATTTTAACAAGCCTTTTAGAGAACAATGGACTTTCTCTTGAAAGAAAAGTAATACATGTAAATAGAAATAAAACGTTGAAATATATGTGTGGGAACGCCTGCTCCAAATTTTTACAAAAGTTAGTGTAATTTAATAATTTGTATAACCTGGAGGTCTTAAGTCAAGAGTGAATAGGTTACTTCTAGGTAAGCGTGCTCCATCATCGACCACGTCATCACTTACCATCCATCAGGTGAGATGGTGGTCAAACGCGAACCTATTATCAATCAAAAAAATATATATACATATATCGATGGTTTTGGTCTTCTAGTACTACCACTAACTTAGATAACAAGTTTAAATGTACACAAGTGTGTATTCATACAATTTCCTCGTTCGGAATGGAATGTTCCGGACTAAAATCACTAAAGGTCTGTTCGACCTTGACACAATCCGGTGGGAGAAGCCATTACATTATTATATAGCTTCTCGTCGTGCTTAGGTTACTGAAATACTTTCGGGTTTATATTACTAAGGCCCCGAAGAGAATTCCATTCGTTCTGAAACAGTATAGACGGGTCTCAAATCAGAAATATTGTTTTTATATTTGTAATTTGCAAAACTGAAGTCAATATTAATGAGTAACCCGATTAGGCAATCTAAGTCATTAACCGTTCTTTTAAATTGGATTAACCCAAACTTTGATCTTAATAAATTAACATTTTATGAGATAATACGTATAAAAGCCCCCAAAAATGTTTTATACTAACAGAACTGTGTTATTTATACCACAAAATTATTTATGGCAATCGATCTATTATTTAATTTGGAATTTTTTTGATATCACAATGCCACTTCTTGAAATATTTAGATGGCGACTAAAAATGTCTTCCGAATACAACGTCATTTATTGACTGCTTAATTAATCAGTAAGATAAGAAATCATGACGTCAATATCCTGCCGATTCGATAACAATCTTCTCTTGACCAATACAGACACTATGTCTCATACAATATTATGATCACACCATTATAATTATCACGCCAAGTGTACATACGTAGAAGTAGAAGTGCTCTATAAAAGTGAATTATAAATGTAATCATATCAAGAGCTGAGTAATCAATTATATTCACATAGAAAGCTCATTAAAACGATAATTATGCATGCGGTTAGGTATATCCTTTCAAACGCGTAGAACAATGCATAGGCGTAATGGCATGCGTCAATCAAGTTTCATTTTGCAATACTTTTTTTATACCAACGAGTTCATAAAATAACTTATGTTTATTTCAATTATAACGAGAAACTATTACTTGACATTCAGCATCATCTGCCCAACCTTTTTCTATCAATGTCAGGGTCGGGCTTCTAGCCAAACCGGTTACAGCGGAGTAGTAGTGTTTTACATGAAGCGACTGACTGCCAACTGACTTCCACAACCCAGTAAGCCCACCCGACCACTTGGCAAGACTAGTGTCAAGTTTTCCGCAGTCTATTTTAAACAATCATAAATGTTAATAAACCTTTGAATAAATTGCAGTCGATCAATAGATGCCACAACAAATCAAAGCATTAATTCTTTGCAACGTTACAAATCAGAATCACAAGAGCAATTTAACTCCAAAGACACATCACTACTGCATTGTCTGGAAAATCAATACGATTTGTCATAAATTACATGTCTAATGGGACTACAAACAATACAAAACGCTATTAGGAACTGTTTTATAGCTTTCTATGATAAATGGTTGACGTATAAAATATTTACCTGAAATTAAACCAGGCTAACATGTTCTGAATTACTCATAAATCGAATTAACCTCGTTGGATATTTTGGGCACATCCCTAAATGGGTAAATAGACTTCAAGTTAAAATATTTACACCCACAATTTAATGTTTGTATTAAGACTAAAGAAGGGATGTTTAATGATAACAAAATGACTGTGAGAATTGAAGATCTTGAACATTGTGAGTTGAAAGCCTAAGAGACAAAACCGGGTCAAAGATTATAACAGACAAGATTTAAATGAAATACAGTCGAAATATTTATGTGAAGATGATAATATCGTGAAAGAAGTTTTGAGTAGAAATGTAAATAGGGAATCAAAGAATATATATATCGCGGTGATCCAGCAAGGAGAGATACTGAATTGATGTATGGAAGTAGATAGTAACGATGATGAAAGCCTGGCGGCCGGAAACTTCGACGACTATCTATAGAAGCTAACGTTACATGGTTGGATAAAGGGCCTCATGCAGAACGTAGTATCTTTTTCGATATGGTGGAGGTTTCTTACTTTGGAGTCTTAATCATCGTACCTTAGACACAGCCCCCGACACCGAAGGATTATTCTATCTACTTTAATATATAAAAAAATATTTGTATCTCTGTAAAGAATATACTGAAAAACTACTGGACCTATTTCGAAAATTCTTTCATCATTCGTATGAAACTTAACGCGAGAGAAGCCGCGCGCAGAAGCTAGTATTTAATATTTTTAAATGTGATAAAAAACGTTTGTAGCATAATTATCTTAAAGTCCCATAGCAGTGTCGAAAATTATTATCAGAAATGTTCTAAATTAGACTTTAAGATTTTCTTTTGTCCCAGTCTTGTGACACGTTCCTACAAACATTTCAATGTTTTAAATGTGACATTTAATGTCATTCTGGAGTGGATGTAAATCAGTGGCGCGGCAAATGGCATGCAAATGTAGTGGTAAGCCGTAAAACACATCAACATATTCATCATTGTTTCTCGGAGACGTTCACAAAAGCTTTATTTACTCGAGAAGTTGCAGAGTTGCATTTAAGTAAACGAGTTTTATAAGTACCCACATTTCTAGACACGAAATTAAAGACGACATGTCTTGTGTGCCTAAGAACTATGTAACTTTGTTTAACGCTCCTCGCGATAGTAGTACGGAAGCGAGATGAGCACAAGGACATTGTTGCCGAGGGTATACCCTGGATGAGACTGGCATAGGAGCGCGGAGCTTGGCTCAAGAGAAGAGAGGCTTACACCCAGCAGTGCGGGAAGTAAGGCTGTGGATCATGATGATGACAATGTCTTGAATAAGCGTACCATCTGTCGCTATCCTGTTAAAGAATAACGCAACTAATATTTCTGGAGTTCCAATAACCCCTAGTAACTGGGCCAAATAAATTAATTTTCATTCCCTTTCGTTCAGTATGAATCCATTATAGGTAGTCTCTATGAAAAATACAAAACAAGTATCGACTAAACCACGATTGTAACCATCACGCATCACCCCGATCATAAATAGGTCGCAAACAGTTACAACTAACAATAACCGATAACACTGCTTATCTTATCAAAAATCCTTGATAACAGGAAAGGGGAAGCTCTAATAGAACTTTGTTAACACAATGTTTTAACAATACAGTATTAGTTAGAAACACATGCATCTAAAAACACACAAAAAGCAAACACACAACCTACCCGACAAAAAGCCTCTGCAAATACACACAAGAACCCAAAGGTTGACTGGTAGAATGCCTTGCTGCATTAAGTCCGCCCATGTAATACAATTGTACATAAAGTTTAAATAAATAAATAAGAACAACATTACACATTAAAATACATTTTACCAGAAACAAAGAGAAAATTAGCTTATTCATTCGAAACATACACACAAAGGTCGAAGACATTACTTTTAAGTATCTACTCATGAAAACTACATAGCACCCAGCTACCGCAATTCTCACAGAAAATCCTTTAAAAGCATTCAAAACTTACCACAGCTTCAGATCGATAAAACAGTCAAACTAGATGCCTAGACTATAAACCATGCGTGTTACAAACGACTACACTAACTCCTCACCCCAACCTATGTGTCCATGAACGCACAACAAATATTAAAAGTAATATCGTGTCTTGATCTATCAAAATCTAGATAACCTCGATTTACCAGCAATCAGTGAATCCATTAACATTACTATTTACTTTGATAATTATCAGAGGGTTATTTGTAACTTGTTTGGAAATGTTCCCAAAAACGGTAGAATGATCCCAATAGAAGTATTTATTGCCAGATTTGCATAGCCTAAGCCTAGGGATAACTAATGTCCAGGCCATTGAGATCAAGGGGTGATGATTTCGAAAGAAAATTGGTGTAGTTACCAAAGATCTGGCGATCCACTAAGTCAAACGGCTGCCTTCGAATGTTGTTGGCGGATAAATAAACCTAAAACTAAGCAATTTCCCTCGATAAGAAAATTATCTACGAGTAATCTATTTATTTAAGGTTTTTCAACGAAATGCGTCACTCCGTTCCAGCTGTTAATTTTGAATCACGACTGACGAATGGAGGACTGTGACTAACTAAAAGTTTCTTGGTAATGTTTTCGAGATAAAAGTAATTTCATGATTAATCTAATCGTTGTTTTTAGGGATTATCTTTTACGAGGAAGCCACTGCCAGAATAAGCCAACGGGAAAAGGCAGGCGCTTGGATCAAGTTTCATTCAAGTATTTGAAAGGCATAGGATGATATAAAAATCGCTATTTTTCAGGCAAAGCCGCGGTCAGAAGCTAGTCTGATATAACGTGCAAAGAATTTTGTTTACCCTTTCTTTCAGCGCATAACCAGACCGACAAAAATGAAGCAAATATTATTTGAAGGAAATATCAATATGGTTCCCACGTCTGTAAATATTGATAATACACTATTTAAAATGGATACTAATGAAGTTTCCAATTATTGTAACAGCATGCTATCTTAAAAATACAATTGAACAAAAGACCGGAACGATATGGATAGCAGATGGCCGTTCAAGATGGCGTTCAGCCGAATCGACAGCTGTTTCCCAACGGAAAAATTAAACCATTCGCAACAAAAAATGGCTGCCAAATTAAATAATAACTCTGTAAGCTAGTTGGAAGTCCCGGCTGGCTGGTGATAACAGTAATTTGAAGTACTTTTGTACCAGTAATGTAAAACTTTAATTAACATTCAGAAACCGAACGCGTCATGCTTGGTTAAGTTACGTTTTATTTATAGAAATACTGATAGGTAATCTTTACTCAGACAATCTCAAGATCGACATAATGGCGATCTTAATCTCCGTTTGCATTTTATTAAGTATCAAAACGAATACTGATTGCTGAACATTGAATTCTGAAGTCTAACTTGAGTAACAATTATTTCGATGTGGGTAGTCTTAAATCGAAAGATATCGATATAAATATATTAAATGACACTAAGCTTTTGGTGATACTGCAAAAACACTGTCATACAAAAACAGTCCTGATAATTTACTACAAAACAAGCAGTAAGCTACTCTACCGAAGAAGCATGCGAAAAATTCAAACAACGAGACGGTATAACCGTAATATTATTAATTATTATATTATTAATTATTATATATAAAAAAATGCCGTGTTTCAAATTCGTGCTACCCTGGCGTGATGACACGGGAATCAAAAATTCAATACAAAATTGGATTTAGTTGCGTGCACCTAACCTATTATAGGTATGTCATGCCTAAGTATTCATCCTAGTAACAATCCATTATACCACACCCCGTGATCAAAAACCCGTTAGCCATCGACCCCATGCAATTTGAATTATTTTAAAAGGAAAAACATTAACAGGAATTCCTTTTTTTTATTTAATACAAAATATTACAATCTATTTATTACGAATCACACTAACGCTATAAATACGAACCCAAAAAGCAGTAAAAAAGTAGGCTCAATCCTTGAACATGAACGAAAATCCCAAAGCTACGGTGGACGCCACAATACTGCACCCAACAGATTTCAGTGAGGCTAGGTTTTACAGTCATTTTCAATAACCAATCTTTTGTCTTACAAACTCGAAACACACTCGAACACCATAAAGATCGGAAATCGAAAATGGCCGCCAGATAAAAACAAACCCGGACCAAATCAGGTTGGACTGCGAGAGTTTCGGCTTGGCATTGCTCAATCTTCTCATTGCCTACTAAGCATAATAAATTTGTGGTAAATAATAAATAAGGTAACGAACACTACCAAATCTAAACACTATAAGCATGACCACATATAACCAACCGCGTAATCACATCTTTCACCTGATGGCCAGCCGACTGAGATCTAGCCATCAAGCGGAAAAATGGCGTGACCTCGCAAGCCATCAATATGGCTCTGCATGATCCTCTATTGTGACAAACACGGTAACAAAACAATATATTCAGCAAGGGATTATATTAAACTTACCAATTTTCTAAAGCCTCTCGATTGGCAGCCATCGTAATCAGCCTTAGAGTGGACGAGATACAGAGATGCCTTTACGTAATGTGTGAGTTCTTTTAACACTGTAACGAAAAAGCGATGCATTCATGGAAATAGAAAAATGTTTACACATGCTGGTTAGAAGTTAATGTTTAGTTAAAGATTATCACACAGAACATAAAAATAAAATCATATTAAAAAGCACTTATTAGTATTACTTCCGAGTTCGCGATTTAATTATTCCTATTTAGGACAGTCCGTATATACATCCGTTATTTTTTTTTAGATACCCTCTTCTGAGCCGTAATTATAATCTAATCTATAGTCATAATATGATTCCCTAAACTCGCAATATATCAGGCCATTATGAAACCATCACAGCTGCTATATTACATTACCTGTTTGTGCCTGAGGGCTTTAACTAGTCATAAAGACAATAGGAACGTAGGTTTACCCGATGATTCACTCAATACCCAGCCGTTTAGGGTGCGGATACATCGGCGAGGGCGCGCCGAGCGTGCAAGGTACGCCACACACCGTGCATTTTAATTACATACTGCCATGAGTGGTGTGGTTCATATACATTGTTTGAAATGTTATGAGAATATTTCAATACTTTTGCTGCTTCATCTTCGACCACATCCTCGCTTAACATCAGGTGAGATGGTAGTCAAACGTAAGCCTCCAACCAATTATAAAAAAAAGAGAAATTTAATTTGAATCATCATCAGCTATGATCATCATCATCAGATATGTCAGGGTCGGCTTCCTAACCGTATGCAGCTCAGTAAGTGTTTAACATGGAGTGACTGCTATCTGGCAAAACCCAGTACCCCGCTAACACGGTACCGCTTAGGCAAGACTAGTAACAGATTTTCTGGCTTCCGACTACCGTAACGGCTGTCAAAGTTGTACAAATGAGACAGCCAAGATCAACGGCTTTAACGTGTTAACCGAGGCACGGAGGAAATGTTGAGATGGTCACGTATTGACCTTGGCAAGCATTGCCTAGCGATCGAACCGGGGATCTCTTGAACCACGAGCTAATCACATGACAACAGACATCACAATAAAAGGTAAGAAAACATTAAACAAGATCCCAAAATGTACCTGAAAGTAAAAGTGGGAGAACACCTTTTAACTTTCACAAAAGTGAAAGACTGCAGGCTTGGAAGATTTAAGAGCTCAAAGGCCTTTAACAATGTGAGCGCATCCTATTTCATAAAACTACTCATTACCAAGTTTGTACAGTACTCGGCAAGGGCTACAACCGGTCATTCGATCTAGGAAGCCAGTCGGAAGATATGATTACATTACGATCGATATAAATGTCTAGCACACGGCTTAGGAACGTGACGTCTTTATCGTCTAAAGCGATAGGCGACGAGAATGACAATAATCATGTCTAGAAAATCTGCAGAGTTAGGTAACAATAGCCTATTATACTGCATAGGTATGATTTTAGAATTCAATGTTATGCGGTATGAGGCAATAACGCAGCGTAAATAGAATTATCATCACTAATAATATGGATTGTTTTAACATGGTCTTACGATGGCAGAATTTTTTTTTGAATTGAGTCCGAAGTCTCGAAATGAGAAGAGAACTTGGTCCGATATTAGAAAAAAGCTCGCTGTTTCATTATCAAGTTAGCTGGCCGTCCCTTAAGTTGTCCAAGCTACACAAAAACTACCAGATACATATTAAAGCCAGCATGGTAACAAGTCGTATGTAAACCACTTATAACTTGTGCATTAACAAGCTAAGTGCAAGAGGGCGAACAAGATAACTGCGCAGATCGCATTAAATACTCCTTTGATAGCCGCAGGCGCAGACAAATGAGTCGGATTCAAAATAATTGAATTTAGACCTTATAGGGAAGGTCGACTGGTCAGAATTAGGGCGTTGAGGTGGTCGGTCACGAGGCGTAACGGCTCGCCAATACTTCCAAGTGCCTAATAATTTGGGTTTTATTGCGGCTCGGGCATGTTTGACGGTATTTACAGCCCACGTTCACCCACTATTGAATTAAGACCTCTAGTTACCGGCTTTTCGGTGTTAGACAAGTTCTAGGGCCCACCTACAATTGTAACAGATTAGTCGTATCCTGAGTGGTGCCATAATGTCGGTTCAATCTCCCAGTCTGGCCTCTAGCACTCTTGTTATGGCGGCCGTAAACGTCTGGTCCATATAAGTAAATCATAAACCATCGCAGCTGGATTATGACGTGCCTAAACTGTGACGTCAGGCTAAGCTAAGCGCCTTACTTGACTACAAATACGATTAACTTATTTCGCCCAAAATTCTTCTTGTGTTGCGAAAATTGAACCAAATATAGCTCACTAAAGTACGGTATAGCTTACAGACCTCAAACACAACACATGTACTGTAATTTCGAACGTTCTACACTAAAATTAATTAATTTATAATGAGACGTTAGTACAACAGTATCTATACAGTTTGTTATAGAGGCTAGTAATCAACCGAGGGTAACCCGGTTACTTAACGAACCTCGGAAGCAATGCTATCTACTCGTTCCTACTTCAACGAAACTGTACATTTCATCACGTTTACAAATTTTATAGATTTGTGCTTAGTTAAGGAGAACCAATCTCGTTAGTTCTTCTAGAAAGATCGATTTATTGCGAAGTAACTTTCAGCTTTCAGAAATCGTCTTAAATCGATTCGAATGTTCTGGAAAATAGTCTTGAACTGTTTATTTAGATGCTTTTTATGAATGATGAGCAACTGGTAAACCATGATGATGCTAAGAGACTACTACAAACCACGCCAAAAGAGCAGAAAGAGAATGATAAAGAGTGATAGAGAAAGAAGACCTCGAATAGAAAAAAAACCACACCGAAAGTTCTATAGAAGAAGCCAGTAAAACTAATACCCATTCCAAAAATGTCAAAAAGTTTATATGGATAAACATAGGATTTACCGTCTCTCCATAAAAAACTTACACAGTATAAGATATTGTATAAGTTGCTAATGAAAAAAGTCGTGTCCTTAATCTCGGAATAAGCTAAGGAGACGATTTTTTCGAAACAAAATAGAAGTCTGTCTCATCTTTATTTGTCCCGACGAAAAATAGTTTCGTTAAGACTACAAGTTATGATTGGATCCAATGTTAATTTGGAGATAAAGCAACGAGATATGGCTGCTTATCGTCTAGTTCTGTTTCCCGAGAGAAACACGGAATTCATACGCACGCGATTAGCCTTTCACTATTGCTGATTGAAGCGATTGACAATCATCTGGCAATATCTCTCTACTTTCTCATCAAGGGAATATCAGCGCCAAAGAGAATCCTTATTAGTTGCTAACTTAGGATTTCTTTGTCGTGTTAGGTGAACGTAGGGCTGCCATCACCAAATTTTTGGCCCCAGACAGACTTCATAAACCCCGGACATTTGGGTGAAATCGGAATTTTTCCCCGGACACCGTAAAAAAATATTTGAACTTGAAATTAAAAACAACCGAGTTAAATATTATAGATAGAGCTTTAGAACTTTATATTTAATCAACAAGATGAAATACCATAGGAAAATAATAGAAATCGTGCTTGTTGGTACCCTTAAGACCAATGTGTCCGAGTTTTACCCGGACCCTTATTGTTTAAATACGACGCTCCAAACCAGGACATATCCGAGGAAACCCAGACGGATGACAGCCCTATATGAAAGAAACTAGGGAGGTTTCACTTTAATGCGGATGTTATCTAACCTCACTCGTGCGACCTCATTTCTAGGTAGGTCAGATAAAATCTATCCTCTCTAAACCCGAAAACTGCCTTTCAGGAAAAAAAGGGATAACTAGGTAATAACAGGTTCGCTTGCCAACAGAATCCCGAGTAGTGCCTTCCAGCAAAACCGGTGATGGCAAAGTGCCAGAAAAACTTAAGGTTGAAGAAACTGTTAATCTATGTAATTAGTCCTAACTTATTTATCACTGCCGAAATGTCTGTTCAGCATCTTTGTTTTAAAGAAAATTTATGGATTTAGCCAATTAAGGGCAAATCTAATTACAAGTCACGAAACTGAATAAAAACTGCTCGTAAACGAAGGTTCATTAGATCGGAATGTTGAAGCACGCACAGAGGAAGTGGATTCTATAATAACATTGTGTTGGTCCACGCTAATATGGAGCACTGACACGCGTTTGTACGTAGCGAACCTCCAGGAATGGTCTGCGGTTAAGTAGCGTCTTTTGTGGTCGGGCTTCGGAGGCATTCGCCGATAAGAAGCCGCTTTGTGGCTAATTTTACTGAGAATGAGCCTTATAGACAGTTGATCAAGTCAATAAGTTTACGAGATCATACTTTTTTCGGCTGGACCAACTGCCCTTAAGTTCCAGGGCCGCGGTATCTCGCTAGAACATTTCCGCAACCCCGGCAGGCAATCGCCCCATGGGGCCCCGTCACTACTGCTGACGACTCTTTCAAAAATGAAATCTTAGACTTGGGTTACTGAAAATGGACCAGCTAAACTCCAAAAATGGTTATTGAATATGAAATAACATTGCCATTGCATTTAATAGTTAAACCATCCATAACAGCATTATTGCGTACTTCAGGGAGGGCTATGTAAGGCAATATAGTTTTATAGTCTTGATTTGAATAGTTAGATAAAAATATATTATTAATGAGTTGTCAGGACTTTGTATTGACTGATAAAATAATGTTAGAATTTACTTAATTGTTGAAGAAGCCATCTTTACTCCCTATAGAATGGCACAATTTATTTATTTATTAACTTTGCCTGTTTAATTAAAACTGAAGGCTTACAGGATAGTTTTAAAAATATTATTACACAGTGAAATAACATTGGGCCCAATAATAGTCAAATTCTTCCTCAATATACAATATGTGTCACTGAGTGTATAAAGAGTAAAAATAGCAACAAAAGGCAGTACGACAACATTATGAAAACCAGAGCTATGTTACACTTTCTTGTAGCACAGCATTATGCTGAACAGTGACTGACTTGTCATATTGTAACGAATTATCTTCCATGTCATTCAAATTGTTTATGTTTTCTCTAAAATTTTCTTTTCTTTCAATAAAGAGATGTAATATTACCATTGGAGACATTCTAATATTTAAAAGAATTATGCCCTTAAATGTACAATCATTACTATTGTTACTTTAACAGCGACATTCATATGTGAATGCTAGAGTAATAAGATTTTGTATTCGGCATAGAAATTGTGACTATAGGTAAATCATGAAAGGTCATTAGCATCATGTAAATAAATGATACACTGAGAGAGCTGATATGAGAGGTCACCGACTTCTGCGTACTTACTCAAAAACTTTTTATAACGGTTTTAGCAAATATCAAATGCAATAACTGGCTTTATTAATTTGTAAACTGAAAGGATATCCTAATGATTAGATAAGTTGATAAAATATTTTTTATTATATATAAATATTTATACTAGGCAAGTGCCTCATGTATAAAATAAAGGAATTGACGTGAAACTATTTAATTACTGTTTCCCAATTTTGAAGCTAAAAGATGATTAAAAAACCAATGTAATGGCATGGTTTGTAAACAAGTATCAGGTAATACTGTCTACATTTGGTTACATAATATTTAATATCCTGTATTTCATTAATAAACATTTCACTGTGAACTATTAAGTTACTAAAAATATTTCATTCAGTAGCATCATGTCTATAACAAAAAGTTAACAAAAAAAATACCTGTGCAGGTAAAAACGAAAAGTTTTTATTTATAGAATGCAACTGCTATCCACATTCCAGACAAGGAAAAATGAACAAAACCGTAGCACATTGAATCCATAACGGAACAAACGTATTGCACTTACGAAGCGTCAAAAAAAACCACGACAGTATGAGAGTACATGAAACTGAGCAATTATGTGTTATTTTAGATATCTAACTGTAAAATAATGAATCTATCGTTCGTACGTGAAGTGCGGTCACTCCATTCATGCGGCAAACAAAATATAACGGTTGATTCTTTTGTTCCAACGATCTTTGCGATGGCGTGTTTAAAATCCGGTGAAATCCGATTTTTAACGAACTTCCATATGCAAATACGCGTTGTAAACCATACGCCCATGCCCAGCGAGTTGGATATCTCGTCCTGCGGCATCAAAGCGCATTGACCTTTACAAAATCTTGAAAAATAACGGCTCGCGTCCAATCCGTCTGGCGGCCGGTGTCGTAAAAATTAGACCCATAAAATAAACGTACTCACCAAAGTATTAACACACTCAATTATTTCACAAAACGTCTTTCGGGACTGTTATGGAAACTAAAGCGTTGTTAAGGCCTCTATATATAATTTTTAATCAGAGAAAAGATTACTCACCGACTGGTCGCTTCTCTGCTTTTTGACGGAATGAGTGTGAGTGAGATAGAATTATACAATGTTGCAATAAGGGTATTCGAAAATCTACTATTGAAGGTCCCAATATGGATTTATCTAAAAACGTTAGCATTTTCAAAAAAAAAAGGCTGGTAATATACTTCCTATTAACCAATGGCGGACTATTACTTAAGTTTTATCAAAGGGTAAGTATTGCCATACAACGTGGGAATATAGCCAAAGTCAGTCACTGTAGGTATATTACCAGCCGACAGCGTTATCACGTCTTGGTGTTGTTACTTGAGGACCAATTTTTTGATGCACTATTTCAATTTGTAATTTAGTTTTTTACTGATATTTAAACATTTTTGTATACATATTATAGAAAAATTGAAATATTTTATGCTCGAAATATACACTAAGTGCAGTCTGCAAAATAATAATATTCGAATCTAACTGGTCTACTACTTTTCCATTGGCTATTGTGAAAAGATTTGTCATGTTATTACAATACTAACTTCGTACTGGTAATGTAAGCGTTAATGATCATACGATACCATAAATGCTGGTCTGGCTCATTGACCAGCTATCGCAGTAAGAACATTTTGAATAATTAATATCATCTACGATCGTGGATAACAAGAAATTATTAAAATTATTACAAATTTCAATTGTAAATCTTCTAAATTAGGAGGAATGAATGAGTATTGCAACTTTATTTACAGAACCGAAAATATCTAGTTTCCACCGGATGGCTAAAAAGTCCAAGAACATGATCTTAACTATATTATTTGTTTTGGTAATTTAAGAGGCATTTATCAGAAAAATAATGTTATAATTAAAAATACTCTTGGCAGCCCGGTTTAATACAATTTCAGTTAAGTTATATTTCTTGAACCGGAATATGTATTTCATTTCCGAACGATCTGTGTTGCTATGTTTTGTTTATTATATATTAAATCGATACCAGTTTAAATCGATTCTAAGTGATAGATAATAGCGAGTTTCAATTCTGAAGATTTAATAAAACTTAAATTTATTGGTCAGTTACTGTCAAATTAGGTTTTATACACGATCGTGGATTTTTGTTTAGAAAATTAGAATGTGAGTTATAATTACCTTTACTGTCTTCAATGTTGATCAATGAAATAATCTTTACTCGATTCTAGTTTATGAAGTATGAGAATTAACTAAAGGGTACAATATAGCAGTGGTCAACCCTTATAACATAAACTAGAGATGGGTTGTACTAGGTAAATTTGGGACTAGGTGCACCTATTCTTAGTATTTAAAAATACGTAATCCAGATACCTGTTCCACCTAGTCCAACTAGTCGACCTAGTATCTCAGACTAAGGGAAAAAGAGGACTCGGCATAAACATCTATACGAACAGTAGATACAGGAATATGATGTATTTCGACGGCATAGTTACTGACATATCGGCATCTCTTTTTAACTTGTGAGAGTAATCCACAGAAGTAAAAAATACAGGAGAAGTGGTAAGGGGGCGTATCGGTGTCCGCGCGACATGGCCACAGGGTTCATGTCACAGGCAAGTGGCCCTCTCCGCGAACTAGTGCGCTTTCGACGGCGATCGTGATAATATATAAGAATGCCGAGTTGTTCTGTGGTATCTTGTAAAAACCGAAGCCAAAATCAAAACTATGTGAATCATGGAATCACTTACCATATGTAAGTACAAGTATTTTACAATATTTGTCTTTAAAATCATGAAAAACAATAAATCGAAAAATATTTCTTGCTTTTACTATGTTATATTTGTTTTCAAATATCAGAGCGACTGTACTACTTTTGCTATAAATACATTGCTCCTTAACCACTACCTGAGTTCGTCACTAAGTAACTGGACAAGCAATGTAAAAATAACATACGATACTGTATTACGCGGATTCATCGCGTAGTGAGGCCGCCACTTCTTGCGACGAATTAGTGATGTGCTTGTGCAGATCCACTAACGTACGCTATCGACAGCAATGTCGTTTGACGAATGAAATATTGCTATTATAATTTAGGGGTTTTTCCCGACGACAAAAAAGGAGGAGGTTATCAATTCGACGCGTATATAATTTTTTTTTTAATGTATGATCACCGATTACTCGGAGACGGCTGAACCGATTTGGAAAATTCTTTTTTTGTTTGAAACAGACATATAAAATGGAATCATTTAAAACAGCTTAATGAAATCCAAGAAAAGGAAAAATTGCACTTGGCAAATAAATTAAGGCGAGGACATATATTTTTCAAAAACCAAAAAATGAAAGTGCGGTTAGCATCACAACTATTTAGTGCGAGTGTTGCCGATGCCCTGATGTTTTGTGCTGAACGTAACATGCCTAAATTTCAATCCGTTGATGGAACTGTTAACTTTTTAAAAATTATAAATAATCTTTTTGACATTTTAAATTCTAGACATATGATGCAACTCAAATTCAAAAAACCTCTTTTTCCCGGTAATAAACTACAAACATTTGAATTTCTTGATAGAACTGAAACTTATATAAATTTCTTACAGTTAACAGATGGGTCGAAATTAGTGCAACCTAGTAGAAAAACTGGGTTTATAGGTTTTTGGTGTGTATAAAAAGCATAAAAGATATTTATATCCATCTTATTGTACAAGAACAAAGACTGCAGTACCTACCAGCCAATAAAATAAGCCAAGATCATATAGAGCTAATGTTTGGTCACATTCGCGCTCATGGTGGGTGTAACACTAACCCTACGGCCCGCCAATTTCAAGCTATTTATAAAAAATTGTTGGTTAAATCCGAACTGAGAGACATAGACAAAGGCACATCTCTTGAAGAAATATCTTTTTTAAAATGCTCGTCCGCTGTGCAACACATCAATGTAACTGTGGAACCACGATATGTCGATGAAAGTGTTGACGACGATATTGAACAGCTATATGAGCAGGCAAAATTTGATGTAGCAGTTAGTACGCTTGTCCCTGACTTGTCGGATTTTGGCTATTGTTGTGCATGGTTTAATAAAAACTGTAAAATGTGAGACATGCACTGGTGCGCTACTTGCCGACAAATATGACGAAGTATATAATTTTATAAATTATAAGGACAAAGGTGGACTTATGTACCCATCTCCTGATGTCGTCATGATTTGTAAAAGAATGGAAATGATCATAAAAACAGCTTGTCTTACGGATGATAAATTAACAATTAAAACTAAAAATGTCAAACAGGAACTCATGGCAAAGGCTTTGCCACATTTCATAGGGTTAAATGTCTTTAATAATATTAAGTTTCACCAGTTTGAGCAGTCCCCGATGAATAATCACATGATATTTCTTACTTTGGTAAGCAGTTGGCAGTCATGGAAAAATATATGAATTTGAGATTACATTATTTGACAAAAAATGCCACCCCAGTAATATCAAAGCGTCAAGTACTACACAAATACCTCCACTTTACAGGTCAGTGAGTAAACTTAAAATTAAAGAGTACTTAATAATAATTATGTAATGTTATGTTCTTAATAATATGTTTATTGTTATTATAATATTTTCTGAACATGCCATTTTTTATTTGGTTCATTTTCAGGTGCCCAAAAAAATTGTACAATAATAAATGGAAGAATCGATAACTTTCCGATTTAGTCAATCACTAGCGTATATGTTAAATAATAATAATAATAAATAATATGTTATAAGGTTTATTATTGATTGTATAGTACGTTCTGATTTAAGAAATGCGAGTATGTGCGCGAGTGCGTGTCTATTGATTTTATTAAACCGCATGTGTAGTTGTTGCCCCGCCCAGCGCCTAACTGGAGACAGACGGTTCCGATATAATTTCGTCTGGCATATCGAGCCTTTACCGCCAAATTATCGTAAGCGACAGTTTAGTCGAAAATACTTTTTTTATTGTAACTAGTATTTTAAACCGTAGCGGACCTAACCCTGTTGACGTTTCCCTTGAAAAAAATACCATTATAAAGTTATAGCAAGTGCTAAAATTATCGTTAATACATATATTTTAAAAGCCTTAACGTAAGCGACAACAAGCAATTTGCAAAGTAGCTAATTCTAACTCCTTATGCGTGAGCCTTAATTTAGAAAAAGTCCTCAATACTCCACATGGTAAAAGTGAGACCTTATATTACTCGAGAAAATATGCATAAGTACTATAATGAAAGTAAATGTTGGACCAAAAAAGTACCCATACTGTTGTTAATTTTTATTCTGACAGCTGTGCCGGGCAAAATAGAAACCCTGGCATGAATTCAATGTTAATTCATTTCTAGAAAACCGCAATAACAATGACATAAATAAAGGTAATTTACCTTTTATCTGGACACACTATGATGCCTGTTGACTCCATTTATAGCACCATTGAAAGTTTTGTTCATAATAAAACAGTATGGGCTCCTTCTGACTGGCCAACAATGATAACTAATGCTAGATTTAATCCTAAAAGCTACATTGTAAATGTTTTAAAGTATGGTGACTTAATGGATTGGAAGTCCTTTTCACAAGCTTTATTGCCAGTTAAATTTAAAATTAATTTTAATTCATTAAGAGTGATGCAATTACATAAAAATAATCCTATTGTTAAATTTAAATACGGTTTTTTTTGAAGATAGTTACAATTACGAAATTAATATGGATTTCATCATCAGACCCAGAGCAAATAGTGCTACTGTCCAAAAAGGTCCTACACCTTTATTGAACGACGATGAAGAGCTCAACATTTCAGCAGCTAAATACAAAGATTTACAGGAGCCATGCAACAAAAATATAATACCAAAGAGATATCATCAAGAATATTTAAGTATGAGGCATGATGGAACCACACGTGATGCTTTAGCTGTAACGGACGAAGATGATTCGGATAAGGAGAATTAAAAATACTTTACTTAATTTTATATAAGTACTTAGTAGGTACATAATCTGATTGGTCTCACTATTTTGTTTTTATTGATAATAGGCTCGCGTTTAACCATCATCTCACCTGATGGTAAGTGATGATGTGGTCGAAGATGGAGCACGCTTACCTAAAAGTAACCTATTCACTCTTGACTTAAAGACCCCTAGGTTATAGCTATCAGGAAACACAGACTCCGGCAGGGAATTCCACTCCTTAGCCGTACGCATAATGAAAGTATTCCCAAAATGTTTAGTGCGTATAGGTGGGATGTCCACCATGTAACGATGGCGCATCGCCGTTTGTCTTGTAGTCCTATGATGGAACGGGCTTGACGGAATTAGATTGTGTAATTCCATCGCACACTCCCCGAAATGTAACCGATAGAAAACCGATAGACTGACAACTCGTCGCCGATGTTCAAGGCTCTGGAGCTTTGATTCGACCAGTGTATCGTTGTTACTATTGAGATTGCCCGTTTCTATTGAGATTGAGTCTATTGAGACTCAAGCGCATCTAGTTGGTACTTGGCAGATCCATCCCAAAGATGAGAGCAGTACTCCATACACGGCCGAACCTGGGCTTGATAGAGATTGAACAGCTGTTCGGGTGTGAAATATTTAATATAAATATTGTTTTTATTATATATATAATATTTTGTTTAAAAGCCATTATACGTAGTGTTAAGTTAAAACGGACGAAGATGACTCGTACCAGAAGAAATATTTTATTTCATTACTTAGCCTAATACTTATCTTCTATACTTATAATAAATCTGTAGAGAGGTCAATTCTGTACATGAAATATATTTCCAAAATAACTATCAGGGGGTGATTAAGGATCGATACTCATGCCAAAAATGCAATCAGTTAAATTTTTGTCTGTCTGTCTGTCTGTCTGTCTGTCTGTCTGTATAACCGTTATAGAAACAAAAACTACTCGACGGATTTTAACGAAACTTGGTACAATTATTTTTCATACTCCTGAGCGGGTTATAGTATACTTTTCATCACGCTACAATCAATAGGAGCAGAGCAGTGAAGGGAAATGTTGGGAAAACGGGAGAAGTTACTCCATTTTTTAAGCTTCCGTCGCGTGTGCAACCTTAATGGTTAAAGCTACACAAATCATTTCATGACGGAAATGTTCTCCTTAAAATTATATAAAAAATATCCCACGACAGCATATGTCTAACTTTTATGGTTGACTCACAATAACACGTGTAACTCCCGATAGCTTAGCAGTTCGAAGCTTTCTGATTATAATATTTGTCTACTCTTACGTTTATAACACTCTCAGTCACCCCTAATTGAAAAAGTTAACATTATTAACTATTCCATAAAAAAATTGGCCAAGTGCGAGTCAGACTCGCCCATGAAGGGTTCCGTAGTAACTATAATATAATATGCAAATTTATTTGACAAAAAAAACCTTACAAATTTCTTAAATTTAGCTTATTTACATTTTTTACAACTGCGCCAAATAAATTTGTTTTGAAAAAAAAAAAAACCTTACAAATTTCTTAAAACTGGCTTTTTTACATTTTTTACAACTGCGCCGAATAAATTTGTTTTTCATAGTGTTTGTATAAATTACAAAGTTATATTTGCGGTTTCAAAAAATATGCTGTATCTCAAAAACTGCTGAACTGATTTCGTTCTAACTAATTTTGGTTGAAAGTTTATATTAAGATCTACAGACATATATTTTTTTTTAGATTTTCACTCCATTATTATAGAAGTTAGAGGTTGTGTCCGCCACACACACATTTTACCACTTTGGAAGCTTATATCTTTTAAACGATTGACTTTATGGAAAAGTGGTTTTAGAAACCCCGATGTCGTTTTTAAAGAACTGTGTATAGATACCACACATGCATCGATTTCATGAAAAAAAATAATTTTAGGTTTAGTTCCATGTATGGGGAGCCCCCCTTTATTTTAAATATTTTTTAATTTTTTTCTCAAAATCGGAAAGCGGTTCACAGAATACATCTACCTATCAAGTTTCACATGTATAGTCCTAATAGTTTCGGAATAAAATTGCTGTGACAGACGGACGGACGGACAGACAGACAGACAGACAGACGGACAGACATGTCGAAACTATAAAGATTCCGATTTTTGCCATTCGGCTACGAAACCGTAAATAGAATCATATAAATCGGTATAGAAACACCAAAGTTATACATGAAATACGCTTATAATAATAAGCCATCGCGCGTGAATACTGAATCATGCTATAAGGATTATTTTTGAGAATCGGTCGCCGCGCTCGACGCGTCTCGCGGTCGAAGCGTTCTCTAGGTACTTAAGCCTCATGTGAACGTGATCTAAACAATATTACCAATACATTAACTTACGCTGACGGAGTCGCGGGCACAGCTATATTGTATCATTACGCTAAGGCCAATAGGAGCGGAGCGCCAATGAAGAATGCTTCAAAATCGGGGTTAAATTTAACGTTAGCCCAAAGTAACTATTCCAAGCGGACGAAGTCGCGGGCAAAAGCTAGTATCTAATATAAGTTAAACTAAGCTGATTGATCTCATTATTTCAAATATTAAATATAAATAAACATATTTTTCAATTATAATATGACTATTTAATTTAAAAACTATTGAAATACCTATTTATTTATCAAATATAGTGTCTTGGATATAGTAATTTTATTAGATATTTTTATCGTAAACGATAAAATAACCTTAGATTATGACAGAAAAAATAATGTAAGCGCCATAAATACAGTAAATACTTATTATATTCGTGTTTTTTTAAATTTCATATGTATATGTCTAAAAATCATTAATTTATGTAAAATTTTAATTTACTAGCACATTTCTGTTTAAAAATATTTAGAAAAAACCTGTAAAATTTGGTTTTTGTCAGTTGCGCTAAAACGGCGGTAAAGGCTCGATATCATATCTACTTGTTTATTTTATCTATGGAGTAATCATATGTAAAAATGGACAACATTAGTTTTATCATTGCCAAAAATGGCAACATAAATTTGGTGACGTCACAAAATATCTCACTGCGGCTCACAGCTGCGGCTCTAATATTGTTCTGAGCACTGCGGCCGGTTGCCATGTTTTGTCACAGCCAACAACAAGTACATCAGTTGGACGTAGTTAAGCAGAAAGGACTCAATCCACAAAAAGTCACTTTTGAGATACGGGCGTTTGAAGTTTCAGCTGTAATTGCTCTAACAAAAAGTAACATTTTTTTAAATTTTTGCACTTTATTATTAAGATGATAGTTTATATTATATTTGTCTATCAAAATAGTGATATATTTTGCAATAGATTTCGAGATATTAGATGAAATGTGGGTTGAGTCCTTACAATTAAACCTAAATTTGTAAAGACAGGTATTTTTTTTTATTTTCTCAGAATTGACTCAAAACTACCTATCGACTAGAAAATAAGTTATTTAAAAGAATTGAACGAGTATTATTACATAAAAGTTATAAATTTTGTAACATAAATCATCAAGTTACCAAAAACACGTAAAAAACCCACATAATTAAAATTAAAAATATTGAAAAAAAACAGCGCGAAAATGAGCACTCATATCTGTTTCCCTCATCCTCAGTCAAAGTCAAGATTTGGCCCGTATCCATCAAAATCCTAGTCAATACAGCTGTTTCCATTATAGTTATTATGAAATGTATGACAGTCTTTGGTTATTAAAGTAAATATAGATCTGAAATCTTCGATCTTTGCTTGAGGAATGATATTTCTCAGGGGCCAAAGGACTTCAAAATCTTCTTCTGAAAATTGAATTAAAACTATTTTCAAAATCTTCTTCTGAAAATTGGATTAAATCCATTTTGTTTTCATTCTTTTTGCCTAACGACACTGATTTCACGAGTGAATTTACGCCGTAGAAGAATATATGAATATACAACGTCAGAGCGCAACGACTGCTTTCTTGTGGCGAGATCTATGTGAAATCGACAGCTGAACGCGGTTGAGCTGGGACAACTGATTCGAGAAGTACGCAATGTCAGCATAAGTTGGTGGACAGTCAGAAAATTAGCTGAGGCATGATTGACTGCACATGTGAAAATAAATAAAATAAAATTGAAATCTTAAAAGGCGGGTAAAAGAAATCCAGCTCCTACACAACTCCAACGGCAGTATTGGAACGCTGGCCTACCCAAATGTCCCTACTTTGGTATTATTCGTCAAAATTATCGAGCTCCTTAAGGTTCTAAGTTGAGCTACGCAACAACTGACAAATCCTTGAACTGTTTAGACGGGCCTGCTCAAATCTGTGAGATTCTGTCCTCTTAAGGGCTCAACAGACTTAAACCTACATGGCTCTCATATGATTTAATCACTACAGATTGTATGGACTTTAAAAGAGACGTTAACCGGTGAGTTTGTTTCAGTGTTTCTTAGTTAGGAAACATTGGCCTCTTCTAGTTTACATTTACAAAAAAAATGACGTGTGAATGTGTTATTTATAACTTAGGTATTTGCAAAATAAACATAATTATTGTAATATAAGTTTTTAAGCTAACATGGTCACTAACGTTTAGGGAACTAGACATTGAATGGAAATGAATCAGGAAAATACAATAATTAAGTATATCATTAGAATTTAAAACGGGATATTTACCATGTGTATCTAATGTTTTGAGTTTCAGATATTTCGGCACTGTTGCAAGCGCCATGATCACGGATGAACTGAAGTAATTGCGGGTGGAGATCACGGGATCATGGCGCTTGCAACAGTGCCGAAATATCGGAAACTCAAAACATTAAATACACATGGTAAATATCCCGTTTTAAATTCTAATGATATACTTAATTATTGTATTTTCCTGATTCATTTCCATTCAATGTCTAGTTCCCTAAACGCAATAGTTGCAATTTTACTTGTAAGTTTCATTTCATCTCCTTAAAGATCCTTTTGAGCATTTTGCATACTGTTTGGTGGTATGCTTGGTATAATTGAAAAGGTAATTAATGAACTTTTAAGTTGACATTGCTACTTTTTAATGTTTTATCAATTTTATTAAGAATGTTCAGCTTTTTTGTAAATATCTGGGGTGTGCGATTCTATTGCTCTCAAGTGTATATACTATTTACAGATAATATCATACAAACTATCTTCTTAATAATAAGGGGCAAAAATTAAACATTTTGTTTGAGAAATTACAGCTGAAACTTGGAAAGCTCATAATTATGTCAAAAGTGAATTATTGTAGATTGAGTAATTTTTGCTCAGCTATGTCCTAATGTGCTGTTCTTCAAAAGCTGTTTTTCTGAAATATTTCGTGTTTTGAGTCGTTTCTGATAAACAAAAATAAATATTTATATGTCAGTAAACCTATATCACAGAAACGACCCAAACTGTTTGAGATGTTTCAGTTATTTGATAATTATTATATTTCCAATCAAAACTAATTCTCAGACAGGATCCAAACTGTTTGAGTTTATTCTGATTTATGGATCTTAAGAACATACTCATAGGAATGTCATTACTCAGAAACAAATCAAGCGGAGTGAGTTCTTTCAGCAAATACATTTTGTATGCTCTTCATACTGTGGGTTGAGTCGGGGTAGAGAGAAAAACTAGTTTTCGTGTACATTTAAAAAAAAGGTTTTCACTACATGATAGATTCGACTTTCAGGAGTACGATGGCATACTTAACTCAATTTAGGCCAAAGTGTGGATTGAGTCCTTTCTGCTTAACTACGTCCAGTTGTCATCGCGACTTGCTTGTTTCAGTGTTTTGAAGAAAATTTAGTGATAATAGGCAAAAATTGTGCTTGTTTATAGTGTTAGAACTTGCATAATACTGCATTTATTATGGGTAGGTACAGTGTGTGAGGCTGCCGCATGAAAAGCAACAAAAACATCCCAATATAATGTTGCACAGGTAAGTAACCGAATTCACATTCAAAATATCTTGTTTTTTTTCTATTATTTTGAAAGATTTTGCTATATTTGGGAAAGTTTATAAAGATAAACTTGCTTTTCTGTAATCATTTACTGTTTTACTGTTGATATTATGTGATTTTTAAGAAAATCATTTGTTAGTAAACAGAGAGTTAGAGTTACGGTTCGGAATTTTCAATTTATCGATAAAACATATCGACAGGTGAATATTACTTAAACTCGATTTCTTTTTGTGACTTTAGATTGCCAACATATACGGAAAGAAAAGAACAGTGGCTGCATATACTTGGGATTGAAAATTTGAATACTACAACCAAGCATATTTTTAATTTGTTTCCTGCATTTTGAAGGTAAATGTTTTAGCCGAACTTTAAATATAACAAGACTGCGCGATAATGCTTTGCCTACAAGTGAGTTGTTGGTAAGTTTTGAAAATAGACAAGTTTATTGTGTTTACCTACTTACTGACAAGTAACCAATCCAAACCAGTTGATGGAAAGAGAGGAGGGATGAGAAGCATGTCAGCAACAGTAGTTCTATATTGCTGAAATACTGGTATAAAGTTTCAGGTTTAAATACACATCAGTCAGAATAAATAGATAACATTTTTTTTCGAAAATTATAAAACATCCTTAAAATTCTCGTACAGACTGAATCAAAACCTAATATAAGTTATACGATATTAATTATCCACCTCCACAGATAAAAACATATATACCTAAGCTATGACTATATCAGGAGTAAAAATAGTGCAATTTTTACTCCTGAAATAGTCATAGCAAAAGGAGACGGATAATGATTATTTTTTGAAAAATATACATACATATCAGGTTATAAAATGTTGTGTCTATGTTAAAATGTAAGCTAAACAAATGTGTGCGTGAGTTAGTGATTAAATTCGCAATGTAAATATTATTAAACATTTATGGTTATTCTTTGTATAGTTACCAGCACAATTTGACGAGTGTGAGGAACAACAATCTGTTCCTTGCAGGGAGTTGGACGAGAAACCTGTTTGCAGCACTTCTAACAATGCAGATGTAAGTGTAATATTTCATAATAATTATGTTCCTTATGGTAATTACCATACAATCTTGACTTTTAAATACAAACTCACTCAATATAAAAAATTGTTGTTATTTCTTTACAGTTACCAGTCCAATTTAATGAATGTGAGGAACAACAATTTGTTTCTCACAAAGCACTGAAAAAGGAGCCTGTCTGCAGCACTTCTAGCTATTCAGATGTAAGTGTTCTATTTTATAATATGTTGCTGCATGTACTGTGGGCAGCGTAACTGGTAATTTCAAATTAATTTACGGCAAAAACTTGAACGAAGTTGCAGAAAACTAGAAGTTAATGCGTTATTTTTTTGTTTCAGGGTAAAGCGCTTGAAATTATTCAACAAATAAAATCAAAATGTGAACATCAGAAGAAAAAAATTAAAAGATTAAATGAAAAAGAGAGAGGTTTAAAAGAGATGTTGACTTCTGAGTTTGTTTCAGTGTTTCTTCTCAGAGTAGTCAGTTAGGAAACACTGGCCTCATCTAGTTTACATTTACGAAAAAAAATGACGTGTAAAAGTGTTATTTTTAACCAATTTACAAAATAAAAAAAAGAAGACAGAGTAAGAAAATCCAGACTATAATCTACATCTGTGCCACATTTCATCAAAATCCGTTCAGCCGTTCTGACGTGACTGAGTAACAAACATCCATCCATACAAACAAACTTTCGCACTTATAATAATATTAATAAGTAAGGATTGTATAGTTTGTATTTTTTGTTTTTTGTTTGTTCAACATGCTCATATTTGATTAATGTGTATATTTATATAAAATTTGTATTTTTAGAACTTGAAAATGACTATAATTGAGGGCTCAACGTGCTTTGATTATTGTGTATACATATTTGTATTTTAGAACTTGAGTATGACCGGGATCAACGGCTTTTATAGTTTTCTTAAATCTGTGTAAAATGATAATTTTCGTTTTATTATGAGTGATCGAGCCAAGTAGTAGTACTTAAATAAAAAAAAATAATGTAAGTTATATTATCTATACTAATATTATAAAGCGGAAAAGTTTGTTAGTTTGTTTGTTTGTTTGTTTGTTTGTTTGTTTGCTTGAACGCGCTAATCTTCGAAAGTACTGGGTGGATTTGGATGAAATTTGGTATGGAAGTAGCTTGAAGCTTGAGGAAGGTTATAGGCTACTTTTTACCCGACTGCAAAAAAGGAGAGTTATGTTTTTACCGTGATAGAATCCACGGGAGCGAAGCCCCGCGTGAGTACTAGTTAGTTAATAAAAATAAGTACCTATATTCTGACAAACGAGGAATAAAAACTTATTTAGTATTTATTTATTCTTTTCTATCGATAGATAGATAGAGACATGAGCGACACGATGCACCGATGAGCCGAGTGAGCGAGTTAGCGAGTGCGAACTCGCGCTCCGCCGGAATCATTTGGTACCGCGGTGCCGGTAAGAATTGTGAGGAATAAATAAGGTTTACGTAGCCGCGTTCGGAAGCGGCACCTTTGTATCAGTACCTCCGGAGTTACCCACCGCTAGCTATGAGGCCTAAGACACAAAGTACTTTCATATAGTAAGCCTAAGAGCAGTTGGATTTCGCAATACTTCATGATACTAGGTATTGTCAAAGTGAGAATAGGTGCCGCCTAGTATCGAAATTTACCTATTCTTCGGATCTGTTCTAAGTGTTCTAGTGAATACGACTCATCTCTAACAGAAACGTCTTGTTCCGTTTTGTTTAGAATTTTTTCAGAGGAGTTAAATTGTTTTAAAATGGAAGCAGCAACGGAAGAAACTCAAAAAGAAAGCACAGAAAATGTGCAACCAAACAATACCGCTACAGTAAGTTTTAACTTTCGTGTATTCGAGACGGTTTATAAATAGAACGCTATCGGATGTCGGTAAAGGATTCAACTCCTTTTCATTGAATATACCGGCATTTAACACGAATTTTACTACTATTATTATATTTTATCAGCAATTACCATAGATTTAAGTTAAACAGAGCTTGTAGAAAGTAAAACTTATGTTGAAAAAGGGGAGAAATAGTTAACCCTAAAGTTTGTTGGCATTTCGCCAATTCCCGTAATGTTTTTGATATTTTTGTTCGAAGCACGTTTCTCATGCTTTCTGCTTTTATGGTTGACGATAGTGCGTTGCCAAAATATTAGCTAGCAAATGTTATTCACAAGCTTTTTTATTGTATAATTATTATGTTACCTGAAGTAACAAAAAGAATGAACAATATTTACCATATATGCATATTCGGCAATTTCAGCTGTCAGAGTCAAATTTCGTGTTTCATAATTACTGAAGTCTGTTACAATAATACAAAGTTATTCTTTCTTTTGGAAAAGCTACATGATCTATAAATAGCACATTGTTACCTGTTTTCTTTAAGCTTCAGACTGAGCAGGTAGATTTTTGTAATGGTAACCTATATTGATAAAATGAACTGCAGTTGTTCCAAATTTTATGTGCAATAATATAAAATTTGGAATAACTGTACCAAATTGGATAATTTGTTTCCATCTTAGCTCAAAAACAGACAAAGATTTGTAACATAAATATTTTGTTAAATTGAATTTAATAAACAATAACTATGAATTTCAGGAAAATACTTCAACACCGCCTCCACCAATAGAAGTAAAAAAAGGAAAACGGGATGACCGGACAAAAAGAGATGACAAAAATGTAGAACAGTTCATGAAATCACTCAACTCCGTTCCAACGCTTGAGGAGAAATTATCTCTAGTTTGTAAGAAATATGTCCAGACCGCTGATGATAATAAGAAAATGCAGTTTTACATCAAACAGTCGGACAAGCGGCACACAATGCTGATGAAGGAAAAAGATCAGTTACAACTGGAGTTTAATAAGACTATTCTTGTTAAGTCCAAGTTGGAGAATCTTTGTCGGGAGCTCCAGAAACAGAATAAGGCTATTAAAGTAAGTATTACACTGTTAGAAACAATACTAGCTGCGAGCATGCAATCACAGCAACTACGGTCATTGTTAATAATATTAAATCAAAGATTTCTCAATATTAGTTGGAAAATTAAATAAAACAAAAAACAATTTAAGTATACAAATATACAGACATACTCGGGCCATTGAAAAATCTAAAAATTATAATTTATCAGTAGTTTATTTTGTAATAAAAAGCATAATTGTTTGAAACTAACTTTTTTGCTGAAAACCTTCCTTGCATGTATGTTAATAACCTTAATCATATGTCTGGGTGTAAGCGTCATAGGGATTGTCTCTGTTGTAATATTATTCCAAATTTCTTGTATAGTTTCCCACATCTTCATTCACCAGGATACACAATAATGTTGTATCTTACTGTCAAGTTCTTCCCACAAAACTTCAATGGTCTTAAGATCTCTCTATGACTCGGAGAGGGCCGGACCATATTAGTATACACAGTTTTGACACCCCTTTTCTTCTGGACCATCATCACATCCAATAAAACAGTCTTTAAGGTTATTTTTCGCTTTTCAGTGCAATAGTCTTCTGTTTGTGGTGAAGTTGCTTAAATGTTTTGTACATTTTTACAAAAAAATTAAGCGACTTCACTTTTTGATCAGAATTTCTGCAATTTTTCACTTCGGCCCTTATTTTTGGTGCTGTTACACATCTATTTATCCTTTAGAAGTAGATGAGAACTACTACTTTTTGTGTATTTTTTGGGTGGTATGATAGTTTTATTCTATTTAAGGATTAGGAAGGAGAAGAGGCTTACCATTTGTTTCTAAAATGGTTTTGTGAAGTGATATCTGACCACTATAATGGCAGATTCAACAACCATTGTCCCCTGCACGTAAGATGGCAAGGATTTGACGTAGTGGGGGTAAGTTCGCGCATCATGCACTTATTGGAAGAAAAAATTGGTCACTTCTATTGCTTATCATTATTCTATGGTTATTGCTATCAATTATTTTTAATCATGTTTGTTTTGAAGAAAATTATAGAGAAATGAGAGAAATTCTGGCATTGTAATCAATGTAATACAAACTTGAAACTAAATTAAAAACAATAACAATAACTCGTAACAAAACCTAATTTAACACAATAAAAGTAACTCGTGACAAAAACAACAAAAACAAAGGGTACAAGTTTCGTGCACGCAGTGTATTCGGGAGTGAATGGGGCGTAGACACAGTGCGAGAGGCCTTGAGTCTACTGACGCACCAATCGCGCGCTCGGCTTGAGGCTACATAACACCCCGCATCTCGCTGACAATCGCCGACACCTAAAAATTGACATCTAACGACTCTTGCCAAGTTACGTGCCGAGCACTATAACTAACTAACAATAACTAAACTGAATCTAACTCTTCTTTGTTGTTCCCTCACTGCTGAGATTATGATTCCATAGACTGGCCATTTTAGAATGGTAACTATATTGATGTATTAAAAGTAAATACTAACATATACTGCTAATATATTTTTTATACTAATTTGTTTCTATTTATTTTCATATTGATAATTTGGACAGCACCAACACAAGTACTTCTGTATCTTACTGGCGCTGCCTCAATCAGGCTATGAATTCAATGTTGAAGATAAAATAAAAGCATAGTATTTTATCTTAAAAATTTATTTATTTGGATTATCATGTTGTTTATCTTCAATTAGCTTCTGCCCGCAACTTTTTGCAACAACGTTCGCGTGGTAGGGCTTTTTTGGCGTGAAAACCGATCCCGTGAAGATTCCAGAATAAAAATCTCAATTATTATTCCAGGACGTCAAGTATCTATTTAAAAAGTTTCATTCAGATCTGTTCAGTAGTGTTTGCGTAAAAGAGTAACAAACATCTATACATCCATCCTCACAAACTTTTGCATTTATAATACTCAAAACTCTAAACACACAAAGAAATACAATAAATGCATACTCATGGTTTTAATAGCAACAATTATTTGCTAAATGCTTAGTTTGTAAGTTTATTCTTTTTAGTTTAGTAATATTTTTATCTTTTTAGGGTTCCGTAGCCGAATGGCAAAAAACGGAACCCTTATAGTTTCGATATGTCTGTCCGTCTGTCTGTCTGTCTGTCTGTCTGTCTGTCTGTCTGTCTGTCTGTCTGTCTGTCTGTCTGTCTGTCTGTCTGTCTGTCTGTCTGTCTGTCTGTCTGTCTGTCTGTCTGTCTGTCTGTCTGTCTGTCTGTCTGTCTGTCCGTCCGTCCGTATGTAACAGCCATTTTATTCCGAAACTATTAAGATTATACATGTAAAACTTAGTAGGTAGATGTATTCTGTGAACTGCTTTCCGATTTTCAGAAAAATATTTAAAATAAAGGGGTCCCTATACATGGAACTAGAACTGAAAATATTTTTTTTCATGAAACCCTTGTGTGTGTGTTATCTATAGACAGGTCTTTAAAAATGACATAACGGTTTCTGAAACCACTTTATCAAAAAATAATAATGGAGTAAAAAATCTTAAAAAAATACATGTCTGTAGATCTTAATGTAAACTTTCAACCAAAATAAGTTTGAACGTAATCGGGTCAGCAGTTTTTGAGATACAGCATATTTTCCAAAACCGCAAATATAACTTTGTAATTCATATAAACACTATGAAAAACAAAGTTATTTAGCGTAGTTGTAAAAATGTAAATAAGCTAGTTTTAAGACATTTTTAAGGTTTTTTTTATTCATCAAATAAATATACATATTATATTTTATTGTTATAGTTACTACGGAACCCTTCATGGGCGAGTCTGACTCGCACTTGGCCAATTTTTTGTTTTGTATTTTCTGTTAATTTGGTACGCTGACTCTTAAATTCTAGAGGAGGGCGTTAATAGCTACAACACAGTTTGTAACTTACGTAGCTATTATCTATACTAATAATAAATCTGTAGAGAGGTCAATTCTGTACATGAAATATATTTACAAAATAACTATCAGGGGGTGATTAGGGATCGATACTGATGCCAAAAATGCAATCAGTAAAATTTTTGTCATTCTGTCTGTCTGTCTGTCTGTATAACCGTTATAGAAACAAAAACTACTCGACGGATTTTAACGAAACTTGGTACAATTATATTTCATACTCCTGAGCTGGTTATAGTATACTTTTCATCACGCTACAATCAATAGGAGCAGAGCAGTGAAGGGAAATGTTGGGAAAACGGGAGAAGTTACTCCATTTTTTAAGCTTCCGTCGCGTGTGCAACCTTAATGGTTAAAGCTACACAGAAATCATTTATGACGGAAATGTTCTCCTCAAAATTATATAAAAAATATCCCACGACAGCATATATCTATCTTTTATGGTTGACTCACAATAACACGTGTAACTCCCGATAGCTTAGCAGTTCGAAGCTTTCTGATAATTATTCTGCTCCGAAATTTAAAACCACCACAACTTTGCAATGGAACTCTGCTAAAAGTAACTCAGTTGCAACAAAATATAATCGAGGCTCAAATTTTAACAGGTTGCGGTGCAGGAGAAATCGTCTTTATTCCCAGAATTTCCATAATACCAAATAATTTTCCATTCCAATTTAAAAGAACGCGATTCCCAGTATCGGTGTGTTATGCAAAGACAATTAATAAGGCTCAAGGGCAGACTTTTCGTGTTACTGGAGTAGATCTCGGTGTCAGTTGTTTCTCGCATGGTCAGTTGTACGTCGCTCTTTCACGGGTTAGCAGTTCTAGAAATCTTTATGTTCACGTGCCGGACGGGTCTACTTTCAACATAGTTTACCCGGAAGCTTTGCGCTGAAGTATTGTCGTTCTATAGGTACTTAAGCCTCGTGTGAACGTGATCTAAACAATATTACCAATACATTAACTTAATAACACACAAGGAGTTACACGCTGACGGAGTCGCGGGCACAGCTATTAACAATAATATTGTGCGGTTCGGTATTGCGATATTTTTCAACAGTATTATAGATTGACATATTATATTTCCCTACTAAATTACGAAAGTTAATCTGTGTGTTACATCAAAATCACTGAACCGTGAGGAAGGACATAGGCTACTTTTTTTTACGGAAAACGACGGAAACGTGGACGAAGTCGCGGGCAACAGCTATCTATGCCAATATATAAGGCTGAAGAGTTTGTTTGTTTGTTTGAACGCGATAATCTCAGGAACTACTGGTTCGAATTGAAAAAATATTTTTAATTAAATAGTCAATTTATAGAGAAAGGCTATAGGCTATACATCATTACGCTAAGGCCAATAGGAGCGGAGCACCAATGAAGAATGCTTCAAAATCGGGGTTAAATTTAACGTTAGCCCAAAGTAACTATTCCACGCGGACGAAGTCGCGGGCAAAAGCTAGTTGTTAATATAATTATGTAACATGTGTTTTTGTTCCAAATAAAGATTAATTTAATTTTAATTTAATTTATTAGTAAGAAGTGAGATGTGTATTCTTGTACTGTGTGTGTGCTATTTTATTATTTCTGTATGGATTCTATCATTTACATAAATGTTTTTGTAACATCAAACTTTTAAACATCCTCTTACATTAATTACAGGAAGAATCTCTCCTAAAGATCCGTGAAGAAGAGGAACGTCGTAAGGAGACCCAGGCCAAGTTCCAGAACACCCTGTCTGAGATCACCGCCATGCTGCAGCAGAACAACGAGAAGAACGCCAAGCTGCGAGACGATAACATCACCATGAGCGAGAAGTTCAAGTCCGTGGTGCAGCAGTACCAGTTGAGGGAACAGCAGGTGAGCTGCAGTTTGTTTGTTTGTTTAAAAATGCTAATCTTCAAAAGTACTGGGTGGATTTGGATAAAACTTGGTATGGAAGTAACTTGAAGCTTGAGCAAGATTATAGGCAACATCACGATGAGCTAGAAGTTCAATTCGGTGGTGCAGCAGTTCCAGTTGAGGGAGCAAAAGGTGAGCTGCAGTTTCTTTGCAAAGAAATTTTATCTTTAAGCACACAATAAATCTAAAAAATTAAACTAAAACAAAAAACTAAATTAATGCACTGGTCGAATCAAAGCTACAGAGCCTTGAACATCGACGACGAGTTGCTAGTCTATCGGTTTTCTATTGGTTACATTTCGGGGAGTGTGCGATGGAATTACACAATCTAATTCCGCCAAGCCCGTTCCATCATCGGACTACAAGACAAACGGCGATGCGCCATCGTTACATGGTGGACATCCCACCCATACGCACAAAACGTTTTGGGAATACCTTCATCGTGCGTACGGCTAAGGAGTGGAATTCCCTGCCGGAGTCTGTGTTTCCCGATAGCTATAACCTAGGAGTCTTTAAGTCAAGAGTGAATAAGTTACTTTTAGGTAAGCGTGCTCCATCTTCGACCACATCATCACTTGCCATCAGGTGAGACGGTGGTCAAACGCGAACCTATTTTAAATAAAAAAAAATAAAAAAGTCGAGTTACACAATAACTGACAAATACTTGCACTGTCTGGACAGGTCTGCTCAAATATGTGTGGCTATTTCCTCAAAGAGCACCACAGACATGAACCTACATGTTTTTCATATGATTGGACCAACACTAATTTTATGGACTTTAAAAGAGATGTTGACCTCTGAGTTTGTTTTTGTGTTTCTTCTCAGAGTAGTCAGCTAGGAAACACCGGCCTCATCTAGCTAAACTAAACACGCAAAAAATGTGTGAAAGTGTTATTTATAACCAATTTACAAAATAAATATTTCTTCATTTGATTTCAAACCGATAACAGTATTATAATGTTGTCTCACACACAGTATTGTAACGTTGTGCACATCGCTCGGTTATAATACCAGTCTGAGTGGTGGGGGAATCAAAGCCCTGGCTGGAGGCTTTAATTAATTTATTAATTAAGGCAACCACTGGGAAGCCCGGTTAAGCAGCCGACAACCTCAGAGGCTGACCTGCGAAATGCCACACACAAAAAAAGTGCGGAGTCAGTCGTTGTCGGACTGTCGGCCTGTGCGGTGGTGCGTTGGCGAGTCAACCATGGGCTATGGATATGAGTCAACTATGGATATAAATAAGTCAGCATATTTTACAATGCCCATAAAAATTAAATACAAGATATAATCAGCCTATAATAATTTTCTTATTGCTGGGACCCATGCTGTTTCTCTATCAAATCACTTCATTTTATTAAAATGTTCTTACAACTAGACTATTAAAGAGAATAGTCCGTAATCCACTATACGGGCTCTGTACAGGAAGATTGACCACTTGATTTTCATAGAAAAAAATGTGTCAACCCAACATACAGGCAATATTATGTATGTACATACTACAGGCAATAGACATTGTACAAAAAGTACTATTTCTATTGCCGGTGTGTTTAGTTAATCTTAGAAGCCATTCTCGATGTAGTATGCAAAGGCAAAGCCGATTGATTGATGATGGAGCGTCGTATCCTACGCGCGCCTGATAGTAGAGAAATTGGTTAAACAGCCAACTAAAACGTATGGTTGCCGTATTTGTCTATCTATACTAAGTTTCTTCATAATAATAATTCAGCCTATTACTTTAGTCACAGGATTTTTTGAAGTTTTTTATTAATTAAAACAATGTAGCTTCCCGAGCAGCTAACTAAGTATTTACTCATAGTTATCTAGGGTCGTACACCTTAAAACGACAAAATTCACGATACGTTGCCGCTCTACATGATAAGTTTTTATAAAGGCTGTTTACGTTTTAGATAGATAAATAGATAGATATACCTACTCCTTTTTTATACACCATAACAGAATTAAATGAGGACTTAAAAACTCCAAAGGGTGTTACAATGGGCGGTCTTATCGCTAAAAGCGATCAGACAACCTTTGGATGGATTTGACACAGCAGGAGAAAATAAATACCCGGGTAGTCCATGGTGTACTATTCACTTATATACAATAAATAAGTAATAACCTACATACTCAATACACATAAAAAAAAACAAAGCTGAGATATATAAAAAATAGTAACAAATTAAAGAGAGAGATAGAGATCTTTTACCATGTTTTTGAAAGAAGGAAGGGTTTGTGCTTATCTTACTAACACGGGCAGAGTATTTTATTCAGCTATTTAAGTTCTTTAAATAGATTTTCTCGTAAACTTTTTTGAATAGTTTCTGATTAATCGTAAGCACGATGTGTGCTTTAATTTAATGCCTGTAACTTTTATCGACGTTGTATTTAAACTAAGTATGTTGTTATATAACTCCAGGTAGATAAGATGGCGAAGCAGATGGCGCTGGAGTCTCAGCTGTCGGACGCCAAGCTGCAGAAGGCGAGCCTGGAGCACCAGGCCGACAGGGAGCGCCTGCTGGCCGAGCTGGAGCACGTGAAGGTGACGCTGGCGCAGTACCGCGCCAAGATCATGGAGCTGCAGGCCACCGAGACCAGTCAGTGTGCTACTAATATTTTTACTGACGTCAATATAATGATACACTGTATATACTGTATACACTGTGTGTTTCAGAAGTCAGAATCTTCGCCCTATTTAGTCGCTAATGAACAGTCGCCAGCACATCAAGCTATCCGAATCTAAAATTTACCCAATTGAGTTTGAACCTTATCAAAATCAAAAGTAAACTAAAGTTAAAATAAAAAGTTAAACAGAAAAACATAAAAACCAATAAATATACATGCTTCATCTTTGTGTGTGTGTGTATGTGTGTGTGTCTAAGAGAGAGAGAGAGTTAGTGTGGGTGTGTGAGTGTGGGTGTCTGATATGTTATTTTAGAATAAGTATGACATTGTACACCATTATGTAGGTATATAATTATCATATTGTTACCCGGTGGACCTCCCACCCATATGCACAAAATTAGTTTTAGGAATACTTTCATTGTGTGTGCAGCTTATCGTCATCTGCTTCGACTTTTTCCAACTATGTGGGGTCGCCTCTCAATCTAACTGCATGCAGCTGAGTATTAGTGTTTTACAGGGAGCCACTGCATGATTGCTATATGATTGCTGACATAGGCTTACACTGTCTGGACAGGTTCCCTCAAATCTGTGTAGTTATTTCTTCAAAAGACCATTTCAGACACCCTTTGCATGGTTTTTAAAAGCTATACTATGAATCTGAGAGCAATGTGGGAAAACAACGAGTAGATTATAGTCCCCGGCACTTAAGTTGGCAAGGATTTGGCGTAGTGGGGGTAAGTTCGCGCATCGTGCACTTAGTGGAAGAAAAAATTGGTCACTTTTATTGCTTATCATTCTATGGTTATTGCTATCAATTATTTTTAATCATGTTTGTTTTGAAGAAAATTATAAACATAGGAGAGAAATTCGTGACTTTATTAGGTGTCGATGTAATAAAAGTGTCGATCTCTGTGATTGACTTTGTTTTATTCCTCCTTTTTCCTGGTGTCCTAAAGACAGTGAGGAATTCGGAATTTCTGCCTTCCTTAACTATAGTATATGTCTAACTGTCTTCTCTGACGTTTTAATAGCTTCTGAAGTCCGTTTTACGGTCTCTTCATTTTGAGCTTTTTTTTCCATGAAACATTACACATCGTATACCATTTTTCTGGCATGCCTGAGTAAAACGGTATTTGGTCCTGGCATTGTAATCAACGTAACACAAACTAAATTTAAAACAATAACAATAACTCGTAACAAAAACTAAATTTAACACAATAAAACTAACTCGTAAAAAAAACAACAAAAATAAAGGGTACAAATTTCGTGCACGCTGTGTATTCGGAAGCGAACGGGGCGTAGACCCAGTGCGAGAGGCCTTGAGTCTACTGACGCACCAATCGCGCTCGGGTTGAAGCTACATAACACCCCGCGTCCCGCTGACAACCGCCGACACCTAAAAACCGACTCCTGCGCATCTAACGATTCTTGCCAAGTTACGTGCCGGGCACTATACCACACTATCTGGCAATTTGAGTACTTTATACGGCCTACCCAAATGTCTTTTTTTTAAATTCAGGATAGGCTCGCGTTTGACCACCATCTCACCTGATGGTAAGTGATGATGTGGTCGAAGATGGAGCACGCTCGCCTAGAAGTAACCTATTCACTCTTGACTTAAAGACTCCCAGGTTATAAAATCTTTCGAGCTCCTTAAACTGACAAATGCTTGCACTGTTGGGACGAGCCTGCTCAAATCTGTGTGATTCTGTCCTCTAAAAAACACCACAGACACACCTACATGGTTCTCTTATGATTTGATCACTTCGGATTGTATAGATTTCAGAAAAGAGACGGTGACCCCTGAGTTTGTTTCGGTGTTTCTTCTAAGGTAGTCAGTTAGAAAACACTGGCCTCATCTAGTTTACATTTACGAAAAAAATGACGTGTAAAAGTGTTACTTATAACCAGATTGCAAAAAAACATTATTATTTCAGTAGTTGTGTAACGCAATACCCCTTGGCTAGATGTGTGTCAGATTTCCTGGCTTTTGACTGTCAAAGATGTCCAAATGACAGCTGGGACCAACGAATCACTGTCAGTATTGTCTTCATATTTTAATTACGTGAAAAACGCTACGAAGCCATCATAACATGACACTGGCAGAATAGTCGACACAGGCTCAGTTGCCAAAGAAGAGAAAAAAAGTGTCAATTTTTTTTTGGAAATCTAAGGTTCGTACAAAATAACATCTTCTATACAACGTGTAACGGAAACCCCATATCTATCCAAAAGGACTGAAGACAACATCTTGTATGGAGTCTCTATGTAAAGTTTCAGCTCAAAATAAGTGACTCACAGAATTGACCCCAAATTATCGGTTTCATTTATGTTTCTTGAATACCAGAAATAACAAACGTGTCACAGCACTATGAGGGTCATCACTTTCCACGTCACTTCCCAAGTAACACAGACGTGCTGAATAAAGATTGAGTAAGAGCAATCATCTAGAGCATATGCTGAATACTAAGCTGAATAACGTCTGAGTACCGTCTATTCAGCAGTTATTCAAGCAAAAAGGGCCCCAATTTTGAATGCTTAACTCTGAATAACAGCTGAGCAACATCTGAGTAGCAGCTTAATAACGTTTCAATTAGCTTAATAACTTTTGAATAACAGTTCACATTGTTTTTATTAAGCTCTTAAAACTGAGTTATTCAGCTTAGTCGAATTGGTTATTGTATTCAGAATTTATAGAGCATTTAAATTATTGTTTACATTTTTGCAAACAATATTCATACATATTGTCAAATAAAAAAAATGAAATGAATATTATAATGTCGATGTCGAATGGTGTTGATTTAACATGGCCGGTGAAATTATAAAAGCGGTAAGTAAATTTTAATTTACAAGTTAGAGGTCAGCTACATGTTAATTGTTAGTGCGCAAGTAATTTTGTCGTGAATAGTATGTGTTTCTTTTTTGTATTTATTACGCGCCGCGTGAATAATCAAGATAACTGATAGTAAATAGTATTTTTATACATACAAACTAGGTCTAACAAAAGTACTTGCGACGAAATAGCTAATACTAGCGATTTTAAACCAACAAAGTAACATAAATCGAGTTGAAAATGTTGTAGTTGTAAGATTAAGCATTTTGGTGATCTCTTAAATTCCTTGTAAGTATAAATTACAAAGATTTTTAATGGCGATCGAAATTTTGCTTTATAATGCTGAATAAAAGTGCACACATGTCTTGTTACTGAGCTATAACTTGAAAAAGAGTAGTCTCATTGCACTAACTTCTGAATAACAATTAGATAGTTGGCCACATTTCTACATTACTCAGATTTTTAGGGTTCTCTAATCGAACGCGTCGGGCCTACGTTGTCCACTTACGTAGGTACTAATGCTGTAACAAAATAATCATGTCATGTGATGATGTGACTCATGTGACCGAAACTCGGCTTGTAAACAAAAAAATTTATGAACTGATAGTAACTGAATCATACGATATAGGTATCAAATTGTTCGTAAAAATTTTCAATGTTAGGTACGGGAAGACGCGCGGTGCGCGGGAGTGGTGGCGGTGGCGGTGTGAGTGGACAAATGGATAAATGGAACTTGGAACAGTCGCTGCGCCCCCTAAGGGGGCGCGGCAAGTGATATCGGGGCATATGCCCCACGATCACGGTGGCCAGCCGCGGCCCGCGACAGCGGGCCCGTCGCTGGGTTGCCATATAGGCATGACCTGTTTGCGCGCGTGCCCTGCCTGCGCATAGTAACGCGCGGCGGGCGCGCACGCATATTATGTTTATGGAGAGTAAACTGTAGGCGCGCCACGACGCCGTATAAATCGGCGTCGTTTCTTCACGACACCTCGGCGGTCTGCGCCCGCCAGGTGAGATCCCCAGTTACCTGAGGGAGGCCTAGCGGAGCGCGACCAGCGGCGAGGGTGCCGGCTTAGGCGAGCCTACAGTTGAATGCGTGGCTCCCGCCCGTCCCGCTTCCAGGTCTAGCCGGTTACGTTCCGAGCTGCAGAGCCGTGTTGTGCGTGTTTGAGCGGTATTGTTATGTGTGTCACCGCTCAGTGCGTCGACGCCGAATAGCAAGCTATCCGGCGCTGTTATGTATACTTGTATGTATAGTGGCGCTTGTATGAATCGGTACGTAACGTGCCTATATTAACTTAGCACACGTTACGTATCGTGGTGTGAGTATTATGATTAGTATCAATGTTTAGGTAAGCCGCGTGTAGTGTGGAGGCGACTTACCCAGGCGTCAGTCAGGGGTGGAAATAAATAAATGGATGACATTTATAAATTCCAAGGAGCGGCGGAGTGGGCGGCTTTTCCCCGTGGGCCGCGGGCTTCTGTTGGCCTTGCTCGGCGGCCTAGCGACTGCAAAGTGTTGCCATCTCCGCTAGGCCGTCTAGCGCGACTTGTTCTATGTCCTGTCCCCTTCTCAGCGCTGTAATGAGGCCGAGTAGAATTCTTATGGCGCAGGATGTGGCCTCTTCATTTATCGGCCTCCGTATGGGCTCAGCGTCGTTGTGCTCGGCGTTGGCGTCGGCGCGTGTGCCGGCGCTCTTAAGTGCGCCGGCGCGCCGTGTCCGCGTCGTTTGGTTGTCATTTGTTGTGTTTTCCTGCGCCATTGTAGGGACAGGAGCGGCCGTGGGGACCTCTTCTTGGGTCGCTGGGGTTTCCGGGGGTTTTGGGTTTCTACCCTTACCCCCACGCCTCCGCTTCCTCCGCCGCGAGGAGGTGGCTCCGTCTCGGTCCGTGGGCCCGTTGGCTGCCGCCATCAGCGACGCGCCCTGGGCCTCTTCGGTGGCCTCCGTGGTCGTGGGTTGCACGATCTCTTTTGTGCGGCGCGTCGCTGTCTTGGTGACGGCGACAGTCCCCGCTCGCTTGTTCGCCATCTCCCGTTGGAAGACGGGGCACTTCACGTGGCAGGCTGGGTGGGGGCCACCGCAGTTTGCGCAGGTGGCCGGTTCCTCTTTGGGCCGGGGACAATCCCTGGCCAGGTGCCCCTCTCCGCATTTGACGCAAGCGAGCGGCCGGTGGCATTGGTGTGACGAGTGCCTAAACTTCTGGCACCGGTGACATTGGGCGGGCCCACGTTTTCTTCGCCACATCTCGATCTTGACGGCACGCATATACATAAATGTCGTGACGTCATAGATGCTACGCACGTTCTCTGTGCGTTGAAGCACTGCGTGGAATACGCAGCCGGGTCGTCCCTGGCGCGCCCTTATGTGGCGCACGTACTCCGGCTCGTATCCCAGGGCGCGGAGTTCCTCCTCGATCTCCTTGGGATCCGTGTCGGCTGGCAGCCCCCGTATTGCTACCTTCAATTTGCGCTCAGCTGGTGGTGAGTAGGAGAACCAGCTGAGCCCTGTCTCCTCTTCTAACTTCGTCAGGTATCTCTGGACCAGGCGATACTCATCTCCCGACGTCGGCATGAAGCGGATGCCGGTGCCGTATGGACGAGCGCTCGGTGGCTGGCCCAGTTGGGTGGTGATGGCCCGGAAGTGCGTCGCCCAGTCCGGTAGCCGCTCCACTACCAGGGGCGGATAGCGCTCCCGTTTTGTTCCCTTAGTCCCGCTTTGGGCCGCGTTACTCGCGGCTGCGACCGGGGGGGGGGGGGGGCTGCTTCAACACTTGGGGGGTAAGGGGTAACGCCACTTACCTCTGCGTTTATGTGGGTAGGTGACTCGACGTTGTCCCGACCCTGCGACCGTCGCACACGTGGGGTGCGTGGTGGGTCGAGGCAGTAGCGCTTTGCCTCCTCTTCGTCTTCTGGGCTGCGTCTGCGACGCTGGGCGCGTGGTTTGGGTTGGTACTCCCTCTCCGCTTCGGAGTCTGAGCTGGCAGGGACTTCACTGCCGTATGACGCCAGCGACATGTTCGACCCCGCGCACGACGATGTGGCCGAACACATAGCCGGCGAGTCGTACGCAGCGGTGCGTGGAGGCGCGGGTGAGGTTGGCGTCGGTAGCGCGGTCGCCCGGCGCAAGCGTGGATCGCGAGACGCGCCCGGCGCTACACTGGCCGGGCGCGGTGGCGCGCTCGCTCGAATGTGTTGAGACGAAGTTTCCAGAAGGCGCGCGCGCGACGGGGCGGCGACGTGCGCGGGCGAGGGGCGCTCGGTCGCGGGCCGGGTGCGCGGCGACTTGTTCGGCGACGCGGGGCTACGCGGGGCGGCGGTTGGGGTCGCGGGCGGCGCGGTAGGTGCGGCGCTAGCCGTCTGCGCGTATGAGCGGGACGGCGCTATCGCGTGATGCTTGGCCGGGGCGGGCGCGCGGTGGGGCGCGGTGCCGTGCGGCGATGTCGCGGCTTCTGCCGGGGCCGAGGTGGGTAGTCGGTGAGTATGCGATTTACCCACCTGGGATTTTTTGTTAGGAGATTTCTGCGTCCGGCTCGGCGGCGTCGCGGGCACAGCGCGCGCAGGTGCCGGCGGTGCCGACGGGCCGGCGGCAGCCGTCATCTTCACAATGGGCTTCGGAGCGTTGGTCCATGGGCCGGCCGTCGTGAACCCGACATTCGGGAGCGACGATGCTCGGTCCGCCAGCGTCCATCCTTCTTCTTCCTCTTCCTCTTCTGAGGCTTCCTCTTCCTCCTCTTCGGGATGCGTTGGGGCGTTGTCGCGACTCAAAGAGCCGCGGTCGCAGGGTTTCGGCATGGTAAAATAAAAGCCACTTGTGTCGTAGTAACGCGACCGCGTCGGTGGAGGTCCACCGGGCGGCAGGGAGTCTTCTTTGAACTACGTGGGCGGCAGAGCTACTCGCGTGAGGGCAAAGAGAGACTTAACGTGTCGGTCCGAGCGTTCTGAGTGGGAAGGCTTCCCACTCATCACAACCACGAGACTTTCCTCGGATAAATGGAATAAACGGCCCGCTCACTATCACTCTTGCGCCCAGTCAAGCTCCGCGCTCGCCCCCGCCCCCACTCCCGCACCCGCGCGCTCGCTACCACTTCACAGTCGTGCGTCACACCAACTCGACCCACTGCCAATTTCAAATCAGTCAGTCGATCGTGTTGGTTGCGAGCTTTCGGTGACATTCGCTCATGCGTCATGCAAGTCCCTACCAAACGGTAAACAATAAAACTAACGACGCAATAGGCTAAACTTTGCAGTATGTGTTCCGTTTTTTATCGAGGAAATTTATTATGTTGAACCCGACATTAGAATCTACGTATCATTGCATCGTAACGATAATTTACATTCATTTCGTTTCAGGAAAATGTCTTTTAAAATAATTTCAACACGTCGCGTGGTAAGGGTTGCACAGAATTGTGTACTGTACCATCCTTATGGGAGAACAAAGGACAACTTCGATGGCCAAGATATAATGCCGATTTACTAACTAAAGACAGCAGGGTCCAACCTCGCGCAGATTGACGGCTTACAATGAGTTGTACTCTAAAACGAAAACAACTATAAAACTTATTAAGAAGCTGAAGAAGAATTATCGAATATGCTAAACTTAACGGATACTGACACTGATCTTGATCAGATTGAACCTTCATTTTGTAACTGATTTGTAGCTGTTGATAAACAATTTTGTAGGTGAAATAAAGGATTAAACTTTTTGACTTAATTATTTATTTTTAATTAAACTTCGAACTTAGCCTATATATACACTACTAATTTTTAATTAGTACAAAAAAAAATGGGGCTCTATCCGTACCCTTTACTGATCATATTTATGTAGTCAAAAGTAAAAAAAACGAAACCCCAAAATTGTCTACGAAAATTTGTCATAACTGGTAAACTCATAATTGAATCAATCATTCATAACAATTGCTACTAGAAAATACTACGCGCAGTGCTAGTCCAGTTAGATCGTCATTCATAAATCCCGGCAAACTCGCGTCTAAGCTCAAGCCACGCCCCCTCTGGCCAGCGGTCCTTTTTACAACGAGTGAACGAACAAACAGTGCCAATTTGTTAGCGGAAGTGTGCGCTTGCTTTTTAAACATAAGTTGTTACGTTTTTACTGTCGCGATGGCTTACCAGTTTTCATCTCGGGAGTACGTGGCTATGTTGCGTGTGTACTTTTGGTCTGGTGGCCGCTGTTCGTATGTACAGGGAAGAGTACCCAAATGCTCGCTAGCCAAAGGTTCGGACTGTGGTAAATGTTTACCAACGTTTACTCGACCATTGATCATTCCGCGCAACGGCCCATCGCCAAGGACATGGAAGACCGGCCCAAAACCTTTACGACGATGTAGTGGACTACTTTGAAGATCCCCGGCGAAGTACGAATGACGCAGCTCGTCATTTTAATATCAGCCAGTACTGTGCATAGACGATCATTAGTTCGTCTGGATTTCACCCATACCACTAAAGAAAGGGTCAAGAATTGACTACTGTGGATAATGAACCAAGGATGGAGTTCTGCAGGTGGATACTGAACAACACAAGCAAATGGCCCAATTAAAGTATGTAGGTAAAGTTTGAATTTAATAAGTGCCTATTATTTTTCGTGAACCTTTTATTTTACTTTTTTTAATTCGTAAAGCTTAAAGATGCGTCTAAGCTACCTACAATTACGATAACAGCTGTTGGAGGCGGGGCAAGTTTGAGCGAGACCGCGTGACCGCGACATCACGATTAATGAATACATGAATGGCCTGTACAATATGTCCGTAAATTGAGTGACATTTTGGGATATAAACAAACGCTAATAACTTTGCTATTTATCAATATTATATAGTGAGACTTTACATATATAATAACAAGACCTTTTCTAATAAGCCCTTTAAGTATTTGTACTAATTAAAAATTAGTAGTGTATAGTGTGCAATTAAGATACGAAATACAACTCATTCCTATATTCATTATACACAAACTTGAATTTTACATCTTGAGGAGATAGGCATATTGAGGCGCGTGTTTCAGTTGGCATTTTAGATTTAAATATATTAAAGTAACTTGATTTTACTGGCTGATCAAAAACTTCAGTCAAACCTGAAACTTTGAAAATGTATAAAAATATATTGTCATTTTATTTAAGTATTTTCTCAATTTCCATAATGTCATTTTGGTATATACCAGTCAGAAAATTTGATAGGCTTTGCTATTGATTTTTCTGGGGTACGGAACCCTCTTCATTGCACGGCAACCACGCATGCTTCACTTTTGTTTAAACTATTTTCATTAATCCTTTGATGACCAGAAACACTTGGACAGTTACTACTGATATTTAAATATTCTTTTAACATTTTTCTTTTGATATAACCGGTTCTCTTATGTTTTTGCCACGGCTTTTGATCCATGATATGATGCAAACAACGGAAAATATAATATCTACGGTACAATAATATTTTAATAAAGCTGGTATTAAGCTATGGGCGCTATAACAATACAAATGTGGTCTTTAATTTGAATAAGTTAGTTTTAAATTCTCTATTAAACTGAAAAAAGCTTAATAAAAACATAAATAATATTGTTTATTCAGCAGCTGAATAATTAGTAAGACATAGAATCTTATCCAGTTTAAAGATAAAATAAAAACAATTATTCAGTATCAAGCTGTATAATAGAATATTTAACGATATTATTCAGAAGGTGATACTTTATTCAGAAAATAGCTGTTTCAAACGCTACTAGCTTAGTACTGCTTTAATAAGAGCAATACAGATTATGGTTATTCAGATAAATGCTGCCGGCGCGGGCTGTTTTTCAGCTTTAAGAAGGGAAGGACAGAAATACAGAATTTATTAAGCATTCAGAATTTTAAGGGTCCGAACTCAACCTAATCCAGCATTTGGCTATTCCCAAAGCTTTTATACAAACTATATTCATCTTTGAACTGTAAAATGTTCTAAATGTGTACTGTTATCTTGCTTACGTGTTACTTGGGTTGCCAATAAAACGATAATTCTCTTCGTTCTTCTTAATTTGAAAAATTCGGTCTCTGGTATCAATGTATTGAAATTTCAAATATGCTCCACACATGTAGACATAGGATTACAAAACCCTTGCCTTGTTATCATCCAAAGAAGCCGTGCACTCGGTATGTATATACCCTTTAAATTACACGTTGTATAATAAAAATGAATCGCTTAAAGTGGTAGGGGTAGGGTATGGTACGGTAGGGTAGGGGTAGGGTATTGGTAGGGTAGGGTAGGGTTTGGGTAAGGTAGGGGTAGAGTAAGGTATGGGTAGGGTATCGGTAGGATAGGGGTAGTGGTATCGGTTGGGTAGGGGTAGGATACCACGCGAACGAAGTCGTGGCGGGTCAGCTAGTATTTTAATAATTTCGATAAGCGGTTGTAGCTACTTAGCGTCGTCGGTTGGGCCTGTATCCAGAAATCTTGTCCAATATGTAAAGTATTTCAATGAAAAAGAAGTAGTTTATAGAATTTGTGCCTATTATTCCAGGTCTTCGCGGGCAGCTGGCAGTGTACACAGACAAATATGACGAGTTCCAGAACGCGCTGGTGAAGAGTAATCAGATGTTTGGCGGGTTCAAGGAACAAATGGAAAAGGTAAGAGATAATTTTTTACATTCATACTTTCATTTTCAATTTATCAGAATTAGAAACTGAGGTGTTTAAGTAAAAGAAGCGTGAGGCTAGTAACATGGTTTATTGGGGACATCAACATATCGTACATTACAGTAACATACGTCATCACCTACCTACCCTTTTTCCAATCACACACACACATTAACTCGCGTACTCACACTCCCCTCCGCCACACATACTCACACATGCTCACATTCTAATTTTTTTGTTATCTCTAAAAATAGTTTTATTTTTGTTTTATATAGCCTTAACCTTTAATGTTTTTGTTTTTCTTTTTTTTCAATCAATCTGTATACTCGTAAAATGGTCTGCTTGTGCTTGATGTTTGAAGAACACTTACTCCTAAGATACATGGACATATACCTAGTTTAGGAGTCAGGGTCTCTACTGACACATGTTTCGTTTTTTATTGTTCACTAGCTGACCCGCCACGACTTCGTTCGCGTGGTATCCTACCTCTACCCAACCGATACCACTACCCCTATCCTACCGATACCCTACCCATACCTTACTCTACCCCTACCCTACCCAATTCTATTAGTATAGAAATATTAACAAACTTTTATGGTAATTTCGTCATGTTTTTCCATTCCATAATGGGAAAACATTCACTCTAACAATCCTCCCCGACCCTCGCTCACTCGCAAACACGCTCGCTTCCTGACGACATGTATATTCATGCGCTCGCGCCCCCGCTCGTGTCGTGTAGTGACCACTCAAACTCTCTCTCATCTCGTGAACTTGGAGGAAATATCGGCTGAACCGGCGCACTGGGTACTCATATCGAAGGGACTCATACCTACATCATTCCTCTAGTTCTTTAAGCTCTATAAGCTCTAGTTGTAAGCTCAGTCAGATGTGAATAAGGAATCTTAGAGGCAAAATGCAAAGTGCACAGAATGCATAGAAATGGTTCTGTGTATTATGTGCACATACAAGAGCTTTATAATAGAATTTATCAAATAAACATCGCTTTTATCGAAAGTCCCGAGAGAGATCAGGTGCAGTGGCATGGGAATATCACATCACTAATACTTTTGACATTTATTTTAAAACTTTTGGATTAAATTAACTATTAAAACTTTCTTTTGCTTATTCATAACAATTTCACGCAGTATACGACAAACATGTCTCAACTTTATGTTCATTTATCTTACATGCACTTTTATTTTGGATGTGTACGTAAGTTTGACCAAATAAACAAATCTTATTCAACTTCGTAACTCGGATTGTTACTAAAAAAATTCTAATAGCAGAAACCATTACACACTTTTGCCAACCGAAGAAACATGAATACCCATTTCACAACACATTTAATATCTTTTCAGATGTCAAAGAAGATAAAGAAGTTAGAAAAAGAGTCGTTATCGTGGAAGACTCGTTGGGAGACGTCTCAGACCGCTCTCCTGGACATGTGTGGGGAGAGACAAGCCAGCGAGGAGAGAGCGGCCGCAGCATCCCGACAGTTACAGCACATGCAGAGCTTGTGTCGCACACTGCAGGTACATACCCACCCATCATTTTGTTTTACTTACTTCGGATTTTGGGGTCTTCTCGTCGTTGACGGGTAAACCGGTCGTTGTTAAAGGAACACCAAACCACTGTTAAATTCCAGAGTTTATTCTAAACAGTTTAGGAGTGTTTAGTAATCTGAGCCGCACTTAATGTTATATTTTTCCGCACATTAACGCGTGTCGGAGTTTTAGTTACGACTTGATTCATAAGTGATATCAATGAGTACCTATATACGTAGTTTTGCTGTATGAGCATTATTGGCTCGTACATGCTCCCGAGGGAAAGGTACGTGTTCAGATCACCAAACTTGCGTTACAAGTTAGATATTTAGGTAATTGTTAAATTATGTAAAAACAAAAGCAATAAAAACAATAAGCAAGACTTAAATATAAATTCTTAAATAATTATTTAAAATCTAAATCTTGGTCCAATAGCTGGTTGCTGAGCAGCGGGTTGGTAGCTGACGGCAGTTTGATGTATGTCCACTTCGTATTTTAGCGTAGGCAGGAATCTCCTTTAGCTCTATATCTTCTGTTTCTTGAGTGTTGTTTGATGTAGGGGTATTGCTCTCCTTGCGTGCTTGTATACTTGATACCTTCTGATTCGCCACACTATTATAGCGGCAATAGTTCCTCCCACCAGCAAAGTGCTCAGAGCGTAGTTGCTAATGTCGTGAACACTTAAGTCGCTAGGTAGATTCACTTGTCCCTTTTGTGCGGTTATTTGGTCATCTAATAATTTGTGTTCACTTGATAAGCTTTGTTTTGATAATACAAATTTTGTATTTTTGAACGTATTCCACATATCATTTGGTGAGTCTATAGTTGGTACTTCCAAAGTTGTTCCAATATTGGTACAGTCGGCCAAGAAAGTGGTGTACCACCCTAAGGTTGAATATCGCTTGCAGATTCATAGGTGATAAAGATTAGTTTCGCTTGCAGATCGATCTGACAACTTCTATTGCTGTCTTTATCTGATTATTGATAACGACTATTACTGTTTGTAACGTGACAGCTGTTCTTAGTTTGAACTTGATGGAACCAATGACGTCGTAAAATCAACGGCGGGGGGCTGTAGATTTTGATGACAAAATTGTATCTACAAATTCAGAATTGTAATCAACAAGTTACATAAAATTGTAAAGGCACAAGGCGAGTCCACAAACCTACAATTTCTGTAAACTTGTAATTACAATATCAATAAAAAACAAGCTAAAAATAGATTTATCCTTTTATTAAATTTCTACAATCAATTTTAAAATACTTATAACAAACAAAAACATAGCATATATAGTAATATTTAGAAGATATTGAAAATTTTTAAAAATTAGAAACGGGTGTAACCGCCGTTGGCCTCTATAACCTCTAAAAGACGAGACCTCATTGAACCAACAAGCCGTGAGCAAATATCGGTTCCCCGCATTTCCTCCCAGATATAATTACAGTGACTAATAAGAGCTTGTTTGGTTCTTTCATTTTGATGCGACCATCGTTGGACCATAAGGCCCCAAAGATTTTCTATCGGGTTGAGGTCCGGCGATCTTGAGGGCCACTGAATTACCCTTACGTCAGTGTGTGAACGAAACCAGGCTCTTACGATCCTCGCATTATGAATTGAACAATTATCTTGAACAAAATCAAATTGTGGCACTTCGTTCTCCGGGTAAACATTACGGACTGTCGGTAGCATTGCATTCTGAAGCACGTCGATATAATTTACAGCCGTCGCTCGAGGAGGTAGAGAACACAATTCTCCTACACCATCCGTACTCATCCAGCCCCAAATATTTACGGAAATCGACCTGATTCTCTATTTGGGATTACATGATCATCTTTATACCGTGTTGAATTATATCGCCAAAGGTGAAGACGTCCATGCTGACTGGATTTAAACGTTTTTTCATCTCAAAACACTGTATTAGACCAATCAAACTCTAAGTGCTCTCTGGCGAAGTTCAGACGAGCAAGTCTGTGAGCATCCGTCAAATATATTTTCTTGGCGTAATGCCTGTGGTGCAACCCCATGTAATGTAGATGATTCCTTATTGTTTGGGCACTCACATCGAACATCTCCGCAAAATGTTTTGTGGGCTTAAAACCATTGATTTCATATTCCCGTCTCATGAATTCTCTATCGTTATTGGAGAGTGCAGGCCGGCGACCACTTCTTCTGTGATCCAACAAACTTCCCTCCTCTCCTTCACGACGAATCCAAAAGCGGACAGAACGCCTCGATATATTCAAATTCCGGGATATCGCACTGATACTGCTTCCCTCATTAAATGGGGCAATTATTTGTGCTCTTTCGGCAATGGTCAAGTTGGCAGGCATTGAGATGATTTTATATGCAGTTGATTGAAAAATAACACGGAAAATATATCGATTTTTTGCATATATTTGACAAAATGTCAATTGTCAGTTTTCTTTTTCAAATGGAATTCGGTTGTCTAAATAGTTTTTATTACTTTTGTTTGGAAACATTTCAATTGCTTTGTAGAAACTAATGTCCTTTTCATTTATACTAAAGGTTAAAATGTCATGTACTTATATGTGACATATGACGTATGAATACTAAATACATAGGTTTACGTCATGATAATGTTGTCTCTTTCAGTAATATCTTTTTATAACGAACCTTGTTGTAATTTTCGATGACCGGGAAACTAAATCAAAACTGGTACACCACTTTCTTGGCCGACCGTACTACTACTCAGAACGTTATAGGAATAGATCGTCGCATCTTTGTGCTGAAGTATGCAATCTTGACCTAGGGCAAGGAGCCCCGTCTTTGTTATGATTGTTGTTGTTATTATGCGATTCTCGCATACAATGCGAGTCGCAAATAATATGCGAAATATCGCGAAAATATAATGAAAAGGTTGTCTGTAAAACATCGCTTTTAGCGATAAGACCGCCCATTGTATCACCCTTTTTAGTTGTTAAGTTCTTATTTGTTTTATTGTTATGGTGTACAATAAAGAATATATCAGCTATTTATCTATGAAATGACCCTGTCTGGGTGTAGCCGGAGTGTCCGACTTGTACTGACTAACACTCAATCTTGAATTACTTATTGTAGATCTATAGGTTTCCTTCAGTTAGGTGATAACTGTTACAATATTATTCCTTTTTTTAAAAAGAACATAGAACTAGCAATGTGGGTAGAATTCACATTACTAGGATTCCTGTTAACCCCTCCAACTAAGCTAAATATGCTTGTCTGGAGTGGGTTCACGGCAATGGTGTAATGAGTGGAGTTCGAATCCGGGACTTTTCGATCACAAGGCCGACATCTTAGCCATTAGACTCTTGCCTATTAATATTTAGGGGTTAAATCTTAGTTGAAAAGCATTATAAAATAATTGTTATTTTTTTTGTGGGAAAATCATCTAATTTCTTCTCCTTCTCTGGGTGAAGCGAAAGGAAATGTCAGACATCTACTGACTAAAAACCCACTCTTAAATTGCCCTTGCGTTCCGAGGTCGCGGTATTTCGTTAGAATATTGCCATTACTCCGACAAGTAATGGTCCTATCGAGACCTGTCAGTGCTGCCGATTGGAGCTTGCGTTGTTCGCTTTTACCCCATCTTCTATACTAGTTCTGCTATTCTCCAAATAATCGCACACTTTCGTCTTGACGTTTCTGGTTATCTTGTTAATCTCCAACTTCAACCCAACATATTTTTCGTGCACAAAGATGGACTTAATGCCTCTCTCTACCGGTCATTTTATTTTACATAAGCCTACGAAATAGGTCGTTTCATATAGGACAGAACCGGCAAGTAACTCTATGGTTCTCCATTTCCAAACATCATTGAAATAATGATGTTTATTTTGCAAATAGGTTATAAATAACACTTTCACACGTATTTTTTTCGTAAATTTAAACTAGATGAGGCCAGTTTTTCTTAACTGACTACTCTGAGAAGAAACACTGAAACAAACTCAGAGGTCAACGTCTCTTTTAAAGTCCAGACAATCTGTAGTGATCCAAATCATATGAGAGCCATGTAGGTTAATGTCTGTGGCGCCCTTTAGAGGACAGAATCAAACAGATTTGAGCAGGCCCGTCCAAACAGTGCACACACACAGTGTCGTCTGGGAAGCATTTTTAACGAAAGCGCGCGCGATATTCCCTTCGCTGACCGCTAAACCTAACTTCCGATGGGGAGCGACTGGCGAGCGGAGCGGGCGGTCGTCTGACGCGTGCGATGAACGGGGTAGTGCGGGTGAGAGGGGGGTGGGGGGGGTGCTGCGCTTTGATGACCGAGTGGCCGCCGCGCACCGGTTTTTTTTGCAGCAACCGGCACATTGTTTGATAAGAGTGGCAACAGTGTATGAACGGCGCCGGCGTTTTGGGAAATGATTGAATGGAATTCGGTGCGGTACGGCAACAGCGTATTAAGTCTACGGGATGGTTTTATACCAATAATTCAATTCAAATTTATACGTACGACTTTTTGTATGAAAAAAAAATACAAATAACCAAGAATTTATCTTTACTATTGTAATCTATAAACACAATACTGTCTCCCATTGCAGCCGTGGCAGACATTTTTATAGCACCTTATATTTTTAATTAACTAGTACAGATTGTTAGACTAAATAATATATGTCAAGGATTGCAGTAATTTATTCCCAATCTTCTGGACGCAAACCCATAGCGGTCATAAACATTTCATGTTTCATTGGATGGAGCCCCGTCGTCAGAACATCAGCGACCATGTCTTATGTATTCTTGTATTTGATAAATATTTCATTGACTGCAACATTCTTTCTGATGAAAAGATTTCGGATATCTATGTGCTTACTTCGGGCGTGATAACTTTCATTACCTGAAAGACTAACCTGAAGGTCAGTGTAGATTATCTTAAACAGGCTCTGTGCACGAAAGCCACTACTTGGGAAAGGTTGTCTAAAGCCAACTAACTTCTTAAATTTCTTTTCATATTATTGAGAAGACTAGATATTATAATTATAACTATTTCACGACTCCGAATCGCAAACCCATAGCGGTCATAAATATTTCATACTTCATTCGATGGAGTTCCGTCGTGAGAACGTCAGTGACCATGTCTTCTTTATTCTTGTATTTGATAATCATTGACTGTAACGTTATTGAAATGAAAATATACCAAATAACTTTATATGATATGAGACGCAACCTACTTAGTCAGGTGCTCGGGATTATACCTTGTGTTTTAACTAAGAAAAAAACTTCAAAAATGTCCTGTGACTAAATTAGTGATATGATTTTTGGTGTGTAGCCTGAAAATTATACACAAAGTAAATGCAGTTTCATTTAATACCTCTCGCTTTTATCAACGTTGTTTATAAACAATTAAAAACATACACACCATTTATCGATAATTGATAAGAGCCATTTGCGTTACAGAACATCACTATCACAGAATAAAATTGAAAATTAAAAGATCGATTAAGCCTTTTAACTAGACATGCGAAATATAGCTCACTTTTAGCTCTTTAACTCGCCGAATAACTCTTTTAACTCTTGAGCTCAATTGACTCACTTGCGAGCTACTGATCAAATTGAGCCGCACTATTTTACGCGAGTCAAACGAGCTCTATTAAATCTTTGAAGTTCATTAGTTCATTTAACTCAGTTGCGAGCTAAAGATAAAATTAGATTCATTAGGTTGTTTTGCAAATTTATTCACAAGCTCCTGTTGAGGAATTGTCTGAGGCGGTGAAGATAGTGAATAAAGACTTAGCGCGTATTTCTGACTGGAGTTTGGATCATGGTTTGAGGGTTAATCCTGCGAAGACTCAAGTCATTATTGTTGGCAGCCCTAGGCTGCGTTCCAAAATTGACTGGACGACCCTTCCCGAAATCGTTTTTGATGGAGCTGTTATACCTTACTGTGACTCAGTAAGAGACCTTGGTATTAATATTGATAAGGATTTGTCTTGGGGTCCCCAGTTGCAGGAAGTGAGCCGCAAACTGTTTGCCTCTGCGGTGTCTTTACGCAGATTGCGCAATTTCCTGCCGACTGCCACTAAAACTGCGCTTGCCCAATCTCTTCTTCTCCCTATCCTCGACTATGCTGATGCAAGTTATCCAGATCTCACTGAAGTGCAGTTAGATAAGCTTGAGCGACTCAAAAATTTTTGCATCAGATTCATATTTGGTTTGCGCAAGTATGATCATGTTTCTGAGTTTCGCATTAAACTCAAGTGGCTGCCTATCCGCCTTCGCCGGAATACACATATTTTATCATTACTCTACAGTATTCTTTTCAATCCAACGACTCCCTTTTATCTCAAAGAACGATTTAAGTTCCTTCATGACACACATGGTAGAGTTTTGAGATCATCGGAAAATTTGAGACTTTTGATGCCTACACATTCCACTAAATTTTACGACCATTCTTTTACGGTGCAGGCTATTTGGTTGTGGAATGCATTGCCGGTGTCAGTAAAGCTTTGGTTTCCTAGGATAGCGGTGCCGTCAAATAGCGGCCGTAATACAGCGGTGAATGACGTCACTAGAACGTTGTCTATGTAAACAAAATGGCGCGGTTTCCTAGAGAGCGGTAACTGACACCGTAACGTCAAAAAGCGGTGCCGCCATTTGCATGACGGCCGTGTCGGTGTCAGATGGTTTTGTGAACGTTTCCAAAGAGAATGTAATACACTAGATAGCGATGAAGCAGACAGTGTGATAAAACGGCCGTGGAACTTTCCACATGTCGTCACCGTAACGACGGCCGTCGTTTTGCGTCCGTAATATTACGGCCGCTATATGACGGCACCGCTTTCCTAGGAAAACAAAGCTTAAGACAAGCACAGTCACTCGCTGCTTTTAAAAGCTCGGTTGCCAATAATTTTCTTTCAAATTTATGATTATTTCTTTGTTTTTCTCCACACGATGATAAAGAACACATTACATTTATATATTTTATATAATTATGTATTGTATTGGCGAGACATCCTCGTATGTTTTTCAAAAGTGTGACGTCAGCTCAGATGACGTCACGAATGTTGTCTTAATGATTACTCATGTTTGATTTTCAAATAAAAGCACTTGTTAATGTTACTGGAGACTCGTTTATTCAACTGACAGCGTAACGACTTTACAGAGAGGTCCGCACTGTCCAGCGGCTCGAACAAGAATGAATCTGAATTAATCTAGCGCTCACAGTGCGGCCTTATATAGAGGGATTGTCACACATGTACCCACATTTTCTAGTAAAATATTAAACTTCTTAAATTACAATGCTTTAAGTTGAAACATGTTAAACGTTAATTTTACATCTTAAAAAACAATTAATAGTTTGTAAAACAATCAAATTATTAAACTTGAATCATTTCAATTATTTAAATAGACAAATTATTGTATTTGCGCCGATACGGCCATACTGACAGGCGGTGCGCGCTCTGCACCAGCCTCATTTGACAAAGGCACTCTCGGATAACAATAAAAAAATGAGAAGCTACGCACGGTTCACAAGTGGTTGTTTTCTGTGGAGAAGAACCGGCAAGAAACTCCACAGTTACTCTTTTCAAAACATCATTCATTTACACAATGTAAGATAAGCTTTATAAAATATTCAAATTGACTTGACAAACGACAACATTAGATTCCACTAATGAAGGATAGAAACTAAAGCATTGTGATACAAAATTTAAACAAAACAGATAATCTGTCATCATCAGTTGTTATACAAACACAAATGTCTTTCTATGCTGTGAAATAATGTTTTAGGAATATCATAACAAGTTCTCGGAGGTTCTCGTAGATTTCTCGGAGGTTCTCGTAGATTTCTCGGAGGTTCTCGTAGATTTCTCGGAGGTTCTCGTAGAGTTCTCGGAGTATCTCGTAGAGTTTTCGAAACTTTACCTGTAACAAAAGATTCTGTAACAGAAGACTTCGTTTGAGTAGAATATCTGTAAGGAACTTGTGATGCTTTATGTTGTTATACAGACTCAGTAATTAAAATTTGAGAATACCATTACTTTATATTCTCATTCTGGAGGTTCTCCTAAAATAAGGAGGTTTTACATGTACTTGTGTTAATTGTTACACAAACTCTCAAATATCTTTGTATGTTTGGAAATATCAATGTTATTAAATTTTGTGAATATCATCCTTTAATGATATTCTCAGACACAAGCATATTTAGCTTAGTTAGAGGGGTTAACAGGATTGCCAGCAATGCGAATTCCACTCACATTGCCAGTATTATGTGTTTTTTTTTTAGGAAATAATAAGAAACAAGAAAGAAAAAGGTTCTCGTAGATATCTCGGGGGTTCTCGTAGATATCTCGAGGGTTCTCGTAGATTTCTCGGGAGTTCTCGTAGATTTCTCGGGGTTCTCGTAGATTTCTCGGGGTTCTCGTAGATTTCTCGGGGGTTCTTGTAGATTTCTCGGGGGTTCTCGTAGATTTCTCGGAGGTTCTCAAAGTTTTTTTTTTTTCTTTTTCTTTATCTCTATCTTTTTCTTTTTATAAAGAGAACTAGCAATGCAATGTAAATAGAATCCACACTACTAGCTTTCCCGTTAACTTAGAGTGGGTTTACAGCAAGTATAATGGGTGGGGTTCAAAACCGCGATCTTTCTTTTGTTGTTCGGCCATACTGGCTCGTGGAATAGATCACACCGCCGATACGGTTATCTGGTCTCCAGTTGTTTAGGTGGAAAACGAGAAAACCTCAGCTCGCGAAACAACTAAATTGAGTGGGCAACGTTATGTATTTCGGCGTACGATACACTTATGTGTTTCGGCGCACTAAACAAGGCTATACAAAACGAATACTTGCACTACTACTGTTGGCATTGAATTTTAAGAAACAGAATATTTTGCGGTATTCGAAAATTTTACGGGAATTAGACAAGATCTATGATTGCAGATTATTAATTAAAACCTCAAATGAAATTTGCAGGTTACTTTGGTTTACACACTTCAAATCAATTTAAAGTAATCAGAAAATTACAATTTTATGTACACGCTTGCGCGTAAACTTTGACGCAAAATAATATTTCAGGGAGTATTTGACCCCTGAATCAAAATAAAATGAATACGACTCACCAGGGTTCGCCAGCTCAATATTTCAGCGTTGACGGCCACTTGACCCGTACGGCTTCTATCCAGGACGTCACGTTCTGTTTTACTTCAACTCGAGCGAGTGAATCCCACTTCTGATGACGGAGAGACAGCCTCGTATGTTTTTTCCAAAAGTGTGACGTCAGCTGAGCTGACGTCACGAATGTTGTCTTAATGATTACTCATGTTTGATTTTCAAATAAAAGCACTTGTTAATGTTACTGGAGACTCGTTTATTCAACTGACAGCGTAACGACTTTACAGAGAGGTCCGCACTGTCCAGCGGCTCGAACAAGAATGAATCTGAATTAATCTAGCGCTCACAGTGCGGCCTTATATAGAGGGATTGTCACACATGTACCCACATTTTCTAGTAAAATATTAAACTTCTTAAATTACAATGCTTTAAGTTGAAACATGTTAAACGTTAATTTTACATCTTAAAAAACAATTAATAGTTTGTAAAACAATCAAATTATTAAACTTGAATCATTTCAATTATTTAAATAGACAAATTATTGTATTTGCGCCGATACGGCCATACTGTTTCGGTTGTCTGGAAGATATCGCTCTTAGCGATAAGATAGCCATTGTAACCAAAGTTATAGAAATAAGGTTATGTAAGTGTGTTCCAATTTTTGGTGTACAATAAAGTATACTATATCTATCTATCTATCTATCTATCTATCTACATATAAATATTAAAATTATGTGTTTTTCTTTGATTTTAATATTATTTAGCTTATAACATTTATTTAACACTACCTATTACTTACTAATTCCAAGCAACTAAAACTAAACTGCGCTTAGTAACATGCGACACGATAGTCCGCCGAAACAATAAGAGTACATTTAAAAAAATAGCAGCGTTTGTTTTGTTTACAAAAACACAAAATCTCAAACTATTATTGCCTAAGGATTTTCATACTTATGTAAAAGTGCTAAAGCATTTTTACTTTTAAAGCAACGGTTATAAGATTTATTTTACAATGACGTATTGAGCCGAAGAGTCGGTCAGTGAGCTACATACAATGCGTTAAATTGTTCACTTGTTCGTCGGGGAAGTTCGGGCATTGTCGGTCGCTGTCGGCGCTTCGGTATCGTTCGTTACTCGCATAGATAGGGTATTGAGTCAAAGAGCTAAATGAGCTAGTGAGCTATTCCGTGAGCGACTGAGAGATACATTGCGATTAAAGAGTTAGCTCAATTTTATCTCTCATTCGCGAGCTACCCATTTCTACTTTTAAGTACCATGTTTTAATTAAAATACATATATAATCAACTATCTAATTTAATACTCACCGAGCCTCATCTAATGGAAATCTTGCCAAAAACTTCCTTTTTTCAATACCTTTACGACTTCACAATTACGATACTGCCCAAGTTATAAATCGGATATTAGGTGGCATTATGGTACAATTATGTTTACTGAACAAGAACCGATCATTTTTTACAATTTAAGATAAAATATTAACCGTAAATGAATTTAATTACTGCCAGAAACTAATAAGCACAAACTTAAATTAAAAAGTGGCTGACTGTCATGAAAGAAAGAGGAAGCGCACTGAACAAGTGAGACCGCAAAATCTACCATTATTTACCCCTCAAAGTCCATATTATTTTTTTCCCTTGATGTTGCAGTAGCCTTTTTTTTTTTTTTTTTTGGGTGGGAAAATCATCGAATGACTTCTTCCGCTCTGGGTCAAGCGGAAGGGTGTCAGATTTCTACTGACTACAAACCCACCCTGTTCCTTCGGCTGCCCTAAATTTCCGGGGCCGCGGTAACTCGGCAGAACTTTCCCGCAAAACCCCGGCAGGCAATGGCCCTATGAGGCCCCGTCGCTGGTGTTGACAGCTCTTTGAGGCGCGCGTGGAACACGACGCGCCGCAGACACGGGCCTGGTCCTTACCGGACGGTGAGCGACCCCTGCTCGCCGTCCGCAGGCCCGCGCCTACGGTGGCCGGAAATCGGCTCGCGATCCCCGACTCGCGTTTCCCGCGGCGGCTGGGGCGCGAGAAAGAGAGTTGCCTCTCCCTCGCGCGTTCGGCCTCCTCCTTCGCTAGCATGACTGCTTCGCAGAAGGAGGCGACCGCATCCCATTCCCTCTCGCTCCGCACCATAGTCTGAACCAGAGCAGGGCGCGAGAGGTCGCCGCCGCCGACCGCCTCTACGAGGACACGACGTTGCTCCGCCCAAGCAGGGCACACCTCCACCGTATGCTCCACCGTGTCCTCCAGGTGGTCCTCACAATGACGACACCCGGGCGTGTCCTCCCGCTGAATCCGAAACAGGTACCTCCCGAAACAGCCATGTCCGGTCAGCACCTGCGTCAGGCGGAAGGTGAGGACGCCGTGGCCTCTCTCCAGCCACTCCTCAAAGAGGGGACTTATCGCCGCGATTGCGGCGTGCCCAGCCTTCGGTTGCGACAGCCGCTCTTTCCATGCTGCCGTGAGATCGCGCCGGAGTTCTATCCGCTGAGCCGCGACTTGCCGCGGTAACGGAGTTTCACCCCGGCTTAGCACCTCTGCGCGCCAATTATGCACGCGCGCGAGGGCTACCGCCTCCAGATCCCACGGCAGCAATCCGGCAAGGAGGTTCGCCGCCTCCCCAGAGATCGTGCGGTATCCCCGGATCATCCGGATAGCCATGACCCTCTGAGACGCGACCAGCCGGCTAGCTGGTCGCCGCTGCAAATTCAGCGCCCACACAGGGGCCCCATAGAGGGCCATGGACCGCACGATCTCCGCATAGAGCCTCCGGCAGGAGGCGTTTGGCCCCCCTAGATTGGGTAGGAGCCGCTTGAGTGCAGCCCCCGCCCGGTCCAGTCTTGGAGCCAAACGTCGGAAGTGCTCGACGAAGTTCCACCGGCTGTCGAGGACGAGTCCCAGGTACTTCATCGTCGTCTCGACGCCGATGTGAACTCCTCCCACCGTTACTTGGGAACCCGAAGGTGGCGCGTTCCGACGGCCATGGAAACACATGGCCTCGGACTTGTGCAGGGCCACCTCGAGTCCCAGTTGCCGGATCCTCTCTACGACTGTCGCAACCCCTCGCATCGCCAGTTCGGCCGCCGCCTCGTGCGACCCCCCATGCGCCAGGACCAGCGTGTCGTCAGCGTAGCAAACTACACTGACGCCTGTAGAGAGGTCGGCGCGCAACACCCAGTCGTAACCGATGTCCCACAGGGGTGGCCCCAAAACCGATCCCTGTGGGACACCGCACGACATCTCTCGCCGATTCCACTCTCCCTGGTGACCAGGGTAGATGACGGCTCTGTCCGTCAGGTAGGCCTCGACTACACGACAGAGGTAGGTCGGCATCCGGTGATACCGGAGTGCCTCCCGCATGCAACTCCAGGGCAGGGTGTTGAAGGCATTGGCGATGTCGAGAGACACCGCCAAGACGACCCCACCCCGGGACACCGCAGCCTCTGTCGAGAGAGCCCTCACACGCATGATGGCATCCACCGTAGAGCGCCCCTTGCGGAAACCGAACTGGCTATCCGCAAGATCCGGCCCCACCCTCTCCAGGTGCTCGACGAGGCGGTTTGCAATAATTCTTTCAAAGATTTTGCCCACCTCGTCGAGCAACACAATAGGCCGGTATGCGGACGGAGTGTCCGCAGGGCGCCCCGGTTTCTTGATGAGGACCAGTTTTCCCGTCTTCCAACGAAGCGGGAACTGGCCCCTCGCCAAACATGCGTTGAAGAGCCCTAACAGTCGAGGCCCGAGAGCCTCCGAGGCCAAGACCCAGGCTTTGCCAGGTAAGCCGTCGGGTCCCGGGGCGGTATTTTTGGCATTCAGCCTACGTACCGCCACTCTCAGATCTACCTCGGTCACCTCTGGAACGTTGTCGTCGTCGTCACTGTGGCCCGCGTCGGAATGTTGCAGTAGCCTAGACGGTACATATGTCTCTCTTCCCATAGTCGTACAAGCTTGCCCTCTGTAAGTTTGCTGCGATATTTGCTTTACTTCTTCATCTACTTCATCGTCGAATAGGGATAATATAGCTATTTCTTCTGACAAATACCACAAGTGTGTACAAAACTTAGTTAGGGCGTCCTTAGAAATAAAGTCTATAGTTTCGTACTGTTTTAGCTTCTTTAAAAAGCGGAAATCTTGATTAGGTGCTTTAACTGCCAAACTGCATCCAAGCCATGCCTTCACATAAATTGTAACAATGAAAAGACAAACATCTCGTAATGCTACTTTATCTTTAAGGGTCATTTTATTAAAAGCAAACATATTTTCAAAGAATAAATAGCTCTTGTGGTCCACCGCGTTTGATTCATTGCACTAGGAGGCCGTATTTTAAGCTTGTTTTCATTATATCCTCCCAAAAAAGATAGATAGTTCTATCCCGTTAATCATCGCGTATTATATTTGTTTGCAATTCGTTGCTAAAATACGACAGTAATTCTTTAACAGTCGAGTCTGAGAGAAGCGCTGTTTCATAAAATCAATACACATTTCGATTGCGTTACAATTAATATTTTTTCCAGTTGTCTCTAAATGTTTTGAACAGTGGGATATCCGCACTGCTAGTGACTTGAGGAATCTTTGTTTCAAACACATTTTTCAAGACCAGTTCATAAATATGATGACGGCAAACAAAAAGTAACAATTCTCTCTCTAATTTATGTTCTAAAAGAGCAGAAGTACCATTAAAGCGACATTTATTGGAAGCAGTCGTATCGCAGCATATTATTTGTACCTTGTTGTACCTCACTGAGGTTCCAATCATGTAGCGAAGTAAAAACTGAGTTTTGGCACTGCTAAAAGTTGTTCACTTTCACTGACAGTTAATTTAACTTCGCGGATGTTAAAAAAACGAACCACGAGAACTTGTCGGTTGGACGGTAATTTTGCACCCGTTATTTGATAATTTTCATCACCTACTAAATAAGTACTTTTTTATTACTTCTGAACAGGGGCGTGCATAGGATTATGACAGGGCATGCGGCGGAGTAAAAACACACAAAAACTTCACTTTTATAGATTTTTAGCATAGCCACAGCCACGCATCGTAGCATGGTGGCGATGCGTGGCTGTGGCTATGCTAAAAATCTATAAAAGAAGAAGTTTTTGTGAGTAATCGGTCACAAAAACTTCTTCTTTTATAGATTTTTAGCATAGCCACAGCCACGCATCGTAGCATGGTAGCGATGCGTGGCTGTGGCTATGCTAAAAATCTATAAAAGAAGAAGTTTTTGTGTGTTTTTACTCCGCCGCATGCCCTGTCATAATCCTATGCACGCGCCTGCTTCTGAATCCAACCGACATCTTGAAAAAATAAAACAATCCACGTTAATTACTCGAGAATCCGGGATTAACTAACGAATAGAGTGCATACGCGCGGTGTACGCACGTGTTTTGCAAGCAAGTAGGCACGGGTTGCAGTGGTTCAATTGAGCTAAAAATGTATTTTTAAGTATTTTATGGTCAAATAAATAAAATTAGGGGGTATGCGTTGAAAAAATAAAACCGTGAAAAATAAGGGACACCCTAATGGATATGTTTTGGTTTGGGAGCCGCTCCTACCGAAAATGAGGCCGATATGAAAATCCAAGTTTGTGGCGACGAAAATTTTCCGAGTGTTCTTCTCACATTATTGTATAATTAATAATGTTAAAAAATTATCTTATTAGCAGAACACTATCTCTTAGAACAGAGAATAGTCTAGTTTAAGAGGCAGGGTTATCATAATTGGATTGCGGGAATGTCCTAACGAGATACCGCGGCTCTGGACTTTTAGCCTTACTTGAAGATAGATATTATATTGTACACCAATAATTGAATCACACTTAATAAAAATATGTATTGTAAAAAAATTGGTTACAATGGCGGTCTTATCGCTGAGAGCGATATCTTCCAGATAACCTTTGGAAGACTATATTAGTGTACTACTATACAAATATTCATCAAAACGGAACAAACTAATAAAAATATACAAATATTTATATATAAATACAATACATAAATACATAAAATAAATAAATATATAACGTGTTCTTCAATATCGTGTGGCGAAAAACAAAGGAATAATCATAAGTTTTAAAGAAAATGATTGGCAACCGAGCTTTTAAAAACAGCGAGTGACTGAGCTTGTCTTACTGACTTCGGCAATGCATTCCACAATCGAATGGCCTGCACCGTAAACGACTGGTCGTAAAATTTTGTGGAATGTGTAGGCATCAAAAGTCTCAAATTCTCTGATGATCTCAAATCTCTAACACGTGTGTCACGAAGGAACTTAAAACGTTCTTTGAGATAAAAGGGAGTCGTTGGATTGAAAAGAATACTGCAGAGAGTAATGATAAAATATGTGTATTCCGGCGAGGGCGGATAGGCAGCCACTTGAGTTTAATACGAAGCTCAGAAACAATATTTGCGCAAACCAAATATGAATCTGATACAAAAAATTTGGAGTCGCTCAAGCTTATCTAGCTGCACTTCAGTTAGATATTCAAGGATAGGGAGAAGAAGAGATGGGCAAGCGCAGTTTTAGTGGCGGTCGGCAGAAAATTGCTCAATCTGCATAAAGACCCCGTAGAGGCAGTTTGCGGCTCACTTCTTGCACCTGAGGACCCCAAGACAAATCTTTATCAATATAAATACCAAGGTCTTTTACTGAGTCACAGTAGGGTAACAGTTAGTTAGTTAGTTGGAAGGAACAGTGGGTTTTTTTTATTTAGTAGAAGTATACGAGGCATGCCTTTTAAGTTTTGTCGTTTGAAGAAAAAAAACACAACTAGAACCTTATAGTACTTTTTATTGTTTTTTAAAGTATTCACCACGTAGTTTAATACACTTTTCTATTCGCTCAAACCAACGAATTAGGTATGATATAGAACACGAACTCCGCTCAAAAATGGTTCCACGCAAAACACAATCAAGTAGGCGGGGTGAAAAAAATACAATAAAAGCGCCTCTCAGTCTGACGTGCGCTCAATGACAGACGCCAGAATCGTGTTGATTAGTGAAAAATCCAAGAAAAAGCTCGTTTCTGAGGGATAAAAATGACCTCCTGCGAAGTAAGGTGGTGTAAAAGACGGAAAGAAGGAAGTAAAAAAACTAACTGGGATAGCTTATCACTCGTAAGTAAAATAATTTCGTGTTTTATTTTCGTATAGACAACCACGAGTTGTCAGTATTATGCAACAGGTAGCCAGTCAGTTTTTAATACCTAACTATTATATATTTTATATTAAGTACAGAGTTTTACAAATTGGATGGATTGGTTTGCCTGTGTGTTTCTTATTTTAGTTTCCCCAAAAAAGAGATTCGACGACTACAGTGGATTGCAGCAGACCGCTTAGAAAAAAGAGGGGATGACTGGTTACCAACTAATGCCAGTAGGGTTTGCTACATACATTTTGGTAACGAAGACATATATTCGTCACGCACTGGCTATCGTATGCTAAAAAAATCAGCTGTACCTATTTGTACGGTTAGTACTATTGCACAGCATTTCGTGAAAAATTCGGGTAAATCCTAATAACTTAATTTAAGGATTGCTTAAGAATACAAATTTTAAATCACGTCTAATGTGTTTTATGTTATCAGTAGGTATTACACCACGTTGAAACAATGCAGGTCATTAAATCGGCACTCCGTATATGAGCTGATAAATAGAGCGAGCCAATATTTAGGAGATGTTTCTGTCCATTTTACTAAACAACAAAGTTTTGTTTTGAGTACCTCGAGTACCCTTAAATTTTGGCTCGTACTTTTTAAAAACCACCTTGTATATTAAATTTACTCTACTCACACATTATATAAATCTAGTTTCACAGCTTATAAGCCTAACGCTCTTCTACCCCCATTAGAAGAGCGTTAGCAAATGAATTCTTACCTTATTTATTTATGGACTTTAAGAAATTAATAAATATGAAATTCGGTAGATCCTGAGGAAATAATGATTTCCATTTAAAATAGGTATTAGGTATGTAATAAAATAACTGTTTCGTTTCCAAAGGGTGTTGTCCAAATGCTTGAAATGGACAGAAACTGCGAATAGTCCTTAATTCTTTTTAAAATAAAATATGTATAATGAAATAATTTTCAAGTTTGTTTAAGTAGGATATAAAATTATGGAAATCATTAAAATATTTAACCTGATATCCGTTTAATTCATTCTTATTTTTATTGGAGGTCAGTGTTTATTTGACACGCATTCAGCCAAACAGGAATCGTAAAATAATTCCTAACGAATTAGTTGCAGATTTAGTGCACAGTTATTATTAATTTAATGTAATTCGACCTATGTGTACCATAAATGTATAAAATAATATATGCATGTCAATATTAATTAAAATCAAATATTTTTTGAATAGAAAACGTATCGTAGGCTGTACGAATCACATCTCCTTTGCCTTACCTACTGACAGACTGACAGTTTGACATTACTGCATTTTCGATTGTTTGTTTACTTGATTCTACAATAGCGCGTGCGAATTGAGTTACGTACGGATTGCTTTTTTATGGTATAGCAACGACTATGATCATTTTACGAAGATTTTGATTTTAGTTGTGCACACGATACCCATTTTTAAACACGGACTTAGGTTGGACCCGCCTAAACGACGACTTGGCATCCTTAACCCTAGACTTATTACTACCAATATTTCAGAAAAAGGTTTGTAACTGACTTCTACCTAGTTTTTTTGATAATTATTGAAATTGTAATGGATTACCTACGATTTGTAGTAACATTTGGCGTATATTTCACTCTAGTTCATTCCAGGATTTTTTTTTATATGGCCGACGGGCATTCCCTTTTATGAAGCTTTACACTTTATGTAAACTTAATGTAAAGAGGTTTAATATTAATTCATAATTTAAATTTATAATAATATTATAAAACGGAAAAGTTTGTTTGTTTGTTTGTTTGTTTGCTTGCTTGAACGCGCTAATCTTCGAAAGTACTGGGTGGATTTGGATGCAATTTGGTATGGAAGTAGCTTGAAGCTTGAGGAAGATTATAGGCTACTTTTTACCCGACTGCAAAAAAGGAGAGTTATGTTTTTACCGTGATAGAATCCACGGGAGCGAAGCCCCGCGAGAGTACTAGTATAATATAATATAATATTCCAAAACTTTCACACAACGCCATCTAGTCCCAAACTAAGCAGAGTGCTTTGAGTACTAGACAACTGATAAACATACATATATATTTTTAAATACATACATTTTATAGATAAATTACACCCAGACAAAGAACAAATGATCGTGCTCATCACACAAACATTTGTCCTGGGTGGGAATCGAACCCACAACCTTGAGCATAGCAGTCAGGGCCACTGACCACTATACCAACAGGCTCGTCAAATTAGTTAGTTTAATTAGTTCCTTTTAGAGAAGTTTTTGAAGGAGAACGTTGCATGCAATTTGGTATGGAAGTAGCTTGAAGCTTGAGGAAGATTATAGGCTACTTTTTACGCGACTGCAAAATAGGAGAGTTATGTTTTTACCGTGATAGAATCCACGGGAGCGAAGCTTTGCGTGAGTACTAGTTTATAATATTTGAGTTTATAATAAATGACTGACTCCTACTGCATAACACCATCCTCGCCGCTCGATGTCACAAAACAATCAATCTCGCTCGCACTCGCTTGATTCGATATTTCAGTATCACTCTAACATTATCTTACTAAATAAAATCGCTCTCCAAATGAATGAATTGACGGATCCATGCGCAGAAAATAAATTTAGCAAAGTATTTTGTTTTGTTTGTGCGCGTGTTGCATTCGTATTATCAGTTTAGTGGTATGAGTTTGGAACCATGTTTTAGCGGGCTTTGTTAGAGAGTTATATTTCTATATCATTCCTAATTCGTTGGCTCAAACCAGTTATTATAACATTTATTCCACTCTAAAGTGGGGGTGTTCAAAATTGCTGACTTGAAACTTCGACTGCTTCTTCACCGGACTGGAACCATTGACCACGAAGACTTCTTAATCTTAGGAAATGTAAAGAAATCGTTAGGGCTTAGGTCAGGACTGTATGGAGGATTGTCAAGAATTTCTACTTTTTCCTGCTTCAAATACTCAATCGTTTGACGAGCGCTGTGTGAGCTTGCGTTGTCGTGGTGCAGGATGATGCGTCGCTTTGAGTTAGATTTTCGAAGTACGGCGATGACTTGTGGTAAACAAACTGTGGTATACCACTCTGCGTTAACCGTTCTACGATCTTCAAGTGCAATAGTCGCAACATGGCCGGTTTTTCCAACGAACGTGGCCACCACCTTCTTTGAAGTGTTTCGAGAACGAACAACTAGTCGGCTTTGGCTGGTCTTGAAAGACCCAGATTGTAGATTGTTGTTTGGAATCAGGATCGTAGGCATAGATCCAAGATTCGTCACCACTGATGATGTGGTAGACGTGATTTGACCTTCCTCAGTTGAACCTTTGCAGAGTTTTCTTACACCATCTGACGCGGGCCGCCTTGTGATCGTCGGAAAGCAGATGCGGTATCCAACGGCAAACTAGCTTTCTTACACCAAGCGCTTCATGCAAGATCTTCTGAATGGTTGTCCCTGAGATAATCCCTAATAGAGCCTCTATCTCTTGATACGTCACATGACGATCTTCGAGAATTAGTTGTCTCACAGCAACAACGAATTAGGAATGATATAGAAACATAACTCTCTAACGAAGCCCGCTAAAACATGGTTCCAAACTCATACCACTAAACTGATAATACGAATGCAATACGCGCACAAACAAAACAAAATACTTTGCTAAATTTATTTTATGCGCATGGATCCGTCAATTCATTCATTTGGGGCGCTATTTTATTTAGTAAGATAATGTTAGAGTGAAACTGTAATATCGAATCAAGCGAGTGCGAACGAGATGGATTGTTTTGTGACATCGAGCGGCGAGGATGGTGTTATGCAGTATGCAGTAGGAGTCAGTCATTTATTATGAACTCAAATATTATAAATTAACTAGTATTTGCGTGTTGCGCGAGGTGCAAGCACCTCGCGTGCTTGTGAAAATAAAAAAGGGGGGTGTGATGGGGGGGATTTAGTATTTGCGTGTTCCGCGAGGTGCAAGCACCTCGCGTGCTTGTGAAAAAAACTAAAGCATTGCCCCTCTAAATCAAGTATTTGCGTGTTGCGCGAGGTGCAAGCACCTCGCGTGCTTGTGAAAAAAAAAAAAGGGGGGGGGGATGGGGGGGGTTGCAGAAGTATTTCGACTAAAGCATTGCCCCTCTAAATGAATCTGAAAAAAAAAATGTTCCAAGTCTCTTAGATTCCGAGATCCGCCTAAAGGGGGGCGGGGGGGGGACTTTGAAAAATGGTTTTTACTTTACCGAGCCTCCTCTATACGAATCCGTAAAAAGAAAAAAATACGGGTCTCGTAGTTTCCGAGATACGATAGGGGGGGGGGGGGGGGGGGGGGGGGAGAAGGGGGGGGAAAAGGGGAGGTTTGGCACTTTTCCCGTAGGTTTGAGAGTTACTTGTTTACGAATCTGTCAAAATATACCCACCTCCCCATCCACCATCTGGGAGAACAATTATGTCAATGAGTGAGTCAGTGAGTGGTAATTTAGCTTTATATAGTATAACTAGTATTTGCGTGTTGCGCGAGGTGCAAGCACCTCGCGTGCTTGTGAAAAAAATAAAAGGGTGGGGGGTGATGGGAGGGGTTTAGTATTTGCGTGTTGCGCGAGGTGCAAGCACCTCGCGTGCTTGTGAAAAAAACTAAAGCATTGCCCCTCTAAATCAAGTATTTGCGTGTTGCGCGAGGTGCAAGCACCTCGCGTGCTTGTGAAAAAAAAAAAAAAAAAAGAGGGGGGGGGTGATGGGGGGGGGGGGGGTTGCACAAGTATTTCGACTAAAGCATTGCCCCTCTAAATGAATCTGAAAAAAAAAATGTTCCAAGTCTCTTAGATTCCGAGATCCGCCTAAAGGGAGGGGAGAAGGGGGGCGGGGGGGGGACTTTGAAAAATGGTTTTTACTTTACCGAGCCTCCTCTATACGAATCCGTAAAAAAAAAAATACGGGTCTCGTAGTTTCCGAGATACGATAGGGAGGGGGGAGAAGGGGGGGGAAAAGGGGAGGTTTGGCACTTTTCCCGTAGGTTTGAGAGTTACTTGTTTACGAATCGGTCAAAATATACCCATCTCCCCATCCACCATCTGGGAGAACAATTATGTCAATGAGTGAGTCAGTGAGTGGTAATCTAGCTTTATATAGTATAATATTAAACCTCTTTACATTAAGTTTACAAAAAGTGTAAAGCTTCATAAAAGGGAATGCCCGTCGGCCATATAAAAAAAAATCCTGAAATGAACAAGAGTGAAATATACGCCAAATGTTACTACAAATCGTAGGTAACCCATTACAATTTCAATCATTATCAAAAAAACTAGGTAGAAGTCAGTTATAAACCTTTTTCTGAAATATTGGTCGTAATAAGTCTATGGTTAAGGATGCCAAGTAGGCGGGTCCAACCTAAGTCTGTGTTTAAAAATGGGTATCGTGTGCACAACTAAAATCAAAATCTTTGAAAAATGACCATAGTCTTTGCTATACCATAAAAAAAGCAATCCGTACGTAACTCAATTCGCAAGCGCTATTGTAGAATCAAGTAAACAAACAATCGAAAATGCATTAATGTCGAACTGTCAGTCTGTCAGTAGGTAAGGCAAAGGAGATGTGATTAATACAACCTACGATACGTTTGCTATTCAAAAAATATTTAATTTTAATTAATATTGACATCCATATATTATTTTTTTAGATTTATGGTACACATAGGTCGAATTATATTAAATTAATAATTACTGTGCACTAATTCTGCAAACTAATTCGTTAGGAATTATTTTACGATACCTGTTTGGCTGAATGCCACTTACTAGTGTCAAATAAACACTGACCTCCAATAAAAATAAGAATGAATTAAACGGATATCAGGTTAAATATTTTAATGATTTCCATATTTTTATATCCTACTTAAACAAACTTGAAAATTATTTCATTATACATATTTTATTTTAACATAAACACATTAGACGTGATTTAAAATTTGTATTCATAAGCAATCCTTAAATTAAGTTATTAGGATTTACCCGAATTTTTCACGAAATGCTGTGCAACAGTACTAACCGTACAAATATGTACAGCTGATTTTTTTAATATGTCTTCGTTACCAAAATGTATGGAGCAAACCCTACTGGCATTAGTTGGTAACCAGTCATCCTCTCTTTTTTCTAAGCGGACAGCTGCAATCCACTGTAGTCGTTGAATCTCGTTTTTGGGGAAACTAAAATAAGAAACACACAGGCAAACCAATCCATCCAATTTATAAAACTGTACTTAATATAAAATATATAATAGTTAGGTATTAAAAACTGGCTGGCTACCTGTTGCATAATACTGACAACTCGTGGTTGTCTGTACGAAAATAAAACACGAAATTATTTTACTTACGAGTGATAAGCTAACCCAGTTAGTTTTTTACTTCCTTCTTTCCGTCTTTTACACCACCTTACTACGCAGGAGGTCATTTTTATCCCTCAGAAACGAGCTTTTTCTTGAATTTTTCACTAATCAACACGATTCTGGCGTCTGTCACTGAGCGCACGTCAGAGTGAGAGGCGCTTTGATTGTATTTTTTCACCCCGCCTACTTGATTGTGTTTTGCGTGGAACCATTTTTGAGCGGAGTTCGTGTTCTATATCATTCCTAATTCGTTGCACAGCAATGATGTTATCTTCAGTGAAGGCGGATTTTGGGCGTCCTTCGCGAGATTTGTCACTAACACTAGTATGTCCACGCTGGAATTCTAAATACCAGCGTTCGACAGTCCGCAGAGATGGGGCTTCATCACTGAACACAGATGTTAGCTCTTCAAAACGCTGAAGCCGTGTCAGGCCTCTTCTAAAGTTGTAGAAAATTATTGCACGAACATTTTCCTTACAAAGATTCATTTTCGTACGTAACCTGACAGATTCCAATCGACGCTGTGACTAAACAATAGCATTAATCCTAATACTTTCGACTGTTTTGAGACTCAAAATTTAAATACATTCGAATATAGAACAGTTCCAAATTCAAAATTGCCGGGAAATGTGGAAACTACAGAATTTAAAAGCATGCCTCGTACACTTATCTCTTCCCTACCACTCCACACAGAGCGGGATGAGTTATTAGATGGGTTTCCCACCAGAAAAAAGGGTTATCAGAATGAAATACAGATATTTTGCAATATACGACCACTACCAGTTGACTTCTGAGTTTGTTTCGGTATTTCTTAGGAAACACCGGCCTCATCCATTTTAGATTTACGAAACAAATCGTGTAAAAGAATTATTCGATAACCAACTTGCGAAATAAAGATCATTTATCATACTTAAATACCTAAATTAATCTAGTTGTTGTCACCTGTTTCTGTTTATATTTCTGTAATTGGTTTTTGGTACAATAAACTTATTGATTAGTATCCATTATATCACGATTTTCAGTATCGAATCCTTATTCCAGTAATGCAAGTTTGGGGATATGCGGAACAGGGTAAAGTCAGGCGTCCGTCACTCGCTCAAGGCCACGCGTTATATGCCTACCGCTTCGCGTATCGCCGTCGGTACATCCTACAATGGGCTGCCGCACGCCTGCCTGAGTCTTTTTAAATAATTTTGACAACGTCATAATGGATCGACCTAAAAACAATTGATTTTCCTTCGCTTTGCTCCTGTTTCCCTTTTGATTGTTTATTTGCGCGGAATTTTATTAAAATTAAAATTATTTACGCGGTTTCGGATATTTTCGACACTAAAATTTAATAATCGGGAATTCAGGGAAGGAAAAAATGCATCTATTATTTTATTAAACTGAAACATATTTGATCAACAAATAAAAAAGAATTGTTTTTCTATATTCATTTTATTACCAATACAACCCTAGGACATTCGCTCGATGATGTGGGTCGCGCGGCGGGCAAAACAATCTCAACTCTCTGTGTACGTACTTATGGTACATTTTAAACTGTTTTTTTCAATAAATAATTATTATTTCCTTTATTTCTAATTATACACATATAAATTACATTTTTAAATATTTCTATAAAACACAAAAAACATTTAAAAATATAAAAAATAGTAGCCCACCGGTATCGGAAACAGGGTCCAAGCTACCGGTGGTCAGGGCTTTAGAGAGAGGAACCTCCTAACGATACGCGCCGTGTCCAGGAGTACCGCTTTCTGAAGCAAGCCCTTGATCCAGCCGCCTAACGAGAGCCTCCTAAGGTGTTGGTCGAGGCTCTTGGCTATTAAGCCATTGGCTGAGATGACTATCGGTACAATGACTGCCGAGTTCACATCCCACATGTCGACAATCTCATGCGCCAAGTCAAGATATTTGATTTGCTTATCTTTCTCGGCTTTCACGAGGTTCTCGTCATGCGGGATGGTTATATCGACAATCATGGCACGCCTCTCGTTTCGGTCCACCACCACTATATCAGGCTTATTGGATACAATAGTCCTATCAGTGATGATGGACCGATCCCAGTATAATGTGATAAGGCCATTATCGAGAACTGGGTCGGGCACATACCTATAGTACGGCACTTCCGATTCCACAAGAGAATATTTCAGAGCAAGTTGCTGATGTATAATCTTGGCTGCAAGGTTGTGCCTATGCAAGTATTCTCCATTAGCAAGACGAGAACAACCAGAGATAATATGACGGATTGATTCACCTGGACGGTGACATGCCCGACACATGTCAACCGTGCCATCCTTCACAATAAATTTCCGGTAGTTGTTCGTCATGATAACTTCGTCCATAATTGCACAGACAAAACCTTCGGTTTCCCCAAAGAGGTCACCGAAGCGCAACCAAGCTACGGACGCTAATTGATCTACATCGGGCCCATGAAGGGCCCGGAAAAAACGTCCGTGTAACTCCTTACTCTGCCATATCCCCCTTCGATCGTTAGTGTCTAGCACTGCAGGTTTGCGCCAGTTCTCATTAGCCAAGGAGAGCGGGGTGAGTCCCTTGTCCACTGCTACTACATCTCGATGCATACCCACTTCAGAAGCAAGGAAATGTTCCCTGAGACTGTATACCTCGCGGTTGTGGAGAGTTTTAGCATTCAAAAAGCCTCGACCTCCACATTTCCGCGGGATATACAGCCTCATCACTGACGAGCGTGGGTGATGCATTCGATATGCAGTCAGCAATGTACGAACTCTCCTATCCAGGGCGTCAAGTTCAGTTTGAGTCCATTTGAGTACGCCGAAAGAGTATATCAACACTGGCATGACCCAACCGTTGAAGGCACGCACCTTATTTCCGCCCGATAGAAGGCTTTTAAATACCTTCTTTAGGCGTCCAAAGAAGCGCTCCTTCAGCGATTGCTTCATGTCAACTTCATTGATACCTAACGCTTCCGACATACCCAAATACTTATAGGTTTCGGTTGGGGAGAGGCTTCTCAGGTTTATGGAATTCGAGGGTTGAGATCCCACGGATTCCACAATCTCCCCTCGCTTTACATGCATAATCGCACATTTGTCGACACCAAACTCCATCCTAATGGCACTACTGAAAGTTTCAGTTACCTTCAGTAGTTCCGTCAGTTGTAGACTAGTGGCGCCAAAAAGTTTTAAATCATCCATGTAAAGGAGGTGAGAAATAACCTGACCACCTCTTTTCAGCCTATAGCCTAGACCTGAATTCTCCAGCAGTGTGCTTAGAGGATTCAAGGCTAAGCAAAACCAAAGCGGACTCAAACTATCGCCCTGGAATATACCTCGCTCGATCCTTACCGGTTCGCTGTACCTTGGGATATATCGACATCCTGGATAGCGAAGAACCGTCCTCCATTGTCCCATACATGATGTCAGAAAGGTGCGTAAAGTTGCATTAATTTTATACAATTCTAGCACCCTCATGAGCCATGTATGGGGCACTGAGTCATAGGCCTTCTTGTAGTCTATCCAACATGTCGACAGATCTTTTTTGGAACGTCGAACCTGTTGGCTAATGGCCATATCAATGAGGAGTAGCTCCTTAGTACCGCGGGATCCATTCTTACATCCATTTTGAGAGGGAGACATGATGTTATTGTTTTCAATGTGTTTGTTAATTTTAACCCTCAAAATGGATGTCAGAACCTTATAGACCGTTGGTAGACACGTGATTGGTCTATAATTTTTGGGTTCCGCGGTGCTACCAGATTTGTGGAGCAGGTGGGTAACTCCAGTGGTAAAGAACTCAGGTAGCGAGCCAGATTCTAGGGCAGATTGGTACCGAGACGCCAAGCGGGCGTGCGATCTTGTTAGCCACTTGATCCAAAAGTTATGCAGTCCATCCGGCCCTGGAGACTTCCAATTAGGCAGCAGACGGACTGCATGGGCTACATCTTGGGGGCTGATAGTGATTGCCCCCATTTCTGGTATTGGATCGCAGACTCGCTCGACCTCCCGAGTCCAATCGCCTTCGGTGTGACTGACAGGTACCGACCAGATGTTGCGCCAGAATGTACATAAGGCGTCATCATCGGGTAGGCACATATCAGTCGCACCTTGCTCCGTTCGCTCCCAAGCCCTATATACCCACCTTTCGTTACTTCGGAATGTGCGATTCTGGACGAATCGCTCCACTCGCCGTCCATACCTCCGAATGCGGTTTGCCCATGCATACACCTTCTGCTTTAGGAAGTCGATGCGCTCCGTGACACAGGACATATAATTTTGTGGGTGAATATTGGTTCCCAAAAACGCCCGTCTCACAAAGCGCATCACTCTCGGGCGAGTGTTGCCCCCCCTAAAGCAAAGAAGTTTTCCAATGAGTGCCCTGGTCTCACCGATTCGGCGCTCGATCCTACACTGCCAAGCTGGCACAGCGGGTTTAGGTCGTGTAGCTATGTCATTAGAAATTCTAACATTAGCTACACGACATGCCGCGACAGCTGCGCAGTATAAGACAGAGTGGGTATCGGCGAGGTCTTCGCAGTTATCAAAATAGTCTGACAACTGCGAATCCAGAGCAGCCACCAGTGCCCTATTCCTGTTATGCATGGGCAAACGAGGCAAGCGTGGTCTTATTTCAGGCGGCATGTTGCGATATTCCCGAATAGCACACTCCAAAGCACTCCTCAATTCCTCATTATACTGGGTACTTACGTTTGTAACTCTGTCACTACTCTCCTCAACTTGGATGTTGGGCTGTGGTGGTACCACCACAGTCGGCGTCGGATGTGAAGTGACATAGCTACTCATTTCCGAACGGAGGCGATCAAGTACGGCTTCATCCAACATATGGTTACGTTGGATGACACGCACTTGATCCGATAGTCGCTGGGCCGAAACGTTGACAGTTGGAAAAAAATAAAAATAAATAATTATTATTATTATTATTATTTCTTCTCGCTGCAAACAGCTGGTATTATTATTAAGATTTTGTAGGCTATTATATGAGCGCTTTTGTATGAGAGTCATGTATCTGTTACGAAGTAACTATTTAGTAATCTGTGGTAAAGTCTCGCAATCCCATTGAAAAGGGAGGATCCTCCGACCAGACAGGTGTTCTTGTCTGGTGGGCAACTGCCCGATGTTTGTGGTCAGGTGATTTGTAAGCAGGCTAGTTGTGTGGTAAACTGCTTGCGCGATACAGGATTTCTATCTGTAGTTTGTATGTTGCGAGATGGATGTCGCTACAAAGTAACAGAGTATATATATATAATAATGTTGTGTGTGTCAGGCTGAACGTACGGTGCTGCTGGGTACGCTAAAGGACAACAACATCGAGCGGCCGGCCGTGCCCGCCGCGCCGCCTGCGCCTGCGCCGCTCCCCACTCCCGTGGCGCAGCAACCTGCCTCCAACGCCAAGGTAAGGTCAACAATACAATATGTGCGTGTGTCAGGCTGAGCTACCGTGCTGCTGGGTACGCTGAAGGACAACAACATCGAGCGGCCGGCCGTGCCCGCCGCGCCGCCTGCGCCTGCGCCGCTCCCCACTCCCGTGGCGCAGCAACCTGCCTCCAACGCCAAGGTAAGGTCAACAATACAATATGTGCGTGTGTCAGGCTGAGCTACCGTGCTGCTGGGTACGCTGAAGGACAACAACATCGAGCGGCCGGCCGTGCCCGCCGCGCCGCCTGCGCCTGCGCCGCTCCCCACTCCCGTGGCGCAGCAACCTGCCTCCAACGCCAAGGTAAGGTCAACAATACAATATGTGCGTGTGTCAGGCTGAGCTACCGTGCTGCTGGGTACGCTGAAGGACAACAACATCGAGCGGCCGGCCGTGCCCGCCGCGCCGCCTGCGCCTGCGCCGCTCCCCACTCCCGTGGCGCAGCAACCTGCCTCCAACGCCAAGGTAAGGTCAACAATACAATATGTGCGTGTGTCAGGCTGAGCTACCGTGCTGCTGGGTACGCTGAAGGACAACAACATCGAGCGGCCGGCCGTGCCCGCCGCGCCGCCTGCGCCTGCGCCGCTCCCCACTCCCGTGGCGCAGCAACCTGCCTCCAACGCCAAGGTAAGGTCAACAATACAATATGTGCGTGTGTCAGGCTGAGCTACCGTGCTGCTGGCTACGCTGAAGGACAACAACATCGAGCGTCACTTTTCACTGTCACAAATGCTTATTCAGTTTTAGCTTTGAGCTCCTCGACACTTGTTGATTGACTGACAAGAGCGATTTTATGTGACCTACCCAGCGACTGCCATAATCCGCATCCAGATGCAGTCGAACGGTCCGCTTCAAATGCGCGGGAGTACCGTCTTGCTGGTAAAACAAGTCACGTAAAAGTCCAGCGGGGACGTTATCCAATAGCACTCACACTGCAGCTAAAACGGTCATTAAGGACGCATTTACGTTTTCTCGCAAATATCAATGTTTTTCTGGTCCCATTTTGATACATAAGGAGTTAAAATTTTGACAATGTTATGGTATTAATTTCAAGATAATTTATTCATCTTCACATTGAATGCATTATAATTACACAGTCCTATACATCTTTTTCACACAAATACGTTTTTATCGCCGCAATAATCGTAGAAAATTACAAAAAATGGGGTCTGAATTCGTACCTGTAAGCCAAATCTGGAGCATATTCCTAACTTCAAAATAACAAGAAACTATAGCCTATGTATTTATCTATACGTTAAGCTAATTATTTTGAACATACATTAAAAACTTTATGATTTATGAGAAAAATAAAATCGGTCTCAAATTTCTTCATACATTTTTCTACCGAACGCACGGCTCCGACCGTCATTCTGCGCTCAGACGCGCTCGTGAACGCAGGGGTGTATCGCTTTCCTCGAAAAAATAAATACGTCGAAACCTATAATAAAGACAGTGGCGTCTTGTATACTGTGACTAGAATACGTTGATACTTTTTCGTACCGAAACAAAAGTAAGAACGAGAACCATACTTATTTTTAGAATTGGATGGATATTGGTTACTGAACCTAGCATGAAACAACAATTTTTTTTAACCGACTTCAAATAAGGAGGTTTCGTAATTCGACCGTATAAATGTTTTTTTTTTCATTAAGTATCTTAAAGTACTACAAATTAAGGAAGGTCTAGAGTTGATCTGATGATGGAGCCTTTCATGAGATTGACTCCTGACAGTCGAGGGAACTCCTCAACGATTTACAGCAGTAACCTTTTGTTTGTGCTTGATTAATTTGAATTGACCAGAACTTTACACCTAGATAGTTTTTGACTGTCATTAGAGGTCTGATGATGAAGACGAAGGACAGTTAAGGGAACTCCTCAACGGTTTACAGTAGCTACCTTGTGTTTAGATTTAATTCATTTATACTAATGAGAACTTTGCACCCATATGGGTTATAAGTGCCATTACAGGTCTGATGATGGAGACCATAGACAGTCGAGGGAATTCCTCAACGATATACAATAGTTACCTTTTGTTGGGCTTACTTCATATGGTTCAATATGCCAAAATGTTCAGTTCGTACAAAAACTAAAAAAAATGGCCAAGTGTGAGTCAGACTCGCCCATGAAGGGTTCCGTAGTAACTATAATAATATAATATAATATGTATATTTATTTGACGAATAAAAAAAACCCTTAAAAATTTCTTTAAACTTGCTTATTTACATTTTTACAACTATGCTAAATAACTTTGTTTTTCATAGTGTTTGTATGAATTACAAAGTTATATTTACGGTTTTAGAAAATATGATGTATCTCAAAAACTGCTGACCCGATTTCATTCAAACCAATTATGGGTGAAAGTTTACACTAAGATCTACAGACACATATTTATTTAGATTTTTCACTCCATTATTATAGAAGTTAGAGGGGGGGCACACATTTTACCACTTTGGAAACTTATATCTTTTAAAGGATTGACTTTATGAAAAAGTGGTTTTAGAAATCCATATATCATTTTTAAAGACCTGTCTATAGATACCACACATGCATAGGTTTCATGAAAAAAATATTTTCAGTTCTAGTTCCATGTATGGGGACCCCCCTTTTTTTAAATATTTCTTTAATTTTTTTCTTAAAATCGGAAAGCGGTTCACAGAATACATCTACCTACTTAGTTTCACATGTATAGTCTTAATAGTTTCGGAATAAAATGGCTGTGATATACGGACGGACGGACAGACAGACAGACAGACAGACAGACGGACAGACATATCGAAACTATAAGGGTTCCGTTTTTTGCCATTCGGCTACGGAACCCTAAAAATTGGTCAAGTGCGAGTCAGACTCGCTCATGAAGCGTTCCGTAGTAACTATGCCAAATAACTTTGTTTTTCATAGTGTTTGTATTAATTACAAAGTTTTATTTGCGGTTTTAGAAAATATGCTGTATCTCAAAAACTGCCAACCCGATCTCGTTCAAACCAATTTTGGTTGAAAGTTTACATTAAGGATCATAGCATATATTTTTTATATAATTTTTGACTCCATTATTATAGAAGTAAGAGGGGGGGACACATTTTACCACTTTGGAAGTGTATATCTTTTAAACGATTAACTTTATGAAAAAGTGCTTTTAGAAACCCGTATGCCATTTTTAAAGACCTCTCTATTAATACCACACACGCATAAGATTCATGAAAAAATATATATTTTCAGTTTCAGTTCCATGTGGGGTACATGGAACTGAAACTGAAATTTTATTTTTTTTATTTTTTTAATATTTTATTCTTAAAATCGGAAAGCGGTTCACAGAATACATCTACCTACCAAGTTTCACATGTATCATTCTAATAGTTTCGGAATATAAAAACTTTTACCAAAAAAATTAAACCGACTTCCAAAAAACACTGCAAAGAGAAAAATAACTTTAATTTCGGTAGGTAGGCGGTGTCCGACTTCCGAAATTAGTTAGAAAGTAGACAAAATATTGCTTTTCCCAATGCTGGGCCGTTGATTGTTGAGGAGTTCTCCTGGTACTTCACCATCAGCTTCACTTCATCATATGCATTGTGACGAGCATATTGTGCTTAATAACCATATTCAAGTAATCGAAGCGGAACCCATGAAATAATTCTTATTCCTACTTATATATTGAGTACCTAGTTCCAATGGCCATCTGTGGTCTTCATCATCAGATCCACTTCACAAATGGTGCTTTTCAAATGCAACTACACAAGTTACTATAAAAAATACTCAATTCACTGTAGGTGTGCCTATAATATTTGAAGAGTTTCCTCGATTACTCCAAGATCCCATTATCAGCTCCTGACTTGGTGACAATGGGACCAATTTCAAACAAAAAAAGAATTTTCCAAATTGGTTCAGCCGTCTTCGAGTAATCGGTGATCAAACATTAAAAAAAATATACGCGTCGAATTGATAACCTCCTCCGTTTTTTTCGTCGGTTGAAAATGGCTGTGACATACAGACGGATGGACAAACAGACAGACAGACAGGCATGACGAAACTTTTCTTTATTTCTTATTAATTTTTATACCACATATGAGTATTTTATTTCCAAAGTCCCCTAATACTCCTAATAGGTCGTCAAACACATTAATAAACTAACATCTAATCAATAAGCATATAACCCTTTGTAAACAATAAGTTACAACTTATTATGATCAAACAATATTAAAGAAAATATAATATTACCTTCAAGTATCAATATTAGTTAAGTAATGTATAAAATCGGGCGAACAATGGTTTGTAAGTGTGTGTGCGCGCAATGTTGTTGTGTTGCTACTAGAATACCTAAAATTGAGCGAGTGATAAACGTAAATGCGTCCTTAAACACCGACACCAATCGCGTCCGGCGGCCGAGGACGACTGTTGACGAACGTGTGTTGACATTTCTCATAAACATCAAAGAGTTAGCCGATAAATGCTTTATTTCTTTGAGATAAGGTCTAAATTTCTTTAAATTAAATAATTTTATTACGTAAAAATGCCTAAAATTGTTAAAATTACCGAGCTAAGTTTGATCGTGCATTCAAATAAGCCTTACTTTTTGTTCATCTACAAAGAGTAAAGTCGGAATTCCTTTAACTTACGTATTTGATACGACGCACACTACCTTGTATGTTAAATGCATTGATATTGTTTACATGTGTGTGATGTGTATTACGAGCTATGAGCAAACTACAAATTATGTCGTGCATTTAAGTAAGCTCTATTACTCTGAGTCAAGGTTTCAATTTCCTTGAATTAAGGATTGTATTCATTTGTCATGACGTGTTTCCATTTTAAGTTGAATGAAAGATTTTTCCGTCAAAATTTAACACCTATTTTTTTATGACGGAAATCAATTCAGAAGCTGATTATGAACCAACTACTTTCAGGAATTGCGTTTATTCTGTTACACGTTGTATACAGTATGTTAGTTTAAACGAGGGACATATTCAAACCCACAGTAGTGTATGCTTACATGATACTAATAAAAATATGAACAAAAAAAACACTGATAAATAACAGACAGAACCATACCAAAAATTTCGCAAAAGTCTCACAACGTGTATACGCCGCCCTAGCGCTAACGTTTTAATATCATCGCAGAACATGTGCGCGGGTCAATGACTTTTAGGTAGAATCCATTTTCCCTTCATACTTTAAACCTGGCTTAGGACAGGCAAAAATATCTAGATACAAAACAAAATTCGTCAAAAATTTAGGTTTTTCACATATTTGGGACGAGAATCGAATACTGAATACGCTCCCTCAATAAGTCTCTCGGTTAACCTAACATACTGTATATTATATACAACGTGTAACGGAAAGGGTATATACATACCAAGCGCACGGCTTCTTTGGATGATATCAAACGATATTGGAAGGGTTTCAACACAAAATAAAAAAGTCTAAAAATTGATACCAAATTTTCGGTTTCGTAAGTTTCTTAAATTGAAATCATAACAATCGTGTCATCGCACTACGTAAGTCAATAACTTTCCACGTTACTTGCAAATATCACGATAAATCTCTTCCGTAATTCTGTGCGCCTAGTACTGTAGTAGCCTACCGTCCAGGCGATGACTTAATTACTTCCGAACATGTAGAGATAGGATTAAAAAACGCTTCCAATATCGTTTGATATCACTCAAAGAAGCCGTGCTCTTGGTATGTATATACCCTTTCCGTTACACGTTGTATAATGATATATTGGTTCATTAATTATTTAATTATTGTTGGATCATCATTTGCTAAGGCTTTTCTGCTCCCAGTCTAACTGGACGTAGCTAAGTACTAGTGTTTTACATAGAGCGGCTGCCTATTTGACCTCTACAACCCAGAAGCTAGGAGAACACGATACCCCTAGCAAGACCAGTTCAGATATTCTAGCTTCTGAGTACTCGTAGCGACTGTCAAAGTCTGTTGATGATGCTTTCCGTGGCACGAAGGATTCTCGAAATGTTAAAATCAGCTATCCACAGACCGGCCTTGCCAAGCATTGCTTAACCTTAATGGTCGACCCGTGCTTTTATTAATCAGTAATGTCGTAGTATAATGGTGGCGGTGCAATAAAACCAACGTTGGATAACAAAGTTAGAGTGACGTAATACTTATTGGTGGTCCTAGGGACGGACTGCGGGGCTATCCCATCCCTTAACCTCCTAGCTCGCTATTCCTGAGGGCGACGGGGCCTCCGCTCAGTTCAAGCTTATGACAATAGTGTGACTGCGGGGCTATCGACCACTTTGCCTCCTAAGCTGCGAGTGTGTGGTTTCTTTTTTTTTTTTTTTTTTTTTTTTTTTTTTTAAGGTAGGGCCACTTGTAGATCAGCACACTAAGGCTGTGAGTCTACTTAACCGGACTTTCCTGTGGTGACCTCTAATAAATTAAATTAAAGGCCCCCAGCCAGGGCTTACAAACTAAAGTTTACTTAAAGCTAATGACCGCACGCTAAGGGCACTCCCTGTGGAGTACGGGCCTCGGCATAGCGGGGTCATTTTGGGAGGGCAGCAAAGGGACAGGCTGGGTCATATTATTTACGGGAGTATTTATTGCTACTGGCTCAGCATCGCGGGCTGGCTCGTTTGGCAAAGGTCGGGGAGGATTTTCATTACAGGTACGCGGACGTCGCGATGGGCCTCGTCGGCGAGGCCGGAATAAGGAACGCGTTCTGTATATGTGTTTTCTAAGAGTGCTGGTTTCCCTACTGCTCTCTTGTCGGATGGTGGTGGGGTCGTCAGGCTCGTCTAGGATGTTACGCGGGCGACGAACCCGAGAAATCTTGGAGGGTCTGTATCGGGCGGCCGATACGATCAGGGGGTTAGTGTGGGTCTCAGCAGAGGTGAAGTAACGCACTGACATGCGTTTCAACACTTGCTTTATGGTCGGGAGTTTGAGGTCTACGTGGAGATCCTCGTTCCTACAGAACCAGGGCGCGCCCGTGGCCTTTCGGAGAAAACGGTTCTGAATGACTTGCATCCTATGGATCTGATTGGGACTGGCATGAGCAAACACCGGACAGGCATACGTCATGATAGGACGTATGCATGTCGTGTATATTCGGATTTTACATTTAAGGGAGAGCTTGCTGTGTTTATTCAGCAGGGCGTGGAGCCTACCGAGAGCGAAAGCGGCTCGCGAGCGAACCGACTTTATGTGCTCACTGAAGTTGAGGAACTGGTCGAGGATCACTCCTAAGTATTTGGCTCGCTTCTCCCAAGGGATTGGCTTGCCGAACATAGTGATCGGGCGAGGGGGGGTGAATTGTTTATGCTGGCGAGCCCTGCGAAACAGGACTGCTTGGCTTTTGTCGGGATTTACCTCAATCCTCCATTTCCTAAACCAATCGCCTAGTGCGTTGGCTGAGGTCTGGAGGGTATGAGCGATGCTAACGGGATTATGTCCCGAGTAGTAGATGGCCGTGTCGTCGGCAAATAGGGATAACTCTACTGGGGGTTTTTTGGGGATATCGCTAGTGAATAGCGTGAAGAGTGGGGGGGAGAGCACGGCGCCCTGAGGGACGCCGGCTCTGATAGGGCGGGGAGTGGAAAGCGCTCCTTCGATACGATATCTGAAGGAGCGGTTCGACAGGAAGTCTCGAATGATGAGCACGAGACGGTCCGGCACACCTAGTTGGTAAAGCTTATAAATTAAGCCATTGTGCCAGACTTTGTCGAAAGCCTTCGCTATATCAAAGAATAGGGCCCCCGTCACCAGACCGCGTTGAAAGCGGCCGCTAATGTGCTCTACGATGCGGTGGGCTTGGTGGACACTGGAATGATGGGCTCTAAAGCCAAACTGTTCGTTAGGGATTAGGCTCTTGGCCTCGACAAAGTCCTTGAGCCGATTAAGAATAATCCGCTCGTAGACCTTGCCGAGGGCGCTGAGCAGACTAATGGGTCTATAGCTAGTCGGGAGGTTCTTGGGCTTTTTGGGTTTTGGGATACCTATCACTATAGCCTCTTTCCAAGCTTGTGGAAACAAGTTGTTGGACAAGGCGCCATTGAAGATGGCAGCCAGTAGGACTATGATCGTACGTGGGAGGAGTTTAAGTGCCCTAGTGGTCAGTCTGTCAGTCCCGGGATCTTTCCTAGGTTTGAGTTTCTTGATGATCTCCTCCACCTCGTCTTCCGTGACGGGGGGAGGGGAGCATCAGGGTCCTCGACAGGGGGTAGGGCAGATCTACGTTCGACCTCAGCATCCACGTGGGCAAGGTGGGCTGGGTCGACTGGTTGGGAGCTGGGAGAGCACTGTGCCTCCAGGCTGTCGGCTAGGCATTCGGCTTTGTCTTCGTCGTCGAAGGCAATGCTTTTGTCCGGGCGGATAAGGGGAGGCATTGAGGCAACCTCAGTGGCGCGCATATTCCGCTGAAGTTGCCAGAAGGCATGGTGGGTGGGTTCCAGTTCGCTCAGGGTCTTGTCCCAGCCGGCTTCACGCCACTCTCTGATGCTGTTACTTACTTTGCGCTGTAAGTACCGCATGAAAGTTTTGTTATTCTGGCAGGGGAAAGCTCTGTAGGCACGGACTGCTGCGTTCTTCTCAGTCAGCAGGGCCCGTACATCGTCCGGGAGTTTCCGGCGCCAGTGCTCTGACACCGGAATCTCCTTTGAACAGTCGTTCAAGACAGATTGCACGTGCTCCGTGAGTGAGTCGATCGCAGCCGTCGTGTCGGCGGCGGACTGGATGTGGTCGGGGATCTTGTCCAGGTGAGGAGACGTGTTGGATTTCAGCAATTCGCCTACTTTCCTCCAGTCAGTGATCACCTGTGTGGGAGGGGGGCGGTTAGGGTCATAGGGACCCGATCTCGGAGTTAACTCCAAGATCACCGGTCTATGGTCAGAGTCAAGTTCGTCTACCGTCTCTAAAGAGTGCAAACGTAAGTTCACATTCTTCAGGAGGGCAATGTCGAGTACGTCGGGCAAGTGGGATGGCTCGAACGGATAATGAGTAGGCCGCATAGGACCTATGATATCTATGTGGAGAGGTGTGCAAAGGTCGTATAGTACCTTCCCACGGGGGTTGGTAATACGACTACACCATGCGGGATGTTTGGCATTGAGATCCCCCGCTATAAGGACGGAGTCACTCATGTCAAGAAGGGCTGTAAGGTCGCTTCGTAGTGAGGCGTTTATCGAAGAATTTGAATCTACGTCGCTGTGCGGTGGGAGATACGCGGATACTATTGTGATAGAGGGATGGCCCGTCATGCCTAGCCGGCAAACGGATACCTCTAAGTGGGCAAGGGGCGGCGGATCCATAGGGATGCAGTGCAGGGAGTTCCTATAATATATTAGAGTGCCACCTCTGTGGCATCTAGTCCTATCGTTCCTAACTAGCCGGTAGTTGGCTACCTTGGGATCCCTAAGGTGGGGTTTGAGGAAGGTCTCTTGGACCAGAAGGACGTCGAGACTATGATCGCGAAGGAAAGTCGCGATCTCGTCCCGTTGATTGGTGATGCCATTGGCATTGAAGTAACCTAGCTTTAGGGATCGGGGCTTTAATCTCTTACTAGCCGTGTTATACATTATGGCTGTTTAAAAAGGTTATCAAATTGACTTTTGACATCGGGATACTTAGAGTATACCCGAATCAGGGAGTTGATGCTAGTGCAGGCCACGACCTCCTTTGCCATTTGGATGGCGCGGGGGGACTGGAAGAAACTGAATGTATTCCCAAGGATGAGGAACGCATCGAGTTCCGGCTCATCCGAGCGAGGGAGTGACTGGGGAGGAGGTGGGGGCTGAGAAGCCACAACAACCGGAGCGGAGGGCATGATGGGTTGATCCATCAGCCCAGGGACTTTCGGCCTTAGTGCCGGGAAGTTTTGGGCGTGATTCGCCGCCGTCCAAGGAGTTGGACGCTGGGGACTGAGGGTCTGGGGGAGCTCAGACGAGAGTGTAGGACACTCTCGTCCCTGGCGTGCGCTAGCGCGCGTTGCCAGTTTAGGGGCGGAGGTTTTCGGGGCTTTCGGACAGCCTCGGTAGTTGGCGGGGTGGCCGGATTGCCCGCACAGCACGCAGCTGGGCGGGTCTGGGCACTGGGACCTATCTTTTGGGCGACTGCACTCCGCGGTGCCGTGATCGCCCAGGCACTTTACGCACCGGGGTTTGCCGAAGCAATTCCGTTGCGCATGGCCGTACAACTGGCAACGGTGGCATTGGCCTACCGTGCCACTCTTGTGTGGCTTCTCAATGAGAATTCCTGAAAGACTGCATACAGTCTTCAGCGCAAAGATGGGGTGGGGACCTTCGGAGACGGGGTGGCAGATGACGAGGACGTTGTTAGACGCCCTGCCACCTCTGCCGTGCATACGGTGCACCTCAATCACCGGGATGTTCTGTGACTCTAAGTCGCAGACGATCTCGGTGGTGGGGATCTCACTGGGGATCCGGCAGAGGACCACCCGAACGGGCTTGCTCTCATGGAGCGTATAAGTGTGGTGGGGGATATTTCGAGCCTTGAGTAGCTTCGAAAGCGCGCGGTGGTCGTTAGCTGTCGCTAACCCTACTTTTATGCCGTTCTGAACGGCGCGGGCATTCGTGTAGGCGATGCGTTGCTCGCCACACGCTTTGGACACGTTTGTCCAAGCCCCCTTGTCATGGATGAAGATGGGTGGGGGAGGGATGGTCTTGCGCACTGAGGCGCTGACGACTGGGGTTTGGGTAGGGCTGGGCCTAGTGGCCGAGGAAGTGGAGGGCTGGCTCTGCACTAAGCGTGCTGGCTCGGGGGGGGAGGGTTTCTTGGCCTTAGGGGCCTGAGTGGAGGACGAGGCCTGCGACCTCTTCTTCCTCTTTCCCTCGACGAGGATAAACTCGTCGGAGGAAGAGGTTTGGTCGGAGGAGTGCTCGGACTCCGCTCGCTCCGAGCGCTCAGAGTGTATGCTCTCTGCGCGCTCCGAGCGCTCGCCGTCCGAGCCCTCTTTTTCTTGTTCCTCCTCCTCAGAGTCCATTTCGACGTCTGGGGGGGAGGGGGACCTATCTGCGATGGGCGCGGGGGTGGGACCTAAATCTGGCTGCGAGGTGGGAAACACCGCGGGGGGTATGGAGTCAATCTCCTCCTCATACTCCCTTTGTAGGGCGGGGTTTTTAGATAGGATCTTTCCTAATATATCGGTTGTTCTATTTAACCGAACCGTTAGGGATTCTACTTTGGACATGAGATCCTCAATCCTGTCCTCCATATTGGAGGCGACAATGGTGGGCATCCTAATCTCCTAACCCTAACATAAGCGCCTCGAGGAGACACGTCAAACGTGAGCTCCCCGAGCAGACGGTCCCCAAAGAGCCCTGCCCCGGAGTTTCTCCTAACACTTCGCTACCGAGAAGAGAAACCCAGACAAACTCGGTAGCTGTGTTGCCGTCTGATGTGGCCTGAGGGGCCCTATTTGCCTAACCCTCCGGGCGGGAATGACCCGGAGGTGAGTTCGCTCCCTGCGGGGATAGCAGGGAGGTGTGTGCCTAATGGTGTGCCCTAAGCTTGTAATCCGGTCGCCAATCTCAATGTGCGTACCGGGCCCTATTGGGTCTAGTGCGAAGGGGTAGATACACCCAACCGACACTAGGTGTGTATGCTGTGAAGAGAACTCAGTGACTAGGTTTGACTAGGAGATCCCCCAAGGCCAAAACCTAGCACTCGACTCCAATTGACTGCTTCACCCTGAAGGGGATCAGCGGGTGCGTCGGGTCAGCACCCCCTTGGTATTGTTGACACCGTGAGGTTTCCAACCAAGGACCACGAAACTGTGGTTTTACCCTGAAGGGGCCAAACCAAATTGTTTTGACAATCTCTGTTAGAGAAACACGATATCCTTCACCGCCTCGAAAAAGGCGGATCCGGACCAGGCGTCGTAGTCGGCGACTACGAGTGACGTCACGGCGGGCGTGACGAACGGAGCGATGACTCAGGCACGGAACGATCGAGAGCGCGGAGCGGCACGACTGTCGCGGGCGAGCGTCGGAGCAGAATGGGTGTGGTTTCTCCTTGGTGCGGGTTTATATAAGCGACTTGACACATTAGTGTGCGTTTTCACCATTTGATGCTTGTATGTGTTTGTAATTCGTGAACGTCACGACACTTCACACTTCGTATGTAAGATGTCACTAGTACTCTTCTGGTACTGTACATACAATCTGATAGATCGCGTAAGGCGTCTTGTTATAGTAGTGTAATTTAATTCAGTGTTCAATTTTGTTTATTTTATGGTCAGCATTTACTTTGTATGTTCTATTTATGAAACTGCCGATTTTTATCACCATTTTAAACAACGAAATTATTGGTATTATTAATTGTTACTGTAATAAACAAGATTGTGACCAAAGAAAATTCATATTGACTCTCTTACTTTCCGATGTCGTTTTGATTTCAATAATGTTTATATTACAGGTTGATGCAATGGCCGCAAACTGCGCCCAACTGCGCCAGTCTCTCGCACACCTCCAGACTCAACTAAACACACTCACAAACAAACAGAAAGAAGAATCACCCGCGCCGGAGAAACCAGAGAAGACAGAGAAAAAGAAATCTAAATCTAAGAAAAATAAAGCTGAAAAAGCGAAAGCAGAAGCTGAGAAAGCCGCATCAACTACAGCCGAAGCGACGACAGCAGAAAGTGGTGAAACAAATACTGCGACAGAAGAAATTCAACCCAGTGTCAGCGAGGGTACGGTTCAAAATGAAACGGAGAAGGTTGACGAAAAAACTCTAGAAAACTTAATACAAGCAATCAATAATGCTAACATTAACCTTTGTGATTTAGAAGTTGTAAATGATGAAATTTCAGAAGAGACATCACAAGAGAATTCAGAGAAGGTAGAAATTAACGAAATCAAAACTGAAGAAGTTAAGGAGACAACTTCAAATGAAAGTCCTTCCGCATCACCAGTTGAAGAAACTTTACCAGACACTGAAGTAACCAGTCAAGTAGACGATATCTTAGAAACAAACATTAATGATGTCAACGAAGTTATTTCTAAGTATTTAAATGAAGTCAAAGAGGTTACAAATGAAGTCAAGGAGATTTCAAATATAAACGGATGTGGCGACGCAAATGTATCAATTGTAGAATCGACAAATGAAGAAGTTTCTCACTTAAATGAAGTCAAACCGATAGTGAATGACGCATAAACTGTTGACATGTTTATAAATTTTAGTGTTTTGGACTTTTGTACGTTGTTTTAGACAATCAATACATTTTTGGAGCATATTTTAGTGTTGTATCATACACGTTTGTTACATTTTAGATAAATTGCCAGTATTAAGTTTAGTATCAAAAGTGCAGTGTATGTGATGACCACATGTTTCAATAAATGAATACAAACTCATGCGGCTTCTCATTCATTTTGTTAGTGTAGTATCTTCCTTAGAACAAAGTTGCAGTGTGGGCTATAGAGTAATACTGAGGCTTGAATTTTAGAGCTACATTCGAAATATTTTCATAACTATTCATACTTATTCGAATATTCAGTAAAGTTTTTATCTATACTCATTAAAAAGAGGTAAATTTTGTTTGTATGTAGGGGCTAATCTCCACAACTAAAGATTCTAACGATTTTGAATTCGAAATCTACGCGGATAAAGTCGCGGGCGAAGTGCTAGTGTTTTATAATAGTAATTATCATCTATTTCAGACTAGTTCTCCATAGAGTGTTAGCAATACAACGAAGAACTATGTTAGTAAAACACACATAAATACAAAAAGAAGAAAAATAATCGGACAAACGATTTATCCTATATGTAGGTAGATCCAGTGCCTCCATTCAGTAGCTGTTAGGACTATCTCTCACTTTGCACAAAATATCTGACACATACAATATTGCATTGCATAGTCAAGCTGAAACAGTGCCCTATATTAAATGGTACAAAGGTCTAATCACTTCTTTCGCCCTTATTTCACTTTGACTTTAACCAAAACAGTTCTTAAAAAACTTTCAACGCAAAAAACTAGATGAGGCCGGAAAACATTTATTGTTTTTTTAAAAGATAACTAGCAATGTGGGTAAAATTCACATTACTAGCAATCTTGTTAACCACTCCAACTAAGCTAAATATGCTTGTATCTGGAGTGGATTCACGGCAATAGAATCCATTATACTGTGGGGTTAGAACCCACGAGATCTCGATCACAAGTTCCACACCATGGCTATTTTTGCTTGCACTTAAATAGGTATATGGTAAGATAAATGTGTATGATACAATATTACTTAATGAGTATAATTAAGATGGTCTCTTAATTTTGTTAAGCTAATCGTTTTTACTTTATCTTGTTAAAACAGTATTGTCAATACGTCTATGAAATATTATAGAATTTATTCTGAAAAAAATATATGTACCTACACTCGCGAGCAACCATATCGTAATGTATTAAAACAAAAGTACAAAGTTTATTTATTTATTATGTAATATCTTGCATGGTTTCAAAAGCTTATGAACCCGGTTTTATAGTTGGTTCACGTTAAGAAAATAGTGCCGTCATCGTTGTTCGCGCCTCTCGACCAATCAGGTCGCAACAAATTAGAAAGCTAAGTTCACAGTCACCAGTTGACTGCAAATCTTTTAGCGAAACTGTTGTTTTTTATACGTTACCTACATAAATTAATTTAATCCTATTGAGTTGGTGTGGGCCCAAATAAAAAAAATTGTTGGTGCCAATAACTCAACCTTCAAAATGAGTGATGTAAAAAAAATATTTTGTGACGTAATAACTTTAATAGATCGATGCTAATCGATGGAAGAAATGTTGCGACCACGTGATACAAAAGAAAATCTTATGTGAAATTTGGATGACATCATAGAGAACGCAGAACAAAATTCTTTTATAATAAATACAAATGAAGATTCTAGTCACACTGATTAAAAAATAGTACTAATTTAAGACAATTCATTTGATTTTTATCTATTAAACTTACCTTTTGAAATATGAATTTAATTTTGAATTTGTACTCAATTGTGAAAACACCTTTACCCTGCAGTTCCACTGATGACGTCACTTTTTTCTTGTCGTGAACCAACTATAGTGTATTTCAAAATAACATAACATGAGCACTGAGCAGCCTGTATCGTTCTCACTCCTGGGACACAAGCCTCGTCTTTAGGTGCGGGAATTGGCCGTAATCCACCACGTGGCCCAGTGTGGGTCAGTTCAATCAGTATTTATTTTAAAAATACTGAATAAATGTTGACATATTTTTTATGGTACCAATTTAGTTTGAGTCGATTTGGTTGCTTGCGAGTGTATCTATGGTGCGATTCAACTAGGAATAGGATCGACTTAGCGCCATATTGTGACGTCATAGTTGTCAAATTGAACCAGCTGGGTAGAGTGAGCAAACAAGAATTTATTAAAATATTCATTTATGAATATTGAGCGAAAAAAAAATCCCCTTTTCTTTTTTTGGTGGTCAAACGCGAGCAGTAAAAGTAAAAAAAGTGTGTCTGTACATTTAAATTTTATACAAAAATAATATTTGAGGTGGGATAAAAAATGGTAACACGGCAAAAAAATTAAAAAGTCTGTCTGTTTGTCTGTTTGTACACGTTAATCTCCGGACCTACTGGATGGATATTAATGGAATTTAGTGAGTAGATAGTAGACATCCTGGGATAACACATAGGCTACTTTTTATCCCAGAATTCCCACGGGATCGGATATACGCGGGAAATCCTCCCACGCGAACGAAGTTGCAGGCCGCAACTAGTGCTCAGTAAAATAAAATTAAAAGCCTTTAATAATTTTGCCATGGCTTTTTTGCAAAGGCCCAGACCTTTGTACCATAGAACGCATCTTTACTGTCAGGCAAAAGTAGGGTTTAAAAATTCGGTTTAATTACTTTCAATAATTAAATATAATATTTGTGAGACTCGGTTAAACGAAGTAAAATAAACCGTTATTAATTTTGAAATAAGTATTTTTGCAATCCGTACTTTTCAAGTGACATTTGACAGATAAAGCTCATCGAAGTTCTTGTTCTTATTTGAATCGCATAATACTTAGAATTTAGCCTCCAGTTTAGAAGGATATTCGACGTGTCACAGATGACGTAAAGTTTAGTGTTGCCATGTTCGACGATATGTCACATTAATTTTGCCATTTTCGTTCGTGAAACTGGGTCTAAAAGATTGCAAAAATTAAAAGGTATGTTACTTAGATAAAAACTGCGTTTAGAGCGTATGTGATACATAAGTTTCTTATTTCAATTAAATCAGACAAAGTGCCTAAAATAAATCTAGTCAGTGGTAAATCATTTCTGTTTTGATAATGTTTTTATTTCAAAAATTTACTTTTGCTACAGTATGACAAGACAAGTAATATTTTAGTTAAGCTTTCTAATGTTACGAATTAACTTACCAGAACCAGAGGTGCGACGAAATATATAAAATATACATACATAAGTAACTAGTACTATAAAAAGGTCTATTACGTCAAACGAATATTATGACATTTTTAATCCCCGTTGCACATTTGTAAAACTTCTCCCTTTATGTGACATCACATATTTTGCAATTTTACACCTAGAATTTATTCAATTAAACTGAAGTTCCGTAATAAGTTGTACTTCTTTAAGTTCCTTAACTGTACGTTCATTTAGATACGAGTTAAAGTTAATAAAATTTGCATTTTTCGTGTTTTAATAGATTTTCCCAAACGCGTGGCGTGCTTTATGGAGAGCCCCAAAAACAATACTGGTCTAAATATTGCACAAAATATCTGACGAACTATTATAACATAAGTACCCGCTACAGTAATAATATGTACCTACATGTATGAGTTATATTATAGGTAACTACTATATAGCTGTTTGTAATAACAAAACAGAACACTCCAGATTTTTAATACAATAGGCCTATTATATTGCTGGTTTAATCTACATATTTCATTTGTATTAACAAAAATATAATTGCTAATGTTGTAGTATTTAAACCAAGAGTTTTGACAACCTTAAGTTTTTTTAACTTTGGATGCAAAAGCACATAAGTTGTTTCTGAATAGGAATGGCTGCATTTTCTGTTATATTTCATGTAAGGACTTGCATTTTAACATTTACAATGTGGTTTTGTCTTCATGTACAAAGCTTTATATGTTAAAATGATGTTAACAATTTTCCGTATGTGGTCCATGATTGTTGATGAGATGAATGAGGGATTTCTGAAATGAGTTTCACAGAGTTTTTCAGAAGCGAGAGATCTACTTTTTTGGAAAAGTATTTTTTTTTCTTCTTTGGCAAATGAGCCGTTGTCGACTATTCTGCCAGCGTCAAGTGTGACGGCTATGTGAGGTGAGCCGTCGAACTGTGCACTTTGTGGTATATCTATCCTGTTAATAGCTAAAAGGACGACACAATTTTTGTTAGTTAAGGACGCATGTTCAAAATTGATAGGTATCAAATCGCATCACTACATAGACAAGGCTCAAACACACACAAACGTACGAATAGCTCCGCGAATTATGGGTACGTAAAGTCATTTTGATACTTTAGATTATTTAATTTTTTTTTAATGGCTTCATGGTTGCTTTTATTTTGTGTGCTGTTTGATGTCATGAAATTATTGGAGTGACTTGTAGGTACACTTCGATGACTGGTACTGGATCTCTTTGACAACAAGATGTAAATGTGCAGTTTTTTTTTATTATGGTTTCGTAGCCGATTGGCAAAAAACAGAACCCTTATAGTTTCGTCATGTCTGTCTATCTGCCCGTCCGTCCGTAAGTCACAGCCATTTTATTCCGAAACTGTTATGACTACCTACATGTGAAACTTGGTAGGTAGATGTATTCTGTTCCGCCGAGTTGAACCGCTTTCCGATTGATAGACAAAAATATATAAATTTAAGGGGGGCTCCTCATACATGGAACTGAACCTAAAAATATTTTTAAGCTAAGTTAGCATAGCTTTTATCGCGGGCTTTGAGCGCGTCGACCGAATCAAGAAATTCCGTAACGAAAATAAAACCTAATACGGTCGAATATGGTCAGTTATTTCAATTCGGGTTACTAACGTTCTATTAGCGTGTTTAGTAAAGAATCGGATTGGTAACCGTCAGTATTTTGGATCAAACCCAGGGTCTCATCATATCTTTTTATGATTTCTTTTTTATTGAAAGTACTTTTATATTATACTTACTAGCTTCTGCCCGCGACTTCGTTCGCGTGGAAGGGGGTTCCCGCGTAAATCCCGAACCCGTGGGAATTTCGGGATAAAAACTATTCTACGTCCTTCCCAGAGTCCTAAACTATTCCCACGCCAAATTTCATCTAAATCGGTTCAGCGGTTTAGGCGTGAAAAGGTAACACACAGACAGAGTTACTTTCACATTTATAATATTAGTATGGATTTAGATATTTATATTTTGTAAATATTTTGTTGAATAAAATAAGAAACATTTACATTTTTTTATAGGAGAAAGAAAGTCTAAAATGTCAACGCCGCGAGAAATAGCTTAAAACTAAAAATGTTGTATAATTGACCCGGTAACTTGAATTAATATCAAAGAAAAAAAATACTGCATAAATAAAAAATATATAAATAATTATAATTGCATAAGTTGATAAAAAATGCTATGCAATAGTTTTACCGCGGCAGTCCCCGAGTGCCACACGGGTTTTTTTTTTCATAAAACCTTTTCGTGTGCGGTATCTATAGACAGGTCTTTAAAAATTATATCGGTTCCTAAAACTACTTCTTCTTAAAGTCAATCGTTTAAAAGATATACGCTTCCAAAGTGGTAAAATGTGTCCCCCCTCTCTAACTTTTATAATAGAATAAAAAAAATAAGCTGTAGGTTTTAATGAATACTTTCATTAAAATGGTTTGAATGACATCGGGTCAGTAGGTTTGAGATTTAGCACATTTTATAAAACCGCAAATATAACTTTGTATTTTATACAAACACTATGAAAAACAAAGTTATTTGGCGTAGTTACTACGGAACCCTTCATGGACGAGTCTGACTCGCATTTGTCCAATTTTTACGAATGAGCCCACTCTTGACCTCGATCTCGCCTGATGGTAACCGATAGATGAGGTCTACAATGGAACGAGCGAGCTCAGAAGATACCTATTTACTTTTGCTTTAAAGACTCAAAGATGGCAGGGAAAACAGAAGCCGGCAGAGAATTCCACAGCTTGGCTGTGCGCACAATAAATGTGGAGGAGAAGCGCTTGACAAGACGGTATATCAACCAAGTTCGAGCTTGTATTGTTAGATACGATGAGATATTATAATTATACGAACTCAGTGGAGTGGCCTGCAGGAATACAGCAACCGCTCTTGAAGATCCTAGACGATAAGAATAGCTTATCAAGTTTGGGTCCATTCTGTTTGGTAGGTGTGTAATTTCGTGGTTTTCGGGGTCGCTAATAACGTATGGGGTTCAGAATCAAAGATTTCGCCAATTAAACTGTTCACCGTGTGTTTCATTTCCTTGGTATGATAGCATTAGCGATCTTGACAAAAGCTGGGTGGAACAATATTTTAATATTAAAAATCAATTTCTTATGTTTAATATATTCTTGGAATATATGAGGAATAGGCTCGTAACTCCATATTTCTTATCCGTCTTGGGATCAATCAATTCTGGAAGAAGACAATTTTTGTAAAATTGAATTAAGTGGGTTTCCATTTTTTCCTTTCAGAATTAAAAGTCCTTTTCAATGATTTCAAACTTTAATTTACCTGTCTTGCCTAGTAATACGGCATATTCAGCAGTGAAGCAACTACTTCGACCCAACTCCTTGATAGGCTACACAGGGCATCGTACCGGATAGTGTTGCCCAAACGAGAGTCTCGCAAGAGTCTTGCAATTAGCGATTATCCTATTGCTATTTATTAAACGGTAGTTGAGATCTCAGAACAATGTAACAGACTCTCTGTTACATTGTTCTGAGATCTTAACTACCGTCCTAATAGTTTCGGAATAAAATTGATCGGAACGCGCCCCGAGCCCGTTAAGTCGTGTTCTTGTATCTTCTAATCGTAAAAATAGTTAGCGACTGTCGAAAGACTTACTCTTCCAAAAAACTCAAACCTGGTATAATACATTTACCAAACAATTGTTTTCGATGCTCTAGGAAGTGTTAAAACTAATAATAAACGATCAACAAATATTTGCAAAAAGTGTCGAATCATAAGGACAACCCGCAAGTGCACGGAATTCTCACAGTTACGCTAAGTACATAACGACGAAAGTCGTGCGAGTGCGCTACTGTCATAAAGTTATCGACCGACTAACGAAAGCGTTCCAGCGCCATACGCCGAGTGAGTAGTGTTTTTGTGCGTCCGGTAATTACGATTAGCAAGTTTTGGAGATGCCGTTGAAACGTACGCCGCCGCCGACCTCTCCCGTGCCGCAAAGCTTGGACGTAAATAACGTGATAGCCGCTGCAAAGGAAAGCTCTACCGCTGTCGGAATTCAGCACTATGACTCGGCGCCCGATCTACGGTCTATGTTGGAAAATATTACTGAAAGAAAAAAGAGAAAGTTTGACGAGTGCGATAGTTGTAGTACCGATGCCATCAAAGAGATGTTTAAGTTGTTTTCGCGAGAGCAGGTAATTAGATTTGACGAGCTACAAGCAACTATTAATAGCCTTAAAGAGCAAAATAGTAAGTTGACACAAAGTGTTGAGATGATGTCATTTAAATACGATGAGTTTTTAACCAGAATTTCAAAACTTGAATCTGAACGTCGAGAGGACAAAAAAACTATTGAGTCTCTGGAAGAAAAAAATGAATACCTCGAACGCAAGTCTCGATCAACAGGAATTGAGATTCGTAACATCCCAAAAAAATCAGGTGAAACAAAGCAGGACTTATGTAAACTTCTGGAACTTGTCGGACAGGCTGTTAATGTCCAAATCGGACAAAATTGTGTGAAGGATATTTACAGAATAAAATCAAAAGACTCTGCTAACCTAATCATTGCTGAACTCACAACAGTGTTATTGAAAGAAAAAATTCTGGAAAGTATAAAAAACTACAATAAGTCGAAAAAACCTGGTGAAAAACTTAACACTACAACTCTATCCCTGCATGGCCCAGTTAAACCCGTTTATATATCGGAAACCCTCAGCGCGAAGTCCCAAAAGCTTTTTTATCAGGCCAGATCGTTTCAGAAGCAGCACAACTACTCTTTCTGTTGGACATCACATGGCGTTATTTACCTAAGAAAAAAAGAAAACGATCAGCACTTAAGAATTACCTCTGAAAAGGATATTGAGAACCTGAGGAAAGTTGACTGACTAGTTTTTATTATGGTGGTATTTGTGCTCGTATTAATCATGCACGCGCTAATAATATCTTTACTTCTGTTTTACGATTATCGACATATTATATCTATACCTTGCATAATAATAGAATATTGTTATTATTTGTATTATTATTGTTATTACTTAATAATATGTACACATTCTACACTACACACATTTATTTCTTTCAGTAAGGAGGATTTATTTATTTCCACCCTTTTATTTATGAAGTTAGTGGTTATTAGAATTCAATCCTGCAACTACAACATTTTCTATAATTCTAGAGCTGCAACCTTTCAAGTATATCATAAATACATAAATATTAATACCTTATTTACAGATTTTTTTTCACTAGAATACCATCATTTGAATAATTTATATTTCTTCCGTAACAATGGTTGACTTTGACCATCTCTCAAATAACATTGATGGCTTTGTGGTTTCGAAATCTTTCGAGTGTGAAGTTGACGACTGTAAGAAAATTTTTCCAACACAGTCTTTATCAGTTATCACACAAAACGTTCGTAGCCTGAATTGTAATTTTTCGGGTTTTCAGGTATTATTAACGAGACTTGCGGTTGACTGTGACATAATCATTCTAACTGAATGCTGGCTGACATGCGTGTCTTCTATACCTACAATTAGTGGTTATTGTTCTTTTGTGACTGCATTAAATTCCCTCCAAAATGATGGCGTTGTCGTTTATGTAAAGGAAGAACTAAGCTTTTGTATTGAGGAACCTAATGTACAAAATTGTAATTGCCTACTGATTAAAATTGGTAATAATGATACCGCGTTACTAGCTATTTATCGGTCACCGTCATATACCAACATAGACCCTTTTTTGACGTCGCTTGATGAAACTTTGGAGAAATTATCCGGTTTTAAAAATATTGCTATATTGGGGGACCTGAATATAGATATAATTTCGGAAAATCTAAGTTCTAGCTCTAATCAATATCTTTCTCTTACAGCTTATCACGGTTTATTACCGGCACATTATTTTATCACTCGTGACGCTAGTGGGACATGTTTAGATCATGTGCTTTTGAAAACTAAGATTCCTTCTGTTACTATTGTTCCACAATCGACTCTTACGGATCACAAAGCAGTAATTTTTTGTTTAAAAAAGAATCAGTCCCGTAAATATTCAGTTTTAACACGTACAAAAATAGACCAAGAGGGATTGACTCAGGATATAAGCCAAATTGACTTTAACCCTATTTATGAAACTGATGACTGCGATTTTGCAATCAGTTATGTCATTAGCGAATTAAAGTCAGCTTTAAATAAAAATTCTGAAACCAGTGTTCTTTCACGTCGCAAGAAGATTATACAACCGTGGATAACACAAGGCTTATTACGCTGCATGCGCAACAGGGATAAGCTACATAAAAAGGCAAAATTGGCTCCGGATAACGTAATTTTAAATAAAACTTATATTCGATACAGGAACTTTTGTGGCACTATTTTGAAAAAGGTTAAACGTAGATATGAAATAGATCTTGTTCAAAGAGCTGGTAAAGATAGTAAAAAGTTGTGGGATACAATTAAAAATATTACGAATTCCTCTAAAGATGTGAGCTATCCTAAGGAATTACTGACATTGTCGGATACCCCCCAGAGTTCTGTTAATGAAATCAATTGCTATTTTTCCAATGTTGGCAAATTACTGGCTGAACAAATAACTCAAGTGCAGACGAATGCTACTATAAATAGAATAAGTTCCCTAGCAAATAATCTCAATTCGTTTGTACTTTCTGATACCGATGATGATGAAGTCATGAACCTTTTAACTACTCTCAAAAATGAATGTTCTGTAGGTTGGGATAATTTGTCGAACCAATTATTGAAAGACCATAAAATCGTTCTTGTGCCACACTTGACCTATATTTTCAATTTGTGTCTAAAAAATGGTTGCTTTCCGACAGTACTTAAAAAATCACAGATCCGTCCAATTCATAAGGGTGGGGCCAGAGACCGTATCGAAAACTATAGGCCCATTTCAATACTACCTTCTCTTTCAAAAATTTTAGAAAAAATTATCAATACACGCTTAATTAACTATCTTGAGAGAAAACATATTTTATCCGATCATCAGTTTGGTTTCCGCCGTGGTAAATCTACTGATCACGCAGTTAGCAATTTAACGGATTTTATAACCACGAATCTTGATAAAGGTAATAAATGTTTATCCATATTCTTAGACCTCGCCAAAGCTTTTGATACGGTTTCTGTCCCAATCCTCGTGCAAAAATTGGAAAAAATTGGTATCAGGGGGACACAGCTCAGCCTCTTGAGCGATTATCTCACTGGTAGAACTCAGTGTGTGAGGGTTGGTCCCTTCATTAGTAGTGACCTTCCGGTGACCTACGGTGTGCCGCAAGGCAGCATTCTTGGGCCAACTCTTTTTCTCGTTTACATAAACGATCTCCTTTGTTTAAACTCATTTCATGGAAAAATTATCTCATACGCAGATGATACTGCCCTTATTTTTGCTGCTAAAACATGGATTGAGACCTATCAGCTGGCCCAAAAGGGGTTCGATAAAGTAAAAAGATGGCTTCATGAGAATGTACTTACTTTAAACATTGTTAAAACGAAGTACCTGACCTTTTCGATTCGTGCTTCTTCCCATGTAAACCTAAATCTGACTGCGCATAGCTGTCTTCTTGACACTCCAGTTGATTCGAATTGCTCTTGTGGTCCGTTGGAACGATCAAAGACCGTTAAATATTTGGGAGTTATAATTGACGAAAATGTTAGCTTCAAGGAACACATTCAACAGTTGAGTAAAAGAATTAGAAAACTTACGTACATTTTTAAGACTTTGAGACATGTAGTGACTTCTGTTATCCTTAAGCAAGTGTACTATGCACTTTGTCAGTCACTGATTACATATTGCATAACATCTTGGGGTGGAGCACCGAAAACGATGCTAAAACAACTTGAAGTGTCACAAAGAACTATACTGAAACTCTGTACTTTTAAACCTTTCCGTTACCCAACTACTCTACTTTATGAGTACTGTGAGGTCCTGACTTTGCGCCAGCTGTTTGTCTTGGGTACAGTATTAAAACAACATAGTAACCTTGACTACAGTCCGAGCCTGGTGACGAGACGTAGAGGTCTACCAGTCTGTAAGCGGTTGGTACAGTCAAAGACAACGTTTATGCGTAAATTCCACCCTTTCTTAGGTCCATTTATATATGACAAGGTTAACAAAATTATTAACATATACTCACTGAACAAGTCAACATTGAAAAGATCGGTATCTCAGTGGCTCTGGAAATTATCCTATGATCAAACAGAAAATATACTTACCATCTTGAAGTAGGGGTATATGTTTTGGTTGAAACAATAGTTTGCTTTGTTTGGGATAACCCAAACAAAAGAAAATTAATATTTTTTATGTAACCATAAGGTTAGATCAAAAGAATCTACAGGCTTTCTTTAACTTTCAACTCACCCTCTCACACACATACACTCACCCTTTCACTTCACTCACCCAGAGGACTGTAGACTTCTAATATATATTATATATATTCTACTACTGTTTTACTGCAGAAATATTGTACATTGCTAAATAAAACTTTTATAATTTGTATGTAAGATCATATAGGGTAGGGCGTAATACGCTGCATGCTGAGACACAGGCTATAAGCCTAGTTTGGCAGCAGATGCTATTAAATAGGCACAATTATTTTTGTTATTAAGCTTACCTTCTGTTATTAGAAAATTGTGTTAACATGTATAATTATTTTTGGTCTTAATAAATATTACTATTACTATTAAAAAATATTACTATTACTATTAAAATAGCTGTGACATACGGACGGACAGACAGACAGACAGCTTTGGGGGCTGAGTCACCCGTGTCCGTAAGAGGATACCCGTTTGCAAATCCCTACACGTGGCCCTCGAGTGGTGCTAATCAGGTGACATCAAACAGACTCTCTGTTACATTGTTCTGAGATCTCAACTACCGTTTAATAAATAGCAATAGGATAATCGCTAATTCCAAGACTCTTGCGAGACTCTCGTTTGGGCAACACTAGTACCGGAACACAGCTAGGCCGTTTGGCGGTACGTCTTTGCCCTGTGGGTGGTCACAAGCCTGCAGTTTTAACCTGCCACCTGTTTGATGTCACCTGATTAGCACCACTCGAGGGCCACGTGTAGGGATTTGCAAACGGGTATCCGCTTACGGACACGGGTGACTCAGCCCCCAAAGCTGTCTGTCTGTCTGTCCGTCCGTATGTCACAGCTATTTTATTCCGAAACTATTAGGACTATACATGTGAAACTTGATAGATAGATGTATTCTGTGAACCGCTTTCCGATTTTAAGAAAAAACTTAAAAAATATTTAAAATAAAGGGGGGCTCCCCCACACATAGATATAAAACTGAAACTATTTTTTTTTTCATGAAACCTATGCGTGTGTGGTATCTATAGACAGGTATTTAAAAATGACATTAAAGTTTCTAAAAGGACAATTTCATAAAGTAAACTGTTTAAAAGATGAACGCTTCCAAAGTGGTAAAATGTGTGTGTGTGTGTCCTCTAACTTCTATAATAATGGAGTGAAAAATCTAAAAAATACATATATCTGTAGATCTTAGTATAAACTTTCAACCAAAATTAGTTTGAACGAGATCGGGTCAGCAATTTTTGATATACAGCATATTTTCTAAAACCGCAAATATAACTTTGTAATTCATACAACTACTATGAAAAACAAAGTTATTTGGCGTAGTTGTGAAAAATGTAAATAAGCTAGTTTTAAGAAATTTGCAAGTTATTTCTTTTGTCTATTAAATATACATAATTATTATGTTATATTATTATAGTTACTTCGGAACCCTTCATGGGCGAGTCTGCCTTGCACTTGGCCAATTTTTTGTGGGGGAAAATCATCAAAATGACTCCTTTTGCTTTGGTTGTAGCGGAAAGTAGTGTCAGACGAATACTGAATAAAAACCCACTCTGTTCCTTCAGTTGCCCTTGTGATCCGAGGCTGCGGTGGCTATACATATATATGTCTGTAGATCTTAGTATAACCTTTCAACCAAAATTAGTTTGAACGAGATCGGGTCAGCAATTTGTGAGATACAGCATATTTTCTAAAACCGCAAATATAACTTTGTAATTCATACAAACACTATCAAAAACAAAGTTATTTGGCGTAGTTGCAAAAAAATGTAAATAAGCTAGTTTTAAGAAATTTGTAAGTATTTTTTTTGTCAAATAAATATACATATTACTTATATTATATCATTATAGTTACTTACTACTATATATATATATATATATTGTAGTTTATTATATAAATATATAATAAAAAATATCATGAAAAAAATCATTTTAACTAAAAATAAGACAGATTTCCAAAAATAACAAGTTGGAAGTATTTTTTTTTTTGTTTTTAGTGTTTTGGTTTGTCGACTAGTGCTTTACCTAGTTACAAAAGCCTAAATGTAAACTACTTATCACCATTTACAAAATATTGCTTTTCCTGATGCAGAGCCGTTCATTTTTGAGGAGTTCTTCAGGTACTTCACCATCAGCTCAACTTCACCATATACATTTTAACAAGTATAAAGTGATTAACAACCATATTCTAGTAATCGAATCGCAACCCATGAAATACTTATAATTGAGTAGTTCCGGTAGCCGTCTGTGGTCTTTATCATCAGTTCCACTTCACCGAATGGTATTTTCCGAGAGCAAATACACAAGTTACTTTGAAAAATAATAATATTTGAAGAGTTCCCTCGATTTCGACAGGATTCCATCATCAGATCCTGACTTGATGACGATGGGACCACCTGGAAATATACCTACCAGGTGCCTTTCAAATAATAAAAATAATTTTTCAAATCGGTCTAGTTACGAGTAATCGGGGAACATACATTTAAAAAAAACCGAGTCGTTTGCACACATTAAAAAAATCGGTATCATCTTGGGTTTAGACATTTGTTCAAAAAAGATAACAATTATTCCCAAACAATAGATAAAAAACTTACTTTCCCAAGTTGCTCATATAAAATGCGTAAAGTATCGAAATAAGTATTGTGTAGTATTATGAATTATTTTGTGTTCGTACAGCGATCTATTTTTAGACAAATTTCTGTTGACAAGCGACATAGCGTCCACTCACGAAGGCGGCTGACCGCGTATTAAAATTTCTTTACACTTTTCTGTCCAATAAATCTAAACAGTGACCAACGAAAATAACCCTTAATACGACCAGTTAAGATTCATGCGCTGTAGCAAAATATGTGAAAAATTTAAAAGAGATTTTATTTTTTTGTGAAGCTATTTGTTACATTTTCGTTATTATTAATAGGCTCATTTTGAGGTAATTATATCTGCTAGCCTGTGGTATTTTTTAAGAATCAAAATATGTAAATGTTTAGCAGAAAAAGAATCCTAAACTTAACCCTTTTTCCTCAACTTTGTATGCAGAGGTTTTGAAAAATCGTGTTTACAATACTAAAAACCATATTTTTTGTATTTTAAACACGGCTGCTTTGGAGATAAAGAAGTAATCTATCTATTGCAACTGTTAGTTTTGTTTGAATTTCTTTATATTAGTCGGAAAAAGCACCCAAAAACAGCTTATTTACGTCAGATTCGTACTTACGTCCTTAACATAGAATATTTTGTTTTATTACTATTTATATATATTATCTTAATATATATAAATCTCGTGTCACAATGTTTGTCCTCAATGGACTCCTAAACCACTTAACCGATTATAATAAAATTCGCACACCATGTGCAGTTCGATCCAACTTGAGAGATAGGATAGTTTAAATCTCGGGGTAGGGTAGGGGTAGGGTAGGGGTAGGGTAGGGGTAGGGTAGGGGTAGGGTAGGGGTAGGGTAGGGGTAGGGTAGGGGTAGGGTAGGGGTAGGGTAGGGGTAGGGTAGGGGTAGGGTAGGGGTAGGGTAGGGGTAGGGTAGGGGTAGGGTAGGGGTAGGGTAGGGGTAGGGTAGGGGTAGGGTAGGGGTAGGGTAGGGGTAGGGTAGGGGTAGGGTAGGGGTAGGGTAGGGGTAGGGTAGGGGTAGGGTAGGGGTAGGGTAGGGGTAGGGTAGGGGTAGGATAGGGGTAGGGTATCGGTTGGGTAGGGGTAGGATACCACGCGAACGAAGTCGTGGCGGGTCAGCTAGTATATTTATAAATATATATTTTAATAATTAGAAATATAGATATGAATATATAAATGATTATATTGCTACACACAGACCTACATTTTGATATCATTGTCTTTTAAAAATTTGGATAGGAGCTGGATAACTTTAGGAGAAAAATGTGTCAAAAGGGAATTGAAGTTAATAGGGAGGGGGATTTTAATTTTAGAAAGCATATGGTACAAGTCGAAGGATTGGGAGTTGGAAAGACAAGAAAAGAAGATATGGTCCAATGTGCCATCGTCAAGGCCGCATTCGCACAAGGAAGTGTCACGTACTCGTATCTTATTAAGGAATACTGGACTACAGCAGTGGCCGAGTCTCAGTCTACACAGGGATGAGACAGTTCTTTTGGCTAGTTTTGGGCATTTGCAAAACCAAGGTTTCCGCTGGATGTCCGGTTGGATACTAGCATAATGCCTACCCTTGAGTTTCGAAGATACATGCCATGCTGCAGACCACGTGTTGTGAAGCTTCAGTTTGGTGTCTGAACGTAGATCATAACTGTGAAGGATGTTATGTCTTTGATCCACAGGGTTGGATGTCGCATACTTTGCCAGTGAGTCCGCGCACTCGTTACCGCAGATGCCCGAATGGCTGGGAATCCAAACTAGCTCGATGTTCAAATTGCTGTTGTGACAGGTGAATAATAGGTTTCGGATGTCCATTATAATTTTGCTATTCGTTTTTGACTTTAATTGGTTTTCACATAGAGCCTGGAGGCTACTACGAGAGTCTGAAAAAATTACCGAATTTTTAATTTTGTGTGTGAGAATGAAGTTGATAGCTTCTAGGATTCCAATGCATTCTCCTGTAAATACAGAAGTTTCTGGAGGGCATTGGAATAAAAGAGCTATCTTAGAATTCTGGAAGTATGTTGACACACCTGTGCACCCTGTTGTCGATAGTTTAGATGCGTCCGTATAAAACAAGTTCCAACCTTCCCAGAATCTCCTAACAGCTCTGTCGAAGTCGGCTTTTACGGCTTTTATCCGTATACGGGAGTTTTTGGAAATACCAAGACCCAAAACGACCTTTGGCTCGAAATGGACTAACTCATACGCGGAAGAAAAAACCGGGAGAGAGGGGTATTGGCAAACAGGTGAAGAGAGGTGTTTGAGCTCTCTAAATCTATTTATCAATGGAATATTTTTATTGTTCCAATAGGGTGAGGCATTAAGAGAGAGGTAGATTTGCTCTAAAATAGGAAGTAAAGGGTGGGACGATAGAGAAAACACTTTCGACAAAAAGCGATCTGCTAAGTATTGTCTACGAAGGGTAAGAGGAGGTTCTGCACATTCAACCTGGAGAGCGTTTATGGGAGAGGATTTCATGGCTCCAAGTACGATTCTAAGACATTTGGCCTGGATAGAATCTAGTCTGCTTATAGCTGCTTTGTTGCATGGTTCTATTAAGTAGCAACAATAGTCTAGCACGCTCCTGATAAGCGCATTGTAGACCAGTTTTAAGGTGTATGGGTGAGCTCCCCACCAGACACCTGCCAAAGCCCTTAGAACCGAAACCGAACGTTCGCATTTTTTTACCGTGTGGTTAATATGATCCACTCCCGACAGTTTGGCATCAAGGACAACCCCCAGAAACCTGGCCTTCTCTTTGATTGGTATGGTTTGGCCATCAATATTGATGTTAACTTGGGGTATACTGCGTTTGCGGGTAAAAATAACTGCTGTACTTTTTGGAGCGCTTAAGGATAGCCCATGATCTAAAAGCCATTGGTTTAACGAGGACAATGATACGTTCAAAGATTGGACAGCAGTCTCGATAGACTTGCAACAGACCAATAAAGCAATATCGTCAGCATACTGGAGAATTTTACAGAAAAGTAACTTTGACATAAACATGACATTTAGGCCAACTTGACAGATGTCAGAATACAAGCGTTTTGACAGGTACTGTGTGCTGCCACCTTGTGGAAGTCATTTCAGAAAACCCTCATTGTATGATTTGTATGTGAACGTGTTAGTTACAAGCTTTTGTTTCGATTTTTTCTGTAACTGTGTTGTGTTAGACCAAGAATTTCTGTTTCTTTTTCTTTTATAAATAAAGTTAGATTTTGTAACTACCTACAACAATTTTTATTTTGTACCTGCTATGCACGCGATGCGATTGGAGGGTCATGTAAGCCGCATGAAAAACTGTCGTTGGGCAAAAGTATCCACCTACTGGGTGCCTGAGGATGGCCACCAAGGCTGGTCCAGGAAAAGATAGCTCCCGATAAGAGCATTTGGAAGTACATATTTGGGGGCAAGGCCTTTGTCCAGCAGTGAGACACGATTGGCTTCCTTCATGTGGTCCATATAAATCTCGATAACCTATATGATTGTTGCCTTACAACTTTCTCTATCTTCCTGCTGATTAGCCTGGACCTACAGAAAGACAGACACAGAAATGACAAAATCATAGAAAAGAATCAATGGTTTTAGTATCGTATAAATATCAGTTCGAGAAAAAAAAGTTATTTTGAAATCACTGACAGACACCCAAAGATATATAATAAACTATAGATACGTTGTCCGCGCTCTAAAATGGCAAGTTGAAATCAAGGTAAGTGCCTCGTGTCTGTTTAGTTACGCACGAACCAAAGAGTACAATATATAGCACGAACCTGTGTCGCGATCGCTACACTACACATCTTAAGAAAAAATGTGTTTTAAAAGAAAATTAGGAAAAAAGCATGCCTTTGTGTGTTTTCAGACGTTGCACTAATTATACTGCTTCCGTGAGAGGTCAAAATGTGTCATTTCATAGGTAAATATCAACAGAAATACATTTTTTATTTTTATTTTTCTACACGGCTAATGGCGGCTAGAGCTAGCGTATGAATGAAGTCAGTCACGTGACGTTAGGGGAGGTTGCTCAGAACAATAACCTGGAGGTTGTTAACTAAAGATGTAAATTCATCTCTCTCTAACATCAGGTGTACCTAAAGATGGCATTTATATTCTGTCCCTTTCTTTACACGTATTAGATTCTCTATGTGTGTGTTTCGTGCCGTTTTTGAGAGGTGTTTTGTGGGAATATGACGCGTCTATTATAATACGTCATTGCAGACACCACAATTTTATTTATAAGAACATAATTATGTGTAGTGGGTTCATGCCTTAGGAATAATAGTTCTTATTACATGGGTCTTGTATAACACGATACATACATAACTATGTACTGATGATGAAGAAAGAAAGAAAAAATATTTATATTCCATCAGTCAGGCAAGAAGGTTCTAACGAGATACCACGGCACCGAAACGTACTGGCAGTTGAAGAAATAGGGTGAGCTTTTAGTCAGTAGAGGTCTACAATAGTAGGTACTCTGTGGGTCTAACACTCCCTTCCGCTCCGCCCCAAGCGGGACGAGTCGTTTGATGATTTTCCCACCGCAAAAAGAGGGCCTATGTGTGGGACATTATTGCTGTATGTTGCAAGTACACTATAATTCATGTAAAATGTTTTCACTGTTTTTGCAAACTATAGTTAATATTATAAAGAGGTAAAATTTGTTTGTAAGTTTGTGTGTAGCGGGTAATCTTCGGAACTAATCACCCAATAGTCATCTCGGTGATAACTATATTTTCGAGCCTTTTGGGGTCGAAACTCTTGGACCATGGGGCCCGTGTGCTCACAGCCTTTTTAAACACATATCGAAAAGGCTCGTTGACGCTTCCCGCGACCCAAAGGCTGCCTATTTCTTTGGTCAACGGCTAAGCATTGCCATACAACGAGGCAATGCCGCCAGTATCTTAGGTACCTACGTTGCCAGCCGACAGCGTTGAGGTTTTATTTTTGATGCTTTATTCTAGTTTGTATTTTAAGTATTTTATGTTAAATTAAGTTACCAATTTATTTACAACAGACATTGTACACAATAATTAAATAAAGACATCACCCAATTCAAAAAAATATTTCTTTGATAGAAAGCTGCATTATTGGGGAGTGCTATAAATTATTTCGAAATACATGCAGACTAAGCCGCGGGCGAGGTGCTGGAATTCAATAAGCATAAAAGAGGTAAGCTTTGTCGACCATTTTGGGGAAAGCAGATTTCAGTCACATTATGCTTTCTATTTATCAAAAACGTATAACCGGTAAGGCGAAGCCGGAAATGAACGTGAAATAACCATCCGAAATAAAACCCAAAATTATCTCAAGTTGAATTGTGTAATGATTTTTATAACTTTCAAATTAAAAGTTTATGATGGCTGTGTATAAGCCACTTAGCGAACTGATGCGGCTGGTAAGAGGTTCAGTAGCTGGTTACAAACATTTAGTTAAATTTTGGCGCTCGGTTGAATTGGAACCATCAATTCCAAAACTTCGGCCGAAATTAGCTGACGTCAGTTATTGACAACTATGTAATGAAATGATATATTTATTTTGTAAATTGGTTATAAATAATTAGGTACATTATTTTCTCCTTCTGTGTCTAATCTATTCAAAGGTTGTCTGTAAAAGATCGTTTTTAGCCGTAAGACTGCCCATTGTATCAGCCTTTTTAAGGTTCCGTAGCCGAATGGCAAAAAACGGATCCCTTATAGTTTCGTCATCTGTCTGTCTGTCCGTCCGTCCGTATGTCACAGCCATTTTATTCTGAAACTATTAGGACTGTACATGTGAAACTTGGTATTCTGTAAACCGCTTTCCGATTTTAAGAAAAAACTTAAAATTATTTAAAATTAAGGGGGCTCTCCATACATGGAACTGAAACTGAAAATATTTTTTTCATGAAACCTATGCGTGCAGCGTGTGCAGTGTTTATAGACAGGTCTTTAAAAATTATATTAAGGTTTCTAAAACAACTTTTCATAAAGTCAATAATTTAAAAGATATAAGCTTCCAAAGTGGTAAAATGTGTGTCCCCCCTTCTAACTTCTATAATAATGGAGTGAAATATCTAAAATAAATATATGCTGTAGATCTTAATGTAAACTTTCAACAAAAATTGGTTTGAGCGAGATCGGGTCAGCAGTTTTTAAGATATATCATATTTTCTAAACCTGCAAATATAACTTTGTAATTCATATAAACCCTATGAAAAACAAAGTTATTTGGCGTAGTTACTACGGAATCCTTCATGGGTGAGTCTGACTCGCACTTGGCAATTTTTGTAGTTGTTTATCTTTATTTGTTTTCTGTTATGGTCTACCTACAAAAAGAGTAGGTAGTGTACCTTTATCTATCTACATTTGTTAGTTATAATTCCGCTAATAACTAGCAGCACCACCCTCTCTGCCCACAAATATACCAGATGCAGAAGTTGCGGCAATGCAACACGCAACCCACGCAACCTCCGGAAATTATAGCTCGTCGACCAGTCAGGCGCGCCAGGCCGTGCATCCAGTTTTTAACTCTAATAAAAAGTGTTTTGCGAAATTATCACTAAATATTGTCCTAACAATATTTTTAAGGCATGATTTCGTCAAAGTATCGTTTCCATTTTGTATTTCTAATTTGTAATCATACTTTTTTTGAGCGACTGCCTCACTGGCCTTTACGTGTTGTAACTGGGCAATAAGATACCCCTGTGTAAAATTCACTAACTATCGAACTCCTGTCTACACGTAACAGCTTAAATATATACAAATTAAACCAGGTGGAACCTGTTTTATTTGCTTTCCAAAGCACAGGAGGCCTATTCCAGGACCTGTATCGACAAGCCTTGTTGAACCATGAATTATGGGGTTGTCATTAAAAAGCCAACAATCTTTCGGGCTTACGAGCATTTTAGTTAGGGATATATTTATCCGACTTCGGCAAAGCGATAAGGAAGGTAGTGTTGACCGGTATTTCTGTTTATATATTTATCTGTTCCTTAAATTATTGAGGGCGAATATTCACTTACTTATAGCGTCTAAACTACTTACTCATGATTAAGTGAAAGAAGAACAATGAAAGTATTCCCACAAAACGTTTTGGGAATACTTTCATTGTGCGTACGGCTAAGGAATGGAATTCCCAGCCGGAGTCTGTTTCCCGATAGCTATAACCTGGGGGTCTTTAAGTCAAGAGTGAATAGGTTACTTCTAGGGGTAAGCGTGCTCCATCTTCGATCACATCATCACTTGCCATCAGGTGATATGGTGGTGAAACGCGAGCCTATCAACAATAAAAAAAAAAGAAAAAATAGGTATTTGATGGTTAAGATAGGTATTTTTAAAGCGTCTTGTCTTGGTCTGTTTTTTCGTATTTAAAAGTTTTGTTTTCTTACGCCACCAAAAGTGAAAGGCTTGCTTATTTCACGTATAACAATTTATCTTGAGAAAAATATTATCTAGATTCCAGATTAACAAATCGATCGCTCGTTACCGAGACTTGCACAAAATATTGCTGATGTTTTTGGCTTTTTATTTTAGTTATAACAGCGTAGGCGGTTGCAGGTGCGTGGGGCTATAAGATCGGCGACTAGTAGGTAAACGTTGTTTACGCATTGTGGAAAATATTCCTATAGATTTAAATGTGAAACTTGATAAAATAACAAATGTTATGAGTAGATTACTTCACTCTCTGGCAGTTTGAGTTCTTTATACGGCTTATCCAAATGTCCTTCCTTTGGTAATGTTCATGAAATCGTTAGAACTCCTGAGCTACGCGTTGACTAACGAATGCTTCCACAGATTGGACTGGCCTGCTCAGCTCTGTGTGTTTCTTTCCTCAGCACTACAGACCTCATATGATTTGCATTTGACCTACATGGTCTTCATATTATGATTTGATCAGTACAAATTGTATGGACTTCAGAACGTTGACCTCTGAGTTCATTATCCCATTATCACAAAGTAAGTATACTTATTTCAGAGATAATTCATATTAACGCCGACGCCACAGACAAGTCCGCGTATCCTTTCCTTTTTTACACGCATGTCTTCCGCACTGCTGTGGACGAAGGGAACTATTAGATTTTTACTGGCTTAAGCTACCCCGTGTTCCATTGCATACTTACGCAACTGCTTCTGCGGGTGCACTTAAATACCTACTCTTCAACGTGGCCATGGTGCCGTGCCCACCCCTACAGGCCCCCTTTGGTCAAGCGGGTTAGGTTTTAAACTCCCCCTGTGATGTCTAAGAGCGGAACAATACGCAGTACTAACTCGTGTTTTATTGCTGACAGCCTCCTAATTTGACCTTCCAGAGGTCACTAAAAAATACTCGCTGTAACACGGCCGTGCTCCTAAAAGCGTTTAAGCGTTTTTTTTTCTTTATGACAGGAGTTGACTCGGTTCAAGGTGTTGGTTGTTCAATGCAATTGAAACAGTCTTAGGCAATCCATACTTCCCTTCTAATATTATACAATACGAAAGTAACTCTGTCTGACTGTTAAATTTTCATGTCTGATGTTATTTTGTAGAGAGAAAGAAGCTCGCTGATTTATTTCATCTAAAAAAAAGTAGGTAAAATCTAAATATTCAGGAGAGCGAAGGCGTCACGACTTCGCTCTCGTGAATAGTCTACTTTTTTATGACAGTTATAAATAAAATAAAGCATTAATTATCGCGCTTCGCACGGGTGACAATTATACCAGACGACTTTTTTACTGTCTTGAAAATATTTTTTTCAAAACAGTACAAAAAGTCGTCTAGAGTGGAGTAGAAGCCTTATGGAATAGAAAAAAAAACAACGAAATTGATCTATTAATAAATACTACCCATTTGAAGTTAACTTTTAATAATAGAACATCCCAATGTTGTATACTAAATTGAATGATTTGAAAATTTTCTTTATTATTGCTTTTAATTATTATTCTTTGCATGTATAAATTCTAATTTCAATAAGTTATAAATATGTTATGTAAGCCGGTTTTTGTGCATGTGGTGTTAACCTATAATTAATTGTTGCACTTGAATATGTTACTCTAGTTAATAAATCAGAAATGTATATAGTGTAAACAATTGTTGGTTAACCTAAATAATTAAATATATCAAAACAGAAATGTAAATAAAATCTTAGTGGTAAACATACATAGGTACCTATCGAGATTCGTTGTGTGGTTTCATAGAGTAAGCAGAAAAACAGACAGGAAGACTGTGACTTTATTTTATAATACTATGAAGAGATGTGTATTTTACGGGGTTTTTAGCCAGCAAGGGTGATACCAAACGGATGGCCTAGTGAGGAAATGGCTTCCGTTATGATTACGTATCAAATATTCAAATCATGTCCCTGGTTCTTCTCCTTGTTTGAGGTCAGGCCCTTATTTCACTCTTTGAGATCTTGTGTCATCATTAATGACGATGAATCTAACACTTATCTAGACGATACGTTTAATCACTCTGAAATAAATATTTACGTGTAGCCGGTTCATCATCAGGTGTTTTTTTTTGTTTTGGTTGACAGAAAATCCTAAACAGATGATGAGATTGTAAGGTCTTCCTTAAAATCTCATCATAACATATAAACTAGGTACTTATTTAGGAAGATCTCAAACGGCATTAATATAACTTTGTTAGAAACTATATTTACGAAGAATTTCTTAAGAGATGGTTGTCACTTTCCTTGACCCAAGGGCTGGTTTTTACTTTGGACAGAGGTTAAGTATTGCCATAGCCGTTACTCAAGTGACTATGACGTTAGTTTGTATTTATTTTAGATCAGCTTGTGCCCGCGACTTCGTTCGCATGGGAGGATTTCCCGCGTAAATCCAGACCCCGTGGGAATTCCGCGATAAAAAGCCTATGTGTAATTCCAGGATGTCAACTACAGCCAAATTTCATTCAGATTCGTTCAGTAGTATTTGAAAGTGTAACAATCATCCATACATCAATGTGTACGTCCATTCTCACAAACTTTCGAATTTATAATATTAGTAAGATTAGTAAGACTAGTTTCTGCCCGCAATACGCTTGCGTGAAAGGATTTTTAATGAAATATTTCACCTATGTCAGTCAGCCATGATGTAGTGTAGCATACAAATGGTGAAAGAATTTTTGTAATAGGTCCAGAAGATTTTGAGTGTACCTATTATATCAACTTTCAAAAATACAAATCTTTCCTATTTAGGTATAATATAAATGATCATAATCACAATCATCATTTATAGCCAAGATTGTATGTTCTATTCAAATAGTAAAAACAGAAACACGAAATAGCAACTAATTCTCATCTTTTAATCCTGATACTTTAAAATTATTTTTTTCTTCGTATAGAGTGCACGATCGCGAATCTAATGGCCTTGCATAAATGCGTTCATCCGTTGCACCAGTTAGTTATTGATCTTCTGATATAACAGCACTTGCTTTTCAGTCGGTTTTTAACTATTGGCTAAATGGTTCGCCGAAACCTTTTTAGAAATTCCAATTTAAAGATTTTTTTTTTCAATATTGTACGCCTGACTATTTTATTTCAGTTATTGTATTCATTGCCTAGACATAAATCTGAAAGTTGCTTTGTTGTGTAAATTATTGATTTCAAATAAATTTACCAATATTAAATGTCTCAGGCTGTCAATAGTACACACCCAACTTTTTGACGAAATTTACAAAAATATAACACTGTATTGTTTCGTTTTTTTTTCTAATATTCTGATGAATGATTGATTCATGATTGAATCTAATGATGTGAATTTTCTTTATGGAATTCGAATAAGGTATCTGTAGTGTATTGAAATTAATCTTGTTAGTGACTAGATTCTGTCTATATTTTGACTGTTTATGTTTGATAGACCTAGTTATTCGTGGTTTATAATACTTCAACTTCAACTCTTGCTAAGTGGCGTATGTGGAGGAGCCACCACAATTTTACCAATATCACATGTAGAATGATAGACCATCAAACGCAGGAGGTTGTTCGGTTAAGTTAAGTATTTTTTTATGGTGAAACGTATTAAATTAAAAAAAAAAAACATAATTATTTTGTACGCAAACATGACATGACAGCTTTTGTAATGTGTTACCAGTTTACCAGTGGGAGCAGGAATAGAATGAGTATAAAAAGAATATTAGAAATATGATACAGAAGGTTTATAATAATATATTTTGAAAAGCATTTATTGCTTAGCTCTCATGCAGTCTGTAAAGAACCTCTAGCTCTCCGGTACGGTGACTTATGTAAGTAGACACCGTGCAGTCCGTATCAATATCTATGGGACATCTTGCTACTATACAACAAATAAGGACCTATACTTTTGCCGAAGCCATTAAGACTGCACTTTGGTGTGCATTAAAATACGTCATTCATTACTCTCGCAATCTTGCCATAAAACAGGAAATCTATTAATCCCAACACTATTTCTTTTTAATCGCTTGTGTTGGACATGATTACAAACTTAACAGTTCTCTGGCAAAGTAAAATGACCTTTATTTCCTTAATATGAGGTCGTTGTTAACTGCAAATTACCAGAGAATTGTTAAGTAACGGTTTGTGACAGTATTTGTCAATCACGTGACGGCGTTAGTCAATTGTTTCGGAAACTGACGCGATATTCCGTGTTGACAGCGCGCGTGATCCCCTGACCGCCGTGGGATGGAGTAACCGGACCCAAGATGGGTTGGGCTAGGTAATACTATTTCTTTCTTCAATTTGTTATTAAAAACTCAAACATTTATTGCATTCCACAATGTGAACTTAAGTTTACAAACATGATCATTATGGACCCCGCTGGGCATAGCAATGTATGTTTTCAAGAGAACTTACAATATGGGTAGAATTCACGTTATTGGCAATCTTGGTAACCCCTCCAACTAAGCTAAATATGCTTGTGTCTGGAGTGGGTTCACGATAATAGTGTTATGGGTGGGGTTCGAACTCGCGAATTCTCGATCAAAGTCGCACAGCTTAGCCATTAGGCTTATTATTAGGTCATAGAAATAAAATTGAAAACCAATTGATAAACAATTATTTTAGGCAACATTAAACACATTAAGTGATCTATATTAGGTGCGACCAGATGGATGGTATATTCATGTAAGTACCTATACTCTGGTATGATCTGTGTATTATACAGGGTGGCAGGGTACATGATTCTGGACCCCCCTGCTTTGGAATTTACGTCGGCTTTTTCTTAATTTTTCAGGATTTTTCAGTAATTATTTTACTAAAAACTGTATAAAATCATTGTTTCTGTCTAACCCAATGAGATTTTAGTTAAAAAATAAAATTCACTTGTTTCACTTAAAACAGCAATGTAAATAAAACTCGAAAGAGCTACCTGATCAGCTGTTTTGCTAGAGTTAATTTGCGAGGTCAACACAGCTGATCAGGTAGCCCTTTCGAGTTTTATTTACATTACTGTTTTAAGTGAAACAAGTGTATTTACTGTTTTGTTTTTTTGCGTCGGATTTTTCTTAATTTTATTAAATTAAGAAAAAGCCGGCGCAAAATTTCAACACAGGGTGTCCAGAATCGTCGATGTCCCTGCCACCCTGTATGTTGGTACGGCATCTTTTTGTTTTGCATCTATTATTATTTTATTCTATACTAGTGACCTGCCCCGGCTTCGCACGGGTGCAATGTACAAAGAATCATCCGTAGAGATGATTGTTGCAGCACCAATGGGTCTAAGGGTTTCCGTAACGTTACCGGAGGCTATATAGCTCTATCGCAGTACTACATCTCTTGCCGCATCGGTCACAGACGAAGCGTGAGTAATTATAATATGCATGTATTATACAATCATATAAACCTTCCTCTTGAATCACTCTATCTATAAATTGGTGAAAACTGCATTAAAATCCGTTGCGAACTTTAAAAGATATAAGCGTACAGACAGCGAAAGCGATATTGTTTCATACTATGTAAAGATTGTACAGTATGCATAATTCACTAATATTTGTTGGAGATTCTGTATACATTTTTCATTTTATAATTCAACTAAGAACTTCTCAGATTGCGGCGATGGCCGGCGGTATTGTGGTGTTGAGGATGGATTGACTCTCGAAAGCAAGATGCTATAAGGCCTGGGGTCACTGACCTAGCTGTGACTGGTCGAATGTTTGACCGTTTCGTATTTATACAGTCGTGCTTTTCAGATATCTACATTTAATGTTATCCACCACCAAGATTAAAACTTGGAAAAACTGATCATCTCAATGGGATCTCCCTCTTGATCACTATCCAGAGGGAGATCCCATTGCGACCACCTGATCGCACCAACTGAAGCAGAGCAGCTCCCATAGGTTTGTTGAAGTTGTCCTATTGGCTACAGACCGTAAGAAATGTAACTAGAAGCCTGACGACTGTGAAGAATGGTGATTTATTTAGTTATTGTTCACCGACAGATGTTACAGCTAAACATGATTGAATTGAATAGATACTGCACACCTAATTAAAGGTAAACACCGCATGCTTAGTGTTCGTTACATGATGGACATCCCACCCATACGCACAAAACGTTTTGGGAATACTTTCATTGTGCGTACGGTTAAGGAGTGGAATTCCCTGCCGGAGTCTGTGTTTCCCGATAGCTATAACCTAGGGGTCTTTAAGTCAAGGGTGAATAGGTTACATTTAGGTAAGAGTGCTCCATCTTCGACCACATCATTACTGACCATCAGGTGAGATGTTGGTCAAACGCGAACCTATTATCAATAAAAAAGGCATAAATAGTTTGGTAATTATGAGTAGCTTAGACCAAATTTTAGTAGTACCTACTTATTGCTATGTGATGGCAACCTTCAGACATGAAGGGTTGACCACAGAGAGAGAGAGAAATTACTGTATCAGAAGCCACTAAAATGACCAAGAATGCACAGACCTTTCAGCCTTTAAAGCAAGAGTGAACATCTTCTGGGCTCGCTCGTTCCATCGTAGACCTCATCTGTCGCTTACCATCAGGCGAGATTGAGGTCAAGAATAATAAAAAAATACCCTATTATAACCGAATTACTATTTATTAGATTTATTAGAATAGTTCATATTTTTTATGTAGTTGTAAGCTCTAAGTTAAGAATGTAATTACATTAATCAACAGCTAGCTACATCTTAATTGTAAATAACGTAGTATATTTTACTATGATTTAATCCTGTATTATTTGTAATCTATATTATTTTAGGTACTGTTTGTTATTCCCATGAAATAAAATAGGTAAAATGAAACTGGGAGTGAACCCCAAATTCGACGTCTTCGCTAGGGAAAGCGTAGAAATCCATGATTGAAATTAAGTAAAAACATAATCAGGCCGAATGCCAGTCTCGCCACGCAGTATAGGGTTCTGTAGTTTTCTGTATCGAAACCATCTAGATATATAAACAAAATTTAAAAGTCTGTTTGTGCTTTCAAGACAACAATGTTTCTCCAGTGCTTATTGTTATTTATAGTTACGATACTAAAATACAAACTAACTTTTTGCATTCTTGTCTGTCTGTTTGTGCGGGCTATTCTCTGGAATAGCTGAACTGATTTTATGGGGACTTTTATTGCTAGATAGAGAAGGTTATAGGGCAACATCATCATTATTATTACGGGGAAAGCCACCCATGCGTACGATGTCGCAGGCAAAGCTAATTATAAATAACAATTTTGCGTCCATTTTCGTTATGAACGACCTCGAAACCGTGAAATTGACACCCATGACGAAAATAATTATCAATATCTACTGAGGTTCATAAAGTTTGAAAACACCAAACATTACTCTGTAAGTAAGCTTGGAGGACAAATTTCACTTTCTTGTTGAAAAAATGTTATATCTTTATGAAACATTACAAATACACGTCACGGTCAGTTCTCCAATAGCAAATATTAGTATGTAATCTGTTGAATAGTAAAAAACCCGCCAAGAATGAGCTGGACTCGCACACCGAAGGTTCCGTACAAACATAATATAAGTGCAAGACAAAGATTCGTCGGATATGGTATGTACAATAAAGGAAAATATAAATAAAAAAATTAAATAAAATTCTTTTATTTCGGACAGAATCCATTTGGTTCGTACAAATATCTAAATATTATATAACTCAAAGGTGACTCACTGACTGACTGACATAGTGATCTATCAACGCACAGCCCAAACCACTGGACGGATCGGGCTGAAATTTGGCAAACAGGTAGATGTTATGACGTAGGCATCTGCTAAGAAAGGATTTTGCGAAATTCCCACGGTATCAGGATTTACACGGGAAAAACTTCCCACGTGGGTGAAGCCGCTGGCACAAGCTAGTAACTTATAAAACTAATGTTAGTACTTAAAACTACTATAAAAAACTAATTATTGAACGCCAAAGTGGCATGTAGGCGTCCAATGTCTCAGTACGGTGCGGTCCCACCTGTCCGCTATAGTGTTCAATGGTGTTACAATACTATATATACCTATTTTAAGTTTAAAATTAAATATAGTCCTTCTTAGTGTACCCTTCCGTTACAAACTACAACAAATTTCCGAATTTAATGTTTATTTTTCGCAGTTTTCGCTGTGGGGGATTCTTACGGATATACCGTATTCCGTTCTATACATATAAGTAAGTATAGATATGTTCACAGTTCCGATATTTTTTTCTTTACATGTGCTGTAAGAAGTTGCTTCTTGCCTTTCCTGATTCTAGGATAAGGAACGGGGAAATTCTACCTATAGGTTTTATTTCCATCCATTGAAAATATGTTACATAAACGGTCATATCTTTTAATCGCGTTGAATTACATTTTTTTGGTGTAATTTGAAAAAGATTTTCGTTTTCGAAAACTATAGGTTTGTTTCTTTCACATGCACAAAACTTGTAGATGAGTGTGAAACAGACAACGCCATAGTTTTCGAAAACGATAATAGTATTGCAAACTCATACTAAGCTCTTGTTCGATATCGTTACTAAACTCGTTCCTGAGTGAAGGGGTCTTAACAGACAGATGAATAATTAAATGATGCTATAGGGATTCCGTTTTTTCTTTTGAGGTACGGAACTATTTTTTTTTAAATAAAATTACAAATAAACGGTTGATGGATTTTTCTTTATTAGTGCTAGAATACCTTGTAAATTTAATGAAAACTTAAAAACAAAACTGAAAAAATGAACCCTTCCTAGCATCTATGCTCCAAAGGACAAATGACATATTATGTAATTTTTTATATTAATTTTAATTTCAAACTATCACGCTTTTCTTACAAAAAGGTCACAACAGACAGACAGTCAGACGGACATGCGGTGTTGTTTTGTAAGAATTTAAGTGTTTATTTATTTGGTGTATACATGAGTAACTTCAATAATGACTTACATCTAGTGACACTAATAACGTATGTATAATATACTTAACCGTTGAAGTAGTCCTTTTTTTTTTATTTACTTAAGGTTCACCCACAGCACATACATACACATACATATACTTAATCATACGGTAATATTCTAATATATATGCCAATTACAGGTAAACACAACATTGACAGCAAAGACGTCAGATTACCGCTTAATCGCTAACTTAAATCTAGGTGTACAATTGATTAATATAATGTAATATGTTTTATTTTTTACGAAGAAAGAAATGGAAACGAGCAACTCATTCATAAACTGTACAGAGAAAGACTACATTTAATTGGTGTGGAGGGAGGCCAAGATTTTTGATTTAAACTTCAACTTACGGTCATTAAATATATCTGCTTCGGGTACGGACTTATTAAATGAATTAAGGTTGTCACACATCTTAACGAGTGGTGAGTTTAGACCTGTGTTTGTAGAGGTAGTAGGGCGCTGAAGAATTGTGGCTATGGGAAAGCGTGGAATCCTAGGCGGAACCTTCAATAGAATGCGCGATAGCAGTTCACTACAATCTATACGACCGTTCACTAGTTTGTGAAGGAACATAAGGCTATGCATAATTCTCCTTTGCCGTAGGGGGGTCATCTTAAGGAAACTCAAACGCTGTTGATAGGGACATCTATGAGATAAGCCAGGGGATATAAATGCAAGGTGTCTGGTGAAAGCCCGTTGTATGCTCTCTAGTCGCTGGGAATGTATTGCGTAAAAAGGGTCCCAGGCAACACTAGCATTTCTCCTGGAAGCTTCGATCGTGCAGGCCTGGGTGGCATCACCGGACAGGCCTGCTGACATCAACAATGAGGCGGAATGGTTCCAGGAGGCCATGTCCGAAATATGTGACGTGGCAATGCCTCGGGTCCGGCCAGTACGTGCCCGGCGCCAAGTGTACTGGTGGTCGCAGGAGCTATCCGCACTTCGCAAAGCCTGCGTTGTGGCACGACGCCAGTACGCTAGACACCGCAGGCTACGCATTCGCCCTATAAATGCGGAGGCCAGAGAGGCGGAGCTATACGAGGAGTACAGAGCAGCGAAGACCGTCCTCAAAGTGGAAATCCGGCGGGCTAAAGATCTGGTCCGCAAGGAGATGCTGGAGACTCTCAATCGGGATCCGTGGGGACGCCCATACAAAATGGTGCGAGACAAACTTCACCCCTGGGCTCCCCCGCTGACACAGAGTCTCCGGCCCCAGCTAGTTGAGGACGTGGTGAGCGCTCTGTTCCCCTCGCGAGGGGAGCATACTCCCCCGCCCATGGCTCCGCCACCTGCGGTGCCCGACGCGGGCCACAGCGACGACGACGACAATATTCCAGAGGTGACCGAGGTAGAACTGAGAGTGGCGGTACTCAGGCTGAATGCCAGAAATACCGCCCCGGGACCCGACGGCTTACCTGGCAAAGCCTGGGTCCTGGCCTCGGAGGCTCTCGGGCCTCGACTTATAGGGCTCTTTAACGCATGTTTGGAGAGGGGCCAGTTTCCGCTTCGCTGGAAGACAGGAAAACTGGTCCTTATCAAGAAACCGGGGCGCCCTGCGGACACTCCGTCCGCATACCGGCCTATTGTGCTGCTCGACGAGGTGGGCAAAATCTTTGAAAGACTTATTGCAAACCGCCTCGTCGGGCACCTGGAGAGGGTAGGGCCGGATCTTGCGGAAAGCCAATTTGGTTTCCGCAAGGGGCGCTCGACGGTGGATGCCATCATGCGTGTAAGAGCTCTCTCGACAGAGGCTGCGTTGTCCCGGGGTGGGGTCGTCTTGGCGGTGTCTCTCGACATCGCTAATGCCTTTAATACCCTGCCCTGGAGTTGCATAAGGGAAGCACTCCGGTATCACCGGATGCCGACCTACCTCTGTCGCGTGGTTGAGGCCTACCTGACGGACAGAGCCGTCATTTACCCTGGTCACCAGGGAGAGTGGAATCGGCGAGAGATGTCGTGCGGTGTCCCACAGGGATCAGTTCTGGGACCACCCCTGTGGAACATCGGTTACGACTGGGTGTTGCGCGCCGACCTCCCTACAGGCGTCAGCGTAGTCTGCTACGCTGACGACACGCTGGTCTTGGCGCATGGGAGGTCGCACCAGGCGGCGGCCGAACTGGCGATGCGAGGGGTTGCGACAGTCGTAGAAAGGATCCGGCAACTGGGACTCGAGGTGGCTTTGCACAAGTCCGAGGCCATGTGTTTTCATGGCCGTCGGAACGCGCCACCTTCGGGTTCCCAAGTAACGGTGGGAGGGGTTCACATCGGCGTCGAGACGACGATGAAGTACCTGGGACTTGTCCTCGACAGCCGGTGGAACTTCGTCGAACATTTCCGACGTTTGGCTCCAAGACTGGACCGGGCAGGGGCTGCACTCAAGCGGCTCCTACCAAATCTAGGGGGGCCAAACGCCTCCTGCCGGAGGCTATACGCGGAGATTGTGCGGTCCATGGCCCTCTATGGGGCCCCTGTGTGGGCGCTGAATCTACAGCGGCGACCAGCTCGCCAGCTGGTCGCGTCTCAGAGGGTCATGGCTATCCGGATGATCCGGGGATACCGCACGATCTCTGGGGAGGCGGCGAACCTCCTTGCCGGCTTGCTGCCGTGGGATCTGGAGGCGGTAGTCCTCGCGCGCGTGCACAATTGGCGCGCGGAGGTGCTAAGCCGGGGTGAAACTCCGCTACCGCGGCAAGTCGCGGCTCAGCGGATAGAACTCCGGCGCGATCTCACGGCAGTATGGAAAGAGCGGCTGTCGCAACCGAAGGCTGGGCACGCCGCAATCGCGGCGATAAGTCCCCTCTTTGAGGAGTGGCTGGAGAGAGGCCACGGCGTCCTCACCTTCCGCCTGACGCAGGTGCTGACCGGACATGGTTGTTTTGGTAGGTACCTGTTTCGGATTCAGCGGGAGGACACGCCCGGGTGTCGTCATTGTGAGGACCACCTGGAGGACACGGTGGAGCATACGGTCGAGGTATGCCCTGCTTGGGCGGAGCACCGCCGTGTCCTCGTAGAGGCGGTCGGCGGCGGCGACCTCTCGCGCCCTGCTCTGGTTCAGACCATGGTGCGGAGCGAGAGGGAATGGGATGCGGTCGCCTCCTTCTGCGAAGCAGTCATGCTAGCGAAGGAGGAGGCCGAACGCGCGAGGGAGAGGCAACTCTCTTCCTCGCGCCCCAGCCGTCGTGGTAGACGCCCCGGGCGTCGGGGATCGCGAGCCGATTTCCGGCCACCGTAGGCGCGGGCCTGCGGACGGCGAGCAGGGGTAGCTCACCGTCCGGCAAAGACCAGGCCCGGGTCGGCGGCGCGTCGTGTTCCACGTGCGCCTCAAGGAGCCGTCAGCATTGGTGACGGGGCTTCATAAAGCCATAGCCTGCCGGGGTCGCGGAAATATAGTAAAAAGATACCGCGGCTCCGGAACTTACGGGCAGCTGAAGGGACAGGGTGGGTTTTTAGTCAGTAGAAGTCTGACACTCCCTCCCGCTTAACCCAGAGCGGGAGAAGTTATTCGATGATTTTCCCACCCAGAAAAAAAAAAAAAAAAAAAAAAAAAGGCAACACTAGCATATTCGAGCCTGCTACGTACTAAGGCATTGTATAGGGTAATTTTAGTTTCAATAGACCTAAATTCTTGCGTATTACGTTTAAGAAACCCTAACAATTGCGCAGCTTTTTTAACGCAACTGTCCACATGTTGCTTGAATGTTAATTTTTTATCCATGATCACTCCGAGATCCCGAACTTCATCAACCTTAGTTAATGTTACGCTATTGATTTTATAAGATGTTACACTAGCTTGTTTCTTTTTAGTGAATTTAATGTGGAAACATTTCTTGACGTTTAGAGCCATGCCATTTTTATTGCACCAATCTTGTATTCGATCCAAGTCACTTTGTATCGCGACCGAGTCGTTTGGCGAAGTTATTGCCTTATAAATCTTTAAATCGTCAGCGAATAATAAAAACTTACAGTTTTGTATTTGATCTGCTATGTCATTAATGAACAACAAGAACAAGATTGGTGCTAGATGGGATCCTTGCGGTACTCCTGAGATAGAAACATATGGCTGTGATGTGTAACCATTCAAAACAACAGTCTGTGACCGTTGTTGTAAGTAACATGCAAACCATCTCAGAAGTGATCCGTGAACGCCGTTGGCTGCTAGTTTTGACAAAAGTAGTGAGTGACTCACTTTATCAAAAGCACTGCTGAAGTCTGTGTATACAGCATCTACCTCCAATCGTTTGTCAAGAGATTGTGATATGTCCGATACAAACTGAATCAGATTGCTTTCCACTGAACGACCAGCTTTGAAACCATGTTGGCAAGGTGAAACGTTTGAGTCGAGGTGATGTGTGATTATGGGACAGATAAGCGATTCAAATATTTTTGGAAAACACGACAGTATTGAAATCAGACGATAGTTCTTTACGTCTGCAGGATCGTCTTTTTTGTAAATAGGAACTATTTTTTCCTGTTTCCATGTTTCAGGAAATACGCCTTCAGCCAATGAGCGATTAAAGATAACGCATAAAGGAAATGCAAGCGCGTTGCAACATCGTTTTATAAAAATGGGAGGGATGCAATCAGGGCCGGGATCTTTCGAGGAGTCCAACTTCTTTAGCTTCATAAGAACTTCTCTTTCTGTGAACTGTATATTACTGATTACTTTTTGCACGATAGAGGTTAGTTCAGGATCAGTTACGCCTAAATAGTTGGAGCTATAGACTGAAGAGAACTGCCGCGCAAACAAGTTGGAGATTTCTGAGCCAGTTTCCGCAACTGATCCTTCTAACCGCATACTGGACGGAAACTTTGACTGTTCCTTACGTTTGTTCTTTATAAAACTCTAAAAAGCCTTCGGATTTTCAATTATATCGGATTCAATTTTTTGTTTATATAAACGATAACATGATCTTACAAGTTTATGACATTGACCACGAATTATCTCGAAATCTATTATATCACGAGGGTTTTTAAATTTGCAACATCTTTGCCTAATCTTTTCCTTCTGGTGAAGCAATTTGATTAACCTAAATGAAAACCAAGCTGGATATTTTTGCTTTCGACGATTATATTTCGGTACAGACGTATCAATAATATTTGATAAAATACTATAAAAATGAGAGATCATTTCATTCACGTCATGGAATTTAGAGAATATGTTAATCCAGTCTACTTCTATCAGTTTCGGGATAATTTTAGGATAATCGGCCTTAAAGAAGTTATAACCTAGTTTATAGTTGGTTTTTAGTATCTCGGGAATGGCGTCAGATATACTTATTTCTAAACTAGGGTGTAGAGGGTCAAGCTTACTTAGTTGATCAAGAGAAGTGGTAACCGTAATGTTATTCAAGTTACTTATTACCAAATCTAATATGCGATTGTCAATATTTGTCACATAATTGAACTGAAAGAGAGAATTTAATGAAATAAAGTCGGTTAGTGAATAACCTAAAGAGTTGCTGTAGTTTTCAGGAAGTGTGTGTTGGAAACCTTCATTCACTTGAGTCCAATTAATAAAACCCAAATTAAAATCACCAAGAATTATGACATCATCTACCTTAGCAATTATATTATTTGCATTGTCTAAGAATGAGGCTAGATTTTCCTTCTTGATAGGAGGCGGAAGGTATACTATACATATAGCAATTTTTTTTATAGTTTGTTGGGCTTTAATTTCTATAGTTATCCACAAGTCTTCAGAACTTGTCTCCCAGCTCTGCATTCTTGTAGATTTAATATCCTTTGAAACAGCAAGCAACACTCCACCTCCATCTCTTTTGGAAGTTACAGTACAGAGTCGATCTCTACGGTAAGTTATGTATCTGTTATCAACAATTTCGCTGCTAGATATACTTGAATTTAACCATGTTTCTGTGAAGGCAATTAGGTCGTAGTTATTTAACAATATATTGTGGTGTATACAATTCGTTTTAGTTCTAGTACCCCTCACATTTTGATAATATATGTTAAGCATTATTAATTTTAAACACCAAAAATATCTCAAAATGTAATGAAAAGAAGAGTTTTACTCATTTCTCATTCTTTTTAATGTATCTACGTTACGAATAAAAATGGAGTCATGATTAACGTCCTTACGAACAAAGATTCTACCGTTACGGATCCACACAAATTTATATGAAGTTTCTTTGGCTAATTTCCTCGTTGCTGCATGAAGCTGTTTATTTGCTGGGCTCAGATGTTCCGATACAAACACGGGGGCGCGACTGTCAGCGATGCCTAAGTAATGGGAACTCAGTTTATCTTCCGGATGCTTTTTATTGTAGCTGGCAACCGCTGCCAAAATGGTGTCACGCTGTCTGGGAGACTGCAGTTTTGCTATGACAGAACGTGGCCGGCCGTTGTCTTTGTTGAGCTTCGCGATTCGAGTGATCTGGAGAATATCTGTGTCATTCAAAGGACTTCCGATGGTTGTAGATAAATTGATAAGTGTATTTGCCAAGTTCTCGTTTTTGTTCTCAGGTATACCGTTAATTTCGATATTGCATTCACGCAAATGCTGCTCAATCACTCCCAACCGTGTTGTCAACTCGTTAACATTCGATTTCAATCGCTCATTGTCGGCTTGCAGACTTGTAATGGTGGAATCCCTTTCCTCAATACGTGCCTTAAAGTCCTCGAACTTCTCGTTGATGAACTGGAGTGAGTCATGAAAGCCGTTCAAACGCTCATTAATGCTAGACAGCTGATCCGCCACCAACTCCTTTATTGAACGTTTTATAGTCATTCCCAATTCCTGTTTTATAGTAGTAGTAGTTAGTCCTTGTGGCAATGTTGTGGCAAAGAACGAGCCAGCCCTCCAGTCACGGAAAGTATCGATCAGTTGGCGAGACCCTTCCTTGATCTAACCGTCTCGACCCCAAACTGCAAAAAAATTGCGCCATTTTAGAGCGTAAGTGTTTCTAAAATAGTTCGTAAGATTTGACCCAAAAGAGGTCAAATCTTACGAACTATTTTAGAAACACTTATGATTTTATTTCATCACTGAGATTTTAAATATTAATTCAGATTCGATAATAATGTATTTTTAACCGATGAAAAAAAAACGAAGGAGGTTATCAATTCGACGAGTTTATTTTTATGTATGAACAAATTATTCATCACCGATTACTCGAAGACGGCTGAACCCATTTGGAAAATTATTTTTATGCTTGAAAGGGTATACTTCAGAGGTGGTCCCATTGTCACCAAGTCAGGATCTGATGATGGGATCCTGGAGAAATCGAGGGAACTCTTCAAATATTATGGGCACACTTATAGTGATTTGAGTATTTTTTATAGTAACTTGTGTAGTGTAGTTGCATTCGAAAAGCATTTGGTGAAGTGGACCTGATGATGAAGACCACAGATGGCCACCGGAACTACTCAATATATGAGTAGTAATAATAAGTATAAATTCACTGTAAGTATAAATACACTGCAAAGTAAAAATACTCGTAACTTTAATTTCGGAAGTCGGTGCCAAAAACGAAAATACAATCCTAAAGACACCGACTACCGAAATTAAAGTTATTTTTCACTTTGCAGTGTTTTTTAGAAGTCGGTTTAATTTATGTTAAAAAGTTTTTATCGCATTGTAAAATGTATTTTTACTTTTAATGTACGTAACCTTAAAAAGGATGTCATCGACGAACAAAATAACAGTTACCTACTTCGATTAATTGTAGAAAAATTCTTTTTCAGAAATTTATTTTAAGAAACGTGAGCGTGAAATCGACTATTGTCAAATCTAATTAAATTAGATTCTTGCAATTAAGGCTAGGTAGGTAGTAATGTCTACTGACAAAAGTAGGTACTTAGAACTGTTTTCTAATCTCCTGCATTAATGGTAACTAAAATGGTAATGGGAATAGGATGACTAAAGGTACCTACTTATGTTTGGCGTAAGCTGTTGATTGTCTCCAAAAATAAGAAAAAAGTCGTTAAACGCGTCAAACGCGAATCAGTAACGTGTAGTTTCATGGCTATATACTTACATGCTAAGTGCACGGCTTCTTTGGATGATAACAAACGATATCGACAAGGGTTTTGTAATCCTATTATGTCTAACATGTGTAAAACTTATTAAAAATTTCAATACATTGATACCTACCAGAGACCGAAATTTTCAAATTAAGGAGAACGAAGAGAATTATCGTGTTATTGGCTAGTGACGTGAAAAGTTATTGACCCTCGTAGTGCTGTGACACGTTTGTTATGATTGGTATTCAAGAAACACATGAAACCGATTATTTGGTATCAATTCTTTGAGTCACTTATTTTGAGCTGAAACTGTGCATAGAGACTCCATACCAGATGTCTTCAGCCCTTTTGGATAGATATGGGATTTCCGTTACACGTTTTCGGTAATATTTTTCTTTATGTTAACTTATTTTGTTCAACAGCTAGGCAAAGGCTTCTCCTAAATCTTTCCAGACAACATTGTCTGCAGTCTTCTCTGGCCAATCCGTAAAGAATGAGTCCAGATCATGTCTTCATCGCTTCTTAGGCCTGCCTCGGCTACGACGTCCGTCTTGAGGCACCACCGTTTGTCGATACCGGCCCGCCTGACTTCATACATCCTGTAGATGTGTCCCGACTACCGCCCAATGCCACTTCAGTCTTCCAGACTTATCAGTTATCATCAACGTCGGCGATAATTGTCCTGCAGCGTATAAGTAAATTACCGATCTGGTCGTTCCACTTGATATTTAGGTAGATAGATATACTTTTTATTGTACATCATAACAGAATAATAATTAAATGAGGACTTAAAAACTAAAGGGTGTTACAATGGGATTTGACACAGCAGAATTTAGGATGCTACGCTCCATCGCTCGTTGGCGAACCCTGTTATAATAGGAAAACGCTCTGAAAGACGTACAACTGATCAAAGTATTTTCGGTAATTAATCAAGCGAACTGTAATCAAAATTCAATTCACTAATTTCTTGTGTTTGAGCTGGGACGTGACGCAACAATTCAATACGTTTATTTCAGATTTTCAGTCCATAGAGTGATAGTAGTACATCGAAAAAACTTAAAACTATGTATATTAGTAAATTACACACATACATAACAGTAAAATCGAGTCAGGCTACAAAATATGAGTTTTTATCCACTGCCTCCAAATTGGACCATGGATGTTTTCAGCAATTACCCTCAGGTAGATCTTCATGAGCGATGCTACTCTCTTACGTATAATGGCGTGAAAGCTGTCTACTTGAGCCTCAGTAAACGCCGCTGACGTACTGCAGGAGCGAGCCAATCCCATTAGCAACCGGGAGCCATTGTTACACGTATGTTGGACCAGCAGCGGACTGATAACTCCCCAAAAACACATCTGTCTGCTATGTTAGCAGAACTTTAACTACGTACAGTAGGAATGTAAGCCAAACATAAAATAACAAACGTATGAAGGAAAACATTATCAGGAAACTAGCATGTTCAGGGACCGAAAATCCGAAGCCATGCACACATCACACCCCACTGGGCCCAAATGAAAAAATTGGCCAAGGGCGATGAAGGGTTCCGTAGTAACTACACCAAATAACTTTGTTTTTCATAGTATTTGTCCGTTTTTTGCCATTCGGCTACGGAATCCTAAAAATGTGGTAGCTTACGGCTCAAAAAAAAACAATTGTATACAAGTAAATAGTACAACATGGCCTACTCCACGTATTTATTTTCTCCTTCTGTGTCAAATCCATACAAAGGTGGTCTGTAAAAGATCGCTTTTAGCGATAAGACCGCCCATTGTATCACCATTTATAGTTGTTCAGTCTTTATTTGATTCCGTTTTGGAGTACAATAAAGACTATACGTATCTATCTAAATCATTCATCATTTTGTTGAAAACAGACAAACTAATAGGTATTTAGCTTTATTCGCAGTTTTAGTAGTTTCCGCCTGGCTTAGTATTTTTTCTAGTTTCACCTCGGTTCAGAAAACGAGGTGGCCTGAAAAAAGGTTTTGTTCTCAAGTTTCAGACTTTTCAAGAAAATATTGAGATCATGGTAGGCACTGGCCACGTAGATGAACTTTGAACTATTAACAGAAATAAGAACGAATGAAAAATATATATTTATTTAATTGACGACATTGGTCCATTGGTTAGTATAAAACTTAGAAACTCTTAGGTTATAAGATGTCTATGAATTTCTACAAGTCGCTGTATCAGAAATATGTGCTCATACGGTATTTAAGACTGCGACGTGTCTGGTTGCGGGAATGTTCTAAGGAGATACGCGGCCCCGTAACGGGGGAGTGATCTGATGATTTTCCTCCTCAAAAAGGCTCTGTATCTGATGTGGCAGTAAAATACAAAATTTACCGATTTAATAATTCCAAACAAATTATAACTTTTCAAGGATTGTTATGTAATAAATGGCATCAAATCCGTGAACATCATCCCTAAATAAGGCTCTAGAAAAAGAGCTTTTCAACTGAAAAGCTTATAGCTAAATAATAACAGTTGCACGAGGTCTGTTTTCAAGATTAAGCTAAACTTGCAGAGGTCAATTCGTAGATCGGTGACGATGTTAACATTTTTTTCTTTTTTATTATTGATAATAGGCTCGCGTTTGACCACCATCTCACCTGATGGTAAGTGACGATGTGGTCGAAGATGGAGCACGCTTACCTAAAAGTAACTTATTCACTCTTGACTTAAAGACCCCTAGGCTATAGCTATCGGGAAACAGACTCCGGCAGGGAATTTCACTCCTTAGCCGTACGCACAATGAAGGTATTCCCAAAACGTTTTGTGCGTATGTGTGGGATGTCCACCATGTAACGATGGCGCATCACCGTTTGTCTTGTAGTCCCATGATGGAACGGGCTTGGCGGAATTAGATTGTGTAATTCCATCGCACACTCCCCGAAATGTAACCAATAGAAAACCGATAGACTGGAAACTCGTCGTCGATGTTCAAGGCTCTGGAGCTTTTTTTTTGGATTTCTTCGTACCTCGGAAAGCAGGTTACGCTGTCGGGCTGTCATTTGTACAAAGTCAGTTGTTATGGGCACTCAGAAGGCAGTAAATCTAACAGAAGCCAATAGGCATCGTTTTATCCAACTAACGGGTTGTGGGGTCAGATAACCACTCGTTCTATGTAAAACTAAGACTCTAGGAATCAGCATCCTGTTAGGCTTGAAGTTGAAGTAAGAAGAGTCAGTGTTTCCTGATAGCTATAACCTGGGAGTCTTTAAGTCAAGAGTGAATAGGTTACTTCTAGGCAAGCGTGCTTCATCTTCGACCACAGCATCGCTTAACATCAGGTGAGATTATGATCAAACGCAAGCCTATCAACTATAAAGAAAAAAAAAAGAAGTTTGCCCCAAAATACTTAGTTGGGAAAAGATTAAGAAAAAAGCTTTAAAAAAATTGGCCTAGTGCGAGTCAGACTTGCCCATGAAGGGTTCCATACTAACAATAATAATATAATATAATATGTATATTTATTTGACGAAAAAAAAACCTTACAAATTTCATAAAACTAGCTTATTTACATCTTTTACAACTACGCCAGATAACTTTGTTTTTCATAGTGTTTGTATGAATTACAAAGTTATATTTGCGGTTTTAGAAAATATGCTGTATCTCAAAAAATGCTAACCCCATCTCATTCAAACTAATTTTGGTTGAAAGTTTACATTAAGATCTACAGATGTGTATTTTTTTCTATTTTTCACTCCATTATTATAGAAGTTAGAGGGGGGACACACATTTTACCACTTTGGAAGCTTATATCTTTTAAACGATTGACTTTATGGAAAAGTGGTTTTAGAAACCCCCATGTCATTTTTAAAGACCTGTCTGTAAATACCACACAAGCATAGGTTTCATGAAAAAAAACAATCAGTTTTAATTCTATGTATGGGGAGCCCCTCTTTATTTTATATACAAGTTTCACATGTATAGTCCTAACAGTTCCTGAATAAAATGGCTATGAAATACGGACGGACGGACGGACGGACGAACGGACAGACAGACAGACAGACAGACGGACAGACATGACGAAACTATAAGGGTTCCGTTTTTTGCGATTCGGCTACGGAACCCTAAAAATCCGGATAGGGACCAATTGAAGAGAGAGAGAGAGAGAGCCCTCCACGAATCATTAAGTCGAAATGGCTTGAAGAATAGATTTTTCACCAGCGACCGTCGCAAGAACTGTTACAAAGACCACAGCTATTACAGTCTTACAGGTAACTCTCTTACATAACAACCTCGATTCAAAAACTTTATATTCACAACAAAGACCACTGTATCACAAATAATTAGGAGTACAACAGTTAATTAAAAATACTCTGATTCGTATCGATCGGCGTAACTTGTAAGATCGTAACGGTTAGCATATTATACTGCGCGCTGGGTCAAGGTTCGAAGCGTGCGTACTTTCGCCTCGGTAAAGTTTTTGTGATAAAAAGTTGTATACGAACTGTCAGGGACCGATGTCAAGTTAGGTGGCAGTTCGGAGTTTTTACCGGTTTTAACAAACTAGGTACTATGTTGGTTATAACTCTAGCAACGTACTATTAAACGTTTGACCTGTAATCAGTTGAATAGGTTTCAGGGTTCTTTTGGCAGTTGGTGTAAACGGAGTTTCTTAAATGCGTTGTAATCAGTTTCCCGATAGCTATAGCCTGGGGTGTTTAAGTCAAGAGTGAATTCTGAACTTCTAGGAAAGTGTGCTTCATCTTCGACCACACCATCGCCAACCACATTTTTGACCATCAGGGGAGATGGTGGTCATGCGCCTATCAGCAATAAAAAATTACCTAGTACTACGTGACTGCTGAAAATAAAATCTAATGATAGAAATAATAAGATAGGTACTTAAATAAAACTAATTAATTGCAGGCAAATAAGCCCATATAAAAAGAAATAAAGTTAAAATTCAATTCAATATTAATAATTCCAATCAATAATCAATATACTTGTCCCAGCAAACTTTTGAATTATGGAGAGAGGTCATACTTAATGTGACCATACGTCCCGCTTTGGTCGGGATTGTTCCGCTTTCAGGTTGTCTGTCCCGCTGTCGCCGACGAGAACAAAAATGTCCTGCTTTTACAAACAAACCTTTATATACCTACTTACTTACTTGTCTATATCACTAAAATCGCGCGGAAGACGGCAGCGTAGACGTGGGGTTGAGAGTCAGGAACAAGCGAGAGTGAGCGACTGACATGCGAGTTTACCGAATACTTACTAATCCTAACTTCTTACTATATTATAAATACAAAAGTAACTCGTTATGTTTCACGTCGATTTTGTTGTAGTAAAGTAGTTTTTTGACGCGAAATTATTTGTAAATTTTATTTGTAGTGTAAGTTTTTTTTGGTTTAAGAATTAAAATGCCAGTGAGGTTAAGATACCACAATTATTTAGTCACATTTTATACTATAACTTGTATTTTTCTCTTAAATATGGCGTCTTACACCGACTTATTTTTATTTATATACAAAATTCCATAGGCGTCCCGCTTTGATACAAAAAAAATGGTCACACTAATGTGAACGCAGCCTTATAGTATGACTAATCATACTATAAGGCTGCGTTTCCACCAGAGATGTGCGATGGAAATGTGTCGTGCGAGAATGTCTAGCTGTGCTGTGAAAATGTGTGGGGGTTTCCACCAAAGCTGTGCGATGAAAATGTGCCTACGAGGATGTGTAGCGGAGCTGTGAAAATGCGCATTAATGTGTGATGCGAGTATGCGCAAACCTCGCAACACATCCTTCTCAACACATATTCCTCGCAACAAATCTCTCGCAACACATCTCTCGCACACATCCCTCGCACACGTCCCTCGCTTGTTTTGTATGCGCAAAAATCTAGCTCCACTGAGCCGTTTCCACCAGAGCTGTGCTGACCGAGGCGAGGTAAATGAAGCGATTCTATTGGTTCTTTACATCCCTCGCTACGCATCCTCGCACATGTCGCACATCACCAGAGATGTGCGATGGAAATGTGTCGTGCGAGAATGTCTAGCTGTGCTGTGAAAATGTGTGGGGGTTTCCACCAAAGCTGTGCGATGAAAATGTGCCTACGAGGATGTGTAGCGGAGCTGTGAAAATGCGCATTAATGTGTGATGCGAGTATGTGCAAACCTCGCAACACATCCTTCTCAACACATATTCCTCGTAACAAATCCCTCGCAACACATCTCTCGCACACATCCCTCGCACACGTCCCTCGCTTGTTTTGTATGCGCAAAAATCTAGCTCCGCTGAGCCGTTTCCACCAGAGCTGTGCTGACCGAGGCGAGGTAAATGAAGAGATTCTATTGGTTCTTTACATCCCTCGCTACGCATCCTCGCACATCTCTGGTGGAAACGCAGCCTAAGTAGGATCTAGTGCATAATAGCATATGTACTTTATTCATAAATCATCAACTTTGTTGGGGTCGGGTTCCATTAACCGGATGCAGCTGAGTCCAGTGTTTACATAGTTTTACTGCATATCTAACCTTCTCAACCTAATAGGGTAACACGGTACCCCTTATCAAGACTACTGGCAGATTTCTGGCTTACTATAGCGACTTTTAAAGGTCACATGACAGTCGGAGTGGCCATCCGGGGAGTTGTTGCTTAGGGGTAATTGCTGAAAATATCCATAGTCCGATTTAGAGGCAATGGATGAAAGTTCATGTTAGGTAGGCTGACTCACATTTTTTCACATTTTTATTTTGTTTCTTCTGTTACGTGTAGGTGTATAATTTACTAACATAGTTTTAAGTTCCTTTAATGTAATACTAACACTTTATGGACGTAAGTCTGAAATAAATGTTTTGAATTGAATTGAAAAATTGTATCAATTTTTAAAGCTTTTCGGTTTGGGCAGCTACAGCAGCTATGCAATAAGTAACGGGTTTGATTTATATGCGATGTGAATAAATAATAATATTCGTAGAAGAGTCGTGTCTGGGTTTTTATTGTACACAAAAATTCGCCTTGTAAACCTGTCGACCATTTAATCTGCTCTACTTACATCTTTCTACGACATTGACCGACAACTCCTGATTTATTGTTTAGGCTAGCTGTCCGCAACTTCGTTCACGTGGGAGGATTTTCCGCATAAATCCCGACCCCGCGGGAATTCCGGGATAAAAATTATAGCCTATGTGACATTCCAGAATATCAACTATCTACTTACCAAATTTCATTGAAATCCATTGAGTAGGTCCTGAGATTAGCTTGTACAAACAGACAGACTTTTTTAGTTTTTTTGCCGTGTTACCGTTTCTTAACCCGCTTCAATTATTATGTTTGTATAAAATTTAAATGTACAGACACACTTATTTTACTGTTTTATTATATGTAATATACAACGTGCAACGGAAACCCCATAATATCTATCCAAAAGGACTGAAGACAACATCTAGTATGGAGTCTCTATGCAAAGTTTCAGCTCAAAATAAGTGACTCACATAATTGACCCCAAATTATTGGTTTCATATGTTTCTTGAATACCAGTAATAACAAACGTGTCACAGCACTATGAGGGTCATCACTTTCCACGTCACTTGCCAATAAAACGATAATTCTCTTTGTTTTTCTTAATTTGAATAATTCGGGCTCTGGTATCAATGTATTGAAATTTCTAATATGCTCCACACATGTAGACATAGGATTAGAAAATCCTTGCCATGTCGTTTGTTATCATCCAAAGAAGCCGTGCACTTGGTATGTATATACCCTTTAAATTACACGTTGTATAGGTGTATATAGATTTAAAAAGCTAAAGATTTTTAAATCGTGTCAGGTCTCCAAAACTACAGGCCTTTTGTAAACAGGTGGGTAAATGAAATGGCTACAAGGTGACGTACAATGTGCTTTCAAGCTTAACATTACCTACTGCCTTGGAAACCAAAAGTTATTATTGTTATGTTATTAAAATCGAATGAGTTTCATTAATATGCGAAAATTGAGTGGCCGTGCAAACAGTGGCAGTAGAGAGTAAATAATTATGTCTCCACTGCTAAATAAAGTAACAGTAACACAACAGTAAGTATACTAGTTAGAACACATGCGGTAGTAGATTTTTTGATCCAGAAAACATTTCGCGCCTTCTCAGAATACCCTCTCAACTTCTCATCACGATCTGATCGATGGCTTAAGAATGTATAAGTACAGACAAACAAACATACCTACATATTTTATTCATACTATTTATTCATCTATGTATATGTCGCAGTATGATAGATAAAGCCGTAATATGGTTATATTCCTAGGGATATAATTATATACCGTAACATAGTTATACGAAAGCGATTTATTACTATCTTACGGTCGCAATCTAGTAATATGTTTATCTGACTAAACTAATCTGGTTAAATAGTTATAAATCTACCACAAAATCAAATAAAACAATATATTGGTTTTTATTTTTATTACAAAATCAACTTTTTGCAACCTACAATTAGTTACAATACTTTTTAGCAATAATACATATTAAAGTTGGCAGTGATTTTATGGTGTTTACGCAAAACCGACGGAGCCCCGCTTAGCGGGGCTCCTATTTCCGGGTGATTTATTTGATTCCAGTAATATAATTATAACACTAAACTTGAATTGTATTATAATTATATTCCTAGTAAGATAGTAATGAATCGCTTCCGTTTATCTATGTTACGATATATAATTATATCCCTAGGGATATAACCATATCACGGCTTTATCTATCATACTGCGACATATATACTTAGATAATAATTCCACCTTTTATGTTCCCACTGCTGGGATATCTCAATAGTGTAACGGATAGGGTTCGAACCCATGACCACTCGAACACAACGCCGACACCTTAGCGACAAGGCTATGGTCACTTTGTAGATACGATGTACTATAGTTTTATTTGATCCGTTTGTCTAACAAAGGGAGATCTCCACTACGGTGGTCGGAGCCACTGAAGACGAACAGTTTGCACAGTTCCGAAGAAGTTCTCCATATGACCACCGATCGCAGTAAGTGGGAAAGGCTAAAGAACTTTTGTGTAGGTATGCTTATAACGTTAATCTAAATCTATACTTATAATAAATCTGTAGAGAGGTCAATTCTGTACATGAAATATATTTACAAAATAACTATCAGGGGGTGATTAGGGATCGATACTGATGCCAAAAATGCAATCAGTAAAATTTTTGTCTGTCTGTCTGTCTGTCGGTCTGTCTGTCTGTCTGTCGGTCTGTCTGTCTGTCTGTCTGTCTGTCTGTCTGTATAACCGTTATAGAAACAAAAACTACTCGACGGATTTTAACGAAACTTGGTACAATTATTTTTCATACTCCTGAGCTGGTTATAGTATACTTTTCATCACGCTACAATCAATAGGAGCAGAGCAGTGAAGGGAAATGTTGGGAAAACGGGAGAAGTTACTCCATTTTTTAAGCTTCCGTCGCGTGTGCAACCTTAATGGTTAAAGCTAAACAGAAATCATTTATGACGGAAATGTTCTCCTTAAAATTATATAAAAAATATCCCACGACAGCATATATCTATCTTTTATGGTTGACTCACAATAACACGTGTAACTCCCGATAGCGTTAGCAGTTCGAAGCTTTCTGATTATTATTCTGCTCCGAAATTTAAAACCACCACAACTTTGCAATGGAACTCGGCTAAAAGTAACCCAGTTGAAACAAAATATAATCGAGGCTCAAATTTTAACAGGTTGCGGTGCAGGAGAAACCATCTTTATTCCCAGAATTCCCATAATACCAAATAGTTTTCCATTCCAATTTAAAATAACGCAATTCCCAGTATCGGTGTGTTATGCAATGACAATTAATAAGGCTCAAGGGCAGACTTTTCGTGTTGCTGGAGTAGATCTCGGTGTCAGTTGTTTCTCGCATGGTCAGTTGTACGTCGCTCTTTCCCGGGTTAGCAGTTCTAGAAATCTTTATGTTCACGTGCCGGACGGGTCAACTCTCAACATAGTTTACCCGGAAGCTTTGCGCTGAAGTATTTTCGTTCTATAGGTACTTAAGCCTCATGTGAACGTGATCTAAACAATATTACCAATACATTAACTTAATAACACACAACGAGTTACACGCTGACGGAGTCGCGGGCACAGCTATTAACAAAAATATTGTGCGATTCGGTATTGCGATATTTTTCAGCAGTATTATAGATTGACATATTATATTTCCCTACTAAATTACGAAAGTTAATCTGTCTGTTACATCAAAATCACTGAACCGTGAGGAAGGACATGGGCTACGTTTTTACGAAAAACGACGGAAACGTGGACGAAGTCGCGGGCAACAGCTATCTATACTAATAATATAAGGCTGAAGAGTTTCTTTGTTTGTTTGAACGCGATAATCTCAGGAACTACGGGTTCGAATTGAAAAATTAATTTTTATTTAAATAGTCAATTTATAGAGAAAGGCTATAGGCTATATATCATTACGCTAAGGCCAATAGGAGCGGAGCGCCAATGAAGAATGCTTCAAAATCGGGGTTAAATTTAACGTTAGCTCAAAGTAACTATTCCACGCGGACGAAGTCGCGGGCAAAAGCTAGTATATACATATAACTCAACTGACTGACTGACTGTCTGACTGACATAGTGATCTATCAACGCACAGCCCAAACCACTGGACGTATCGGGCTGAAATTTGGCATGTAGGTAGATGTTATGACGTAGGCATCCCCTAAGAAAGGATTTGGCGAAATTCCTACGGGATCGGGATTTACACGGGAAAAACTTCCCGCGTGGGCGAAGCCGCTGGTACAAGCTAGTTTTATTATAAGTCTAAACGTAAGGACCTGTTGTTGTTGTTATTGGCTTTCTGGCGGCTATGTATTCATCTTTATGAAAAAAGAACTGCTGTATGATGAATGCTGATAGCCGATCTTTAGATATGCAGGATCGACTGCTGAGATGCCTGAGAGTTTTTTACGTTGAGTTAGAGCTTACAGCTGCCGGAGTAATCACGCTTTAAGGAGTGAAGATTAACTGTGTTCGGTTTCCACTCTAAAACGGGACACAGCTCAGCATTTGATCAGACATAACCATAACTTATTTCTTCAAATCTTTTCAGCCATGAAGTGTATAAGGCTAATACAGAATGTAATCAAGTGTTACTTTGCGGAACTCCATAATTACCAAACATTAGAAATATATCTAGTGTTTATTCCACCAAGAATTAGATGGTCAATCTTGCATGCAGTATGCAGCACCAACCTCCCGCCCGCAAATATATGCACATGCAGAAGGGATGCGATATAAGACGTTGCACATGCAAGCAAACCGCACCTTTCTTTATTTTCTTTTCTTAGGAGATGTTGACAGCGGTGCAGCAGTCGACAAGTCGAGCGGAATTATCACTAGATATTTTCCTGAAGTATGAGTTTACAAGACTTGCCAAACAAAATGACATACAAATATATATATAGTCTCGATAAACACTACTCGCCTGTAGATTAAAGAGAGGCAGACAAATTTGAAATATCTTTTTGATGTCGCACTCATAGTCGTAGGCCCAAAGAAAAGGCAAGTGTATGATGTTCTAATGAAAAAAAGTGCATTAAGCGTAATTTTTGATCTTCAAGATTCCAAGGATGATTTTGTTTAAAGTGGCCATTCCTGCGGAATGGTAAAACAGGAGTACATAATCCATACTAATATTATAAATGCGAAAGTAACTCTCTGTCTGTCTGTCACTTTTTCACGCCTAAATTGCTTAACGGATTTAGATAAAATTTGGCATGGGAATAGTTTAGGACCCTGGGAATGACATAGGATAGTTTTTATTCCGGAATTCTCACGGGATTAGGAATTACGCGGGAAAAACCTCCCACGCGAACGAAGTCGCGGGCAAAAGCTATTAAGTAATAAACCTAAGATTTTGGAGCTTAAAAACTAGACGTTTAAAGTTGTTACCCTTCGTCAATAAAACATTATACTACTGCCGTGAATCCGTTCCAGCTTAGTTGTAAGAGTTAACAAGATTGCTATTATGTGAATTCTACCTACAGTGCTAGTTATATTTAAAAAATATGTACTATAGCAAGTATAGTAATTTATTGCAATTTACATTAATCAATTATTACTGATATAAAATATCATGATCATACTTTAAAATGCCCTGACGCACTCAAAACTACGAAGAATCCGGGAAAACTCAGACGGATGATAACCTTTTAATCGTATCACAAGTCGAAATGCCTTCACTCTTCATGGCACGGTTATAGACTAGATCTATTGTTGTTTGAAGTATTAGTTTTACGTAACAAAAATAGACTTAATTCCGATAACTCCACGACTTCACTAACAGCTTTCTTAATTCACGATCTGGACGATATTGTCATAATGTTTCTTTATCACGATTCCTCACGGAAGGCCTTCAATCGTCTTCCGTTTTCACAGTTCATTAGTTATGATTGTGATCATTCCATTCTTCATTCACGTTTTCTTTTGTGTTGCTGCGTGAAAGAAAGTTTCGGATAAATTCTTGGAAATGGTGAAAATTTGGTAGATGTTTTTTTGTCTGAAATATTGTACTACGCAAACACAGCATTTGGGACTGGGAGCTAACCCCAACATGGATGAGAAAAGAATAAGCAAAATCAAAGACATCTCAATCACAGGTCATTAGGCTACTGACGCTCAAATGATATAATATAGTATTTATAGCATTAGACTCGTATAACTGGAAGACAATATTACAAAATGTACCTTTAATTTTTTTTATAGGTCCACTCGTAGTTCAGCACACTTATTTACTTACTTACTTATTTATTTATTTGCTTACTTATATCTATACACTATCTTACACCTAGACTACATAAATATTTAAGTAAGTACGGCTTTCGCAAAAACCGGTCAACTGGGGATCTTCTAGCGTATGCCATTCATATCTGGAGTGAGGCCATTGAGAGGCAAGGGGAAGCACTTGCTGTTTCCCTTGACATCTCCAAGGCTTTTGACAAGGTCTGGCACGATAGCCTTATTGATAAGCTTCCTTCTTTCGGTTTACCCACTCAACTTTGCGTTTGGATTGAAGACTTCCTGAGGGATCGGTCCATTCGAGTGGTCATTGATGGCTGCTCGTCTGGCCAATTGGCAATTAATGCCGGGGTCCCTCAGGGGTCTGTTCTCTCAGCAACTTTATTCTTGCTGCACATTAACGATCTAATGCCCGGTACCTTTGGGTATGCAGACGACAGCACAGTTTCTGAGAGATATGTGTCCAGCGTGCGAGCTGGTGGGTCACAGATCCAGTCTCTCCGTGAGGACATGGTCGGGCGCTTGAACTTGACCTTGAAGACTGTCTCCGAATGGGACGATGCCAACCTGGTCAAGTTTAATGCAGCTAAGACCCAGGTGTGTCTCTTCTCCACAAAAAGGAGCCAATTCGAACTGGCTCCTACTTTCCGAGGTGTAACCGTGCCGATAACCGACCGTATCGAGCTTCTGGGGGTAACACTAACTTCTACCCTCAATTTTGGCCCGTTTATCGAGGCTAAGGCTCAACTAGCATCAAAAAAGTTGGGAACCCGAACAGTTGCTCAATCTCTATCAAGCCCAGGTTCGGTCGTGTATGGAGTACTGCTCTCATCTTTGGGATGGATCTGCTAAATACCAACTGGACGCGCTTGAGTCAATCGAGAAGCGGGCCAAGAGACTCGTTGGCAACGATGCACTGGTCGAGTCAAAGCTCCAGAGCCTTGAACATGGACGACGAGTTGCAAGTCTATCGGTTTTCTATCGGTTACATTTCGGGGAGTGTGCGATGGAATTACACAATCTAATTCCACTGTTGCGTCCCAAATGTAATTTTGAACGCTCTTTTTGGTGTGGCAACATTCTATTGTCTTTGACGTTGCACTTGACATAACCTCTCTCACTTGACAGATTGATTTTGCTTGTTGGAAAAATGTCCGCACGTTTGGGACTTTGATTTGATTGTAATTGGTAAACTATTGTTGAATTCGCCCGTTGAGACCGATAATTGGGTCGCGAATTATTTGTTGGTTGAAGTGTATTCCCCATTTGTTGAAAACCCCGGATATTGTTGAATTATACGCCGCCTTGTCGTCGGTCGGCCGGCACGCGGAATTTGTTGTAAATCGTATTGGATCTCACGAGATATGAACAGATTAATTGTGTTCAGTGATTGATTGAACTTTGTAATCTCGGATTAACAAGAATCCAGTGATATTTCTCGGAACACATCGCCTTATTGTCTACCACGCGTAGCGCGCGCTTGCTGGAAACGAGTTGGGTGTGATGCTGGTCAGGACGGCGCCATCTGAAGATCGACGCCTTGGGACCGTCCTAGAACCCGTAACTTACATCACACGTTACAATTACTCACCTCATATCACATACAAACCACACTTGGAGCGTGACCTTGGAAGGTCGAACTTGGCGTCCCCAGCACTCAGGTTAGTGGTACATTTTGTTTATTGAAATAAGGCCTAAGAGCCTACCACAACGTAGGGCTCCGCGTAATCGCGGACAGTTCGACATACCAGTTACCGTTGGCTGGGCTTGGGGTTGAACAAATTGGTAGCAGAAGCGCGGCTCTTATAATAATAAGATCCACTGGTTTAATTGGAAGTTTTGAATATTGTTGAAAACTTAAAACTTGAGTTTAATTACTTAACATAACTTGTAACTTAATAAGTTTTGAATATATTACCATGTCATCCGGGCTATCTATTTGAAGTTGTATTTGTAATTTGTATTGTAGCCTCTTTTATTGCATTGACAGGTAGGATTTATTTGTGAAATTAGGAATTATTGGTATAATTTGGTATAATTGGTACATAATTTGGTACATAAGTTGGTATATTGTTGTAAAAGTTGTTTGGTATTGGTGGCAATTAATAATTGAATGTCATTGATCTGAATTTGAAAGGTTATCTAAATGATAGTTACACATAGTCTGACATAGTAGGGCTTGAGTTGTGTGTATTGGTTATTGCATTTATAGTAATTATTGGATTGTTGATAGACATTCTCCGGCTCAATATTATACAGACAATTGTTGTGCTTATTGATGTTTAATTTGAGGTTGATCCAGCATTGTATTATACATTCAATTGTTATTTATTCGTAACTAGCCATCCTTAGCAAGCTAGATTCATACTTGGAATAAGTACAGGGTCGGATTGGGACTTGAAATAATTGAATTTGAATTTTTATTTTGTTGAAACTATTTGGTCGGCTAACAAGTCATTGCTGTTTGTTTAATATTTGATTGTTGGTTGTTGATTGTTGTTTTGTATTAATATTTGATTGTTGCAATGGCCTCATTAAGGGCAGTCAGGGAGGCTGCTGCGGGATTGACCTCACAGTTGAGATGGTTCACATCGGCAGCTGCAACTGTTGAGCGTGTGGAATTGGAAGAGCTCACCCTTGCTCGGTATGGGCAAGTGATTGAGAGGATCAGGTCAGCTGATGCTGCGCTCACGCGCTTCAACGAGTACATCATGGACGTGGATTTGGGGGTGATGGATCAGACGGCCCGCGATAGGATTTTGGGTGACTATGACCAGATTATCCACCTGGGGGATGTCATATGTCTGCGAGCGCGGGAAATTTTGAAGAGCCGGGTGCCTGATGCGGCCAAGCCGCAGACCCCTGTTGTTGCAGGCCCTGGACTATTGAGTAGGCTGCCCACCCTGGAGCTGCCACGTTTTGACGGTCGCTTGGACCACTGGCTGGGCTTCCTAGATCTCTTTGAGAGTCTTGTCGATGCACGTTTGGACCTCGGACCTGCCCAGAAGCTGGCCTTTTTGTTGTCTGTCCTGGAGGGCGAAGCCAGAGCCTTGGTGCAGCACTTGCCGGTGACGGATTCCTCTTACCCGACCGCTCTGGAGCTTCTCTCCCGACGGTATCAGAACAAGCGCTGCCTGGCTGAGGTGCACATCGACCAAATTTTGGGGCTACCAGCCATTGTCAGCACGTCGACGTTGCGCACTGACTTGCTGAACCCGTTGGTTTCAGCGACCAACGCTTTGAGACGCTTGGAGTTACCGGTAGAACATTGGTCCTACTTGTTGGTGCACATAGTGCTGCAGTTGCTCCCCGCGGAGTTGAGGTCACGTTTTGAGCAGAAGTATGGTGGGGATAGTGCCACCCATCTTCCCCCCTTTGACGACCTCCTCAAATTTTTGGAAGACGAGTGTCGGTTTGCGGATAACACTCGTGGCGCCACGGGGACACCCCCACTACCTTCTCGGCCCAGAGACCAGGGACGGACTGGGGCCCGGGGGCCTGTTGATGATCGCCCCGCCCCCCGTTTTGCTGGCGCCCGGAGTCCTCGGGCTAGGGGGCCTGTTGATGATCGCCCCGCCCCCCGTTTGGCTGGCGCCCGGCGTCCTCGGGCTAGAGGGCCTGTTGATGATCGCCCCGCCCCCCGTTTGGCTGGCGCCCGGAGTCCTCGGGCTAGAGGGCCTGTTGATGATCGCCCCGCCCCCCGTTTGGCTGGCGCCCGGAGTCCTCGGGCTAGAGGGCCTGTTGATGATCGCCCCGCCCCCCGTTTGGCTGGCGCCCGGAGTCCTCGGGCTAGGGGGCCTGTTGATGTTCGCCCCGCCCCCCGTTTTGATGGTGCCCGGAGTCCTCATCATTGTGACTTTTGTAAGGCAACGGGGCATGTCATGGCGCGTTGCCGGGACTTTTTGAATTTGCACGTAAGTTCCCGCCGCCGCATTGTCAACGCACGCCGTTTGTGCTTCTCGTGCTTGGGGGCCCACTTTCATCGGGACTGCCCCGACCCCCACCCGTGTAGAATTTGTGATGGGTCCCACTTGGAGATTTTGTGCGCCAACGCGAACCGCTCCAGCAGACCAGCTTCTGAGGGGGGTTCGCGCAGGGGGGGGTACCCCGGAGACGAGCACCGGGCTGAGACCCGCGATTCCGTACGCCGCTCTCCACCCCCCGCGCAAGTTGAACGGGAGCCCCACGAGCGCCATTTGGTCTTCCCTCGTCAGGGAGAACGCGCATTGGCTGCTAGGCAGCAGTGGCCGGGTCGGCGCCGCTGCCTTTCCCCTCCGTTGGCGGAACGTCCCCCGCTGGAGTCGCGGCCTCCGCCATTCGGGCATTCGGTGGGATATGCCCCTCCAGTGATGGCGAGCGGCTTGGGACACCGCGCGGACGAATGGTTTGATTGTTGGCCTCGTCGTGAACGAAGGCAGCCTGGAAGCGGCGATCGGTCGCCGCCCAGACATCACTAAGAGATTGACGCCTGCCCCGCTAAAGGAACCCCCCGATCAAGACGGTTTTGTTGCCAACGGCCTCGGTCACGGTCTGGGGACCCTTGGGTGACTCGATTGTGGTCTGTGCCATTTTGGAGACGGGAGTCCGGGGTTGCCTTTTGTCTTCTTGGTTAGCGGGACAGGTTGGCCTGAAGGTGAACGACCTTTCAGGCAAGATTTGGGGAATTGGCGAACCGGCTGACACCACTGTTGAGGGAAGGACCTGGTTTGAGGTCACCCTTGTGAGTTGTCCTTACCCTAAAATTGGTGCTCCTGCCCTTGTTGTAACTGAACTTGGTACAATTGTTGGTGACTGATCGTCACACTAAGAACTCGAATGCCGGTTGCAATGCGCTGTTGGCCGTTCTGCAGCGAGAATTTTGGATTTTGTCGGCTGATCGCGTCAATGAGGCGAGGCCCTTTGCTGGCGTCGTAACGGATTTTGTTGGTCCCCCTTTGTTGAAGACGTCCACCCTTCGTAATAGCAAGATTGTTGGGGCTTATTTGTGTGTTTGTCTGCCTGTCAACCAAGGCAGTACATTTGGAGCTGGTAACCTCCCTCTCGACAGAGGCCTTTGAGGCGACTTTGGAAAGATTTGTGTCTCGCCGTGGGTTACCTTCGTTGATTAGGTCTGATTGCGGTACGAATTACAAGGGTACAAGTAACTATTTGAGGGAGGTATACGCCTTCCTTAATGAGAACCAGGTTGACATTGGTAATAGTTCGGCCCGCCGAGGGGTCACTTGGTTGTTTGACCCGCCAGCCTGCCCCCCATTGGGGGGGTATTTTTGGGGCCGCGGTGAAGGCGGCAAAGGGACGCTGGCGGAGATTGTTGGGAGACACCGTTCTCACATTTAATGAACTAGCTACGGTATTTGGCCGCATTGAAGCTGTGTTGAATTTGCAACCTTGTCAAGACTTCCAATTGATTAGCGGACGGGTAGGCCCGTCCGGGGGGGGTAGATGTTGCGTCCCAAATGTAATTTTGAACGCTCTTTTTGGTGTGGCAACATTCTATTGTCTTTGACGTTGCACTTGACATAACCTCTCTCACTTGACAGATTGATTTTGCTTGTTGGAAAAATGTCCGCACGTTTGGGACTTTGATTTGATTGTAATTGGTAAACTATTGTTGAATTCGCCCGTTGAGACCGATAATTGGGTCGCGAATTATTTGTTGGTTGAAGTGTATTCCCCATTTGTTGAAAACCCCGGATATTGTTGAATTATACGCCGCCTTGTCGTCGGTCGGCCGGCACGCGGAATTTGTTGTAAATCGTATTGGATCTCACGAGATATGAACAGATTAATTGTGTTCAGTGATTGATTGAACTTTGTAATCTCGGATTAACAAGAATCCAGTGATATTTCTCGGAACACATCGCCTTATTGTCTACCACGCGTAGCGCGCGCTTGCTGGAAACGAGTTGGGTGTGATGCTGGTCAGGACGGCGCCATCTGAAGATCGACGCCTTGGGACCGTCCTAGAACCCGTAACTTACATCACACGTTACAATTACTCACCTCATATCACATACAAACCACACTTGGAGCGTGACCTTGGAAGGTCGAACTTGGCGTCCCCAGCACTCAGGTTAGTGGTACATTTTGTTTATTGAAATAAGGCCTAAGAGCCTACCACAACGTAGGCCTCCGCGTAATCGCGGACAGTTCGACATACCAGTTACCGTTGGCTGGGCTTGGGGTTGAACATCCACCAAGCCCGTTCCATCATCGGATTACGAGACAAACGGCGAGGCGCCATCGTTACATGGTGGACATCCCACCCATACGCACAAAACGTTTTGGGAATACCGTCATTATGCGTACGGCTAAGGAGTGGAATTCCCTGCCGGAGTCTGTGTTTCCCAATAGCTATAACCTGGGAGTTTTTAAGTCAAGAGTGAATAGGTTACTTTTAGGTAAGCGTGCTCCATCTTCGACCACATCATCGCTTACCATCAGGTGAGATGGTGGTCAAACGCGAACCTATTTTAAATAAATAAAAAAAAAAAAAACAATAACTAAAATGGTGGTGAGTTGCTGCACTCCCAGCTAGGTTATAGAATAATCTGTGTAAGGAAGTGCAGTGCCGGGCCCCATTGGGTATTGTAATAATTATATTGTTAATATTATTGATTGTAATGAATACTATATATATATTTAAAAAAAAGTAATAATAATAAGGTAAGGTTGGCATGTGTATGTGTTTGTGTGTGCGTGCGTGTGTGTCTGTGTGTGTTTCAGGTTAGTGTTTATGTACATGCATGTGTATGTGGATTTGCTTGCGTTGTGATGTCGATGTATAGTTTTATTTATGCTGTTAGAAACTTTTCTGTCTCATCGTAAGTTTTGTTTTATAGATAGGAGTAAACTGATTTTTTGCATCTATGGCACGTCATACCATAGATTGGACAGTAGGTATTTATTAATTTTATTGTATAAATTCGGGCTTCAAAATAGCAGAATATTTTGGTGAAGGATAATCGGTTCGTCTTTTAGATATTTTTTCGGATGGGGTTTTACAATGTTGTGGTAGGATGGCTTGTAAGATGTAATGTTGCCGTATGTTAAGAACTTTCCAATCTTTGTATAACTCACTGGTAGAATATAAAAAAGGGCGAAAGGATGCAACTTTTAAAACAGCTCTGTGGGCTTTTTCCAAAGGCTTCAGAGTCGTTTTTGCCGCACCACCCCAGCAGGATACAGGTACAATATGTAACAATAGAAGAGCATAAGGCCAAATAGACGATTCTTATAGTTTTTAAATTCGCTATATATCCGGATATGTTTTTAACTACACGCTAAGGGCACTCCCTGTGGAGTACAGGCCTCGGCATAGCGGGGTCGTTGGTGGAGGGCAGCAAAGGGTCAGGCTGGGTCATATTATTATTAATGGGATTATTTATTGCTACTAGCTCTGCATCGCGGGCTGGCTCGTTTGGCAAAGGTCGGGGAGGGTTAACGTTACAAGTACGCGGACGTCGCGATGGGCCTCGTCGGCGAGGCCGGAATACGGAGCGCGTTTTGTGTATGTGTTTTCTAAGAGTCTAGTTTCCCTACTGCTCTCTTGTCGGATTATGGTGGGATCATCGGGTTTGTCTAGGACGAGACACGGACGACGAACCCGAGAAATTTTAGAGGCTGTGTATCGGACGGCCGATACAATCAGGGGGTTTGTGTGTTTTTCAGTAGAGGCGAAGTAATGCACTGAATGGCGTTTCAATATTTGTCTACCTTTATCAGATTTATATTAATACGTGAAGCAAAACCTTTGTGGCGTGCAAAAATTATGCTGACGGAGGAGTATGAAATATGATGAATAAAGTTTATATGGAGAAGTTAGAAGTTTTAATGCAGAAAAAAACGCTGACAAACAGACGGACACAGGGAGCGAAGCTTAATTAGGGTTCCATTGCACACTATAACTAAACACACATTTACATGTAACGAAATTGTACCTAACTGTCCGTCTATGATTTCAAAATATATTTTTTATATCAGTTGCTTATACTTAGTTGTTTACGCGATAGTAAAACAAACATTTTTAAAATGCGTGTCTGTCTGTTTTTCTGTTGGTCCGGGCCGTCTTTTCTGGAACGGGCGAATCTATGTTAATGGGACTTCTACTAGAAGAACAAGACCAGTATATAGGCTTATTTTTGTCCTGGCATTTCCACGGGATCGGGATTTACTCTTGAAAAAAACAAGTGTGTAATTTCGGCTGACAAGTGAACGAAATCGCGGGGATAGCTAGTGCTACTTATAAAGAAAGCATCGTAACTCAATGATATGGTACATTTGATGCTGATTTTCCGCCACCCAATGAATCAAAACTTCCTCATACATCATTTAGACGTAAATTGTAAAGTAGGTGATGAACATATCAATCAATCTATTGCACATTTATTGTATGTTAAGGTGTGGAAGTTTGTCATCGGCTTCTGTGTTCCCTACCTCGTATATATAATCTGTAGGCCGTCAGCCTATAAAACAAGAGAGAAATTCGTTATAGACCCCATCTATCGCTTACCATTAGGCGAGATCGAGGTCAATTGCGAATTCATTCGGTGTAATTATTTTTTTGTTATTAAGAAAACTAGCGATGTGGTTTGAATTCACATTACTAACAATCCTGTTAACCCCTACAACTAAGCTAAATATGCTTGTGTCTGGAGTGAGTTCACGACAATAGGGTAATGCGTGGAGTTCGAACCCGGAACACGCGACCTATTGAATTACAGCAACCTGATACATACAAATAAAATACATCCTAATAGAATAACTCTAAATAAACTAATACAATCACCAACACTACGTTACAAGATTTATCTGTTACATAAGGCGACAACTTTTCAAAATGAAGTAGATATCAGTGAACTACCTATTAACGACAAGTTTCCAACCCTATCTGTATTGACATAAGGTTAAGGAATATAATAAAATTATGAAACAAATCTCGGAATTAAATAATTTTTAGGTATTAAATTACAAAATACATATGTAACGCCACACTATAATAGTAGGAAATCTTAAAACGCTAACGGGTCGACAAATCATAAAATTGTATATACATAATAATATAACGAATGGCCGTACGTATTTTTTTAAATTATGTATTAGGATCTAAATCATTTATTGGGATTAAAAACATTACATTTTAAAAACACTGCTAATGGCTAAACCTATGTATAAAAAATTGGCCAAGTGCGAGTCGGACTCGCCCATGAAGGGTTCCGTAATAACTATGATAAATATAATATACTTAGTATATTTATTTGAAAAAAAAAAAACAAAAAACCTTACAAATTTCTTAAAACTAGCTTATTTACAATTTTTACAACTACGCCAAATAACTTTGTTTTTCATAGTATTTGTATGAATTACAAAGTTATATTTGCGGTTTTAGAAAATATACTGTATCTCAAAAACTGCTGACTTGATCTCGTTCAAACCAATTTTCGTTGAAAGTTTACATTAAGGTCTACAACATATGGTTTTTTTAGATTTTTCACTTCATTATTATAGAAGTTAGAGGGGGGGACACACATTTTACCACTTTGGAAGCGTATATCTTTTAAACGATTAACTTTATGAAAAAGTCATTTTAGAAACCTTACTGTCATTTTTAAAGACCTGTCTATGGATACCACACACGTATAGGTTTCATGATAGAAAATATTTTCAGTTTCAGGTCCATGTATGGGGAGCCCCCTTTATTTTAAATATTTTTTAAATTTTCTCTTAAAATCGGAAAGCGGTTCATAGAACACATCTACCTACCAAGTTTCACATGCATAGTCCTAACAGTTTCGGAATAAAATGGCTGTGACATACGGACGGACGGACAGACAGACAGACGGGCAGACATGTCGAAACTATAAGGGTTCCGTTTTTGCCATTCGGCTACGGAACCCTAAAAACTTAGGCGTCAAAGTTTTCCTCCACATCGCTGTCGTCCGGAAACGTGCCCAGAAGACTGGCAGCGTTGCTGCGTTGTATGACAATGCTTATTCTTTGGGCAAAGAACGAATTTTATACGTATTCAATGAATTTAATATTCATTGAATACGTATATATAACGTTTATTATTTTATTAGATACTTACGTATATTATAACGTATTTAATGAATGACCCCCCAACCATTGTTCTTACTTGATGATGCTAATTACTTCGCATAAATAATCTTTACATAAGACATTACAGCACTTTCAGACTCCTGCCATAATACTTCAAATTAATAATTTTATTTACGTGTTCCATCAATGTCTGTTATCCATCGCATTAGTCAGGAATAATTAAAAAGTATAAATAATGTTGTAATTGCTTTGGTAATCCTCGCTTCGGTTATTGCAGATATTGATATATGGTGTAAACAGTTGGTATTATGTTCAACTACTGATATAATTCATAGGTTCTGTTTTGTCCTATCTTATAGCAATAGTGACAGTCCAGCAGACTATTAAGAAATACAATCCCCTTTAATGACTCCTTTTATCCGGTGGGAAAATAAAAAACTAAAAAATGCATTGGCAACGATGCACTGGTCGAGTCAAAGCTCCAAAGCCTTGAACATCGACGACAAGTTGCAAGTTTATCGGTTTTCTATCGGTTACATTTCGGGGAGTGTGCGATGGAATTACACAATCTAATTCCGCCAAGCCCGTTCCATCATCGGGCTACAAGACAAACGTCGATGCGCCATCGTTACATGGTGGACATCCCACCCATACGCACAAAACGTTTTGGGAATACTTTCATTGTACGTACGGCTAAGGAGTGGAATTCCCTGCCGGAGTCTGTGTTTCCTGATAGCTATACCTAGGGGTCTTTAAGTCAAGAGTGAGTAGGTTACTTTTCGCTCCATCTTCGACCACATCATCACTTACCATCAGGTGAGATGGTGGTCAAACGCGAACCTATATTATCAATAAAATAAAAAAATTAAAATGACTTCTCCCGCTCTGGGTGGAGCGGAAGAGAGTGTCAGACTTCTACTGACTAAAAACCCACCCTGCTCCTTCTGTATCTCGTTAGAACATTCCCGCGTCCCCAGCATTGTTTCCTGGGATACAATAGGTAACTCAGACAGCCCTCGTTACAAGTCATACATCACCAACATGGTCATAATATTTATTTAGGTATTTAACAAATCTATACTAATATTATAAAATGCGAAAGTGTGTTTGTTTGTTTGGCCTTCTTTTGCGTCAAAAAGGAGCAATAGATTGATGTGATGTTGTAAAGATAGCTTAAGGACTGGAGAGGGAGAAAGGATATTTTGTATTTTCACTCATAAATCTATAAATCATCTAAAAGACTGGAATGTTTAACCTCTGCCCAAGGTAAAAGCCAGCCCTTGGGTCTTCAAAGATCTTTAAATAACTTATGAGCAATCGGACCCCATCGGAATATAAAAACAAAACATATTATTATTCTCTAACAGACAGATCCTGAATAGATATGTATATACAACGTGTAACGGAAACCCCATATCTATCCAAAAGGGCTGAAGACAACATTTGGTATGGAGTCTCTATGCACAGTTTCAGCACAAAATAACTGACTCAAAGAATTGATACCAAATTATTGGTTTCATATATTTCTTGAATACCAATCATAACAAACGTGTCACAGCACTACGAGGGTCAATAACTTTCACGTCACTTGCCAATAACACGATAACTCTTTTCGTTCTTCTTAATTTGAAAAAATCGGTCTCTGGTATCAGTGTATTGAAATTTGTAATAAGTTCTACACACGTAGACTTAGGATTACAAAACCCTTGCCATATCGTTTGTTATCATCCAAAGAAGCCATGCACTTGGTATGTATATACCCTTTAAATTACACGTTGTATACTTCTGTAGGGAGACAGCTTATCTGGAATGAAGGCCCGCTAGGTCCACGTACAATGGTCCCACTCAGGGACAAAGCACAGAAATAGAAACCCAGATTGATAGAAAAAGGCTAAGAGGACAGATAGACTGGCCTCGGTCACAACTTGGCGATTCGATGTGGCGAAGGCCTAAACGTAATGTTAACTAAAAGATTTCGTATTACAGTTATATAAATAAAGTGGTTACTTCTTATTTCTTCATTCTTTCAGCAAAATTGTAGCGCAGTAAAATATATAATAACGTTTTATTGCGATAAACGACAATATCATTTAAAGCATTTTATTACTTGTATGTTGTTGGGGTATTTAGGTCTTTATTGCAATTTGGAGAAACTTAAAAGCACATTGTTCGTTGTTGGACAAAAGATTGATACAATTTAGAAAAATACACGTAAAAGCATCTATTTACATACATTAGCGATCCGTTTCGGTTTTGCACGGTTGCAATACGGTGTCAGTGTAGAGTGATTCATGATATTTTTTTTATTACATCGGGTCTGTCTTCGAGGTTAAGCAACTCTCGCCGACGTTGGTTTTGGATGGGTGACTATCTTAAAATATCGAGATTCATATGTATATCTTTGACAGTTATTAGGGATAGTTAGAAGCCAGAAAATTTGACACTGGTCTTGCCAACTTGGCTTACTACTCGTACAACCCAGTAGGCCATGTTGGCAAGACCAGTGTGGCCACACTAGTACTCAGCTTCGTTTGGTTCACGGACCCCAACATGGCTGGAAAAAGGTTCCGCAGATGTTGATTAGATTATACGGCCCAACGGCCACTCGGCCTTCGCAGTTTTCATTTCTAATAACTTCTCATATATTAATTTTTATGATATACTTCAAGCTTAATTTTGATCTCCATTTAATACACTATTATACAACGTGTCACAGATTAAGCGCAATACCTCAGACACCCCAATTAGAATATTAAATTATAAGTCTAAAACAACATCCGTAACTAAATAAATTGAAACCAAACCTAGGCATTTTTTATAAAATAGTTATCCTTACTAAACACAAAAACGTATGTGCATCATACAATATCCTTACGAAGACGCATACACTCATGTAATGTTAGCGGCCGACGCGACACGCACACAATTTCCTTGAATTAAGTATTGTATTAATTTGTCATGATACTGTGTTTCCATTAAATGAAAGATTTTTCCATCAAAATGTAACACCTATTTTTTATGACGGAAATCGATTCAGAAGCCGATTGTGAACCAACTACTTTCAGGAATTGCGTTAATTCTGTTAAACGTTGTATAATAGAATAACAGTGTAAGTATTGCTTAAAGTAACTTGGTAAGATATAGGTACATTGTTTTGATCTATCTCATTTAGCTAGTGTTTGTAATGTAAGCGCACAAACATCATCACATGGTGCACATCCCACCCATCCGCACAGAACATTTTGGGCACTAATGTACTTTTATTGTGCATAATACAGCTAAGGATAGGAATTCCCTATCCTGGAGTCTGTATTTCCTGATAGCTATAACCTCTTTCAGTCGATATTAAATATGTTACTTCAAGGCAAGCGTGCTTTATCATCGACCACATCATCGCTTACCATCAGGTGAAATGGTGATCAAACGCAAGTCTCTAAATAAATATTTTTACGAAATTACAGATTTTTTATTTTATAGGGATTTCTTAATTATAATATTATTTTTATTGATAATAGGTTCGCGTTTGCCCACCATCTCACCTGATGGTAAGTTATGAGTATTATAAATGTCCTACCTATTGAATCACACTATGTGTTGATGAAAATTGCATTAAAATCAATTATATCATTTATGATGGTTGGTTTTGTATTTGTATGGTATGAGTCGGGATATTATGTACTCATATGTGGAATTCAGTGGACTATCTTAGTTACCATACTAAGCTGCTGATGGCTTCTAGTTTAATGCAAACTTAAAATTTTTCACAGTTCATTGAACTATACAATGATGGCTATGATTTGCGTATATGAGTCGCGGCTTCGTCTGCGTGAGAGAGTAAGAAAAGTATACAGTAGTCCTATTCAATTCAGTTCAGATATTTTAGCCCGGACAAACGGACAGACAAACAAGTTTAGTGTCATGTAAATAACAACAAGCACTTGAAAAAACAATTAATTTGAACAACCACATACTAACATTTCGATTTTATTGTTACATAATTATTTCTACAGAAAATTTTAAAAATAAAAGTATAAATACAGCCAAAAGAGCACAAAGGTGCTGCTTATTTCATGAGAATTTCTTCCAGCAAACCTACGACAGGAGAGTTGGATAAGAGTAATCAGTTGGATAAGAGTAATACAGACACAGGTTGTATAAATAGTTAGTATTTAGTCGGTGTCTTTAGTTTTGAATTTTGACACCGCCTTCCGAAATTAAAGTTATTTTTCAATTTGCAGTGTTTTTCTTGGGAAGTCGGTATTATTTTTTGTTTAAAAGTTTTTTTTTCTCGCTTTTTAGTGGGTAAAATACCCAAATCGCTATAGGTGTGCGTATAATATTTGAAGAGTTGTCTCGATTTCTCAAGGTTTCCATTATCAGATCCTGACTTCATGCCATTGTCATTAACCAACTAGAAAATATACTCTCTGAAACCAAAAATGAATTTTCCAAATCGGTCCAGCCGTCTTCGAGTTATGAGGTAACATACGAGTACATAAAAAAAAGTTCAAGACGAACTGAGAACCTCCTCCTTTTTCTGAAGCTGGTTAATAAGTAGTTGACTAATAATATAATGATAAAACAATTATTATTCAGCCCATTTATTCCCCACTGCTAGGACCTAGGCCACCTATCTTTGAGAGAGAATGGGCCATAGTTTATCACGCGGGCCCACTAGGACATGCCTATGTTCACGAGGTTTTCCTTCAACGATTTGATTTGTGATATAAATTACACAAAGTAATGTGTCGATGGTACACTGTCTCGTTGGTCGAGTGGTCGGGTCGGGTCGGGTCGGGCAAAAACTGCTACTTATTGGGTTTTCTGTAAGAAGTTTCTCAGTAGTATTTTTTTCTATTCAGAATAGGCTCGCGTTTGACCACCATCTCACCTGATGGTAAGCGATGGTGTGGTCGAAGATGGAGCACGCTTGCCTAGAAGTAACCTATTCACTCTTGACTTAAAGACTCCCAGGTTATAGCGATCAGGAAACACAGACTCCGTCAGAGAATTCCACTCCTTAGCCGTACGTAAGTGTTGGTAAACGAAATAACTAGACCGAAATAACTTTGGTTATCACTAAGGACAAACTTCACCATGGTAGGTATAGATATCTTAAGGTCAATCGATATTATTAATAGTTGTCGTTGTAAATAATGGCGATTGATATCTCTTTTGTTACATTTGGAAGTTTAAGGTCAAATTTACGCAATAACCGTGTGTTGTTAACGATTCAGTGACTTTTGATATCTTTTGAATCTTGGCACGTTTGGTAGACAGATTGTACCATAATACTGTTTCCTAATTCTTATATCTATTAAATGTAGATAGAGGCACGTGGAAGGCAAGAGGTCTAGAGGGAAATCCCCATTATGATGGTCGGTCCAACTGAAACAGTACAGCTCCCATAGGTTGAGGCAGTGGTCCGATTAGCTACTGACTGCAAAAAAATAAAAACCTAACAGACCGCTGGGTGAAGATTGTAGTTCGCGATCTTCAGTTATGAGGGGTCGACCACAGAGAGCTGATATCTGGTAAATTATACAGTAACAATGACGAATAAAAAAGATAATTTTGTACTAATATTAAATCTTAGGATCAAGTAAGTAACTCTGCTATTTTTAGGTGTAGGCTAAAAACTGATGTGGTTGGAACTATACCTACGATTAAAATCAGATTTAATCGGAAGTCGCGGTTGCGACCAATCGAATAATGGAACAGTTCCGTCGCAGAGATCATACGGAATTTCAAGAATTGTTGTGTTACGTAATTTGTCTTCGAACTACAATGGTGAAAAACTATAAACACGTGTTAAGTAGTACCTAATACATCGCGTTTTTAGTACAGTTACAAAAACAAACGTTGTTACCGATAGTCAGAAAACACGCAACGGAACACGTTGAAAAAACAATGCTAGTCGTTAGCGATGCAAATAAATAAGCAGCCGACTGTAAATCCAATCATTCATATTGATTTAACAGGGCGGTTGATTTGAATTCACTTAACTATACATATAGGAATTATGGAATGAATTATGTTCGGTGGGCAGGTTCTCTTCGTTGCCGGGTATTTTACTCAGGTGAAGGAGGAGGCTGAACGCGTGAGGGAGAAATAATTCTCTTCCTCACGCCCCAGCCGCCACGGGAGACGCCCCGGGTATCGGGAATCGCGAGCTGATCTTCGGCCACCGTAGACGTAGCTCGCCACCCGGTAAGGACCAGGCCGTCCTGTTCCACGCGCACCTCAAATAGCTATAAGCAGCATTGACGGGACACGATAGGACTACTGCCAGCCGGGGTCTCGGGAATGTTCTCACGAGAGACCGCGGCCCTGGAACGCAAGGGTAGCTGAAGGAGCAGGGTGGGGTTTTAGTCATTAGAAGTCTGACACTCCCTTCCGCTCCACCCAGGGCGGGAGAAGTCATTGGATGATTTTCCCACCGGCAAAAAAGATACTTTACTCGTGTACCCTGTGGGATAGGTGTACGCAGAACTCTCACAACTCCTCTCCTTATTCAGTACGATAAAGTGTTGAGAATGTTGTTGGGGTTGAAAAAGCAGCACATCAGGTATGTTTGTAAAATGTGCCATTGGATGACTTTTAAAAAGAGAACTAACAATATGGGTAGAATTCACATTACTAGCAATCTTGTTAACCCCTCCAACTAAGCTAAATATACTTGTGTTTGGAGTGGGTTCACGATATTACTGTAAGTGTGGTTTGAACCCGTGACCTTAGCCATTAGGTAATTGACGCCATTTACAGTCAGGACCAACGTAATTCTCGCCACCTTGTTGGATAAAATTGATGGTCCATTTCTGGGTGGGTTCATGAGAGAAGAAGTTCATGTTCCCAATTAATGTGTTTTTATTTCTTTTCCGACTGCTAGGACACAGGCCTCCTCTCCACCACGCCTGACCAGTGTGGGTTGATGGATGTCTTCCTGTTTAGTCCTCGGACATGCCAGTTTCCTCATTACGTTTTTCTTTACCGTCTTGACAGTAGTAGTGATGATGAAAATGACACAAAGTATGTAGCTACCTGGGTTCGAAACTGCTGCGACTGACACTTAGATACAGGACAAAAATATTAAATGTTCGAATCAGTACAAAAACGTACTTTTTTTTCAATCTTTATCATTTAATTTGGGGTTTTTATCCCAATGGATACGCCAACCCCATCATGCCGTACACACGCTTGTACAAAAAAAAAACATAAATAATTTAAAGGAGAATCCTAATCAATATATTACATCAACTCGCTAAATCTTTTGCTATATAAGTATTTGACTTCAGTTGAGCTAAATTTGATAGTATTAAATCTACGTGTGATATCATGATATAATCCCATAAAAAACAATACTTGTCAAAAACCCAAGTCTCGCAACTTAGTTGTTCTACCGTAAAAAGTTGTGTGATCCATGTAATACCAAGTCGGTTATTAATTTATTCAGTCCCTACTTAAGGGACCTTCTGTCTTAAGTTGTTACGTAATTATCTAACCTAACGACATCTTATAGTGACCATATCAATATTAAAAATCTTTACCGTTTTAAATAAATAGATTAACTCGGCCATCGCATGAAAACACAATATATCTCACAAGTAATACATATATAAATTAAATTGTTTATTGCGATTGCCAAGTCAATCTATTTATTTAAAACGGTAAAGATTTTTAATATTGATATGGTCACTATAAGATGTCGTTAGGTTAGATAATTACGTAACAACTTAAGACAGAAGGTCCCTTCAGTAGGGACTGAATAAATTAATAACCGACTTGGTATTACATGGATCACACTACTTTTTACGGTAGAACAACTAAGTTGCGAGACTTGGGTTTTTGACAAGTATTGTTTTTTATGGGATCTCATTGCTTTTTGTAGAAAGTCCTACTTTTTTTCTTTCCGGTACCTTCTACTTCTTGTATACCAACAACGAGTTTTCTTAAAGCTCTCTCTCTGTCTCTATGGGTTTTTTTCGGAGGCTTTGATACGCACATATGAATACGCACGTACGTCTTTTGCATTAGTTAGTAATAATTAATGCCGCACTCGTCAAACGTCTCGGTTAAAGTTAATCCATAAGTAAGTAATTATGCAATTTCGGGCAATTTACTCTACTTAATACTCCCCAATACTCTTAATACTTCTTGCTTTTTTATTCCGTTGACCATTTAACAAGTTACCTTTGAGCATAATTATTATATCTAGGTACCTATCTACACTGGAAGATACGGTGGAGCATATGGTCGAGGTGTGCCCTGCATGGGTGGAGCACCGTCGTATCCTCATAGAGGCGATCGGCGGCGGCGACTTCTCGCGCCCTGCTCTGGTTTAGACCATGGTGCGAAGCGAGAGGGAATGGGATGCAGTCACCTCCTGCTGCGAAGCAGTCATGCTAGCGAAGGAGGAGGCCTAACGTGCGAGGGAGAGGCAACTCTCTTCCTCGCGCCCCAGCCGCCGGGGGAGACGCCCCGGGCGTCGTGGATCGCGAGAGGATTTCGGGCTACTGTAGGCGCGGGCCTGCGGATGGCGAGCAGGGGTCACTCACCTTCCGGTAAGGACCAGGCCCGGATCGGCGGCGCGTTATGTTTCACGCGCGCCTCAAAAAGCTGTTAATACCAGTGACGGGGCCATTGCCTGTCGGGGTTTGCGGGAAAGTTCCATCGAAATACCGCGGCCTCGGAACTTTAGGGCTTCCGTAGGAACAGGGTGGGTTTTTAGTCAGTAGAATTCTGATACACCCGAGCGGAAGAAGTCATTCGATTATATTTTTCACCAAGAAAAAAAAAAGTACCCATCTACATCTATTATTTCATTATATTACACAGGTACACTGATTAATTAACTGCAAATGTAACTTTGTAATCCTATATATTTATATGGGATTACAAAGTTATTTATGCAGTTGATGTATCTAGAAAACTGGAACGAAATTGAAAAATATTATAGTTTTTCCTTGATTCATATACTAAACAATAATTGTATTCTAAATTTGAAGCTTCTATGTCTGCACATACTTACTTTGCCATGTTTGTACATTTTTAAGTGAAGCAGCGATGCGGAAAGTGGTGTCGTCGAACAAAGTGCCTAGATTTGAGGACGGTAGAGCATGTAGCCAAAGACCTGATTCTCACTTTCCCACAGCCAGCAGACGAGCACACTCAGCAGAAGTAGCAGACGTGGTTAGTAAATTATTCAGAACTACTCTGCAGAGCGGCTCGTCCCACCGCCTCTGGGAAGATGGTATAATAGGTAGGTCAGAATTCGGACAAGCGAGATTCCAGGCATCAATAGCCTTAGTGAAGCACGGCACATTAAAATTAATCAGTGTGGAAGCCAGGATATTCCTGATTAATTTCTCAGTGCTGTGGACCGAGGAAATGAAAGCCGGTAAACTAATACTAGAAATTTTGCGGATTCCGAGCCCTCCCATGCGGATGGGAAGAGAGGCTTGGGCCCAAGCTCGATCATCCAAAGCCACATTCAGAATTAAGGACAAAGTTCGTCTGATAATTTGATCCATTTGAACTAAAAGTTGATGGTGCTTCCACAAATGGGAAGCACGAAGAGAGTATGTTAATTTAGGGCCGAAACAGCAGAAACGAATTATAGTGATGGCCGAGTGCATATTGATTTGGAGCAATCTTTCCGAAACGACATTGAATTTATTAATTTGTTCTGCAATAAAGTCGGGAAAGGAAGTATCAAAGATTGGAGAACCAAGGAGACGGAGAGAACTTTTCTCAATTATTTGAATTCCAGGTGCTATTTCATTAAATTCAGAGAGAGTCAGTAGTCTGCCATTGTTATCTGTTAAAAATAATTCACATTTTGAAAGGTTTAGGTCAAGGCCAATAGAATGTAGTTCATTTTTTAAGAAATTTAGGTCTGCTAAAATATTTTCTACATCACCTCCCAAGGTTCCGTCGTCAAGATACCAAACATTGAATTTAGAATTTAGCTTCCGAATTATTGGGTGAATAGCTAAACTGAAAATCACAATATGTCATTCCTAAAATAAGGTTAAAAAAAATAGGTGGTTCGTTTAGATGCCAATGTATACGTTTTTATAATAAAATTCCTAGCCATATTCAAGAACTAAGTATTAATAAATTCAAATTATTTATAAAACGTAAGCTATGTCAGAAAGCGTTTTACACTGTTAAAGATTATATTGAGGACAAGAAGGCTTGGGAATGAGCTGCTCCAGTGATATACGTGAGCATTTTTTATTTTTAAAATTTTGATAGTTGATTTATTTTTTATTGATTAAAATATTTGTTTTGTTAAGTATTGTATATACCTATTTATTTTGTTTTTTTTTTTTAACATAATTATTTCATTATTGTTAATGTGAGGACAATGTAGGTTATTCTTTCTTCGTTGTTTTTACTTTGACTATAATTTATTTAATGATGTCAAGCAGTTTGAGTACTTGTGTGGCCTACCCAAATGTCCGTTGGTATTTTTTGTCAAATTGTTGAGCTCCTTAAGTTCTAAGTTGAGCTACACGATAACTGACAAATGCTTGCACTGTCTGGACAGGTCCGCTCAAATTTGCGTGGTTATTTCCTCAAAAGAATACCACAGACATGAACCTACATGCTTCTCATATAAAAATACAAATTGTCTGGACTTTAAAAGAGACCTGACCTCTGAGTTTGTTTCGGTGTTTCTCCTCAGAGTAGTCAGTTAGGAAATACCGGCCTCATCTAGCTAAACTTAACACGCAAAAAAACATGACGTGTAAAAGTGTTATTTATAACCAATTTACAAAATAAATATTTCATTTCATTTCATTTCATTTCACTGGCCCGAGAGGGTCACCTTGTTGACAGCCAACAGCTGATTCTAATAGATTGTCTCGAAACAATAATTTGGATGGATTTCTATAGCATTGCCAAAGGAAACTATAAATTTGGGGTAATTCTTTTTTAGTCTCAGCCAACAAAGTGTCCCTGTTAACTGAATTGAAGACGTTCTTTATGTCAACCTTCAGAATGGCCTCGCTTTTTCCAGAATTTAGGTATGTCGACAAAGCGTGTACAGCAGCCTCACAGCCCCCTTTGGAACCGTAACCAAGTTGCAGGGGCTGAAATTTTTCCGAAACAGCCTCACCATAAAATTTACAGCAAATCTTGGCTGCCATACGGCGGTAGGTGGTTCCCACGGCAATGGGACGAATGCCGCCATCTTTCTTGCGTAGCGCACATAAATTGGCGCCATACAGAATATCGATGACAGATTCGTTTACCTTGCCGGAGAGCATAAGGTTAACTAGAGCCGTCAGCTCCCTCAAGAGCGACTCACCAGCTACCCCGGCGCCTGAACAAATGAGGTCCTTCAGGTGCTGCGGACTCAGGCCGTCGAGACCGCCAGCTGAGCCGCTCCGGAACGAGCTAACGGCTGTGATTACCTCTCGACCTGAAATGGTGAGGGAGTGAATATCAGGATCAGGAGGGTCGGGAAAAGCAAGATCATACGCTGGGGCAGGGTGTTTGGTCTTCAGAGCTTCGAGAGTCTCTGAAGAACATGGTGCCACCACATCGCTGCTGAAGAGAATCCTGGCAGCTCCGCTAATATCACCGTCCCCTAACTTCGTTTCTACCAAATGGGATATACCTCGTGAAGAGGTAATTCTAAAAGAGGGAGAATCGAAATCAAAACTTGGAGCCGAAACATTACAATTTTCTTTAATTTGAGCTGTTAAAGTCTTTTTTGTGGCCGGATTCTATACTTTACTTATACTATAATGTCTTGACATCAAATTTATTATTTACTAGCTTCTGCCCGCAACTTCGTTCGGGTGAGAGGCTTTTCCCACGAAATCCCGATCCCATGGGAATTCCGGGATAAAAAAAACCCGTCTCCTGGTTCTAAGCTACCTCCCTACCAATTTTCAGCTAAATCAGTTCAGCCGTTCTTGAGTTATAAATAGTATAACTAACACGACTTTCTTTAATATATATAGATTTGTGTGTTTATTTTTTGTTTATGTGTAAATGTATCTCTATATGGACTTTGGTCTGAAAATAAAGTATTTTATATATGGTATTCGGACGTGGTAGCTGAAGAAGCTCGCGCTCGGACGCTCCGCCTTTTTATACCTTCGGCTGCGAGACTCGTCGAGCGCGTCGACCGATTCTCAAAAATAATCCTTATAGCATGATTCAGTATTCACGCGCGAGGGCTTATTATTAACGTATTTCATGTATAACTTTGGTGTTTCTATACCGATTTATATGATTCTTTTTTATGGATAGTTAATAATGTTAACTTTTTCAATTAGGGGTGACTGAGATTGTTATAAAGGTAAGAGTAGACAAATATTATAATCAGAAAGCTTTGAACTGCTAAGCTATCGGGAGTTGCACGTGTTATTGTGAGTCAACCCTAAGAGATAGACATATGCTGTCGTGGGATATTTTTTATATAATTTTAAGGAGAATATCCGACATGAACTGATTTCTGTGTAGCTTTAAACATTAAGGTTGCACACGCGACGGAAGCTTAAAAAATTGAGTAACTTCTCCCGTTTTCCCAACATTTCCTTTCACTGCTCTGCTCCTATTGATTGTAGCGTGATGAAAAGTATACTATAACCAGCTCAGGAGTATGAAAAATAATTGTACCAAGTTTCGTTAAAATCCGTCAAGTAGTTTTTGTTTCTATAATGGTTATACAGACAGACAAACATTTTACTGATTGCATTTTTGGCATCAGTATCGATCCCTAATCACCCCCTGATAGTTATTTTGGAAATATATTTCATGTACAGAATTGACCTCTCTACAGATTTATTATAGGTATAGATTTCTTGTTTATTTTGTGATTTAATTTAAAATGACTATATGTGAATTCAATTAAATGTAATTTTTACACCTACAAAATTTGTACGCCATTATTGGCAAAACATGGACGCTCACAACATACTATTAATTTAATACCTTGCATGTATGATTAGTCAGTTTATGTATACGCATGTTTGACAAATAAATGATCTTTCTTTCTTTCAAAAAAGGAGCTGTATCTAATTAAAAAAAATTGTTCACCACACAATCATAAAGGTTTTTTTCTAGATAAGTTAGTATATATATTTTTTAAATTTGATTTTTATTTTTGTACAATTCGTAATCGTTCCTCTCTTAATTGTAACATTAAATATTAAAATAAGTTGAAACTAAGATCAAGACAAATTCCATTTTTGTAACGGACAGATGCCTGATGTATGATGTAAGTTTTTGATAAAATAACAAGTGTGTAAAACCAATAAGCAATAAAAATATCGCAGAAATGAAGTTAAGCGTTTGAGGTTCGGTATAATATTTTGGGTTAGATAATTGTAGTTTGAGGACACAAATATTTACGGCCCAGAAGCGCTGCATAAGAGCAATATGTGGCTTAAAAATGACAGATAGTTGCAGCGTTCCTATGTTTAAGTCCCTAAAATTATTAATTTTTTCTTCATTCTACATATATGAAATGGCAGAGTTTGAGAAAGAAAATAAACATTACTTCCTTACAGTCTCAGATACTAGAAAAACCTGTTAGGAGCCAGTATTAAATCTTGTTACACGTTGGTGGTCACAAAACTGCTTTACTTAGGAAAAGTGTCTTTAATACGGACCCTATTATTTACGATAAAATGCCGGACAAATGTTTAAAATAAAACTGACTGCATTTTTACTCAACAAGTGCTATTATTCAATTAATGATTTTTTAAATGAGACGTTTTAGATTTCTGTGACATTACCCATTCACCTTAATTATCTTTAATTTTTTCTTTCATTGAAAACGATTGTATAAGTTTAAGTAATATTATTATTATTTATTATCTGTAATATTTTATAATGTTGCTAATATTTTGTAATCTTCTAGATATTATTTATACATATTTCTAATGTTTGCATGCCTAATTAAAGGCAGATTTTACACGGTTCAGATCACTGTGTGAACACTTTATGTTCTGTACTTACTTTCTGTGCAAATAAAAAAATATTCTATTCTTAAGGGATATTTATTTTCTCCTTCTGTGTCAAATCCATCCAAAGGTTGTCTGTAAAAGATCGCTTTTACCGATAAACACGCCCATTGTATCACCCTTTTTAACATACTTTTATTAGGTCGACCTGTATGTAACTAACTATGTAATGGAATCTAAGGTAACTAATTTAACCATCTTCCAAGGGTCATAGCGTAATGAAAATTGGCAGCTGTATGTAGTTCTGATGACAATACAATAATATGGTACTGTCAAAGTGATCTGATGATGAAGCCGGAAGATATAAACTGGAACTTCATGATCTACAGGAAAATCGTATCATAGCTGTTTTGGATTTCTTAGAAAAGTCTTGTAATGAACTTTGACCACGATTAGGTTTCAAGGTCTGATGATGAAGCCGGAAGATAGGCACTGGCATTCCATGATGGAATATCGTATCAAAGTCGTGTTTGCACTTGTGAGAAAGGCCACGTAATGGACTTTGAACACGATCAGGTTTCAAGGTTATAATAAACCTAAAGAAAATCCGTTATCGATTTTCTTAACCTTTTTGAATTACCGCGTAATCCATAGATTTATTATTAGGTTGATATGTAACGAACTAAATATGCAATAAAATCTAAGAATCTGAATTAAACGTACTTCTAATTGTTGTATCATCATGAAACTTGGCAATTATGTGTAGATTAGACGACAATACAATATTATGGTACCATCGAGCTGGTCTGACGATGGAATTGGAAGGTGGCTGATGGAGCCTTGGACTGCCTACTAGTAAACATTTCTAATTTCTGCTCATTATATTAGTCTTAAAAGCGTGTTTTTGGTTTTTTAAACCATTCATTTATTTAGTTGTTAAGTCCTTATTTGTTTTACTGTTATGATGTACAATAAAGAATGTATATATTGTATATAGTTCCGGTCCAGTAGTTTATTTGAAAACTGTCAAAAGATTATTATAATTATGTATATCATTTTTATAGATGATTTTTGCTGTGTGGAAACCTCCAAAAGGCGCTTTACCTTTTTTGTTTTGAAATACCCAAAAATTTTAACAATTTCGATTTTTCGCGCATACAATCAATCAATGTATGTATATATTTCAGGCAACGTGGCACATACAAATAAAATACATCCTATTACAATAAATAACTACAAATAAACTAATTTATATATCACTTAGCCAACAGTCAGACTACGACCATCTCAGTGATCGTGATCACAATCAGCGCATTGAACGGGTCTCCGTACCTCTAAAAATACCGAGGTCTTTACACCAGTCATTTCATTAAATGTATCAAAACTATTGCATTTATGATTTTTTTGTATATTTTGTTTATTTGAGAATAGTTCAGGCAATTTTTTTTTTTTCGCTAAAATTAATTTATAATTATGGCAAAAACGTTTGCTGGGCCAAAATGTTATGTCATATACAAGGTGTAACAGATTAAGCGCAATACCTCAGACATCCCAATTAGAATATTAAATTATAAGTCTAAAACAACATCCATAACTAAATAAATTGGAATCAAACCTAGACAATTTTTATAAAATAGTTATCCTTACTAAACGCAAACCGTATGTGCGTCATACAATATCCTTACGTAGACGCATACACTCATGCAATGTTCGCGGCCGACACGCACACGAGCGCATTTTCACGAATTAAGGATTGTATTAATTTGTCATGATACTGTGTTTCCATTTTAAGTTAAATGAAAGATTTTTCCGTCAAAATGTAACATCTATTTTTATGACGGAAATCGATTCAGAAGCCGATTCTGAACCAACTACTTTCAGGAATTGCGTTTATTCTGTTACACGTTGTACCTATAGTAGTGTCTATATATGTTTATGGGGTAATATTATTTGTTTTGTACGTTGTTTTTGCCACAGAACAGATAAAAGAGCATCAAATCATATCAGTATCCGTTACATCTGCAAAATTGTTAGCGCAACTGCTAACAATTTTCATTGAACTGTGTATAAATAGTGAAAGGTGATCGTTTGATAATTTGGAGCGACATGACTCTGTCACCAATTCGTCAACGACATCATGTCGGGGTCAGACCTACGATTTTCTTTTATTTAATTTTAAACACATAAGTATCATATTTATTTGTGATTCCGTTGTGAAACCCTTTATTTTATATCCCAGTCAATAGGATTGGTATAAAAGAAACCGCACTCCTGAATATTCCCCTCCGAATCTGTTTTAAAACGTTATAAAACCTAAATGGTTGCTTAAAATTAAAAATGTTGATAAGAAGAACATTAAAATCATTTATAAAGACCTATTCAACAATACGCAAATTGAATTGGTTGGTCCGAAGTGGCCCTCGAAAAGAGAAACTGGAAGGATTTGGGAGAGGCCTTTGCCTAGCAGTGGGACATCAATGGCTAAATAAAAAATATAAAAAAATTCAACGATACCCCACTTGACATATTTTGCCGATTTTTAGGGTTCCGTAGCCGAACGGCAAAAAACGGAACCCTTATAGTTTCGACATTTCTGTCCGTCTGTCCGTCCGTCCGTATGTCACAGCCATTTTATTCCGAAACTTTTAAGACTATACATGTAAAACCTGGTAGGCAGATGTATTCTGTGAACCGCTTTCCGATTTAAAGAGAAAATTTAAAAAAATATTTAAAATAAAGGGGGCTCCCCATACATGGAACTGAAACTGAAAATATTTTTTTTCATGAAACCTATACGTGTGTGGTACTTATATACAGGTCTTTAAAAATGACATTATGGTTTCTAAAATGACTTTTTCATAAAGTTAATCGTTTAAAAGATATACGGTTCCAAATTGGTAAAATGTGTGTCCCCCCCCTCTAACTTCTATAATAATGAAGCAAAAAATCTAAAAAACCATATGTTGTAGATCTTTATGTAAACTTTCGACCAAAATTGGTTTGAACGAGATCGAGTCAGCAGTTTTTGAGATACAGTATATTTTAGAAAACGCAAATATAACTTTGTAATTCATACAAATACTATGAAAAACAAAGTTATTTGTCGTAGTTATAAAAATTGTAAATAAGCTAGTTTTAAGAAATTTGTAAGGTTTTGTTTTTTTTCAAATAAATATATTAAGTATGTTATATTTGTAATGTTACTCGAAAGATTGATACTCTTTGGCACAATGTAAGAATACAAATACTCTCATACACACTACACATGCACATACACCCTCACACGTACACTTACTCACACACATACACTCACCCTTAAATCCATACTCATACACACACACGAAATAAACCTATAACTCACTTAGATTTTAAGTAAATTAATTCCTAATTCTAATTTTATAATTATTTGTATAAAGTATTACTTTTAAGTGTTTTTTTTAAGTTTAAAGAAATACTGTACTTGCTGATTTGATAAAATTTCAATGTCATAGACTGAGAGGATTGACGCTGTATGCCGAGATACAGGTGTTTACCTAGTTCGGCTGCAGATGATCCTATATTATTTTTACTGATACTTTTTTCTATGTGCTAGTTTTTAAGTAATATTGTAATCCTTTTTGATGCAAATAAATAATTGAATTGAATTGAATTGAATGTATTATAGTTACTACGGAACCCTTCATGGGCGAGTCCGACTCGCACTTGGCCAATTTTTTTATTATTATTTTTGACAATATGGCGTCTGGTTGCCGTTGTGGTGAATTTTGATAACTGTCATGTCTATAGTGACACTTGCAAAGTTAAGACAAATCGATGGACGTAATAATTATCAAAATTGGCTCACGTGTTTGGCCACTATAAAGCCACATAGGTACAAACATACAAACTTGATGAGATTTTGGAATCGCACATTTTGGCCCAAGCCTTAGAGAAAAACATCTTAAAAAAGCTACAGAATATCGATTGCAACTTTAATTGGTTTTTTTAATGTATCGTTAAACCAACCGTAATCCTAACATAGATGCAATTTCCTCAACGTATTTCTACGATTGCATGCTCCATTTGACAAACTAATTTAAATTGTTGTCAAAAAAAGGAAAAGATTATGCTCACTGACGCGATATCTGCAAAACGACGTATCTTAAGTAGGCTTTTACTGCTAACTTGGGGAAAAAAGATAACAACTATGGTACCTGCTTAAGTAATGCAATTTAAGGTCCTCTTTTTAAGTAATTTTAACTAATTGGTGACAATAAGATAGTAGACCAAGTTTATGAAGCACTTTTTAAACCTGACATTTATTTTTTTTATATTGAAAATAGGTTCGCGTTTGACCATCGTCTCACCTGATGGTAAGTGATGATGTGGTCGAAGATGAAGCACGCTTGCCTAGAAGTAACCTATTCACTCTTGACTTAAAGACTCCCAGGTTATAGCTATCAGGAAACACAGAATTCTCAGTTTCAAGTTTCCGATATTTTGGTACTGTTGCAAGTATCATGATTACGGATGAATTAAATTAAAAACATGTTGAATATTCTGTAGTAAAGTTCTAATGGTACGTTTTTATTCGTTTGCGATGTATTGAAATACATCGCATTACCTGTAATCGGTTGAACTTGAAGCTTAATAGTTGCGTAGCGCGATCTTGAGGATCTTGACAGATTGACATATAGACGGACAACAGAGTGAGTACATAAGGGTTCTGATTTTCATCATCATATTCTTCTTGAGGTCAGCTTCCTGTCTAACTGGATCCAGCCAAGTACTAGTGTTTTACAAGGAGCGATATCTGGATATGGATATGGAACTATCTAACCTCCATAACCCGGAAGCTGGGTAGCACGACTGTCCTTGCAGGGTCAGATTTTGTGGCCCCTAGATCAACCGTGACGACTGTCAAAGATATACAATGCTTTCTGAGGCACGGGAGTCAACTTCCAAACTAGGGGCAACTACTGAGAAATTTTTATAGAAAACCCAATAGCACCATTTGCCCGACCCTGGAATCGACCTCAAGACCTCTTGCCACGTTTGGAAGAACTAGACCAACGACGTAGTGTACTTCAGTATCATAATTATGCAGAAAAAATAAATAAACAAAAACCATTTAAGTATTTCAGGTGTTTTTCTATTGCGTTTATGAGATATTTCTAAATGTTTTGAGTTGTAACTTATTAATAAAGTAGTAACATTTTGCTAATTAACACGAAACATATATAAATTATACACTTAAAATTTCTACATATATCACTCTATATGTAGGTGAAAAGCACATGAAAGTACGTTCTGTAGTTTTTGTCTTTATTGCGAACAGAACGGGAGATTTTGTTTTATAATATGTATCGATAACTGATTTATAGTGAGCTACGGAACCTTAAAAATTACAAACTTTTCTAAACATGTCATAATGTAGCAAAACTACCTTGAGTGCAATTGACAGGATTCTGAAATTCCTAAAAGTGCCAGTTTTCAAGTGTATTGAAAATAACTTAATAAAGGAACATGAGAATAGAATAGAAATTTATTTTGCTTAGCTTGTAGATACAGTACATGATTGGTCTTAATTACATAAATACGAGATCCTTGTACAATCTACCTTATATTGGGCATGCAAACATTTGGAGCAGTAACAAAAATAAATACAATCATATCAAAATTCAATGTTCCAATTTCAAATTAAATATAGTTAAAAATAAATGTTTCATATCAAATTGGATTTTCCTTGTGTATAATGTTAATTAGGCATGTAAACCATTGAAGATTCCTAATAATAATAATAAAAAAGAGAGAGAAACTCATATGCAAATTATTGCTCGTTCATGTATTCATTAGCTCTTTCTGTATATTTATTTTTAAAGAGATCTAACAATGTGGGTAGAATTCACACGACCAGCAATCTTGTTAACCTCTCCAACTAAGCTAAATAATTATGCTTGTGTCTGCAATGGGTTTTAATGGCAATAGTGTAATGAGTGTGGTTCGAACTTGCGAACTCTTGATCTTAAATCTGACACCTTAGCCGTTAGGCTATCAGGGTTTAATGTTTAACTTCAATTTAGTCGTGGAACATGGCGTTGATAACCAAACCGAAATACAGGCATTGGAGGCGATCGATCACGCGCCCGGCTTTGGTTCAGACCATGGTGCGGAGCGAGAGGGAATGGGATGCAGTCGCCTCCTTCTGCGAAGCAGTCATGCTAGCAAAGGAGGAGGCCGAACGAGCGAGGAAGAGGCATCTCTCTTCCTCACGCCCCAGCCGTCGTGGTAGACGTCCTGGGCGTCGGGGATCGCGGTCCGATTTCCGGCCACCGTACGTGCGGGCTTACGGACGGTGAACAGGGGTAGCTCACCGTCCGGTAGTAAACAGGCCCGGGTCGGCGGTGCGTCGTGTTCCACGCGCGCCTGATGGAGCTGTCAGCATTAGTGACGGGGCCTCATAAAGCCATTGCCCGCCGGGGTCGCGGAAATGTACTAACAGGATACCGCGGCCCCGGAACTTACGGGCAGCTGAAGGGACAGGGTGGGTTTTTAGTCAGTAGAAGTCTGACATTCCCTTCCGCTTAACCCAGAGCGGGAGAAGTTATTCGATGATTTTTCCACCCAGAAAAAAAAAAGGCATTGCCTAGTTTGGTTACAACCCAACAAACAAAAATTGCTCTTGTAGTGGCTTATATTGCCAAAAATAATATTCTTATAAGAGCCATATTATCGCTAATAAGGGTGCGTTTGGGCACAAATTATAAAGACAATAACCTTATACCCCCCTTATAGTTGCTTTCTTGTCCGCTTTTTTCCTTATACGTGTTATATTATGACAATGAAGATGGCCAATATGCTTGTAGAAATCATATAGAAAGCGTTAATACGGGCGATCAACCTTATACGTGTTTTATTATGGTCCGATACAAGGGAGTTAAACTCATTGCGGCAAATAAAAAGCTCTTAAAAAGCCGCAAGCCCTTATAGCCGTCTGCTTATGATTCTGCAATAAGTCTTTTTCTTAGTAATTTACATTTTCGAAACAGTTTGGCGAATAAAGAGAAACGTCAACCATTTTACTGAAAAGTGAACGGTAAGTTATTATTTTATGTAGTTTATCTACCTTATTTATGTGCTTGTTTATAGTGAAAAGTGGATGGGAATTCAAATGCATGATAAAATGTGGTACGCTGAGTGTTGTAGTATCAACCCGCCCTTGAATTTAAGCGGTTTTTGTGCTATAAACTTTAATAATTATTTAGTCATGTTATATAAAGTGCTTTTATGAGAGCAAAACGATTCGCACATCGTCTACAAGGAATCTATGAGAGTGAAGACTTTTTAATGCCATCATTTGCTGCTTATGCTATCGCCATTTTACATATCATTAGGGTTCCTTTCTCACGAACAAAATCCTGTACCTAGTCTGTCTTGTTCCCATAATTATGTATAAAATTTGTGTTTCACTATGGTTGGGTTGGCTGGAAGAGATCTCCTTATAGGGATAAGCTTGCTTTAATTCACTCCTTTTAAGTTTGGAATATAATTATAAGTACAAAATAAAGAATAAAATTATATATATAATATGTTTGTCCGCAGATATTGCAATGGTAGTATACATATTGGCAAGAGTTGACAAATTCCTACAAAGAAGAGACTTTATTTTACATAATATGCGATGGCCAAGGAAGTGGACCCATTTTATTTTAAGAAAGGAATGTTTTAATTGTACCTACATATATGATCCTTTCTAGTTTACCTTTACACTTTGTAAAAACTATATTCTAATGACTATGTTATAACATGGTAAGTTTCTCTACTGTTTTATTATTAAATTAGCTGTTTCCAGAGAACTTGTTCGCTTATGTTAATTTCTAAGATATTTTTTTTATTTTTAAATTGTTGTTAGAAAGACTTATGATTGAAGTCCTGTCTTAGGTAAGGTTTAAAAAACGAGTTTTGATAGTAAACCAAGTAGTAGTAGTAGTATACCAAGAGATAGCTTCCACATCAGGCATCTTTCACAGGTTATGTTCAAACAGCAATTTCTGTTGTTAACCCACCAACTGTTTCGCAGGCTAACTGAGAGTTATTGAGGTCAGTCCTTAAACCAACAAATACAACATTTTAAATTATCCTTCCTTTAGACAATGCTCGATTTAAGAGCCACTCTTCTTCTAAATACGCCGGTGATATATTTTTAAGTTCTTCTCTAAATACGTCGGCATGATAGCCTATAAAAATGATGAATTTAATAAAAATACGTGATATATAAATTGGTTGTTTTATTTTACAAAGTATGGATTAATGGTGTAAAATACAATACCGAATTATTTTCTACATTTAACAATTTACATTTAATGTCAGCACATGAAAAGTCACATATTTTTTTTTAATTTACTATGAGTGTAATATTCACATTTATAAATATTAATTAACGAAGACTTTAAGGGGTAGTCAAATGCGTCAACTAAATTATCTATGCAGTATCCTTCTAGTTGTGTGTCTTCAATTTCACTTCAGGGCACTTCATAGTTTTGTATGGTTTTTTGTAATTGTGTAAGTAATCCATTATGCAAATAATGTCCAGTACCGATTTCAGTAATGCATATTTCTACTTTATTTGTTTTGAGCAATGTACGCGCATCCAATGGCATTTTGTTTGGCATTACATGGTGTAATATTTTTAATAAGTCACTTAAAGCGATATGGGAAATGTTGAATTTCACTGCCCATTTTCTGATATCACTATGAATATCAATATTCATCAACTCTTCATTTAAAAATATGTCTGTATAACTTTCGCTACAATTATATTCTTCCTCACTGGTTTCCTTTTCATTCTTATTTTCTATAAAATAATCCTCTGCGGAACCACTGGCTGATTCGTTGGTATTGGCTTGGACATTTTGTAGCATCATAAGAGTAGAGGTAGTGGGTGTAATGCTCACAACCATGTTTTCATAGACTTTTACTTTTCTTCTGTGTGTCCAGTCTTTTGAATCCATTTTTTTTCCACTCCATAATAAATTTACAAAATCTCCTGTACTTCAAAATGGCGAATCTAGTTATGTAAAACATTTTAATGTAACCATATAGAGAATAATATCTTTATAATCACTGTACAAGGGAATATGGATTGCTTTCATCCTTGTAAAGATCATATAAAATGTTAGCATTTGTTTGTTGGATAGACGTCTTATCAAATGCTCCTATAAGTTAAAAAGCATCATAGTTACCTTGTGCATTACTTTTCTAAGAATAATTGGCCATATTAAAAGCCTTTATATGACTTTGAATATTATATGGCTAAAAAGCAATGTAACTAGCCTCTATAAGAAGAACACATTTTGAACCCTTATTGTAGCCGTATTAATTGGATTTATTAACGTATACCCAGCCAAATTATAAGAATAAAGGTAATATTAGCCAAATCTTCTAATAGTGTGTCACTATAAGGCACATTGACATAATAAATGCTTATTTATAACAAGTATAAGAATTTTGAACTTATAGACTTAATTTTATAAGCTTAGTTTGTTTGTTGGGAATAGTTTCACCTATTGTTATGAACAAATATTCTACTTCCAAATTATATTTCTCAAACAAGTACCTACTAGGGTTTTTGCAAAATAAATTATTATACCTACTATTAATTATTTAAACCGTAAATTGTAATGAATTAGGATAAGACATTAGAATAAGGTACGATGGGGTTGTCATGGTCATTTTTATGTACAAAATTCCCTTACAAACAATAAAGAAAAAATAAACTATTAATTATAGCCACAGTCGTTACGTAGCACTAATAATAGTCCACTAGAATATCATAAGCATGTAATTCGGGTCACAAATTCATGAAATTCGTGTTTTTGGATGTTTTTCTCGGAAATGCATTGAAATCCGCGGGGAAGTTATTGCATGTGATTGACCAAACATTATGACATGGTGACGGGCGCGGCCGCTGTAAGCACAATGATATAATTTATTTTCTCCTCTTTGCACCCCAAGATTGTGTGCGAAACCGCTATAGATATGTATAGAGAGAATAAAACCACCTGTAAGTAGTTTTGAAAAAGTGGCAGATTGATCTACCCATGAAGCTGGGCTTTTTACCCGTCTGCTCCGGAAAATTAGAGATCGTAAGGTACACCCCACCCATACGCACAAATCGTTTTGAGAATTCTTTAATTGTGCGTAAAGCTCAGGAGTGGAATTCCCTGCCGGAGTCTGTGTTTCCTAATAGCTTTAACATGGCGGTTTTTAAGCCAAGAGTAAGTAGCTTACTTCTAGAGAAACGTGGTTTATCTTCGACCACATCTTCGCTTACCATCGGGTGAGATGGGAACGCGAACCTATATTCAATACAAAAAATGTTTTCGAGGATATTTTCATAAACAAATAAGTTTCTAAAACTACTAGCATCTGTGATTTCGGTCCGGTGGACATTTTACCTTATCGGGACCAGGATAAAAAGTGGCAAGTATGCTATTCCAGATTGTAATGTATTTGTTTATTAAAACTTTATGCAACACAAAATGTACAAAAAATATCTGTGTACTGAATTACACCCAGATCTGTTCTTGTTCAACCAGTTTGTTTACATTTAAATTTTCATATTACCCTATGCATACCATAGCATACAAACGTAGGTAGTATCTTATACAAGATACAATATCATAATGACTGATATATTTATTGATAATGATAATGATGTTTATTTTGCAAAGAGGTTATAAATAACACTTTCACATGTCTTTTTTTTCGTAAATGTAAACTAGATGAGGCCAGTGTTTTCTAACTGACTACTCTGAGAAGAAACACTGAAACAAACTCAGAGGTCAACGTCTCTTTTAAAGTCCATACAATCTGTAGTGATAAAATCATATGAGAGCCATGTAGGTTTATGTCTGTGGCGCCCTTCAGATGACAGAATCACACAGATTTGAGCAGGCCCGTCCAAACAGTGCAAGCATTTGTCAAATATCGCGTAGCTCTACTTAGAACCTTAAGGAGCTCGAACTAGTGTTTGTATAATATTGTGATATGCAAATTTTTGTCTGACTGTCTGCCTATTTTAATGAGATTTTCACTGGAAGTTATAGGGCAACATGTATTTTTATCCCGGAATTCCCACGGGATCGGGATTTACGCGTGAAATGCCTTCCACGCGAACGAAGATTTGGGCACAAATGGTGTTGTATAATCTTTTAGCTTATATGTTCTTCCTATAACTAACAGAATCATCTCGAATCAAAAGTTTTGATAAATTTGGTTAGACTGGAAATTGAACCCAACATAACACTGAGGAAACCAATTCGCAGATTGAAATGGCCGGATTAAGTATTTCCTTAAAATATCTTTTAAAAGTGACAATACCCAAGATGCTGCACTGCCCAAGTAACAATAGCGCACCTTTCCTCACCATTTTCCAATTCACCGCTCTATACAAATCCTCCGCGGTCGGCAGTCTCTCGTTCCTAGCAGTAATCACTATAAATACAAGTGAGGTTTGTTCGTTTGTACATTGCCTCACAGTCCGCACCGCGGGGCCTACCTACCCCCCGAAACCTAAACCAAAATATATTAAACATTTGTGATCGTATTGGAAGGTACTAAAAGTGAATTTTAGTGCTTAATTTTAGCCAATTTTCCTACATTATTTTGGAGTGTTTTGTGTTAATTTTGTCCAAATTAACTTTAATTTAACAATTATCGTGTTAATATTGTATAAAATATTTTTTAATAAATTTAATTTAGTAAAATTTAAAGCGCTTTTCTTATAATTGCTGATTTGTAAATTAAATATAGCTTTTTACTTACATTAATTAATTATTAATGAGTGTCAATTAAATGAATCGACGGTGTAATTTCAGTTCGACTGTAGCGAAAATGAAGACCTTTACAGCTGTATTATTATGCATGGGTAAGCATTCATAATTGTATATTATTAATTCGTCCAATCAGCGGCCAAACTTTTTTTTTTACCTAGAATTTTTTGATAGCAATGAAACAAAGCCTATGACATATATTCTGCTCAGCTCTCCTATAAAATTACAAAATTATCTCATCCTAAAAATCGCAAAAAGATCGTTCCCTTCAATCTATATTGCATTTCTGTCAATAAGAATTCAGACAAACGGGGACCTACTGTTTTATTTAATGTATAAATTAAATTGAAAATGACATAAATGATGAGGTGAATTACAAAAAGTTAAGACTTTAATTTACAATAAAATAATGAGGGCTAGACTTTGATTCTCTGACTTATATTTATTTGAGACTCTGATTTATAATTAAAAATTCTTTTTACAAGTATGTCAACTACCTGCAGAGAATTTTTGAAAGAAATAAGATAAACCATATCATAGTAGGTATATTTGATGACCTTTTAAGTCATCAATTAAGTAAACCTAATATACAACAAACATTAGAAGTAAGAAACCATTTAAATATGATGACGTACTTTACAATCAGCCTGTATACAAAGATCATCTTAAAATTATTGGAAGCATTGAACACTTACGTTACGTACACCATTCGTGTTTTTCCTAAGAAATAAATTCACCCTCCAACCCAATACAAAAATGTACTAAAATATCAGTTTCCGTTTAGCTTTTTTTTTACTAAAATTGTATAGGGCTATTAAATATGTTGCTACAAAGTTTTCTCCCAGCAAATAATTCGCGAAACCAATATGAATTTACGATTAAATTCTAATAAAAAATTAATACAATAAATTTTAATGAGTTCTTCTCACCTAGCACAATATCGCCTCACCAACTTTGGTTGACTGGTAGAGAATGCCTTCAGCATTAAGTCCGCCTTGGTACCAATGTGCATGAACTCTATATAAATAAATCAGCTGCCAGTGTTCTTGACACTTTTTCCATTAACAATGATTCTTTACCTAGGTACCTCCCTTCTTTAGTATGCTTGTACATTATCATACTCAATATATGTTATCTAGTCAATTCCTACTGCAATTTTTCACAAAATTACTAAGACAGCTCATTTTTTTATTTAGACAGATCTGAAGTCTCTTTTAAGCTCCTTAATTTCTTCTTGAGAACCAATACCTATTTACCTTTAGGTACATAGCTCATTTTACGAAATCGTATACTTTCCTATCCCACCGATAAGTTTATACATATGTTAATTTATGTTCAATGAATCAAAGGCGCAAATTTTTTAGACTGAACATTTCTCAATAGTGAAAATAAATTAAATGAAACCAATTAATCATTCACGGTAATTAATTCAATTAGCTACTTCTTTTCACCTATAAAAACCCTACGATTTACAAAAGCCAATAATAAAACAACTGAATATAATTACATATTACATTAATAATTATATCACGTTATCGGGTTTATATAACAAACTAAGCAGGGAATGTTAACTGCATTTCGGGTTAAAATCGGAAGTTAAGGCAAGTTCCTCACGCAAGATCGATTCACTTTGTTTCCTCAACGCATGAGCACGATAAATACCTTATTAGTTATGAGTTCAATAGTTACGACTGGTACTATTACTTCCACTGTTATCTGGGGAAAGAAAAACATGAAAATTACTAGCGAAATTTGTTTTCCCGGTTTGGTCACCCCACCCTCACTCAATTTTTTGTCTAAGATAACCCACCCCACTCACTTAGATGCGTAAGAGTGGGGTGGGTTATCCAAACCGGGAAAACTAACTTTCTCAATTAGAGGCACTAGCGACAATATCGCGGGTGCATTCATTGCCATATTGTGACCCACAATAGACCCGAAAACTTTTCTAGGGAAATCTTGCGTAAGAAATATTAATCGATGCAGCAGTAGAATCTACAGCGTTACGCAAAAATCAATTGCTGATGTGATAGTTGAGTTGAGTCTCGTGACGTAGGTGGTATATCCCATTATGTCAAAATATTAAATAAATAAAATAGAATCCTTTTATTTCAGACAGAATCCATTTGGTTAGTACACAAACAACTTATGAAACTGTTGCTAGTACTTAAGACTACCAGAAAGACAAAAACAGCATGTAGGCGTATTCAATGTCCCTGTATGGGTATGATCTTAAAAGAGGGTAGGGAGGGGAGGTATTTGTATTGAATTACATAAAAACGTAATTAATATTAACTACACCACCACTATATCTGGTTTGAGCGAATTTCAGAAACTCAGTGTTACTTAATATTTCATTATCCTCGCTCATTTTAAAAACTTGATTTTACGCTGAAGCATGTCTTTGAGACGATTAAGATTACGCACGCAATGAGACAGTTATTGTTTGTGAATGCGGATACGAACGATACGTAATAACACGTGGATGTTAATTACAAGTATAATGAATCACTCTAAATAATCCCGTCCGTCAAAATTGCTTCATATTCCTTACTAATTAATCCCTTTCTTCCAGGCACCCTCTCCCTCTCAACGGCAGCGCCCGTGTCTCGCGACAGCTCTCCCATCGAGTATGAATACGACTACGACCACGGAGCACAGCAGCAACAACAGGCCACGGCCCAAGAGCCCCAGGAATCAGCCAGCCACTACGACGCATACATCCAAGACGTCAAGGCAGCAGCCAGAGGCGGCAACGGTGGCAAAAAGGGCTTCAGTCAAGGAAGTGGTCTAAGGACCATCGCTCAAGGATCAGCCAACCAAGCTAAGACAGCCTTAGGAAACCAGGCTGCTGCAGGATACCAAGCTGCTTACGTAGCTAAGAACACCCTTGCCCAATCCGCTGCTCAAGCTAGTGCGACCGCTCAGGCGGCTCTTGCCGGTAAACAGGTTATCTTGTCAGGTTTGGAGCAGCAAGTCAACGATGCTAAGACTGGGCTGAAGGGTGAGGAGATGCAGTTGCAGCAAGCTAAGAGAGCCGCACAGGCCGCTGCCAATGCCGCCCAGCAAGCTATGCACCAGGTACGTCAAGCTGATTACTTTAAAGGTCAAGCATGATATAAAGAGTTTAAGAATAGGAATACTAATGTTGTAAGGAACTGTGCTGCCATCTTCGATTAGAAAAACTGTCACAATCAGACAATTCATATCTGCTCTACGTAGGTATTTACTTTGATTTAATATGTCTGCAACAACCATTTAGCAATATTTAAATATATTTATAACGTGCACAAATATTTACAAGCTATAAAAATGTCAATTGCAAGTGAAACGCACTTTTTCGTTCACGGTCAAACAGCATTATTTAAAAACTGATAATTATTTACTATTGCGCAAACTGGTCCAGTACAATACACAATAATTTTGGCAATGAACTAATTAAAAAACCGGAGACTCGCCGCGCTGTCAACTTTTTACAATAAAAATAACGCAACGGTGACACTAAAAGAGAATTTTAAAGATAATAAAAACTGCAGCGCTACTAACAACGAAATGTGCAAAAAAAACTCATTGTGCAAATCGGTACAAATGAGTTTTACGAATAAATAATACAAAACATTGAAGAAAGATATCAGAAAGTCATTGAAGAAAGATATCAGAAAGTCAACATTACGGACTTACGCAATCGTTCGGTCCACTTGCTCTGGAAAATGAATTGATCGCGTTCAGAATGGGTCGTTTTATTTCAGTTGCAGTAAATGGCAATACAAACATTATATGGCAGTAATTGCTAATATCGCTAACCGAATAGTTGACAATGTACAAGTAGAAAGCCATATTATTATAATGGATATTGGAGTTACATGACGTACAAAAGAAATAGGACGTAAGACTTGGATTTAAAAGCAACGCAAACAAAAAAGATTTTTGCTTACAGTTTGCATTAACCTAAGAACAATTTTTGAATGGCTTAAGAGATTGCAGTTCGTATTTCAATCTTGAGAATATATTAAGAAAACTGTTTATTGAGTCATCTATAATATATGAAGGCACCAATATGTTGGATAAACTTAGAATTATGCGATCACGTTCATCTTGATTATTTTCGATTAGTAATTTTTCCTCCGTTCCTAATCTTCTCCGACAAACAGGTAGTTAAGCAACACATGCTGAGGCCAGGATAGGTGACCATCTAAACACATTGATATTCCTTCGTGGTTTAGGAGCACGTTAATTTGTTGGTTCTGCCTGAGATTTTTACATCTTTGACAGTGGAGACGAAGAGAACGTTACAAATAATCAGAAGCCAGAAAAAACTTATAGACAAATTGAGAACCTCCTTTTTGAAGTCGTTTAAAAACTAAGACCAGTCTTGAGCGCGTTTTGTTAGTCAGATACTGAGTTTTTGACATCAGATAGGCAGTGGTCCCATTAAAATACTGAAACTCAGTTGATTCCGATAGGATTGGAAGCCGAGCCACAATATAGTTGGGAACAGGATATGTAGATCATACTGATTTTCAGTATGTTACAATTCTGGTTTCAATTCTTAGTAATATCGAATATGTTCTATTATTCTAATGTATCAATTATGCTGGGAGTACAATACCCGGTTGTGATTATCCACTGGCAATATTTTAACGAGATACCGAGAACCCGGTACGCAAGAGCCACTGAAGGAACACTGTGAGTTTTTAGTCAGTAAAGGACTGACACTACTGACCTCTCGCTCTGGATGGAGCGGAAGGAGTCACTTGATGATTTTCCATCGAAATAAAAAACTTTGATTACCGAAAAGTCGTTACGGTTGTGTCATGTTTAAAAAAAATGTGAAATTTAATTACCTACTTTATTTACCGGACATAACAAAAATACAGTATATTATTCATATAATTTTAATTCAATATCTATTGCTACAAATAGTATACTTCCTATAACCAATGCAATTTCACTCCTTGCAACAATAAATGTGTTTTCAGTTTCAAAATATTACGTGATAAAATGTGAACAAAAACATATTAATTTGAACTTTGCAATGCCATGTAATTGATTAACTTCTATGTTATGGTGTTTAGTAACTTACTAAAGTATGAAAAGCGGTTAGTCTTGCAACAGATTGATCTTAGGAAAGACTTTACGATTTGTTGTCCGCTGTTGCTAATCATGTTGAAATTTTGATTGAGTATTTTCATTTTAGGTGCTATACGTATAAAGGTGTAACAATAAAGCGGAATGAATTCGCGGATAATCAAGCCTTTTATCCATAATTATGTTTATTTTAAATACTAATTAGCGGTTTCTTTAATGCTTTTTGTTTAACTATGTATAAGTAAATGGTAACGGAATTGTAAATATTAAAAATGATTCAATGTTTCTCAATATGTAGGATGTTGACCTCATCTAAATATTGCAATGAGGAAGCATGTTTAGTTAGTGTATTGTTTGTTGTGCTTTTTGTAAATCAAGACATAACAAGTATAACTTACAGTATGCAAAAAAAATCGTTTCTTTATAGACAAGGATGATTACCTACTTACGTACGACCATCGCTTCAGACATAATCAATATTTTTTCAGTGGTTACATCAAGAAACGATTTCTTTATTTTCTTTTAATGCTTCAGTAATATCGGCCTATTGACTATTTTTTATAGACTCACAGCACGGTGACCGATTACCATAATCAGATTATATAACTGTTGCATTGAATTGCAGCTTCATTGGTGTCCTACAGTTCTTAAAAACTCCGTTATGAAAATCTATGTCACGTTTTTTTTTTATTCCTTCAAGTCAAACCCAGACTGTAAATTGGTTACGCATTCCATCAAATGGCTCGATTTTATAACTTTGATCTAAATATTACGGCTGTTGATCTCCACAACATTGGTGCAACATCAGGTTTCTTTGCGGATCTGTCCACTTCATTATAGTCAATACTTATTGGATCAATGTCGATTGCACCTATTTCTGTTATAGTTGACTGCGTGTCGCCTTTACTTGCGCCATTAACTTAATTCGTCCCAAGTTCGTCATAATTTGAGAAACCCAATCAAGCAATCGTATCGGTTTGAACCGAAAAGTTTTGTAAACAGAATTTATCGTTCTTCAGTTTGCGACAGATTTTAATTAGAACAAACGATTCGCTCCATTTTGTGGCTTTATTGTGTTTAAGATATTATTTAAATAAGCGTTTAGAGACCAAGGTCTACATGCTTTTTGGATTCTGTTCGCATTATTGTCTTCGCAATGCAAATAATGTCAATGACTTACTTCAGTTCGATATGGATTTTATTCTTAGTTTAAATATCATAAATTTCATCGGATAGTATGCGTGATGAAATCCAGTATTGAAAGTGGATGCCCTACATGATGTAACTTGATCTTAACATTGTAACCAATACGCGCTACCTTCCGTTAATTCACGGTTAGAGGGCATTGATCTTGAAACTTTCGCTCTCAATATGACGTAACAAATGGTTTCAGTCTGTGCTCTCTCGTCTTATTTTAGTAGCTATTTATGTAAGTTATATGGGTCAAAGAAATAAATGCTTATTATTACCTCTTAATAACCTTCAACTAAAAAGATATGAATGAGGCATTCAGAATCTAAAATCTGGTAATAGTTTTATCTGACACAGGTTGTTTCAACATCTGCTTAGCCTTTGTCGACTATATTGGGTCGGCGTTTAGTCTAATTGGATGCAGCTGAGTAAAATTTTTTTACATGTAAGGTCTGCTTATATGTCCTCCATAATTCAGTAGCTGCATACCACGATAGGTACCCTTGGCAAGACTGATCTCATATTTTCTGGCTTTTGACTATCCTTAACGACTGATAAAGTTATAAGCAAAGCCGGGGCCAACGGCAGCTTAACCTCTCAAGGACCGCCATTATTTTCATCAACTATTAGTTGAGCCCCGCTGGCACACAAAATTGTTGCCAGCGGGGCTCAACTAATACTGGTTTACTGGCACGTTTTTGTGCCAGTGGGGCTGTAGAGGTTAAAGTACTTTCCGAGGTTTGGAAGAATCTCGATATGATAAGATGGTCACTTATCCAAGGACTGACCTCTCCAAGCGTTGCTTTACCTTGAAGCTAGACAGATATGGCTGTTATCATTAAGCCTCGAGCTCCGAGCAATATACAACTTGTTTATACCTACTTATTTTCTTCAAATTGCTAATCCAACCCAAAATTACAGGTGAACGTAATCCAAGCTGCTTTAAACGCTGCGCAAGCCACATCAGAAAACGCCAACGAAGCAGCTTCCCAGGCTGCAGGTGAGCTTGGTGCCCAGACTGCCATGGTGGGAGCAGCCAGGCAGAGGCTGCATTCCCTGCAGGAGCAGCTGCATGGAGTCAGGATCGACTTCGAGGCGACTCAGGCTGCGGCGAGAAAAGCTCAGGTATGGAGGGGTTGGATCTTCTGTGCTTTGGTTTTGAGTGGTCTGATAGTTGGCTGTTTGATTGGAATGATATACAAAGCGTTGAGGCACTGTTAGTATATTGAAAACTCACTAATATTGTTTTTTGGATCCAGAACTATAGATGGGTTTTGTAGGTAATTCAGAATTACTCGAAGTTTCTGTAATGGATGCTCCGTTATTTTCTTATAATTTTCATAGTTATTTGAAATTCAGTTATAATAATGAGTAACGTTTCCCTGAACAGGAAGCGCAGCGGAACTCAAAGGCCTACATATTTGAGGACATTACCATTTCCATGTTCTACTGAGACGATGTGAAGAAAGAAAGTTATTTATTGCATGTTAAATATTCTTGCTGGCACCGAATAAAACTTTTGATCTCACTTCTCTCTTTGTTTCTATAATTCTCATATTTATATGAATCTTACTTCTTAAACATCATTCAGGACGCATGCCTGTCTGTTTGTCCACATAGTAATATTCGCACACTCTAATTTCCATTCTTGTTCAATCCAAAGTAGTTTTATTCAATTCTAATTTCAGTTTTTACAAATCGAAGTAACAACATTAATTCTTAGGTTTTGTGTTTTATGTCTACGAAAAAATTAAGGACCGGGTGGAGTTCCTTTGCGAACTCCAATCGCAAACAGGAACCCTACTTTACAAACCCACTTTCACCAACACCTTTTTTCACAGGCGGCAGCTCAACAGGCCCAGGCTAACGCGGCTGCTGCAGCAGCTAAGGCCGCAGCGGCTGGGCTTGGACAACACAAGGATGCCTCTCACGAAGGTACGGCTCCCGAGCAGTACCAGGCTGCTCCTCCTCAGAGCCAGGAGCAGAACAGTCAGGAGTACTACCATCAGCCACAGTCGAACTACCATCACTAGTAACAATAAGGTTTTAGGTGTTTAAGTTCTGGGGTTTGATGAAGTTTTTTGTGTTGTTGATCTTTTTTTACTATCGTTCCTTTTCATTTTGTATTTCCTTTATTATTTTTTTCTCATTGCTATTCCTCTCAACACACACTCTTGAAACCATTTCTTTCTTATTCATCTATTGGGTAGTCTTTTCTTATTGTTATTTTTAATTTTGTTATTGTCTTTTCAGTCCCATTTGCTCTCTTACTCTTGTTATTCCTCTCATTCTCCTTCTGTCATAAAAATCAACAAAGCAAAAAAGTTTGAGAATCCCAGAACAAACGCTATTCGTTATTATTAGGATAGGATACTTTAGCATTAAAATATTTATTTCACCTGCATATCCTATTCTAATCTTAACTCACAAGTAGATACATTCTACTACAATGTAAATAAAAAAATACTTTTTTATAGTTAGGAGTGTTTCAAGATCGAGCTAATGTGATATCTGTTATGTTTTCAATCATTTTTTACTTTTATATAAGGTCCCAAGTGGTTCCAGTTTTGTATATGTGTAACTATAAGTTATACTACAAAAATGTTAGGAGGTAATAAGGCCGAACGGCAAACGAACCTTGTAACATAGCAACGCAACAAAGTAATGTTCAAATCTCGTTTGTTTCTTCACGCATTGTATGCTATGTTACTTGTTGCGTTGCATGTTACGCAATACAGTTTCCTTTGATACTAACATACAAAATTAAGTGCGATGTCTCAAAGCCATAGAGTGTCGACAGAAAGTGTGAAAAAAATAAAATATTGTTTTTGTTACTTCTGTTTTTTCAATGTGAACTTGACTATGACTATCTGACTGTGACTACTTCTGACTATTACTTGACATCTCACTTAATATCACTTATTTGACTTGACTAACACTACCCACCTTCCCATCATGCTTGTACCACAATCGTTAAAAAGTACTTTTGAACGAGTATAGGGTAGTTGACAATTTGAGCAAGGGTTCTAGCTGAATTTAACTCAAATATAATATTTGCCAGTAAAGTGGTAAGATAAAGAAGGATTTCGAAAAATTTGAATCATACAAAAAGGAATTTAGACGATATTTCGATGAATAATTACGATGTTTTAAACATTTTTAGTACTTTAATATAACTCATACTTATAGATGATTTTTGTTCATGTAATGTTTTGTTGATGACTTCACATATACAAAAAGATCTTAAAACTACACATATTTTAGAAATTGCACACGAATTACTATAATACCTCACAATTTACTCACTATTTTATTAGTAGGTGCACACCTAAGTCCATTATAAAAATGCCAACAAGTAAGTATATATCTTTCACTTATTTACGCCTAGCACTATGCATTGTAACACTGTCGCTATCACCTACAGCACTTTAATTGTCTTCTTAATATAATGCTCACAAATGCTCCGATACCAAAACGCTACTTTTCCAAACTTTTATTTCCATAGATTTAACTTAGTAACTAAAGCTTACATTACCGATATGCAATTTCAGCTTGACCTATGGCTTTGTTTCATGGCTCGTGAACGAATCAATCAGATTCGTAAAGCGAGATCTTTCGTATATTTCAGAATGGGCCAGCTCCAACCAGGATCCTATTCAAGTGACCAGCGAACAACCCTTGCACCTCCACGAAGAACCTCCGCTCACTCCAGCCCCAGAACCAACCCTCGCTCTCATAGAAACCAATGCATTCATACCACAACCCGCCAAGTCCGCACTAAACCAACCATCGCAATCGAAACCAAGCCCGTCGAAGACCGAACTAAATAAATCCGTCGAATTCCAGTTCCAGCCATACTATTCCGTTTTCAACCAATTTAGGTTTAAACCTATTGCGGCTAAGCTTACAAAATTAGTCACTAAACCTACAAAACTGATCGCTAAACCTACAAAATTAGTTGCAAAGCCTACTAACTTAGTCGCTAAGCCAAGCAAATTAGTTGTTGCAAAGTCTGTTGGGAAGATGTTTCCCGATGCTTACGTTAATTTAGATAGCTTTTTCAAGGAACATAATCACAATAATTATGCGACGCAATATGGATTTTATGGATGGTAATAGAAGACAATTATGCAAGAGGTAGGTCCACATTGTTAGTAGCTCATCGCTTTCCCCCATTACACACCAAGGTATATGGCCCTTGTTTATTAGTTTTTAGTTATGCCATATTTGTTTTTAAGCCTTATATTATTATCGGTAACGTATTAGTATACCTATTAATTAATGTAGCTTATATATTTATTTATTTATTATTTGAAAGCACACACCATAGATCTTATTGTTTAAAAAAACTGATAAGCATTTTGGTTACTGCCGATCTGTACATTTTGGCAAAATATTTACTATAATAATAAAACAATGTATGCCTCTAGCGCCGGCAAAAGAAGAGCTGAAGGCGGCTGAACCCGAAAAAGAAGAGGCAGAGGAGGCAGAAGAAGAAGAAGAGGAAGAAGATTGTGATGAAGAAAAGAAGAAAAAATAGAAAAAGAACCAAATAGTTAAATGCCATTTATTAGTTCGATGTCTACATAGCTTTTAATTTTGTTACTTAATTTTAAGGACGTTGTACCTAGTAATAAAATAATAAAATCATTTGTAGGTCTGTATTTTACATTGAACATAACCTAATTTATTGAAGAGAGAGGAGAGAGAGATCTCAATGTTTTTTTATTGTGGTGCTTTACAATAAACGTGAAGTACGAGGTGGGAACTAATTTATAAATATGTATTTTATTTTTCTAAATACTTCCCTTTCTTTATAAAGAATTGCGGTAGGCGCAATAACTGAGCGGTTATAAAGTAATTAACGGGTTTGATTCCCGCCAAAAGCTTATACTTGTAACAATGGAAACAATTCATATACATACCTAAAATATAAAAAGGGAGCCATTCTCATCCTTACGGCAAAAATTATTTACAAATACTAAGTCGTGCGGAGCTTCGCTCCTGTGGACTTTAACACGACAAAAACATAACCCTCCTTATTTTGCAATCAGGTAAAAAGCCTATAATTTTCTTCAAGCTCCGAGCTACATCTATACCAAATTTCATTAAAAGGGTTTAAACAAACCAACATTTCCGCTTATTAGCAAGTACCTATAGATTAAAGTTCCCACTGGGACACAGGCTTTCTCTCTACTACAAGGAATGGACCGTTATCCACAACAAAGGATGGTGATTCATGTCGTCGGATTTCCCCCAGCCGCCGTGGGAGAGGCCCTGGGCTTCGGGGATCGCGGGCCGATCTACGGCCACCGTACGCGCGGGCTTACGGACGGCGAACAGGGGTAGCTCACCGTCCGGTAAGGAACACGCCCGGGTCGGCGGCGGCGCGTCGTGTTCCACGCGCGCCTCAAGGAGCTGTCAGCATTAGTGACGGGGCCTCATAAGGCCATTGCCCGCCGGGGTTGCGGAAATGTACAGTTAACAAGATACCGCGGCCCCGGAAATTACGGGCAGCTGAAGGGACAGTGGGTTTTTTAGTCAGTAGAAGTCTGACACTCCCTTCCGCTTAACCCAGAGCGTAGAGCGGGAGAAGTTATTCAATGATTTTCCCACCCAGAAAAAAAAGGACATCCTGAGAGCAGTAAACAGTGCCTGCTTGGGTTCGAACCCACGACCTTTTAAGACACACATACCTATAGCCACTGTGCCACCGCTTTGCGTGCATTAGATACTGATGAAATAGACATTCTTTGTGGCTCTACTACAGGGTATACTCTCTATCAGTGAGTACCTTCTCAAGAAAGGCAAACGCTACTATTTTTGATGGCAACTGTTGTACGAATAGTGCTTATTGCGTACGTATTTAAGAATATCACTATAAGACAGTCGTTTTATGTATTTGAGGCAGAGCATGAAACAAAAAAGGCAAGTATTTGTCTCAAAAAGACTCCATAAAGATCCAATAATATAATTATTGTTACTGGAATAGAAAGATATCTATTTAGAATGATTTCTATTTATTTGGATTATCCAATAGCTTCTGTAAACCTACAGCATGGTGTGGGTATAAGTTACAAACAACCCTAGTCATAATATACAATCAATTATAGGATAACCAGCATTCATATCATCATAATTGATAAAATAAGTAATACAAAAAGGGAATTGAATTAAATGTCTTTAAGCTTGAGGTGCCATTTATTTAGCTATTGCATCTTTCCCAGACAGATAGGTACCTACTAGTGTCGACCGAAACTGGATTTTCAGCCGAAACCGAACCTTCGGCCTCAGTCTCAGTTTCGGCCGAAACTGAAACCGAAACTTTAAAAATATAAGTCGTTTCGCACGATTCCAAGAAATTTAAAGGTTTATAGACTTATTTGAGCTTCTGTTACAATTTATCCTATAATTGATTTGCGAAATATTAGCACTAAACTAGTTCAATAATATTTGTTTTGTTCAAGTTTATTTATTTATTTATTTAAAGCACTGCCACATCACGCACATTTTACATTCACAAAAAAAATATTACAAATAATTGGTCTGATGTACATGACAATTACGGCGTACATAAAAATTACAATTATAATCGGTTATTCTACAGTAAATTATTCACAAAATATAATAAAAAATATGAAATAACTTATAATTTGTATTATACATTTAGATATTGACATACATTTATAATTACGATTATGATAAAAGTGACTAACTAAATACATTAAACTGAAATGGAAGAAATACATTATAATAGGTTTATGAACAAATTAGAACTCAATTGTAAATTAGATATAAATTACTTAATTTTTATATAAAACATTACTAATTTTCTTTTTAAATATACGTAGTTTATCGTGGAACACATCTAGATCAGGCACTAGAGTGACCAGTGCGTGATATTCATCCAAGATCCTACGAAGGGGTGCTTGACGTCCTAGGTTTGACTTAACTGGTGGAGTATGAAACAGATTATTTTTTTTTTTACGAGGATAGGTGCGAGGAACCCGCAAAGAAATATTTTGTAAAAGGTAGGAACACTGACTCTGACCGCCCATTATTTTGTGAAAGAAACACAATCTCATTAACAGTATTTTATTGAGTATCTTAATGAAATTAAATCTTATTTGTTAGAAATCTATCAGTCGTAGGTACTAAGCAATTACGTAACAACGCTAAGTTTAAAAAAAAATGTAATGGGCTTAGTACAAGAGTACTAAGGCTGTACAAGGCAAGAGCCTTGTACAGCCTTAATCATAATAAAAAGGTAATTAAAATTTCAACTTGCAACAAGTGATATAAGGCAAACAAGTGAGCAGGCAATCTTTACAGCCTAGCTCACCGGTGAAACGTTGCTTGCCTGTCGGTCTTCTACAGATTGTAGATTCGGAGTGTGTGTGCAGGAGCTGCACGACCTAATTCCTCCATCTCCCTTTCATTAACGGTCTACCAGACGTACTGCAAGCTACCATCCACACTTGGTCGATATACCGTCTTGTCGTACTAAGCGCTTCTTCTCTACATTTATTATGCGCACAGCTTGTGTGGAGCTTTCTGCCGGTTTATGTGTACCTCATACGACCATTCATTCTTCATCATTATAATTTTGACCAAAATAGACAGTTAACGTCTTTATAACTATCAGGTACAAGTTCTAACAGCAAGTTTGATCGTGTATGGAGTGCTGCTCTCATCTCTAGGACGGGTTCTGTGAAATACCAACTTCAGACGCTCGAGTCTATCGAGAAACCACCCAAGAGCCAAAACTCGAGATCCTTGAACATCGGTGAGAGTGGGCGATGGAATTGCACAATCTAATTCTACCAAGCCCGTTTCTTCATCATCGGAATACAAGACAAACGGCGATGCGCTATCGTTGCATGGTAGACATCCCACCCATACGTAAGTACAAAACGTTATGAAACGTGCCTACAGCTAAGGAGTGGAACTCTCTACCGGAGTCGTGTGTTTCCTGATAACTTAGAATTCTTCAAGTCAAGGCTGAATAGTTTACTTTTAGGCAAGCGTTCTTCATCTTCGACCACATCATCGCTTACCATCAGGTGAGATGGTGTTAAAACTTGAGACTATCTATAATAAAAACTACCTAGTCAAAAACTTCTCTTTCTGTGGCGGATCCTTCATGACTAAAGATTGCGATCACCAATTTTCACCCAGTGGTCTGTCAGGCTTAGGCAAAGACTAAATACTGAATGAATTCAAGTATTCAAGTATACTTGAATACAAAAAATATTTTGTACTTTAGTTTTAGATTGATTTATAAAAACACTTTCGCAAATATTGCATTATGTTAGATCAAGTTTATCGTAAAAAAGGTCATAGTCAGTCAATCATAAAAGATAAACATATGCTGTTGCGGACTTCCTTTTTAACCCTAGAGTGGGCGCGCTATGAGCATTTTGCCGCCCGCGCTAAGAAAACGGTTATAATTTTTAAAACAACTGCCCGACAGGTTTGCGCTTTTTAGTAGCTGCCCCCACTCTCGCTTGCAACGCGTGCCGAAAGGCTGGACGCCGTCAGTGCACGGGGGACCGCTTGAGGAGCAAGTTGTTACAATCGGGTGTCACCGGACGGCGAATCGCTCAGCGCGCGCCCACTCACGTAAGTAATATTGTGTTATGTATTTTTTGTGATCTTGAAGGGTAGACTATATTTTATGGTGCATTTATAATTAAAACTAAAAAAAAAATACATTTTTGTTTTAGGATTTAAAAGTATCTATTAATAAGAATAAGTATGAATAACAAAATTGACTCTCAAATTGTGTCTTGGCTAGAGGAAATATCTGATTTTGAAGATGCTAGTACACAGATTGTTGATGAATATGTGTCAGATAGTGATCGATCTAGTCATCATAGTGAGCACAACACGGAAACAGAACAGTCAGCAGAAAGCGACACTTCTAACAAGGAAGTACCTTCTCCAATTGTTGTGCCTTCCGAAATACCACATAATAATACTAAAGGTGGTGTTGACGTCGTTGATCAAATGAAGGAAGAATATTCTGTTGGGAGAATGACTCGCAGATGGCCAATGAGGTTGTTTTTTTCGATGATGATTATTGCTGGTATAAACAGTCAAATTATATATAAAGCCAATACTGAACAATTGATGCTACGCCGAGAGTATTTGAAAGAAATTGCTATGGTACTTGTCAAGCAATATATGATCACAAGGTCTTCTTTAGACACTTTAAATATTCCTCTGAAGAACCAAATTTCTCGCTTTGTACCAGCAGAACAAGCATCTTCAAAGAAGGAGGGCAAATGCAGTATATGTCTCTCAAAGAAAAACAGGCGCACGAAAAAAGGGTATTCCAGGTGCCCAAAGTTACTTTGCTACGAACATTGCACATACCTTTGTGAAGACTATTTTGATAAAGCATATCCTGTAGATTTAAAAAATATATAATTTTGTTTTTTTTTTCTTCATTTTTTTAAGTATTAAAGAGTATTATGTAGGATAAGAGAAAAAAGTCAATTTAAATATTAGTTTCCTAAAGTCTTTTGTAAACCAAAGTTTTTTAAAACAGAGTTTGATAAATATGTTGATTTATCATTACCTACTTATTATTGTATTATTTAAATCCTGAGAAAATAAATAAATTAAATTGCTGTATTTCTAGTTAAAATGGTAAAAGTAAATGGGCGGCGAAATGCTCCCCACGCGCCCACTGACGTTTCGCAAAAAGACGCGCCCACTCTAGGCAGTGGCGTGCCTAGGGTTTCAAAATAACGCAAGCCCAATAAAATTTTAACCGATTTCAAAAAAAGAAAGTTCAGTTTTCGACTGAGTATGTAGGTACCTACGTATGTATCATCGCAATTTTCTCATAAACTACTGGTTAGGTACAATAAATTAAAAGTGAATTCATCCATCTTCTTCTTTCCTCTTCTTTCTTCAATTTCACTCTTGCTTGTCGTGCGGTGAATGAGGTAACCAAAGCACACTGAAGGCATGCTAGTGCTAGATTGAATATAATAAACATATCAGCAATTGCATACCTCCGGTGGCTTTGAAAAAAGCCGTTTGGTTTGCTTCATTGCTTGAGGGAACAAAGTTATGGTAAGTAGTTGCTTCCTTCGTAACAGGACCCAGGTTACAGACAAAAAAAAAAACAAAACAAAAAGTTACAAAACGAAAGTAAAAAAATAGCTAGATAGAATGTAATAAGGAATTTAAATAAATTATTTATATTCTAATTGGAATCGTCTATCTTTCTTAAGAAATGATTTAATTACATCAGAGTAAAATGTTGGTGATCGTTTTAATTCTACCAACAACTGTTTTTCAATAGCTATCATTGATAATTCGGAAAGACGCTCTTGACCTTTTTTTTTTTTTTTTTAACGTGGTAAAATCATCAAATAAGTCCTCCCACCCCGGGCAGGGTAGGAGGGACTGTCAGACTTTTACTGACTAAAATCCACGGTGTTCCTTCAATAACCCTTTACGTACCGGGGTCACGGTAATGGGATAAGTCCCACGACCCCGGCAGGCTTCGGCCCTCTGCAGAGGGGGCCTCGTCATGTTGCTGACGCTCTTTGAGGCGCGCGTGGAACACAACGCGCCGTCGACCCGGGCATGGTCCATGGTCGGACAGCGAGTTGCCCTTTACTCGCTGTCCGCATGCCCGCGCCTACGGTGGCCGGAGATCGTCGGCCGACGTCCGACGCCGTGGGCGTCTACCACTGCGGCTGGGCTGGAGGGAGGACGCCATCCTCTCCCTCACGCGGCCCGCCTCCTCCTTCGATAGCATGATTGCTTCGCAGAAGGAGGCGACCACTTCCCACTCCCTCTCGCCCCGCAGCATGGCCTCGACCAATGCCGGGCGCGAGAGGTCTCCGCCTATCGCCGCCGTGAGGACACGTCGGTGCTCTGCCCAGGCGGGGCAGTCTTGCACCGTGTGCTCGACTGTGTCCTCAGGGCGACCCTCGCAGTGGTGACACCCAGGCGTTTCCTCCTTTCCCATCACACACAGGTACCTCCCGAAACTTAGTGTCCGGTGAGGACCTGCGTCATGCGGTAGGTCAGGACGCCGTGACGCCGATCTAGCCACTCCTCAAAGAGGGGTCTTACCGCCGCAATTGCGGCGTGCCCGACGCTCTTGACCTTGTGTATTTCTCAGATAGGTATGGATACGTTTAAGAGACGAAAAAGCACGTTCCGCGGAAGAACTTGTAGCCGGAATAGTTACAACAAGATACGCTAACTTTAACAGCTCGGGAAAGGCATCTTCGAGGTTATTCTCATGAATGAAATCAATTAATTCGAAAACATTACGATCTTTCAGATCAGGACTAGAATACAAGCAAATCAATTGGCTTTTTAATGTTTGTTTGTCGAAATAGTTTGCATAAATGTCAAATAATGAATCTAATTCCTCTGTAGGAAAATGTGAGTGATAATTGTCAAATTTTTTGTTGTTGAGCAGTTGGAAAAACTTTAATTTATAAATTTCAGAATATCGGTCAGTAATTTCGGTATTAATGTTATCAATTACTTCTACAAAAAGTCGTCTGTATTCCGTTTTTGCACAGCGTACGTTGCGTCTCAAACGAGGAGCCGAGTTATTTTGCAACGTGTTCTCATAAATTTGATCAAATTCGGATTGAAATTCAGCACGTAACCATGCCTGAAATTCCTTTATTTTATTAATACAATAACCGACATCAACTTGTGATTTTTGTAGAATATTGTACAAGCAGTCAGTTTTTTCAAATATCCGATGAAAGATAAAAAGAAAAAAAATGAAATTATAAGATCGCAAAGTGTTTTCAAAATTCTCCGCAGCTAAAATCGTATCCCCGTCCCAGTTCTGTGGATTGTCGCACAGATCAGAAAACAACTCAATAAGTTTACTTTTTTGTTCAAAAACCGTGTTTACAACTCGCGACATGTATGTCCAACGAGTTGTGGGAGCATTAGGCAATTTTTTGCTGCAATGAGTATCGTAAAAAGCAGCTCGTTTTGTACTATTACTAAAAAAATTACACAAAGCCTGAAGGGCTGAAAAAAATAAACTAACCTCCTGAATTCTATTGCATGATTTAGACAACACTAAGGCCAAAATATGCGCATTACACCAAATGTAAATTGCTTGTGGACAAACATCTTTAACTTTTTGTTGCACTCCATTTCTTACACCGGACATTACACTAGCACCGTCATAGCTTTGCGCTACTAATTTTGCGATGCAATCATGTCTATTCAATAATTCTAAAATAATATTAGAGAGTGAGTCTGCTGTGCGACTTTCCGACACATTAAGAAAGCCCAAAAAACGGTCATGAATTTCATTTTTATAATAATATCTGAGAATCAAGCACAGTTGTTCTCTATGACTAACATCGGGGGTTTCGTCAATAATAATTGAAACAAATTTTGTTTGTCTAACTTCGTAACCGATGCAAGTTTGCATCACATCGGCTACGGAATGAATAATATCGTTTTGAATTTTGTTAGATAAATAACTCGGCCCAGGTTTGTCACTTTCCTGATGCTGCATATGTTTTTCTAAAACGACATCGTATTTTGAAATTAACGAGACCAGTTCTAAAAAATTGCCTTTATTTAATGAAGTTTTGGACTCATCATGTCCTCTTAGAGGAAGTTCCTCTTGTGCTAAATGACAAACAATATCGACTAATCTTTGAAAAACACTACGGTTGTTTTCAACGCGCGTGTTATATTTTGAAATTTCCTCAGATAACTGGCGTGATATAGATGTCTCAATTCGTTGTTTACCAAAATTACCGAAAGAAACCATTGCACACAGGTGTTTATGGGAATTTGCGTGCCTTTTAATGGCGCCAGATATGTTATTTAAATCATTATAACCAGATGTATTCCAAACGGAATCTTCATTCGAAAAAAATATGCAGCACCAGCAATACAACTTATTAGTGTGCGAACAGCCAACAATCCAACTAGTTTTATACACTGATCTATTAAATTTTCGTTTATGCGATTTACTAGTCTGAGAAATACACAGATTAGGCGTCGGTTTTAATGAAGAAATTAACTGTTTTTTCTGAGCAAAGTTTAAAGATTTTACCTTATCTTCGCCAATCAAAACTTGAACGCATTTTAAATCCTCACAAGGTACAATTACCTCCATTGTTGTAGGTAAATCACCAAAACAATTGTATCACTGAGGAAATCTTAGAAAACAAACAAAAAACTTTAACAACAAAACCTTTTCCCACTCAAGCAAATAAAACTGAAGTTAGTTGCACTCTCGGATGTCGGGAACTACTCAGTGTTGTCATTTAGGCAAAAAAAGTCGCCAGGTATATGAAAAATCTAGCTAATTTTTTTTTATTTTTAAGATATTGCTTGAATACAGTCAAAATCTGTTATAACAACATCCAAGGGACCACTCATATTTGGTTGTAAAAACCGATAGTCGTAATAACCGGTGATGTTTTCAAGGTACAAAGTATTTTGTACCTATGATTTTGGTCTATATAACCGGTATGTTGTTCTAAATGATGTTGTTGTAAACGGTTTTGACTGTATTTAATTTCGTTATTTTAAAAGTCGCTAGTTTTTATTGTTGCTAAATGTTAAAAAAGTTTCCAAACTCGTTAAAAATCTCCAAGATCTTTCAACGTGTGGCTAAAACGGCAACACTGCAGAGTTGGCAAGCTGACAAGGTCACGCATACGCATGCAACTTCATACCAAAAGCCCTGCTTAAATCTGCCATAGTGATCGATTTGTTCTATGCACAAGGCCTAACTCGTTATACGGCACATCGCTATAAGTGCGAAAGTGACAGATATAGTATTTGAAAGCCCGGTAAAAGCCGGTGCGTGTAAGCGAGATAGCAATATGTAGATCATTAGATGCTACAAATGCGAAACTCTGCGCGCGAACAATCGCGATGTGTAGTAGTGTAGCAGTAGATACATTGTGTTATTTTGATAAGAATTAAGCGCGCGAACTTTTAAATAGTTCGGGTTTGACATTGATTCTCTATCGAGCATTTTTTAGTAAGGCATGCCGGGCTTTTGGGCTTATATGAAGGTACCGCCACTGACTCTAGGGTTAATAATTTACGACAAAAAATTCCACTGTACATTATATTCGTGTAACACGCCAAAATAACTCTCAGAGGACAGGATTTTCTTCGACTAGCTTTATATATAATGCCAAATTACTCAAAATCTTTATTAATTGTCGCCTATGTCTCCTATAATACCTATATAAACTATACTAGCTTTTGCCCGCGACTTCATTCGCGTGGAGATTTTTTCCCGCGTATATCTCGAACCCGTGAGAATTTCGGGATAAAAACTATCCTATGTCCTTTCCACGGTCCTAAACTATTCCATGCCAAATTTCATCTAAATCGGTTCAGCGGCTTAGGCGTGAAAAAGTAACACACAGACAGACAGAGTTATTACTGTAAGGTATTCTCACAAAATTTCGCATTTATAATATTAGTAATTATAAAAGGAAGTAGAACAAGGTTTAAATATAACTGAATAAAAATAGTGCATAAGTGCACCAATTTGAGGCTTACCATTGTTTACAAAGTAGAAAGCAAAAATGTGACAATGTAAATGTAGAAGCGAAAGAACGCGTCTAGCGTTACGTGAATGCACTGGGTCAAGCGGCTACGAACGAAATGCTTGCGAAGCTGAAAACAGCCGATCGGAACCCGAGAAAACTCGAATGCAAGTTTTGGCCGGCCGATAGGTTCGGCCGATTTGCGGCCGAAACCGAAACTTCGGCCGAAACACGATTTTTTATTTATTAACTGAAACCGAAACCAAAACTTCGGTGGGACACTGGTACCCGCCATTCCTTCATGGCCTTCTGAACTTAATTTTTTTTATTGTTATGAGACTCTCTCTGTCCTCCTTTACTTTTGCTTGTTTTATTTACGATCCAAAGCTGACAAATGAGATACCAAAAAAGAAGAAAACCTTACCTATAAAAGGTTGCACTGGTCCTGTTCTATTGCAGTATTACAGATTCTATGTTGTATTTTTATTTCTAAACGCATCAGTAAACATCAAAATGACAGTCACGTTTCGTGGGATGCAGAGCAAAAGCGATAAATTTATTTACCTGTGTAGTTAATATGTTGACAAAACGGATATTACTTAAAATTACCAATGTAATTATTTATGGACCCTTCAATAAATTTATTAAAAAAAAGTTATAACTTGGACGGTGTCAAAATTACAAAACAAGTTACGACGTCAACGGAAAGTGAAATGGAATGTTCCTTTCAAAACTCAACACTGACGTGCTACACATGTAAATTCATAAATTGTTAATTATTTCATAAATACACGAAAATGTCCGTCGTAAAGAAGAAGAAGCGAGTTTCCAAAAAGAACAAGAAAGCGTGGGGAAAATACTCTGATATACGTGATGTCGAGGAGTTCCTAGAAGATCAGAGATTGGAAGAAAGATTAGGGTAAGTGAGGTTATGTTGACATCATGTGCACGACTATTTTCATGTTATTTTTGTTGTTCTAATAAAAATACGATACAATTTGATGTATATTTTATAATAAAGTTACTAGAGTTATATGTAGATTCTTCGTTCTAATCTTGTCTGTAAAAAGTAACAAAATGCAGCTCATCATAATTCGAGATTTGGTGAGTTTGGTCGTCGTGATACTATTATTTGTTGAATCTACAAATGTATTACAGTGATTAGTAATTCATGCAAGTATTTATTATGAACCGGACTTTATTTATATGTAATTAATCACCCTATATTTATGTTTTGCATAACACTTTCACATTAGTCGGTCGAAATAAATGGAACTTTTCAAACTTCCAGTAAATTTGACACCAAGCCAGACAGTGAACTCTTTGTGATAGACACAGCGGGAGACAATGCAGAAATCAAAACTGAGGATGTTAAACCTCTGTCACGTAAACTACAGAAGAGAGCTAAGTTGAGTGAAGTGCCGAAATGCTTTGAAGTTCTACTGCCCACTTCCAAGGTATGTTGCTGTGTAGCTTTTATGGAAAGATTAATGCTTTTGAGAATAGTTTTAACCAACTTAAAAAGAGGGAGAGAGTTTTCAATAGAGGTATCTGTATATATTTTAGTTATAGAAATGTAGTAACAATATATGAAACTGAGATGTTATTACTTTAAAAACAAATTAAACCAATAATTTGTAATGGTGATTTGAGTAAGAAAGAGGATTGAACAAATTTATACAATGGAACTTACTAAGCTGAAAGATTATTCAACTTAGTAGTGGTTGATTTTTGATAAAAGTAGCCTATGTTTGACTCTGGGTCTTCAACTATTCTCATTCCAAATTTCATCCAACTTGGTTTAGCCATGAAAGCATAACAGATAGACTTTTGCATTATAATATCAACGGTCTAATTATCAGAGTTCATAACTCCATTTGAGTAAATTTTACAGGAGCAAGAAAAACTGTTTTATTTATGGCAATATTTCAACTTGTGATTTAAGGGTAGAATTGATAGAGAAAATTATTTATAATATTTTTTTTTTAAATATTGCTTTGTATTTGTAAGAAAATTGACTTAAGTACGAACTTTTCTAGCCACGGTGTGTGAAGTTAGAAAGTGTAAATGCAGTTCGATTTTTTATTTTTATAGATTGATAAATGTACATACCTCATCATATAATCGTTTTTGGGAAATAAGAAGTATTCCGTTATATATTTTATAAAATACTGCACGAGATGGCGTTAAAAGTCCATTTTCTTTTTTTTTAAGTTACGCATTTAACAGATAAGATTATACCGACAATATCGCCGTCCCCGGAGAATAAAATGATAACTGCCATTATCTTACTTTTAGTGTTATGCCATTTTTGGGATCTGTGGGTGCTAATCCATCCGCTCAATTTTTTCCCTAATTTTTATACAGTTATTTACGAAGTTACAAAGTATTACAATAGTATTCAAAGAATTAAAACAATTCTAAAATTACGAGAATAAAGTGTTAATATAATATTGTCAAAATTTATTCCCACTTGTTAGTATGACAAATAGTCATAGAATTATGTTCTTGTGAAAAAAATATTCGATTAGATAATGATAAAGGCAGGTATCATTTTATTCTCGTTCAAAACCACCCAGTCGCTTTGTATAAGATGTGTTTACATGTCATTGTTTAATTAGAAAGCTAAATTCAAAGTCCTTATCAGTTTCATTTTTACAATATTTACGAGAATAAGGCGATATTAAAGTATTATTAGTATCATTTGCTCCATAAACCCCGTAGAATAAAATGATAAGTGAAGAGTACAATATTTGATTCTGGTCAGGCTGTACGGAGAATAAAACGATAATCGACGTTATACATCTTAGATGATGATTAATTTAGACTAACTTCTTATTTTTGAAATACTATCTCTATTTTGATAGTTAGGCGTATTTCACTAAAACATTTAGAACAAACAAAAAATAACCTTCTTTAAAAGCTGACAATCATCTGTCTACGTCCAGTATTTAAGGAGCAATCAACGAAAACATGTTTTTTATTTTTCCTGAAAAGTTGCATTTTGGTAGTTATCATTTTGTTCTCCGGGGACGGCGATATGTACTTGGTCAAGGAGTAGTGGACATCTCTCTGAAATACTTTCAGTACTCCCCAATATAATTAATGTTTTGAAAGACCTTCCAAAGGTTGTAGAAAGATTTCGCTTTCAGCGATAAGACCACTATTTTGATGTATAATAAAGTATATTTTATTCTATACATACATACATATTACATAGTGTTACTATTGTTCCTACACTAACATTCAAGGTGCAAAATCTGCCTGTTTAACATGTCCTGGAATAGGATATAGGTACCTTTGTAATAACTATGTTTCCAAAGCTGATATTACAAGTTTAATTAATATTACGAGCCTTAAAATATTTATATTAAAATGCATAATAATTATATTTCAGGTCCAAGACCCTAACAAAAAACGTAATCATGTCAATCCATTTGGCTCCAAGCCATCAGCATTGAGTAAGTTAAGAGAGAAGCGTCAAGCACAGAAGGGAGTGTTTGAGAAGAAGTTGGTGGAAGCCAAGAAGAATAGGAAGCTGGCACTCGACAAGAAGAGGAAGGCTAAGCAAGTTAGACAGAACTTCGGATTAGACTTGTGGGGAAAGGATTGTAAGTTATAATAACATCGCTTTTGCCTGCGACTTCGTTCGCGTGGGAGGGTTTTCCCGCGTAAATCCTGATCCCGCGGGAATTATGGGATAAAGTATCCTATCTCCTTCCCAGGGTCCTAAACTATTCCCATGCCAAATTTCATCTAAATCAGTTCTGCGGTTTAGGTGTGAAAAGGTAACGATGGACAGACAGAGTTACATTCACATGTGGTAATTTCGTATGTGGAAAGAGACATGAAAAACTACTATACCATAACATGCTTAATGCTTGTTCAGAATAATTATTTTGATTTCTATTTGACATACCAGGTTCTAAAGCCATTTTATTTAACATCTAAACATTTTTTTTTATTAAGGAGTTAGCTGTCAATTTTGGCCCTGATATAAAACTAATATTGCATTGCAATTTTATATGTGATATCTTTCTCTTTCATTATTCATATGAAAGTGTAAGCTACTAAGAACATTATTTATTGTTTTGTATTTTATATAGATAAATAGTACACCATGGACTACCCGTGTATTTATTTTCTCCTGCTGTGTCAAATCCATCCAAAGGTTGTCTGTAAAAGATCGTTTTGAGCAATAAGACCGCCCATTGTATCACCCTTTTTAGTTGTTAAGTCCATAATTTTGTTTTACTGTTATGGTGTACAATAAAGAATATATCTATCTATCTACAATAGCAAGATAACTTATTTCTTAGTATCCAAGTAAATAACACTTTTAAATACTTTCTTTCCCAGTACCGGAGTCAAAAAGTATACCAGAAACCCTGGTAGATGAATTCATATCGGAAGAAGCACAGCTTCACAACATCCTTCCCACCCAGAGACTGAGACTAAAGCCTCCGCTAGCTAAGACTGTGGTCACCAGGGCTGCAGTGGAGATCCCACATCCCGGAGTCAGTTATAATCCTTCATACCAGGTTAGTAGATGTATTTATTCAAATTGTTATAATAGGTATTTATTTTAGGTTTAGGTAGGTTGGTCAAGAAAACCAGACTCAGCTAAACAGATCATCAAAGATTTATTTATACAATGTGTAACGGAAAGGGTATATACATACCAAGGGCACGGCTTCTTTGGGTGATATCAAACGTTACTGGAAGGGTTTTTTAATCCTATCTTTATATGTTCGGAAGTAATGAGAATTTTTAATACATTGATACCAGATACAGTACTAGGCGCACAGAATTACGGAAGAGATTTATCGTGATATTTGCAAGTAACGTGGAAAGTTATTGACCAACGTAGTGCGGTGACACGATTGCTATGTCTTCAATTTAAGAAACTTACGAAACCGCAAATTTGGTATCAATTTTTAGAGTATTTTATTTTGAGTTGAAACCCTTTCAGTATCGTTTGATATCATCCAAAGAAGCCGTGCCCTTGGTAAGTTTATACTCTTTCCGTTACACGTAGCGTCTATAGCTTACTGGCTAAGGTGTCGGACTTGTGATTGAGAAGTCTCGGGTTCGAACCCCACCTCATTATTGCCGTGAACCCACTCCAGACACAAGCATATTTAGCTTAGTTGGAGGGGTTAACAAGGTTGCTAGTCATGTGAATTCTATTCACATTGCTAGTTCTCGTTATAAAAGAAAGATGAAATTGGTTGTAAATAACTTCCTCGTTGGTCGTAATGCCACTGCTGAGTATGAAGTCTCAGGATAGGTTCCCCGGTAAGGTAAAAGTGCTGTAGGATTTTTCTATAAGAAGTTTCTTAGTAGTAGACTGGAGTTTGGAAGTTGGCGGTGTGATACTTTTGTGCATCGGAGAGCACGAAAGTTGGTCCTGGCTGTGATATGGACATCTTTGACTGTTGTTATGGGTAATCAGAAGCCAGAAAATCTGACACCGGTCAGGCCAACGGATATTGTAGTACCCAGCCATAGAACAATAACGCATAGAAGCCTAGTACGAGTGCAAAAAGTGAGGCAACTAAAACTTAGCCATTGTGGCTAACTTTTCTCGGCGAGCCGTCAGTACTCAAGGTCACATTCCGCCGAACAGAGCTATAATTTAAAACGACCGTTTGTAGCGTAAAGAAATGTCATAGTCCCTCAGGAAAACAAAAAACGTGTAATCAAATTATATTTCGCAAGTAAATACTTACATTTTATACATTATTTTTACGTAAATCGATCATCAAACAAAAATTCTAATAACCTAACTTATCGCAATTGAATGTTGCTATCTGTGAGGAAAAAAATACCCATATTGCTTTCTTTTGTGTGTATTTTTGTTTTAAAAATATAGTTTTGGCGGCGATTATGTGTGCGTCAAACTAAATTATATTTATTTACGTTTATTGTTTTAAAACTAAAAGTTACTGTTAGTTCGAAGAGTGGCATAATAAAGGTTACAATTTTATTGATTACGATTTTTTTTTTTCATTTAAGTAATGTTCTCAATCATATTTTTCTATTTCATAAATACAAGACATACTTTTAATTGATATCAAACGAGGTCTTTCAAGCAATTAATACATGTCTATAATATTATTATAACACATCACACATCAAACATTTAAACGTTTACCTTCCGTAAAAATATGTCATATAAGTTATATTACATGAAAAACATCATCTTATCCAGTTTCATAACATAAAATACTTGATTGAATCCAGCAACATTATAGTGCGTTTTCCCATTTTTGTGGGTAATGGTCTGGTAATAGTATCACTGAAAGCTATATTTGTGTGCGTTTGAGGAACGTAGCCACATTCGGCTCACGCACACAAAGAAAATAAAATGGACACACAAAATCGCTCGTGTTTTGTTCTAGACACGGATTCTATGCGTTATTGTTCTAAGTACCCAGCTTCTGGGTTGTGTTGGTAAGAACACTAATACTCAGCTGAATATGGTAAAACTGGAAGTCGAAAAGGCTTAACAGATGATGAAGGTTGTTAATAACATTTTTACACATATTTTTGTAAATTTAATATAGGTAATACTGGTGTTTCCTAGCTTACTATCCTGATAAGAAAGACTGGAACAAACTCAAAGGTTTATGTCTTTTTCAAGTCCATATAATATGTACCATGTTGGTTAACGTGTGCATTTCTCATATTCTGATTGAACAGTAGGTACATTAAGGTAATAGTACTAATCGAAGGAGGAGGCTGAACGCGTGAGGGAGACACAACTTAAAAGAGTTGTCTCTCCCTCACGCCCCAGGGTGGGTTTTTAGTCAGTAGGAGTCTGACACTTCCTGCATCACCTCCCAGAGTGAGATTTATTGATTTCCCAGTTGATATTTGATGATTTTCCCACCGAAAAAAGCCTTATGTGAAATAAAACATTTTTGATTTTAATTATGGCTCTCGTCTCGTTGTCAAGAGAACAATGGAGCCGATCAAATAAACACTTAAACCTAGTGACCGAACACTCCTTAATCTGATGTCCTGATTATTTTTAACACGCTTTTATTAGATCGACCTGTATGTAACTAACTATGTAATGGAATCTAAGGTATATAATTTAACCATCTTCCAAGGGTCGTAGCGTAATGAAAATTGGCAGATGTATGTAGTTTTGATGACATTACAATAATATGGTACTGTCGAACTGATCTGATGATGGAGCCGGAAGATATGAACTGGAACTTCATGATGGAAAATAGTATCATAGCTGTTTTGGATTTCTTAGAAAAGTCTTGTAATGAACTTTGACCACGATTAGGTTTCAAGGTCTGATGAAGAAGCCGGAAGATAGCCACTGGCATTCCATGATGGAATATCGTATCGTAGTCGTTTGCACTTGTGAGAAAGGCCACGTAATGGACTTTGAACACGATCAGGTTTCAAGGTTATAACAAACCTAAAGAAAATCCGTTATCGGTTTGCTTAACCTTTTTGGATTACCGCGTAATCCATTTTTTTTTTTTTTAACGGGTTAAAATTATCAAACAAGTCCTCCCACTCCGGGCAGGGTGGGAGGGACTGTCAGACTTTTACTGACTAAAATCCACGGTGTTCCTTCAATAGCCCTTTACGTACCGGGGCCACGGTAACGGGATGAGTCCCACGACCCCGGCAGGCTTCGGCCCTCTGCAGAGGGGGCCTCGTCATGTTGCTGACGCTCTTTGAGGCGCGCGTGGAACACGACGCGCCGTCGACCCGGGCATGGTCCATGGTCGGACAGCGAGTTGCCCTATACTCGCTGTCCGCATGCCCGCGCCTACGGTGGCCGGAGATCGTCGGCCGATGTCCGACGCCGTGGGCGTCTACCACTGCGGCTGGGCTGGAGGGAGGACGCCATCCTCTCCCTCACGCGGCCCGCCTCCTCCTTCGGAAGCATGACTGCTTCGCAGAAGGAGGCGACCGCTTCCCACTCCCTCTCGCCCCGCAGCATGGCCTCGACCAAGGCCGGGCGCGAGAGGTCTCCGCCTATTGTCGCCGTGAGGACACGTCGGTGCTCTGCCCAAGCTGGGCAGTCCTGCACCGTGTGCTCGACTGTGTCCTCAGGGCGACCCTCGCAGTGGTGACACCCTGGCGTCTCTTCCTTACCCATCAGACACAGGTACCTCCCGAAACTTCCGTGTCCGGTGAGGACCTGCGTCATGTGGTAGGTCAGGACGCCGTGACGCCGATCTAGCCACTCCTCAAAGAGGGGTCATACCGCCGCAATTGCGGCGTGCCCGACCGCATAATCCATAGATTTATTTTTTATAGATGTCACTTTCAAATCCTCTGGGAGGATCGACCGTTTAATTGTTCACTACTCGTGGGAATAATATGGCAAAAACTACATAAAAAGAAACAGTAACATTTGTTTTCACGAGCATTTATAAAAGCGTGTTTTTGTAGTGTTTTTTAAACTATTAATTTTTCTATTACAGGAGCATCAAGACTTGCTGCAACAAGTTGGCAAACGCGAAGAGAAGATGATGAAGAGAGAGGCTCACCTGAACAGAGTCACCACCGGCATGTTCAGGAGAGTCACGCAGGTGGAGAAAGAGGTATGTGCCCATTTTCTATGTCTATCTTTATTTACCAACTAGTACTCTCGCGGGGCTTCGCTCCCGTGGATTCTATCACGGTAAAAACATAACTCTCCTTTTTTGCAGTCGGGTAAAAAGTAGCCTATAACCTTCCTCAAGCTTCAAGCTACTTCCATACCAAATTTCATCCAAATCCACCCAGTACTTTCGAAGATTAGCGCGTTCAAGCAAACAAACAAACAAACAAACAAACAAACAAACAAACTAACAAACTTTTCCGCTTTATAATATTAGTATAGATTGACAATGCGTCACTCCAGACACAAGCATATTTTAGCTAAGTTAGAGATTTATTGCTAGTATTGTGTATTCTACCCACATTGCTAATAAATATTAGGCTGTTAATCATTATCTGTATATTGGTAACTCGGGTTCGATTCTACACTCTATTTTTTGGGTTCCGTACCTCAAAAGGAAAAAAACGCTATCCTTATAGGATCACTTTTTTCCGTCTGTCTGTCTATCAAGACCCTTTATTTCGGGAATGTGTCGAAATATCGACTTGATATTAAAACCATATACTCAGGTCTACAGTCCCTTGAAGCTGTAATAAAACAAATTTCTAAATTAACTTTAAGAAAAGATACGGCCGTTTATACCGCAAAAATGCGTATTTTGACACTCGGGAATCAAAATTGACCTACTTGACTTTCCGTTGACCTAGAACTATTTAATTTTTCAAGTAGGTTTTGTAGTAGAAGTCTGACACTTCCTTCCGCTCTCATCTCACATCCCACCCGAAATAAGGTCGAAATTTAAAATTTAAGCTACTAGTTTAAGTGTTCATATCATCGTGAAAGGGCTTGTTGTGCATATTACAAAACGTATTTTAGTTATTTTTTACGACGCATAAATTCTCATTTATAATGATAAAATATTAAAACATACCGTCCGCTCCGGTACGGAATCCTCAGTGGGCGAGTCCTACTCGCATTTGTCAATTCATATCAATTCTAAGATCTGGCCACGACATATACATCCAGAGCAGCACAAAGAGCCATGGAGCGTTTCATGCTTGGCATCAGACTTGCAGATCGTGTCCAAAATGTCGAAATCCGAACGAAAGTTTTTGAATCGATTATCGTATTATGCAACTCAACTGGAGTTGAGCAGGACACCATGCAAGGCACGATTTTAGTCGTCTGCCATTGAGATGGGCTGACGACATTGTTGCCATCGTGGGTATGTCCTGGATGAGACTGGCACATAAACATGGAGTTTGGCACGAGCGAAGGGCGAACTTGTTTATAATTTATTATTGTTGTGATGATGTAGTCGAAGATGAAGCACGCTTGCCTAGAAGTAACGTATTAACTTTAACTTCAAGTTTTAACTCTTGACTTAAAGACCCCCAGGTTTTAGCTATCAGGAAACAGAATTCAGGAATTCCACTTCCTAGCCGTACGCACAATGAAAGTATTCCCAAAACATTTTGTGCGTATGGGTGGGATGTCCACCATGTAATGATGGCGCATCGCCGTTTGTCTTGTAGTCCGATGATGGAACGGGCTTGCTTCCCAAAATGTAACAGGCTTGCAACTCGCCGCCGATGTTCAAGGCTATTTAAAAATCTCTTCTAATGTTTACAGAACCAATGGCGTGAAGAGATGAGCTCTGGTCTCCCGCAACCACATAATCCAGCCGAAGACCCGGAGAGCGACACCGACAATGAGTACAAGGCCGTCAATCCGCCCGTTAAGAACAAGAAGAAAGATCACAAGACTAGAAGGAAGCAGAAGGAAAGGCTGGTGGAGAAGGAACGGCTGAAGAGGGAGAAGATTGATAAGCAGAAAATTACTGATCTTTATAAGTGAGTTACATGTTTTATTTTTTGTGTTTTTGAAGTTTTGAGGAGTTCCTGGCTTTATAATGTCAACTGTTGTTGCTTAACTTTGAAGATACCTGGAGTACCTTTTGATATTAAAGGTTAAGCAACACCGAGGTGAGTCTATGGATGGGTAACTATCTTAACATATCGAGGTTCCTTCGTAACGTTCCCGGCTGTTATTTGTACATCTTTGATAGTCATTACGGGTAGTCAAAAGTCAGACAATCTGACACTTGTCTGACCAAGAGGTATCGTGTTACCCAGCAACTGGGTTGTGGAGGTCAGATAGGCAGACCTTCAATGTAAAATACTGGTATTCAGCTGCATCCGGTTAGGCTGGAAGCCGACCTCAACATGGGGGCTACACAAGTTAAAATAAAGGCTAAGTGCATGCGCCATTCGCATTATTTTATCTATACATATTGTCATTAGTATTATATTACGAACGCGTTCTTGCAACATTATATTACACGTCACTCATTGAACCATTCTTTTCCTGTTCCACTCACTCTTTCCTGTTCGTTCATTGCGAACAATCCTCCACCCTCGACTCACTCGCAAACACGCTCGCTTCCTGACGACATGTATATTCGTGCGCTCGCGCGCCCGCTCGTGTCGTGTAGTGACCACTGAAACTCTCTCTCATCTCGTGAACGTGGAGTAAATATCGGCTGAACCGGCGCGCTGGGTACTCATATCGAAGGGACTCATAACCTACATCATTCCGTAACTACCCTTACTTTCCACTAAGGCTATGTGTGAAGTTTTAAGGAAAACAACAGCAGAGAGCTATGAAGAACAGATTATTTTTTACTCATTCACAGTGCCGTTTCAATCCACTGCTTTAACTGGGTGCCGTAATTTCTGCCAGCCAATCGACGCAATTGAAATGATAGTAAACTGATGTCACAGATGTCACTCAATCAATAAAATCATTTATTTTTGTAGAAAACATTATTACAATGGTGTCATAAAAATTTACATATCTCAAGTGATTCTACCGGAAGGCATGAAAAATGTATAAATCATAAAATACAATCAACAAATAAATAAAAACAATAATAAAATACTTTAAGATATTAATTTACTCCAATGTCATACAGATTAATTATTTATTTAATCTATACTAATATTATAAAGAGGTAAAATTGGAAGTTTGTATGTAGGGGGTAATCTTTGAAACTACCGAACCGATTTTGAAAATTCTTTCGCTTACATGTAGCTGCATTATCCCTGAGTGCTATAGGCTATAAATTATCTTTATATCATGCATATTAGCCGAGCTATTATAATCTTTGTCAAGTAAGTCGTAAAATTGTACCTCTTAAAATAGAATTATTTGCATGCGCTGCCTAAACAGTTGCATAAAACTGAAAACAATGTATGGCAATCTGGTCCGTCTTAAATAATTATATTTTAGCAGATATAGGAGGATTTATGTAAAAAAAAGCTTTTTCAACATACTTACGTTTCAGTTTCATTGGAGCAGCAGTCGGTATGTTCAATTCGCAAAAATGGGCCCCTTGGACAGTTATTACAGAATACGTCGCTGATAATGTGGGATGAATGCACAATGAGCCATAGAGCTCATGTTGAAGCAGTGGATTGAACGCTTAAGGATTTGAGAAATTCAATTGCTATCATGGGTGGTGTCAACTTTGTGTTTGCTGGTGACTTTCGGCAGACACTTCCCGTCGTCACAAAAGGGATCAGTGGGGACATCATAAAGGCGTGTCTTAAATCGTCACCTATATGGAGTATGGTCCAAAATTTAAACTTATGAACTAATATGAGAGCCCACCTAATCGGAAATACAGATAACGATTTTCTACAACAGCTACTCAAAGTTGGAGAAGGGTCTTTTTCTTCTCAAACCTTAGGCACTAACGTTGCGGAAATCGTTATAAATGACACTGTAGGCCGAATAGTTCACAATTTGCAGCAACTCATAGATGCAGTTTATCCAGACCTTGAATATTTATTAGATAGAGACATTCATTGGCTTTGTTCAAGGGCTATCGTCTCACCAAGAAACGATATAGGTAGTCAATGAAATGAATAACCTAATTTTACAAAAGTTCCCGGTCAATTCAAAATTTAAAAGTCAATTGATACAGTGTGCAATGTCGAGGATGTAGTCCATTATCGCAAGAATTTTTAAATTCCTTGAATCCATCTGGCCTGCCACCTCACGAACTGCTCTTGAAAACTGGACCGCCTATTATGCTTTTAAGGAATTTAAGCCCGCCCAACCTGTGTAATGGCACAAGGCTACTAATTAAAGATTTAAAAGATAACTTAATTGTGGCGACTATTCTCATCGGACCAGGAGCTGGCCAGTTGGCGCACATCCCGAGAATTCCAATGATTCCTGCGGACCTGCCTATACCGTTTAAGCGACTCCAGTTTCTCATAAAAACATCTTTTGCTCTGACTATAAACAAGTCCCAAGGACAAACTTTCTCTTTAGTTGGCATTGACTTACGAAAATAATGTTTTTCAAATGGGCAATTATATGTTGGTCTATCACGAGTTGGATCATCTGAAAAGCAGATTATTTTGTTACCGGAAAATAAAACAACCTCAAATATTGTATACAGAGAAGCTTTAAATTAAACAGGGCCCTTACTTCAATTTTATGTTATTAAATATTACCTACGTTTATATTATTATCCGTATAGTTACGGTATAAAAACACTCTATTAATTCTATCTAGCCAGCGGGATATATTGAAATAATTTGCCTACATTACCTTTGAGTCTCCTTTCCAGCCGTGAGACATTAAAGAGCTGAAAGCTCTTAGATTAGTATTGTATTTAATTCGAAAAAAAAAAACACCACCTGTAAAAATTGCACGCGGACGAAGTCAAAGGCGAAATCTTTCATATTTAAAAATGGCATTGTATATCTATATCTATAGTAATATTATAAATGCGAAAGTTTGGATGGATGTTTGTTATTAAATTACGCTATAACGGGTGAACGGATTTGAAAGAAATTTGGCACACAGATAATTAAATATGTCCTCGAATAAAACATAGGATACTATTTATCCCGGGGACGGGATCCCGTGGAATATTTTCGACTTCTACGCGGACGAAGTAGCGGGCAGAAGCTAGTAATAGTAATATTTAAATAATTTCAATGTCGTTCCTAGAATTATAACAATATTTAAAGATACATATAGATTGATGTCACTGTGAGGTCTTAAGTTTGGAAAAATTATCGTTTAAGAAGTCGTTCAAGTTATAGTAACATTAATTAACTAAAAGGCTCTATAGACTTAACACGTTGAACGCCAACGCGGTCAGTGCTGACCGACAGTGAGCCTTCCCTTTAGGCCAAGTAAAAATCAAGACCAAATGTTTTTTTAATTAGATACTTATATCTAATGTCCAAATGTATGTTTTCATTAACAAAAGTCAACTTTTGTCATTAATTATGGAGATATTAAACGTCGGGCAGCACTGACCGACGAGGCCCGAACGGCAAGTCTAGTTGTCGGCCATCACTGACCGACGCGGCCTGAACCGGCAGATGCATTTTATTTTTCTTGGCGTTCATCGTGTTAAATAAGGCAGTATTCATTGTCCTAATTTCTTTAGGTAATTCACACAAAAAACCTTCTGTATTTTCAGGCTCCGCAAACTGCAGTCCTCAATAAAGAGTCGTGAGCAACAACAAGCAGAAGAGCGCTCCAAGCGAGCAGACAAGCGAGCGGCCGACGAGGCCACCGCGCTGCCCGCGCTCAGTGCTCACAAGACGCCCGTGAAGGAACCAGACTTCGTGGACCCCAAGCAACTGTCCGGGGACCTCAGGAATATACAGTCTAACAGTAAGTTATCATACCCTTTTTGTTACTGATTATAGGTTCGCGTTTGATAACCATCTCACCTGATGGTAAGCGATGATGCCTAGAAGTAACCTATTGCCTCTTGACTTAAAGACGTCAAGGTTATAGCTATCAGGAAATACAGACTCTGGCATGGAATTCCACTCCATAGACACACAATCCAAAGTCAACCCAAATCGTTTTGTGCATATGGGTAGCATGTAACGGTGGCGCATCGCCGTTCGTCTTGTAGTCCGATGATGGAAGGCTTGCTACAATAAGATTTTACAAGTCTCTTCCTGGATGGGTGACAATTATTTGTTCCTTGTACATCTTTATCGGTCATTATTAGAGATGGGTTTTTGCCTGGGCATTTTGGGACGTATTGAGTAAATGCCCAATAAACGTCCATTTACGCCCAGTAAACGTCCCACAACAAGGCAGTTATTTTAATTGTAAAATATCACAAATTATTACATAATACTATGTTCAAATTACTTTAAACTGTTTTTTTTATAAAGTAAAACTACTATTCGAACTATAAATACCTAGTGTTGGACAACCTCCACTATGGAGACAGTTTTACGAAAAACTGAATTTTAAATTGCCTTCTAGAAAGACTTGCTACAAAGTATTTAGATACGCTGTACAATGAAATGTCCAAAGAATTGTGACGATCTTAAAAATGCAACGTTTTTAGGGTTCCGTAGCCGAATGGCAAAAAACGGAACCCTTATAGTTTCGACATGTCTGTCCGTCTGTCTGTCTGTCCGTCCGTCCGTATGTCACAGCCATTTTATTCCGAAACTATTAGGACTATACATGTAAAACTCATCAAAAAAAAAAGCTGAACCTGTATAGTAGCAAGTGACAGTTAACAACAAACAGTGCTGGATTTGTTTGCAATACTGGGTGAAGGACCAATAATCTGTGAGTTTTTGAAGATATTTCCAACATTAGAGTCACATATTAAAGGTTTTATTAACCAAAACCAGCTTTCCTATCATCGTAAAAACCAAACTGTAACGGAAAATATCTCAAAAAACACTCAGTCATTGCGACTGCGCTAGGACTAGTAACGCCATCTCAAGTTCAGTGTGATAACCATCAAACAGCGAAGAAGAATACTCTTACACGCACCAACTACTTGCCTATAGAGGACGCTACATGTCCGTAGAAGCAATTTGAGCAAATCGCCAAAAGAGGGCGCATGCGTTTCTAAAATCTATAATTTCACCAATATCAAACAACACCTACCAAGACCCGGCAACCCACTAGGACAACTACTGCGCACCGCACTGGTATCAGGACACCTGCTGCGTAGCTCCCCACTCGGAAACAGACAGGAGTAGATGTGCGTCGCGGCCAAACACTGCAAAGGCTACGCCCGAAGTTACGAAGCACTATATTACTTGTCAGCGTCAGCCAGACTCCGAAGCTACGTTAGTTTTGTTATCAGTAATGTATTAGCATAGCCTTTTGTTTCTTGTCGAGTCATCTACACCAGTCAACAAACAGCAACATCATGTCTTTACAACGCACACCACCAAAAACCCACTCTGAATCAGACCTGAATGCGCTTCAATTTACTGAGGTTTCTTTTGTAAATAGTACAAATAGAAACAAGCGTCTGCGCACGGAATTAAAGTCATCTACTGAAGGAGAAAACAAAGGGCTCAAGGAGAAAATCATGATGTTGCTAACTGAATGGAAAACTGAATTAGATGTGAAATTAAATGAGATGTGTAGTAACCAGAATCACCTTATTTCAAAATTAACGTCTGATATCGCAGACTTAAAAAAACAAACATCAAACATTGCAAAATCAAACGATGAAGTCGTACTTTCAATTTCCTTTATAAGCAAACAATATGATGAAATTAAATCGGGTCTAGAAAACATGCAAAAGGAGCGCTTAGAGCAGCGCAGATCTATTGAGAAACTGGAAAGAAAACTTCATGATCTTCAGCTAAAGTCTAGATCCTCCAGCATAGAAATTAGGAACATCCCGCAGGCTGAGAAAGAATCCTGTAGCTACCTAACAGCCGCTGTTTGTGAGATCGGGCGGACCATAGGAACGGGTATATCCACATCTGACCTACGTGACGTGTACCGCATACCGGGAAAACCAGGAACAATACGTCCAATCGTTGCAGAATTCCAGACGGTTCAAATGAAGATAAACACATTATCAGCCGTTCGAGCTTTCAACAACAAAAAGACCACCGTGGAAGGAAAACTTAACACGAAATTGATTGCTATTCCTGGTAAACAGCAACCTATATATGTCGCGGACCATCTTCCCGCCAGTTCTAAGAAACTTTTTTATTTGTCACGGGAGTTTGCAAAACAACACTCATATCGTTTCTGTTGGTCATCAAATGGCAACATTTTTCTCCGCAAGGCTGAAGGAGAAAAACAAATCTTGGTTTCATCTGAACAATGCCTCGACGACTTGCGAAGAAATATATGACTAGTCCTTAAAATAACGTACATCACTGTTTACTTCCCATTATTTTATCTTTATTATATAAACTCATATTCATACGAAGATATTGCATCCGCCCTTTTGTATTTGTTCTATACGGCACATGAAACATTTATTTTTTCTTACCGGAAACAAAAAGATTTTTTATCAGTTTGCATAATTCCACATTACAACATAACACATACATTTTTTACACATATATCCAATCTACACGCACACATAGTCATCTGCCACTCAACACACAAACATTCATACATTAAAAATATCACCCATACACTAACTCCTGTAATGCGCGGTATGCTAACATATATGAAAACAAAAAACCTATTCACGTATTTAAAATCCTGTCTTGTCTTACACTTTAAAAATGGATAACATAACAGATGTTAATATCGAATTAGATTCATACAAAACTGCAAACTCCTTCGTCTCCAACCCAGAAGACTGTCAAAATTATGTCAGTAAAAGCAATCCAGTAATGAAACTACTACACATAAATATCCGTAGTATAAATAAAAATTTCGATCAACTACGTATACTGCTCTCACAAACAAATATAATATACGACTTAATAATTCTTACAGAGGCCTGGGTCAGTAAGGTAAACAATCTGCCAGTATTGGATGGCTATACAGCGCACTTTACAAAAGTAACATTAAACCAAAACGACGGCATAGTTATATACGCCAAAACCAATATTATGTGTACAATAAGTGAACCAGCTTTTATGGGTGCAAGCTGTCTACTCTGTCAAATAGGAAATTGCAGTATTATTGCTACTTATCGATCCCCATCACTAAAAACAAGAAATCACTTTAATAACTTTATTGACAGCCTAAACTCTATTTACACAAATAATTCAAATAGCGACCTTTTCCTTGTGGGTGACCTAAACATCGATATCAGTCCCAATACCAAAGACCCATTAGCTGAGGAATACCTTACATTCAATGCTTCGCATGGTCTGTTCCCTACTCATAATTATCCCACAAGATCCAACACATGTCTAGATCACATACTCACAAATACTACCCTGTCAACTACAACTCTATTATTAAAATCATACATTACAGACCACATGCCCCTAGTATTATTATTAGACAAAACTTTACCGAAACGACAAGACCGTACTACTAAGACCACTGTTGATTACTTAAAAATAAAGGAGGAAATAGACAACACAGATTTCTCCCACATTTTAGAAATACATGACGCAAATGAGGCAGCGGATAGTCTTGTTTCTCTGCTATCGAGTACGATATGTAGACATACAAAGATAACCAAACAAAGTAAAAAAAACAGGATCCTAAAACCGTGGATGACTACGGGATTACTCCGCTGCATCAAAAACCGTGACAGACTGCACCTAAAATCGAAAAAAAACGCCGGATAATATGACACTAAAACTAACGTACACACGTTACAGGAATTTCTGTAACGGGCTGCTCCGCAAGCTAAAAATCGCGTATGGTAAAAACCTAATTGACGAAGCGGGAAATGATACGAAGGCCCTATGGAAAGCCATCAAAGCTATAACGAATACAAGTAAACAAAAAACTAGTCCCATAGAGCTCTTGCACACAACCACACATCCTAAAACATCCGTCAACAACGCCTGCAAATATTTCAGTGAAGTGGGAAAAAACTTAGCTTGTGCGATAACTTCATCTACTCCCCAACATTCTCCTTCTTTTGCTACTTTAACATCCTCCATACACAGCCCATCAAACTCAATAGCTCTGACAGAGGTAACAGAGTTAGATGTGGAAACCATCATCCAACAACTCCGAAATGACTGTGCGATTGGATGGGACGGTATATCGTGTCATATTCTCAAACTTTCTCGGCGGAACCTGTTGCTACCCATAACCCACATCTGTAATATAGCAATTACCTCCGGTGTTTTCCCTACAGCCTTCAAAAAAGCTATTATCCACCCAATCTACAAATCTGGGGACAGGGACTGTGTCTGTAACTATAGACCCATTGCAATATTGACTGCTCTATCTAAGATATTGGAAAAAATATTGAACAATGCACTTAAAAATTTTCTAAATAAGTACAATATCTTGGCTAAAAATCAGTATGGTTTTCGCTCGGGTCTTTCAACCGAAGATGCAGTACTTGACCTAACAACTAAAATAAGTAAAAACTTAGACGCGAAAACCAAATGTCTATGCATATTTTTGGATCTTTCCAAAGCTTTCGACACGGTCTCTGTCCCTATTCTCTTAGATAAGCTTGACAAGTGTGGTGTCAGAGGTACACCTTTTAAAATTTTTGAAGACTACCTCACAGATAGAAAATTGTCGGTTAAAGTAGAAGACTACGTGAGTGATGAGCACAAGGTTTCCTATGGCGTCCCTCAAGGGTGTATTCTGGGCCCCACCCTCTTTCTCCTCTTCATAAATGACCTCTGCACTCTGTCACTGCCATACACTGACATTTTTACATACGCAGATGATACAGCAATTTTAGTGTCGGGCCCAAATTGGCAATTAGTTAAGGAGAGAGCAGAATATTCCCTCAGTAAAGTCATGAACTGGCTAAACAATAACCTGCTAACCCTCAATTTGTCCAAAACACACTATGTTCCCTTCTCAATATCAAAATCCAGCTTACCTCCACAAGATTTTTCTGTCAAAGTCCACACCTGCTCGTCCTCACAAACTTGTGTTTGCTATGAACTATCGAAATCCGAGTCTGCTAAATATCTGGGTGTTCAAATAGACAGTGGCTTAAAATGGGATAAACATATAGATTTAATGACAACACGCGTAAGACGGTTAATACATCTATTTAAATCCCTAAGAGATACAATGCCAAAAGAGAAACTTAAACTTGTTTACTTAGCACTGGGACAATCTATCATCCAGTATTGTATCACAACATGGGGAGGGGCAGCCAAAACGCACCTTTTAAGCTTAGAACGAGCCCAGAGAGCTGTGCTGAAAGTTCTACTTAAAAAACCATACAGATTCCCCACGGTACATTTGTATGCAGACTCGAAAGTACTTACTGTTCGCCAGCTTTATGTGCTCCGACTTATTCTCAGAAAGCATCTGACTGTACCTGCCCCAAACCCAAATAAACGTAGCAAGAAACCTATATTTCCCTCGGAGCCCTGCAAGACCTCATTTGGTAGACGTCAATTTTATAGTCTAAGCTGCAAAATTTATAACACTGCAAACATAAAGTTGAACATAGCGCGCACAAATAGACATGCAGTAAAGATCAGTGTCACTGAGTGGATACAAAAGCTCGATTATGAAACGACAGAAGGGTTGCTTAAATTCATAAAGTAAAGTCACAAACTATCCATCACTCGTCAAAACATAAAGCAAACTCGCGCTTACGCTCTCTCTCACACACGCGCACGCACCCTCACACACACACGCACGCACCCTCACACACACACATACATACATACCCACACATTTTCACTCTCGCACACTCCTAAACAAACAAACACACACACATACACACATACCCACAAACTCTCACTCTCGTACACACCTAAACAAAAGCATACTGTACTTAGTTATTTTTTAGTTTTTAGGTTTTTAATTTTTATTTAATTTTTAATCATTACATTTTTAACTTATGTTTTTAATTAGTTGTAATTTTTTAACAATCGTAAATACATATTGCTCAATTGATAACAATAATCTGTACACTAAGTTAAAGACAGAAGCCTCTATTTTTTGAAAAGTGTAAACAACCTCTCTGCCGGTCTGATCGCTGTCTCCCAACATACAGGCTCCAGCCTAGTTTGGGAAACAGTATCTCAGTACCTTTTGTAAATACACCATAATATAATATATGTATAAAAAATTGTCTGAAGCGCAGGAATGCCAAATTGTGTATGTCTTTACTCTGTGTCAAATAAACATTTTTATTTTTATTTTATTTTTTAAAACTTGGTAGGTAGATGTATTCTGTGAACCGCTTTCCGATTTTAAGAGAAAATCTAAAAAATATTTAAAATAAAGGGGGCTCCCCATACATGGAACTGAAACTGATTTTTTTTTTTAATGATACATATATGTGTGTGGTACCGGGTCCTTAAAAATGACATTAAGGTTTCTAAAATGACTTTTTCATAAAGTTAATCGTTTAAAAGATATACGCTTCCAAAGTGGTAAAATGTGTGTCCCCCCCCCTCTAACTTCTATAATAATGAAGTGAAAAAAACCATATGTTGTAGATCTTAATGTAAACTTTCAATCAAAATTGGTTTGAACGAGATCGAGTAAGGAGTTTTAGAGATACAGTATATTTTCTAAAACCGCAAATATAACTTTGTAATTCATACAAGTACTATGAAAAACAAAGTTATTTGGCGTAGTTGTAAAAATTGTAAATAAGCTAGTTTTAAGAAATTTGTAAGGATTTTTTTCGTCATATAAATATACATATTATATTATATTATTATAGTTACTACGGAACCCTTCATGGACGAGTCTGACTCGCACTTGTCCTGTTTTTGTAATATGTTATAATAAGGAATATAACATTAGATTTATAGATTTCTTCGGAACGATCGTTCTGTACCCACAACTTCATTCATAGTGTGAAGAGGAACCGTCTTACTACAGAAAGAGCCGCCAAAATTTCATTTCTGGCATATAATTGGAATTTGTTGTACAGAGACAGTTTCTTGGATGATCATGTTACTTCGGATGATGATGTTTATGTGGAGAATGCATCAGATGATGAAACTGACGTAGACACGACGAATGAAACAGCTTCAAATGAACCGAAAGCATCAACTTCTACATGCAGAACATTTGAATTTGTCCCAATTGATGCTCTTTCTTATGATAGTGAGTGATTAGCAGGCACGAATCTCTTATTCCATTTACGGTAAAATGTTGATTTAAATAATACTGACCGACTGTGATTTTAATTGATAAGTGTAACTTAGCAATCAGCTAAATAGTTTGAATTTTTTATTGTTGTTTAGTTTTAATTGGTAAAAAATTAATCTGTGATTTTATGAAATTAGTTTTATTACGAGTCTACATCAATTATTTAGCCATCCGAAGAGTTAACTTTTTCAATTAAATGTAAGGAGATTTCATCATACATTTAATTCAGATTCTCCTTTTTGGTCAATACCATTGTTTCTAAAATTATACTTGTATAAGTAGGTAAATCTTACCGCTACCTAATGAAAAAGGCTTAATAACTTTGGAATTTAACTAATTATAGTTGACGCCCTGTTTTTGGGCATTTAAAAGGACGTTAATTCGTTTTTGCCTTATTTGTCCAGTTTATGCCTTTTTCGCCCAGCTGGGTTTAAACCCTCTGCCCATCTCTAGTCATTATGGGTAGTCAAAAGCCACAAAATCTGATACCAGTCTCACCAAGTCGTATTAAATGCGCTAAAGAGGTAAAACTGACTATTCCGAGCCTATTGTCAATCGTTTTACTCATGCAGCCTGTGGATCAGGTACACGCAAAAGGCCTACAGCGCTCTGCGCGTTCAATACAGCATGTAACAAAAACCCTGTCCGATCCTTTTGAGTATTATTCGGCATCGTACTGCGTACACATATACGTAGCCATTGAATGGATTTGAGATTATTATTTTTCCCCAGTGAATATAATTAAATTTAATAAAAAAAATTGGCCAAGTGCGAGTCAGTCTGCCCATGAAGGGTTCCGTAGTAACTATAATAATATAACATAATATGTATATTTATTTGACGAAAAAAAACCTTACAAATTTCTTACAACTAGCTTATTTAATTTTTTTACAACTACGTCAAATAACTTAGTTTTTCATAGTGTTTGTATGAATTACACACACACACTACTGAACTGATTTCGTTCAAACCAATTTTGGTTGAAAGTTTACATTAAGATCTACAGACATATTTTTTTTTTTTTAGATTTTTCACTCCATTATTATAGAAGTTAGAGGGGGGACACACATTTTACCACTTTGGAAGCTTATATCTTTTAAACGATTGACTATGAAAAAGTATTTTAGAAACCCCGATGTCGTTTTTAAAGACCTGTCTATAGATACCACACATGCATAGATTTCATGAAAAAAAATATTTTCAGTTTTAGTTCCATGTTATTTTAAATATTTTTAATTTTTTTCTTAAAATCGGAAAGCGGTTCACAGAATGCTTCTACCTACCAAGTTTCACATGTATAGTCCTAATAGTTTCGGAATAAAATGGCTGTGACATACGGACGGACGGACAAACATACAGACAGACAGACGGACAGACATGACAAAGCTATAAAGGGGTTCCGTTTTTTGCCATTCGGCTACGGAACCCGAATAAAAATTGATCAAAGGCAACTAATCGCTCGACGTTCACATGTTCAAACCTACAGTTTTGTGTCAAAGAAGCCGCCTGAGCGGGTGGAGTGTTGTCAACTTATGAAAATTTGCCATATTCAGTGTTAAATTTTGCATGGATTATAAAAATAAAAAATCAATAACTTTTGGTTTTTATGAGTTACACTTTTAAATATTTTTTTCTAGTATGTATGTTGAACCAGGGATATGCCTTTATTGGATCGGACAGGGTTTTTGTTACATTTTGTATAATAATACGCTGAGGGTTCTTCTTCTTTGGTCTGGTTTCCGCAATTAGTCTCAGCACGAGACCATTGTGAGTGAGCCGTGTCGGGCGTCACTCCATCTAACTAACCTCCCTCTTGAAGCAGATCAGGTCTCTCGGTCTATTCAGGATGTCTGTAAGGGAATTCAATGACCCGAGGGTTTGTTTCCGCATGTCGGTGATTTCCGTGCACTCTAGGAGCAAGTATGCCACCGTTTCCTCCATCTCCATGCATGCCCTGCACAGGGGACTGTCCGTTATACCTATTGTGTGATAGTGTTTGTTCAGTGAGCAGTGCCTGGTGATGGTCCCCACTTACGCTAAGGGTTTTGTTGGGGCTACCTGGGTTTTGCAGCAAATCGGGCATGTTGGCTGAAGCGAGAGTGGCTTTTATGCTGTTATGCGCAAGTGATGTGGAACTACTCTGCGGCGATCCAGAGGTAGCCCCAACAACATTCTGGTTACACTGGCGGACAAAATAGATGGCCCATTTGTCAGGTGTACATGTTGCCAATTAAATTGATGTTGTGTTTTTAACTGTACTAATAATAGGTTAAGCTTTTTACTAACACTATGGATCAATGGTCTGAGACAAATAAATAAATAAACACTAGTACTCAGTTGGGAAAACGCTGAGCTGATGATTATAAGTCTTGTTACATTTTACTTTATGACTAACTCCACAATACTAATTGCGTGTGACGTCACTCGCTACTCCTGCTATAGTGAATTTGCATCTTCCTTTGATATATATTTTTTATAATAATGAAATACTCTGTTACAGACTTATCATAGAAAAGAAAAGTTAAGTGACAGTTATCTAGTATTTGCCCTATTGTCGTTTTTAATCAGTTTTCACATCGAAATTGCAGGAATTTAAACCTTACGCTACTAAACATAGAGTTCATTTTTCCAGCGAACCCCCTCAGAGAGCGCTTTGAGTCCCTCCAACGTCGCGGTGCCCTCGCAGCCTCCAAACTCATGATGAAGAAGAAAAGAAAACTCAAGAGCTACTTCAAAGCTGGCCACAAAGTCACCGAGAAAGATATCGAGAAATACGTCACCAGGAATGTAGGCAAAAAGTGATCTTATGTCTGTGGTGTAAGGTTGGATATGCCTTGCATATCAATAGATGTAAAGTGTCAGTAATATCTAAAACGTTATTAAAGAGTTATTTAACGATTTTGGTAGTTTTATTTATATTGCAAACTAGTTAGACTAGTTAGACCAAGCCCTTCTTTCACATTTCAAATAAGTATTAATATTAAATTTTGATTATATTGGTTACTAGCTTCCGGGATAAAAAATATATCCTATGTTCGTTCTCTTGGTTCTAAGCTACCTGGCCCTACCAATTTTCAGCCAAATCGGTTCAGCCAGTCTTGAGTTTAAATAGTGTAACTAACACTACTTGTAATTTAAAGGGTATATACATACCAAGTGCACGGTTTCTTTAGATGATGATAAACGATATGGCAAGGGTTTTATAATCCTATGTCTACATGTGTGAAGTATAATAGAATACATTGATACCAGAGGCAGAATTTTCTAATTAAGAAGAACAAAGAGAATCACCGTGTTATTGGCAAGTGACGTGGAAAGTTATTGACCCTCGTAGTGCTGTGACACGTTTGTTATGATTGGTATTCAAGAAATATATGAAACCGATAATTTGGTATCAATTCTTGGAGTCACTTATTTTGAGCTGAAACTGTGCATAGAGACTACATACCAGATGTTGTCTTCAGTCCCTTTAGATAGATATGGGGTTTCCGTTACACGTTGTATAGATAACGTAATACGTCTATAACGGCCCCACAACTTAGACACATGTCTTCTCTTTTGGAATAATCGATATCAGTGCAGTAATTTTTGAGTTAATCTATTACAAACAAACAAAAATCAAAAATCCTCATTGTAATATTAGTATAGATTATTTATAAAGGTTTTCTTCTCTTTGGTGGTATTTTGAAGTGTAAGTAAGTACTAAGCGGGTGTCCCCGGGCGTCGGGGATCCCGGGCCCCGGAACGGACCGGAAACTGAAGAAGCAAGGTGGGTTTTTAGTCAGTAGAAGTCTGACACTCCCGCTCTACGCACAGCGGGAGAAGTCATTTCATAATTTTACCACAAAGGAAAAAGAAGCGTGGTTTGCAAAAAAATAAATAAATATTTTTATACAAAAACTTTACTAAAAAAATATCTAACATATAATACATCTAGAAATAGTCCACTTACGAATATATTACAGAGAAATTGTGGCAGTGTAACGTATATAAAAACTAACGTAAACATAGCTATGTAGGTAACTCAGTATTTAAACCTAGGGTGTTTCCTAACAAAAGGAAAATTAAACAATACAGTTCTTATAAATAGAATACTATGCTTTAGTCTATAAAAGTCGAATCTTTTCAATAACAAAACGTAATAAGTTAACTAGGGTACAAACTAGGTCTGCTGTTGGGTGCAATATGCACATAGCATTATGCTGAACGTAATTTTCTAGCCAATATAGTTCTGATAATAATATCATTCGTACCTGGGTTTGACTCAAATTCAATGATATTTCCAGTGTTAATAAATAAATGTTTTCTATTCATTATGGTGTGTATTATTTACTCAGGAATGAAATTCTTAATTTTCTAGTTTTTAATACTAAATTATGGTAGTAAAAAAATAAATTTATTGCAGGTCCTTGACCCATGTAAAATAAAATTCAAATAAACACAAATGACTCACTATTGCTTACTAAATTTGCAATTTTATTGATAGCTTTTATTATTGTTATGTTTGTTGCTGTAATGCCATACTTAATTTAGTTTTAAACTTGACTACATGCTATGTACATATTGCACCTAACAGCCAGTTTAGAATCATCATAATTTTCAAATTCCTGAAAATACTGATGCTCTCTTAATGTCGGTTGATAACGAATAAATTCTATCTACATAATCACATTTACACGTTTATATTTAGGGTTTCATATTATTTATATTGAAATGTTCCGTTTGTAACTTATTATTGTAGTTAACAATGTTGACTTTTTAAAACATTTATTACACGTTTAATAAATTAATAAATTGGCATAAGGCTTCTTGAAGTTACAATCGGTGAAGTGAGACTGTTACTTCATTTATTTACGTTTATTTTATTATTGATTGTTTATATTATTCATAATACCTTTCTTTATTCTTCTCAACTTTTGCAAATCGAGATGCTAAATTCTGTACTTTCTTGCATATATCTGTTGCTGAATATTCACACTTACAAATCTTTACCGATCAACCTTGTTCTCTATCTGGTTGCAATAAATTGTTGCGAAAAATCTCTTTATTTTTAGCTATACAACATTTACGCTTCTAATTTACAAGATAAGTTACAAACCCGAACTCTCTCTATCTTAAAACATCAAATTTGATCTAGAAACAAAAAATGTCGCACTGGACTCAACCCTAAATATAAAAACAGAATCCTTACGTGTCTAGAACATTTTCAACCCCACCGCGCCGCGATAGAGTACAGTGACCTTAATAACTCTAAGGCCCTGGTATCCGACGTGGCTTTACCCTCACTGGAAGGTGCAACCCTAGCTTCAGCTATAGGGGTATCTATAAAAGGTACTTTAGTAGTGGTTTTTGGTTCAACTGGAGTTGTTCTAACGTGGAATTTCTTCACACCTCTTCGACTGGCTGTGTTGCTACTGGTTCTAATTGGACTGAAAGTTGTCGCTGAAGTTTCTAAATCTTCTGTAGTTTTAGGACTCTCTGTTGTGGTGGTGGTTTGTGCTACGTTTGATAATGAATTGATTGCGCTAGGATCGAAGTTAAGGCTTTTCCCTCTCCTGTCTCCTCTAGTCCGTTCTATTCTGTCAGTTCTTCTGTTTACATTTCTGTCAGCTTCTGTGGTTGTTAGTTCAGCTACCTCTTCCTCTTTTGCGATATCTTCCATATCCTTTTGAGAGACAGCCATCAAAGCTTCAAGTAAAGCTTTCTTTGATGCCTCAGCGGTAGTGTTGTGATCATCATCACATGTCTGTATCAGCAGCAATATCAATCGCTTTACAGTTTTTGACTTCGTTTTCTTCATTACATTCATAAGTTTTTCAGCTGTCGTTGCATTCATTATTTCTTTAGCTTTTTCTACTACTGTGTCGGTTATTGTTGTAAGGTCTTGAGCGGGTTCTGTAGATGAATCTCTTAACAGCCGTCCTTGTCGTTCGAATTCTTTTGTCTCATGTGTAGACACTTCGAAACTGACGGTAGGCGCGGCTGTTTGTTCTGTAGCGACGTACTCTGTTGGAGTTGTAGCTGTGTTAGGAATGTATGTGTTCTCCGATAGTCCTTGATTCTGCTCTGATGCTGTAGGGCTCAGGCCATCGTTGAGTGTAATAGGATCTATCATAGTACTTTGCCAGTTTCCGTAAGTGCTTGACCAAGCGAATTGGTTCGTTGTCTTTTCGCTGTCAGGAGATGTGAATACACTTTCAGGCAGCGTTGGAGTGGTAGTTAAAGTTTCAGTCTCTGTTACTCTTGCAGTTGTAGTAGGCTGCGTTGTAGTCTGGACAGTAGTTAGATCTTCATCAGGGATGGTGGGAGCTTCGAGATCCTCAGCGGGTTTTTTGATTGGTTCAGCGTCAAAGGTTATCGCTTTGCCTTGACGAATGCTGTTGCCTTGAGGAGCAGCGAAAGATTGGCTGTGAGCTCTTTGCAATTCTTCCTCATTTTCTAACTCAACACTTTCCGTCTCTGTGAAATAAACTGAAGTAGTCGAAGGAATTGCTGTCGTAGTCCTAATCTTTTTGCTTTCAAAGTCACTGACGGATGTTGATACAGATGGGTCAATGCCCCAAGCTGTCGGCAAGTTGGTCGCTTCAACATACTCACTTAGCGGTTTACCTTCAGTAGGTACTACATTCGTGCCATACGGAGAATCATTAAGAGTTAATGCATTATTTTGGAAACCTCCATATTTGTGAGGTGAGTAATCGCTTTCTGTTGTGGTTGTAACTTCATTGTTGATGCTCGAGAGTGTATTAATGTTTACTGCCACGGTGTTAGTGTATGAAGGGGTTGTCGCAGCGGGTGTGGGCGGAGATGTGTATGACGCTGATATTCTTCCACAGCATCTGAATGGGTTTCTAGCTGTCGTTGTAAGTGCACTGTATGCAGCTGATGATGCATATTCTGATACTGGTCTATGAGTGGTAGTCGTGGTCTCCTCAGTAACTGGGTAAATTGTAGACACGCCTAAAGCCTTTGGTTCTCGTACACTATTCGATAGTGGTGGCGCTGCTTTATGATCGTCCGAAAAGCCTAATATTTCATCGTCTTCTTCGTTCACAGTTGTTGTAGGTTCTGTGTTGATGGATTCTTCTGTTGTCGTCAACAAATCACCGAATGATGGGTGGGTCGGTCTGATATCTGATAAGACTTTTCTAAATTGTACTGGATCTTGTAAATAAGCTGACAATGCGTGAGTAAAAACTTGAGCTAACTCCCTGATTTGTGGAGAAGTAGCTAAAGGATTTTGGCTCTGTTGAACGGACAAATCCTCAGCCAATTCGTTATAGGTTCCATTAGGATCTTCCCTTATTTCCTCCAATAACTCTGCATTCGTCATTTGATGTCCAAAGAGGTTGCCGTATTTGTTTATAGTCTGACGGCTGAAAAGAGCTGGCAGTACTTCCTCCATAGCCTCGTATTCATCAAAAGAAGGTGTGACAGTTTCAGTTTCATCAGGGGTTGGAGTTGTAGACAAATTATCTAAAGCGGTTGCGTAGTAAATGGCCAAGCTATGCAATGTTTTCGGTGTTAGCGACGGTGGTACAACTAAACCTGGTCTGTTAGGTTGATCTCCGAAATACCTGTCAGTCATAGTCGTTTGAATTGTAGGCTCCGTTGGCCCAGTAGGTCCGTATCTATCCAAATTCAGCTTCCTCATAAGTCTTTCGCGACGTTCCTGATAAGAAGGTTCTGTAGTAGCTTGAGTTGCTTGGCTGGAGTATACGTCATATCTGTCAGATGATGCGGCCTGCGTGAAGACATCAGCTCTGGTCGTGTGAGGGATCTTAGTAGCCGATTCGAAACTGTCCTTCGTATCAATAGCTACCTTCTTTTGTTTTTCAATAAGGTCGCTTCTGGCTGTTACTTGAGGAATTGTCTCGGTTGTAGTGGTAGTTGTTAAAGTTTTGTTCTTCTCCTTTTGAAGGAATCCTTTCAGTAGAGACACGCCAGGTCTGGTGTATGGTTCTTGTTTTTCAATGATAATGGAGTAACTCTTGGTGTATGGTACCAATGTTGGCCTTTTGGTCGTGGTTGGTTCAACTGTTGATGGTGGCGAATGCTTGTCACGAATATCATATAGGGTTGTCAAATTAGGATTGCTCTTAGCCTTAGGTTTGACAGGAACATTTGGTGTGTAAACCGGGTACGGTCTGTAGGCCTTGTTATGGAAATCTTGGAGATATTGCCTGTTATTGTTATTAGCGAACGCCGCAGTTTCTGCTGCAACCTGCATCTCCCTGAAACTATAGTCTGGAGTGCTTCTGTAGACAGGTGATTCCGTATAAGTAGGTTGTGTAGTCCTTGCAGGTATGTTGCCAAAGTTCGTCGAGATCAGTTGTACCAAACTCTTCCTCCGTTGTTCGAAGGCAGTTGTGGCCGCAGTTCTTTGTGTGGGGTTGAAGTTGTCGGTGAACAATGCTTGGTATGTCTTGACGGTCGCTTTAGGGATCTCAGTCTGTCTCTGTCTGCTTCGGAACAGTCGTTCAGTCGTGCTGGGCACATTGACTGGTGTGCGCCTCGACTCTGCCCTGATGTTGGTGTCAGCGCCGATCTGTTGAAGGTCCTGGTTCTTGCTAAGGCTCTGGCTGATCTTCTGACTCTTCTTTTGTTCGTTGGAGTAGTACTCGGCGCTGGACTCATAGAGGGCGGGGGCGGAGGCGCAGTCCACCTTGAACCACCAGTCACATATGAGGTGCGACTGGCTGAAGATGGTGCCATTTGGACAAAGGAACGAGATCTTGCGGGATGTGTCGCATATGTGGAATACCTGGAAATATTAATTTGATGTTAATTATTGAATGATTTTTTAGCGAATAAATCCGGGATAAAAATACTAAATGTTGCGCTATAGCATTGCTTTATCTTCCCGTGAGTGTCATTAAAATCTGTTCAGCCGTTTTACAGATTAGCCCAGAAAAACAGAAAGACAGACCTATAAAATAAAAATAAAAGCTTTTATTTGTGTTTTAGTATTGTGTAAATAACTATAAGCACTTAAGAAAACACAGTTATTTTAAAATCCCAGACAGACACATTTCATTTATATGTATAGTCATAGATGTGTCCAAAATACGTTATGTTTATGGTATGATTACGCTTTATTAACAGTGATAGAGTTGTTTAAAGATGGGGAATAATGATGATGAACAGCAGCACTCGAGGTATGCATCTTCTTTCTGTATTTAAAATTATACAGCGATAATCAGCAAATGCTAAGTTGGTCCTTTTGGACGGACATGCTTAGCGCAATTTTTGTGGTTATCTTGATCGTGACAGTTCCATTGTAGTTGTTGTGTGTCTGTACATTAATAAAATTTTATTCTATAACTGGAACGATGCTGATACTAACTTGGTATATAAAGGTTTCAAATGGCCGAAGCTGATGGTGATGAAACAAAGACGTAAGGAACAATGGTTACCTGGCAATCAGTCTCCAAGTCTGCGTAGTATCCTGTGGGCACGTTCTTACAGTTGAAGCCTGTCGGCGGGATGTTGGGGTACGCAGGGAAGTCCACACCAGCTCTTCCGATCACACCTGGAAAATTAATATAGTGTTTGGATTATGTGTTTTGTAAACCAAAGATAGTCAGCATTTGTAAGTTTTGGGGGCTTGTGATTGGCTGCAGTCGGTGAAATGAAATGAAATGAAATATTCATTTTGTAAATAAATTGGTTATAAATAACACTATTACACGTCAATTTTTTTTTGCGTGTTTAGTTTAGCTAGATGAGGCCGGTATTTCCTAACTGACTACTCTAGGTGGTGGGTGTCGGTTGTCTTATTTTATTTTATTTATTTGGGGATTAAATCCAGTTACCACATAGAAAACAGGCATAAGTAAATATTATCAGATTTGAAGAGTTCATTTTGCATCCCACTTATTTTTAGACAATCATTCTTTTTGCACAGTTTGTTATCCGATTTAGTAATAAATCGGATAACAAACTGTGCAAAAAGAATGATTGTCTATTTGAATTACTTAAGCAAAGTACACAACACCAATAATTTTTTTTTTTAATTATACTGATTTATTAATATCCCTACTCTACCTATTTATCGAACTCGTAGTGACGGTTTTAAGAAGCGTAAAAAAACCAATATATTGCAAGAACAACAGACTCTTAAACTCTACGTAAAGGGAACCTTTAGGTCAAAAAAGTCTGCAATGCCATTGCTGGTACCTTGATACTCGACGATGTCTTCAGGCTGGTTGTCAGGGGGTATGAGTCTCTTCACCAGCGCCTTGCCCTCCGTGTAGTGCTCGAAGCCTGCAGCCCCCATGGCCTGTGCTATCTCCTGGAGACTCTCCACGCTTGGTGCGGGGGCATATAACTCGGTATCCTGTGAGAAAAGGTACTCAGATAAAAGATAAAAAATTATATAGAAATAAGAAAGAGATAAGAAACTAAATTAAATTCTATGTTGAGCTACAGGACACGTCAAATGCTTGCACTGTCTGATCTGTCCAGTTCACTCAAATGTGTATGCTTCTTACCCCAAAACAGAACCACAGATAGAAACCTTTATAGTTCTCATATGATTTGATAAGTTTGAATTGTATTGACCTAAAAACACGTTGACCTCTAAAGTTATTTCATGTTTCTCTTCAGAGTATTCAGCTAGGAAACATTTAAATGGATATAAGGCCAGTAGGGGAGTTAATTAATCCAAAGATTAATTGAATTGTATCTATTAATAGTCTTAAAAAGCTTGGCTGTTAAAGAAATCTGTACACAAGTATGATTGACGAATCGATGTACTACACAGTCGAACTTTAAAAAAAATACGATCTTTATTATGTATTGGTTAATTAAATATTAGTAACTTCTGTTATTAGTAGCTTCTGCCTGCGGGTTCGATCACGTGATTATACTTGTTAATAATGTAGCTTTACATTGGCAAAAGACTAGATTGGTGTTTATATCCATGACAAACAAATAAAAAACAAATCTTCCTTCTTTATAATAATCATTATCTGCTTACTGACTGACTGTCAAATATGTCGAAATGACAGCCGAGACCGACGGCGGTATCACACCGTTAACTTCCAAACTCCGGGCTATTACTGAGAAATTGTTTACAGAAAAGCCCAATAGTACTTTTTCCCGACCCGGGAATCGAATCCGAGACTTCGTGCTTAGCTGTCGCGCTTGCGATCACTCGACCAACGAGGCAGTTCCTTTGTAATAATATTAGTGTAGATTTATAAAGTATTAATTTATGGTCACCTGTCGCCGCTGCGCTGTCCGGCGAGCTCCCTCACAGGCACCTGAAATAAAAATAAAATATGTTCAATTATCACAATAGAAATGAACTGCAAGCGGTTGGGTAGGTACATAATTAAACCACCCATCTTCTTCTGCTTAGCTTTAACTATGCTGGGATCAGCTTCCAGTCTAATTACATACTGATAACCAGTGTTTTACATGGGGCGACTGTCTACCAGGTACGGTCGCAGCCTGGAATTTTGGGGGGGTCACTAACAATAAAATATGGTTTAAGAACTTTATTTTTTTCTCATAAAGAATTACAATAATTCACATACTGCGAAAACATTTTTATAATATTTGAAGTGTAGGTAAGTATACAGAGATAATGGTTAAAACTACTTTGACACAAATGACAGATTCGTAAAATAAAGAAATAAGTGTGTAAGCGATTATTTCAACAAAGATCTAAAAAGTGATTCTTACTAGATGTGGCAAATATGGCAATGTACTTTTATTGTGTTACATTTGTATTTTATTTAAATTAATCTGACTTTTTAAAATAACGTGACTTTTTAAAAGTTTTTTTAAAAGTTGACATACTTTTTGTTTCTCTTATTTCTACCGGAATTTTTATTATGCATATTGACGCCTTCATATTCAATATTTCTTTTCCCGGAATTTACTGTTCTGGGTCGACGAGTTACTACTTACTAAGTAACTGGCCTTACGCCGAAAATATGTACGCCTTAAAATATGCCGAGTAAATGAGTATTCTTTATTGCACAATACCAATTTTATCGCACCCATTACAAAACAAATGGAAGTCTTTTATTTTTATTGACAAATCGGGATTTTGAACGTCTTACTTTGCAAAATTTTAGAAGATTTTCTATTTGGGGTGTACGATTTGGGGGGGAGGGGGGGGGTCATATCCCCTGTGACTCCCCCCCCCCCTTCGGACCACGCCTGCTACCTACCTGATCTCCAGTACTAACTGTAGTAACTGTAGTAGCTGGGTAACACGAAATCCTTTAGAAAGACAGTTAAACCACTCAGACTTATTAAAATGCTCAAGGGAAGTGAAAATAACCCTATTAAACGTGCACTGATGGAACCTTTACATATAGGCCCTATTGCACAAGTTTAAGCAAATGCATACTAGAGCTGTATATCGGTGTAGAGTGCGTCGGGCATAATTTATTTAATTCAAAGAAAAGTGACACATTTCCTTTCTACTTGTAAAATATCTTTGATCTAAGAAGTTCACATGGACGGATGCAATTTTCCCATAACACAGGATCTTCCTAGCATCGAGCTCTCTTCTTTCGTTGAATGTTTTTAAGAGCTCTGTCTGTATCTTTAATTTTCCTGTAATTTTGTTAATACTATTATTGTTACTATTTGCTGAGAACAGGGTAGATAATTTTTACGCAGTCATGAGAAAGAGATAAGACTCCCTTGTGAGCGGAATACATGTATCTGACAATAGACGATCAAGTTCTTAATGCTTGGTTCCAGTGCGGGTTTGAAGACGTAGACATCTTTGAAAAAACCCGAAGACATGCGATTCAAGCGTCAATTGCCTAATGGCTAAGGTATATGACTTGTAATCGAGAAGTAGTGGGTTCTAACCTCACCCATTACACTATTGCGGTGAACCCACTCCAGACACAAGCATATTTAGCTTAGTTGGAGGGGTATTGCTAGTAAAGTGAATTCTACCCACATAACTTTTTTTTTATAATCACCGCAGTGGGACTTTATAGGTTGATTAATTATATCATGTAGGCTGTGTCTCGTAACGCTCTTGTGTAAACTCTGAACGAAACGAATCGGATGTTGATTTAGTGTTCAAATTCAAAAATAACAATAGATTTTATTGTTAGACACTTTCAATTGAAGACTAAGCTTTAAGTTTCTTTTTTCGACATATCATTTAGCACGTCAAGTAGATACCTTTCATTATCTAACGATCCAATTTTAGATCCGGCTAACAAGACATCTTTTGTCACGCCCAGAATAATACATATGACATATCCTCGTCACAATAACACAATTAACTCAGTAATCGACATGAACGTTAACAGCGGTACAACTGCATGTCTTTACTAACAGTTTGTCTTCAAAAGCTCCTTTATATTCTAAGTTATAAGGTCGGTTTTCGTGGATCAGATGGCAGGATAATTTGCAGATGGATCTACAAGTGTATTAATAATGGGATAGACAATGGGACCTGCTTTCTAATGCAAGTCGTGGTCGCTATGCGGGGATCCCGCGGTGATTCACGATTCACGGTATAGTATTAGGCTGTGGACATATAAATGGCGGAACCGCGATTGAGCGAAATCTGTTCCACAAACTCGCCATATGAATTGCTGAATGGCCATATTCTTGTAAGTAATAATATTCTTGGCTACAGTTGTAATTAAGGAAGATACGAAGTTCACTTAATTGGTATTCCTTATTATATTTATGCCTGTTTTACCTTTTCATTATTACCTTAACTCTCATAGTCTGATGGAACTAAATCCGACACAAACGGCTCCCCGTTTGTGTCGGATTTAGTTCTTCTTAATCTCTCCAGATTAAGCGTAAAGACATCGGCTTTACTAGCTTTCCAAGATATTGAAGTATCTTGCCACCTTCTTCATCTCCGGGGTGATACTGAGGAACTCCTAATCGGATAACCAAATCGAACCAAGGACGTCACAGTCAGCAGTCATGATTTGCGGCCATTACAGCAACGAAGTTACATTTTTTTTTTGGGTTGATAATCTCGGAACGCTTGCCTAGCTCTGGGAGAGTGGGTATCTTATCATGCCGAGATTTCTCTGTGCCTCGGAAAACATGCAAAGCCGTTGGTCTCATATATTATGTATCGTTGACAGTCGTGGAGATCCGCTAGGCAATCGGTTCCATCTAAAAAACACACATAACTGGGAAAAGTCTAATCAGTAGATGATACGTAATATAATGTCATGTTTGCAAATTATAGCGTAGGAAACCAAAAACGTAAAGCTACGAATATAATGTAAATGTAATTCGCTCAATCCTCATTGTAATCCGCTAATCCAACCTCAGTAAAACCGCAACCTAACATCGCATAGTGCACTAACTAGAGAGTGAAAGTATCTATGTGATCGATGACTCGTAGAACACGTGAATAGAGATGTGCCGTTTATCGATATGTAACACAATAGTGTTGCTCGTAATGGTGGGCGTTCGTTTGTTTTACATTTAACTGTTCAAATTGGTAATGGTTGAAGAAAGCTGTTTTGGACTTACCTATAGTAAAGTATAGATGCAGGGGTTGGGTAGTACACAACCCACACATATTATCTTGACATTCATACAATGTTACCTATAATGTTAAGCTGCCAAGACAAAGCAAAGGGGTGTTCACTTAGGTTCTCGTTTTGTTTTATTGATAATACACACCATCTCACCTGTTGGTAAGTGATGATGTGATCGAAGATGGAGCACGGTTACCTAAAAGTAACCTATTCACTCTTGACTTAAAAACCCCTAGGTTATACCTATCGGGAAACACAGACTCCGGCAGGGAATTCCACTCCTTAGCCGTACGCACAATGAAAGTATTCCCAAAACGTTTTGTGCGTATGGGTGGGATGTCCACCATGTAACGATGGCGCATCGCCGTTTGTCTTGTAGTCCGATGGTGGAACGGGCTTGGCGGAATTAGATTGTGTAATTCCATCGCACACTTACCGAAATGTAACCGATAGACTTGCAACTCGTCGACGATGTTCAAGGCTCTGGAGCTTTGACTCGACCAGTGTATCGTTGCCAATGAGTCTCTCTCAATCGTTTGACCATCATTTCACCTTGTCAGGTCAAACGAGAGTCTCCCAAAAAAGAAATGATCTTTTTATACGTGGAACAGGTGTGTTATCAATCAATTTATTTATTTCAGGCAACTTGGTCCATACAAATAAAATGTGTGGTGTGTGGTGTGGATTTTTTTAAATTGATAATAGAATTGTATCATAATATGTTGCAGGGGATTGTACATACAGATATTTCATAATTTTCCTTACCTGTTTTAGCGCTAACATAATCTTATCTTACTTCTCTATTACTTACTAATATTATAAGTTTATAATAAGTTTATTTTACGAAGTCATACAATCATACAAAATTACAATCATATTGCTTATATAACTAGTGACTTAAAAATATAAAACAATACAACGGAGCATCTGCTGCCGAATTAGGAGAAAACCTGTATCTCGGCAGACAGCGCCAATCCTCTCAGTCTATGTAATAGAAGAAATTAAGTCAGCCAGTACAAACTTATTTATAACTAGCTTTTGCCCGCGACTTCGTCCGCGTGGAATAGTTACTTTGGGCTAACGTTAAATTTAACCCCGATTTTGAAGCATTCTTCATTGTTGCTCCGCTCCTATTGGCCTTAGCGTAATGATATAGCCTTTCGCTATAAATTGACTATTTAATTAAAAATATTTTTTCAATTCGAACCAGTAGTTCCTGAGATTATCACGTTCAAACAAACAAACAAACTCTTCAGCCTTATATTATTAGCATAGATAGCTGTTGCCCGCGACTTCGTCCAGGTTTCCGTCGTTTTTCGTAAAAAAAAAGTAGCCTATGTCCTTCCTCACGGTTCATTGATTTTGATGTAACAGACAGATTAACTTTCGTAATTTAGTAGGGAAATATAATATGTTAATCTATAATACTGTTGAAAAATATCGTAATACCGAACCGCACAATATTATTGTTAATAGCTGTGCCCGCTCCAAGTTAATGTATTGGTAATATTGTTTAGATCACGTTCACATGAGGCTTAAGTACCTATAGAACGAAAATACTTTAGCGCAAAGCTTCCGGGTAAACTATGTTGAAAGTTGACCCGTCCGGCACGTGAACATAAAGATATCTAGAACTGCTAACCCGGGAAAGAGCGACGTACAACTGACCATGCGAGAAACAACTGACACCGAGATCTACTCCAGCAACACGAAAAGTCTGCCCTTGAGCCTTATTAATTGTCATTGCATAACACACCAATACTGGGAATCGCGTTCTTTTAAATTGGAATGGAAAATTATTTGGTATCATGGGACTTCTGGGAATAAAGAAGGTTTCTCCTGCACCGCAACCTGTTAAAATTTGAGCCTCGATTATATTTTGTTGCAACTGGGTTACTTTTAGCCGAGTTCCATTGCAAAGTTGTGGTGGTTTTAAATTTCGGAGCAGAATAATAATCAGAAAGCTTCGAACTGCTAAGCTATCGGGAGTTACACGTGTTATTGTGAGTCAACCATAAAAGATAGATATATGCTGTCGTGGGATATTTTTTATATAATTTTAAGGAGAACATTTCCGTCATAAATGATTTCTGTGTAGCTTTAACCATTAAGGTTGCACACGCGACGGAAGCTTAAAAAATGGAGTAACTTCTCCCGTTTTCCCAACATTTCCCTTCACTGCTCTGCTCCTATTGATTGTAGCGTGATGAAAAGTATACTATAACCAGCTCAGGAGTATGAAAAATAATTGTACCAAGTTTCGTTAAAATCCGTCGAGTAGTTTTTGTTTCTATAACGGTTATACAGACAGACAGACAGACAGACAAAAATTTTACTGATTGCATTTCTGGCATCAGTATCGATCCCTAATCACCCCCTGATAGTTATTTTGTAAATATATTTCATGTACAGAATTGACCTCTCTACAGATTTATTATAAGTATAGATAGATATAGAAAATGATAATTCTAAATAACTTAAACAAAAAATTAAAGAAATAAACAATTTTGTGTGGTGAATTTAATTTAACTAACCTTAGACCTAAATGAGTTAACATTTGTGTTGTGTTAGTATATGTGTATGCGAGTGTAAATGTGGGTGTGTGTGTGTGAGAATGTTAAAAAACACGTAGTGTCAAAGAGTTTTATCACAAAGAACACTGGTTACACCGGTATTATTAAAAGCTTTTCTGTTTCTTCATAAGTTAAAGATATTAAGTACTCTTTCACTCTATTTTTACATTTTATCCTGTTAAGAAAATAAATATCCAATTTTAATTTAATTTATTATATATATACGAACCCAAAAATACATAGAACCTTCTAATAAACGATGTGTGAGTTTTCTGATTACGAATACACCCGACTTTTTTCCTTCGTCCGTACTTTAAGTTAGGGTCAAAATTTAAATTTGCATGCTGTTTAAGGACAATAGTAAGTAAGAAAAGTTGTCGAACTGTAAGGACTTCACAATATTGGTAAAGCAATGTCGTGGGAAATAATCGCGGTTTTAAAGTGCAAACCTTTAGAATAGCACGTTGCGCAATCTCAATAGGTTTGAATACGGATTTGGGAGCTCCTCCCCAGGATGAGATGCAGTATGTGATTATAGATTGACATAAAGCAAAGTAGTTATACTTATTCGTTTTAATAACATAGCGTCTACAACATGTCTCAGCTTTTTGAACACATACATGAGCTTTCTGACGCGGCCGCTGAGTAATTTGATATGGTCCTTAAAGCTGAGATTACTGTCTATAATTACACCTAAATATTTGATGCTATTTACGCGTTCAAGTGGTAAGCAAGTGCAGTCTACACAAGAAGAGCATTGATGAGGGACTATGTTACAATTGTTGCTAATTTGTGCCGGCTGACGAATACCAAAAGTAAGGTATTTCGTTTTATCAGTATTTAGCGTCAGAAGATGTTTTCGAAGCCAGTTGTTCACAATATTCAACCCAGTTTGCGCAGCATTAAAGGCCTCATCCCAAGTATCGGCAGTAAAGAGGAGCGCTGTGTCATCAGCATATCGATAAGCATTTGCTCCCCTTATCTAGACTAGTACAAATATAGTCTGTAAGTGTATGAACTGCTTCGTTAGTAGATCTACCAGCTCTGAAACCAAACTGATTTGTTGTAAGCAAATTTTTAGTTTCTAAGTATCTTGTAAGTCTATTGTTTATTATTTTTTCTAATACTTTAGACATAGAGGGAAGAATTGAAATAGGACGATAATTAGTAATCTCATTTTTATCACCACCCTTAAAAATTGGACGGACTTCAGCGCTTTTAAGCTGTGATGGAAAAATGCCTCTTTGTAGGCATAAATTGAAAATATGTGTAAGAGCCGGGGCTATTTAATATGTTGTTTTAAAAAAATATTAGATATTTTATTAAAACAACATATTAAATATTTTCTCTGTGGCTGATCCTTCATGAGTGAAGATAGCGATCACCAATCTTCACCCAGCGATTTGTCAGGTTTTTCCATTTTTTAAAGTCCGAGGCTAAATACCACTTCCTCAAACCTATGGGTGCTACTCTATAATATATAGGTTATTTTTAATACCGGAATTCTCACAAGATCAAAAATATTATCTATACCCGCAAACTAGGAAAATTAAGCAGACATTCCTAAGTACCAATACGTCTTATATTATTCAAGCCAGAAATTGTGTTTTCACTTGTAGAATATTTATTACAGTAAAACCTATGTTCAGGACTGCAATAGGCCAGCCAACGGTAACTGGACGTGTCCGGAACTTTTCCACGATACGTGGAGATACCGTTGCTTTTCAATAAACAAGGGTATCTCCACGTATCGTGGAAAAGTTCCGGACACGTCCAGTTACCGTTGGCTGGCCTATTGCAGTCCTGAACAAATTGATCTCGCTAGTGGATTTCTTCAAGCGCCTTTAAGTAACATAACAAGTCGGTGGAATCTAAATTTATTATCACAGTTACAATACAAAATTAAGATGGAAACTCGTTTCACGAACGTTCGTTTAGTTGAAGAAATCTACAATCGAGCCAGCTGGAGATCGGCGCCTAGTGAACGTTCTACAACACTTGACTTACATCACACCTTTCAATTACTCACCCTCATATTACATACAAACCACACTTGGAGCGTGACCTTGGAAGGTCGAGGTTGGCGTCCCCAGCACTCAGGTTAGTGGTACATTTTTGTTTTTATTGTTGTAGGCCGAAGCCTAGTAGAGGCAGGCCATTGTGTAACCTTGTTCATTGAAAAGCAACGGTACCTCCACGTATCGTGGAAAAGTTCCGGACACGTCCAGTTACCGTTGGCTGGCCTATTGCAGTCCTGATCATGCAGCACCACGTGCACCAACAAGTAGGACCAATGTTCTACCGGTAACTCCAAGCGTCTCAAAGCGTTGGTCGCTGAAACCAACGGGTTCAGCAAGTCAGTGCGCAACGTCGACGTGCTGACAATGGCCGGTAGTCCCAAAATCTGGTCGATGTGCACATCAGCCAGGCAGCGCTTGTTCTGATACCGTCGGGAGAGAAGCTCCAGAGCGGTCGGGTAAGAGGAATCCGTCACCGGCAAGTGCTGCACCAAGGCTCTGGCTTCGCGGTGCGGGTTGCTCCCCGCGGAGCTGAGGTCACGTTTTGAGCAGAAGTATGGTGGGGATAGTGCCACCCATCTTCCCCCCTTTGACGACCTCCTCAAATTTTTGGAAGACGAGTGTCGGTTTGCGGATAACACTCGTGGCGCCACGGGGTCACCCCCACTACCTTCTCAGCCCAGAGACCAGGGACGGACTAGGGCTCGGGGGCCTGTTGATGTTCCCCCCGCCCCCCGTTTTGCTGGCGCCCAGAGTCCTCGGGCTAGGGGGCCTGTTGATGATCGCCCCGCCCCCCGTTTTGCTGGCGCCCGGAGTCCTCGGGCTAGGGGGCCTGTTGATGATCGCCCCGCCCCCCGTTTGGCTGGCGCCCGGAGTCCTCGGGCTAGGGGGCCTGTTGATGTTCGCCCCGCCCCCCGTTTTGATGGTGCCCGGAGTCCTCATCATTGTGACTTTTGTAAGGCAACGGGGCATGTCATGGCGCGTTGCCCGGATTTTTTGAATTTGCACGTAAGTGCCCGCCGCCGTATTGTCAACGCACGCCGTTTGTGCTTTTCGTGCTTGGGGGCCCACTTCCATCGGGACTGCCCCGACCCCCGCCCGTGTAGAATTTGTGATGGGTCCCACTTGGAGATTTTGTGCGCCAACGCGAACCGCTCCAGCAGACCAGCTTCTGAGGGGGGTTCGCGCAGGGGGGGGTACCCCGGAGACGAGCACCGGGCTGAGACCCGCGATTCCGTACGCCGCTCTCCACCCCCCGCGCAAGTTGAACGGGAGCCCCACGAGCGCCATTTGGTCTTCCCTCGTCAGGGAGAACGCGCATTGGCTGCTAGGCAGCAGTGGCCGGGTCGGCGCCGCTGCCTTTCCCCTCCGTTGGCGGAACGTCCCCGGCTGGAGTCGCGCCCTCCGCCATTCGGGCATTCGGTGGGATATGCCCCTCCAGTGATGGCGAGCGGCTTGGGACACCGCGCGGACGAATGGTTTGATTGTTGGCCTCGTCGTGAACGAAGGCAGCCTGGAAGCGGCGATCGGTCGCCGCCCAGACATCACTAAGAGATTGACGCCTGCCCCGCTAAAGGAACCCCCCGATCAAGACGGTTTTGTTGCCAACGGCCTCGGTCACGGTCTGGGGACCCTTGGGTGACTCGATTGTGGTCTGTGCCATTTTGGAGACGGGAGTCCGGGGTTGCCTTTTGTCTTCTTGGTTAGCGGGACAGGTTGGCCTGAAGGTGAACGACCTTTCAGGCAAGATTTGGGGAATTGGCGAACCGGCTGACACCACTGTTGAGGGAAGGACCTGGTTTGAGGTCACCCTTGTGAGTTGTCCTTACCCTAAAATTGGTGCTCCTGCCCTTGTTGTAACTGAACTTGGTACAATTGTTGGTGACTGATCGTCACACTAAGAACTCGCATGCCGGTTGCAATGCGCTGTTGGCCATTCTGCAGCGAGAATTTTGGATTTTGTCGGCTGATCGCGTCAATGAGGCGAGGCCCTTTGCTGGCGTCGTAACGGATTTTGTTGGTCCCCCTTTGTTGAAGACGTCCACCCTTCGTAATAGCAAGATTGTTAGGGCTTATTTGTGTGTCTGTCTGCCTGTCAACCAAGGCAGTACATTTGGAGCTGGTAACCTCCCTCTCGACAGAGGCCTTTGAGGCGACTTTGGAAAGATTTGTGTCTCGCCGTGGGTTACCTTCGTTGATTAGGTCTGATTGCGGTACGAATTACAAGGGTACAAGTAACTATTTGAAGGAGGTATACGCCTTCCTTAATGAGAACCAGGTTGACATTGGTAATAGTTTGGCCCGCCGAGGGGTCACTTGGTTGTTTGACCCGCCAGCCTGCCCCCATTGGGGGGGGTATTTTTGGGGCCGCGGTGAAAGCGGCAAAGGGACGCTGGCGGAGATTGTTGGGAGACACCGTTCTCACCTTTAATGAACTAGCTACGGTATTTGGCCGCATTGAGGCTGTGTTGAATTTGCAACCTTGTCAAGACTTCCAATTGATTAGCGGACGGGTAGGCCCGTCCGGGGGGGGGTAGATGTTGCGTCCCAAATGTAATTTTGAACGCTCTTTTTGGTGTGGCAACATTCTATTGTCTTTGATGTTGACACTTGACATAACCTCTCTGACTGGACAGATTGATTTTGCTTGCTTTGAAAAAATGCCGGTCGTCGGAACCCTGTTGAGTTAATTAATTGGTAAAATATTGTTGGATTCGCCTGTTGAGACCGATAATTGGGTCGTGAATTATCTATTTGTTGTTTGAAGTGTATTCCCCATTTGCCGAGAACCCCGGGATATTGTTGAATCATACGCCGTATTGCGTCACCTCGTGGCACGCGGAATAATTGGAAATCAGCTTGGATCTCACGTGAGATTAACATATTAATTGTGTTCAGTGATTGATTGATCTTTGTAATCTCGGATTAACAAGAATCCAGTGATATTTCTTGGAACATATCGCCTTATTGCCTACCACGCGTAGCGCGCGCTTGCTGGAAACGAGTTGTGCTGTGATTGCTGTTGTGACCGCGCCAGCTGGAGATCGGCGCCTAGTGAACGTTCTACAACACTTGACTTACATCACACCTTTCAATTACTCACCCTCATATTACATACAAACCACACTTGGAGCGTGACCTTGGAAGGTCGAGGTTGGCGTCCCCAGCACTCAGGTTAGTGGTACATTTTTGTTTTTATTGTTGTAGGCCGAAGCCTAGTAGAGGCAGGCCATTGTGTAACCTTGTTCATTGAAAAGCAACGGTACATCCACGTATCGTGGAAAAGTTCCGGACACGTCCAGTTACCGTTGGCTGGCCTATTGCAGTCCTGATCAACCTATAATCTCCTAAAGGTCAAAGAAAGGTGTGATCTAGCACCTTCACTTTGCCTATGACTTTATAAGGTACAATGATAGGTTTCCCTAGGGCTATCTCCATGTCTTTAAATTCCTACTTTCCCGTCGGCTCGATCTATTGAAGAGTTGCTAGTAGAAACTTAGTAATGCGATAAATAAATATACAAAGCCTTTTTTTTTCTGCGTGGGGGAATAATCGAATAACTTCTCCTGCTCTGGGTTAAGTGGAAGGGAGTGTCAGACTTCTACTGACTAAAAACCCACCCTGTCCCCTCAGCTGCCCTAAAGTTCCGGGGCCGCGGTATCTTGTTAGTACATTAGTAGTTAGTAGTAGTAGTTAGTAGTAGACCCCGGCGGACAATGGCTTTATGAGGCCTCGTCACTGGTGCTGACAGCTATTTGGGGCGCGCGTGGAACACGACGCGCCGCCGCCCGATCCGGGCCTGTTCCTTACCGGACGGTGATCTATCTCAATACCAAAATTCAAAAACGTAACAAATATCGTTGAGCTCCTTCAAGTTCTAAGTTCAGCTTTACGTTATCTGACGAGTGCTTGCACTGTCCGGACCGGCCCACTCAAATCTGTGTGCATCTTTCCTCAAAACATCGCCTCAGACGTTAACTTCATTGGTTAACCTAGAAAGTTCTCATATAATTTGACAAGTGTAGATTTTATGGACTTTAAAAGAGACTCTGACCTCTCGCCGAAAGCCGATATAATTGGGAAAAGCTATGCAGATGGTGGTTTGGTACCTCAGTAAACGTGTAGTGAACTGAATTATCTTAAGTTCTATTAAAACTCCAATTAAATGAGCCATGAATCATTAAGCTGATGGTTGAAACACTCACATAGTAGGTCTAAACGATGTGCCGTGCCGACGGACCGATACAGATAAGCGCACGATTTATGACCAGTTGCGCAAGCGCAGGCTTTCGCTAGGTCGGTTTTAGGATATGTACACATTTACTTAGTGTTTAGTAACCGATATTTTTGTGAACGTTTTTAATATTCTAATTTTAAAAAAAGAGCTTATTTGGACAATGTTATTTCGGTTTGAAGGATTTATTTTTGTTTGATAACTTACTTGTTTTATTTATTTATTCAAAGACAACCAACAAAGCATACACCAATAAACATGTAACAAGTTACAATATTATTATAAACAATAGTGTAGCCTTAATTAAAGGCTGCCACGGCATGCATTAAACAATAAGCGTGAAAGTTCAGGACAGGAAGTTCAAAACTAAACAACAAAAAAACTTACTAACATTGCAATGGTTAGCTAGGTATTAGCTATTACTTTAGTACCAACATAGCATCTCACATATTATAAGACGTTTATGATAATATATATATATATGTAGGATGGATAACAATTGTTCAAGGTCATTAGTAAAGCACTGCTTGTTTAAATAACCATGGGTTTGCAATGTATAATACATAAAATAATATAATATTGTTTTGTAAAATTTTAATGCAGAATAGCTGTTAATGATAAATGATGTTTATTTTGCAAATTGATTATTAAATAACACTTTTACACGTAATTTTTTCGTAAATATTAACTAGATGAGGCCGGTGTTTCCTAACTGACTACCCTGAGAAGAAACATCGAAACCAACTCAGGGGTCCGTCTCTTTTAAAGTCCATACAATCTATACTGGTATAATTATATGGGAACCTTGTAGGTTTCAGTTTGAGGCAATCTTTTGAAGCAAGATGCTCACAGATTTGAGTGGGCCTGTCCATACAGTGCAAGTAGTTGTCAAATGACGTATAGCTGAACTTAGAACAAGGAGCTTAACGATTTGACGAACAATACTAAGGTAAGGACGTTTAGGTAGGCCGCAAAAAGCACTCAAACTGCTGTTAATCTCTATTTAATTTTATTTATTTATTCCATTCGGACAACATAAATCCATGATGTTAGTAAATATACACGCTTAAATCTAATCTTAGTATGAAAAACAAATATAAGTTACAAATACAAAAAAAAAACGAAATAATTAAGTAGTTGAGTACATATTGTATGAGGGATGAACAGGCAAGTATTTATCTGTTCAACACCCATAGTTTTCAGAATGCTGTTATTACTGACCTGCAACCTGGTCACGAGAGACGCCGTTTTTCTGCGTGAGAGGGCCTGAAACCCATCGGTTGGTTGGTACTGCGCAAACATCTCAGACGCACTACAGTAGTTTAGGTACCTAAATACAATTATTTGTGGAGTAGTGGTGGCTCAGTGGTTATTTGCACGACTTACAAACTGTAGGTTATGGTTTCGAACCCAGGCAGACACATTCTTTGTGTAATTTTCATCATCACCAGAGCTCTCAAAACAGTGAAAGAAAACATCTTGAGGAAATCGGTGTCCCAAGACCGAAAAATCCAAAGAAATGCGACATCCACCAACCCCTGGACCTGCGTGGTGGATTAAGGCCCTACCCTCTCATAGAGATGAGGTCTATGTCTCAGCAGTGGGTACGTGATAAGCCGATAATGTATATCATTATCCCATTGACGAGTATACTACTTGAGCTCGACAAATGGATGTGCGATTAACGCTTATGCGACAAAACTGTACTGCGACTCACCATACTTCGAATGCACGCTTTGTACGCTTTGTCGCAATGCAGGTTATTTTTATTGTTTTTTTTTATAGTTCATAGGCTTGCGTTTGACCACAATCTCACCTGATCTTAAGCGATGGGTCGAAGATGAAGCACGCTTGCCTAGAAGTAACCTATTCACTCTTGACTTAAAGACTCCTAGGTTATAGATAGGCCCACACAAATCTATGAGCATCTTTCTTCAAAAGATCGCCTCAGACTGAAACCTACAAGGTTCCCATACAAATAAACCAGTATAGATTGTATGGACTTTAAAAGAGACGGACCCCTGAGTTTGTTTCGGTGTTTCTTCTCAGAGTAGTCATTTAGGAAACACCGGCCTCATCTAGTTAATATTTACGAAAAAAATTACGTGTAAAAGTGTTATTTAATAACCAATTTGCAAAATAAAGATCATTTATCATGTAACAGTAAAGTTAAAACGGGTAAGCCATGTAATGGGATCTTAATATGACAAGTGACCCAGGGTAGTAATCGAATGGAAGGACCATAAGGCAAATGAATATTATATACTTATTTGCTACTAGCCGTTGTAAATCGAATGCTGATTCACGCTCACCTCTTCATCGCTTGGTTAAGACTTACAATAATGAGTTTGGCTCAGCTAAAATATTCAGGAAGCAAATCCGTGCAATAATTAAGGATCGGCAGTCGACTTTGTGATTAACGTGTATATTTGTCTGCCCGGTTTATGAAATCCTTTGCATTTTACATAATTCGTGCATCACACTTTTTAACTGATGTTTTTCTATTAGTTTATAAAGTAGGTACAACACACCGGATTATATATTTATATGTCGCTTTGATTTTTATAGTAATATGTGGAAAACTTTGTGGGTAACATATTGACCATATTTTAGTATGTAAGCCTTGCTATGTATTACTATGCAATATGTTACTGTTTGTTTTCCCTAAAATAAATAAATACTAGGAAGACCAGAAGACGGATAGCAACCAAAAATATGAATAGGCACATTGATTTATGTTAGAAGCAAGTGTACCCACACCCTTACAATACAGTCGTGAGAAGAAGCGTCGATCTGATCGACTAATACAATTAGAGCCTTCAGCAGTACATCGATTGTTTAAATACTTATCGTGGCATCTCTTAGATTTATTGCTAAAGGCTGCAGGTTAAAACCTTGAACTCAGGTTAAAACCCAGAGTACCTATGGCTATTATGGTGTTAGGTTTATGGCTAATGTTTTTACGATGATACTTAAATACCAGTATGTTGTGTGAACGATATAGCATTTGGAATAGATTGTACTGATATCGAGATTTGATGTTAGATCAGAAATGATATATAAGCTTAAATGACAACATAAAAAGAAGGTAGGTACCGCGAACCTTTTTTAACCGACTTCAAAAAAAGGAGGAGGTTTTTTGTTAATATGTGTAATCTCATAAGTTCTTCCTAAGTGTACCGATTTTGATCGCTCGATTATGTGTATGTACCTATTATAGTGGTCCCATATAAATTTGATCGAGATCTAATGAGTAGTTTGTATACAACGTGTAACGGAAACCCCATATCTATCCAAAAGGACTGAAAACAACATCTGGTATCGAGTCTCTACGCAAAGTTTCAGCTCAAAATAACTGACTTACAGAATTGACCCCAAATTATTGGTTTCATATGTTTCTTGAATATCAGTAATAACAAACGTGTCACAGCACTATGAGGGTCATCACCAGTGATCGGAGTAGGTAGATTGATTTTACGTACTTGCATCATGAATAGTCATAGAAATCACAACATGGATAAGCCTTTTTTCCGGGATTTCATTTTGGTACTTACGGGATTGAATCAAATATTGTGAATGTAAAGATTTTTAAACTACTACATTGAAATTTATAGACTGCGATAGATAAACGTTTAAAATTGTTTTATTCTTATTTATCAAGTAGTAAAGTGAATCTTAATTTTGTGCGTCCATTCGAAACTTACATATGACTAATTTAGTAGTTATTTCTTGCAAGTTTATTATCTGCTGCTTGTAATTATTATATATTATATTCTTGAATAAATAAATAAAAATAACTTTTTATACTCCTTAATATTTTTTCGCATTCAGTGCAATAACTTTTTATGAATATGAAAACAGGTAAAAATGAAATAAAAAGCAGTTTATATCAAAATCAACATATTTATTGATAAAAATATGTCTAATCATCATTTTCATTAAAAAGACAGCAAAAGGGTTAAACATTTCTTATTCATATTGTTATATTCTTCATCCTACATTACAATATTTGAAATTTCTAAAAAATCTTAATTATTACAAAATCCCGGAATCCCGGAGTCATATCCATATTAATATATACGTGCCAGTTCATTGACCCCAAATCAATCTACCTACTCCGATCACTGGTCATCACTTCCCACGTCACCTGCCAATAAAACGATAATTCTCTTCGTTCTTCTTAATTTGAAAAATTCGGCCTCTGGTATCAATGTATTGAAATTTCTAATATGCTCCACACATGTAGACATAGGATTAGGAAACCCTTGCCATATCGTTTGTTATCATCCAAAGAAGCCGTGCACTCGGTATGTATATACCCTTTAAATTACACGTTGTATAGTGATGTGGAGCTGATGGTGAAGTAGCAACGAAACTCCTCACTATCGACCCTCCTGCTGCAGTTGACATTTAGGCTTTAGATAAATTACAAGCCAAATCATTCAAAAGCGAGAAACAAAAAAAAACGTAAGGTATAACAAAAAAAACCGACTTCCAAAAAAACTGCAAAGTAAATATTTTAATTTCAGAAGTCAGTGATAAAAAACGAAAATACAGAACCAACGACACCGAAATAAAAGTTATTTTAAAAAAAATTCTACTCTGTGTGGAGCCGAAGGGAGTGTCAGACTTGTACTGACTACAAACCCACCGTGTTCCTTTCCCTTGTGGTCCGGGGCCGCGGTATCACGTTAGAACATTCTCGTAACCCCGGGCGAACTAACACCCTGCGTTAGTGTACTTGCTACCGATCATTGGGTTCTTGAGCTGTGATGTTGAAGCATGACGCGTCAATACTTCATTGGCATGAAAATATATTTCTCGCACACGGAAAGAGGTTTCAGACTTCTAATCCTTGCGCGTAATAATCAATATAATCATAATAATCAATCAATAACGCGTTCAAGGTACTGGTGTAAGACTGCTCCGCTACTGCAGCGCGTCACAGACGAACAAGTGGATTGTTTCTTAGCCACAATGCGTAAACCCTGGTGTGTAGGGTGTGGGGCAGCAACAACAGGATCCTGTCCCTAATCGCGAGCAGGCTGTTCGTACGTGAATCGCTGCTGCGCCATTTCTCATGGAATGGTGTTGCCACGGTAAAGCGTCGTACAGTTCAGCCTATAGAGGCTGAATTCTGCGTATCTACTATATAGATAGTAGATACTCAGAATTTGTTTTATGTATTTAGGGTTAAGGTATAATTATTATTATATTTTTCTAACATAAGATAAGTACCACTAAGAAATGACTCATATAACTGGATAAATAAATGAATTGAATTGAATGCTTTGGTTTAGACCAGAGAGAACGTCTCTTTTACTAAAAGGATTATAATGATGATGATAGATTTTCAGATACCATTATCCAATTTTGTAGAAAGCTTATTAATACCACTAGTGATTACAAGTTTTTGCTATGCTCTCCGTAACTATGCACACCTAGTTCTAGTTTTGCTTTTTATTTATAAAATTGTTGCATGCGAACAATTTTCTAAATAAAAGAACGAACATTTCTAAGTAGCCTTAAGCTGCTTTTACATGTTCGTTTATATTTCTTTTTCCTATCCTCTTATGTAATTTGTTGTAGTATATGAAATACATATTTGTCAATTAAGCAAGATGATGATTATAAAACATTTTTATTTTCAACAAGTTTAATGCATAACCGAACTAAAAATGTGACAATTTTGTGTATTAGTTATTCAAGTTAATAAGAGATACTAAGCTCTTTATATTATGAAAGTGATATGCACTTTTGTAATTGACTTTACAAAGATCAGCATTATCTGCGTAGGCTTATACCAACTATGTTCGGGTCAGCTTCGAGTCTAACCGGATGTAGCTGACTATTAGTGTTTTACATGTAGCGTCTGCCTATTTGACCTCCACAACCCAGTAACTGGGTAATACGATACCTCTTGGCCAGACCGTATCAGATTTTCAATACTCAATCATTTATTGCATTCCATATGTGTTATATAGGTAGTTACAAACGGAAACCCCATATCTATCCAAAAGGACTGAAGACAACATCTGGTATGGAGTCTCTATGCAAATTTTCAGCTCAAAATAACTGACTCACAGAATTGACCCCAAATTATTGGTTTCATATGTTTCTTGAACACCAGTAATAACAAACGTGTCACATCACTATGAGGGTCATCACTTTCCACGACACTTGCCAATAAAACGATAATTCTCTTCGTTCTTCTTAATTTGAAAAATTCGGTCTCTGGTATCAATGTACCTATTGCAATTTCTAATATGCTCCACACATGTACACATAGGATTAGAAAACCCTTGCCATATCGTTTGTTATCATCCAAAGAAGCCGTGCACTTGGTATGTATATACCTACCCTTTAAATTACACGTTGTATATGGACCCTGTCGGGCACAGCAAAAATTAGGGGAGAGGAAGAGGGCTAAGTATAAATTATTATCAAAGTTTTAAGTATTCAACTTATTTTTTTTAATATTATTATTACAATATTTATGAATTTAAATTATTATTAACTATTTATGTATACATATATATTATTTTATTGGTCTTTATCATTAGCTGTATATTAACAAATACCTATAAATAAACAAAAATGGTATTCATTTCATTCAGGTTCATGACCCATATAAAATAAAAAGTTAGACATGGCCATTAATATACATTATAGAAATAAATGGAAAAAAAAGAAAATAATAATTGTGAAATTGAAATTAAATTGAAAATTATACAAAATATATATAAAACAATGTCAAAAAAAAATGTCACGTTATAAATGTCACAAAAAAAATGAGTGTGGCACTCGGGGACTGCCGCGGTAAAGCTATTGAATAGCATTTTTTATCAACTTATGCAATTATAATTATTTATTTATTATATTTATGCAGTATTTTTTTTTATATTTCTTCAAGTTACACTTTTGAGCGTGGTGACCGATAAGTAAACATTTCTTTTTCTTTTATTGAATAAATGAGAAGTTAATATTGTTTAAAATATTTTTATTATCTTACTATACAGGTAGGTTATTCAGGATTTTTTATCATTGAAACTATAGGTTTATTAGCAACTAGTCTACACGCATACGTCTAGTCGCACGCACACAAACACCGTACCGAAGTCTGCCGAACTGAAACGACGTTAGTCGATACACGGCTTTCAACGCCGGCCGCACCGCTGTGCCCGGTAGGAGTCGGGGGTGTTAGGTTTATTTTCGTTACAGAATTTCTTGATTCGGTCGCCGCGTTCAAAACCCGCGAAAAAAGCTATGCAATAGTTTAAAATGATGTTTAAATGACAACCGGGATCAACGACTTAACGTGTTTTCCGAGGAACAGAGGTATCACACCGTCAAATTTCAAACTACGGGAAAATATTTTTTATAGAAAACCCGTTAGAAAGTTTTGACCGACCTGGGAATCGAACCCGACCCGTTCAGCAGTCGCGCTTGCGACTATTCGACCAACGAGGCAATGTACCTACATTATGATGTATATCCTTACTATTATAAATGCAAAAGTAACTCTGTCTGTCTGTGTGTTACGCAATCACGCCTAAACTATTGAACCTATTTTAATGAAATTTGGTACGGACATAGTCTAGAGCCTGAGAAAGGATATAGGCTGCTTTTTAGGGCATGAAAGTTTGTATGGAAATTACGTTATTTTTAAAGCTAGAAGATTGAAACTTAGTTTTTAGACTTTTGATTAGATATTAATAAATATGACATTCAAATTATATATGAGTTTTATTTTCAAAATAATTAGTTTAAAAAATTAAAAATGCTGCTGAAAGTCACTATTTCGCGCGGACGAAGTCGCGGGCACAGCTAGTAATTACTATAGTGGATAACTTGTTGAAGTACTTATATATTAATAAATAAATCTTACAAAAACCTCGATACCCCAACAGATAAAAACGCTCATACCGGAAAGATAAGTCAGATAATACACCAGGTCAAAGTGCCACAAAGCAGACATCAACAAAAGATAGGTTTCAGCGACTTTAAGACGTGTACCTACTTCCTGGAGTTACCGAGACAGGCGACACAGACAGACAGACGCTCGGTAACATCGCGGTCGCCATAACTTGACGATACCGCAAACCGCACGCGCGTAAATGTCACAGTTCCTACATTACGGGTGATGGGACTCGTCAGGGCTGGCACCGGGAGATTGTAATGATACTCTCACCAGTTAATAGAAAACCAAAATAATAATAATAGCTGGGGACGTAACCACCGGTACCTGGGGACCGACCAATAAAAACTGCAGTTTTTTGGCATTATGTATGTATTTTTTATATTTTAGTTTTAATATTATAAAATGTTAATTATTGAGAGGTTGATAAGGAGAATAAAAACAGATTTATTCCTTAAAAAACCTTTATTGTGGATAAGTTTATGATTTTTTATTATTTTTTATTTTTTAAGGGCTTGCGAGTACCTAGAAGTAATCTACTTAAAGACCACCAGGTTAGGTATAGCTATCAGAAAACACAGACTCTCGCAGGGAATTCCATTCCTTAGCCGTACGCACAATGAAAGTATTAGTGGATTCTTAATTGAAACTTGAATAAAGTCTAAACAACCAATCAGTATTAAAACTAAGTATGTCAATATTTTTTATGAATAAGCTTGTAGGTACTATATTATTTTTAGTAATCGGGCCAAGCTTCAGAGAAGACGGGCACGCCGCAATTGCGGCGGTAAGACCCCTTTTTGAGGAGTGGCTAGATCGGCGTCACGGCGTCCTGACCTACCGCATGACGCAGGTCCTCACCGGACACGGAAGTTTCGGGAGGTACCTGTGTCTGATGGGTAAGGAAGAGACGCCTGGGTGTCACCACTGCGAGGGTCGCCCTGAGGACACAGTCGAGCACACGGTGCAGGACTGCCCAGCTTGGGCAGAGCACCGACGTGTCCTCACGGCGACAATAGGCGGAGACCTCTCGCGCCCGGCCTTGGTCGAGGCCATGCTGCGGGGCGAGAGGGAGTGGGAAGCGGTCGCCTCCTTCTGCGAAGCAGTCATGCTTCCGAAGGAGGAGGCGGGCCGCGTGAGGGAGAGGATGGCGTCCTCCCTCCAGCCCAGCCGCAGTGGTAGACGCCCACGGCGTCGGACGTCGGCCGACGATCTCCGGCCACCGTAGGCGCGGGCATGCGGACAGCGAGTAAAGGGCAACTCGCTGTCCGACCATGGACCATGCCCGGGTCGACGGCGCGTCGTGTTCCACGCGCGCCTCAAAGAGCGTCAGCAACATGACGAGGCCCCCTCTGCAGAGGGCCGAAGCCCGCCGGGGTCGTGGGACTCATCCCGTTACCGTGGCCCCGGTATGTAAAGGGTTATTGAAGGAACACCGTGGATTTTAGTCAGTAAAAGTCTGACAGTCCCTCCCACCCTGCCCGGAGTGGGAGGACTTATTTGATAATTTTACCACGCTAAAAAAAAAAAAAAAGCTTCAGAGAAGACCTATGTGGAAACGCGAGACAAGCTCTGTAGCTCTATAATACCTTTTGTCAAATAAATATAAAGTAAATTCGAAAATTGTTAGGTAAAGTACTTTCGTATACATACAATATTTGACAATAAATTTACTTGCATGTTGTTGTAATAAGACATTAACTTTTTGGAAGGACTTGAAATTTTTACATTTTTCATTTACAATTATATACACATTTGAGTGCTAGAATCCTTTCACTCATCTTTCGGAATATGTTTAAAATAAACTGAAGTTAACCATGGGATGAGCCATGGGGGCTCCCGCGACCAACCATTTATCATATTTTTTTTATTTATGTTAAGAGACACAAGATACTTAAAACCAACATTTCAAAATGAAGCTTGAAGCGATTCTATGACAACCCTAAACCGTACGTATTACGTAGAGAGTGTATTAGCAAAGTTGTATAACAAAATAGTATGATATCTGTCTGCCGTTAAACGAGTATAATATCTAAACGTCGCCATATCGCTGTTACAATGAAACACTGCCTATAATAACTAGTCATGAGCTGTAATCTTTTCTAGAACATTGAGTTAAATCTAGACTAGATAGATGCGTGGGTTTTACCTCAAGAAATTAGTACCTATTTCGTCTCACCAAGATAGGTATTATAAATAATAATGCAGTTTATTTCCGGGGCTTTATCTAGATCGTAGTGTGATTTCAGATTTATATCTTAAATGGTACCTATTTGAAAGGCGATCACTATGGTTAATAGAGAGATCATCAGAATATATTTTATAGGAGACTAGCTTTTGCCCGCGACTTCGTCCGAGTGGGAGGTTTTTCCCGCGTAATTCTCGATCCCGTGGGAATTCCGGGATAAAAATATCTTTGTCCTTCCCAGAGTCCTAAACTATTTCCATGCCAAATTTCATGTAAATTGGTTCAGCGGTCTAGGCGTGAAAAGGTAACAAACAGACGGACAAAGTTACTTTCGCGCTTGGTGTCTAAAATGAAAGATATTACAAAACTATTGAATTGTGATTTACTTGAAGTTATAAGTTTAATTAGTTATTGTGATCATTGCCTTTTCTTACCATGTTGGGGTCAGCTTTCAGCCTAACCGGATGCTCAGCTGTATTATATATATTGGGTTAGGTATACGCAGACGGCTTACAACGCTAAATGATAAATGATATTTATTTTGCAAATTGATTAATAAATAACACTTTTACACGTATTTTTTTAATGTAAATTTAAACTAGATGAGGCCGGTGTTTCCTAACTGACTACCCTGAGAAGAAACACCGAAACAAACTCAGGGGTCCGTCTCTTTTAAAGTCCATACAATCTATACTGGTTAAAAATATATGGAAACCTTGTAGATTACCGTCTGAGGCGATCTTTTGAGGAAAGATGCTCACAGATTTGAGTGGGCCTGACCAGACAGTGCAAGCATTTGTCAGATGACGTATAGCTTAACTTAAAACAAGGAGCTTAACTAATGTTGGGGTTGCTTACGTTTTGCAGTGCATCAGGTATGTTTGCTGAAGCACGGTTGGATGACTTCTGTGCCATCATGCGGAAGCGATGTGGCTCGATGCTACAGCGATTTAGAGTCAGCACCAACAGTATCCTCGCCAACTCTTTTTAAGGATGGGAAATCAACCAATGACTGCCTGCAGATCTGGGGGAAGCGGGAGGGTGTGTCAGACTTTTACTGACAAAAACCCATCCGTGTTCCTTCGTGTTCCGAGGCCGCGGTAACTCTTTCGAACAATTCCACAACCCTGGCAGGATCCTCGCCACCTTGTCGCACAAAATTGATAGTCCTTTTCTAGTGTACATGTGAGAGCGGGAATTCATGAGCCAAACTAGTGTCATAATATGTTTTTTTTTTCTGTGTTATTTATTTAGTATTTCTCCTAAGATAGATAGGTTTCTGGTAGTTTGAGTGCTTTATACGGCTCACCCAAATGTCCTTACTTTGGTATTGTTCGTCAAATCGTTCCAGCTCCTTAAGGTTCTAAGTTGAGCTACGCGATATTTGACAAATGCTTGCACTGTTTGGACGGGCCTGCTCAAATCTGTTTGATTCTGTCATCTAAAGGGCGCCACAGACATAAACCTACATGGCTCTCATAATATGATTCGATCACTACAAATTTTCTGGACTTTAAGAGACGTTGACCTCTGAGTTTGTTTCAGTGTTTCTTCTCAGAGTAGTCAGGAAACACTGGCCTTATCTAGTTTACATTTACGAAAAAAGACGTGTGAAAGTGTTATTTATAACCTATTTGCAAAATAAACATAATTATTTCATTATTTAAGTTTGTACTAACAAAATTAAATATGGATCTTTGGTCTGAAATAAGTTTTATATTATTAGTGTTTTACATGGAGCGAACTCCTGTCTGTCCTCTACAACACAGAAGCTGAGCAACACGATACTATAGCAAGGCTAATGTGAGATTTTCTGGCTTCTGATTTCCCGACTGTCAATGAAGACACCTGAACTTTCGGAGAATACACCAGGGAGTGTCGGATTTTACCTGACTGATATCATCCCGGTGATCAACATCAGCACTTAGAAGAGGCCCAGTTCCTCTAAAAAAAATTGGCCAAGTGCAAATCAGACTTGCCCATGAAGGGTTCCGTAGTAACTATGCCAAATAACTTTGTTTTTGTATGAATTACAAAGTTATATTTGCGGTTTTAGAAAATATGCTGTACCTATCTCAAAAACTGCTGACCTGATCGATCAATTTTCGTGGAAAGTTTACATTAAGATCTATAGCATATATTTATTTTTAGATTTTTCACTCCATTATTATAGAAGTTAGAGGATTAAGATAAAGTTAATCGTTTAAAAGATATACGTATATCTTTTAAACGATTAACTTTATGAAAAAGTGCTTTTACAAATCCGAATGTCTTTTCTAAAGACCTGTCTATAGATATCACACAAGTATAGATTTAATGAAAAAAAAAAAATATCAGTTTCAGTTCCATGTATGGGAAGCTCCCCTTTATTTTAAATAATTTTAAATTGTTTTCTTAAAATCGGAAAGCGGTTCACAGAATACAGATGTATTCTGTGAACCGCTTTCCGATTTATTATTAGGACTATACATGTGAAACTTGGTAGGTAGATACCTACCAAGTTTCACATGTATAGTCCTAATAGTTTCGGAATAAAATGGCTGTGACATACGGACGGACGGACAGACAGACAGGCATGACGAAACTATAGGGGTTCAGCTTTTTGCCATTCGGCTACGGAACCCTAAAAACCACTCCGGAGCCCACATTTACATACTAAATTAATTACAAACTCCTCTTATGGAGTTCAATCTACTCTGTACAATAATTTTTAACCGACTTAATTTTACTGTTTTGGTCATAATAATGTGACAGCTACATATTAAACTCTTGGACACAACAGCAGGCTGTTAAGCTGACAAGCGATGCTTGACAAGATGCGCGTGCGCAGCACGTTGTATAGGTCAGGGCTGTAGCAACGCCTGTTGACTGTCAACGGGTTATCAAGTGATTCATAATGTACTTTTTTGTTTATATTTGTTGAAGTAAGTTGGTGAAATGTAATTGTGAAGGTCAAGGTTAGTCTAGCCAAGGTCGAGAATGTAACGTGCGTTGGACCGTCTGTCATTATATTCGGCCCTACATCATCATACGCACTTTTAATAACTTACAGGGAATTTTAAACGGAGACTTAAAAATCATGTTTGCAAATTGTAGGGATATTTGTATAACAAAGATATTAGCGACTTTTTTATATTATTGCAACAAATTTGATAATTCTTTTTTTGTGTCAGGACTAAGTTTATGTAAAAAAAGAAAAAAAATGGCGGTACTAAGTTCGCCGGGTCAACTGATTCTTACATATCATAAAACAAAGTCTCCCACCGTGTCTGTCTGTCTGTATTATATACTTTATTGTATACACCTTACAATATTATATTGGATAAAAAATTGGATTGTATGTTCGTGATAACCGCAAAAACTACTGAACAGATTTTCATGCAGTTTCCACCAATGGATTGAGTGATTCATGAGGAAGGTTGACGTGTAAATTTACAAAGAATTTACACGTAACCTAGCGGGCCGAGTCACTAGTAAAATATAAAAAAATAGAAATATCTGGTAGCAATTATCTAATATACAATTTTTATAATGAAAAGATAGTATATTGTTAGGAGTGTCTAGGGTGTTCTACTGTGTGTTGAAACTCTGAACTCCTTAATATATTTCAATCACTTAAATTCCTATCTAAAACATTTACAACAGATTTATTTCGACCACAATCAAAAACGACCACCATCAAGAAAAATATCGATCTTCAAACTTCGATAACTTCGAACGTCGAAGCTCAATTGATGCGTTTGCGCATAATTACAGTGATCTAGACAGTACTGTTTCACAAGTTCAGTTGAAGCAACGTCGTTAAGATATAGTTCGATTAGGGTGTCGACATGGTCTTGTCTTGGTTGCTTTAACGAATATTATTATTATTTATTAGCTCTTGGGTGGTTATAAGATAAGTCTTTAGTTTTTGAGAGGTCACTTAGAATCTGGGTGAAGGAAACTTTAAGAATCTACAATATTCTTTCTAATGATAGCCAGTGCAGCTTGAAACTGTATTATTATACAGGTCGCTAGTGTTCTGGCGATTCGTCCCAGTTTTACACGGATACAAATTACCTAAACCTTTATCATTTATTGCCCTTTCTATTACTGAAAGTACTGTAGATAAGAGAAGAGTGTTAGAGTACTTCGGTCACATTACATCGCCAGAAAAGAACAGGCACAACCTTGAGCATAACTGATAGTTACGGCAAGAGGTTAAATAGCAAGAAGCCCAGGGGAACGAAGTCTTTATAGATGGATCAGATCCGTGTAATCCTGGAAACTAACCCGCATAATGTTCTCCATTCTGCCAAGGATAGGAATAAACGGCGAGAAACTGTCCGGAAGAAAATAATTGAAAAATAGGGAATAAAGTATGAAACACATAAAACTTTCTCGAAAGTTTCATGATTGCATGTCAAAGTTTAAATTTGAGTTTGAGAATACTCTAAACTAGGTTAAATTAGTTTATTTAGATAGAAGAATATCATATTTCAAAAGCAAGAATAAAATGATAACAAAAATTTTTACATAACTTGCAGTCCAAGAAAAGACTTCATTTGGCATCAAAAAAGAGGGAGTCATTTGAATGTTTTTCTCCCCAAAAACGGTGGCGATACACGTTTCATGTCACACCAAGGGCCTTGTTTAGAGTTTTTGGAGGTTAAATTAATATTAATGTATGAACACTTACATATCATAAGCAGCGTAAATATCAGCATAGTTTTCATCATGTCGGCTCCTAAACTACTCCTTCCCCACCGCATGACAGCTCTGGAACAAAAAAATAAAGAAAAGGTGAAAAAGAGGTCACTACTAGTAAAACATAACATAATATAGGGGTACATAGGGTGCTAGGATCATAAGGTAGTGAGAATGTTACAGGCTGATTATGATGTATATTTTTGGTAATTCTTTCTAATGCATCTTATAACGCAGGTCAAAGGTCAATTCTCTCCTCTTCAATAGAATCAGTCGCCTTGACAACGAGAAAAAACCTCGCGATTAGTGTCAAGATGGCCTTTTGAAAACCTATACCAAAGTATCTTTTATATTAAGATCTTTAAGATTAAGAAGGAAATTAAGATCATGGAAGATCTTAATTTCCAATAACAACTTTCATCATCGTCTAATATCCGGCCGGAATACCCAAACATACCGCCACATCTAACGTGAGTTGGTGCGCGTGCGCCGATGACGTCAGAGGGTCACGACTAGCGACATCTTATTTATTCTCGTTATTGCTCTTATAGCTTGTATAGCGGGATACTAAGACGGATGTAGAGTTAAGCGGGAATGGTGCTAGATTGGGCCACCTTTAATATATACATTGCAATTCATAACCCTTTCTGTCTATTTAATTGTAGTCGGGTTTAAAGTTACCGTTGTGGGTTTTATTAATGTTTAATATTTGTTTATCAAACACTTGAAAAAACACTAACCTAAATAAATCTAAAAGCCATCCAGAAATTCAAACGCTTTCCACCTGTAATGTGCCCAAAAGACTGGCAGCATTGTTAAAAAAAGATGAAAATCTCGAAACTCTGATAGGAGTTTTCACTTAAAAGTGCCATTAAAATCGTTTTAGCCGTTCCAGAGATTAGTCCGGTCAAACAAGGCACTTGATAAATAAAACACAGTTATTTTATTATCATAGACAGACACTTCAATTTTATTATATATTAATAACATTTAAGTCTTTCTGTGATTTTACATGTTGATGATTAAAATACTATAACACAACAACGCCGTCGAGTTCGACCACGGCGCGGCGCCGCCGGTGGGGTGCCGATCAGATTATGTTCGCGGGGCAAATATGGTCCGAAATTGCTCAAGATAGTGTTTGGAAGGAAAAAGGAGAGGCCTTTGCTTTGCAGTGGGACACAAACTAGGTTAAGAAAAAAGACATCATTATTGAACTTTAAGAGAATATTATGTTTTCGTGTTTATGACAAACCATAAGTATATTATGTATGTACATATCATATACACAGAGCCGAATTAACCCTGTCAGAGGCCCTAAGGCAATGGCATTCTCGGGGCCCCTTTTCTTACTTTGACTGACCAAATCGTGTGTGAACTGAGGAATACGCACATTAAGGGCTGTAGTCTATATCTATACTTATAATAAATCTGTAGAGAGGTTAATTCTGTACATGAAATATATTTACAAAATAACTATCAGGGGGTGATTAGGGATCGATACTGATGCCAAAAATGCAATCAGTACAATTTTTGTCTGTCTGTCTGTCTGTCTGTCGGTCTGTCTGTCTGTCTGTATAACCGTTATAGAAACAAAAACCACTCGACGGATTTTAACGAAACTTGGTACAATTATTTTTCATACTCCTGAGCTGGTTATAGTATACTTTTCATCACGCTACAATCAATAGGAGCAGAGCAGTGAAGGAAAATGTTGGGAAAACGGGAGAAGTTACTCCATTTTTTAAGCTTCCGTCGCGAGTGCAACCTTAATGGTTAAAGCTACACAGAAATCATTTATGACGGAAATATTCTTAAAATTATATAAAAAATATCCCACGACAGCATATATCTATCTTTTATGGTTGACTCACAATAACACGTGTAACTCCCGATAGCTTAGCAGTTCGAAGCTTTCTGATTATTATTCTGCTCCGAAATTTAAAACCACCACAACTTTGCAATGGAACTCGGCTAAAAGTAACCCAGTTGCAACAAAATATAATCGAGGCTCAAATTTTAACAGGTTGCGGTGCAGGAGAAACCGTCTTTATTCCCAGAATTCCCATAATACCAAATAATTTTCCATTTCAATTTAAAAGAACGCAATTCCCAGTATCGGTGTGTTATGCAATGACAATTAATAAGGCTTAAGGGCAGACTTTTCGTGTTGCTGGAGTAGATCTCGGTGTCAGTTGTTTCTCGCATGGTCAGTTGTACGTCGCTCTTTCCCGGGTTAGCATTTCTAGAAATCTTTATGTTCACGTGCCGGACGGCTCAACTTTCAACATAGTTTACCCGGAAGCTTTGCGCTGAAGTATTTTCGTTCTATAGGTACTTAAGCCTCATGTGAACGTGATCTAAACAATATTACCAATAACTTAATAACACACAAGGAGTTACACGCTGACGGAGTCGCGGGCACAGCTATTAACAATAATATTGTGCGGTTCGGTATTGTGATATTTTTCAACAGTATTATAGATTGACATATTATATATCCCTACTAAATTACGCAGGGTAATCTGTCTGTTACATCAAAATCACTGAAACGTGAGGAAGGACATAGGCTACTTTTTTTTACGAAAAACGACGGAAACGTGGACGAAGTCGCGGGCAACAGCTATCTATACTAATAATATAAGGCTGAAGAGTTTATTTGTTTGTTTGAACGCAATAATCTCAGGAACTACTGGTTCGAATTGAAAAATTATTTTTTAATTAAATAGTCAATTTATAGAGAAAGGCTATAGGCTATATATCATTACGCTAAGGCCAATAGGAGCGGAGCGCTAATGAAGAATGTTTCAAAATCGGGGTTAAATTTAACGTTAGCCCAAAGTAACTATTCCACGCGGACGAAGTCGCGGGCAAAAGCTAGTTTATAATATGTTTGATACTTACTCCCAGATTTGTTCTAGAATTGTTTTAATTCTACTACTAAATCTAACGATTTGTATTTTGTGAGATAACAGTGAGGTCCCTAAGTTCACACGCACATCAAATTCTCGTTTGAAGAAACATGTTTTCTTGGTGCGTGCACTGGGCCTGGGCCCTTAGTTGATGCGGGGCCCCTAGGCAGTTGCCTACTCCGCCTAATGGTTAATTCGGCCCTGCATATACACCATAATCATCTATCTATCTTTCTTATGTATGCAATTCCGAGAGCTTTTAACACTAAGTAATCTCAAGTTATCTAACATTTCCATATATTCCAATACGTCTGGGAGTACAGTCGCGGCATTCTGCTCCGACGCTCGCCCGCGACAGTCGTGCCGCTCCGCGCTCTCGATCGTTCCGTGCCTGAGTCATCGCTCCGTTCGTCACGCCCGCCGTGACGTCACTCGTAGTCGCCGACTACGACGCCTGGTCCGGATCCGCCTTTTTCGAGGCGGTGAAGGATATCGTGCTTCTCTAACAGAGATTGTCAAAACAATTTGGTTTGGCCCCTTCAGGGTAAAACCACAGTTTCGTGGTCCTTGGTTGGAAACCTCACGGTGTCAACAATACCAAGGGGGTGCTGACCCGACGCACCCGCTGATCCCCTTCAGGGTGAAGCAGTCAATTGGAGTCGAGTGCTAGGTTTTGGCCTTGGGGGATCTCCTAGTCAAACCTAGTTACTGAGTTCTCTTCACAGCATACACACCTAGTGTCGGTTGGGTGTATCTACCCCTTCGCACTAGACCCAATAGGGCCCGGTACGCACATTGAGATTGGCGACCGGATTACAAGCTTAAGGCACACCATTAGGCACACACCTCCCTGCTATCCCCGCAGGGAGCGAACTCACCTCCGGGTCATTCCCGCCCGGAGGGTTAGGCAAATAGGGCCCCTCAGGCCACATCAGACGGCAACACAGCTACCGAGTTTGTCTGGGTTTCTCTTCTCGGTAGCGAAGTGTTAGGAGAAACTCCGGGGCAGGGCTCTTTGGGGACCGTCTGCTCGGGGAGCTCACGTTTGACGTGTCTCCTCGAGGCGCTTATGTTAGGGTTAGGAGATTAGGATGCCCACCTCTGTCGCCTCCAATATGGAGGACAGGATTGAGGATCTCGTGTCCAAAGTCGAATCCCTATCGGCTCGATTAAATCTAACAACCGATTTATTAGGAAAGATCCTATTTGAAAACCCCGCCCTACAAAGGGAGTATAAAGATGAGATAGTAAAATTACCCCCCGCGGTGTTTCCCGCCCCACAGCCAGATTTAGGTCCCACCCCCGCGCCCAACGCAGATAGGTCCCCCTCCCCCCCAGACGTCGAAATGGACTCTGAGGAGGAGGAACAAGAAAAAGAGGGCTCGGAAGGCGAGCGCTCGGAGCGCGCAGAGAGCATACACTCTGAGCGCTCGGAGCGAGCGGAGTCCGAGCACTCCTCCTCCGATCAAACCTCTTCCTCCGACGAGTTTATCCTCGTCGAGGGAAAGAGGAAGAAGAGGTCGCAGGCCTCGTCCTCCACCCAGGCCCCTAAGGCCAAGAAACCCTCCCCTCCCGAGCCAGCACGCTTAGTGCAGAGCCAGCCCTCCACTTCCTCGGCCACTAGGCCCAGCCCTACTCAAACCCCAGTCGTCAGCGCCTCAGTGCGCAAGACCATCCCTCCCCCACCCATCTTCATACATGATAAGGGGGCTTGGACAAACGTGTCCAAAGCGTGTGGCGAGCAACGCATCGCCTACACGAATGCCCGCGCCGTTCAGAACGGCATAAAAGTAGGGTTAGCGACAGCTAACGACCACCGCGCGCTTTCGAAGCTACTCAAGGCTCGAAATATCCCCCACCACACTTATACGCTCCATGAGAGCAAGCCCGTTCGGGTGGTCCTCTGCCGGATCCCCAGTGAGATCCCCACCACCGAGATCGTCTGCGACCTAGAGTCACAGAACATCCCGGTGATTGAGGTGCACCGTATGCACGGCAGAGGTGGCAGGGCGTCTAACAACGTCCTCGTCATTTGCCACCCCGTCTCCGAAGGTCCCCACCCCATCTTTGCGCTGAAGACTGTATGCAGTCTTTCAGGAATTTTAATTGAGAAGCCACACAAAAGTGGCACGGTAGGCCAATGCCACCGTTGCCAGTTATACGGCCACGCGCAACGGAATTGCTTCGGCAAACCCCGGTGCGTAAAGTGCCTGGGCGATCACGGCACCGCGGAGTGCAGTCGCCCAAAAGATAGGTCCCAGTGCCCAGACCCGCCCAGCTGCGTGCTGTGCGGGCAATCCGGCCACCCCGCCAACTACCGAGGCTGTCCGAAAGCCCCGAAAACCTCCGCCCCTAAACTGGCAACGCGCGCTAGCGCACGCCAGGGACGAGAGTGTCCTACACTCTCGTCTGAGCTCCCCCAGACCCTCAGTCCCCAGCGTCCAACTCCTTGGACGGCGGCGAATCACGCCCAAAACTTCCCGGCACTAAGGCCGAAAGTCCCTGGGCTGATGGATCAACCCATCATGCCCTCCGCTCCGGTTGTTGTGGCTTCTCAGCCCCCACCTCCTCCCCAGTCACTCCCTCGCTCGGATGAGCCGGAACTCGATGCGTTCCTCATCCTTGGGAAAACATTCAGTTTCTTCCAGTCCCCCCGCGCCATCCAAATGGCAAAGGAGGTCGTGGCCTGCAAAAGCATTGAATCCCTGATTCAGGTATACTATAAGTATTCTGATGTAAAAAGCCATTTTGACAACCTCTTTAAACAGCCATAATGTATAACACGGCTAGTAAAAGATTAAAGCCCCGATCCCTAAAGCTAGGTTACTTCAATGCCAATGGCATCACTAATCAACGGGACGAGATCGCGACTTTCCTTCGCGATCATAGTCTCGACATCCTTCTGGTCCAAGAGACCTTCCTCAAACCCCACCTTAGGGATCCCAAGGTAGCCAACTACCGGCTAGTTAGGAACGATAGGACTAGATGCCACAGAGGTGGCACTCTAATATATTATAGGAACTCCCTGCACTGCATCCCTATGGATCCGCCGCCCCTTGCCCACTTAGAGGTATCCGTTTGCCGGCTAGGCATGACGGGCCACCCCTCTATCACAATAGTATCCGCGTATCTCCCACCGCACAGCGACGTAGATTCAAATTCTTCGATAAACGCCTCACTACGAAGCGACCTTACAGCCCTTCTTGACATGAGTGACTCCGTCCTTATAGCGGGGGATCTCAATGCCAAACATCCCGCATGGTGTAGTCGTATTACCAACCCCCGTGGGAAGGTACTATACGACCTTTGCACACCTCTCCACATAGATATCATAGGTCCTATGCGGCCTACTCACTATCCGTTCGAGCCATCCCACTTGCCCGACGTACTCGACATTGCCCTCCTGAAGAATGTGAACTTACGTTTGCACTCTTTAGAGACGGTAGACGAACTTGACTCTGACCATAGACCGGTGATCTTGGAGTTAACTCCGAGATCGGGTCCCTATGACCCTAACCGCCCCCCTCCCACACAGGTGATCACTGACTGGAGGAAAGTAGGCGAATTGCTGAAATCCAACACGTCTCCTCACCTGGACAAGATCCCCGACCACATCCAGTCCGCCGCCGACACGACGGCTGCGATCGACTCACTCACGGAGCACGTACAATCTGTCTTGAACGACTGTTCAAAGGAGATTCCGGTGTCAGAGCACTGGCGCCGGAAACTCCCGGACGATGTGCGGGCCCTGCTGACTGAGAAGAACGCAGCAGTCCGTGCCTACAGATCTTTCCCCTGCCAGAATAACAAAACTTTCATGCGGTACTTACAGCGCAAAGTAAGTAACAGCATCAGAGAGTGGCGTGAAGCCGGCTGGGAAAAGACCCTGAGCGAACTGGAACCCACCCACCATGCCTTCTGGCAACTTCAGCGGAATATGCGCGCCACTGAGGTTGCCTCAATGCCTCCCCTTATCCGCCCGGACAAAAGCATTGCCTTCGACGACGAAGACAAAGCCGAATGCCTAGCCGACAGCCTGGAGGCACAGTGCTCTCCCAGCTCCCAACCAGTCGACCCAGCCCACCTTGCCCACGTGGATGCTGAGGTCGAACGTAGATCTGCCCTACCCCCTGTCGAGGACCCTGATGCTCCCCTCCCCCCCGTCACGGAGGACGAGGTGGAGGAGATCATCAAGAAACTCAAACCTAGGAAAGCTCCCGGGACTGACAGACTGACCACTAGGGCACTTAAACTCCTCCCACGTACGATCTTAGTCCTACTGACTGCCATCTTCAATGGCGCCTTGTCCAACAACTTGTTTCCACAAGCTTGGAAAGAGGCTATAGTGATAGGTATCCCAAAACCCAAAAAGCCCAAGAACCTCCCGACTAGCTATAGACCCATTAGTCTGCTCAGCGCCCTCGGCAAGGTCTACGAGCGGATTATTCTTAATCGGCTCAAGGACTTTGTCGAGGCCAAGAGCCTAATCCCTAACGAACAGTTTGGCTTTAGAGCCCATCATTCCAGTGTCCACCAAGCCCACCGCATCGTAGAGCACATTAGCGGCCGTTTTCAACGCGGTCTGGTGACGGGGGCCCTATTCTTTGATATAGCAAAGGCTTTCGACAAAGTCTGGCACAATGGCTTAATTTATAAGCTTTACCAACTAGGTGTGCCGGACCGTCTCGTGCTCATCATTCGAGACTTCCTGTCAAACCGCTCCTTCAGATATCGTATCGAAGGAGCGCTTTCCACTCCCCGCCCTATCAGAGCCGGCGTCCCTCAGGGCGCCGTGCTCTCCCCCCCACTCTTCACGCTATTCACTAGTGATATCCCCAAAAAGCCCCCAGTAGAGTTATCCCTGTTTGCCGACGACACGGCCATCTACTACTCGGGACATAATCCCGTTAGCATCGCTCATACCCTCCAGACCTCAGCCAACGCACTAGGCGATTGGTTTAGGAAATGGAGGATTGAGGTAAATCCCGACAAAAGTCAAGCAGTCCTGTTTCGCAGGGCTCGCCAGCATAAAAAGTTCACCCCCCCACGCCCGATCACTATGTTCGGCAAGCCAATCCCTTGGGAGAAGCGAGCCAAATACTTAGGTGTGATCCTCGACCAGTTCCTGAATTTCAGTGAGCACATAAAGTCGGTTCGCTCGCGAGCCGCTTTCGCTCTCGGTAGGCTCCACGCCCTGCTGAATAAACACAGCAAGCTCTCCCTTAAATGTAAAATCCGAATATACACGACATGCATACGTCCTATCATGACGTATGCCTGTCCGGTGTTTGCTCATGCCAGTCCCAATCAGATCCATAGGATGCAAGTCGTTCAGAACCGTTTTCTCCGAAAGGCCACGGGCGCGCCCTGGTTCTGTAGGAACGAGGATCTCCACGTAGACCTCAAACTCCCGACCATAAAGCAAGTGTTGAAACGCATGTCAGTGCGTTACTTCACCTCTGCTGAGACCCACACTAACCCCCTGATCGTATCGGCCGCCCGATACAGACCCTCCAAGATTTCTCGGGTTCGTCGCCCGCGTAACATCCTAGACGAGCCTGACGACCCCACCACCATCCGACAAGAGAGCAGTAGGGAAACCAGCACTCTTAGAAGACACAGATACAGAACGCGTTCCTTATTCCGGCCTCGCCGACGAGGCCCATCGCGACGTCCGCGTACTGGTAATGAAAATCCTCCCCGACCTTTGCCAAACGAGCCAGCCCGCGATGCTGAGCCAGTAGCAATAAATACTCCCGTAAATAATATGACCCAGCCTGTCCCTTTGCTGCCCTCCCGAAATGACCCCGCTATGCCGAGGCCCGTACTCCACAGGGAGTGCCCTTAGCGTGCGGTCATTAGTTTTTAAGTATATTTTAGTTTGTAAGCCCTGGCTGGGGGCCTTTAATTTATTAGAGGTCACCACAGGAAAGTCCGGTTAAGTAGACTCACAGCCTTAGTGTGCTGATCTACAAGTGGCCCTACCTAAAAAAAAAAAAAAAAAAAAAAAAAAAAAAAAAAAAAAAAAAAAAAAAAAAGTACAGTCGCGGCGTTAATTGCCTGTTATCGCACCTCACTGATGACACTATTACGTAAGGTAATGACAGCGACTGTATGTGTCGAGTTTGAGTTCCGGTGTTGGACGTATGTTAATAATAAGTGCCGATGTTTTATTGCGTGTAAAAGTAGGTATCTTTCGAGGAGATTCAATAAATTTTAAGTAGTTATTAAATTTGATTGCTAAAATAAACTGTTGCTCCGGTTATACTGGAAGCCGACCCCAACATAGATAGATAATTGGGTACAGACGCCAGCACGTCAAGCTACAACAATCTGTCAAATTTCTTTAATAGATTTCAACTTTATTGTTAAAGAAATTAGGTTCAAGGTTGATAGGGAAAATTTGACAGTTTTTAGCTTCATGTGCTGGCGTCTGTACATGGCGTTGCACAAAAATAATTATCCATCCGCCATATTGGATTTAAAATGACATTGAAACTGGCAAAGGCGGGAGCTCGCGAGCTCCAGTTGACAGTTGTGGGTATCTTGTCAGTTGTCAAAAAGTTAAAATTACGAATGTAACTACACAAAAGCAACAGCATTCCCTTTGCGAAATTGATACAGCTTAAAATACCATTCATACATGCTCCTTAGTCTCTAGCTTAGTTATAAACTGTATAGTTTTATAATCAACTCGGTAAAACAAGCTCAAATATGAAGAAATCTCGCCAGCTACCGCGCATGCGCTGTTCCGGGTGTCGTGACACAAGATGGCCACGTTTCCGGCCGCCATTGTAGTTGCTATGCCAATTAATAGCAACAGGTCACTTTCCAACGACTTTTGAACTTGTTTTATACATTTTCCTGATGTTGAACACGGAACAGAGAATATGCTAATGACATAGAGTTATACTTGAAAGCTTAGCAGCTAAACTGATCATAAATACAAGCTGTTTTTAAAATGAGGTAGTAAAGTTAGTGTTCGTATACAATAGTTTAAGGAAATGCATAAATATAGTTTGTATTATGTTTTATTAAAATATTAAATTATTGGCAATCATTATTCACTATGCTTCTGCCCGCGACTTCGTTCGCTTGGGAGGCTTTTCCCACGTAAATCCTGATCCCATGGGAATCCAGGAAGTCAGCTACCTACTTACAAAATTTTATTCAGATCCGTTCAGTAGTTTTCACGTAGATTATAATAAACATACACCCATCCTCACAAACTTACGCATTTATATTATTAAGATTAGTAATTTTTATTTATTTCTAAGGGACAATTTATAACAGCTACAATATACCTACTCACGTGCATAAGTACAACTCATTGCAGGTGTACACAATATTGTAGTCCACTGCATTATCCGCATATTAACAATACAGTTTAAAAGCAATATAATGCCACTGGATGATTAATTAAATTCTAAATTGAAAAAATCCTATCAATCTATCAACTATAAAAAAAATTGAATTGAGAAATTTAAATTGAGTCTATCGAGAAAGTTGAAAGTCTATCGGTTTTCTATCGGTTACATTTCGGGGAGTGAACGATGGAATTACACAATCTAATTCCACCAAGCCCGTTCCATCATCGGACTACAAGACTAAAGGCAATGCGCCTTCGGTACATGGTGGACATCCCACCCATACGCACAAAACGTTTTGGGAATACTGCGTTTGCGTTCATTCTCAATTCATCATCATTGTGCGTACGGCTAAGGAGTGAAAGTCCCTGCCGGAGTCTATGTTTCCCGATAGCTACAATCTAGGGGTCTTTAAGTCAAGAGTGAATAGGTTACTTCTAGGTAAGCGTGCTCCATCTTCGGCCACATCATCACTTACCATCAGGTGAGATGATGGTCAAACGCCAGCCTATTCTCAATAAACAAGAAATCATATTATTGAAAAATATATAAAATGACTGTCCACGGGCATCGGGAGCAGGGTACACTCTACCGGTGGTAAAGTCCCCAGAGAAAGGAACCTCCTCACAATACGAGCTGTATCGAGGAATACTGCCTTAGTAACTAGATTATAAAAAGATTTTAAAGTTAGTTTTAACGTGTCAATAGGTTAATGGCAGGTGTCGTCCTGGTGATCGAGAAGTCGTGGGTTCGAACTCATTCATTACACTATTGCCGTGAAACCTATTCCAGACACAAACATATTTAGCTTAGTGGATATATGTGAATTCAACCCACACTGATAGTCCTCTCTTTTTTTTCTAAATGAGTACTTAGTTAAATTCATGTAACACTTTACTTTTACATTGCTGTTGAGTAGTCTTATATATTTATTTACATTTACAATCAATCGTTAAGCTTCGCAGATTGTTATCGCTCAATTGTCGGTACAGTCAAATACAGAGAGCATAACAGGTTGAATTTCAAGTTGAGAATATAATATAATTATCTCGTATCACTGTACCATCTATTCCCCATGTAACTGTTCCACAATTTATGATAATTACGTGCCAAAACAGAAATACTATTTTGTTTGAGCACTGTGTTTAGGAGGCTGTTATAAGTGGCGTTCACAGTCGACCGACAAACGTTTTAATATAATCGCAAGGGTTATCATCATTACTTGTAGTCTGAATTTGATTTCAAAAAGTTTTATGAAAAAAGAGGAATTATGTGCAATGTTGGTATTACCGAAGTTAAAGTACCTACTAGTTTTTCATTCAACGACATGATTGCCTGAGTGTCTGAACGATTCACCGGTACACCGTTTTACGTTGAATAAATGTATGACCTACAGATAGTAGCTCCGAAAATGTTAATATTTGAGAACATACCCATTATATACAGAATAAAACCCTAGTGAGGATTGGGCAGAAATTCAACTTCTAATGTATTTGACGATATGGTTGCTGCAATGGTTAAGTGATTGGTTGCTTCACTGGGTGTCGATTCGATACTTACACCGGAATAAACGTTTGTATGCTATAATTGTAACAGGAGAGTTAGTTAGGAAATGTTTATAATAATTATATTAAAACACTGGTGACCTCGACTGTTCTGCAAGGGAGAGCAGATGACCTGCGCTCGTAAAAACTGTTATAACTACTGAATAATTGGGCTGATCGGAACGTGGCCTGTGGTCTAAGTGGTCCATTGCAGTCGAGATTGTATTATATAATAGAATAAAATCGAAGAACGCTGATTTTTTTTCCGTCTTTACAAGTTATTTTGTTACAAAATGAAAATGGAATACTTAATGTCTAGTTATTGATATTTCCTGTGACAATATTTACAACCAATGTTTTTATAAATCTGTATCGTATGCAAATTATAGATCCGAAGACTGTCTGTCTGTTACACTTTCATGACTAAACCGCTGAACCGATTTTGATGAAATTAGGCACGGATATAGTAGAAAATCTGACACTAGTTAGTTCTTACTTTTCTCCGGAAACGCGAACTAATTCGCGGACAAGGCAGTCGATAAATGTTTAATATGAGTACGAGTACTATAGATATTTAACTACTGATGTCAAACGTAACTTTTGAATATAACTGTTGGCATTTTTGAGATCTTATAGGTACTTAACTAATGGTCGTGCGGCTCTAATCTAGATGTGTCAAACCAAGTAACTTTTACCTTGTTAACTGAAATACTTTCACACGACTCGCGTGTTACATGTATCCGTTTAATATTAAGAGCGATTAAATAGAGCAGTAGTGGCTGAGTAGTTACGAACCGTACCTACTTACGAATGGAGGGTTTGAACCCGGTCAGAGACATAAGGTACTTTGAGAAATTATTATCACAGATAATTAAATATCATAATCACTGCCCTCAAAACGAAGAAAGAGAAAACCAAATAGCTAGCTAAAATAATATTGACTAGACATTGAGTTTATCAACTAAACTGTGTTGTTAGTAGGCGTAAGTGCTGCTGTTGAGCATGAAGTACTGGGTTCAATTCCTGGGTCAGGTAAAATTTGGATGAGCGTTTCTAACAGGGATTGTAATAGCAGTCCGGATTTTGCGCGAACTATGTGAATAGAACCGCCATTAAATACATGGGACTTAAGATGTGGTTGAACTGAGCGATTATTGTTGTACCTATAGTAGCTCAACCTCATTTCAAGTTAAGCCTACATAAGTTAGGTACCCAACTTAAAGAATAAGAGAAAATCTTAGGTAACTTGTAGACCGATTAATTAACTAAATATTTTTATTATTATTACCACCGACTTAAGGTCTACTGTAAAACGTTCTGAATGTGTGTTTTGATTAGAAACTTAATTATGATAACAACGGCTTCTAAAACATTTTGCTGTAACTGAAAAATTTCATGACTAATTTCCAGTAAGTCATCTGAAAATGTCATCAATTTTCCGCCACACACTAAGTACATTTCTAGACATTTATAAAAAATAGTTTTTTTGTAGATTTAGTCTGGAACAATTCTCTTTTTTTGTATGGGCGCTGATAGCTGCGACACAGTTGTAAACTTTTGTAGCTATCATCGTTTTCTTTGTAATGTAGTCAACTGGCTATGTTCGAAAATAAACACTTTTTACTTTACTTTACTTTACTAATGTAAGGTAAAACAATAAAATTTTCACATGGCACCTGCCATATTTCAAAACTTCCTAAAAAGGTCATAACACACTTACAATATCGCTATCGCTGCCTCTTATCTCTTACAGCGATGACTTCCTCATCGCTATCGCGCGATCTCTTATGAAATCAACGTTTTCGTCTGCTTTTCCCATGCATTAGTTGCTTTCGTACGTCACGACCCGATTGCGCCCGATTACGCCCGATCGTGGCCGAAGATAGGGAGCTCTCAGGAGCTGAGGGGCAATGATTCGAAAAACAATACAAAATAGGTTTAACTTTCCATCATCGGACTGCAAGACGAACGTTGTTGCACCATCGTTACATGGTGGACATCCCACCCATACGCACAAAACGTTTTAGGAATGCTTTCATTGTGCGTACAGCTAAGGTGTGGAATTTGGACCAGATATAGATTAGACCTTTTTTTTTTTTTTTTTTTCTTGGTAAATTATCAAATATGTCCTCCCACTCCGGGCAGGGTGGGAGGGACTGTCAGACTTTTACTGACTAAAATCCACGGTGTTCCTTCAATAACCCTTTACGTACCGGGGTCACGGTAACGGGATGAGTCCCACGACCCCGGCAGGCTTCGGCCCTCTATGGGGGGGCCTCGTCATATTGCTGACGCTCTTTGAGGCGCGCGTGGAACACGACGCGCCGTCGACCCGGGCATGGTCCATGGTCGGACAGCGAGTTGCCCTTTACTCGCTGTCCGCATGCCCGCGCCTACGGTGGCCGGAGATCGTCGGCCGACGTCCGACGCCGTGGGCGTCTACCACTGCGGCTGGGCTGGAGGGAGGACGCCATCCTCTCCCTCACGCGGCCCGCCTCCTCCTTCGGAAGCATGACTGCTTCGCAGAAGGAGGCGACCGCTTCCCACTCCCTCTCGCCCCGCAGCATGGCCTCGACCAATGCCGGGCGCGAGAGGTCTCCGCCTATCGCCGCCGTGAGGACATGTCGGTGCTCTGCCCAGGCGGGGCAGTCTTGCACCGTGTGCTCTACGGTGTCCTCAGGGCGACCCTCGCAGTGGTGACACCCAGGCGTTTCCTCCTTTCCCATCAGACACAGGTACCTCCCGAAACTTCCGTGTCCGGTGAGGACCTGCGTCATGCGGTAGGTCAGGACGCCGTGACACCGATCTAGCCACTCCTCAAAGAGGGGTCTTACCGCCGCAATTGCGGCGTGCCCGATAGATTAGACCTTGGAAAACTTTTTTCGGTAAAAAAAAAAATCTATTCACGCGAGTCGCGGGTGGAAGTTAGTTACCAATTAGAATCACTATCAAAACCACATCTTCAGACTAGATTGAAAAACAACACTTTATAAAACTCATATTTTACTTGAATACCTAAAAACACTTACCCGTCACCATATTCTAGTGCTTTAGCTCAGAAGAAGTGACGTAACAAGCTCTTTAGCCACACGTCTGTCTGGTATGTTTAAAGAACTTGAATTTGTACGAAAGTTCTTTAGTGGTAATAATTAAAAATTAGATACTTATTTATCTAAAATGTTGAAATTTTATTCGTTAAGATTTTTTATTTCTGGGTGGGAAAATCATATAATGAATCCTCCGGCTGTGGTTGGAGTGGAAGGGAGTGTCAGACTTCTACTGACTAAAAACTCGCCCTGCTCCTTCAGTTGCCCTTCGGTTCCGGGGCCGCGGTATCTCGTTACAACATTCCCGCAACCCCGTTCGTTCAAATGACTTCTTGAGTCAACTAAGTATGACTTCAAAATAAGACTTAAAATTCTCCAATTATTCACTCGAGCATATATTTTCCCATCAACTAAACCCATTGTTGGGTTAGTTAATCTAAATATATATAACTCAAAGGTGACTGACTGACTGACTGACATAGTGATCTATCAACGCACAGCCCAAACCACTGGACGGATCGGGCTAAAATTTGGCATGCAGGTAGATGTTATGACGTAGGCATCCGCTAAGAATGGAGGATTTTGCAAAATTCCCACGGGATCGGGATTTACACGGGAAAAACTTCCCACGCGGGTGAAGCCGCTGGCACAAGCTAGTTTCCCATATAAGGTTAGACGTTGATTGTGATCACTCAAATTGACCAAGAGGTCAACTCGAGGTCCATGTATGGGGAGTATTAATGTATTAGTCATTTCCTTTCTGCATTAGCACCTTTTTATGGATTTAATAAGTACTGATGTGGTAATATAATTACCTCGGAGGAGCTCGTGCTTGATAATAACAGGTGCACGTGTCGATATGGTGAATGATCTACCTATACAGGATGGGATTTCAACTCATAGGCCCATTCGCCTTTCCTAAGGGATGTGCCGTAGCAGGCATTGCACGGAGGAGCCTCTGGAGTGGTTTTTCTAGAGGTAACGGGACCCTTTGTATGTGCTGATGGTGACCACCGGAGGGTTTTAGTGAGGTAAGTATCCCACACTCCCTGGTCTTTACCCCGAAAGCCCAGGCGCCTTTTGAAGGTTTCCCCGCGAAAACAAAAAAAAGTCCACTCGCCTTTAAATCAGTCATTAGATTACGTGTAGTTGAATTTTGTGAATAACATAACCAACATTTTTCGTAGATAAAAAATAAGATAACAGAGTCTTGCTCTCAAATCACGGTAATAAATTATCATGGCACATAAAAACACTACTGAATCTGATGCTCTTGTTAGTTTTTTAATACTTATCAATGCAGCCAACACGCCTTTGGCAATTACCTACATTATCTTCGGGATAACGTTCGTATCAGAAACTGGGCTAATGACAAAAACCGCCAAAGGAGACGCCCCGGACGTTGGAGATCGCAAGCTGATCTCCAGCTACCGTAAGCGCGGACTTACGGGCAGCGAGCAGGTGTAGCTCACCGTCCAGTGAAGACCAGGCCCAGGTCGACGGTGCGTCGTGTTCCAGGGCCCGATAGGGTTTGGGGTTACGGGAATGTTGTAACCAGATACCGCGGACCCGGACCACAAGGGCAGCTGAAGGAATTGGGTGGGTTTTTAGTCAGTAAAAGTCTGACACTCCCTTCCGCTCCAAACAAATCGGGAGGCCTTTGATGATTTTACCACCGAAAAAAAAGACTATTGACAAAAAGCGGCAAAAGCACTTTATTCATCTAGAACAATTTCTCTCAGGCGTACCTTCGTAAGATCTAAGCTTCGGCTACATTTCTGAAATGCCACGATGTTCCTATCCGCATCTCTAATAAAATTGTATTTCCACACCGATGACCCGACGATTGACAAACCCACTCAGATCTGTATCTCGTGCATTCCTGTGCTCGCTATAATTTTCTGATAATCACACAGACTCAGATTTCTCCGTCTAGATTGGGATCTAGCTATTTTTGATTCGCATGAATGCAATAGATATTGTTTGAGAGAGAAATAAAACTATTGAGTACCTTTGCTAATGGATATTCAAGTTTCTTTATTATTTTTAATATCCTTCCTTTTCCTACATTTTAATAGTCTTATCGAAATTAATAATATTACTTTGACTTTAATTGTTTTCTTTTGCTATATATATAGTTATCTAGCGTCATAATTAGATTAATGTAAACAATTTTCAACATTGATTTCTGTATCTGAAACAGCTGTATTGGTTTCAAACGCGTTACAAAAATCTGCTAGACAATAGAAATATGTCAGACACCCTCTAAGCTGAGTAATTTATAATGTAATTTATTCACTATGTTATATGGTATTCACCGTTTAAAATGCTAATTTAAATGTTGATAGATAAAGAGGTAGAAGAAGGCCAAAGATAGATTGTGTGAGGAATGATATGCAAGAAAAAGGAGGAAATGATGCTGTGACGTCTGACAGGGGAGAATCGAAGAAGAAAACGTGTTGCGCTGATCTCAAGTAAGTGGGATAAGGGCAGAAAGATGATGAACCGTTTAAAGCTAGTCAGAGCCATCTTCGTCATTTATAGCGTTTTTACATTGAATGTTAACTAAAGATGTCTACCCTGTATTTTCCTTGCCATTTTTTTAATAGTCTGAGTGATATCTTCTTATTCCAATTCTTTATTGCATACATAAAAACATACACATACTTTAGGACATCTTATGTAGGTACTTGACAAAGGCGAGTTTATTCACCAGAATTGTTTGCTTGAAATGTTTGTTAAGGTTACAATACATAGTCTTATTCTTATCGTGTGGGTAGTAAGGTCTAACGACCCCATACACCCTAGTGTCAGAGTTTCTAGACCGCCTCAAGGGCCTCTGACGTGGTCTATTTTGACGACCGCCATTTGGCGACCGGGACCACCGTCTTATGAAGCACTGAACCATCTTTATATCAGACAATCAAGTGATTCAGGCCTGCAATGTCCTAGCCAAACTGGAAACAACTTTACAAATTATGCTTCCCGCGGGAATCGAATCTACTACCACCGGGTCACAAGGCAAACGCCTGAACCTCTCGACCACGAAGGCCAACTGTCATACATGGTATGAGTCTTTAAATATAATAAATACTCTACTCTCATAACTACTGTAATGCTTTGTTATATGTTTAACCATTTTGCGATGAGCGTGTAATTTTAGTACATTTTAGGACGCTGCAGGTACAATTTAGTGAAGTGGAGCATCATAGTTACACAATAAATAAAATAAATAAATAAATCTTTATTTCAGACCATTATCCATAATTATTACAATATTTTTTTTATAGCATCTGAATACGAATAAATTGTTTCAGGATATTTGAGTCCTGTTTATCCGCAATGACCTGTAGGATGCTGTTAGTGCTAGCCCGGACTCTGCTTAATAATGATGCGAGCCGCTTGCGTATGATGGCATGGAAGCTGTCTACCCTGGCGTCCGCAAACATACCGGAGGCACTACAAAAGCGGGGCAGCCCTAACAACATCCTAAATCCATTGTTATATTGGACACGCAGGGCATTAAGCGTCCTCTGCGTATACCTGAACCACAGGTTGCACGTGTAGAAAGTCTGACAGTAGGCTCTAAATAGTGTGACTTTAACTTGGTCGCTACAACGCGCAAACCTGCGGGCCAGCATATTACTTCTGACTGCCAATGCCCTACGTTCCCTTTCTATGTCAAGTTGGTCATCAAGGCCCTCAGCAACATAATGTCCGAGGTATTTGAACTGTTGTACCCGCTTCAGTTCAGTACCATTCAGTTTTATCGCAGGCACATTTGACGGACACTTGCCGGAGGCCTTGAAAACCATGTACTCACTCTTCTTACAATTATATATTAAACCATGCTTATGGCTATATGTTTCACATATAGCTAACAACTGTCTCATTGCGCTTACTGTTGGGGTCAGCAGCACCATGTCATCCGCATAACTAAAGTTGTTCATACATACATTATCAACCCAGCATCCTACACGTGTGCTGCTAAGCCCAACTATAAGTTCTTTCACATACAAGTTGAAGAGTTTTGGAGAACTCAATCCACCTTGTCTTACCCCGCAATCTAACCTGTACATGTCGGAGAAGCTGTTTGCCCATCTAACATAATTTTTCTGGTTTTGGTACCAGAATTGAAAAATCCGTTGAACCTGTGTATGCACGCCAGTCATCTTGAGTTTCTCCCATAATACGTCATATGACACAAGGTCAAATGCTTTGGAGAGGTCAAGAAAGCATGCATACACAGGTGTACTTCTTTCCGTATAGTATTGAACAGTATGCTTGAGACTCAGAATTGCGCTTTCACACACATTGCGAATGACACACAGTGAGATTGCGGTGATCCTGATCAAATCATACTCAATCTGTTGGAGTGTCCAAATTGGTCATATACGTACGTTTACGTCCACCACCGAGAAGTTATGCGCGTACCTACACACATTTGGGCTATTCATTTTTATTTATATGCGTAATTTAAAGGGTAGGTATATACATTACCCAGTGCACGGCTTCTTTGGATGATAACAAACGATACGGCAAGGGTTTTATAATTTATTTAATTGTGTATAATATAGTATCTTAACAAAGAAGTACTTTGGCATTCAATGTCTACATGTGTGGAACTTATTAGAAATTTCAATACATTGATAACAGAGACCGAAGAAAGAGAATGTTAGTGCTATTGGCAAATGATGTGGAAAGTTATTGACCCTCGTAGTGCTGTGACACGTTTGTTATGATTGGTATTCAAGAAATATATGAAACAGATAATTTGGTATCAATTCTTTGAGTCACTTATTTTGAGCTGAAACTGTGCATAGATACTACATACCTATCTATCTAATGAAAAGGCTGAAGTCAACATCTTCTTCAGCCCTTTTAGATAGATATGTGGTTTCCGTTGGTCCTATGTATATTATATCTGTCTACATTAAAGTGTGTCCCATAAGAAACTTAGAAGCAAATGCAGTAAACATTATAATGTTGTCATAATCTGTATCATTTTGTAGCAATCAGTTAAATAACTAACTAAAATAACGTTTACGACATTTTCGACTATTACACTGCCGAGCAGAATAAATGGGACGTTGCAAACTCTAAATGTCTCCGACTTAATTGCACCGCTGTGTATTACGAAACGGACAGACAGACCAAAAATTTGTTTAGTATAGAATCTAATCAAAAGTGGAGGTGTTTGCAGGAGGAGTGAGCTTTACTTGTGACCTCCGGGCATTGTGATAATAAATAATAGCTTGTTTAATTGGTGCTTTAAAGTCAACATTATAATTAATGTCATGCCAGCCTGATTGTTATGTAGCAATGTTTTGCTTGTTGCATTGATTATTTATTCGTTGATAGATAGATATACTCATTATTATACACCAAATATAGTATAATTAGTTGGTATTCAAATCAAATCAAGTCGCTACTTAGTTAGCAAACACCGGCCTCATCTAGATAAAATTTACAAAAAAAAAAATGACATGTAAAACTATTATTTGATAACCAATTTGCAAAAATAAATATCATTCTATCATCAAGTCACATTTAACACGCTGAATTAGAACATTCTCTCTATTTTACAAATAATTAGATTAATTTACATAAAGCTTCAGCGTCGACGACTTCTAAATGAATTCAGAGAATTATTTCATTCATTCTTCCATTCCGTAATTAGTCGCTGCGTTATTTCTTGTTTTTGTTCAATATAAACGATTTATTTATTTATTTATTTAGAACCACTTCTCTTTATCCTACAAATTATTAGATTTGCATGAAGCTTCAGCGTCAAGGACTTCTAAATGTTTGGCTAATTATGACCTGACTCTTCATCTAAGTTTTATTTTAGTCGAGACAATTCCTCATTGAAGAAAAATATTATCTCTCTGTAGTCTTTCTCCATATAAGCTTTGACAGTGCTAAATTCCATAGGTGTGTTTTCAATGCTACTACTTCGTTCGCTTGTTCTTCATAAAATGGAACAAGGTTTTTTGTTTCACGTTCATATTATATAAGTAAAAAGGTTTTTTCAATATTTAAGCTTGCGTGTGCCAGTGTTATTTAAAACTCCGAGTAAGTAACATGGCCTATTATTTGTTACATATTTGTAATTCGACGTCCATTACTAATTCTGGATCTTTATTTTTGGCACACATAAATAAGCCTTCTTCTGATAGGACACATTATTGTCAAAGACAAGAAGACACAAAACATAATGACATCATGATTTTGTTGTGAAAAAGGTACCTATAGTGCTATTGCTTTTTGCTTGGTTTTACGAGGTTCTCAATTCGGATGTTTGTTTGTTTTTTTTTTATGTTTGTTCGGGCATAGCTCCGTCGCTTGCAAACCGATTTGAAAAATTATTTTTTTATTGGAAAGGGTATACTTTCGAAATGGTCCCATGAAAATTTTATTGAAATCGGACAAGCCGTTTCTGAAAAATAGACAAAAGTCTCAAAAAAATATTTACATTGACGACCTTTTCGTTTACTCTGCTGGTGAAGGTGATAAGTAGTTGACATTTTGGCTTTTGTAACTAGATTAATTACAAACTGACTCACTAAAAAGCCCGAAAATAAAAACTGTTTTGCAAAAAATAAAACCGACTTCCATATCAAGACACTACAAAGCCAAAAATAATTTTAATTTCGGAAGGCGGTGTGAAAAAAAAAAGAAAATACGAAACCAATGACACCGACTACCGAAATTAAAATTATTTTTGGCTTTGTAGTGTTTTGATATGGAAGTCGGTTTTATTTTTTGCAAAAATGTTTTTATTTTTAATGAGAATCAGCGTTGTGGCTAAGATTCACATTATTAGCAATCTTGTTAACCCCTCCAACTAAGCTTGTGTCTGGAATGGGTTCACGACAATAGTGTAATGGGTGGGGTTCGAACCTGCGACCTCTCGATCACAAGTCCAACATCTTAGCCATTAGGATATGGACGCTTCTTGTATTTCTCCATCTCCCTACATCATGATGGTTTTGTGGGTTTAGGGCCCCTAACCTAACCGACAACCAGTAACCAGGAGGCAGGATGGTAATTAAAAGTAAAGCCTGCATTGAAACAGTTAGATACTCAGATCTTGTAACAATAGATCTCGTCAAACACCACGTAGGTACTGTATACTTTTCTCTAATTTCGAATTAAGAATGAAAATAAAAAAAACATGGCATCCGTCGGATGATCTCGTGTTGTTTGAGACTGCGCAACCGTCATTACCGGGAGCTGTAAGTATAGCACGCGGCCTGTGTTTAATGTCTGTACGTTTGTCTTCATAAGTAGGTAGTAGGTACGCAGACAAAGTCGATGAATTTTATAGGTTTATGCCATGTCGGGATTGGTTATAGAAAATTGTACATTTGGATATCTTCGCCGTTTTATGTACTGAGGTGATAATTTTGTAACGTAATATGTACTTGAAATTTTGGATAACATGTTTTGCTGTAAGTAGAAGAATACGAATAGGTATAATATAATAATAATATATAATATAATATATGTATAATATAATGTATAATTATTGTATTGTATTGTTTGTTTATATATAATTGTATATATACCTACATAATATATGTAGGAGTAAATGTATCAGTGTCCAACAATAAACAACTTTTTTAACAATTTTTTTTTTAAAGATTACTAGCAAGGTGGGTAGAGTTCACATTACTAGCAATCTTGTTAACCCGTTCAACTTAGCTAAATATGCTTGTGTCTGGAGTGTGTTCACAATTTCAATTAAACACTTAACATTTTTTTTTCTTTCTTTTCTATCAAATTTTCTATACAATTTGTACTGATTTATGCTTGATTAACTTCTTAATACGTATATTCATTGATTTAGTAATATATATGTCAATGCGTATATTATATACTCGTCTCAAGTAAGTTACACATAACTTTTTACTAACAAAAGCTTGTAATTGGACTTTTTCCACATATTGTCAATGATCAATCAATTGTATTAGCTGTAAGTTTCCTTAAAATTAATAAAACAATATATAATAAAATCTCGCAGATTTGTGTCAGACTACAGTCTATGTTTGTGCCAAATAAACCAGATCCGCATCTTATAGGAAGCTGCATAACAAACATTCATACATTTATCCAACCAAAGATCTAAACATATGCATTTATATAAAATGAAGCACATTTTTTTAAATTTACTTTTTTATTAGCCAAGAACGTACTTCAAAAGCTTTTCTCATTTCTTTCCAAATACTCTTATCTTGTCCGATCTCAAACCAGCTTTAGTAGTAAATGTCTAGAGGCTTTATACATATAAGTGATATTTTATCAGTTTGGCAGCTTACAGCTTACGAAGGCAATTGTCGAAATATCAAAAATGAACATATGAAGATGACAAACGCTTTCGAAATGTCACGAACTCACTACATCAATCCTTTATTGTTTTAGCATTTTGACTGTCGCCATCGTCGAAATAATGTCCCTATTTCGAACAACTCTCGTCATTTGCAGCGCCGTCTATTCTATTTATTGTTATTGGGAGGAAACCCTAAAAAAGCGGCTGGGAAAAAGACCAGGGAATGTGAGATTTTCCAATCACTAAAAACACCCCGGTGATCACCACCAGCACACAGAAGATGCCCCTTGACTTCTTAAAAGACTACTCTGGAACCCGCTCCGTGCAACACCAATTAGGGCACGTCCCTGGGGAACCTAAAGGGTCACAAGAGATATGTGATCGTTGTACTATTGTCTTCCCAGGAATCCCAACCATTACCGAGTACCCATTCAGTTTATGATAATTAAATTTTTGACTAGCTTTAAGAACGGTTCAGATAACCTTTTGTCTAATAGGTAAGTTAACTGTTAATGTTAGGTTAAAGATGTCAAGATGCATTTATACAAACCGTAAATACAATGTAAACGTTAAAACATAATGATGTGATGATCTTTTCAAAATTGTCGCAAACAAAAGCGCAAAAAACTTAAGTTAAAGATAAGTAATGTGTCAAGTGTTGCAAAAGACCTATCAAGCTATCACTGACTACATCTTAACTCAGTGCCATCTCCTGTGAAGGTCACGTATATTCACGCTATCCTCTAAAGCTGGGTGCACACTGGGCCTAGTGACTGATACACACAGCACACAACTAAAACAAAGTTATCTTCTGTGAATGCTGTAAACTTAGGCGCTCGAATCCGCACTCAGTAGCAAGTAACAATATACATATATGTATAATTACACTAGCTGTTACCCACGAGTTCTTTCGCAAGATTTTTCGTAAACATTTTCATCACATGTAAGACGAAAAAGTCTAGCCTCAGGACACAGGGAATCCTAGTGTGAACAATCTTCCATATCTTCACGGCAAATTGGATTGCAAGTTGTTTGAGTGGTTTTTCCGTGAAGTAAAGCAGGTAAGCCGACTGATAGACAGACTTTCAATTATTTTTTTTATTGGGAATAGGTTCGCGTTTGACCACCATCTCACCTGATGGTAAGTGTTGATGTGGTCGAAGATGGAGCATGCTTACCTAGAAGAAACCTATTCACTCTTGACTTAAAGACCCCCAGGTTATAGCTATCGGAAAACACAGACTCCGGCAGGGAATTTCACTCCTTAGCAGTACGCACAATGAAGGTATTCCCAAAACGTTTCGTGCGTATGGGTGAGATGTCCACCATGTAACGATGACGCATCGCCGTTTGTCTTGTAGTCCGATGATGGAACGGGCTTGGCGGAATTAGATTGTGTAACTTCTAATACTCGGATGAATACAAATACACAATAGTTGAAATTTTAAGGAGCTTTTTTAATCCACCATCTCAAATATATACACAAAAGGTACTAATTGTGTATGAGCTAAGCAGTGGAACTCCCTGCCAGAGTCTGTGATTCCTGATAACTACAGCCTTGAAGTTTGAATTGGTTACTTCTAGGCAAGCGTGCTCCATCGCAGCCCACATCAGACGAGATTCTAGTCAAACGCGAGCCTTTTAATAATATAGAAAAAGAATCTTCGCGGGAAAAAACCAGAAAGCTGTTTAGTTACCAGTCTGTACACTTCATAAGTACAATTTCATCTAAGTAATGATGCTTGACACCACTTAATGGCGGTAGAAAAAATAACATTATTGACCGTTGATAATTTGTGATTGTTTTATCTTGTGAGATTTTTGACAAGGTCAAACTGACAAAAGTAGGTCTAGGTTTTTCTTTTGAACTTTAGGTAACGAGCTTAGTACATTTAAGACTACAGATTGCAGAATTTTTAATTTGTAATTACATTAAGGAGGTAGGTTAATTGGTTTTATTGTCCTCTTAAATCTACAAAAAACTGTATTATTTCTTTATTCTTTATTCATCTGCATTGTGAAAATCAATCAAGTTTTGAAAAGATAACTGTAGTTTATCAAGTATCTTGCCGGTTTTTCTTTATGGAAAACGAACCGTGTATTAGCTCTGACGAATTATAAGTACCCTATGAGAAATCAAATATTAATGACTTTGGCTAATTGAGAAAAAAAGTTTCTGTGTACAAGCCAATTATCGCTTGTGTTTGGAATAATAAAATGCAGGTATTTTTTTCAAGTGTATGTAAGATATGTGTGCATATAACGAAACACTTGAATAGATTTATACACACAAGATACTTCATTATTTTGTTCAAATGTATTCATTAAATTCGTGTAAGTGCCAAAGTGATAAAATTCAAGATGGCGACCGTCATGCAAATGAAATCATAACTTCTTTGTGATGTAGAGTATAAATATCAATATATTGCGCGTTAGAAGAGACGTGGTCAAAAGAAATTATCGTCGCGTATTTTGCAATATCACAAAGGTATGAAATCCTATAGGGTACTTTCCGTTGAGCTAGAATCCTGAAATATGGCAAGAAAAAATATCTTAAAATACCCGTAAAGGGAAAATCGTAAATATGTAGTTAATTGAGAGAAAGTATGCGAGTGTCTACTGTTCCATTTAAATTTTATCTTATATAATTTCGATTATATATTTTTTTTTTATTTCCAGAATCCTTATGACTATTTTACATGAAAATATGGCAACAATTTTTATTTAGGCATTGAGTTTAGCATCTGTAGCCCAACTAGGCAAAGCGTGCATTCAGCTATATACGGCTATAATTATCAATCAGATTTATTATTATGCGTTTCTAATATGTATTTCTATGATAATTATTTTATGTAATGCGTGTTTTACCGTTGTAATTGACTATAAATAATATTTTATCTAAAAACTGTTTGTACAGAACCCTCAGTGACGATACTACATAATTATCATCACTATCAATATCACGCAACAATGATTAATGTGCCAATTCCTACTATGCAATTTCTTACTAAACAAGCTAAATCATGATTGATTTCAGTATCACTGCCCCCATGCGTCTAACTCAAACGCTTCAGTTTCAAAATATTTATCTTGGTTGCACGCAAGTCAGCGATCAAGTTGTCTAACATGCGATCGCACCAATACAGTGCATCGCTACCAAATGTAGAGAAGCGTGAAATTGTACACGCCTTCGCAATGTACAGGTTAGAGGCACATACTGAGCGATAAAATATAGCATAGTTGTTGCAAAATTATAGATTATAAGTTTTTAAGCTAACATGGTCACTGATAATATCATTACAACTTAAAACGGGATATTTTTTGGCACTGTTGCAAGTGCCACCCGTGATCATGACGCTTACAACAGTGCCGAAATATCCCGTTTTAAGTTCTAAGTTAGACATTTCAAGTTCTAGTGTAAATGTGCATGATGTCAAGTGAAATCGCCACCATAAATGAATGGCTGAATATACTTCCATTCTGACAAAGGAACACAATTAATTGCGTCTTTTACATTGTCGAACAAATACATATTTAAACATAATTATGAAGCAAAACAATGAGCGATTGGCTGCTGCGCTACGTGTCGCGGGTTCAATTCCCGTAACGAGACAACTGTTTGTATGGCCTACAAATAGTTATTCCTGGGTCTGGGTGGTAAAAATGCACTCACGATACGGGAGAAAAAAGTATTAACTTTTCTAATTATCTATCTATATAATCGTATAGATTTCACTGGCATGTCTACCTAACTGTAACAGACAGACAAACAGTCAGAACAATGAATAATGGCGCTCGCAACCGTCGGCTCGGTTATTCGCGATTACAAATTGCTACCGCTCCCTCCTACCTACTTATTGGGTAGCTTACATTCAACGCCTAAGTGGTAGATTCACCGACAATTTCTTTACAAAACTTTGAGAACGGAAACCGTTAATTTCGATTAACTGTTGACTTTTGAACCAGTTATTGTGTCGAGAAGAATATCAAAGAAACTATAGATACTTTCGCCTATATAAGTAGTAGGTTCACAAGTTGGCTGACTAGCTGATTTTGTGTGAAATCTGTAGGTATTCTATGTACACAAAAAATGTATGTCTGAAATTTTTATTTACGCATATTTCCTATTCCCGAGGTATTCCATGAAGCGCACCCAAACGAAGCACACCCAGACGAAGCACACCTAAAGTATTCCACTTAGCACACCCGTAGGTGTGCTTCAAATAAAAATTTAAAATAATTAATTTTCTATTCCACGAAGCACACCTAAAGGAAGGGGACACAAGTGTTAGTGTATAATAACAAACAATATAGTAAACACAAGATTTATAAGAACGGTAATGCCTTGTGGCGGTGTATTAAAAAAGGGTGTAATGGCTTACTCACATTAAGTAGCATGGAAGAAGTTGTTAAAATAAAGGAACATAAATGTGCCTCAAACGTTTTGGAGACCCAAATTAAGGAAGCAATGAATGAACTCGAGCAGCAAGTAGTTTCCACCATGAAGCCCATTCCTACAATCTAAAACTTAATGATAAATTGGACCGAGGATTTAATTTAGTCAGCACTGATATGTCACAATTTAAAAACGTTAAGTCCGGAACATCGCAGATCGACATTTTTATTTCTTAGTCTCCGCACTATGCGAGTGATATTCATAGGTGTGCTTCATGGAATAGGAAATTAATTTTTTTAAATTTTTATTTGAAGCGCACCTACGGGTGTGCTAAGTGGAATACTTTAGGTGTGCTTCGTCTGGGTGCGCTTCGTTTGGGTGCGCTTCATGGAATACCTCCTATTCGCTTCCTATTAATCTCTATGGTTTGGCACGTTCTTAATTATTAACTCAGATTCCGCCCTTAAATACGTAATTACATTTCGATATATACCAAAACGAGTATATATATACTTGTACATACATCTTTCGTTCTCAATTTTATTAAAAATAAATAAGAAAACTGAGGTCGGTAGCTATTTTAACACATACTCAAAAATTAAGTTTACTTGCCTATACATATTTTTAACTACAAAAGAAAATAACAGACCACAGTAATTACCATAATTATATTTATCAAAGCTATTATAAAATTAAACTCGCTCACGGATAGTTAACCGTGAAATAAGCCGTGAAAGTGGTTTCGTTATAGTATGTACTATCAGTTAAGATCAGTTAAGATCTAGCTTTGTGCTAGGTCTGAGATAGACTAGGCAGAAGGAACATGAAATCTTTTAAATTGGCGTTCAACAATGAGTTGAACTGTAATCGTTTTCATAGGAGACGTTGCGTGTTAAAACTCATGACCTCGAATCTCATTTACCATACCACTAATCTGTGGCAGTGGTATGGTAAATGGCAAGGACGGATCCAGCTTTGGTGCCAGGGGGGGTCACATAATCGTGGTCAAGTCACAAAAAGTTATAATTTGTATTTCCTGACTCCGCTGCCACTTGGCCATCCACTGCCAATATTCGTTTACAACGACAGAAACTGGAGTATTATCTAGTAACAATGTTTAAAAATTTTAATTAGTGGTCCACCTAGGTCCTGGACCCAGCCCAGGGGGGGGGGGGTCATGATCCCATGACCCCCCTCCCCCCTGGATCCGCCCTTGGTAAATGGAGAGAGTAGTTTACCAGAATTAGGCATATAATAATAAATTATTGTTTTGTCTACTTACATAAAACAGTAAAAATTTAATACTAATTCTTTTTTACTAGTGACTAAAAGCATTTTTACTACGAAATAACTCTTTCGATTTCAAAGTACATATACGAAACCACTGCACTAACATATCTTTGTTTCTGCTGGGGTTGCGGGAAAGTTCTAACGCGATACCGCGGCCCCGGACCACAAAAGCAACTGAAGGAACAACGTAGCTTTTTAGTCAGTAGAAGTCTGATACTCCTTCCTCTCCACCCCAGATGGGGAGAAATCATTTGATGAGTTTGATACCGAAAATCTGATGTTGCTTAATTTATTTTTCTTTAATTAATTCTTACATACATGCTGTGATCTCCTTATGAAGGAGCCCATGTAAATTAATCCCACTGTATAATTGTTATTTATTCATAATATGCGTATGTGTATATCCTTTGTTGGTGACCCAATAAAATAAAATGAAATAGGTAAATAATTTATAAGTACCAAAAAGTTGCAGAATTCTAGACTATGTTCACTATCATTATCCTACCAATTATCTATTAAAATGAATTCACAAAGAAGCATAAATAATACACAATGAACTGAGTTAAAAGCTAATTTGTGAGAACAAATTATACCACCATTGTGCCCTGAGCATTGGCCGGACCATTAATATTGATACTTCAATACATACATGTCGAAATTAATTAGCTTTGTAAGACGTTGCGACTTTGAATGCGTTGCAAATTAGAAGGAGGAGTTTCTTTATGTTTAAGTAGGATGTGTGAAAGAGCAGCCCTCTTTCACTTAACCATAAAGAAACTGCTCCATTTTCTGGCTTCTGGCAGCTCGTTATGTCTGTCAAAGGACAGCCAGATCTAACGACTCGTCAGGCTTTTCGAGGCACGAAAGAACGCCGCTATATTAAGATAGTTACCATCTTCTTCTTCTGTAGTCTGGTTTCCGCACTTAGTCTCTGCGCGAGACCATTGTGCGTGAGCCGTGTCGGCCGTCACTCATCCAGCCAATCTCCCTCCAGAAGCAGATCAGAGAGAGGAGATCAGGAGCAGAGAGACAGCTAAAAGGCTCATAGGTGACGAGGTTCTGGCAGGCAAGATTCACAGCCTGGCTCACCGGCGAAACGTTGCTTGCCTGTCTATCTCCCTTTTACTACCGGTCTACCAGACGTACCGCAGGATACCATCAACACTTGGTCGATATACCGTCTTGTCGTACTAAGCGCTTTTCTTCAACATTCATTGTGCGCACAACCAAGGTGTGGAACTCTCTGCCGGCTTCTGTGTTGTGTAGACCTCATCTTACACTTACCATCAGGTGTGGTTAAGGTCAAGAGCGGGCTCATTAGTAATAAAAAATAATATCAGGTCTTTCGGTCTATTCAGGATGTCTGTAAGGGAATTCAATGACCCGAGGGTTTGTTTCCGTATGTCGGTGATTTCCGTGCACTCTAAAAGCACGTGTCCCACCGTTTCCTCCGTCCCCATGCATGCCCTGCACAGGGGACTGGCCGTTATACTTATTGTGTGATAGTGTGTCGTGTGTAAGATAGTTACCATATAGTTACCACAGAGTGTCATTTGAGTAAATATTGACGAAAACGTTCCAATTTATTTATTTAAATTGCTTGCGTTTTCACCATATTTATGAAATAGTGTTGAACTGCAAACATTACTCATCATACAATGGCTCTGTATGAACGCAAATCAAATTACACAATAATATATCATATTCTCATCAGAAGGCCTCTACCTCAGACAGAACTATGTCGGAGCCAATGCCAGAGTAAAACAATGAAGTAAGCTAATTTGTCTAAAATAATAGAGCTGCTATAATATCCGGAGTTCCGGACTAGGTACCACTCTACTTCCGATGTTCCGTTGTATAACTTTTGGGAATATGGCTGCTAAGGTCAAGATGTATTGTATTGTTTGTTTATTAATTTTGTTATAGATAACATAATGTTTATTACTAATCCTGGATGAAATAATCTGGTAGCATCAAATAATATATTAAACTATAATGTAATATTGTTAGAAGATAAGACTCCCTATGGATTTTATAAAATAAGTGATAATAAAAACTCCTTGAAATAGTTTTGATTATTGAAAGTGGAATATTTGTAAATACTTACTTCCTTCGGTCATACTAAATACTTTCTTTTCTCATTTGTAAACGGAACGCAGATCCTAAACCCCACAACACAGGTAATTAAATTAATATTATAACGCAATAGAGTAAAGCATTTAAAGACAATTTGTTTTTAATTACCAAAAAAAAATGTAGTACTTATTGTTTTTTTTTCTTTGGCCGTTACTGTCCTATCTATCTTTCCTGTCCTATCTATCTTTGGAATTCCCGTAAATGTCTGCTGGCCAAAGGCCTCCCAAAATCCGTCCATGTGCTCTTTCTGAACACCACCTCAGACTATATAAGGTATTTAAGTAAAAATAAGTTTTAGGCACATCAATAACATTACCACTTTGCGAGGAAAAAGCTTTTTGTAATATCCTTTCTGTATTCTATATTTCTTTATTCTATTCTTTAACGGTATTGTCTTAATAGTATTGTCTTTGATATAACTTTACTCCATCTTTTTATATTAGTAGGTATATTTAACTAAAACCGAGCCCACATCTTCTCACAGATGATAAAGACATTAACTAAACAAACATCCATTTTTATGAGCTCGTGAGAAATGCAAAACCAGAAACAAACACTAACAAGAAACAATCGAACATTTATAATCATAGGATTATGCACTAATTACATTCGATCTGAGAGTCATAGTGTTGGATAACCGATCATCTATCGATAATTATGACTGTGCTGTGACGCATACATTCCGAGGCGAGCGGTAACCTGCAGTGAAGTGCAGTGTTTGTGGTCTAAGTCACAAGAGGGAGCGATTTTATTTAAATGATTTTAGGTTCGCGTTTGGCCATCATCTCGCCTGATGGTAAGCGATAATGTTGTCCAAGATGGAGCACGGTTAAGTATGCGTGCGCTATCTTCGAAAACATCCTCCCCTGGTTACTTCTAAGTAGAAGTAACCTGTTCACTCATGACTTAAGGACCCCCAAATTATAGCTCGTTCTAGTTGTCGTAAGCGCGACGGCTAAGCAAGAGGGCTCGGGTTCAATTACCGGGCCGAGCAAAAAGTACCGGTTAAAATACAAGCTGTAACATAGTTGGGAAAAGATCTTTAACAGAAGCTTCACTAAAAGCGAAATAAGATTTATTTCGTTGATTGAATTACCAGGAACTTGTTATCTGTGAACCAGAAAATTAATTACTTTAGATATGACTTGACGTGAGCTAATTATCTTCTCTATTCTTTCAATATAATACAGGATGATGGTTTTTGACAAGTATTGTTTTTTATGGGATCTCATTGCTTTTTGTAGAAAGTCCTACTTTTTTCCTTTCCGGTACCTTCTACTTCTTGTATACCAACAACGAGTTTTCTTAAAGCCCTCTCTCTGTCTTATGAGCTTTTCTTATTTTTGTAGGTAGCCTTCCTTTTTTTATTTTCCGGTACTACTTCTTGAACTTCAGCTAAAGTTTTTTTCAAAGCCCACTCCCTGTCTCTATGGGTTTTTTTCGGAGGCTTTGATACGCACATATGGATACGCACGTACGTCTTTTGCATTAGTTAGTAATAATTAATGCCGCATTCGTCAAACGTCTCGGTTAAAGTTAATCCATAAGTAAGTAATTATGCAATTTCGGGCAATTTACTCTACTTAATACTCCCCAATACTCTTAATACTTCTTGCTTTTTTATTCCGTTGACCATTTAACAAGTTACCTTTGAGCATAATTATTATATCTAGGTACCTATCTACACTGGAAGACACGGTGGAGCATATGGTCGAGGTGTGCCCTGCATGGGTGGAGCACCGTCGTATCCTCATAGGGGCGATCGGCGGCGGCGACTTCTCGCGCCCTGCTCTGGTTTAGACCATGGTGCGAAGCGAGAGGGAATGGGATGCAGTCACCTCCTGCTGTGGAGCAGTCATGCTAGCGAAGGAGGAGGCCTAACGTGCGAGGGAGAGGCAACTCTCTTCCTCGCGCCCCAGCCGCCGGGGGAGACCACCCGGGCGTCGTGGATCGCGAGTCGATTTCGGGCCACCGTAGGCGCGGGCCTGCGGATGGCGAGCAGGGGTCGCTTTCCGTCCGGTAAGGACCAGGCCCGGGTCGGCGGCGCGTTGTGTTCCACGCGCGCCTCAAAAAGCTGTTAATACCAGTGACGGGGCCTCATAGGGCCATTGCCTGTCGGGGTTTATGGGAAAGTTCCATCGAGATACTGCGGCCCCGGAACTTTAGGGCTTACGAAGGAACAGGGTGGGTTTTTAGTCAGTAGAATTCTGATACACCCGAGTTGAAGAAGTCATTCGATGATATTTTTCACCAAAAAAAAGTACCCATCTACATCTATTATTTCATTATATTATACAGGTACACTGATTAATTAACTGCAAATGTAACTTTGTAATCCTATATATTTATATGGGATTACAAAGTTATTTATGCAGTTGATGTATCTAGAAAACTGGAACGAAATTGAAAAAAAAAAAATAGTTTTTCCTTGATTCATATACTAAACACTAATTGTATTCTAAATTTGAAGCTTCTATGTCTGCTAGAAGTGCTTTAGACTTTTGATGATCGGTCAGTCAGTGAGTGACAAAATTTACAAAAATTAAGGAACTTTGACTCGTTATAATTCTTAAACTACTGGTTCAAATTGAATGAAATTTGAAATATACCGTGTTTATACAATGCCTGTTTGGTTACTGAAATTCAGGCTTCTAGTTTTATCCACAACGAAGTTATAGGGGGTCGAAAATGGCCTGAATTGCTTCGAGAAAATAATGGTACGGCCGTGCCGCTTTTTTGCTCGACTTGGCGGGGGCACTGCCGTGCCCCCAGATAAGCGAATGTTGTAATTGTGTAACTGAGTAATTGTAACATATTGTCAAATCTTTTCATACATTTGTGGTGAAAATAAACGCATATGATTATTTAACAAAATTTTTCTTAAACTAATGTTAAGTACATAAAATGTAACTGTTTATGTTTCCTTCTAATAAAAATAAAATAAACGCAGTGATCATCGCTCATGCCTTGTACCACCTATTCACTTTCACCGCTCTAGCCGGGATGCGCAGGAGTAGCCGACCGAGTAATCGATTCAGAAATCACCTAATTGCTTTACTCTCGTGCTTGTTGCTGTAATACTTCGTCATCGGTATAATTGGCATGTATTGTAATCGAGTTATCATATTTGTTTAGTGGGCATCGATGCTTTAAGTAAGAAATAACCCGATGTCAGTATTTACCTGTTTCTTTAAGGATGTGAATTAATGACTTGTCTCTCAACTTAGTTATAGGATGTTTTCTCCTCCATTTATAAGTTTATTTTTTTAGCTTATATATGTACTTTATTAGTATTATATATACTATTTCATTCTATGTACATCTACCACAATCTGATTTTTTTAAACCCAAAGGTTGACTGGTACAGAATGCCTTGTTGCATTAAGTCCGCCCATGTAACACTATTGAACATAATGTTTAAAAATAAATAAGTAATTCTTAAAAATCAAAATATCTCCAGAAACAAATAAAGGGTACTATATTACTTCATAACGATCTAAATATGTCGTCGAATTAATCGTCTGTAAATCTATCTACTATGTGACTAGACTGGCGGCAGTGCCACGTTGTATGGCAATGCTTATTTATTGACAAAATTAAAAAGCCAGTCCTCTGGCCATGTAAAATATCAACCAAACGTTTCTATATCTCTTGCAGTATTTCAAAATTGAAATTGAAAGCTTACCTTTAATTTCATCGGTACATTTCATGTAACAAGAAGACGTGACTTATAAAACACTATTTTATGTAACCAATACAGTTTAGAACGATCCCCACAGCACAGTCCCACAGATCACAATCACATCTGAAAGTAAGTGAAATATCGTGCGAATTCATGACGGAATATGACCCTATAAAGTAAGTGTAAGTAAAAGCTGTTCCCTGAACTTAGGGTCAGACTTTCAACTTGTGACCAACTGGTACCTAACGTGTACAGTTAGCGAAATAGTTTGGTGTACGGGTCGTCTGGCGGTATACTGTCACCGCACCGAGGTATGTGTTATATATATATATGTGTTATGGTTTGAAAGTTATAACAAGTAATAATGTAAGATATGATTAGAAAAGCAACAAGCATTTTTGCGTTTTTCCTGGGCTTATAACGCGGTGCTACTGTAACTAAGGGCAGGTCCCAGGGCCTTTGTGATAAGCAAATGAGTAGCGATTTGCTTGCTAGAGGCAAGAATTTTTTTTTTTTAAATAATCGCTACTCTTTTCCGTGCTTCCAAACCTCGCAAGGAGAACAATAAACGAATAATTTTTGCGTATGTAAATTGAATCCATGCCAAGCAGGGGTGGGTAAAAGCAAACACAAACATATTATACTGTATATCGATTATATTTAGGTACAATAGATTTCCCATATAGTCACGCATCTGTGTGTTATAATAACATTTTAAACATATGATTTAATCAATATCTTGACTCATTTAGCAATATGCAAAGCACTTGATCAGCTGTGAGCGTGAAGACTGATAGGGGATAATCGTAGAAGGGCAGACAGTTGATGATGAGCAGGCGCGTGCATAGGATTATGACAGGGCATGCGGCGGAGTAAAAACACACAAAAATTTCTTCTTTTATAGATTTTTAGCATAGCCACAGCCACGCATCGCCACCATGCTACGATGCGTGGCTGTGGCTATGCTAAAAATCTATAAAAGAAGAAGTTTTTGTGACCGATTACTAACAAAAACTTCTTCTTTTATAGATTTTTAGCATAGCCACAGCCACGCATCGCCACCATGCTACGATGCGTGGCTGTGGCTATGCTAAAAATCTATAAAAGAAGAATATTTTGTGTGTTTTTACTCCGCCGCATGCCCTGTCATAATCCTATGCACGCCCCTGATGATGAGACCTATTTCCTTTGCTGACTGTACCTAACGCTAGGTGTTCCTACATTGTTGCAACTTAGCTATCGACACTATGTTTGATAGTGCCAGGTCTTAGGTTAAGGTCTTACTAATGTTTTGTGTCTGGTAGATATTATTATCTACCAGACACAAAACATTAGTAAGACCTTAACCTAAGACCTGGCACTATCAAACATAGTGTCGATAGCTAAGTAAGAATAATAATATTGATTCATGGAAAAGAGTTTCTCTTGTCATTAACTTTGCATTGTTTATTGCACTATAGGTACATTTATTTAAAGAGTTCTAGCAATGTGGGTAGAATTTACTTTAGTAGCAATCGTGTTAACCCCTGCCACTAAAATAAATATGCTTGTGTCTGGAATGGGCTCAAAATAGTGTAATGAGTGAGGTTTGAACCCGTGACCTCTCGATTACAAGGCCGACACCTTAGCCATTGGGCTATTGTCGCAAAGTTGGCTTGACCATCTTAACGAAAAAACGTATAGAATCTTTGACAGAATGTTATCAATTTACTCTATAATATTTGTGCAGGTTTATTACCGAGTAACTAGCATAACAAGTGGAATCAAAGTCCTGCATAATGTACAATTCTTTTTTAAGTTAAAGAAACTTGTCTAGTCAGGTTTGTTACCGCACACTCTAACTTGTTGAATGAATACAAAAACATGTAGTTGCGATTAAGTCTGAAGGTTGATTGATTTATAGATAGCTCTTTTAGCGTAGTAGCTATTGATAGATTTTTTTTATGATATGTTCGCGTTTGACTACTATCGCAACTGATGGTAAGTGATGATGTGGTCGAAGATGAAGCACGCTTACCTAGAAGTAACCTATTCTCTCTTGACTTAAATACTCTTAGGTTGTAGTTATCAGGAAATATAGACTCCGGCAGGGAATACCACTCCTTAGCCGTACGCACGGTGAAAGTCTTCCCAAAACGTTTTGTACGTATGCGTGGGACGTTCACCAAGAAACAATGGTGCATCGCCGTTTGTCTTTTAGTCCGATGATCGAACGGGCTTGGTGGAATAAGATTGTGTAATCCCCGAAATGTAACCGATAGAAAACCGATAGACTTGCAACGCGTCGCTGATGTTGAGGGCTCTAGAGCATTGATCTGGCCAGTTCCTCGTTGCTAATAAGCCTCTTGGCCCGTTTCTCGATAGACTCAAGTGCATTAAGCTGGTATTTGGCAGATCCGTTCCAGAGACGTGAGCAGTACTCCATTAATGACCGAACTTGCGCTTGGTACAGCTAGAGTAGCTGTTCCAGTGTGAAGTACTGTCTCACCTTTGTTAGGATTCCCAACCTGTAGTCAGAAAAAAATTGGCGTGTTGTACCATTTAAACGTAAAATATACAGCGAGATTTTATCATCTGCCATTTCCTAACTATGTTGGGGACGCATTCAATTCTAACCGGGTACAGTTAAGTACTAGTGATTTACATGGAGCGACTTCCTATCTGACTTCCACAACCCAGTAACTGGGTAACGCGATAGCCTTGGCAAGACTGGAGTGGATTTCTGCCCTCTAACTGTCTCTAATGACCATAGATCGGAATAGGTAGAGCTGTTTTATGCACTTGCCATAGGTTAGAATAATATGGATATTCCCCGAGTCCCGGGATTTGGTTTTTAAGTAGAAGAAAAAACTATTCTCGCCTTCGGGACTATTGAAAGATTACACTTCCTTTCTGGCGGGTAAATATAAGAAGGACGGGATTAAGGGTAGTATAATAAATAGATAAACTTGATTCATTAAACCACATATATTTTTTAAGTAACAATTTCTTATTCAAGAATCAACAATCAATTAAACATTTTTATTCTGAAGTTGTACAAAACCATATTACCATACAAACTATTTATTTTATACATATTGACAAAAATAATGAAATTCAATAAAATCCCGTAGTATCAGTAGGAATCCCGTGGAATATCCATATTGACACCAATGTTTGCAGTCAATGAACCTAAATAGCTCTACCTATTCCGATCACTGCTAATGACTAATCAAAGATGTAAAAATGACAGACGGGATTCACGGTTTAGTTTAGAAGTTCAGAAGTAGTTAAAGAAGAATATAAATAAATACCATGTTAAGATGATACAGCAACTTAAAACAAAAAAATATAAACTCTGAATTTTATTTTGTATCCTTACAATATACTGGCTATAAAACAAACTCTCAAACTTTCTTCTTCCAATTAACCTAGTTATCGTGGTTTCGCCGAAAAATTATACGTCCACCACAGGTTTTTTAATCTGAATTTTTAATTACAATGTTCATTTAGATATTAACTAACTAGCCTGCTTACCCCGGAAACTATCGAGCGCGATTGTTAACAACAATGTACGTGGTGGTACAATAAAGGTATGTTCCCATAACTCTGTCACGTAACATACAACAGCTGATCGTATCGCCAAACTGAATGTTCCCCACATTTACACGTCACCATGATGATTAATTATTTTGTGTTCTGTAATGACGATAGAGGGTGTGCGGGGAGATTTTGGACAAGTTTCATTTAGATTGCTACATTTCATGTAGAAAAAAATTGGCCAAGTGCGAGTCGGACTCGCCCATGAAGGGTTCCGTAGTAACTATAATAAATATAATATACTTAATCTATTAATTTGAAAAAAAAAAATAAAAAAAACCTTACAAATTTCTTAAAACTAGCTTATTTACAATTTTTGCAACTACGCCAAATAACTTTGTTTTTCATAGTATTTGTATGAATTACAAAGTTATATTTGCGGTTTTAGAAAATATACTGTATCTCAAAAACTCCTAACTCGATCTCGTTCAGACTAACTTTGGTTGAAAGTTTACATTAAGATCTACAACATATGTTTTTTTTTAGATTTTTCACTTCATTATTATAGAAGTTAGAGGGGGGGGGACACACATTTTACCACTTTGGAAGCGTATATCTTTTAAACGATTAACTTTACGAAAAAGTCATTTTGGAAACCTTAATGTCATTTTTAGAGACCTGTCTATAAATACCACACACGTATAGGTTTCATGAAAAAAAAATCTTTTCAGTTTCAGTTCCATGTATGGGGAGCCCCTTTTATTTTAAATATTTTTTGTAATTTTCTCTTAAAATCGGAAAGCGGTTCACAGAATACATCTACCTACCAAGTTTTACGTGTATAGTCCTAATACACACATCAAAAGTGTCTAGGGATCAAGCATTTTTATGCGGATTTCTTGAGATTGAGATGTGGCTTTGTAATAAATTTATGATTTTATAAATTTATATGGATCCTTTTTGGTGCATTTCATAATTTGAAACAGGAACTGTTAATCAAATTCGAGTAAAAGATTAAAATCAGCTGTCAATATTTTCCCTATAAAAACATACAACGCATTGAAGACATTATTAGTGCTACTGTTTCCCTACTACTGATTAAAACCAACGTTATTATGGAGCGGCGACGTCATTTAAGCAGGGAAGAAATGCTCAGAGCCGTGGGAATGATAGAAGCTGGTTCCCGGCAACGTACTGTGGCTTAAGCTCTGAATACAAGTCAGAGTGTTATCAGTCGACTTTGGACACGTTACCGAAGCACTGGTACCGTGGCTGAGCGCCATGGAGGACGGTATCGCTGCACCACACGGAGACAAGACCGATACATTCAAATCTTAACTCGAAGAGCTCCAACAATAACCGCCATGATGTTAGCCGTGAGGCTTCATCACTCTTCAGGGAACTTAAATAGCGACCAAACAGTCAGAAACCGCTTGCATGAAGTGAACCTTCATTCCCGAAGACCGCTACGGGTACCACCTATAGCAATGCACAATCGTAGGATTCGATATCAATGGGCTCTTGAACACAGAAATTGGGCAGAAGAACAATGGCGTTTCGTGTGCTTTTCTGATGAGTCTCGTTTTGGTATGAGACCGGATACAAGACGTATACGACACTGGAGAACTCCTGGATGCCAACAGCGATTAAAATCCTGCCAGGAAGTCCATCCTTATAGTGGTGGAACCATCATGGTATGGGCGGGTATTTGGATCGGCGGAAGAACTGAGTTGATTTGGATCAGAGGCAACCTCAACGCTCAAATTTATGCTGAGACGATTGTATCTGACGTCATCGTTCCTCTACAAGTGCAAATCGGTCCCTTATTTCAGTTAATGCATGATAATGCACGACCGCACACCGCAAGAGTTGTAAGACAGACTCTCGCCGCAGCTAACATCAATGTCCTGCTCTGGCCTGCTCAGTCGCCAGACTTGAACCCGATTGAGCATGCATGGGATATGCTACAGAGAAGAGCTCTGCCGAATATGGAGGGTATCCAGTCGCAAGAAGACCTTTTTTTGTTGTTGCAACGAACATGTGCGGCCATTCCACAGCGTGATTTGGATGAACTCATTTTGAGTATGCCAAACCGATGTTCTTGTGTTGTTAGTGTTCGCGGTAGAAACACGGATTATTAATTGTTTAAGTTACCCAATAAAATTTTAAAGAAAACTGTTATTTCAGTCTTTTTTTCGAACTTTAATGTTAGTGGTTCAAATGTCAAAAATCCCTTTATTAGGAAAATGGCAAATTTCTTTATTAATGCAAAGGTGACTTGGTTTATCGTTACTGTGACAAACGAAAACACTTTATTTGATGAATCCTTAAAGAAAATTTTAATTAATATCAATCAGGAGAAAAGTTATTGCAAAAATATATGTTGATCCCTAGACACTTTTGATGTGTGTAGTTTCGGAATAAAATGGCTGTGACATGCGGACGGACGGACAGACAGACAGACGGACAGACATGTCGAAACTATAAGGGTTCCGTTTTTTGCCATTCGGCTACGGAACCCTAAAAATGTGTCTTAAATGAAATTTCCTTAAATAAATTAATATTTTATTAAAACTGACCTCAAACAACACCAATGCGTAGTAATAAAAGGTCTGAATTGTGAGTGATAAAGGCTATACGGCTAATATATTGGCCACATACCCAAAGCTGCTTTTTAAAGACAGACAAAAAAAAAACATTTTTGAGATTGATCACTTCCATTTCATCATTCATATCCAACTGTTGCCCGTTTGCTAGTAAGAGCAGCTTAGATCATTGGAACAGGCTCCTTTTTTGTGAGAGTAATGAATAAATGTAGGCTGATATATCTATTGGTGGTGGATAACGGTGATGAAATTGCCACAAATTTGCCAGCCCATGTTCAAAGTGATCGAACCGAGGAACCAAAACTTGGGACTTTGTTAATGAGCTACTTTTACTCTTTTTGCTTCGTATAGCCCATGAATATAATGTATATTCTTGACATCTAAGAGGACTGCATGGAATAGTACGCTCCGATACCTCGGGTCTCGTATTATAGGGGGTAGCAGAGATCCTCAAGTCCGCCATCCCTAGACCAATTGAGACCGCCAGAGGGTATTATCTCACTTCTGTGACGCTCAGTGCTCCTTCTGTAGGCTGGTAGAGCTCTCAAAATATTTTTAATAACATAGGTCAAGTAACCGAAAACTTCAAGCAAAGTATACAAAAACAAAAACCAACTGTCCTTCCGTCGTTGCCGCTGAGGCCCGATGCGACGTCCCTGTAATTGTCCACCCCGACCCTTGCGAGAGCCAGCCCGCGACGCTCAGCCAGTAGCTTTAAATTCCCTTATTAATAATAATAATGATATGATCCAGCCTGTCCCTAGCTGCCCTCCCCCTGCGACGCCCTAAGTCGAGGTCCGTACCCCACAGGGAGTGCTCTTAGCGTGTAGTCGCCTTGTTGGTAAGTTTGTATAATAAGGCCTGGCCGGAGGCTTTAATTAATAAAGACAACCACAGGTAAGTCTGGTTAAGCAGCCGACAACCTCATAGGTTGACCTGCGAGATGCCATATACAGATTATGCCCGTCGGAATTAATTAGCGCCACTTTCTGTGGTTTCGTTTAATTCATAAGTAGCATGTCTACAACTGACTATTTTATACAGTATCCACAGTAGGAACTGACAGTTGTAATGCATACCATTAGAACAAGATAAAAACTCAATATATTCGCAATGAGGTGTCGCAAGCGCAGGAAGTCGCGTAAATGTTTATAAATATATAGGTGAATGTGTTTGTTTGTGTTTATGTAACGATTCATTTCGCATTGTTAAGTTTCTATAATCTTGATGAATCTCTCCTTCAGTATCAAGTTTACTTATCCCTAGAGTTCGTGGCAAAATAATAACAGACTCACTATAGATAGATGGAATATAATACTTTATTGTACACCAATAATTGAATCACATTTAAATAAAAATACTGTAAAAAAATTTGGTTACAATGACGGTCTTATCGCTGAGAGCGAGATCGAGTCGATCTTCATGGTTAAGCAACGCTTTCCGAGGTCAGAATTTGGATGGGTGCCCATCTTAACATAGCGAGATTCCACTGTGCCTCGGAAAGCACGTTGAACAGTTGGTCTCGACTGTCGAAGGTCATCTTTATCAGTCGTTACGGTTAGTTAGAAGCCAGAAAAATCTGACACTGATTTGGCTAACGGGTACTGTGGTACCCAGATACTGGGTTTTGTAAAACACTAATACTCAGCTGCACCACGTTAGACTGGAAGCCGAACCCAATCTAGTTGGGAAAATGCTAAGCTAAGATGATGACGATATATGATCAGAAAATACAATAAATGAATAACACATTAAACTATACTCTAATACATACGAACCGTTGCTTGTCGGTTTTCTACAGATTGTACTTCGGGGAGCGTGCGCAGGAGCTCCATGACCTGATCCCTCCATCTCCGTTTCACTACCGGTCTACCAGACGCACGGCTGGGTACCACCCACACTTGGTTGATATACCGTCTTGTCGTACCAAGTGCTTCTCCTCCACATTTATTGTGCGCACAGCCAAGCTGTGGAATTCTCTGCCGGCTTCTGTGTTCCCTGCCACTTATGACCTTTCAGCCTTTAAAGCACGAGTAAATATGCATCTTCTGGGCTCGCTCGTCACATCGTAGACCTCATCTATCGCTTACCATCAGGCGAGATCGAGATCAAGGGTGGGCTCATGAGTAGTAAAAAAAACATAAACAAATCAAATCTGTTAAGAAAGTGGATCTTGGTCGAATGCGAGCCTATTAATAAAAAAAAAATTGGCCAAAGGCGAGTCAAACTCGCCCATGAAGGCTTCCGTAGTAACTACGCGATATAATATAATAATAATTTTCATAGTATTTGTATAAATTACAAAGTTATATTTGCGGTTTTAGAAAATGTGCTATATCTCAGAAACCACTGACTATATCTCGTTCAAAATAATTTTCGTTGAAAGTTTAAAATAAGATCTACAGCATTTATTTTATTTTGAATATTTTTTTTCTATTATTATAGAAGTTAGAAGGGGGGAATTTTCAATTTCAGTTCCATGTATGGGAATAAAATGGCTGTGACATACGGACGGACGGACAGACAGACAGACAAACATGATGAAACTATAAGGGTTCCGTTTTTGCCATTCGGCTACGGAACCCTAAAAAAGGAGTACTGAGTACCTACTGTAGTGGAATGTACATGTACAGTAATGGGCCGTATCTAATCCACCACGCAGGCTTAGAGCGGGAAAGTGAATATCGCATCACTCCGGATTTTCCATCCTAGGACAGGTTTCATCACGATGTTGACTTTCATCGTTTTGAGAGCATTGGTGATGATGAATATTAGATAAAGTAACTTACTTCCCTACGGAGCTACAAAGTTTTTCAGGGCAGGTTTTTGAAGATCTCGCAAATAGCTAACAATTACTTTGCCATTAATTGTAACCAAAGTTTTAGCAATATTGTTATTTAAGTGTGTTTCAATTTTTGGTGTACAATAAAGTATATTTTATCTATGTATCTATTATTGACCATAGTTAACAATGTCTGTGAACATATTTTAGCATTTATTTTTCTTTTTGAAATGTTAACCTGTCCGAGTGGATGGGACTTGGTGTCCTGAAACACAGACTCTTTGTCTAGTCTAGGCACAAGTCTTTCACAGTACTTTAACAGTCAAATTTGATTAACATTTAGATCAAATGTAATGTATTAGAAAACTGCGTATTGTGGTGAGAAAAATAAATGAATACATACTACAACATATTCAACTTTAACCAAAAATACCGACCACAAAACGGACATGCCATTACATAGTTAAGGACACGAATTGAGGAAAATACTACATCTAATAACACACTTAATCATACAATCTTAGTAAAATCTAGATCATCTGCATATTTTTAAGAAAATATGAAGCACATCGTGAGTAAAGTCACGGTATGAGCAAAGGTAAATAAAAAGTCGTCTGCGCCAGTTAACTTAGCGTGAGAGCAACTTAAGTGCGGTGTAAGTTACTAACTTCTTTGTGGTAACAATTACTTAGTTATGGTGGTTTTAAGAGGATATTAATGATATGGAGAATCAGGAAGTTCTTTTATTATGGGTTTACTCCCTTTCTTATTTTATCTGTTCTGTAAGTCTATGCGTTTGCAAGCAGAGGTCTCGAATTAATAAACAGTAAGTTCCCCAGTACACCGTAACTTGTGAATTCGCATATTCTTTCACAATCGCATTCATGTCTTTCAGATTCATTGCGTTTTATGCTTAATTATTCGCCAGCCATTCGTTAATTTGACGCCTTTAATAAGATATAAAATCAAACGCTTAACTCTAATCAGCATAATAAGTAATTCTAATGAGCACAGTTCGCCTTTGTTTCCTCAGTAATCTAAGCAGAGAAGGCATTTACCTGTACTGTTATTTATCACTTAATCAGCATACGTTTATTAAGTCATGTTTATTTTAGCTCTACTTTTTATGCTAATTGCGTTTCATTCTTTTTAACATATGCACTTACATTATATTATAATGCGAAAGTGTGCATGTATGGATCTGTATTACCTAATAAAAAAAATTGCCCATGTGCGAGTCAGACTCGCCCATGAAGGGTTCCGTAGTAACTACGCTAAATAACTTTGTTTTTCACAGTGTTTGTAAGAATTACAAACTCATATTTGCGGTTTTAGAAAATATGCTGTATCTCAAAAACTGCTGACACGATCTCGTTCAAACTAATTTTCGTTGAAAGTTTAAATTAAAAGCTAGCATTTATGTTTTTTTAGATTTTTCACTTCATTATTATAGAAGTTAGAGGAGGGGGTGGACACATTTGACCACTTTGGAAGCGTATATCTTTTAAACGAAGAAACCTCAATGTCATTTTTAAAGACTTGTCTATAAATAAAAAAAAAATATATTTTCAGTTTCAGTTCCATGTATGGGGGTATAAATATAAAAAAAATATTTAAAATAAAGGGGGACTCCCCTTTATTTTAAATATTTTTTTTTAAATCGGAAAGCGGTTTACAGAATACATCTACCTACCAAGTTTCACATGTATAGTCCTAATATGGTTGTAGAAACCTCAATGTCATTTTTAAAGACTTGTCTATAAATACCACCACACGCATAGGTTTTATGAAAAATAAAAATATTTTCAGTTTCAGTTCCATGTATGGGGGTATCAATATAAAAAAATATTTAAAATAAAGGGGGGCTCCCCTTTGTTTTAAATATTTTTTATTTTTTTTTAAATCGGAAAGCGGTTTACAGAATACACCAAGTCTACCTACCAAGTTTCACATGTATAGTCCTAATAGTTTCGGAATAAAAAGGCTGTGACATACAGACGAACGGACAGACAGACAGTCAGACATGACGAAACTATAAGGGTTCCGTTTTTTGCCATTCGGCTACAGAACCCTAAAAATACGGCGAAATGGCTGATTCAATTTGGAAGAAATTTTGAAAAGAGATAGTAGTAATGGCTTAGGCTTCCAGTAAAACCGGATGCAGCTGTGTATGTATTTTACATGGAGAAAAGCTTCATGTAAAATACAAGATTGGTAGCCACTTTTCTGGCTTTTAACTACACGTACCGACTGTCAAAGATGGTCCATTGACAGCCAGGATCAACGGTTTACCCTCTCACTTTTTCTGTTGTTCACAATTTGTTTAGTTTTGTTTCAATAAAATCTCTCATTGATTGACAAATTCTAAGGCAGACAGCATGCTGCAAACGGTGGTCGGGAGCTTTAACTCGCCAGTTCTAAGCCATTTTATTAATAGACTAGCTTTTGCCCGCGACTTCGTCCGCGTGGAATAGTTACTTTGGGCTAACGTTAAATTTAACCCCGATTTTGAAGCATTCTTCATTGGCGCTCCGCTCCTATTGGCCTTAGCGTAATGATACAATATAGCTGTGCCCGCGACTCCGTCAGCGTAAGTTAATGTATTGGTAATATTGTTTAGATCACGTTCGCATGAGGCTTAAGTACCTAGAGAACGCTTCGACCGCGAGACGCGTCGAGCGCGGCGACCGATTCTCAAAAATAATCCTTATAGCATGATTCATTATTCACGCGCGATGGCTTATTATTATAAGCGTATTTCATGTATAACTTTGGTGTTTCTATACCGATTTATATAATTCTTTTTACGGTTTCGTAGCCGAATGGTAAAAAACGGAATCTTTATAGTTTCGACATGTCTGTCCGTCTGTCTGTCTGTCTGTCTGTCTGTCCGTCCCTCCGTCTGTCACAGCAATTTTATTCCGAAACTATTAGGACTATACATGTGAAACTTGATAGGTAGATGTATTCTGTGAACCGCTTTCCGATTTTGAGAAAAAAATTAAAAAATATTTAAAATAAAGGGGGTCTCCCCTTACATGGAACTAAACCTGAAAATATTTTTTTTCATGAAATCGATGCATGTGTGGTATCTATAGACAGTTCTTTAAAAACGACATCGGGGTTTCTAAAACCACTTTTCCATAAAGTCAATCGTTTAAAAGATATAAACTTCCAAAGTGGTAAAATGTGTGTGTGGCGGACACAACCTCTAACTTCTATAATAATGGAGTGAAAAATCTAAGAAAAATATATGTCTGTAGATCTTAATACAAACTTTCAATCAAAATTAGTTTGAACGAAATCAGTTCAGCAGTTTTTGAGATACAGCATATTTTCTAAAACCGCAAATATAACTTTGTAATTCATACAAACACTATGAAAAACAAATTTATTCGGCGCAGTTGTAAAAAATGTAAAAAAGCCAGTTTTAAGAAATTTGTAAGGTTTTTTTTTTCAAAACAAATTTATTTGGCGCAGTTGTAAAAAATGTAAATAAGCTAGTTTTAAGAAATTTGTAAGGTTTTTTTTTCGTCAAATAAATTTGCATATTATATTATAGTTACTACGGAACCCTTCATGGGCGAGTCTGACTCGCACTTGGCCAATTTTTTTATGGAATAGTTAATAATGTTAACTTTTTCAATTAGGGGTGACTGAGAGTGTTATAAACGTAAGAGTAGACAAATATTATTATCAGAAAGCTTCGAACTGCTAAGCTATCGGGAGTTACACGTGTTATTGTGAGTCAACCATAAAAGTTAGACATATGCTGTCGTGGGATATTTTTTATATAATTTTAAGGAGAACATTTCCGTCATGAAATGATTTGTGTAGCTTTAACCATTAAGGTTGCACACGCGACGAAAGCTTAAAAAATGGAGTAACTTCTCCCGTTTTCCCAACATTTCCCTTCACTGCTCTGCTCCTATTGATTGTAGCGTGATGAAAAGTATACTATAACCCGCTCAGGAGTATGAAAAATAATTGTACCAAGTTTAGTTAAAATCCGTCGAGTAGTTTTTGTTTCTATAATGGTTATACAGACAGACAGACAGACAGACAGACAGACAAAAATTTAACTGATTGCATTTTTGGCATGAGTATCGACCTTTAATCACCCCCTGATAGTTATTTTGGAAATATATTTCATGTACAGAATTGACCTCTCTACAGATTTATTATAAGTATAGAAATTTGCATATTATATTATAGTTACTACGGAACCCTTCATGGGCGAGTCTGACTCGCACTTGGCCAATTTTTTTATGGAATAGTTAATAATGTTAACTTTTTCAATTAGGGGTGACTGAGAGTGTTATAAACGTAAGAGTAGACAAATATTATAATCAGAAAGCTTCGAACTGCTAAGCTATCGGGAGTTACACGTGTTATTGTGAGTCAACCATAAAAGTTAGACATATGCTGTCGTGGGATATTTTTTATATAATTTTAAGGAGAACATTTCCGTCATAAAATGATTTGTGTAGCTTTAACCATTAAGGTTGCAAACGCGACGGAAGCTTAAAAAATGGGGTAACTTCTCCCGTTTTCCCAACATTTCCTTTCACTGCTCTGCTCCTATTGATTGTAGCGTGATGAAAAGTATACTATAACCCGCTCAGGAGTATGAAAAATAAATGTACCAAGTTTCGTTAAAATCCGTCAAGTAGTTTTTGTTTCTATAACGGTTATACAGACAGACAGACAGACAGACAGACAGACAGACAGACAGACAAAAATTTAACTAATTGCATTTTTGGCATGAGTATTGATCCTTAATCACCCCCTGATAGTTATTTTGGAAATATATTTCATGTACAGAATTGACCTCTCTACAGATTTATTATAAGTATAGATAGATAGGTTTTCTATCGGTTACATTTCGGTGAGTGTGTTCCATCTTCGGACTACAACACAAAACGTTTTGGGAATACCTTCATTGTGCGTACGGCTAAGGAGTGGAATTCCCTGCAGGAGTCTGTGTTTCCCAATAGCTATAACCTAGGGGGAGACGCCCCGGGCTTCGGGGATCGCGAGCCGATCTCCGGCCACCGTAGGCGCGGGCCTGCGGACGGCGAGCAGGGGTCGCTCACCGTCCGGTAAGGACCAGGCCCGGGTCGGCGGCGCGTCGTGTTCCACGCGCGCCTCAAAGAGCTGTCAGCACCAGCGACGGGGCCTCATAGGGCCATTGCCTGCCGGGGTTTGCGGAAAAGTTCTGCCGAGTTGCCGCGGCCCCGGAAATTTAGGGCAGCCGAAGGAACAGGGTGGGTTTTTAGTCAGTAGAAATCTGACACACCCTTCCGCTTGACCCAGAGCGGAAGAAGTCATTCGAAAATTTTCCCACCCCAAAAAAAAAAAAAGGGGGTCTTTAAATCAAGAGTGACTAGGTTAATTTTAGGTAAGCGTGCTCCATCTTCGACCACATCATCACTTACCATCAGGTGAGATGGTGGTCAAACGCGAACCTATTACAATAAAAAAAGTACTAACACTAGATTATAAGTTATTGTTACTAACATTATATGGATGCAAAGTCTGAAATAAACGTCTTAATCTATATATATAAAAGAAAGTCGTGTTAGTTACACTACTTATAACTCAAGAACGGCTGAACCGATTTATATGAAACTTGGCATGGGAATAGTTTAGGACCCAGGGAAGGACATAGTATAGTTTTTATTCCGGAATTCCCACTGGATCGGGATTTACGCGGGAAAAATCTTCCACGTGAACGAAGTCGCTGGCAAAAGCTAGTAAATAATAAAAATAATAAATAAGGACAATAAGTACTTATATGACAAAAATAATCTAAAAAAAACTCTTCTTTTCCATCTGTAAATTCTGCCTAATACACATCCCATAGCTAGGACTAAGGCCTCTTTCTATGAGAGGGGATGAGCCCTAATTCACGTGGCGGGTCCAGTGTGGGTCAGTATGTCACATGTCCTCGAGTTTTTGGTCCTAGTAGCTGTTTTCCTTAGGATGTTTTTCTTCACCGATTGGACAGCTGTAAGCCACCTATCTCATTTAATTTCAATTCTCAATTCTCAATTCTTTATTGCGTACCATAATGAATGTTACATAGTTGTTATGCATAGTTATATAAGTCACAATTATGGACCCTGTCGGGCACAGCATAAACCAATGTAGGAGAGAGGAGGAAGAACACTGCATGTTGAATGTGATACTTTTTTAAATTATTTAATTATTCATTTTAGTAATTATTAAGGTATGTTGCTAATACGTCATTGTGTTTAAATATATATTATGTATGTATATTTAGTTACTAAATAACATTATAAAACCATTTATTTTATAAACTATTATTAACTATTTATTTACTATATATTATTATTTATTGCATCAATTGTGTCTGTACAGTAGTTTTATTTATTTTTTGGCATATCATTTATAGTACCTATACTTACATTGTAATTTATAAAATAGAAAATTTATCATTAAAGTATTCGCTTATAGTATAGTAGCATTTCGTTATAAGGAAAAGCTTCAATTTATTAATAAATACGTTATATTTATATTTTTTATATAGTTATTTTTTTATAGTTATATTTATATTTATCATAGACTCAAAACTCCTCTTTCTAACATAATCTTATCACTGAATCTTCAAACACATTTGATCGTGTATCGTGTCATGGTATCATACACATAACTTATGTTTTGTCGCCGCCAGTTAGACGCGTGAGTGATACTCCACAGATTATGATCTTCCCACGTTTCACATCTGTCATGCGATCTATTTTATTAGTATTTTATGCCGGCTCTAAAGCCGGAGGAGTTCGTGGATAAATAATAAATTTCGTACTGGTTGATCATCAAAGTTAAGCAACGATTCCCGAGGTTGGGCCATGGATGGATGGCCGTGGCTCATAACATTTATAACATAACATATCGACATTTCTCCGTGCCTTAAAAAGCACGTTAAAGCACGTATTAGTAGATGATGATAACAGTGCCGGGGTTAATGAAAAACACGCCACTGGTAGTGGCGTATTTTATGGCTTAGCGCAGAGCCTATATATCGACGGTTAAAAGGAAATAATAAGTGACAAAAAATGAAATGTTCACGACAGCCGTTCAAAGTTTAGAATTTTAGAAAAACTGATGTATTTTTTTATTAAAACATCGTGAAAACTAAAATAGTTTTCAATTTTCCAATCGGGAAATATGACAAAATAAAAGATAATAGAACACATGAAACAGTCGGCTTTCAAAACAACACCAGTCCAAAATGACGCTTATACCCTATTTTCTTTTAACAGTCGATATGTAATTATGACACCCATTGAATAAGAAAAAGAATATTGAAATGTTCGATATGTATTATTCGATTTGCATAAAAAAAATTTTGATGATGTAAACTGCTTGTATTTGTTTAGTTACAATTAGCTATTTTTAGCCTGTCAGTAAACAAACCTTTTACGTTGTTAAAATATCAGGTTAGTCACATGTATGCTTTACAAAATCACCGAAACCGAACGAGTAAGTTTTTTTTTAATTCATGAGAATAGTTAAGTAGTAAAGTTAAGTCCATTATAGTTGAAAAAGTAATACGGAAATATAATCTTAATTCAGCATTGCCTGACATTTGTCATCTAGGTATTTCAAGTCCCTAGATTAAGAGTTGTAGCAATCTCCAAATCATTTGTCGGAATGTTCTTTTAACAGGATATTAGTCGCTAACATATTACATATATTCCCACGCTATAACATCTTAGCTCACGACCTTCCTACGTTACTTTCTTTAAGCATTCACTTCTCTAAACCGAGTTGTGTGAGGCAAAATATTATTCTAGGATTTCTCTTGAATCGTCTTTAGTAAGTAAAAGTATTATTGACATCTTCAGAACTACACTTCAAATCTTATAAGGAAATCAACTTGGGCTTTTCTCAACTACAGTAGATTTCATTTATTACGACCTTGGTTGTAGCGACCATTTGTCTATAACGACGTTAAATCTAAGTCCCTTGAATTTAAAGCATACTTTAGTATAAAATACATCGCTATAGCGAATTTAACACCGATTTCGGGTGTAGCGACTGTTTTTAATGTATAATTTGTAACAAATTCTAAGAAATCCCCCATGCAGATATAGCAACCGGAATCGGCCGCCAAAGATACAAAGAGCTTTCTTATCTTTTGTTTACGTGTACATCCACATAGGGGGTCAGTAATTGAGATGACCTTTACTTTTTGTTAATAGATATTAGCTAGCTAGGTAGGTAGGTAAACATGTATGTTTTGGAGTCAAATTTATGGTTCAGTTACAAATTGATATTATAAACCATAAACATATCTATATCTCTTTACCTTTGCTTGTAACGACTTCCGGATATAACGTCGAAATTACAGTGGTCCCTTTATCGTCGTTATAACCGAAATCTACTGTATGTCAGGTTTGGCTTTCCATTTAACATGATGCAGCTGAAAACTAGTATTTTACATGGAGCGACTATCTATCTGACCTCCACAACCCAGTAACTGGGTAACACCGACACCCCTTGGCAAGACCAGTGCCAGATTTTCTGGCTTCTGACAGCTGGTACCAATAGTAAAGTAAAGTATGGAGTATCGCTCTCATCTTTGGGATAGATCTGCCAAGTACCAACTAGATGCGCTTGAGTCTATTGAGAAACGGGCCAAAAGACTCATTGGCAACGATACACTGGTCGAATCAAAGCTCCAGAGCCTTGAACATCGGCGACGAGTTGCAAGTCTATCGATTTTCTATCGATTACATTTCGGGGAGTGTGCGATGGAATTACACAATCTAATTCCGTCAAGCCCGTTCCATCATCGGACTACAAGGTAAACGGCGATGCGCCATCGTTACATGGTGAACATTCCACCCATACGCACTAAACGTTTTGGGAATACCTTTATTGTGCGTACGGCTAAGGAGTGGGATTCCCTGCCGGAGTCTGTGTTTCCCGATAGCTATAACCTAGGGGTCTTTAAGTCAAGAATGAATAGGTTACTTTTAGGTAAGCGTGCTCCATCTTCGACCACATCATCACTTACCATCAGGTGAGATGGTGGTCAAACGCGAGCCTATTATCAATAAAAAAAAAAAAAACAAAAACCTTCATGACACACAGATCATCAGAAAACTTAAGGCTTGCGGTACCGAGTCACGCCACCAATTACTATGGTAAGTCGTTCGCAGCTCAAGCAGTGCGGCTGTGGAATGCTCTACTAGTGTCAGTAACACAAGCACAAACCCTATCGTCTTTCAAAAACTTGGTAAAGTATCTTTATCTCTCTTCTTAAATTGTTGTTATTATGAATGTCTTTGTTTCTTTGTTTTATATTTATTTATTTTTTTTAATTTTATTTATTGTTTTCATATTTTATATAGATAAATATTACACCGTGTACTACCCGCGTAATTATTTTCTCCTATGTGTCAAATCGATCCAAAGGTTGTCTGTAAAAGATCGCTTTTAGCGATAAGACCGCCCATTGTATCACCCTTTTTAGTTGTAAAGTCCTTATTGTTTTACTGTTATGGTGTAAAATAAAGAATATAATGTATCTATCTATCTTAGCGTGCTTTATGAGGCACGGACGACTCTCGATATGTTAAGGCGGTAACCCATCCTTGGGCCGACCTTAGCAAGTGATGCTTAACCTCGTAGATCAATCCGTGCGGCTATTATTAGATAGATAGATATACTCTTTATTGTACACCATAACAGAATTAAATAAGGACTTAAAAAACTACAATAGGTGTTACAATGGGCGGTCTTATCGCTAAAAGCGATCTTGTACAGACAACCTTTGGATGGATTTGACACAGCAGGAGAAAATAAATACGCGGGTAGTCCATGATGTACTATTCACTTATATACAACTAGCGACCCGCCCCGGCTTCGCACGGCTGCAATGTTTATATTAAATATAGGCAGCGTTCGCGAGAATCGTTAACGTACGGCAGTTTTTTCGACGCCTTACTCCACAATTTTCACCACCACGAAAAATCCTATCTATTTTCCGGGATAAAATATAGCCTATACGGATTCGGAAGAATCCCTCTAAGTAATGGTAAAAGAAATTTTGAAATCGGTCCAGTAGTTTTTGAGCCTATTCAATACAAACATACAAAAATACAAAAATACAAAGGTTTCCTCTTTATAATATTAGTATAGATAAATAAGTAATAACCTACATACTCAATACTACATTAATTATTAGTTAGCCACGAGCTTCTCATAAGATATATCGTACCTTTAAAGTAAAACCATTACTTACTAAACGAAATTATCAAATTTTACAAAGAGCCAATATTTGAAACAGTTCGCTATCTTAATGTAGTCAAGTACAAGTACTTTAAGATTTCTTATGAGTTTTTATGATAGAAATCTGTTTACTTTATGACATGTGCTTTAGAATAGTTTTTCTTTAATCTATATATATAAAAGAAAGTCGTGTTAGTTACACTATTTATAACTCAAGAACGGCTGAACATATTTGGCTGAAAATTTATAGGGAGGTAGCTTAGAACCAGGAGACGGACATAGGATATTTTTTATCCCAGAATTCCCACGGGATCAGGATTTACGCGGGAAAAACATCCCACGCGAACGAAGTCGCGGGCAAAAGCCAGTTCCTACTTATAATTTTTTTTTTTAAATTTATGTTTTGTTTGGTAACGATATGATTTAACGCTAGATAGCGAAAAAGACGATATCTTGGAATAATTACAATTTTAACCTGCAGTTTACGTATATTTTAGATTGATGATGTTAAGTCAATTCGTGAAAATTTTCGTTTAGTAACCGTTTGACTTTTAAGGTGCGATATGTACCATACATTATCAATGGATACGGGTACAATCTCTCTTCACAAGGTTTTGCAAGAAAGCCTACTTGCCACACAATACGATTATTTACACTTTCAACCTATTACAATTCCTGTTAAACATGTTTTATAGAAGAATGGCCTTTCATTGTACCTTTTCTTTCCACGTTAAACAGCCGTACGCACGTCTTTTGCATAATGGTCTTGTGTCCGAGTGTTGAGTTGAAGGTATTCGATGTAAAATAAATTGGGGTGGATATCCTATCTATACGCACAAAACGTTTTGGGAATACGTTCATTGTGCGTACAGCTAAGGAGTGGAATTCCCTGCCCGGAGTCTGTGTTTCGTGATAGCTATAACTTGGGTGTCTTTAAGTCAAAAGTGAATAGGTTTTAGTCTTGTGCCTGCTCGGTCATTTTTGCGATCGCTCCGTACTAGTTCATTTCGGACAGTGAACTAGTTCATTCTATTAGTTTTAATAGCTCTATTCTGTCTTCGCTCTTAGCAGTCAGCGGTAACTAGACATATCTCGCGTGTTCGAGTGATAAGCTAAATTAGACACTATGCCATTGAAATAACACGCATCTTATCTCGTTCTTGCGAATTCAGTTCGGGTACCATCGTCATTCGTCGGCTATTCTCTCCCTCATTCTCGCCCGTTCTCATTAATTCACAGACATCGAATGAATTCGTATAACGTTTCTGTCAAACAACCAGTGACTGCATTTAATTTCTCATTTGCACATTACGATCGCGTTTAGAATGTACGAGTTCGAAAAGAGCTATTTGACCTATTAGACCGATTACAAGTCAGCGTCCGGAAACGTTTCTTCTAGTACAGTATGAAGATACGGTTCCTATTCGTTCCTCGATCACGAACTACCCATGACTAATAGGTTTGCTTATAGGTAAGCGTGCTTCATCCATGACCACATCTCCGACCCAGCGGCCTCGGCCCGGGTCCACGGCGCGTCGTGTTCCGCGCCTCAAAGAGTAATCAGCAGCATTGAAGTCTGACACTCCCTTCCACTCCACGCAGAGCGGGAGTCATTTGATGATTTTCCCACCGGAAAAAAATCTATGACCACATCTTCGCCATCAGGTGAGATACTAGGCACACGCAAGCCTCACACACGGGAACCTATCTACAATAAACAAATATAGTTTACATTCTTTCTCAACAGACCAACAGCCAGACAAAAGTGAATGGAGCCATCGATACAGTATGTATTATTTGTAACCAATTTGCCAATAATTGCTGTGATTACTGCAGATGACTGCGACCTTCGTGAGGAGGTTCAATTGTTTAGTTAAAGTTGTTTAAGTTAGTGTGTGTGACATTAGTCTGATGGTATGAAGAGTTACTTGAAGTTTTAGCAGTCGATCGTTTAGAGTTCATACTCATATTATAAACTAGCTTATGTCCGTATCTACGCTCGTGAGAGATGTAATTTTACAGCTAAAAAGGCCTAACAGTTTATGGTTTCATTATGTTAAGGATCATTCATTAATCAAGAGATTTCGTTAACGACCGGTCGCTAGGAAGAAGAAGAAAAGCATCAAATGAATAATTGTAAGCTTCTTAGGGATTGTGTGGCATGTAGTATTTTGCTAGGAAATTTATTAATTTAAAATAAATTTCAGGCAGGCAGGCCTGTTGGTATAGTGGTCAGTGGCCCTGACTGCTATGCACAAGGTCGTGGGTTCGATTCCCACCCAGGACAAATGTTTGTGTGATGAGCACGATCATTTGTTCTTTGTTTGGGTGTAATTTATCTATAATATGTATGTATTTATAAATATATATGTATGTTTATCAGTTGTCTAGTACTCATACCACAAGCTCTGCTTAGTTTGAGACTAGATGGCGTTGTATGAAAGTTGTGGAAAAAAATATCTTTTAATCACGGCTACCCTTGCGTGAAAGTATTTTTACAGCTGAAAAACTTAGCCTATATTTCTCTTCAGCCCTTGAAGTATCTGCCGGGGTTGTGGGAACGTTCTAACAAAATACCGCGGCCCCGGGACGTAAGGGCAACTGAAGCAGCAGGGTGGATTTTTAATCAGCAGAAGTCTGACATTCCCTTCTGCTCCACTCATAGTGGAGGGAGTCATTAAAAGATTTTCCCACCCAGAAAAAGAAACAAAGAAAAAGCCCTTGAACTATCTCCAAACCAAAAATCGCAGCATCCGCTCCACTCACATACTCCGTTTAGATGTGAAAGAACGATAAACAAATTCACTTTTGCATTTATAATATTAGTGTCTATAGACTGATATTCTTGCACTATTGCGACCCAAATACGACACTGTAAATATTCTTAATTGACTATTATACGACATTGCCCTCATTCATAGAGCAAATCTTCAAAAAAATAACACTAATTTGTGTGTTTAATGCGAAAATAGCTACCTTATGTAATATAGTTTCGACATAATTATAATGATAATAATAGTCGTTGCCAAAATGACATAACATGATAATTATAACGCTTATGTTTCAAAAGGGTTAAGAGTCATATGCAGTAACATCTTAGACCAAGTTTAAATGAAATTTGGTGCGTATACGCAATTTGAAGTTTGTTATAGAAAGGGGAAAAGCAATCTCTCTTTTATAGTGTTTCTTTTAAATTACTACTTGTTTTACGTTTTCATATATTATTAATCAATAGGTACATATAATAAAACAGTAAAAAAGTGTGTCTGTACATTAGACATGTTTACAACAGAAACAGTAACAGAGAAAGAATTTAAAATAAAAATTCTCTCTGTTTACTCTGGTTACACTGGCGGACAAAATAGATGGGCCATTTCCCATTTGTCAGACACTGGGCTGGTAGGCATGTGAGCACATGCGTACATGTCACCAATTACATTGATGTTGTATTTTAATTGTACTGACAATAGGTTAAGCTTTTTACTAACACTATATGGATCAATGGTCTGAGATAAAATAAATAAATAAATAATCTGTTTGTACATGCTAATCTCCAAAACTAATAGACGGATTGGAATGAAACTTTTTTTGCTATATAGCTATGAAGTCTGGGCAACATATACCCTTTAATTGATTTCGGAAACTGGAACACATAATGCAGAACTTTACACGCGAGTGAAGCCGCAGGCTGAAGCTACTCTAATACAAAACGTTGCCTAACATTAGAAATTTGACCGGTATCGCAGTGTTTATAGTTTACAAATATAGAAAATCACGTCCATACTCAGACCTGGAACAACTATCCGTTGGTCATAATTTTTTTTGTCACAAATCCAACTTTTAACACTCAGAGCATTAGCTAATCAAAATCGGTTCTTTAATTCCCACGAATATAAACTTTTTTATTTATTTATGTACAACACATGGTATTTAATAAGAGAAAAGAAACCCAGCAGATCTGCGACAGGAAAGTTGAGTAAGCAAATACAGTGTGTATAATTTTAATTACATAAATGAGAACTTATAAATTATATTTTAAAATGTTGTCTGTGCTCATTTTTTCTCAAAGAACACCACGTACATACACCTGCATGGTTCTTATATAATTTGCCTAGTACAAACTGTATCTACTTTAAAAGAGACGTTGACCTCTGAATTTTTGTTTGTTGTTTCTTCTCAGGGTATTCAGACAAGAAACATCTCATCTAGTTTAATTTAAAACGACAAAAATGATGTGTAAAAGTGTTATTTATTACCAATCAATTTACATTCCTTTCATCGTAATCAAAATAATGTTGTAAGATTGAAGCACCGTGAGGTAGACGAGAGAGTCTTAGCACTGCAATTATGTTCCTTTTTGACAGGACGTGTACTGTACACGTTATAATCAAGATGATGAAAGTGTACACGATCGACCATTCAACAAACAAATTAACGATATCACATTACACTACAGTGGGCGGAAGAGCCAGCATTAGCGTACACTGCATTGCAAATAATTGTATCCACACAATGAAAGGCCGAAGTTTTCTATCTTGTTTCACGCTCGTTTAAGAGATACCATCGGTACATCCTCCTAGCGATATTGTTTACAACTAAACTAAATAGACTGTGACGTTTTATTTGCACTGCAGTGTATTTGGTAATTAAAAAATTTCGTATTTTTTCGGCCTTCGGAATTTTGTGTTTGTCTTAAATAGGTTTGCGTCCAATGTTGCAAATTTTACTAGCTTTTACTTAAAAAAAAAAAAACATCATTAATTTAGGAGAGAACAATCTTTAGCATCTTCTCACTCTATTTGAATATACATCAACATTTTCATGACCCGCTTAGTCTTTCTTCTTCTTCTAATATACATATAATAATATAATCAGCTCATTACGTCCCCACGAAAGGGACAAAAGGGCTTCTCTCAGCAGGAATGGACATCCACGCGAGTCCGAGTTAGTGGATATCGCACTTTTTTTGTTGTTGATAATAGGTTCGCGTTTGACCACCATCTATGACTACCATCACGTTATCGGATTTTCCAGTCCTAGGCCATGATGGTTTCCTCGCAATATTCTTCTTCGCTGTTTTGAGAGCAACAGCGGTGTTGAAAATTACACAAAGTATATTTAATTACCTGCCTGTGTTTGCTACCTAACCTACGACCACTTTCTCATAAGTCGTGAATGTAACCGCTGGGCCACCACTATAGAAGTACTTGAAGGACGGCAACGTCGCAATTTATTTATGAATGCGTACGCGTGTACAGAGTGTTTCTTTTACGTATCAATTTAACATTTTTAGTGAATATTTTAATACTAGTACTCACGCGGGGCTTCGCTCCCGTAGATTCTATCACGATAAAAACATAACTCTCCTTTTTTGCAGTCGGGTAAAAAGTAGCCTATAACCTTCCTCAAGCTTCAAGCTATTTCCATACTAAATTTCATCCAAATCCACCCTGTACTTTCGAAGATTAGCGCGTTCAAGCAATCAAACAAACAAACAAACAAACAAACAAACTTTTCCGCTTTATAATATTAGTATAGATAAAAAATATAAAAACATTTTGTTTTTGAATGGTAATGTCTTTTTTTTGCATGTATGGATGCTATACTATTGCGGGTTAACGGGAACGCCCTCTGTTAGTTAACATACTGTATATTAAGATGGTAACCCATCCACATTCGACCCCTGCAAGAGTTGCTTACATACAAGAGTACCTACACCATTGAAATATTTAAAAATAAATCCACTCTCACTCAAAGAAGTCAAAACTAAGATAAAATCATGGCTACTGACACTTGACTACAGTGGCGTGCATAGGATTATGACACTGGGTATGCGGCGGAGTACTCGGTCACAAAAACTTTTTCTTAAATTTCTTAAAACGCACAGTTCACTTTTCAGTTACCTATTTTTATCCTTAGTTATGTCTACATACCTGTTGTCATTAAAACTACTTCTTGCACAGGTGTTGTAGTCGGTTGGGTGCTAGACAGGCTGGGTTCACTTAACACTTCCTGCATCAGTGTGTCTTGGCCCTCTTGAATGAGTTGGGTTCTTTGTTTTTAAACAAATACATGTCTAGAAGTACTAGCATCACTCATCCTTTTTCTGCGGTCTTCCTGGCAATAAAATTTTGTAGGCACCATTATTATTTTGTAGGCTCTTGCTTAAAGTTGCTTAATCCCATATTATATTGATAGCCATATCTTTTTCAATCTGAAATATTTTTAAATGTTATTTTAAAGCCATAAATGTTGATGTATTTAGTGGTAATAAATATAATTGAATATTGAAATATTTGTGGCTATTCAGGTATAATACAAAAAAAAACATCTCAGTTATCTAACCTTAAAACAGAAGAATAACTATATTGTAAAAATGTTTTAAGTTAGTAATAATAACATGTTTACTTACATCAAAATGATCCTGACAGACGAAAATTACCGAACTATCCTTTATTTCTTTAGTATTTCTGCGTGCAAGTTGTAAATACTTATTACGAACTTTAACATTTTTTGGAACGGTTATAAATAGCTTCTCCGGCATCTTTATCGTTGTATTTGTGCACCGTGGTACTGCACACCATTTATAACTCGTTTTTTCCAGTAAATTACAGCCAGAAACTTTATTAAACTACATAAAACTCTCAATTTGACTTGCTCCCCAATATTTATATACAAACGTGAAACGTGTGACATCACTCCGTCATATTGTTCGTCCAACAAGCGTTTTGACAGCTTATATAATCACTATATTTTGTAATGCTTTTTTTTTAAACGAAATATTTATAAAATATGAAAATAAATATTATTTGTAGGGTCCTTATACGCCAATAAATAATATGAGACGGTTTTTAGAAACCATTCAAATAGCCTATTCTGTCTGTTATTTTTACTCGGAACGGCAACGAACAACATTTCTGAACGTTTGTCTCATGCATACGTAGAATCTCTATGTAGTCTGTGGTATCATGCCGCAGGACTTTGGCTTTAGACATTCATGGGTGTGTGAGTAGGCGAATTGTGCACAAATAGCAAAAGTACTGCACACATGCGAACAAAAATCCTGCCGTAGAGGGCGGCAGGACTTGAGAATAATAGGTACGTTAATTTGCAGCGCCTGGCAAACAATGTTTGTGTGCTTGCAAATAGGTGCTATTTATAAACTATTAGGCGTTTTTAAGTTATTATATTTTGTTTATTCATTTATTTAGTATTAATTAAAGTCATCTAAAACGTGCGAACGTTTTATTAAAATATCTGTGAATGGCAAGTAATGCACTGCATTTATGCTTTCAAGGAGTGCACGCGCCTGCTTGACTATACACAAACCGAGTCCCTACTACAATACGTGTGAAGTATATTGGCATAACACAATGCTCACACACACAAACACACACTCATACATACACACACTCACATATACACCAAACAACACATCTGCACCCCACACATACTACACATGTACACACGAAATACAGGCAAGATGACAAAATCTATATTTTAGTAATTTAATAAGTGTATTTTACTCTAAATTTAATTGTGCTTTTTTTCTCATGTACTTTTGTTTATTTCATTTTAATCATAATTGTTTATTTCATTTTAATCATAATTGTTTATTTGATTTTGATCATAATTACTTATTAGATAATGCAACTGGTAGAAGACACTGGCTCCTGTAACACAGGTAATATACCTAGCTCAGGAGTCAGGGATTTACCATAATTGTAAAATACTTTTGATGCTAATAAATATATTATTATTATTATTATTTTACCTGGTTCGAGTGCGTGTTACTACTAAATAGAGTAATCAATAGAGGCCGACCTTGCTTTCGATCGACTGAGTCTCATCTCGGTAACCTCACCGTTGCGAAATGTAATGTATCTGATCGACGATTAAGATGGGAAGGTCGTGGGTTCGGTTCCCAGGCGGAAACATTATGTTTGTGTGCTATGATACGCGGATTATAATACAGACTTGTTTGTTTTTGTGTTATGAGAAATTAATTAGTGGTTTATAGACAAGAAAAATAAATAAAATAAATGTAGCTATTTTAATTGTTTCGAGACCGAGACGGCCGTTACTGGGATATATATATAATTAAAATCGAAATATCTGTCTGTGATTTCGAAATAACTGTGTTTCTTCATATGCTTATAATTATTTGCACAATAATAAAACACAAACTCACCTTTTAAACTATCGTTAGACTTCCAAAAATATTATAAAACTATTTTTATTGACAATAAGCTCGTGTTTGACCACCATCTCACCTGTTGGTAGACGATGATGCGGTTGAAGATGAATCACGCTGACCCAGAAGGTCAGCGTGATTCATCTTTAATCAAGTAATATTGGAAATCGAATCAATAGTTTCATATTTTTAATGTCTTATGAGAAACTAGTACTCACGCGGGGCTTCGCTCCCGTGGATTCTATCACGGTAAAAACATAACTCTCCTTTTTTGCAGTCGCGTATAAAGTAGCCTATAACCTTCCTCAAGCTTCAAGCTACTTCCATACCAAATTGCATCCAAATCCACCCAGTACTTTCGAAGATTAGCGCGTTCAAGCAAACAAACAAACTTTTCCGCTTTATAATATTAGTATAGATAAAAATACCACATATTTAGGTATAGATTAGACAGATTAAAACTGGCCGCCTACGTCTTGAGATAGGTTTCAAGACATAGGCGGCCAGTTTTAATTTTAATATTGTAATGTAAAATTAAATAATTCCCGAGAATTCGGTATCTTTTAAGCTTTAAGTTACATTTTTATCAGGTACGTACGTAGGTACCTCTCAGTAGAAATATGCAGTGAACGTCAAAAGTCTATCTCTCTGATGTCAGATATTTTTGATCGTTAGACTTAAGTTAATAAAATTCATATTATCGCTTCGTTATTAAACTTCAGTGTAGAATCATGCCCACAAACAAAACAATTCAAAGATTCCAAAAAGATGAGCAACTTTTGACATTAGCTGTCAAAAATGACAAGTGCAACATTAATGTCTAAAATTCTCGTATTCATGAGTTCCATGACCCCTCGTGATGCGCCCAACCTTTAGAATAAAACCTCTATAAAAACCGCATCATCGCTTCGTAGCTCTTGACTTAAAGACCCCCAGATTATAGCTATCAGGAAACACAGACTCCAGCAGGGAATTCCACTCCTTAGCTGTAAGCACAATGAAAGTATTCCCAAAACATTTTATTAGAACGTTATTCTGTTAAATATCATATAATCACTTATATATTGTATTTACCCGACTGCGGCGAAGCCCGAAAGGAGGAGGGTTATGTTTTTAGCGCGTATGTATGTATGTCCGTTCCTTTGTTCCCTCGTAACTATTAAAACAGTGAACCGATTGTGATAAATGATACGTCGTTGGATTTATCTTGATAGCGCGAGTATTACTGGATATGGTTGGTGGCTGGGTGGGGTTTGAACCAGTGACCATAACACTATTGCTGAGAACCCACACCACACAAGCATATTTTGCTTAGTTTAATCGGTTAACAAGATTGCTAGTAATGCTCTACCCACATAACCAGAAAATATATTTCACAATCTCATCTGCTAATGTGACTTGACTGACTTGCACTTAGTCTATAGCCTCAGGCTAATTAAACAATAATAACAAAAGATGTCTGATCGCTATCATTGAGTTACAATTGCGAGTAAAATGACTTGTAATGCTGATTGACTGCAAAAGAAAGTGCTCTATAATAAAGTGTCTGTGTGTCATCTATACTAATATTATAAAGGGAAAAGTTTGTTTGTTTGTTTGTTTGTTTGTTTGAACGCGCTAATATTCGAAAGTAATGGATGGATTTGGATGCAATTTGGTATGGAAGTAGCTTGAAGCTTGAGGAAGGTTATAGGCTACTTTTTACGCGGCTGCAAAAAAGGAGAGTTATGTTTTTACCGTGATTGAATCCACGGGAGAGAAGCCCCGCGTGAGTACTAGTTACTTATATGCGAAGATGTGCAGTAACTATTGGGTTGTGGTGTAAGTGATGATATGTTTGAGGGATGTAAATTAGCATTTTTAAATTGTAGATAGGAATGTGAAACGCGGTAAAACTACATTTCCCACTCGCTTCTGTATTAAATTGGTACTTTATTGAAAATACCTAGTTGACGCATGATGGCAAATGGAAGGGACATTACTATGTCTGTTTATGAAATTAAAATAGGTACACATTCTTATTTATAAATATTTTTTTTAGCTACTTTTACTTCTACTATCATTTCTCCTGTATCAATTATATATTTTATCGGGTGAATACTGAATTTTGTATGAAATATCGGACTCTAAGTTACACTAGCGAGCCGGCCCGGCTTCCGTTCACCTTCCGTTATCACAGAGTACCAACCACTTGCAGTGTCTCGCTCTCGGTGCATTAGATGTAAAACGCCAAGTATGTAAAAACAGACATAAGTCTTTCTATACATACACCTATTATGCTGCTGCCAACTCTACTGCAATATTTGTTACCTGGTAAGTGTTTATAACCAAATTCGGCCTGGCCAGTCACATAAGGTAAACGTGAATGAATCTTGTATTAGTATAAGTAAACAAGCTTTTTATTTTACATTCACTTGTACGTTAATAACGATATGGAAGAGCGGAGTCTCCCAATACAGGCTTTATTAGGCTCCAATCACTACATGATGTATTAACTTTATGAACGAATAAAATATTTTGATTTTGATTTTTTGATAAGGGCACACCCAAGGAAGTAGAGTGAAGGACTATATTGTATATTTATTTTTATTTATTTACACATAAAGTAAATTTACAATATACCTAAAGTAAAAGCACAAGAATAAATCATTTAGTGTGTAAACAATATTGCAGCCCACTGCATTATCCGCGTATTATCAATGTAACATAAACAATATATGCCGTTAGATAAGCAATTCAAATATTCATTAATAATATTATAACATTAAAATTCAAACATTATAAATTAATATTGTTAAAAACAAAAGGTAGAAAACAAAATTAATCATTAAAACAAAAATATAATAAAAAAAAATGATAATAAAATAATCTAAGTTTAAAAAGAGGACTCAAATTAATATTAATATTACAGGTCATCATTTACCTATCCGACCTTCATAACCCAGTGGCTGGGTAACACGATACCACTCGGTAAGACTTGTGTGAGATTTTCTGGCTTCTCAATAACTACTGTCAAAGATAATACAAATTATAGCCGGGACTAACGGCTTCACTTGCTTTACGAGGCACGAAGGAATTCCGATACACTAAGACGGTTACCCATCCAAATAGCAACCCCGGCAAGCGTTGCATAACCTGAAAGATTGACCTGTGGTGGCTCTTATTATTTAGCCACGAGCTCCTCTATCCTATATCGATGGTGTATGGCGTAAGGATCCTAGTAACCATAACACAAGTTAAATCTTTCCTTGGGTACCTACCAGAATTCAATAAAAATACTACTGACTATTGTTACTATTTCAATATGTCTTTTTATTTTCTTCTTGTTCGTAATTTTTTGATTGTACAACATTTTTGGTGCAATAAACAATTTATTTATTTATTTGTATACATATATACAGCGTGGCGATTAGGTTACCACATTAATTGAAATCACGCGTACTCTATATTAGGTATTTTATCATATACAATTAAAATAATTTAATAATAAACAATATTATAGCCGTGGGACCTTTTTCCATTTTAATATTTCACAACATCATTGTATTGCATAAACGTAATCAGCTGACCAATCACTCGGCGAGAGTACCACCGGCGCCGGCACCGCGGCGTTGCCACTTTTACAGATCAGTAAACTAATATTATAAAGGATTATTTGTTTTCTACCAATAACGCCATTTATTTTTTATTAAAAATGCATTTTCTTAATTTTAGTAAAATTGTTAATTTTATTATTTTAACGAACTGATAACAACTTGTAATACATGCTGTACAATTTAATGTGATAACCTAATCGCCAACTTGTATGTAGCTACAACCGCTCAATACTTTCATCTTAGACAAGCATCAGCTGAGCCAAATATAAATAATGTCCTTTCTATTGAAAGCGTCTAAGTTATCTTTACATAACTAGGCACATAACTTAGCGTCTATATCTACAAGTAAACAAGTTATGTATCTAAATAAATATGTCAGCATGTTGCATGTAAGATTTTTTTTTTGTGGAACAAGACGTAATGAATGATAATATATCTCGTAATCTTGTAATAATCAGCCATTATAGTTTAATGCTTGAAAGTGACGTCTTTGTTAAGATACTTAAATATTTATTATGTTAATACTTAATTACAATTGTTGTAGGTATAAGTATTTGTTTGTTTGTTTGATTAATTAATTAATTCAGACTTGATAATGACCGATATATAAATAAAATGCTTGGATAGGTGACTATCTTATGGGTGTCATGGAAAGCACGAGAAGCTGTAGAGCCCTGCTCTCAATCGTAGATTGTTTTAAAGCAAAGAAATAAGCCACCAGTGTTGAAAATGGTTATGGTGTTAACCAGTTTCTGGGTTGTGCAGAATCGCTCCATCTCAAAGACTGCTATAGGTAACGCCAAATAACTTGGCAAGAGGCGTTCAATGCGCAGAAGTCGATTTTTAGGTGTCAGCGGTTGTCAGCGGGACGCGGGGTATGACGTAGCGCCGCTCCCAGCGCGCGATTGGCGCGTCAGTAGTTCTCGTACAATTTGCTCCCGAATACACTTGCGTACACGAAAGTCGTACCCTTTGTTTTTGTTACGAGTTGTTGTATAAATTTAGTTTTTGTTACGTTGATTACAATGCCAGGACCAAACACCGTTTTACGCAGACTATTAAAACGTCAGAAAGAACAGTTAGACACTATAGTTAAGGAAGGTTGAAATTCCAAATTCGTCTGTCTTTAGGACACCGGGAAAAAAGAAGAATAAAAGGAGTAGCAGTTTTATTAACTAATAGTGATGACGAGAACATATTATTTTTAATGTTTCTTTTTTAATACATTTTTTTCACTTTTAAATGTATTTATGTATTATATCTATTTTATTTATAATACTGAATTAACGAATAAATTCCTCTTCTTTCTTTAACATTCTTTTGAAACGATATGATCAAAAATAAATGATGGCAATAACCATAGGGTAATGGCAAGCAGTAAAAGTGACCACATTTTTCTTCCACTAAGTGCACGATGCGCGAACTTACCCCCACTTTTTTTTTTTTTTTTTTTTTTTTTTAACGTGGTAAAATTATCAAATAAGTCCTCCCACTCCGGGCAGGGTGGGAGGGACTGTCAGACTTTTACTGACTAAAATCCACGGTGTTCCTTCAATAATCCTTTACATACCGGGGCCACGGTAACGGGATGAGTCCCACGACCCCGGCAGGATTCGGCCCTCTGCAGAGGGGGCCTCGTCATGTTGCTGACGCTCTTTGAGGCGCGCGTGAAACACGACGCGCCGTCGACCCGGGCATGGTCCATGGTCGGACAGCGAGTTGCCCTTTACTCGCTGTCCGCATGCCCGCGCCTACGGTGGCCGGAGATCGTCGGCCGACGTCCGACGCCGTGGGCGTCTACCACTGCGGCTGGGCTGGAGGGAGGACGCCATCCTCTCCCTCACGCGGCCCGCCTCCTCCTTCGAAAGCATGACTGCTTCGCAGAAGGAGGCGACCGCTTCCCACTCCCTCTCGCCCCGCAGCATGGCCTCGACCAAGGCCGGGCGTGAGAGGTCTCCGCCTATTGTCGCCGTGAGGACACGTCGGTGCTCTGCCCAAGCTGGGCAGTCCTGCACCGTGTGCTCGACTGTGTCCTCAGGGCGACCCTCGCAGTGGTGACACCCAGGCGTCTCTTCCTTACCCATCAGACACAGGTACCTCCCGAAACTTCCGTGTCCGGTGAGGACCTGCGTCCGTCGCTCCCTCCATACTGCCCTGAGATCGCGCCGGAGCTCTTCCCGCCGCGCCTCGACTTCTCGAGGCAGCGGGGATACGCCCCGGCGCTGCGCCTCCACGCGCCATTCATAGACGCGCTGGAGGGCAGTCGCCTCCAGATCCCAGGGCAGCAATCCGGCAAGGAGGTTGGCCGATTCGCCGGCGATCGTGCGGTATCCCCGGATCATTCGGATAGCCATGACCCTCTGGCATGCGACCAACTTTAGTGGTCGCGTCCGGATGCACAGGGCCCACACTGGGGACCCGTAGAGGGCCATGGACCGCACGACGCCGGCGTACAGCCTTCGGCAGGAGGCGTTTGGCCCGCTGAGATTAGGCAGGAGTCGCCTGAAGGCGGCTGCTGCCCGGTTCAGCTTTGGGGCCAAACTCAGGAAGTGCTCCCTGAAGTTCCACCGGCTGTCGAGGACGAGTCCCAGGTACTTCATCGTCCTCCCGACGCCGATGCGAACCCCCTCCACCGTTATGTGGGACTCGGACCGTGGCGCGTTCCGAGCGCCATGAAAGCACATGGCCTCGGTCTTGTGCAGCGCCACGTCGAGTCCCAACTGCCGGATCCTATGAACGACTGTCGCAACCGCTTGCGTCGCCAGGTCGGCCGCCGCCTGGTGCGACTCTCCCTGCGCCAGGACGAGCGTGTCGTCAGCGTAACATACTACGCTGACGCCGTCAGGGAGGTCGCCGCGCAGCACCCAGTCGTATCCGATGTTCCACAGGGGCGGCCCCAAGACCAATCCCTGTGGGACACCGCACGACATCTCTCGCCGGTTCCATTCTCCCCGGTGACCGGGGTAGATGACGGCTCTGTCCGTCAGGTAGTCCTCGACTATGCGACGGAGGTAGGTCGGCACCCGGTGATACCGTAGTGCCTCCCTGATGCAACTCCAGGGCAGGGTGTTAAAGGCGTTGGTGATGTCCAAAGACACCGCCAAGACGACCCTGCCCCGGGATACCGCGTCCCCCGTCGTGAGGGCTCTCACGCGCATGATGGCATCCACCGTCGAGCGCCCCCTGCGGAAGCCAAACTGGCACTCCGCAAGATCCGGGCCCACCCGATTCAGGTGCCCGAAGAGGCGGTCTGCAATTACTCTTTCCAAGAGCTTGCCCGCCTCGTCGAGCAGCACGATGGGCCGGAATGCGGACGGAGAGTCCGCAGGGCGCCCGGCTTTCTGGATCAGGACCAGCTTTCCCGTCTTCCAGCGAAGCGGAAACTGGCCCCTCTCCAGGCATGCGCTAAAGAGCCCCTCTAGTCGAGGCCCGAGAGTCTCTGAGGCCAGGACCCACGCTTTCCCTGGCAAGCCGTTGGGTCCTGGGGCGGTATTTTTGGCTTTGAGCCGTTGTACCGCCACTCTCAAGTCTACCTCGGTCACCTCTGGAGCGTCGTAGACGTCGTCGTTGCTGTGGTCCGCGTTTGCGCCAGCTTCAGGTTCCGTCGGAGACGGAGCCATGGGTGGGGGAGCGTGCTCCCCTCGCGATGGGAACAGGGCGCTCACCACGTCCTCCAAGAACTGAGGCTGGAGACTCTGCGTCAACGGGGGAGCCCAGGGGCGGAGCTTCTCTCGCACCCACTTGTAGGGGCGGCCCCATGGGTCCCCGTCCAGAGTCGCCAGCATTTCCTCCCGGGCCAGTTCCTTGGCCCGCCAGATCTCGTCTCGGAGGACGGCCTTCGCTGCCCTGTAGCCCTCGTACAGCTCCGCCTCTACAGTCGCCGCATCCGAAGGTCGGGTGCGGCGCCTGCGGAACCTGGTGTACCGGCGTCGCGCCGCAACGCACGCTTCGCGCAGCGCTGCTAGCTCGCTCGACCACCAGTACAGCTGACGCCGGGCGCGTCCTTGCCGGACCCGGGGCATGGCCACGTCGCAGATCTCCGACATGGCCTCCCGGAACCACTCCGCCTCGTCGTTTATGTCGGCAGGCCTGTCCGGGGGTGACCCCCAGGCCTGCACGATCGAGGCTTCCAGGAATAGCTCCCGGTCCATCTGCTTCAGCGCCCATCGCGGACCACTCAGGTCCCGTCGGACCGGCGCGTCTGGGGTCTGGGCGGAGACGTCGAACTGGATATACCGGTGATCGGAATAGGTCTCCACCTCCTCCACAACGCGCCAGTCGGTGACGCGCGGTGACAGGCTGGGGGTGGCGAACGTAACGTCCACCACCGACTCGCCCGTAAACCGCACGCACGTGGGGACAGAACCCCGGTTCTCGATTACCAGGCCCTGCGCACGGGCCCAGTGCTCGAGTATCCTGCCCCGCCCATGGTCCATGGACCGGGAACCCCAAGCCGGATTTTTGGCGTTGAAGTCCCCGAGGACGAGGGCGGGGAGGGAACCGAAGGCGACGACGACGTCTCCCAGCTCCGTTAGGGAGTTCTGGAACTCGGCGAGAGTTCGGTTCGGGGAGAAATAAACGCCTACCACAGCGATCTCCCCGAACCGTGCTGCGACGATCCCACGCCCTCTCTTGACGCGATCGAGGGGCGGGGTACCGGCGGCGGCCGACGAAACGAGGGTCACCGAGCCGTCCAAGTCCGCCACCCAGTCATTCCTGGGCAGGACAAAATACGGCTCGGCGACCACGGCGACGTTGATCAACCACTGCGCCATGCTCTGGAGCAAAAGTTCCTGAGCAGCGGCGCAGTGGTTGATGTTCGCCTGGAGGAAGCGCAATGGGGCCATTAATCGGGATCCATTGCAGCCTCCTCCAGGGCCCCTCGCGGGGGTTCAGCCACGACGGCGACGGCGGCGGCAGTAGCGACGGCGGCGGCGGCGGCGGTGGCGGTGACGACGGCGGCAGAGGGCCTACCTCTGCGCCTGGCTTTGGTGGGTGGGGCGCAGGACTTGCCCCCAGCCCGGTGATCGGCCGGCTTGCCAACCGCCTCACATGCGAAGCAGTGAGGCGGGGCGGAGCACGAGCCGGCCTTGTGACCGGGCTGACCGCAGCGGAAGCACCTATCGCTGCGGTCTACCTCCGAGGTGCACACGCATGCCGCATGGTTGCCCACTTGGCAGCGGAAGCACCTCAGGGGTCTGGGGTCCAGGACTTTCACCTGCGCAGACACCCAACCAACCAGGAGCCTTCGGCCCTCCTGGATCTTTTTGACCGCCGGGACGGGGCAACTAACCGTAATGGTTTGCGTCCCCGTGAAGCCAGGACGCAGGGCGCCCGCCCTCACCTGATCGGGAGGGCACCCCCCAGTCCTGGCGACGGCGGCCACCACTTCCTCGGCCGTCACGGAGTCATCCAGACCCAATATGCGCATGTCTGCGCGCTTGGTGGGTCTGGAGACTCGGGCCTCCTCCGCATTTAAGGACGCTCTGAGCCGTTCGGCCAGAGCGTCAGCGGCAGGGCCACTGGCCGTGCCGGGGATCTCCAGCATCCGAGCCCCCGTTGCAGTGACCCGGTGACGGAGGCCGCCGACGATGCCGAGCTCCGTGATGTCGATCGCCATCCGCGCCTTCGCCAGCACGTCGCGGTACGACACGCCCCTCTTCACCGCGTCCGGCTGCAGTGTGATCACTACAGCCGCGGTCTTGGGGGCGCGCAATCGCGCCGCGGCGTCTCGCCGCCGCCGTCTCTCCCTACGCCGCGAGGACCTGGCTGCGCCAGCAGCCTTCCTCTTCTCCCCGGCCACTTGCCAGTCGGCACCGGCCGGAGGAGTCTTTGGAGGAGGCTGCTGGGACGGCTGGTTCCCGGCCTGGGCCTTCTTCTTTTTGGCCGCCTGCTTCGGCCCCGCAGGTGTCGGGGTCGGAGGCGGCTTTGATGGGCCCGATTTCGGCTTGGCCGGGGCCGTCTTTGCCCTCGCAGGGGGCGCCGTCACTGGTGCCGTCCGCACCGTGGCCGTCTTCGCCTGAGGCGGCCTCGTCGTCGTCTGGGGAGGCTTGGACGCGGCCGCAGCCGCGTACGAAGTCGCCGCCAGCGGGGGTCGCAGCACGCGGCTCTCCAATACGGAGAACCGCTGCTGGAAGGCGGCCAGCTCCTGTCGCACCAGGTCGAGAACCGAGTCCTCCGCTGGTGTGGGCTGGCCTTTCTCCTTTTGGCCCCGCGGCGGCGCATTCCGCTGGCCGCCTCCCCGGATTGTGGCCAGGTCCGCCTTGAGGGCGGCGTTCTCCCTCTGGAGAGCCTCAATGGCGGCAGTCAGGCGGGTAACCTCCGGCCGCAGATCGGACATATCATCCCTTGCAGCCGGAGCCCCGCCGTAAGTCCGCGTGGCCGCCAAGATGGAGGCCGTGGCTTCGCCGATCGCGTCCTCCTTGCTCTTGCGGTTGCGCTTCCGCGAGATGGTGCGGATGGCAGCCGCCACGGCCTCTTCTAGTTTGGCCTCGCTCGAGGCCAGACCAGTGTTGGGCTCTCCAGAGGGAGGCCCCCTCCCCGAGGTCTTGCCTCGGCCTTTACCCCGCACGCTAGTGGGGATCTTGCGGGCCGAGACAAGCCCCTCCTCCGACGACGACTCGTCGTTGCGGGGGCGCTTGAGGAACTCCTTCCTCCTGTCGGCGCCCCCCTCGTCACTCCTGACTGCGCTCCCAGACACTAAGCTCTGGAAGCTCTCGGCGTCCGATGCCGAGTCGGTCTCCGACCCGAGCACCAGCGCCCCCTTCCTCCGCGGAGCGGCGCTCTGCGCTCGCTCAACGTTCGGTGCCGGTGAGGTGGACGTGCTGGACAAGTCCAGCGACTCCACCTCACGGGCACGTGAGCCTCCCTGGCTCAATGCGGCGACTGCCGGGGAACTTACCCCCACTACGCCAAAACCTTGCCAAGGCGACAGGTATAACCCCCGTGCCTCAGAAAACATATTAAGACGTTGGTCCTTTTTTATTTACTAGGTTTCTGTACCTAAGGTGGTATGGTGTATATCCTTTTATCCATTGAAATGAAATGAAATGAAATGAAATATTTATTTTGTAAATTGGTTATAAATAGAGATGGGAATTTACCCGGTAAAAACCCAAAAGTGGGTAAATTCGAGGGAAAATACCCGGGAAAATACCCGATTGGGAAAATATTCGGGTATTTTAAAATTTAGCTTATGTAATGTTTAGATACACATACATTAAATAGTACATAGTTTTTAGATGTCCAACTTAAACTAAACAAAACATCTGACGTAACTACAACAAATCTGCCTTTGCAAAAGTCTGCGTTTTTGTCAAAAATCTTAACACTCTTACCAACCGACATACAAGCCAATATCTTTCTTAAGAGATTATCGAAGTTATAAATATGTATGGAGGCCACAAGTTTGTAACTCTTAGAGGAGATAACGCTAATAACATTCAAATAGCATTTCAGATGGTAAAAGATGTGTATACACACATATTACCGCTGAAATACGTAGCAGATACATTAAATTTACTTTGCGAAGATTGTTTAAGACCAAAACCTGTTTAAGCATTTATATGGACTGCCATAGAGAGCATAAAAGCAATAAAAATAAGTCAAACTATGAGTGCTTTACTAGCCCAGATTATAAAAGACAAACGATTAGGCGAAACATTGAAATTGCCAGGAAAAACCCGCTAGGGCAGCTACTATACTGTTATAAAAAGCTTGAAAAATTCGAAAGTAGCATTACAGACATTAGCTGTTCACGAAGATGCTACTATTTCAGAAGAAATAATATCAAATTTATTGGATCTCAATTTCTGATACACGGCCGAAAACTGTATAAAATTGTTGGAAGCGATAACGGAAAAAATTTCAAACTTGAAGGAAACGGAATATTAATAAACGAAGAACGATGACATGGCTTTCAAATATATAATATCTACATTTAATTGTGTGCCACCCGAAATATCTACTTTAGATGACCAGCACAAACAAGATATAATAAATGCTGTAACCAGGCGAACAAATAATTGCCACCACCCATGGTTGACTGGTAGAGAATGCCTATGGCATTAAGTCCGCCTTTGCATATTTTGTGTTGCATAAAGTTTTAATAAATAAATAAACAAATAATTGCATTAAACCAATCCATTATGCTGCATATTTGTTAGATCCGAGATCGCAAGGCATTGAACTCGATGAAGAGCATGAAGTAGATGCCATGGAGTTTATACGTGAAGTGAGCCAATCACTCAATATTGATGTTGGTGTAGAGTTAGCTAATTATATAACGTGTAACGGAAACCCCATATCTATCCAAAAGGACTGAAGACAACATCTGGTATGGAGTCTCTATGCAAAGTTTCAGCTCAAAAAAAGTGACTCACAGAATTGACCACAAATTATTGGTTTCATATGTTTCTTGAATACCAGTAATAACAAACGTGTCACAGTACTATGAGGGCCATCACTTTCCACGTCACTTGCCAATAACACGATAATTCTCTTCGTTCTTCTTAATTTGAAAAATTCGGTCTCTGGTATCAATGTATTGAAATTTCTAATATGCTCCACACATGTAGACATAGGATTACAAAACCCTTGCTATATCGTTTGTTATCATCCAAAGAAACCGTGCACTCGATATGTATATACCCTTTAAATTACACGTTGTAGAGTTAAACAGGGCTTATGGCATATGGAAAAATGTCGCAGAAATGGACCCAACAGTTTGGTGGAGGGGACTTTGCAGCTCCAAATTGCTAAGTAGGGTTGCAGTATGCCTTCTGACTGCTCCCTGCACTTCCGCAGCGACTGAGCGGTCATTCAGCTAGCACACATGCTCATATACACAGTCACAAAAGAAACAGATTGACTACAGACAGAACAGCAAAGATAGCTTTTATATCATATAATTGGAATCTTTTGCATTAACATAAAGATGATGACAACGACGAAGATGACGAGCCCTTATCAACCCCTAGACAGTTGTCTAGCCCGATGAACAGCCCAATTCATGACCAACAACCTTCTACATCTCGTGGAAGCTAAGAAGAAATAGAATCTGTGATATTTATGATTTGTATGATGATCATGACAGTAGCGATAGCGATTAAAATTTTAAAACGAGTGAATGAAAAAATATTTTTGTAATTATTTTCTATTGTGTAATAAATAATTGTGATTGTCTATGTTTTGTTTTATTTTTTATATGCAGAAACATGTTTTACAATCCTACTGATAGTTCCACAGATTACCGCGTTTGAACAAACAAAAAAATCGCTTCAGCTTTATTGTATTAGTGTAGATAATGAAAATACCCATCTATTGGGTTTTTTCCCACATAAAGACCCGGTATTTACCCAAATGGGTAAAAACCTGGGTATTTTCCCGTCGGGTTTTTTCCCACCGCCCATCTCTAGTTATAAATAACACTTTTACACGTCATGTTTTTTTGCGTGTTAAGTTTAGCTAGATGAGGCCGGTATTTCCTAACTGACTACTCTGAGAAGAAACACCGAAACAAACTCAGAGGTCATAGTCTCTTTTAAAGTCCAGACAATTTGTATTTTTATATGAGAAGCATGTAGGTTCATGTCTGTGGTATTCTTTTGAGGAAATAACCACGCAAATTTGAGCGGACCTGTCCAGACAGTGCAAGCATTTGTCAGTTATCGTGTAGCTCAACTTAGAACATAAAGAGCTCAACAATTTGACAAAAAATACCAACGGACATTTGGGTAGGCCACACAAGTACTCAAACTGCTTGACATCATTAAATAAATTATAGTGAAAGTAAAAACAACGAAGAAAGAATAACCTACATTGTCCTCACATTAACAATAATGAAATAATTATATTATTAAAAAAAAAAACAAAAACAAAATAAATAGCTATATACAATACTTAACAAAACATTTATTTTGATCAATAAAAAATAAATCAACTATCAAAATTTAAAAAATAAAAAAGTTTAAAAAATAAAAAAGATGTAAAAGAGAATTGATGTATCCAACTTTGTTTGTTATAGGCATGGTGGGATACAATAAATTGGAAACAAGGAGGGACATAGCTCTTGCTACCTATATTTTTAAATTATTACGTAGCAAGACTTCAAACCCAGGTATATTAAAAGAAATTAACCTGTGTGTGCCCGACAATTATGTATTCCGAAGGCGACAGCCACATCTATTGGCGGTGCCCAGTAGTAGGACCCATCTACTGGGTAAAGCCCCTATAACGCGCACCTTGCGTGTACTTAATGACGTAGCAGACAGCATTGATCTTTTTACTTGTTCTCTGAGTGAGTTCACAAAAACCACGATGTACCGAATATGTTATGGTAAATAAGTAATAAAACTGTAATTATGGCCACACTATTGAATTAGTAAATTCCTGTAATGATAGTGATGCAGAGTTAATAAATAAATAAATAAATCTGTCTCCGGTCGTGTCGGATTACTGTCCCATCGCACTATGAGAGTACAGGAACAGAGAGTGCACATACTTGTGTACTATTATATCTTCTGCGCAGCTGGCTAAATCGATTATAAGATTTTTCGCCGTGGTCGGTCGGTGAGGACTAAATTACTATTATTACTGTGATATTCCAGATATGAACGCCAAAACACTACCCGATTTTGGAGTCCGTCTTGTTTGGCAATAATGCTTACGACCATTAGACTTAATGAAGCAGTAAATAATATGTTTGCTAACACTCAGAACTTGCGCAATTATATTTTCAAGTTATATTATTAAATTCTATAGTTTAAAAGTGCATAAATAACGTCTGACAATAATAACTAATGGTTCGATATAGCAACAGAGTGGCCTTAAAGCTTTCGTTGATTTGACGGACGATAACAAGATGTCTTATTCTGAATCTAATTATAGTCATTATTGCAAGTTAGACGAAATTAGGGAAGTTTGCTCCATCTTCGACCACATCATCACTTACCATCAGGTGAGATGGTGGTCAAACGCGAACCTATTCTAAATAAAAAAAAAATAAAAAAAAAAAAAAAAAGTTTCGAAATGCGTTGTAACATTCTCGTAGGTACAGTTTGCAGCGTGGTTAAGTACATTGTAATAAGCCAATATTTTAAGTGATAATTTCATTATGAATTCTCTTGAAAAATACGATAAGTACTTATTTACAAGTAAATATGATATATTACCAAAAAACCGTGAATTTTTTTTTGTGATTTTTATATTTTGCTGACTTTTAACCAAGTAATATTGGAAATCGAATCATTAGTTTCATATGTCTTTTGAGAAATAAAGATATCTCAAACCTCAAACATTATAAATATAGGTACCTTTCTCAAGAAATAGGCAGTCAGTTTTAAGCTTAATTATTATAGCGTCAAATTAAATAATTCCAGAGAATTCGGTATCTTTTAAGCTTTAAGTTACATTTTTATTAGGTACTTACGTACCTGTCAGTAGAGATAAATATAGAATTTTGAAATAAAGTCTGCAGTGAACGTTAAAATTCTATCTCTCTGCTGTCAGATATGTTTGATCGTTAGACGTCAGCTAATTCAGCTATATTAAAAATGTCTCGCGACCGAAATGCTTCGCTATTAAACTTCAGTGTAGAATCATGACCAAAAACAAAACAATTCAAAGATTCCAAAAAGATGAGCAACTTTTGACATTAGCTGTCAAAAATGACAAGTGCAAAATTAATGTCTAAAATTCTCGTATTCATGAGTTCCATGACCCCTCGTGATGCGCCCAACCTTTAGAATAAAACCTCTATAAAAAGGATGTAACAATTTAACTAAATGTCGACGTTGAGTCGATCGATTGTCGATTGTCTATGGCCAAGGATGCTCTGCTTAATGGTTCTCGAACAAGGTAATGGATGATAAAGTATGTTTAGATGTTTCTATTTTAAGTTACTTCGTGAGTTGTTGATTATATTAAATGTGTAATGATGTACCGTTGTTTTTTTGCTATTTGTTAAATGTATTTTGTTCTACATTGTTAAGGTCAATATAAATTACCTTTAGTTGGAATATAGCTACTCGGTTTGTGTAGCGTATAGGTATTTATAACTGTGGGATCATTGTCGAACACTAACAATGTTGTCTTATAAGCACAAGATTATTGTATGTATCCATCGTTTCTACGCTCTGGGAGAGACTTCTACTGCCTAAAAACTCACCCTGTTATTTTCAGATGCCCTTTCTTCCTGCGGTCGTGATATCTTGTTAGATTTTTTTTTACCTCCATCTCACCTTATGGTAAGTGATGATGTGTTCGAAGATGGATTTCAAGATTTCATGTCAACATTCCCGTAATCCTGGCAATAGGTGACCCCTTAGGTCTACAAAATAGGTCAGACAATTTTTATTACATTAGCTTCTGCTCCGTATTGACGTGAAAGAAAAATAACAAAGCGGGAGGAATCGTTACATAATTTCCCCCCGAAAGAAGGAGTATTCACGTAATGTTTTTTGGTATTTTCTACCACTTCTCTAGTGATTTTTCGTTATTCTTCCGACCCTTTAGAGCCATTGTCGATCCCTTACATAATGCAACTATCAACTATTGCGGTGTAGTCTCACCACACTTCACCACCATGCGATTCCAACATAATCCACAAAGCGTACTTGACCGCATAATAAGCTAAATTAAAATACTTTTCGTATCATAAAAGCTAATTAGTAGCAACTATTGTATGGTAAGGTTGGAGTGTGGGACTGCAGCTAAATGCAATCAGTTTGAAAACTATGATTACGTGTCAAGGATTCGTACAAATTGAGAAGAATTTTCTAGTGTAGGTACGTATTAGATTTTATTTTATTTTAAGGTAATAATCAGTTTCTTTACTGTGATTGTGGATTGCTTTTTTTGCTTTAAGGTGCAAAAAGTCACCTCACTATTTCGCAGAATTCGAGGGAGTGGCAACGGAATCCTAAGAATGATTGCAGGTGGCGTGAAGGTAAATAAGGCTCCACGTGGCCTGATGATATTGTGATAATCGCTAAGATACAGTTATAATGTAATCAGTTTATTCTTTGAACATTGTCTATTAAGTAATAAAAAACTGAAATATGATTTTTGTGAGAACTAATCAACAAAAAAATACTGGCTTAGCCTTCAGCCATATTTCAGAATTCCCTGCCGGAGTATGTGTTTCCTGATAGCTATAACCTGGGAGTATTTAAGTCAAGAGTGAATAGGTTACTTCTAGGTAAGCGTGCTCCATCTTCGATTCATCTTCGACTTCATCACTTACCATCAGGTGGGATGGTGGTCAAACGCGAGCCTGTTATCAATAAAAAACTAAACGAGATTATTTGGCTTTTAATTTGGACGAATATAGCTCCGTACTAGTAATGTACATGAAGCTAGAAAACAGTTGCTTCTTGTATTTCTCTTGCACTCGGCTGCATCCGATTAGATTGAACGCAAACCCTGACATAGTTGTGAAAAGTCTAAGGATAAGGTGATGAAGCTTTTCTCCGAAACTCTTCAACATACTATCAGGAAAACCCCTTTTTTCTCTGGGTGGGAAAATCATCAAATGATTCCTCCCACTGTATATGGAGCGGAAGGGAGTATTGACTAAAAACCCACCCAGTACGTCGATTCGGTAAAATTCGAACAACAACTCGCATCACACATAGCTATTCACTGTCACTTCGCTTATGGTTCAAAGTGACCTTGATTTTGCATTCTGTAAACAGCGTCGAAGTGACGGGGGAATTACCTTACCGAATGCCACTTCTCACGTCATCTCATACTTTATCTGTCAAAATCTTTAGTTCAACTCGCTGACACGCTCGCAAGGTTAGCGCTAGTGTAAATTCGAATTAACAACCGAGTTTTTAGAATGCCAATCAATAAACTCACAGCGGATTCAGATTCGAAGTTTAGAATGAGGTCTTACAGAATAACACAGCTGCTCCTTCAGCTGCTTTTGCTTTTCGGGGCCGCGGTATCTTGTTAGGACATCGTAACCCCGTAAGGACCAGGAAAATATCCTACCGTTCTGATGCGTTACCAAATGGTTAATGAAATAAGTTAGTAAGTAGGCACATGGCGTGCCGTGTGAGATGAAAGTAAAATTTGTGAAAATTAATTATTATTTACAACTGATGGGTTAACCCGGCGTTAGCGCTGGCTTAATTACTTTAATTATTCATGTTTTATTGCATTGTTACAGTCATACACAACGCTGTGTTATTTATTTGCCTTCGATAAAATGATGCAATTACCGGCAATGGGCTTAACTGGTGAACAGTATGCAATCAAATTACATTTTGAATGAATTAATTAATTATACATTTATTTGCTCGAATATAGGAGGCTGACATGAGATCTTATTATGATCTATTGGTATATTTCAGCCGTGCAAATGTTTAGATTTTGGTTATCATACAATACACATTTTATTTTATAATAAACATGAAATACCAAATAATAATAACATAATTTAAATTTATTGATGAAAAGCTCGCGTTTGACCACTATCCAAAAGTTGGTTAGCGAAGATGTGGATGAAGATAAAACACGCTAAACTAGAAGTAACTTATTCTCTCTTTACTTTAAGACTCATATTTTTTTTTAACTCTCTTTGTTAATGCGCGCTTTTAAAACTCTTGGAGCAAAAAAATAAGTGGTACCTACCATTGTAGATAGGTACTTACATACTTTAATTACCCGACTACGGCGAAGCAAAAAAAAAGGAGGGTCATGATTTTGTCCGGTATTATGTTCCCTCATAACTTCGAAACTCTTTATAATAATTTGACTATTAAGGTACCGTTAGAAGCGTCTGCAACGGAATATTAAAATAGAACGCCCTCTAGGGGATACAAAGACGCGGAGTAGCGATAATGTTTTAACGAGATACCGCGGCCCCGGAACCTAAGGGCAGTGAAGGAGCCGGGTGGGTTTTTAGTCAGTAGAAGTCTGACACTCCCTTCCGCTCCACCCACAGCGGAAGGAGATATTTGATGATTTTCCCACCAAAAAAAAGGTGATACAAAGAGAGAGACACAATAAAAAATAAGACGATAAATATTGAATAGTTTGTACAATACAGTTTCAGATGAGAATGATTTCTTATTTCATACTTTGAGGAATTTCGATATCTGCGGACCAACCACCGCAAGTTTTGCTTCATCTTGAAGACCAGTGCGAGTTATTTAAAAGCCACTTTAGTTTCTTGCTAAGGACCAATTGTAAAAAACACAAACTCGAACTGAAAATATTTTATTTCACATAATAGAAAATATTTTAGTGCACGGTTGGAAATTGGTCGTTTTCTATGGAGAAGAGCCGGCAATAAATTCCATAGATACTCTTTTAAACATATATTTTTTACAATGTATCCATAATACAGGTTAATTAGGTATGAGAGGACAGTATAGACACAGTATAAAAATAATAGACATATTCTGTGGTACCATTTAATACAGCACAACGGAATTATAAATAAAAAATTGTAAATAAACCAAAAAGCGGTAGCGTTTGTTTCCCACTAGAAACACGAGTCAATTGTTATTATTATAATGGTTTACATAAGATTTAACAAAGAGATTGTCAATTATTACATATCTACAGTATCATGACCATGTTGATACCAAATCGTAACACAATACACTATTACGTAACAGTGTCAAACATTATTGATGTTACCATTTGATATTATTACCAAAAAAACCGGTCAAGTGCGAGTCAGACTCACGCACGAAGGGTTCCGTACAAGTATCTATAAAAAATACAGCAAAAAATTGACGTTTGTTGTATGAGAGCACCCCTTAAATATTTATTTTATTTACCATTTAGTATTTTTTTTATAGCAGCAACAGAAATACATCATCTGTCTAGCTATCTCGGTTCATGATGTACAGTCTGGTGACAGACAGACAGACAGCGGAGCCTTAGTAGTAGGGTTCCGTTTTTTCTCTCTCTTACGGAATCCTAAAAACAGTTCACCCACAATACAATCAGCTATACGAAGATTTCAATACATGCATTCAGTGCGTCTGATGAAAAATGTTTCCGACATTTTTCATCAGACGCACTGAATGAATGTAATGAATGTAATTTACCATTTAGTATTTTTTTTATAGCAGCAACAGAAATACATCCTCTGTCTAGCTATCTCGGTTCATGATGTACAGTCTGGTGACAGACAGACAGACAGCGGAGCCTTAGTAGTAGGGTTCCGTTTTTTCTCTCTCTTACGGAATCCTAAAAACAGTTCACCCACAATACAATCAGCTATACGAAGATTTCAATACATTCATTCAGTGCGTCTGATGAAAAATGTCGGAGCTTTATTGATCGTTTGTTGAAAACCTTATTTGGTGTGAAAGTATGAATTTATTGTTAGTGTTAGCAACTAGATGTCATCTGTGGTAGTTATATAAATGTAGGATGTGTAGTAGGATGTCGTGTTATTAAAAGATTTGGATCTTAATAACTTTTTAATCGAGTATTTAGCTATCAGTATTTTTGAGTTATTTTTACAGTAGCTGACCCGCAACTTCGTTCGTGAGGGAGTCGATTTTTCCTTATTCTCGCGTATCCCGTACCAAGATCGGGTCCCACAGGAAAGGTAATTAGCCTATACAACGTGTAACAGAATAAACGAAATTCCTGAAAGTAGTTGGTTCAGAATCGGCTTCTGAATCGATTTCCGTCATAAAAAATAGGTGTTAAATTTTGACGGAAAAATCTTTCATTTACCTTATAAAAACTTTTTACCAAAAAATTAAACCGACTCCCAAAAACACTGCAAAGTGAAAAATAACTTTAATTTCGGCAGTCGGTGTCTTTAGTTTTGTATTTTCGTTTTTGGCGCCGACTTCCGAAATTAAAGTTATTTTTCACTTTGGAGTGTTTTTGGGAGTCGGTTTAATTTTTTGGTAAAAATTTTTTATTTCACTCTTTTTAGTTGGTCGATTTTTAATTTACCTAGTTATAAGAGCCTAAATGTCAACTACTTATAACCTTTTACAAAATATTGCTTTTCCCAATGCTGGGCCGTTAATTGTTGAGGAGTTCTCCTGGTACTTCACCATCAGCTCTACATCACCATATGTATTGTGACGAACATAAAGTGCTTAACATCCATATTCAAGTAATCGAATCGCAATCCACGAAATACTTATTATTGAGTAGGTTCGGCGGCCATCTGTGGTCTTCATCATCAGTTCCACTTTTCCAAATTGTATTTTTTGAGAGCAACTGCACAAGTTACTATAAGAAATACACAAAACGCCATAGGTGTGCCTATAATATTTGAAGAGTTCCCTCGATTTCTCCAGGATCCCATCATCAGATCCTGACCTGGTGACAATGGGACCAATTTCAAAGTATACCTTTTCAAACAAAAAAAGAATTTTCTAAATCGGTTCAGCCGTCTTCGAGTAATCGGTGATCATACATAAAAAAAAATAAAGAAAAAATATACGCGTCGAATTGATAACCTCCTCTTTATGTCGTCGGTTGAAAATGGAAATACAGTATCATGACAAATTAACACAATCCTTAATTCAAGGAAATGCGCTCGTGTGCATGTCGGCTACTAACATTGCATGAGTGTACATAAGGATGTTGTATGACGCACATACGTTTTGCGTTTAGTAAGGATAACTATTTTATAAAAAATGTCTAGGTTTGCTTTCAATTTATTTAGTTACGGATGTTGTTTCAGACTTATAATTTAATATCCTAATTGGGGTGTCTGAGGTATTGTGCTTAATCTGTTACACCTTGTATATTGCCCTGTAACTTTATCTACCTTCCAGTGAAAGGCCTATTTAAATCGGTGGTGCCGTTCTAGAGATTACACCAAAAGACAGACAGTCACATAAAATATAAAATTTAAGTTTGTTCGTGTTTTCCTATCGTCTAAATAACAAAAAACACTTGAGAAAACATAGTTCTTATGAAACAGACACAATTTAATTTAAATATGTAAATTCAGTTACGGCCCATAAAGAGCCCTTTCTTTTCCGGGAGGGAAAATCATCGAATGACTTCTCCCGCGCTGGGTGGAGCGGAAGGGAGTGTCAGACTTCTACTGACTTAAAACCCACCCTGTTCCTTCAGCTGCCCTTGTGTTCCGGGACTGCGGTATCTTGTTAGAACATTTCCGCATCCCCGGTAGGCAATGGCCCTATGGGGCCCCATCACTGTTGCTGACTACTCTTTGAGGCGGGCCCGGGCCTGGTCCTTACCGGACGGTGAGCTTCCCCTGCTCGCCGTCCACAAGCCCACGCCTGCGGTGACCGGAGATCGGCCATAAAGAGTACCTAGTGTTTATTTCTACAGTTTTTCGTGTGGATGTTTGTCTATTACACCTTGCATTTTTACATTGTTTTTTGTTCGAAAGGTGACTTATTGCAATTATTGTCATTACCTCACAGAGATGAGAGACATAACTAATCATTTACTTGAAATGACTTATAACAAATTCAATAGTTAGAAGATGGACGGAAGAAGAAAAATATGAAATATTTTGCGAAACCTTAATTATCATATTGGCATACAAAACGCGTATAATTATAGTAATCTTCTAAATAAATATAACTCAGAGGTGACTGACTGACTGACTGACTGACATAGTGATCTATCAACGCACAGCCCAAACCACTGGACTGATCGGGCTGAAATTTGGCATGTAGGTAGATGTTATGACGTAGGCATCCGCTAAGAAAGGATTTTGCGAAATTCCTACGGGATCGGGATTTACAGGGGAAAAACTTCCCACGCGGGCGAAGCCGCTGGCACAAGCTAGTGTTTTTATATACGTGAAACTCAAAATGCGCTTTTCTCAAAAATAGCACATTCAAAGCAAAATACCCAATTTTGAAACGTAACAAAACGCAAATTAGATTAATTTTCCCACGTTTTAAAATAGTCCTTATCTGTTATCGTAGAAGAACTGTTTTGGATTGTGTGCGCACGCGCAGGCGTCACGCGATTGGTTATATAAGTGTTACAATTAAGCTTTTGCCGTGAGAACGGGGTATTGTGATGATTAAAATTATTGACACACAAACTGTGGTTATACTTCTGATAGGTGGAGTGATTACAGTGCAGTGATTAGAAATTTGAATTGCTCATTAGGTTCTTAATTAGACCCGTTTCCTGAATTTGTAACATAACACACAGGTATGTATTCCGCATTGTGCAGGGTGAGATGTATAAGTACTCTCACTTTCACCGTCTATCTCTACCTACATCTTGCAAAGCCACAGTAAATTATTTTTTCCTGGATATGAATTATACTTATACACAAATAGCCTGGCTCATCAGCGAACCGTTGCTTGCCTGTCGGTTTTCTACAGATTGTACTTCGGGGAGTGTGCGCAGGAGCTCCATGACCTGATTCCTCCTTCTCCCTTTCACTACCGGTCTACCAGACGCACGGCTGGGTACCACCCACACTTGGTAGATATACCGTCTTATACCAAGCGCTTCTTCTCCACGTTTATTGTGCGCACAGCCAAGCTGTGGAATTCTCAGCCGGCTTCTGTGTTCCCTGCCACTTATGACCTTTCAGCCTTTAAAGCACGAGTAAATAGGCATCTTCTGGGCTCGCTCGTCCTATCTTAGACCTCATCTATCGCTTACCATCAGGCGAGATCGAGGTCAAGAGTGGGCCCATCAGTAATTAAAAAAAAAAATATCGGTCGAGTTTTTTCGGAAGAGTACCTACGATTACAACCACCGTGACACGAGATTTTTATAGTATATTAGATACAACTAGGGTTACCATATGACAGGCGTTTGCCGCATTTGACAGGCATTTTAAGATTTAGACAGGCGTGCGGCCGGCATTGGTCTGAGACAGGCATTTTTAAATTTCGAGCCCGCGCGCGATTCGCGCTTGCATTTGAATGACACCGGCGGCGGGCCGCGGCGGTGAGCGGCAGATAACATATTTTTTTCTGAAAGCTTAATAGCAAAAGTAGGGAAGTGAATGGTGACATTACAGAATTCATGAAAATCTGCCAGTTTTTGTTCTCTATTTTGGCACACAATGCTAACGTAGAACGTACGTTTTCTCTCGTCAATGCCCAGTGGAGTAAAGAAAGAAATCGGCTGACAATTGAATCAGTAAAAGCAGTTGCAATTGATTACTCAGGAAAATTATAAAACTGAATCTTGTGAAGATTTTTACGTTTATGTATCACTACATAGTATAAAACAAAGTCGCTTCCCGCTGTCTGTCCCTATGTATGCTTAGATCTTTAAAACTACGTGACAGATTTTGATGCGGTTTTTTTTTAATAGATAGAATGATTCAAGAGGAAGGTTTAGGTGTATAATTTATTAAGGTTTACGGACGAAGTCGCGGGCAGGAAGCTAGTTAGTTAGAAAAGAAAGAACTATTAAAAAAATAATGTCCTCTGACAAATATCAGTAATAAATATCCTTCTTCATTATTATCTGTTGGCTTTTACTTATTACCTACAGCGTTTTGCTTTAGACAGGCATTTTTCTGAAAATTCAGGCATTTTAGGTACCATAGACAGGCATCCCTCTATTTATATACGGTAACCCTAGATACAACCGAGTATTACCTACATATTATTAAAATGTTTGTGTCTGTATGTGATTTCAAAGTACCTGTGTTTTCTGTTGTTTACTTTTATACGATAAAGCATAAACAAACTCTTTTAAATTGATGTCTGTCTTTCTGCTTGTGCGGGTAAATTCCTGGAATGGCTGACGCAATTTTAATTGGACTTTCTTTGGCAGATTGATAAGGTTAAAAGGCAATATAGCCTGCTTTCCATCCCCGGATCCCTACAAAAGCGGGATTTTCGAGAAATACCTATATAATTCGAACCGTACACTAGCTTTTGAAGTTTTATGAGTGCCCATATATGTTATACGTGTTTTTTTTGTTTTTCTCATTGGCAACGATGCACTGGTCGAGTCAAAGCTCTAGTCAAGTCTATCGGTTTTCTATCAGTTACAATTCAGGGGAGTGTGCCATGGAATTACACTATCTAATTCCGCCAAGCTCATTCCATCATCGGACTACAAGACAAATGGCGATGCGCCATCGTTACATGGTGGACATTCCACCCATACGCACATAACGTTTTGGGAATACCTTCATTGTGCGTACGGCTAAGGAGTGGAATTCCCTACCGGAGTCTGTGTTTCCCGATAGCTATAACCTAGAAGTCTTTAAGAGTGAATAGGTTACTTTTAGGTAAGCGTGCTCCATCTTCGACCACATCATCACTTACCATCAGGTGAGATGGTGGTCAAACGCGAACCTATTATCAATAAAAAAAAAAATGTATCTGAAACTTTTCCTTCTTTTGTTTGCTATGTTTTAAAACCATAACCTACATCAACAATTCACATTACCTACTTAGTCCCAATACCACTTTAAACAAGTCTGAGTTACCAAAATAAAACGAGTGATAACTACTGATAACGCGACATAACTGCGGTAACAATAACCGCCCAGTAGCCAGTTATACCGGTCGCTGTTACGTTGGCGGTCACCGATACCGGAAGCCTTGGAGGATTTGCCTGCCTGAATTTATACCCACCATCTACAAATCGTAAGTCATGCTAACTACTGGGCCATATAATGAATTGTGAAAGCTTGTGAGGATAAAGGGAAGGATATTATTGTTGTGTCACTGTAGGTTTACAACATAACACCAATTTTTTATCCCGGAATTCCCACGGTATCGGGATTCATGCGGGAACAACCTCCCATGTGAATGAAGTTGCGGACACAGCTAGTGTTGAAATAAGGGAGGTACATAGGTACGTCATTGAATGAGATACTTCAACCTTTTCTAGCTAAGTTATAAATATCTGTACTGCTATGTATCTATTTAGTCATGTTGAATATTGTACGATTGTTTATATTAAGATTATACAAACCGTATCGTACGAGATCGCTATAACTTGGGAGTCTTTAAGTCAAGAGTGAATAGGTTACTTCAAGGCAAGCGTGCTCCATCTTCGACCTCATCATCACTTACCATCTGATGATGGTGGTCAAACGCGAGCCAATTATCAATACAAAAATTGGTAACCCTAAGATTTTCCTGCCTCTAAACGTGAGGACCTTTAATTGGCTCACTGTCTTATACTATAACTAGTACTCACGCGTGGCTTCGCTCCCGTGGATTCTATCACGGTAAAAATATAACTCTCCTGTTTTGCAGTCGCGTAAAAAGTAGCCTATAACCTTCCTCAAGCTTCAAGCTACTTCCATACCAAATTGCATCCTAATCCACCCAGTACTTTCGAAGATTAGCGCGTTCAAGCAAACAAACACACTTTTCCGCTTTATAATATTAGTATAGATTATATTTCCTGTATATAATAGCAGTTACTTATCCATACTTGATAAATAAATAAATAAATCATGCATCAAAATATTCACGATCCACAAACATTTAACAATTATATCATGAGTAATCCTAAATTACCCACAAGTAGCCTTCCTCAAACTACTTTCGTTGACTTCGGACGAGAGCGTAAGTATGAGCTAAAAATTTGCTGTACGAAAATCACCTTTAGTGCTATGCTATTAAGGTACTGCCTGTTTGTAACTACGGATGGTGTCTGACTGTACGAGTGATCGAGTCGATGGGAAGATGGCCTTTACGTTCCGTCATTACGTGCGTACGAACCAAACGGTACTTGATGTAGCGTCGGCAGATAAAGTGTAGCATTCTACAGTTACACTTTTGGAGATTATTTTTTAGCAGTTGAAGGCTTTAAAAAATGACACAATTGAACAAGGCAATGAAATTGATTTGAAGAGTTAATTCTGGATTTTATTCACCACTGGTGGCTCAATGGTTACAAACATGTACTATTTGTAGGTCACGAGTTCGTACCTAGGCAGGCACATTACTTTTTATGAATCTTTAAGAAACTGACATGTTCTAGGACCGAAAATCTGAAGACATATTACATACAACTCGCTCTAGGCCTACGAGGTTGATCACAGCGCATTCCCTCTTAAATTTAGAAAGGGAAAATACAGGTTTGACCTTTTGTGGAAGTTTTCGTTACTATAATATCCCTACTCACTCATACTATCTGTAGAAAAGGTATCGAAAGGTACGCCCCACTACCCAGAACACCAAACCTCAACCCTTGCACCTGTAATCGGGTACAACTAGATATGTATGTTTTGCATTCCACAATGTGAACATAGATGGTAAATTCATACAAAATATACATGATTCTGAATCATTGTACCTGTCAGGTATAGAAAATTAGAAATGAGGAATTAGCTTCCGTCAGATTCTTCACCCACGTCAAGTAAAAATCAAATACAAAAAACATACTTTCACGTATCATAATATGTTAAAATGGATATTGTAAAAAAATATCTACACCTGCTGACAAACTATCACCTGCTGGAGTCTATGTTTCCTGATCGCTATAACCTGGGAGTCTTTAAGTCAAGAGTGAATAGGTTACTTCTAGGCAAGCGTGCTTCATCTTCGACCACATCATCACTTACCATCAGGTGAGATGGTGATCAAACGCGAGCCCATTATCATTAAAAAAAAATTAGCATTTACTCGCTATCTGAGTAAACGTCAACTATTATTGTACGCATCTTTAGAAAGAAGGTAACGTAAAAATAAATAGACCAACACTCACTAACTCGGAAAGTATTCAGCACTTAGAATGGTCATTTATTTTAATTTCACCATTCATTATTTTTTATAGTTAGTAAACATCTACTACGAAACACTGCAACTGCACAATTACTAAATCTGACGTATCACATAATTTCATAGTATGATTATATAAAACAAAAAATAAGTTATGTTGGCTGCCCCAACTGAAGCCGTCCCGTCCAATGCAAAATGCCATACAAAATTTTATAATATATTTTCGAATGTAAGGGCAATTTGTCATTTTGTTACCAATAAAGTCAGTCAAGTACACGTTAAACTTAATTTTGAAACCGAACCGATTAAGTTTGATGACCAATATACCGACAGCTGTTTTCATTCAAAATTTCTTCCCCAACGTCAGTCATTTATTCAATCTACCCGATATTACAAAACAGAGTATGTTTGACACCGGGTCATAATTTAATAAAATCAAATTTCATTTATGTTTACGGCAATAGTATTATGAAATTATGTACAATAGCATTTATGAAATTTGGTAAGTAGACAGGTCACGGTATAGTTATACAAAATATTATTTATTATTATGACGTAGTTTGAAACATCCTGTTGCGGGGACCGAGCCTTGATTTCCAATGGAAGAGCGGTGATAACTTTATCAGAGTTTATTCACCCTAGCACACAACAACGTCATAGTAATAAATATTATTTTCAATTTTAAATTAATCAAATGTTCATAAATATGTTTTTTTTTAAATGAATGTATACTAGTCATTGGATACATGAAGTGGACTGCCGTTGTAAGACGACTAAAATAACACGGTGTATAAACATCTTCAGATAATAGACACTGTAACAAACTATCATATCGCACACCTAGATCTAAAGAGAGCTAACTCAAAAAAATCTCAATTTTTGAGTTATACATACCATCGAATTCCTTACGTAATAAGGAATTCGATGGTATGTATATCAAAAAGATCTAGGTGTGCGATATGATACATCTATACATCCACAAACTTTCGCATTTATAATATTTGTAAGAACGATAAAGATTAATTACGCTTTTTCTTCTATCCGTACTCGCTGTATAAAACTGCTATGCGTCCTTGAACTTTCGCTTCATCATACGTCACTCGTGTTAGTGAGCCTAAACACACGCTCATGCATACAGCCTGACACGATTTATAAATATGATCATGAATTTGGGGCATTCATAACAAACCACAGTAGTAATTGGGACTAATAAGATATTGATTTAGTATTCCGTAAATAATAGTCAAAACCAATTTTATGGCAAAAAAAAACCAATAATTTTAATTTTTAGTTTTTCCCGATGAAAAAGATAAGAAATTTATTACTTGAATACTTAAAATATATTTATTCAATTTATATATTACAATAAAAACACTGTTTCCTGGCATGTTTAAGCAGCCTATGGCTAAATGGCTAAAGTGTCGATTTTGTAATCGAGATGTTGCGGGTTCGAACTCCACCCATTAAACTATTGCTGTGGACCCACTCCAGAAACAAGCATAATTATTTAGTTTAGTTTGAGGGGTTAGCAAGATTGTTAGTAATGTCAATATCAAATGTCTAAAATATATATTCAATATAATTTTTAATCTGAATCGTAACCAAATATCCTATGTACAAGCAGTTGGTTTTGCAGTTTTAAAGATATCACGATGATTGTTGCAGATAATTTGATTATAACACGTTTTAAAGAAGTCGATTTCCTTTTGCTACTCAATAGTGACTTATTCACGTACAATTTGCCTAACTTTTGAGAAACTGAAATCAACACATTTTATGTTAAAGTATTTGATGTGAATGTCAGTAAACGAGACTATAATATTTATTTCAGGCAATTTTAAACCCATAACATACAGAGAGACAATCTTCAATAAAATAAAGAGCAAATAAAATAAATTTAAAACCAAAAATTATAAATATGTGGCGTACGGAATTATACATAAATAATAATAATAAAGAGATGAACTTTTCAGTACACAGCAGTTACTATTTCATTCTTACTCAGGGCTACACTTAATAATATATGTGGAATGAGAGCCTGAGCTTATTTAACAGTGCAGAAAAGCTACTCTGCACTCAGCGCATTATTGTGTTATTTAATAATTAATTTTAAAAAAAAATTCTCACTAATATTTTTGGTAGTATCTTTATAACTTTGTACGAACTAACCATAATTCATACACACATAGATGCACGACAATTTTACAGCTCTAAAGAATAACTATAAAGCCTGTTATTGCCTTCGTCTTGATGTTATCGAGGTAGGCAGATTTATAGCTTGGCTTTAAGCGCCGAGTAACAACTGTAATCATAGAGTAGACATGTGTAATGTATAGTAATGTGGCTTGAAACATGTCGGTAGGAGTAAGCCTTGGTGTATGGAGAAAGAGTATTAAAAAAGTTATGGCTTTATACAGGGTTAATTGTAAAACACCGAAAACCTCTCAACTATGTTACTAACATCATAATCAACAACTTTTGTTCTATGACATTAAAAATTCGTCATATTTTAGTTCGAGACAGAAAAGAGAGAAAAGCCTTTGCTTCACAGATAGTGAGCCATAACTCTTTTAATACTCTTTCTCCATACACCAAGGCTTCCTCCTTCTGTCATACATGTTTCAAGCCACGCTACTATACATTACACATGTCTACCCTATGATTACAGTTGTTTACTACTGATGTTTATTCTTTTCAGTCGATTCGCTTCTGCCAGAGTATGGCGGTCATCATGAAGTTTTTCTTTATGTTTGATAATAGGCTCGCGTTTGACCACCATCTCTCCAGATGGTGGTCAGACGCGATGGTTAACAAGATTACTTGTGTCCGAGTAAGTTCATGACAATAGTATAAAGGGTGGGATTCGAACCCGTGACCTCTCGATTACAAGTTCGACGCCTTAGCTACCTTTGGCTATTGACGCTTTATTAGTTCATCCTCGACGAGGCGACGTGCCGCAAGGCGCCTTCAGGTTGGTGCCTTCAAACTTGCCTTGCTCAACGAGACTTTCGATGGAGTCCTTATTCCACTCATAATGATTAGCAGATTCTAAATGTTATGTTGTAATGTTATGTTGTAATTGTGTTGTATTGATTATTTTTGAAGGATTATTTTTAGTGACTATTGTATTGAATTGTTTTTTTTTATGATTATTTTGTATTGATTATGTTATATGGAATATCCTCCATTGGTTTTTGTTTGTTGATTTTTTTATGCATTAATAATTTCTTAATTCTGATTATTTATGTCTGTGATTATATTTTTATAGATTTGATTGATTATCATGATGAAATTGAATTGTACAAAAATATGTTTTTCTTTCCTACACTATCAAATTGAGAATTCCTGTAAAGATAATTGTATGTATATAATAATAAATAAATAAAAACAAATCATATTCTAAATATAAATTTTGAAAATCTGACGTCAGTAGTAGTAGTGATTTGCCGGTTCTGGCGCACCAATCCCGTGGCTCACCGGTTCTGGCGCACCACCGCTTCTGGCGCAATCGCGGTCCAGGGCGTTTCAAACCTAAAAAAAAAAAAAAAAAAAAAAAAAAAAAAAGGTTTTGGGGTCCGCTGATCACGTTTCTGCAATCCGTTTTCGCGTAGGATGCATGGTTCCGGAGATACAGAAATCAATTAGCAACAATCTGTTTCATTTCCGGTGACACCGTACCCTCGTTATCGACTTTCATTGTTCGCCTTTTCTTATCTATTGTCCGTGCGCCCGGCCACGCACCCTCATTACGATTGCATTGACGTATGTATGTATGCATGTATTACTCATTGTTACTGCTACTGTATCATTTTATTGTTCATAAACCATTGCTTACTTTGCTATTCGGGATCAATAAAACACATGCGTCATTCACAAATTTTATTTTTATCTACAAAATATGAGTGGAACATCTCATCCACTAAAATATCGTTGTACAATGTGTTCCCTGTAAATATGTTTGTAAAACTATGCATTGAACATCCCTGAAACTTATATAGCAAATACATTAAGCAATATTCACCACAAACTGAAGTCCAATCATTCTGAATCCTATCAATACTCCAGCCCCATCTTTTACAATTCCTTTTCAAAAACTCGAGATGATATCGCGCAGGTGTTCGCCCATACGAATCAAAATATTGACCGATGCCATTCGTATCGATATGTACAGCTACCCAGTGTGAACCTGGCTTATCATCCGCATCCAAATTGCATATTATATACGTTGGTGCATGGGCATACATAGGGAGTCTATTAGCAGCATAAACATTATTTTCTAGACTGGGATGAATCTTTTTCAGATGTTTTTGTACTTCTAGTGTATCCATGATATAGCATATTATTACACTACCAATCTATTCAATGGTTGTCATAGGAATGTTCAATTATAGTGATTTGTAAATATTAAATCGCATTATTTTGTAGCACTCACAAAACAGGTTGATGCCAGCAATGTGAGATAAGTTTGTTGACTCATAGAGTTACTATCAGTTTCCGGAGGAACGTGAGATAATTTTGGTGATTCATAGAGTTACAATCAGTTTCGTTGTATTTAGGAATTTGTTTTAGATAAGAATGGTGCTATATAAGATCGTACATTGCAGTCATGCAGTCAGTCTATGGTCGTTTGACCGCAGTGGATTGTATACGTCTACCAATACTACGTTTGTGTTACTTCAACGCATCAATGGCCATGGAGGTAAGTGTTTATTCTATTGACAAACTTACTTGTATTCTTGTTGTTGTTTCCTAACGTGTGTGATTAAGTGTAAACAAATTGATATTAACATGATAACTGTCTTGTTGCAGAAATCATTCAACTTCGATGAAAATACCTATAAACAGTATTACTACTCACCGCTCTCCCCTCAACATGAAGAAGAGAACGATGACATCGTTATTAATAACACATGCGATGGTGGAAAAAGGAAATCACAACCGATTGATCATTTTTTTGAAGTGGCACCAAAAATAAAAAAGAAGAAACTGTTATCGTCAACCGTGGCACGAGCCGCTAGAGATGGTGTATCATACATTTCTAGTAATTCTGACGACGGAGACCAAGCGACGCATCTCATAAAAATTGAAATGTACGATATGAAGAAGCTATGTAAGATTCCAACTACTGATCATTGGAAACACGCTACCACGAGGATTAAATATTATGTAAAGAATAATAAGGATAGCATCTACGACAGCACAAACGGGCTCGTATACAACATTACAAAGACAATAGCAGAAAGTGAAAAAGTTAAAAAATACTTTTTTAACAATGACACCCATTAGTTGATTAGTGAATGTGATTCTGTTTACTTAAATTACTTCTGTGTACTCATTAGATTCTACCTGAATCGTCATTAATAACACATGCGATGGTGGAAAAAGGAAATCACAACCGATTGATCATTTTTTTTGAAGTGGCACCAAAAAATAAAAAAGAAGAAACTGTTATCATCAACCTTGGCACAAGCCACTAGAGATGGTGTATCATACATTTCTACTAATTTTGACTATGGAGACCAAGCGATGCATCTCATAAAAATTGAAATGTACGATATGAAGAAGCTATGTAAGATTCCAACTACTGATCATTGGAAACACACTACCACGAGGATTAAATATTATGTAAAGAATAATAAGGATAGCATCTATGACAGCACAAACGGCCTCGTATACAATATTACAAAGACAATAGCAGAAAGTGAAAAAGTTAAAAAATACTTTTTTAACAATGACATTAGTCGATTAGTGAATGTGAATCTGTTTACTTAAATTACTTCTGTGTATTCATTAGATCCAAGGAGGTGTCGTCTTGTGGTGCTGAGAGAAAAACAAGATTAGAAGGAAGAGATGAGTGTGGCATACGTGAACAGATCACTTCATTGAAAAGCAAAACTACAAAACAGATTGGAGAAGAAAAAGTGAAGAATATGCAGTACCCAAGAGCTGAATATCCATTTTTCAGTTCAAAATCTAGACGGTTGTTCAGTTTCGGAGACTGGCCACTCGTTATGAAACAGAAGCCTGAAGATCTTGCAGAAGCCGGTTTCTTTTATACTGGTCATGAAGACAGGACCAAGTGTTTCCATTGTGGTGGCGGTTTAAAAGATTGGGAAGATGATGATGATCCTTGGCAGCAGCATGTTCAGTGGTTTAGTCAGTGTGCTTATGTAAAGTTTAAACTCGATCAGTGCTCTGTATAAGATTGAATAGGGTGTTTATAAAGAAATAAAAAAATAGTATATTGCATATAATTTGTTTTATTTAATTTTATAATGTTTTCTTTAGTTACATACACATAACCTTAACTACTATAGTCTACAGTAACATTTCTATTTTTATCTATTTCAATAATATTATCAAACTCAGCATAAACAATACAATTAATTGTTTGTATTAGTGAGGTTTCAAATCGTACTTCTAATCTTACACTACCATGCTTTATGAGATTCCAATGAGCTGATGAGTTAGCTGATAAATCAGGAGTTAAATCAAATGCTAAAAGACAGTAACCTTTAGCATACTGTTCACGAGAGATTGCATTTCCTTCATTTAGAAAGTGAATACCAGTCCCCGAGAATAGAGTATGATATGCTGATGTAAATATATTATTATTAAAAGATGGTTGCAAAGCTTTTGAAGGTATTTGTTGACCATCAATATATAAGCTGAAAGAGTTAATACCATAGTTTTCAAAGTTAAATGGATTTTTAGTAAGCGAACCATTAAATGCAGAATTGTTTACAAATCCAATAATACATCTTTTGGGTACCTGTCCTAAGAATATATTATCAAGAGTTTTTCCTTGAACACCTGATGGAATTGTTAAAACTTTAACTTCAGCACGAGTAATAGGATATTTAGCAGTGGTAGAAGCTAAAACTTTCTGATGTGCGAGTAATACACTTGGGTTAATTCGTGCTCTTCGAACAATAAGAGTTGCGTCTGTAATGCAAACTTTAAACTTTACATCATTTGACCCAGCAATTAAATTAAAACTCTCTCTTGATCGAACTAATTTTACACTCATTTCAACGCCATTCATTAAAAATTTATCTTGATTGAAAATGTCACCATGAAGATGACCAATCATTTCTATTTCCCTACTTTCATTAACTAATTCCTGTCTTTTAACAAATCCTATGTTTTTACCATCTGTGGAATCCATTTTTCCTGCTGTATCCTCATACCAAAGGCTACAAGTAAGATGAGATTGTTTAGCAGCAGGAGCATAGTTTAAAAGAGTTTCCATGTATGCTCGATAGGCATAGGTATTATTAGGTGGTGATACAAGTTTTTGGTTTAAATAAACATCAAGTTGACTAAAAAGTGAATGCAACCAATTATTTACAGGTGCTACTGCTGTAGCTGATATCAAGTTTGATGAATCTTGATTTAATACTTTTGCCTTTATCTGGAGTAATGTATGAGACAAATCTATGTAGTCATCGCCTGTTCCAGGAACTTGAAACTCGATAGGTCCATCATCAGCAAGAGATGAAATTGGTTTATAGTGAATCCACAATCCATTTTCAATGCTTGTTTGTGTAGACGGTAATGCAAATAAATCTAATTCTGACTTAACGCACTCACAAGAATGATTATGAAGGAAAGACATATTTAATTTGAAAATATATCTTCGATGTTTTTTGGTTTTAGACCAAGTTTTTTCGTAGCTTTCACTTTAGCAGTTAGTGGTGGAATGAACGATGCCAATCGTTTTCTTTTAGTTATATATCCAGATCCTGTCATGTTAAATCGATCAATTTTGTTATCAGCCTTTCGTTTTAAGTTCGTACTAACTTGTTTAAGACGATCTTTTATTGAGGCTTCCATAGGACGCGCTTGAACCATATCCGATAAAAGTCCTACTCCAGCGTTTAATGCCTCCTTACCAACCACTCGAACACCACTTGAAAGTAAAGGTAAAACTGATCTAAATAACCCTCCTAAGAAGCTCCCAATACCATGACCGCGTTGGTATGGTGAACCCTTATAAATTACACCAACTCCTGATCCAGCTTGATGTGAATAATAATTTTCATATGGACATTTATGATGATCATGCGGAGAATACATTATTATAATTTGTGGAAATGTAGTTTAATACACACGGTTCCAAACTGGAATGGTATTTTTTGTCCTGTGCTCGATCTTATATCTATTTCCAGCGTATCGAACTCTCTTCGCATAACAGGTAAGTAGTGAGGTGGAGAGAAAACGTGCATTTTATTCGCACCATAAATGTATTTTGAAGGATCTAATGAAATGACTCTTAATAGCGGAGTCATAACATCACCCACAATCTGAGGATCGATAATGTCACAATATAGAAATAGTTGAGATGGTAACCCTAAGTGTAAATTAGCAGGACACTTCCCAAAATTTCTTTCTAGAAGATTTGTATTTGGTTCATAACCTAGTTGTAAACTTAATTTGGGTGATAATGTTACGGATGTTATATTTTTATCCAAAACAGAAATAGACACAAATTTTGTTATTTCATCATAACGAAATTTCAAGTTCTCTCTGATACCATTTAACGCTCTTAAAATATGTTCAACGTTATCATAGTTGGTAGCCGGAATATGTTTTTTGTAGTACACTGTTGATGGTTTATCTTCATTAGGCATTAACATGGTTTTTGTAATGTACACAACATTTTCATGATCTTGAACAGTAAACATGGTGCATGGGTATTGAAACTCGACAACTCCAACCGACCATTCACCTTCTAATTTCATAGCTTTTGGTAATTTTGTTGAAAAATTTGTGGTCTTGTTATCAGGAAAGTATTCCATTGAACTATTGCTGAGCAAAGTTAAATAAAAACTTTCTTTATTCATATTTCTTTTAAACTAGAAGCTAAAATCCAACTGTTAAATTTATCTGGATATCCTTTCCACTTCACTAATACTTCTTTTCTGTTACCCGAATAACGAGTACCAATTATTTTATCTATTTTATATTGTGAGGTGGGGTTGTAAGTGACCTTCTGTAATTCTCTTTCATAAAAAGTACCAACTATTGCTTCATCTTGTAAATCTGTTATTGTATAAACAACCCATGGAGATCTATCAATTATTGAAGATATAATAAATATTTCATCACTCCAATTTGATTCATATCCTTTTTGGAAAACATGTTTATATTTAGTTATTCGAACATAATCACCCACATTGAAATTTGGTTTTGGATTTTCTAAAGAAAGTTTGTTTGATCCTCTATTATAAAGATTAGTCCAAACTGTCATAATATTGGCGGAACTTACATCACATGGGCACATCTTAATACTAGAGTGAATGCTGTGATTATAAGAGTATATTAAATCCTGTAAAACATCTATGTATCTATAAGTATTGTTATGAGTGAAATAACGCCACATTTTCATTTTTAGAGTTCTTTGAAATCGTTCAACAATACTAGCCTTAATATCAGGATTGTTAGTGGTATAGTAATTTATCTTTTTGGATTTAAAGTATTTTTGTACATCTTTTGAAACAAATTCTGTACCTTTATCAGATTGTATGTGAGTAGGTGTGGAATTACTTTCAGTAAATATACTTTCAAAACATTCTTTAGTAGTTTCTGAGTTTTTCTTTTTCATTGGTCTTGCAAAAGCATATTTACTAAATACATCAATAACACAAAGTATATAGTTGAAACCATCATTATATTGAGAATAAGTTCGCATATCACTTAAATCAGCTTGCCACAGTTCATTAATATTTGATAGAATGTACCTATTACGTGGAAATTTTTTCCGACTGGGTTTATGTAATGTATATGTTTCTTGTGATTGTAACCATTCCTTTACTTGCTTTTTATCCATTTTACCCTTCATGGCTTTTGATAATTTATCAATACTACCAAAACCAGCGGGGTTAGATGGATCATAATAAATCCTGTTAATTTCTTCTAGTACGGGGTCCATTTTTCCCAATCGAGCTTTTTACGTATTTTAGTTATAGATCTTTTATCTCCACTGCTCGGTGTAGAAAACTCTTGAACTTCAATCTCAGAGGTTTTGTACAGATCTTTTGCTTGAAGTTGGTTAATAAACTCACATCTCTTTGGATTTCCAATATAAGTAAGTGGTACTTTAATATCTTTTAATGCTTTAGCAAATCTATCCCACCCTATCGGATCACTTCTTTTTAAGGGTCTTAGTGAATCATTTATTAAATCAACAATATTACTTCCAGGAATTTTTTTCATTATCAATTATGACTGTGCCTTCATTATCCCAATGTATTTTACTTTTACTTGTTCCAATTAAGTTTAATAATGACTCACCTTTTTTATTATAAGTTTTTGGTATTAAACTGAGTATTTGAGTTGGTGTGTAAAGTGGATTTGTGTCATTTTCTTTACTTTTAATGGATCCTTTCTCATCCAACAAAGATTCAGCATCAACTGAACTTTTTAGATCTCTATCTTTATTTTTAAAACCAATTTTAGATTCATTTGAATCTTCATTAGATGTATCAGAATAAATTGGTAATCTGAGTGGTTGACGATCCTCTTCGGTAAAGTGAAGGTATCTTTGTAGTGTTTGTAAATATAACATCCACTTCTTGCGGTCTTCTGTCTTACTATTTATAATATTTTGCATTTCAATATCTAATCGAGACAAATTACTATTAACCTTATTTTCTTGTTTTAATTTTTCAATCAATCCAGGTTCAATAAGTATCATTTTCTTTGCATTTTCCATGTTAACTGGCTAGTCCACTTACTAATCCACTCAATATTGCACCTAATATTATTGGTAAGAAAGCCCCTCCTTTTTGTATGATTATATTTTTTCTTAGTTTATGTTTACACTTATGCACCAGTTTACGAAGTATATTTTTGTGTTTATTCAATTTTTGTTTATCTTGATCTTTAAGAGGTACCTTTCCTTGTAAAACGTTATGAGTACATTCACAAATACAGTTTATTTCTTCTTCATCACATGTTTTAAGTAACGCTCTTTGATATTTTGGTTTAAGCGTATGCAAAGCGTTTAGCAAATGTTTATGCGTTGTGAGTCGACGATGCATCATTTAGAAATGATTTGAATTGTTTGATTCTTGGTGTATTTAAACTCTTTTGTGGGGACGTAGACTGTACAGTGCCCATTAAATGGGAAGACATTTGTCTTGATACGACAAAAATCATTGGTATTCTGTTTTAAATCAACCATTAAATATCCATGCGCTTCTAAAGTTGCATCCCTATAGGCATCTTCAATGAATTTTGGGTTGTCTGGTGACACTTGTCGTGCTAAATATCTTATTTGAGTTTTATCTCGAGGGTTTTTAAAATATATTATATAACTTGAGTTTAAAGAAATGTCTCTTTGACCTTTACCCTGATGAAATAAATTTTGTGTTAAATAAAATACACTTAGATTCCTGTGATGACTACCTTTTGTAAATATATCCACAATTCTTCCATCAGACTCTCTCATTAGATCATCAATAATAACAAGATGTGGGTTTTCACCATCAAACATATTAAGATTTGGAATTCCTTGATGATAGTTAACATTTGGTAAATTATATAAAGGTTGCATTTCATCAAAGCACCATGTGATCTGATTAAAATCACAATTACATATTTCTTTAACTGATTTTATGAAATTTGTTACAAAATTTGACTTCCCACATCCACTTGGTCCAGCCACAATAGCAGTAAACGGATGGATAAAGTGAAACATTTCACACGTCTAGAGTTCAAAGGGATGAAATAAAAAATGAAAATTATGTTGTAAAAATTAAATATATTGCTAAAATTACAAAAAACATGTAACTGATGAAAAACAGACTGATCTGTATACTATTTCTAACACAATTATTACTTGTCAGAACTTTACAATCTTCTCAAATGTATGTTCACCGTTTTATTATTACTTAGATATCATTATTTACAATCGAATAATTAAAACTAACACAATTAGTACATCAGAATTTTACAATCTCAAATTTAAACCTACAAATAAAAACCACAATTATCTTACATTATTTACAATCAAACAATAAATTTTAAATATGTAATAAACTATTATATAACATTATAGTAATATCATAATTTTACAATCAATATAAATTTTGTATATGTACAGAAGTAAAAGTAAAAAGTATCAACACTTAACGTAATTTATAATGTCCCCAAGCCAATGTATCAATATTGTTGTCCATAATACATCGTTTGCTATCATTATATGATAAAGATGCTTTATTTATTTTTTGTGTAAAAATAGTGTGTTTGATTGACTTAAACCGAAGCATACTACAATATTGTACATTTTTATTAAACAAACACGATTTGTAATTTTCCATATTCATTTTTTTGGTAACACTTTTGTTAACCCCTTTTGCCTTTGCTATAAATTTATCTTCTACTTCCAAGGCATACATTTTTGATCGCAACCCTACAAATTCCTTCAACACTTTACCATTATTCTCGTCTTTAAAAAAACCTAACTTCTTTTTATTTATTTTTGGATAATCGTAAATATTATTTTCTGGATAGTCTGATGTATCAAAATAGTGAAGTAGGTCAGGTTTTATATCCTCATACAAATTATCTGTAAAAATTTGATATATCAAACTATCGGTATCGGTGTACAATAACTTAATTTTGTTATTAAACTTTTTAACCATGTAGTTATAATGAAATTCGTACATAAGGGTCTTAGATATATCTAAAATACAAAATCCTAAATAAATTGGCTTATCATAAATTAATTTTGTTTTTCGTAATTGTATTGCGACTAAATGTTCTGAAAATATTGATAAACTATGGAATTCTGGTTTTGCAATCAATTCCTGAGCACCTAAAACTTTACCACGATTATCCCAGTGAGTTAGTAGTTTAACGTTTACTCTTTTTTCAATATTTTCCATTGTCTTACCGAAGACAGAATTGTTCATTAATTTAAAAAAGTCTTTTTCAAAGTTTGATTTAGCTAACGTTCTCAAACTAGTATTTAAGTCTATGTATTTCTTTAGCCAAGAACTCTGTTTAAATTTTAAAATTCTATGTACTTTAATTAATTTAATTCCCATTTCAATGCATTGTTTTAAATTCCTGTAGTGAATGATGTATTTATTTTTATTATTTAAATTAGGAACTAATTTAGTTTCTTTAGTATTACCCACACATATGTTTTCAGGACATAATGGAAAGTCAGAATGCAAATTATGAAGTTCATCAGGATATTCCAAATCAACTTCTAAAACATAACCAAAATCAGACGTATCCAACACATTATAATCTGTATTACAATTTATCCATTCGAAACCACCAACAGGAAGGGATTGGGACATTGCCCAACCATATAAATTATTCGCATCAAAATATGTTAGATATGAATTAGGTTTTTCACCATCATAATCCTCCATGAATTTATTATTTGCTCTAGCAAAACGATTGCTACACTGAGATACACCCCCTCTAATACCAGCTTTAAAAAAAGCAATTTTGTCATAGTCCGTTAACAATTCTAATTCTATTTTCGTAAATTTTAACATTGCATCCCAACTTAAACCTGGAGCAGTATAGTAATGGGCAGGATCTAATCCATAAGTTTTAATACATAGCTTTCTGAAGTTTTCGAATACATCGGTCAAAAGTAAAACATCAGTTTTTAAATACAAATCGGAATAATCAGACATACTACTACACTTAAAATGTTGCCAAATATCTTTTGCATGATTATAATCATCATTTGAAATATTTGAATCTGTGAGTGAACTATAAAACTGGTGTTGATCAGGAAGTGACGGATGTTTCAAGCAATCACTATTACGCATAAATTCATAAGGATAAATACCTTTCCGTCTTAAACGTAAAAAATCTTCATTATTAGGATAGTTTCTTTTTAGTTCTTTAAACTGATCGTCATTAAGATTTTTAGCTAGCTGATCTAAACTACATGATAAAAATTTCAATGAATCTACGAATCTTAAACTTACAGGTTGATTATTTATTGTTAACTGTTTTGAAAATGATATGTATCGTTCTTTATTTTGTGGAATAACTTCAACTTTGCCATCATCGAGGTTTAATGCATGGACAATAAAATGAGCATCGTAGTGACCGAGGTTATGTAAAAATATTGGAACATAACGAGGGGTTCTGTACTTAGAACTACACACTTGATGTGCAACACCCCTAAAACTGCCAGTGTACCAATCAAAATCGTAAAAAGGATCTTCATTTAACTGAGTTTCACAAATATGACAAATGTTTGAATTTGAAATTTTAATTTTATCTTCATCTGATAATGGAACGGGACATTTTTGGAAACAATTTTTTTTAACTATTGTTTTCACATCTTCACAAAGGCGATTCATAAACACTTGTGCACAGTTTGGCCCACTATACGTCTCATATTTTGATAATCTGTCATCATATGAACATTTAATGTAATATCCGAAACTATACACTTCATGTTTTTGAATATTAATTGTACTAGGCTTGGATGGATCGTTACTACATGATTCTATCGGGTTCAAAAATGCTTCAAAGTCTGCATAAACCACAAAGGGCATTTCCAACTTTTTCACGAATTTATCAAATTTTATTTTATTATTTGATGTTGCTTTACCGAACCAATCCTTTTTGGAATCCTTACCGTTTGGTAATTCCGTACAAATGTGAGCGCAATCATATTGTTGATGGTTATTAAGTCTTTCCTCTGATGGGAAATGAAGTAAACATGAATCGCATATATAAACTGCGTGATGATTACTCGAGATTTGTGAGCTAACTAACCGCGATAACTTTTTAATATAACAGTAATGATTGTTAGTACCATTCGATAAATATAGTAAGTTGATAAGATTAGGTGTACGACATTTTGTTAAATATAAAGGACCTACAACTGAATTACACTTTTTTTCTTTATTATACTCTAAACCAAAAACATTTATACTAATATTGTTTAATTTCTCTACTTTTGATATATCTACAATTTTAACCGGAAAAGAAATACCAGTAAATTTTAGTTTATTTTCATGAATTGCGTATGATGTTACACGATCTACACTTTTACATACAGGATATAAACCGGAGAGTAATGCCCATTTGAAACACATATTATCATTATTTTTAACATTGATTACAGCTTTTTTTAATTTAATATCCTGAGGAAGATCGATATATGAACTACCACGTAAGGGGTTGAATTTGTTAACATTCATATCTATGTATTTAATTTGATTAAGACTCCAACCACTATCTTTTTTTTCAAATTGCCAAATTTTACCAACAACAGTGTCTATTAATGATGAAAAAAAAATATTTAAGTCATCACCCTGACAAATTATGTAATTAAACGTTTGAAAATCAAATGTATTTTTAATATCTTTAGTTTGTTGTATGAAATCAGCATGCAATATAAAGTTTATTTTAAAAATTGTATGTTGTTGAATACATTCATTGATTAAAAATAAGATATCAATTTTTAATGAATTTAAAAACGATTCCGGTGTTTCAAAATATTGCCCCGATTGAATTGTTTTACTATTAATTCTATATGTTAAAATTCGGTTGCCAAAAGCGGTTTCAACAACTGTAACATTTGCTAGTGAATTATGTGATTTTAAAAGATTATTTTTGTGAACATTGCTTTTTAAATGGTTATTTAGATACCTTTTATTAATAAAAACATGACATGTGTCACATTCCACCTTATTGTTGTCCACGTTATTCGTTTCAGTCGATGATGTAGAAGCTCCTTCATCAAATTTTGCTTTCTTGGGAACCTTATTTTCGTCTGTAGTGATACCTCGTTTGATACCTCTTCCAACTTGTGGTTGACTGTAACAAAACAGCAAGAAAATTATTAGACAAATCTTAAAATAAAACAATACAACAATAATTTTTCTTATTGAGTTTGTACTTCTAATACTTACATCAACGCTGTTTCAACCATTGCACAGTGATTATACAACTCATCATCATACAATGAATCAAACAGTTCACACTTCTCCATTTCATCACAAACTTTAGGCAGCTCCTGATCGAATTCGTTGATGAATAGTTCCATATTCTCTTCCATGGGTGCGGAAAAGAAAGCACTGGTACACACTTCACTGAAGTTTTCCATATTTATAGCAAAGAAGAAATTAGGTAGCACAGTAAGTAACAGTTAAGTGTTGGTAGACCAACTGATACCCAATTTCAAATAATGTTCAAGATTTCAAATAATGTTCATTATATAGAGTCTAGCAAAGGATTAAAAAGTCAGGTAGAATCTAATGAGTACACAGAAGTAATTTAAGTAAACAGAATCACATTCACTAATCAACTAATGGGTGTCATTGTTAAAAAAGTATTTTTTAACTTTTTCACTTTCTGCTATTGTCTTTGTAATGTTGTATACGAGCCCGTTTGTGCTGTCGTAGATGCTATCCTTATTATTCTTTACATAATATTTAATCCTCGTGGTAGCGTGTTTCCAATGATCAGTAGTTGGAATCTTACATAGCTTCTTCATATCGTACATTTCAATTTTTATGAGATGCGTCGCTTGGTCTCCGTCGTCAGAATTACTAGAAATGTATGATACACCATCTCTAGCGGCTCGTGCCACGGTTGACGATAACAGTTTCTTCTTTTTTATTTTTGGTGCCACTTCAAAAAAATGATCAATCGGTTGTGATTTCCTTTTTCCACCATCGCATGTGTTATTAATAACGATGTCATCGTTCTCTTCTTCATGTTGAGGGGAGAGCGGTGAGTAGTAATACTGTTTATAGGTATTTTCATCGAAGTTGAATGATTTCTGCAACAAGACAGTTATCATGTTAATATCAATTTGTTTACACTTAATCACACACGTTAGGAAACAACAACAAGAATACAAGTAAGTTTGTCAATAGAATAAACACTTACCTCCATGGCCATTGATGCGTTGAAGTAACACAAACGTAGTATTGGTAGACGTATACAATCCACTGCGGTCAAACGACCATAGACTGACTGCATGACTGCAATGTACGATCTTATATAGCACCATTCTTATCTAAAACAAATTCCTAAATACAACGAAACTGATTGTAACTCTATGAATCACCAAAATTATCTCACGTTCCTCCGGAAACTGATAGTAACTCTATGAGTCAACAAACTTATCTCACATTGCTGGCATCAACCTGTTTTGTGAGTGCTACAAAATAATGCGATTTAATATTTACAAATCACTATAATTGAACATTCCTATGACAACCATTGAATAGATTGGTAGTGTAATAATATGCTATATCATGGATACACTAGAAGTACAAAAACATCTGAAAAAGATTCATCCCAGTCTAGAAAATAATGTTTATGCTGCTAATAGACTCCCTATGTATGCCCATGCACCAACGTATATAATATGCAATTTGGATGCGGATGATAAGCCAGGTTCACACTGGGTAGCTGTACATATCGATACGAATGGCATCGGTCAATATTTTGATTCGTATGGGCGAACACCTGCGCGATATCATCTCGAGTTTTTGAAAAGGAATTGTAAAAGATGGGGCTGGAGTATTGATAGGATTCAGAATGATTGGACTTCAGTTTGTGGTGAATATTGCTTAATGTATTTGCTATATAAGTTTCAGGGATGTTCAATGCATAGTTTTACAAACATATTTACAGGGAACACACTGTACAACGATATTTTAGTGGATGAGATGTTCCACTCATATTTTGTAGATAAAAATAAAATTTGTGAATGACGCATGTGTTTTATTGATCCCGAATAGCAAAGTAAGCAATGGTTTATGAACAATAAAATGATACAGTAGCAGTAACAATGAGTAATACATGCATACATACATACGTCAATGCAATCGTAATGAGGGTGCGTGGCCGGGCGCACGGACAATAGATAAGAAAAGGCGAACAATGAAAGTCGATAACGAGGGTACGGTGTCACCGGAAATGAAACAGATTGTTGCTAATTGATTTCTGTATCTCCGGAACCATGCATCCTACGCGAAAACGGATTGCAGAAACGTGATCAGCGGACCCCAAAACCTTTTTTTTTTTTTATTTTTTTTTTATTTTTTTTTTTAGTTTTGAAACGCCCTGGACCGCGATTGCGCCAGAACCGGTGAGCCACGGGATTGGTGCGCCAGAACCGGCAAATCACTACTGTCAGTCTCGACAGTGTCTCGTGTTACACAGTAACTGGGTTATGATGATCCGATAGGCTGTCGTTTCATGTAAAGTGCTATTGTTAATCAGTTACATCTAATAAGACTGCAAGCTAATCTCAACGTGGTTTGAAAATGGCTAAGGAGATACAAGATACAGTCACTGGCAAAAGTATTAGCACCCCATTTATTTTGACACTATGCCGAAATTTATAAAAAGCGTTAAAGTTATTGTTTTATGACTGCATTGGCGGTAGCGGGCTCTCAGTATCTTCTGGGTTTCTAGTCATTTTCAACCGACGACAAAAAGAGGAGGTTATCAATTCGACGCGTATATATATATTTTTATGTATGATCACCGATTACTCGAAGACGGCTGGACCGATTTGGAAAATTCTTTTTTTGTTTTAAAGGGTATACTTTGAAATTGGTTCCATTGTCATCAAAACAGGATCTGATGATGGGATCCTGGAGAAATCGAGGGAACTCTTCAAATATTATAGGCACACCTATGGCGTTATGGGTATTTCTAGTAACTTGTGCAGTTGCTCTCAAAAAGTACCATTTGAGGAAGTGGAACTGATGATGAAGACCACAGATGGCCGCCGAAACTACTAAATAATAAGTATTGAGTGGATTGCGATTCGATTACTTGAATATGGATGTTAAGCACTTTATGCTCGTCACAATGCATATGGTGATGTAGAGCTGATGGTGAAGTACCAGGAGAACTCCTCAACAATTAACGGCCCATCATTGGGAAAAGCAATATTTTGTAAAAGGTTATAAGTAGTTGACATTTAGGCTCTTGTAACTAGGTAAATAAAAAATTGACCAACTAAAAAGAGTGAAATAAAAACTTTTTACCAAAAAATTAAGTCTTTGTTTTGTATTTTCAAGTGTCTTTAGTTTTGTATTTTCGTTTTTGGCACCGACTACCGAAATTAAAGTTATTTTCACTTTGCAGTGTTTTTTGGGAGTCGGTTTAATTTTTGGGTAAAAAGTTTTTAATATTAATTGTTGATCTGCCAGTGTTCGTAGAGAAAACATCGATATTTTTTTTTAATTGAAAATAGGTTCGCGTTTGACCACCATCACACCAGATGGAAAGTGATGATGTGGTCGAAGATGGAGCACACTTACCTGAAAGTAACCTATTCACTCTTACTTGATATCTTAAAAAAATCTGTATAGCCAACTGTTTAACCAGGCTGTATACCCAGTCTTATCTGCTTAACCTTTTCTCAATTATTTTGGGGTCGGCGTCCAGTCTAACCAGATGCGACTGATATCTGACCTCCACTGACTGACTTACTGACTTCTGACTACCCGTAATGTGCTTTCTTAGGCACGGGGGTATCATACCGCTAACTTTCTAACTACGGGCTAATACAGAAAAAAAAAAACAAAATTTGCGTATTTTGCCCCACCCGGGAATCGAACCGAAAATCTCATGCTCAGCAGTCGTGCTTGCAACCACTCGACTAACGAGGCAGTCTACGTGACATTATGCCAAACCATAAATCAAAATCAATAACAGATCAATTCACACGGCGTGATCTTGTCGTGAGGGGATGACATTTGTTAATTCTTTTTTACTGAACCACTTTAGATCATAATGTCAATGTCTCATTTGTAAAAACAAGTATGTACTTAGTATTTAATGGAATGTCTAGACGTTTGGTATTCCCAAGACATTCATCAGTAACTTTTAGTTAAATGTTAAGGTGTGTGAGTTTTGTAATGTTTCATAATTACTTGTTGAAATATGGCTAATAAAAATAAAAAGTTGTTTTAATAAGTTGTTTACGTTTTGTTTTATGAATGAGCTGTTGTAAAAGTGTTGGACAATTGGTTCATTACCTTGCTTCTGATTAATGATTTAGAAAAAGTTAAAAATATTATAATTTAACTTTGAATCTTATAATTTTCATATTAAACGTTTCTAAACAATGATAAGGCTATTTTTGAGCTTAAAATGACTTGACGGTGATCTGAAACACAATAAGGTACACAAATATTTATTTCCATCTCACACTGATTAACAACGCGATCATAAAATAAGAATCAACACTTCGCTTAACAGGTAGGTTAGTTTGGTTCTCAAAAGGGAATGCCCGTCGGCGATATAAAAATATGCCTGAAATGAACAAAAGTGAAATATACGCCAAATGTTACTACAAATCGTAGGTAGCCCATTAAAATTTCAATAATTATCAAAAAACTAGGTAGAAGTCAGTTACAAAACTTTTTCTGAAATATTGATTAAGTCTAGGTTAAGGATGCCAGGTCGTCATTTAGGCGGGTCCAACCTAAGTCCGTGTTCAAAATGGGTATCGTGTGTACAACTAAAATCAAAGTCCTAGAAAAATTACCACAGTCGTTGCTATACCATAAAAAAGCAAACCGTAGGTAACTGTATAACTGTATAACAATAAGCTGTATAACCGAATACCCCTTGGAAAGACTGGTACTAGATTTCTAAGCTGAGGACTTACTTTCCTAGGCACGAAGAAATCTTGATATGTAAATATCCCCATCGATGGGATGACCTCGGCAAAGCGTTGCTTAACCATAAAAATTGACTCTTGCGGCTGTTATATTTAGCCACGATCTCCTGCTTTAAAGAGTTAAAAAAAAAGAACTAGTAATGGGACTAGAATTCACATAACAGCAATCTTTCTAACCCTTCAAAATAAGCTAAATATGCTTGTGGGTGTATTCACAGCGATAGTTTTATGGGTGGGGTTCGAATCTATTAGATTACTCGTTCGAATAGGCTATTTATTGTCGTAATTGGTTTATAAATTCAGAAACAAATATATGTAGCTTGTTATAGGAAAGACCTAAGCTTTCGAAGTTCTTTTGTCTACGGAATCTTAACGCCGTGACATGTTACACAAGTAAGCTAACAGGGCCATCATTAATCGTAACTATTTACATAAGCCGCTCACACAATAGTAGGTATGGGAACACGAAATGAGAAAAACGTAGGATTTGCTACAAAATTTTAATTGGTTGTTGCGCTCGTACAAAGTCACATCGTACGGTTTCATAAATATATGAATTTCGTCCGCTACGGTGCAATTATTAGAGAAGAATTTGTTACCAAATATGGTAAATGATGCGGTTACTAAATTATTAAGTAATTATATTGCTGGGTAATTATTCTGTAGGTACATACCTACCTGTATTTATTTTGATTATAATGTTTGATGTAAATCGAGGATGAGAAATTGCGCTCACTCTGAGATAGGCATGTCTATTTATTTATTAATTTGACGAAACGAATAGTTACACAAATTAAGTAATAAAAAAGTATTGGATTATCTACATATTGTTCACATTAACGTTATAATGATTAAAACTAATAAAGCGCAAAATAGTGAAGTGTGTATGATTAAAAAAAATCGTAAGAAGAAAAAAAAAACAATTCTAATAAACTGAAGGCTTAATTTTTTAAATTCAGGAACTTCGGAATTTTTATAGAAAGTAATGTATCTTTCGTAAAATAAAAAGGTGACTTTGTATTAGGTAGGGGCCAAACGTTATTTAGCAGCATTAAGTTAATCTAATAATAAAATATTTATGTCTTTATATAAAATTCTTAATTTTTAAAGCCAATCAACTATAAAAAAAAATATCTTTATTAGAAATATGTCACTCGAGTTAGTACTATACTTACGTGTCTACCAAGTCACATAAAAAGTAATGAGTTTTATCATATCTTTTCATCTTTGAAGCTTTAAATGGACACATTTATATAGAATTTCACCACACTATGCTCAAACAATAATTATTTCTATCCATGTTGAAATATGTCAAACATAAGAAGGTACACAGTTTAATTATCCCAATTAACTTATAATTACAAAAAGCAATAAAAATATCCTGTATATTATACAGGACAATTTGACCCTTAATTATACTACATGAGTACCTCTATAAGGTCGTAGTAATTTTAGTGCACTTACGCATGTTTCAACAGAATTAATTGAGTAAATGCAATGTGAATAAAGTAATTAAAACTTACCAGTTTAACTGGAATTTATTTCGTTGATCTGGAATCGGTTCCTGAAATAAAACAGAAATTACTTTAATATTGGTGACCTTTGATTCATGGGGTATTTATAAAAAATGTAGTTAACATTAACATCAATTTTACTACTATTTAAATATTGCTTGCTTTACTACTTAACTATTATAAGTTACCTACTACAAATTCGAGAGTGAATCTACCTTTTATGTATATGATTAATATCTACACATTAGTAAAAAGAACAAAAAAAATGATTAAACTGAAGCTTTAATTTCTTAAATCAAGGAACTTCAGAGTTTATTAGAAGATAATGTGTATCTTTCGTAAAATAAAAAGGTGACTTTATATTCAGTAGTCACTATTATAAGTTACTTACAAATTCGTATTATTTTTTTTTCAAAAAACTCTATTGAAAGTTTTTTTCTTTTTTTTATTGATAATAGGCTCGCGTTTGACCACCGTCTCACTTGATGGTAAGTGATGATGTGGTCGAAAATGTAGCACGCTTGCCTAGAAGTAACCTATTCACTCTTGACTTAAAGACTCCCAGGTTATAGCGATCGGGAAACACAGACTCCGGCAGGGAATTCCACTCCTTAGCCGTGCACACAATGAATGTAATAATAGATAAAAGATAATAATAGATAAAAGTTTGAAAGAAAATTTTTATAGTATCATCTGTTTAGCCTTCTCCTAACTATGTTGGGGTTAGCTTCCAGTCTAACCAAGCTAAGTACTAGTGTTTTACATGAAACGACTGCCTATCTAACCTCCAAAACCCAGTAACTGGGTAACACAATACTCTTCGGCAAGATAGGTGTCAGATTTTCTAGTTTCTACCCGTAACTACTGTTAAAATGTAGAAATGGCGGCCGTGATCAACGACTTATTTTTTTTTATTTCAGGCTACCAAAGGCCTATAAAAACTATACATACATAATAAGTGACTATGAACTAATACATATAACATACACACTATTTCACACGAATAGTCTGTAACGGCGTCGTGTGTCGCGCAGTATTGGGTATCTGACCACGGAATTGCCGGAACTCAACACAATTTTCTACAGATTGTACTTCAGAGAGTGTGCGCAGGAGCTCCATGACCTGATTCTTCCATCTCCCTTTCACTACCGGTCTACCAGACGCACGGCTGGGTACCACCCACACTTGGTTGATATACCGTCTTGTCGTACCAAGCGCTTCTCCTCCACATTTATTGTACGCACTTCCAAGCTGTGGTATTCTCTGCCGGATTCTGTGTTCCCTGCCAACCTTTCAACCTTTAAAGCAAGAGTAAACAGGCATCTTCTGGGCTCACTCGTTCCATCGTAGACCTTATCTATCGCTTACCATCACGCGATCTCGAGTTCAAGAGAGAGCTCATTCTGAATTAAAAAAAACTATTCAGCCAAAACTCTTCCTTCGTGAAGGTCGACAGATGTTCAGTATGAACCCTCACCACACAAGAATTAAAATTAAAACTTAACGTGCTCTGTATTAAGACGGCCACACATCCATGAATCAACCTCGACAACATTTGCTTAACCTCGCAGATCAACCCGTACCGCAGTTATTATTTAGCTTCTCATTTCACATGGAATAAAGCAAAATGTCAATGGATGACAAAAGAATACATTCCAAAAGAATCATCTTCGTGACCACAATAACAATAAAATTGCACCATTTTTTTTGGATCTTTAAAAGTCAAAATTTGAATGGTTGGTAGGTATCATAACGACATCATAAATAATAAGAGACAGTTGTAAGATCCATCGACATTTATTTTTAAGGATCACTACACAATGGATGACAAATCGCTGGATGCCGTACAAGCGTGTAAAATTGCTAACTGATATGGAAGGCTTAGTTTTTAGTACCACGAATAGAAGTAGGCTGAAGTAGGCTGTTGCTTTTTATATAAAAGTTATGTATCTAGTCTTATAAGAACAACATTTTAAGAACTTCAGAAAGACAGTGAATTGGTATGTTGGTTTCAGAATTAAAAGAAGAGACAGGAGATTTAACACCAGTATTTCAATAACTGTTCAATATGTATGTATGTATGAATATCTATAATCTGTATATCTAAATAAATATCAGTGTTTGTATATATATATATATATTTATAGTTTATAGGCTTGCGTTTGACCATAATCTTACCTGAAGACTCCCAGGTTATAACTATCAGGAAACACAGACTCCGGCAGGGAATTCCACTCCTTAGCCGTACGCACAATGAAGGTATTCCCAAAACGTTTCGTGCGTATGGGTGGGATGTCCACCATGTAACGATGGCGCATCGCCGTTTGTCTTGTAGTCCGATGATGGAACGGGCTTGGCGGAATAAGACTGTGCAATTCCATCGCACACTCCCCGAAATGTAACCGATAGAAAACTGATAGGCTTGCAACACGTCGCCGATGTTCTAGGCTCTCGAGCCTTGTCTCGACCAGTTTCTCGTTGCCGATGAGTATATTTGTCGTGTAGCTATGCGTTCTTAAACCATCGTAAAAATAACGTTCATTAGTTTACGTGGCATTCATTACAAGGCATGCCAAATGAGTAAGTATTTTATCGAGTCTTTTGTTCACACAACTTACTTACTAATATTATGAATGCGAAAGTTTGTGAGGACGGATAGATGTTTGTTACTGATTTACGCAAAAACTACAGATCGCATCTGAATAAAATATGGTAAGTAGATAGTTGACATCCTGAATTCCTGGAATCTCAAATTCAAAATATTTTATTTCACATAGGCCTACATGGCCATGCACACTTACAAAACGTCAGCAGTTAGGGCACGGTTCGAAATCGGTCGTTTTCTATGGAGAAGAACCGGCTAGAAACTCCACAGTTACTCTTTTCAAATCAAAATATAATTTTTACAATGTATTCATAATACAGGTTAATTAGGTATGATATGACAGTATAGACCCATTAATACAACACAATGGAATACAAATAAAAAATTGTAAAACATCGTGTACAGTGTTCTTCCATTCACGGAAAGCTTTATATTATATTAAAATAAACTTGAGAAGCGACAACATTAGACTTAAATAATGAAGGATAAATTAATAATAAAAATGAAACAAAACGAAAATCTGTGTGAAAATCTGAATAACACATAGGCACTGTATACTTTGTATCTCGGAATTCTCACGGGATCGGGATTAGGTACGCGGGAAAACTCCCTAACGCAAACTAAGTCGCAGGTAGAAGCTATACGTGGGAAGTTTTTCCCGTGTAAATCCCGATCCCGTGGGAATTTCGCAAAATCCCTTAGTCTTAGCGAGCATCTACGTACTAAAAGGCAAAATCATGTAACATGGTAAAGCATGCAAAATTTGAGAGCCCTACTACTTGTGGTTTCTGAGATTCCGTGATTAATCAGTGAGTGGTATTTTGGTTTTATATACAACATGTAACATAATTAATGCACATCCTGAATTAGTTTGTCCAGAATCGTTTACTGAATCGATTTTTGTCGTTTTTAATATCGATAATTTTTATTCCAAAGCAATTAAATCTACATAAATTACAAAACAAACCATCGCTGTATAGTAAAAACAGACTAACTATGGACCGTAAATTAAAGTAGTAACTTTTTAAATGCAGATTTATATATGTAAATTCCGTTATTCAGTACACATTACAGAAAAATGAAACTCATTTAACGGAAATTAAAGTCTTAAAAAAACTGTATAAACAATTAAAACTAAAAATTCAGAGTATGTATTATGATAATAATACAATTTTCTAATTGGGGTGTTTGAAGGTGTGCGTTAATTACGATACATATTGTATATAGATTATATTTTAAGATGTATTGTACTAATATCTGAAGGAATAAAGCATTGTATTGTAAAATGATTGTAATTTCTTCTTGATAATTAATGTCAAAAGAATTCATCAATTAATCGCCCCGTGTATTCCCGTCTCAAGAGCGACACGCTTGGGCGCAGTAGAAACCGAGATGTCTCTAGTCAGATCCACGTCAGATACGCGATGAAGTAATTTCCTATGAAGATTTTTTTTTTATTAATGTGACAGGCTGTTATGTAGTCAAGTGAAGACATTATCGAATGGTTTGTTGCACTCAGAGATTGTTATTTGCTTATAGGTATTTTATTATGGTGATGTAAAGTTTGTACCTATTATTTACTATGAAAATGTTAGATTTTAACATTAACAATATTTGAATAAATTGTATCCAGGCAAATATTAAAAAAAAAAACAGAAATGAAATACAGGCTGGCGCTCAGGCGCAGTTTCTCATTTTATTTTATTATTATTGAAATAATGTGCTTTAACTAATGTTTCTGTGTTATGATTACAATGTCAATTATGCTGTAAAAATTATTATAAGCGAAGGTGAAATATATAAAACTTAAAAAAATACGCGAAATCCTTGTTAACAATAAAACGAAGTCTTCCGCCACGTCTGACTGTCTGCAACTAACTCAAAAACTACTGAACTGATTTTCATGCGGATTTCACTAATGGATAGAGTGATTTATAAGAAAGCATTGGTTCTATACATAATCTATTAACGTTTTAAAGCTTAGCCGGTTCGCTTGTCATAGTTATTCGATTCAGATACTTTTGAACTGCCATTCGAAGACTGCCATAGTCTATCAATCAAAGAAATCGAACCAACGACTAGCAGCGCAGCAGCCACTCGCTCAAGTTCTAAGCCAACCTTGTCAATATTGTTACAAGTTCCAATACAGTACTCTTCCACACGGCTTAATTTGAACTACGCACAATTTAATATAGGTACGGTACGCATCTCGTTTCCTCACATCCAGGTCACAAACCTCCGATACATTCTCTCAAACATTTCTACACGAACAATAGTTGTTTACTCAAATCGATGCGGTTTGCGTTTACGTCCATCTATAAAGTTTATTTATTCGCCTTTGTGACTCCTATGGGATTGTTATCGTTGTTACTACAATTGTTGTTTTGTTATTTTGTGCTGGTAAAGTATGTGTGTTACTTTTATTAAGTTTAACGATATGGGGTCATCTACTTTGGAGTATATGGCTCATCTTATATCTTCATTCGTTTGGCAATCTTCATTCTTCAGAGGTCTATTCCACTTTGGTTTTCTACGCGCTCGCTGATCATTGTTTAGAGTTACCATTGCAGTTACTGTAGTTTTATGGAACTTTAGTATCACTGACAAAATGTACAGTTGGTGCACCGTAAGAACTTTAGTTTTTTGGTGAAGCATTAATTTGGTAATTTATATCTGGCGTCACTTTTTATTTATCTGAGAGTGAATATATTTCGTGTTATTAGACCTATTCATTAAATGATAGTTATATATTAAAGTTGATGACAAATATAAACTATGCTGACAAAAAATACAATAGAATTGAGAAACCCTTTGTTTTTAATCGGTTAAAAATACACAATTCTCTTGATTTTATAGAAGCAACTAAGTTTTATAGAATCAAACAAAGCTTTGGAGGTTTCAAATATGTGCAAGAAAAATCCATTTTTATTTTCACAGCTTTTCAAAGATTTTACTGCTTAAGATTATCTACCAAAGTTGCAACAGTAAAGTGTATGTTTTTCCTTTTATCATAAAATCTACAAGGTAATAAATATTATCTTCTATAGAAGGCATTGTCCATTGAAATGTACACTCATATCTTTAGGCTGAGTCTCTACACGCAACCTTACTTGTCACCTTTTTGTGATAACTGTTGACACCATGAAACTCAAGTGCACGATAAACTTACTTGCTAACACTATGTAACTCGGAAGGTATTTGCGATCTGGCAATTGTCAAAAGAGAGTCTTGTTTTAGGGGGAGAATTCATCGAATGAGTCTCCTCTCGTTCTGAGCAGGGTGGAAGGGAGGGTGGGACTGCTACTAGCTAAACACCTAGCTAGTTCCTTCAGTTACTCTAGCATTTCGGGGTCGCAGTGTCTCGGTTAGGACATATCGAGCGAGTTCGGACCCTGGATAGGCAACCATGAACATACATATTGAGACCGCTATACAACGTGTAATTTAAAGGGTATATACATACCAAGTGCATGGCTTCTTTGGATAATAACAAACGATATGGCAAGGGTTTTGTAATCCTAAGTCTACGTGTGTAGAACTTATTACAAATTCCAATACACTGATACCAGAGACAGAATTTTTCAAATTAAGAAGAACGAAGAGAATTATCGTGTTATTGGCAAGTGACGCGGAAAGTTATTGACCCTCGTAGTGCTGTGACACGTTTGTTATAATTGGTATTCAAGAAATATATGAAACCAATAATTTGGTATCAATTCTTTGAGTCAGTTATTTTGTGCTGAAACTGTGCATAGAGACTCCATACCGGATGTTGTCTTTAACCCTTTTGGATAGATATGGGATTTCCGTTACACGTTGTATGTCTCAGAAAGCTCTTAAGCCGTTGTAATAGCTATACAGCCAGAAATCTAATAGCAGTAATTTAATAAATCAGTTTATTAATAATCCAGTTACTGAGTTGTGAAGCTCAGATAGGCTAGCTCCTTGTAATATACTGGTAAACAGCTGTATTTGGTCAGCATGGAGGTTAACCCCAATATACCATCAGGCGAGATTAAGGTCAAGAGTGGGCTCATCACGAAAAATAGTCAGGAAAAGACTAAGTAGTTTTGAAGTGAAAACTTCTTTAGCATCGTTGTGATTTGAAAGTTTATGAAACGAAAAAGCGACAGTAAAAAGAGGCAGACACATAAATTGCCAAATTTTTGAATTCTGTTGGGGCCAAGTGGTAGAGCTTTGGATGCCCTTTAAAATGAGCCCAAACTCGGCTATCTTGCGACTACGGGAACGAAGTTAGGTCGCGGGGGGGGGGGGGGTGAGGTAGCCCTGGGAGGGGGAGGGGGCGGTGTCGTGGGGAGTCAAAAAGTGACAGTAAAAAGAGACAGACACAATTTTTTTTAAAGGTTTCTCTTCTACCACGTGTGAATTGCACACATGTTTTTTTTTATTATAAGCTTGTCTTTGACCGCCATCTCAACTGGTGATGGTAAGCGATGATGTGGTTCAATATAAAGCACATATACCTAAAAGAAACCTATTCACTCTTGACATAAAGGCCCCCAGATTAAAGCTACCAGGAAAAACTAACTTCAGCAGAGAATTCCAGCTGTACGTACAATGAAAGTATTCCCAAAAGTATTTTTGTGCGTATGGGTGGGAAACGATGGCGCATCGCCGTTCATATTTTAGTCCGCGATGATGGAACAGGCTTGGTGAAGTTAGATGAGTAAGAAAATATGTAAGTTTAAAAAAAAGTCATCTTCAGCATTCATAACTCCACGATCAACGACAAACAAATCCACACACATAAAACAAAGACTAAAAACGTGAAATTAAATAGTAACAACAGAAAATAACACACTAAACACAAGATTGCAACTATAAAGCGTCACAATTCGTTCATTATGAATTATTACTGTTTATAATCCGTACTTTCATCTTTGCAGCAAATACCGAGGCATATAGTGCGCATGCGACGCTTTCCCCTGCATTACAGATGATAGCTGGCTATTAAATAATATTGAGCAAGTTATTGTACGAAAAATATTCATGTGTTCACTGAAGGATGGTTAACTGGTCGTTTTGGGGAGTTATGATCCGTAGCGTTTATATAAGATGCGGATAGTCCGTTGTTAACTGGCCGGGTTACATGTCAACATGCTGTCGAGTTTGAACAAAAAGATTGTGTTAGAACCATAGACAAAATTGGTTATTAAAGAATATTTATATTATTTAATAGAATTTGTATTTTTATGTTTGATTTAAAATCGGAATGGTTTTATTCCAATGTATGTATGTTACTGATAAGTGATATTTATTTTGCAAATTGGTTATACTTTATAATTTGTTATTCTATTTTCTTTTTGTGTGTTAAGTTACTTTAATAAACAAATGGGTTACTATTATTATCTCACACGTAATTTTCTTTCGTAATGGCTTAGTAATTTTCGGCTATATTCACATACTAGTACTCACGCGGGGCTTCGCTCCCGTGGATTCCAACACGGTAAAAACATAACTCTCCTTTTTTGCAGTCGCGTAAAAAGTAGCTTATAACCTTCCTCAAGCTTCAAGCTACTTCCATACCAAATTTCATCCAAATCCACCCAGTACTTTCGAAGATTAGCGCGTTCAAGCAAACAAACAAACAAACAAACTTTTCTGCTATATAATATTATATAATATAGAAGATATACAAACATAGTAAGTGAACAAAAGATTATTATCTTTAAATTAATGATCGGTAGTATATTTCAGTTTTGAGACAGCGCCTTTCTTAGATCCGATAGTGATAAAGCTAAAATTATGAAAATAAAATGCTATGTCATCGACAGTTTGAAAGTATTGCTGTATTCTCATCTCAGAATTATATCAGAGAAGTAGAATTCATGCAATAATTTAGACTCCAAAATCTGCTAGACTAAACAGTGCTTATCTTAACAAAAAAAAAAAAAACTCTGATCCGGTAAAACACCAAGAGTTAATCTAAGTTAAATTAATTCACAGTCTCAATCTAATAACTTTTAACATGCCATAATCTGCGTATAATATTCCCATCACTGGGCCTAGGCCACTCTCTACGACGGAACGGACCGTAATTAATCACGCGCAAGTCTTTGGATATTATTATCTTATAGTGTTTTTTTTACCATTTTGAGAGCAGTATTGATGATGAAAATTACATAAAGTTACGTGCTTGCCTGAGTTTGAACCCGCAACCTACATCTTGTAAGGCGTGCCTGAATCCACTGGGCCATCACTGCTCACAACCAGGGCTGGATTAACCATTAGGCGGAGTAGGCAACTGCCTAGGGGCCCCGCATCAACAAGGGGCCCAGGCCCAGTGCACGCACCAAGAAAACATGTTTCTTCGAATGAGAATTTGATGTGCGTGTGAACTTTGGGACCTTACTGTTATCTCACAAAATATAAATTCTTAGATTTAGTAGTAGAATTAAAACAATTTTAGAACAAATCTGGGAATAAGTAAACAAATACATTAAAAACCACAGCCCTTAATGTGCGTTACACACGATTTGGTCAGTCAAAGTAAGAAAAGGGGCCCCGAGAATGCCTTTGCCTTAGGGCCTCTGACAGGGTTAATCCGGCTCTGCTCACAACTAACTATTATTTATATAATAATAACTATTAAGTATTTAAAAGCCTAACACAAGATTCCAGAAAACTAATTATACTTAGTTTTTGTATCTACATAATTAGCGTTGAGAAAATCTTGGTCACAGATGTCCCATACGCATTTCATAATATGGCAGAATAGTACATGTTAGCCAACGCAATCTTCATTACAGCGTATTTTAAGGTACCTCTTAAGTTCTATAACACAAGACCTAAACAAACTTAGCATTACTTGAAAACTACCTTAAGTTCTCAAGTAATGTTTAGTTTGTTATTTATTACCTAACTGTGCTTGTTATATGTATAAACAACATTATAATTCTTGCCATGTTGTCTCTTTACCACCTATGGTTGACTGGTGGAGAAGGACTAATGAATTTTACCTTTGTATTGAAATGAAATGAAATGAAATATTTATTTTGTAAATTGGTTATGAATAACACTTTTACACGTCATGTTTTTTTGCGTGTTAAGTTTAGCTAGATGAGGCCGGTATTTCCTAACTGACTACGCTGAGAAGAAAAACCGAAACAAACTCAGAGGTCATAGGCCCGTATTACAGAACGAAACTCGAGCACTGATCTCTGTTTAAAACTAGTTTTGAGTCGAGATTTAATTTTAGAATGTTCCTCAAGTATAGATTCATTGATCATAGTTCAGCCGGGTACGGCTGTAATTTACAACTGAGTAATCTACAACTGAGTAACGATCTAGAATAAATTCTAGATCGTTACTCAGTTGTAGATTCATCACCCAAGTATGGTCGACACCACGCTCGAGCAGAGATTTCCTTGTCAGTTAACTATTTGCTTTTCAGTTTATTATTTGATATAAAAATGGTAATTTTTGGCGAATGATGATGAAATCACATTTTATTTTGCTAATCGGTTACAAATAACACTTTTACACGTAATTTTTTGCCATTTTAAGTTACTAGATGAATTCCGTGTTTTCTAACTTAAACAGATTATAACAATGATTTTTTCACCGATGACTTGAACAGAAAAACAGAACTTCAGCGTTCCATGTGAAGGGCCGATACAATTTTGCTAATAATTATTTTAAGAAATGGTAAAGATTTTCACAAGATGAAGATTTTTGACAATTTGTAATACTGCCATCTATTGACCAAGATTTGGTAAAACATATGCATTTCTGTTTTGTTTTAACTATAACTTTGTTTCCTTTTAATATTTTTTATTGATCGTTGTTCCCAAACCATTATTTATTTGAATATTACTTATTATATGATTAATGAGCAATTCAAAACAACACTGTCACAGACATTATTTAGGATCCACTCCGTTCCACGAACAAGTTACTCTTGCTATATTTTTATATGTTATAAAATATTGCCTTAACACCTTTTACCTTCAAGAATTTGCTTTTACAAATTCTTAAAAAATAATTTCTATTGTGAAAGCGTGCAATACATATTTTTTATTCTTAAAAATTTGGTATTAAAGAAAGAGCTCGAGACAAATAGGTATGATGTTGGGATGTTCCATCATATTTTTAACCGACTTCTTAAAAAGGAGGAGGTTCTCAATTCGGATGTTTGTATTTTTTTTTTTTTTTTTTTTTTTTTTTTTTTTATGTTTGTCCACGCATAACTCCGTCGCTTGCCAACCGATTTGAAAAATTCTTTTTTGTTGGAAAGGGTATACTTCCCAAATGGTCCCATGAAAATTTTATCGAAATCGGACGAGCCGTTTCTGAAAAATCAAAAAAAGTTGAAAAATATAATTTACCTTGATGATCTTTTCGTTTACTCTGCATTGCGTTTTTTGTTCGCGCATAACTCCGTCATTTACGAATCGATTTGGAAAATTCACTGACCCACTAAAAAGCGCGAAAATAAAAACTTTTTTGCAAAAAATAAAACCGACTTCCATATCAAAACACTACAAAGCCAAAAATAATTTTAATTTCGGAAGGCGGTGTGAAAAAAAAGAAAATACAAAACCAATAACACCGACTACCGAAATTAAAATTATTTTTGGCTTTGTAGTGTTTTGATATGGAAGTCGGTTTTATTTTTTGCAAAAAAGTTTTTATATCAACACCTAACTCCAGAGGTGCTCATAGTTTAATTAAATTTGTTTTGTTGCGATTTACTGTATAAGGTCCGATGGGACTGATATGTACAATTGTATAAAAGTCCCCAAATTAAAATAAAGAGAAAAAAAAAAAATTGAATTATTTACGATCATTCGTAGATCGGAACAGCGGAGACGAAGAAAATAAAACGTAAACGAAAACAGACTGATGCATAGACAATTAGATATTCTCTGCTTGAGGCTCGATTTGAATCTGAGTGTAGTTTTATTACCATTCTGGAATAAGACCAATGCTCAAGTGTAGATTCTATATTTAAACTGAGATCGGGCGAATTAAGCTCAAACTGGACTTGAGGAACGTTCTGTAATACAGACCTTAGTCTCTTTTAAATTTCATACAATTTGTATTTGTATATGAGAAGCATGTAGGTTCATGTCTGTGGTGTTCTTTTGAGGAAATAGCCACGCAAATTTGAGCGGACCTGTCCAAAAATTTGACGAACAATACCAAAGTAAGGACATTTGGGTAGGCCACACAAGTACTCAAACTGCTTGACATTATTAAATAAATTATAGTAAAAGTAAAAAAAACGAAAAAAGAATAACCTACATAGTCAATAATGAAATAATTATATAAAACAAAATAAATATGTATATACAATACTTAACAAAGCGAATATTTTAATTATTGCATAAAGTTTCTTGAAATATACATGCAAATAAAACTGATGTGTCTGTCTGTGATTTCAAAATAACTGTGTTTCCTCAAGAGCTAATATTACCTATTGTTATTTATATTATATTACATTTTTTATTATATTACTATTACATTTTTTTTTCTGACAATCTTTCTATTTTTTTTCAGAATGAGGAGGTTATAGTGCAACATATATTACCACGAACACGAGCAAAGTCGCGGGCACAGCTACTAAATATTACATTATGTTTTTTTTTTGTTGCGGATATGTTCTAACGAGATACCGCGACCCCTTTTTTTGTTGGGGTGGGAAAATCATCGAACTTCCGCTCTGGGTCAAGCGGAAGGGTGTGTCAGATTTCTACTGACTAAAAACCCACCCTGTTCCTTCAGCTGCCCTAAATTTCCGGGGCCGCGGTAACTCGGCAGAACTTTCCCGCAAACCCCGGCAGGCAATGGCCCTATGAGGCCCCGTCGCTGGTGTTGACAGCTCTTTGAGGCGCACGTGGAACACGACGCGCCGCCGACCCGGGCCTGGTCCTTATCGGACGGTGAGCGACCCCTGCTCGCCGTCTGCAGGCCCATACCGCGACCCCTACGTAAGGGCAATTGGAGGAACGGGGTGAGTTTTTGGTCAGTAAAAGTCTGACACTGGGACTCTGCTCCACCCAAAGCGGGAAGTAGAATTGATTGTTCCCAAGTGTTGGACAGATGTGTTCATAATAGTTGTAATAAAGCCAACTTATTATCTTCTAGTTAATTTTTTAATTTAAGTGTTTCTTTCAATTCTATGTATTTTTGATTCTTACTGTTCATTTAGTTGAATGTGTGTGCCTGATGTAGTGATGCCAAAAAAAAATCTTTTGTCTCTTTCTAATAAGTAGTCGTAGAGTGCAATATAGGCCTAAAATACTCGTACTTTGCCTGACAAAGGAATCAAACGCAGGACTCCTGCTTCTAACCACTAGACCAACAATGCAGTAATTACCTATAGTTTGACCAACATGTTGAATAACCAACACCTGTGTAATTGTTGTTGGGCAATGTTGTGCGTAATGGAGCTTAATAAACCATGGGCATTTTGTTGACAGCGCATGTGGTATTAAAATGATGGGCTTTGGAGACATAACAAGCAATAAACGATGTTTTTGCTGAGCAGTGTGGTAATTGTTAGTCGTAGACCTACTAAAATACTCAAGACAAACTAACTTACATACCTACTTGTTATATTGTGCTTTTCATGAAAAATACACTCAATTATTTTCATTTACTCATGTATTGTATGAGAGAAAATAATAAAATCAAGATTCCTCGAAAAGCCGTGTAGATGACGCGTCGTGTTCCACGCGCGCCTCAATGAGTGTCAGCAAAAATTGTCGGGGCCCACTAGGGAGCCGTTGCCAGGGTTGAGGAATTGTTCGAAAGAGTTACCGCGGCCTCGGAACACGAATGACATATGATGGAACGCGGATGGGTTTTAAGTCAGTAAGTCTGACACACCCTCCTGCTTTGCCCAGATCGGGAGGCAGTCATTGGATAATTACACATCCTTAAAAAAAAAAAAGAAAAAAAAAGGTCTTACTTAGGGGTTTTGTGTGACTCAGCTACTGGGTTTTGGAGGTCAGATAGGCAGACGCTGCATAACAAACACTAGCACTCAGTTGCATCTGGATAGACTTGAAGCCGATCCCAGTTAGAAAAAAACTTTTTAACAAAAAATTAAACCAACTCCCAAAAAACACTGCAAAGTGAAAAATAACTTTAATTTCGGTAGTCGGTGTCTTTAGTTTTGTTTAAATTTCGTTTTTGGCACCGACTTCCGAAATTAAAGTTATTTTTCAATTTGCAGTGTTTTTTGGGAGTCTGTTTAATTTGTTTGTTAAAAAGTTTTTATTTCACTCTTTTTAGTTGGATGATTTTTAATTTACCTAGTTACAAGAGCCTAAATGTCAACTACTTATAACCTTTTACAAAATATTGCTTTTCCCAATGCTGGGCCGTTAATTGTTGAGGAGTTCTCCTGGTACTTCACCATAAGCTCTACATCACCATATGCATTGTGACGAGCATAAAGTGCTTAACATCCATATTCAAGTAATCGAATCGTAATCCACTCAATACTTATTATTGAGTAGTTTCGGCGGCCATCTGTGGTCTTCATCATCAGTTCCACTTCCCCAAATGGTTCTTTTTGAGAGCAACTGCACAAGTTACTATAAGAAATACCCAAAACGCCTTAGGTGTGCCTATAATATTTGAAGAGTTCCCTCGATTTCTCCAGGATCCCATCATCAGATCCTGACTTTGGTGATAATGGGACCAATTTCGAAGTATACCCATTCGAACAAAAAAAGAATTTTCCAAATCGGTTCAGCCGTCTTCGAGTACTCGATGATCATACATTAAAAAAAAAAATATAGGCGTCGAATTGATAACCTCCTCTTTTTGTCGTCGGTTGAAAAGGCAAAGCCTCTACGATGACTCTAGTATTGCACGAGTTTGAGTCGGTTTTAGAACTGATTAAGTTGAGTACCATTTGCAAACTAAATATCATTTATCGTTTAAATGGGCCACTTTCTATCTTACTCCGCATGATGTCACTTGCACTCTTGATGATATTATGTCTGCATCAGCGAGCGGAGTTCGCGTAGCTGAGTTTTTGCCAAACTTGTTTCAAATATTTTTGACGTTACGCTAAGAAGAAGATTTATCGTTTAACCAACACTGACCCAAATCCCTCCGCAAATAAATGCTCGATTTCTCAGCTTCCAACAGCTTCTGTGTTGTAGAGCCCAATCGATCCACTTTCCTCGTGTTATTGACTGAGCGCTGGCCATGACTTTTACCGATTGGCGCCTGCGCAGTCGAGCGCGGTCTCGTTATGTGGAGTAAGTGCTTACATGTGTGCTATAATTTTGTTCGATAGCCAGATTAGATCGATAAATATTAATTGCTTTGTTTGTTTAACCTTTTTTTCTTTTTTTTTCGGATGGGAAAGTCATCGAATGACTTCTTCCGCCCTGGGTGGAGCGGAAGGGAGTGTCAGACTTGTGCTGACTAAAAACTCACCCTGTTCCTTCAGCTACCTTTGAGTTCCGGTGCCGCGGTATCTCGTTAGACCATTCCCGCATTGATTGTTTTACCTGCCATTATTATCAAACATATGTACATAAAGTGTTTGGTTTAGCTGTGGTTTTGCCTTATCTCAGAAAGCGAGAAATTTTCCTTATTCAGTGATTATTGATATTCATTCATGATTTTTTATCAGGCAGCGCCTAGACACTGATACATTGAGGTACCAACTCGCCTAAAATTCTGGAAGTCGCATGGAATCGATTCCTGGATTTGTTGTTGCTAATTCAAACATAATAGTCAAATATTTCTCAAAATAATTAAAGATACAAGAAGGCGCTTTACAAGATATTTACATTGAGAGAGGGTTAAATTAACAATCTTTAGATTTGTAAGGGAAGAAGCGAGACAGCCCCAATACAAGTGCTTCTGTAACTACTCCTGGCGCTGCCTCAATTTTATTAATTGAATGTAATGTTTCAGATATCTTAATCTTTTCAAAGCGACGAAATTGAAATGGCTGTATCATGATATCCCCCGTTTTTTTTATTGATAAAAGGCTTGCGTTTAGCCTCCATCTCACCTCATGGTGATGATGGTTTTGATAATCGACTTCATTCAGTTGATGGTGGTAACACTACACATGATATGTGAATATTTATACTGAAAAATGTCAAAGCAACTTTTAATAGACACTTTTTTTGACAGAGACAATTTAGTTTGTAATATGTTTTTGTGTAGTGAGTACAATTATAGAGAAGTAAAATCTTAAAACATTTACAGAGAACGTAACATATTTGAATATTCCAAACGATCAATTTGCAGTAGCAAAGGTCGGATATAATAAACGATTTATACTCTGTTTCTAAACTCTTTAGAATATACTGACATTCCGACATCCAATCGGAGTTACCGAATAAATAAGGTTTGTTTAAATACACTTCAGAAAACAAGACATTTTTACCTACAGATGTACGAACTATTAAGTCTGAAAATAAAGTTATTTTATTTATTTATACTACCTTCAACATAACCAGTTAACCGTAGAATCTCCTTAAATATTAGTTCATCGTAGGTAACGTTTCCTCGAGTGTCACGCCGCTCTCGCTCTACATCTCCGTGCGTTGCGTAAGCGCACGTTCTAGAGTTACCTTGTGAACTAGAGAGGTGCAGAGGAAGGGCTCTGGCACTTGCGCACAAATTTGGCGAAGATTAATTTAACTAGAGGTCCAAACGCTTGAGTATTTGGCGTTTGAAATAAGGAGCATACATTTATTTTTATATTTGATAGGTTCGCGGTTGCCCTCCATCTCACCTTTGTATTATGAATGAGCTCGCTCTCGACCTCGATCAAACCTGATGGTAAGTGTAAGATGCGGTCTACGATCGAACGAGCGAGCCCAGAAGATGCCTGTTCACACTTGCTTTAAAGGTTCCACACCTTGGCTGTGCGCACAATACGTTTAGAGGAGAAGCGCTTAGGACGACAAGACGGTATATCTTCATACATGATGATAAGCGATGATGTGGTTGAAGATAAAGTACGCTTGATTAGAAGTAACCTATTCACTCTTGACTTAAAGACTCCTAGGATGTAGCTATCAGGAAACACAGACTCTGGCAGGGAATTCTATTCTTTAGCTGTACGCATAATAAAAGTATTCTCAAAACGTTTTGTGCGTATGGGTGAAAATAAACGTAGATAACCCAACAATTGAAAATAATTTAAGAAACATTTTGTAAGTAATAAATGTGTAAATTATAGTGACCTATTAAGTATATTAATGTACTAGCTTTTGCCCGCGACTTCGTCCGCGTGGAATAGTTACTTTGGGCTAACGTTAAATTTAACCCCGATTTTGAACCATTCTTCATTGGCGCTCCGCTCCTATTGGCCTTAGCGTAATAATATATAGCCTTTTTCTATAAATTGACTATTTAATTAAAAAATAATTTTTCAATTCGAACAAGTAGTTCCTGAGATTATCGCGTTCAAACAAACAAACAAACTCTTAAGCCTTATATTATAAGTATAGATAGCTGTTGCCCGCGACTACGTCCACGTTTCCGTCGTTTTTCGTAAAAAAAAGTAGCCTATGTCCTTCCTCACGGTTCAGTGATTTTGATGTAACTGACAGATTAACTTTCGTAGTTTAGTAGGGAAATATAATATGTCAATCTATAATACTGTTGAAAAATATCGCAATACCGAACCGCACAATATTATTGTTAATAGCTGTGCCCGCGACTCCGTCAGCGTGTAACTCCTTGTGTGTTATTAAGTTAATGTATCGGTAATATTGTTTAGATCACGTTCACATGAGGCTTAAGTACCTATAGAACGAAAATACTTCAGCGCAAAGCTTCCGGGTAAACTACACACATCAAAAGTGTCTAGGGATCAACATATATTTTTGCAATAACTTTTCTCCTGATTGATATTAATTAAAATTTTCTTTAAGGATTCATCAAATAAAGTGTTTTCGTTTGTCACAGTAACGATAAACCAAGTCACCTTTGTATTAATAAAGAAATTTGCCATTTTCCTAATAAAGGGATTTTTGACATTTGAACCACTAACATTAAAGTTCGAAAAAAAGACTGAAATAACAGTTTTCTTTAAAATTTTATTGGGTAACTTAAACAATTAATAATCCGTGTTTCTACCGCGAACACTAACAACACAAGAACATTGGTTTGGCATACTCAAAATGAGTTCATCCAAATCACGCTGTGGAATGGCCGCCCATGTTCGTTGCAACAACAAAAAAAGGTCTTCTTGCGACTGGATACCCTCCATATTCGGCAGAGCTCTTCTCTGTAGCATATGCCATGCATGCTCAATCGGGTTCAAGTCTGGCGACTGAGCAGGCCAGAGCAGGACATTGATGTTAGCTGCGGCGAGAGTCTGTCTTACAACTCTTGCGGTGTGCGGTCGTGCATTATCATGCATTAACTGAAATAAGGGACCGATTTGCACTTGTAGAGGAACGATGACGTCAGATACAATCGTCTCAGCATAAATTTGAGCGTTGAGGTTGCCTCTGATCCAAATCAACTCAGTTCTTCCGCCGATCCAAATACCCGCCCATACCATGATGGTTCCACCACTATAAGGATGGACTTCCTGGCAGGATTTTAATCGCTGTTGGCGTCCAGGGGTTCTCCAGTGTCGTATACGTCTTGTATCCGGTCTCATACCAAAACGAGACTCATCAGAAAAGCACACGAAACGCCATTGTTCTTCTGCCCAATTTCTGTGTTCAAGAGCCCATTGATATCGAATCCTACGATTGTGCATTGCTATAGGTGGTACCCGTAGCGGTCTTCGGGAATGAAGGTTCACTTCATGCAAGCGGTTTCTGACTGTTTGGTCGCTAATTAAGTTCCCTGAAGAGTGATGAAGCCTCACGGCTAACATCATGGCGGTTATTGTTGGAGCTCTTCGAGTTAAGATTTGAATGTATCGGTCTTGTCTCCGTGTGGTGCAGCGATACCGTCCTCCATGGCGCTCAGCCACGGTACCAGTGCTTCGGTAACGTGTCCAAACTGTACGTGTACTGATAACACTCTGACTTGTATTCAGAGCTAAAGCCACAGTACGTTGCCGGGAACCAGCTTCTATCATTCCCACGGCTCTGAGCATTTCTTCCCTGCTTAAATGACGTCGCCGCTCCATAATAACGTTGGTTTTAATCAGTAGTAGGGAAACAGTAGCACTAATAATGTCTTCAATGCGTTGTATGTTTTTATAGGGAAAATATTGACAGCTGATTTTCATCTTTTACTCGAATTTGATTAACAGTTCCTGTTTCAAATTATGAAATGCACCAAAAAGGATCCATATAAATTTATAAAATCATAAATTTATTACAAAGCCACATCTCAATCTCAAGAAATCCGCATAAAAATGCTTGATCCCTAGACACTTTTGATGTGTGTATGTTGAAAGTTGACCCGTCCGGCACGTGAACATAAAGATTTCTAGAACTGCTAACCCGGGAAAGAGCCACGTACAACTGACCATGCGAGAAACAACTGACACCGAGATCTACTCCAGCAACACGAAAAGTCTGCCCTTGAGCCTTATTAATTGTCATTGCATAACACACCGATACTGGGAATTGCGTTCTTTTAAATTGGAATGGTAAATTATTTGGTATTATGGGAATTCTGGGAATAAAGACGGTTTCTCCTGCACCGCAACCTGTTAAAATTTGAGCCTCGATTATATTTTGTTGCAACTGGGTTACTTTTAGCCGAGTTCCATTGCAAAGTTGTGGTGGTTTTAAATTTCGGAGCAAAATAATAATCAGAAAGCTTCGAACTGCTAAGCTATCGGGAGTTACACGTGTTATTGTGAGTCAACCATAAAAGATAGATATATGCTGTCGTGGGATATTTTTTATATAATTTTAAGGAGAACATTTCCGTCATAAATGATTTCTGTGTAGCTTTAACCATTAAGGTTGCACTCGCGACGGAAGCTTAAAAAATGGAGTAACTTCTCCCGTTTTCCCAACATTTCCCTTCACTGCTCTGCTCCTATTGATTGTAGCGTGATGAAAAGTATACTATAACCAGCTCAGGAGTATGAAAAATAATTGTACCAAGTTTCGTTAAAATCCGTCGAGTAGTTTTTGTTTCTATAACGGTTATACAGACAGACAGACAGACAGACAGACAGACTGACAAAAATTTTACTGATTGCATTTTTGGCATCAGTATCGATCCCTAATCACCCCCTGATAGTTATTTTGTAAATATATTTCATGTACAGAATTGACCTCTCTACAGATTTATTATAAGTATAGATGTGGTAATTTTGGTCTTGTCTTGCAACTCATTGCTCTCAGGTAAACCGCTAAACCGGTTTTGTGGGAATCTGTATTAGTTTTTAATTTGTATGAGCAATTAATAAATCAATAAATAACGAGTTCATTTGATCAGTTTTTAGCTAATAAATTGTTACTAAACGCGTTATTGCGTTATTGTGTATTGCAAGTTGCAAGTAAACTTGTGTATAAGCATATTGAGGTTCGTGACAAGTGCTAATATGTCAGCGATAATGCGGCAAAGGTAAAAAATTACGGGGTTAAGGGTTAACAACCTCTGTTGGAATGTCTCGTAATCAACCCCTTCTAATTAAGAAAGTAGCTCTGTCTGTCTGTTACATTTTCACGTCTAAATCACTTAACCGATTTTGATGAAAGGTGCAAATATAGATAAGACTTCGGAGAAAGCTTAGGCTACGCTACTGTTTTTATCGCTATATATATAGCTGGCATATATATGGTATATCTATGCATTCTGTACTGTTAGGTGTTACCAAACTTTATGACCGCTTTATGCTGTAACTTAAATGGGACTGGGCAAGACATGTCTGCGCATGCCAGATAAGCTAAGGCCCCGTAAAGCACAAGATTGGTGTACTGAGACTGCAACACGTGGCCGCGGCAGGCCACGAAGGAGATGGCGGGATGACCTGGATGGCTTTTAGAATTGGAAGGATAAGGCGCAGAACTGTGACCGCTGCAATAAATGGAGAGAGACATTTGCCCTGCAGTGAGACACTACAGCCTAATAATCTTCTATATATATAAAAGTGAAATACCACTCACTGATTAATCACGTTATCTCAGAAACTAGAGGTAGTAGGGCTCTTAAATTTTGCATGGGGGTTCCTTTTAGTACGTAGATGCTCGCTAAGACGGGATTTTGCGAAATTCCCACGGGATCGGGATTTACATGGGAAAAAGTTCCCACGCGAACGAAGTCGCGAGCAACTGCTAGTTATAATTTGTAGATTATCGACATGTGGCATGTGAACTCAGTTGTTATTGTACCGATAGTCATTTCAGCCTATGGTTTAATAGCCAGGAACCTCATTCAACACCTTTGGAGGTTCTCGCTAGGTAGCTGGATCACGGGCTTGTTTCAGAAAGCAGTACTCCGTATCGTTAGAAGGTTCTTCTCTCTGGAGCTCTGACCGTCGGTTGCTTGGACCTTGTTCCCGATATCGGTAGACTACTATTTTTATATCTTTTATTGTATTGAAATATTTCAAAATATAATTCGAATCAAAGTTTCAGAGCCTTGAACATCAACGACGCGACGAGTTGCTAAACCAACGAAAAATACGACAAACGGCGATGCGCTATCGTTACATGGTGGACATCCCACCCATACGCACAAAACGTTTTGGGAATACCTTCATTGTGCGTACGGCTAAGGAGTGGAATTCCCTGCCGGAGTCTGTGTTTCCTGATCGCTATAACCTAGGTGTCTTTAAGTCAAGAGTGAATAAGTTACTTTTACGTAAGCGTGCTCCATCTTCGACCACATCATCACTTACCATCAGTTGAGATGGTGGTCAAACGCGAGCCTATTATCAATAAAAAGAAAACCTTTTTGTATAGAACTAGGAATAAAGAATAACTTTATATCGGTAATACCAATCCGTAAAGCTGATAGCACAGCAATACTTACAAAGATAATTTATGCGGCCACAATAAGTGGCTTGTTTACAACACTGCGAATTTAAGTGAATCGTTGTGCACATTCTAGCAACCTTGTGATCCGTGACGGTGGTTGAGGTCTGCAGTACCTACGTTATATGTACATGTTTCCCTGACCTTGCTTAACTTGAAAGCTAGGTGTTTGTACTTTGTTTTGTTTTGGTATTATTTTGACGTACAATTGTGAATAATTGTTATATTTTTAAGCATGGTTGACATAGTTTGGTAACAAGTTTCAATCTTCGAAATTAAGCAGAGATGGTAACGGGGTAACTGTGGTCAGACTGTGAACTGATATTTGTGGTTTTGAGTCCTTTGTAGTTGTGGTTTAAACCAAGAGTGAATAGGCATCTTCTGGGCTCGCTCGTCACATCGTAGACCTCATCTATCGCTTACCATCAGGCGAGATTGAGGTCAGGAGTGAATTCATCAGTAATTAAAAAAATGACGATCTAGCTTTACTAGACTTTTTCGTACTTCGGAAATAATATTAAGCCATTTAAATCTGATACCAACTTGACAAGATCGAAGACCAGTTACTGGGTTTTGGATCTACATCAGACGAGTTTGGAAGGTAACTAGTAACTACAAACTGGTTGGCAAGAGGCTAGGCTGGCTGCGGTTTGCATACAAGTATGTAGTTTTGAAAAGCTTTTTTTTCGTTTTTTTCCGCTCTGCGGCGTGCTATGGGAAATGGGTCAGACTGTAACTGACTAAATCTACACACTCAATTACACTCGCACACTTCTTTATTGATTACAGGCTCACGTTCCACCACCATCTTCCCTGATGGTAAGCGATGATGTGGTCGAAGAAGAATCACGCTTAAATATAAGTAACCTATTCACTCTTGACTTAAAGATCCCCAGGTTATAGCTATCGGGAAACACAGATTCCAGCTGGGAATTCAACTCCTTAGCTGTGCGCACGATAAAAGTGTTCCCAAACCGTTTTGTGCTTATGTCCACTATGTAACGATGGCGCATCGCCGTCAGTCTTGTAGTCTTACGCTGGGAGTTTCACTTTAGTACCTACTATTCGCAGTGGCTCTCATCTGGTGCCGTCTGATCAAACGTATGTTACTCACTCTGTAACGTCTAAGAGAGGCGACCGTGGAAATATACGCGCCGCCACCTAGGCAGGGCCGGATTAACTATTAGGCGGAGTAGGCAACTACCTAGGGGCCCCGCATCAACTAGGGGCCCAGGCCCAGTGCACGCACCAAGAAAACATGTTTCTTCGAACGAGAATTTGATGTGCGTGTGAACTTAGGGACTTCACTGTTATCTCACAAAATACAAATCGTTACATTTAGTAGTAGAATTAAAACAATTTTAGAACTAATCTGGGAATAAGTAAACAAATATATTAAAAACCACAGCCCTTAATGTGCGTTTCCTCTGTTCACATACGGTTTGGTCAGTCAAAGTAAGAAAAAGGGCCCTGAGAATGCGATTACCTTAGGGCCTCTGTCAGGGTTAATCCGGCTCTGCACCTAGGGAGCTTTGAAAAGATACCTTAACAAGAGGGCTATGCATATAGTATAACTCTAGGTCCGTATTCCCCCTTACTTACCCCCTACATACGAACTTACATGCCAATTTTACCTCTTTATAGTATTAGTTTGGACATTGCCTGAAGCTTGAGCTATTTCTCTCTTACCATAATCTTACTCCACAAATTCCCTCATCATCATTCATCGCTAATTTGGCATTCTCTCCAAAACTCTCACACATGTAGCAAGCACGGCACAATTACAGGCATATTACAAAATGACTGAGTTATTTATAATGGCGCTGACGAAGGTAATGTATGAAAAGAAACTAATTCACAAGACTATGTTGTCAATTGGGAAAGGTCAAGGAAAATTACTTCAACTTTTTTAATAAAATAAACTTTAAGATACGGAAGTAAGGTTGGTATTTGAATGCGAGAATAATGGTCAGTTATTTTTGATGTAATGAGATTAATTAGAGTAAATGCTAGGTACGTATATTGACTGCAATGTCATGTCAAAGACAAAAACTGTTTGTAAAAGAGGTTAGAAAGGAAATAGTTCCTGATTTGTATAAGAACGCGTGTCGCCGCTTGTCTCCCCACTCTTTAGCTCTACTGCAAGCAAGAGGCCCGTTACGTATGCAAATTACGCACACAAATAAATTACACACTTAAATCGAGAGCTTGCTACTGATTGTAACTCACTGTTGATAAACATGCGCCGTGCATCAGGGCCAATCAGGGCAAAGGACAAAATGTCAATGGTTGAAGTGTGGCGCATGCAGTACACTGTTAGCGGACTTGGTCATTGCGTTGATTAAGCGAGTACACAACGGGCAATGTATACTTTTTGTAACTTGTTGCAATAATGTTGTTAATGTTCGGAATTTCATAGTGATCAGAATATTTTTATGTTTTTTACAAATAAAATTGTAATTAAATGTTATTTTCGACTTACAGATGGAAAGATATACCTCCTCGCTCTATACTTGCGGTCTGACTTTTTGATTTATAGGTTATAATTGCACAACACGGCATTTTAAAGTAGAGCTCTGTGTTCCGAAGTAATCCGAAGCGAACTAAACGCGGTGAATGAATTAATCGGTTGCGCTATGATTTTTGTATCATAAATGTGGCGCACGCGCCACGCCTACATTACCATTCCAACCTTATTCATCTATTCCGTGGGTCTACGTCATTTATTTTCCCATAATGCAATTGAAGACACAGTCCTGGCGGAGTTGCGGGAATGTTTTTTACGAGTCACCACAGCTCGTAATGCAAGGGCAACTGACAGCATAAGGTTGGTTTGTAGTCAGTAGAAGTCTCGCACTCTCTTCCGATCCACCCAGAGTAGAAGTCATTTTCTTTTCCGAAAAACAAAAGACTGTTGTCCAATTTACGGTATCGAATTGTCCATAATAACTGTCAAAGATATACAAACAGCTGAACTTGCTTACAGAGGTATGGAGGAGTCTCGATATATGCCCACCCATCCGCACACTGTCCTCGAGATGCGTTATACTCTTTTTTTATTCTGTCTAACTCATACTCGTTACTTTTAATTGGAGTTTTGAAGTTTAACTAACCTAACGATTTCATATTGAATCTAAGTGCAATTGTAGTCTTATAAGGGCATCTAACATTTAGTAAAAAGTCGCCTACACTGACACTTATACTTAAATACTAATGCATACGACATTCTATTTATTCGGCTGGAGTGACTGTCCTTTCATCGGAATGTTAACTGCGTCTAAACTGTTCACTAATAATAATAAAATCTGTATAATTTTGTGTAATACTATTACTTTTATTTTAGTTATATACATATTAGTTATTGTAGTACATATAAAAAAAACATTAAAAAATATAAAAAAACAGTAGCCCACCGGTATCGGGAACAGGGTCCAAGCTACCGGTGGTCAGGGCTCTTGAGAGAGGAATCTCCTAACTATCCGTGCCGTGTCCAGAAATATCGAGTCTCATGGTTATTATACCATTGGCTGAAACGATTATCAGTGCAGTGATAGCCGAGTTCAAATATATATTTTTAGTTTAGTAAACGTTTTAGTTTCTAAGATACCTAAAGTTCGGATGCAGAGGTTCCCAAAAATCCCAAAAATATTTTGTGATCGTGTATTTTTCTTATAAATATTAGCCGATTGCGTCCAATGAGCTTCTTCAGATGTTGTTCGAGGCTCTTGGCTATTATGCCATTGGCTGTGTCGACTATTGGCACAATAATTGCTGTCTCCACATCCCACATGTCGACAACCTCGCGCGTCAGGTCAAGATACTTAGTTTTTTTTTATCTTTCTCAGCTTTCACGAGGTTCTCGTCATGAGGGACCACTATATCAACAATCAGTCAGTGATGATAGGCCGATCCCAGTTCAATATTATATTGCTATTTTCGAGAACTGGGTTGGGCACATACCTCTAGTATGGTACTTCAGATTCCACAAAATTGTATTTAAGAGCGATTTGCTGGTGAATAATCCTGGCTACGAGGTCCTGTCTATGCAAATAGTCTCCGTTAGCCAGACAAGAACAACCGGAGATAATGTGACGAATGGATTCTCCCGGTTTGAGACATGCCCGACATAATGTACCGTACCATCCTTCACAAATATACTTCCGATAGTTATTCGTCATTATAACTTCGTCCATAATTGCACAATACTATTACTTATTATTTCTATAATAATATTATAAATAAAATTGAGGTTAATCTTATCAAGTGCTTTGTAGTTACCTATGACATGATACTAAAAAAAACGTTTTAACAAAAAATTTAACCGACCTCCAAAAAACATTGCAAAGTGAAAAATAACTTTATTTCGGAAGTCGGTGTCTTAACTTCTGTATTTTCGTTTTTTGACACCGACTTCCGAGAGATAGCGTCATGCGATTATTGCTTAATATTATTAAGTAATGTAATTATTGATTGATAACCTTGTTTATTTTATTGAAATAAATAAATAGACTTTGACAACTTATTTAAGAAGCCATTCAATTAGAACTTTGCGAGATATAAGAGAGAGGCGAGACTTGACTTCATTACAAAATGCTTTCACATTCACGAGAACGTCTCAATATTTACTTACATTCTACTGAAGATGCATCTCATTACGTAAAAGTGTTATTACGACTATATTTGTTGAATGCATTACCCATTAAATTATTTCAGTAATTCTGTGTAAAATTACATGTTTTGTCGCGTCTTTACTGCTGTCGAAAGTATCATGTAAATATGAATGAGTGTCATGGCGGATGCATTTGTAACTATTAATGTAATTATTAGATGAGGTTCTTGATTGGGTTGTATTTCTTTTTTACTGTTTGTTTCTTCGGAAATTTAACCGTTATAAATTGATACATTGGTATTCAATCATTCCAGTTCTTATTAGCAGAACTGGAATAATTGAAATACCAATGTATCAATTTTTAGTGTAATTCTAATCAACAAATCAAGTATTTGTTTTTAAATTCTGTTTTTTTGACCAACCAATAATACACGTACCTAATTTGATTTTTGGCTGTTTTCTTTAGTGTAGTTCCTCTTATTGAGTGATGTTTGTATTATAGTGCCGACACCTTTGTCTTTTGAAAATATAAAGCAAAATATTGATAGCATCATTATTCGGTCTATTCGGTAGGTGTATATTTATATCGTCTAATATATATACCAACACGTCTTCTTGCAAAAACCAATAGATAACTTTCAACATTTTTTATAATCTTGTAGATTAAAAGGTGAATGTGTCGGTAGCAAAGGGAAAATGATAAAATCCACTATATAAATAATATTAGATGCGAAAGTAGCTCTCTCTTACACTTTAACGCCTAAATAACTTAACCGATTTTGATTAAATTTGGTACATATATAGATTGCACCTTGGAGAAGGACATGTGCTCTTTTTCAGGGGTCCGTAACCGAATGGCAAAAAACAGAAACCTTATACATAGATTCGTCATATCTGTCTGTCTGCCCGTCCGTTTCTCACAGCCAATTTATTCCGAAGCTATTAGGACTATACAAAAAATATGTAAAATAAATTGTTACTAAAACAATGTTTTGAATGGATATTACCCATTCATTGCTTCCTTTGTCTATTCTGTCCATTCAAATTCAATTACAAATATACATACTGTAACACAATTAGCTCTCCACATCAAGAATAACGTGTACATGTGGTGTTACACTAATTACTCTTATACCCATAGTTAAGTATTATTATCAGTGTAAACAGTCGTTGGTGAACTTAATAAATAAATAAAATAATCCTATTTTAATGATTTGGACAAATCTAATGTAGAACTAACCGATTTTAAACAACTGCTAACAACGAGTGGCGCCACAGCTGCGCAACGTTGCCGCAACAGTGAACCATGACCGGCGCGTGCGTGCCTGTAATTTGATTTAGGTGATTTTGTAACTATTCGTATATTTAGTTAAGCAACTTCATATTAATCAGTAACTTATAAACGTGAAAGAATTAAATGTTGCAATAAATACGGACAACTTGATCACCAGAATCCAAGAGGTATAGAAAAGTGGCAATCGCGTTTAAAAAAATTCATATTATATCCATATACTTCGATTATTTATTATTATTATTATGATGAAAGTAGAACCTGATAGTGCTTTTCACTTACCCTTTTCCAAATATTTTATTTTCACACAGGCATTTCTTTTAAGGATGGGAATTCATCCAATGACTGGCTCCCGACCTGGGCGAAGCGGGAGGGTGTGCCAGACTTTTACTGACTAAAACCCATCCGTGTTCCGTCATATGCCCTTCGTGTTCCGAGGCCGCGGTAACTTTTTCGAACAATTCCACAACCCCGGTAGGCAACGGCCCCCTAGTGGACCCCGTCAATTTGGCTGACACTCTATGAGGTGCGCGTGGAATACGACGCGCCGTCTACACGGGCCTGGTTTCAATCGGGCGGCGAGCTACCCATTGCTCGCAGCTCGCAGGCCCGCGCATACGGTGGCTGGGAGTTACCCTGTGACTTCCGACGCCCAGAGCGTCTCCTGCGGCGGCTGGGGCGTGAAGGCTGTGAGGGCCTTGAGACGAAAGAAGTGACTGCTTCCCATTTCAATTTCACATAGGCCTAAGTGGGCACTTATAAAAAGTGAAATACATACTGGGAGGCTCTACAACGCCACAACGCGTACGTAGTAACGCTTCAGGATCTTTTTGTCACCAATTCGTGTTCCTAATTCTCTGTTTAACCTCTAAGCTGCACGGAGGGTAATGTATCGAACGTAATGCTTACGTTAGTAACTTATTAGTAATCTGTGGTAATGCGCTGTGGGAACTTAGATGCGTTACGATATGTTTTGATGGTGCATATTATAATAAGGACCGAGTTATGCGCTGAAGCGGGGAGCGATTATGTGTAAAATAACTGTGTCTAGATTTTAAAATATTAATACTTTTCACCGAATTGCATTTCATCTTTCATCATGAATTTGTATATATTCCTAATTCAGGTTTTGTTAAAACACGAAAATGTTGATGTTTTTTGAATCTAGCTGGTTTTCGCAACATTATTCGCGCTTCTGCGTAAATTCATATTTTCTACTATCTCCATTCCAAATTACATCAAAAATAAGTGAGTAAATATTTTCTGAGTAGTTATTTTTGGCAGCAAGGAGGATTATTTGTCTAGAATATTTTCAATCAATTGTTAGTTTAAAGCTCACTCGTCAACTCGCTTGTCGCTTACAACTTAACCCCAACTAATCTCATGATGTTTTGCAATAATTATGTTTATTTAGCGCTCACAGTAGCGACCTTTAGGGAAATTGCCAGTCGCCATATTGTAGCCATACAAGCTTTGTATGAGTTGAATGGCAACCATCATTACGAGCAGCCTTTGTATGTAAAGTTATTGATAGTCATGTCGATGATGTACCATACATCGGGCAAATTTGTGTCATATATGAACATGTATGGAGCGAAGGTGGTAAGATTATTGGCGTTATTGTTAGCTTGGCAAATGTAGTTGTAAGTTAAATTACTGTTTGACAGATTCATAGTTGGATTGGTTCATGGGTAACTAACGAATAAACGAATAGCCTTTGTAAAGATGCGATTTGCACGTTGATTAGAGAAGTATAATTATGTATCATGTTTGTTTTGTGATTGGTCCTCTAGCTATTAAATATTACCATAGATATAACTCCCGGCTTCGAATTGAGTCGCGTGAATAGTTATTTTTAAACAAGATACATAGCCTATGGTCTGCCCGTTGGTAAAGTATTGCAAGCGTGACTGCTGTGCCTGAAGTATCGGGTTCAATTCCTGGGTCGGCAAAAAGTGTTATTGAAAATTCTTAGACTGGAGTTTGAAAGTTGTTGTCGCGATACCGCCGTGCCTCGAGAAGCACGTAAGTCCGTTGGTCTCGGCTATCATTTAGACACCTTAAACCTGCGTTACGGGTAATCAGAAGCCAGAAAATCTGACACTGTTTTGGCTGAGGGGTATCGTGTTACGCACATGTCGCTGTGTTACGCTACATGTAAAAAACGAATACTCAGCTGCGTCCTGTTAGTCTGAAAGCCGACCACATCATAGTTGGGAAAAGCTATGCAGATTATGATTTTTCCATGCCTTCAACTATCTCCATACCAAAACTCATATCAATCTGTTACTCCATTTTGACGTGGAGCAAATCAACATACTCACTTTTGCATTTATAGTATATTTATTAGTAGGTATTAGGCTCAATTTACACCGCCGCGGAATGGAATGGAAGCGACTTTAATTGTACATAGCATTATGAACTTTATGTCAATTGTGTAACATACAAACTAAATAGAAGCCAAAAAAAGGTCACGCATTCTCGAGAATTTTTGGCTCCTATTTAGTTTGTATGTTATACAATTGACATAAAGTTCATTATGCTATGTACAATTTCGTTGCAAAAGTCGCTTTCATTCCATTCCGCGGCGGTGTAAATTGAGCCTCATTCAATTTTATTGGTAAAACATTTTATGTGTAATTAATAAAGATTTTAAATAAAATATTATTTAATTGTAAGGAGTTACAACATAATACCTAAACGCTACTGTATTATTATAATGTGTGAGTATTTCTGCATTATTTTCACACTCAACCAACGATAAATAATTAAGTGGCTATATACAGAGTATGTGTTATTTATTGGTGAAAATGAACACACAATTGAAAACAAAAAAAAATGATTAAACAAAACCGTTATAAACTTTCAAGCAGAGTGATGCAAGGTGACAATTATTTTAGTTTAATCATAAACGTGAAGTCACTAACTTTAAATAGAATTAAAATTTTAGTTAATCAACTATGTCATTACATAAAACACTCAGTCCCTTCAAGGTCTGAAAACCAATCTCCGAAGTCCCTATGGTTACCCAACATATGTAAATATGACACTAAAGGTACATATCTCTAATAGACGCGGGTTTGTACACGCAAGCGAAAGGTCGCAGGTTCAAACCTTTGCTGAACTTTGAGTTAGACGTGCCGACATAAACGCGAAGACAATCAAATTAAGTATTCAAGTTTATTTTAAGTTTCCACTTTACTTATATAATATAACTTGTGACCCGCTCCGTATCCGCAAGAGTGCAATGTACTATGCATGTCTTATACAAATAAATTTTAAAAAAATTGACGGGCCTGTTAGTCTAGTGGTCAGAGGCCCTGACTGCTATGCGCAAGGTCGTGGGTTCGGTTCCCACCCAGGACAAGTGTTTGTGTGATGAGCACGATCATTTGTTCTTTGTCTGGGTGTAATTTATCTATAATATGTATGTATTTAGAAATATATATGTATGTTTATCAGTTGTCTAGTACTCATGCCACAAGCTCTGCTTAGTTTGGGACTAGATAGCGTTGTGTGAAAGTTTTGGAATATTATTATTATTATAAACCTTCTTGAATCATTCTATCTATTGCTGAAAACTGCATCAGACAGCGGGAGCTACTTTGTTTTTTTTTTCGATTCGGGTTGAGCCCACTCTGGATCTCAATCTCGCCTGATGGTAAGCGATAGATGAGGTCTACGCTAATTCTGACATCAATACTATGTAAAGGTGTCAGAATTCCTCAAATGACTTTTAGAGTAATGTTTAAGACCCATTTGGCTCGTGGCTTCATAATAACAGCCAAGAAGTGTATGGCTTGAGGATAAGCGACGCTTACCAAGGCTGTTCCGTGGATCGGTAACCATCCAAGCCTCCTAAGTGCTTCAAAATAAACTATTCTTTATTTATCACCAACGAAGTTTTTCTTTCTTTATTCCGAGTGTATGTTAGACCAAAGATTTTTAAACATCAATGCTCAAAAATCTTTGGTCTAATATACAGCTACCTAAACGCCTGTCTGGCGTGGTTAAGCGATTAGCTGCTGTGTTGTATGTCTCGGGTTCAATTCTCGCACCGAAATATATATATATATGTATTACCAATTACTTATGTTGTACGCACAACATTCTTAATGTTGGATGACACGGTTAGCGCAGTGGTTAAGCGATTGACCGCTGTTCTGTATGTCACGGGTTCGATTCCCGTACTAAAATATATATTTATGTATTTGCTCCGGGTCGGATTCATATATTTATTCTGGTGTGGGAATCGAACCAGCGATACGCAGCGCAGCAGCCAATCGCTAAACCACTGTACCAATTGTTTCGTCAAATTATTGTAAATATATAGTTCTAATATACGTTCATAGTTATAATTATCAAAAACTAACATTATACCTATTAACGAACATAATTATGCGTTTTGTAAACTCGATAATTTTACGATCAATGTTGAATACTATTGAGTTTAGTATTTTTTATTGGTATCCATAATATACTTACTCTTATATAAAACATTTTAGTAAGCACATAAAGTATTATGTAGTACTTAGTTTTTATGCGTAACAAGATTTCAATAAAGTTAAAACGGTGAATCAAGATCCCCTCATATAAAAGACTTCAACGCATTCTCTTTCGGAGCGCTTGCGCACCTTTTTTAGGGTTCCGTAGCCGAATGGCAAAAACGGAACCCTTATAGTTTCGTCATGTCTGTCTGTCTGTCTGTCCGTCCGTCCGTATGACACAGCCATTCTATTCCGAAACTATTAGGACTATAGACATGAAACTTGGTAGGTAGATGTATTCTGTGAACCACTTTCCGATTTTAAGAAAAAAAAGACATATTTAAAATTAAGGGGGGCTTCTCATACATGGAACTGAAACGGAAAATATTTTATTTTTCATGAAACCTATGCGTGTATGGTATTTATAGAAAGGTAATTGAGGATTGAGGAAAAAAATTACATTGAGGTTTCTATAACCACTTTTTCATAAAGTCAATCGTTTAAAAGATATACGCCTCTAAATTCCCTCTAACTTATAAAATAATGGAGGGAAAAATTTTAAACAAAATATATGCTGTAGATCTTAATGTAAACTTTCAACGAAAATTGGTTTGAACGAGATCGGGTCAGCAGTTTTTGAGATATAGCATATTTTCTAAAACCGCAAATATAACTTCGTAATTCATACAAATACTATGAAAAACAAAGTTATTTGGCGTAGTTACTACAGATTCGTTCATGGGCGAGTTGACTCGCCCTTGGCCAATTTCTCTAATTATACGTCTTTAAACATAATCTATTCTAGTTTGACTTTCTGTAACATTAATGTGAAATACCTTCACCATACAGCATAGAAATATTTTAGGTTACAGTTAAGGTATGCAAAACTATGATTCTGTGGGAAACCAGTGACATATAACTTCTATGTATAAGAGAAATATTAATTTCGTACTAAAAGATTAATTTTAATGAAATTGCTTTTACCTTACAGAAGTTATTTTATAGATCTAAAGTTCTAAACTGGAACCAGGCTACTTCCAAGATTTTTCTTTTATTTCATTTGGGGAAACAAACAATTGCAAGTACTGTGTATTAATTATTTATTTTATTATATTTTATATTTTAATTTTGTAATCATTATTTATTTGTTATTATTCAAATATAATTAAATATTTACAATATTTATTATTTATTTCATGTAATTAAAATGTTTTGTATAGGCAGCTATGCTATAAGTATATCTACAATTTATTACGTTTCGACATGTTACTAGCTTATATTAGAAACAAGATGCATGACAACACTCCATCATCTGCCTTCCGCATCCATTCTGTCCTTCTTAGGTTCGAAATTCCTCAATATGGCTTCGTTTAAGTAAACAAATATCAGGAAACAGTCTCCTTTAATCCTAAAGCCTTTACAAAGGACATGCGCAAGCGCAGAGAGTGTATCGTTCGGCTGCGCTCACTCAATACTTTGTCGTCAAGGATATTTGAAGTAATGTCAGTAGGAACTGCTCTTAATGGTGATTATAAGGATATTTCAAATCTGATTTGGTGTTTGTTATTTTTAAATGTCTGAGTGAGTTGTGTCTCAAATATGGAGTGGAGCAGGGCGTTGACCCGTAAGACAATCAAGAACTTTATATAATAAGTTATAAGAAATGAACAGAGTTTACCTCGTGATTATATTTTCATTGATTCCTATTTGATTCATTAAAATTTATATACTTGGGTATTCGGCTGAAGATATAGGGTTTTACAAATATCGTTAAACAACGCAAATGTCTATCAGATGTAGGAGTGAATATAGAAATATCTTTAAGTAAACCTAATTACTAAAACAATATTTCAGATCATTTAATTATAAATGAATGGTTATTTTATATATGCAAACTAGTTTTTTATGTGAAAATAATATGACTCGGCACTATCATATTTAAAAAAAAAACAAATTTATACAGAATTTGAGAGTAGAAATTACTGACCAAATGCGTAATTTACAAATTTAAAGAAAGTAGTTTTAAGACTTAAATATGACTACAGGTGTATTAAATATTATATGATTTAAAAGTACCTCCTTTTAACGAATATTCAAGAAATGAAAATGTTAACTATTATGTTTTTCCTTAAAAGAGTTAATATAGAAAAAAATAAAACAATAGCTTTGCTCTAATGGTAAAGCATATAATAAAAAAATCCTAAAATAACACGGGATCTGTAAATAAATCTATGGAAAAATCTATAAATAGTTGTAACACCCTTTTAAGTAAAATATTCTTACTTAATTCTGCTATGGTGTTACAATAAAGAGTATATCTATCAAACTAAATACTAATACCTATATGAAGGTCAATAAAGAATCTATCATTGGTATATAGTAACAATAGCTAGGTGTCAAAATCGTGCTTTAATCCAATAAAATATTTGGAATTAACAAAAAATCCTATGTCCACGGGAAAGCGAACCCGTGCGATAAAACTAGTTAATTATAAAGTAATCTATAATAACATTAGGCTGATCTAGTAAGTTGGGCCAAACAGGGAGTGTCATCCATTGGCCTAGGTTATTTGGCGTATGCGCCCGCGCATGTACGCGCATGATGATGTTATTAAGCTATGACGTCACTTGATTGGCAGTGAAAACTACTTGATGTAAAGAAAACTTACTAAATATTTTCTAAGGGAAACTGTTACTCGTTATATATTCATATTAATCATGAGGTTTCTCTCCTTCACTTTAATTTATTTGATGTACCTAGATGTATCATTTCGCGGCTCTCCCATATTTCCACATTAATAGATATTTTAGCAGATACTCTTCTAACTATATCATCTTGTTCGCACTTCATCCATTACTTGTTTAGTATTTTCTTTATTTAAGAGTCATTCAAATTCGTATTTAAAACTCTCATTTTCCTATATATTCATCTACAAATAGGGCAACTAACTGTAAATGACATCACCAGCCAATCAAGTCTCACCGTTAGGACATAGGTCTGTCTATGAGATGGGATGGACCTTATTCCACCACGTGTCCTAGTACGGCTCATCTACCATAGATGTCGCATGTCTTCAGATTTGTCTAGCACATGCAAGATCCCTCACGATGATCACCGTATTGTGAACAGAGGTGATGGTGCCTGCCTGATCTTGAACCCACAATTATTAACTTGTAAGTCGTGCCTATAAGCACTGTGCCGCCTCTGTATGAATATTGACCAGACTGTGAGTGATAGTTAGATTACTGAAGCAAACATACCGATCCTGGTTATTTATAATAAAGTCTAAATCTTCAAAGGTAATTTGGTGATCAGAATTAAATTTCTACTTTTTTGGTTTAAAAAGCGACAGATGCACTAACGGATTACTGCGGAAAAACAGTAAAATTCCCCACTCACACGTACATTGTATACACATTCACATATGTATACATCACGAAATAAATCTCTACTGGGAAATCTCAACATAATTTAAAACTTCAAAGACTTCTGCCTATTATTCAACGAATAACAAGCATGAAGAAATAGGACATAAGCACAATATGTGGGACGATGACACCTCAAATACAATAAATAAAATAATTAAATAAGTTGAACAATAGTTAAAATTGTCGTGTGAAAATAACAATGAAATCAATTGACAACTTCCCTTCTCAGTTAGAAGTAAGCTAATTAGTTATAATTAAGTCTAATTAAACAAACACTTACCCAAATCGAAAGGTTCACACGGTACGAATAATCACTGAAATTGTTATGTCACTGTCACTTGAGAATCACTTGGACTTTCAAACTGCTTTTAACTTGTGGAAAAACTACATATGAAAGAAAAAAAATATTATTAGTATCATCGACAAATCATTGCGAATACGCTATTATGAACCATGATACGCCAATTTGAAATGCCATAATACGCCGATTTGAAAAACGCAAACAATACTCTCAAAATAATTCGAACGCGCGAATTGTTGTTTCTTATAACGATATGTTAATTACTAACACCTAATAGATATTATAGCACAGTTCCTAGATTGTATAACGGAGGCATAACATGTGTATAGCAAGAACTGCAGACTAGCTCAACAATGCCTTCCCACGCGCGGCTAAAAGTCCTACGCTTACGCAAACACATAATTAGGTTCGTTTTTTTACATCAAAACATTTGGACATTGTCTAACACATTCGACAAAGCAATGTTACTAGTCTTTGTGAAAAAAATTAAACATTGAACTATTGTCAAAGCAAGTCGGGTGAGAAGATTAGATTAAAAGGTTATATAAAAAGTCGGTCAAATGAATATATACAAGATCTTTGAAAATGATACACCGCACACAATGCAATGCCGCACAGCGGTATTTCTTATGATTTTTCATTCAAACTTTAACCTCGCAAAATTATGTGAATTCCAATTTTGCATCGCGTATATTTTGAAGAAAGTTACGTGAAAATTACTAACAGTCGGAGTTTATTGATAAAATTAACGTTAAATGTAATGTGACTGGCAATGAGTATAATTTTATTGTTTTGAAAAGTTTTACTTTCGCTCTCAAACTGCCCTATGATTATAGAGATTATATCACGAATCTGAATGTAACTTATAACTTCCGACTCTTAACAAAAAATAAAATATTTATTTAACACTTTTAAACCCTTGAACAGCCCCTATATTGTAAAAAACAAAATAAAACCCTTTAAAAATAAAACTGATTCCTAAAACAAAACGCAACAAATTAAAAGCAGTTCCAAAGCTACTCCAACAAAATAAAGATACGAAAAATTGAAAATAAAATATAAAAATTAAAAATACCGAATAAATCTGTGCTTTTAGCGACGCGAAAGGATGCGCTAGCGACGGCCGGCCGTCGACGAAGACTGTGCGATCTGCGCGCGCGCCGCTGGCTCGGTGGGGCGCCGGGGCATCCGCAATTGTTCTCCTTATTACTCAAACTTTATACACAGATGTACTAACGCTGTAGGCTGGTACTGTTGCAAAATGTACGGTTTTTAACTAGTGGTAGCATGCGGCTTCGGGTTTAGAGCTTGCATTTAGATTAACATTGTGTCTTTTTCCAAAGTTTGATAGTAAATAAATGTAGGAAAGCACACTAAAGCTACTTTTACAGAAGTACCAAGGCCAAGAACTCGTATACACTCAGTGTTTAAAAAAATTACAAATTATACTTTTATATCTTCATAGGACTGCTGAGGGTCGTGGCTTCTACGGAAGCACAGCAATAGGCTTCTCCATATACTATGGTCTTCAGCTTGATAGAGAGCTTGGGTTTTTGGCATAGGATGCTTAAAATACTGATTATTTTCACTTTACAATACTATGTTTTCCTTCTTTAAACTTGCATTTCATATTGGTGATAAAGATAATGTCAGTTGTTTTAGTGCTCAGATCTAATTTAGTCATCTTATTGAACTGTTCTAGACCATATTTTACCAAAACTCAAATGACCGAAACGTAGCTTTCACAAAATTATATTCAACAAAATATATTTAAGAACCACCGCCGGGAAACCTGCTTTATAACAAAAAAAACGCATCAAAATCGGTTCACCCGCTTAGAAGCTACGATGCCACAGACAGACACACAGATACACATAGCTGTCAAACTTATAACACCCCTCTTTTTACGTTGGGGGTTAAAAATAGACATTTAAACACCCAAAACAGTAACAACTTTTTGTAGGTAATGTCGGTGCGGGGAGCAAACCCGCTATACGCAGCGAAACAGTCAATTACTCAACCGCTGCGCCAATCATGTCATCGAAAAGAGTTACTGCTGGACCATTAAACGACTCAATTAAAAATGAAACCAACTTCCAAATAAAACTTCATTTGTTGTACTTGGTAGTGTACTTACCTACATTATTTAGAGGTGTATGAGAGTATGTAGTATTTTTATTACAGCATACAAGTAAGATTATATTATAAACTGATGGAAAAAATGAACAGACATACAATTTCAGCAATTTTATTATTTCTTGGAGAGTACTTATTTTTATTTCCCATTGATCTCTACCAAATCGAGCGTTACTACCTTGGGAACATACAGTTTCAAATAAAAAAAAATAATAAAAACAGTTTACCATAGTAAAAAATATCGCTGAACAAACTTACAAAATTTACAAAGCCGGTTAAAATACAAAACCATGACAATAAAACTATTAAAGTCAGAAATTTATTTTGGTACTAATTTATGTACATTCGTAATGTATGTAAACACTCGTAGGTTCTAATTAAATAAAACCGTAATCAAAACCATATTTCACCAAATTTTATTTCAATTACAAATAAATTACAATATTATATTTCTTAAAACTATTAAAAACATTTAAAAAGAATTAGACATCTGTAGCCGAACTAGGCAAAAGCCTGTATTTCGGCTATCGGCAATCAATGAATTTAGAACAACTAAAAATATACATAATAAAAAAAGCATTACAAAAAGTATTAACATTTCAATTTATTAATTATTGAGTTTAAAAAACGATGAATATGGCATAAAAATGAAGATGAAATCAAAAAACAATTTTATCATCTATCTATACTTATAATAAATCTGTAGAGAGGTCAATTCTGTACATGAAATATATTTACAAAATAACTATCAGGGGGTGATTAGGGATCGATACTGATGCCAAAAATGCAAACAGTAAAATTTTTGTCTGTCTGTCTGTCTGTCTGTCTGTCTGTCTGTATAACCGTTATAGAAACAAAAACTACTCGACGGATTTTAACGAAACTTGGTACAATTATTTTTCATACTCCTGAGCTGGTTATAGTATACTTTTCATCACGCTACAATCAATAGGAGCAGAGCAGTGAAGGGAAATGTTGAGAAAACGGGAGAAGTTACTCCATTTTTTAAGCTTCCGTCGCGTGTGCAACCTTAATGGTTAAAGCTACACAGAAATCACTTATGATGGAAATGTTCTCCTTAAAATTATATAAAAAATATCCCACGACAGCATATATCTATCTTTTATGGTTGACTCACAATAACACGTGTAACTCCCGATAGCTTAGCAGTTCGAAGCTTTCTGATTATTATTCTGCTCCGAAATTTAAAACCACCACAACTTTGCAATAGAACTCGGCTAAAAGTAACCCAGTTGCAACAAAATATAATCGAGGCTCAAATTTTAACAGGTTGCGGTGCAGGAGAAACCGTCTTTATTCCCAGAATTCCCATAATACCAAATAATTTTCCATTCCAATTTAAAAGAACGCGATTCCCAGTATCGGTGTGTTATGCAATGACAATTAATAAGGCTCAAGGGCAGACTTTTCGTGTTGCTGGAGTAGATCTCGGTGTCAGTTGTTTCTCGCATGGTCAGTTGTACGTCGCTCTTTCCCGGGTTAGCAGTTCTAGAAATCTTTATGTTCACGTGCCGGACGGGTCAACTTTCAACATAGTTTACCCGGAAGCTTTGCGCTGAAGTATTGTCGTTCTATAGGTACTTAAGCCTCATGTGAACGTGATCTAAACAATATTACCAATACATTAACTTAATAACACACAAGGAGTTACACGCTGACGGAGTCGCGGGCACAGCTATCTATACTTCTATACTTATAATAAATCTGTAGAGAGGTCAATTCTGTACATGAAATATATTTCCAAAATAACTATCAGGGGGTGATTAAGGATCGATACTCATGCCAAAAATGCAATCAGTTAAATTTTTGTCTGTCTGTCTGTCTGTCTGTCTGTCTGTCTGTATAACCGTTATAGAAACAAAAACTACTCGACGGATTTTAACGAAACTTGGTACAATTATTTTTCATACTCCTGAGCGGGTTATAGTATACTTTTCATCACGCTACAATCAATAGGAGCAGAGCAGTGAAGGGAAATGTTGGGAAAACGGGAGAAGTTACTCCATTTTTTAAGCTTCCGTCGCGTGTGCAACCTTAATGGTTAAAGCTACACAAAACATTTCATGACGGAAATGTTCTCCTTAAAATTATATAAAAAATATCCCACGACAGCATATGTCTAACTTTTATGGTTGACTCACAATAACACGTGTAACTCCCGATAGCTTAGCAGTTCGAAGCTTTCTGATTATAATATTTGTCTACTCTTACGTTTATAACTCTCAGTCACCCCTAATTGAAAAAGTTAACATTATTACCTATTCCATAAAAAAATTGGCCAAGTGCGAGTCAGACTCGCCCATGAAGGGTTCCGTAGTAACTATAATATAATATGCAAATTTATTTGACTAAAAAAAAAAACCTTACAAATTTCTTAAAACTAGCTTATTTACATTTTTTACAACGGCGCCAAATAAATTTGTTTTGAAAAAAAAACCTTACAAATTTCTTAAAACTGGCTTTTTTACATTTCTTACAACTGCGCCGAATAAATTTGTTTTTCATAGTGTTTGTATGAATTACAAAGTTATATTTGCGGTTTTAGAAAATATGCTGTATCTCAAAAACTGCTGAACTGATTTCGTTCAAACTAATTTTGGTTGAAAGTTTATATTAAGATCTACAGACATATATTTTTTTAGATTTTTCACTCCATTATTATAGAAGTTGGAGGTTGTGTCCGCCACACACATTTTACCACTTTGGAAGCTTATATCTTTTAAACGATTGACTTTATGGAAAAGTGGTTTTAGAAACCCCGATGTCGTTTTTAAAGAACTGTCTATAGATACCACACATGCATCGATTTCATGAAAAAAAATATTTTCAGGTTTAGTTCCATGTATGGGGAGCCCCCCTTTATTTTAAATATTTTTTAATTTTTTTCTCAAAATCGGAAAGCGGTTCACAGAATACATCTACCTATCAAGTTTCACATGTATAGTCCTAATAGTTTCGGAATAAAATTGCTGTGACAGACGGACGGACGGACAGACAGACAGACAGACAGACGGACAGACATGTCGAAACTATAAAGATTCCGTTTTTTGCCATTCGGCTACGAAACCGTAAAAAGAATCATATAAATCGGTATAGAAACACCAAAGTTATACATGAAATACTCTTATAATAATAAGCCATCGCGCGTGAATACTGAATCATGCTATAAGGATTATTTTTGAGAATCGGTCGCCGCGCTCGACGCGTCTTGCGGTCGAAGCGTTCTCTAGGTACTTATCCTTATCTCATAGGTAGGCCTCATGTGAACGTGATCTAAACAATATTACCAATACATTAACATACGCTGACGGAGTCGCGGGCACAGCTATATTGTATCATTACGCTAAGGCCAATAGGAGCGGAGCGCCAATGAAGAATGCTTCAAAATCGGGGTTAAATTTAACGTTAGCCCAAAGTAACTATTCCACGCGGACGAAGTCGCGGGCAAAAGCTAGTTTTACTAATAAATAAATAAATTAAGATTCAATAAGAAACTCAAATTCATAATTATTACAATGATATGTCTCTACATGCAAATTGCATTCCGTTTAAAATACAATTTACATTCTTACATCTTAGAGTTAAGAAGTAACAATGGTCCAGCGGTTAAAGGGTCGCCTCGCAATCGTGAGGTCGTGGGTTCAAATCTTAACTTGGTAAACAATGAAGAACCTGGCTACTTTGTTTTATGTGTTCCCTATAAGATTAAAGGTTGACTAAGGAGGGGCTTGAACAATAGCTAGAACTAAGACTGTATTTTGAAGCTTAAGTTGTAAATAACAATTACATATAACTCGTGGCTCTGCTTGCGTCTCTTTGTTTTGTAATGACATATTTTTTTATTTAATTTATATGTTAGCTGTACTCTTTTCCGGGTGGGAAAATCATCGAATGACACAAAACCCCATCCTGTTCCTTCAGCTGCCCTTAAGTTCCGGGGCCGCGGTATCTCGTTAGAACATTCCCGCAACCCCGGATGTTAGCTCTACCCGCGACTTCGTTCGTGATAAAGCCTTTTCCGCCCTGACCTGAATTCCTGACCCCACGGGAATTCTAAATTCTCTGGTGAAAGTTCCATTAAAATCGATTAAGCCCTTTCAGAGATAGTCCAGACAAACTGAAAGAAAGACAAATAGACAAACGTTTTAGAAAAAGCTTGTTTGTGTTTTGGTTTGGTACTTTTAAAACACAATTATTTTAAACTCACAGAAAGACACTTTAATTTTAATAAGTTTTTGGTCTAAATCAAATCAAAGCTCCAGAGCCTTGAACACCGACGACGAGTTGCAAGTCTATCGGTTTTTTATCGGTTACATTTCGGGGAGTGTGCGATGGAATTACACAGTCTAATTCCATCATCGCACTACAAGACAAACGGCGATGCGCCATCGTTACATGGTGGACATCCCACCCATACGCACGAAACGTTTTGGGAATACTTTCATTGTGCGTACTGCTAAGGAGTAGAATTCCCTGCCGGAGTCTGTGTTTCCTGATCGCTATAACCTGGGAGTCTTTAAGTCAAGAGTGAATAGGTTACTTCTAAGCAAGCGTGCTCCATCTTCGACCACATCATCACTTACCATCAGGTGAGATAGTGGTCAAACGCAAACCTATCAATAAAAAAAAGCACTTGAGAAAATAGTTATATATTTACAAATAGACGCACGGGATTTCGCTCCCGAGGACTTTATCACGATGAAAACATAACCTCCTTCTTTTGCAGTCGAATAAAAAGCCTATAACTACTTCAAGCTTCAAGTTACTTCTATATCAAACTACGTAGAACTTTCGAAGATTGGCGCGTCTAAACAAACAAAATTTCCCGCCCTACAATATTAGTATAGATTTCTTGTCATTGTCTGTGTTGCCTTTTGCGGTATATTCCCAACTAAATTGGGTTCGGAACCCAGTCTAAGCGGATGCAATTGAGTACTAGTGTTTTAAATGGAACGACTGCCCAGCTTCCCTCCACAATCCAGTAACACGATACAGAGCCGGATTACTCAGTCAGAGGCCCTAAGGCAATGGCATTCTCGCTCGGGGCCCCTTTTCTTACTTTGACAGACCAAATCGTGTGTGAACTGAGGAAACGCGCATTAAGGGCTGTAGTTTTTAATATATTTGTTTACTTATTTCCAGATTCGATCTAAAATTGTTTTAATTCTACTACTAAATCTAACGATTTGTATTTTGTGAAATAATAGTGAGGTCCCTAAATTCACACACACATCAAATTTTCGTTCGAAGAAACATGTTTTCTTGGTGCGTGCACTGGGCCTGGGCCCCTAGTTGATGCGGGGCCCCTAGGCAGTTGCCTACTCCGCCTAATGGTTAATCCGGCCCTGACACGATACCCATGGTAAGACTGGTGTCAGACTTTCTGAATTACCATAAAGATTATGACTTTTAGAATAATCCCAACAAATGGCGCGTCGTGTTCCGCGCGCGCCTCAAAGAGCAGTCAGCAGCACTGACGGGGCCCGATAGCGCCATTGTTTGCCGGGGTTGCGGAAATGTTCTAACTAGATACCGTGGCCCCGGAACGTAATGGCAGTTGAAGAAACAAAGCAGGATTTTAGTCAGTGCGAGTCGTTTGATGATTTTTCCACCGAAAAGAAAAGAATAATCCCGATAAAATTAATATTTTCTCAATATATCCTGTAGTTCAGACTTTCCAAATAAAAAAAATAAGGTATCCGTAAGAGCGATTGATTTTATTTTGAAGCGGTATCTTAAACACAAACACAGGCTTTAATGCAATCACAGTACTATTAATAACTACAAATATAAATCAATCCATTTTCTCCAACAATGAGTGTCAATCTTTAGAACCTTCGACAGATGACGGAAGCTTTAGCACTGAGCATTGACTAGAGAAGGCGGCTATAGTTCAATCATGAGCCATTTATGTGATGACGGTATATTGTTATGGAGTATCAGTTAAGACGGGCTAACATATTTATAACCATAGATGTTAGAAATAGATTTACTAACAAATCGATTTTACTTGTATGCTTGTAGGTTTATGTGTATTAGTAAATTGGCATGTCCAAGGACCAAAAAATCTGATAGACATGCGACATCAATCAACTATTTTTTTCATATCATTAGAACTCGGGCGACTAAGATATAGGCAGTGCCTAGTTTGGGGCCCAAGGTTACTTCTATTGTTTTCAGTATTTTATTTATTTATTTACACTTCATGCACATAGGTACAAAGGCGGACTTAATGCCGTAGGCATTCTCTACCTGTCAATCATGAGTGGAGAAGAGATAGTGTGGAAGGTGCAATATGAACGTGAAAAGTAAAATTAGAAAATATATACATATATATATAATAATAGTAATAACACAAAAAATTAGTATCACAAAATAGAAATCTACATAAATAATATATATGAATAAATACTTATATAAATACATACAAATATATATATATACTTAAGAAGCAAATGAAAACTAAATGTGGAAATTCTGCTTATTGGTGTAGAAAATAGATCCGCAATTTCTTTTTAAATGCATAGCGATTGTCAGCCGTCCTGATCTCGAGAGGAAGTGCATTCCAGAGGAGAATCGACTGGATATGAAAAGAAGAGTGAACAAAGTCGGAATTATGATTTTCTTCAATAACTTGTGTGTATGTCAATAAATAAACTACTAACTTAAACACAGATGAACGGATGATCGTGGCGCTTACCATAGTGCCGAAATATCGGAACCTCGAAATTATAAAAACACATGATAAATATCCCGTTTTAGGTTCTAATGATACAGTTAGTAACCATGTTAGCTTAAAAAATCTTATCCTAATTATTCTACCAGTGTTGATCAAATACAAGATAGCATACAAAATATAAATAAGAGACAATTAGTTTTTTTTTTATTACGAATGAGCCCGCTCTTGACCTCGATCACACCTGATGGTAAGTGTAAGATGAGGTCTACGATCGAACGAGCGAGCCCAGAAGATGCCTGTTCACACTTGCTTTAAAGGCTGACGGGTCATATGTGGCAGGGAATACAGAAGCCGGCAGAGAGTTCCACAGATTGGCTGTGCGAACAATAAATGTAGAGGAGAAGCGCTTAGTACTGTTACGCCAGTCGCTTAGCTAAGTACGTCGACTTCAACTTCAACCGAAATCTAGAATGTTCGAGACACTAACGCCACCTGGCGGCGAGTAGCAGTACTGAGTATATCAAGAAAGTTCGACTGACTTCTAATACGTTCGAGACACTAGCGCCATCTAGCGGCGAGTAGCAGTACTGAGTATATCGAGTAGCTTCTGGAATATTCTTGGCAGTCTAGACAGTGAGTCGATTTTACAAGAATGTTCTAGAACTCATAGACCACGGTATAAATATATCGCAGAGGAACGCAGACGGCCGGGTCCAACAGCTTAACATGCCTTCCGAGGCACAGGGTATCACACCGCCAACTTTCAAACTCCGGGCTGGTACTGAGAAATGTCTTATAGAAAAACCCAATAGGACTCTACACCCCACCCGGGTATTGAACCTGAGTCTTCATGTTCAGCAGTCGTGCTTGGGAACACTAGACCAACGAGGCAGTTGAATGAATAAGAATCTACAGTATGTTAACTAACAGAAGGCGTTCCCGTTAACCCGCAATAGTATAGCATTCATACGTGCTAAAAAAATATTACCATTCAAAAAAAATTTTTTTTTTTAATATTAAAATATTCGAAAATTTTTAAATTGATACGTAAAAGAAACACTCTGTACACGCGTACGCATTCATAAATAAATTGCGGCGTTGCCCTCTTTCAAGTACGCGTGTACAGAGTGTTTCTTTATATAGCCTTATAGGAACTACAAGGATCGATATGTTAGCTAATTATTTCTAAAATACAGAACAGAAGCAAGATCAATATCTTTCAATAAAAAGCGCACTCATAAAACCAACATCCAAAACTACAAACCGTTAGATAACTGCGAGCGAGCAGTTATCACGCCTCCACTAACTGCACCTGATTTATGAGGTCCCAGATTCAGTTCCCGGGTCGTGCAAACTCTTCACGTAACGAGGGGCCATAGATTGCGCGGTGTGTAGACTCAGTACACCATAAAGTTCGCCATTGTTTCTGTTTCGCTATAAAGAGTAGCTGTCTCCGTCTGTCTGTCTGTGTACTATGCAAGTTGGAGTCATGGGCTCCCGTTGTCTTATCGGTCACTTGATATCGGAAGCTCTCCTATTTCGTACGAAATATGGGTTTTTGACTGGACATATTGATGATCTGTGTGACTGATACATCAATCCCCGTGGGTTCAGGACTTAAAATATCGTATTGTCATGAATAATTCCATGAGGGTAATTCAGATACTTGCTTTCAAAGTTGAACAACAAAGTTAAGATGAAATTATAGTTCTATGTACCTAATAATATGTAGTTCTCCTGACCAATTTCGGCCACAGTGGCCGCAAGATTCGCAATACTTGCGCACTATAATATCTCCTGCGTAGGGCTTCTAATCCCGCAGCCTGATTTCAATCTCGGTATTTGAGGGACTACGAATTTTCAATCCCGCGGAATCTCGCTATTTGCGGGATCCCGCATATTGAAAATATTCACATTTATACAACGTGTAACGGAAACCCCATATCTATCCAAAAAGACTGAAGACAACATCTGGTATGGAGTCTCTATGCAAAGTTTCAGCTCAAAATAAGTGACTCACAGAATTGACCCCAAATTATTGGTTTCATAATGTTTCTTGAATATCAGTAATAACAAACGTGTCACAGCACTATGAGGGTCATCACTTTCCACGTCACTTGCCAATAAAATGATAATTCTCTTCGTTCTTTTTAATTTAAAAAATTCGGTCTCTGGTATCAATGTATTGAAATTTCTAATAAGGTCCACACATGTAGACATAGGATTACAAAACCCTTGCCATATCGTTTGTTATCATCCAAAGAAGCCGTGCACTTGGTATGTATATACCCTTTAAATTACACGTTGTGTAAGGCAAAAAGATGATTAATTCATTGTTTTATTTGCCTTATATAAATGTGAATATTTTCATCAACTAACTCCACATTTATTTATGTATTACTATTAGTCTGAAATTAATCAAATTACACCGTTTATTTGCCACAAAAAAAAACAATGAATTAATCTACTAACTCCACATTTATTTAAGTATCACTACTAGTATGGGATCAATCAAATTACACCGTTTATTTATCACAAAAAACAATGAATGAATTAACTAACTCCATATTTATTTACGTATTACTATTAGTATGAGATCAATCAAATTACACCGTTTTTTCTTTTTACAAAAAACAGCAACAAATACTGAATAAAAAACTTTACTGATATTTTAGGCTACATACTAAGCATACCACTGACTGAAATTCGGCTATATTAGCTGCTATGTTATATTACTTAAGCTGTGAAAAATGGGTGACATTGGCCCCCGGATTGTTTGCAACAGTGTTGGCTGCTAGTCTTGTGCCTGCTCGGTCATTTTGTAGATCGCTCCGTACTAGTTCATTTCGGACAGTGAACTAGTTCATTCTATGAGTTCTAATAGCTCTATTCGGTCTTCGTTCGCTCTCGGCGGTCCTTAACTCCTTAGAGCACAGCGCGGACCACAGAGCAAATACGCTCTTTAAGTAGGTACTATCAAAGACATCGTATTTATTTATCTCTGTATTACCAAAGCGTAAACAGCTGACATAATATTAAGATTATGTATAATTTAAAAAGAGATATTTTTTACCATTCAAATGTGAATCTGAAATGGTTCTCATTCATTCAGACACAGAATGCATTCGTATGAACAATCAGAAGATACCAGTATGTATTAGTATTAACATCTTCGATGCTCGTACCATTGCTTTTAAAAGACTTGTAAGTGCTCTTGCTCTCAGTTAATGTTTTATTACATATACTTAACACTGTTTTACACTAATTTAGTTTTAAACACTGTTTCTGTAACCTATTGCTCGTAGTTATTTTTTTTTTTGTTGCTGTCATGTTGTGCGATTACGCTCTGGGTCACAATCAGCCCAAAACATATTATGAGTATTTGTTATAATAAGTGGATTGTAACCTGTTGTAATTGCCTTGTGAATAAATAAATGAATCAGTGACTGTATTTCATTTCTCGTTCGCACATTATGATCGCACGGTTTAGAATGTCCGAGTACGAAAAGAGCTATTAGAGCTATTAGACCGATTATAAGCCAGCGTTCGGAAACAGTTCTTTTAGTACAGTGCAAAGATTCGGCTCCTATTCGTTCATCGTTCACGTACTACACAAGACTACTGGCCGCCAGTCACCAAGCGATCGCGCTTGCGAGAAGTCGTATGCATGCTTTTTTCAGTCCCGCAAATCCCGCGGTACCCGCGCCCGTAATCCCGCATCACGTGGGATTGAAAAATGACGCGGGATCCCGCAATACCGAGATCTTGGTATTCCGGGATTGGAAGCCCTACTCCTGCGGGAGATATTATAATGCATGAGTATGTGCGCAGATACAGGAGCACTCTCTGTTCCATTACTCTCATTGTTTGATGGGACGGGAATACGAGAGGACCGGAGAGAGATCCGGCGCAGGACCAACGTCTTAACGTGCTTTGCGAGGCACGGGGGTATCAGATCGCCAACTTCCAAACTCCTAGCTCCTATGTAGAAATTTCTTTTAGATATACCCGCTTTTGTCCGATTCAGGAATCAAAGCCGAGACCACTTGCTCAGTAGTCGCGACCACTAGACCACAGAGTCGGTATTACTTTTATGTAAGTTATATGCGACGAAGCTGAAGGCAAAAATGTATACAGTATAGGTATTTTTAAAAGATGGTTAACAGGTAGTTTTTTTAAAGCACGTTAAGGCGTTGTGGTCCCAGCTTGTGGAGATCAGATTGGCATTGATCAGATGTTGCTCCATGTTAAACACTGCAACAACAACTCAACACACTCTGCTGTATTCTTTTAGGTGTTGAACCCAACATAGTTGGGGAAAAGCGAAGCAGACAATGATGAATTGAAAAATAAACTTAGGATAATATAACTTCGGTACCTAAACGGATGTCAATTTTAATTATATTTATTTTAAATAGGTAAAGTAACACTTTAAAAGCTAACATAAATTTGGTGGTTATCTTAAAATAGATGAGGCCGGTATGACCTAGCATTTCACCCTAAGAAACCAAAAAATCAAAGGTAAATGTAAATTCACAATTAAAATTCAAAATAATTTATTTACTAATATGAGTAATTAATTTGTTAAAAATAGAGCACAAATCAACCATATTACGTCTTGCGACATGCAAATCACAAGCTTGTCATTATTACTATATCATAAAATTATTATACAATCAGTCAAAAAATTTCGGGAATGGATTATTTGTTTATGGTTCCATTTTTTTTTTGTTATTAGTTTGATACAACCATTTTCCATTTGGGCGCGGAGTGTGAGTTGCATTTGTTATTTAGATTAAAAATATAGAGCTGTTTTTAGGATAATCATATCTAGACTGTATTGCAAATTTCATAATGGACAAAAACATCGAATAAAGATTTTGTCTTAAACTTTACTTCACCAATAGAATTTCGTGTTCGGAGATGTTCCTGAAAATGGTACAGAAAGCTTACGATGAATCGACTTTATCAAACACACGTACTTATAAGTAGTACAAAAAAGCGTTCAAAGGCGGTCGAGATGTGATGGAAGATTTGCCTTGCTCTGGTAGGTCATCGACGTCATCAACTGAAGTTAATATCATAAAAGTGAAGGAAATACTGACTGAAAATTCTCATAATCGAATACTGAAAATCGCATAAGAGTCGCTGAGCACATGTTAGAACAAGGTGATTCAGACCCAACATTCATGAAACGCATTGATACTGATGACGAGACGTGGATTTACGAGTTTGGCATGCAAACTAGTAAACAAGCTTCAGTGTGGCGCCTTCCAACTGATCTGAAACGGATGACAAAATAACGCCAGTCGATCAATACCAAAAGTCAAAGTTATGTTGAACATTTTCTTAGACTATCGCGGTGTTGTGCACTCGGAATTATTATTGCGAGAAAGTCAAACAGTAAATAAAGTATATTATCTGAGCGTTATGTGGCATTTAAGAGAACAAATTAAACGAAATAAGAAAAAAATTCTTGGATTTTGCACTTCGACAATGCGCCTTCGCATAAGACCATCATAGTTTTCGAATTTTTACCAAATACTCAACAAATACCATCAAGCAACCATCTTATTCACCTGATTTGGCTACAGTCGATCTCTTTCTTTATTCTAAACTCAAATTACCACTTTGTGGCACCCGTTTTCATTTGGTAGAAGACATAAAGGAAAATCTGCGGTTAGAACAGAACTCAATTCCGGAAAAAGCGTTAAAAATGTTTTGATGATTAGATTATTCAGTGGCGTAAGTATTCAACATACCTTTTGTGTCTTATTGATTGTTTCTTGATACTTTTTTGACAAAGTAGTAAGGCTAAAATGTATAATTATCAACACGATTTTGGTAATATGTTAGAATTTTAACAAAAGAGGATACGCCACCACGAAAATTCTTCGAAGCTCCGTTTACTATCACCATAGCAACACTATGTCAAGGTAGTTAGTTCCGTTTTCCATTGCACCGAAGCGTTGTACTATTATTAACATTCCTGACACTCCACCGCAGCTTGGGGAGCTACTTACTACATTTAATTTAATTTTCTTTTTTTCATTAATTTGCGGCATCAATGCGCAAGTAGGTACCTACTGCGATTTTTCAACGATGATTAATTTTAATTTTTAAGCTTATTAACGCTTATTAACGCCTAATGGTTAATGTGTCGGACTTGTGATCGAGAGATAACGGGTACGAAGCCCACCCAGTACACTATTGCCGTGAGCTCTCACCAGACCCAAACATAAATATGCTTAATCGGAGGGGTTGACAAGATTGCTAGTAATGTGAAATCTGCCCGCATATAAAAAAAAATAACGCATATCGCTAAAAAATTTTAAATGACTAAACCAGAGTATATTGCGGTGGCTGGGAGTCACCCTGCGAATCCCGACGCTCGGAGCGTCTCCTGCGGCGGCTGGGGCGCAAGGGAGTCCCGCCGCCTCCTTCGCTTGCATAACTGCTTCGCAGAAAAAGGTGACTGCTTCCCATGCCTCATCGCTCCGGACCATGGATTGAACCAGGGCCGGGAGCGAGAGGTCCCCACCTATCACCATTTTTTTTCTGGGTGTTAAAATCATCGAATAACTTTTCCCGCTTTGGGTTAAGCGGAAGGGAGTGTCAGACTTCTACTGACTAAAAACCCACCCTGTCCTTCAGCTGCCCGTAAGTTTTCTGCAACCCGCTTATCATTCCTACGAGGATACGGCGGAGCTCTGCCCAAGCGAGGCAAACCTCTACAAGGTGATGGGTGACCATGTTAGCACATCGAGATTCCACTACGCCTCACGCTAAGCCGTTGGTCCAGGCTGTACATATTCGTACAGACGCCAGCACATAAAGCTACCCGAAACTGTCAAATTTTCCCAATCAACCTTGAACCTAATTTCTTTAACGTTAAATTTGAAAATCTATTAAAGAAATTTGACAGATTGTTGTAGCTTGATGTGCTGGCGTCTGTACATCTTTGACAATCGTTACGGGTAGCCGATAAATAGACGTTCTGCTATAAAGACCGTTTGCTAGATGGACGTTATGCTACATGGGCATTTTGCTAATAAGACTTACTGCTAATTAGACGTTTCGCACTGTTGGACATTTAGCTACTTAGACCTGATCAGGAAGGAAAAAATCTATTAGAGTAGGTACAGTGCTACCCAGCTGCTGGATTGAAGAGGTCGGTTAGGCAATCACTCGATGTAATTTAAACATGAGGACTCATCTGCGTCCGCGTATCTGGAAGCCGGCCCCGATATGGTTTTTTTCAAGGAAAACTATCAATGTGGAAAGAATACACATAACTAGCAATCTTGTTAACCCCTCCAACTAAGCTAAATATGCTTGTGTCTGGAGTGGGTTCACGGCAATAGGGTAATTAGTTGTGTTCGAACCCGTGACCTCTCGATTACAATGCCGACACCTTAGCCATTAGACTATTGACGTTTAAAGTTGGGAAAAGGCTAAGTAGACGATGATAGTTTTATATTATGTGCTATATCTGAGGTATCTAAGGTAACGGGACCGTAGTTGCTAACCTCAAGTATATTCATGCTTTTGTCAATCGGCCCTGGGTGGGATGCCAAAATGCTACCGTGCACTGTAATAGTAATGGTTTAGAACCGGTGTTATTGGACTGTATTGGACGAATGCCAAAGATAGAGGACATTGATGCAATTAATAAAAATTCTGGGACCTTTCGTAATAATTTTAGTTCAGATGTCTCCAAATAAAATTCCTAGCCATATTGAAGAACTAAGTATTAATAAAATTATTTATAAAACGTAAGCTATGTCAGAAAGCTTTTTACACAGTTAAAGATTATATTGAGGACAAGAAGGCTTGGGAATGAGATGCTCCAGTTATATACGTGTGCCTTTTTGATTTATTTTGAAAAATTTGATTGATGATTTATTTTTGATTGATTAAAATATTTGCTTTCTCAAGTATTGTATATACCTATTTATTTTGTTTTTTTTTTATATATAATTATTTCATTATTGTAAATGTGAGGACAATGTAGGTGGTATTGTTCGTCAAATTCTTGAGCTCCTTAAGTTCTAAGTTGAGCTACACGATAACTGACAAATGCTTGCACTGTCTGGACAGGTCCGCTTAAATCTGTATGGTTATTTCCTCTAAGAGCACCACAGACATGAATCTATGTTTATCATATGATTGGACCAATATTAATTGTATGGATTTTAAAAGAGACGTTGACCTCTGAGTTTGTTTTGGTGTTTCTTCTCAGATTATTCAGTTAGGAAACACTGGCCTCATCTAGCTAAACTAAACTCGCAAAAAACATGACGTGTTAAAGTGTTATTTATAACTAATTTACAAAATAAATATTTCATTTCATTTCATTGCAAAGATTTCCACATAGAAAGCAAAAATTCAAAGGGTTTGTAGGAAATTTATTCCCATAATTATGGTGGATTGTATAATATTTGTAATGGAATTCAATTTTCAAAATTAAAAATACAAGAGTAAATAGGTTACTTCTAGCTGAGCGTGCTTCATCTTCGACTTCATCACTTAGTTCATCACTTATGATGTGGTTGAAGATGAAGGACCATCAGGTGAGATGGTGTAATAAAAAACAGGATAATTTATTTATTTCGGGACAAATAACAGTTACATAATAAAACATATTAACTAAAATTCCTATAACTAATTAAACAATAATGTAACCCACACCATTGTCCACAAGTTGACATTATAGCAAAAATTAAACAATAAAATAACATTAATAAATAATAAATCCAGTAATAAACGCATATTTCCCAATTGGTCGATATTAGCAAAATTACGCTAGTCATATGAGCCTATACTGGTTTATTGGAACGCCTTCTTTCAAAATAAAAATAAATTATCAAAACTAAAATAGAAACTAGAATAAAGGATAAAAAAATTGATCCTCAACGCTGTCGGCTGGCAACGTACCCAAGATACTGGCGGCATTGCCTCGTTGTATGGCAATGCTTAGCCGTTGACCAAAGAAATAGCCAGCCCTTGGGTCGCGGGAAGCGTCAACGAGTCTTTTTGATATGTCTGTAAAAAGGCTATATGTCTTTTATTATTGAAAATCTCGATTACAGCAGTCACGTTTAACCCCAAGGCCAGGCAAAAGACGACAATTTTAAAACAATTCCTCTAATAACAGTTATTTTGTGACATTTCGTAGCGTTTCGAGACGTTGACATTGACGGTTTGGTAACACCTAACACCATTTAACCTGTATACCGCAAATTAAAAGGACTTAATCAAGTTTTAGTTAAAGTTGCGTTAAAAACGTTTTCAGTTACATTTTTGTTGGAATGTTAATTTCGTTATTTTTGCAAGTTCAGCGGTGTCTGATACTGGCTGGAGAATAAAACTAGGACAGAAAAACAAAAAAGAACTCTAAAATAAACTTACGACCTGTTTTAATATTTTACAATTTATGAAAATTGAAATTAATATATAATATAAGTCATTCCATATAAAACGCCAGTACTTAGCTGCAGCTGGTTAGACTGGAAGCTAACCCTGACTTGGGAAAGGCTAAGTACACGTCATGGAGAGAAAGTATTTAGGGACGATGTTTTCCTCTAACCCTCACGGATCTTTATCATAGAATACGGCTCAATCCCTCTCATAGAGAGAAGCTTGGAATGAAATGAAATTAAATAGTTCCAAGTAAAGGACTAAAAATCCATGAATGAATGACAAAAGCCACGAATTGTATCATACTGTTTGCAGACCTAAGTTGGCTTCACAAATTTACGAGTAATAGTCGACCAACTTACTGTATTCTACTCGCTTTCGGACAAATTCAAATAAAAAAATATTTAGATATAGTTCTTATTTGTGTAAAACAGAGTAGATTGTTTTTGTTACAGCATACCGAACTCTCGGTCAGCTAATCCGACTCGCTCTTGGTGTTGTAGTAAACTACGGAACCTTACAATGCACGTGGCCCGACACGCATTTGGCTGGTTTTTTTTAACTTTCTGTCTGGTATTTGGATAGGTACAAGCTAAGTTTAATTTGTCCCTCAGTGATTGTTTCTGAACTAGTTTTTGAAAAATATTGGTTTATTACCAGCAACAGAACGCACTGTAAAATGTCAACGTGCTTCTAAAACAGCTTATAATACTATTAATAATGATATGTCGTTTATTTATTTATAAAAGTAACATATGTAACTCACAGTGTTGGAACAATTTATAGATGCAATAACAATATTAAAGCGTAGGAACAATTAAAAATAATGGTCAGTCTTGTCCCTAAAAGCAAAATTTAAACACAACTAGTAGTAGATGGACACGATACATTGATTATGTGTCACCTATAAAAAGAAATGCCAATCCGAGAGTATTGGCATTTCTTTTGCTATATCTTTTTTTCCGGTGGGAACATCATTAAATGACTCCTGTCCCTGTTACTTCAACTGCCCCTACTTTCCGGGGCCGCGGTGTCTAGTTAGAACATTCTTGGAATTCCGGCAATAATCAATGTACCTACGTATTATGTGGAGCAAGAATTTAGTACCCTTTTTACGAAAATTACGGAGACGGAGGAGTATATCATTCTATATGGAGAAAGAGGAAAATAGAGAAAGCTTATATTTTTAAGATAACGTTCAAACTAACAATTCTAATGGTCGCATTTCGACCATTGGTTAATTATAAACTCGCACGGTCAACCTTGACAGTATCCTGAACAATCCACATTTAACTATAATACGTATTATTAAATTTCAGTTGTCCGATGGTTAATGCAGCCAATTTCCTAACAGCGCCCACGTGATAGCATGTCCAATCAGACAGACAGACAGACGGACGGATATGTGTCAGCGTTATTAGTTAGTAACCCTGAACTATTGAGACAGCCTCATTAACTATTAAGGGTTTCCCAACGGCTTTGAAGACAGATGGGAGCATTGGCTAGGTGATTAGTTGCTTTTGGTGAAAGCTGTGGGTTGTACTGATGAATGGGAATTAAAAAATAAAAATGAGTGACAATTCTTATGTACATAATATGCGTAGAAGCATCTTGTTTGTTGAGCATGTCATCTTAAAGTCGATCAAAGTCGAACAAAGATAATTATTTTCTCGAAAGAATTACAAATTCACTTTTAAAAAACACTAACTGCTGTCTGCGAATTTATTCGCGTGGGACAATTATATATGTGAGGTATTACTTAGCTATTTCTCGTCTGCATTATTTATCTTTTACAACCTACAAAATTATATGAAATGTTTTTCTGAGATCGCTACTAAACTTACTAAGTTCAAAAAAAGAAGCTTTTATGTGATATAACATTAACGGAGCTTCTCTGTACAATAAAATGAGTCGCATAATTAAATATGATATAACTACGAAAATATAATCACCGTCATCTAGATTTCTCTTGCCATAAAATGAGTGTTCATCATTAGTTTAGCGACAATGTGGGGTCCTGTGTGTATCGGGCCGCGATCACCCGGTGGCGGTGTTGCATCACCGATGTACGTGAGATTCTGTAACAATATACATACATCTCTGTGTTACGGTGTATCCGTTTACGGCGCCATTTTGGAAAATTCATCCGATTAGACCAAGATTTGGGATTGTAGAAAGCTTGATGTACGAAAATTTCGGATGTAAAATATTGAATAGTAAATTATTTACAAGGATATTTAAAATAATTAAGGTGAAATAGAAAGGGTACATTCGAATGGGGAATGTACAAGAGACTCCCTATTTTACTCTTTAAAATAAGTCTTAAAATATTCGGTATGCATTAAAGTTTATATTTAAACGTATATAAAGACGATGCAGCTATGTACCTATAATAAAACTGATAAACTACTGAAGTACTAACAGACACAAAACAATACCAGCACATGTAAATTATTTAATTGACTTATTTGTATGGAATCAAAGTACAAACGCAGACGAATATCATCATTATAAATATACATGTAAATAACTTTGTGACAAAACTAAACTTTTTAACCGACTCCAAAAAAAGGAGGAAGTTCTCAATTCGACAGTATTTTTTTATGTTTGTTACCTCAGAACTTTCGACTGGGTGAACCGATTTTGATGATTCTTTTTTATTTGAAAGCGATGCTTCTCGTGTGGTCCCACTGTCATGGTCAGGATCTGATGATGGAATCCTGGAGAAATCGAGGGAACTCATCAAATATTTTATGCACACCAATAGCGATTTGGATATTTTTCATAGTACTTGTGCAGTTGCTCTCGAGAATCACCATTTGGTGAAGTGGAACTGATGATGAAGACCATAGATGGCTACTGGAACCACTCAATAATAAGTGTTTCATTGTTTGCGATTCGATTACTAGAATATTGTTCTTAAGCACTTTATGCTCGTCACAATGCACATGTGGAACTGATGGTGAAGTACCAGGAGAACTCCTCAACAATTAACGGCCCTGCACCGGAAAAAGCAATATTTTGTAAAAGGTAACAAACCGACCCACTAAAAATCGTGAAAAAAAAAATAATTTTAACAAAAAATAAAAACGACTTCCATCTCAAAACACTGCAAAGCCAAAAATAACTATAATTTTTAATTTAAGGTAATATGACCATGTCTCAAGTTTTTCATTTTATTTATTTATTCATTAAACAATTTATATTGAATTCGAATTTTACAATTACATATCAATACATAAGCAATTAATACAAGAAAAAGTTATATATCAAGAACCGTTCACATGTCATGTCATGTCATGACACATCATTTCAGGTCTGAGCTTAAATGGTTGACCATTTGTCAGAGAAGTTTGCGCGCTTTGACAACGCTTTTCTCTCTACTCAACAAACTGTCTCACTTTCAATTTGTATGTTCTTCACATAATAAGAATCTACGTTTATTCAATAATCTTCTCTTACTCTGTCCTTCTCATACTTCTGACTTTGTTCATTCTTCTTTTCATATCCAGTAGATTCTCCTCTGGAATGCGCTTCCTCTCGAGATCAGGACGGCGGACAGTCGCTATGCATTCAAAAATAAATTGCGGTGTATCTACACCAATAAGCAGGATTTGCTAAAAAACCCATCCTGTTCCTTTAGTTCCACGGGCAACTACTACGTGTCCCGGGGTCGTGGAATCTCAGCAACTTTATTCTTGCTGCACATTAACGATCTGCTAATGCCCGGTACCTTTGGGTATGCAGACGACAGCACAGTTTCTGAGAGATATGTGTCCAGCGCGCGAGCTGGTGGGTCACAGATCCAGTCTCTACGTGAGGACATGGTTGGGCGCTTGAACTTGACCTTGAAGGCTGTCTCCGAATGGGGCGAGGCCAACCTGGTCAAGTTTAATGCAGCTAAGACCCAGGCGTGTCTCTTCTCCGCAAAAAGGAGCCAATTCCAACCGGCTCCTACTTTCTGTGGTGTGACCGTGCCGATAACCGATCATATTGAGCTTCTTGGGGTGACTTTAACATCCACACTCAATTTTGGCCCGTATATCAAGGCTAAGGCTCAGTTAGTCATAAAAAAAGTTTGGAATCCTAGCCAAGGTGAGACGGTACTTCACACCGGAACAGCTGCTCAATTTGTATCAAGCCCAGGTTCGGTCGTGTATGGAATACTGCTCTCATCTTTGGGATAGATCTGCAAAATACCAACTGGACGCGCTTGAGTCTCTCGAGAAGCGGGCCAAGAGACTCATTGGCAACGATGCACTGGTCGAGTCAAAGCTCCAGAGCCTTGAACACCGACGACGAGTTGCAAGTCTATCGGTTTTCTATCGGTTACATTTCGGGGAGTGTGCCATGGAATTACACAATCTAATTCCGCCAAGCCCGTTCCATCATCGAACTACGAGACAAACGGCGAAGCGCCATCGTTACATGGTGGACATCCCACCCATACTCACAAAACGTTTTGGGAATACCTTCATTGTGCGTACGGCTAAGGAGTGGAATTCCCTGCCGGAGTCTGTGTTTCCCGATAGCTATAACCTAGGAGTCTTTAAGTCCAGAGTGAATAGGTTACTTTTAGGTAAGCGTGCTCCATCTTCGATCACATCATCACTTACCATCAGGTGAGATAGTGGTCAAACGCGAACCAATTTTCAATAAAAAAAAAATAAAAAAAAAAATTTCCACAACAAGTATTTAATCATATTATATTATTTATGTAGATTTATATTTTATGATACTAGGTTTTTTGTGTTATTACTATTATAACTGTATTTTTTGTCTAATTTCACTTTTCACGTTATTGCACCTCCCACAATATCTCTTCACCACTCATGGTTGCCTGGTAGAGAATGCCTACGACATTAAGTCCGCCTTTGTACCTACGTGCATAAAGTGTAAATAAATAAATGGTACATCTCACTTACGCATGTCCCGATTCTATATTATCTACATTTCTCATAAGAACTGTTGGAAATGTATTTAGTGAGTGCCACTGCAGAGACACAGATAGGCCTGCTCTCTTTGAGAGGGAATGTCTCCACCATGCGGGCTCAATGCGGATTGGTGGATATCGCATGTCTCCGGAGTTTTGGTCCAAGAGCAAGCCGGTTTCGTCATGATATTTTCCTTCACCGATATGAATGCTTACTTTATATATTTATTTGTGTGTAATCGTTTTTTACCCAATTAAAATAAAATTACGAACGTTTTCCGGTCACAGTTATATCATTTTGATTAAATGTTACAAACCATCGTGTGGGTAGATGATAGTAATCTATTTCTTCTAACATTGTTTTGTACACGATGCGGTAGATCCGCCTTTTATCTGAGATCTCTAGAGCCATCTGCCATATTCGACATACTTACTCCCTAGACACCAACTTATATACATTCACGAAAATTAATGATCTTCAACTAGACAGATTGTTTCAAATGGACAGGCGATCCTATAAAAGTGTACCGCCAAAATAATGTAGTGTAATGTCAAAACAAAAGGTTATATAAGTACTAGAGATTGATTTCAAAAGATTTTCGATATGACTATAAGAATGTATCGACAGTCATTACTGTCGGAACAATTTTGATAGGTATTAGGAGTAGACAATTTAGTCTCAGCAGCTAGACTTCTTATATAATTTATATCAAAACATATTTAAGTCATTAGAGATAATGAGTTTGTTTCGGTGTTTCTTCTCATTGTAGTCAACTAGGAAACACCGGCCTTATCTAGTTTAAACTATTCAAAAAGACTGATGTGTATTTAAGTGTTATATTTAATTTATTTACTAACAACTTCGTATTTGGCCATCCTTTCGTTTTTTGATACTCAATAATAGCAAAGATGAAAAAAGATAAGATTAAAAAAACGATTCTTATAAACCATAGAATTTATAAGATCTGGTATGTGGGAGATGTGATCTTACATATTTACGGAATACGTACATCTACACCAGCCTGTATGAAGCAAAGGACTTCACTCGTCCTGCCGAAGTTGCGAGAATTCTGCTAGATTACTGATATTCCGCGACCCTGGAACACGTAGTTGTTCCCGTGCAACTAAAGGAACAGGATGGGTTTTTTAGTAGTGACTAAAAACTAAATCAATGACTGACTGAATGCTAAACTTCTACATTAGACTTCAGTGTTACACTTCTAGTCTAACATTCCATTCTGTTCAACCCAGAGCGAGAGTGGGTTGATGATTTTTGGAAAAAAGTCCTCTTTTAGGAATAGTGTATGGATAGGATAATAATATTATGAATACGAAAGTCTGTGTTTGTTTGTTTGCCCTTTTGTTTAGTGTTAACTTAAGTTCTGGGGCAGCGGTATAGGTGAAGGGCTGAAGTGTAACTTTATTTTGCGTTAAAAAACATTCATCACGAGAGCGAAGCCGCGGGCAGAATGTAATAGGTATAAGATAATTGAGAAAAGACATTCTTTGTCGCCAAAACCATAACTAGGCTTTGAAATATCAACCCACTGTTATAGGACAGGACTTCTACACGAGGGGTGGGTGGGTCATGAATTCACGATGCACCACGAGAACAAGGCACAGTAGTCCTATCCTGTTAAAATTTGTGTCACAACTTTCTTAACATCCCTGGCATGCATTAGACTGACAGCTTACTCCATACTCGTCTCTTCTTAGCTATTACGGTGAGTTTCGTTACAGAATCCATCGACAGGTCAGTGGATATAACATCACTTCTTCGCCATCACGAATTCATTACAGGAAGCACAGATTATACAATAATAGAACTGTACTATAACTGAATGCAATACTTTGCAATAAAAAAGTAAGTACATAAGTATTCAATTCAGATTTATTAAATGAACTAATTTGAACATGGTTTGCCTTAGAATTTAAGCCATGTCAACATGACCGTCTTACAGTTATACATGAAAAAAAATATTTTGAAAATGGAATGACATGTTAAACCAAATAAAAAAAAATGTAACCTTCTCCTTACTTTAAATAATGATTAATTCATTCTTAATTATTTTTTTCTATACACAATTAAGATTTATTATACTGCGGTCTAGGACTGCTCTAGCGAGATACTGCGTCTCCAGAACGCACGGGCAGCTAAAGGAACGGAAAAAGTAAAAAGTATAAAGGAACAAGTGTTAAGTCAGGAAAGTTTTGCACATCCTTCCGGTCCACTCAGAGCGGGAGGGCTCATTTGATGATTTTCCACTCCAAAAATAAGTATACGGTTCAAAAGTTTTTATAGAACTGAGAGTTTATTTGAATTAAATAAAAATTAATAGTTTAAAAAACCAAAAACACGCTTTTCAGACTAATGTGAGCAGAAATTAGAAATGTTTACTACTAGGTTCCATCAGCCACCTTCCGATTCCATCGTCAGACCAGCTCGACGGTACCATAATATTGTATTGTCGTCTAATCTACACATAATTGCCAAGTTTCATGATGATACAACAATTAGAAGTACGTTTAATTCAGATTCTTAGATTTTATTGCATATTTAGATCGTTACAGATCGACCTAATAATAAATCTATGGATTACGCGGTAATTCAAAAAGATTAAGAAAACCGATAATGGATTTTCTTTAGGTTTGTTATAACCTTGAAACCTGGTCATGTTCAAAGACCATTACGTGGCCTTTCTCACAAGTGCAAACACGACTATGATACGATATTCCATCATGGAATGCCAGTGCGTATCTTCCGGCTTCATTATCAGACCTTGAAACCTAATCATGGTCAAAGTTCATTACAAGACTTTTCTAAGAAATCCAAAACAGCTATGATACGATTTTCCATCATGAAGTTCTAGTTTATATCTTCTGGCTCCATCATCAAATCAGTTCGACAGTACCATATTATTATATTGTCATCAGAACTACATACAGCTGCCAATTTTCATTACGCTACGACCCTTGAAAGATGGTTAAATTAGTTACCTTAGATTCCATTACATAGTTACATACAGGTCGACCTAATAAAAGCGTGTTAAAAATACAAGATGAATAAGGTTCCTACCATTACTTACCAGTCTTACTTCTTCTTATCTTACTTCTTACTAATATTATAAATGCGAAAGTTTATGAGGTAAACACAAAAACTACTGAATGGATCGGAATGAAATTTAGTAAGTAGATAGTTGACATCCTGAAATAACACATAAATACTTTTTATCCCGGAATTCCCGCGGATTTACGTGGGAACCCGAACGAAGTCGCGGGCAGAGGCTAGTAGTTAAATTTTTTTATCGGGATCATTTTGACGGTCCGTTGAAAGTTGCATAGAAAGATACTACAGTGCCTTGCCTACACAATTTCACTAATCATTAATCACTTAGCCTCAGCTCCCCGCCCCCGTACCTCTCTCGCCCTCCGCGCCCTCTGACCCTCCCTAACTAGCATGCTTGTTGGTATTCAATCACGCGAACATCGTGGCCAGCTTGAAAGTAGCCGTAATCATTTATCTACATTGAGTATTCATAGAAAGACTGGCTAGGAAGTGTTTATTGATTTCTTCTTTGCATTTCCGCAAATAACTCAAAATTGTAAGGTGCAAGCTCCAGAGACTTGATCATCGTCTTTCTATCGGTAAATGAATAAATCATTTCTTGGTAAGCGTGCTTCATCTTCCACCATATCATACCAGATGAGATGGTAGTCAAACCCGAGCTTAATATTAATAAAAAAAGCAACTCTTTATACATTTTCAGTACTAAATAATGATACCAATTACGTCAATGGGCAGGCGACATATAACACTTTTCGTCTTTCATAACATGTTCCATCAATGATGACTCATGCATCTTTTTAAGTTCGATTACAATATATTCAGTTATCTTGTTTATTTTGTGCTTGCAAGTGCTAATGCTAAGCTATAGGTTCTAGGTTCGGTTTCCGGGTAGGGCCGAATAATATTTGGTTTTTCCATTAGGAATTATACATTAATGTGTTTATCATACTATAATGGTACAACTGAACTATAATGGTTGTGCATTTAAAATAATTTCTATCAATGATGTGCTTTCAATAACTGTGTTTTTTCGAGTGCTAATAATTATTTACATGGTACTAAAACACAAAACAAAATAATTTAACTTTTCTGTCCGTCTACCTTTTTGTTTATCCGGGCTTCATCTCTGGAACGGATGAACCGATTTTAGAGGAACTGTCACTGTAAGATAGTGGAGCTTAACGGGCTTTTATCCACGGTATTTGGATTTACGCGGGATTAGATTCCCACGCAGACGATGTCACCGGCACAGCTAATCTTCTGTTTCATATATAAATTAAACAGCTTTTCGTTAGACTCATTAGAACTAGAGAACGGCTGAACTGATTATATTTATTCTTACTTATTATAAATAAATAAAAATCATTATTTGCAGGCACGCAGGCCCATATAAAAGTTTAAAAAATAAGATTAATAATTTGATTCAATACAATTCAATAATATCTATTAATTAATGTTTTAATTTAATTTATAATTAACAGCATAAAAAATAGTTAAAACATCATTATTTAAATAAAATACATCATCGTCCAAATAATAAAATAAAATTAAAAGATAATAATAATTAAATTTTACTAACTTATTATGTATATATTATACAGGGAAGGTTCAAAAGGTCAGAAAGACACTGTCTGCCGGGTCAGATATTTACTACATATAAATGGTTCCCTCTACGGTCTGCCTCATTGATCGAGTGGTTGCAAGTACGATTCCTGTGCATGAGGTCTCAGGAACGATTCCCGGATTAGACAAAAAAGTGCTATTGGTTTTATGCTGCCCGGGCTGTCATTTGGACATGTTTGATTATGTATCATGTTACCCAGTTACTGGGTTGTGAAGGTCAGCTGCATCTGGTTAGACTGGAAGCCAACTTTTTCCATCTATGCTGGAACCCAGCATAGATAGAAAAAGGCTAAGCGGATGACGATGAAATGGTTTCCTCTACAAAACCGATAGGTGACTCTATCCGTGACATCCATGTTGTGTTACATCCATGTTTTTCTTTCTCAGGGTGTCGATGGGACTATGTAACTAAACAAATACTACTAAACCTCTGTGAATTCTTAATTCGACCAGTTGTAAGATTATTATCAACACTGAATTTAGAACACATGACTTCTTCATTAATCCAATTAAAACAATTGTCACTTTATCGAGGCTAGACACGAAAATCTTCTCACGTAAACACTTCCTACTCAAGCTTCCGACTGAATTAAATATAATATCATATAATATAATTGTGTTATGAAGCATATTATTATAGAAATGTTTGCGTGCGCTGATCTATGTAAATGATAAGTAAAGAATACGCCCCGGTTTCTTGTGCGCAAAAAGTGTTCGTTGTTATTTTGTGAACACTCACATGTGGGAACGTTCAGCTAGTGATGTAAAGCTATCGATTATTAAGTTATATCGGTTCGGGTTATGCATTAAAACCGGATAAATAGCGTCTACGCTCCAGAAACAAAATACATAACTAGGTAAGTACAAACCATATTTGCCATATACCTCTAGGGTCAATTGCGATGAATAATGATCACAAGACTTCTTGTGTTAGAAATAGGTATACGCCTATGTACATAATTATGTATTGTAGTTTTGATGAGGATTAAAATGTTATTTTTGACTATGTACATTTTGAGAATATGCGGAACAGGGTGTAAAGTCCCGGATTCCCATTGAAAAGGGAGGATCCTCCGACCAGACAGGTGTTTTGTCTGGAGGGCAATTGCCCGATGTTTGTAATCGGGTGATTTGTATGTATGCTAGTTGTGCGATAAACTCTGCTTGCGCGATACAGGATTTCATCGTTTTAGTTTGTATGTAGCTAGATAGATGTCGCTACAGCACTGCCCTCCGAGACCGGAGGTCGTAACAGGATGAGTCGTTCATACATCTTATGATCCTTGCCGGGCCAGTGTAGGTTCCACTGAGTCGGAACCGGAAGTTGCATAGTTCGCGGTGAGTCGGAACTGTCTGCGGTGCTGCCCTCTTTGAGTCGGGGTGATATCCCAGTGAGTCGTGATGATATTCCAGCGGGTCGGAGTGATGCTGCATGATCTCCAGTGGGTCGAAGTGGTGCAGTGCTGCGTAGTGGCTAGCTGCCGCGTCGACCAGGAAAGAAGTGCGTCTTTGCTTGCTGACCGGCCGAAGTGCAGGGTGCTGTGCCAAGGGTGCTGAAGAGGCTGAGGGTGTTGATCAGGTATGCGCGTCCGCTGCATGCTGGTGGTCAGGATACCCCAAGAAGCCGAGGGTACTGGCTGAGAAATATATATACATGTCAATAATTAATGAACTTCCTGTAGACATACAAAATGAATACCTCTGCAACCCTAAAAAATCAAAATGTAAATTAAAAAAAAACATTTTTTTGCAACAGAATGAATTAGTTTAGTTAAGCTTATTTACTAACATCTTTAAATGTAAAACTTACAAATTCACTTATTATTTAAAATACTAATTTATCTAAAATATCCGAACTCACTAGCCATATACAGAGTTGATACGATACGACCGAGGGGCTTTTCTTTAAACTGCGTATACTAGGTACTATTTTCAAGCTCTGTACCAAAAATCCATTGAATAGGAGAAATAGTTTAGTCGCAAATGATTTTGATGAGATGCACCTTAAAGCGATAAGTCTGACCAAGACAAGAGATAACACACGCTGCGCCACGTTGCCACTTTGTTACCTAGGTATCTAAGGTCAGTAACATTTATTTACAAAGGGTGGTTGCGTTTTACTCTGACTTGGAAGCTACTTAGTTGGAAAAAATTTTTTACTGTACTGATACTGAGATTTTGATCATAATAAAAAAAAAATGAAACGTATTGCAATCAGAAATCATACGTACAATAAAAAACATTGTCCCACATTTGGAATTTGAATAAGTATTCCAGAAGCATACACGCAGTCCAGAAGCCAATTGCACGACTTCTGGACCACCCACAGAACAGATAAAAGAGACTAGAAAGAAAATAGTTCCTGATTTGTATGAGAACGCGTGTCGAATTACGCACACAAATAAATTACACACACTTAAATCGAGAGCTTGCTACTGATTGTAACTCAGTCGATAAACAAACGCCGTGCATCACGGCCAATCAGGGCAAAGGAAGAAACGTCAATGGTTGAAGTGTGGCGCATGCAGTACATTGTTAGTGGACTTGGTCATTGCGTTGATTAAGCGAGTACACATCGGGCAATGTATACTTTTTATAACTTGTTGCAATAATGTTGTTAATGTTCGGAATTTCATAGTGATCAGAATATTTTTATGTTTTTTACAAATAAAATTGTAATTAAATGTTATTGTCGACTTACCGATGGAAAGATATACCTCCTCGCTCTATACTTGCGGTCTGACTTTTTGTTTTGCAGGTTATAATTGCACAACACGGCATTTTAAATCAGAGCTTTGTGTTCCGAAGTAATCCGAAGCGCACTAAACGCGGTGAATGAATGTATCGGTCGCGCTATGATTTTCGAATCATAAATGTGGCGCGCTCGCCACGCCCACATTACCATTCCAACCTTATTCATCTATTCCGTGGGACCACCCGTGTCGTTTGTACGAAGTTAACCTTTCTCTAGCAAGTTCTAAGTGCAGTAAAAATACTAGGATCTTCTGCTTAGCCTTTTCCCAAGTATGTTGCGAGACTATGTTAGGGTAGTGACTGCCAATCTGACTTCCAGAACCCAGTAGCCGGGAAGCACAATACCTGTTGGCAAGACTGCTGTCTGCTTTTCCGGCTTCTTAGTACCCTTAATAACTGTCAAAGATGTACAAATGCCGGGACCAACGGCTTTACGTGCTTTCTAAGGCATGACGGAATCTTGATATGTTATGATGGTTACTCATCCACGGATCGGCATTTTAACTTCGACGATCGACTCGTGCGACTGTTTTTATTCACCCACCTAGTAAACATACTAAGATAAAATATCGATATATTAACATGCCTACACACGAAAACTCGTCAGCGTTGACACGGATCCCGCGTAGTGATCTTCATTATGGCATCGTGACGCAACGCCGCCGCCATCTTGCGGGAAGACGGTTTAACATTTTTTACCCTTCGCGAGATAATCTGATTAATTTTCATTATATTTTTATGTTTGTTGCGTTTTCGGCGTGAGAGCACCGGTTTTTTCGTGGGGTTATATGCACGTTTACATCATTAGAAGTTGATAATTGGGTATGACATGCAGCTGTTTAATTAAAGTGTATGATAGTCTTTCGCTTGAAACTTGATAGTTAACCTCAAGTTAGGTACTTTATGAACCTGCTGGGGTTGCGGAAATGTTCTAACGAGATACCGCGGCCCCGGAACTTATGGGCAGCTGAAGGAACATGGTGGGTTTTTAATCAGTAGAAGTCTAAAACTTGCTTCCGCTCCATGCAGTGCGGAGAAGTCATTCGATGATTTGCCCACCCGGGAAAAAGGTACCTTATGAGAATAAGTGGGTATCGTATGTCTTCATTAGGTGGATGTCTGATGCGTTTCTATAAATGTATGCTTTAAAAACCACACTAAACTCCCAATCTTTATTATTATATTAGATAAGAATACAGTTTTTACAATATTATAAGAACACAGCCCCACAAAACCATATACATGTTTTGTCTGTCATGGCTACAGGTAGGTATTATTTTATTAGGTCTACTCATAATATTCATTGTACGTGTATGTGACTACATTTTCTTAGTAAGTTTTCCATTTCTTTTTTGTGTGTGGCATCTCGCAGGTCATCCTCTGAGTTTGTCGGCTGCTTAACCGGACTGTGGTTGCCTTAATTTATAAATTAAATAAAAACTCTAGCCAGGACTTATTATAAAACTTACAATCCAGCTCTTATCCCCAAATATATTATACGCAAATACTAAATTATACAAAGTTCACAATAATTGATACAGTAGTTACATAAGACTACAATGTATGCCGCAACCTCCTGATCTGGATCAAAGTGTGTCGAGCGTCAAAGGTGATCGTTCTAACCGACTGCATTGTAATGAACCAATCATAAAACAGTCATTATGTGAGTTTTAGATCGATTGATGTCGATTAAGTCATTAGAAATTTATGATTCTTAGTATATATATATTTTTTTAATTTAAGTAACGTTCTTAACGTCTGCCAGTGGGTAGGTGTAATTCGTAGGTCATTCTTTCCTAACTAGCCTTTTCCCAATTGAGTTCAAGCCTCTTGTTTAATCAGATGAGGTTTACAAGATACTCCTTGGCAAGAATGGTATCATTACCTGCATTCTGTCTGCCTGTAACGACTGCGACTGTTAAAGATGTACCTAGAATTAACGATCTTTCCGAGTGACGGAGTGACGGAGTTATAGGCTAAAATGGTAAGCCATTCATGGACGGCCCTCGCCAATCATTGCTAAACAGAAAAGTAAGTTGCAGTATACAATTGTCTCATAAAGGTAGTTTGTCAACTGCATAATGTAAAAATTCAAATCAAGCGCCCAAATCTTAATTGAGTTTATCCGTGCACCTTGCCCACTATTCCACAGTTAGGACAAAGCTAAAACATTATTTATAGGTACTCCTACAATTTTTTTTTTGTTTCGGAAAATTTTTTTTTGCTGGTACCAATATTTTGTGTGTTTTGTAATAGTTGACGGGCCTGTTGGTCTAGTGGTCAGTGGCCCTGACTGCTATAGGCGCAAGGTCGTGGGTTCGATTCCCACCCAGGACAAATGTTTGTGTGATGAGCACGATCATTTGTTCTTCGTCTGGGTGTAATTTATCTATAATATGTATGTATTTAGAAATATATATGAATGTTTATCAGTTGTCTAGTACTCATAGCACAAGCTCTGCTTAGTTTGAGACTAGATGGCGTTGTGTGAAAGTCGTGGAATATTATTATTATTATATTATTATTATTAATATCTACAGTTCCATCAAGAGTAGTTAGTTAGGAAATACCGGCCTCATCTAGCTTAACTTAAAACACAAAATAATTATGTGTAAAAGTGTTATTTATAACCAATTTACAAAATAAAATATTTCATTTCATTTCAATCGTTCCGCTAGGACTCTCAGCGCCTTTCCTGCCGAGTTGCACCGAGATATTCGTAATCATATCATTTTATTTCTTTACAATTTCGAAAGGCTAAGAGTTGGAATGGTTAGAAATGTGCTTAGACCCACACAGCTATTTAGAACCCGATGTTCACCACGAGAACTCAATACATGTTACGCCGGTCCATAACATGACATAATCTATTACATTTCCACTGTTGGGACAATTGCCTGCTCTTTATGAAAAGGAATGTGCCATACTCCATCACACGGTACCAGAGCGTGTTGTTGTGTGTTGTTGCATGTCTTCTGATTTTCTGCCGATTTCTACAAGATCTTCCACCGTTTCGAGAGTTGTGTTAAAAATTACACAAAGTTCTACTTGGGTTCGAATCCACGACCTCGTAACGAACGACGAACTCGTAAGTCATGCTTATAACCACGGGACCATCATTGCTCTATTCATGCTCCACGCATGTCATGACTCCGAATTTAGTTCTAAGGGTCATGCTTGTTGCCTCATGACGAACATCGTCACCTGGGTTCGACAACTGAGCAACCACAGCTCATAGTAATAAATGATTAACCAACCTCACCTCATGCTTGTCGCAATCCCCACATGATATGCCAAAACTTTTAACTAGGCGTTATTTCTTGGCGTCAACAATAGCACTTGATATGATTCGCAACAATTGGGTAACACGCACGCCTCACGAATATTGCGGACAGGAGAAGCTGACGGTGTCGTGACCTCACCAAATCTCACTCATTTGTGTCGGTGGATTACCTATATGTAATTGGAAAGAATTGTAGCGTAATTGGTAACGTGTTAAATGTATCAAAGTAATACCTACCTGATGATACATAATAATAATAGTCTGGGGGTACGGTAGTGTCATTACAAGAACTGTTCCTCAACTGTTGAGGTTACTCTTCGAAGCGCTACCATTTTGAAGCGCACCTAATGAAGCGCTCCTTTTTTATTCCTCGGAGCGCTCCTTTTAGTATACTATGTTATCGGGAGCGCTACTAAAAGGAGCGCTCCGAGGAATAAAAAAGGAGCGCTTCATTAGGTGCGCTTCAAAACAGTAGCGCTTCGAGGAATACCTCGAACTGTTGTATATCAGAAAAGTAATTAACAGTGAATACATTTTTCAACTTACACCCATGTGATGCTAGTGAAACGGCCAAGCCACATATATTAACTAAATTGTAGAGTTTGTGAAGTTAGAACTTTATAGTAAGGCGTGTAGAGTTAGAAGCTTGGCTCTACATGAGATCTGATAACTTCTTGATAGTGCAGGCTATATGGCAGTGTGACTAGCCCTGGATGGAGTCGACATACCATATCTTATAAACTTACTTATACCTCTGAAAAGAATCACAATGACTTCTAAATAATGGTTAATAATTAAGCTTACTTATTATTTGAGTGTATAGGTTAGACTGATGCAATATAAGAAAAACGAGCTTATTTCTTAATGTGATTGATTGAATCTAACTGCTTTTTTCCGAAGCCCTGAAGGGCGTTTTGAAACACACTTACTTTCTCTTAAGCTGTCCCTGCCATACCTTCAAGCAAGAATATTTCATAATGTTCTTTTTTGAAATCGTATAATGAATCACTTTCGTTTTATCATCATTTGCTAAGCCTTTTTCCAATAAAGTTGGAATAGGCTTCCAGACTAACCGGATGACCTCCACAACTCATTACTCTGTGTAACACGATATCCATAACAACTATTAAAGATGTTCAAATGACAACCAGGAAAAGCGGCTTTTTTATTTAGGGATGGGAAATCATCCAATGACTGCCTCCCGATGGCAAAGCGGTGTGTCAGACTTCACTGACTAAAACCCATCCGTGTTCCATCATATACCCTTCGTGTTCCGAGGCCGCGGTAACTCTTTCGAACAATTCCGCAACCGAGGACAAACGGCTTAACTTATTCAGGAGGATCTCATCACTTTCATTTTATTTTAATTAGAAATTCAAGCTCAATCATGAAGACGTTCTCAACGTACATGTTATAATCTCTCATTCATAATATTACAATAGCTCTGACCATTGACACAAGCCGCCGTCGCTCCACAGCGGGGCACTCATTCACACTCCTCTAATTAATTCAGCCGGCATCGTAACAAAAGTTCTTTATAAACTGATCGAGTAATGTCCTATAGCTTACATCATGAAATTGCCGATTGTTACAACTACCAACTTAAGCACACATTCGCGAAAGCAAAAATAAGAATGAATCAAACGAAACTTGCTTTTATTTCAACGCAATAAAGTCAAGGAAGTAGACAATCTTTTGAGCGGATAGAAAAAGGTCTTGTTTGTAGATAAATTATGGATATTTTGCTTAACTTTCGATCGGTGTTTTGGAGTGATGAGAAACTTAGATTCCCACGGTGTAGTTGCATTTTGTTGTTACTACCGAACTGTGTTGTGCTGACATGATTGATTTAGTCTAGTCTAGACTTTAGGAAGATGGTTTCAGTAACTAGGTATTTATTTTTCAACATTAACAGGTGGAAGATTCTTTATTGCGGTTCCCACAATCGGCAACTCTCGTAGATAGATAGATAGATAGATAGAATATACTTTATTGTACACCAATAATTGAATCACACTTAAATAACAATATTGTAAAAAATTGGTTACAATGGCGGTCTTATCGCTGAGAGCGATATCTTCCAGACAACCTTTGGAAGGACTTTATGAGCTTTAATTAAAATGGGGAGGGCTATATTAGTGTACTACTGTACAAATATTCATTAATAACGGAAAAACAAATTAAAATAAAATAAATAAATATATTATGTGTTCTTTAACATCGTGTGGAGAAAGCAAAGGAATAATCATAAGTTTGAAATAAAATGATTGGCAACCGAGCTTTTAAAAACAGCAAGTGACTGAGCTTGTCTTACTGACACCGGCAATCCATTCCACAACCGAATGGCCTGCACCGTAAATGACTGGTCGTAAAATTTTGTGGAATGCGTAGGCATCAAAAGTCTCAAATTCTCTGATTATCTCAAATCTCTAACATGTGTGTCATGAAGGAACTTAAAACGTTCTTTGAGGTAAAAGGGAGTCGTTGGATTGAAAAGAATACTGTAGAGTAACGATAAAATATGTGCATTCCGGCGAAGGCGAATAGGCAGCCACTTGAGTTTAGTGCGAAACTCAGAAACATGATCATATTTGCGCAATCCAAATATGACTCTGATACAAAAATTTTGGAGTCGCTCAAGCTTATCTAGCTGCACTTCAGTTAGATCTGGATAACTTGCATCAGCATAGTCAAGGATAGGGAGAAGAAGAGATTGGGCAAGCGCAGTTTTAGTAGCAGTCGGTAGGAAATTGCGCAATCTGCGCAAAGACCCCGCAGAGGCGAACAGTTTGCGGCTCACTTCTTGCAACTGGGGACCCCAAGACAAATCTTTATCAATATAGGTAAATACCAAGGTCTTTTACTGAGTCACAGTAGGGTATAACAGCTCCATCGAAAATGGTTTGGGGAAGGGTCGTCCAGTCAATTTTGGAACGTAGCCTAGGGCTGCCAACAATAATGACTTTAGTCTTCGCAGGATTAACCTTCAAACCATGATCCAAACTCCAATCGGAAATACGCGCTAAATCTTTATTCACTGTCTTCACCGCCTCAGACAAATCTTCAACGGGAGCTTGCGAATAGATTTGCAGATCGTCAGCATAAAGGTGGTAGGATGAGAGAAGTTCATTTGAAATAGAATTTATAAATATGGCGAAAAGAAGAGGAGAGAGAACGCCCCTCTGTGGTACGCCAGCAGTAGTATTGCACCATGAAGACAACGAACCTTCAATGCAAATACGTTGTCGGCGGCCACACAGGTAACTACGAAACCAATCAATAGCTGTTGGAGATATGTTAAGAGAGCATAGTATCCCGAGCAAGACATCAAAATCAACAGTGTTAAAAGCATTACTGAAATCAAGTAAAGAAAGGACCGTCAATTTCCTGTTGTCCATACCCAGTCTTATATCATCCGTAATGTTAACAAGAGCTGTGGTAGTGCTATGCCCCGGACAAAATCCGGATTGGTAACAATTTAGGAGTCTGTTTCTACCGAGGAAAGCACTAAGCTGACTATGAATAAGGCGTTCTAGGACTTTGGACAGAAACGGTAAAATGGAAATGGGACGAAATTCAGAGAAAGAAACAGGATTACATTTTTTTGGAAGTGGGGTTACATGAGCTTCTTTCCATGCAGATGGAAAAACACCAGAGGATACAGCATGATATGGCAGATGACAGGAAGGATTTCGTCCAAAATAGGGAGTATCATCTTGCGACTTACACAGTCACTACCAACAGCATTTGACGTGATTGATAAAATACTCTTCTTAACATCACAACAAGCAAATTGATTAAAAACAAAAGGAGAATAATCGGGAGTGGGAAGAGACGAAAGATTATCTAAAGTTTTGGTTTTAACAGCCCCATTGAAACTACAAGAGGTGGAAAAATGTTGATTGAGTAATTCAAGATCTATATCTTTAGGAACAGACTCTTGACGTGACTTCCCAATTCCCATTGATCTAAGAAATTTCCAGACTTTAGCTGGATCACCGTTTTCAATGGACTTATGAATGTGGCGGCGTTGGGCATCCCTACAAACCAAGTTGCTGCGATTTCTGATAGCGACGTATTTTTCACGATTTAAGGAGCTAGGTCTGCACTTATACCTAGATTTAGCTGCTGCCTTTTTTTGTAAAATTTCTTTCACGTCATCTGTTAGCCACGGAGCAGGCAGATGCTTCATCTTGACCAACCGAACAGGTGCATGCACATCATACAGCCCGATGAGATTGGAATTAAGGAGGTTAATTTTTTCATCAATCGAGTCTGCATGAACAAGCTCAGACCAGTCAATACTGCTAGCATCTTCCCGAAGACCTTCCAAGTCCATTCCACCAAAACTGCGCTGAAGAATACTTTTAGGTTTAGTCTTAGGAGGGCGAATTTTGTAGGAAAGGAAAATCAAATCGTGGTAGGAGAAAGCGTCAGCTGAACATTGCCCATGCTTAGCGACGTGTTGTGTGGAGGAAACAAAGATGAGGTCAAGAAGTGAAGGAGTACAGTTTGGAAAATGGTGAGTTGCGCTTAATGGAAGGAGAGATAAATTGCAGGATTGAGAAATATATTGAAGTGAGGAAGAGCGCGAATCATTTTTAAGGAGACAGGTGTTAAAGTCACCCATAACAATTGTATGCCTGTAAGAGGGCGCAAGGTTGACTATTAGGCTTTCAAATGAGGAGAAGTAATCGATACGCAGAGAGGGACAATAATAGACACCCAGCAAAACTTTCACATGGTTTAGGTCAATTTCTAAAAAGAGATGCTCGCCAGCATTCGACGGTGGTGGCTGCAGTGAAATGTTAATAATGGAAAAGGGAATATGTGCACGCAGGTAGATGGCAACACCACCACCGCCGCCGCTTGTGCGGTCATTCCTTATTAGCTTGAACCCGGGGAGGGAATAGGATGTAGACGTAAGACAAGGTTTCAGCCAGGATTCGGAAACAAGAATTGCATGGATGTCCTTACAGTCCAAACTCACAAGCATATCATGATAGTGAGCCGGAATACTTTGAGCATTAATGTGGACTACATTTAGATTTTTGGGAACATCAGAAAACTGAAACTGAAGCGTGTCAGCAAGATTCGGAATACTAGTGAAGCTGTCATTGACACTGCTTGCAGTTACAAAACTTTCATCATCACTATCAAATACACTATCAATCATTAAAAAAAAAACACAATAAATAATTAAAAAGGGAATATAAATAAAATATAAATGTATATATAAAGACGAACGGTACTTAAAAACGTAAAGTCCACCCGCCAGTTATGCGTTAACAGAAAAGAATAACAATACAAAACCTAAATCAAAAATATCTTATCAAATAATAGTGCACCGTTTGGGCACAAGCTCACAGCTTACACTTAGAGCAATATATAAAATAAAATATAACCACAAAAAAAAAATACAAAAAGAATTCCTATGTTGCATACAAGTTGCATATTATTGTGGTATCAAATTTATATAATGTTTCCATAGATAATCTATGCTCAAAATGTAACAAATTACGAAACAAAAGGAAACGAAACGCGACATTGACATAACTCCTGGCATATGTCAAATGTCAGAAAACCGAAGATTACAAATGAAAAAGAAAAATTTTATAAACCAAAAAACGTGAGGTAGACGTTAAATATTATAAAATAGCTGTGAAGGTAAACCAGTGATTAAAGATACTGATGAAAATTTGTTACCCGAACGACGCATTGCGAGAGATAAATCACTTCTTCACCACAGGCTTCCTATACTCTTTAATGGGGCTGCTGAGGCTAGCTTCCCAGCCTGTACCTTATGGACACCTAGTTGGCCCTCCGGCTTATCGGAATCGACATCATGCTCAGCCACATTGATAGCAGCGAGCTCTCTGCAGTTGATGACCCGATGCTTACTCCCATCAGCTCCCAGCACAAAGATATTTCCCTGCTTGGTCCAGCAATTCATGACGCCGAACTTCTCACGAGCCTTCAAGAATATCTGATGTCGTGACTTTGTTCTATAGCCGTCCGTCGAAGTCCTCTCTGCATCCTGTATGCTTCGAACATAAGAAAAGAGATTTTACCTCCTATAACCTAATAATATGAGGTTAATAATCTTTTATGACACTTTAACACGCTATTCTTTTAAATACACAAGTACAGACGACAGCGCATCAACCTACCCCAATCTGTCAAATTTTTGTAATAGATTTTCAACTTTATCACAAAAGCGGAGGGTTCATGTTCGACTAGGAAAATTTGACAGGTTGGAGTAGGTTGATGTGCTGGCGTCTGTACATAGCGATTGAATAATTCGAGCAGTTTTGTTTTGGGACTATGACTTCTAATCCTTTTAGCACTTGAGAAGCATGTAGGAATCTAACCTTTGTTAAGTATTATTTTTCTTTTAACTTAGTTATTGAGATTAGAGCTTCCAATCCCGGAATACCGAGATCTCGGTATTGCGGGATCCCGCGTCATTTTCCAATCCCACGTGATTTAGGATTACGGGCGCGGGATCCGCGGGATTTGCGGGACTGAAAAAAAAAACATGCATGCGATCTCTTGCGAGTGCGATCGCTCGGCGAGACGGTGACTGGCGGCCGACAGTGTTGCAAACAACGCGGGGCCGATGTCACCCGTTTTTCAAAGCTTAAGTAGTCTAATACAGCCGAATTTCAGTCAGCCTAAGTATGTAGCCTAAACTATCAGTAAAGTTTTTTATTCAGTATTTGTTACTGTTTTTTGTGAAGGGAAAACGGTGTAATTTGATTAATCTCATACTAATACGTAACATTACGTAAGTCTCATAGTAATACGAAATAAATGTGGAACTAGTTGATTCATTCATTGTTTTATTTGCCTTATATAAATGTGAATATTTTCAATATGCGGGATCCCGCAAATACCAAGATCCCGCGGTATTGAAAATTCGTAGTCCTGCAAATACCGAGATTGAATTCAGGCTGCGGGATTGGAAGCCCTAATGGAGATTCTTTATCGATTTCTGGCAGTTTCAGCAATATTAAGTTACGACCTATCCGAATGCGAATTGGTATTCTTAATCTCTTAGTTGAGCTACACGATAACTAACAAAAGCTTGCACTGTCGGAACGGGTCCCCTTAAATGTGTGGTGCTTTCCAAAAGTCGTATATATCATATCCTACAGGGATCATATGATTTGACTAATATGTACGGAGTGTCTAAAGAGACTTGGTTTGCTGCTGTTTCTTCTAAGGGCAGGCAACTAGGAAACATCAGCCACATTTTGTTAAATCTGACAAAAAAAAAGAGTGGTAAAAGTGTTATTTATAGCATATTCAAAAAATAATAACTTACTACGTTTTTGTGTTTTATAAGGCATTACCTCCCGCTACGAATATCCATTGTATAGCGGAAGAAGTATTAGTAGGCCATACAAATATTTGTCCCGGTGCGGGATCGAATCCACAATACGCTTCGCGGCAGCCAATCTCTCAGCCACTTCGCTCGTCGTGTTACTAACGTATACGTAATTACAGGTGCTTGCTCTATCACCAGTTTTAGTTTTTATGATTAATGTCCGGGCACTGGTGTCATAGTGTCACCCATTGTGCAATGGAAGCCTTTTCTATCACAATTATATTTGAACTTTGCCTAAAATACTTACACTTGTGTCAAGTAACAAAATTCTGTTGCATGGTCTTTATAAAACTAATAAGCAAAGAAAAGCTTAATTTTAACTATGACTGATCTGTAATCTCTGTCTTTCTAATTCAGGTCGACTGAGAAACTAAACCAAAAAATACAACCTAGGTGTATGTATTAGTTTAGTTCCTCTGTAACTCTCGTCCCTTAATCTAGCCTTTTTAATATTCCATTATAAAAGCAACTATCGAACTTAGTTCCACACTACCACTTATAGTTTTAAATCTAAGGCAGTTGTCACACCGCCAGCGAGGAAACGATTAACTGTCGGCTTATTTCTCGCTCAAGAAACGTACAATAGATATACTTTCTGTGTAAACAAGAGAGATGCATATATTAATAGTCGATCCCTGACTGTTCACATTGCCGCGTTTCACTAGTTCCATCGCTGAGCGACAAGGGCTGTCAAAGATAATACTCGCTCAGCGATCACTTGGCGGTCAGAACTCACGCTGAGAGACCAACCAGGTGTTAGCTCAGCGACTAAACTATCGGAACAACACGCTCGCTGCTCGCCAACTCGTTTTCAGATGCTAGCTCTACTCGCTACTCGTTCATAGCCGGCGGTGGGACAGCTGCCTAATGAGGTTTTAAGTTTTTTGTCCCCGCAAAATTAGAATAGAAAACAATTACAATATACGTAAGTTATAATTTGAAATGTTTTACATTTGTTTTTCTCTTCACATTGTCATCTCATGTATGTGGGTAGGTATACTAAAATAACAGAACATAACCAGCCTATAAGATACCTACTGCAGGGACACAGGTCCTCCCTCTCAATTAGAGAGAATGGGCCGTAATCAGCCGTAATCAACCACGTGATCTCACTTCTCAGTGTGTTTTGGTGGATGTCACATGTCTTCGAATTTTTCGGTCCTTGGACACGCTGGTTTCCTCAAAATCATTTACTTCACCGTTGTGAGAGTAGTGATGATGCTGAAAAGTATAGGAAGTAATGTGCCTTGGTTAGAAGTCGAACCCACGATCTACAACACGTTGTGCCTGTAACCACTGGACCATCAGTACTCACACAAAATAAATTAAAATACATACCTCGCTCCCAGCGCTGGTTCAATCCATTGTCTGGAGCGAGGAGGCGTGGGAAGCCGCCACCTCATTCTGCACAGAAACCAGGCCCGTGTAGACGGCGCATCGTGTTCCACGCGCTCGAAGAGTGTCAGCAAAATGCGTTGCGGAATTGTTCGAAAGCGTTACCCCGGAACACGAAGTGCAAATGATGGAACAGGGATGGGTTTTAATCAGTAAAAGTAGAGAGTAAAGTCTGACTCTATACTCTTTACTTTCCTCCTTAACCTCGTCCAGATCGAGAGGCAGTTTTTTTCTGATTTTTGATAATCCTTAAAATTCAGTAAAGTATTTATAAGATAGCAATTACTTAATTAACTAACTGTTTTAACTATATTATGTATATGTTAGTGTTGTAGTTACCTATAATAGTTTGTTAAACTTATGTTTCATTCCCTTTTTTTGTTATTTTTATGTAATTGTAGTAGTGTGATCAAATTTTGGTAACTCTAAATAAATAAAATAAAATAAAATTTCCCATCCCTAAAAAATACCTCAGTGTTCTTTTGTGTCTCAACAGAAACACATAATTTTTATTCTGAAATGTTGAGTTGGGCTCTCTTAAGCCTAGCTCATCTACAATTCCCGTGCCGTATATGTATTTAAAGTCTCTCCAATTTAATATTTAGGTAAGTCATAGCCTATGACGAGAAGTAGAGGGAACTCTTCAAATATTATAGGCACACCTATAGCGATTTGAGTATTTTTATAGTAACTTGTACAGTTGCTTTCGGAAAACACTATTTGTTGAAGTGGAACTGATGATGAAGACCACAGAAGGCCATCGGAATTACTCAATAATAAGTATTTCAAGGGTTGCGATTCGATTACTTGAATATGGTTACTAAGCACAATATGCTCGTCACAATGCATATGGTGAAGTGAAGCTGATGGTGAAGTACCAGGAGAACTTCTCAACAATTCACAGCCCTGCATCTGGCAAAGTAATATTTTGTAAAAGGTTATGAGTAGTTTGCATGGCTTTTGTAACTAGATAAATTACAAACCGGCCAACTATAAAGAGACAAATAAAAATTGTCTTTCTTTTCTATTTTCGTTTTTGGCACCGACTTTCGAAATCAAAGTTATTTTTCGCTTTTCAGTGTTTCTTGGAGTCGGTTTATATTTTTTGTGAAAAAATATTTTTTCATTTCGTACGTTAAGCGTTAACGCAACATCGATACCACTGGGGGCCAGGCCCCCCCTGGAAAATATCTCTAGATACGCCAATGGTCATAGGTACCTTAATAAATATCTATTAATATCAAGCAATGAGATGAATCCATAAGTAACAAATCTGATATGCTTACATCTACACCCACATGTAATTAAATGATCGTCTAAATCGAATTGTACCATCGTCCGTAACTCCATGTTGTAATGAAACCGATCTTATCAAAGCATCGCACTTTCGACCAGCTAGGAAACAAAGCGTTGGGTCAGAGGTAACTGATTGAGTGCAGCGTACTTGCGTGGGCAGATCAATTAAAAGTATTGTATAATCGTTGTTAGACTACAATGCAGTTTCTATGACATTTCTCTACAATTAAAATGGTTTTGTGATGTAAGGCGGTAAATCTTCGTTTTGTAGATAGATAGATAGATTTACTCTTTATTGTACACCATAACAGAATTAAATGAGGACTTAAAAACTAAAGGGTGTTACAATTGGCGGTTTTATCGCTAAAAGCGATCTTTTACAGACAACCTTTGGATGGATTTGACACAGCAGAAGAAAATAAATACGCGGGTAGTCCATGGTGTACTACCCAACGAGCACATTAGTGGAAATAGCAGCCTATTTTGTTACTTTGGGCTGTAAAATAGCGGTTTAAGGGTTCAAAAAGCAGTTCAAAGTTGCATATCTGCATCCGTAAACGTCTATAGCTATAAAAGTTACTTAAGGTGCTATAAGCTGAATCAAATACTACCTAGCCTTCACAGTAGTCCACGGTAGAACTCATTTACCACTTACGCCTTTATATGAGAGTTACGAAGGTCATTCTGCCACTCACAGCTGCACAGTGGTTTCCATTGTAACTTTTATAGGTTATAGTTATAGTAACCACTATTATACTACTATAAGTTTCATTATAGAAATAATAGAAACTCTTATGCATACTATAGTTACAAAAAAATCATCAGTGTAACTAAGGCCTTTAGTAGCAATAGTCATTCCTTGCAGGCTCAATCCATTCGCCATTTTACAGCCGCTTTTGTAACTATTATAAAACATTTAATAAAAATGGCTTCTAAACGAATAAGTACGTAACTAGATCTTATAACCTCAAAAACAGGAAAATAGGAGCTTTTTGTGGCTGTGAGTTGCACTAGGGGAATAAAAATCACTGGAAGCGTTAGAAGGGTGAAAATTAGCGCTATGATTCTCAAAAGGGCTAAAACTATTAGAGCTAAAACTGCAGGTTATGACAACATTACAATGACGCCATGATTTTTTAAGGAAACTTATAATTCACTTGCAAAATTGAGTTGATATACATTGGTTTTTCAGTTAAATGTGCATTAAATGTACCGGTAAACAATCGGCCAGTTGCGAACAGTAAGTTATCGACACGTAAAAATACGGAAATAAAATTTATTATGTATAACAAATAAAAAATATCACATATCTTTTGTTAGCTTTTTAAATATCATAAAAGCGCGTTAAAATTACTCGAAAATTATCTTATATATCTACAGTAAACTGGACAGCGTTTTAAGTATCTTTATATACCTTGCTAATATAGAATACAAACTTTTACTTCATTTTGTTTTATTTTCATGATGGCGACGAAAACACTTTACCAAAATATTACAAATAATGTCAACTGAAGATATACAATAAAGAACTATAATCAATTCATTCGTTCAAAGTAGTTCAAAATCATTCAAAAGTAGCGCTACGAGAGCTTTAGTATAGCGTTAATAAATCGTTATAGCTATTAAGGAACCTTTATGCAACCGTTGTGCAGGTTAAATGGAACTTTAGGTTGCATAAAATGGCACCCAAATAGCGCTAAAGCGGCTGCTTTAAGTCTTTTGTAGACGCTCTAGCGCTTACGTCTATTACCATAAGTAATAATAGGATACGCTCCAAAGCCCTAATGCAGCCCATTTGTGCTAGTTGGGTATTCACTTATATACAATACATAAGTAATAACCTGCATACACACATATATATACATAAAAAGCTGGGATATATAAAAAATAGTAACAAATGTATTTCAATAATTGAGTAGGTAAATAACCAACAAAAAAACTTTTTAGCAAAAAATAGAACCGACTTCCATGTAAAAACACTACGAAGGCAAAAATTACTTTAATTTCGGTAGTCGGTGTCATTTGTTTTGTATTTTCTTTTTTTTTGACATCGCCTTCCGAAATTAAAGTTATTTTGTGCCTTTGTAGTGTTTTTATATGGAAGTCGGTTCTATTTTTTGCTAAAAAGTTTTTTCCACCCTTTTTAGTGGGTCTGTTTGTAATTTATCTAGTTACCAAAGTACTTATCACCTTTTACAAAATATTACTTTTCCCGGTACAGAGCCATTAATTTTTGAGTAGTTCTCCTGGTTAATCTAATCGCAATCCACGAAATACTTATTATTGAGTAGTTTCGGTGGCCATCTGGGGTCTTCATCATCAGTTCCACTTCCTCAATCGGTGCTTTTCGAGAGCAACTGTACAAGTTTCTATAAGAAATACCCAAAACGCTATAGGTGTGTCTATAATATTTGAAGAGTTCCCTCGATTTCTCCATGATCCCATCATCAGATCCAAACGTGATGACAATGGGGCCAACTAGGAAGGTATACCCTTTCAAACAAAAAAGAATTTTCCAAATCGGTCCAGCCATCTGCGAGTAATGAGGTAACATACATAAAAAAAAAAGTTCAAGACGAATTGAGAACCTCCTCCTTTTTTTTGAAGTCGGTTAAAAGCCAAACATTGCTCTTGTATTCTGCTAAAAATTCGTCATGGGTGTAGGTAGGTACGTGTACGTCGGCTTTCAGTCCAACAAGTAGCAGTTGAGTACTAGTGTTTCAAATGTAGCGACTGCCTCTCTGACCACCACAGTTCAGTAACTGGGTAACGCGATATCTGGGTAACAAGACTGCTGTTGGATTTTCTGGCTTCCGACTACCCATAACAACTGTCAAAGATATACTAAAGACAGTCAGAACCGATGGTTTAACTTGGTTTCCAAGGCCTGGAAGAAGCTCGATATATATTATTTTTTTAATTACAGAGGAGCCCGCTATTTATAGATCCACGGACCGACATCGTCAAGCGGTGGTCTAGGTATCCTATAGGTATTTAGATACCAGATAATTTAACGATTATTATTATTTGGTCTACCCACATTTCTCCAGTAACATTAAACGTTATTCGAACGAGCTGCTGCCATCAATATCAATGAACCCAACCTGCCACAGAAATTCCTAATGGAAAAACTGAACAACACGTTATCGTCTCGGGAATCGAACCTGAGAGCTCATGATTAGCAATAGCACTTGCGTCTGATGGACCGTAAGGGGAGTGGGATCCTTTTCAGAGTCTGTGTTTCCTGATAACTATAACTCCAGACCCCCAGGTCTTTAAATCAAGAGTAGATAGGTTACTTCTAGGTAAGTGTGCTTCATTTTCGACCACATCGTCGCTTACCATCGTTTGAGATGGAGATCAAACACAAGCAATAATAAAAAAAGATATATAAGTATCTATGTAGATGTAAACTGCCATGCCATGCTGTAGGTAGGTACACGTATGTTCAAAGAATACACTTACACTTGTATCGGTGGTAGAATCGTTGAAGACATGACTTCTTGGCGATGATTCCTTCCTTCTGCACATGCGGTTTCCGTGGCTTATTGTAATTGCGTTATCGACTAGTGTATTAACAACTCCACTTCCGTGAGTGTGGCTTTTTATTTTTCCCTACGATAATCTATCCGATTTGACAGACTTTCTTTTGTTTAATTTTGCCTTCATTTTTGAAGTCAAATGTCTAAATTAAAAAAAAAACTGCAATTTCATTGTGCTGTATTAATTTGTCTATACTGTCCTCTCATACCTAATTAACCTGTATTATGGATAGGTACATTGTAAAAATGATATTTTTAAAAGAGTTACTGTGGAGTTTCTTCTCCATAGAAAGCGACCAATTTCGAACCTTGCACCAACTTCTGACGTTTTGTAAGTGCTCATGTAGGCCTATGTGGAATAAAATAGTTTGAGTATGAGTTTGAGAATAGTGCCGCCGGCTCGTAGCCGCCAATGACTCTTCCCTGCAACCATGCCTGCCGATGTACTTTCTGGAGCCACGCCAAACCGTCAGCCCGAAAGAACGGGAAAAACGTGGATATCTAAACCTTAACCAGCCATATTGTGTGTCATAATATTGTTATAGTCTTCCAGACGGGTTTTCAGCTGTGGCGGCCAATCTCAGCGCAAATTAGCCATCTGCGTAGTAGATATATCGCACTCTTAGAATGAAAGTGACCTAACTCTAAATTCGTGTAATTTCAGATTTTGATGTAAACTGGCCTGAAACATTACTCTGAATTGCCGTGAAAACAGGAATCTGAATTACGAGTTATAAAGAGACAGCTTATACATTTTCCACTTGAGATATATGAATATAATTTATTCAATACTGCTTATTAGTTATTAATGCTCAAATCCAAAAAATACTATTTTTTGAGTTAGGTCCCTTTCATTCTGAGAGTGCGATATTGCAAGAGCATGTGCGCAGATAGGTACAGCTAGGTGTCGCCAACTTACAAACACCGGGAAACTACGAATTTCCATTTTAAAAAAAACTCAATAGCTTTATTTGCCCGACCCGGGAATCGAACCCGTCATCTCTTACCCAGCAGTCACCATTGTGACCACTAGGCCTAGCTAGATTGTTAATTATAAGTTAAGTAAATCGAAAGTGCCCGATATTTTATTTACTTATGTACTCATGTTCACTCTCTCAGTGCGTACAGCTAAGGAGTGGAATTCGCTGCCGGAGTCTTTATTTCCTGATAGCTATAACCTGGAGGTCTTCAAGTCAAGAGTGAATAGGTTAGGTACTTCAAGGTAAGTGTGCTTGATCTTCGACCACATCTTCGCTTACCTACCATCAGGTAATATTGACAAACGCGAGTTATTTACTTATGTACTCATGTTCACTCTCTCAGTGCGTACAGCTAAGGAGTGGAATTCGCTGCCGGAGTCTTTATTTCCTGATAGCTATAACCTGGAGGTATTCAAGTCAAGAGTAAATAGGTTAGGTACTTCAAGGTAAGTGTGCTTCATCTTCGACGATATCTTCGCTTACCTACCATCAGGTAAGATTGACAAAAGCGAGTCTATAATCAATAAAATAACTCCCATTTTACATTACTTTCTCCAACTCATTATGTAAGTTAGAAAACCGTTAGATTTGGGAGCCTATGGATCTCGCTCTGATACCTAGATATATTTATGTACCTACATCATGTTCGAAATGATGGATCTTTCTTAACACGTTCGCTGACAGTGACACCACATTATGCAGTAGAATTTACCACGACGTACTCTTAAAAATAAATGGCCCGTCTCTCGACGTACTGTCATAACGCACTATTTTAATTTTCCGTTTAACGACGTACTGTCAGCGAACGTGTTAAGCGCTCTCTTTACTTCATCGATTTTCAAGATTAGGGTAATTAAGAAAACAAAAATAAAACACAAGGTACAATGCCAAAATGTATATATTTACTATCAAGTTACATACATATAGTTTCAGTTACGCTACAATAAACAAATAGGTAGAGCTATAATACGTCAGTATGAGACTATATTACATAATAATAGGTCAGCAAGGATTTAATTATATATGGATAGAATATACTTTATTGTACACCAAAATTTAACCACACCTATTTAACTAAATTACTTATTCTATGGTTACAATGGCGGTCTTATCGCTGAAAGCGATATCTTCCAGACGTCCTTTGGAAGGACTTTAAAAACTTTTATTTAATTATAACTAATTAATTACATTCCACTCTATTTCTGAGTACGTATCGTAAACAAATGTCATGTTAACGCCTAAAACTTACTAGCTATAGTAAAAATATGGCATCTTATAAAGACAAGAATCTCTCAATTGAATCTATTAAGTTCTAACAATCTGCCGCGAGTCGCGACCAACAACGTTTGTCGTAACGTGCTTAGTTTACATAGAAATGTCACTTATAACTTATAAGCAGGGCCGCGCTGACCTAAGACAGCGCCTAGCCTGTGTGCATAATCTATGAAGCGCCTATGATTTTTTCCACAGGCGTGAGTATTGTCTTGGGGTCCCACAAGACAATACTCACGCCTGTGGTTTAACTTTACACTGTTTGTACCTACTCAATTATAAAGAATAATATGTTGTTGTTTTACAAAAATAATTTCAATAATTAACGCTGGCATTACACCCGGCGCCCCTTCTGCCTTGGCGCCTGTGTGCGCCGCACACTTCGCACATAGGGACGGCTCGGCCCTGCTTATAAGATAAGATAGTTTACAAAATACCTTTAAGTACAATGTTTACACCAATTACAATGCTTACATTTTGATATTAATATTTAGTGACAGTTTTATGACACAGACATACCTATACTTACACAAATGCCATTGTTGGCGCGAAAGGCTAATTTAGTGGACTGTATTTGCGGTGCGGAGCTAAACGATTGACAAACGCTTGGCGTTAGGTAATTCGAGTTGCAGTGGGTGTGGGACAATGGAATACAACCCGAAATAAATAGGGAAGGAAGCACAAACCTTTACGGGAGTCACGTGCTCGCGTCGTCGCCGGTGCACCGGTTCACTTTTCCAGGTTCAGGGCAGTTGGGCTTCAAGTTATTGTCCTCACACGTTAAACACAAGCACAAACTATGGATTATAAGTCTTATTACATGCGAAAATGCGGTGATTCCAAAGTTATTAATATTTTTAAGCGGAGCGCGTCGACGCCATTGTCAACTTGTTTGCGGAGCGATTCGGAAGCAAGTTTTTTCGACAAATGGCGGGCGAATCTTCTTACTCACTCGCGAGGTATGTGCGGGAAGGAGATGGATATAGGAAATAGCGGATGTCAATCATATTTTGAATGTTGGCGCAACCATTCCCCCCGGTTTGAAGGGTTACCTTCAAAAACTATAAGCGAAACTAATCAAAGAACTAAACTCTGGAGTAACATCTAACTTCTAACCTTATTCCTAAACTATAATATAAAGCGTTACCATAACTACTAAACTAATTTGAAGCCTGCTGCTGATTGGGCAGAGGACAGAGGCGAATAACCGGACGTAAATACGAACCGGTCGCGGTTTTAACTTTTACTATACGCGTTACTCCCTTTGGATCAGGGAAAACTTCCTCCACTACACCTAGAGGCCAGTGTAGAGGAGGCGCACTCTCGGCCATTAAAACTACTACAGTACCAACGGTGACTGGATTCGATGGAGTATTCCATTTTTGACGCGACTGAAGCGTGTGCAAATAATCTGCTCTCCAACGCTTCCAAAATGATTGAACTAATCTATCCAAAAGAGCATGACGCTTTAGGAGATGTAGTCTGTCTTCATCAACATCCATAGCGGGCAAATACTTAAGAGGAGTCGTGGTTAAGAAGTGAGCCGGAGTTAAAGCTAAAGATTCTGAGGGGTCACTAGATAGAGTTCGGCACAGTGGACGAGTATTCATTACTGCCTCTATCTGAGCGAGTACAGTACTCAGCTCCTCATAAGAGAGAATCTGTACGCCTACAACGCGGAACAGATGCGACTTGAGGCTCTTAATATTCGCCTCCCAATTATCACCAAAGTGACCAGCAGCGGGCGTATTAAAATGCCATTCAATACGATTTTCGGCCAAAACATGAGCGAATTCACTCTGATAATACTTTGACCGTAAGAACGCGTGCAACTCCGAAATATTACGGCGAGCTCCAACATAATTGGTACCGTTGTCAGAATATAAACGTTTGACGGGACCACGGCGCGACAAAAAGCGCTTAAACGCGGACATAAAACTTTGCGTACTTAAATCACCGGTCAATTCTATGTGAACCGCACGAGTTGTCATGCAAATAAATAGACAAACGTAAGCTTTTGTGGAGCGTATTCCGCGACCACGGGCAAAAGTTACCCTAAACGGGCCGGCGAAGTCTGTACCGGTGTGAATGAAAGGTTTAGCGGATTGAACAACACGACAAGAGCGATGATCGGCCATTTCAGGCGCGATAAAACGCGGGCGAAGCTTAAAACAGGGCACACATTTGTGTACTCTAGCACGAATCAAATTGCGAGCGGAAAGTATCCAATACTTCTGTCTAAGGATAGACATCAACAAGTTTGGACCTGCGTGGCAATTCAACCTATGATGATAATCTACAATCAAATCTAAAATATGGTCCTTGCGGGGTAAAACTACTGGATGCTTTTGCTCAAATCCTAAATCGGAATTTCTCAAACGACCACCTACTCGAATAAGACCATTCTGCAAAAAAGGTTTCAAATGTTGAAAGGCGCGGCTATAAGGTTTGTTGGATTCCAAACTACTAATTTCGGATGCGAAATAAAATCTCTGCAATTCACGTAGCACGACTGACTCAGCTTTATCCAGATCAACGGCGGTTATAACACCGCGCGTGGGTAACAGTTTTAGAAAACGACATACATACACCACACAACGCAAAAGTCTCGACCAAGACGAGACGCGATTAGATAACGATAAAATAATCGACTCTTCACGTGGAACCGAAACTACAAGCGAATGCTTCTTCTCCTCGGGTGGTTCTGAAACGGCAGCTGGATTAAAGGGCTTAACCGGCCATTCCTCGAGCACGCTATGAATCCAAGACAGAGCGCAGAACCACAGCGGATGATCTAAAATTTGCGAAGGGAGCAACCCACGGGAGAGACAATCGGCGGGATTATCTGTGCCAGCAACGTGAAAGAGATTTTGTGGTGGTAATTCGGACTGGATTTTGGCCACCCTATTGGCGACGAATGTGTCCCAGCGATGGGGCGAAGAATGTGCCCAACACAAAGCTACAGTAGAGTCAGAAAAAGCCATAATTCTATCAATAATAATGCGGTGCCTACAAGCATTGACAATCGAGCTGATTAATTGCACTAACAAAAGTATAGCGCACAGCTCCAGGCGCGCCAGAGAAACGACCTTGCGAGGGGAGACTTTGGATTTAGCGCTTATAAGACTAACCGAAACCTTGTCAGCATCCAAAACGTGAAAATAAACTACCCCCCGTAAGCCTTTGCACTGGCGTCGGCGAAGCCTACAACAGTAACTATACTGTTCGACAATATACCAACATGGCGAGGAATTTTTATTTGATTGAGCAATGGAAGTTCTTTCCGGAAGCGAGCCCACAATTTAACAATATTTTCGGGCGCAGGGTCGTCCCAATCAGTATTGGAAAGCCACAGTTCTTTTATAAGCAACTTGGCATATAAAACGACGGGAGCTACAAATCCCATAACATCCCATATACGTGCTACACACGACAGGATAATGCGCTTAGTACAAATTTGCGGAGTCGAACTAACTTTAAGACTGAACATGTCAGACGCGGGTGACCAACTTAAACCTAGAACCTTGTGCGTATCATCACCATCAAATTCCTTCACCGAAGATAATTGATGCGATAGTGGAGTCGAATCTAGAGCGGTCTGCGAATTACTAGTCCACTTCACAAGATCAAACTGACCGGCCTTCATAAGACTTATTACTTGAGCGGCGGTCTCAACGGCATCCGCCTCGCTGGCTACACTATAAACAAAGTCATCCATGTATAGCCCAGTCTCAATAGTGTCTTTCGCTTTCGGGAATCTTTCACCCTCATCAGCGGCTAATTGCTTGATAGTGCGAAGCGCATGGAAAGGACTCGACTTAAGCCCAAAACAAACACGATTAAACTCGTAAACTCTCAAAGGTTCTTGAGGCGAAAATCTATACAAAAAACGTTGAAATTTGCGGTCGCATTCGCGAATACCAATAGAAAGAAACATTTGCCTTATGTCGGCGGAAAGCGCGACAGCAAACAAGCGGAAATTCACAATAATGTCAAATAAGTTACCTTGAAGGTTTTGACCACAATACAAAATATCATTGAGCGATACGGAAGTGCTAGTCTTAGCACTGCCGTCCAAAACCACGCGGAGCTTAGTAGTAAGCTTGTCTTCTCTAACAACTCCGTGGTGCGGGATGATGTAAGATGGATGATCAAGAGTCTCGTCAGTCTCGGCGGTGGATGCAGGTGAGATGTACCCTTTATCTAAGTATTCGGTAACCACCTCATCATAGGCTTGCTTCAACTTCGGAGATGCTTGCATCTTACGTTCTAAACAAGAAAAGCGTTTTTCCGCGGAAGCGTAGGAGTCACCGAGCGAAAAAATATCTCCCTTGAATGGAAGCGCGACAATATAACGACCATCATTATCACGGGTAGTCGTGCCACAATAAATCTCCTCAGCCACCTTATCATCAGGGCTTAGGATAGGCGGGACATTGACCTCTTCAATTTCCCAGAACCTGCGGATGGTAGACTCCAGCGGCGGCTCAACAGTGCAGCAATGTGACACAGTCGAGTAACTATCTAAATGTGCGGGTGCGGAACCAACAATAACAAAACCTAGAACTGTTTCTAGGGCGTGCGGTGCGGGAAACGACGAATGACCTTGAATCTTACGAGATAACTGAAGGTGCGGGAGAATCGATGCGCCGATCAACATATCGACGTCTCCAGGGACACCATAAGATTCATCTGCCAACGGTAGGTCTTTAAATTTGGTCAATAAAGACGTGTCAACCGGGACAGTAGGCAATTGTTCCGTAATTTTACTTTCTACGACAAGCGAATCCATATCAAAACAAATATTAGAATTAAAACGCGATGCAAATTTAATTTTAATCGAACCATGAATGGTTGATTTTAAACCACTGAACCCCTTAACTACTGAGCAGGCTGGTCGGTTATTAATACTAAAACCAAGGCGTTGACAACAATTTTGAGTTAAAAAATTACTCTACGAAGCGCAATCTAACAACGCTCGAACAAGACACGGATTACCAAAAGCATCATCAACAACAACGTGAGCGGTCGCGAGCACCACGGTAGTGCACGTATTGCTTGCGGCGGACATCGAACACAACGTGACGTCACTCACGGCGGCCTGCGAGCGGGCAACGTCGCGCGTTGAATGCGGCTACGGCTGCGGCTGCGAAGCGGACGCAGAGTTCGCACCGACTGACTGAGACGACGTGTCACCGCTTGGTAAACTAACTGTGCTCACATTGGATGCGGCATTATTACAACTTTTCTCCATGTGAAGTAAAGTGTGGTGCTTCGAAGGACACTTACGACAACTTTGACTACTATTACAAGACGTAACCCGATGCTTGTCACTAAGGCAGTTAAAGCACAAATTTTTTTTTTCGCGAACAGACTTATAACGTTCATAGGGCGTAAATTTTAAGAAACCAGAACATTTGTACAATTGCGAATGTTGACTATTACACAAAGAACAACTCGATTGTACAGGAGCAGGTGCTGTATTCACATACGTATGTGTCGACTTTTGTGACTTCGAAGCCGCATCTGTTCGACGGTCGGTCATCTTCGTAACTTCATGGGTTGACGAAGTGCGTTGTAATATTTTAATATGATCGCGAACAAAACATTCTAAATCATTGAATTTTGGCAGTTTACTACTGCGATGGTCTATTTCAAATAAACGAACAGTTTCACTATCTAATTTCTTTAAACCCAAATATAAAAACAAAAAGTCGCAGAGGTCATCGACCTTCAGGTTCTTTACTGCGCGAACAGATGATGCAAAAGTATCTAAAAACTTCTCTAAATTATGTTCATTACAAACTGTAATATTTTTCAACTCGAATAGCTGATCTAAATATGCGGTAGCAACTAATCTTTTGTCTTCATATTTCGACTTTAAAGTTTTTAAAATTAATGAATAATTTTCGGCACTAAAAGTAATGCCGGCACAAACAGTTTTAGCTTTACCAGTTAACTTTTCAACCAGATAGTGTAACTTTTCATGATCTGTCAAAGAGACGTTCCCATTTATAGTGTTTTCAAAACTATCTATATATAGATTCCAATTGCGAATATCACCATTAAATTCAGGTATCTGAATGGGCGGTAATTTGGGTCGATCGCGAGTGTGATTTGCCTGGCTCTGATGGACAGACGGCTTCTCCAAGCTCCTCGCGACGCGTTTGATGCGACAGAATAAATCATCAAATGACGCCAAAGCCTGATAACTCACAGCGTATTCTGGATTTAATTCTAACTCTAAAACGTTAATATTATGAATTACGGATTCAAATTCCGTGCGCAAACTATCCAAGTTTTCTATAGAACATAAGAACGAATCTCTAATAGCTAGATCAAGTGTTTTAAGTGCATTATCACAAATAGATTGCACGCGAGAAAATATCATGTCTCTTTTAGCATATAAAAGTTTCAATTGAACTTTGATGTCCTTATGAGACATCGTGAATAATAATTATTTATTACAAACAATCAATGCGGTAAACAAGCAAATAAAGTTATTTTAACAAATAAGCGATGGAGAACAGCGACGCGGACAATATTAAATACCTAAAGTGGGTAGGTAGTTATAACGAACTGCGGGTGAAATAAAAGAACTGTAGGTAGTTTTTAAACAATCTTAATTTACCCACTAGGTTGTGTCTCTGTTTCTGATATACAAATAATTTTAGACTTCCGAATGAATAACTAATACGAGCGATCTATGGCTACGTAGGTATGTAGGTATTACGCACGTACGTAGGTAATAGATGAGCAAACAACGAATTGGGTTAGGTATAAGACTGCGGTGCGGTGCGTTTATTCCTTGTGGAATAAATACCAATGCGATAACTACAACAAATATGTACCTAATTCAAATAAGTACCTAACTATCCGGTGAGAGGGACCAAAGAAATTGTTGGCGCGAAAGGCTAATTTAGTGGACTGTATTTGCGGTGCGGAGCTAAACGATTGACAAACGCTTGGCGTTAGGTAATTCGAGTTGCAGTGGGTGTGGGACAATGGAATACAACCCGAAATAAATAGGGAAGGAAGCACAAACCTTTACGGGAGTCACGTGCTCGCGGCGTCGCCGGTGCACCGGTTCACTTTTCCAGGTTCAGGGCAGTTGGGCTTCAAGTTATTGTCCTCACACGTTAAACACAAGCACAAACTATGGATTATAAGTCTTATTACATGCGAAAATGCGGTGATTCCAAAGTTATTAATATTTTTAAGCGGAGCGCGTCGACGCCATTGTCAACTTGTTTGCGGAGCGATTCGGAAGCAAGTTTTTTCGACAAATGGCGGGTGAATCTTCTTACTCACTCGCGAGGTATGTGCGGGAAGGAGATGGATACAGGAAATAGCGGATGTCAATCATATTTTGAATGTTGGCGCAACCAGCCATTGTAATATTCAGCTTATGACTAATACAAGTTGCATAGTCCCATGTTTTATATATGACATATTATTTATTTTATTAATGTTAAGAAAACTTCCAGCTAGTACATTCGAGCATACAAATTACAATATTTATGAGATGTTCGATTTCAAGATTTTTCTTAATTATGTAAATTTTACAATATAATATGTAGGAGCATTCAGGATTTGGTGGTATGTGTCTTCGTAAAATCTGTTTTGCTGACAACAGCTTTGTGGGATGGTGACTGGTTAATTTTTGTGACACTATTGTTGCATGAGTCATCTGACCAAGAAATGACGATCTGGTCTGCTCCGACCTTCAGATCCTGAAGAGTGCGGTCTGTGCGGATAGTTGGAGACGCCTGCTCACTTTCGTTGGCAATTTTGTCGCACGCCTGGGTTGTTAGTTCATTTTCTGAGGCGCTACATCGCACGCGCACAATTTATTGATTTCCAAGTTGTCAATTCACGGATCTCAGATTGCTTCTCAAAAATACATCAGATATTCAATGCCAAGGTCATATTTGTCTTCAATTTCCCCAGCACGCCCGCTCCTCTCAAACATTGCTTTTTCTGTTCAGTAGTAGGTACATAGTTGATTCTTTTGAGGAAAAAATACAACAAACACACACACCGACATCTGATGTATGATATTTTACCTAATTAGTAACTAAACACGACATCATTCATATATCTTTCAATATCAGCGGTTTGCTGTGAGTTAAAGTTGAAGCTTAATGCTGGTTTAAATGTTTTGTTACAGTTTATTTATTTATTTTCATGCTTATAGACAAAAATGTCTATTAGTGCGCAATCTTACTTTAAGTCTATTAAAGTAAGATTGCGCACTAATAGACATTTTTAACATGATAAATGTGCTTATTCGTGCCTTTTTCGAATCCAAACGTTTTCACCTTATCTTACTTTTTTTTTAATTCCAATATCATCGATAATGTAAGCTATTTCATCAAAATTAATACAATGAGTTTTATATACCTACAATTAATTAAAAAGAATAGTTTATCTTACTACAGTTTTAATTTATAATATTTAGAAACTATCTGAGCTGTAAAATCAAAGCATAGAAATGCTGAGATAAGGTAAACATCTGCATACTAGTCAGTATGTCGTGTTGACATTTCCCTGACTCGCATGTAGTGTTGCCAGGTCGGATTTGTTTTAAATCGGGACAAAAGGTTAAAAAAATCGGGATTTAGGGTTGTAGATCGGGACGAACAAGAAAAAATACAAGATTTTAAAAGTATCCAGAGCGCTTCTGATGTGCTGCAATAGTCAACAACATCCTGAAACTAAAGTGTGTCTCAGCGCCAATTTTAAACTTTAAACTTGAATATCTTGGCAACCAGCAGGGCTAGCGGGAGGGGAGTGATAGCGTTTGGTAGACGATTAGTGCGGATCTTTTAGTCGCTATGACGCAGTGGTCTGGCGCGCACCGCGCTTACGCAGTGGAGGCGTATTTTTGCAATGAGTTTTCATTGAGTGAAGCACAGCACCAGTTTTGTAATCGCTTTCAAATCCACCGTTTAAGTGATGCCTCGAGTATTCAGTTAATTAAGACATGGGTAGCAAAGTTTCGAGCGACAGGATGTTTACTAATTCATTTAATTGGTCCTCGAAATAGACCTGTGCGATCGATTAAAAACTTCAACCGCATCGCCGCTGCAGTCGCGGAGCATCCACGACGATCAGTTAGAAAACATGCTGCTTCTTTGAGCCTCCATCGATCAAGTATTCAACGAATTTAGGCCTTAGACTTAAAATTACATCCTTATAAAATTCGGATCAAAAACTCAAACCAGAAGACTACAACAAGTGAAAAATTTACTGCCAGAAGATATTAGAATTTTTTCGGAGGAAAATGGGATGGACAGTGTTTATTTTAGCGATGAGTCACACTTTTACCTCGGAAGGTACGTAAATCGTCAAAATTGCCGTTATTGGTCATCTAGCAATCCAAAACAAAAACATCAGAAAGCATTACACAGCCCCAAAGTTACTGTATGGTGCGCAATATCGTCGAAGAAAATCATCGCTCCATTTTTCATCGAGAATGACCGAGATGCAACGGTTACCGTGACGAGCAAGCGGTATACGGACATGATTAATAATTTTTTTGTACCGTAACTTCAAGAAGAGGATGTTGACGAGTCAGGTGTATGGTTTCAGCAAGATGGGGCCACAGCCCACACAGCTAGGGTCTCCGTGGACACACTAAGAGCGTTGTTTCCTGGAAAACTCATAAGCCGCTTTGGAGACATATTGTGGCCACCCAGATCTCCCGACTTAACCCCAGCTGCGTTTTTTGTAAGGGGTTATCTCAAAACAAGAGTTTTTGATACCCCTCTTACGAATTTGGAGCAATTGAAGACTAATATAACGACAAAGTGAGGGCCATTTCAGTTGACGTTCTGCGGCGTGTCTCTGCAAATTTGCTAGTCCGTTTTGAAGAGTGCATTCGCCGTGATGGAAGACATCTTGACAATGTAATATTCCGTACATAAAATCCGCACTAATAAACTATCATTTATTGCTATTAAAATATTATAAGTACCATCTTAGTTTTTTTTTATAAATATTCAAATTTTGGAATCGGCGCTGAGACACCCTTTATATTGCACATGCAGGGCGTCTAGCTATCTTTTAGAGTACTTGGTCCATAGATTATTCATGTACAAGGCCCATGTTTTTTATTACGTAGTTGTGAAATTCACCGGAAGTCATACTAAAGTTAGTTTTTCTTTAATTTCGGCTTTGACATGCTCCGGTGTCAAATGGTTTCGCTTCTCGGACCAAATTAAGTTAGTTTGTGAAAATACTCTTTCCGCTGCCGCACTTGCCACGTTTGACACCGCTATTTGACACCATAAAAGAAAATAACTTCAGTAGTTTTACGAAGTCTTGTTTTGTAGCGGCGTAAGATAATTGTTCTGTACTGCTGCTTTACCAAGTTTTGACTGAACACACTTCTTCATAAGGTTGATCCACATCGAAGAACACATTAATTATTAGATTTTCAATAAATGGCTCGTAAGTAGCGAGTGGTTAGAGAAAGTGATTTGAAAAAATCTAATTTGCTATCGTTGAGTTCATATTTGGTCTCTATGTAATGCTGCACGTGAATGCCACAAACTCATCTTCAATCCTTTGCCTCAATTGCTTACTTAATTTTACCATTATTTCGTGACCTTCAAAATATAGCAATGTTTCGTTTTCAAGATATATTACTACCTACATCCTGTAAAATCTTAGTGCAGCTTGGTAAAATGCCAAGCATGGCTCCGTTTCAACAGAATTGAAGAATTGCCACAGCGCATTTGGAACATTCATCTTCTCCCAATTATATGTAATAATCTTTCAGTATATCGCAAAATTTAGTTACACGTTCTACGGACTTCTACGGTAGAAAGAAGTGACAACCATCTTGCTCTAACATGACGCAAGAGGGGAGCAAATTCAGATTCGTGCAGCTGATAAGAATCTTTTAAGGTGTCAACTCGGTTTGTAAATCGGGACATTTGGTGTCCCGATCAGCGGCAAATCGGGACGCGTCTCCAACCCCCTGAAATCGGGACGTCCAGCGAAAATCGGGACACCTGGCAACACTACTCGCATGCTAGGTCATCCTAGTCTGCACCCAAGATCCCGGTACTTTCCTCGAAGCGACGAGCTACTGGCGTGTGTCGTCCTTATGTCCACTAGTGGGAATACCAGTGTTAGATGAGACTAGTTTACGTAAAGTCTGGAGCATGTGAGTGCTCGTGACGACTGCCGGAGATGACCGGACCGACGGCTTTACGTGCCCTCTGAAGCACGAAGTCAAATGACAATGAATTACTCTACGATTTAAGTCAGTCACAGATATAGGTGCACATAAGCTGTATGACTGCTTTTGGACATTGATGTAAAATGTACTCGCCTGCTATAACGCATCTTTTTTATAACGGTTTTTCCAGCACGGTCACCTATCGGTAAATATACTATACTCCCAGAGGCCAGTACATTTCATTGGTGCACACCTGAAACGCAAATTCTGGGGCCTTGCTGGACAAACGGACATGATATAATGAGTACATCAATGTCCAAAAACTTAGTATATGCTGTATATGCATCTAGTTGCCTGTAGAAGATGAAATCTTTAAATACTCATAATTGCTGCATATTTACGAGAGTTGTCGGAAAGTTGTACACAAGAAAACAACGATTTCTGTAATGATACAATCGACAGCATTTTCGTTGAGTAGGTACCTACTACACAAGTGTAGTGTAGTGTAGAGTAGTACACTAATTAACTGTTTTTAAAATTATGTGTTTGCATTATAACTAACTGCATACGTATTTTGTATTTAATTTTAAAATATTGAATGAACTTGCGTAAGAAATAAAGATCAATAATAATTATTCCTTATTCATTTAAAGATATTTCACTCCAAAAAAAATAAGGTTGAAGAAATCTATTAGAAAAACTAAAAATGTTATTTATTTTTATCTGTAACTACTAATCGTACAAGCTTCTTCCTGAACATTTCAATCATATAAATCTTTTGCGACTAAATCTATACACAAATTATTAATGTGTTAGCCAATTGTATGTTCTCATTTCTTTGCTGTTTAATCACATTAATATCGTGTACCTATGTTAGTGCAGATCTAACGCACTTGTCAGTATGCCCTATTGGCATTTCCCTGACTCGCATGCTAGGCTATACCAGCCTGCATCTAAGAACCCAGTATTTACACAAAAGCGACAAGAGACTGCCGTCTAAACCCAAAAAAACTGGCGTACAAAGATGAGGTTAGTTTGCGTATAATCTCGAGCATGTGAGTGCTCGTGACGACTGTCGAAGGTGTTAGCTCGACAGCCGGGACCGACGGCCTTACGTGCCCTCCGAAGCACGAAGACAACTCTACATAACGCACACTTAGAATGAAAGTGACCTAACTCTAAATTCGTGTAATTTCAGATTTCAGATTTTGATGTAAACTGGCCTGAAACATAATTCTGAATTGCCGTGGAAACAGGAATCTGAATTACTTGAGATATATGAATATAATGTATTCAATGCTGCTTTATTAGTTATTAGAGCTCAAATCCAAAAAATACTATTTTTTGAATTAGGTCCCTTTCATTCTGAGTGTGCGATAAGCCGGCTTCCAATCTGATCGGATACAGCTGAGTCTCTTACATAAAGCGACTGCCTATCTGACCTCCACAGCCCAGTAGCTGAGTAAAACTGCCGGGGTTGCGGGAATGTTCTAACGAGATACCGGAACTTAAGGGCAGCTGAAGGAACAGAGTGGGTTTTTAGTCAGTAGAAGTCTGACACTACCTTCCGCTTAACCCAGAGCGGGAGAAGTTATGCGATAAATTTCACACCCAGAAAAAAAATAGCTGAGTAACACTCAAATTCTCAGTAAATTGGACTCGATCGAGCGCAGAGCTAAAAGGCTTATAGGTGACGAGGTGCTGGTGGACAAGCTTCATAGCCTGGCTCATCGGCGAACCGTTGCTTGCCTGTCGGTTTTCTACAGATTGTACTTCGGGGTGTTTTCACTACCGGTCTACCAGACGCACGGCTGGTTACCACCCACACTTGGTTGATATACCGTCTTGTCGTACCAAGCGCTTCTCCTCCACATTTATTGTGCGCACAGCCAAGCTGTGGAATTCTCTGTGAATTGTTTCTTACCAAGGAAATAATTCTGTGAGTTTTGGACTTGTATATAATATAGTTTTTAGGTGTAGTTAATTGTGTTTAATAGGTAATTAGATAAATAGATAAAATATACTTTATTGTACACCAAAATTTAAACACACCTATTTAATAATTGTGTTAATAATAGTGTAAGTAATTGTGTTAATTTTGACTACTTTTTCTACAGAAACAAATTGGTGAGCTAATTAAACTGTAAATTCGAATAACAACTGTATCAAAATGACGAGTAGAAGTTCGAATAACATAATTTGGAACTTTTTTTGAGAAATCATGCGACTAAAACAGAGTGTAATTTATGAAAAAAAAACTTTATCGTAATCCGATTCTAATAAGAACAGTAATAATAAAAAAAAACGACTCCCCTTGGCAAAACTGGTGTCAGATGTTCTGGCTATTGACTACCCGCAGTGACTCACAAAGATATACAAAGGACAACCGCCAACCGGTACCAACGGCATTACGTGTTTTCAGAGGCACGGAGGATGCCCGATAATATGTTTGGATGGTTACCCATCTACGGACATACCTCGGCTACCGTTGCTTCTCATTGAAGATCGACTCTAGCGGCTCTTATTACAAAGACTACTCGACATATCGGGCCTTATTCAAAAGACATCGTTAATGTGCTTACAGCCTTCAATTCTAGGCAAATAAGATTTTTTACATAATTCCGACCAGATATATATGTACTATCGGCCAAAGATACGCATGCTCACTTAAGAAAATATTTCTGCGGAAGCGCAGCTAGTCACAAACCACATCACTTTCTGGTTTCGCCCAATTAGAGACAATATGCATTTTGTGAGTACAGGGCGTATAACATATTAATACTTACTATTACGAACACTACTAAAATACGCTTCGTGTATCCTATTGGTCAAAATACTTGCATTAGGCGATCGAGTTGTGAGCCGTGCTATGCGATTATAGCCTTAAAGTTGAGCATGCGGAAGACTGGTCGATAGTACCTACTGACCAACTTATTATTCTACCATAGTTTTTGGTGTGTGAAGTGGAGGGGGACGCAATACCTGTTATGTTTGCAACCCACTTAAGACGACGAATTTTATCTGCTTTCATTACTCTATACTGCAGTAAGATGAGACTCTTCTATAAGGACATAAATTACACGAACAATTATACGAACTTCCAATAGCAAAATGGCATAAGCGTTTTATTCAACACTAGTACTTACGCGGGGCTTCGCTCCCGTGGATTCTATCACGGTAAAAACATAACTCTCCTTTTTTGCAGTTGCGTAAATAGTAGCCTATAACCTTCCTCAAGTTTCAAGCTATTTCCATACCAAATTGCATCCAAATCCACCCAGTACTTTCGAAGATTAGCGCGTTCAAGCAAACAAACAAACAAACTTTTCCGCTTTATAATATTAGTATAGATACACACTTGTCAGTATGTAGTGTTGACATTTCCCTGAGCCACATGCCAGGCCATTACAGCCTGCACCCTACGAAGCGACTAGCGTATGCTGTCGGACCTTCACAACCCAACTCGTGGATGCACTAGTCTCCTGAGGTGAAACTAGTAAGTTTATGAATGGTATCGAGCAGGGGCGTGCATAGGATTATGACAGGGCATGCGGCGGAGTAAAAACACACAAAAACTTCTTCTTTTATAGATTTTTAGCATAGCCACAGCCACGCATCGCCACCATGCTACGATGCGTGGCTGTGGCTATGCTAAAAATCTATAAAAGAAAAGAAAAAGTTTTTGTGTGTTTTTACTCCGCCGCATGCCCTGTCATAATCCTATGCACGCGCCTGGTATCGAGCATGTGAGTGCTCGTGACGACTGTCGAAGGTTAGCGCGACAGACGGGACGATGGCTTAACGTGCTCCGAAGCACGAAGAAAGCCTTTTACATCTAGACTAAATATACCTGAATAATAATTACTTCAAAAAGCATTCCAGCTGTTATCGCGTGTTATATTCACAGAACAATAAAATGTTCCTATTTCTCAACGAAAAACGATTTTTATCTACGATATGCTTGTAATAGCTGATTTTTTTAAATATCTAGTAGTAATATAGTCCGTTTTATAGGTTCCATTGCGATCCGTTAACTGGAGGTATAATATTTACCTGCACACAGCGCACAGCGCCTGCGCAAAAACATGACACCACGCATCACATTGCAATTATTGTTCGAAATCACCGAAATAGTTCGACTAGAGAAAGGTACAGGCCACGTTAATTTTGGATATTTAAAATGCATTAAAATAATTGGAAGTCATTAGTAAGCATGATTTTTTTATGGACTCACCGCGCTAAACCGATCCATTTTCATTAATCCTAAACAATTTTTCAAGGAAGCTAATTGTGAAAGTTATTTTGTCATTTAGTACCATGACTAATTTACATATTTTCTTATGTGCGTAACTTTTAATATTCATTATGTATTAAGAAGATACAATTACGCTTTAATCTATAATAAGTACCTACTTACCTAGAAACGCGTGCAAATACACATACCTATGATTATTAAATATTTGTAATTTGAGAGTTCTGCACATTAGTGCCCTTTACTAATATTCTACGAGCCATTAAAATAGGTGTTAGATCTTTCTTGTTGAATCCTCAAAAATAGGCTGAGGGCCGAAAAATAAAAATCCGACATTGCAATCAATGTTAAACATCCATTTAGTATTTACTATTGTTCGTAAAACGGGCATAATGCTAGATATGTACAAATTATACTAAGTTATAATTTATATTTAAATCAGACTATTTTAGACGCAAGACGCAAGGATATATCTACAGTTTGCGTGTACTTACTTCCACTTAATTTAATTTGAAGAATATTTATTCCAGTAAACGATATACCACAAACAACTTGTACCTATTCAGTCTTCCGAGCTTCAGGAAAACACAATGACATTCATTACCTTTAGAATAGAATAGAATAGAATAGAATAAGTCTTTATTTGCTTGGAATGTAGGTACATAAAAATAAGTTGTTAAATACATAAAGAATCCGTGTACATTCTGCCTTAGTGTGGCATGCAAATGTATTATGTTGCTAATAAAAAAGTGCTATAAAATCTATTATAACAGATAAAATTGATTACGACAAATAAAATTGATTACAACAATAAAATTGATTACAATAAATAAAATTGATTACAACAAATAAAATAAAAAATATTAATGCAAACAGAAATTAATTCAAATATTACAAATCATTGTCATTTAGGAAATCTTGCACAGAATAATAACCGAAACCTATCCTCATAACCTATCTTTCATGGTTTTTTTTTTGCACTACCCTTTGTGGGCAAGGCAGACCCTTCATTTGTTACAAATTGTAATAAAAAATGAGATTCCTAAAAATGGGGGCGAAAGTACAAAACGTATTGTTTTAAGTATTGTTAAGCCTGTAAAGTTTTATTGCGTCTTTTTCTAAATAATTATTTAAAATTATATTGCTTTGAAAAGTTGTTTAAAAAATAAATTGAAATGAATGCTTTAACACATTTCGAGATAGGTGGGTACACCATGACTCGCCAAAATTCGAAAGTCAATGTTACAATTTCATCCCCTTATTATATAATATTATGTACATATTTCCGGTAACATAATGTACGACTACGCTACTTAATAATTAATTGCACCCCTATTAAAGTTAAGTAGGTGTTGATGATAATTCTAAAGATGCTTTCATATTTACAACAGAAATAAACTAAATTTTACATATTATTCGTTTGACTAAATGCTTTTCTTTAAATGTCACGCGAAGAGATGAACTAAACCTAAAATTCGTCCATTATAACAAAACATTTCGGAAGTATCTAATCCAATTAAATGCGAATGGGCTGGTCATCTTATCAGAAGCATTAGAGGCTAATAGGCTAGCTGGAGGGTAGTTGGTATCCGAATGGTAGCCTAGTAAGGAAAAAAAAAAAACAGGATGACCATCTAAAAGACGGGATGATGACCTGAGAAAGGCAGCATATGCAATGTCGAAAAGAAAACACAGTTGGGACAACGGGAAGGCTGTGGGGAGGTCTATAGACATGTGTCAGTTATAACAAAACGCAACTGAAAACGGTTGCCGTAGCAATAACGTTAGGTATCGGTATCGTCTCAACCGGGAACGGTTATCAAATACCTGCATCTGCAGAGTACGAGTAGCGAGTGAGTAGCTACAACTCAACGCGCAACTACGAAAACATTAGAAACCGAAACTGATGATAACCAACCGGCAGGGTTGGGCAGTATTTTAATTACTTGTAATTAAAATACATAATTGAAATACAAATACGTATTTGGTATTTGTATTTCAATTACTTCTTTGAAATGTAATTTGTAATTCGTATTTCAAATACCTGACGCCGAGGTATTTTGTAATTAGTATTTCAAATACTTGAGACTTTAAAATACATTTTAACATTAAAATACATTTAACCTTCATTCATATAGCGATCGTGAGTGTGAGTGCGAGGCGAGACCGCGAGATTGTAATACCATCATTTCATCATTGTATGTCATTGCTGATTTGAAACAAAAACTATGAAAAATCCTTTTTTTCTAAAATGTAACATACTTATTTAATCAACATATTTACCCTCATTATCTGTACATTGTTGCCATCTAATTGCAAAGTTATTTATGCCTTAACGATAGACCTTTCGGGATCTAAATTCTACAAACTGTTTGAAAGCATTTCGTACTGCCTCTTGGACAGAAATTTTTTAAATCGTTGAATATTTACCAAATCACAAAAAAAAATACGTCCGTTGGAGCAAGATCTAGCTTCTCGGTCTGGTTGGTACCTAGGATCAGCTATGGTTTAACATAACTGCAGCTTCTGTGCAGAGTAACAACGGTTTCTCGTGAAGTGTGATGCCCCTTGCGTTATCATGGTGAAGATCGATTCATGAGTCGGGGTTATTTCACTACTAGTTTTACCATCATTATTTGAAGTTCGGCACACTAACACTTTTTTTTTTGTATTTTTTGTAAACATTGGCCGTTATTGCCAGATCAGACCTGAGAAATTAGTAAATAACACCACAAACAGTTACCAGTATCTTATTATTGTTAAGCTTTCCAGGCACTGTTGCGGCGTTCTACCTGGGGTCAGCCATTGCATTTTTGCTTCTAGTTTTCGTAGAGAATCCACTTTTCGTCACATGTCATAATTTGATCCAATATTCCTTCATTTCTGTACCGATTCAACAAGGCAACGCAAGTTTCAACACGCGCTTTTATCTACAAATCAGTCAAATAATGAGACACCCATTTTTCGTATTTTTTTATCTTGTTGATTTCATGCAAATCAGTGAAGGAACGTGAATGTGAATTGTAGGTAAGGTAACGTTACACCATGCCACCAATTCCTGGATAGTTTGACTCGCATCGGCTTCCAGAATCTCCTTTCATACTTTTTCACCTATAATTTACGGTTTTTGAAAATGTGCTTTATCTGAAAAAACTGCTGACTGTATCTTGTTCTACTTTTTTGTTAAAAGTTTTTATTAAGATCTACAGCATATTTTTTTTTTAGATTTTTCTCTCTCTTATTTAAAAAATTAGAGGGGGTGCTGCCACACATTTTACCACTTTGAAAAAGTTTATCTTTCGAACGATTGATTTGGAGACAAAATAATTTCAGATACCTCAATATAATTTTTAAAGACCTATCTATTGACCTAACACGTCATATAGGTTTGATAATTTTTTTGTCATTGGTCGCAAGCAACTGTATAACATGAGGTCTCGGGTTCGATTACCGGATCGGGCAAAAAGTGCTATATATGGGTATTCTGTAAGAAAAGTCTCAGTAGTAGCCCAGAGTTTGGAAGTTGGCGGTATGATACCCCTATGCCTTGGAAAGCACGTTAAGTAGTTGGTCCTGGCTATCATTTGGACATCTTCAAAAGTCGTTACGGGTATGATACTGGTCTCGCCAAGGAGTATCGTATTACCCAGCTACTGGAATGAGGAGGTCGGCTAGGCAGACGCTCCATGTAAAACACTAATTTGCAGCTGCATCAGGTTAGACTGACCTCAACATAATTGGGAAAAGGCTATTATATAGTTTATGCGGAGCATTCCACGGACTTTTCTTTTTTTTAATTTTCGCAAAGTTGTTTACAGAATATATCTACTTAACAAGTTTCCACTCTGTAGTCTTAATAGTTTCGGAATAAAGTGGCTGTGATATACGGACGAACAGACTCCTAACGACGAACGAACGGAACCCTAAAAACTGACCAACTGCGAGTGTGACTCGCCCATGATTGTATAAATGGCCGAGTAATATTTGCGGTATTCATAAAATGTGTTATATTTCTCAAAAACTGCTGACTATAACTTGTTGAAACTATTTTTTGCTGAAAGTGTTCATTGAGATCAACAGAAAAAAAATGTTTTAATTTTTCACTTTCTTATTTTAAAATTTAGGTCTTTTTTAAAACAATTTACTTTGAGAAAACATCGATTTAGAAACCTATCTCTTAAACTATTGACGTTGAGAAAAAGTCGTTTTTGGAACCTCAATGTCTCAATGAATCCACTTAGTTATCTTTTTTATGCTCCTGCCATGTTATCTCTTCACCACCCATGGTAGAATGGTAGAGAATGCCTAAGGCATTAAGTCCGCCTTTGTACATTTTGTGTAGCATTAAGTTTAAAAAAAAAATGTCGTTTAGACAGAAGACATCTACAGGCACCCGGCACGAATAAGTTTGAAAAAAACAATTATTTCAGCTCCTTGTATTGGAAACGGGAGGGGTTTCCAATACAAGGAGCTGAAATAATTGTTTTTTTTTATTCTTGTAAAAATACATCTACCTACTAAGTTTTAACTGTGTGGGTGTGAAATACTGATGGACAGACAGGCAAACAGATATGATGAATCTATTAGGGTTCCGGTTTTTTGCTATTCGGCTACAGAACCCTAAAAACCTTTGCACGAAAATATCTGTTTAAACTAAAGTCGAGAATGTTTGGCATTTTTTCGGCGCGCATCCATTTGTGTGGTTACTTGAAAGTGAACGACACTTCGGCGGTCCATCCCCATGAGATGAGACCTCCAATAGCCTGGAGGCAGCCCAGCGGGGTCAGACAAACGCAAAAAGATGGGCGAAGGTTATTTTGTTTCTCTGTCCGTATGTCACGGCTACTTTCTTGGTAGATGTATTCTATGAACCGGTTTATGGTTTATATAAAAAAAAAATAAGAGCGAAGGAACGAGGTTTCTAAAACCATTTCCTCACAAAGTCAATCGTTTGAAATATATAAACTTCCAAACTGGTAAAATGTGTGCTCCCCCTCTAACTTTTAAAATAAGAGAGTGCAAAATCTAAAAAAGTATATGCCTAACGAAAACTTACAACGAAAATTAGTTTCAATGAGATACTTAGGTACTGCCAGCTCAGTGCATGTGATTGATATAGAACATTTTGAAAAACCGCAAATATAACTTGATCATTTATACAAATGGTTGATGAACGAACTTCGTAATTTATGAAAAACCTTTCATGGGTGGGTCCGACTCACACTTGGCCAGTTTTTAATTTTTAACCTTTGTTTGTTAGTAAAAATTCTGGGGTGGGCACGCCCCCCCCCCCTTCCTACGCCCATGATAGAAATGTAGTAAAACTATACAATTCAATAATATTTTAGCTGTCAAAGTCAAATGTGACATTACTGCTTACTGACGTTTTATCTGTTTCAAAATGGTGCTAGTTGACCAAAATTCGGTTGGAACTGTAAAAATTTTAGCAGATAACCGCGTAAGTCAGTCATTCATTATTTTGTCATTGTGTACGAGATTACAATTCTAAGCCATTTCTTTCAATGGAGTGTCAGTGAAATAAAACAAGAGAGATAAAATTGGCCACGTGCGAGTCAGACTCGCCCATGAAGGGTTCCGTTGTAACTATAATAATATAATATAATACGTATATTTATTTAACGAAAAATAAACCTCACAAATTTCTTAAAACTAGCTTATTTACATTTTTTACAACTACGCCAAATAACTTTATTTTTCAGTGTTTGTATGAATTACAAAGTTATATTTGCGGTTTTAGAAAATATGCTGTATCTCAAAAATTGCTGACCCGATCTCGTTCAAACCAAAAATTGGTTGAAAGTTTATATTAAAATCTACGGACATATATTTTTTTAAATATTTTTCACTCCATTATTATACAAGTTAGAGGGGGGACACATTTTACCACTTTGGAAGCTTATATCTTTTAAACGATTGACTTTATGAAAAAGTGGTTTTAGAAACCCCTATATCATTTTTAAAGACCTGTCTATAGATACCACATACGCATAGGTTACATGAAAAAAAAATATTTTCAGTTTTAGTTCCATGTACCCCATACATGGAACTAAAACTGAAAAAAAAAATTTCCCCCCTTTATTTTAAATATTTTTTAATTTTTTTCTTACAATCGGAAAGCGGTTTATAGAATACATCTACCTACCAAATTTCATATGTATAGTCCTAATAGTTACGGAATAAAATGACTGTGACATACGGACCGACGGACGGACAGACAGACAGACAGACAGATGGACAGACATGACGAAACTATAAGGGTTCAGTTTTTTGCCATTCGGCTACGGAACCCTAAAAATCAATGATCCACCATTCCGACACTATTGCAATAGCAGATTCGGCCTCCTGGTCTAGATTACTTATTTTGTATTTTATAATTTGTATTTCAATTAAAAATAGCTAAAATACTGTATTTTGTATTTTATATTTCAAATACCTTACTTAAAAATATTTTGTATTTCGTATTTTAATTACTTAGCGATACAGTATTTTGTAATTTGTATTTCAATTAAAGCAAAGCATGTATTTTGCCCAGCCCTGCCAACCGGCAACTGGCAACCATGCCATCTTTCACTTAGCCGATAATTAGGTGCAAGAAACAGAAGATGCGATTATCGTATTGTTGGTATGCATTGGTTATCATGGATATCTTAAGGAAATAATATGGTCGTACCTATATACCAATTGCTGGTCTAATGATGAACAGTTTTGATGTGCTTGTCATCACAGATATTTTTGCTAAATAGAAATACTTTTAGAATTAAAGTTATTAAGGAACTCAATATATTAGATACCAGTCATTTTGAAGTTGGTAATTTGAAAGTTTGTAGAGTTATAAAAATATAATAGTTTACTTGAATGTGAATAATACCTATGTAATTAACTAATTACTAGCTTGACTCCTCATCATATTATACCTCTTAGCTAATATGTAGAAAATGTTGTTGTGATTAGGTTTTTTTTTGTTATAACTTACTTATTATTATTATTATGTTTAATGTACCTAATGATGATTTTCTACATATAAAATTAAAAAATAATCACGCGTAGGTGGCCAATATATTTCTGTGTGTGTCTGTTTCGAATTATTGAGTGAATTATACTTGTACCGATGTCGGTTATCGGTTTTCTTGTCGGTTATTTGAAGAACTTGTGAATCGTTGAAATGATTTCTGTTTTTGGAGATTTGAGACGATTTATTGTTTTCTGAGAAGAGACTATTCAAATTCTTTATTTTATAAAAGTTAAGTGCGTAATCGTAGTTGTGTATTAAAAGAGATGTTTCAGAAATGTGAGCCTGGGCTAGCTCTGTGTACACCACATGTAAATATAGCTGTACAATGAGTAACTGATTTTTAATGTTAATTTTCTATAATTTCACTTTATTTTAGTGTGTAAATAGACAATGCAAACACGGTTTAATAATAGTTTTTAGTGCTAGGTATATTTGTGTAGACATAAACTGACTTATAAAAATGAATTTAATGACATTCGATAAATCGAGTGTCGTTTAACTCCCGAAAGCTTAGCTTGTCGTCTTTCATACACACTATACTCATTACACCCAGTCTCAATAACGACAGCAATTAAATAATAAAAAGTCCTTTTTAAGTTGCCGAAATTAGTAAAAACTGCGGAGCTGTATATGTTCTATTGTTACTTTATTATTCTAGTCCGTAATAAACTCGACTGTCGGCATCATAAATACTGAACTTTCTACGAAATCTGTTCTTTTATTTACAAATTGCAAGTGAAGACGGTTATTAGTAGGATTCATGGATTATCTATAAATATGTTCCCATATACTTTGCTAGTTCCCATACAGTTGCTCACAAATTAAAAAATACAACAAAATTACTGATGCAGCAAAAGACGTCAGATGAAAATGATAAAAAACACACTATAGGTACGCAATAGCGTTCAAATAAGATTTGTTATTTCTAACACTAGTCTGAAATATTTCTTTTTTCATTTTCTAATACAGTTTTTTTTTCCTATAATATCAAAATACGCGAAGTCCCTTGAGTGTAGTTATATAGAGTTAACACTGTAATAATATGATGATACTAGCTTCTGCCCGCGACTTCGATCGCGAGGGTAGTTTTTCCCGCATAAATCCCGATTCTGTGGAAATGCTGGGATAAAAAGTAGTCTATGTATTATTCCAGTATCACAACTATCTACTTACCAAATTTCATTGAAATCCGTTCTGTAGTATTTACGTGAAAGAGCAACAAACATACATCCTCACAAACTTTCGCATTTATAATAACATAGTAGGATTGACTAATTGACCATTGTGTAAATAGAATATCGCTGCCCGGCAAAAAAAGTGTCATAATCATAACATAAAAATGACTAATTCGACATGACGAGACTTTTAAGATAGTATGTTTATATACACAAACATACTATTATTTGTAAATAAATTTTCAATTATTTAACTCCTATAATTTTTACATTATCAATCAAATCATTATCATTGGTAACGCCATCTCATTTTGAAATTTGATTAAATAGTTTGTTCCCTCAGAACAATAACCTAAAGCATAGAAACCGTGCAAAAATAACAACAAAGTACAATACGCTGCACTCTTTTTTACATATGACATTGTCGACGCATCAGAAAGAGATGCATATACGATGCTATTTGCGTAAATGTGCAGGTTGTCACGGGGTATTGAATTGCTAGGGATTGACAATGTCGATGAAATATATTTATCGACAAAATGTTTCGTTTGAGTTTATGAATAACCGAAAATTCGGTTGACATGACTAAGATATATATTCTGCCGTTCGCCCAGTAATGTCCAGCAGTGGACGTTTGGTGAGTGATGTAGTTTTAATTTAAATACTAGAGTTGAAATGGAATACAGATCTTCAAAAGCGTCAATCCGGTTTTCGATTGATAGATAAAATCAGATATTTTCTTAACAGGTCAAAGCGCCATTTAGCATAATTCGTAAACCAACGAAAGGTTTTCCTATCAGCTTTGAGGAACAGTCAGTTAGGGAAAAATATTATCTAGTTTTGGGAAAAGGAAATACGTAATTCAAGATATCTTTTTAACAGATTTTTTACATTTTAATAAGTGTAAATTTAAGTAATTACAGGTTTAGGTACTTCCAATATATGCACACTTTGTTCACAAATTATATGTAGGATAGGTTTAAAAAATTATTGTCCTTTAAATAAAATGGTTTTTGTCAAAAACGTCCTTATCATTTCAGTCGAGATACAAGATTCGGAATAAAAGTCGACAATTTTTAAGTCCGGCAAATTTTGTTAGAAGTGGCCATGACATGTTGATGTTTTCCTAATTGCAGTCCAACTTTAGATTTACATGCACCCCGGGATATCCTTGTATGTTTCATTCGCAAAGATGTGCCCGACTCGTAATTGATGGGAAACTTGAAACATTAATCTATTCTGTCGCACAGACGTCCATTTGTACTTCTTCTGAAGTCTAAAAACAAACGGAAATAATTATTAATACCATTAAGTGCTGATTTCTCCATCGCCAGATAACTTTTAATCGAATAATAAAATTGACGTTTGACAGTTTTTATATGAAATAACTGGCAAAATTTCAAAACTATTCCTTGAACAAAGTTATCAGATGATTGAAAAATCAGTTCTTAAAATAGCAATACTTGTTAATTCGTTTTATAAACTTGATACTAAAGAGTAGAAAGGAATAAGGGCAGCAAGATGATGAGGACTAAAAAGTGAAGTACAAAATATACAAGATTTGCTCACCCCGGGATATCCTTGTACGTCTAATTCGCGGAGATCAGCCCGAGGCATAATTGATGGGAGACTTGGAACTTTAATTTGTTCTATCTCACTGAGACCCTTATGTACATATGTACATCTTCTGAAGTCTAAAAACATATTATATTAACATCGTTTAAAATAGCAATAGTTGTTAATTCGTTTTATAAAATTGATACTAAAGAGTGAAGTACAAAATATACAAGATTATTATTATAATTTTCATAATTATAATTTTAAATGAAATTTTCATTACCATTAATCTAGAGCTCGGCAAATATAACGTAAGTAAAGCATTGTGTTTCAATCGCCTCTATTTAATATTTATATTCGACACAAATGAATCTGCAGTGAAATGTTTGGAACAAATCCGACTATGTGATTTTACTGTTCAATGTCGCTTGGAACTTCGTCGAATCCACTCCTTCCTAATTGCTTCATCCTTCGGGAAGCTGTAATGAAATTTCAACATTATTTTTCTTCATATTATTACAAAAATGTGCCCGAAACCAATGACTGCCATAAAAAATATCGATACATGTACGTGATTTTACCACATCACTAGCAAAAAAGCTAACCTAATTTGAAATAAGGAATAAATGATAATTTCATGCAAAATACCTAATAAGTTGAAATTTAAACAATACAATATAGAATTGACAATATTATTTTAATACTAGGACGTATTTTCTGATTATTTCATGCGCTTAGAATTGAGAAACTTACCGATGAAATGTAATTTCTTCAGAACTATTTTCTTTTCGTCCTGAATGGGATTTACATCCTTCAATCACATAATACATTGTTCAGTTAGATTGCCATTTCATGACGCACAAACACAACACCGGTTAACACCTTTTCGCGAGGGAATTACAGCACAATTTTATTCTTAATTCGCAGATATCACAATACCGCCACAAAAACTTTTCGCCACTATAACCCGACCAAGTGAGCAAGATGCTAATTTGACAGACAATGAACTTAATTATGTTATTTTGAATTTAGTCGTTTTTAAAGGAGTCCAATGGAGTCCGTTGACATTTCAACTCGTGACCAACATGAAAATAATAGAAACAGAGTGAAGTTTTTGTCTCATTCTACCATACGCGAAAGCTCATAAGCAAAATACGTGTCAGCTATCTGTTTTCAGTTGCTATTTTTAAATGGTTTCTATGCTTTAGGTTATTGTTCTGAGTTTGTTCCCACATTTTGACGTTTACTGTCAGAACGGACGACCATTCCCTCAGAACAATAACCTAAAGCATAGAAACCGTGTAAAAATAACAACAAAGTACAATACGCTGCACTCTTTTTTACATATGACATTTTCGAAGCATTAGAAAGAGATGCATATACGATGCTATTTGCGTAAATGTGCAGGTTGTCACGGGGTATTGAAGTGCTAGGGATTGACTATGTCGATGAAATATATTTATCGACAAAATGTTTCGTTTGAGTTTATGAATAACCGAAAATTCGGCTGACATGACTAAAATATATATACTGCCCATCGCCCAGTATAGGGTAGGGCCCTACCCAATGTCCAGCAGTGGACGTTTGGTGAGTGATGTAGTTTTAATTTAAATACTAGGGTTGAAATGGAATACAGATCTTTAAAAGCGTCAATCCGGTTTTCGATTGATAGATAAAATCAGATATTTTCTTAACAGATCAAAGCGCCATTTAGCATAATTTGTAAACCAACGAAAGATTTTCCTATTAGCTTTGAGGAACAGTCAGTTAGGGAAAAATATTATCTAGTTTTGGGAAAAGGAAAAACGTAATTCAAGATATTTTTTAACAGATTTTTTACATTGTAATAAGTGTAAATTTAAGTAATTACAGGTTTAGGTACTTCCAATATATGCACACTTTGTTCACAAATTATATGTAGGATAGGTTTAAAAAATTTTTGTCCTTTAAATAAAACGGTTTTTGTCAAAAACGTCCTTACCATTTCAGTCGGGATACAAGATTGTTTAATGATGTGATGAATTCGTGCTTTTAAATAGAGCTGACAAATCCATTTATCAACAAAATTGTATGATTATTTTCAAAACTAAATTCTAAAGAATGATCAACAAAGCCGTCGAAAATTTTAGTATTAATAAAAGTCCGGCAAATTTTGTTAGAAGTGGCCATGACATGTTGATGTTTTCCTAATTGCAGTCCAACTTTAGATTTACATGCACCCCGGGATATCCTTGTATGTTTCATTCGCAGAGTTGTGCCCGACTCGTAATTGATGGGAAACTTGAAACATTAATCTGGTCTGTCGCACAGACGTCCATTTGTACTTCTTCTGAAGTCTAAAAACAAAAGTAAATAATTATTAATACCATTAAGTGCTGATTTTTCCATCGCTAGATAACTTTTAATCGAATAATAAAATTGACGTTTGACAGTTTTTATATGAAATAACTGGCAAAATTTCAAAACTATTCCTTGAATAAAGTTATCAGATGATTGAAAAATCAGTTCTTAAAATAGCAATACTTGTTAATTCGTTTTATAAACTTGATACTAAAGAGTAGAATGGGATAAGGGCAGCAAGATGATGAGGACTAAAAAGTGAAGTACAAAATATACAAGATTTACATGCTCACCCCGGAATATCCTTGTACGTCTAATTCGCGGAGATAAGCCCGAGGCATAATAAAATTCCAATAATTAAAGTTCCAAGTCTCCCATCAATTATTGATGGGAGACTTGGAACTTTAATTTGTTCTGTCTCACTGAGACCCTTAAGTACTTCTTCTGAAGTCTAAAAACATATTATATTAACATCGTTTAAAATAGCAATAGTTGTTAATTCGTTTTATAAAATTGATACTAAAGAGTGAAGTACAAAATATACAAGATTATTATTATAATTTTCATAATTATAATTTTAAATGAAATTTTCATTACCTCTCAGCAAATATAACGTAAGTAAAGCATTGTCGGGCACGCCGCAATTGCGGCGGTAAGACCCCTCTTTGAGGAGTGGCTAGATCGGCGTCACGGCGTCCTGACCTACCGCATGACGCAGGTCCTCACCGGACACGGAAGTTTCGGGAGGTACCTGTGTCTGATGGGAAAGGAGGAAACGCCTGGGTGTCACCACTGCGAGGGTCGCCCTGAGGACACCGTAGAGCACACGGTGCAAGACTGCCCCGCCTGGGCAGAGCACCGACGTGTCCTCACGGCGGCGATAGGCGGAGACCTCTCGCGCCCGGCCTTGGTCGAGGCCATGCTGCGGGGCGAGAGGGAGTGGGAAGCGGTCGCCTCCTTCTGCGAAGCAGTCATGCTTTCGAAGGAGGAGGCGGGCCGCGTGAGGGAGAGGATGGCGTCCTCCCTCCAGCCCAGCCGCAGTGGTAGACGCCCACGGCGTCGGACGTCGGCCGACGATCTCCGGCCACCGTAGGCGCGGGCATGCGGACAACGAGTAAAGGGCAACTCGCTGTCCGACCATGGACCATGCCCGGGTCGACGGCGCGTCGTGTTCCACGCGCGCCTCAAAGAGCGTCAGCAACATGACGAGGCCCCCTCTGCAGAGGGCCGAAGCCCGCCGGGGTCGTGGGACTCATCCCGTTACCGTGGCCCCGGTATGTAAAGGGTTATTGAAGGAACACCGTGGATTTTAGTCAGTAAAAGTCTGACAGTCCCTCCCACCCTGCCCGGAGTGGGAGGACTTATTTGATAATTTTACCACGTTAAAAAAAAAAAAAAAAAAAAGTAAAGCATTGTGTTTCAATCGCCTCCATTTAATATTCATATTCGACACAAATGAATCTCCAGTGAAATGTTTGGAACAAATCCGACTATGTGATTTTACTGTCCAATGTCGCTTGGAACTTCATTGAATCCACTCCTTCCTAATTGCTTCATCCTTCGGGAAGCTGTAATGAAATTTCAACATTATTTTTCTTCATAATATTATTACAAAAATGTGCCCGAAACCAATGACTGTCATAAAAAATATCTATACATATACGTGATTTTACCACATCACTAGCAAAAAAGCTAACCTAATTTGAAATAAGGAATAAATGATAATTTCAAGCAAAATACCTTTTAAGTTGAATTTTAAACAATACAATATAGAAATGACAATATTATTATAACACTAGGACGTATTTTCTGATTATTTCATGCGCTTAGAATTGAAAAACTTACCGATGAAATGTAATTTCTTCAGAACTATTTTCTTTTCGTCCTGAATGGGATTTACATCCTTCAATCACACAATACATTGTTCAGTTAGATTGGCATTTCATGACGCACAAACACAACACCGGTTAACACCTTTTCGCGAGGGAATTACAGCACAATTTTGTTCTTAATTCGCAGATATCACAATCCCGCCACAAAAACTTTTCGCCATTATAACCCGGCCAAGTGAGTAAGATGCTAATTTGACAGACAATGAACTTAATTGTTATTTTGAATTTAGTCGTTTTTAAAGGAGTCCAATGGAGTCCGTTGACATTTCAACTCGTGACCAACATGAAAATAATAGAAAAAGAGTGAAGTTTTTGTCTCATTCTAACATACGCGAAAGCTCATAAGCAAAATACGTGTCTGCTATCTGTTTTCAGTTGCTATTTTTACATGGTTTCTATGCTTTAGGTTATTGTTCTGAGACCATTCCCTCTCCTTACCCCAAAAAAGCATGTCTGCCACGAATCTATGGCAAGCAATGACTCCGCAATGACAGAACGTGTTAAGTACGCCTCTCCACGCGGACGTATTGTCGATGTCTTACCGTACTCCGCCGTCCGTGTGTTATACCGCTAAAACTCCGCTTATTTATCTATATAAATCGTGATTGAACTAAGATGAACCGCCCGCGGGTGTGATTGAGTGGTTTGGTGCATTCTGATATCAACACGTCGTGTGCTTCGAAGCAGGCAGGCGCCAGCAGGCGCCATCTTGAAGACCTCAGGTAAGACGTGCTTTTCCCTCATAATCCCTGAAACTCGGTCGCCCGTTCATCATCCTGTTCTTTCTAGGCGAAACCAGCCATCCTCAAAATACAGTCCACTTAAAATCAAACATTTTCAATTCGCCTACATAATTTGGTACATCTCCGTACCATTTTTCTGGTCCTCTACGAGCCGGATCCATTGCTTGATCCTATTCAAGTGGATTCATAGCTCGCCCCCGCAAGAGAAGGATTCATAATCCATATTCTCTATATACCGCGTAGGTACATTATAAAAGTACCTACCTAGGAAGTTATAGCACCTAGCTATACGCCTTAGTCCATATCCATACCCATTACGTGGTTAAATCTCGCCCCCTGTAGGTAATATACTTAAAGTAGCTACCTACATTCCTAAATATCATTATACAAACTATCATAGTTGCCTTGTAAATTCCATATTTCAAGCATCTTTTAGTTTTACCGCCAATTATAATTATCATAGTTCTTGCCTAGCTAGGAATAACTACCGCATAAACATATTTACGAATCTTATTTCAGTTGCAAAAATAGTGGCTACTTGGTCATTCTTAGTTAGTTTGTTCCTAACAACTTATTTACTTATACCCACACAACATGTCGAAACAAAATAAGCCGTGTATTTCGGAAGAAAAAGAGCTGACAATCTTGGAAGCTAAACGTAATGTTTTATTTGAGCGGATTCAAAATATTTACGAGCGCTCAAAAACCGCCGCTTCTTCCGAAATTAGTACCGAATCATTTCTTAGTTATTGTGTAACAGTAGATAATATTCGATCAGACTTTCATAATTTGTTGGACATATATAACGATAAATTACTTTCTTTTGATCCTGATTCAAAACCGAATTACCAAGCGTACACATCCTTCGAGGATCTTTATTGCATCATCAAGCGCATACAATTACAGTTAGAGGGTAGATACTCCCTTAGCGCCGCACCGGTTGTCCGAGCGCCGCGCCGCGCGCCGCCTAGACTACCTCCGATTGAACTTATGTCGTTTGATGGCGATATACGGAACTGGCCGTTATTTCATGCAAGTTTTAAATCAACGGTGCACGATAATGGCTCTCTGACAGACGCTGACAGGTTGTACTATTTAATAGGGAAGCTGTCGCCGAAAGCGCAGTCCGTATTCGCGGGTGTCACACCCAGTGCTGAGAATTATCAGGTCATATTCCAGTCACTCCTTGATAGGTATCAGGATACTCGTATCCTCGCGTCTACTTACTTTGATCAGGCTTTAAACCTTAAATTGTCCGGTCCCGCGTCTGAATCGAATTTCCAGCTGTTTATAGATAACTTTGTTACCGCAGTTAATTCACTTAAAAATTTAAAATTGAAAGATCTTTCCGACTTCATATTGTTACAACTCGCTTTAAAGAAGTTCGACACCGAAACCATTCGTGCTTACGAGATGTCGGAACGTAATCATAAAATACCTACTCTAGATAGTTTTATTACCTTCATCAAAGATCAGTGCCGAATATATCATAACATAATACGCAGCCTAGTTCATCCAGCTCGTCGAATGATAACAATAGTAGACAAAGTTCGAATAAATCGCGAAATAGTAACAATAGGTCGGTCCCTAATCCGCAGTCTTATGTAGCATGTTCGGAACCTAATAAAAATAATTCGTCTAAGTGTCTGTGCAGTAATATTGTGCACGACCACTATTTTAGATGTCCCGCTTTTAGTAATTTAAATCCGACTGCTCGTTTCAAATGTGTGAAAGACAACAAAGCTTGCGTTAATTGTTTAAGCATAAAACATAAAACAAGTGATTGTTCTAGTAAGACAAGGTGCCGCTCATGCAATCAGCGTCATCACACATTATTACATTTCGATAAAAAATCTACGCTAACGGATGAGTCACCGTCACAGCCACAAACCGCCAATACCACGGCGGCGGCCGCTTCCGCGTCTCAGCCCGAGGTGTCGCTGTGTACGACATCCATTGCGTGTGCGCGCGGTCAGCGCTCGCGCACTTGTCATGTTCAGCGCGATGCAGAGCCGCAATGTATGGCGTCCACAACGGTACTGTTAGCGACAGCGCAAGTTATTGTTTACGATGTCAATAACTCACCGCACATAATTCGTTGTTTACTAGATAGTGCTTCACAAAGTAATTTTATTACTTCTGATTGTTTTAAACGCCTCGGACTGTGGAATAACTTTAAAAATACTAACTTAGTAGTTAAGGGGATCGGTGGGTCGGAAAAATCTTGTAAGGGTTCCGTAGATGTTAGAATACATTCCCGTTTCAATAAGAATATTAATTTTAATATTTCCTCGCTTATCGTGGAACGTATTACGGACACACTGCCGAACGCTCAGGTGGACGTGTCCTTACTTAAGCATCTCGAGTATTTATCGCTCGCAGACTCTGACTTCTCGCAACCGGGAAATATCGACGCTTTGCTCGGCGCATCTATCTTTCCACATTTGTTCCTACCTAACGTGATACGTAGTGAACAACATAATTTGCCACCCGCTATTGAGACGGTATTTGGATATGTGATTATGGGTACCGTACCTACGTCACATATTTCTCAATATACTACGTCTTGTTGTGCTGTTCTTCAAGAAAATAATATTGATTCTCTTCTCAAGCGATTTTGGGAGCTTGAAGAGATCTCCGCCCCGCCCTCGATGAGCCTTAAGGATCTCGAGTGTGAAGAACACTTCCGCACTACCACTGTTCGCGACGACCGTGGTAGATATGTTGTGGCGTTACCCTTTTGTGGTGACCCGTATTCCCTAGGCGACTCGTACGCTGCCGCGCTTAGACGCTTTCATTGTTTGGAACGCAAACTGGATGCATCGATCAAGTTGCGCGGCGCCTATAATGACGTCATGCGCGACTACATAGATAAAGGTTTTTTGAGTCCGGTTGTTAACAACGAGGACAATTCTCTTCCCGCGTATTATATTCCGCATCACGGCGTAGTTCGCGAAGATAAAACCTCCACGAAACTTCGCGTGGTTTTAGATGCTAGTTGCAGGACTACATCGGGTAAGTCGATCAATGACATTTTGCATGCCGGCCCTAATCTACAGGGTGACTTATTTAATATATTAATAAAATTTCGACTTTTCCAAGTTGCTCTGTCAGCTGATTGCCGCCAAATGTTTCTCAATATCGGCGTTCGTGAATCTGACCGTAGATTTCAACGGATTTTTTATCGTTTTAACAAAAATGAACCTTTATCTGTGTATCAGTTTAATCGTGTTTGTTTTGGACTCAAGTCCAGTCCATATCACGCGTTACGAGTTGTCCGCCAGTTGATCGCTGATGAAGGCGACAACTTTCCCGCCGCAGCGGCTGCCGCTACTTCCGCTTTATATATGGATGACATCGCTTGTAGTGTCACATACGCTCCGCAAGCAATTTCGCTTTGTGAAGAGCTTATTCAGCTTTTCAAGAGAGGCCAGTTTGATCTTGTCAAATGGACAAGCAACTATAAACAGGTTCTCGAGCACTTACCTAATTCTCATAAGGCTTCTCCAGACATTGAGTTTGAGAGGTCTGTACCGCATAAAGTTCTCGATTTACGTTGGTATAAATCCAGTGATAGTTTTCTGTTTGATGTCGCACCACCTGATGATAAGTGCACCAAACGCACTATGCTGTCCACAGTGGCACGACTATGGGACATCATGGGTTTTGTGGCTCCCACAATTTTGTACGCCAAGCTCTTGATCAAAGAACTTTGGTTATCAAAGTGTGAGTGGGATGACGCACCTCCCGACCATATTGTCGCCGCTTGGAAACAATTTTGCATTGAGCTTTCCGCGCTCAATCAAATAACTATACCGCGGCATCTTGGGTTGGTCGATGGATGTACTATCAACTTAATAGGGTTTGCTGACGCCAGCGAACGCGCTTACGGCGGAGTCGTATATTTGCAAGTCCGCATTGGTTCTAACTACTCGGTGCAGTTAGTTTGTGCCAAGTCCAAGGTCTCGCCTGTCAAAACCATTTCGGTTGCGAGACTGGAGTTGTGCGCGGCCCTTCTGCTGTCTCAGTTGCTCCGCAAGGTTCAAGACACAGTTTCGCCCCACTACCCCATCAATAAAATATACGCATTTTCTGACTCCAAGGTAGTGCTCGCCTGGATTTATTCCTCTCCTCACCGCTGGCAGACTTTTGTCGCCAATCGCGTTACTAAATTAATAGAACTTGTTCCTGCTACTTGTTTTAATCACATCGCGGGCGTTGAGAATCCTGCTGATTGCCTTTCTCGTGGTGTTACTCCACTTAAACTTCTGCAACATCCTTTGTGGTACCGTGGACCTTCTTGGATTTCTCATGATCCGTCAGAGTGGCCCATACAACATTGTGACCACAGTGCAGAAGCCGAGGATGCACCCGAACGGAAATCTGTTTCTCACCCCGTGATTGTTGAGGTAGCACAATCTCCGATCTATGCACTCGCGCTGCGCATGTCGTCGTGGTCTAAGTTACTACGCGCCATCGTTTATGTCTGTAGGTTTCTTAGGCAACTACCTAATGGGGCTTCTGTTTCGAGCTCTGATCTTGAATTCGCAGAGTATAAATTATTGCGAGTTGTACAGGCTGTTCACTTTAGTAACGACATTCAAAATTTAAAAAATAATGTATCTTGTTCTCCCGCGCTTCTTAAGCTCAAGCCGTTTCTCGATGAGCACGGCATTATACGCGTTGGCGGTCGTCTGTCAAATTCGGACGAACCATACAACTACAAGCATCCTTGCGTCTTACCGCGTCATGACCACGTTGTCGACCTTCTTGTTGATTTTTATCACAAGAAACATCTCCATGCCGGTCCAGAGTTGCTTATGTCCTTACTCAGGCATAAACATTGGGTTTTAGCTGCACGGCGAATAATTCGCCACAGAATACACAAATGTAACGCGTGTTTTAAATTTCGTCCTCGCCCGGTCTTTCCTCTCATGGCTGACCTTCCTAGCCAGCGCGTCAATCAAGTAGATAAGGCGTTCACACATACCGGTTGTGATTACGCAGGACCGCTGCAGTACACGCCAGTGCGTGGTCGAGGTGTTAAAAGCCGTAAAGCCTGGCTGTGCATTTTTACATGTTTAACGACGCGCGCCACGCACATTGAAGTTGCGACGGATTTAAGCACGGTGTCATTTCTGGCAGCCCTAAAACGATTTCTTTCGCGACGCGGCCCTATACAATGTTTGTACACGGACAACGGCACTTGTTTCGTGGGTGCAAACTCTTATTTACGCGATCTTTATAAGTTTCTTAATAAAGAATATCGTACAAGTCTACAGGAAGAACTTTCCGTAAATCACATTGATTGGAAGTTTATTCCGCCTGCTTCACCACATTTCGGTGGATGTTGGGAGAGCATGGTCAAAGTAATTAAAACGCATCTCTTCAAAATCGTAGGTCAACAGATCCTCTCTTATGAAGAGCTTTTAACTGTCCTTGCTCAAGTCGAGGCACTGGTTAACTCGCGGCCGCTCACAGCACTGAGTAGCGACCCTGCTGAACCATCCGCGTTAACTCCTGCGCATTTCTTGAACACCGCGCCATTATCGTCACTTCCCGCTCCTAAAGCAGACTCTTCTAGCTTGCTTCAGAGACATACTCTGCTCGATAATATCGTACAGTCGTTCTGGCGGCGCTGGCGGTCGGAATACCTTCACCAGCTTCAGGCTAGATCCAAATGGAATAGTCCTGCATCCCCTATACAGGAGGGTACGTTGGTTATTGTCATAAATGACAATTCTCCGCCGCTTTCATGGCCCTTAGCCATCGTTGAGAAATTGCATACATCTAAAGACGGTACAACCCGCGTTGTTACTGTAAAAACCGCGAAGGGTAGTTACGTGCGCCCTGTTGTACGTCTCTGTCCGCTACCGACTCAGTGAGATCTAGCCTGAAGTTGGATCTCCCTCTTAGTTTAGGTATTTAGTTAATAGTTTTCGCTATAATTGTTCCGCTAAAGTTAATTTAGATTAATTTAATATCATAACGCTGTTTTAGCTCGTGGATAGGTTATGCGGTAGTATACCTAACGTAGCTTATTTTATTTGTTTCCTTTTAAAGGCAACCCTTTAAAGCCGGGGGGAAATGGTAACGCCATCTCATTTTGAAATTTGATTAAATAGTTTGTTCCCACATTTTGACGTTTACTGTCAGAACGGACGACCATTCCCTCTCCTTACCCCAAAAAAGCATGTCTGCCACGAATCTATGGCAAGCATTGACTCCGCAATGACAGAACGTGTTAAGTACGCCTCTCCACGCGGACGTATTGTCGATGTCTTACCGTACTCCGCCGTCCGTGTGTTATACCGCTAAAACTCCGCTTATTTATCTATATAAATCGTGATTGAACTAAGATGAACCGCCCGCGGGTGTGATTGAGTGGTTTGGTGCATTCTGATATCAACACGTCGTGTGCTTCGAAGCAGGCAGGCGCCAGCAGGCGCCATCTTGAAGACCTCAGGTAAGACGTGCTTTTCCCTCATAATCCCTGAAACTCGGTCGCCCGTTCATCATCCTGTTCTTTCTAGGCGAAACCAGCCATCCTCAAAATACAGTCCACTTAAAATCAAACATTTTCAATTCGCCTACATAATTTGGTACATCTCCGTACCAATAATTAAAATTCTTAAAAGTCTCGTTATCTCGAATTAGTCATTTTCATGGACACTTTTTTTGCCGGGCAGCGATATCATGATAGTAATTATTAGGTGAAGGTGAGCTAGCGAGCCATGTTAATTTAATCAATCAATGTAAATATGATGATTTTTAAATGCGCCGCATGTTTTGTATATTTTTCATATAAAAAATGTGCTAGTCCTAAGCCTAGAAGAAAGCTATGAAGGGAAATTACCAGTATCGTTATAATCCCTTTACTCCACTCCTTATTATATCCATACTGTAGTTATTTTAGCTATCCTGTTGTTGTAATAACTATAGCGATACAACAACTGAATAGTTAGATTAACTGCAGTTGTGATACCGTTATTCAGCAACCGGTTAGATAACGGTTATCAAAAATAACTAATAACGCCCATGTCTAGAGGTCTATGCTAAAGTAAAACCATCGTAACTGATGACTGTGTGACTGTCTGTCACTTACGCCTATTTAATATCAAAATATTATATTTATTTTTAAACGCTGTACAGTGTACATGGTGTCAGGCAACTTAGAAAATCATAAATTTTTCTTTGAATGGAAAAGGATCGAGAACCAAGGGTCGGCCGTCAATTTAAAGTATATGGCACAAAAATTCCTAAGAAACAGTAAAATATCCGATTTCCAAGAGCAACTGACAATACCAATGCCACATCTGGTAACGATTACTGACGCTCGGACGAAACCGAAACGGACCCTTAAAACAATTAAGAGCTTGTACAAAAACAACACAAAAACTGTGAAAGTGTGAGAACACAGCCATCATGGTATTTTTTAGGGATTTCTGGAGGGAGACTGGCTCGACCTCATTACGAGGGCAGTTAGTGTGGACTGGACACTTAGCTTGGAACCACGGTAGAGACAGGTCGACTTAGAATCGCATTAGGGCCTGGTTGGCATCGACCATTCAGTAGGTTTAGTGCCGAAGTGTTAGTCCCGTTGTAACTCGTAGGAGAGAAAGTATTACTTACTAAGTTAGATATAATTTAGACTAAGCTAGTATTGCCAGAGTGTGTGTGTTGGTGTGACTGGGTGAGTCTTTAATTATAATTGTTCCATAGGTTGGTGTATCGTAGATAACCCTTTTAATAACCATTCATTCCAGCTTGTCGAAACTTTGTACCCATCTCCTAATCCGTACCTTGCGGGTAATTGTCGTTTAGTGTTTGTTTTACGGTGAAGGCCTCCCATACACATAGCTTGCCCTCATTCACACTTATACACTATAAATACAGCAACCACTCATCTACTGACTATTGTTTACTCTTAATTGACGCAACACATTCGCAGGAGGCAGAACCGTTATTCACAGTTCATTTATACGAGGCTAGATGGCCGACCCATTATTATGGTATTGTAGGACAACCAATCGCTGCTGATGATTACTGCTTCCTATGTGGTCTAGCTCAAAGTACTTGTGTAGGGCTTGTTGGACGCACATTTCAGTGAGAGGGGTAGGAATCAGCCGGTAGGCTTCACACAGCACCCAAATGGATCGTCCTATGGACGCTAGATACTTTCTGTGTCTCTTTAAACCCAAAAAAAAAAACCCGGCTATGGTATGCCATTTACTGAATCATTCTTAGCGAGACACGAGAGAACTGGATGGAATACGACTCAGAGCCGCTCCGTTTATATATATATATATTTTAGATTTTTCACTCCATTATTATAGAAGTTAGAGGGGGAGGGACACACATTTTACCACTTTGAAAGCTTATATCTTTTAAACGATAAACTTTATGAAAAAGTGGTTTTAGAAACCCTTATATCATTTTTGAAGACCTGTCTATAGATACCCCACACGCATAGGTTTCATGAAAAAAAAAAATATTTTCAGTTCTAGTTCCATGCATGGGGACCCCCCTTTACTTTAAATACTTTTTTTTTTTTTTCTTAAAATCGGAAAGCGGTTCACAGAATACATCTAGCTACTAAGTTTCACATGTATAGTCTTAATAGTTTCGGAATAAAATGGCTGTGACATACGGACGGACGGACAGACAGACAGACAGACGGACAGACATATCGAAACTATAAGGGTTCCGTTTTTTGCCATTCGGCTACGGAACCCTAAAAATAAACAACGTGCTACTTACTTATCGACCTTAAATTGTATGATTTATGATAAACTATGATTTTTTCTGAGGCTTCTTAAACTATCCTATGTTCACAATCTTCTACACTAACTTGGCATCTGTCTTGTTTTTCGTAGTTCTGCAGTAATTGCGTATATATTTATTTATTTAAACTTTGTGTACAATAGTGTTACATGGGCGGACTTAACGCAACAAGGCATTCTCTACCAGTCAGCCTTTGGGTTAAAAAGACCACAATGTATATACATTCATTATTATTATGTACAATACACCCAAATAAATGTGCTGTGTGACCCTGCCAGCGAGAAGGACGATGGCTTTTCTGTAAATAAAGGGATCAAGATAGATAAGTAGGACCAATTTCACTCCAAAGTTCTCAAAGCATAAGATACTTCAAAGACTTCGTCCTATGGTATCCGCCGATTCACCCGATTTCAACCATTTTTATCAGTTCTTCACGGTACGGAAAAGAGCAATTAATAACTTTTTAAGCACCCAATTTAACAATTACAATGGGTGTTTTATACTCTATTAGTTAAGCGTTATTAAGTTTAAAAGGTTTTCCAACAATTTGCCCCAGTAATACTACTAGCTTATATTAAACTCACTATTTTTAAAATATTTAAGATAGTGAGTTTCACTCTCATCTAGAATCAAACATATTTACTGCTAATTTATTTACTCTAACCAATTCGTTATTTACTTTATTATTTACTGTGTCTATCGTCAATTTGATCCACTGCTTACATCTTGTTTTTATATTCTAGATATTTCCTAATATCTTATCTATATGGGATAGTGGTAACTTATCTAATGGCAGTGCCTTTATCATTAGCTAGGTAGTTCTTATAATACTAATTGCCTTTCTAATTTCTTATGGTTCGATTATATTTGTATTTACAACTTATACATATTTATATGATTGTCTTTAGTTTAGGAGTACCTAGTCATTTTCAACTCAGGAATAACGACCAAATGTAACATGACCACATAATCAAATTTAAATTATTATGAACTATAATTATTATATCCTTTATTTACATTTTTAAATATTCCTATAAAAACAAAAAAACATTTAAAAATATAAAAAACAGTAGCCCACCGGTATCGGGAACAGGGTCCAAGCCACCGATGGTCAGGGCTCTTGAGAGAGGAACCTCCTAACAATTCGCGCCGTGTCCAGATGTACTGCTTTCTGGATCAAGCCCTTGATCCAGCTGCCCAATGAGAGCCTCCTAAGATGTTTGTCGAGGCTCTTGGCTATTATGCCATTGGCTGAGACGACTATCGGCACAATGATTGCTGTATCCACATACCACATGTCAACAACCTCGTGAGCCAAGTCAAGATACTTAATTTGCTTATCTTTCTCGGCTTTCACGAGGTTGAATACTCGAACCTGACATAGTTGGAAAAAGGCTAAGCAGATGATAATATTATGTTTAGGTACCTACCTAGGTTTGGTGTTCCATGCGTCATCGCAGTGGATAGACATGACACTCCCAAGCTGCAACACACCAGCCAGTTTTCTGGCTTCCGCAATCCTTCGTTCCACCAGAAGGTGGTCGGGCGTGTTACTGGAGGAGCCGTACTTTGCTCAATTTTGTCGCTTCGCTCTTGACAGAGCGGTCGTGGAAACGTCGAGGCGTCCGCGTTGGTGGTAGGGGCGGAAACAGCTCTCCGCACTATCTCTCGCCATCTGTTCCTGTTGGTAGAGTGCCTAGCACACTCAGGTACGCCGCTTCCCTCCACCTTTCCTTGAACGACTAGCCGCTCTATGGAGGCGTTCCCCCGCCTAGAGACGTGACCAAAGTACTGCAATATGCGCGACAGTGCTACTTACCGGGAGGTTTGTTTTTTTTTTTTTGTTTTTTTAACTTATTTAAAAAAAAAGTTGCTCAATACCTGGAGGTAAAGCCTCCATTTTAAGATACGACTGCTAGTCCTGATGGTCTCTGGACAAACATGGCTGTTGTGCATCATGGGTATTAACGAACATAATTAACTAAATCGACTCAAAGACCTGTAAACATCAAAGGTTACAGACAAGTATGACATGACTAAAGCTGTAGCAAACCGTATCTATTCGGTACTGAGTAACGGGTGCGCCATCAAGTACCGAGTAACGAAACGTTACTCACGAATGCAATTGGTTACCCGCATGTTTCGTTACAACTGTTTTAGATCGCGCAAGTACCGTTGATGCGAGTATTGAATGCAGTTTCCTTTCGTGTTTTTCGCAGGCGCGAGCATTCGGTGTATTTAAAAACATACGTTACAAAGAACGATGTTTATTTACTTTGAAAATTCATTATCCAAAATTTTCACTGTGTTTTTACTGCAATGATTGCGATATATTAGTGTGATATGTCATTCTCAAATAATATTAAAAAAACTCCCAAATTTTTTTTTTTTCAAATAATTCCATCCATCCCATTCAGTTGATTTCGTCGCAGTTTACTTCTAATTCCAACCTTTACCTATTAAATCAAACTAAATTTAGATTAAAAAAATGCATCTTATAAACATGTACCTAACGTATAGATATGTTTTCTACAAATTACGAATGATGCGACGCCGCGACGTCATACCGTACGAATACCAACGCAATACGACTCGATGTGTTGGTCTATAATTCTATATTATGTATGGCGTACCAAAGTAACGAGTAACGATAAGATAGTAACGAGTACATACATATCTTTCCAGTCATAAAGCGAACGGAACCGAAGATTTCAAGCGTTATTATTAATAACGCTTGAAATCTTCGGTTCCGTTTAGCGTCTTAGCTTGTCTTAGCCATTAGACTAATAACTTATTACTCTAATGGCTAAGATAAGCTAAGACTTGTGATTGAGAGAGTTGCGAGTTTGAACCCCACCCATTACACTATTGCTATGAACCTACTCTAAACACAAGCATATTTAGCTTAGTTGGAGGGCTTACCAACAAGATTGCTTGTAATGTGAAATGTACACATATTGCTAGCTTTCTTTAAAAAAAAATACAAATAAAAGGAATAGGTACTTACCTAAATTGCTAACATGATTAGGAGCTATTAAAAACATAATCTCAGCCTTTCTTGTCCGATATATGTACCGATAAATTTAGTATCGTTACAAAATAAACAACCACTTACGACAGCAAATTTAATTAAAGTTCAAGTTACATCTGCTTTTAATTACTTCATATTATTACAATCAACACAAAGATGATGCATAAATGCCTTAGCTATAAACTACAATACATATACGTATCTAAGTAACATTACATTAACGTTATTACTATAATAGATTAAGACCTAGATAAACTATAAAAAGTCGTCTTAAATAACTAGAACATATTTATACAAAATATATTAAACATAATGTTATCATAACTTTCATGTTATAGTGATGTGCGTGCCTTAGCGCCCATTGAATAAACCTACCTATTTATACTACATACTTATGTTACTTAGAATCGGTACGTTTAAATTCACAAAATACTTACTATTTTACTTACTGTATTAATGAGTTCTCTACATTTATAACCAAACTGATTTAAAACATTTTAAAGATAGTATTCAGTATAAACATATTCGTATCTACTATATCGGCGTCTTAGCGCATTGTATAGTTTCTTCTTAACTTATATATGTTTTTTTTTTAATTTCTTACTTCCAATATCATCACAAGATTAAGTCAATCACATTATCTAATTCGCATAACTTATAAGTTTTTAAGCTAACATGGTTACTAAAAGTATCATTAGAACTTAAAACGGGTATTTACCATATATCTTACTTAGTTATGTCGTATAACTTACATACAGTATGTGAACTAACTGAGGGCGTTCCCGTTAACCCGCAATAGTATAGCATCCATACATGCAAAAAAAAATATTACCATTCGAAAACAAAATGTTTTTTTTAATATTAAAATATATAGGTACTATTGCGGGTTAACGGGAACGCTCTCAATTAGTTAACATACTGTATATATGTAGTTTTTTAAAAGAGGATCGATAACATAAGTATTTCAGCAGTTATCATTCAAATGTATTTTTATACAAATCCTAACATGATAGATATCAACATAGTGTATATTTTACAGTCTGCTGTATGTGCCTATATATATATATATATAGAATGGAAGTCAAAGATGGACATATCTTTGACTTCCATTCTAGGCTATTTTAAGATGTAGATACCAAAGATCCCAGTATATTACACGGAGCGACTACAACCTGACTAGACTATATAGTAGTACATTTCTAGTGACTGTTGACGCAGATGTAGATTATAATGGGATAAAATCTAAATAAATACCACTCAAACTAAAACTTAAGTAGAAACAATGGTTGGTAAACCAAATTCAATAACTTACTTCTGTTACAGTACATTTCTTACTTTTGAAAGTAATATCCTATACACAAAGTATTAATGAATTACTATGTTTTTAATAACATTAATATTGTGTATAGAAGCACAGACCTACACACTTGTCAGTATATCGTGTAGACATTTCCCTGACTCGCATATTAGGTTATCCTAACCTGCATCCTGATGCCAGTAGTTTACACGAAGCGACTAGCGAATGCCGTCGGATTTTCACAACCCAACATATGGGAACACCGGTATCCTGAAGAGGACTAGATTACGTATGGTATCGAGCACGTGACTGCTCGTGTCACCTGTCGAAGGTGTTAGCGCGACAGACGGGACCGACGGCTTAACGTGCTCCGAAGCACGAAGAGATTCAACATAGGTCTAAAGCTTTGTTTTCCTAGGAAAGCGGTGCTGTCATATAGCGGCCGTAATATTACGGACGCGAAAAGGCGGCCGTCTTTACGGTGACGACATGTGGAAAGTTCCACGGCCGTTTCAACACACTGTCTTCATCGCTATCAATGAAACGTTCAGGAAACCATCTGACACCGACAAGACGGCCGTCATGCAAATGGCGGCACCGCTTTTTGACGTTACGGTGTCAGTTACTTTACATATAATAATAATAGTCCTAGCCGATTTCGGCCACGGCGGAAAATCTTATAATCGATTTAGCCAGCTGCGCAGGAGATATTACAGTACACAAGTATGTGCACTCTCTGTTCCTGTACTCTCATTGTCCGATGGGACGGCAACCCGACACGACCGGACCGTTGGTCCTGCGCCTGATCTGTCAGGCGCAGGACCAACGGTTTAACGTGCTTCCGAGGCATTTTACATATATACAAGTTGAATTAATTGTACACATTAGTAACCTAGTTCTGACTACCTATCAACTCATTTTGTTCTAAATCTTCTAAATGTCTTTTTCATACTGTAAAATTGAATGAGATGTGAACATGTATGTGTTGTGATCGTACCCTACACGTCAATAAGATGAGGCTCTTTTGTAAGTAACTGTAAAACTTTTATGTCCGTAAGGATTGAGGAGCCACATCAGATTTTTTAAATCTGATTTCACCATTATTTAGCAGCAATGTAGCTTATTTTGCAGGCCGAATTCTAGATTTAGCAGCAAAATATATCACTAGTTATTTTAATGCAAAAGTGGCTCCTCAATCTAAACGTCTGAATTGAGGAGCCACCTGGAACTCGTTAAGTAATAGATGAATATTTATGAAAATTTTGTATCATTTAGTAGTAATTTTGCATATTACCGTCTAAAAATTTAGCTTCTGTAGCGCTAAAATGTAAGAAATTACAATACTTTTAATATGGCTCCTCAATCTAAACTCAAGGGGTGAATTTCTATTGGATTTGAGCGATCAATTAATATATTCGACATAATGATCATTTAGCAGGTGTTGTGTTTGTTTTTGCAGTATAGGAATAAAATAGTAAAACAGAGTAAATTTTGTATATGAACGCATTTTCTTTGGCTCCTCAATCCTGATGTTCTAATTATATATGTTTGACTGTAGCCATCTGAGATCTCAACGGAATCTAAAGCCAGAGATACTAACATTTAGCAGAAATGTCTGCTAAATATATCTGCACAGTTCAGCAATGTATATATTTTAGATTCTCAAAAAACAATACTTAACTATTTTCTTGTAAATTTAGTGTGTAGGGTGACCACATTTTGGGGGTACCAACAAATTAATATTTCACTTACGTACCCACAATAATATTTATTTAGTAACAAAACATTCATCAGCGGTGAAGTATTCTCGTTTGTACATGAATAATGTTCATGTACGAAATAAATAATTAACTGAAAAATAAAATTGACAACAACAAAACAACCAAACTGTGTGTTAATATAGTTACACATAGTTTCATATGAACTGAATGGTTGTGCTATGCGAACTATTATGTTTTACGTCAAGGTTTTTGTTGCACAAATTGAGCCTGAATTATAATCGTTAAGTAGAGTAAGAATATTAATCATTTATTAAGCCAAAGTTGGAGAATTTTGGAACACTCCGTCTGCACCATAAGAGGATTGAGTGTTCTAAATAAATAGCTAAAATAAATTGAATATTTGTGAATAGTTTTCAAAAATTCAATACAATTATTCCACATAAAAATGTTAACCATATATCTAGTATATATGTTGAAACATGAGTTACAGTATTTTCTCAAACTAGCAGATTGAGTGTTCTAGATAACTGACCATGACTTTCTCACCATAGGTTTCACAATTTTTTTTATCTTCACCATGAAGTTTTCACAATTATTTCTTAAATTCTTTCTAGATTTCGTAAAAATATATTTAACTTTTAAAAAGGAGCACTCGATCCACACGCACACATTTAATCTGTTATTAAAATATACATTTAATAAATTACTTATCCTGGTTTCATAAATACGAGTATAATATGGTCACCCTACACACTGAATTTACAAGAAAATAGTTAAGTATTGTTTTTTCAGAATCCAAAATATATACATTGCTGAACTGTGCAGATATATTTAGCAGACATTTCTGCTAAATGTTAGTATCTCTGGCTTTATATTCCGTTGAGATCTCAGGTGGCTACAGTCAAACATATACATTAGAACGTCAGGATTGAGGAGCCAAAGAAAATGCGTTAATATACAAAATTTACTCTGTTTTACTATTTTATTCCTATACTGCAAAAACAAACACAGCACCTGCTAAATGATCATTATATCGAATATATTAATTGATCGCTCACATCCAATAGAAATTCACCTCTTATGTTTAGATTGAGGAGCCATATTAAAAGTATTGTAATTTCTTTCATTTTAGCGCTACAGAAGCTAAATTTTTAGACGGTAATATGCAAAATTACTAACTACTAAATGATACAAAATTTTCATAAATATTCATCTATTACTTAACGAGTTCCAGGTGGCTCCTCAATTCAGACGTTTAGATTGAGGAGCCACTTTTGCATTAAAATAACTAGTGTTATGTTTTGCTGCTAAATCTAGAATTCAGCCTGCAAAATAAGCTACATTGCTGCTAAATAATGGTGAGATCATATTTAAAAAATCTGATGTGGCTCCTCAATCCTTACGGACATAAACTTTTAACTGCGAAAATATAGGCCGGAAAGGCCGCCCAGAGTAGTATGGACACACTATACTACATATTCTATTTATATTTATGCGAACTGAACTAACAAAATGGCATAAGCGAGAGCTTACTTCCAAGATTATACAGGATGGCAGGGTAGGTAATCGACGCGCAACCGCTTACCATGGATTCAGTACATGATTATGGACCAACCTGCGTTGAAATTTTATTAAATTAAGAAAAAGCCGACGTATAAATGACAAGTACCTATGTAGAAACTTACTACAGACTAGGTACGGCTTTGCGTCTATAACCAGACCCAGCCGTTGAGTGTGATATAAAGCTACCTTCAGGCGGTATGTCACTTGCAGATATAGCTAATGTCACTTTGATTGAATTTATAAGATGACATCGGTATAAGTACGAACAATTGTGGTGGCTCCTCCACAAACGCCATTTAACAAGAGTTGAAGTTGAACAAACAATTTAGAAAAATATATAGAATACAATAAAAGTGCCAGACAATAAGACAAGGCGACGTTCAATGGCATGATATCGTCAAAACGTTGATTACGATATTTCATTTCAAAATAATAGCAAAAATCAAATCAAATTATTTTATTTCACATAGGCCTACATGCACTTTTAAAACATCAGAAGTTAGTGCAGTAGTTATTGTACACAAGTCATATAAATAATTTAGTTTAAATAAGAAAATTTGAATAAATTGATTTGATTGACAAACTTAAAAAAAAACAATTACCGTTACATTAGCTTGGGCACTAACATAATATTTATAACATTCTAATTTCCTATCCTAATTATTTCTAATACGGGCAACCCTTGATCTGTATTTTAAGTACCAAACTGTCAATTAACTAAGAATATTCACGATATTTTGTGAAAGTTACCGTTCGAGCTGGCATGATTGATGAGTGAAAACCTTAGCAATTGTACCTACATATTAGTCAGTATGTCGTATTAACATTTCCCTGACTCGCATGCTAGGTCATCCTAGTCTGCACCCAAGATCCCAATATTTTCCATGAAGCGACGAGCTACTGGCGTGTGTCGTCCTCGTGGCCACTAGTGGGAATACTGGTGTTAGGTGAGACTAGTTTACGTATAGTGTGGAGCATGTGAGTGCTCGTGACGACTGCCGGAGATGTTAGCGCGACAGCCGGGACCGACGGCTTTACGTACCCTCCGAAGCACGAAGTGCAGTATTTGGCTGGCCATTTTAAATCTAGGATATATGTATACTTAAATACTAACTACTATGAAAAGCATTTGAGCCCTAATTATCACGCAATATTTATACAATCATTAAGCACGGTTTTTCTATTATGTAATTATATGTTATCGTTACTCTGCGTTGAAACAGTTTCTTCTTTATGTAGGTACACAATAAGAAAAATGTGTGTAAACAAACCTACTAGATATTTTATAAAAGAAAAATCCTGATTTCTGTACAGAAGCCAAGTTTATTTAACTTGTAATAACGCATCCATAACATACTCCTGTTTACTTCGAGACTTGACCTTACATATTTAGATAGACCTTATGTACAGAGTGTCACTCATTGACGTGTCTAATTCTTTCAATCATTTAACGTTTTATCATAGCACAAATTACTAGATTGGTATATTTACAAGTACTAATAAAGCTACCTTAAACAAGTTTACAGGACTCTGTGTCGTCACTCAACGGAACGTACCTACTAAGTTTCACTCCTCAAAAAACCAACGATTAAAATACCGATTAATCTATCGTAATGTCCCCAAAGTATTACCCCAAACTATTAACTTATTGCATTCAAACTGTGTATTACATTACTATCAGATACCTATCTCTAAAAAAGTTTGGGGTAAACTGAAAATACTGTTGTTCTGAAGGCCTTGCAAGTTAGAAACAAAAGCTGCCTATTGTTTAGAAATGTTGAAAGTTAGTTAAAAATAAGTAAGCAAAAGCCTCATCTTACTTAGTTTTGTTGAGAAATTTATGATGTCATCACATGACAATTATGAATTGTTTAGCTGGAAGTAACGCAAGGATTGTGGATTGAGTAAGGCCCCGGGGGATGCGGCAAAGGGGAACGCAAGCGCTGGGGGAACTTGGCGAGTTTTAGTCAGTAGATCTAACACTCCTTCAAATCTGACATTCCTTCCCGCTGCACCGAGAATGGGAGGAGTCTTTTGAAGATTTTTCTCCCGAAAAAAAAAAAAGGATTAAGTTATGGCAAACGGTTGGCTCTCACCGTTGAACTTGTGAGAGGGTTCCTCAGGTACTTAAACATGCGACCTGAGCCTTGAATATGTCAAAGAACCTCGCTGGTATTATAAGTGATGGCATACGGGGCCGAAGTCCGTAGACTAAGATAATTTTGCGCTACCAATCTACAGCTTGATGAGATAACAACCAAAAGGTTGTATCTGCTTTTATTGACAGAGGCAAGAACCTCCTTTGAGTACCTTCGACTAACACGAAACTGAAAAGTTGTGAATCCTAAATCTATATTTTAACCTAGAAGAAACCCAACCGTCTAGATGTTTGAAATCCACAGTTAGTTCCAATCTTAATAAATATTAAATATTGTGCGTGCGTGCGCCTCCGTCTACTAAATGGTTTAATATAACTCTAAAAAGTCAATATAAATGTTAAACCTACACTAATACTACAACATTACTAGTAGCCCTTTACTTATTATTTAATCATATTTAAAGTCTATTTTAAATATATCTAAGTATATGTACAATACTATGCTTATATCCGCACTAATTGCGTGTGTACACTTGAAGTCCTTAACATCATCTGTGTTGGTGCTAGCTTTATAGCATATTGTGGCCGGAGCGACAGGCGCCCGCTAGCTTGTTTAAAAATCAAAGTAAATCCAACTACATAATTATTTGAGTTTAACCGTTGAACTACATTTGAATTGCTTTCTTTTTTAAATTGAAGGTCGGTAAATTAAATAACTTTGCTGAACAGGGTGGAATGCCCCCCGCATTTAAACAATCCGTTATCCAGAATATGTAGTCAATATAATGTAATATGCTCTAATTTGGATTTGTTTTTGAACAGTTTTACCGAATTAAGAAATTAGCTGTATACAATGTAATTACAACCATTTAATTTAGTAACTTCATATTAATCGAACCCAACTGTCACGAATGAAGTATATTAGACACTGAATGCTGTGTACTGTAATAATTGGACTTCAGATTTATGTAATGTAGGTAAGTATATTGTTATAGTAATAAATGTGTTAGTCTCTGTACTTACTAAAATAAAATATTTTTTATATTACAAAGTATCCTCCGACCAAAGCAGTGTGTACAGTTACCGTGTACAGTTCTGATGTACAACCATCGGGACTGCCCGATGACCAGACCAGAATGACTTTGGTTGCGTTAGGCCGTGCGCGCACTGCCTTGCGGTAGCCGCAATTCCGGTAGTTCTACCGCACCGGTAGACTGACCGCAGTGCAAGCACTTCTATGACACTCCATAGAGTCTGGCAAACGAAAGTAGACACTCGAATTATTTGCAAAGTTTTTATATGGCAATGTCAAACTCAATTTTCAAAACAAGATGGCGTGTTGTTGGTGATTTGTTGTGATCTTGTTAATAGCGTTTATTCAGCGAAAAATGAACAAAACTATTAAAAGTGGAGTACGGGAGATGTTGTTTCGCATGATGTCTAAATATCAAGAAAAACAACAGGAGAAAGACGCCGAATTCAAACAAAAACAAGATTGTTTACGTGTGGTGTTCGATTTCATAGTTAGTATGACGCTACTAAGTTGATACTTTGTCGTAATTCACAATTTATATTTATCGAGGAAAAATATTTATCTATTTTGATTCACATTCATTTTATAGAATGTTAAACATTATGGTTATTTAACATACAATTAAATGTTGCATGGTTTTTAACATTTTTTGTTCTTTTATAGAAAATCTGGTGGATGTAGCAAGGGTTGATGAGATAGTGAAACCTATTGAACGCAGAACCCAGAACCAGTACTTGGATAAAATAGCTTCAATCACTGGTAAGTTTTTACTAGGAGGACATAACTTTTATAAAGATGTAATTGAATTCATGATTTGAAAACCTAATCATTTTGTTTTACCATTCTTTACAGAAGTGAGCGTTACTTCATTAATAAGAATTAAAAAGGACGGTGCGCGTAAAGGCCATATAAACCCACAGTGTCCGAAATAGATAATTTCGACATAGATGCTATTCGTAACAAAATTAACGAATTTTATATCGTTAGAAAACAAGTTTAAAACGAAACACACCAGAGCCAGTGTATGAAGCTGATGAAATTCTGAAGCAGAATGGGCACGAGGTATTGCGAGTTCCCCCCTACCACTGTGATCTAAATGCCATTGAGTTAGTATGGAGTTTGGCTAAACGTAAAGTGGCACGTAAAAATATTGCTCTGCCTGCAGTGGACTTACAGAAATTTATAAAAGAGTCGTTTGAAAATATAACTCCCGATGAGTGAAAGAAAATTACTGATCATGTCATCCATGTTGAAAATAAACATAAAGAAAGGGCCAGAATTACAGAAAATAATTTAGAAAGTTTTATAATTAACGTAGGAAACAATGACTCCAGTGACTCTAATGAAACTTTCCACATGGAAGTCTTACATTCAGATTTTGACCATAGTGAATAAATCAGAACTATTTTAGAATACTGTTGTTTTTTTTTTAATCGAATTAAGACACAATATCTAAACTATTACCTACTTAAAATATCTCTTGTATTTTTATTCCGATGAAATAAAATACATAATTCTAAAGTATCAAATTAAGTTTTCCAGGTATTTCATAGTAGTTTTGGGGTTGCTATGCTGATATTTTTTTAAATTTGCCGCGCTTTTTTAGTCTCTACTTTCGTTTGCCAGACTCTACTTCACAAATTTTGCGTTTCCAAAACGCAACGCAGTGCGCGCACGGCCTTATTAAGTTAAAAAGCTAGCCCAGCAATATTTCTCAGTAACATTACTGGCTTAACTCGAACATACGACCTTGTCTTCTTAACTATTAATTTATATTTTTCTTAAAGATTTACGTTAACATTACATTAAGCCTACCCGAAAAATAAAGGTATAAATGAATATCATACTTAGGTTATGTTAAAAATAAAGATTTAAATTAATATGACAATAGGGCTATATTACAAATAAAGGTTAAAATTTATAAATTACTAAGGCTAACTTAAAAAATATCAATTTAAATTGAAATTCCAATATGAATATCTTAAAAACCACCTATTAAAAAGTTTCCGAATCAGGTGATCGACATAATCAACATTGTTATAAATTATGGTTAGTTTAATCTAAAAAAAATAAGAGAAAAGCAATATTTTGTAAAAGTTGATCAGTAGTTGTTAAGGCTTTTGTAACTAGATAAATAACAAACCGACCTACTATTTTTAGTAGATCGGTTTAAGAGCAAGACATAAAAAAAACTTTTGAATAAAAATAGACTAAAAAAAAAACATTGCAGAGTGAAAAATAACTTAATAAACGAAAATACAAAATCAAAGAAACCGACTTCCGAAATTAAAGCTATTTTTCACTTTGCAGTGCTTTTTTTGGGAGTCGGTTTTATTTTTTTGTTAAAACGTTTTTATTTAGAAACACCCCTGCCTCTTCCAAATACATGAGTTGTAAGGCTTGTTGTAACAATCAGTTGCATAAGTCGATTCTTGGCACTACATTTGTTACTGTAATGTTTTCGTTAAAAATGGTATGAATAGACTTTTTATTGTAGGTGATATAGAACATCTGTGCTAAATAAATATCACTTCACCACAAATGTAACAAAAATTGTCGGGATCATTCACACATTTTCGAGACATTTTGATATAATATTTTTACACTTTTATCAATTGATGTATTAAAAGGAGGAAGATATGTTACTGTCTAACATCGCAATCAGTAAACCTGGGCTCGGCGCACGAAACATGCACAGTAACTCACACATCTGTGTTCAGTGTCGTAATCAGTCCCAAACTTACAGTTACCGATAGACAAGGATAGAGATAGGAGACGGCGCTGTAGTGCGAGCGAAATCGCCTCAGCTGCCGAATGTTTGCGCTTATGAATGAAATAAGATTGCATGTATTAGGTAAGTACGTAAGGCCGTGCGCGCACTGCGTTGCGTTTTGGAAACGCAAAATTTGTGAAGTATGGAGTATCATAGAAGTGCGCGCACTGCGGTCAGTCTACCGGTGCGGTAGAACTACCGGAATTGCGGCCACCGCAAGGCAGTGCGCGCACGGCCTAATAAGCGATCCCATGGCCCATGTCTCTTATTTTTCTTCCTGGTGTAATTAAAACACTGTCTAGCTACACAAGAAGTTATTTTGATGCGTATTTATTCCAAAAAAAATCCTTAATAACACGAAAAGACCATAAATGTGAAGTGAGAGCCAAGTTCAATAATGTCTTGGTAGACTTCAACGACAAAGAAGGGAGATCTAAATGGGTCTCTTCTCCATGATCTAAAGCCAAGTTCAATGGCCAGTCCTGAAATGTATTTCTTCTTAAAATATCATTTCTTCTTATAACTTAGGATAATATATTGAAGCCTAAGTTCTGGCCTGGTTAGTACACTATCATCATGTACGCTAAATATGTAATAATTAATAGTAAATCCCAGTTAAATACGTAATAAATACGAAAGTCAACTATACTCTTAGATATTAGATATACAAAATCCATACACTAAAAACCCAGAATTGACAGCAATGAAATGTTTACCAACGGGTTAATTATAATAGACTTTCGATGATACCAAAGGGAAATCCCGGAAATCCGTGGGGTATAGGAGCTATATCATATCATAAAAAATAATAAAACTATTTTGAATTCATGTTGTAATTGTTTATTATTCTGTTGTTTCGTTTTCCTGCCACGGGTTTGGTGTAATAAGTACCAAAAAAAATTCAATTATTTTTATTACATTATATATTATTATTTTCTATGTCTAAGCACACTGCATCTAAAAATCCTGCAGGTTGATTCAAGTCGTCTTCATGTTGGGCCCAGGCAAGATAATATATTATGGAAATAATGTGGGCATAACTGCCTAATGTGCGGCGGCCATGTATACAGCAATAATCGGTGATTGCTTGGCGATTGTATAGTACGTAGCAATAATAAGTTCTTGTTTGAACGTGTCTCGATTTAATTCGGCACCGTACTAACGTATTATTATTTCTTTCTTCGTCATTAAGGTTGTCTCTCGGGATGCCTATAAATTTAATAGAATACACGCCGGTTGCTCTGACATGTTCGTAGCAGTAGGATTTTGCCAGCTTGATGTGGTACGTTCCAATAGTGAATATAAGCAGCTCATAGTAAGTTATTCTCGGGAAATCTGCTACGTCTTGTAACGTTGCCTCCATCCTCTGACATGAAATGTTCCTTTGTGCGTTGAGACGGTGTTGATCAACGTAATCTTCTAGTACGTTTGGCCTATTCATATTTCTTTCTATCATTTTTAAAAAGCTTTCAGGTAGGCGACTGTCGTTGTAACTCTCATGGGTTCTTGATTTATTTGCAGCCTCAGTGGACAGTTCTGTTTCGTGTCTGCCTAGCGACTAGGGCTTTCATCCCGGGAATCTCGGTCTCGAAAATTTCGAGTCTCGATGATTTTTTAGTATTTTCGAGACTCGAGACTAATACTGTCGGTCACGGGAATAACGAGACTTTTGAGACTTCAGTAACATAAAAACTGTGTTAAATAATTTATTAAAGCAACAGTCAATTTTTATTATTTTTAATATGGATATGGCAATGGCAGCACGGTTGAGCATAGAGTAAAGCTTAGTATTAGCTGTGGAGGTTGAATTACCTCATTGAAAAGTAACACAGATTTTGTCTACATATTATAAATGTAAGTTGCTGTGCCCGAAAGGGTCCATGTGAGCTACTACTTTTATTAAGATCTTGTCAACACAATTATGATTGCAATACAAATTGAATTATGGAACTATTCTGATAGATTTGAAAGGGGTTCGAACTTTTTTGTATGAAGACTGGCATGTCGTGGCACCAGTCGCGTGCATAGGATTATGACAGGGCATGCGGCGGAGTAAAAACACACAAAAACTTCTTCTTTTATAGATTTTTAGCATAGCCACAGCAACGCATCGCCACCATGCTACGATGCGTGGCTGTGGCTATGCTAAAAATCTATAAAAGAAGAAGTTTTTGTGTGTTTTTACTCCGCCGCTTGCCCTGTCATAATCCTATGCACGCCCCTGCGTGGCACATGCTGAAAGTGGCATGTATGTACCAAAAAATGTCAGTAACATGTTACGCCAAAATTCACATTACCGAGATTTTCAACCGACGACAAAAAACGGAGGAGGTTATCAATTCGACGCGTATATATATATATATATATATATATATATTTTAATGTATGGTCACCGATTACTCGAAGACGGCTGAACCGATTTGGAAAATTCTTTTTTTGTTTGATAGGGTATACTTCGAAACTGGTACCATTTGTCACCAAGTCAGGATCCGATGATGGGATCCTGGAGAAATCGAGGGAACTCTTCAAATATTATAGGCACACCTATGGCGTTTTCGGTATTTCTTATAGTAACTTGTGCAGTTGCTCTCAAAAAGTACCATTTGGGGAAGTGAAACTGATGATGAAGACCACAGATGGCCGCCGAAACTACTCAATAATAAGTATTTCGAGGATTGCGATTCGATTACTTGAATATGGATGTTAGCACTCTATGCTCGGCACAATGCATATGGTGATGTATAGCTGATGGTGAAGTACCAGGAGAACTCCTCAAAAATTAACGGCCCAGCATTGGGAAAAGCAATATTTTGTAAAATGTTATAAGTAGTTGACATTTAGGCTCTTGTAACTAGGTAAATTAAAAATCAACCAACTAAAAAGAGTGAAATAAAAACTTTTTACCAAAAAATTAAACCGACTCCCAAAAAACACTACAAAGTGAAAAATAACTTTAATTTCGGAAGTCGGTGCCAAAAACGAAAATACAAAACTAAAGACACCGACTACCAAAATTAGTTATTTTTCACTTTGCAGTGTTTTTTGGGAGTCTGTTTAATTTTTTGGTAAAAAGTTTTTTGAAGGTAAACAACGACATATGACTACAACGACAATCAGTTTATAAGCATCAGATTGTATCCAAATAATCGTTTCCAGGTTGATTATGATTACTAATGTTTATTGAAAGAGAGTAGGTACATTACACGCTACTAGGAGCACGAGAATACTACTACAAATAATTATTTATCCACTAAATTGCATCGCAACGAAACGCAGTCGACATGTCACTATCGCGTGGCGGATCATGTGACATGTTACTCAGCTTGAAAACGTTTTTCAGCAGTTGTTAAACAAAAGACAAAAGGTATGTCATTGACGTTAACATTTATTTATATCTATAAGTACAATATTTATTTATTTAAACTTTATGTACAATAGTGGTACATGGGCGGACTTAATGCAACAGGGCATTCTCTACCAGTCAACCTTTGGGTTAAAAAGACCACAATGTGGTAGGTGTACAAGTAAAAAAAAATGTCATTATCGAAAAAAATGTATGTATAAATATATATATATATATATATACAACGTGTAATTTAAAGGGTATATACATACCAAGTGCACGGCTTCTTTGGATGATAACAAACGATATAGCAAGGGTTTTGTAATCCTATGTCTACATGTGTGGCTTATTAGAAATTTCAATATATTGATACCAGAGACCGAATTTTTCAAATTAAGAAGAACGAAGAGAATTATCGTTTTATTGGCAAGAGACGTGGAAAGTGATGACCCTCATAGTGATGTGACACGGTTGTTATTATTGGTATTCAAGAAACATATGAAACCGATAATTTGGGGTCAATTCTGTGAGTCACTTATTTTGTGCTGAAACCGTGCATAGAGACTCCATACCAGATGTTGTCTTCAGTCCTTTTGGATAGATATGGGGTTTCCGTTACACGTTGTATATATATATATAATAAAATACATATATATGCTAAAATAATAAACTAATAAATACGGTGCTTTATAATAATCTTTCTAACTAAGAGAACTCACAATAATTATAATTATTGCGAAAACCAAACTAAGAATGACAGGCCTTTAAGTAGTGATTTCTCATTTTACGCTTAAAAGAGAATTTAAACATAAGTGAATATTAATACTAAGATTACTATATATACTAAGAATACTAAGACATTTTAAAATATTTAAAATATATCTAACACGTATCATAAATACTATACTACATAATCCATAAATTTAGCAGGATAGGGGTTCTTGATGCCGAGCCTAATCCATGTACCAAAGAAAGACATGTACCAAAGAAAGCCATGTACCAAAACACTCATTGTTCATTTTATAATACAGTGAGATGAAAAACAGCCAACACGCGCGTGTGGTTTTCTTTGATATGCGTTTTATTGCGATGCGATGCGATTTAGTAGGCAAATAATTAATTATAGTAGCGGTTTTGTCATACTGCTAGACTAATAAGCGTATGGACGCGTAATGAGTCTATTTGTTTGGGGTACCGTGTTACTGGTAATTTTTTGTTCCTCTAGCCATGCATAACACTAATCGTGCACCGCGATTTAAAAAAAAAAAAAAAACAAAATGGTGACGTCGATACGACAGATAGGTTCTATCCCCTTTCATTGTGAAAGCGGGAAGTGGTACTAAGTAGTAGCCCTCTAGCGTACAAGCAGAAAGAGCTTTTTCTAATGCGGGTTACTGTTGTAACAAAATTAGCGTTAAATGCCCTTTGTTTATTACGTGCCCACTGCAAAAATGAAACAAAAATTGTAACAAATGTTTTTTTTTAATTTGCGTTTGTTTATGAAAGTAACTACTTGATTAAAATATCTTGATTTGACTCTCTAATTGACCCTCTAAATAAGAAACCTAGTTTTGAGATAGTCTCGAAAGTCTCGTTTTTCTCGGGAATTTCGAGACCACACTTAGTCTCGTTTTTTTTTTCCCGGGACTCGGTAATGACTGAAAGACTGAGGGACTGAAAGCCCTACTAGCGACTGTGGCGTACAGACCATCGTCGAAGAAACCATTGTATTGGAGCCTCTTCCATGTCACCAGTGTGATTATCCAATATCTGTCGCATCGTAGCATCGTAGGGTCCTGTGAATTCTAAAATGTAGCCATCTCCACATACATTCATAAATGGCTTTATGAGATTGTCGTATTTATGTAGACTGTAGCTGATGCGTTGTAACAAGAAGTTTAAGCTTTTTTATCCAGCATAGTTGTATCCAGCATAGCTTTTCGAGGAAATAAAAACTTTTTTTTATGTACACATTAAGCCCATTCAGACCGCATATAAGAAGTTTTTGTCGACTCTGGGATTTTTTTTGGCCATCTCCTTTGGATTAAAGAAAAAAATTAAGCGGGTGGTATTCCACTCATTGTATATTCACGTAAAGACCTTAAAATCTACATAAAGACCAGCTGCCATCAATATTTATTTTTATTTTTACAGGCACTATAAGTTCCTAAGACCCACAATTGAGGCAACCATGGAGTCAGACATGAATCTAGATAATGAAGATCAGCTTGATGCCGCCACTGTCAAACTGACAAACAAACCCAGAGGGTACATCATACACCAAGGGGTCACTGTGATCATCGGGGGGACGCCGGGAGTGTCTACCGTAAAAAGAGCATCTGAGGAGGGTGCATCAACATCCAAGAGAGCCAAAGACAAGACCAAAAACCCACACAGCCAGCATTGGAGGAGAACTCTGATGAGGAGGAAGAAACCACACATGGACCACCACACTCCAACCCTCCCACATACACTGAAGACCACAACAGTATAGTTATCACCATGCTCCTCAATTTACAAAAGCTGTCGGAACTTCTGGCATCTCAGGAAGAACTCCTCACAGTTTTTACAAACATGAATGCTCAGATGATGAGCGACAGACAACGCATCAACAACATGGAGCTACGTGTGGAAAGCCTAGAGAAGGCCAGAATGATAGGTCTGACTGTTCAACCCTCTCAGCCCTCCTCCCTTGCTCCAGCGGGGGGCACCACACATGGACCACCACACTCCAACCCTCCCACATACACTGAAGACCACATCAGTATGGTTATCACCATGCTCCTCGATATACAAAAGAAGCTGACGGAACTTGAGGCATCTCAGAAAGAACTCCTCACAGTTTTTTTAAACATAAATGCTCAGGTGATGAGCGACAGACAACGCATCAACAACATGGAGCTACGTGTGGAAAGCCAACAGAAGGCCAGAATGATGGGTCTGACTGTTCAACCCTCACAGCCCTCCTCCCTTGCTCCAGTGGGGGGCACCACACATGGACCACCACACTCCAACCCTCCCACATACACTGAAGACCACATCAGTATGGTTATCACCATGCTCCTCGATATACAAAAGAAGCTGACGGAACTTGAGGCATCTCAGAAAGAACTCCTCACAGTTTTTTTAAACATAAATGCTCAGGTGATGAGCGACAGACAACGCATCAACAACATGGAGCTACGTGTGGAGAGCCAACAGAAGGCCAGAATGATGGGTCTGACTGTTCAACCCTCACAGCCCTCCTCCCTTGCTCCAGCGGGGGGCACCACACATGGACCACCACACTCCAACCCTCCCACATACACTGAAGACCACATCAGTATGGTTATCACCATGCTCCTCGATACACAAAAGAAGCTGACGGATCTTGAGGCATCTCTAAAAGAAGTCCACACAGTTTTTTCAAATATGAATGCTCAGATGATGAGCGACAGACAACGCATCAACAACATGGAGCTATGTGTGGAAAGCCTAGAGAAGGCCAGAATGATGGGTCTGACTGTCCAACCCTCACAGCCCTCCTCCCTTGCTACAGCGGGGGGCACAACTCCTTATGTACGAGTGTTAATCTAACAAACCGGGAGGCGGACACTTCTCTAAGTGTTCCTAATAGAATCGACTAATTGAAAAATTATAATAAAACTAGCTGTGCCCCGCGGTTTCACCCGCGTATAATCCTACTACTATTATTAATGTGTAATTTTATGCGTCAATCTAATTCGCAATGGATAGAGAATCTCGAAGTAAATATAGTTTAATTTAATAATATTGTCAAGAATACATTTAGAGTATTTTAAACTGCTGACCCGATCTCGTTCAAACCAATTTTAATTGAAATTTTTATTAAGATCTACAGCATATATTTTGTTTTGGTTTTTGACTCCATTATTATAAAAGTAGCAGGGGGTGGGGGGTGAAACACATTTTACCACTTTGGAAGCGTATATCTTTCGACTGACTCGCCCATGAAGAATTCCGTAGCTATGCTTGCTAGCATAGATTAACGTAAAAAAAATGCTGTTATCATAATGTTTATATGACAAAGTTTTATTTGCGGATTTTGCAAATGTGAAAATGAAATCTCAAAAACTGTATCTCGTTCGAATCAATTAGTTAAAAGTTTTCATTAGAATCTACAGCATATTTTTTTATATTTTACACTTTATTATTTTAAAAGTTAGAAACACATTTCACTACTTTGGCACTTCCAAAGTAGTAAAATGTGTCCCCAAATATATCTTTCAAACGATTGACTTTGACAATTTATTTTAATTTTACATTTTCTCCTAAACTATAAGTCCAAATTATATTCTGTAAAAAGCAAAGATAATCTTCATAAAATTGTCTTGATGTTGAAATTACTTTCAAACGCAAATATTAATATGGCTGCATAATAATAATACTACAAAGACATTCCTTATTTTTTAAATATTTTCTTAACATAATTTGCCTTATTGTGGATTATTTATAAAAGTTAGATATGCAGTACCGCGGACTTTTTTTAGATCTACATAAACCCTACATTTTTGTAGTACATGATCTTTACGTATAACTCAGCATTTCGCCAGCTCACGCGATTATAGTAATTTAGCGGCATATTTTCTTCCAACTTACTTCACCAATACCTTTATTGTAGGAAAACCGAGAGGAGTAGCGTAATGCTAGATAGCCTATAGCCTTCCTCATGAAACTGCCTATCATAATCAGAAAGAATTTTTGAAATCCACCCAGTACTTTCGAAGATTAGCGCGTTCAAGCAAACAAACAAACAAACAAACAAACTTTTCCGCTTTATATTAGTATAGATGATAAAAATTTACTAGTGTCTGATTTGTGCCTTTTATTCATTATTTAATGATGTTAAGCAGTTTGATTACTTGTGTGGCCTACTCAAATGTCCTTTGGTATTTGTTGTCAAATTGTTGAGCTCCTTAAGTTCTAAGTTGAGCTACACGATAACTGACAAATGATTGCACTGTCTGGACAGGTCCGCTCAAATTTGCAAAGTTATTTCCTTAAAAGAATAACACAGACATGAACCTACATGCTTCTCATGTAAAAGTCCAAATTGTCTGGACTTTAAAGAGACTTTGACCTCTGAGTTTGTTTCGGTGTTTCTTCACAGAGTAGTCAGTTAGGAAATACCGGCCTCATCTAGCTAAACTTAACACGCAAAAAACATGACGTGTAAAAGTGTTATTTATAACCAATTTACAAAATAAATATTTCATTTCACTAAACTACTTATCTGGATACCAAATCTGAACTTTGTAGGTCATCTGGAACTGGGTTAGAGTTTTGGACGTTATCGTAGCATACCTTTGTTTTACCAACTTTCCTTACATAATTTATTATAAAATACAGAAAAAGCACTAACTTCTGACGTTTTATGAGTGCCCATGTAGGCCTATGTAAAATAAAATAATTTTGATTTCTTGATTTTGTACTGGAATTGGAGCAAGTGCAGTCCAGAATGAAAACAAAGTGCATTATGTTCATTAGGCTTACACTAGTCAGTAAACAAAAGCGCATCAAAATCTATCCCAGGATTCATGAGAAAAGAGCTTTTATACTACACCTGCTTGGAAAGTACCTTGATACTTTATCAAATTTACGGTAGAAAGTACGTCATTGCATATCGAACAAATATGCGAGGAGAAAACGCATCTGACCGGGAGAGAAAAGTGTATGAAAATCCATTTCTTACGTGGTTTTTCTTTTTTAATTTTGGGTAAGACTATGCGCCGGTAACCTAAATATCAAAAGCCAAAAAGTTTTTACAGTGAGTTTTTATCTCCAAGTTCGCAAAATGACACTGGCCACTAGCTGTGTGTTGGATGGTGTCGGGCTGGCAGTGCGACCCTGCGGCGGCAGGATAAACTATTTGAAAAAAGAACATGTGAAAATTGCAGACGCCATTGGCGCCATTTTCAATTTGTGTGTTGTTTGAGGATTCAGTTTTCGTAGAAAGTAAAATAAAACGATTAGTTAGTTAGTTGTCATTTAGTTTTTTATTTTCCTCATAGGTGTAGTATAAAGCACTATGTATCACTCGAGAGAAAGTGCGATTCCCGATCTCGGGTGTTTTAAAGCCCTCGCCTACGGCTCGGGCTTCAAACGACACCCTCGACGGTAATCGGTCACTTTCTCCTGTCGGTGAACAATGTACTATTTCTTGGAAACTATTTATTGGTGAGGGTATAACGCCGTTTGCCGGAATTTTATTTGCCCTAATACCATTTGCCATAATTGTCAACAGCCATAATATTATATGACGTAATATTCATTTGCCCTACCCTTATTTGCTATATTAGTCTCATCATAGAAGCTTTGTTTCCCATGAAGTCACTTACCATAACATCATTTGTCATAATCATTGTAAGCCCTAATTATCACATGCCCTAATTTTCACATGCCATAATTATCATATGCCATAACATCATTTGCCATCGACATTGGGTGTGTAACGATTGTTATATTAGGAGAAACTGGATGCAATCGGAACTTTAAGGCACCCCGACTCGGATAGGTTAGGTTAGAAGGGGATGGCCCCACCATCCCCTTCGTGGTTATTTTTTTATAAACCACCCAGAAGTAGGAGGGCTCCGTCGACTAAGCCCACCCTCGACCATTGTCTAATAATTATTATGGCATTTAAATATTATGTCTAATAATCATTATGGCGTTTAAATATTATGTCTAATCATTATTATGGCAATTAAAAATATGAAAAACTATACGTATGGCACTCGTATCTTATGGTATCTAAGTTTCGGGCAATTAAAAGTATGTCATATGTCTTTTAAGGCAAAGAAAACATTCGGGCAAATGAAATTCGGGTAAATGAAATTCGGAAATATGATGATTATGGTATATAATCTTCGGGTAAACAATAGACAACCATTGGTGAGAAATGAACTTATTAACTAACGACAGTATTAATTAAACTTAGTAATCTACTACATGTTATAAATTAAACGCAACTTGCATACAGAGAGTATAAAGCCATTATTTCTATGACACCCTATAGTTACAATTTTAAAATTATATTTAATTGTTATGTTTTCATATGCTGGATATTTATGATAGCCATCAGCTCTGTGCTGACTCGTCAACTTCAAAAAGGATATATAGATAACTGCTTACAAAAACTGCTTGATTCATGATTACTTGTGTTTTTCTGGTTAAATTTTGACAAGTAGCTGTACCTCGCCTTTTTTAACTTTTTTTCTAAGACTTGACTTTACAATATTTTTATTGAAAATAGGTTCGATCTTTCCCTAACTAAACCCTGAACTGCAGTACTACTCCACCGTGTTCTTGATTTATTTGCCTGAATTGGGTGATGCCAGGAACTCTTTTTTTATTGATAATAGGTTCGCGTTTGCTCGCTAGGGGTACTTTCATTTCTGGGCAGCATTTCATCCAAACACTGTCAATGTCCTTTCCCAATGACACTTCAATTTATATATTTATTTTTTGGTTGTGTTGTTAAGTTAAAAAGCTGGCCCAGAAATATGTTTCAGTTACATTACTGGCGTGTATCAACCTAACTCGAAGATACGACCTTGTGTCTCTTCTTCACTCGATTTTTCCTTAAAGATAGAAACATTTAATATTACAATCTATCAAGACTATTTTAAATATACTCAAACTGATTGGTTACTATCGCACTATTTAAAAACATTCAGAACCTGTTGATCGACGTCTTCGACATGGTAACTTTTAGTAACTTAAATCTAAAATAATTCTAACCTAACCTATTGTTTAGCAACAGTTAGGACTTAAATTCTTAAATAGATATTAAAATATAAAAAAGTTACCTAATTTAATCGAATGTCGGTGTAACAGAAATTGTATTTATAATATAATATATTTAAAAACTACCCATCGACCATCGATTCAAAGAAGAACCCCCTCCTCCCTGGCACCACTCCCATGAAAAGGTAACTCACCGTTTCCGAGAAAAAATGACTTTTTGTAACCTAACCTCAAAACACTCAGTAGCCTAAAAAGCGTAGTGGGAGCCCCGCGAAGCGGAAGGGGAAGCAAAGGCTTAAAAAAAATTACCACGAAGGGGATGGCGAGGTCTAGTGAGCGAGCGAAGCGAGCGAACAGACCCCGCCATCCCCTTCTAACCTAACCTGTCCGAGTCGGGGTGCCCCAAGGCTTGGGAACTGTATTTCAGGACATCAGGTCCCCACTCTTTAGGTTACTTGACATTTAAAGTGCTCTAGTTAGGAGTCACTTAATATTTTTTTTTATATTAAGCTCCATGACCTGATTCCTCCATCTCCCTTTCACTACCGGTCTACCAGACGCACGGCTGGGTACCACCCACACTTGGTTGATATACCGTCTTGTCGCACCAAACGCTACTCCTCCACATTTATTGTGCGTACAGCCAAGTTGTGGAATTCTTTGCCGGCTTCTGTGTTACCTGCTACTTATGACGTTTCAGCCTTTAAAGTAAATAGGCATCTGGGCTCGCTCGTCACATCGTAGACCTCATCTATCGCTTACCATCAGGCGAGATCGAGGTCAAGAGCGGCCTCATCCATAATAAAAAAATAAAATAAGAATACTGTTAGTGAGATTAGTAGGTATTGTGTGAGGATGTGGGTGGACATGATTGGGCCAACGAATCACGATCATGCTGTATTAGTTTGGTGGCATAGTTAGCAATGCGAGAGTGTGTGTGGGGGGGGGGGGGAGGACTCCGGTCCTCGTCACGGGCGCCACATAACAACGCAGCGCCCACGTGTGTGCGAGCGCGGTACTTCCCCGGGCGAGCCAGCCCACTCACTTGTACATAAAGGCTCTACCACGTAAATAAAAGGCCTATGTAAGTTTTTAAGTTAACATGGTCATTAATAGTATCATTAGAAATTAAAACGGGATATTAACCATGTGTTGATTGTTTCGAATTTTCGATATTTCGGCACTGTTGCAAGCGCCATGATCACGGATGAACTGCAGTCGTTGGGTTTATGACGGCTGGGTCTACCCTCTTTCTCGATCGTTTTTTCTGATCGACACCGTTACCACTGTCACATGTATCACTCAAAACAGACTTCAGTTTATACGTGACCATGGCGCTTGTAACAGTGCCGAAATATCGGAAATTCGAAACAATCAATACACATGGTTAATATCCTGTTTTAAGTAATAATGATAAAAGGCCTATGATCATAAACAGTATACAGACTATAACTACTATAAGATAAGAATACACATCAAGCAGTATTCATATTTGGTGTTGCACAACGACGACGTTTTTCAACAGTAATTTATTGTAGTTAGTTTGTCATCAAGATTTCCCTTTCCCAAGAAAGCTGCCTAATCTATTCTTAAAAAACTACAAATCTCCTTATCAAAACTTAAATCCATAATTCCTGAAAGCCAATCCACTTGTTATCAGCCCTAGGTCTTGTAATGCTCTACTAGTGTCAGTAAGACAAGCACAAACCCTATGGTCTTTAAAAAACTTCGTAAAAGATCTTTATCTCTCTTCCTAAATTGCTGTTATCCATGTCTTTATTTCTTTTTTTATATTTATATGTATATATATGTTTTGAGAATGTATTTATATAGATAAATAGTACACCGTGGACTATTCGTGTATTTATTTTCTCCTTATGTTTAACATCCATCCAAACGTTGTCTGTAAAAGATTACTCTTAGCGATAAGACCGCCCATTGTATCACCCTTTTTAGTTGTTAGGTCCTTATTTGTTTTACTGTTATGGTGTACAATAAAGAATAATATATCTATCTACCTATCTATGAATGTAAACGTATAGGTACAATATCAAAACTGACATATATCTCATGATATTTTGCTGAAAATTTCTCAATTATCGATCCATCAATATTTTAAATGTTTACGATGACATTGGAAGTTTTCATAACACTCTTAATACATATATTATACGTTTTTATAGTTATGTTTTCAGCAATCTGGACATTTTTATATCAAAACTGAAACAGATAAGTTTTGTTACAAGGTATTTCACATGCTGCTTCGTACATAGTAGCTGCTTAAATATATGAGTACGTACGTAACAGCTACCAGCAAACTGGACTCGAAACGACCGACATGGAGTTACGATGGCGGGTTCTGTATATGATTGCTGCATTTTTACCTGTAAAAAATGAATGTATTAGCCATTTTTAATTATTAAAGTATTTTGAGTGGTACCAATGTGGTACTACAACTGCCTTGTTGATGAAGTGGTCGTAAACGAGACTGAAATAACCACATCAACACTGTCTAGGGATATTTTGTATAAAGTTCTGAAACTCAAAAAATACTGGCCAGTTTTATTTATTTATTATTTATTTATTATATACTTTATTGTACACCTTACAATATTTCTATAGATACAAAAAAATTAAACTAGTGTACAATGGGCGGTCTTATCGCACAGGGCGATCTCTTACAGACAACCTTTGGATGGACAAACTTAAAGGAAACAGATTAAGGGTTGTCAGTGTACAAACATATAATTGAACATAATAATATAAAATACATACAATACCAAAATTTGAAATTGAAAAATAATTAGAAGACGGTGTTGATATGTGTACTTATTATTGAGTAGTTCCGGTAGCTACCTGTGGTCTTCATCATCAGTTCCACTTCACCAAATGGTGCTTTTGCACAAGTTACTATAAAAATACTCAAATCGCTATAGGTGTGCCTATAATATTTGAAGAGTTCCATCAATTTCTGCAGGACCCATCATCAGATCTTGACGTGATTGGGATTGGGGCCACCTTGAAAGTATTCCCTTTCAAACTATAAAATAATTTTCAAAATCGGTCCAACCATCTTTGAGTAATCGGGAAACATATATAGAAGATTCCGATGAACTGAGAACCTACTCCTTTTTTGAAGTCGGTTTAAAATAACTTTAATTTCGGTAGTCGGTGTCTTTGGTCAACCCAATGGCTTGGTGCATGATGAGGCAAATGACCGGACGGCATGCCATTGTTTCTATGAAAGATGGTCATGCCTTTAGTGTGGGATGCAACTTGTGTCGATACTCTCGCGCCATGCCATCTTCTCGGTGATAACTATATTTCCGAGCCGTTTGGGGTTGAAATTCTCGGACCGTAGGGCTTATGTGTTCGCTGCTTTTTTATAGACGACTAATTGTCACCTGTCACATGAAGCCTAAAAGTTTTATTAAACACAAAAATGTGAGATTATCGCAACAACTGGACCTATTTGTGAATTTTCCACCATGATAATTTTGTCGCCTGTAAGTTTTATTAAACAGAAAAATTGTGTCGAATTGTCACTTTTCACATAAATGTTGGACTTGTCGTATTGTCAGCTTTAGTGAAGAGGGCCCTGTTCATTTTAGACATATTTTACAGTTTGAACAGCTTAAAAATAGTAGAGATCAATACTGATTTGGCCAAGGTGGTAGTTTCAAAGATATCACTCTCAGCGATAAGACCGCCATAACCACCGTAACCATAGAATAAGCAATGTTGTTAAATAGGTACGACTAAATTCTTGTATACAATATCTATGACGATGACGAGTTGCTAGTCTATCGGTTACATTTTGGGTAGTGTGCGATGGAATTACACAATCTGAGCCGGGGCACACGATGCGTTGCGGCGGCGGTGCGGCGCCGGAGCGGTGTCGCTGCGTCGTCTTACATAGAAATATCTGTGGCATGCACACGATGCGCTCCGGCGCCGCACCGGACTTGCAACCACCAAGACGAGGCGGGGAGGGTGAATGCGTTGCGACTAGAGATGTGATAAACGACTTAAAACTTTTAACGAACTTATTCGTTTATTTTTTTATCAAAAGTCACTTACGTTAACTGCTTAGTTGCTTATCTGCTTATTTACTTGCTTACATTAAAAACAACAAATTATGTTGTTTGCTTTTTTAGTTGTTTAAGTTTAAGTACCTATTGGTTTTTAAACGACATCAATGAACTTTCCTTTATACTTTTATTTTTTATTTTTTTTTATTACCGATGGGCCCACTCTTGACCTCGATCTCGCCTGATGGTAAGCGATAGATGAGGTCTACGATGGGACGAGCGAGCCCAGAAGATGCCTATTTACTCGTGCTTTAAAGGCTGAAAGGTCATAAGTGGCAGGGAACACTGAAGCCGGCAGAGAATTCCACAGCTTGGCTGTGCGCACAATAAATGTGGAAGAGAAGCGCTTGGTACGACAAGACGGTATATTAACCAAGTGTGGGTGGTACCCAGCCGTGCGTCTGATTATACTTGGCAGATCAGTTTTATTAGCTCACCAATTTGTTTTTATAGAATAAGTAGTCCAAATTAACACAATTATTTACACTATAAACTATTTACACTATTATTAACACATTTAACTACACCTAAAAAGTATATTATATACAGGTCAAAAATTCACAGAATTATTTCCTTGGTACGAAACAATTCACCACATGAAAAAATGTTTTACACTATTTATGTTTACGTAAACGACTTGTTTCAAGTCACAACTTCAAAACTAATTGTTTCGGAAATACACAAAACATGACGCTTTTAACCGGGCGGAGAAAACGATACTAAACGTAAAAAACAAAATAAGCACTTTAAGCAGTTAATGAAAACCCGTTTCATTTAAATTGTCGTTTTTAAAAGTGAACAACGGAATCCAATATTTGCGGTTACGTTTTAATTTGAACAAAAAGCAGAATAAGCAGATAACGTTAAATGCTTTTATAAAAAAGTCTGCTTATTTACTTATTTTAAATAACATGTTATATTATATGCTTTTCGTTTAAACGCCCATCTTTAGTTGCGACGTCGGAGCGGCACCGCTCAGTTGTTTTGCGTCACAGGGAAGGACACACGCTCGCTCGTTTCAATTGTCTGTCAACAGACTGTCCAACGCTGCTACGGCGCCACTGCGACATAACAACGTTACGGAGCCGCACCGCTCGTGTGCCCACTGACACGGTGAAATCTTTGCGGTGCGGCGCCGCAACGCATCGTGTGCCCCCGCCCTATGATTCCGTCAAGCCCATTCCATCATCGGAGTATAAGACAAACGGCGACGCGCCATCGTTACACGGTGGATATCCAACCCAAACGCACAAAACATTTTGGGAATAGCTTCATTGTGCGTACGGCTAAGGAGTGGAATTCCCTGCCGGAGTCTGTGTCAAGATTAAATAGGTTACTTCAAGGTAAGCGTGCTCCATCTTCGAGCACATCATCACTTACCATCAGGTGAGATGGTGGTCAAACGCGAGCCTATTATAAATGAAATCTATCTATCTGAAAGGGATTTGTAATAGTGAGTATGTGAGTACGTGAGACTCACCTATATGAAGTAGAAGGAGTGCGGCTGCAGCTCGAGCTGCGCCATCTTGGCCAGCAGGCGGTGCAGGCGGCGCTGTGCGGCGGCGCCGGCGGCCGAGCGCGCGTCCCCCCGCCCGCCCGCGCGCGGCGCCAGCGCGCGGCACGCCGCCACGCGCTGCCACACGTGCCGGGGCATCTGACGGGGTGTTCACTTACATACTATGTTGACTAACAGAGGGCGTTCCCGATGACCCGCAATACCTTAGCATCCATACATGCTAAAAAAATATTACCATTCGAAAACAAAATGTTTTTTTTTTTTTAATATATAAAGAAACACTCTGTACACGCGTACTTGAAGGACGGCAACGTCGCAATTTATTTAGGAATGCGTACGCGTGTACAGGGTGTTTCTTTTACGTATAAATTAAAAAAATATACGTAAAAGATTTTTACGATCAATTAAACATTTTAGGGAATATTTTAATATAAAAAAATAAATTAAAACATTTTGTTTTCGAATGGTAATATTTTTTTAGCATGTATGGATGCTATACTATTGCTGGTTAACGGGAACGCCCTCTGTTAGTTAACATACTGTATACTGCGCACGACACAACTCACAATAATTGTTCAAGTGCTAGTGAGACTGTCAAAACCTTGTCAGATACAAAAGTGCTCCCAACTGTGTGAACGTTTTCTAATGCATCATATCAATATAAGAAGAAACAGTCAACTGCCTCAGCTGTTACCTATTATTACTAACAATCCATGTCGGTCAGTTGACGTCGTAAATGAATTCTTTCCGAATGTAGGTGAAAACCTAGCCTCAAAATTTTATAATAATGCTGGCACCAATATGTTTTTCCCTGGTACTATCTCTCCATTTCGCGATTCCATGGCCATCTTTACCACGGATTACGATGAGATTAAAATCTCATACTAGCTCTTAATAGTGCGATGAGTTCGAATGATATTCCTCAAACCGTAATTAGTGCTGCTAGATCTAGTCTAATTCCAATTATCTGCCATGTATTTAATCTTGCCCTTGCGACTGGTGTGTTTCCCATAATTTTTAAAAAAGCCTTGATCCATCCCATATCCAAAAGTGGAAACAGAGATAGTGTCAACAACTATAGACCAATTTCAGTTTTAACTATCATGTCTAAACTCCTGGAAAAATAATTATAAAAGATTACTCAAATTCAAGACTCTCAAACTCAAATGTTTTATTTCACATAGGCCTACAAGGGTACTTACAAAACGTCAGCAGTTCGGACTCGACGTCTCAGCTTGGCTTATCGGCGAACTGTTGCTTGCCTGTCTATCTTCTACAGATTATACTTCGGAGAGTGTGCGCAGGAATTCCACGACCTAATCCCGTCATCCCCCTTTTACTACCGGTCTACCAGACGTACCGCAGGACATAATCCACACTTGGTCGATATACCGTCTCGTCGTACTAAGCGCTTTTATTCAACATTTATTGTGCGTACAGCCAAGGTGTGGAGCTCTGCCGGCTTCTGTGTTCCCTGCCACATATGACCCACCAGCGTTTAAAGCAAGAGTGAATAGGCATTTTCTGGGCTCACTCGTTCGATCGTAGACCTCATCTTACACTTACCATCAGGTGTGATCGAGGTCAAAAGCGGGCTCATTAGTAATAATAAAAAAAAAACAATCGCTATCTTTCTTGACCTCTCTAAAGCGTTTGACACTGTCTCTGTCCCACTCTTGCTTCGAAAACTAGAATTCATTGGTATCAGGGGTCTTCCACAATTTTTTTTAAGAGTTATCTCCAGGATCGTTTTCAGACAGTCCAAATAGACAATCATGCCAGCAAGGAACAGTTCCTTAAATATGGTGTGCCACAGGGTAGTGTCCTTGGCCCTAGCCTGTTCCTAATTTATATCAACTGTAAATTTAACTTACCTAATGCAAAAATCATATCGTATGCAGACGATACAGTTATATTGATGCATGGCAATAATTGGAATGAGACCCATTCTCTGGCAGAACGAGCGGAACGCTACAAACTACAATGAAATGTTTAGAGCAAAATCTCCTCACCCTAAATTTACTAAAAACTAAGTTTATTTATTACATTCAGACCTAAAATATTCTCTCAGCCATCTCGTCAATTTACCCTCTCTGCCCATACATGCGGTTTAGTTCCGAACATAAACATGACATTAAGCACCTTGGTGTTATATTGGACAGTACATTGTCATGGAGAATGCAGGTCGAGTCATTGATTAGCAGAGTAAGAATGTTAATCTACGTATTTAAAAACCTAAGAAACTCAGCTAATAACTCAACCCTCAAGACAATGTACTTCGCGCTAGCTCACTATATCATCACCTATTGTATTACAGCCTGGGGAAATGCAGAAGTGTTTGTTGCTACGCCTGGATAGGGCGCAGAGAGCTATGCTTAAGGTTACACGCAAACCAATTCTCTTCCCTAATAGTCAACGGTATACATTATTAATTACCTACGGTTAGGCACTTTTGAATCTGTAGTAATCAAGTCATATGAGAACCATGCAGGTTTATTATGTCTATAGTGATCATTCTAAATCAAATCAGCACTTACATTGAACAATGGTGAATGGAGTATAGGAGTCCAGAGAGGCAGTAGCTTGTTGAGCACTGTGGAGTTACACTCTAGAAGAGACTCCAGCAGACTCAGGAAGTGGAGATTCACCGTCTCGGCCAGCTAAAACATAACTCAGTATTATTTTTCTAATTGAAGTAGGTAGTCAGTGTCACCTGTCGGTCAGTGTTATAGCCATAACATAGCTTTAATCTTGAACCCGTCAGGGCTCTCTAAGTTCGCTCTATAATCAATTCATTGCTCTAGTTAAAATTAATAATATGTATGTTTTATTCAATTCAATTATAGCATAATTTAATTATAGAAAAATGTATTATGATGATTTTATTTAATTTATTGTCACTTTTTTATTTCATTTAGTTCTTTTTTTGTAATTGTCATTTGATTTATTCTTTTAAAATAATATTTGGTGTGTGTGTGTGTGTGTAATTATGTAAACGTTATGAGTTTAAGTTACTCGAATTAATTTCATTTTTTTATTAATTTCAATTGAACGTTAAAAGACAATTTTGGACTGCGATATGAGTTAAAGGGGATATTTTAAAATAAAAAGATTAAGGTCCACACGTAAAGGTAGATTCTTACTAGTTATTTAAACTTTTTTTATTAATATTTGATGTGTTTATATTTAATTAATGGTATACAAAGATAATGCACCCATACTAACACTACTATGCTTCTTATAAGTAAGGGAAATTCCAGAAATAAGAACAAATGTATTAAATAATTCTGACATGGTACTTGCAAATAACAATCGTAGCTACTATGATTAATATCAGTATCAATCAATAAAAAATCGCATAGATAAAATGCTTGTTAATAGTAGATTATTAACCAAGGGCTGTATGACATCAATTGCATACGAGGTTTTTGGCGCCTGAGCGAAGCGAAGGCGCTAATTAACCCGAGTATGCAATTGATGCTTACGCCCGAGATAAATACTCTGCTTTACATATCGATTGTGAGGTAAGTAAACAACAAGACAGCAGGTTTCAATGAACATTTATTAAGAAGAAAAAAATGTGTATTTAATTAAAATTAATAGTAAAATTATTACAATTTGTAAGAGATATGGTCACGTTCTTTTTAGGTATATTTATAGTTTGAATATGAGTTTGTGATGATAAGACTTGAGTTTGAGTGACTTGAGGTTCTTGCATCGTAAATGGCGGCAGTTGACTGGTACTATTTTCTTCATTAAAAAATGGCTCAGATGATGGCACCAAATTCGCATAGTATTTCTGTGAAATATTTTGGTAACTTATTAAAAAGGGCAAGTAAATACGTAGGTACCTTTATTGCTAAATAAATTTCATCCGGAGCTTCATTTAAGAATTTCTGTACTTCTTCTGCAGTAAATACCTTCGATTTCTTGCTTTTAAAGCCGTCAGACTGCCTTTTCAAGAAAGCAGTAAGTTTAGAAAAATCTTTCAAATTCACGTCATGTTTTGTCATCATTGTAGATTTTAGCATGGAATAAAAGCACCATAAACTGGAAGGTTGTAGCCTCTTAGATAATTCATCAAAATATGATATAAAAACACTTTCAGAAAGAGATTTCACTTTTTTTTCTGACCGCCATTTCATAAATTCGTCGTATGCCTTTACATATCTTTCTTTCGAGTTCGGCGGTAATATATTTTCGACAACTGTTTTTGCCCTTTCTTTAATAAAATCGGGCGTTAGATCTATGTCTTCGTCACTAGACATGTTTAAAACTTTTGAAAAAGAACTCAAACAAGAAAATTAATTATTTTCGCGATGCTTTCGCGCCTACTAATAGACTGCCTTTTTTTTTCACGCACGCAAGCGCGTCAAATCTTGCTGGCCAGTTTGATTTTTAAATCGATTCCATCTAACATACGATGTGGAAACAAATAGTTCCATATTTAAAATAAAATCTTTATAAAATAAATTGTCTAGATTCCGATTCGGGTAATTAATCGATACCGAGAAAAAAAAAATTAACTTTTTAAAAATATTCTTCGTGCAGTATGAGTATGACAGTTCTTTTTTCAAATTCCAAAACCTATGCTGTAATGATAGTCATACACCCCGGCATTCAGGGGTGTAAGGGTGTACTTACAGAGCAAGAGATATGTAAAATAATTTAGATTTGATTTGAGTGTAATAATGATGTTACCACTTTAGACTGCACTGTAACCTGCAGTATACTAGGCACCAGCTTGCACCAGAAGTCTAGCAGAATGCAGGTGGTGGTGTTGTGCGGCTCGCTGCAGGGCGGAGAGCTCGCCGCCAGCGCCTCCAGGTACAGGGTCCACAGCTGGCACAGCACGAAGGCGTGCAGCAGGGCCGACATGCGCAGGGCTGCTGGCTTTGACTGCTCCACGTATGACGACATTATTGTCTGGGGGCAATCAAACTCCTATTACAGAACTTCAATTACATGAGACATTCATCAATCAAGTCTTTGATAAATTATAAACTGAAAATACTACTTAACATAATTGAAATTATAGAGGAGGACCTCATTTCTTTTATCTCACCTGATGTTAAGCGATGATGTGGTCGAAGATGTAGCACGCTTGCCTAGAAGTAACCTATTCACTCTCGTCTTAAAGACTTCCAGGTTATATATCAGGAAGCACAGACTCTGGCAGGGAATTCCACTCCTTAGCCATACGTACAATGAAAGTATTCCCAAAACGTTTCGTTCGTATAGGTGGGATGTCCACCATGTAACGATGGCACTTCGCCGTTTGTCTCGTAGTCCGATGATGGAACGGGCTTGGCGGAATGAGACTGTGCAATTCCATCGCACACTCCCCGAAATGTAACCGAGAGCAGGAGCTCAATTTTCAAGGTAAAGCAGCACTTACTGAGGGTGGCCTCCAGATGAGTGACTAAGTTAACATATCAAAATTCCTCCTTGTCTAGAAAAGCATATTAAGCCGTTGGTCTCAACACATCAGGTGTATAAACACCTTTGGCAGTTATTCATAATCAGCTTAGACTTTTCTCAACTACGTTGGGTTCGGCTGCAAGTCTAACCAGAAGCAGCTGAGTACTAATGTTTTACATGGAGCGACTGCCTATCTGACCTCCACAACCCAGTAACTGGCATGCGCGTGCACAGGATTATGACAGAGTATGCGGCGGAGTAATCGGTCACAAAAATCTATAAAAGGCAAAGTTTTTGTGACCGATTACTCCGCCGCATACCCTGTCATAATCCTGTGCAGTTACTAACTGGGTAACACGGTATCCCTTGGCAAGACCAGTGTCAGTATTACTGGCTTCTGACTACCCGTAAAGACTGTCAAAGATGTACAATTGACGGCCGGAACCAACTAAAAGTGCTTTTCGACTTTCCAAAGCACGGGGATATCAGACCACCAACTTCCAATGTCAGGACTGCTGCTGATTCCTTAAAAAAACCCAATAAGATCTTTTTGCCCGACCCGGGAATCGAATCCGAGACCTCGTTCTCAGCCAAAGAGGCAGTAGACATTTGACAATCATTACAGGTTAGTGCAATGTTTCCTTTTTAAAGGGCTTTGATTACTTACGTTATAAGATTTTTTTCTGCAATATTTTGTTTGTTTACGTTTTTGTAAAGTCATTAGTGACAGGACTAGTTTTTCTTTTTAATTCATTGCTGGAGCTAGGAGGTTAGGTAGCATAGGTAACTGATATTGTACCTCGTGATAAATTACATTTATTTCTCTTTTAATTCTAGAACCTCATTCAAATTCTTAAAACTCAATTGAGCTAGAGAGATGACGGGGGAGCGGTCAGTCTACGCCTAGAACTCAAACAGAGAAGAAGTCTGCAAGAAAACTGATAACAGCCATCGGAGTGAAATGGTCATCTTTAATATACGATCCGTGGCTCGGACCAAGTACGATCATTGGCGTATCTAGAGATATTTCCCAGGGGGGGCCTGGCCCCCAGTAGTAGAAGCGATTGGCCAGATTTTTAAATTTTTCAGCCATAATTGTTTGTTAGTAAAAATTCTCGGGTGGGCACCAGACCATTCTGGGGTGGGCACGGCCCACCCGGCTCCCCCCCTTCCTACGCCTATGAGTACGATCCATGGCCCGGACCTTAAGACATCCTGACATCCTCCGAGTTCTCCACCATCACCACCGACTGCTGCATCGACGATGCCTGACATTTCCCCCACTACGGCCAGAGGGAAGGAAGACGACGCCAGAAGTTCTTCGAGCTCTACTGCCGAAGGAAGTCTGAGGCCGGCCGTCCTGCAGCCACCTCTACGTGACCTCTTCGTTTTACTGAAACCATCAACTCCAATCTCTGTCATCTCAAGTTCTGTTAGGGTTCCGTGACTCCAGCAAATTTTATATAATTAATTATTCCTTTCATAAATCCTGTTCATCTTTTTCCCCTTTGATTTATTTCCCTTGCTATATTCGTTATAAAAGTGTGCTTCCTCCTAAATAGGCAAGCACCTTATTGCAACACCTTATTGAAATGTAACGTTACATTAGTAAGTCAAATAATTGGCAGCAGTCTTGAAAGAAGTATTATGATACGCAGCTATTGGCTTGTGGAGGTGTACACTGAAAAAACGATTTGGTTCCTAGTTACCGAATTTTCATTAAATAGTTACTTAAGTATTTAGTTGCTGTGGTGACTGCCAAACGTTTGGGTACAGTAACAAAACAAATTTAGTTACCTAATTTAGATCTCATTACAAAACTGTTTAGTAAGATATAACATAACAGTTTGGTTAACGACTGCAGAACTGTTTGGTATGAGATAGCTGAACTGTTTGGTATGAGATAGCTAAACTGTTTAGTAAGATATAACATAACAGTTTGGTTAACGACTGCTGAACTGTTTGGTATGATATAGCTAAACTGTTTAGTAAGATATTACAAAACAGTTTGGTTAACGACTGCTGAACTTTTTGGTATGAGATAGCTAAAGCGTTTGGTAAGATGTAACTCTATAGATTGGTTAACGTTAGCTATTCTGTTTGGTAATAGGTACCAACCTATTTGGTAAGATATCTTTGGTAAAGGGTACCTAAATTGTTGATTACGACCGTGCTGTGATTACGGCCGAGCTATTTAGCTAAAACAGCTAAATAGCTCGGTCGTAATCACGGCCGATTTGTTTAGCTAAAAACAACAATACGTCTTGTGAGAAAAGTGATACGCGGCGCTAATTCATTTTTTGGCCTTTGCTCACGAGATTTATTGTTGCTTTAGTTGAAGAGACTGAAATCAAAGAAAATATACATCTATAACTTTTATTATTCGAGTACAAATGAGAATATTATATGATTAATTAACATTTACTTATTTAAATTACAAATGACAACATTATGATTAAGTATTAACTCACAACATATCTATTTTTTAAGAAGAAATAGGTGTACCTTTCGCGCATAATTATTTTTTGCTATTCACATTATTTGAGATTTATTATTTACACATTTGATTTATTGAATCATGGGGTATTCACTATGATGGTCTACACTGCTTCTTCGCTTTTGGTTTGCGGATAGTACTTGGTGTCATCAAAAACGCCAGCGACATGAATGCAGCAGTGTTAATTGTATCATTGTCCACACCTGTTAAGAAATATACATTTGTGTCAAAAATAAATTTATACATTTAAGGGTGAGTATATGGTAGGGTAGGGATCCTTCTGTAAAATTATGTTATTTCCAATTTATATGGGCCACAGTTTTCTGTAATATGTCACAATCAAGCTTTTAAGGAGTTCTTGTTATGTTTGAGGTGCAGGACCCTAATTAATACACCTTTGTGCATTTAAAATAGAAAATCAACCAAATCTTTTATGTATTGTGATAGAAACCATGTAGATATATTACCTTCATCATCAAGGCAGGATAATATTTCTTTTAGCACTGGATCATTTCTCTTCTTCGCAGCTTCAAGTATGTTTTCACGGTACAGTGGCCAGTTTTGAAACAGTTTGTCAGCATTCTCAAAATACAGGTGGTTGAAATCACTCAGCAACTATAAAAATAATTATAAATTCATGTTTATTTAAGTTTAAAAAGTAAGGAGTTAATAAAAAAAATTTAAACAATGGATTGGCATCATCAGCATGATAATTTCCACAGTTGGGCAGAGCCTCCTCCAAAATCTGATGGATTGGCGATTGCCGTAAACGTATTAGTGTAAGTACTCTGGCTTAGTCACTGAGGGGTCGATTCTTAAACCGGGACCGCCACAGAATTGGAAATCAAATTCAAATTATACATACCAAGTGTAGACCTTTGGGCTGTCCCAGTGCTCTGAACTCATTACAGTAAACTGCAATTTGCATATTAGATTCAGCATATTTTTGCAAGCGTGCCTTTCTTGTCTGATCCCAGTATAATTCAACTGTTATCCATGGGTCACACGAGTTTCTTAGCCATAAAAGATTCTCTTCTGTCTCGTCACTTGTAGGCTCGGGTAGACTTTTTGTGGCATCTTCAATTCTTGAAGCAGAGTATGGTGATGGTGGATTACTATAACATGATGAACTTGATGATTTTCGTTTTCTTGTGGTGATCAGGCCAGCTTTTAAAAATACTCTCCGCCGCTGCCTAAAAGTGTCAAGTAATTTTCCCTTAGCTGCTATTTTGTGAGCCGGACTGATGGAAATGTATGGTGAGAAATAGACTGGGGCACTTTCCTTTTTAAATATTTTTACAACATCATACGCCAACTGAAAGAATTGTTCACTTGTGATTTTTGCATCTGGGTTTTTTTGTAATTCTCGGTTTATTATAATATTGCAGAGTCTTCGTCTTGCTGTGTTGTCTAACAGTCCACTCTTCTCATAATTCATAAGAAGAGCTTTTCCTTCATTTATAGATGAGAGGTAGTTACGTAGGCTTTGGCCGCTCTGGGCATGTCCTTCAGTACATGCTTGTTCAGCATCGATTTGATCTGTTTGAGACTCCTCAATCGTTCTTTTTTTTGGTGTTTCACAACTGTTTAGTGTTTCGTGCGTACTAGTTGATGCTACTGGTATAGTTATGAAATTTGAATCATTTAACAGGCTTGAGAAGTTAAGGTCTTCAACATTATCAACTAATTCCTGGGAGAAAAAAAAAATTATTTATATTTTGTAATTGTGCTAGGTGTATGGTACATAATTATACCTCCTACTAAGTGACAAAAATTAAGCCTTCTCAGTGATATTACTAATTTCTAGTCACAATTTGAAACTTACATATGTTAGGAGCGGTTTTTTGTTTATTCCATCTTTCAACCCTTGAATATGTGCTTCGAGTAAAGCACGATCTCCTATGGCAGAAACGAGAGCTTGTATGTGTTCTTTGGATAACACAAGCAGCGCATCCAACGTTATGCCTTCCTCTAAAACAAAACAGAAATAAATAAACTGACAAACACAAATTTTATTGGATAACTAATATCCTATAAAACATATCACACTTAGCCAATTTTAAACTTTCTAAGTTTCGATATTGAGAAGAGAGTCCAGGACTCATCATCATCATCATCATATCAGCCCGGAATCACCCACTGCTGGGTATAGGCCTCCCCTTTCTTCCGCCATACTTTCCGGTTCTGTGCGTACGACTCGATGAGGAGATATTATTATGTTTTCTATTATAATTATGTAATTTTAATAAACATTTTAATTGTTTGGTACCTACCTTTAAACTTCTCTTTGTATTTTGAGAGACCCCAAGAGTCCAGATGGTCTTCTACAGATTTATCGCCCATGACACGCTTTGCGCTCAGGAAAATAGGTAGTTATTCTAGAAGACCGCGCAAGATACCTACCTTGGCGGGCGTGTGTGAACTTCAAGACTATTTAATAATAACAATGCCAGCACTTGTAGTTACTTTGGAAAACACTGAACACATCACACTCTCTTGACACTTTTGATATAATATAAACGTTTAGGTTGAGATGGCAGCAAACGAGTCTTGAAGTTCAAGTTCAAACTCGCACGCCGCCGTTACTTTGCTGTACCTATGTAGTACAACAGTAGCTGACGTTAAACTAGATAGCGACAAACAAGCACGCAGTCTATAGGCAAAAAACGTCACTCCGCGGACAATTTAAATATTGTGTTAAATAATAATTGTCAGAGCTTCACAAAAAATGGCGTAAAAACTTGGTGTGGAACATGGGCAATTGGGCACAAGTGAACGCGACGAACCTGTTACTAGTTTGGAAATAGAATGAGCTAGAAAACAAAATATTCTCAATGCAAGTTCAAAATAACTAAATTGTTTAGGAAAAAATACCAAAACATTATTTACAAATTACTAATGTGTTTAGCACCAAATTGCATAGACACTACGGTACCGAACTACTAAACATTAGTTAAATTGCTGCTAAATTTTGGCTGGACATTTCCTAAGTGGTTTAGTAATCTATTTACAAATGAAAGAGCACAGAACTACTAAATAATAATTGGATATTACAGTTAGTTGCTGTCTGCAAATGAGTTTGGTACGGTGGTACATATACAGTGGCCCGTGTCTGTGGCAGCTCAATCACTTAAGGTTACAATAGGGAAATTTCACTTATTTAATTTTATGAGAACCGAGATCTGTACCTACCTACCATACTGCACTTGCCTACCTCCTTAGGTGTTGTCTTGTCAAAATGGGTAGGTATAAAGCGGGGTCCACAACGATCACAATCAGTCGTCACAAAGGCATCCCCAAGCTTGGCAAACGTGCCGATGCCAACTAGGGCGCCCCATGGGTACTTTGTAGTATTTTTGACGTGATAAAGTCTTGAAAATCGATGAACACCGGCTGTTACACGCACGAATAAGTGTCACATCGTTCCGATCCGGTGATCAACGCCCAGCCCAAACCATTGGACCTAGACAACTGAAATTTTGCACAGTGGTTCCCTTTATAATGCAGACAAGGAAAATGGAAGGATTTTTCGAAATTCAACCCTTAGGGGAGTTAAATAGGGATGAAAGTTTGTATGAAAGTCCGTCAGTTTTAAAGTTAGGATCTTAAAATTTTGTGTTTATGCTGACAATTGAAAATGAATTAATACGTGTCTCAGCGTTTTTGAGAATTTCACCCCCAAACAAACCCCCGACAAAAAAGAGGGATGTTTTAAGTTTGACATGTCTGTGTATCTGTCCATCTGTATGTCTGTCAGTGGCATCGGAGGTCCTAAATGAATGAACCGATTTGAATGCGGTTTTTTCGTTTGAAAACTGACTTGATCAAGAGTGTTCTTAGCTATAATTTATGAAGATCTGTTCAGGTGGTTGATAATTACAACTCATTTTCTACTTGAAAAGACGGGGCCTTTTTTATATTTTAAATTTAATAAGTACTTGTTTTTAAAAATATATATTTGATGTAATATAATACCCAAACACATAACAAACATCAATGTTCACCACAAAAATGTTTGTCCTAATTGGGAATCGAACCCACGACCTGCAGCATGGCAGGCAGGGCTACTACCAACCGAGCTGTGAGACCAGCCAAACAGTGTTGCTATAAACTACTAACGGAAGTTAGTTATTATTATCTCATTTATAAAAACAGAGCTAATAATAGCCAAGCGGTTTAGTAAACACCTACAATTTAGTAATTAGTTACCAAATACTTTAGTTGTTGGTAACTCAACAGGTTTTAACAAAATAATAAATGTAACCACAGCCAAACAAATTTTGAAAACTGAGCTGAACTTTAGTAACAATTAACCATTAGTTAGTAAATATTCAAGTAGCTGAACTGTTCAGTTAACTTATTTTTTTCAGTGTATAACTCTCTGCCGGCTTCTGTATTCCCTGCCACATATGACCCGTCAGCCTTTAAAACAAGAGTGAACAGACATCATCTGAGCTCGCTTGTTCGATCGTAGACCTCATCTTACACTTACCAACAGGTGTGATCGGGGTCAAGAGCAGGCTCATTCGTGATAAATAAATTAATAGTTTAAAAAACACTAGAAAAACACGCTTTTATAAATTCACGTAAAACAAAAAAAAAATAAGAAAACCGATAACGGATTTTCTTTAGGTTTGTTATAACCTTGAAACTTGATCGTGTTCAAAGTCCATTACGTGGTCTTTCTCACAAGTGCAAACACGACTATGATACGATATTCCATCATGGAATGCCAGTGCCTATCTTCCGGCTTCATCATCAGACCTTGAAACCTAATCGTGGTCAAAGTTCATTACAAGACTCTTCTAAGAAATCCAAAACAGCTGTGATATGATTTTCCATCATGAAGTTCCAGTTCATATCTTCCGGCTCCATCATCAGCTCAGTTCGACAGTACCATATTATTGTATTGTCATCAGAACTACCTACAGCTGCCAATTTTCATTACGCTACGACCCTTGGAAGATGGTTAAATTAGTTACCTTAGATTCCATTACATAGTTAGTTACATACAGGTCGACCTAATAAATGGATGTTAAAAAGGAAATCGCTCCAAGTAAAGCACTGGCACTCAGCTGCATCCAGTTAGACTGGAGCCAACCTCGACATATATGGGAAAGAAGCCCAGGGTTCTCTAAAAAGATCCTATCCTTACGCAAAATACGCGCTTGGTCGTGGAGTAGCGGATACCTGCCACATACAAGAGGCTTAGGCTCAGCAGATGATGAAATCTAAATATTCTTCAAAAATAAAAGATAATGAAAATATTTTTGTAAACAAAGATCGATTTTTAAATCTTATAATGGCGACAAGTGACTAAACATCACTGGATATGTGTGTGCAGCATCTCGTTCTTTTTTTCTTTTTATTCTGGATGTGCCCACTCTTGACCTCGATCTCGCCTGATGGTAAGCGATAGATGAGGTCTATGGTGAAACGAGCGAGCCCAGAAGATACCTGTTCACTCTTGCTTTAAAGGTTGAAAAGTCATAAGTGGCAGGAGGGTACCTGTATGAAAGGTCATAAGTGGCAGGAGGGTACCTGTATGAAAGGTCATAAGTGGTAGGAGGGTACCTGTATGAAAGGTCATAAGTGGCAGGAGGGTACCTGTATGAAAGGTCATAAGTGGTAGGAGGGTACCTGTATGAAAGGTCATAAGTGGCAGGAGGGTATCTGTATGAAAGGTCATAAGTAGAAGGAGGGTATCTGTATGAAAGGTCATAAGTTGCAGGAGGGTACCTGTATGAAAGGTCATAAGTTGCAGGAGGGTACCTGTATGAAAAGTCATAAGTGGGAGGAGGATACCTGTATGTAGTCGGTGATGTGGCACGTGGCGTCCTGCGGCACGGGCTGGTGCATGTGCGCGTGCGCCGCCGGCAGCTGGTGCGTGCGGCTGTTGCTCAGCGCGCCCATCACCAGCCACGAGATCAGACACTAGGGTCACGAGGTACCTGTATGTAGTCGGTGATGTGGCACGTGGCGTCCTGCGGCACGGGCTGGTGCATGTGCGCGTGCGCCGCCGGCAGCTGGTGCGTGCGGCTGTTGCACAGCGCGCCCATCACCAGCCACGAGATCAGACACTCGGGTCACGAGGTACCTGTATGTAGTCGGTGATGTGGCACGTGGCGTCCTGCGGCACGGGCTGGTGCATGTGCGCGTGCGCCGCCGGCAGCTGGTGCGTGCGGCTGTTGCACAGCGCGCCCATCACCAGCCACGAGATCAGACACTCGGGTCACGAGGTACCTGTATGTAGTCGGTGATGTGGCACGTGGCGTCCTGCGGCACGGGCTGGTGCATGTGCGCGTGCGCCGCCGGCAGCTGGTGCGTGCGGCTGTTGCACAGCGCTCCCATCACCAGCCACGAGATCAGACACTCGGGTCACGAGGTACCTGTATGTAGTCGGTGATGTGGCACGTGGCGTCCTGCGGCACGGGCTGGTGCATGTGCGCGTGCGCCACCGGCAGCTGGTGCGTGCGGCTGTTGCACAGCGCGCCCATCACCAGCCACGAGATCAGACACTCGGGTCACGAGGTACCTGTATGTAGTCGGTGATGTGGCACGTGGCGTCCTGCGGCACGGGCTGGTGCATGTGCGCGTGCGCCGCCGGCAGCTGGTGCGTGCGGCTGTTGCACAGCGCGCCCATCACCAGCCACGAGATCAGACACTCGGGTCACGAGGTACCTGTATGTAGTCGGTGATGTGGCACGTGGCGTCCTGCGGCACGGGCTGGTGCATGTGCGCGTGCGCCGCCGGCAGCTGGTGCGTGCGGCTGTTGCACAGCGCGCCCATCACCAGCCACGAGATCAGACACTCGGGTCACGAGGTACCTGTATGTAGTCGGTGATGTGGCACGTGGCGTCCTGCGGCACGGGCTGGTGCATGTGCGCGTGCACCGCCGGCAGCTGGTGCGTGCGGCTGTTGCACAGCGCGCCCATCACCAGCCACGAGATCAGACACTCGGGTCACGAGGTACCTGTATGTAGTCGGTGATGTGGCACGTGGCGTCCTGCGGCACGGGCTGGTGCATGTGCGCGTGCACCGCCGGCAGCTGGTGCGTGCGGCTGTTGCACAGCGCGCCCATCACCAGCCACGAGATCAGACACTCGGGTCACGAGGTACCTGTATGTAGTCGGTGATGTGGCACGTGGCGTCCTGCGGCACGGGCTGGTGCATGTGCGCGTGCACCGCCGGCAGCTGGTGCGTGCGGCTGTTGCACAGCGCGCCCATCACCAGCCACGAGATCAGACACTAGGGTCACGAGGTACCTGTATGTAGTCGGTGATGTGGCACGTGGCGTCCTGCGGCACGGGCTGGTGCATGTGCGCGTGCGCCGCCGGCAGCTGGTGCGTGCGGCTGTTGCACAGCGCGCCCATCACCAGCCACGAGATCAGACACTAGGGTCACGAGGTACCTGTATGTAGTCGGTGATGTGGCACGTGGCGTCCTGCGGCACGGGCTGGTGCATGTGCGCGTGCGCCGCCGGCAGCTGGTGCGTGCGGCTGTTGCACAGCGCGCCCATCACCAGCCACGAGATCAGACGCACTCGGGTCACACACTCGCACACCTCTCGGGACCTAGTGGCAATAAAAACAAATAAACCTGCTTATTTAACATAAAATAAAAACCTACTCATTCAAATATTATACTTCATCTAACTGGAGTATCCTAGAAATAACATCTACAATGTTAATATATACCCGAATGTTGGAATTATGTCTCGACCTTGGCATAATTATTTTTGCCGGTAGAACGAATCATTAAGGTGTCAGGATAAGGATAATTAATCAATAAGGAAAGAAATAGATTCTTGTTGGTCATCCCTTAGTTGATCTTTTATTTTACAATAATACACACCGTGAAATTTTAATGAATGTTTTCCCCCAGCGAAATGGCTGCAGTCTAAGAGCCCGTGAACCCCAGACCTTCGTTATTTTATAAAAGCTGAGAGTTTGTCAGCGCATGCTCCCAACACAGGTAAGAACGATGGACAATTATGAAGTTTGGGTTATAGTGGCTTTGGCAGGTAAACGGTACTAATGGTGTCGGACTTCACTGACATAAAACCCACCCTGTTCCGTCCATTGCCCCTCCATTCCGCGGCTGCGGTATCTCGATAGAACGTTCCCGCAACCCTGGTAGGTATTCAGGCGTGGTCCGTCTATTCGGAACAAAATACTACTAAACAAAACTAACTGTGTTATCACTACCGTAACGGACTAGAAAATGTCTACCCGGCCGGGTTGGACCTGAAAATAAGTGCACTGGGGTACTAGAATATTCGAAAGTAACTGGGCTGTATGATAATGGGGTGCTATCAAAAACGCGATACGGAATTAATTAAAGGTTCGAGTACGAATTTAACACAATTGACATTGCGATAATGAGAACTGATTTTCAAGGACAGGAATCAGCACAATACTTTTAAACACAACATACGAGCAATAAAATGGCACACAACTGAAGTTAACAAATAAAGCCTGATTTTCTTCCTTATTAAAAAGAAAAAAATCGGTTATCTGTAAAGTCGGTTTACTGACGATAGTTGAACGTGACAACGTCATAAGAAAATACTTATGGAATGGTTGCATTTTTCAAAAGAAAATTTTAATTTTACATCTCTATTACTGCACTTCTCATGTCAATGGAAGAATCCCTACACAGTGACGTCATCTCTTAGCGTTTTATGATAGCCTAGTACTTGACTCGTTGAGTCATACATAAATGTCAAAGAATCCCTACACAGTGACGTCATCTCTTACCGTTTTATGATAGCCTAGTACTTGACTCGTTGAGTCATACATAAATGTCAACTTGTAGATCCAATTTGATTTGCTTTGGAACGCCTCAGAGCGAGGTAACGCCGCATGAGTACGTGCGTGCAGCCAGCTTCATCGAATTATAAGACGTTGTCACGTCAAAAAGTTGCATTGACGTCTATTTCATTGCGTTGTCACTAACAGTATCATTAGAACTGACGCTTGCTTATTATGGCGCTTGCTATAAGGCCGAAATATCAGAAACTCGAAACAATAAATACGCATTGTTCGGTCCGACGTGAAACAGAACGCACCCTTTTGACATAAAGAATTTGATTTTGACATTACTTGACTTTGACAGATAGACTTTGCTTGGTTGGAAAAAATGCCGGTCATCGGGACCCTCTTGAGTTAATTATAATTGGTAAAATATCGTTGGATTCGCCTGTTGAGACCGATAATTGGGTCGCGAATTATTTGTTGTTTGAAGTTGAAATCCCCATTTTGTCGAAAACCCCGGGATATTGTCGGAACATATCGCCTTATTGCGTCACCTCGTGGCACGCGCTTGGTGGAACGAGTTGGGTGTGATGCTGAGTTGGAACCGCGCCATCTGGAGACTGGCGTCTTGTGAACGTCCACACACTTGACTTACATCACACTTTCACTTACTCATATCATATTTACATACAAACCACATTTAGACGTGATCAAACAGATCCGGATTGCCGTCTACAGCTCAGGTTAGTGGTATCATTATTGTGTAACTTTGTTCATTAAAAGCAACGTTAAGCTCCGCGTATCGTGGAAAGTTCCGGACACGTCCAGTTACCGTTGGCTGGCCTATTGCAGTCTTGAACACGCATGGTAAATATACCGTGGTAAATATCCTGTGTACAGTTCTAATGATATTATGTGCGTGTTTATTGTAAACTCGAAACAATAGATATACATAATAAATATCCCGTTTTAAGTTTCAGATTTAACAGAAAGGTTTTGAAAGAGTACGGAAGAAGTATTTCAAGGTAATCAATATAAGTAGAATAAAAATGATGGATTCATACATACCCTGGCAATGACGCGCTGATCCATGGCGTCATGTGCCTGGCCGGTTGAGCTCGGTCCTGTCTTCCCCGGCTATGTTCAAGGGCCAATTCCATGGCCACATATTGAGCAATACCGCCCTTTACTATTGCTCCTAACGTGTCCTCATTCAGGCAGATTAGATTGCGATTTACGATTGATTTTGAGACGGAACCCTGTTGGTAAAAGTGAACCGTATGAAATAGAAATAATAATAAAATGTACCATTGCATTTCAATGCGGCCACATCTCATAATTCGAGTTTTTAAGATTATACAAATTATCACCCTTAATAACATAAACCATCATGTATAAGTAGCGGCACGTAAGTCTAGCGCTGAACGATACGCGGAGGGGGTTACTGCGCATGGGTACTATCGCGCACGCAATACAATTGTTAGCTAAATAACGTTAATGACATTATTTTAATGTAATGTCAAATAGTAGGTCTAGCGCTGAACGAAATGTAGAGGATAGCTACGCATGAGTACTGTCGCGCATGCAAATAATATTACCTATACTTTAGTAAATAGTTTATCTCCAATGCCAATGTCCAAGGATTTATAGTAGGTACCTAAGATGTAATTTTTAACAAGTTTTGTGGGGAGTATAAAAACAAAAATATTATTTGTTAATTTAAAAAAAATATATTTTAGATTTAAGTCTAATCTGAATCAGAGAATCTACAGTGAATCTGAATCTACAGAGAACCATTCTCAAATTTACAGTGATGCTGTCCGAATGACTGAGTAAAGTATTTGTAGCTTCGTCAATCTCACTTTTTATTTGTTTCAGAGAATCGATTAATTCGTTAGATTCCCTTTTTAAAAAGCAATTCACGACATAAACCATTTTCCTTGCCTGTCTTTTCAAAACAGTATTTCTTCTAGGTATATTCACTTTAAAGTCACAAACAAACTAAAAAACTAAATTTCACAAACAAATTCAAACTTACAAAAAAAAACAACAACAAAAATTAACAGCAATAACAATACAATTAATGACGCGACTATACACGGGATATGCGCGGAGCGTCGTATCGGCGCGGGGAACATAATGCGGCTGGAGAGCCAATCGGCGCTACACACGGCCGCCCTTCATCCCGCTAGCCCCCCTCAGGTACCTTAATTTTTACTTCTGCGCAATAACGGTCACCGCTAAAGTTTCGTGCCGATGGTTATAATTACCTATTACAGTGCAGTGAAATGAAATGAAACAAGCAAAAAGTTAAACACTAAACAAAAACAAAATGCGTGCCTTCCGAAAAGAGTTACCGCGAAATAATTTAACAAATGAATTTAAAAATTTGATTCATTTTTTTTTAATTCAATTTTTCTTTGATTAAAATTCTTCGATTCAAAAAATATATTTTTTTTTATTCAATTTCATTCATTTTGATTGGTTTTTTCACCGTTTGAAAATTAAGTGGCCAGTTACGTTTAAAGGATTATGTAGATGTCAAGTTGTACAACCTATAAAAACTTTTTGAAGTTATACGCAAGACTATGTATGACATCTCACTTACATTTGAATTCGGAACTTTAGATATGATATTAGATAATTATTTAGATTATTTATAGAATTATAGAATAATTAAGTCTTGGTAGCATATACTTACTCAATGACAAATAAATGATATTAACATTTTTTTAACTGTTTTTTTACTAGTTGGCTAGGAAATACTAGTGGGAAGAAAAACCATACAAGGCCAAACATGAACATTGACTACACATGACTACACGTACATAATATGAGGTCTTTGCCTATCAATTGATTTCATTAGCACATAAAATCTCTACTAATTTTACCAAGCGGAAAAGTTTGTTTGTTTATTTAAACGCGCTAATCATTGAAAGTACTGGATGGATTTGGATGAAATTTGGTTGGGAAGTAGTTTGAACCTTGAGGAAGGTTATAGGTTGCCCGCGCGACAGCTAGTAATAAAATAAAAATTGTAACCTAGTGTTAAGATCACTAGGTTACTGCGGATATTGGAACTTGGACTTGGTTTGGACTGGGTTTTCGTCGGCGTCACTTGTTCACGGTAACGTCAAATTTATCTAAGCGTAAGAGTTCGCAAGTTTGCGTGTTCTACTTTACTTTACAGATTTAGGGTGAGGGCGAGTAATAGAAACGACTGTTTGCGATTGTAGTTTATTTGGGACCGACTGAAGCATCAAGAGCGCAGCCGTGTGAAGTGGGACGTTATAATATTTAGCTGTTTAAGCTAGTAATTTTCATTTCATTTCATTTCATTTATTACATAAAGAATTTTAACATTGTGTTGAAATTTTTCATTATAACTACAAACAAAAATAAAAATTGACAGGTAGGCATTATTACAATACATCACTAACTGTTTTTTATTGATAATAGGCTCGCGTTTGACCACCATCTCACCTGATGGTAAGTGATGATGTGGTCGAAGATGGAGCACGCTTACCTAAAAGTAACTTATTCACTCTTGACTTAAAGACCCCCAGGTTATAGCTATCGGAAAACACAGACTTCGGCAGGGAATTCCACTCCTTAGCCGTACGCACAATGAAGGTATTCCCAAAACGTTTAGTGCGTATAAGTGGGTGATCCACAATGTAACGATGGCGCATCGCCGTTTGTCTTGTAGTCCGATGATGGAACGGGCTTGGCGGAATTAGATTATGTAATTCCATCGCACACACTTCCCGAAATGTAACCGATAGAAAACCGATAGACTAGCAACTCGTCGTCGATGTTCAAGGCTCTGGAGCTTTGATTCGACTAGTGCATCGTTGCCAATGAGTCTTTTGGCCCGTTTCTTAATAGACTCAAGCGCATCCAGCTGGTACTTGGCAGATCCATCCCAAAGATGAGACTGCTCTCAGGCCAGGTTCCCAGGAGCCCAGGTTCGGTCGTGTATGGAGTACTGCTACTCCATACACGACCGAACCTGGGCTTGATAGAGATTGAGCAGCTGTTCGGGTGTAAAGTAACGTCTCACCTTTGCTAGAATTCCCAACTTTTTTTATGCTAATTGAGCCTTAGCCTCGATATACGGGCCAAAATTGAGGGTAGAAGTTAGTGTTACCCTCAGAAGCTCGATACGATCGGTTATCGGCACGGTTACATCTCGGAAAGTAGGAACCGGTTTGAATTTACTCCTTTTTGCGGAGAACAGACACGCCTGGGTCTTAGCTGCATTAAACTTGACCAAGTTGGCATCGCCCCATTCGGAGACAGCCTTCAAGGTCAAGTTCAAGCGCCCAACCATGTCCTCACGGAGAGACTGGATCTGTGACCCACCAGCTCGCGTGCTGGACACGTATCTCTCAGCAACTGTGCTGTCCTCTGCATACCCAAAGGTACCGGGCATAAGCAGATCATTTATGTGCAGCAAGAATAAAGTTGCTGAGAGAACCGACCCCTGAGGGACCCCGGCATTAATTGTCAATTGGCCAGATGAGCAGCCTCAATGCCATCAATGACCACTCGTATGGACCGATCTCTCAGGAAGTCTTCAATTCAAACGCAAAGTTGGGTGGGTAAACCGAAAGAAGGAAGTTTAGCAATAAGTCTATCGTGCCAGACCCTGTCGAAGGCCTTAGAAATGTCAAGTGAAACAGCAAGTGTTTCCCCGTGCTTCTCGATAAAATAAGTTAGAATATACAATTTCAAATAATATTCTTAGAATAGCATTATAAGACAAATCATATAATACAAATTCCACCATTAAAAGTCAGAAGTAAAAAAAAAAAAACAAACAAAATTTTAATAATAATATCAATTAAATTAGCCACTGTATTACGATGTACAGACGCCAGCACATGAAGCTACCCGAAACTGTCAAATTTTCCTAATCAACCTTGAACCTAATTTCTTTAACAATAAAGTTGAAATCTATTAAAGTAATTTTACAGATTGCTGTAGCTTGATGTGCTGGCGTCTGTACATATTATGTCAAATAGATAATGTAAAACTAACACCAAAAAGTTTATAGATCAACTATTATAAATGTTAAAAAAATATGTTAATTAAATAAGGACAATAAGTTAATACAGTCTAGTTGTATGATATTTATCATAGAGAAACTCTTCAAGTGTGTAATAACACTTCTTAATTACTTTAGCTGCTGCTTAAATTGGTTTAAATTATATATGGACTTTAATGGTACAGGTAGTTTATTAAATAGTTTAATAGATTAATATCCTGCAGCATGATTTATAACTTCAGTGTAAGTCTACGCCTTGTAGCTTCCCGTTTATTTTCTTCAAGTGTTTCTAAATGGTGTAGTTTTTTCATAAGGTCAGTAAGTAATACTAAAATTAACAAGCAAGGGACCGTTACTTTCAGCAGTTCTTTAAAATACTTCCTACACGAAACCTACTGTGGAATTTTCACCATCATTCTGATGGCCCTTTTCTGTATGCTACTAATATACATTGTGTACCTACAGAAACATTAAAATTATTAAATTATAAATTTTATGATAGCTGCAATAAAAATACACATGCTATGAAATGTTCAATAGTGTACGTATGATAGTAGAGACACAGCGCGACGGGCGGACGGTGGCACGTACCTTGATCTTGTTGAGCAGGTGCGGGTCGTGCAGCAGCTCGATCATGTCGGGCAGGTGCGGCCGCATGCACTCCACGGCGCCGGCCGCCAGCTCGCGCGCCTCGCCCGCCGCGCCCCCCGCACCACCCACACCCAGCTCGCCGCCCCACAGCTGCGGCGGCAGCACCAGCCGGCACCCGTGACCTGACACCATACCATCAACCGCTTCATCAATAGCTAAGGCACACTTTAAAATCATATAGTCGTCCAACGAAGACGTCTAGACATGGCAATCAAGCGGGGTGTGAGAGACGAGAAGCGAAAAACCCGAGCCCGAACTGCGAACAAAACTATGTTCGTAGTTCGGGACACATCATTCAGGGCTAGCACGTGTTTGTTTTTTATTTCTTTATTTAAAATGGTGCATACGACGTGTGCTGTGAGAGATTGCAAGTCTTCATCTCGTATAAATAAAGATCTCCGGTTTCATCAGCTTCCACGCACAGAAGAAAGGTAAATAATAATTAATAATGTTTTGTTATTGTTTTATTTGTAATGTCATGCCGCGTTGATAACGTTAACAAAATGGCGGACGGTAAAAAAATAATATCTAATAGGTAATCACACAGGGCCGTGAGTGTTTGAAAATTTTATATATTTTTATACCTACTTAAGAGGGTGTCGAGCCTACGAGACGCGCGGAAAATAGGTATTTACTGCAGCGGGCTAGTCGTGTGCGTTGTCACACACACAATGACAAGTTCGCTCGAGGCCCGCTTGCCGTTGCACGACGAAGTTTGCTAACTTTGCATTTTTTAATTTTTTGTCGTTATGTTGAATAAACTTGAAAAACGAATATTAATTATTTAGATGGTTTTATTTATCACACTAATATTATAAAGGCGAAAGTTTGTGAATGAATGTGTCTGTTTGCATGTTTGTTACTTCTTCACGCTCAAACGGCTGGATGGATCTAAATGAAGCAAGTAGGTACGTAAATAAATTTAATAAATTATACCTATTATATAAAAATTAACGTTTGTTTTTACTGTAGTAATACATTATCCGTTCCCTCACTATTCATCCTATTGCAATAAAACTTTGATTTTATGTATTAAACTCCTCAGATTTTTTTTTTAAAGAATACTAGCAATGAAATGAAATGAAATGCTTGTGTCTGGAGTGGGTTCACGTCAATAGTGTAATGGGTGGGGTTCGAACCCGTGACCTCTCGATCACAAGTCCGACACCTTATCCATTAGGCTATTGATGCTTCGAAACTGGGTAAGTAGCAAGTTAGGGTAGATGGGTATGCAGTACTTATTTGAATAATAAAACCAGTATGAAATAAAAAAAATATAATTATGTAATGTCATAATAAAACCAGACTGAAATAAGTTTTGTTTATTAAAAATTCATTTAGTGCTCGTTTAAATTCTGATGTACTGTCATATTTTTAATAACATTCGGTACTTTATTATATATACGTATACCACACCATACCAAAAAAACATTTTTTCATTAATGCTGTCTAGCGAACTTACTTCGCAGAAAATATAAGCGTAATTTATTTCATAAGAATATATGTAACAAGTGTAACTTAATTAAAAAGAAAAAAAAATAAAAGAAATCTATAAATCTAATGTTATATTGCTTATTATAACATTTTACAAAAATTGGCCAAGTGCGAGTCAGACTCGCCCATGAAGGGTTCCGTAGTAACTATAATAATATAATATAATATGTATATTTACTTAACAAAAAACTAAAACTTACAAATTTCTTAAAACTAGCTTATTTACATGTTTTGCAACTACGCCAAATAACTTTGTTTTTCATAGTATTTGTATGAAAATTTATATATACAACGTGTAATTTAAAGGGTATATACATACCAAGTGCATGGCTTCTTTGGATGATAACAAACGATATGGCAAGGGTTTTGTAATCCTAAGTCTACATGTGTAGAACTTATTACAAATTCCAGTACACTGATACCAGAAACCGAATTTTTCAAATTAAGAAGAACGAAAAGAATTATCGTGTTATTGGCAAGTGACGTGGAAAGTTATTGACCCTCGTAGTGCTGTGACACGTTTGTTATGATTGGTATTCAAAAAATATGTGAAACCAATAATTTGGTATCAATTCTTTAAGTCAGTTATTTTGTGCTGAAACTGAGCATAGAGACTCCATACCAAATGTTGTCTTCAGCCCTTTTGGTTACATATGGGGTTTCCGTTACACGTTGTATATATATATTTATATTTTTCACTCCATTATTATAGAAATTAGAGGGGGGCACACATTTTACCACTTTGGAAGCGTATATCTTTTAAACGATTAATTTTAAGAAAAAGTGGTTTTAGAAACCTCAATCTCATTTTAAAGACCTGTATATAGATACCACACATGCATAGGTTTCATGAAAAAAAAAATATTTTCAGTTTTAGTTCCATGTATGGGGGAGCTCCCCATACATGGAACTAAAACATAATAAAATATTTTTTAATTTAATTTAAATATATTTTAATTTTTTCTTAAAATCGGAAAGCGGTTCACAGAATACATCAATCTACCAAGTTTTATATGTATAGTCCTAATAGTTTCGGAATAAAATGGCTGTAACATACGGACGGACGGATGGACAGACAGACAGACTAGTAGTTGTAGTAGTTATACATATTATATTATTATAGTTACTACGGAACCCTTCATGGGCAAGTCTGACTCGCACTTGGCCAATTTTTCTTTGGCTAATTCCCGTAGTAGACAGACCTTGTTATGGCACTTGGCGTATAATTTGTCGGACATAGAGGGAATGTCAAAGGAAGCTGAAACTTGTTCTAAACCAGAAAACCCGGCTCCTATCGACATAAAACTGCTTACAGAATTATCGTTCAGATTGAGGTCTGTAGGGCTATCTATCTGGTTCTTTACAATTTATTAATTCTATTTTTTTCGACACATTTGGCAACTAAAATAGAATTTCGTTAGAAATCCTTTCTTAGTTGCAACTAGAGAATACAATCCCGAGCATGTTTTTCAATCCCGGGATTACGTGATTCTTGATGCTGAATCCTGGGACCCTGGGGCTATCCCCGGATTAGACTATGTGGTTTCTAATTGGTCTCAAATGTAAAAAATTGGCCAAGTGCAAGTCAGACTCGCGCATGAAGGGTTCCGTGTGTAACTATAATAATATAATATAATATGTATATTTATTTGACGAAAAAAACCTTACAAATTTCTTATAACTAGCTTATTTACATTTTTTACTACTACGCTAGATAACTTTGTTTTTCATAGTGTTTGTATGAATTACAAAGTTATATTTGCGGTTTTAGAAAATATGCCGTATCTCAAAAACTGTTAACTCGATATCATTCAAACCAATTTTGGTTGAAAGTTTACATTAAGATCTACAGATACATATTTTATTAGATTTTTCACTCCACTATTATAGAGGTTAGAGGGAGGGATACACATTTGACCATTTTGGAAGCTTATATCTTTTAAACGATTGACTTTATGAAAAAGTGGTTTCAGAAACCCCCATGTCATTTTTAAAGACCTGTCTATAAATACCACACACGCATAGGTTTCATGAAAAAAAAAAAATATATTTTCAGTTTTAGTTCCATGTATGGGGTAGTAGTATGTTCCTTTATTTTAAATGATTTTTAATTTTTTTCTCAATATCGGAAAGCGTTTCATAGAATACATCTACTTACCAAATTTTACATATATAGTCTTAATAGTTTTGGAATAAAATAGCTGTGACATACGGACGGACGGACAGACAGACAGACAGACGGACAGACATGACGAAACTATAAGGGTTCCGTTTTTTGCCATTCGGCAACTGAACTCTAAAAAACGAGTAATTTCTTAAAATATATATTTTTAATTTTGGTACACTACACATATCACAGTATAGTAAGAAAAGAAAAAATGACAAAAAGATACTATACTTTGTAAGAAATAAAAAGACAATAAAACTTATTTCGAATTTTGAAAATACAATCGTAGAAATATCAATGCATCCAAGGTTTGACTTCCAAGCCTGCTTCGTTTATTACCAACATAAGCAGCAGCTGAAAACGCTCGTTTTGGGTTTACACTGGTTGGAGGAATAGACAATAGATACTTATATGCTGTTTCTAAGTGATATCCACTAATTCCTCCATTTTCAAACAGGCTTATTTCACGTCTAATACTATATTTTGCCAACCCCGATTAATTTTGTATTTGTACTTCAAGATCTGGGGATTTCATACTCTTATCAATTTCCAGCTATAACTTTTCCTTTAGTGTCAATTGGGGTTGGGATTGGGAGGTTTGTGGCCTTAACTCATCATCTGTTTGTGATCCTGATCTTCCTTCTTCTTCTTCCGTGTCATCTCGACTTTTAAGTTTTTTAACAATACACTTTATTTGCTTCCAAACTAAAGCCTGTGTAGAAACTGGAAATAAGTCATGCCATTCCAAATCCGATAATAACTGATTTTCATCATCTTTTCATGGATTTTGTAATTAATTCAACACACCAGTCAAATCATCACTTCGTCGTTGCTTCATACGTTCCACTAAGGATGTTTTCATTTTTTGGCAAGTGTCAGCACTTGCCAAAAAATGATTATGCTAGATAGCTGTTTTATAAGAAATTTCAAAGCGGAATCAGCTGTGCATAAATTAGCATCTCACCGACAGATTGCTTCTACTGTCAATTTAATTGGGGTCAGCACATCAACAATTTTATTTACCAATTCAAAATCAACTTCTTCCAAACGAATTGGGTGATTGAGATCTATAAGAGCTTTTTGAATGAAGGTTTTTAAAAGATAAAATCGCTCCAGCATTGTTAAAAGACTATTCCACGTGGTTTTACAGTCCAAAAGAAGTGACAGCTCTTTTCCATGTTCAATTTTCATTTATTTTTGAAGTACTGTTTCATTTTTCAATGGTGATCTTTTGAAATACACTCTACAACTTTGCGGATTTTCTTTATCAGCTCATTAATGTTTTCATCTTGTGTTAACTCTGGTATGTGTTATAGCGCAAGGTCATTTTGTGACATTAAGATTAAGTCTGATTCTGGACTGTCTAAGTCTTCTAAATGTTCATCACCATGGATGTCGTCCATATGATCAACAGCCACAGGTGGTTCATTTATAGTATCATCTGAGGTAGAGCTGTCTTGCAAATAATTATGTTTTTCATAAAGCCAGTACCCAGGGAAATATCTAATATACTTAGACGCTCTTTCAATATACGAAGACAATTTTCAGCCATACTTTCATACTTCCATAAATAAGAACAAGTCCTAAATTCCAATTTTTTTTTATATGAATTAACGTTGACAGCCATGTATGGTTTATCGGAGGTTGAAGTCCACTTGTCGAAAGAGAGACTAAATCTTTCACCTGCACTTTTCAAATGTTTCAATTTTGCAGTTACTTGCTTTCTGATTTTTTCTCTGTAATTCATGACACGTTTTTGAATGGTGACGGCTGACTTTGGTAAATCCGTGTATTTTGCAAAGACAAATTTTCTCGAATCATCTGAAGTTATGAATATACTGAATGGAAATCCATCTAATGCAATCATTCTTGCCAAAACATCATCGAGGCTATCGTCGGCACTTTTAGTAAAATAATCATTTAACTTTCGCTTGGCTGGCGGCGGTGCTGTGTTCAGATTATTAGAATCTAGACTTGTTGAAGCTGATATAAGCTTGATGTTATGTTTTGATGACAAATGTGTATGTAATCCCTTAGTCGATCCATCCAAAGTCTTGAGAATGGCTGAGCATCGGTTACATTTGGCACTATTCCTATCCTTCGCAACTAAAAAATAGCTCCATATTGACGTCGTATCACTGTGTTTTTTATGTTTAACAAAGTCTCCCGCCATTTGAAATACTTAATTTCAGATAATTGACTTTTAAATTTAAATGACGTAGGTCGTGGGTTTAAATTTAGAAAATATCTTGTAATGACCAAAGTTTTCAATATAATTAAGCATATCTTAAAACTGGAAACATATCTTACAACTATACAATAATATAGGTTATCCATCAGAATTCAGACAGGCTTTAATGTCCTCTCATACTTAATTAACCTGTATTATAGATACATTGTAAGAATGATATTTTAAAAGAGTAACTGTGGAGTTTCTTGCCGGATCTTCTCCATAGAAAACGACCAATTTCGAACCGTGCCCTGCGCCAAACTGCTGACGTTTTTTAAGTGCCCATGTAGGCCTATGTGAAATAAAACATTTTGAGTTTGAATTAAAATTCAAACGCGAGAAAAAATAAAAAAAAAATCACAAGAAACAGTAGTTTTAAGAGATAACATAGAGCAATCATGCCAGTAGCGTGCAACCAGCGCACCACGCTCCATGAGACCATAAGTCTAGTTTAAGCATATACTAACGGGAACCCGTGTGAAATTAGTACTTCCCACAATATGACTATAAATTAAAGCCTGTCTGAATTCTGATGGATAACCTATATTATTATATAGTTGTAAGATATGTTTCCAGTTCTAAGATATGCTTAATTATATTTAAAACTTTGGTCTATACTGTCGTATAGACCAATTAATACAGCACACTAATGGAATTACAAATAAAAAATATCCGATAAGTTGGTCATCATGTATGTCATTGATATACACTATAAAAAGGAAAGGGCCAAGAATTGAACCTTGCGGAGCATTCATCTTGGCTAGGGATCCCGCAGATGTCGCTCCATTAACAATAACTTTTTGTTGCCTGTTTGATAAATATGAAAGAACAAGGTCAGCAGAACACGAATCCACGAACTCCGTAATGGTGTAATTTACAGATCAGTGTTTTGTGGTCAACGCAATCAAAAGCTTTGGAGAGGTCACAAAATATGCCAATTGCATCCTGAGATTTCTCCCAAGATTCCAGAATGTGACGGATGAGCGCTACTCCTGCGTCTGTTGTTGACCTACCTTTCGTGAAACCAAACTGCCGACTATGCAGAATTCCATTTGAGTTAAAATATGATAGCATCTGGTCCAGCATGATTTTTTCGTATATTTTGCTTAATGCTGGAAGCACATATATCGGTCTATAGTTAGAGGGATCACTCTTACAACCCGACTTAAAAATTAGTACTACTTTACTATGTTTCATTAAATCGGGAAAATTACCGCTGTTTATACATTAATTAAATGTGCCTGTTAGGATAGCAGCAATTGAGTCAATAATATTACCAAGATGATATAGTAAAATTGTGTTATTATAACTCTCCTTTGTCACATCTAAGGGTTTAAACAATTAATTTCAGTATTATTAGATACCCTAGATAATACTGAATAGTCACTTAACCTAGGATCAGTTAAATTGTCAATAACCCAGTGTAAATTGTAAGCTAACAAAGTAGCCAATGAACTTTCGTCGTAAATTCTAAAATGAATGTCAGGATTGCAATCGGTATGCCCAAAAACCTATTACACGATGTTTGATGCAATATTTTGCAATCGACCACGTTTGCTGAGCAAGCGATATAATGCGGTCGCACTAAGTTCGCCGCGAGCTTAGTGTATTTCGAACAGCAACCGGGTGCACTCATTTTCATCATTTAGCGATAATTTTAGCCCTTACGTTACTTTGTTAATTATACTTAGCAATAAACCCTTGAAAGTTATCAGTGTATTTAACTTAGTAGACACACACGATATCCATATTGAATGTTGGAGAAAAAGTTGCATCTTTGGTGGATACAACTTTTTCTCCAACATTCAATATGGATATCGTATGTGTTTTAAATTGGATTTCAAAATGAAAGCCATATTTGCAATCACCACCCCCAAAACCCATTACACGATACCCATATCGAATGTGTGAGAAAAAGTTGCATCCGTCATCTTGGATTTTAAAATGAATGCCAGATTTGCAATCACCACCCCCAAAAACCCATTACACGGTACCCATATTAAATGTTTGAGAAAAAGTTGCATCCGCCATCTTGGATTTTAAAATGAATGCCAGATTTGCAATCACCACCCCCAAAAACCCATTACACGATACCTATATCGAATGTTTGAGAAAAAGTTGCATCCGCCATCTTGGATTTTAAAATGAATGCCAGTTTTGCAATCACCACCCCCAAAAACCCATTACACGATACCCATATCGAATGTTTGAGGAAAAGTTGCATCCGCCATCTTGGATTTTAAAATGAATGTCAGATTTGCAATCACCACCCCCAAAAACCTATTACACGATACCCATATCGAATGTTTGAGGAAAAGTTGCATCCGCCATCTTGGATTTTAAAATGAATGCCAGATTTGCAATCACCACCCCCAAAAACCCATTACACGGTACCCATATTAAATGTTTGAGAAAAAGTTGCATCCGCCATCTTGGATTTTAAAATGAATGCCAGATTTGCAATCACCACCCCCAAAAACCCATTACACGATACCTATATCGAATGTTTGAGAAAAAGTTGCATCCGCCATCTTGGATTTTAAAATGAATGCCAGATTTGCAATCACCACCCCCAAAAACCCATTACACGATACCTATATCGAATGTTTGAGAAAAAGTTGCATCCGCCATCTTGGATTTTAAAATGAATGCCAGTTTTGCAATCACCACCCCCAAAAACCCATTACACGATACCCATATCGAATGTTTGAGGAAAAGTTGCATCCGCCATCTTGGATTTTAAAATGAATGTCAGATTTGCAATCACCACCCCCAAAAACCTATTACACGGTACCCATATCGAATTTGCGAGAAAAAGTTGCATACGCCATCTTGAATTTAAAAATAAATTCCAGATTTGCAATCACCACACCCAAAAACCCATTACACGATACCCATATCGAATGTTTGAAAAAAGTCTTCATCATCACTTTCACTTCCTCAAATGGTGCTTTTTGGGAGCAACTGCACAAGGTACTATTAGAAATACCCAAAACGCTATAGGTGTGCCTATAATATTTAAAGAGTTCCCTGGCTTTCTCCAGGATCCCATCATCAGATCCTGATTTCATAACAATGGAACCAACTAGAAAGTATACCCTTTCAAACGAAAAAAAATTCCAAATCGGTCCAGCCGTCTTCGAGTTTGAGGTTACATACATAAAAAAAAGTTTAACACGAACTGAGAACATTCTCCTTTTTTTTGAAGTCGGTTAAAAAGCAATAATAACATCACAAAAAACTTTTTTGCAAAAAAATAAAACCGACTTCCATATAAAAACACTACAAAGCCAAAAATAATTTTAATTTCGGAAGTCGGTGTTATTGGTTTTGTATTTTCTTTTTTTTCACACCGCCTTCCGAAATTAAAATTATTTTTGGCTTTGTAGTGTTTTTATATGGAAGTCGGTTTTATTTTTTTGCAAAAAAGTTTTTATTTTCGCGCTTTTTAGTGGGTCAATTTGTAATTAATCTAGTTATAAAAGCCAAAATGTCAACTACAAAAAACTAAAAACGCGCGAACAAAAAACACAATATAGAGTAACCGAAAAGATCATCAAAGTAAATATTTTTTTTAGACTTTTGTTGATTTTTCAGAAACGGCTTGTTCGATGTCGATAAAATTTTCATGGGACCATTTGGGAAGTATACCCTTTCCAACAAAAAAATAATTTTTCAAATCAGTTGGCGAGCGACGGAGCTATGCCCGAACAAACATAAAAAAAAAAAAAAAAAAAACAAACAAACATCCGAATTGAGAACCTCCTCCTTTTTCAGAAGTCGGTTAAAAATAGAAATACGTACTTTTTATGAGAATGGCTTTTTTTTTTTCGAAAATTTGCGCCAACTTTCTTCTAATAATATTTTTTTTTACATTTTCCCATAATAAAACAAATATTGAAAAAAACAAATGTTAAAGAAATATATATTGAACAATAAAAAGTAATTGTTGGGTATGCATAATAAATCGTACTCAAAAATACAAAAAATATGACTTATGTTATTCAACGGATTGCTGCAATACATACGTACACAATAGATCGCGAACTATCGTTACCGGCGAAACGCTCCACGATGAGACGTGACCCCTCTTTGAGCTCCCGTGGACGACTGAATTTTCGACCGGTGTACGTTGCGTATGGTTCAAAATAGCGCGCAAATTAGAAGAAAAAATTAAAATTAAAACAACCAAGCGACATTTTTGAAATGTTAAAGCTGTAAATGATAGTATGATAATTAGAGAATAATATGAATTGAAGTTTATGAAAAAATTCAACAGTTTACTATCAAAATTCAGAGACGCACGAGCATGTTTTGTAAGGATTTTTGTCCAACTTTATGTATGTTTGTTTAATAAACTATAAAATATTTTTAAATTTTGCCAACTATGTTTGCTAACACATTTATTCTAGTGTTCATTACATATTTTTGTATGGTAATTAAAGTACTATTATAGGTTATATTCCTTTAGTTGTGAAGACCGTTTTGAGTTATTTTACTCGGCGCAGGCTTAATGTTATTAGGTGTTCAATTCGAATGCTCATAAGGAAAAATAATATGTAATTTTAAATTCAAGATGGTGAACGTTTTTATTATTTAATAAGGGTGAATTTCAAGATGATGGACGTAATTTTTTATAAGATATGGGTGTCTATTTTGAGTTTAATTGGGATGTTTGTTATGAAAATGCCACCCTTTTTAAAATCCAAGATGGCGGACATTACTTTTTTATGATTTGATATGGGTGTCAATTTTGAGGTTAATTGGGGTGCTTGTTACGAAAATATCATCTTTTTTTAAATCCAAGATGGCGGACGTCATTTTTATATTTGTTCGACGTCAGTTTTTTATTATTTATTAATTTGTATTGTATTTTAACATTTCAGATGTAAATTATGGATGGAAGCTTGTAGAAGACCGGATTTACTTGGAAAATCTTTCGAAAGATTAATTCAATTCAATTCAATTCAATATATTTATTTCAGATTCATCATCATTCAGATTCCATATTTGTTTGTTAGTAACATGTGAGCTTATAACCTAGTGTTAGTATTAGCCTAATAACAACTTATAACTAAATTGAATTATAAATCTAAGCTGTGTGGGACACGCCGACCCTGGGGTATGTTTACTTGACTGCATGCAGTCGTATCCATCGCCCCAAGATCGGAGAGTCCCACCTATCCGCCAGCGTTCTCAGAATGGTGTTGGGGCTGGCGCGTACGCGGCGTTGTAGAGAGGTACATCTCTTGCGCATGATGGCCGCAAAACCGTCCACGTTCGCGTCAGCAAACATGCCGGACGCACTACAAAAGCGCGGCAGCCCCAACATCGCCCGGAACGTGTTGTTATATTGGACGCGCAGGTCACTATATGCCCTCTGCGTGAAGTTAACCCACAGGCTGCACGTGTAAAAGGATTGACAGTACGCTTTGAAAAGCGCCACCTTGACTTGTGCTGTACAACGTGCAAACCTGTGAGCCAACATCCCGCATCGAACAGCCAGCGACCTGCGCTCCCGCTCCACATCAGTGGTATCCTTCATATCGTCTGAGACCCAGTGACCCAAATATTTAAATTTAGCAACTTTTTTTAAAGGTTTGCCGCACAGCATAACTGGCGGCACCCTAGAATACCCTTTACTTCCTGCTTTGAATAACATAAGTTCGCTCTTCGATGTATTATATTTGAGCCCATGGGCCTCAGCGTATGATTCACACACTCTGATCAGTTCTCTTAGTGCTTTAACCGATGGGCATTTTGAGAATAGTATGTACAGAAAGAAATCCTTGAAGAAAACAGCTATACCAACGTTACTTCTACCAAGTAAAGATTCCATTCATATGTATTAAAAATGTAGGGAGTACTTTAAGATTTTCCTGCCTCTAAACGTGAGGACTTTTAATTGGCTCACTATGTACTACTACTATATATTTTCTGTATTTAATAGCTGTTACTCCTCCATACTTCTTAAATAAATATACATCAGTATACTGGCCAATGATAACGATGTCGTGAATCTGACGCACTATTGCACCGGTGAGATGAAATATGGCATTGATTTATTGACGTTATTATCACTGGCCAGTATACCTACTGATGTAATTACGGAATACACCCTTTGTCTATGCTACGAGTACAATGTCCTTTTTTAGGGTTCCGTAGTCAACAAGGAACCCTTATAGTTTCGCCATGTCCGTCTGTCCGCGGTTTAGCTCAAAAACTATTGGTACTAGAAAGTTGTACTTTGGCTTGAGTATACACGTTAATGACGCCGAAAAAGTGGTAAAATAAAATTTAAAAAAAAAAAACAATTATTTAGGGTACCTCCCATACATGTAAAGTGGGATGACAATTATTTTTTATCGTTCTTCCCATAGTGTGGGATATCGTTGGATAGGTCTTTCAAAAATATTAGGGGTTTGGTAAGATCGTTTTTTGATTAAGTAAACCGTTCGTGACTTATCAAGCTTTAAAGTACCAACTTTCCTTAGAGTCAAGTGTCCCCCCCTCTATCAACTAAACGGTTGTAGTTAGAAATTCAAATGTCACGGCAGTAGTACCTATATATAACGAAATTTAAAGGAAAACTATCACACATAAGTGGGCTTTACAAGTTTACGAGTAATAGTCGACCAATTGTATTTGACTCGAAAATTTCGAACAACTCTACAGAAATGTCGATAGATGGCGCTAAGCGCCAGTTGTATCGTGCTAGCTTCTTGTGACGATTGAGTAGTGTAGCTCTGTATCCGTATTTAAATTCAAAACACCGGCTATGACAAGTTTTATACAAATCTCTAAAAAAAATTAAAACTTTATAGGAAGTCAAATTAGTTAGGTAGTCATGTTTAGCTTTTAGTTAGAGCATGGTACGAAACGATCAGTCAGCGAATACGACACGCACTTGGCTGTTATAAAAACTACGGAACCCTACACTGCGCGTGGCCCGACACGCACTTGACCGGTTTTTTTTCTTTGCGACAGAGGTTCTGACATTTATGATTGTACCTACCTTTAATTACTTAAATGCATGCGATATAACATGGCTAGTAATTATAATTTCTCAAATATTTCCTTTTCATTAACTATATCTATCTAAGCTAATTAAAACGATGATAATTTAAGAGACTTAAAAACAACTATCACGGGCAGAATTCAGGTAACTGAGTTATTTATTTATTTAAAAAACTTCACTTAAACTACATTACAGTACAGTAAGTGTCACAGTATCTAGTTATCACGTGTATAAGTTCAAATTTTAAATCTGTATACGCCTCATCTGCATTTTTTATGGTCACACTCAACTCCGAAATAATACACGCAGTAAAGAGCGGGTTAAAATTGTTTTCATTATTATATTAAGTAATAATATTGGTAACCATGTTGATCTGCAATAAAATAATAATTTGTAGGGGTTCGTTTTAATAAGATTGTCCGCACATTCGTTGAAATTGGTTTAATATTAATCACACAGTAGTACATAGGTAGCAGGAAGTTTACAAAACAAAACAAAAAACAAAGAGAATACAGGGCGCGCTCTAGCGCGCCGACGCGAATGTTGCCGAGCGAGGTCTGAGGTACGAGGCGCGGGGCGATTGTTATGTTGGCGTCTTGGCGACGCCTACACACTACCAACTTAACGGCGCTATGATGTGATCTATGGCTTTGAGTCGTTTGGAAACGGTGCGCGTTACAAATTTCAAATATTGTTTACTTGTGACAACCCTGGCCGTTGCGATACTGTCCAGACGTTGTCGGCATTTTCCACAAGATCAAAGGCGTCGACCTACTGTATGGTTTTTATACTGTGGCTAAGGTGTCGGGACACAAGCATATTTAGCTTAGCTGGAGGAGTTAATAATTCTTCTAGTTATGTGAATTCTATCCACATTTTTAGTTCTATTTAAATAAATCTTTGTCTTGCTTTTGGGTAGGCCATTATCTGCTTAATCTTTTCTCAACTATGTTGGGTATGGCTTCCAGTCTTATCGGATACAGCTTAGTACTAGTGTTTCATATAGACCGACTACCTATGTGAACTCCACAACTAGGGCAATATCCATTCATTTTTACTATCCGGATAATACGGATATTAATATTTTACTATCCTGATAGTACGGATATTTTTTAGTTTGTCTGTTACTAAATTGACTTAACTATTGTGATTTGTGAAGTGAATACACATTATCAGATATTTCGTTTTGTATTGAAAAGAGAAAAACAATTGTCTATGCAAGATCCTTTGTCTACGAACAGGAGATGTGCGGCAGGGAGAGCACGCGGGCAGAGGGCCTCCACGGTGGCGAGGGGAGCGGCCGGTCGCTACAATTAATTGCTAGCACCGCGCCGCGACGTGGCCTACTACTTCAAATCAACCAAACGTAGACGCATCTTGTTTCGATAAACACTTAATATACGTTTAAATTATAGTCTACGAATTTCATTTCTCTTCTGAAGCTATCGAAGCTAAACACTATACACAACACTTAAGCATCTTTACAACAACTATCCGTAACATGCAAAAAATCAAGATGGTGATTCTAGTAAAATCCGGATCTGAAATCGGCAGATACCTTGATAATATCCGGATTGCAAGCCCTATCCAAAACCCAGAAGCTGGGTAACACGATACCTCTTGGCAAGACCAGTGTCTGATTTACTGCCTTCTGGCTACCTGTAACGACTCTTAGAGATGCATAAATAATATTTAATGAAATTGATGAGCGTTGTAATTGAAAATTATAGTCAATTTCAGTGTCTCTAGCGTGATCGAAGTGAAAGCTATGTTTTGGTATATATAATGCGGCCTTATGTTCATCACAGGGTTTGGCTTCTCAACGCCAAAATCCGAAGATAAAGAAATTTTATCAAAAAAGTTATCTGAACATTGATAAATCGGCCTAAAAACACAATGAGAACTTAGTTTCGACTGGTTAAGTCAATATCAATCATGAAATTATACGTTAAATTATGTTTTTTTTTTAATTATTGAATTGATGTAAATATTACATACTTTTATATACATAAATATATATATTATTCAGAATAGGCTCGCGTTTGACGACCATCTCACCTGATGGTAAGCGATGATGTGGTCGAAGATGGAGCATGCTTACCTAGAAGTAACTTATTCACTCTTGATTTAAAGACACCTAGGTTGTAGGTATCTGGATAGACAGACTTATTTATTTAGTAAACGGTTTCCTTTGGCTGACCTTGCAGCACGAACTGTATGAGTATGAAGAGGTTGTCGTCGGGGATGGTGGTCTTGGTGCGCAGCGCCTGCACCAGCTCGAACACCAGCACGCGGCACACCAGCAGCCGGTCGCGCTCGCGGCTGAACACGCGCGTGCACACCACCGAGAGCTCCGAGATCACCGACAGCTTCACCACGAAGTTCTGCACGCCGTAGCTGATGATCTTCGTGATCGGCTCCAGGATGCTCTGGGGAACACAAAGAGCAGTGAAACAGAATTTTCAGTCAGCAGATAAGGGACTGTTTAGTTAATACATTGAACTAGACGCATTTCGACTCATAAAATTGATTTTATTTCATTTAAATGACGCAGATTTAGAAAGCAAAGTGATCAACGTTCATAGAAAACATCCGAGGTAAAACCGTATCTCTTTCCATCAGAGTGGAACAGGTGTACATTTGAAAATCCTTAGATAAATTCGTAGTTCTTCAGGTCGGTAAGACCACCACAGATTCATTCATTGGTGACCTACGAGATCAGGGGGAACTGCTTCGACCATTTTTTTTAACCAGTTACTGGAATGTCACATGACTGATCACTTGCCAATCATTTTGTGCCTAAAGATCAAAGGAATTACAAAAAACAGTGTCCACACATCCTATCGATATAATTATGTAGCAATCAAAAACGAAATAGATAGCACCGATTTTAACCCGTTTTTAGAAGAGCCAGATCCGAATCTGACTGCCGAATCATTAATTGCTATGATTCAAGAAGTCACTTTAATACATTCACAATGTAAAGAAATTAAGAGCAGCGTCCGTGTTATCCAACCATACCGGGTGCTTCAAAAAAATGTATACACACTTTAAACTATCGTAGTTTTCCCGCTCTACAAGGCTAATGTTATATTTCTTCGCCAGGTGGCAGCATAATCGTCCCTCTATGTTATATTGTCAGTTGGAAGTAGCGGTGGGCCGAGTTGACTTTTTGGTAACTCGAGTAACTCGAGTTGACTCGCTTACCAACTCGAGTTGCAACTCGAGTTGACTCGTCGCGTCGCCGCACCGCCGCCGCGTCGTCCGTCCGAGTCAGTAAATGCTCAACTCGGTGCATCGTTCCGCGGGTTGCTAGTTTGCTACGTTCACGGTTCGCCGGATTAGGTTCGGCGGGCAGCGTGGTGTCAATGGTAGTCAAATAAAATTGAGCCCGTTCAAAAATCAGACGTTTATTATTATTAAAAGTGTTTACAAACATCACATCACAAAACGAACTACTTATGTAGTGCAAAAGAATGGTAACATTTTTACCAAGTAAATAATAAGAAAAACAAAACTAAAATAAATGTAATGGCACTTTATTCCTTAAATTAAACACGTTTGGTATTTGGTCATCTATCTATCAACTAACACATATAAAAAAACTAATCAACATCTAAGGAATGGCACTTATTTCTGAATCAATACCAGTCTTAAGTTCAAAAAATAACTTGTTGGTAACTCTATAAAAATAACTGTAATACAAATAAAACTATTTCAAACTAATCAACTTTGAAATAGACTTAATAGACCGTATGTATCTATAAATCTAAAGGCTCTTATTTCTAAATATCAGTCTTAATTTCAACAATATTTATTTGTAGGTAATTATATAAAAATGACTATGTATAATGGCACTTGTTTCTGAATTTCAGTCTTAAGTTCAACAATACTTCGAAAGATCAACATTGTAACTGTGTAAGTTCGTACTTTTATAAAATTTGCAATAAGTAACTAAAATAAAAACGACTTTAAAATGTTTCTTACTTAATACAACGCATACCTTATTAAGTTTTTGATATAAGAAAAAAAATTATGAAATAATGAATATAAAAATCTTACTAATTAGGGCGAAGCGTACAGGTTTGAATGACGGTAACTTTTAAGTGTACGTTTCGCCTTACAAGATTCTTGAGATTAAGATATTCAAGACATCGCTTTCTCACTACAGTACGAGTTCAGGAACAATATTTGGTCTAATTTTTTTGGCTTAAGCCTGTTCCTCCTTTGGTTTGTAACCAAACCAGCCTTAGAAAAAAGTCGCTCCGATGGAACAGAGGAAGCCGGTATGCACAAATACTTAAAAGCTAATCGATAAAGGGTTGGAAAAATATGTTTTCTCTGTTCCCAAAATTGTAGCGGATTTTGTTTTCTGTCTAAGTAAGGCAGATCTAAATATTGTTTCAAAACCATTGAAGCGGATGATATTGGTGTTTGTTGTGTTACAGATTCACTTACTTTTTTGTCAAAAAAATCCCAGATTTCATCATCTGTAGAAGTTTGCGCCGTAGATACAGTCGGCAACCGATTTTCTTCTTCAACTGGTCGGTGTTGAGCCAGGTATTGAGCAAATTCTTCAAGGACAAATTTAACCGCATTTTCGGCATTGCTTTCTACACCAAAACCTTTTTTTTTAAAGCGTGGATCTAATAAGGTGGCCTTTGCTGCTGTTCTGTTGGACTCATAGACACTTAATCTTCTATCAATGACTTCTAGCAGCGACCGCTGAACATGTCTTCCAGCTTCGGTTTTTGGAGACTTATTGTGAATCGAATTTTGTAGTCCTCTGACTATTGGAATAATACACGATAACGTTGGATACGATTCGCCAGATAACACGGACGTGACTTTTTCCATTGGCTGTAAAAGAGCAACACAGTCTTCTATTATCAACCAGTCCTCTGCATTCAAGCTTGGTGGAGGTGACGTAAGCAGAGGTAAAGTTGCAGATAGGGGAACTTTGGTTCTTAACAATCTCTGCAACATATAAAAACTTGAATTCCACCTCGTTTGTACGTCTTGTTTGAGTTTTATTACATCTACATTCATTTGACTTTGCATTTCTCTCAGTGCATTGGACGATTTTATGCTCTGCTTAAAATGAGTAACTATGGCGCGACTTTTTGAAATGACCTCTAACACAGCGCCATTTTTTAAATGTGGGAATGCGTCATTTTCTGTTTGAATGCAGTCTTTGACGGCTAAATTTATGGTGTGTGCAACACAGAAATGATTTCTTTTATTTAAAAAGTCTTTCACAGCCTTTTTCATGCTAGAGGCATTGTCGGTCACAATAGTAACTATTTTGTCGAAAATGTTCCATTCAGTTAAAATAGCTCGCAAAGCGTTTGCTATGTTTAATGACGTATGCTGGTCGGCAAGTTCAGATGTTGATATAACAAGCGATTGTAATTTTGAGCTTTGAATGAAATGAGCAGTAACACTAATATAACTTTTTTGACTATCTGAACTCCAAATGTCCGTTGTTAGGGCAATATATTCTACATCTTGTAATTTTAGTTTTATTTCAGAACTGCATATGTTATATTTTTCTTCCAACATTTGGGTTAGTTTTTTTCTTGATGGCAATACATAATCAGGATTTAATTTTTTTGAATATTTTATAAAACCCTCGTTTTCAACTATTTGTAGGGGTTGCATATCTATTGTTATTAGGTCTAGTAGGGCTTCATCACCAGCTTTTTGGTTTATTTTATAAGGAGCAGTTAAGCGCATCTGTCGCGCCCGCTTTGGAGGAGGCTGAGGAGGTTCAGGAACAGAACCGCACACGATATTATTCTCCTCCCGATTCTCCAACACACAAACACCGGACACACTTGGTATTGGCAAGTCAATTCTCGAAACCTCACGCTCACTACTTGCATATTCGTTTCTGTGTAAATTTGCGCCAACGGTTTCACTGTATTGAATTATATGTTTCTTTTTCAAGTGGTTAACTAAAGTAGTGGTATTTCCACTAAATTTATACTGACACGAGCATAACTTGCAAACTACTTTGGTATTGTCACCTGTTTTCGAAAAAAACTCCCACGCAACACTTTTTTTACTTCCAGGAGCCATTTTAAACTTATTAAAGTTAACAAAACAAACAACACTTAAACTAAGAAAACTGCAACAAAACAACGAACGAAGTAACAATAACAAAAAAGTAAACAAAACAAATAAACTAATAAGCTATCTTTTTCAAAACTATCTCATCAGTTCTGTCTGACTAACTGTCTAATAAGAAACCAACAACGAGAACTATCTCTTTCACTCGCGGCTCGGACGTTCGGTCGTCGCGCGTCGAGCTGATTCGGGCTCGCTCGGCGTCGTTCGGGTTCGGGCCTCGCGACTCGCGGGCTAGGCGGCTAGCCGCGAGCCGCCAACCCACCGAACCGCCCGCCGCGCCGCGCACGCTCGGGTCAACCCGGTTTGGAGATATTTCGACTCGGGCTGACTCGCTTACGGTCTAGCCCGAGTTACACGAGTTAGGTAACTCGAGTCGCCCATCGCTAGTTGGAAGTTGTAATATCAACATGGCGGACGTACGTTTGAGTTTTGAAGAACGTAAGCAGGTTATTAAGTGGTACTGGAAGTTTGAGAATGTAAATGAAGTTCAAAGACAGTGGAGAAGGGAGTATGATACAGAACCACCTTCAAGATTAACAATTACACGCATACGAGACAAATTCGAAGTTCATGGAACAGTGTGTGATGTGCATAAAGGTCGTTCAGGTCGACCTCGAACAGCTACAAGTGTGATCAACGGCAGTCTTGGAACTGTTTCAACGCTCTCCTAACAAATGTTCAAGGCAAGGGGCACGTGAAAGTGATGTAAGTGCTAGCAGCGTGCTACGCATTCTGAAGAGACGCAAGTTTCGTGTTTACATTCCAAGGCTGGTGCAACAGCTAAGTGACGACGATCCAGATCGAAGGTTGCAATTTTGTGAATAGGTTCAGGAGATGGTGATACGTGAACCGGGATTTATGGGTAGCATCATTTGGTCGGATGAATCCCAATTCAAAATTAATGGAACTGTCAATAGGCACAATTGTGTTTACTGGTGTGAAGAAAATCCTCACATTACAATTGAAAAAGCTGTAAATTTGCCTGGTGTAAATGTGTGGTGCGGTTTGTCTTCAAGGGGACTCATTGGACCTTTTCGATTTGAAGGCACTGTAACTGGTATTAATTACCTAACAATGGTTGCTGATTCCGTATTTCCTGCCATTCGTGCATTATACGGTAATGATATGTTTTATTTTCAACAAGATGGTGCCCCGCCGCACTATCACAGGGACGTACGAGCTTACCTGGATCAAAATTTGCCGGGCCAGTGGATAGGACGCAAGGGGCCAATCGAGTTTCCAGCACGCTCTCCAGACCTTACACCACTGGATTTCTTCTTATGGGGCACAGTAAAAAATGAGGTGTACAAACGTAAACCACGTAACCTAGACATTCTTTGGAATGAGATTCAAGCCGTGTGTAGAGAAATCTCATTGGACGTTTTGATACGATGTACAGAATCAGTGGTGACTCGTACTCAGAATTGTATTGATGCTGGAGGTCACCAATTTGAACAGTATTAACATTTGTTATTTATGTTTCATTTACAATGGACTTTCAGCTTTCTAAATTCCTGAAATTTAACTTTGTAGAACGGTAAATAAATTTTCTATGGACGTTCAAAGTGTGTACATTTTTTTGAAGCATCCTGTATATGACACCAGGTCTAGTCTGTGGCATAGAAAATTAGGACATGATGCATAAAAAGTAACTAGTAATCCACACAATGGCATCCCTAAGATCACCCCTACAAGTCTTATAGTAACTTATTAAATTAATTACTAAATAATTTTAAGCGTACCCATGATCGAGTGGTCACGGTTTCGAACCCACACTATTGACGTGAACCCACTCCAGCCACAAGCATATTTATCTTAGTTGGAGGGGTTAACAAGATTGCTAGTAATGTGAAATCTACCCACATTGCTAGTAATCTTTTATTTAAAAAAAAACCGCTGTCCGCCAGAGAACTGTCGATCCAGAGACTTCAATAAACGATGTACACAGCTTTTTGGCTTGGCTTGGCAAATTTTGGCCTCTAACGTTTATTTTCTTAAGCCTGCAATACATGTTGGCCGAGCGTTGTCGAGTGAAGGCCAATACCAGCATGTAGACGGCATATTTGCCTTGTCTTGCTATCGCTCGGTGTCACTTGCCTAGTTGGCCGAGTGGAGGCCAGTGCCAACGTGTATAGAGCTCATTTGGTGCAGCTTGTCTTCGCTCGCCGTTGCTCGTGATCACTTGCCTCACTTCGGATCGGTGTCGGTTTTTGGTCACAAATCAAAGGCGCTCGCCTGCGCTCGGCCAACGTGTGGGCAGCTCTACAGACCCTCTTCTACATTGGTCGTCTGCATTGGCGTTCGACGAACTTGTCGAACGTGTGGACATTATTTCTTGCCTTGTATCTATTTGCCAACGCTCGCATTGGCCTACGCCCGGCCAACATGTATTGCAGGCTTTATTAGATCTACGATCGGCAAAGAAATAACAGTGCGGCCCGCTTGTAGTCACTCATTCGTAATTCTACCAGTAGATAAACTACATGTAAAAAGACCTTACGTAGCGACTGTGCCACAGGCTACGATAATATACCAGCTAAGGTACTAAAACAGTCAAGTTCCTTTTTGGCTGCGCCCATTACACACTGCAACCACACGATTGAATATTTCATTTTTCCTAACGCTTTCAACAACCTATTGTGCATTCCATTTTCAAAAGTGGAGATAAGACTAGTGTCACCAACTATTGTCCAATTTTCGTTGTAAGCCTGATATCGAAGATCCTTGAAAGAAAACTCAACAATTGTCTAGTTAATTTCCTTAAAAAACATAAAATCATTGCGAAAAACTAGTATGGGTTTAAATCTGGTGTATCAACAGATGATGAATAATTGATGTCACTAAAACATTGGGTGATAAGTTAGATCGAAAGATGAAATGCTGCGGTATCTTTCTCGATTTATTCAAAGCATTCGATACGGCATCTTTCGTTTCTTTTTACCTAACACCACTTTTCTACCTCGAGAATCAGGACTAGTTAACGCCCATACTTGTCTGGCTAATAATAATAACTGCAATTGGCCACTACTGTCTTTCGTTCCAAACTTAAAATATCGAGGAGTTGACACCCATGCTAATATTATAAATGCGAAACTAACTCTGTCTGTCTGTCCGTTACCTTTTCACGCCTAAATCGCTGAAACGATTTAGATGAAATTTGGCATGGGAATAGTTTAGGGCCTTGGGAAGGACATAGAATAGTTTTTTATCCTAAAATTTCCACGGAATCGGGAATTACGCGGGATAACCTCCCACGCGAACGAAGTCGTGGGCAAAAGATAATTGTCAATAAAGCTAAGCTGGCAACCTATTAAAATCCTATGCACCCGGGTAAGGAAACTAATTTATATCTTCAAAAAGAGCTCAGAAGTCTGCTGATCAAGAAATAACGCTAATAGTTTAGTAGAGTCCAGAGGCATGGTGTTACCTTGTGCTGTGCGGCCGCCGGTATCTTGAGCGCCGCCGTGGCCGCCCGCAGCAGCGGCAGCACGTCGTCGATCTGGTGCAGCAGCAGTGCTGCGGAGCGAAGCAGCGCTTCCAGCTGCTGCACCAGCGCTGCGCACGCGCTGATAGGCCCCAGCGCTTCGGGGGCCAGGCATTCCAGGTACATCGCTATGTTCCCAGCTATTACTGTGATTTGCTGCAAAGAAAATTTTCAAAGTAGCTATTAACCTCTAGAGCCCAAGCGGCACAAAAACGTGCCAGTAAACAAGTATTATTTGAGCCCCGCTGGCACAAATTTGTGCCACCAAACCCCGACCGATTTAAAACTGTATTTGTAGTAAAGATAAGTCTTAAAATCGTTTGTGACCGGGGTCAGATTACACTTACGATAAGAGCCAGCCCGCGGTGCTTGACGGATGGTTGACGTAATAATGGCGGTCCTTGAGAGGTTAATACAATTCAATATTGCAGTACGTAACATTCCTAAAAGCCATGAAAATACCATGCCGTAATATTATTTGTGGTCGCGTAATGTAGACCATGTTAAGCTATGGCTATATTTGCCATGGTCCAAACCGTAGTCTATAATTTATCCGTGCTCATCATGGCTTGGTATATTAACACACGGGCCGGGATAGTGGAGAACTGGGCAAAATGCTGGATAACTGGGCAAGATAGTGGAGAACTGGGCAAGAAAGTGGAGGACTGGGCAAAAAGTGGAGGACTGGGCAAGATGCTGGAGGCCTGGGCAACATGGTGTAGGACGGGGCAAGATGGTGGAGGACTGTTAAGATATTAGAGGAGTAGGCTTGTCGTTCTAAATCGGGGTTTGTCCCCACTGCAGAGGCAGCTGGATCGGGAGAAACTTCTCGAAGCCTCGATCATGCAGACTTGGCTGGTATCACCAGACAGGCTCACCGATATAAACAATGAGGATGAATGTATCACCTGTACCATGCGGGCCACAGTGATGACGACGACAACAACGCAGGCTGAAAGCCAAAAAATACGGCCTCGGTACCCTAATAAAACAGCTTTTTTATTTTTATGTCCCTCTGGCTTTCTGTTTACCCAGGTTAATATCTGAAAATGTTAAACTGTTTTCAATGGAATTTTCACTAAAAGGTTTTAGGACAAAATATTGGCTACCTTTTATTCCGGTACTCAAGACAAAAAGTCGCGGTCATAGGTAAATAACAGCTGTACTCACGTCAACAGGCAAGGTTTTCTTGGAGTTGAGATGTTCCACTACCAGCTGCAGCGGGCCGCATGGGTACAGCTCGTTGAAGTCCACGAACGCCTGCGCTATGCTCTTGAAGAACATCTGCCGCTGTTTCTCTGAAAAAAGAACCGTTTACCGCGTCTTTCGATTCTGAAATATTGTGATTGGGAGATTAATATAACCAATTACACCAGGTTGAAAATCTAGATCATTCTGACAGAGTTGTAAGTCAATTGGTTTTCTGAAAGTTATTGGGTGGAATAAAAAGCTCGAGGAATTCAAGACGAACGGCGATGCGCCATCCTTTTTTGAACCCGCAACTGCTCTCGATTACACCTTAGGCTATTGTCGCTTATTTACATTGTGTTGAGTATGTACCGCCTACTTACCAGGAGTCCTCTGTAAGAATATCTGCAGGAACACGTTGTTGGGAGCGAGTTGGTGCAGCACACAGCGTAGGAACTGATGTGCCACGAACACCGCGCTGCCGGGGAGGCGCGTGTTGGTCTCAGCCTGCCACGAGTAGTTGCCTAGTTGGACCACCCTGCATACACATACAATTCTATTAATTACAGCTACGTTCAGTAGTCCTTATCATCATTTGTAGGTAACAAATTATGGCTGGACGTCAACAACGACATGGCATACATAGATGACATATCAGGCGTTGCACGCAGGGGTTTCTAAAGTTGTCTTTTAAGAGGTAACGGGGCCCCTTAGTGCTCACCGGGATGGTTTTAATGAAGTAAGAATCTCACACTCCCAGATATTTTCCCTAGAAGTCAAGGCGCCTTTTGAGTGTTTCTCCAGGAAAACAAAAACAAGGTTCTGGCCGTCTTACGGTGCCTGGCTGCCTAGACCGGCACTGTATGATGGCTACTGGATTCCGTTACGATTAATTTGTTGTTAGGAAATAGGAAGAAAACTTTTTTAATTTCATAAGACATCTACGTTTCGTTCTGTTATTTTATTTGTTCGAAAGTGTATTGAAAAACGTCGTTTGATACACGTGGACATTTGTTACTGCAGTACTCGGCTCCATAACCCCTCGCCTTGCGGCTCGGGCGCAACTCCGCCTCGGCCGCAATAACAAACTTTCTCCACTTGTATCAAAATGTATTATTCTCTTCATAATGAGAACGTTACGATATGGGAGTGGATATAGAATGATACATCACCTGCTTAGCCTTTTCCCAACTTTGTCAGGGTTGGCTTCTAGTCTAACCGGATGCAGCTGAGTACTAGTTTTTTACATGGAGGGACTGCCTATCTGACTTCCATGAGTGATGGCCAGCACGATGATGCACAGCCCCAGCTCCTCGTGGTTGTACTGTATAATGTTACCGGCTAACGTTGTGCAGCAGGGCGGCGGCGGCGGCAGGCTCGCGGTGCACGAAGGTGGCCAGCACGATGATGCACAGCCCCAGCTCCTCGTGGCTGTACTGTATAATGTTACCGGCTAACGTTGTGCAGCAGGGCGGCGGCGGCGGCAGGCTCGCGGTGCACGAAGGTGGCCAGCACGATGATGCACAGCCCCAGCTCCTCGTGGCTGTACTGTATAATGTTACCGGCTAACGTTGTGCAGCAGGGCGGCGGCGGCGGCAGGCCGGGTGCACGAAGGTGGCCAGCACGATGATGCACAGCCCCAGCTCCTCGTGGCTGTACTGTATAATGTTACCGGCTAACGTTGTGCAGCAGGGCGGCGGCGGCGGCAGGCTCGCGGTGCACGAAGGTGGCCAGCACGATGATGCACAGCCCCAGCTCCTCGTGGCTGTACTGTATAATGTTACCGGCTAACGTTGTGCAGCAGGGCGGCGGCGGCGGCAGGCCGGGTGCACGAAGGTGGCCAGCACGATGATGCACAGCCCCAGCTCCTCGTGGCTGTACTGTATAATGTTACCGGCTAACGTTGTGCAGCAGGGCGGCGGCGGCGGCAGGCTCGCGGTGCACGAAGGTGGCCAGCACGATGATGCACAGCCCCAGCTCCTCGTGGTTGTACTGTATAATGTTACCGGCTAACGTTGTGCAGCAGGGCGGCGGCGGCGGCAGGCTCGCGGTGCACGAAGGTGGCCAGCACGATGATGCACAGCCCCAGCTCCTCGTGGTTGTACTGTATAATGTTACCGGCTAACGTTGTGCAGCAGGGCGGCGGCGGCGGCAGGCTCGCGGTGCACGAAGGTGGCCAGCACGATGATGCACAGCCCCAGCTCCTCGTGGCTGTACTGTATAATGTTACCGGCTAACGTTGTGCAGCAGGGCGGCGGCGGCGGCAGGCCGGGTGCACGAAGGTGGCCAGCACGATGATGCACAGCCCCAGCTCCTCGTGGCTGTACTGTATAATGTTACCGGCTAACGTTGTGCAGCAGGGCGGCGGCGGCGGCAGGCTCGCGGTGCACGAAGGTGGCCAGCACGATGATGCACAGCCCCAGCTCCTCGTGGCTGTACTGTATAATGTTACCGGCTAACGTTGTGCAGCAGGGCGGCGGCGGCGGCAGGCTCGCGGTGCACGAAGGTGGCCAGCACGATGATGCACAGCCCCAGCTCCTCGTGGCTGTACTGTATAATGTTACCGGCTAACGTTGTGCAGCAGGGCGGCGGCGGCGGCAGGCTCGCGGTGCACGAAGGTGGCCAGCACGATGATGCACAGCCCCAGCTCCTCGTGGCTGTACTGTATAATGATACCGGCTAACGTTGTGCAGCAGGGCGGCGGCGGCGGCAGGCTCGCGGTGCACGAAGGTGGCCAGCACGATGATGCACAGCCCCAGCTCCTCGTGGCTGTACTGTATAATGTTACCGGCTAACGTTGTGCAGCAGGGCGGCGGCGGCAGCAGGCTCGCGGTGCACGAAGGTGGCCAGCACGATGATGCACAGCCCCAGCTCCTCGTGGCTGTACTGTATAATGTTACCGGCTAACGTTGTGCAGCAGGGCGGCGGCAGGCTCGCGGTGCACGAAGGTGGCCAGCACGATGATGCACAGCCCCAGCTCCTCGTGGCTGTACTGTATAATGTTACCGGCTAACGTTGTGCAGCAGGGCGGCGGCGGCGGCAGGCTCGCGGTGCACGAAGGTGGCCAGCACGATGATGCACAGCCCCAGCTCCTCGTGGTTGTACTGTATAATGTTACCGGCTAACGTTGTGCAGCAGCTGCGGCAGCAGGGCGGCGGCGGCATCAGGCTCGCGGTGCACGAAGGTGGCCAGCACGATGATGCACAGCCCCAGCTCCTCGTGGCTGTACTGTATAATGTTACCGGCTAACGTTGTGCAGCAGGGCGGCGGCGGCGGCAGGCTCGCGGTGCACGAAGGTGGCCAGCACGATGATGCACAGCCCCAGCTCCTCGTGGCTGTACTGTATAATGTTACCGGCTAACGTTGTGCAGCAGGGCGGCGGCGGCGGCAGGCTCGCGGTGCACGAAGGTGGCCAGCACGATGATGCACAGCCCCAGCTCCTCGTGGCTGTACTGTATAATGTTACCGGCTAACGTTGTGCAGCAGGGCGGCGGCGGCGGCAGGCTCGCGGTGCACGAAGGTGGCCAGCACGATGATGCACAGCCCCAGCTCCTCGTGGTTGTACTGTATAATGTTACCGGCTAACGTTGTGCAGCAGCTGCGGCAGCAGGGCGGCGGCGGCAGCAGGCTCGCGGTGCACGAAGGTGGCCAGCACGATGATGCACAGCCCCAGCTCCTCATCGCTGTACTGCTCCACTGCCGTACCGCATTCTGCACCTGTGTACACCACACACAGACTATTAGCCTTTTTGTTCGACTCCTTCCGCTCTGCGTGGAGCTGTCCAAAGGCAGTTCGAACACTTAGTTGGTCTTTTCATACGACTACACCAACCCGTGCGTAAAATATGACATTGATCTTGCGAGTTGCGGACCGCTGCCCAACATACATACATAGCTATGTCAGGTGGGTAAATATAGCTGCGGTGTGTATAAGTATGTGGTAAGCTGTGTGTAATAAGAAATAAAATGAATATAGGGAGGCTAAATGTTTGTATTAGACTTGTACCACGAATGAGCACGTTGGTCATCTAACCAGTTATGGCAATTCCTTCATGTTTTAGAGGCAGTAGTTGTAGTGTGTAGGTAGTTCCGCATGTACATGTGTGTGTGTGTGTGACGTACACCGGTAGCAGAGCTCGGCGTCGGGGCGGTGCGGCACTGAGTGTGCATGCGCAGCACGCTGCCCAGCACGCGTGCCCCCCTCCCACCAGCCACCACACCCGCCGCTGCACCCGCCACACTCTGAGGGAGGAACACCATCCGGTTACATCTTGTTGCCCATCCCCGTTCACCCATACTGTCCTCTCATGCCTATTAAACCTGTATTATGGACACATTGTGAAAATAAATGATATTTTGAAAAGGCTAACTGTGGAGTTTGTCACTAAAAATGTTAAATTGGTACGTAAAAAAAACACTCTGGACAGGCGTACGCATTCATAAATAAATTGCGACGTTGCCGTCCCAAGTACGCGTGTACAGAGTTGGTCACGCCAACAATAATTCAGTCCTGAAAGGTATCAGAACCAACCTTCGATACGGTGGACGTGTTAATTAAAGTGAAGCGGCAGTGGCAAAAGTCGAGGCGGAGAAGAGAGGAAGAGAAGGGACATGCAGCACTTACCAGGGGCGGGCCAGCGGGATCCAATCTCCTTCGACCAGCACACAGCAGAGTATCACTACGCGGGTCGCGCGACCAATATTTGTGTTCAGTCCGACGTAAAACAGAACGCACCTTTTGGCTGGCAACATCAATTTGGGCTTGACATAACTTTGACTTGACAGATAGACTTTGCTTGGTTGGAAAAAATGTCGGTCATGGGACCCTGTTGAGATAATTATAATTGGAAAAATATCGTTTGGAATCGCGTTTTGAAACCGATAATTGGGTCGCGGATTATCAATTGTTTGAAATTGTAATCCCCATTTGATGAAAAACCCGGGATATTTTGGGATTCCTCGCCGGTTGGTTGCCATCGAGTGGCACGCGCGTTTGTTGAAAAAAGTAGTGATAAATAGCGCTTTTGCTGGAAACTAGTTGTGCTGTGATTGCTGTTGTGACCGCGCCATCTGGAGACTGGCGCCTTGTGAACGTTCTACAACACTTGACTTACATCACACCTTTCAATTACTCACCTCATATTACATACAAACCACTTGGGCGTGACCTTGGGGAAGGTCGAAACTTGGCGAACCCAGCACAGAAGGTTAGTTGGTTAGACCTGTAATTTGTATGGTTTGTAGGCCGAAGCCTAGTAGAAGTAGGCCTTTGTTTCATTGTTTGTTGTAAGCAACGTTTATAGCTCCACGAACCGTGGACAAGTTCAGACCGTCCAGTTAACGTTGCGCTGGCCAATTGTAGTCCTGAACAAAGTGGTAGCAGGCGTGGCTCTTATAAGATCCACTGATTCATTCTGGTAGTAGGCGTGGCTCTTATAATATAAGATCCACTGGTTTAATTGGAAGTTTTGAAAATAACTTCAGTTTAATTACTTAACATAACTTATATAACTTAATAAGTTTTGAATATATTACCATGTCATCCGGGCTATCTAATTGAAGTTGAATCAATTGAAGTTGTATTTGTAATTTGTACTGTAGCCCTTTGTTGAATTGACAAGTAAGATTTATTTGTGAAATTAGGAATTATTGGTATAATTTGGTACATAATTTGGTATTTGTTGCAATTAATAATTGAATGTTACTGATCTGAATTTGAAAGGTTATCTAAATAATAATTACACATAGTCTAACATAATAGGACTTGAATTGTGTGTATTGGTTGTTGTTTATAGTAGTTATTGGACTGTGTTGATAGAGATTCTCCGGCTCAATATTATACAGACAATTGTTGTGCTTATTGATTTTTATTGGTGTGATCCTGCACAATATATACATTGAATTGTTATTTATTTTGTAACTAGCCATCTGTACCAAGCTAGATTCATACTTGGAATAAGTACAGGGTCGGATTTGGACTTGAAATAATTGAATTTGAATTTTTATTTTGTTGAGATTATTTGGTCGGCTAACAAGTCATTGCTGTTTTGTATTAATATTTGATTGTTGCAATGGCCTCATTAAGGGCAGTCAGGGAGGCTGCTGCCGGATTGACCTCACAGTTGAGATGGTTCACATCGGCAGCTGCAACGGTTGAGCGTGTGGAATTGGAAGAGCTCACCCTTGCTCGGTATGGGCAAGTGATTGAGAGGATCAAGTCAGCTGATGCTGCGCTCACGCGCTTCAACGAGTACATCATGGACGTGGATTTGGGGGTGATGGATCAGACAGCCCGCGATAAGATTTTGGGTGACTATGACCAGATTGTCCACCTGGGGGATGTCATATGTCTACGAGCGCGGGAAATTTTGAAGAGTCGGGTGCCTGATGCGGCCAAGCTGCAGACCCCTGTTGTTGCAGGCCCTGGACTATTGAGTAGGCTGCCCACCCTGGAGCTGCCACATTTTGACGGTCGCTTGGACCACTGGCTGGGCTTCCTAAATCTTTTTAAAAGTCTTGTGGATGCACGCTCGGACCTCGGACCTGCCCAGAAGCTGGCCTATTTATTGTCTGTCCTGGAGGGCGAAGCCAGAGCCTTGGTGCAGCACTTGCCGGTGACTGATTCCTCTTACCCGACCGCTCTGGAGCTTCTCTGCCGACGGTATCAGAACAAGCGCTGCCTGGCTGATGTGCACATCGACCAGATTTTGGGACTACCGGCCATTGCCAGCACGTCGACGTTGCGCACTGACTTGCTGAACCCGTTGGTCTCAGCGACCAACGCCTTGAGACGCCTGGAGTTACCGGTAGAACATTGGTCCTACTAGTTGGTGCACATAGTGCTGCAGTTGCTCCCCGCGGAGTTGAGGTCACGTTTTGAGCAGAAGTATGGTGGGGATAGTGCCACCCATCTTCCCCCCTTTGATGACCTCCTCAAGTTTTTGGAAGACGAGTGTCGGTTTTCGGATAACACTCGTGGCGCCACGGGGTCACCCCCACTACCTTCTCACCCTAGAGACCAGGGACGGACTAGGGCTCGGGGGCCTGTTGATGTTCCCCCCGCCCCCCGTTTTGCTGACGCCCGGAGTCCTCGGGCTAGGGGGCCTGTTGATGATCGCCCCGCCCCCCGTTTTGCTGGCGCCCGGAGTCCTCGGGCTAGGGGGCCTGTTGATGTTCCCCCCGCCCCCCGTTTTGCTGGTGCCCGGAGTCCTTATCATTGTGACTTTTGTAAGGCAACGGGGCATGTCATGGCGCGTTGCCCGGATTTTTTGAATTTGCACGTAAGTGCCCGCCGCCGTATTGTCAACGCACGCCGTTTGTGCTTTTCGTGCTTGGGGGCCCACTTTCATCGGGACTGCCCCGACCCCCGCCCGTGTAGAATTTGTAAGGGGTCCCACTTGGAGATTTTGTGCGCCAACGCGAACCGCTCCAGCAGACCATCTTCTGAGGAGGATTCGAGCAGGGGGGGGTACCCCGGAGACGAGCACCGGGCTGAGACCCGCGATTCTGTACGCCGCACTCCACCCCCCGCGCAAGTTGAACGGGAGCCCTACGAGCGCCATTTGGTCTCCCCTCGTCAGGGAGAACGCGCATTGGCTGCTAGGCAGCAGTGGCCGGGTCGGCGCCGCTGCCTTTCCCCTCCGTTGGCGGAACGTCCCCGGCTGGAGTCGCGCCCTCCGCCATTCGGGCATCCGGTGGGATATGCCCCTCCAGTGATGGCGAGCGGCTCGGGACACCGCGCAGACGAATATTTTGATTGTTGGCCTCGTCGTGAACGAAGGCAGCCTGGATGCGGCGATCGGTCGCCGCCCAGGCATCACTAAGAGATTGACGCCTGCCCCGCTAAAGGACCCCCCCGATCGATTACATCGCTAGATGGCGCTGTGTCTAGCCCAACGCGGAAAAGTCGCTCCAATTTTAATATATCTTTTAAAAATATAAACAGTATTTATAATTGAATAAAATTGAGTGAATAGTCCATACATCAGCTAATGACTAAGTGACAGTGTTATCTACAAGTTTTATACTAAAAACTGTGAAGTTAAAACAAAACTCTTACATCATATAATCGTCCCATAAAACAGTAAACAAGTGCCAATTTCTAATAAATACCACGAATATAAAACAATTTCTTAATGGAAATCAAAAGAAGTGCGGAAAAGAAACTAAAATTATCAAACAAAACAAATTGACTAAGTGTTTGTGACAGTGAAAAAAATCCAATCACATGAGTCATCCCTAACCGTCTGCGTTTGTTCAAATTTTCGGTCGGATTAAGCCTATGCACTAATTCACCTCAAATTAGTAAATACAAATGGCTCGGCGGTAACGCAGCCGGAACTGAGTGCCCCAAGTTCGAACCTCAGTACTCCTGCTCTTTTTGCGAATTCTAAAATTGTTTAGAATATTTATTTAAATAACGTTTCGACCACAAGGACGACGATTACTAACAGTTTGGAGTGACCTATGTGACTATGTTCCTCAACACCGCACCAGAGGGCGCCATGTCACATACAGAAATAAGAATGGATTTCGACAATAATATAACTTACCGTAAACCTCATAGAACTAGGTCTTTAACTGAACTGTCAAAAAGTACGACACACAACGAAAAAACTATACTTGACACAACAATGATGAGTATTCCCGATAGCTTCCACAATACAATTGACGACGTACGAGAACTAACCGAAGAAAACAATATACTAAAGAAACAATTACAGAGTGCGCATCAGGAGATAGAAAATTTAATTGTTGAAAACTTTCGTCTCAAATCTGACTTACAAAATATGATTAAAACAGTTAACACATGTAAGAAAATATGCTCCACGCCTGAGAAAAAAAGCGTAACACCAACTCGCAAAAACAAATCTTTACATCAATTAAGCACACCAAAATACATAACTACGGAATCTAAACTACAACCACATTTGGAGCGCACTACGAACAAACAAAATAAAGAGACACAAACTACTGCCGTCCATACACAAACACCAGATCAGACAAAAATTATACCCACTACAATTGCAACTAAAAAGTCTAAATTTATATTGAAACCTAAACAAAGAAATAGACTATGTATCCTGAGCTGCAGCAAAATCAAGGGAACCACGCCTCTAGTTGAAGAATATTTTTCCGAATACTTCAATTACTGTCATTACATAATGCCCAACTGTACCATAATGCGACTGATGAATAATATTGAACCTAAAATAAAAAACTTTACCTTAGACGACTATTGCCTACTTTTCCTTGGAGAAAATGAAATTGCAGATGAAAGAAACTATTTAGAAATAATCAAAATATTAAAAGAATCCCTACAAAAAGTGCAAAACACCAACATAGTTATCTGTCTTCCAACGTATAAAACTGGATCACCAATTTACAATTACAAAGTTGAGATGTTTAACAACCTTCTTTATTTGGACAATCAAAATTATAAATACGCATACATCTTTGACAGCAATCGTGATCTAACACATGATATGTTTTCCTACACTACGGGCAGACTGAATAAATATGGACTAAGGAAAATCTATGAAGGTATTATGAGCAACATTCTCATAGACTTTAACCTATACTGTCAGACAAACAGACAGCCAAATGGCAGAAACACTCAAAAGGAATTCACGGAGCTCATCAATAGTACAATTAAAACAAGCCAGAAAGATAATTCAACTTTTTTTCGTGTATAATAATATATATATCCTACATCAAAATATCGCTGGACTTCTTAACAAAAGTAATGCTCTTAATGTTTATTTGGAAGAATTGGAAAGTGAAAGAAAGCGCATAGATGCTATATGTATTACTGAACATTTTATGACACCAGAACAGGAAGAGTTGTTGAGAATACCTAACTACAGCTTAGCAACCAGTTTTTCTAGAGGATGTAAAAGAGGTGGCTCATGTATTTTAACCAGGTTTGGCCATAAATATCAGGTTTTAAAAATAAGCAATTTCTCTCTAAAAAATGTAACTGAATGCTGCGCGATAGAATTGACAGATCATAACATAATTATCGTGTGCATATATAGGGTACCACAATCTAATTTGGATAAATTTCATGAAAATTTAAATAACATATTACATTCGGTTTGTTTAAAACTTAGTAAAAAGGTAATTTTATGTGGAGATATTAATATTAACATATTGAAAAGAAATAAACAAACCTTTGAATATGCTCTGTTAAGCTATAATCTAAAATTACAATTCTCTCAACCCACTAGGCTAAGCAGTGGGACATGTTTAGACAATATTGCACATAATGTAAAGGGCTGTAAAGGGGAAATTATAGAATTTGGTCTGTCTGATCATACGGCGCAACTTTTGAAATGTCCAGTTAAAAAAACTTGTGCTTTAAAGCGTTGGCGTATAAAAAGACGAAATTATTGCCAAGAAAATATAGAAAAGTTTAAAAAATGCATAAAAAATCTGTCATTTTCTGACATATATAGTACTAGTGATGTTGACGAAGCGTACACAAATTTTCTAGACCTATTCCAATGTTTTTACGATCTCTGTTTTCCTAATGAAATGCGAACAATATCGGTCACTAAAAAAGCAAAATGGATCTCTAACGGAATAAGAAAATGCAGCAAAAAGAAACGACACTTACTTTGGCAATACAGAACAAACCCTACCCTGAAAAATAAAAACGCGTTCAAAACATACGCCGCTAGATTTAAAAAAAATGTATTATTGACACAAAAATCACAAAATAACTATTATATTCAGACCTCTCAAAATAAATCAAAAGCAGCATGGACAATAATTAACAACTCTAAAACCTGCTTTCCTAAAGAACCTATAACGGAAATACAAACAGATACAAAGCAAATTACAAAACCGTCAGAAATAGCCGAGAATTTTAACAATTTTTATGTTGATCAAGTTGTCAAACCAAGCAACAAGGAAGTACCAAAATGCCCGACATATTTAAACTCCTCCAATTCTTTATTTATGGAGCCAACTATACCACAAGATATAATTAACCATATAAAGTCACTGAAAAATACAAATAGTGTTGGATACGACGGAATTTGCACTAAGGTTGTAAAGGAAGTGGCTCAATACATAGCCCCACATCTTAGTCATATCATTAACCTAAGTATTCTTAACGGTGTCTTTCCTGAAAAATTGAAAACTTCCATAATTGTACCACTACACAAAAAACAGGACAGGAAATGTATGGCAAACTACAGACCTATTGCCTTGATACCTGTTTTCTCGAAAATATTTGAGAAAGTTATTTATAAATCCTTTTATACCTATCTTGAGAAGTCTAATCTATTAGTCAAAGAACAAAAGGGATTCCGTAAACAGAAGACCATTAATATGGCTATTTATGATCTCCTTCTCCCTATTATATCAAACGTAGACAAAAGAAATCCTGTTTGTGCTATTTATATGGATCTAACCAAGGCTTTTGATTATGTGGATCATTCATTAATGTTAAATAAACTTGAAAAATATGGTATCAGGGGAAATACACTTAAACTGTTTGAATCATATTTGCTAAATAGAAAACAATTTGTAGAAATCACACAAATATGTTCTCACTCCGGTGTAGAGATGAAATATCGGTCCAAAAGTAGGACAATAAAATACGGTGTACCCCAGGGCACCGTTCTAGGACCACCCTTCTTTTTGCTCTACATTAATGATCTTCCTGGGCATATAAACCACCCCATGGTTCTTTTCGCAGATGACAGTACAGTAGTAGTTAAATGTGACGACCTCAATAATTATGGAAATGAAATTAATATGACTTTAAATAAAATTATTTCATGGTTTGACAACAATAATCTTATTATAAATTTAGAGAAAACGAAAATTATGCATTTTTACCAGAGAATTCCCGCTAAATCTCTTGACATTAACTATTTAGGGACTAAAATAGAATCAGCCGCTGTCACAAAATTCCTTGGTATAATAATAGATAATAATTTGACCTGGAAATCCCAAACTGACGAAATTTGTAAAAAAATGAATAAATTCTCTTACGCCCTGTATAAGTTATCGAAAGTTCTCAACCAGGAATCGGTACTAACGGCTTACCATGGTTATGTTGGAGCAACACTAAGGTATGGCATAATGTTCTGGGGTAACTCAGTCAATAGAGAACTTTTTTTTTTTTTATCTTCAATAAAAAAAAATAAAAAAAAAGAGCTCAAAAAAGATGCGTCAGAGCTATATGTGGCCTTAAATATACTGACAGTTGCAAACCATATTTTAAACGATTTAATATTCTTACCCTGCCATCATTATATATCTACGAAACGAATATTTTTGTCAGAACACATATCGCGCAATATAAAGTAGCCTACAAGAGTTACTACAGAAAATTACGTGATAAAAACAAGTTAGAGCTCCAAATATCACACGGCAAAACAGCATTAATGAATAAAAGTACTTTCTGTATGGCCACGAGAATTTTTAACAAGCTGCCGGAGTCATTAAAATCGTTAAACCCGGACAGATTCAAAAGTGTACTATTTAAAATCTTAATAAATAAATGTTACTACTCACTAAACGAATATCTCGATGACAATTCTATAATTCTTCCTTATAATGAATATTAGGTCACGTACGTTTACACTAAGCACTTTATTGCTATTTAATTTATTTTTGACATTTTAATAACAATTTTGGTTTCATTATTTCATAAATACTTATTGTTACAACGACTTGACATACATAGATTATTACTGTTATCATGACATTTGAGTGATATTATTCCTGGATTTGACATTGCATATTGTAATTTTATATTTGTATCTGAAATTAATTTCGACATTTTTTTTTTGTTCGTTACTTTATAATTTATTTTATATAGAGTTGACAAATTGAATGACTTGATTTTTATATTATTTTTGACATCAAAATTATATTGCTCTGTATACCTACTATTGTCACCTCATAATATTATAATTAATTCTTTACTTAAATTCATTATTAATATATTTGCACGCCATATTATGAGGCAAACATGTTTGTACTTTATTTTTACTATGATATCTTGCATGCACGATTTTGTATTCTTGTATGTATACACATGTTTACGCAAATAAATAAATCTGAATCTGAATCTGATCAAGACGGTTTTGTTGCCAACGGCCTCGGTCAAGGTCTGGGGACCCTTGGGTGACTCGATTGTGGTCTGTGCCATTTTGGACACGGGAGTCCAGGGTTGCCTTTTGTCGTCTTGGTTAGCGGGACAGGTTGGCCTGAAGGTGAACGACCTTTCAGGCAAGATTTGGGGAATTGGCGAACCGGCTGACACCACTGTTGAGGGAAGGACCTGGTTTGAAATCACCCTTGTGAGTTGTCCGTACCCTAAAATTGGTGCTCCTGCCCTTGTTATAACTGAACTTGGTTGGGACGAGCCACTTCGGGAAACGCGTTTGGAGGACGGTTGAGGCACTCTAGCCTTCCTTATGGGGCCCGTCACCCCCTTTTGTTGCCCAAGAAGGGCCACTTGGTTCAATTGTTGGTGACTGATCGTCACACTAAGAACTCGCATGCCGGTTGCAATGCGCTGTTGGCCATTCTGCAGCGAGAAATTTGGATTTTGTCGGCTGATCGCGTCAATGAGGCGAGGCCCTTTGCTGGCGTCGTAACGGACTTGTTGGTCCCCTTTTGTTGAAGACGTCCACCCTTCGTAATAGTAAGGCTTATTTGTGTGTTTGTCTGCCTGTCAACCAAGGCAGTGCATTTGGAGCTGGTAACCTCCCTCTCGACAGAGGCCTTTGAGGCGACTTTGGAAGGATTTGTGTCTCGCCGTGGGTTACCTTCTTTGATAAGGTCTGATTGCGGTACGAATTACAAGGGTACAAGTAACTATTTGAAGGAGGTATACGCCTTCCTTAATGAGAGCCAGGTTGACATTGGTAATAGTTTGGCCCGCCGAGGTGTCACTTGGTTGTTTGACCCGCCAGCCTGCCCCCATTGGGGGGGTATTTTTGGGGCCGCGGTGAAAGCGGCAAAGGGACGCTGGCGGAGATTGTTGGGAGACACCGTTCTCACCTTTGAGGAACTAGCTACGGTATTTGGCCGCATTGAGGCTGTGTTAAATTTGCAACCTTGTCAAGACTTCCAATTGATTAGCGGACGGGTAGGCCCGTCCGGGGGGGGGTAGATGTTCGGTCCGACGTAAAACAGAACGCACCTTTTGGCTGGCAACATCAATTTGGGCTTGACATAACTTTGACTTGACAGATAGACTTTGCTTGGTTGGAAAAAATGTCGGTCATGGGACCCTGTTGAGATAATTATAATTGGAAAAATATCGTTTGGAATCGCGTTTTGAAACCGATAATTGGGTCGCGGATTATCAATTGTTTGAAATTGTAATCCCCATTTGATGAAAAACCCGGGATATTTTGGGATTCCTCGCCGGTTGGTTGCCATCGCGTGGCACGCGCGTTTGTTGAAAAAAGTAGTGATAAATAGCGCTTTTGCTGGAAACGAGTTGTGCTGTGATTGCTGTTCTGACCGCGCCATCTGGAGACTGGCGCCTTGTGAACGTTCTACAACACTTGACTTACATCACACCTTTCAATTACTCACCTCATATTACATACAAACCACTTGGGCGTGACCTTGGGGAAGGTCGAAACTTGGCGAACCCAGCACAGAAGGTTAGTGGTTAGACCTGTAATTTGTATGGTTTGTAGGCCGAAGCCTAGTAGAAGTAGGCCTTTGTTTCATTGTTTGTTGTAAGCAACGTTTATAGCTCCACGAACCGTGAACAAGTTCAGACCGTCCAGTTAACGTTGCGCTGGCCAATTGTAGTAATTTTTTTGTAATTTTTCTTCTTATTACACTGAGTAATCAATCACAAGGATGCGTTTGGCGGAGCGGGAATGTATTGAAAACTGCAGAGAAAGGCTCGAGAAGATCCTCGTCTCTTCGCGGGGTCAGACGAAAGGGCTCGTCATGCGGTGCGGGGGTGATTCGAGAGATCCGTTACACACGTGCTTTCATGTGCAATTTCTTCGTCGAACTGACAGCTGTCAGTCCTCGTTCTCTCGTTCTCATGTTCACCTTTTGAATGATCCTAAAGCGCTGCATGTACAAGTGGGAAAAGGAGCGGGAAATACAAACTGCCTCATAGTATAAGAGTAAATCTATATAATCAGTGTTGGCGTTACCAAGAGTGTTTCTTTTACGTATCAATTTAACATTTTTAGTAAATATTTTAATATTAAAAAAAAAAAACATTTTGTTTTCGATTGGTAATATTATTTTTAACATGTATGGATGCTATACTATTGGGGGTTAACGGGAATACCCTCTGTTAGTTAACATACCATATAAATAAAAACTGATCTAATTCAATACATGCTATTTCAATATTATCTTAATCTTAACATAGTATAAAGCAAAGTCACTTCCCTGTGTCTGTCCCTATGTATGCTTAAATCTTTAAAACTACGCAACGGATTTTGATGCAGTTTCTTTCAATAGAAAGAGTGATTCAATAGGAAGGTTTTTAAGTATATAACATGCATAATATAGAAGAGGAACACTTATAATTTTTGAGGTTTCTAATGTGATGTCGCAAATAAACACATTTTTTTGCGCTTGCTTTGCAAACGCTGGCTGAACCCTACGAGATAGATCAAAATAATGTACTACAGTATTGTACACCTTAAAAAGGTCAACAAAAATGTCCTCGATGGCATCTGTCTATCTCTTATAGATAATACACAACAACCATTTTTTATCCTTTACTTTTTACGAGAAATACGAGCATATTTTACGAAGCGATTTTAAGCAATACAGCATTAATCCTTATCCATTTAAGTTTATAAGTAGTAGTAAGTATATTAAGTAACCATAAATACATTGTGCATTTAATATAAATCAATATTGCCCTTTACAGAATATAATTTAAATAAATAGTTTCGAAGATATTACAGATTAAAAATGCAAGGACATAGCGGTTGCGGCGCGGTGCGGGCGGAGGCACGGCGCGCGTGCCTATGTTGCTTAGTTTTGAGCGTTGAATGTTTTTCCCATGGTAAATTATGTTTCGCACTTTCAAGAGTAATTACTAAAGAGAACATGTATGTCGAATGACAAAAAGGCTGTCAACGATGTATATAAAGACATTCTATAGTATATTTAATATAAACATTGCACCCGTGCAAAGCCGGGGCGGGTCGCTAGTAGTATTATATTATTCAATATAAAATAATAAGTTATTAATAGTAAATATTTGTTTTTATTTTATTGATCAAGGCAATTGCTGAACGAGCCGCTTCAGAGCATGTCAACCTCTCATGAAAATATAAAAAGGTTATTACCGAGTGAACAAACTCTGCATTACATCGTTGAAAAAATTATCATTATTAGAGAGAAGATAGCCAGCAGAATTTTGGTGAAGGCTCACCAAGACATGGATACAGACTATTCGGGCGTGGAATTCTTAGAGGAAAACATTTTTGACCTTAAATAATTTTTTTGATTCTGATATTTTTTTATTTAGAAGACTGTGAGACTTTTACTATAATTTTTATTTTGAAGCACCAACTACGGAACATTTTGCTTGTAGTCAGAGGAAAACTTAAATTTGTGGGACACAGTAGCAAAGGTTACTAAACTAATTCATATGGGGTCTTGTAAAACATAAAAGTGCATCACATAGTGTGGGATCAGTTGATCTAAATTATTGCAAATGTTTTATAGGCAGTGACTGAACAAGCGTTTCAGAGGTTCTTATTCTCTAAAACTCGCCAATATCCACAATAATAAAAAAAAAAACTAAGTATCAAAACCGTTTTCGTTGTACTATATAGTTATATAGTTACAACATGCACGATACCCAACTAGCACGCTAGCGTTAAAACAACCTGTATAGCAGTTGTATATCGGTTCCATTTGAGTATAAAAGTTGTAAGAATAGGTGTAATAGCAGAGTTATAGAGTGCCCTAACACCCTTGTACCCACGAAAGAGGCCCTAGATTTTGCAGGTAAAGGTTATAGAAAGCCTGTAGAATGGTGTTTTTTATTGGAGAGCTAAAGTAACTGCACAAGACCGTTTATACACTCTTGGTTATTACTTTTACCGATATATTTGTAACTATAGAAGGGTTGGTTAACACTATAGGTTACAGAAAATCGTCGGCTAAGCATTGCATGTCACTTGTAACTTTATTAGACCTATTATAAGTAGTTGTTTGATACCTTGACGCGTATTAGTTATCTAAAAAAGTGTCAAGCGAGTATCTTATCACTTTCTGAGTACTTTTTACCCCAATTTGTAGTTTTAGCTTCTCAAAATTCCTGTACGGTGGAGGTAATAAGAACTAAGTGCACGTGGAAAAACATAATAATATGGACATGAAGTGTTATCTGTATAATAATAAAAGTAAGTATTCAACCAAGGTACACATATTTTCTGAAGTGAAAACAGTATGCCGTTTTGATTTTATGGTAAAGAATACCATGTTTTCCATCTCAATTTTAACGCGCTCAGGATTTATTAAAGAGATTAAACTTATGTGAATATAAAATACGATTATTCTCAGTAGTCAATTTTTTTTATTCCTGCTCTATGGCTGTTAGCATTATATATCAATTGGCATCAGTGAAATGATAAAAGTATACATAAATAATTAAGTATTTTACAGTGAAATATTGAGTAACTCGGTAAATTTATAGGTTAGTTTTCCAAAACAAATGGCGGATATATATTAAAGCTTTATGTAATAACCTGAGTCATTTATTACATTTTTTGAGATAAAGCACCTTTAGTCAAGAGTATTATGCAGTCCTGAGTACACATAGCTGTGTTAAAATAGTCTCAAACGAGTACAATTAGTTTTGCCAAGAGAATATTAGCGCCTAAACATTTTACAAACTGACTGGAATAGGTTTCCTTATTGAAATAATGAAAACCTTTAAGTATATCCAAAAAATAATACAGAAATTTATGAAAGTAGGTAACCTAATAAAATTACAGAATGGTCTGATACCTAATATAATTTCAGAATGGTCTAAATTTTGTAGGTCTTTTTTCTTGTGTAGAAAAAAATCCTGATTTGAGCATACTCCATGCTCAATTCAGGATTTTGATCATAATTCTAGAGTTTTTGATTAAAAACGGGGGACTATCATTTTTGCATACTTCTAATATACATATCTATATAAAACATAATAATTTTCTTTCTTAAAAACATTTGTTTTTCAGGATTGTCCAGGATTCAACAGAGTACCTATTCAGTTTATGAGCGCTGTCCTTGAGTGCGCAGTATTCATTCTTTAGGTCAGTTTGGCAGGGGACTAAAATGCAAAAAATATCACGCATGATTATGAAGAAAATGAGAATGAGTTAAATGAAGAAGAAAACGTGATGTAATATGAATAAATAAATGATTTAATTGAAAAAAAAAACAGAAGGAGAACAGGAAACAAAGAAGGATTCAGTAGAACAAAACATAGAGAAAAACAAAAAATCTGATGTTTTAATAAAAGAAAATAAGGAGGAAAACAAAAAGGGATGATTTAGACAAACAAAATATGGGAAAAAGCAAGGAAAGGAAAAATTCAGTGTAAGAAAATTCCAAAGAAAATAGAAAAAGAGATGATTTAGTCAAAAAAACCACAGAGGAAAATATGAAAAGAAATTATTTAAAAGAAAAAAGTTAAATTAAAAATTTATTTAAATTTATTTTATCGAGTAAATAATTACTGAATACTAGTAGGTAGGTAAATAACTTTGTTGATTGTTACACAGCAAAATAATTGTTTAATTTTGAAATGTTACATGTGGAGGTACATGTATTTCATTACCACTGAGGTATTATAATAATGTCATTACAATTGTGCAATCACATATTTTTTTGAACATTTACTGGTTTAATAGACATTAAAAAAAGCTTTCTTATTATTACTATATTATTATTAAGAGCCTATATTGTCCCACGAACCACCTTCGACTTATCCCGGTCTTGAGCTAGTGTGGTATCTTTGCTTAATATTTAACCAAATACTTATAGTGTATGTACTAATGGAAGAAAGTATGATATATCTTTATGACTCACACAAACTAATTTGCATTTAATTTCATTTGGATTTATTACTATAATGTCATCAGAGATTACAAAAGGTTTTTTTTACCTTAAACTTACCTATAAACGATGACTTAATAGGTTTGTCAAATATAACATATTTATTTAAAAAAAAAATTACCATGTAATGAAAATTATTTTCTTTTATCAGAGGTCAACAAGTATAGTACTGAATTCTTCAGTATTTTCATTAAAGGTTCAGTTATACCATGACTGGCAAGTGTTGTCCTCCTTCAATATTTTTAATAACAATTTAATTTAGAGTTTGCAAAATTGTTCGTGGGTCTTTTGGAAGCAATACTTCAGTACTAACGTAGCCTTCATTTAAAATCAACAGCAAATGTTTTGAAGAATATAATATTACCCATACAGGGTAATATTATATTCAATGGACCAGATTCAGGGGCGGATCTACCTCTGGGCTATTTGGGCTGCAGCCCAGGGCCCCGTGGATATAAGGGCCCCCCTGCCAGTTTTCATTAATAAAATAGACGATACTTTTAAATTTATACATATGTATATATATAATAAATCGAAAATATGTAAAATTAAAACACAATTTTGGCAGCGCCATAATCGACCAATCCGTATGTGCGATTATCGAGAACGAAGCAGGGAATTCCCTTGTCGCTTATAATGATCGGGTATTCAGTATTAAACAATACTTAATACCCCTAGGAAGGGCGTAGGGTAGTTTCCTAAAATATTTTATTTAGTCCGTCACGTAGTTTAACAAAAAACATTAACCACGTATTTTTTATTTTTTCACGTAATTGAAACGACACTCCGGTATAATTCTTAGCACTGTGTGACGTCAGTAGCCCCCACTCCTGTACTTTGAAGCTTTCCATTTTGTGATTTTTTCTTGACTTGAAAGGGCAAAAAATACGTGACCAATATTTTTTGAAAATCTACCTAATGGACCAATTATAATAATTATTTTGTAACACAGGAAACTACCCTATTGCGTCGGGCGGTACCGCCACAATTTTGTTATTGTCATGTAAATACAAACTCAGTGTTTAATTGTCACAACTGTGTGTGAGTATGGGTATTTAGTGTGCTATTAAGTGATAAGTAACGAAAGCTTTTTACACAGTCAAAGATTATATTAAGGATTAAAAGGCTTGGGAATGAGTTGCTCCAATGATATACCTACTTATGTGCTCTTTTTTAATACATTTTGCTGAGTTAATGATTGACTTTCTAAAGTATTGTATATACTTTGTATTTTATTATTTCTTTTTTCGTTTTTTGTATCTTTTATATTTTTATTAATGTGAGGAAAAAGAAATAATAACCTACATAAGGTTACTATTTCTTTTTATGTAATTTTCATTATAACTTATTGTTGATTTATGGTAGTATGAGTATTTGTCTGACCTACTCAAATGTCCTTACTTTGGTACTGTTCGTCAGATCGTTGAGCTCCTTAAGTTCAAAGTTGAGCTTGACAAATGCTTGCACTCTGGATGGACCGCTCAAATCTGTGTGCTCCTTTCCTCAAAAGACACAACAGACATGAACCTTCATGCTTCTCATATGGTTTGACGAATACGAATTGTATGGACTTTAAAAAAGATGTTAACTTCTGAGTTTGTTTCGGTGTTTCTTCTTAGAGTAGTCAGTTAGAAAACACCGGTCTCATCTAGCTTAACTTAAAACACAAAAAATAGACGTGTAAAAGTGTTATTTATAACCAATTTACAAATAAATATTTTATTTTCATTTATAAATATCAGACTTTAGCCTTGAAGATAAATGAATTATCTTACTTATAATAATTGGAAGTACTGATTATGAAAATATCCTAAAGTGCTCCTAATTTAGGAAATCTGTACTAATATTATAAAGCAGTAAAGTTTTTTTTTTTTTAATGCGCTAATCTTCGAAAGTACTGGGTGGATTAAGATAAAATTTGGTATTGAAGTAGGTTGAAGCTTGAGGAGGGTTCTAGGCTTCTGTTTACCCGACTGCTAGTTATGAATAATTTTAAAATATTTTTATACCTATGAAATCGCTGTTTTGCCGTACTGGCAATTTCAAATTATAATATCAAATCATATATTGTCCTCTTAACCTGTATCATGGATACTGTGGAGTATTTTTGCCGGTTTTTCTCCATAGAAAACGACCAATTTCAAACCGTGCACTAACGTCTGACGTTTTGTAAGTGCCTATGTGAAATAAATATGTTGAGTTTGAGTTCGATAATCATATTTTTTTTGGCTAAGAATTCTGCTTTCAAATTTATTTTATTTTAAAATATGGATTTGTTGTTTCAAAGTTTGGCATAACCGTGCCACTTGCACCTACGGCCCACAACCTCAATGACGTTTCCAAAACAAATTCTAAAAATGAATGCACCACCCGTTATTAGTTTGCTCGCTTCCGATCTGGAAATTTCGACATTAAAAATGAACCCCGTGGTTGTCAATGACGAATTAAAGGCGATTGTGGGAGCTGATGATCACCCAATCTGCGGCTGAATTAGCAGCAGCTTTCTACGCTGGTATCAAAACAATATTGGTTTTTTGCGTCAAATTGGCAAGGTAAAAAAGCTTGACGTCTGCCCCACGAATTCAGTGATTATCACCGCGAAGGACGCATCGAGACGTATCTTGCACTGCTTAACAGGCACACAATCGACAATCGTAAGCGCTCAGCAAATTGGTTGGATCCTGGATTAGCATCTAAACGTTTTCCTAAACGAAAACTGACCGCTAGAAAAGTGATGGTCCCTGTTTGGTGGTCTAATTCTGGTGTAACTCATCACCTACCAAACAGGATGAGCATTATTGCAGAACTGAACACAATTATGGAGAAGGTCGCACATCTCCAACCAGCTTTGGTTATTCGATCGGCTCCGCTGCTCCTGCACGACAACGCGCGTCCTCATACTACACAGCAGACGGTCTACAAGTTACAAGAGCCGGTGTTGGTAGTTCTCCGCCATCCGTCGTACTCACTAGACTTTGCGCCTACAGCCCACCTAGCACAAACTAGTTGCTTAAGAGCTTTGGCGCTAATCCGATTATTTCCAAAGGCGCCAAGCTCAAGCGTCAGAGCGTCACTGCAGACCTTATGCAGCCGCTTTGCAACCAAAGGGGCACAACTTTTTGCAACCTACAGTTACATTAGAATTCTTCATAATAGTGGCATAAAAGCGCTACAGGAGCTGCAACTAATAATTAACACCTCACTAAAGCTCTTGTGGCGCTTTTTGAATGAATGACAGGTTTAACTGAACGAATAAAGGATCACTGATCATTCACCTTGTCTCTCATTTATTAAATACATCTGTTGTTCCTGATTCAGACATTCTGAATACAAATAAATATAAGTTAAGTGAATGTAAATGTTTTTAAGCTATATTTTGTATTATATGCAAGTGGCTAAAAACGCAGATCAGTTTATCGTGCATATAGTTGATATTATTGGAGTATTTTTAGCGCGCCTCAATAATTACCTCAGAATATCGTTAAATATTATTATGTAAATAATAGTATATCACATACCTACACGATATTGTAATTACATACTTGACTACATTGTATTTAGTAAGTTGCTGGTTCTATATTTAGTTATATTTTACTACAAATTGTGATAAAAACCTATACGTTTCTCAAGTAATGATAAATAATTGTCTTGTAAAACATGGCGTCTATGAGAAGCAGCTTTAACTTGCAACTATGCGCATCAAAGCATTAAGTTTCACTCTTCTGAAGGTCCAAGTAATATCTGTACCACTAATGCAGTTCAAGCCTTTACAATCACTTTTGTTTCGTACTTACTGCAGGTATCGAACCACACTAATGGTTATTTGTTTAGAGATCCGTAGAACTCGTTGAAAACACTAAAATACGATGATCGTTTGTAGCTGCTTCTATATTTTTCGCTCTTTCAATTGTTTAATCCTTACTATGTCTTACCATGTTTTCAGAATACCTTTCAAAATAATTCTAACTTATAATGAACAACAAAATAAACAAGAACTTTGCATCTGCCCATCTTCGTGGGAAAACCATGGAACCACTGGCCGAACAAAAAAAGTAAAAAAAAATATGTAAAATAGAAGATTCAACTAATATTTTAATTACAGAATTCTCACATACAGTTGTCTTTTTAATTTCTGCATATTCTGATAAAGTCTCCGTACTTTCTTGCGATATCCACATCATCACTTACCATCAGGTGAGAAGGTGGTCAAACGCGAGCCTATAATAATTAAAAAAAAAGTCCACCAGTTCTTTGTTTGAACTTCCATGCTTTCAGATCCATATTTATTTTAAACCTAAGTCTGCGCAAAAGTACAAATCACTTCTGCAATGAAACTTTCAGTGGTAGAACAGTGATAAATATATATTTTATACAGTTCCGTTAAAAAGTCTACAATTAAAGTCTTTATGCAGTTCTGAAGCGTACAGCAGCGGCAATAGAAAATTTTTAGCAGCTTTAAGCTTTAACATACATGCTTTAACTCTCTTTTAAAGCTATAGACGGCAATGGGTTGTAGAATAAACTCTTATAAAGCCTATAGTGGCATTTGCTTCAGTTTCTGCTACCTCTAGTGAAATTCACAGCTATGAGCAGTTACGGAAGCAATAATAGAACTTAAAACCACTTTCTGAACCCCTAAAGCGCTACTGTACAGCTAAAAGTTGCAAAATAGGATATTCAGATGAACACCTGACCTAAGGAAGAAGTAATCTTATTACCATCTTAAATATTTTTTTTTTGACATTAACAATCCCTAGCTATGAAGAAGAGCACTCTTTCGCCAAGATGTCGTATATTGAAAACAGATACCTATACGAAAAAAAGTCGAACGAGTGACGGTCTAATCATTAGTCAGTTCTATTCATATAATACATACCTATGTTTAAAAAAGAATGAGTGAATAAAGGAATTTGCAGAAAATGCAGAAAGATCGTCCAATAACTGTTTGTAATTATATAAATAAACTAGTATTTGCGTGTTGCGCGAGGTGCAAGCACCTGGCGTGCTTGTGAAAAAAACTAAAGCATTGCCCCTCTAAATCAAGTATTTGCGTGTTGCGCGAGGTGCAAGCACCTCGCGTGCTTGTGAAAAAAACTAAAGCATTGCCCCTCTAAATCAAGTATTTGCGTGTTGCGCGAGGTGCAAGCACCTCGCGTGCTTGTGAAAAAAAAAAAAAAAGGGGGGGGGGGGGAAATGGGGGGGGGTTGCACAATTATTTCGACTAAAGCATTGCCCCTCTAAATGAATCTGAAAAAAAAAAATGTTCCAAGTCTCTTAGATTCCGAGATCCGCCTAAAGGGGGGGAGAAGGGGGGTGGGGGGGGACTTTGAAAAATGGTTTTTACTTTACCGAGCCTCTTCTATACGAATCCGTAAAAAGAAAAAAATACGGGTCTCGTAGTTTCCGAGATACGATAGGGGGGGGGGGAGAAGGGGGGAAAAGGGGAGGTTTGGCACTTTTCCCGTAGGTTTGAGAGTTACTTGTTTACGAATCTGTCAAAATATACCCACCTCCCCATCCACCATCTGGGAGAACAATTATGTCAATGAGTGAGTGAGTCAGTGAGTGGTAATTTAGCTTTATATAGTATAATTACTTAATAAAGGCCTGATTCTTCCATCTCTCTCACTACTAATATACCAGACGTAATACAGGGCACCATCCTCACTTGGTCAATATACCATCTTGTCATACTAAGCGATTCGCCTCTACATTTATTCGTTGGCCGTGCGCATAATAAATGTAGAGGAGAATGGCTTTGTCGGTCGTACTTCGACCGGCCTTCGAATCGGTTTGGAACTCTCTGTCGGCTTCTGTGTTCTTTTCCATATATGACCAGGTGCAGTGGCAGTGAACAGGCAACTTCTGTGCTCTATCATCCTATAATAGACCTCATCTGTCGTTTACCATCAGGCGTGATCGAGGTCAAGAGCGGATTCATCAGCAAAAAAAATTATAAACACGAACTCTTATTAAATAAATTCAATTTAATCCATTTTAGCCCTGTACCGTGTTTTCATCAAATAGAAAACAGTTACTTGAGAAAATGACAATTATTTGAATGATTAAGGGGCCCCCTAGCAATTGTAGCCCAGGGCCCCACAAATTCACGATCCGCCCCTGACCAGATTTGTAACTTTTTTGTTAGTGAAGTAATTTTTTCAATTTTACTACATTTTCTACCTCTTCTTCTTCGCATTCGGGCTCACTAAGTGGTAAGAAATCGAAAAATTCAACAAAATCGTGATTAGTCAATCACGATTTTGTTGAATTTTTTCTTTTTGCAGTTTCTTCTTTTTCTTGTTCTGCGGAACCCTGTTGTGATTCTACTCGAACTTGACTGAAATTACTCGTATTACTATTATTTTTGTGTTTGATTTGTAGTGAATCTTCTTTATTTTTCGTAATAACTGGAACAAGAGGATCTAATCCGGTATTATCAGAACTACTAGTATTTTTGTCATTCATACCATTCTTAACCGACTCCAAAAATTTACGACATTCCTGCCTAATCCTTTTTCTTTTGTTTACTCCAAGGTTGTAATCGTTTCATTTTTCTATAACTTACTAAAACCTATACAGGAATGACAGGAATCTAATTTATTCAGTCCGTTTATTACATAAATATAAAAACTTTTTGCCTCGATGTGTTAATAACGACTCACACGTGCGTGCCTAACACCATAACTTTTATAATGACTTTAAATTGTGCCAGCTTAACACAATAAGCTTTAATAAATTTTATATGACAGGTTAAAACTACATAAAGGAGTTTTTCAACACTTTAAATATCTTGTGTTAGTCCACCCTACACAAACTCTCTTTAACAACCAATGCCTGCACCTTAAAGTCAATATAACACCTCAATATATATAAGTCTCTTCGTAACAACCACTATATAACAATAAGTGTTAACGGGTGTCAGTGAGCACTGTTGTATAGCTTTAGCTGCTAGAAACAGGTTAAACCTATAACACCTTAACTACATGTGCTGTAATTAGAACCATTGTAACTCTTAAAACTGCTTAAAGACCTTCATTACAGTTCTTGAAGCATCATTGCACTTCAAATTATTTTTGAACTCCTTTATATCGTTTTAAGTTAGAACTGAGATAATTATTACGCAATTGAACAGATTAAAGTTATAATGAAACCTGTATCTGACGGCAGAATGTTAGTTGGGTAGTAACGCCTCCATTATTTTTACGACGATTTTGCCAAGCTGAGAACTTCCAAATGATCTCTACACAAAATTTTGATTAGATATATATATAATAATGATAAAAACTCACCAGTATTGTGTTGATGCGGCGGCGAGCCAGTCTGGGCCACCTGCCTCGCTAGCCGACGCGGAGACCTGCAGGTAAGCATACACGGACATTAACAGTACCAGGGCCCTGTTTCATGCCGGGGTTGCGGAAATGTTCTAACGAGATTCCGCGGCCCTGGAACGCAAGGGCAACTGAAGGAGTAGAGTGGGTTTTTAGTCGGTAGAAGTCTGACACTCCCTTCCGTTCCATCCACAGCGACAGGAATCATTTGATGATTTTCCCACCCAGAAAAAAGAGCCGTTTCATAGACACTTCAACTTGTAATTGTATTTTTCAAGTCATAAATATTCATGTTTCTGTTACAAAGAAATTCACTACCAAGTTTACCATGGTGGCAAACTGACAAAATTGTAGAACTGTATCAACAATTTTACACATTTCTGTTTAATAAAGGTTTTCTCTTTACAGCTGACAATTTATATTTGTAGGTAAAACGATTTTATTAAACACTAGCTTTCGCCCGCGACTTCGTCCGCGTGGAATAGTTACTTTGGGCTAACGTTAAATTTAACCCCGATTTTGAAGCATTCTTCATTGGCGCTCCGCTCCTATTGGCCTTAGCGTAATGATACAATATAGCTGTGCCCGCGACTCCGTCAGCGTAAGTTAATGTATTGGTAATATTGTTTAGATCACGTTCACATGAGGCTTAAGTACCTTTTTTTTTTTTAACGTGGTAAAATTATCAAATAAGTCCTCCCACTCCGGGCAGGGTGGGAGGGACTGTCAGACTTTTACTGACTAAAATCCACGGTGTTCCTTCAATAACCCTTTACATACCGGGGCCACGGTAACGGGATGAGTCCCACGACCCCGGCGGGCTTCGGCCCTCTGCAGAGGGGGCCTCGTCATGTTGCTGACGCTCTTTGAGGCGCGCGTGGAACACAACGCGCCGTCGACCCGGGCATGGTCCATGGTCGGACAGCGAGTTGCCCTTTACTCGCTGTCCGCATGCCCGCGCCTACGGTGGCCGGAGATCGTCGGCCGACGTCCGACGCCGTGGGCGTCTACCACTGCGGCTGGGCTGGAGGGAGGACGCCATCCTCTCCCTCACGCGGCCCGCCTCCTCCTTCGGAAGCATGACTGCTTCGCAGAAGGAGGCGACCGCTTCCCACTCCCTCTCGCCCCGCAGCATGGCCTCGACCAATGCCGGGCGCGAGAGGTCTCCGCCTATCGCCGCCGTGAGGACACGTCGGTGCTCTGCCCAGGCGGGGCAGTCTTGCACCGTGTGCTCTACGGTGTCCTCAGGGCGACCCTCGCAGTGGTGACACCCAGGCGTTTCCTCCTTTCCTATCAGACACAGGTACCTCCCGAAACTTCCGTGTCCGGTGAGGACCTGCGTCATGCGGTAGGTCAGGACGCCGTGACGCCGATCTAGCCACTCCTCAAAGAGGGGTCTTACCGCCGGAGGCTTAAGTACCTAGAGAACGCTTCGACCGCGAGACGCGTCGAGCGCGGCAACCGATTCTCAAAAATAATCCTTACAGCATGATTCAGTATTCACGCGCGATGGCTTATTATTATAAGCGTATTTCATGTATAACTTTGGTGTTTCTATACCGATTTATATGATTCTTTTTACGGTTTCGTAGCCGAATGGCAAAAAACGGAATCTTTATAGTTTCGACATGTCTGTCCGTCTGTCTGTCTGTCCGTCCGTCCGTCTGTCACAGCAATTTTATTCCGAAACTATTAGGACTATACATGTGAATCTTGATAGGTAGATGTATTCTGTGAACCGCTTTCCGATTTTGAGAAAAAAATTAAAAAATATTTAAAATAAAGGGGGGCTCCCCATACATAGAACTAAACCTGAAAATATTTTTTTTTCATGAAATCGATGCATGTGTGGTATTTATAGACAGTTCTTTAAAAACGACATCGGACATCGTTTCTAAAACCACTTTTCCATAAAGTCAATCGTTTAAAAGATATAAGCTTCCAAAGTGGTAAAATGTGTGTGTGGCGGACACAACCTCTAACTTCTATAATAATGGAGTGAAAAATCTAAAAAAAATATATGTCTGTAGATCTTAATATAAACTTTCAACCAAAATTAGTTTGAACGAAATCAGTTCAGCAGTTTTTGAGATACAGCATATTTTCTAAAACCGCAAATATAACTTTGTAATTCATACAAACATTATGAAAAACAAATTTATTCGGCGCAGTTGTAAAAAATGTAAAAAAGCCAGTTTTAAGAAATTTGTAAGGTTTTTTTTTTCAAAACAAATTTATTTGGCGCAGTTGTAAAAAATGTAAATAAGCTAGTTTTAAGAAATTTGTAAGGTTTTTTTTTCGTCAAATAAATTTGCTGTTATAGTTACTACGGAACCCTTCATAGGCGAGTCTGACTCGCACTTGACCAATTTTTTTATGGAATAGTTAATAATGTTAACTTTTTCAATTAGGGGTGACTGAGAGTGTTATAAACGTAAGAGTAGACAAATATTATAATCAGAAAGCTTCGAACTGCTAAGCTATCGGGAGTTACACGTGTTATTGTGAGTCAACCATAAAAGTTAGACATATGCTGTCGTGGGATATTTTTTATATAATTTTAAGGAGAACATTTCCGTCATGAAATGATTTGTGTAGCTTTAACCATTAAGGTTGCACACGCGACGGAAGCTTAAAAAATGGAGCTTCTCCCGTTTTCCCAACATTTCCCTTCACTGCTCTGCTCCTATTGATTGTAGCGTGATGAAAAGTATACTATAACCCGCTCAGGAGTATGAAAAATAATTGTACCAAGTTTCGTTAAAATCCGTCGAGTAGTTTTTGTTTCTATAACGGTTATACAGACAGACAGACAGACAGACAGACAGACAGACAGACAGACAAAAATTTTACTGATTGCATTTTTGGCATCAGTATCGATCCCTAATCACCCCCTGATAGTTATTTTGTAAATATATTTCATGTACAGAATTGACCTCTCTACAGATTTATTATAAGTATAGAAGATAATTGCAATGACATATTTTGTAAATTGTAGAACAATTCTCACAGGTCGGCTACCTTGCAAGGTTTTAACACGTTAATTATAAGGTTTATTAAACATTACTTGTCATACAACAACTGTACAAATATGATACTTATTTATAAAATTTTCGGATTATAAAGTCTATTAAACCAGAGGCGTCAGTAGTTTACAAGAGAATAACTTTAAACGTTTGTACAATGCGACTTGCCAGGAGGTTGATATCAACATCTTTAATACAAGGAGAAACTCTGTGTAGCCACTTATTTAACAACATTTAAGATATTGAATTAAAAATACCTATTGAATTTTATCAATTTATATTTTTAACCGACTTCTAAAAAAGGAGGAGGTTCTCAATTCGGATGTTTGTATTTTTTTTTATGTTTGTCCGCGCATAACTCCGTCGCTTGCCAACCGATTTGAAAAACTCTTATCTTGTTAGAAAGGGTATACTTCCCAAATGGTCCCATGAAAATTTTATCGAAATCGGACAAGCCGTTTCTGAAAAATCAACAAAAATCTAAAAAAATATTTACGTTGATGATATTTTCGTTTACTCTGCATTGCGTTTTTTGTTCGCGCATAACTCCGTCATTTACGAACCGATTTGGAAAATTCACTGACCCACTAAAAAGCACGAAAATAAAAACTTTTTTGCAAAAAATAAAACCGACTTCCATATCAAAACACTACAAAGCCAAAAATAATTTTAATTTCGGAAGGCGGTGTGAAAAAAAAAAGAAAATACAAAACCAATAACACCGACTACCGAAATTAAAATTATTTTTGGCTTTGTGGTGTTTTGATATGGAAGTCGGTTTTATTTTTTGCAAAAAAGTTTTTATACTACCAGTATTTGTATTAATCCATGATTGTATGGTTACTGGTTTTAATTGGCCATATTGTCTCTGTCTACCTGTAAGTTTTCCGAACATAGAACAATAAATAATGGACAATTAGTATTTTTTTATTACTGATGAGCCCGCTCTTGACCTCAATCTAGTCTGATAGTAAGCTATAGATGACGTCTACGATGGAACGAGGGAGCACAGAAGATACTTGTTCACTCTTGCTTTTAAAGCTGACGTATCATGTCAATGTGGTAATACAGAAGCCAGCAAAGTTACACACCTCAGCCGTGCGCACAATAAATGTAAAGGAGAAGTGCTTAAGTAGGTACGTAATAGTACATTGTGTATTAAGGGCGGTAAGGAATTACTATCGAGGCTCTAGTAGAAGCCCGAAGTCAGAGACTGAGGGCTTTCTGAGTCGAGGTTCGTGATTCCCGTACCGCCCGTGAAACATACAATGTTTTTCATCACATTTGCGAGTAAATAAATAAAATTATAGGGCAGAAAAAAACTTTACATTAATTGTTTTTGCTGCATGGATAATATCTGGCAGTGTTGCATTCAAACCACACTGATCGGACGACGACGACGACATTTTTTATAACTTTTTTACTTATCTTCAAATACAAAAGGTAAATAATTATGAATTATAGCTTTAATACATAAGTCAGCACAACACTAGAGTCTGGCAAACGAAAGTAGATACTGAAAAAGCGCGGCAAATTAAAAAAATATCAGCATAGCAACCCCAAAACTACTATGAAATACCTGGAATAACCTTATTTGATACTTTAGAATTACCTATCTATTTTATTTCATCGGAATAAAAATACAAGAGGTATTTTAGGTAGTGTAGCGTAAATAAGATTAAGTGCATAGTAAAACACAACCGCTACTTAACACGTTTAATTTTGATTAAAAGGAAAAAGATAGAAGACAAGTACTTAATTAAAAAATATAAAAAGGTTAAATATTAGTAATTATTGGGAACCTTTCAGTGATGGCGTGGGTTAACTTAGCGGAAAAAAAAAGAATATTATCGAAAGTATTATGCAAATATTTTTAACTTACCTAACAAAAAAATCGATTGCAATCGGTTATAGCTAGGCGAATACGCAATATTAGTAATTTTAGTTACAAAAAAAACACTAAGAGCATCCAACGCGTCTTGATAGGCCTTAGGTTAAAAAGAGTTTTTGACGTGATAATTTTTAGATTAGAAATATACAAATTAGGTGCACTATTTAAAATAAAACTCCTGCTGCGAAAACTCGGTAATTCCTGGACGGCTGGACACGACTGTGGGAAGTAACGTAGAAATCACGGAGCCACTGCGCTGCGGAGTCCGCATCTACCTCGTACCCTCTTCAGACCTTTGAGATGGACGTCTCAGGCACAGGATGTGCTCGGATACCGGGCGAGAGCGCCCCGACCTCCGTCGTCGATAACCGACGTCGCTTGCCCGTAGGGTGGAGCCAAAAATTGGCTTGTAACGGGATCAAATTAACCAGAAAATCACCCACAGACTATCCTTTTGCTAGGACACTTTATATTTTTTATTGGCTTTACACCAACAGAAAAAAACTTTCACTTCATAATTTCGGTATGAATCAAAAAAAATAAGGTTGACCATCACATATCGGGTCCCAAAATGTAATCACCCCGTCAAAAGGCAAACAACCGACGATTTTTTCACGATTCCTGGTTCAAATGTGAATAACAGCTATGAAGAAAAAATTTGTTATTGAAAAGTTTGCATTAGGATTGGAGGAGGTTTTAACCGTAGCGGTTTTACGCTACAGTGTCCCTGTTCGGGCGCCATATTGTAGCGTAAATAAAATTAAGTGCACAGTAAAACACAACCGCTACTTAACACGTTTAATTTTGATTAAAAGGAAAAAGATAGAAAACAAGTACTTAATTAAAAAATATAAAAAGGTTGAATATTAGTTATTATTGGGGACCTTTCAGTGATGGCGTGGGTTAACTTAGCGGAAAGAAAAAGAATGTTATGGAAAGTATTATGCAAATATTTTTAACTTACCTAACAAAAAAATCGATTGCAATCGGTTATAGCTAGGCGAATACGCATTATTAGTAATTTTAATTACAAAAACACTAAGAGCATCCAACGCGTCTCGATAGGCCTTAGGTTAGAAAGAGTTTTTGACGTGAGAATCTTTAGATTAGAAATATACAAATTAGGTGTATAAAATAGAACTCCTGCTGCGAAAACTCGGTAATTCCTGGACGGCTGAACACGACTGTAGGAAGTAACGTAGAAATCACGGAGCCACTGCGCTGCGGAGTCCGCATCTACATCGTACTCGCTTCAGGCCTTTGAGATGGACGTCTCAGGCACAGGATGTGCTCGGATATCGGGCGAGAGCGCCCCGACCTCCGTCGTCGATAACCGACGTCGCTTGCCCGTAGGGTGGAGCCAAAAATTGGCTTGTAACGGGATCTAAACAAAAAAGAAACTTCAGACCACCGATGCAAGCTGAATCTTTGATTAATTATGAAACTAGTGCGAAATGGATCGAAAAGAAAAAAGACGACAATACATACCAAATTAACCAGAAAATCACCCACAGACTATACTTTTGCTAGGACACTTTATATTTTTTATTGGGTTTACACCAACAGAAAAAAAACTTTCACTTCATAATTTCGATATTAATCACAAAAAATAAGGTCGACCATCACATATCGGGTCCCAAAAATGTAATGACCCCGTCAAAAGGCAAACAACCGACGATTTTTTCACGATTCCTGGTTCAAATGTGAATAACAGCTATGAAGAAAAAATTTGTTATTGAAAAGTTTGCATTAGGATTGGAGGAGGTTTTAACCGTAGCGGTTTTACGCTACAGTAGGTAATAGTTTAGATATTGTCTTAATTCGATTTAAAAAAAAACAACAGTATTCTAAAATAGTTCCGATTTATTCACTATAATCAAAATCTGAATGTAAGACTTCCGTGTGGAAAGTTTCATTAGAGTCACTGGAGTCATTGTTTTCTACGTTAATTATGAAACTTTCTAAATTATTTTCTGTAATTCTGTCCCTTTCTTTATATTTATTTTCAACATGGATGACATGATCAGTCATTTTCTTTCACTCCTCGGGAGTTATATTTTCAAACGACTCTTTTATAACTTTCTGTAACTCCACTGCAGGCAGAGCAATATTTTTACTTGCCACTTTACGTTTAGCCAAACTCCATACTAACTCATTGGCATTTAGATCACTGTGGTAGGGGGGAAGGCACAATACCTCGTGCCCATTCTGCTTCAGAATTTCATCAGCTTCATATACTGGCTCTAGTGTGTTTCGTTCTAAATTTGTTTTCTAACGATATGAAATTCGTTAATTTTGTTACGAATAGCATCTATGTCGAAACTATCTAAGTCGGACACTGTGGGTTTATATGGCCGTTACCACAGATTACTAATAAGTTACTAACGTAACAGATCCATCACTTCCCTGCAAAACAACAAATACCTACGCTATAATTAACTAAACTTTCTAGCTGTCAAGCGACACGAAGAAATATGAGCTTAACTGCTTTGACTCAACGGAGCGTTTCAAGTGCACAGCGGGCGATGACGTCGGACGGTATGCAAATACCTTAGGGTTGACCCAATAAAATAAAATACAAAAACGTTTTATAAATGATTTAATTTTATAAAATGGTCAATTTGCTTTTTACCTTCTCTAAACGTTGCATTTGTAAATTTGATAACGGCAAAAATTCTGAATCTAATAAAAAGTTTGATCAAGTAATCATGTGGGAAGCATGGACACAAAGACTTAAATGATATTGATTTTAATACATCATACAATTTGTTCCTCATTACAATATTTCCGTGAACCCATTCCAGACACAAGCATATTTAGCTTAGTTGGTGGGGTTAACATGCTTTTTTTTTTAACTTGGTAAAATTATCAAATAAGTCCTCCCACTCCGGGCAGGGTGGGAGGGACTGTCAGACTTTTACTGACTAAAATCCACGGTGTTCCTTCAATAACCCTTTACATACCGGGGCCACGGTAACGGGATGAGTCCCACGACCCCGGCGGGCTTCGGCCCTCTGCAGAGGGGGCCTCGTCATGTTGCTGACGCTCTTTGAGGCGCGCGTGGAACACGACGCGCCGTCGACCCGGGCATGGTCCATGGTCGGACAGCGAGTTGCCCTTTACTCGCTGTCCGCATGCCCGCGCCTACGGTGGCCGGAGATCGTCGGCCGACGTCCGACGCCGTGGGCGTCTACCACTGCGGCTGGGCTGGAGGGAGGACGCCATCCTCTCCCTCACGCGGCCCGCCTCCTCCTTCGGAAGCATGACTGCTTCGCAGAAGGAGGCGACCGCTTCCCACTCCCTCTCGCCCCGCAGCATGGCCTCGACCAAGGCCGGGCGCGAGAGGTCTCCGCCTATTGTCGCCGTGAGGACACGTCGGTGCTCTGCCCAAGCTGGGCAGTCCTGCACCGTGTGCTCGACTGTGTCCTCAGGGCGACCCTCGCAGTGGTGACACCCAGGCGTCTCTTCCTTACCCATCAGACACAGGTACCTCCCGAAACTTCCGTGTCCGGTGAGGACCTGCGTCATGCGGTAGGTCAGGACGCCGTGACGCCGATCTAGCCACTCCTCAAAGAGGGGTCTTACCGCCGCAATTGCTAGTGATGTTAATTCAACCCACATTGCTGGTTCACTTTAAAAGTTTTGCGTTGAGTTGATCTCCATCATCTATACATAGTAAAACAGTAAAAAAGTGTGTCTATACATTAAAATATTATACAAAAATAATAATTAAGGTAAGTTAAGAAACGGTAACAAGGCAAATAAAATAAAAAAGTCTGTCTGTTTGTACAAGCTAATCTCCGGACCTACTGGATGGATTTTAATGAAAGAACAAAGACAGATCCTGGCCTACACAACTTTTAAATTTAAAATGGCACGACCATTTATCTTTAATGTATAAGAATCTATACAAATAATCTAAACTATAAAGTTATATTTGACTTCTTTCGAGAACTTCTCCATTAGAATTGATTTATTAATAAACAAATAGCTAACCGGAAATTTTCGAATGGAGCACGCTTACCTAAAAGTAAGCTATTCACTCTTGACTTAAAGACCCCTAGGTTATAGCTATCGGGAAACACAGACTCCGGCAGGGAATTCCACTCCAATATTAAGCCAAAGTTACTATGGACACTTGGCATTGCTCTTTGGTAAGTAGATGGTTGACATCCTAGAATAACACATAGGCTGTTTATCCCGGAATTCCCACGGGATCGAGATTTAGGCGGAAAATACTCCCACGCGAACGAAGTTGCGGCCAGTAGCTAGTATAAAATATGCAGGAAGTATAGCACAGAGTATTGCTATGACATGGTGTCTGTACCTGGTAGTCTCTGCCGGCTTCTTGTTAAGGTCTTGCGGCCGGCTGGTGGGCGTGGGCGTCACGTCGCCCTCCGACCGAGACGACCCCGTGTTGTCTGTCGAGTCGTCTACACGAACAGGCCATGCCATCAGACAGGTACAATATTAATAAAGCTTGAATAAAAATAAATGCAAGGCAAACCGTTTATTTTGCCAGAAGAAACTTATATATAAAATAACACACATACTTTTAATCTAAATATTAAGGAATAGCTACCACGGACAAGCGATGTTAGAGACCGACATAAGTCACTCAATCTCAATGGTCATACCATTGACAAAAGAGCACATTAGCATTTTATCGACGGAGAAGGACAACATCAAATTAATCAAAACCAACAATTATAATATAAACAAATCAGAGTTTCGCATTTAAACCACTTAAGTGATTTTGATACATTTTGGTTCAGAGATAGATTAGATCTTGGTGAAGGACCTTGACCAACACATAAAAATCAAGCTGTGCATGTCATCCGAGCTGTTGAGTGTATGTAGATTTTATAAATATAATCAATTTTCAAATAACTAACATATATACACTATCACACACATTTGTAATATAAGTATGAATACATGTCTACCTGAACAGCCAATTTTTAATGCTTAAGGGCCTATACTACCTCAAATGACTTAGCATGATCCTCCATTATGTCGAAAATACTGCAGCAATAATTTTGAAAAAAATATATATTTCGGAGGCCCCCTAAGGAGGTCCCCTGTCCTCACTTACATCTAGCAGTACAAGAGCAAGGAGGCTCCAAAACTCAACTTACACTAGGTAATTGCAGAAGTAAAGAGGCACTTGTTCTCAACTTACGTCACCACAGAAATGTAAGGAGGCCCCTATCCTCAACTTACACCATCACACAAAAGTAAGGAGACCCCTGTCCTCGACTTACGTCATCCCACAAAAGTAAGGAGGCCCCTGTCCTCAACTTACACTGTCACACAAAAGTAAGGAGGCCCCTGTCCTCAACTTACACCGTCACACAAAAGTAAGGAGGCACCTGTCCTCGACTTACATCATCACAACAAAAGTAAGGAAGCCCCTTTCCTCAACTTACATTACTCATGAAACAAATGTATAAAGTTTTTGATTACCTTTAATATTGTGTAATATTTTCTGGATCATTGGAAGTACCGGGTTGGGATATGCTTATATCTGGTGTCACCTCAGTTTCATCTTGCGCCGACACGGAATCCTGATTTATTCCTTCCCCTGGTTTCGGTGTAAGACGAAGTTGGTCATGAGCTACCTTTTTGGGGCGTCCACGTCCTGTTATTTTCTTTACTTGATACCTATCATTAGGTAATGTTTTCCAAATTACATAGGCATCTGGGTACTTCATATCCAGGCCAATTTGGGACCTACGGTTAGTCTTAACTAACACGATGTCTCCCTTTTGAAACCTTTTTACTTTAGCTTTGCCCTGGTCGAATCTTTTTTATCTTGTGTGCTTCGTATGTCGATTCTTTTTTTAATGTAGTTATCTAATTGTTTTCGATTAACTGTTTCTTCCTCCTCGTTAATTAATGATGCTAATTCTGGTGGTACAGGGCATTGCCTTCCTGTAAGAGCTTTGATTGGACTAACATCCGTTGTTTTGCTCTTGGTACAGTTAATGGCTAGCTGAAGAGCTTCCAAGCCCTTTCTCCAGTTTTCAGTTTCGTAATTGCGAATAATAGTTAATCCATTTTTCACAACAGACATCATTCTTTCTACTTGTCCATTGGCGCGACTAACTCCTGGGGCTATGAAATGTTGATAGATGTTATAGTGTCTATAAAACTCTTCAAATTCAGCCTTAAAAGCAGTATCCTGATCACTTATTATTTGCCTTGGGGCTCCAAATAGTGACACAACATGTTTTAATGCCCGCAACATTGAGTTGGCAGTCTTGTCGGTCGCGTTGTTAAGGTCACGAACTTTGTGTAAGCGTCTATTATAACTACCACATACTCATGCTTATTGTTTCTTCTGGTAAGATGGCCAGTCATGTCTATGTGTATGGTATCGAATGGAACTGCCTTTTTCTCGATGGGATACATCTCTACCTGTTTGGCTCCGGAAGAACTTTTACTAGTTCTACATATCACGCAACTTTCTATAAAACGTCTCACTACAGTAGTCATCTCAGGAAACCAATAATTTTCTCGGATTTTGGTAAGAGTCTTCTTCCATCCAAAATGTTGAAGTGCCGTATGGTAGGCGTTAATAATATTCCATTGGTATGATTCTGGAACCACTTTTTTCCACTTTTACATCCCGGTTCTTCCTCTTCATAACGGTGTTCCAACACAAGTTTGTTCATGCGGTACTTATTAATTTCTTCGTTATGTTCTAATCTTCTTATGATTTGGGCTAACTCTGCATCACGCCTTTGCTCTACTTTTAACCATGCATCAACATTTTGCGCCAAATTAATGCATGCTATTGGATTACGGCTGAAGTAATCTGCATGTTTCATTCGGTTACCTTGGCGATGTTCTATTTTGAAGTCATAATGTTGGAGAAATGACCACCACCTGTAGATTCTAGGTAACAGTTCATGTTTGGTTGACGATGATTTGATAGCATTGCAGTCAGTCACGATTGTAAAATGTCTGCCGTAGAGGTATTGTCTGAAGTGTTTTATGGCTCTTACTATAGCCAATGTTTCCAATTCGTAGGAGTGGTAATGACTTTCGGGCCCCGTAGTTCTCATACTCATGTACGCAATCACGTGCTGTCGGCCATCCCGTATTTGAATGAGTACGGCACCTAGTCCAGTACTGCTGCGTCAGTATGCAGTTCGATAGGGAGTCCTTCTTGGAAGATAGTTAAAACCGGAGCGGAGGTCAACCGTCGAATGATGTCAAGTCTGACCCTCTCACAATCTGCAGTCCATTGAAATTTTGCGTCCTTCTTGGTTAAGTTGTATAACGGGATCAAACATTCGGAGAAAGATGGTATAAAGCGTCTGAAATAACCAGCCAAACCACAAAATTGACGTACCTGTTTTACATTTGTGGGTACTATGGATTTTTCTAAAGCCTCAACCTTCCCTGGGCTTGGACGCACCCTGCCTCCTTCGATAACGTTTCCGAGATATTCGATGGATGTTTTGAAAAATGAGCACTTCTTGGCGTTCATAGCGAACCCAGCCGCGGTTAAGGCTGCCAAAACTTTATCCAGGATCTGTAATCCCTCAGTGAATGTTTTGCATTTTATTAATACATCATCCATATATACCAAGATGTTATCCAGAAGAGGCCGTAGTGCCGTCATTATAGTACGTTGGAATATGGCGGGTGCATTCCTTAGTCCAAAAGGCATCCTGACGTATTCATATAAGCCGTCTGGTGCTATGAACGCAGTTTTTGCTATAGATTCTTCTTTAACGGGAATCTGATAAAAACAGGCAGCATCCGACAGTCGATCTATTTGGTCCGAAATTATCGGAAGTGGAAAATTAATGGGGACAGTGTTTTTATTCAATTCTCGATAATCAGTGCACATTCGATCTTCTCCATTCTTTTTCTTAACGAGAATTACAGGGCTGGCGAGATCGGATGTACTTTGCCTGACAATCCCATTGTCCATCAACTCATTAATAATGTCTTTCAATTTCTGTCGTTCTACTGGAGCCATTCGGTAGGGTCTTCTTGATACAATTTTGTTTGGGTCTCTCAATTGAATTTCCATGCATCCTGTAGTCACTGGTTTTCTTGGAACACCAGCGGAAAAAGTATCTTTATATTTGATTATCAACCTCTTTAATTCGGTAACTTCATCTAAATTGGTTAAATCAGTGTTTAAATTTTCAAAAGGCTCTTCCTTGGTAACGTTGATAGTTAAAATGGTTGATTGTCTCATTAAAGTAGCGCCAGTTTCATTAATGAGTATGCTCAAACCTGTACCTTTTACAATTTCTGCCCCAATCAAAAAGTCGCAAGGAGTCTCATGGTTTTCTACGATGTGGAAGGCAACTTCTACAAAAGTGCCATTTATGTCACAGGTCACATTGACTTTTTGGTATGACAAAATTGGTATACTGGCACTACCCTTTAGCATTAGCGTGCAATCTTCCCGTTTTCCAGGAATGGTTTCGTTTACCACAATAACTGCATTTGGGCTTAGGACGATCTGTCCTGCTGGAAGTTGCATTTGAGTTGGTGGTATCCAGCAGTGGTTTAGGATCGCTAACGTTTTCATTAGCCTGGTTACACTGCGCCTGGACATGACCAGGTTTTCTGCATTTGAAGCAAACTGCAGTATCATTTCTATTGCTTTTTAGCCTCGGTCTTTTAGCAGGTGGTTCGCCCTGTTGAGGTTCCCGTTGTTTGATGGTAGCCGCTACTGATATCAGTTCAGGAACAGAAGAACATTTACTAGACAGTAGACGCAACCTCAGGAATTCATTATCTACGCACCCTATAACGGCTTCCACAGCTTACTTGTCTTTGTCTCCATTGATAACACGCTTCCAAATATTCCAAGCTTTAGTGATGCATTCAGCTGGATTTGCCATATCAAACTTGAAATTTCGCAATTTTATTATATCGTTAGAATACTTTGTTTCCGGTTCAAATGTTTGAATTAAAGCTTCTCGCATATCGGACCACACCGGTGACTTCACTAACCATGTGTCTCCGAGGGTTTTAGCACGACCTTGCAGCAATCCTGCTATCTTGGTGCATACTTCGTAATCAGTCAGTTCCCAATGGTTCTTTGCTCTATCCACATGTTCGCACCAATCACGTATTGGCACATCGCGATCAGGATCAAATGATGCAATATAAATATCACTAAGCCTTGGTCATTTTGCAGAGCCAGTTGTCTGGCTTAATAGTCCTGCCAAAAAATCTCGATTGGCTTGCATGCTTACCTGTTGTTGGCGCGTCAAATTTTCTATGATACCGGCCAATGCAGACAACGCATGGTTGGTACTAAAATTGCTACTTCCTTCCTCTTCTATGCGGGCGGATGGAGCTCGGGAAGTCCCAAGGTCCATCCCACTTCTGATTTCGGATTGAGGTGAGACCGTTTGTAAGATAGGTGATAGTGGACCATGATCTTCAGGACCCTTCTCAGAGCTACAGTGGCCTTCGGACATGACTTCGATTAAAACTTCAGTTGCTACGTATCAAGAGATTTATTAAATCCAAACTACGGTTTAACTAATGATGTAATTATTTATACCAAAATCAGGAGATTACACAATCACAATAATTATAATTGCAAACTAAAATAAAGATAATTGTGACTCAGGAGTGACCCTTATTCACTATTTCAATAGTTGTTGACGGAGCGAGCGCTTCGATCCGACGAGAGAGCCTCCACTAGGCAGCGCAGGTCTTTTATGACGATCCGTCCCCACCTCTCGCCTGACTCACGGAGCGGTTGTAGGGGAAATGACGTATCAACACGTAGTAACAACTTTGTTCCCTTGCACCGACATATATGGTAAAGTTGAGGATTAATGTTACGTACTATGTTTGACGAAAACACGATTTCATAAAATTTTCTTGATAGAAAAAAATTACAAAGTTACCTCCGAACCGAAGAATAAACATCTGATATTCAAAAATAACTTCAAATTAGATGATGAAACTTTGCATATTAATTGTACTAACTATAAAGCAGGTCTTATGTTATTTACTTTTTTTTTAAATTACCATTATTTTCACAGTAAAAAGAAATAAACTAAATTATCGGTGTCTTGGAGTCTTTTTCCTGTCACCCTGTTTCGCTTGCTCGCGTGACCGCGGCCTTTAGTGTGCGAGCGAGGTAAAGAGTGAGAAGCGCTGAGGTAGTATAGGCCCTTAATGTTTACGCACATGTACAACACTAACAAGTAAATAGTTCTCACCTGGTGGTAGACTTAACGCCTCCCTGACTCTGTCCACTAGAGCATTGAATACTGGGTACTGCTCTTTGTTCGGCTTGGGCCCGATTGGCAGCAACCTGTACCAGAAACATAGTTTAATTTTCTTGAATTCGATCATTGCCAAAATCGTTTAGTAAAAATCATAATTTCCACCAGCCCGTTCCATCATCGGACTACAAAACAAATGGATTGCGTCATCGTTACATGGTGGACATTCCTCCCATCCGCACAAAACGTTTGATATAAAAAATATCAAGAATAAAAAATAATATTTGTAAATTGCAGTCATAAAGTATCAGAGGTGAGAGGAGCAGCTTCTGCCTGCAGCTTCACACGCGTGTAAAGTTCTGCATCATATGTACCAGTTTCGGAAATCAATTATACCCTAAATATTGCCCAGATTTAATAGCTATACATAACAAAAAAAAAATCATTCAAATACATCTAATAGTTCCGGATATTAGAGTGTAAAACGGAAAACCAGTCAAAAAACACAATTAATGTTTTTTTAACTGCCGTCAATTATTTATTTATTTATAACAAAATCCACAGCTCTTAAAACAATGTTTTGTAGTAACTTATATCTAATCTTACAACCAATTACGGATTTACAATTTATTCACTAGTGACAAACATGTAGAAAATATTTATATTTTTGTAAAATATTTATGATGCACGGACACAATTGTTTACTGTTTTATTACATGTATTGATGATTGTTAACAGTTAATCTTCTTGATTAAGTTCATAATATAACTTCATTTATTTGTTGCAAGTACTGAAATTGTTAACTTAATTCCACAATCAAACAATTGTGGAATATTATTATTATATTATATTTCACACACACACACACACACTCACACACACACACACTCACACACACACACACACACACCATACTATTGTTAGTAGCTGCACTAATCTTTCCTAAATTTCCTATTGTATTTAAATTTGCTTGTCTACCTTGTATTTCAGTATTGTGATTTTGTGTAAAACATGGTTTCTGAGAGGTGAAATTCTCATGACCTGTAATACAGTTTATATAAGTTTACAGGCACCAATATTTCACGGCCAATGTTACTTGTTCTTACGTATGCCAATAAATAAAACTTATGTAAAATGATCTATGTTCTCAAACGAAAGTTCATATTTATTTGGCTTATTGCGTGAACGAAATGATTAAAAGGGATATCAATCAATCAATCGATAGCCTGGCTCAGGGGAATTCAGTCGCTATGGAGCGTTTTATGGTAATTCTGCGGGCATGGTGCGAAGAAATGTCTTCAATTGAAAATTGCGTTGCTACACAATAAGCCAAACAAATATAAACTTTCTTTTGAGACACTCAGTATTAACGGTGTTACCTCTCAGGCGGTGGGATGTGGAATGGCTGATGTGAGTGTTGCTGCAGGATGGGCGGCGGCGCGCTCCACGCCAGCTCCATCTTGGACAGCGGAGACTGTATGTATGAATGGTGTTACCTCTCAGGCGGTGGGATGTGGAATGGCTGATGTGAGTGTTGCTGCAGGATGGGCGGCGGCGCGCTCCACGCCAGCTCCATCTTGGACAGCGGAGACTGTATGTATGAATGGTGTTACCTCTCAGGCGGTGGGATGTGGAATGGCTGATGTGAGTGTTGCTGCAGGATGGGCGGCGGCGCGCTCCACGCCAGCTCCATCTTGGACAGCGGAGACTGTATGTATGAATGGTGTTACCTCTCAGGCGGTGGGATGTGGAATGGCTGATGTGAGTGTTGCTGCAGGATGGGCGGCGGCGCGCTCCACGCCAGCTCCATCTTGGACAGCGGAGACTGTATGTATGAATGGTGTTACCTCTCAGGCGGTGGGATGTGGAATGGCTGATGTGAGTGTTGCTGCAGGATGGGCGGCGGCGCGCTCCACGCCAGCTCCATCTTGGACAGCGGAGACTGTATGTATGAATGGTGTTACCTCTCAGGCGGTGGGATGTGGAATGGCTGATGTGAGTGTTGCTGCAGGATGGGCGGCGGCGCGCTCCACGCCAGCTCCATCTTGGACAGCGGAGACTGTATGTATGAATGGTGTTACCTCTCAGGCGGTGGGATGTGGAATGGCTGATGTGAGTGTTGCTGCAGGATGGGCGGCGGCGCGCTCCACGCCAGCTCCATCTTGGACAGCGGAGACTGTATGTATGAATGGTGTTACCTCTCAGGCGGTGGGATGTGGAATGGCTGATGTGAGTGTTGCTGCAGGATGGGCGGCGGCGCGCTCCACGCCAGCTCCATCTTGGACAGCGGAGACTGTATGTATGAATGGTGTTACCTCTCAGGCGGTGGGATGTGGAATGGCTGATGTGAGTGTTGCTGCAGGATGGGCGGCGGCGCGCTCCACGCCAGCTCCATCTTGGACAGCGGAGACTGTATGTATGAATGGTGTTACCTCTCAGGCGGTGGGATGTGGAATGGCTGATGTGAGTGTTGCTGCAGGATGGGCGGCGGCGCGCTCCACGCCAGCTCCATCTTGGACAGCGGAGACTCCGGCGACGCGTACGCATAGCCCACGTTCTTGGCTAGCACCAGGAAACAAAGAAATAAGGGTTAGTTAGCGTCGAGCGTCAAGCATGCCATGAAAGCTGAATTATACATGTTACGAAATGTAAGATTATAAAGAAAATAAAATTTTCCTTGCACAAATTATTCACTCAATCTACAATACCTATAGTCTAGTAGAATGTATAATTATGTGATCTATTTAGTTTTTTTATTTCGGGTGAGCCCGTTCTCGACGATAAGGTCTACGATGGAACGAGCGAGCCTAGAAGATGCCTGTTCATCTTGATCTTGCTAAACATAAAGTTTTTGGCTATTCAGAAGATTTATCTGATTTTGATAAAGAAATCTCTATACGTCATGTCAAACTTACACTGCTCAGCATAATGCTGGGACCATGTGTGAAACACAGCCATAGCGGTGGCTTTCAGCTACAACCGGTAACGGAAATATTACTGTGTTTAAGAATTAACTTTGGATTGCCTTGTAGACAGTGTTACCAAAAAGAGTTGAAGTGGTATTGGGCTGGTAATTATGCAAAAAATGTACATAATTATATATTGCCCGGAAAGTTAGTTAGGAAAGGAGTGAACACTTGGCGCCGCCGACCCGAGCCTGGTCCTTACCGGACGGTGAGCTTCCCCTGCTCGCCGTCCGCAAGCCCGCATCTACAGTGGCCGGAGAACAGCTCGCTATCCCCGACGCCCGGGGCGTCTCCCGTGGCGGCTGGGGCATGAGGAAGAAAATTGTCTATCTCTCACGCATTCAGCCTCCACCTTAGCAAGTGGTGTAGTTACCTGGGCTCTTAATGTGGTGCTGCGGCGGCGAGCGCGCGTGCGGCCACTGCCCGAACTGGTTGTCGCCGTTGGACGACGGAGCCGTGTCCGGGGACGTACTGCTGCCCACTGAAACCCACAAACTCACTTATAGGAACAACATTTGACACGTTAAATGACGTTTACATAACATGGAAGTAAAACAGAGGAGTGTGCTGATGTATGTTTCTGTAATGCTGAAGATGCTGTCATAAGAAATTATAACTATTTCTTTAAATATCTGTACTCACAGACAAACTGTGTAAGCGGTTTTGTGGAGCATTGGCTTATTTTTAAGATGCTAATGTAACATGTTTTTAATAACAATAAAAACAAAACAAAAAACAAACGTGTTATTCATTAGGGACCTCACGCAAAAAGCATAAATAAGAAAGAATCATCGCAATGCAGGGAACACCTGCACCAAATTGAATTACTTTTTTTTCTTTGTGTAAGACTAGTATTAATATAGTAATATCGGAACCCCACACCCAGTATTTATATAAATACATTTTGGGCACATAACTATGTGATAAAATAGGCAAAGTACAAAAGGGGAGATAAAATAAGAATACTTTAAAAATGTACAACTTTTTCTTGGCAAAAATGGAATAAATACAGACCGTGAATCTCGCCATACTTAGTTAATGTGTTTTATAATTTACATACCAATAATTCTCTTCTGCTTGCCCAGTATCTTGGCCCGCGGCGAGGCTTGCTGGTGAATCTGATCCGGCCAAATCTCCACCGACTGGCCGCTCATCGGCGTTGATTTTCTATTGTAAATTTCATATTTTGCACTGATCAAAAAGCACAGTAAGATAAGTAACTCAATATATAAAATATTACTTAACATAGGAATGAGGGTACATAAATGGATAGATATGATCCAAACCACCACGCTGGCCCAAAGCGGGTTGGTATATGTAGCATGTATTCAAACTTTTGGCCTTAGGACATGACATATTAAGTCCATATATTTGTTTTACTGTTATAGTGTACAATCTATACTAATATTATAAAGCTGAAGAGTTTGTTTGTTTGAACGCGCTAATCTTAGGAATTCCGGTTCTGATTTGAAAAATTCTTTCAGTGTTAGATAGCCCATTTATCCAGGAAGACTATAGGCTATATATCATCACGCTAAGACCAATAGCAGCGGAGCACTAATGAAGAATGTTTCAAAATCGGGGGATTTTTTTCCTATTGAGAGCTTCCGCTGCGTGCGCTGCGTAAACGGTTAAAGTTTCACAAAAATCATGTATGACAGAATTATTCCTCTTTAAAAGTTCTAAAAAAAGTCCGCGACAGCATATGTCTATCTTTTCAGGTTAGCTCACTATAACCTTTTTATGCTAACCAAATTTGTTCAAAAATAATGCATTATTTACGAAGGTGTTTGTATAAACATGATATTAATCCTTATCCAAACAAATACGTTATTCATCACAAGTATTTAATTTAAAACAAAATTGCCCTTTACATCATTCGATTTAAATGAATATCTTAGGAGCTATCGCAGTTTTAAAATAACATCACAGCAAAATAATGATCGGGTACTGCGCGCACAATGTGCAAAGCAAAAATATAGTGTACGCAGAAGTACTATAAAATAACATTAGTTTAGTATTTTTGAGAATAAACTACAATCTACATGGTATAAGATTATAAGACCCAGTACATACTCACCTATATAAACGAAGTCTCGGGTTAAAGTTAGCGTTAGCCCAAAGTAATATAATATATTCCACAACTTTTTTCACACAACGCCATCTAGTCCCAAACTAAGCAGAGCTTGTGGTATGGATACTAGACAACTGATAAACATACATATATAATTCTAAATACATACATATTATAGATAAATTACACCCAGACAAAGAACAAATGACCATGCTCATCACACAAACATTTGTCCTAGGTGGGAATCGAACCCACGACCTTGCGCATAGCAGTCAGGGCCACTGACCACTATACCAACGAGCCTGTCAAAAGTAACTATTCCACGCGGACGAAGTCGCGGGCGGAAGCTAGTAAAGAATATATCTATCTACCTATTTCCTCACAATGTTTTCCGTCACCGTTTTGAAAGCAGTAATGATGATAACCTCACATTCTTCTAAATGAATGGAATGTGGGTAGAATTCTCATTACTAGCATCTAGTTAACCCCTCCAACTAAGCTAAACATGCATGTCTGAAGTGGGTTCACGGCAATAGTGTAATGGGCCGGAATCGCACCCGCGACCCCTCGATCACAAGTCCAATACCTTAACCATTAAACTATTGACGCTTGAAATAAGAAAGATGTTAGTAACAAAACCTCTCGTTATCACTTACAGGTTTGAGGAGTCGCTGCCTATCGATACAGAAGAGCTAGTAGACAGCTGGTGTGCTGATCGGGATCCCAGGGTAAGCTACACAGATACAACAATACAATTATTCACATCATCGACATGCAAAGGCTCGCATGGCTTGCATGAAGGATGCTAGACCTCATGATACAAGGTATCCCGTCGTGGGGTTCAGTGCAAAATTTTGAAGCAAAAGAAAGAAATAAATAAGAAAATAATGCTAAGGTTCTAAATAATCTCGATAACTAAAACCCCATCTAGATCCCCCTACATCTCTCTGATCAGAATACATTGACAATTTGACAGATTTCGTATATTAGATGGGAAATCCACATATATGTATATTTATTTTCTCGCCGCAATATTTCATACAGCTATACATGGTGACATAAATACAATTTGACGGTAAATATTGTGGGAGACTGGTGCCTAAACTAAGCTTGTGGCTTGTATTTCAGGACACTAAGTCTCCGCCCTTTACATTTTACTTAATTCTTATTTAAAGCAGCAATGACGTGGCCCGACAGGACCATTGCCTGCCGGGGTTGCGGGAATGTTTAAACAAGATACCGCAGCGCGGAACGTAAGGGCAATTGAAGGAACACGGTGAGTTTATAGTCAGTAGAAGTCTCACACTCCCTTCCGATCCACTCATTTTCCCACGGAAAAAAAGAAACGATGGAAGTACATGTAGCACAACAGGCAAAATATAAATAAAATATTAGTGTGTTTGTCTTCTATGCGTTTTTAAACCATCGCTTAGATTGTGATGAAACTTTGGCAGGGTGTTTTGAGGAGACGCGAAAGGGATTCGAAACCAAACCCGGATGGCGATAACTACTATAACATAATGCCGAAGACACAACTTATTTAGACTTACTAAACCAACAGTCTAAGCGAAGCCTTGAGCGTCTATTCTAACCTACTAACCTACTGCTAGTGTGTACTTAATAAATAATATAATGGCATGCAAAAAGAAGGCGATAATAATCTAGTTCTTACAATTTTACTGAGCGGCGGGTAAGCAGTAGTAGTGGCGGGCGTTTCTACCTTAGGCGGGTCCTCGTAGTGAGACGGCTCGTCGAACGAACCCTGGGAGCATGGTAACACGTTAATATGCAGTACTTGAATCAAAGAAAATCTCCTAAAAAATCGATACCGTCTTATCGTACTAAACGCTTATCCTCTACATTTATTGTGCGCACAGCCAAAGTTTGGAACTCTCTACCGGCTTCTGTGTTCCCTACCACATATGACTCGTCAGACTTAAAGGAAGCTTAAACATGCATCTCCTGGGCTCGCTTGTTCTATCGTACACTTCATCTAATGTTTACCATCAGGCGAACTCATCAATACTAATATTATAAAGAGGAAAAAATTGAATATTTGTTTGTTTGCATTGAATAGGCTCCAAAACCACTAGACCGATGTTGATGTAATTTGGCATGGAGATAGTTTAAGACCCTGAGAATGACATAGAATAGCTTTTATCCTGGAATTTTGAAGACTTCTCAGTAGCGAGATAAAATCTAATTCGATACCGCACCCGGAAAATTAGTCCATAATAAAAACAAAACCAGTGTGTGAGCAATTTATACATTGGGCATCGATGGGATTTTTTTACTATTTCGATTAAGCACGCTCTTGAACTCCATCTATCCTGATGGCAAGCTAACGGTGGGGTCTACGATGAAACAAGCTAGCCGTGAACCGTTCCCTGTTGCTTTAAAGGCTGACGGGTCATATGTGGTAGGAAACACAGAAGCCGGCAGAGTCCCACACTGTTCAAACTAGAACATAACTGAGTACACGAGCCTCAGCATCACAGCGTCAGCAACACATATTCGACACACGCGCCGGAGTCACCAGCACACCGTCAGCACTAAGAAGTGACCTAAGGAGATCTTCGCTTCATCGGCTCAATACACATACAGCACACATGTAACTAGCCATCAATGTGTATTGACCATAATATTTGTATACACTACTAATTTTTAATTAGTACAAATACTTAAAGGGCTTATTAGAAAAGGTCTTGTTATTATATATGTAAAGTCTCACTATATAATATTGATAAATAGCAAAGTTATTAGCGTTTGTTTATATCCCAAAATGTCACTCAATTTACGGACATATTGTACAGGCCATTCATGTATTCATTAATCGTGATGTCGCGGTCACGCGGTCTCGCTCAAACTTGCCCCGCCTCCAACAGCTGTTATCGTAATTGTAGGTAGCTTAGACGCATCTTTAAGCTTTACGAATTAAAAAAAAGTAAAATAAAAGGTTCACGAAAAATAATAGGCACTTATTAAATTCAAACTTTACCTACATACTTTAATTGGGCCATTTGCTTGTGTTGTTCAGTATCCACCTGCAGAACTCCATCCTTGGTTCATTATCCACAGTAGTCAATTCTTGACCCTTTCTTTAGTGGTATGGGTGAAATCCAGACGAACTAATGATCGTCTATGCACAGTACTGGCTGATATTAAAATGACGAGCTGCGTCATTCGTACTTCGCCGGGGATCTTCAAAGTAGTCCACTACATCGTCGTAAAGGTTTTGGGCCGGTCTTCCATGTCCTTGGCGATGGGCCGTTGCGCGGAATGATCAATGGTCGAGTAAACGTTGGTAAACATTTACCACAGTCCGAACCTTTGGCTAGCGAGCATTTGTGTACTCTTCCCTGTACATACGAACAGCGGCCACCAGACCAAAAGTACACACGCAACATAGCCACGTACTCCCGAGATGAAAACTGGTAAGCCATCGCGACAGTAAAAACGTAACAACTTATGTCTAAAAAGCACGCGCACACTTCCGCTAACAAATTGGCACTGTTTGTTCGTTCACTCGTTGTAAAAAGGACCGCTGGCCAGAGGGGGCGTGGCTTGAGCTTAGACGCGAGTTTGCCGGGATTTATGAATGACGATCTAACTGGACTAGCACTGCGCGTAGTATTTTCTAGTAGCAATTGTTATGAATGATTGATTCAATTATGAGTTTACCAGTTATGACAAATTTTCGTAGACAATTTTGGGGTTTCGTTTTTTTTACTTTTGACTACATAAATATGATCAGTAAAGGGTACGGATAGAGCCCCATTTTTTTTTGTACTAATTAAAAATTAGTAGTGTATAATATAGTTAATTTATGTAATAAATCAGTCATCAAGCTGGAGTTGCGTGTGATTCATACCCTATACTTCCTCTTACTGTGGCCAAGATACCTTTAGCCATCATCGGTCCTATGAGTCTGTGGGATCGGCAGTAAGAAAACCATTTCCTGTGTACATTGCACGACGTACACAACCTTTATTCCTACCCAAACTCCGTCTGTTACCGTAGGTCTCCTTGTAACTGACTTCCCGTATATAAAACCAACGCAGCCTGCGCTTGGTCTGGTTTATATGGTAGGATAGGGCTTTAGGGTAACTAGGGTGACAGGTAGTGGTGTAGGGCTAGGTTGATAGTCAGTAGGGCTTAGGTAATTACTAGGTACCAGGCTCAACTGTCTGGAACATAGCCATTACTGTACGCACTTGGACTCGGCCGTATTGAAAGGTTGGTCCCGGTGTGTACACACACCTTGGTTATACGTCTTGGATATACAATAAATGAAGAGGAGAAACGCTTAGTTTTCAAATAAATAAATATATTATATAAAAAGAATACATTCCCAATTATTTGAGTAATTACGATATTTTTGGACAGAGCACATTTTTACACTTATTTTTAATCCTGTTTTATTGTAAATTTGTAAAAGGTACTTAATGCAGGTTAAAATTAATAAATTTGGGAGTGTGACTGACCGGCGCGGTACTTCCGTGGACGGTAGTGTCAGACTTGTCGCTGGTCTCCGGGATGGCTATTAGCTCGCTCTCCGAAGACTCCTGCTCCAAGCTCCACTGCTGGTACCTTTGGACACAAGGATCACCTTTACCTCTATCTTATTACCTGACTTTCAAGCAACTTTCCAAGGTACCTTTTACCTCAAACCTTTGTTTCTTTAAAGCACATTAACTTCAAGCATGATAATTGACAATGATAATTTGTCAACCGCACATCAATGGTAACAGTTTGCTTTATTTTTATCATCTAAGTGTTAATTCAGTATAGTAAGAGTATTAAATAATTGTATACACCTAACAATACCTATACTCTATCTTAACTTTAGACACAATACTGTATTTTTCTTGTTGCACATCTGTGGAGAAAGTAGTTGGTTGCACATTTGTATAACCCTATATGCTCGTACTTATTGTCATGAATAACGTGTAATAATTGTTACGTTTTCCCTAAAAAATTTCACATTGACCTGTCTATAGATACCACACACGTATAGGTTTCATGAAAGAAAATATTTTCAGTTTCAGTTCCATGTATGGAGAGCCCCCTTTATTTTAAATATTTTTTAAATTTTCTCTTAAAATCGGAAAGCGGTTCACAGAATACATCTACCTACCAAGTTTTACATGTATAGTCCTCATAGTTTCGGAATAAAATGGCTGTGACATACGGACGGACGGACGGACAGACAGACAGACGGACAGACATATCGAAACTATAAGGGTTCCGTTTTTTGCCATTCGGCTACGGAACCCTAAAAAGAGTGTTGGACCTAGAACGCTGCCTTGAGGCACGCCTTAGATGACTAGGCGCAATTAGTACTGACGTATTAAGAGCGTGTATTCCATTCGCGACGAAAACAACGCGTTTTGGTGTATTTTTTTTTTTTTTTTTCAAGAGCTATATCGTAATGATGTTAACAGATTATTCAAAGATTATTACGGTTATAGAAAGATTAAGTCTTGGTTTAGTACATAACGATGTAACATTATAATTTTTATTGACAGTTTTTTAAAGACAAGGCAATCTGTTCGACGCGTTTTACGAAAATAGACGTCAGAGTCGTCTTTCAGGACGAAAATAACCATGATAACGTACCAACACATTTTATTTTATGTGCTTGTCCAATAGAATATATAGTCTTAAAGTGCACTACGTAGCCCAATTTCGAAAATATGGCAATTTAATATTAAAGAAACAATTTTTAAATAATGCAAAATCGGTTCCCTTTAACATTTTTTTAACCGAGTTTTGAATAGAAACATAACTATTATTTATTTATTTTATGAAAATAAACGTATTGCCAAATACACTGTTATTTTTTTCAGTCAATTTCATGTAATCGTTTATTTTAGAAAATTATTTTAAAAACACTATAAATCAACGCGCGCAATCCGTTGCCAATCAGACCGGTTAAGTAGTACATTAGCCGTATAGAGCTAAACTACGAGTGGCCCTACCTAAAAAAAAAAAAAAAACCGTTGCCAATCAGTTCGTGCCGGGTCCTCCCAACGACAGGACGTATCACTTTTTTCCCGCCGCCCGCCGCTTGCTCGCATAAACATACATAGTGTCGGTGAGACATAGTGCGACACAATAGTATTGATACATGAGCAACTAATATTTTTTATTCGGTAAGTAATTTTGAAAAACGTTATATGCAGGTAATTATTTGTATATACTGAATTTATTTAATAATCAGTTTTAACATGTTTGTGTACAACAAATGATGTCAATAATTATTATTTCAATCAAAAATAATTTATATGTTAAATTTAATATTTCTTTTTTCAGAAATGGGTTATAAACGAAATTTATTTGGTAATAAAAAAAATACTTTGGCTAGACAAGCAAAAAGGTGAGTCATGTCTTTATGTACTTTTGAACCGATTTTCAATAGGGAGGCGATTCTATGTTCGGCTGTGTGTATTTTTTATGTGTGTAACATAATCATACATATTCTGTATATACAAAAATCTATATACTTGTATTATGTCCCTACTTATTTTTACCAGTTTTTTTTTCAGACAAAACAAATTTCGTGTGGCATTGAGTACGGTAAAACTATCGAAAACACAGCAATAGAGCAAATGGAGAGATACTAGGGTTGCGGGAATGTTCTAATAAGATACCGCGGCCCCGGAACACATGGGCCACTGAAGGAATATGGTGGGTTTTTATTCAGTAGAAGTCTGATACTCCCTTCCACTTTACCTAGAGTGGGAGTCATTTGATGATTTTCCCACCGGATCCAGAGCAGCTGGATCGTCATGAAATCGTCGTTGTGCAAAACGGTGCTTTTTAGGGTTCCGTAGCCAAATGGCAAAAAACAGAACCCTTATAGTTTCGTCATGTCTGTCTGTCTGTCCGTCCGTCCATCCGTATGTCACAGCCATTTTATTCTGAAACTATTAGAATTATACATGTACAACTTGGTAGGTAGATGTATTCTGTAAACCGCTTTCCGATTTTAAGAGAAAATTTAAAAAATATTTAAAATAAAGGGGGCTCCCCATACATGGAACTGAAACTGAAAATATATTTTTGCATGAAACCTATGCGTGTGTGGTATCTATAGACAGGTCTTTAAAATAACATTGAGTTTTTTAAAACCACTTTTTCATAAAGTTAATCGTTTAAAAGATATACGCTTCCAAAGTGGTAAAAAGTGCGTCCACCCCCCCTCCCCCCACCCCCCAATAACTTCCATAATAATAGAGTGAAAAAACTAAAAAAAATATATATGCTGTAGATCTTAATCTAAACTTTCAACCTAAATCAGTTTGAACGAAATCGGGTCAGCAGTTTTTGAGATATGCAGTATATTTTATAAAACCGCAAATATAACTTTGTAATTGATACAAACACTACGCAAAACAAAGTTATTTGGAGTCGTTCTAAAAATTGTAAATAAGCTAGTTTTAAGAAATTTGTAAGGTTTTTTTTTTTTCAATTAAATATATTATTATTATATTTATTAAAGTTACTACGGGACCCTTCATTTTTTATTGACCTTTGTTCTTTTGTTTATTTTTCTGTCTGTTTGATGAAGAAATTGTCTGTTAGTCGAAATAAAATGTCTATATTCAGCATGAACATAGATGCTGAACAGGCCAGCATACATTTGTTTTTTAATTCGATGGAACTACTAATACCAACCACGACTGATACTTTCCTATCCAAGAGCAGTTTCATGTCAGATGAGATTCACTATAACTATATTATCGCTCTAGTCCACCCTATAAATCGTCTATAATAATAATATTCCACAACTTTCACACAACGCCATCTAGTCCCAAACTAAGCAGAGCTTGTGCTATGAGTACTAGACAACTGATAAACATACATATATGTTTCTAAATACATACATATTATTGATAAATAAATAAATTACACCCAGAATAATGATCGTGCTCATCACACAAACTTATATCTCTATTTCGCTATACCCACATCCACTGATAGCGCCACTATGTTGTAGCAGTATGGTAGATCAAGTGTAAGTAGTGACGTAGTTGTTAGGTAAAATTGCTTTTCTTATAAATTGTAATTAATTTTCAGCCAGAAAAACGTTTGTTTTCTTTTGCAATGTGCGCAGGAAATGAATTTCAATTGAAGACCATAAGGATACCAAGAGATGATGCGTTTTGGGTGACCAAAATGGAACATGTTCGATTTCTAATATAAATGTCTTTTGTCCGAGATGATTGATCCCAGGAAAATTCTGTCAATGGACATCAAAATGTGTGATATTGAAATAAAATATGAAATCTTCGATTTTGTTTTATTTTGTAACTCAACTAGCTTTTTTAGTGGGGCTATTTTAGTATGTATGTTTGTATATCCGCGATTTTCTCAGATTCATCCATCAGATTTCTCCTACTGATCCGATTTTGATAGCGTTTTCTTTGTTTGAAAGCATATTTTACAAGAAAGGTTTTAGTTATAACAAATCAGGTTCAGATAAAGATCTTCAGAGATAAGTGAAGGATGTCTTCAATTAAAAACAGCAAATCTCCCGCGATTGCTGCCCTCGTACCTCTATGTATTATTTAGCATAATCAGCCTATTACTATCACCACAGCTTCTGAATCACGTCTGAAATATCGTTTTAGTGGGTAAAAAAGACGTATACAGCAAACTCTCTGTTTTAACCGATTAAAAATAACTGTGCGAACGGTATGTTAGTACCTCAAGTAACACAAACAATGATACACAAACAATGATACACTAAAAAGCATAAAAAAGACATTTTTACTAAAAATTTAACCGACTTCAAAACTTCAAAAAAAGACTACTGAAGCGCAAAATAACCTTAGATTGTTTCATTTGGTGTCTAATTCCGTTCAAAATAAGAGCTAGGTAACACATGATCTCACATGGCTGAAGTCGGTGCCAAGATAAATTAATAGGTTTGATCACCTCGGGTGTCCCCCAGAATGCGGCGTAGCTGTAGGTACTATGTCTATCAAAAGTATTCATTGGCTTGGCACTGACTTCAGCCATATGAGAAGGTGAGAAGGTCTCTTATTTTAAACGGAACTAGACACCAAATGAAACAATCTAAGGTTATTTTGTGCTTTGTAGTTTAGTAGTCTTTTTTGGAAGTTTTGAAGTTTTATTAATTAAATAGTTCCATCACTTGTCTCCGATGATCTTTATCAGAACCTGATATGTTATGCACTAAAAACCTTTGTTGTAAAATATGCTTTCAAACAAAGTACATACATTCGAATACAGAACCTCCCTTTTTGAAGTCGTTTAAAAGTTTTATTTACGGTTACGGTATACATTGTCCCAGGTATGTTTTCCAGAAAACCTCACACTTACAGTCGTGAAATTTGTTTTTTAAGATTTGACCTTAAAAAACAAATTTCACGACTGTAAGTGACCTATACTACTAATACGTATTTGACCCTTGAAGTTTATGCGTACTAATATAATAATAATCACGTAAAACAATTTAGAATATAAACTCAAAATCATTATTTAAGATAAAAGTATCAAAACGTTTGGTTTCGAGGTTCGAGCTTACGCACACTGAATAACTATTGCAGTGTGCATAAATATTACGTCGTTCTTGCAATTTTGTACCTATTCTAAATCGAATACGCGCTCTTAATCTATAACTCAAATAGTCCTCAAAAAGTTTTAGTTGTCAAATGCCTTTGCATGTCTCAGGAAGTTCCCCAAGACTTTCCAACCAAAATCGATTAGGCTGTTGAATAATGGACTTTTGCGGGTGGATGTGTATGAGCAGACGAATCAGTCTACCCTCTTTTTCGTTCATTTGTTACAAAAAAACTATTACTTCAGTTCATCCGTGATCATGGCGCTTGCAACAGTGCCGAAATATCGGAAACTCGAAACAATAATGTGAATAATTAGAAAAAAAGAATTGTGTTACGCCAGTCGCTTAGCTAAGTACGTCGAGAAACTTCGACCGACATCTAGAATGTTCGATACACTAACGCCACCTGGCGGCGAATATCAGTACTAAGTATCTCGAGTAGCTTCTGGAACATTCTTGGCAGTATAGGCAGTGAGTCGATTGTACAAGAATGTTCTAGAATGCAGATCGGGGTATAAATAGATCGCAAAGGATTGTATCTTGTAATTGACGGCAGTCTTATTACAAGATACGAGGCGATATAATCGTAACTCTAAAGTGAATTTCAGCGCGATTTAAGTGACAAGTATTGTAGTGGGAATAACTGTGTTAAATTTTATTTTGTGGTTATTTAATTAAAGTGTTAATTTAGTTTTAATTGGCGTAATTATTTCTATCCCGAACCCCAGCTCGTAACAATAGTATTACTTTCTTTTCTAAGTGATAATGATTAAATAATACAACATACTTGTTGGACTTGGGGGGCTCCTCCCAGTGCGTGTGCATGTGCGCGGGAGACTTGTGGTGCAGCTTGGGCTTGCCGCGCTCCAGCGGGGGCAGCGGGCTCACGGCCGCTCGCTCGCACGACGCCCCGGCCGCCGCCTCGTGCTCTGTCTTCAGGGACGGCTGGCTCAGGTCTGCAATGTTCAACAGATATAAACACTCTGCATATTTATTTAAACGTTATGTACAAAAATGTTACATGGGCGGACTTAATGCAGCAAGGCATTATCTACCTGTTAACCTTTAGGTTAAAACAAAACACATAGTAGTAGGCGTACAAGAAAATGGATCAAAAAAAGTTATTATAAAGTCTAAATAACCCGACTGCTCAACTGAAATGCAAGAATTTTTATTTTAAAAAGTTACAAGCAGGCGAGACCTAATTTTTTTTATTTATTTAATTTTTTTATTTATTTATTTATTTATCACCACAATACAGTGTTTTATAATACATTAGGTACATTAGATCTAATTGTTTAGCAAATTTGATAAAGTACTGTGGGAGACTGGTGCCTAAACTAGACGGAGAGTCTGTGTTGCAGGACACCAGGTCCCCACCTCTCGGACTTGTATCCATTTCAATATGACATATAGAAATAATTGAACATATTTTTTTTAATGAGAGATATTATGTGTGTGTGCGTATATATGGGTGTGTAGTATACTAACCTCTAGCCCTGACAGTGTGCGGCATGACGATCATGGGCGGGATGCGCTTGCACTGGTGGTACTGCGCCTCCACCGTGTTGATGTGTATGTATGTGTGTGTGTGTACTAACCTCTAGCCCTGACAGTGTGCGGCATGACGATCATGGGCGGGATGCGCTTGCACTGGTGGTACTGCGCCTCCACCGTGTTGATGTGTATGTATGTGTGTGTGTACTAACCTCTAGCCGTGACAGTGTGCGGCATGACGATCATGGGCGGGATGCACTTGCACTGGTGGTACTGCGCCTCCACCGTGTTGATGTGTATGTATGTGTGTGTGTGTGTGTACTAACCTCTAGCCCTGACAGTGTGCGGCATGACGATCATGGGCGGGATGCGCTTGCACTTGTGGTACTGCGCCTCCACCGTGTTGATGTGTATGTATGTGTGTGTGTGTGTGTACTAACCTCTAGCCCTGACAGTGTGCGGCATGACGATAATGGGCGGGATGCGCTTGCACTGGTGGTACTGCGCCTCCACCGTGTTGATGTGTATGTATGTGTGTGTGTGTACTAACCTCTAGCCCTGACAGTGTGCGGCATGACGATAATGGGCGGGATGCGCTTGCACTGGTGGTACTGCGCCTCCACCGTGTTGATGTGTATGTATGCGTGTGTGTGTGTACTAACCTCTAGCCCTGACAGTGTGCGGCATGACGATCATGGGCGGGATGCGCTTGCACTGGTGGTACTGCGCCTCCACCGTGTTGATGTGTATGTATGTGTGTGTGTGTACTAACCTCTAGCCCTGACAGTGTGCGGCATGACGATCATGGGCGGGATGCGCTTGCACTGGTGGTACTGCGCCTCCACCGTGTTGATGTGTATGTATGTGTGTGTGTACTAACCTCTAGCCGTGACAGTGTGCGGCATGACGATCATGGGCGGGATGCACTTGCACTGGTGGTACTGCGCCTCCACCGTGTTGATGTGTATGTATGTGTGTGTGTGTGTGTACTAACCTCTAGCCCTGACAGTGTGCGGCATGACGATCATGGGCGGGATGCGCTTGCACTTGTGGTACTGCGCCTCCACCGTGTTGATGTGTATGTATGTGTGTGTGTGTGTGTACTAACCTCTAGCCCTGACAGTGTGCGGCATGACGATAATGGGCGGGATGCGCTTGCACTGGTGGTACTGCGCCTCCACCGTGTTGATGTGTATGTATGTGTGTGTGTGTACTAACCTCTAGCCCTGACAGTGTGCGGCATGACGATAATGGGCGGGATGCGCTTGCACTGGTGGTACTGCGCCTCCACCGTGTTGATGTGTATGTATGTGTGTGTGTGTGTGTGTACTAACCTCTAGCCCTGACAGTGTGCGGCATGACGATCATGGGCGGGATGCGCTTGCACTTGTGGTACTGCGCCTCCACCGTGTTGATGTGTATGTATGTGTGTGTGTGTGTGTACTAACCTCTAGCCCTGACAGTGTGCGGCATGACGATAATGGGCGGGATGCGCTTGCACTGGTGGTACTGCGCCTCCACCGTGTTGATGTGTATGTATGTGTGTGTGTCTGTGTACTAACCTCTAGCCCTGACAGTGTGCGGCATGACGATCATGGGCGGGATGCGCTTGCACTGGTGGTACTGCGCCTCCACCGTGTTGATGTGTATGTATGTGTGTGTGTGTGTACTGACCTCTAGCCCTGACAGTGTGCGGCATGACGATCATGGGCGGGATGCGCTTGCACTGGTGGTACTGCGCCTCCACCGTGTTGATGTGTATGTATGTGTGTGTGTACTAACCTCTAGCCCTGACAGTGTGCGGCATGACGATCATGGGCGGGATGCGCTTGCACTGGTGGTACTGCGCCTCCACCGTGTTGATGTGTATGTATGTGTGTGTGTGTGTACTAACCTCTAGCCCTGACAGTGTGCGGCATGACGATCATGGGCGGGATGCGCTTGCACTGGTGGTACTGCGCCTCCACCGTGTTGATGTGTATGTATGTGTGTGTGTGTGTACTAACCTCTAGCCCTGACAGTGTGCGGCATGACGATCATGGGCGGGATGCGCTTGCACTGGTGGTACTGCGCCTCCACCGTGTTGATGTGTATGTATGTGTGTGTGTGTGTGTACTAACCTCTAGCCCTGACAGTGTGCGGCATGACGATCATGGGCGGGATGCGCTTGCACTTGTGGTACTGCGCCTCCACCGTGTTGATGTGTATGTATGTGTGTGTGTGTGTACTAACCTCTAGCCCTGACAGTGTGCGGCATGACGATAATGGGCGGGATGCGCTTGCACTGGTGGTACTGCGCCTCCACCGTGTTGATGTGTATGTATGTGTGTGTGTGTGTGTACTAACCTCTAGCCCTGACAGTGTGCGGCATGACGATCATGGGCGGGATGCGCTTGCACTGGTGGTACTGCGCCTCCACCGTGTTGATGTGTATGTATGTGTGTGTGTGTGTACTAACCTCTAGCCCTGACAGTGTGCGGCATGACGATCATGGGCGGGATGCGCTTGCACTGGTGGTACTGCGCCTCCACCGTGTTGATGTGTATGTATGTGTGTGTGTACTAACCTCTAGCCGTGACAGTGTGCGGCATGACGATCATGGGCGGGATGCGCTTGCACTGGTGGTACTGCGCCTCCACCGTGTTGATGTGTATGTATGTGTGTGTGTACTAACCTCTAGCCGTGACAGTGTGCGGCATGACGATCATGGGCGGGATGCGCTTGCACTGGTGGTACTGCGCCTCCACCGTGTTGATGTGTATGTATGCGTGTGTGTGTGTACTAACCTCTAGCCCTGACAGTGTGCGGCATGACGATCATGGGCGGGATGCGCTTGCACTGGTGGTACTGCGCCTCCACCGTGTTGATGTGTATGTATGTGTGTGTGTGTGTGTACTAACCTCTAGCCCTGACAGTGTGCGGCATGACGATCATGGGCGGGATGCGCTTGCACTGGTGGTACTGCGCCTCCACCGTGTTGATGTGTATGTATGTGTGTGTGTACTAACCTCTAGCCGTGACAGTGTGCGGCATGACGATCATGGGCGGGATGCGCTTGCACTGGTGGTACTGCGCCTCCACCGTGTTGATGTGTATGTATGTGTGTGTGTACTAACCTCTAGCCGTGACAGTGTGCGGCATGACGATCATGGGCGGGATGCGCTTGCACTGGTGGTACTGCGCCTCCACCGTGTTGATGTGTATGTATGCGTGTGTGTGTGTACTAACCTCTAGCCCTGACAGTGTGCGGCATGACGATCATGGGCGGGATGCGCTTGCACTGGTGGTACTGCGCCTCCACCGTGTTGATGTGTATGTATGTGTGTGTGTGTGTGTACTAACCTCTAGCCCTGACAGTGTGCGGCATGACGATCATGGGCGGGATGCGCTTGCACTTGTGGTACTGCGCCTCCACCGTGTTGATGTGTATGTATGTGTGTGTGTGTGTGTACTAACCTCTAGCCCTGACAGTGTGCGGCATGACGATAATGGGCGGGATGCGCTTGCACTGGTGGTACTGCGCCTCCACCGTGTTGATGTGTATGTATGTGTGTGTGTCTGTGTACTAACCTCTAGCCCTGACAGTGTGCGGCATGACGATCATGGGCGGGATGCGCTTGCACTGGTGGTACTGCGCCTCCACCGTGTTGATGTGTATGTATGTGTGTGTGTGTGTACTAACCTCTAGCCCTGACAGTGTGCGGCATGACGATCATGGGCGGGATGCGCTTGCACTGGTGGTACTGCGCCTCCACCGTGTTGATGTGTATGTATGTGTGTGTACTAACCTCTAGCCCTGACAGTGTGCGGCATGACGATCATGGGCGGGATGCGCTTGCACTGGTGGTACTGCGCCTCCACCGTGTTGATGTGTATGTATGTGTGTGTGTGTACTAACCTCTAGCCCTGACAGTGTGCGGCATGACGATCATGGGCGGGAGGCGCTTGCACTGGTGGTACTGCGCCTCCACCGTGTTGATGTGTATGTATGTGTGTGTGTGTGTACTAACCTCTAGCCCTGACAGTGTGCGGCATGACGATCATGGGCGGGATGCGCTTGCACTGGTGGTACTGCGCCTCCACCGTGTTGATGTGTATGTATGTGTGTGTGTGTGTGTACTAACCTCTAGCCCTGACAGTGTGCGGCATGACGATCATGGGCGGGATGCGCTTGCACTGGTGGTACTGCGCCTCCACCGTGTTGAGTACCACACGCACTAGCGATTGCACCATTGCACACACGCTGCCGCTGCCGTAGTGGTACTGGAACATACCCAGCCATTTACTTGCATTATTACACAAACTATAGTGAACGAAAAGTCAGGACGTGTGGAAAGGAATACTTGTTATACAGTATGTTAACTAACAGAGGGCGTTCCTGTTAACCCGCAATAGTATAGCATCCATACATGCTAAAAAAATATTAACATTCGAAAACAAAATAATTTTTTTTTATATTAAAATATTCACAAAATATTTTAAATTCTTTTGTAATTTAGCAACTAACAGAGGGCGTTCCTGTTAACCCGCAATAGTATAGCATCCATACATGCTAAAAAAATATTAACATTCGAAAACAAAATAATTTTTTTTTATATTAAAATATTCACAAAATATTTTAAGTCTTTTTGTAATTTAGCAAGTAGCATCGTTTCACAATACAATTTCAAGTTGAAGTCTGAAAATCATACATTTGTAATTAAATCTCCTACTAAATCCTATAAATATAATCCCTAAATGTCAACATTTGAAACTGGAATTACTAATTCAAGTGAAGTATCATATAAAAGGGCTTGATGTGCATATTCCAAAACCTGTTTTATTGTTTTTTTAAGACTCACGAGTTCTTTTATATGAATGAAAAATACTAATAAATTATAAACGTACGGAACCCTCGATGGACCCTCTTTTTACTTCATATGACAACCTAGTGAGTTTGTCAGACTTCCTGTGTACGAACCGTATACAAAGTGTAACAGATTCAGCGCAATTCCTCAGACACCCTAATTAGAATATTATACAGTATGTTAACTAACAAAGGGCGTTCCCGTTAACCCGCAATAGTATAGCATCCATACATGATAAAAAAATATTACCATTCGAAAACAAAATGTTTTTATTTTTTTAATATTAAAATATTCACTAAAAATGTTAAATTGATACATAAAAGAAACACTCTGTACACGCATACTTGAAGGACGGCAACGTCGCAATTTATTTATGAATGCGTACGCGTGTACAGAGTGTTTCTTTTACGTATCAATTTAGCGATGGGTTTTTAGGCGGGAAAATATTTAATTTGAATTTTATTTTAAAGTTTTACCAATGTTACCCAGTTATTTTACACGAAAAACATTTTTTTTAGCTTAAAATAGATCAATAATTAAATCTAAACTATTTTTGAAAAATAGGCAAATACCCTATTGCGTTTATTCTGTTACGCGTTGCATAAATATTGATCTCTGAAGATGTATAGCTTACCTTGTAGAGTACCACGAGCAGCGCCATGAGCCAGTGCCGACGTACATGCGGCTCCAGCGCCGCCAGCGAGTGTGTACTGGCTGCACTACATGTATAGCTTACCTTGTAGAGTACCACGAGCAGCGCCATGAGCCAGTGCCGACGTACATGCGGCTCCAGCGCCGCCAGCGAGTGTGTACTGGCTGCACTACATGTATAGCTTACCTTGTAGAGTACCACGAGCAGCGCCATGAGCCAGTGCCGACGTACATGCGGCTCCAGCGCCGCCAGCGAGTGTGTACTGGCTGCACTACATGTATAGCTTACCTTGTAGAGTACCACGAGCAGCGCCATGAGCCAGTGCCGACGTACATGCGGCTCCAGCGCCGCCAGCGAGTGTGTACTGGCTGCACTACATGTATAGCTTACCTTGTAGAGTACCACGAGCAGCGCCATGAGCCAGTGCCGACGTACATGCGGCTCCAGCGCCGCCAGCGAGTGTGTACTGGCTGCACTACATGTATAGCTTACCTTGTAGAGTACCACGAGCAGCGCCATGAGCCAGTGCCGACGTACATGCGGCTCCAGCGCCGCCAGCGAGTGTGTACTGGCTGCACTACATGTATAGCTTACCTTGTAGAGTACCACGAGCAGCGCCATGAGCCAGTGCCGACGTACATGCGGCTCCAGCGCCGCCAGCGAGTGTGTACTGGCTGCACTACATGTATAGCTTACCTTGTAGAGTACCACGAGCAGCGCCATGAGCCAGTGCCGACGTACATGCGGCTCCAGCGCCGCCAGCGAGTGTGTACTGGCTGCACTACACGCACTGCTGCCCGCCCCGCAGCAATACTGCATACATAACCAACGGTCAGACTTGACATCGAGATGCCGCGGGTTCGAACCCCACCCATAACACAATTGCCGTGAATCCAGTCCAGACACAAGCATATTTAGCTTAGTTAGATTACTATTCATGTGAATTCTACCCATATTGCTAGCCCTCTTAAAATACATAAAAACAGATCCAACAATGACACCTTATGCCGATACGAGCCATCGCATTATGCGATCTGAATCACTTGGAACCAAGGACCCATTAATCGGATTAAAAGGTTAACCGGTTAGACGTTTAACCCATTTGTTTGATTAACCTTTATACGGGTTAACCTGTATACTATAAAGGTTAATCTATAAAATATTGCTGATTAATCTGAATGAAAGAGACAGAACCTGTAAGTTGCACAATCTCGGCAGCGTCGCGGTATCTTACGTCACACGCGGCTGAATGTTGCTCAGGTTTATTTGTCGCTCTTTTGTTGAATTCAAAATTATGTGCGTAACCACGCACAGTGGAATGAAAATGTTTGGTAGGTAAGTGTATGGTGAACATTAAAAAATCAATGACAAAAGCAAATTGAGAAATGTAGGCAGGTAAGTAGGTAGGTGTCTTTTTAACCGACTTCAAAAAAAGGAGGTTTACAATTCGTCTTGAACTTTTTTTTTTATGTATTTTACCTCATAACTCGGAGACGGCTGGACCGATTTGAAAAATTCTTTTTGCGTTTGAATGGGTATACTTTCTAGTTGGTTCCATTGTTACGAAATCAGGATCTGATGATGGGATCCTGGAGAAATCGAGGGAACTCTTCAAATATTATAGGCACACCTATAGCGTTTTGGGTATTTCTTATAGTACCTTGAGCAGTTGCTTCCGAAAAGTACCATTTGGGGAAGTTGAACTGATGATGAAGACCACAGAGGGCCACTGAAACTCCTCAATAATAAGTATTTCGTGGATTGCAATTCGATTACTTGAGTACGGATGTTAAACACTTTACGCTCGTCACAATACATATGGTGATGTAGAGCTGATTGTCAAATACCAGGAGAACTCCTCAAAAATTAACGGCTATGCACAGGGAAAAGCAATATTTTGTAAAAGGTGATAAGTTTTTGACATTATGGCTTTTGTAACTAGATAAATTACAAACCGACCCACTCAAAACAGTGAAAAAAAATTTTTAGCAAAAAATAGAACCGACTTCCATATCAAAACACTACAAAGGTAAAAATAACTTTAATTTCGGAAGGCGGTGTCTTTAGTTTTGTATATATTTTCGTTTTTGACACCGCCTTCCGAAATTAAAGTTATTTTTACCTTTGTAGTGTTTTGATATGGAAGTCGGTTCTATTTTTTGCAAAAAAATTTTTTTTAGTAAGTAGATAGACGGTAGAATAGGTTAGGTATCTTTTTAGGGTTCCGTAGCCAAATGGAAAAAAACGGAACCCTTATAGTTTCGACATGTCTGTCCGTCTGTCTGTCTGTCTGTCTGTCTGTCTGTCCGTCCGTCCGTATGTCACAGCCATTTTATTCCGAAACTGTTAGAACTGTACATGTGAAACTTGGTAGGTAGATGTATTCTGTGAACCGCTTTCCGATTTTATGAAAAAAAAAAATTAAAATAAAAGGGGCTCCCGATACATGGAACTCAAACTGAAAATATATTTTTTCATGAAACCTATGCGTGTGTGGTATCTATAGACAGGTCTTCAAAAATGATATAAATGTGTCTAAAACCACTTTTTCATAAAGATAATCGTTTAAACGATATACGCGTCTAAAGTGGTAAAATGTGTGTCCCCCCCACTGTAACTTCTATAATTATAGAGTGAAAAATATGAAAAAAAATATATGCTATAGATCTTAATGTAATCTTTCAACCAAAATTGGTTTGAACGAGATTGGGTCTGCAGTTTTTGAGATACAGCATATTTTTTAAAACCGCAAATATAACTTTGTAATTCATACAAACACTATGAAAACAAAGTTATTTGGCGTACTTGTAAAAATTGCAAATGAACTAGTTTTAAGACATTTTTAAGTTTTTTTTTTTCAAATAAATATATTAAATTATATTTATTATAGTTACTAAGGAACCCTTCATGGGCGAGTTTGACTCGCACTTGGCCAATTTTTTTTATTTATTTTACTATATTTATTGGTTTACTTTGTTCTGTATATTACACACCTGAAAGGTGTTCCGAGGTGGGAATGTTTTACCCGTAAGTATACAACATTATGTTTAGTATATGCGAAATGTGAATATAGTTCGTTCGGAATAAGTAACTAAATCGAATCTAATATTTTATAAACCTTTTTTTTTTTGGACACTTAGTAGCATATATACGCAATGATACGGCGCACAACACAGGTCACGCAGCACGCCACTAGACGCGCACGGCGCGACGCACTATGGGACCAACCGGTATTTTCCATCTCAAAATTAGTTGGGACAAAAGTCGTGTTTTTGAAACTGTTTTGATTGTTTTACATTCTAAGATGATAAAGCCACCCGATATAATAGTAAAAAAAAAATACAAAAAATTTTTAGGTACATTAAATTACACCCAAACTTTATACTTTGATAATTTGATATTAACTAGACTACTCGTTATGGAAGTTCAACTTAAGATTTCTAGTTCATAACTACGTTATTTTGTGATGAAAAATATATTTTCAAATTTTTTAATATAATTTTTAATTGTCATAAGGAAATTTTACGTCTATTTAATTTTCAAGTTGAGGTTTCCTTGTTACCGATGGCTCCCGATGTCAAGTTAATGACATGTTTAGATACCTTACCTATTCAGTAATACAAAAAAAACCTGCGTCATTGCTGCGCCATTTCGAACTAGAAGCAAAAATGTCGACCTAAATATATTTTCACACGATATTTTTTTGCGGGAACCATTTTAACCACACGTGTGATAAAAATCATGTTGCATAGTTCTTATCTATTGTTGTAATTATAATAAGTATTAGTGTGAAAACTGTTTTTATCAATTTTCATATTGGTTTTGCACAAGTTACTGAAACTAGGGTCCTATAAATACTCGGGTTTGCAGCGTGTTCATCAGTGTCCGGATACCTTCCTTCGGTAACTGTGAATTTGCTGAAAAAAGTTTAAAATGAGTGAATTTGTGTGTTTTCGACGCGATATATGTGCTCAGATAATAAGCGGGAAAAGTAGTTCAGTTATTGAAAATATTTGTTGGACAATTTCCATTTATCAACAAAAGATGTGAGCACGGTTATGCAAAGTATTCAAAGAAATTTGATTACGATTTGTAACCAAAAATGGGTGAAAGCTCAAAGAAAACAAGATTGCTTCGAGAGCCAAAACACAAATTGGTTAAATGGCGAGTTTAGAGTACGTGAAAAAAAAGAAAATCCTGACGTGTTCGGAGAGTACGAAAAAAACGTAAAAACTTGGAATTACTCCAGGAGTATGGAATGGGACATGTGCATTACGCTTATGTTCAAGGTTTACGATCTATGGGTGAAAATGATGAAGCTTCGATTGTGAGTATTACGAGAAATACAGAAAAGGAGGAGAAAAAGTCATTTTACGAAATCCAGATGGTGTACCTTCCCATACCAAAGAAGAAGCATTATGTATATATATTGAAACCGATCTATCCAAAGCTCAATATTCCTACCTGAGGCTGAGACTTGTTGAGAAAAACTTATTTTCGGTATTTCCATCATACCAAATTTTGGCTGAAGCAAAGAAGGATTGCTATCCTCTTGCGTCAAGCATATCCGTAACGAATATAAGTGCTAAAGTGAACCTTCAAGAACTCTCAGATCATACTGCCTGTCGTATTTTAAAAATAGACTCGGTTTCGAAAAAGTTCACCCGTCTCAAACTGTATAGCAAATGGGGTTGCGATGGATCTTCGGGACAAAGTGAGTATAAACAAGTTTTACCGGAAGAAAATGAACAAATATCGGATGCTAATATGTTTATAGTTTCACTTGTACCATTGAGACTAGTGGATGAATAAAGTAAAGTAGTTATATCGCAAAATCCAACATGTTCTTCAGTTAGATATTGCAGACCCATTTCTCTGGAATTAGCAAAAGAAACTCCTGAAAAAACTACAGCTGTTGTAAGTGAACTTAAAGCAAAAATTAATGAATTAAGTCAAACGCGAACGCCTGTAGCAAAAGAAGGTAACATGAGTAAGACATGAGCTGTTTATGACAATGATCGACGGGAAAGTTGCTCAAGTGTTAACGCAGACTCCATCGAGTGCTTCATGTACTGTTTGTGGAGCAACTCCTAGACAGATGCACAATATAACAAAAGTAACTGCAAGAATTGAGAATGAAGATACGTTTAAATACGGGCTGTCTACCTTACATGCTTGGATAAGATGTATGGAAATGATTCTGCATATTTCTTATAACCTAGGATTTGAAAAGTGGGCTGAATCGACTCCAGAGAATAAAAGATCAAAGAAGAGAAAAAGAAGCACGTTCAAACTCGCTTCCGGAAATTGCTTGGTTTACACATTGATAAACCTCGTCAAGATTCTGGAAACAGCAATGACGGAAATACGGCAAGGAGATTCTTCCAAACCTATCAATGTTCTGCAGAAATCACGGGTATCGATGAAGAGTTGATCAAGAGATTATACATAATTCTGTAAACTATGTCATCAGGATTTTCTGTTAACGCAGTAAAGTTTGGTGAATATACGCTGAATTTGCTTGACTTCTGTAGACTTCCTCTGTCGCTAAAGTGCGTATGATTATAATGCCGTTTTTAATATATTGTACCTTTATGCCCATAAATGCACGGTGACTTGGCCGTTGACTTCGATGTATTAACTAGTAAAAAAAAGTGCACAGAGTACGTTCAACGGCCGGTTACATAAAATCTAACTATATTAATAAGGAAATCGCAGTAAAGATCCTTAGACTTGGCTTCGCTTTGCTTAGAGATTTCATTACTTTTTATAGAGAAACAAGCAGCTTAGGCGAGGCTTGGCTAATTTTTTACAGGATGTTTTGGTGGGATTTTATATTTTGTACATTGATTGTGTTAGCTTGGTCCTTATCTTGTAATGCAAAACCAGTAAGCAACATAGCCGCCGAGCGCTACATCTAAGCTAACGACCAATAATTGATAGGCACGCGGTGCCGTCCCACTGTGCAGCCACAAAATAGATAGGTTCAGAAGTCAATCTACATAAAAAGCGCGCTCGAGCAACGCACTCATAGACACCGCTCACGGAGATGATATCTAGGCGCAATGCAGCTCAATGCGAGCGCGGGTACCTAATAATAATAATACCAGCTGTTTGCAGCGAGAAGAAATGTACCATAATTCCGTACACAGAGAGTTAAGATTGTTTTAACCGCCGCGCGGCCCACGAATGTGTTAGGGTTGTGCCCATAAATATAATATTATATTTCTATGGTTGTACCTATGCTGATATTGGTAAAAAAACGAATGTTGTAGAAAAACAATTCTTTTTTTATTTGTTGATCAAATATGTTTCAGTTTAATAAAATGATAGATGCATTTTTTTGCTTCGTTGATTTCCCGATTATATAAATTTTAACGTCTAAAATATCCGAAACCGCGTAAATAATTGTAATAAATAATTAATCAAAATGGAAACAGTAGCAAAGCGGAGGAAAATCAATTGTTTTTAGGTCGATCCATTATGACGTTGTTAAAATTATTTAAAAAGGTTCAGGCAGGCGTGCGGCAACCCACTGTCGGATGTACCGACGGCGATACGCGATGCGGTAGGCATATAACACGTGGCCTTGAGCGAGTGACGGACGCCTGGTTTTAGGCATACTTAATCAGATCACTATAAGTTCACGTAGGTATAAAAATAAAAATAAAAAACATGTGGGCAATTCACACGTGGTAGAAGTGAAACCTTCAATGTTGGCTTTTTTTTCTTATGAATTCCTGTCTGTCTCTTTTTACTGTCACTTTTTTGTTTCATAAACTTTCAAATCACAACGATGCTAAAGAAGTTTTGACTTCAAAACAGGTTGGTAATAACGCTACTTATGTATGTGCTAATTATGAGATCAAAAATTTTTTTAGCAAAAATTAGAACCGACTTCCATATAGAAATTAAAGTTATTTTTGGCTTTGTAGTGTTTTGATATGGAAGTCGGTTCTAATTTTTGCAAAATAAAATTTTTTCACGCTTTTTAGTGGGCCGGTTTGTAATTTATCTAGTTACAAAAGCCATAATGTCAACAACTTATCACCTTTTACAAAATATTGCTTTTCCCGATGCATAGCCGTTAATTTTTGAGGAGTTCTCCTGGTACTTGACCATCAGCTCTACATCACCATATGTATTGTGACGAGCATAGTGTTTAACATCCGTACTCAAGTAATCGAATCGCAATCCACGAAATACTTATTATTGAGGAGTTTCAGTGGCCATCTGTGGTCTTCATCATCAGTTCAACTTCCCCAAATAGTACTTTTCGGAAGCAACTGCTCAAGGTACTATAAGAAATACCCAAAACGCTATAGGTGTGCCTATAATATTTGAAGAGTTGCCTCGATTTCTCCAGGATCCCATCATCAGATCCTGATTTTGTAACAATGGGACCAACTAGAAAGTATACCCATTCAAACGCAAAAATAATTTTTCAAATCGGTCCAGCCGTCTCCGAGTTATGAGGTACTTAACATACATTAAAAAAAAAATTGTTCAAGACGAATAAAATTGAGAACCTCCTTTTTTTGAAGTCTGTTAAAAATAACAAAGTTCTACTAAGTACCTACGACAAACGACGATATGTACAAGTACAAACACACTCACAATTCAACCGTGTCGGTCGGTGAAATGCGCTAGAATCGAAATATTATTTTTAATATTTTAGCGTCGAACATTAGTCAATATTAAAAACAGTATTGTGCAACATTAATAGGGCTCAAAGTTCAATGCATTCTACGCGGTGACTACGAGAGTCATGTCGGTACACGGTCAAACACCGCGTGGTAGTTATCTCTGTCACTTTCTTGCAGATGTTTTATGTGCTAAAATGCACCTTATGTCGAAACCGGTTCTTATAGGCTGATTAACCCTATAATACGGGTTAACCTTTATTGAGGGTTTTGTAACCTAATCCTAAAAATTAACCGGTTTAAAACCCTCATACGGGTTAACCTTTCGGTCCCTGCTTGGAACTGATTTATCTTTATTCCAAACCCTTTTTATAGCTTAAATTATTGTCATTTTACCTATTACCTAAATATAATTGTAATGTTATTGTAATTTAATGTCATTGTAATATTAATGTGACTGTTATGTAAATGTAATATTAATTTAAAGCTACAATAGCCAAATGGCTAAGGTGTCGAACTTGTGATCGAGAGGTCGCGGGTTCGAACTCCATTCATTACACTTTTGCCGTGAACCCACTCCAGACACAAGCATATTTAGCTTAGTTGGAGGGATTAACAAGATTGCTAATAATGTGAATTCACACTTTCTAGCTCTTTTTAAATAAATAAAAAATAGAACCAACACAGACCTCATATCGATACGCCTCACACGAGGAAACATCACATAATGCGATCTGAATCACCAGGAACTCATTTATCTTTATTATAAACCCTTTTTATAGCTTAAGTTATTGTCATTCTAACTATTAAATGAGGAGCATCGGAACAAAAACCGATAAATCACTTTTGTGGAAAAAAGTAAAAAACTGACCAAGTTCATGGTTATCTAATTTAGAGTTAAACGAAATATACGAATTTATTGGTGTGAGCAGCACTGTTTGGAAACTTAAATTCTGTATTCGTGACTGTGGTACCTGTTGCGTTATAAAAAAAAGAATATGGATATATCGGTTTTTGACCAAACCAAATGGATATATCGGTTTTTGATAAAGCACTGTAGGTGTTCGGTCCGACGTGAAACAGAACGCACCTTTTCGTTGGCAACATCAATTATCTGTGGGCTTGACATAACCTCTCACTTGACAGATAGACTTTGGTTCCGTTGTTGAAAATGTCGGTCATGGGACCCTGTTGAGTTAATTATAATCGATAAAATATCGTTTGGAATCGCCGTTTGAAACCGATAATTGGGTCGCGAGTTAACTATTGTTTGAAGTTGTAATCCCCATTTGACGAAAACCCCGGGATATTTTTGGATTTATCGCCGGGTTGATGCCATCGCGTGGCACGCGCATTTGTTGGAATAAGTAGTGATAAATAGCTTCAATCCGGTGTGAGTTTGGGCTGTGATGCTGTTTGAACCGCGCCATCTGGAGACTGACGCCTTGTGAACGTTCAGAACACTTGACTTACATCACACTTTCAATTACTCACCTCATATTACATACATACTACACTTGGGCGTGGCCTGGGAAGGTCGAAGTTGGCGAACCCAGCACAGAAGGTTAGTGGTATTTATAAAGCCTCAGAGGCTATAGATTGTTGTCGGCCGGAGAGCCTGTAGACTATTGTGTAAGTACTTTTGATTATTGAGAGCAACGTTAAGTTCCACGAACCGTGGACAGTTTCAGACACACCAGTATCGTTGCACTGGCCAATTGTAGGACTGAACATTCTGGTAGCAGAAGCGTGGTCTTATAAGATCCACTGGTTTAATTGGAAGTTTTGAAAATAACTTTAGTTTAATTACTTAACATAACTTATAACGTAATAAGTTTTGAATATATTGCTTTGTCAGCCGGGCTCAAATAGTACTTGTAGTTTGTACTGTAATTTGTAGTGCTAGCCCCTTGGTATTGAATTGACAAGTAAGATTTATTTGTGAAATTAGGAATTATTGGTTGTATTTTGGTATAATTTGGTATTGTTGTAAAAGTTTGGTATTTGTTGCAATTAATAATTGAATGTCACTGATCTGAATTTAAAAGGTTATCTAAATAATAATTACACATAGTCTAACATAATAGGACTTGAATTGTGTGTATTGGTTATTGCATTTGTGGTACTTGTTGGACTGTGTTGATAGAGATTGTCCGGCTCAATATTATACAGTCAATTGTTGTGTTTATTGATGTTATTGGTGTGATCCTGCACAATATATACATTGAATTGTTATTTATTTTGTAACTAGCCGTCTGTACCAAGCTAGATTCATGCTTGGAGTAAGTGCAGGGTCGGATTTGGACTTGAAATAATTAGATTTAAGTTGTTATTTTGGTGAAATTATTTGGTCGGCTAACAAGTCATTGTTGTTTGTTTAGTTAATTTTAGCCTGTTGTATTAATATTTGATTGTTGCAATGGCCTCATTAAGAGCAGTCAGGGAGGCTGCTGCCGGATTGACCTCACAGTTGAGATGGTTCGCATCGGCAGCTGCAACGGTTGAGCGTGTAGAATTGGAAGAGCTCACCCTTGCTCGGTATGGGCAAGTGATTGAGAGGATCAAGTCAGCTGATGCTGCGCTCACACGCTTCAACGAGTACATCATGGACGTGGATTTGGGGGTGATGGATCAGACAGCCCGCGATAAGATTTTGGGTGACTATGACCAGATTGTCCACCTGGGGGATGTCATATGTCTACGAGCGCGGGAAATTTTGAAGAGCCGGGTGCCTGATGCGGCCAAGCCGCAGACCCCCGTTGTTGCAGGCCCTGGACTATTGAGTAGGCTGCCTACCCTGGAGCTGCCACATTTTGACGGTCGCTTGGACCACTGGCTGGGCTTCCTAAATCTCTTTGAGAGTCTTGTCGATGCACGCTCGGACCTCGGACTCGGAACGGAACTCAGAAACTATCGGTCTACTGTAGTTGATAATGTTACTTTAATTAACATTTGTCTCTACACTGTATTTTTTGGTCTTGTAATATGTAACAATACGGCTAACTATGCAACAAAAGTGGTAATTTTACGGTATCCTCAGTATAGGCAGCGTCTTAATAGCTTGTTGAGCTGAACCTACCTGTAGCAGCAGTAACGTGGGCTCGGCGATGCTGGCGCCCATCACGTGGTTCTGATCCAGCACCTGAGGCAGGTTCGCCATGAACGCGTTGAAGATCGACGATTGCCTACATAGATAAATGGAAAAATACATGTAGAATTTAATACAGAACGGAATCAGGCGTTACTTTGCGGATATTCATACCAAACTAATACTTCAGAAAAATATTTAGTTTTAATTCCGGGTGGGATGATGGATGGATGGGATACGGGACACGGGACACGAAAAAAGTATCGATACTTTGTGGTATCGAGTACGTTTCGTTTCGATACCGATACTTTTGTACTCGATACTTTGTATTTGATACTTTTACTCAATGAGTACTTTTTGACAGGTATCGTATCGAATAAATCTTGGACGGCAACGTCATCTGGTTCAATTAAACTGAACCTTCTAAATCATTACATTGAGCTCGAAATCGCTCCGTCAGTCTTTCTGTTCACAGTTCAGATCCTTTTCTTCACTAATCAATCACTCAATCGTTCGCCGTTAAAAAATTGTTTTGTTATTATTATTTATTTATTGTTTATAAGGTAATAGCCGGAGGACTTAAAGAAAACCGAAATTGAATTAAATTAAAAGGTTTAATGTAGAATTACAACTGTTAACTAGACGTAGTTACGCAAAAAGGATCCAACCCACAAAATGTCACTTTTGAGATAATGAAATTTGAAGTTGTATTTGCTGTTTGATATTCTATTTTGTGATTTTGTTAATTTGGGACATAGTTGTAAAAATTGGTGTCCTTTTTATAGAAATATGTTTTATTGGGAATAAATAAACATTTTTAGAGATATTTAAGTAAATATGGGGTTGGATCGTTTTAGCTAAAAGCCATTTTCAACTATGCTAAGAATTTCGCAATAATGATCCAGCATGGCAAATTGTTATATAATTATGCATTTATATAATAAAACAGTAAACTTTATTTATTTCATTTTTGTTATATGTCTGAATACAAAAAAAAAACACTTAAGATCAGTTTTACATTATATAAAGCTTAAGCTATTTACATATTCTTCTGTTTGCAATGATTTGTCATCACTTAAGTTTATTCAACTTCCTCCATTTCAATATTAAAGTCTGGTTCACCCCCAAACCTTTCGAAATCGTCTTGAAGATTGGTATTACCTTTTTGATTTATTATTTGTTGCTCAGTTTCAATATCGTATAATTTCTCTATAATGACCCAAGGTTGGATCGTTTTTGCGGAATTAAAATATAAACCTGTACCCCATACTAATAAAAAGGTCAAATTCACATATTTTGACTAGGGTGTTTTTACTAATCGAAAATATAGACCATAGAGACTGATTTGGCATACTCAGCTCATTTTCGACCATACTGTGGGTTGGATCCTTTTTGCGTGACTACGTCCAACTTATCCTAACTTATGACTAGACTCGGACGATGCTAGTACCGAAGTGTGTGGATTATTTGACAGGCTCGTTGGTATAGTGGTCAGTGGCCCTGACTTCTATGCGCAAGGTCGTGGGTTCGATACCCACCTAGGACAAATGTTTGTGTGATGAGCACGATCATTTGTTCTTTGTCTGGGTATAATTTATCTATAATATGTATGTATTTAGAAATATATATGTATGTTTATCAGTTGTCTAGTACCCATACCACAAGCTCTGCTTAGTTTGGGACTAGATGGCGTTGTGTGAAAAGTTGTGGAATATATTATATTATTATCCTAATCTTGATATATTTATCGATTCCAATATGGCTGCTGTATCCGCAATATTGGGAGTACGTGATCGATAACCACGGCTACACGGATGTATGTACGTTGATTCAGTAGAACAGCGTTACAGTTTTATGTTGAACTTTCTGGTCACGTAACGCTGATTCGATGTGGGCAGGTCATGTAGCATATACGCGAGTAATTATCACGTAGGCACGCAACAAGGTATAATGTAGTTCTTATAATATACAACGATATCCGTATTATTTGTATTATTCTTCGTGTTCGTCTCGCGATTTGTTTTTCTCCGGTAGATCGTTATTGTGCTTGACTATTATTTGACTTATTAAATTTGAATGTGTGCCATCTAAAAGAACCTATTGTTCCGTGCTGTATATCTATTAGCGATTGTATGGAGGACAAATGGGTACTATAATATGTTGCTAAAGGATTAAATAACATCCCAAGTAGCACGTTAGTGAATATTGGAACTTATTTTGCAACTGTAGGTAGCATATAAGTGATGCAAGAGTGTACGGTATTACTTTTAGATGCAAACAACACTCGAATTTGCATATGAGTAACTCTTATCACTAACAGTTGCTTTTGAGTGATTTTTGTTCTTGCTTTATAACTTATGGTGGTATTAAGCCGAATTTATTACTTATAGACGCATAAAGGTTTCAATTTTTCTCTTTTAGAACTCAAAGAAGCATATGACATCTTAAAATCTCCCCTAAAGAACTTTGCCCTAATAGGTGGTAATTTTTCCTTATTTGGCACCTTTAGTATTAAATAAGTAGTTTATATAAGTTATTTATCACCTGTAGTGGCTCAAGAGTCATTTTTGCAGCTCATTTGGAACCTAGTGTAATTGCCTTTGTAAGGTCTAATATACTTTAATATGCCACTGTAATGCGTAAGATCGATTCCAAAAGTTCCAATAAGGCAATAAATGAGTGGAAATATGAACTGCAAGGTCTATTTTAAATCGCCATGTTTAAAAATGGAGTCCTTGAAAAGTATCTTGTTGAATGGTATTTTATTACAATAACACAATAAAATGAGTTTTGATAACTATGTTCTAATGATAACGAGATAAATGATAACTGTTTCTGATGTAGTTTGACATTATACTTTTTGTGAAACCATAATGTTAGGGTTTTAACAACCAAATTTTTATAAAGCATTATCTTATTTTTATTTGATCAGTGCATATTTTTAGATATATTTTTAGATCGAAGGCGCATCAAAATTTACTTAGTAAATATACCATGGTTTCACGATAAAAAACCATTTGCAAGAGCTCCATGATGGTTATCCTGCGTTATACACATAATTTTTTAATACTCATCAAATAGATGCAATAATCCAAATAAATTTTCTGTCACAAGTCAATAGTACAAAGCACAACCGTTCTTTTGTTTATTTCCACCGATGATAATTTTTCATTACATTGAGTTTTCCGTAGACATAATCTGACAATAGAGTATAAATTATGATTTCATAATAAGGAGTTGGAGAGTACGTAGAATCTCTTACCGTAATGTAAATGGTGACATATGGAAGTACTTCTCCACACAGTTGTACCCCAGCAGCAGGAACAGATGCTTCAGGACTAGCTCTTGAGTCTTAGACGACTGCTTGTCTTCCATTGGATGGGCTTGGTCAGATCTGAAAATGAGAGAATGGTATAATATTCATTATGGTAAGCTTGATTTGGGGAGAAAATCATCAGACGATCGAAACGAATCTCCTCTCGCTCTACGTGGAGCGTCAAAGGAAGGAAGTGTCAGACTTCTGCTGACTCCTGTTACTCTAGTAGACCTCCTGCATTCCGGAGCCGTGGTAACTCATTAGAAAATTCCCACATACCCAGCCATTTAAAAACTAGCTGTGCTCGCGACTTCGTTCGCGTTTAAGTTGGTATTACCAACGCGGATTTTTAATCCAGTGGAAATTTCGGAATAAGAATAGAAAAGCCTACCTTTATATTGCCCTACACCTCCTCTATTTTCCAGTTAAAGTCCCATTAAGATCGGTTCAGGTGTTCCAGAGATCAGCCCTGACAAACAGACACAGAGACCGACACACAGAAATTAAAAGAAAAGGTTTATGTTTTAGTATCGTGTAAATTATAAGAACTTAAGAAAACACATTTATTTTTTAATCATATAAAGTACACAATATTATTTATGTGTTATTAAATAATATAATCGTATCATAATAAGTGTTACCTTGACAAGAACTGCATGAGCAAGAACACCAACAAGTTAGTGGTCTCCCGGTCTGCTTCTTCAAGATCCACTGCCTTGGGCAGGATCGTAGTCAGCGTGTCTTCTGAACGGCCGGATAGGGAATGGAATCCATCTGCATTAGAAAAACAGGGTATTACATATAGTTACGTACAGCAAGGTCTTTAAATCACAAGTGACATTACAGGTATATTCACAGTTCACTGATAAGTGATGATGTGGCATGGCGTGACGTAAATGATCGTACTTATTTGTACAAGGTTTCAAATAATGTTTATAAATCCACCTTTGCAAATAATGCATAATATTAGAAAAAAAATCCAACCATAAAAAGGTTAATCAACCCTAAAAGATATCACAGAGTTTTTTTTTTTAATTTAAAGAACACCAATTCTGTCATACATGTTTGTTGTTTAACTTTGACCGTTTACGCAGCGCCCGCAACGGAATGTCTCAGAAGAATTATTTTTTTACCGTCTTTAAAACACTTTTCATTGAAGCTCCGCTGAAGCACGATATTATACGGTTGTATAATATCGTGCTTTTAATAATAATATGGCGAAACATGGTACGAATTGAAAAAATATTAGTGCATTTATCGAAAGAGGTTTCTTTCGATAAATGGACTAATATTTTTTCAATTCGTACCATTAGTTCTTGAGATTAATGCGTTCAAACAAATTCTTCAGCTTTAAAATATAAGTATAGATGAATTGTAAAAGGGAGTAAAGTAAGTTATACAACAAAATGCCCTCATTTATAAAGAGACTACTCATTCAATGTGTTTCAGAACAAATTATCCCAGTATTTGATAGAAAAATTTATAAAAAACTCCTCAACACTGAATGAGGATATTTATATAATAACTATACCTAATTGTTAGAATAATTAGTGTAGTGACGAACTTCAATGTAACTTAAAGATAATAATGCGATAACTGACAAATGCTTGCAATGTTTAGGCGGGCCTGCTCAAATCTATGTGATTCTGTCCTCTAAAGGGCGCCACAGACATAACATAGGACATGGCTCTCATATGATTTGATCACTACAGATTGCATGGACTTTAAAAGAGACGTTAACCTCTGAGTTTATTTCAGTGTTTCTTCTCAGAGTAGTCGGTTAAGAAACACTGGCCTCATCTAGCTTACATTTACAAAAAGAATGACGTGGAAAGTGTTATTTAAAACCAATTTGCAAAAATACATCATTATTTCATTTCATCTTACGAAAGTGACTTTTTTGTATTTTGTGAGGATAAATATCTTTAAGCCTAAACCTAGTAATGTAAGCCCGCACTCACCATGTGTGTTGTTGGACCTCTGCGCAGTGCCGAGCGGCTGCGGAGCAGCGAGTAGCTGGCCCAGCCCGAAGCGAGACGTCTTGCGTTTCAACAAAGGCGCTGAGTATTGCCGGGAATATACTTTCTCACGTTCTGAAAAGAAAAAAACTCATTAAAATGAAGGATTTATAAGAAATCGCAAATAGCAACTGCTAAGGCATACGATTTTTTTCTCACAAGTATAGACAAAAACCATCACCGATCATAGCGTAACGACAGCCCTACGAAAAGCCGAAGACAGAGCGGTGAGGAGGAATGTTGTTGCATCTGCATTAGCTATATCGACGCAGCACTCATAAGAGACACGACCTTCAGCAATGAAGAATACAACGAAGAAGAAGAATAGACATAAACCTACATGGTCTTCATATGATTTGATCACTACGGATTGTATGGACTTTAAAAGAGACGTTGACCTCTGATTTTGTTTGGGTGTTTCTTCTCAGGGTAGTCAGGCTTTATCTAGAATAAATCAATGTCATATACTCCGCGAAGGTGCGAACTCGTACGACTCATGCGTTTATTATACTCTTACGCGCCGCTGTGAATACTCCTCCTTTTTTGATGATTTATTCATTTTCGGTTTTATTTCTCAATGACCTTAAATGTTTTTACTTTTCATAACCTAAAAACGTTTTTGTTATCTCTCTGTTATCTCGGTATTCCCATGATCAATATTGATATTGATGTTTTTATAGTAAATAGTGTTTATTACCAGTCAATTTAGTATTCATATTATTATTGTCTGTTGAGTTGAAAAAGTGGGCCGGATGACGTATGGGCCGTTGCCGGAGTCCTTTAAAATTCAAGAACGCGTTTCATTTCATTCAGATCTATTCAGGAATTTTTGCTCGAAAGAGTAACAAACATCCAGCATCCACCTATACTAATATTATAAATGCGAAAGTTTGGATAGATGGCTGGATGGATGAGTGGATGGATGTGTGTTACTCAATCACGCCAAAACTGCTGACAAATAGTTGAGATAGTTGACATCCTGGAATAACACATAGGCTACTTTTATCCCAGAATTCCCGCGGGATCGGGATTTACACGAAAACCCTCTCAACAAAGTCACGGACAAAAGCTAGTTCATTCATACACCTATCGTCACCGACTTTCGCATTTCAAGATTTAAATTTTTTCGCAAGATAAATAGATAACAAATGTATTAATTTGTATAAAGTGTACCTACCTATGTTGTTTGTTATGTGATAGTTTTGTTTTTGCTATTAAGTTCGTTCGCATATTCTAAATTCATTTGAGTTAAACAGGGAAACCTATTATTAGCCATACAAAACTGTAATAAACATAAATTCTATAACGTATTTAATGTATCGCTGTTGGTTTTCTAAATAAATAAGTCATATTTTTTTTATTACGAATGAGCCCGCTCTTGACCCCGATCACACCTGATGGTAAGTGTAAGATGAGGTCTACGATCGAACGAGCGAGCCCAGAAAATGCCTATTCACTCTTGCTTTAAAGACTGACGAGTCATATGTGGCAGGGAACACAGAAGCCGGCAGAGAGTTGTTGAAAAGCGCTTAGTACGACAAGACGGTATATCGACCAAGTGTGGATGGTAGAAGAGAAGGTGGCTCACCGTGTCGGGTGTCCGGATGCGGCGGCATGGTGGCGGGCGCGGAGATGGTGCGCTTGTAGGGCCACTTGGTGCCGAAGGACGCGCTCAGCGTGTTCACGTTGGCGTCGCGCGCCGACACGCTCAGCGCCTCGTGAGCGCGCCGCACTTTGTACAGGAACCACTCCGAACTTGTCTCGCTGCTCACCAGCTCTGGCAGAACGGGGCAATAGGCCTCCATTATTATTTGTTCTTTTTGGGGGAATGTGTTGACGTGTTCAAAATCAAAGCAAAGCTGGCTGTGGTAATACTATTTACATACAATCGTCAATAACGTAATGGCTAAGGTGTCGAACTTGTGATCGAACCCCACCCATTACACGATTGCCCACCGCACCCACTCCAAATACAAGCATATTTAGTTTAGTTGGAGGGGTTAACAAGATTGCTAGTAATGTGAATTCTACCTACATTGCTATTTCTCTTTAAAAAAATCGTAATGTACAACATATTGAAATAATGTCCCACACATAGGTCTTCTGGCTCCCAAACTATGACTGTGACTTAGGAGACAGTTTCCTCCATTCCTCCTCCAAATCTTATATATTATAATCTGTGTTTCTGACTTATTTAATGCATGTGTATTAGTTGCAGAATCTTGAGTTTAAAAGTTGAAAGCTGTGATATTAGTGAGTGCAAGTGTTTTTTGCAATTATACTTACTTATATTTAACAACCTAAAAACTCACCAAACACATACATTGGCCCAATAACAAAAACACACTGCTGAAAAAAAAACCACAAAAAAAATAAAACAACAACAAAAATAGACCAAACATTAAGTATGAATAACAACATTGATGAATGCTGATAAACAGATAGACAGACCACCATCGCGGACCAATATTCGTCCCGGCTAACTCACCTCTCAAATTGGAAAAGTCAATAGTTTTGTTGGAGTTGATCTGTGCTTCTAAGAAAAGAGCTTCGAATCTATTGAGAAAGAACTCCCAGGTGAGGATCTTGCGGTCGCTGAGCGTGTTGTGCAGCTGGTAGATAGACTGCAGGATCATGGGCCGGTCCACGATCACCAGGTCGAACTGCGTCTCCAGGCAGTACAGGAGCAACTGTCATTCAAATAACCTTTATACAGCACTTGCAGGACACTTGGAAGGGGAATTCGTGACTAAATAATAACACTCAGTAATAACAAGAGGGTCGATTTCAGGGTTAATCAACGTTTGACGAGGTCGTTCCATGGATGAGTCACATCTTAACAATTTGAGATTCCTTCGTTCCTGTAAATCGTTTGCCCCGGCTGACATTTGTAATTATCTAACAGTCAATAAGAATAGTCAGAAGACAAAAAATCTGAAACTAGTCTTGCCAAGGGGAGATGCCCCTTACCCAGTTACTGGGTTGTGGAGGTCAAATAGGAACTCACTCTATGTAAAATACTGTTACTCGGCTGCAATCAGTTAGATTAGAAGCCGACTAAGAGAAAGAAAAGGCTAAACAGATGATTGGGCATTGAACTTTTGGACTGTGAACCGGACGAAATTTTCTTGAATGATAAACAGTGCAATATATAAGCAAGAATTTAAACTATCGACTGTAATAATACATTACTGTTACAGCCTTTAATGACTACATTGTTGGCTGGAAAAACGCCTAGCTAGTTCACCGAACGCGTTCATTAGGATTGTAATGCAGCGATTTTTTTTTTTGTAATTTTGATTGAAATTCATAATGTCTTTTATTTAAGTCTTCAGATGACGGTTTTACGTGCTGACCAGTATTATTCACGTACTTTTTGAGTGTTCTTTAAATTATTTAAACTGAATAAGATTAAACATGGAATGAAATGAAAAAGACAGCAGTACCCAACGATATTGCTGTAGGATAATTGACTGGAACTAAAAATATCATAAGATATATTTATCTGATGAAACAAATAGCTTTTTAAGTTACAATTCTGAAAATATTTGTTGCTATTGATACGCGAAGGTATTGCTAGTGATAGAAATCACAAATTGACACTTTAGTCTTTTCAACAAAAACTTCGAAAATTCTTTCTAGATATCAACAGAGGTGTTAAAAATAAAACATAAAATAATGTTATTCTTCATAAAAAACGATCAAGTAATTCTCATTCAAATCTAGCCTCTAACTGGCCTTATCTAGATGACATTAACGAAAAAAAAAATTACTTGAAAGTGTTATTTATAACCTACTTGCAAAAATAAACATCATTATAATTGCCACTCAAGACAAGACTTACATCTATAGCATTGTCATGTATAGTCCCGATGTACAGAGTGGCTCGTTGTGCCACGTAGACATTGATATCATCCATGCTGGAGATCAGGTAACAGAAGGCAGTCGCCAGCGCCGTCTGCAGCGGCAGGCTGGTCTTTGTGGGCGAGCCGTCCATGAACCTAACGGAACGTTGAAATTGATGAAATGAGTTGTTCTACGCGGCGAATGTTTTCTGGTGTGATGCTGGTTCGCGGTCGACGATCATGCGGCTCATTCTCGACGATTCCGCGGCCATTCTTGAATGCTTTGGCCCATTTAAACACAGTATCCCTACTTAGGCACTCACTACCGAACTGATTTCGCAAACGCAGAAAAAAGTCCGTTTTTAACCCCTTTCCACACTAAAAAACGAATGAAAACACGTTGCACAACGGCGGTTGGCACTTGACGTTCAATCATAGTTGTAGCACGCGCGTGAAACATGCGCCCCCAACGAAAGCTATGCCACACTGTTCGTAAGGGACCCAGCTATCACATACTTAAGCCACGACCTTCAAAACATACATGCGCGCCATCTACAGCGTTTGTCTCCATTATATTTGAACCGCCCTCGTAACATAAAGTAAGAACTAAAATTTGTTGTCTATCATGAAGAGAAACCATAGAAATATAAACAAACCTAATAATGTTACTGTTTGTAAACGTTTTTGTTATGCGGCATTGTCTGTCGAGTGTCGGCTGCCGGCACACTTACACACTCTCTCACTCTCTCTCTATCTCTCTCACACACACACACACACTCACCTGATGATGATGGAGACTCGCTCGACGGCCGTGAAGCGCACGTGGTAGTCGTGGTGGTGGAACTGGTCCCGGATGAGGTTGCAGAACACGTCGGCGCCGCCCGCCAGCGTCACGCAGTGCAGCAGCACCGGCACACACACGCACACACACACACTCACCTGATGATGATAGAGACTCGCTCGACGGCCGTGAAGCGCACGTGGTAGTCGTGGTGGTGGAACTGGTCGCGGATGAGGTTGCAGAACACGTCGGCGCCGCCCGCCAGCGTCACGCAGTGCAGCAGCACCGGCACACACACGCACACACACACACTCACCTGATGATGATAGAGACTCGCTCGACGGCCGTGAAGCGCACGTGGTAGTCGTGGTGGTGGAACTGGTCGCGGATGAGGTTGCAGAACACGTCGGCGCCGCCCGCCAGCGTCACGCAGTGCAGCAGCACCGGCACACACACGCACACACACACACTCACCTGATGATGATAGAGACTCGCTCGACGGCCGTGAAGCGCACGTGGTAGTCGTGGTGGTGGAACTGGTCGCGGATGAGGTTGCAGAACACGTCGGCGCCGCCCGCCAGCGTCACGCAGTGCAGCAGCACCGGCACACACACGCACACACACACACTCACCTGATGATGATAGAGACTCGCTCGACGGCCGTGAAGCGCACGTGGTAGTCGTGGTGGTGGAACTGGTCGCGGATGAGGTTGCAGAACACGTCGGCGCCGCCCGCCAGCGTCACGCAGTGCAGCAGCACCGGCACACACACGCACACACACACACTCACCTGATGATGATAGAGACTCGCTCGACGGCCGTGAAGCGCACGTGGTAGTCGTGGTGGTGGAACTGGTCGCGGATGAGGTTGCAGAACACGTCGGCGCCGCCCGCCAGCGTCACGCAGTGCAGCAGCACCGGCACACACACGCACACACACACACTCACCTGATGATGATAGAGACTCGCTCGACGGCCGTGAAGCGCACGTGGTAGTCGTGGTGGTGGAACTGGTCGCGGATGAGGTTGCAGAACACGTCGGCGCCGCCCGCCAGCGTCACGCAGTGCAGCAGCACCGGCACACACACGCACCACACACACACACTCACCTGATGATGATAGAGACTCGCTCGACGGCCGTGAAGCGCACGTGGTAGTCGTGGTGGTGGAACTGGTCCCGGATGAGGTTGCAGAACACGTCGGCGCCGCCCGCCAGCGTCACGCAGTGCAGCAGCACCGGCACACACACGCACACACACACACTCACCTGATGATGATAGAGACTCGCTCGACGGCCGTGAAGCGCACGTGGTAGTCGTGGTGGTGGAACTGGTCGCGGATGAGGTTGCAGAACACGTCGGCGCCGCCCGCCAGCGTCACGCAGTGCAGCAGCACCGGCACACACACGCACACACACACACTCACCTGATGATGATAGAGACTCGCTCGACGGCCGTGAAGCGCACGTGGTAGTCGTGGTGGTGGAACTGGTCGCGGATGAGGTTGCAGAACACGTCGGCGCCGCCCGCCAGCGTCACGCAGTGCAGCAGCACCGGCACACACACGCACACACACACACACACTCACCTGATGATGATAGAGACTCGCTCGACGGCCGTGAAGCGCACGTGGTAGTCGTGGTGGTGGAACTGGTCGCGGATGAGGTTGCAGAACACGTCGGCGCCGCCCGCCAGCGTCACGCAGTGCAGCAGCACCGGCACACACACGCACACACACACACACACTCACCTGATGATGATAGAGACTCGCTCGACGGCCGTGAAGCGCACGTGGTAGTCGTGGTGGTGGAACTGGTCGCGGATGAGGTTGCAGAACACGTCGGCGCCGCCCGCCAGCGTCACGCAGTGCAGCAGCACCGGCACACACACGCACACACACACACACTCACCTGATGATGATAGAGACTCGCTCGACGGCCGTGAAGCGCACGTGGTAGTCGTGGTGGTGGAACTGGTCGCGGATGAGGTTGCAGAACACGTGCGCCGCCCGCCAGCGTCACGCAGTGCAGCAGCACCGGCACACACACGCACACACACACACTCACCTGATGATGATAGAGACTCGCTCGACGGCCGTGAAGCGCACGTGGTAGTCGTGGTGGTGGAACTGGTCGCGGATGAGGTTGCAGAACACGTCGGCGCCGCCCGCCAGCGTCACGCAGTGCAGCAGCACCGGCACACACACGCACACACACACACTCACCTGATGATGATAGAGACTCGCTCGACGGCCGTGAAGCGCACGTGGTAGTCGTGGTGGTGGAACTGGTCGCGGATGAGGTTGCAGAACACGTCGGCGCCGCCCGCCAGCGTCACGCAGTGCAGCAGCACCGGCACACACACGCACACACACACACACACTCACCTGATGATGATAGAGACTCGCTCGACGGCCGTGAAGCGCACGTGGTAGTCGTGGTGGTGGAACTGGTCGCGGATGAGGTTGCAGAACACGTCGGCGCCGCCCGCCAGCGTCACGCAGTGCAGCAGCACCGGCACACACACGCACACACACACACACACTCACCTGATGATGATAGAGACTCGCTCGACGGCCGTGAAGCGCACGTGGTAGTCGTGGTGGTGGAACTGGTCGCGGATGAGGTTGCAGAACACGTCGGCGCCGCCCGCCAGCGTCACGCAGTGCAGCAGCACCGGCACACACACGCACACACACACACACACTCACCTGATGATGATAGAGACTCGCTCGACGGCCGTGAAGCGCACGTGGTAGTCGTGGTGGTGGAACTGGTCGCGGATGAGGTTGCAGAACACGTCGGCGCCGCCCGCCAGCGTCACGCAGTGCAGCAGCACCGGCACACACACGCACACACACACACACACTCACCTGATGATGATAGAGACTCGCTCGACGGCCGTGAAGCGCACGTGGTAGTCGTGGTGGTGGAACTGGTCGCGGATGAGGTTGCAGAACACGTCGGCGCCGCCCGCCAGCGTCACGCAGTGCAGCAGCACCGGCACACACACGCACACACACACACACACTCACCTGATGATGATAGAGACTCGCTCGACGGCCGTGAAGCGCACGTGGTAGTCGTGGTGGTGGAACTGGTCGCGGATGAGGTTGCAGAACACGTCGGCGCCGCCCGCCAGCGTCACGCAGTGCAGCAGCACCGGCACACACACGCACACACACACACACACTCACCTGATGATGATAGAGACTCGCTCGACGGCCGTGAAGCGCACGTGGTAGTCGTGGTGGTGGAACTGGTCGCGGATGAGGTTGCAGAACACGTCGGCGCCGCCCGCCAGCGTCACGCAGTGCAGCAGCACCGGCACACACACGCACACACACACACACACTCACCTGATGATGATAGAGACTCGCTCGACGGCCGTGAAGCGCACGTGGTAGTCGTGGTGGTGGAACTGGTCGCGGATGAGGTTGCAGAACACGTCGGCGCCGCCCGCCAGCGTCACGCAGTGCAGCAGCACCGGCACACACACGCACACACACACACTCACCTGATGATGATAGAGACTCGCTCGACGGCCGTGAAGCGCACGTGGTAGTCGTGGTGGTGGAACTGGTCGCGGATGAGGTTGCAGAACACGTCGGCGCCGCCCGCCAGCGTCACGCAGTGCAGCAGCACCGGCACACACACGCACACACACACACACACTCACCTGATGATGATAGAGACTCGCTCGACGGCCGTGAAGCGCACGTAGTAGTCGTGGTGGTGGAACTGGTCGCGGATGAGGTTGCAGAACACGTCGGCGCCGCCCGCCAGCGTCACGCAGTGCAGCAGCACCGGCACACACACGCACACACACACACTCACCTGATGATGATAGAGACTCGCTCGACGGCCGTGAAGCGCACGTGGTAGTCGTGGTGGTGGAACTGGTCGCGGATGAGGTTGCAGAACACGTCGGCGCCGCCCGCCAGCGTCACGCAGTGCAGCAGCACCGGCACACACACGCACACACACACACTCACCTGATGATGATAGAGACTCGCTCGACGGCCGTGAAGCGCACGTGGTAGTCGTGGTGGTGGAACTGGTCGCGGATGAGGTTGCAGAACACGTCGGCGCCGCCCGCCAGCGTCACGCAGTGCAGCAGCACCGGCACACACACGCACACACACACACACACTCACCTGATGATGATAGAGACTCGCTCGACGGCCGTGAAGCGCACGTGGTAGTCGTGGTGGTGGAACTGGTCGCGGATGAGGTTGCAGAACACGTCGGCGCCGCCCGCCAGCGTCACGCAGTGCAGCAGCACCGGCACACACACGCACACACACACACACACTCACCTGATGATGATAGAGACTCGCTCGACGGCCGTGAAGCGCACGTGGTAGTCGTGGTGGTGGAACTGGTCGCGGATGAGGTTGCAGAACACGTCGGCGCCGCCCGCCAGCGTCACGCAGTGCAGCAGCACCGGCACACACACGCACACACACACACACACTCACCTGATGATGATAGAGACTCGCTCGACGGCCGTGAAGCGCACGTGGTAGTCGTGGTGGTGGAACTGGTCGCGGATGAGGTTGCAGAACACGTCGGCGCCGCCCGCCAGCGTCACGCAGTGCAGCAGCACCGGCACACACACGCACACACACACACACACTCACCTGATGATGATAGAGACTCGCTCGACGGCCGTGAAGCGCACGTGGTAGTCGTGGTGGTGGAACTGGTCGCGGATGAGGTTGCAGAACACGTCGGCGCCGCCCGCCAGCGTCACGCAGTGCAGCAGCACCGGCACACACACGCACACACACACACACACTCACCTGATGATGATAGAGACTCGCTCGACGGCCGTGAAGCGCACGTGGTAGTCGTGGTGGTGGAACTGGTCGCGGATGAGGTTGCAGAACACGTCGGCGCCGCCCGCCAGCGTCACGCAGTGCAGCAGCACCGGCACACACACGCACACACACACACTCACCTGATGATGATAGAGACTCGCTCGACGGCCGTGAAGCGCACGTGGTAGTCGTGGTGGTGGAACTGGTCGCGGATGAGGTTGCAGAACACGTCGGCGCCGCCCGCCAGCGTCACGCAGTGCAGCAGCACCGGCACACACACGCACACACACACACACACTCACCTGATGATGATAGAGACTCGCTCGACGGCCGTGAAGCGCACGTGGTAGTCGTGGTGGTGGAACTGGTCGCGGATGAGGTTGCAGAACACGTCGGCGCCGCCCGCCAGCGTCACGCAGTGCAGCAGCACCGGCACACACACGCACACACACACACACACTCACCTGATGATGATAGAGACTCGCTCGACGGCCGTGAAGCGCACGTGGTAGTCGTGGTGGTGGAACTGGTCGCGGATGAGGTTGCAGAACACGTCGGCGCCGCCCGCCAGCGTCACGCAGTGCAGCAGCACCGGCACACACACGCACACACACACACACACTCACCTGATGATGATAGAGACTCGCTCGACGGCCGTGAAGCGCACGTGGTAGTCGTGGTGGTGGAACTGGTCGCGGATGAGGTTGCAGAACACGTCGGCGCCGCCCGCCAGCGTCACGCAGTGCAGCAGCACCGGCACACACACGCACACACACACACACACTCACCTGATGATGATAGAGACTCGCTCGACGGCCGTGAAGCGCACGTGGTAGTCGTGGTGGTGGAACTGGTCGCGGATGAGGTTGCAGAACACGTCGGCGCCGCCCGCCAGCGTCACGCAGTGCAGCAGCACCGGCACGCCCACCGAGCTGATGTGTGAGTGTGACGCGTTGCACACGTTCCACAGGCTGCCGCACACACACACAACATCAACTAGCCTCCACCATCCAGTGTGGAGACTAGTGATACGATGCAGAGAGCATAATAATACCAGTTTTATCAATGAATAATAAATAAGTTAAACATGTAAGGATTATTATAAAACAAAGTCTCCCGTTGCGTCTGTCTGTATGTTCATGATAAGCTTCGAAACTACTACACCGTTTTTTATGTGGTTTCCACCAATAGAAAGAATAATTCATAAGGAAGGTTTAAGTGTATAATTTATTAAGGTTTTGTTTCAATTGGCAAAATGAGCAGGTGGGAAGCCGGATTGCAACAACATAACGATCGATCGATCGAACTCATGCTACATGGGCCGAGCTACTCACCCATTTATACCGAAGCAGAAATATAATGAAATAAAATAGATGGGCAGAGGTGTACTTTTATAGCAGCATACTTTTCAAAAAGTTTGCTAAAGTAATGCAAAAATCCACTGTGCTCATCTGTTACTGAGAATTCCTTCGTGTAAACCACCACAACTAATTTAATGGTATTTACCCAATTTCTATATACATATACTGATTTCCAGAAGGCTTATGACAAAGTGGCCCACAAATTACTTCTCGATAAAATCGCCTTCAATGGCATAAGAGGTAGTTTACTCAGATAGTTTGCATCATATATATTTCATAGAACCCAAAAAGGGATCGTCAATGGATTAGAGTCTGTGGAGTCTGTGGATTTTATGTGGTTGTCGAGTCGGGCGTACCTCAAGGATCTGTTTTAGGCCCTTTACTTTTTATCTTATTCATAAATGACATAAAATAATGTACAGTCAACTCTGAATTTATGTATGCCGATGTCATCAAAATGTATAAGGAGAAATCTTCAGTATTGCTTGCTGCTACAAGAGGATTTACTCAGGCTTTCACATTACTGTATAGTCAATAAACTTCATCTTATTCTTCCAAAATGTTATTTCAAATTTTATATCATATCCTTTACTAAAAATACTAAAACTATTGACTTAATTAAAAAATAACTGGGTCATAAATACATTAAGACATCCATATACAACAACATTCTGGTTACACTGGCGGTCAAAATAGATGGGCCATTTGTCAGGCACTGGGCTGGTAGGCCATGTGCATGAAGCCAATTAAATTGATGTTTTTGTTTTAATTAGACTAAAAATAGGTTAAGCTTTTTTAGTAACACTCTAAGGATCAATGGTCTGAGACAAAGAAATAAATAAATATAGACAACATAATTAGTTTTGTCATGGGATCTTGCAAGGATTTCAAAAACCTTCTGCCTTTATATTTTTTAGACTTCAGTCTGCTCACAATTGGAATATGAGGTTGTAACGATACCTTCTACTTCTCCAATAAAAGAGGGTAAAATAGATGTACCATTAAATTTAATATATTAATAATATACAGTATTTTATAAAAAAAACGGCCTACCTACCTAACTGACACACTCAGGAGAGAAGAGGAGGAGGTTTAGAGTATATTACTTGCGGGACGGCTTGGCAGACCACTCCAGGATCGCCTTCTCCTCCACGATGTCTTCGTCGTACAGCAGCTTGAGCAAGGCGGTCTGGCAGTAGGCTCCCAACAAGGCGTCTGGCAGCAGGCTCTCAGCAAGGCGTCAGGGCAGCAGGCTCCCAGCAAGGCGTCAGGGCAGCAGGCTCTCAGCAAGGCGTCAGGGCAGTAGGCTCTCAGCAAGGCGTCAGGGCAGTAGGCTCCCAGCAAGGCGTCAGGGCAGCAGGCTCCCAACAAGGCGTCAAGGCAGCAGGCTCTCAACAAGGAGTCAGGGCAGCGGGTACTGCACTTCCTCTTCCACCACTCTTCGTCGAAACTCGTCGAGAACTAAACTCTTCAGAAACTGGTCAAAGACTGAACCCCCGGAGATGGCCCCCAGCGCCTTTTATACCCAGCTCAGCGTTCAAAATCCATTCCATTCTCATTCTGTACCAGAATTCAAATTGTAGAGTCCAAAATAGTCCATCTTGCCAGTTATTTGATCAGCCAGTTATATTCGAGCATAATTTATTAAACCTCTTCGATAAAATCTGAGAGTGTGTTTTAGAAATTTATAATTACACTTCTGGACACATCTATTGGCCCACCTTAGAGTTTAGGTTTCGATGGCCCCTACCGAAATATGATTGCTAGATTGAACAAAAACTGTTGATGCAGTTTTAAACCTGATACATTTTACCATCTTTTTCGATCGTATAGTTTTAAATTTGAATTCAGAATACCATACGACATGGACCTACGCCTAACAAGTCGGATATGCGCCTTGTTAAAGGCAATTAATTTTTGAATAAAAAACATGTTTTATCAAATAAAGGTTTAATTTAATAACGCGTGTTGCCTCCATGGGCATCTACCACAGCTCTCATACGATTAGGCATAGAGTTTATCAACCGCTCTATGAAATTTTGAGGGATCATCTCCCATTCCTCTTCTATGGCAGTTTTCAACTCCTGCATCGTCTGGGCAACTGGCTGACGAGCCCTAACACGCCTTTTTAGCTCGTCCCACATGTGCTCAATGGGGTTCATGTCTGGGCTTCTGGCTGGCCAGTCCATAACTGTGATGTTCACATCCCGAAGATATTCCCTGACGATGCCGGCCGCATGGGCTCTTGCATTATCATGCATAAAAAGGAAATTTGGGCCCACATAGTCCGCGTATGGTATCACGTGAGGTTCTAAGCACTCACGAATGTATCTTTCAGCATTTAATGTTGGCAGCCGTGGTCCTGTAACAACCTCAAGTTGAGTTTTGCCGCTCGCGGATATACCGCCCCAGACAGTCCATGAGCCACCGCCATAAGCAACCCTCTCTTCAAAGCAGCATTGTGCGAAACGCTCTCCCTTACGCCGGTAGACCTTCTTCCTTCCATCATTGCCATGTAACACAATTTTAGACTCATCAGAAAAGAGTACACGGCTCCAATCTTGCTGTGTCCAATTTAAATGACTGCGTGCGAAATGAAGGCGCGCTGTTCGGTGGGCTCGCTTTAGTTTGGGCCCATTAGCTGGCTTGTGTGGTACCATATCGCGTTCTTTTAACCTTCTCCGAACAGTTCGAGCGCTCACAGATACTCCGTGGAAGTCGCGAAGTTGGTTTTGTATCTCAATGGAGGTAAGGTGACGATTTCTCAAGCTGGTCGTCACGATGAATCGATCCTGCCTTTCAGTTGTGACCCGAGATCGTGGCCTTCCTTGGCGACGAACAAAGCCGCCAGTCTCTAGGTACCTCCGATAAACATTTCGGACCGCAGATCGACTTAAATTAAGTTGAGCACTCACGTTTCTTTGGCTGTGTCCGGCCTGAATAAGTGCCACAGCTTGGGCGGCGACTTCAGGTGAAGTATCCATAGATTATTGATAGAACCTCACCTTAATGTTAAGAATAAGTAATGTTTGTTGCAAAAGCAAAGATATCAATCACTTTTTCAAGAATTAAATCCAAGTAAACCAATAAAACCAAGTTTTCTTAGTATTCGATTGTTTGATATCAACAAACAGGCTCCAAATTGTCTTTTGTTTCTTTAAATTCTGTGTTCGAAATTCAAAAAAAGACTATTGAATGAAATTGTGAATGTGCCAGGTTCAAAACTGCATAAAAACTTTTTGCTCGACCTAATATAAAATTTTAGCTAGGACCAAACGAAACTGAAAATACAAGGTGGGCCAATAGATGTGTCCAGAAGTGTATAATTTAAAATGCCGTTAATCAGTAGACAACCACAATATAATATACAATATTAAGCTAGTCCTATCGATAAAAGTGAATAACAATTATATAATAAAAGTATGAACAACCTTTTTAGTCTATTAGCCATTCAGTGACTACAAAGAAGAAGAAATTACAGTTTGTCAGCCTTGACGTAAAAAATGTCATGACAAGAAAATATTTGTTTTGATGGATGAATTATGGATTATGATTACAAAGAAAATGTAAGTTATTTGGTATTTGTAATAACAGATACTATATTTCCCTATCGACCCCGAGAAAATTTTTGGTCTAGAACAAAAATTTTGTAAGGTTAAAGTTTATCCACATTCATATAACTTACATGCCTCATTCAATCACACCAACATCTCACGAAGTTAGGTCAGGTAGGATTCACATTCAATGATCACTACTCGACCTGATTAGTACATGACAGTAGGCTTGTTTTCGGAGTCTGTCAGTCCGCTCGCGTCGAAAACCCATCAAATAAAAAACAAGATTTAGCAAAGGCTTGTTTTTACGAAGTTGCTAGCCGCTTCGATCAACTTTAGAGTCGATAACATAAAAAACAAGGTTTAGCAAAGGCTTATTTTTACGAAGTTGCTAGCCGCTTCGATCAACTTTAGAGTCGATAACATAAAAAACAAGGTTTAGCAAAGGCTTATTTTTACGAAGTTGCTAGCCGCTTCGATCAACTTTAGAGTCGATAAATAGTAATAAATTAACTTGGAGAGTTAGAAAGGGAGAAGGTTTGGTAATATGTACCTAAACGCACTTCTAAGTGATATCTGATTAGTTCAGATAGAAGAGAAAAAATAAAAATTAAGAGAAGCCTCTTAAAGTTTAAGAACAAAGTTAAAGAAAGAAATAAAATAAACTATTGAGTTTCAATAAGCCGAAAAGAACTCGATAGTTAAAAGAAGAGAAGAAGATAGAGATGAGTCATGAATATAGTACGAAAGATGAATATATTTACATAATTATATACTTAAATCGTTGTTTAGTTTTTGACGATGAGTGGAGTATAATTCTATCCATGACTGAAAATTAATATTATAGATAGCAAAAGAAGGTAAAGAGGGAGAGGGCAGGTAAATGAGAGGGTTAAAGAGTGCTAAAAAAAACTCAAGAGGATAAATTAAATATAAGAAAGAGGTTGAGTAAGAGTAAGATCACAAAAAAATAAAAAAAAGTGTTATAAGAGGTTAAAGAGGGAATAAACTAGTGGTAAAAGAGGTGATAAACTAGTGTTCGTGTGAAGAGGAAGTCTAGTATAGTGTTAGTGTAAAGAGTGAGTCTCCTATCCTAGAACTTAATATTAAAAAAGAGTCTAAGCCAAAAAGTGAGTCCAAAGAAAAAAGTTACTAGTAATAGTTTTTTTGGAATTTTGAAAAAAAAATTAAACCGACTAGCTATGATTTTACGTTGGGCGCCAAACTGTAACGATACCTTCTACTTCTCCAATAAAAGAGGGTAAAATAGATGTACCATTAAATTTAATATATTAATAATATACAGTATTTTATAAAAAAAACGGCCTACCTACCTAACTGACACACTCAGGAGAGAAGAGGAGGAGGTTTAGAGTATATTACTTGCGGGACGGCTTGGCAGACCACTCCAGGATCGCCTTCTCCTCCACGATGTCTTCGTCGTACAGCAGCTTGAGCAAGGCGGTCTGGCAGTAGGCTCCCAACAAGGCGTCTGGGCAGCAGGCTCTCAGCAAGGCGTCAGGGCAGCAGGCTCCCAGCAAGGCGTCAGGGCAGCAGGCTCTCAGCAAGGCGTCAGGGCAGTAGGCTCTCAGCAAGGCGTCAGGGCAGCAGGCTCCCAACAAGGCGTCAAGGCAGCAGGCTCTCAACAAGGAGTCAGGGCAGCGGGTACTGCACTTCCTCTTCCACCACTCTTCGTCGAAACTCGTCGAGAACTAAACTCTTCAGAAACTGGTCAAAGACTGAACCCCCGGAGATGGCCCCCAGCGCCTTTTATACCCAGCTCAGCGTTCAAAATCCATTCCATTCTCATTCTGTACCAGAATTCAAATTGTAGAGTCCAAAATAGTCCATCTTGCCAGTTATTTGATCAGCCAGTTATATTCGAGCATAATTTATTAAACCTCTTCGATAAAATCTGAGAGTGTGTTTTAGAAATTTATAATTATAATTTAAAATGCCGTTAATCAGTAGACAACCACAATAATAATATACAATATTAAGCTAGTCCTATCGATAAAAGTGAATAACAATTATATAATAAAAGTATGAACAACCTTTTTAGTCTATTAGCCATTCAGTGACTACAAAGAAGAAGAAATTACAGTTTGTCAGCCTTGACGTAAAAAATGTCATGACAAGAAAATATTTGTTTTGATGGATGAATTATGGATTATGATTACAAAGAAAATGTAAGTTATTTGGTATTTGTAATAACAGATACTATAAGGTACCCAAAAAATATTCTTCGTACTGTGTACACTATAAGTGCTTCCAAACAAGGATTCCGTACACAGATTTGTTAAAGCATTTCAAACTATTAACCTTGGATTCCAGACGTCGCTTGCTAATGGTTATGATGCTGTAAAAGTTATATGCCACAATAAGTTTAACTGTACTAAGATTATGAATCGACTATGCTATGTAGTACTTAGGGACTGTTATACACGGGGGGTCTATACTGCACGTTGCAGAACGAATGCTGTGGTACGGGTCCCTCTCCGCAGACTAGTAGAAACGTACAATACACATTTCATGGACGCAATTATTAGCTACATGTCATTAATCGCTTGCCCTCCGCACCAGATTCATTTGTTAAGGTTTTACTTTTCGTGCCTATCTACTTATATTCTAATTAAAATAAATGATCCATTGTAAATTTAAGACTTTGACTTCCGATTTCGACTATTGACTTTGATTTCTGACTTCGACTATTGATTTTGATTTCCGACTTCGACTATTGACTATGACTTCTGACTTCGACTGTTGACTTTGACTTTTAACTATCATATTCGTCTTCTACGTAGCCTTTTAACTTTTATATTTTCCAGTGTCACTACAATTTTGACTTTTCAAAGTGTGGCTTCAATGTTGACTATGGCTTAACTTCAGTCTGCCAAATCATTTTTTTTTTTATTACGGAAGAGCCCGCTTTTGACGCCGATCACACCTGATGGTAAATGTTAGATGAGGTCTACGATGGAACGAGCGAGCCCAGGAGATGCCTGTTCATTCTTGCTTAAAAGTTGAGTTCTTACTTGTCAATGAGCAGATTCTCCTGGCACCAGATGAGAAAGCCGCGGTGGTCTGCGAGCGCGTCCGTGCTCAACACTAACACTTGCAGACATTGCAACAAGTGGTATAAGACGTCAGGACGAGATGTGCTCTTTAGCTCCTGAAATATTCATAGAAAATGTAGACAGCATTATATTTTAATGCTACGATATATACAGGGTTATTGGTAAAACACAAACAACCTGTCAGGACTATGTGAGTGTACATCATAAACAACAAATGTTGTTCTATGACTTAATAATCCATCATATTTCAGTTAATCAGATTTAAAAAAAAAAAATATTTCAATTGAACGCTCTAAATGTTACGCAGTCTGCGAAGCAAAAGAAAGTGCTAGTAACGTAGATAATCTCATGGTACAAAAGGCAGCGAAGCGCTAGTAATCGAGGTAAACTGATAGTACACAAAGTCACAGAACAAAAAATTTTTGTTTATGACATTAGTAATACAGTCCTTCGAGGTTGTTAGTGTTTTACCAGTAACCCTGTATATATACATACCCAAGTTGTTACCTACCATTGCGTAACATACTGAAACATCATACCTGTAATAGCTGGTGTATGTACTGCAACTCCTGAGGCAGTTCATCAATGCAGAAGTGGAACTTCCCAGCTGATGTCGGCCAGAAGTTGGTCATATCGTCTTCTACCGACTCGGCCATGTTTTCGTGGTCACCCAGAAGATTCGGCGTTGATACCTGTATTGTAGCAATTAAACTCTTCTACTATTTTACAGGTTTTATGCGTCCGTTTTCTCATTTCGATGGCATAAGTCAGAAATAGTGTCGTTTATACTATTTATAGATAGGTATAAAAACGAACTGCTGTAACATGTAACTTTTTTTGTCTTGAATAAAAAAAAAACATACAAATGGAACTTCAACTTTTTTTTCAAAGCCCATGTTTAGAATTATATTAAAGGCAGCTTTGATCGGTTGTGTCGTTAAGGCTCTAGTAGTAGTAGGTACTACCAGGAGACCAGAATCGAGATGAAATATTTCCAAGGCTAGAATCATAAACGACAAAGACTCACAAACTACCGAGTCTAGAATATTGCAAACATTGTGCTTCCTTCTTTGTTTTATTTTAAATTCAATTTAAATGAGGTTGCACTAAGTTAACCGGTCATATTTATACATTTGTATGTACTTATATTTGCAAATTAATTTGTAAAACATAAGAAGGAAAAATAAAACAATTTGGTGACACGGTTATCGTAGAGGTGGAACGATCGGGTGCTGCGCTGCGTGCTGCGGAATCGATTCCCGCACCAAGACAACTTTTTTATGGCTTAGAAATCTGTTTGTAAATATGCACGATACGGGAGAAATTCCTAGCGTCAAAAGTTTTATTAAAAAACAGAACTAGATGGAGACTTACGTCAGCTGTAGCAGTAGCCACGTCAGTGTCCGTGAGGGTGACCGTGTGAGCCGTGGCCAGCGTCGGCGCGTCCGCAGGCGGCAGGGACACCGCCATGTCCAGCTGCTCAGTGATCGTCTCCACTGTAGCCGTCATTATCTGCACACCACACCACCATTCAACGAAGACGGCCCAAAGACTTTGGTTCAAGTCCAAAGCATCTCGGGACTAAAGTTAGTTTCGTCGTGTGTTCTACTGCTATAATACAGCGTGATTGTTCTACTTCTAAATACTAATTTTTGTTGTATATATACAATTTTGATTTGTATTTTCAGTAGTAGAGCTTTTCTATAGTTTTAGTCACTCTAAGATTCTTACATTATTTTCTTAGCTATGTTCAAAACTGTGGGATTTTGACTTACCTGCATTTATTAATAATAAAATTATTGGTACATAAATAATACACCCACTCATACAACAATTCCCTATTCCATTTTCCAATTAGGCCTCTTCTGGCACAAGTGTTTTAAAAATGAAAAGGAAAAGTCCATCTCATTTATTGTTGAACCACTTTTTGTTACCGAAAATAAAATATTTTTCATTTGTATATAGTAACATCACCAATACATGTAAAATCATTTAGACATTATTCTGAAAAAATCAAATTGTTCTTCAATTTTTTGTTATATATTTCTTACCAAATAGTTGATGTGATAATCATAAGACTATCACAGTCACAAGCTACGACAACATCAAACTACTGACTCCACCGTGGTATACATTACTTACTAAGCTATTTATTTATTTATCTAACAACTACATCAGCTATTTATATTATGTAAACACGGCGAAGTCCTAATTAAGAGCCCATTTCATACTTCATACCGCTTCAATTATAAAAATTACATTTTGATCTTCATACACAAGTATTTAATGTTTTTCTGTAAGTATGAAATCGTCCCTTATCTAACATCAATAAAACAAATCACGTCCACATATGAAAAAGCACAAGATTTAGGTAAGATAGACGCTTTGCTTCGGAGATGCCTGACATAGAATTTCAGTATAATTTCCTGCTGAAGTTACAATAGTACTACATAATTATGTTGTCCATCAGTGTGCTTCCATAATCTTGGAATTACGTATAATATTATATTTTACGTATAATAATATTGAAGAAAAAATATAATAATATACAGTATGTAAACTAACAGAGAGCGTTCCCGTTAACCCGTAATTAGATCGCCACTCACGCGGCCCGTCATTCATAAATAAATCGCGACGTTGCCGTCATTCAAGTACGCGTGTACAGAGTGTTTCTTTTACGTGTCAATTTTTAGTGAATATTTTAATATAAAAAAAAATAAAAACATTTTGTTTTCGAATGGTAATATTTTTTTTAGCTTGTATGGATAACGGATATTGCGGGTTAACAGGAACGCCCTCTGTTAGTTAACATACTGTATAACTTAAATAAATTTCTTTCAAATATTTTTATTTTTTTTTACAGATAGTTTCAGATTTCCTATCTACCAACACTTAATAAAAAACTGTTTTTCTCAAGGCTATTATTTATTGTTAATGGGCTAGCATTTGACCACCTTCTCACCTGATGATAAGCGACGATGTGGTCGAAGATGAAACACACTAACCTAGAAGTAACCTATTCACTCTAGACTTTTACTAAACTCTTTTATCTAAGTTTCAAAATAGCTGTTTAAACCTGTCTACTTTTTGTTTCTTTCTAATGTAAGACATCTCCTGACAAAGCTAAATAATATCCAGTGACATACTTGAGTGTCGCCCGAAGATTTAGTGATCGTGGCATCCGAGCCGACATCGCTTATGAGAGAGAGTTGCATGAAATGGACAAACTATCCACTACGTTACAATATATTTACTAAGACATAGATCCGTCTGGCCGGCCGCTGTGCTCAATGTGGGCTGAAGGAATACTTTACATGATGGGAGGTTATTGTGAAACTGAAATTATGTATATACATGTATTATACAATGAGGCTGGAGTCTCCTATTAAAGATCATCACTGACAACAATGCTAAAAGTACATCTTTTTTTTGGAAGAAAATTTCTAAACGACAATTAACATTTTGTTACAGGAAAAGGCTTTCTTTTTTTATTATAAGGTCAAGTTTGACCACTATCACAATTGATGGTAAGCAATGTTGTAGTCGATGATGAAGCTCGCTTACCTAGAAGTAACCTATTCACTCTTCGACTTGACACCACCAGGTTATAGCTAATTAAAAAGTAGTTTAATACTTTCCTGTAAATAGGGTAAATTGTGGTTACGGTGGTTTAAAGAAAAGTTGGATATGTATGTACTTATGTGTTATTACTTAGAAAGCTAGTAGCTTGTTAACGGCTTGTCGATGCTGGTTTTCAAGAGCAGTTATTGTAACTATTTGTAAAATAAAAAAACGCACTGAAACTGGACCCGAATACTAGCTTTCTAATCAAATACACTTTTATTAATGTATGACATTTGTAGGAGACTTCATCCTAGATGTAAATCCATAATCGCGAAGACAACTTTAAAAAAAAACACAATAAACACCCACCACTCTAAAGAAGAAACCATGCAAAACTTTATAGTACAAGTAAAAAAACATCTAAGCAAAAAGTTTTCTTTTAATCAAAACCCTAACACCAATAGATTCACCACAGAAACCAATAAAAGAGTTTTAAAGAACCAACAATGAGCATAGCTTAGACCTAGCCAGACTTGCAACAGATATATAGGTTGATGGGTACGTACATGAGGCATGTGAACTAGTACTCCGCCCACTGAACTCTTGTCTCCTAGAGGATGAGCGATGGACATGAGAGCGTCCACCGATGTAGCGGGAGTACCCCCTGACTTGCTGCGTTCTTCCTCAGATTGGGCCTTCTTGTGGCACTGGGAGTCGGGCCAGATGTCGTCCAAGGATGGCTGTTGGGGAAATGTTTAGATACCTAGATAAATCTAAGATATACTCTTTATTGAACACTATAACAAAAAAAATAAGGTCTTGACAACTAAATAGGGTGATACAATGGACGGTCTTATGGGTAAAAGCTATCTTTTACAAATAGCCTTTGGTTGGATGTGACACAGAAGGAGAAAATAAATATGCGGATAGTCCACGGTGTACTATATACCTATACAACATGTAACATAATTAATGCACATCTTGAAATTAGTTTGTTGGGAATCGTTTATTCAGTAAACGATTTTGTTTTTAATAAAAAAATAATATCGAAATTTTTATCCCAAAGCAATTACTTAAATCTACGTAAATTATAAATTACACTTTCGCTGTATAGTAAAAACAAACTAACTATGGACCGTAAATGAAAGTAGTAACTTTTTAAATGCAGGTTTATATAAATTCCGTCATTCAGTAAACATTACAGAAAAATGAAACTCATTTAAAGGAAGTTAAAGTCTTAAAAAAACTGTTTAAACAAGTAAAACTAAAAATTTAGAGTATGTATTATGATAATAACATAATTTTATAATTAGGGTGTTTGAGGGTGTGCGTTAATTACGATACATGTTGTATATGATACAAAATCAATAAACGACAATCTCAAAATCTTTTTACATATATAAAGAAACTAATAAATACACTCGGCGTCACAAAAATCGCATCTCTTTAAGAATTCTCTTTAGTCATTTTAAGTCATCAATAGATTCGGTTTTTTGTTTACCAGGAAATAAAAAAGAAAGCTAATATTGCATATCCTTTTTTTTTTTTTTTTTTTTTTTTTTTTTTTTTTTTTTTTTTTTTTTTAGGTAGGGCCACTTGTAGATCAGCACACTAAGGCTGTGAGTCTACTTAGCCGGACTTTCCTGTGGTGACCTCTAATAAATTAAATTAAAGGCCCCCAGCCAGGGCTTACAAACTAAAAATATACTTAAAAACTAATGACCGCACGCTAAGGGCACTCCCTGTGGAGTACGGGCCTCGGCATAGCGGGGTCATTTTGGGAGGGCAGCAAAGGGACAGGCTGGGTCATATTATTTTCGGGAGTATTTATTGCTACTGGCTCAGCATCGCGGGCTGGCTCGTTTGGCAAAGGTCGGGGAGGATTTTCATTACAGGTACGCGGACGTCGCGATGGGCCTCGTCGGCGAGGCCGGAATAAGGAACGCGTTCTGTATATGTGTTTTCTAAGAGTGCTGGTTTCCCTACTGCTCTCTTGTCGGATGGTGGTGGGGTCGTCAGGCTCGTCTAGGATGATACGCGGGCGACGAACCCGAGAAATCTTGGAGGGTCTGTATCGGGCGGCCGATACGATCAGGGGGTTAGTGTGGGTCTCAGCAGAGGTGAAGTAACGCACTGACATGCGTTTCAACACTTGCTTTATGGTCGGGAGTTTGAGGTCTACGTGGAGATCCTCGTTCCTACAGAACCAGGGCGCGCCCGTGGCCTTTCGGAGAAAACGGTTCTGAACGACTTGCATCCTATGGATCTGGTTGGGACTGGCATGAGCAAACACCGGACAGGCATACGTCATGATAGGACGTATGCATGTCGTGTATATTCGGATTTTACATTTAAGGGAGAGCTTGCTGTGTTTATTCAGCAGGGCGTGGAGCCTACCGAGAGCGAAAGCATATCCTTTTGAACGCCACGGTCGGATATAGCCGTCAAACGAAAACGTTTGAAACACGACACCGTCGTCCACAGCCGACAAGAAAAACGATTTTTTTTTTTTTTTAGTACAAAATAAATATACTAAATTAAGTTTTCTGTGTTTCTTTTTCTTATTATTTAAAACTACATTAATGATATATTGTAAAATAGCACAAAGATATATTAATTACTTACATTTCACTAGAAAAAACAATAATCAAAAATTGCTAATCGCAATCCGTAAAGAAGTGTCCTTCCTCACGCCACATTCGTCAAGACACTGTGATTGGGGGAGGGCAGCTAGGGACTGGCTGGATCATATCATTATTATTATTAATAAGGGAATTTAAAGCTACTGGCTCAGCGTCGCGGGCTGGCTCTGGCAAGGGTCGGGGCTAGTGTTGCCAGGTGTCCCGATTTTCGCGGGACGTCCCGATTATTAGGGGTCTGGGGACGCATCCCGATTTGCCGCTGATCGGGACGCCAAATGTCCCGATAAATAAAAATGTTAACAATCAGCATTATTGTTAGAAAAAATAAATCAAATTACGCATCACATTATCATGTTGGTTGTAACAATGCGCTCAAAATAACACGCATCAGATCACTAGTGCTATATTTTGTTACTTTACTCGCTCCAGAGGCCTTAGCCAAGTAACAAAATTTTCTATTCTACAGCATCAGAGACACGATCGTATGCGTTTACATTTTGGCTTTGCTCAGTCAATCGATTTTTGTTTTCTCTATCAGAGACACGCCTGTGGGCGCATACAATTTGGCTATACTCAATCATTGATCTTCGTTCGTCCATTCATTCGGTATCCGTCAGATCATAATAATTATTACTGCGGTTCATCGTACGGGTTTTGCAATTTTAATAGCAGATAAAATATAAAAAAAAATAAATTGTTTGCAGATAAGCATTAAATTTTAAGGTTTTACAGGATGCAGTATCATGTCTTGAATACGAAAAATTGCTGTGTGCATTAGCAATTGTTTACTTAATATTACCATTATTTTGTGACCTTCAAAAGGTCACAAAATAATGGTAATATTAAGTAAGCAATTGAGCTGAAGTCTGAGGATCGAAGATGAGTTTGTGGTATTCACATGCAGCAACTTATTTAAAAAATTGTCTGATGATACAGTTACGAAAATAAAAAACGACTGTTGTGCATGGTACAAAAATGTCTCATTACACCAAAGACCAAATATGGTCAATGATAACAAATTAGATTTATTTAAAAAAATTAATGAGTTCTTCAACATGGATCAATTTTACGACGAAGTGTGTACAGTTAAAGACTTGGTGAAAGTAGCAGTGCAGAACAAAGATCTGACGCCGCTACAAAAATGGCAAATCATTTTTAAGGAGAATCAAGACTTCGCAAATCTTCTGAAGTTATTTTCTTTTTAACCGACTTCAAAAAAAGGAGGAGGTTCTCTCTACTTTTTTTAATGTATGTTACCTCATAACTCGAAGATGGCTGGACCGATCTGGATTTTTTTTTCGTTTGAAAGGGTATAGTTTCTAGTTGGTCCCATTGTTAAGAAATCAGGATCTGATGATGGGATCCTGGAGTAATCGAGGGAACTCTTCCAATATTATAGGCACACCTATAGCGTTTTGGGTTTTTCAAATAGTACCTTGTGTAGTTGTTCTTGAAACGCACCATTTGGGGAAGTGGAACTGATGTTGAATACCAAAGATGGCCACCGAAACTACTCAATAATAAGTATTTCGTGGATTGCGATTCGATTACTTGAGTATGGATGTTAAGCACTTAATGTTCGTCACAATGCATATGGTGATGGTGAAGTACCAGGAGAACTCCTCAAAAATTAACGGCTCTGCATCGGGAAAAGCAATATTTTGTAAAAGGTGATAAGTACTTCACATTTTGGCTTTTGTAAACGGATAAGCTACAAATCGACCCACTAAAAATCGTGAAAAAAAAACTCTTTAGCAAAAAATAAAATCGACTATCACATCAAAACACTACAAAGCCAAGAATAACTTTAATTTCAGAAAGCGGTGTCAAAAAAAAAGAAAATACAAAACCAATAACACCGACTACCGAAATTAAAGTTATGTTTGGCTTTCTAGTGTTTTGATATGGAAGTCGGTTTTATTTTTTTCTAAAAAGTTTTTATGACGTCAATTCCGCGGGTGTCGAACGCGGCAACGGGAAGAGTATTTTCAGAAACCAACTCTTAATTTTATCTGTGAGGCGAAACCATTTGACACCGGAGCATGTCAAAGCCGAGATTCAAATATAAACTAACTTCAGCATGGCTTGCGGTGAATTTCACAACTATGTAATAAAACACAAGGGCCTTCTAAAGGCAGCAAAAAGTAATGAAAAATATAAATTAAATAAAAAATTCATTATCTGTAAACTACTTTCATACCTAACTTTGTTGATTTTCACTAATATATCAATAATTTTCAGTTATCAGATGATTTTATTTGTATACACCTATAGGTAATTTTATGGAAATGGGTAATGTTTTTTATTTAGGCCTCCTCAAATGGAGTGGTATCCTGGAGACCGAATCCTGGAGATACCGCGCAGATACCGACTTAAGTGACGGTAGTACTAAGAGTGCAACTGTTACCCAAGGTGATACCTGCCTGGACACCGCTCCATTTAGTTCTGTTTTCTTTAAACTTGGTTGAACACGCTTCCACGTGTTTAGAGTAGTCTAACAAGCAAGTCTGACTATAACATTTTTAGAATAAAGATTCATCGTTTTATATGTATACGACGAAAACGAATAAATTAACATTACTTTTACAAAATCTTTTTTTTGTTTGTCCCGATCTACAAACCTAAATCCCGATTTTCTTTAACTTCTGTCCCGATTTAAAACAAATCGGACCTGGCAACACTAGTCAGGGCGGACTATTACGGGGACGTCGCGGCGGGCCTCGGCGGCGAGGACGGAAAGACGGTCGATTTTTGTTTTTGTAAACTGTGCTGGTTTCCTTACGGCTCTCTTGGAGCAGGGTGATTGCGTCATCGGGAGAGACTAGGGTATGCCTTGGTCGGCGAATCTTAGAAATGCGCGAAGGTTCGTATCGGGCGGCCGATGCGATAAGGGGATTCCTATGTTGGATTGCAGTATCAAAGAAACTCTTGGAGACACGTTTCATGAACTGCTGATTAGACATGACAGCTAGTGACGGGTAAGTATTGTAACTTTCATTCCAAATTTCTGAAATATTTTATTAGAAGTACCTTACTATTACTTGACAATTATTTTTAATGCCAACTATTCGTATCTGAATATTCCCAATGTATAATATTTGTAAAAATGTGGAAAAAAAAATAATAATTGATATCCATAGATCGATAGTTTACTGTCAAGACTGGTCGCTTTTGAACTGGATCGAGTGCCAGAAGAAAAACGTTCAGTAAAGTACACTCATACTGAACGTTATTAGAAAGTACGACAGCAAAAGGACTTAAGTTTGCCAAGTTACGAAGACTCGGAGTAATAATTATAAGTAAATTGATTAAATTGTTTTAAATACTTATGATTTATAAGTAAATTGATTAAATTGTTTTAAATACTTATGATTATTATTTATTATGTCCTAAAATATCATATCCCTACTCGCATGCGAGAAAGTTATTAAAAGCCGTGCCAGCCACGCCAGAGTCGGGTCTTCCCGACAGCGGATGACGTCATGAACGAGATTAGTGATGTACCTTATTATTACTTGATTTATTCGTTTGTAGTTCTAATGTCTGCTTTTAGGTTGTTTAGAACTTAAAAAAAGAATAATACGAGTAATATTTTATTAAAAAAACATGGAACGAAAAGCAGTGATTAATTGGTTATCGATAACTTATCGATAAGATGTTGGAATCTCTATTTTTTGTAGGTATTTGCGGTGAAATTGTAGCTTGGCGTGGAGGGCTTGCGCGTGTGTTTTTGCTCTGGCGTTCAAAAGGATAAGCTATAGTTACAATAGCGGTCTTATCGCTGATAGACAACCTTTGGAAAAACTTTACAAACTTTAATTGAAGTGGAGAGGGCTAGTGTTTGCAAATACCCATCAAAAGACCTAGTTTGTTGTTGTTGTTTTTTTTTATTCCGGATGAGCACACTCTTGACCCCGATCTCGCCTGATGGTAAGCAATTGTTGATAGGCTTGCGTTTGACCACCATCTCACCTGATGTTAAGCGATGATGTGGTCGAAGTTGAAGCACGCTAACTAGAAGTAACCTATTGAGTGTGGAGTTAAAGAGTACGGGTGCGGTACCTCAGTGGGCGGCTTGGGGCGCTCGGGCACGAGCGCGCGCACCAGCAGCACGGCCAGCTGGTGCCACAGCGCCGCCGCCTCGCAGTACGAGCACGCGCCCTCCGCCTGGCATACCGATGTAACATACATCTATACACTGTGGAGTTGGGTGCGGTACCTCAGTGGGCGGCTTGGGGCGCTCGGGCACGAGCGCGCGCACCAGCAGCACGGCCAGCTGGTGCCACAGCGCCGCCGCCTCGCAGTACGAGCACGCGCCCTCCGCCTGGCATACCGATGTAACATACATCTATACACTGTGGAGTTGGGTGCGGTACCTCAGTGGGCGGCTTGGGGCGCTCGGGCACGAGCGCGCGCACCAGCAGCACGGCCAGCTGGTGCCACAGCGCCGCCGCCTCGCAGTACGAGCACGCGCCCTCCGCCTGGCATACCGATGTAACATACATCTATACACTGTGGAGTTGGGTGCGGTACCTCAGTGGGCGGCTTGGGGCGCTCGGGCACGAGCGCGCGCACCAGCAGCACGGCCAGCTGGTGCCACAGCGCCGCCGCCTCGCAGTACGAGCACGCGCCCTCCGCCTGGCATACCGATGTAACATACATCTATACACTGTGGAGTTGGGTGCGGTACCTCAGTGGGCGGCTTGGGGCGCTCGGGCACGAGCGCGCGCACCAGCAGCACGGCCAGCTGGTGCCACAGCGCCGCCGCCTCGCAGTACGAGCACGCGCCCTCCGCCTGGCATACCGCTGCGGACAACGTACATCCATATACAACCACAACAAAAAAACCAACGACCATTCATCATGACGCACGCACACACGCCCACATAACACACACACACTGAACGACAAGAGCTATCAAAGATAATACTTGCTCAGCGATGCTCACTTGGCGGACAGAACTCTCGCTGAGAAGCCAACCAGGTGGTAGCCCAGCGACAAAACTATCGAAACTACACACTCGCTCGCCAACTCGTTTTCAGATGCTATGTTACTCTACTCGCTACTCATTCATAGCCGGCAGTGGGTCAACGGCCTTTCCCAACAATGTTGGGGTTTACCAGTATTTTACATGGAAACACTGCCTGCCTACTCTGATAATGTGTATCGTCTGGCAGTTTATTACCGATACTCCAAGATCACACACCATATTAACTCTTTTTAAACGGATGTGATAATATCAATAAAAGAGGACCCAAAATCGATCCTTGCGGAACTCCCAAGGTTACTACAATAGGTACTATCGGATTGAAAGCTATTTATCACGACGCGCTGTGTTCTTCTTAAACATATGAAGAAAAGCATCTCAACAAGTTCCCCAGTATGCCATTGAACGCAATTTTACTCAACTGCAACTCATGATCGACTTTATCAAACGCTTTCTAAAAGTCTATGTAAACTGATCGACCTGGATACCAGCATCCATATTATTGAACATATAATACGAGTATTTTACAAGGTTTGATCGCTTATTAACAAAACAAAACCATGTTGTTGTGGGACAATGGTATTATGGTGCATAGGGTATACAGTTCACTGTGTAGGTGTCTCTCAAATCAGATTTGACAATATGGGCATTTCACGTGAAGTGGACAGGGAAAAAAAGTGAGGTTCTGAAAATCGATCATATTCGGCCCATTTATATATATACAACGTGTAATTTAAAGGGTATATACATACCGAGTGCACGGCTTCTTTGGATTATAACAAACGATATAGCAAGGATTTTGTAATCCTATGTCTAAATGTGTGGAGCTTATTAGAAATTTAAATACATTGATACCAGAGACCGAATTTTTCAAATTAAGAAGAACGAAAAGATATATCGTGTTATTGGCTAGTGACGTGGAAAGTGATGAACCTCATAGTGATGGTGACACGTTTGTTATTACTGGTATTCAAGAAACATGAAACCGATAATTTGGGGTCAATTCTGTGAGTCACTTATTTTGAGCTGAAACTTTGCATAGATACTCCATACCAGATGTTGTCTTCAGTCCTTTTGGATAGATATGGGGTTTCGGTTACACGTTGTATATTATATAAGTATATTACATATATATATATATATATATTATAAAGCTGAAGAGTTCTGATTTGAAAAATTCCTATTGAGAGCTTCCGCTGCGTGCGCTGCGTAAACGGTTAAAGTTTCGCAAAAATCATTTATGACAGAATTATTCCTCTTTAAAAGTTCTAAAAAAAGTCCGCGACAGCATAATTATGTCTATCTTTTAAGGTTAGCTCACTATAACCTTTTTTATGCTAACCAAATTTTTACGAAGGTGTTTGTATAAACATGATATTAATCCTTATCCAAATAAATACGTTATTCATCACAAGTATTTAATTTAAAACAAAATTGCCCTTTTCATCATTCGAGTTAAATGAATATCTTAGGAGCTATCGCAGTTTTAAAGTAACATCACAGCAAAATAATGATCGGGTATTGCGCACACAATGTGCAAAGCCGGCGGGCAGTCACGAGGGGGAAGGGCGGTGGCCCCAGTTAGATCTGCAAGATACCACGCCGCGCGGCTCTGACGCGTGGTCGGCTCCATACGGAACGGTTGTACTCAGCTAACTACTTTTTAAATTTATTCTCTCCAGAATATCATCGTATAAATACTTTTTATATGAAAAAGTTTTGTTTTGGTTTACTTATTTTTGTTAATTTCCTTATCTAAATAGATACATTATTTGATTTTGTGTTGTTATTTTAGGGTAATTCTTTTACCGTGGATAGGCGATATGTTATCGTATAAAATTAATTTTTGAGTAATTAGTTTTCCAATTATTTATATTCTTATAATTATTTATTTATTATTCTTACATAAATAATAATATATTATAAACATATAAATAAAAAAATGCCTAGAAAAAGATCTCAACTTTCTCGGCAGTCTGCCACTGCAAAACGGCTGCGACTTCTGAGCAGCACTGAGACAGAGGATGAAAATGAGCACAGGTTGGCTATTCAACGAGCAATCGATGAACAAAACCGCGCCAGACAAACAAGCGTTGAACGAACACAACGTTTGGCTTCACAAAATTCTCGAACTTAGGCGAATCGACAACGCGAATCAAGTGCTGAACGTTCTCAACGATTTGCCGCACAGAATTCCCGAACTTTATCAAACCGCGAACGGAAAACGAGCGCTGAACGTTCGCAACGTTTGGCTGCACAGAATTCCCGAACGTTGGCGAACCGAGAAAGGGAAACAAGCACTGAACGTTCCCACCGATTAGCTCAACAAAATGCAAGATCAACAATGAATAGAACTAGCAGGCAGCACAACTTATTGAATTCTGCTTTTACTTATGACTTTAACCTGGACTATTTTGTGCTAAATAATGTTGATATTGGTAAAACGGATAAAATATGCAACCAATGCCAAGCAAAGAAATGGAAGGCTGAAGCTTCTGGTCTGTGTTGTAGTGGTGGCAAAATAAATATACCTAAAATTCTCGAACCAACATCAGTTTTAAAAGAACTGATATCAGGATCACATCCTTCAACAAAACATTTCTTGAACCATTCAAGGCAATATAATACACTTTTTCAGATGACTTCATTTGGAGCCAAAGAAATTCGAGAGGGGAACTTTATGCCCACATTTAAAGTGCAAGGGCAAGTTTATCATTTGATCGGTAATTTACTTCCGGCTCAAGGAGCACAACCAGAGTTTTTGCAAATATATTTTGTTTTTCATGCAGATCAGGTATCCTTGCGTTCAAATTTAAACCCGTCCTTACAAATTGATCTTATCAATGCGCTACAAAAATATCTTCACGAGAATAATACGTATATTCAAAGTTTTAAATACAATCTCGAAAATAGACCAGTGATTTAAAACTCATTATCCATGCTGATGTAAAACTTGCTAACGATCACCGAGGTCGATATAGTGTGCCAATAGTAGACGAAGTAGCTGTTCTCTTGATAGACGAGGATAAAGGTCCCCGAGATATTGTGTTGAATGCAAGAGAACTTTAACGAGTTTCTGAGCTTCACAGATCTTATGACCCACTTCAATATCCCTTACTATTAAATGAATATTCTACAACAGAATGGTACTGCTTAGATCTAAAACTGTATCATGTATGCAGTTTTATGCCTTTTGACTCATGGTGAGAATAGATGATTTTAACAAAAAATATATCCGAGAGGCTTGATTTCATTAAAAGAAATCAAAAAAATATTGAGGGCTGAAGACTACATCCATTGAAGAGATGCCGTTATCAATGATGGCAATATAGACGCTTCTAACATTGGCCAGCATGTTATATTGCCATCGTCATTTACAGGATCTCCAAGATACATGAGCGAAAAAAGTCAAGATGCCATGACATACGTCAGAAAGTTTGTAAGACCTGATCTCTTTGTTACATTTACATGTAACCCTGAATGGTCATAAATCAAAAATGAGTTATTACCCGATCAAAAATCATACTATAGACATGATTTGGTTTCCAGAGTATTTCATTTAAAACTAAAGAAAATTATAGACCTATTGACAAAGAAACATATCTTTGGACCAACTCAAGCTTTTGTTTACAGCGTTGAATGTCAAAAAAGAGGCTCACGCCCATATTTTATTATGGCTAGCAAACAAAGTACAACCAGATTCTATAGATGACATAATATCGGCTGAAATACCTGACAAACTACAAGATCCCATGCTTCATAATATCATCATAAAAAACATGATACATGGCTCCTGTGGATTTCATAACCCTACATCACCATGTATGAAAGAAAACATTTATTCTAAAAAGTACCCTAGGTCTTTTATGTCTGAAACACAAACTGGTGATGACGGTTACCCAACCAACAGGCGCAGATCTCCAGACAATGGTGGAAACACGGGAATTGTTCGTGTCAAAGGAACAGATATGAGCGTGGATAATAGGTGGGTGGTTTCTTATAATCCGGTCCTTTCACGAAATTTCAATGCGCATATCAACGTAGAATTTTGTCAATCGGTCAAAGCTATTAAATATATTTGTAAATATATTCATAAAGGTTCTGATCAAGCTACATTTTCGTTACAAAATATTTACGATGCAGTAGAAAAATATCTAAATGGTCGCTTTATTAGTTCATCTGAAGCGTTTTGTAGAATTTTCCAATTCTCTATTCATGAACGTTTCCCGGCAGTTATTCATTTAGTAGTTCACTTGGAAAACGGACAAAGAATTTATTTTAATAATGAAAATCTCAAAGATCGGGTCAACAATCCTCCTTCGACAACGCTTACAGCGTTTTTCGATCTGTGCAGAAGAGATGTATTTGCAAAAACTCTTTTGTATCAAGAAGTACCTCAATATTACACGTGGGAAAGAAATACATTTTCTAGAAGGAAACGAGGGCAAGATGTTGATGGATTCCCAAGTGTGAAAAAAGATACAGCTTTGGGCCGTGTGTACAATGTTCATCTGGCTCAAATTGAATGCTTTTATTTGAGAATGTTGTTGCAACATGTTCGCGGTCCAACGTCATTTGAAGACGTTCGAACCGTCAACGGTATTATTTTACAGACATATCAAGGCTCTTGCAAGAGATTAGGTTTACTGGAAGGAGATGATCATTGGGAAAATACTCTATTAGACGCTGTTTTATCAGAGTCAGCCACAAAGTTAAAATAATTATTTACCATCATCCTCATATTTTGTCAGCCATCTGACCCCTTCGAGATATGGAGTAAATTTCGCAATGATTTGTGTGAAGATATATTAAATAGAAATCGTAATGACCGTCAGGATATGACATTACAATTTAATGATGATATATACAATGAAGGACTTATGATGATTCAAGATAAGATTCATGAGATGTGTGATAAATCCTTAACTGATTTTGGACTTCCAGCATCAAATAGAAATAATTCAAACAGTAATATGGATCCGTTGGAAGAAGCATTGCGGAAACCGTATGATTTAAATAAATTAAGTGATTATATTTCTGAAAACGAACCTAAGTTAGTAGATGACCAGCTGACTGCTTATAATTGTGTTATGATTAGTGTTCGTTTAAATGAGGGGAAGATATTTTTTTTTTGGATGCCCCTGGTGGAACCGGCAAAACTTTTGTTACTAATTTAATATTTGCTAAAGTTAGGTCTCAAGAGAAAGTAGCTTTGGCCGTAGCGTCGTCGGGCATCGCTGCAACGCTACTAGCGGGTGGACGCACCGCTCTTTAATTCAACTTTTAAACTGCCTTTGACTATTTCTTTGCAAAAAGATAGCGTGTGTTCGATCCGTAAAAACGGGCCTATGGGAAACGTTTTATAATAACAAGATGTCAGTTTAATAATATGGGATGAATGCACTATGATTCATAGGGCTCATGAAGAGGCTATAGATAGGACTCTTAGATATATTAGAAGCACTAACAAAATCATGGGTGTAATCACCGTCATGTTTGCTGAGGATTTTCGCCAAACATTACCGGTGATAGTTAGGGGAACCAGAGCTGACATTGTGAAGTCTTGCTTAAAAACTTCCCCATTATGGAAGTTCGTTCATACCATAAAATTATCTACTAATATGAGAGTACATTTGGGTGGAGGTAGTATAAATTTTCCTTCAAAGTTACTTTTAATAGGAAACGGGAAAGTTCCTCATTTCGGAAATGAAATTGAAATTGATCGTGATTTAGGTGAGAAAGTTACCAACATTGAAGACCTAATCTCCAAAGTCTACCCAGATGTAGTCCATATAGAAAAAAAAGATTATTAGTGGATGTGCTACAGTTTTGACTGGTCCAGCAGTAGGGCAAACAGTGCTGATACCTCGCATCCCTATGATACCAACGGATTTGCCTTTTAACTTTAAAAGAATTCAATTTCCAGTGAAGGTATCGTTTACAGTAACAATCAATAAGGCCCAGGCCCAATCTATTCCTACGTGCTTAAAAGTTTGCTACATTTAAGCACGGAGGAATAGATTTACGCCAAGAGTGTTTTTCGCACGGGCAACTATATGTTGCCCTATCGAGATCTGGTTCTGGTGAAAATCAATATCTACTTCTACCGGAAGAAAACTAGTGTACGCAGAAGTACTTTAAAATAACATTAGTATTTTTGAGAATAACCTACAATCTACATGATATAAGATAAGACCCAATACTTACTCACCTATATAATCGAAGTCGCGGGTTAAAGTTAGCGCTAGCCCAAAGTAACTATTCCACGCGGACGAAGTCGCGGGCGGAAGCTAGTAATGTAACGGGTGGTTAAATTTTAAGGGCCGATGTTAAATGTGAACCACACCTAAACGTCAAGTTTTTTTCTGCATTTCATTTGACATTTCTCAATTTCAGACTAACTCTTTGAACATTTTAAAAATTTGAACCATGGAAAGATACACAACCGAGCAACGCGTTAAAGTTATTCAGGCTTATTATGAAAATGGGCATTCAAATCAAAATGCATATCGTGCACTTCGTGATTTTTTCGGTCAATTTAATCGTCCAAATGTGCGTACAATAGGAAAAATCGTGCAAAAATTTGAGCAAACCGGGTCTGTAGGAGATGTGAAAACACCAGTGCATGCTCGTACAGCTTGTACTGCAGAAAATATTGCTGCTGTTCGCGATAGTGTGGCTGAAGAGCCGTCCACCTCAACTCATCGTCGTGCCCAACAATTGCACCTCTCACGCGTCAGCGAGCGTTCGCTGACGAAGTAAACTTTTCAAACCTGAATTTCAGTCACTACGACCAATTTTTTTTTTATTTTTTTTATTGTCAAAATATAGTTTAAAGTGTATTAAAAATACCCTGGAAAATTCAAAATGGGATCTCTATTAGTTTAGGAGTTAGATTGATTAACGCGTCGCAATGGGCGTGATATCTGACGCTAGCTTAGATCGGTTGGTGTGCGCGAAACAACATGTTTTGTATAATTGCTGTGGTATAATAATTATAACATAATAAAACAACATTGTAACAACGCAAGAACTATATAAGTTTTTAAGCTAACATGGTCACTAACAGTATCATTAGAACTTAAAACGGGATATTTACCATGTTAAACGCAGGGTCGAACCTGGATTGAGTTACATAACCCTCAAGTCATCTCGACAGAACGCCACTATATACCAAGACTGGTAAGGGAAGCGATTGAGATTACCAAATACGACAATTTCAATCGGGAGGATGGGTTTCAACTGTCGAGGGCCTGGAATCCAGTGGTTCAAATGTGTAAAAACCGAAAAAGTTCCGTAGAAAGTTCGCGAGTCGACACGGTGAGTTTTGTGTGTCGGGAACAGAATCGAGTGTTTAGTGATACATGTGACAGTGGTAGCGGTGTCGCTAACAGAAAACGAACGAGAAAGAGGGTAGACCGATTTGTCTGATCATAAACTTCCACCCGCAATTACTTCAGTTCATCCATGATCATGGCGCTTGCAACAGTGCCGAAATATCGGAAGTTCTAATGATAACGCAAGAACTAGTTTATTTTGTAAATTTTACAATGAGAATCTATGCTAGAACTGGTTCTTTTCACAAGAAGACCACTGGTTGTTGGAATAAATCTGTGAAACTGTTTGGTTCCTGGAATGGTGACGCAAACCGGGGTTCCAAAAAAATTCTCTGGCGTTCTATATCGTCTTTAGAACAGAAGTAAATGGCTGTTTGTTTTAAAGATGATTTTGCCCAATCGTATAATCGTATTGTTGTTACAATTGCTTTATTTGATGGTAACTGTAGACTTGCACGCGCAGCTAAATGTTTGAGATTCCCTCCTAGATCATCGCACGGCCCCTTTCCGTGCGATGCACGTTGCATGAAAATGCAACTCTGCATCTGCATTAACATCTTCTTTGTAATAAAATAGATTCACAAAGTTGAATCTGTTTTTAAAATGTTGGGAAGCCCCGTTGGTTTTGTATATAATTTTAGAAACAATTGATTTTTCTAAAAGATGTTTGTGTCCTTTTGGAAAGCATAGAAGGTGGCTGTGTCATGTTTCAAGTCGTCAGAAATCATAACAATGCTGCCGTGCTTTACTTCACTACCGTCTCTGTAGTAAAAAACCGACGTTAGTTCAACAATATTGATATTGGACGATAATAGCTTGCTTGACTAGTATACAGGTGTTAAGTAAGCTTATTTCCAAGCATCAGGAAAGATTCATTCCAAAATGGATCAATTACAAATTATCTGCAATATATTTAGTTTATTTTTAAGAAATATCACTGAAAGTCTCAGAACCCGGTCCATTTTATAAGTCTAGTCCGTCTATCAACTGTAAATTATTTATAATAGAATTGTCTTAGAATAACAACGCATAGAAGAGGCGTCTAGAACAAAACACGAGCGACTTCGTGTGTCCACTTTATTTTCTTTGTGTGCGTGAGCCGAATGTGTCTACGTTCTTCAAACGCACACAAATATAGCTTTCAGTGATACCATTACCAGACCATTACCCAAAAAAATGGGAAAACGCACTATTATGTTGCTGGTTCAAATCAAGTATTTTATGTTATGAAACTAAAAAAGATGATGTTTTTTCATGTAATATGACTTATATGACATATATTTACGGAAGGTAAATGAAATGAGATATCGTTTATTGCGTTTAGAATGTTTGATGTGTAATGGGTTATAATGATATTATAGAAATGTATTAATTGCTTGAAAAATCTCGTTTGATATCAATTAAAAGTATGTGTTGTATTAATGAAATAGAAAAATATTATTGAGAACATTACTTAAATGAAAAAAATCTTAATCAATAAAATTGTCATCTTTATGATGCCACTCTTCGAACTAACAGTAACTTTTAGTTATAAAACACTGTAGGTAGTAGCTGTAAATAAATATAGTTTAGTTTGACGCATACATAATTGCCGCCAAAACTATATTTTTTTAAACAAAAATAAGCACAAAAGAAATCTATATGGGTATTTTTTTCCTCACGGATAGCAACATTGAATTGTGATAAGTTAGGTTATTAGAATTTTTGTTTGATGGTCGATTTACTTAAATATAATGTATAAAATGTAAGTATTTACTTGTGAAATGTAATTTGATTACACGTTTTTTGTTTTCCTGAAGGACTATGACATCCCTTTACGCTACAAACGGTCGTTTCAAATTATTTACTCGCGAGCTCTGTTCGGCAGAATGTGACCTTGAATACTGACGGCTCGTCGAGCAAAGTTAGCCAAAAATGGCTAAGTTTTAGTTGCCTCACTTTTTGCACTCGTACTATCCTTCTATGCGTTGTTATTCTAAGAGAATTGTGTATATAGCTCACGTGTCCGAGGCATGCCTTTTAAGTTCCATCGTTTCCAAATTTCCCGGCAATTTTGAATTTGGAACTGTTCTATATTCGAATGTGTTTAAATTTTGAATCTCAAAACAGTTGAAAGTATTAGGATTAATGCTATTGTTTAGTCACAGCGTCGATTGGAATCAGTCAGGTTACGTACGAAAATGAATCTTTCTAAGGAAAATGTTCGTGCAATAATTTTCTACAACTTTAGAAGAGGCCTGACACGGCTTCAGTGTTTTGAAGACATCTGTGTTCAGTGATGAAGCCCCATATCTGCGGACTGTCGTACGCTGGTATTTAGAATTCCAGCGTGGACATACTAGTGTTAGTGACAAATCTCGCGAAGGACGCCCAACATCCGCCTTCACTGATGATAACATCATTGCTGTGAGACAACTAATTCTCGAAGATCGTCATGTGATGTATCGAGAGATAGAGGCTCTATTAGGAATCTCAGGGACAACCATTCAGAAGATCTTGCATAAAGCGCTTGGTGTGAGAAAGCTAGTTTGCAGTTGAATACCGCATCTGCTTTCCGACGATCACAAGGCGGCCCGCGTCAGGTGTTTGACCTCCTCGGTTGAACCTTTGCAGATTTTGCAAAGGTTCAACCGAGGAGAGTCAAATCACGCCTACGACATCATCAGTGGTGACGAATCTTGGATCTATGCCTACGATCCTGATTCCAAACAACAATCTACAATCTGCGTCTTTCAAGACGAGCCAAACCCGACTAAAGTTGTTCGTTCTCGAAGCACTTCAAAGAAGATGGTGGCCACGTTCGTTATAAAAACCGGCCATGTTGCGACTATTGCACTTGAAGATCGTAGAACGGTTAACGCAGAGTGGTACACCATAGTTTGTTTACCACAAGTCATCGCCGAACTTCGAAAATCTAACTCAAAGCGACGCATCATCCTGCACCACGACAACGCAAGCTCACACAGCGCTCGTCAAACGATTGAGTATTTGAAGCAGGAAAAAGTAGAAATCCTTGACCATCCTCCATACAGTCCTGACCTAAGCCCTAACAATTTCTTTACATTTCCTAAAGTTAAGAAAAGGCTTCGTGGTCAAAAGTTCCAGTCCGGTGAAGAAGCAGTGGACGCTTTCAATTCAGCCATTTTGAACATTTATTCCACTTTACAGTGGAATGTTATAATAACTGGTTTGAGCGAATGGAAAAGTGTATTAAGCTACGTGGTGAATACTTTGAAATACAATAAAAAGTACTATAAGGTTCTAATTGTGTTTTTCCTTCAAACGACAAAACTTAAAAGGCATGCCTCGTACTGAAAATACATTAGGTGAACGAGATTACTTTATGTAAAAAAAAAACTACTGTTATATTGCTAAAAATAGGTCGAAATCATAAAAGGAAATTAAGCTAACTAAAAATGTTTTTATTTAGACCCATTCTGATCAAATTCACACTCATTTTGATAAGTACTATTTTGAAAAGTGCTGATTTTGAGAAGTAGTAGGTTTTCTTTTCTTCTTTTTCTGATAAAAATGTATGAATGAATCTTGTAAGTACAATTAACATTTACCAACTTGTATTAAACTGTGTAAACTCGACTATTACTACTATAATCCGTAAGAATATTACTGTAAGGATATGGAAGTCTACTTACCATGCTCAATAGTGTTGGTCTGGTTAGACTTCAACATGAGACGAAGTAGCTTGGTAGCCTCGCTGCTGACGTTCTGACTGTTGATACGACGCTGTTGCAGCTCCATCTAGCGACCAAAACATTAAACTTGAAGCGTTAAACTTATCTTTCTAATTTTTTTTTTTAAGATTGCAGGCAATATGGGTAGAATTCACATAACAAGTAGTCTTGTTAACCCCTCCAACTAAGCTAAATATACATGTGTCTGGAGTGGGTTCAGGTCAATAGTGTAACGGGTGGAGTTTGAACCCGTGACCTCTCGATCACAAGTCCGACACATTAGCCATTGGACTATTGACGCTTCGAACTATTTTTATTATATCCACATATTATATATATTATTCTGGTGATCTACATTGCTGATTCGAACTTTTTGATGTTGATGTTGTTGGGAATACTGTAATCTGAATTCTTTTCTTACTTAATATTTTGAATGCGAAAGTTTGTGGGGATGGATGGATGGATGTTTATTACTCTTAAATGACGAGAAAACTATCGAATCAGATACTAATGAAATTTGATACATTGATAGTAGAAATCCTGAAATAATACATAGTCTACTTTTATTCCGGAATACAAAACTAACACCCGAACGAAGTCGTGAGCAGAAGTTAGTTAATGATATTACTAAGTCAATTATTTCCAGTGTAGCGAGCCTTTACGATAGACTAGGTTCTGTGGTAGCTAGACCTAGAATATATTGTGTGTTTTAAACATAGTGTTACATCTTATCAGACTTTTTCTACATGTTAAAAGAAGAACAAAATATTTTACAAAAATTGGCATAGACATCAAGTGCCAATCATTATCTCGATATTTAACCAACTGACTCAGGGATTGGACACAGCACCCCACGACTAACTCAGTACCACAGGATCAGTTGATGGGTAAACTATTGAGGAGGCTTTTGACCAATGACGTTCCGAACGATAGGGCTAATGTCTGCCGCCAGAACCGTGGTAATGATCTAACGAGATACCGTGGCCACATAATCCAGGGACAACTAAAGTCTGACACACCCCTTCGCTCTACCCAGAGCGAGATAAATGATCTTTATTTTGCAAATTGGTTATTAAATAACACTTTTACACGCCATTTTTTTCAATGATTTGACGAACAATACCAACATAAGGACGTTTTGGTAGGCCGCAAAAAGTACTCAAACTGCCACAATCACATTTAACTTGAATACATAATTATAACAACCTACATAGAGGAGTAATTTACCAATTCTAACCCCGAAAAATAATAGAAGTAGGTAACCTGTTTGAGCAGTATATCCAGCATCAGTATGCAGCACGTAAGGTTCTGTGGCTTCGTCTGATCGTCTTTGTCTATTTTCTCCTTGTCGTTATTTGGAGACTCCTTAGAATCTTTCGGTTTTGAACCATCTGCAAGAAAAATAATAAATAAAACGTTTTGGAAATACTTTCATTGTGCGTACGGCTAAAGATTAGAATTCCCTGCCGGAATCTGTTTCAAGATAGCTATAACCTGGGTGGTAACGCCATCTCATTTTGAAATTTGGTTAAATAGTTTGTTCCCACATTTTGACGTTTAGTGTCAGAACGGACGACCATTCCCTCTCCCTACCCCAAAAAAGCATGTCTGCCACGAATCTATGGCAAGCAATGACACCGCAATGACAGAACGTGTTGAGTACGCCTCTCCACGCGGACGTATTGTCGATGTCTTACCGTACTCCGCCGTCCGTGTGTTATACCGCTAAAACTCCGCTTATTTATCTATATAAATCGTGATTGAACTAAGATGAACCGCCCGCGGGTGTGATTGAGTGGTTTGGTGCATTCTGATATCAACACGTCGTGTACTTCGAAGCTCGAAGCAGGCAGGCACCCAGCAGGCGCCATCTTGAAGACTTCAGGTAAGACGTGCTTTTCCCTCATAATCCCTGAAACTCGGTCGCCCGTTCATCATCCTGTTCTTTCTAGGCGAAACCAGCCATCCTCAAAATACAGTCCACTTAAAATCAAACATTTTCAATTCGCCTACATAATCTGGTACATCTCCGTACCATTTTTTTGGTCCTCTACGAGCCGGATCCATTGCTTGATCCTATTCAAGTGGATTCATAGCTCGCCCCCGCAAGAGAAGGATTCATAATCCATATTCTCTATATACCGCGTAGGTACATTATAAAAGTACCTACCTAGGAAGTTATAGCACCTAGCTATACGCCTTAGTCCATATCCATACCCATTACGTGGTTAAATCTCGCCCCCCTGTAGGTAATATACTTAAAGTAGCTACTACATTCCTAAATATCATTATACAAACTATCATAGTTGCCTTGTAAATTCCATATTTCAAGCATCTTTTAGTTTTACCGCCAATTATAATTATCATAGTTCTTGCCTAGCTAGGAATAACTACCGCATAAACATATTTACGAATCTTATTTCAGTTGCAAAAATAGTGGCTACTTGGTCATTCTTAGTTAGTTGTTCCTAACAACTTATTTACTTATACCCACACAACATGTCGAAACAAAATAAGCCGTGTATTTCGGAAGAAAAAGAGCTGACAATCTTGGAAGCTAAACGTAATGTTTTATTTGAGCGGATTCAAAATATTTACGAGCACTCAAAAACCGCCGCTTCTTCCGAAATTAGTACCGAATCATTTCTTAGTTATTGTGTAACAGTAGATAATATTCGATCAGACTTTCATAATTTGTTGGACACATATAACGATAAATTACTTTCTTTTGATCCTGATTCAAAACCGAATTACCAAGCGTACACATCCTTCGAGGATCTTTATTGCATCATCAAGCGCATACAATTACAGTTAGAGGGTAGATACTCCACGAGCGCCGCACCGGTTGTCCGAGCGCCGCCTAGACTACCTCCGATTGAACTTATGTCGTTTGATGGCGATATACGGAACTGGCCGTTATTTCATGCAAGTTTTAAATCAACGGTGCACGATAATGGCTCTCTGACAGATGCTGACAGGTTGTACTATTTAATAGGGAAGCTGTCGCCGAAAGCGCAGTCCGTATTCGCGGGTGTCACACCCAGTGCTGAGAATTATCAGGTCATATTCCAGTCACTCCTTGATAGGTATCAGGATACTCGTATCCTCGCGTCTACTTACTTTGATCAGGCTTTAAACCTTAAATTGTCCGGTCCCGCGTCTGAATCGAATTTCCAGCTGTTTATAGATAACTTTGTTACCGCAGTTAATTCACTTAAAAATTTAAAATTGAAAGATCTTTCCGACTTCATATTGTTACAACTCGCTTTAAAGAAGTTCGACACTGAAACTATTCGTGCTTACGAGATGTCGGAACGTAATCATAAAATACCTACTCTAGATAGTTTTATTACCTTCATCAAAGATCAGTGCCGAATATATCATAATACGCAGCCTAGTTCATCCAGCTCGTCGAATGATAACAATAGTAGACAAAGTTCGAATAAATCGCGAAATAGTAACAATAGGTCGGTCCCTAATTCGCAGTCTTATGTAGCATGTTCGGAACCTAATAAAAATAATTCGTCTAAGTGTCTGTGCAGTAATATTGTGCACGACCACTATTTTAAATGTCCCGCTTTTAGTAATTTAAATCCGACTGCTCGTTTCAAATGTGTGAAAGACAACAAAGCTTGCGTTAATTGTTTAAGCATAAAACATAAAATAAGTGATTGTTCTAGTAAGACAAGGTGCCGCTCATGCAATCAGCGTCATCACACATTATTACATTTCGATAAAAAATCTACGCTAACGGATGAGTCACCGTCACAGCCACAAACCGCCAATACCACGGCGGCGGCCGCTTCCGCGTCTCAGCCCGAGGTGTCGCTGTGTACGACATCCATTGCGTGTGCGCGCGGTCAGCGCTCGCGCACTTGTCATGTTCAGCGCGATGCAGAGCCGCAATGTATGGCGTCCACAACGGTACTGTTAGCGACAGCGCAAGTTATTGTTTACGATGTCAATAACTCACCGCACATAATTCGTTGTTTACTAGATAGTGCTTCACAAAGTAATTTTATTACTTCTGATTGTTTTAAACGCCTCGGACTGTGGAATAACTTTAAAAATACTAACTTAGTAGTTAAGGGGATCGGTGGGTCGGAAAAATCTTGTAAGGGTTCCGTAGATGTTAGAATACATTCCCGTTTCAATAAGAATATTAATTTTAATATTTCCTCGCTTATCGTGGAACGTATTACGGACACACTGCCGAACGCTCAGGTGGACGTGTCCTTACTTAAGCATCTCGAGTATTTATCGCTCGCAGACTCTGACTTCTCGCAACCGGGAAATATCGACGCTTTGCTCGGCGCATCTATCTTTCCACATTTGTTCCTACCTAACGTGATACGTAGTGAACAACATAATTTGCCACCCGCTATTGAGACGGTATTTGGATATGTGATTATGGGTACCGTACCTACGTCACATATTTCTCAATATACTACGTCTTGTTGTGCTGTTCTTCAAGAAAATAATATTGATTCTCTTCTCAAGCGATTTTGGGAGCTTGAAGAGATCTCCGCCCCGCCCTCGATGAGCCTTAAGGATCTCGAGTGTGAAGAACACTTCCGCACTACCACTGTTCGCGACGACCGTGGTAGATATGTTGTGGCGTTACCCTTTTGTGGTGACCCGTATTCCCTAGGCGACTCGTACGCTGCCGCGCTTAGACGCTTTCATTGTTTGGAACGCAAACTGGATGCATCGATCAAGTTGCGCGGCGCCTATAATGACGTCATGCGCGACTACATAGATAAAGGTTTTTTGAGTCCGGTTGTTAACAACGAGGACAATTCTCTTCCCGCGTATTATATTCCGCATCACGGCGTAGTTCGCGAAGATAAAACCTCCACGAAACTTCGCGTGGTTTTAGATGCTAGTTGCAGGACTACATCGGGTAAGTCGATCAATGACATTTTGCATGCCGGCCCTAATCTACAGGGTGACTTATTTAATATATTAATAAAATTTCGACTTTTCCAAGTTGCGCTGTCAGCTGATTGCCGCCAAATGTTTCTCAATATCGGCGTTCGCGAATCTGACCGTAGATTTCAACGGATTTTTTATCGTTTTAACAAAAATGAACCTTTATCTGTGTATCAGTTTAATCGTGTTTGTTTTGGACTCAAGTCCAGTCCATATCACGCGTTACGAGTTGTCCGCCAGTTGATCGCTGATGAAGGCGACAACTTTCCCGCCGCAGCGGCTGCCGCTACTTCCGCTTTATATATGGATGACATCGCTTGTAGTGTCACATACGCTCCGCAAGCAATTTCGCTTTGTGAAGAGCTTATTCAGCTTTTCAAGCGAGGCCAGTTTGATCTTGTCAAATGGACAAGCAACTATAAACAGGTTCTCGAGCACTTACCTAATTCTCATAAGGCTTCTCCAGACATTGAGTTTGAGAGGTCTGTACCGCATAAAGTTCTCGATTTACGTTGGTATAAATCCAGTGATAGTTTTCTGTTTGATGTCGCACCACCTGATGATAAGTGCACCAAACGCACTATGCTGTCCACAGTGGCACGACTATGGGACATCATGGGTTTTGTGGCTCCCACAATTTTGTACGCCAAGCTCTTGATCAAAGAACTTTGGTTATCAAAGTGTGAGTGGGATGACGCACCTCCCGACCATATTGTCGCCGCTTGGAAACAATTTTGCATTGAGCTTTCCGCGCTCAATCAAATAACTATACCGCGGCATCTTGGGTTGGTCGATGGATGTACTATCAACTTAATAGGGTTTGCTGACGCCAGCGAACGCGCTTACGGCGGAGTCGTATATTTGCAAGTCCGCATTGGTTCTAACTACTCGGTGCAGTTAGTTTGTGCCAAGTCCAAGGTCTCGCCTGTCAAAACCATTTCGGTTGCGAGACTGGAGTTGTGCGCGGCCCTTCTGCTGTCTCAGTTGCTCCGCAAGGTTCAAGACACAGTTTCGCCCCACTACCCCATCAATAAAATATACGCATTTTCTGACTCCAAGGTAGTGCTCGCCTGGATTTATTCCTCTCCTCACCGCTGGCAGACTTTTGTCGCCAATCGCGTTACGAAATTAATAGAACTTGTTCCTGCTACTTGTTTTAATCACATCGCGGGCGTTGAGAATCCTGCTGATTGCCTTTCTCGTGGTGTTACTCCACTTAAACTTCTGCAACATCCTTTGTGGTACCGTGGACCTTCTTGGATTTCTCATGATCCGTCAGAGTGGCCCATACAACATTGTGACCACAGTGCAGAAGCCGAGGATGCACCCGAACGGAAATCTGTTTCTCACCCCCTAATAATATCAAACCCTGACGAAATTGCCGAATCTTTCAACAACTTCTTTATTGAACAGATTTCGGGTAAACCAATAAATACGTCTGGTGGCGCTTTTAACATAAATATCAACTCAGAATCAATATTTATGACTCCAGTTATTCCTGAAGATATCACACGTATAATAAATAACTTAAAAAATAAAAAGAGCTTTGGCTATGATGGCATTTCAACCAGAGTTGTCAAATTTGTTTCTGATTGTATAGCTGCGCCCCTTGCTCATATAATTAACGTTAGCATATACTCGGGAGTATTTCCAGAAGGCCTTAAAACCACAATAGTTAAACCACTTTATAAAAAAAACGATAAAGAAGAAATGACAAACTACAGACCAATTGCACTGGTACCCATCTTCTCAAAAGTAATAGAAAAAATTATCTATGAATCCCTTTACAACTTTCTAGTAAAATTCGACATACTATGTGACGAACAAAAAGGTTTTCGTAAGAATAAAAACATAAACATGGCAATTTTTGACTTTCTCCTTAAAATAATGCCAAAAGTAGACACTAAAACACCGGTGTGCGCAATATATGCTGACATGTCGAAAGCTTTTGACTGTGTAGATCATGACACCCTTCTAAGCAAACTTGATGCATACGGTATTCGTGGCAATGCCCTTAATTTAATAAAAACGTACCTAAAAGGTCGTAGACAATGCACTGAGATATCAACTCTATGTTTAAAATCTAGAAGAGAATTGAAATCAGTCTCTTCTCTTAGAGAAATAAAATATGGTGTCCCGCAGGGCAGCGTCCTTGGACCATTATTATTTCTATTATATATAAATGATCTGCCCCGCCATATACTTCACCCTATGATATTATTTGCTGATGATAGTACATCAATTGTTTCATGTACAAACAAAGAATCATATGTAAATGATATTAACAATACAATCAAAAGTTTAATAAAGTGGCTTGACAATAATAATTTAATCATAAACCTTCAAAAAACTAAAATCATGAATTTTTACCAACGACTATTTACGGGAGATATGGATATAAACTACAATGGTCAAACTATAGAAAAAGTAAATTGTACGAAATTTTTAGGAATCTTAATTGACAGCCAGTTAACGTGGAAGCAGCAAGCAGAAGATATATGTAAACGTTTAGGCACAGCTGCATATATGTTGCGTAATCTATCAAAAAAGATTAATTTGCCGACAATACTAGTTGCTTATCATGGTCTGGTAATTTCTATCTTGAGATTTGGTGTTATTTTTTGGGGTCACTGTAGTGAACGAGAAAGCATTTTCAAAGCTCAAAAGCGCTGCCTGAGAGCTATCTTTGGCCTCAAATCAACTGACAGTTGTGTACCTATATTTAAGTCTCATCATTTATTAACTTTCCCGTGCCTTTATATCCTTGAGGTAGCAATATTTGTTATAACAAATCGATGTCTATTTGCAACTTTAATAGAAACAAGAAAAAGAAGTACAGCTATGAGATCTCAATACCAGAATTTACTGCACACAGGTGTATTTAAAACTACCTTAATGAAAAGAAATGTGATTTGTATGGCTCCTAAAATCTATAATAAAATACCTGACAATATTAAAAACTTACCGTTGCAAAAATTTAAAAAAGACTTCAAACAATTACTTGTTAATAAATGTTATTATTCTGTGCAAGATTTCCTAAATGACAATGATTTGTAATATTTGAATTAATTTCTGTTTGCATTAATAATTTTTATTTTATTTGTTGTAATCAATTTTATTTATTGTAATCAATTTTATTGTTGTAATCAATTTTATTTGTCGGAATCAATTTTATCTGTTATAATAAATTTTATAGCACTTTTTTATTTGCAACATAATACATTTGCATGCCACACTAAGGCAGAATGTACACGGATTCTTTATGTATTTAACAACTTATTTTTATGTACCTACATTCCAAGCAAATAAAGACTTATTCTATTCTATTCTATTCTATTCACCCCGTGATTGTTGAGGTAGCACAATCTCCGATCTATGCACTCGCGCTGCGCATGTCGTCGTGGTCTAAGTTACTACGCGCCATCGTTTATGTCTGTAGGTTTCTTAGGCAACTACCTAATGGGGCTTCTGTTTCGAGCTCTGATCTTGAATTCGCAGAGTATAAATTATTGCGAGTTGTACAGGCTGTTCACTTTAGTAACGACATTCAAAATTTAAAAAATAATGTATCTTGTTCTCCCGCGCTTCTTAAGCTCAAGCCGTTTCTCGATGAGCACGGCATTATACGCGTTGGCGGTCGTCTGTCAAATTCGGACGAACCATACAACTACAAGCATCCTTGCGTCTTACCGCGTCATGACCACGTTGTCGACCTTCTTGTTGATTTTTATCACAAGAAACATCTCCATGCCGGTCCAGAGTTGCTTATGTCCTTACTCAGGCATAAACATTGGGTTTTAGCTGCACGGCGAATAATTCGCCACAGAATACACAAATGTAACGCGTGTTTTAAATTTCGTCCTCGCCCGGTCTTTCCTCTCATGGCTGACCTTCCTAGCCAGCGCGTCAATCAAGTAGATAAGGCGTTCACACATACCGGTTGTGATTACGCTGCAGTACACGCCAGTGCGTGGTCGAGGTGTTAAAAGCCGTAAAGCCTGGCTGTGCATTTTTACATGTTTAACGACGCGCGCCACGCACATTGAAGTTGCGACGGATTTAAGCACGGTGTCATTTCTGGCAGCCCTAAAACGATTTCTTTCGCGACGCGGCCCTATACAATGTTTGTACACGGACAACGGCACTTGTTTCGTGGGTGCAAACTCTTATTTACGCGATCTTTATAAGTTTCTTAATAAAGAATATCGTACAAGTCTACAGGAAGAACTTTCCGTAAATCACATTGATTGGAAGTTTATTCCGCCTGCTTCACCACATTTCGGTGGATGTTGGGAGAGCATGGTCAAAGTAATTAAAACGCATCTCTTCAAAATCGTAGGTCAACAGATCCTCTCTTATGAAGAGCTTTTAACTGTCCTTGCTCAAGTCGAGGCACTGGTTAACTCGCGGCCGCTCACAGCACTGAGTAGCGACCCTGCTGAACCATCCGCGTTAACTCCTGCGCATTTCTTGAACACCGCGCCATTATCGTCACTTCCCGCTCCTAAAGCAGACTCTTCTAGCTTGCTTCAGAGACATACTCTGCTCGATAATATCGTACAGTCGTTCTGGCGGCGCTGGCGGTCGGAATACCTTCACCAGCTTCAGGCTAGATCCAAATGGAATAGTCCTGCATCCCCTATACAGGAGGGTACGTTGGTTATTGTCATAAATGACAATTCTCCGCCGCTTTCATGGCCCTTAGCCATCGTTGAGAAATTGCATACATCTAAAGACGGTACAACCCGCGTTGTTACTGTAAAAACCGCGAAGGGTAGTTACGTGCGCCCTGTTGTACGTCTCTGTCCGCTACCGACTCAGTGAGATCTAGCCTGAAGTTGGATCTCCCTCTTAGTTTAGGTATTTAGTTAATAGTTTTCGCTATAATTGTTCCGCTAAAGTTAATTTAGATTAATTTAATATCATAACGCTGTTTTAGCTCGTGGATAGGTTATGCGGTAGTATACCTAACGTAGCTTATTTTATTTGTTTCCTTTTAAAGGCAACCCTTTAAAGCCGGGGGGAAATGGTAACGCCATCTCATTTTGAAATTTGGTTAAATAGTTTGTTCCCACATTTTGACGTTTAGTGTCAGAACGGACGACCATTCCCTCTCCCTACCCCAAAAAAGCATGTCTGCCACGAATCTATGGCAAGCAATGACACCGCAATGACAGAACGTGTTGAGTACGCCTCTCCACGCGGACGTATTGTCGATGTCTTACCGTACTCCGCCGTCCGTGTGTTATACCGCTAAAACTCCGCTTATTTATCTATATAAATCGTGATTGAACTAAGATGAACCGCCCGCGGGTGTGATTGAGTGGTTTGGTGCATTCTGATATCAACACGTCGTGTACTTCGAAGCTCGAAGCAGGCAGGCGCCAGCAGGCGCCATCTTGAATACTTCAGGTAAGACGTGCTTTTCCCTCATAATCCCTGAAACTCGGTCGCCCGTTCATCATCCTGTTCTTTCTAGGCGAAACCAGCCATCCTCAAAATACAGTCCACTTAAAATCAAACATTTTCAATTCGCCTACATAATCTGGTACATCTCCGTACCACTGGGGGTCTTTAAATTAAGATTGAATAGATAAGCGTGCTCCAATTTCGACCACATCATCACTTACCATCAGGTGAGATGGTGGTCAAACGCGAACCTAATATAAATAAAAATTAAAAAGAAACGCTGGTTGAGTTATACAAATCAACTAAACTAATTTTTACTTTATTACTTACTTCGATCGTCTCATGAAGTTACCACATACTGTTTTGTGCCTGGTAATCTGTGTGTCAAGGTTTCCTAGTGCAAATACAATGTCTGGTGACATTGTCTGCTTAGCCCTTTTCCAACATTGTCGGGGTCAGCTTCAGGTCTAATCGCGCGTAGCTGAGTACTAATATTTTACATGCACCGACTGCCTATCTGACCTACATAACCCAGTAGCTGGGTAACACGATACCATTTTCTGGCTTTTGACTACCCATACGATGACAGACAGGACTATAAATGGCTTAACGTGATTTCCAATGTACGACAGAATCAAAGCGACATCGGTAAGTGTCGCTTTAATCTGAAGATCAACACAGTATGCACAGACGCACGTGTTGATCTTCTATAAATTATGCAAATACTTCGGTTTTCGTATTTTAGATGCACGATTACTAACGCATATTGGGATTACGAGTAGTTTCTAATCTATTTCAAAGTATTTTTCGGATAAATATTCGTAGTCTAATAAGTTAACGTATAGTGGTACCCAACTGATAAGGCGCATCGTGAATCTTCGTTCGCACAGAAAAGAAATTATGGCCCTGAAGATTAACGAAAGAATGCTTAACTTACAATCAACCTTAAATCACTAATATAAGGTTCATAATACACTACAGCTCTTAGTTCCGTGTCACTCACGCGTCACGCGTCGCGCTAACATGGCGGCTGCTGCCGACCAACAGCGGTAAAGGAAAAAGAAGCACGAAGAATAATACACACGAGTTGGCAATCGCACTTTCTTCCGAGTGATACATAGTGCTTTATACTACACCTGCTTGGAAAGTACCTTGATACTTTATCAAATTTACGGTAGAAAGTACGTCATTGCATATCGAATAAATATGCGGGGAGAAAACGCATCTGAGCGGGAGAGAAAAGTGTATGAAAATCCATTTCTTACGTGGTTTTTCTTTTTTAATTTTGGGTAAGACTATGCGCCGGTAACCTAAATATCAAAAGCCAAAAAGTTTTTACAGTGAGTTTTTATCTCCAAGTTCGCAAAATGACACTGGCCACTAGCTGTGTGTTGGATGGTGTCGGGCTGGCAGTGCGACCCTGCGGCGGCAGGATAAACTATTTGAAAAAAGAACATGTGAAAATTGCAGACGCCATTGGCGCCATTTTCAATTTGTGTGTTGTTTGAGGATTCAGTTTTCGTAGAAAGTAAAATAAAACTATCAAAATGATAAGTAGTGATAGTGATGATGAAGATTTTTTAACTCCGCCGCAGTTGAAGGAAACAGCAAAAATACTGATTGATAACCTTTTACCACAGAAATCAATTAAAAAATATAATAAAACTTATGACGATTTTTTGCAATGGAAAAGTGAAAAAAATGCGGCATCTTTTTCTGAAACTGTTTTGCTAGCTTATTTCAGTGAAAAAGCGCAAAAATACAAACCAAGTACGTTATGGTCTATGTACTCAATGTTGAAAAGTACTATATTGACAAAAAACGACATAAATATTCAAGAATACAAAAAACTTACAGCATTTCTGAAAAGAAAGTCGGAGGGATTCCGTAGTAAGAAATCAAAAGTGCTTACTACAAAGGATGTTTATTCCTTTTTGCAGAATGCTCCAGATGACAAATATTTGTTGATGAAGGTAAGTTTATGAACAAAATGCACTGGTTTATGATTTATTACGTACCTATTTATGAGTAGAAATCTACTAGGTTTTCATGTTTGATATTTTTGTTTACAGGTTATTTTAATTTTAGGAGTAAATGGGGCCTGTCGTTCGCAAGAACTTGTGGATATGACAACAGACGATATCGAAATCCTCGAAAATGGAATAATTGTCAATATTCCTAACACAAAAACCAAAATTCAGCGATCATTTGTTATATCGGGCTTATTTTATGAGATAATGAAGAAATATAACGAAATTCGCCCCAGTGACCCCAAAACCAATCGGTTTTTACTACAATATAAAAACAAAAAATGTACGAAACAAGTAATTGGGAAAAACAAAATAAGTACTGTGCCAAGAGAAATAGCTTCCTACCTTAATTTACTCAATCCACTAGAATACACTGGCCACTGCTTTCGCAGAACTTCAGCGACTATTCTTGCCGATACTGGCGCTGATTTAACCACAATAAAACGCCACGGTGGTTGGAAATCGTCCGCTTTTGCAGAAGGTTACATAGAGAATTCCGTAGAGAACAAAACACGAATAAATAACCAAATATCGGGATCGATTAATGTGCATCAAGACTCATCTCCTCAACCATCAACGAGCGCGGCGATGCCAAATGCCCCTCAGCAGCCAGTTGCCCCTTTGGCACCACAGCCTTCTACGAGCGCAGTGCCAATAGCACAGCCAGTTATTCCTCCTACATTGTCGCAAACATCTCAAACAAACATTAATGGAAAAAGTGTTACATTAAGCTTCACTAACTGCAACAATTTCAATATGAATTTCAATTAGTAAAGATTTAGTTTTTTATTTTCCTCGTAGGTGTAGTATAAAGCACTATGTATCACTCGAGAGAAAGTGCGATTCCCGATCTCGGGTGTTTTAAAGCCCTCGCCTACGGCTCGGGCTTCAAACGACACCCTCGTCGGTAATCGGTCACTTTCTCCTCTCGGTGAACAATGTACTATTCATACACTTTTCCCTCCCTCTCCAGTGTCTCCAGCACGTTAGTAATGAATTCTCATACACTGTTGCGACCCGCATATTTGTACTACAGTAAAGAAGTCCTTACTGTCAAACTTTTTAAAAAGTAATAAGGCACTTTCCGAGCAGGTTTAGTATAAACTTCATTGTCTGCGCAGGTACACTGTACTTATACGAACGCTTATAACACACAAATAAATAAGTCTGTTTGTTACCGAGTGTAGGCGGTTTGAATATCTTCTCGGGCAGGTTGACGACGCAGTGGCTGAACAGGTCGAACAGCTGCGACAGCGGGATGCGCACATCTAGCATCGAGATGGTCTGCCGACAACATAAGCAGGCTTATAACTACTGCAGATACATATAAAAGAGACATATATGTTCGCCAAAGAGTACTTTCTCAGAAATACAAGAGGGAATTATTTTTGCTACACTAAAATGCCGTATTTATTTCATTATCATTAAATAATTTCATAATCTTCAGGGTTTTTAAGTTTTACCAGATAATCTGATTTGTTTTAAACTCCTTAAATTCATTATGAAAACATATCGATCTTGATATATTTTCATTATCTCAATCAAAATTTAAAAGGATGGCTATTCAATTGCTTGCACAATAATTATTACTTAATCGAACTAAACTGAATCGCCTCCAGATGCGTGGTTTTGTTTTAAGTCTACATAATATGTTTTGTTTTATGTCCGCGGACATTGGTGTGGGCTATATGTTTTCCTCTATTACGCTAGTTTGATATTTACTAAAATATTAACATGTAACAGTTTTATGTCCCAATAAAAAAAAAACAAATGATGTACAAGAAGAGTATTCTTTTATATAAAAGATCTAAAAGTTATCAACGATTATAAAATATTTGTGTCAAAAGTTTCGAGTTTCTTTTAACACAAAACAGTCATTTGATATGGACAAAAAACTATTGACATGAGCCAATAGTTTGGTCTTCCATAAAAATGTAATGTCATCTTTTCCCTTGCGAACCGCCATCCACCCGCCATGGCAAATCATTGTAACTTTATTTAATACAATAAATGCCTGTTAAAAGTTCACAAGTGCCTACATTTTTGGACGAGCAAACCTGATCCTGCACAATCCCCTAAAATGTCAGGTTTTACCTGGAACCACTCCAGCACGGGCAGCACAGTGTCGGGCGTGGGCGAGCTGGTGACCTTGAGCACGGCGAACTTGTACAGGTTCTTCTCGTCCACGCCCACCATGGCGCCTTCGGGCTCCAGGATCTTGCCCAGAGGCACCTTCAGCTCCATTAGTTCCTGGAAGTTGACGAGTTTAAGGTGTCATTAGATCCATGCTTATATCCATAAAATCCATACTAAAATTATATATGCGAAAGTAACTCTGTCTATCTGTCTGTCTGTTACCTTTTCACGCCTAAACCGCTGAACCGATTTAGATAAAATTTAAGATGGGAATAGGTTAGGATCCTGGAAAGGACATAGGATAATTTTTATTCTAATAATATAATAATTTTTATAGGTAATTCTGTTGATGTTACTAAGTCCATTATACACATTATTGCTCCTACATTAGCTGTTATATTTAATAATTGTATTGATTGCGGTGAGTTTCCTGATTTAATGAAATATAGTAAAATAATCCCACTATTTAAATCGGGTAGTACATCTGACCCTACTAATTACAGACCTATTTCTGTACTGCCCACTTTCAGTAAAATTTTTGAGAAAATTATTTTAATGCAGATGCAAAGATATTTTAATAAACACAAATTGCTACATAATAAACAATTTGGTTTTACAAAGGGTCGTTCAACAACTGATGCCGGTGTTGAACTTTTAGGACACATTTATAATGCATGGGAAGATAAGTGCGATGCGTTGGGCATTTTTTGTGATTTGTCCAAGGCATTTGACTGTGTTCCCCATGAGACATTAATCAGGAAACTGCACTACTACGGATTCCGGGACACCTCTCTGAATCTTTTGTCCTCTTACTTGAGTGAAAGGATTCAGAGAGTCGATGTGAACGGCAAAAGATCGCCGGGATCTGTGGTCAAAATGGGGGTCCCCCAAGGCTCAATTTTAGGTCCCTTTTTGTTTCTTATTTATATAAATGATTTGCCGTACCTGATCAAAAATCATGACATAGTGCTATTTGCTGACGATACTTCTCTTTTATTTAAAATCAAACGTCAACAGCAGGTTACTGAAGAAGTTAACAGAGCCCTTGCAACTGTAGTTAGCTGGTTCAATGTTAATAATCTTCTTCTTAATGAGAAAAAAACCAAATTCCTAAAATTTACGTTACCTCATGTTAGACAAGTGAATACTAGTGTATCAATAAAGGGCGAAATATTGAAAGCCGAAGATACCACAGTATTCTTGGACATAACCTTGGATGCGAAGCTTCAGTGGGGCCCCCATATAGATAAATTGTCAAAAAAGCTAAGTTCTGCAGCATATGCCGTTAGAAAAATACGTGGATTAACTGATATCGAAACAGCACGTTTAGTCTACTTTAGTTACTTTCACAGTGTGATGTCATACGGCATTTTACTTTGGGGAAATGCCGCCGACATTCACACAATATTTGTATTACAAAAAAGGGCCATTCGTGCAATTTATAAATTAAGTCCTAAGCACTCCTTAAGAGACAAATTTAAGGAGATTAATATTATGACTGTGCCATCTCAGTATATTTATGACAACCTCTTGTATGCACACAAAAATATTAATCTGTTTAAAAAATACAGTGATATTCATAGTGTAAATACAAGGAACAAAGACACATATGTCATTCCTAAAACAAGGTTAAAAAAAATAGGTGGTTCGTTTAGATGCCAATGTATACGTTTTTATAATAAAATTCCTAGCCATATTCAAAAACTAAGTATTAATAAATTCAAATTATTGATAAAACGTAAACTATGTCAGAAAGCTTTTTACAGTGTTAAAGATTATATTGAGGACAAGAAGGCTTGGGAATGAGATGCTCCAGTGATATACGTGTGCCTTTTTTATTTCTTTTTAAAATTATGATTGATGATTTATTTTTGATTAATTAAAATTTTGCTTTCTCAAGTATTGTATATACCTATTAATTTTTGTTTTTGTTTGTTGTTTTTTTTATATATTGTTGTTTTCTTATTTTATATTGTTGTTTTTTTTTTATATATATAAAATTATGTCATTATTGTAAATGTGAGGACGATGTAGGTTATTCTTTCTTCATTGTTTTCTTTTCACTATAATTTATTTAATCATGTCAAGCAGTTTGAGTACTTGTGTGGCCTACCCAAAGGTCCTTACTTTGGTATTGTTCGTCAAATTGTTGAGCTCCTTAAGTTCTAAGTTGAGCTACACGATAACTGACAAATGCTTGCACTGTCTGGACAGGTCCGCTCAAATTTGCGTGGTTATTTCCTCAAAAGAATACCACAGACATGAACCTACATGCTTCTCATATACAAATACAAATTGTCTGGACTTTATAAGAGACTTTGACCTCTGAGTTTGTTTCGGTGTTTCTTCTCAGAGTAGTCAGTTAGGAAATACCGGCCTCATCTAGCTAAACTAAACACGCAAAAAAACATGACGTGTAAAAGTGTTATTTATAACCAATTTACAGAATAAATATTTCATTTCATTTCATTTCATTTCATTCCAAAATTCCTACGGGATCGGGATTAACGCGGGAAAAACCTTCCACGCAAACGAAATCGTAGGCAAAAGCTAGCAAGAAATAAATGTACTATAGAAAGAACATTTGTCATACTAATAATGAAGATCTAAAGACAATGTAACGGTTTCCGCTTACTCCACTTATAAAATAAAATTCACATGGACAACAATTTTTCACTTGGCACAATCTTACAACAATTTAAAAGTTATTAAAAAAAATTTAGTTCTTTTCGCGAACTTTTCGAAAAGAAAATCATTATAAAAAGTATAGGCAACGTTCTTGTTGGTTGTACAACTACAAATTCACAAAAATTACTCTCAAGGGAAAAACAATATGTACAGAGCAAGACAAATTAATCTATATACATATAATAAAATTGTAGAAAAGTGGTGTCTGTACAATGGAAATATATTAAAAAAAAGTAGCAGGGGTTGTTATTATATCGATGCCGAACCCGAAATTGTAATTAAATTTTTTTTTGTCTGTTCGTCTGTTTGTCTGTGTGTTTGTGCACGCGAATATCAGAAACGGCTTATTAGATTTAGATGCGGTTTTCACTAATATATTGTAGTAAGCTTCAATTAACATTTATTGTTTATTTCATGTCAATCGGTTGATAAATAAAAAAGTTATGTCAATTTAAAGAATCACGGCGAACATTTGTTAAGGTATTCTATCAGAGTACGTACTACTTTCCTTGATTTTTGGGTATTTACTTATCTTAATTTTTATTTAGGGTTTGTAAATAATTATTGTAAGCATTTGTTATAAGTTAGGCATTTCTTTCCTTGATTTTCGGTATACTTATCTTAATTTGTATTTAGGATATAAATATTATAAGTATTTGGTATTCTTTATTTCTTTTCTTGATTTTCATTATTAAGTATAAGTTCATTAGCTCAGGTTAGTAATTAATTTTTCTAGCAATTCTTTTGTTTTTAACCGACTTCTAAAAAAGGAGGAGGTTCTCAAGTCGGATGTTTGTATTTTTTTTTATGTTTGTCCACGCATAACTCCGTCGTTTGCCAACCGATTTGAAAAATTCTGATCTTGTTAGAAAGGGTATACTTCCCAAATGGTCCCATGAAAATTTTATCGAAATCGGACAAGCCGTTCCTGAAAAATCAACAAAAGTCTAAAAAAATATTTACGTTGATGATCTTTTCGTTTACGCTGCATTGCGTTATTTGTTCGCGCATAACTCCGTCATTTACGAACCGATTTAGAAAATTCACTGACCCACTAAAAAGCACGAAAATAAAAACATTTTTGCAAAAAATAAAACCGACTTCCATATCAAAACACTACAAAGCCAAAAATAATTTTAATTTCGGAAGGCGGTGTGAAAAAAAAAGAAAATACAAAACCAATAACACCGACTACCGAAATTAAAATTATTTTTGGCTTTGTAGTGTTTTGATATGGAAGTCGGTTTTATTTTTTGCAAAAAAGTTTTTTATAAAGTTAGTACGTTTGGTTTACACGTCTTAACACTTATTACTTAAACTGTGATAATTTTAGACTGTATAATAATCTGTAAGTATTTATAATTTAATTGTTTACGATAGTACGTGTTTACTAAATAACTGTGTGTTAGTAGTAAGTACTATTTTATTGTAAGAATGCCTCGAAGAAGATCCAACCTCTCACAATGTAGCAGAAATGCTAAAAGGATGAGATTAGTTCGATCACGGGAATCTGAGGAAGGTCGTGAGGCAAGGCTCTCTGCAACTCGGGAACATCAGGCTAGGTTTCGTGCTGCAGAAACTTCGACTCAGCGAATCTCGACTGAGTTCAAATCCTTCTCGAATGATGACAACTCCAAATAGGGAAAACGAGGAACAACGAAAGGCACGTTTATCTGTCGATCGCGAAGCTCACGCACTATTGCGTGAGTCTGAGACTTTTGCTGACAGGAAAACCCGCCTGAGCTCCCAGAGAGTACGGACAACGAGGCAGTTTGGCGTATTTTAAGTTTTTCGATCCACGAGAGATATCCACCCGTCATCCACCTTGACGTTCATCTTGAAGGTGGACAAAGAATATACTTAAACCCTGATAATGTAACGGAGCGTTTGGACATCCCAAGACGAACCACTCTGCTCGCTTTGCGAAAGAGACGCATTTGCTAAGACACTCTTATAAAACAAAGTTCCATCGTATTATACCTATAATAAACAACAGGGCATTTTTAACCGCAGAAGATGTGGAACAGTTGTAGTAGGTGAACCAGGTATTTTTAAAGATCATGTCATTGGTAAGGTTTATACGGTTCATCCAAATAACTCCGAATGCTTTTACCTGCGCCTACTGCTGCACGTTGTCCGAGGGCCTAATTCTTTTGCCGATCTCCGAAAGGTTGACAATATCGTACACCCTACATACCAAGCCGCTTGCCGGGCACGTCACTTGCTGGATGGGGATCAACATTGGGATGGTGCTTTGTCAGAAGCAAGTATTAGCGAAAGTCCTCATTGGTTGCAACATTTGTTTCCAGTCATCCTGGTGTTTTGTGCACTTTCTGAAGCTGCACAGTTGTGGTATAAGTATCAGAACAAATTGGCTGAGGAGTTTTTTAGGCACGTACAACTTAATGATAACAACCCAATTGAGGAGAGATTACGTGAAAGTCAATTGAATCGTTGTTTGTTGGCTATTCAAGATATAGTTACATCTATTGGGGGTAATACTATTTCTCAATATGGCATGCCGGTGGCATCATTTGACGGTGAACGTATTAATAGAGATTACGCGATGGAAACCAACTATGATCCAATTGACCTGGCCGAAATTTTACAAACTGATGTCTCGAGGCTAACTGATGAACAGCGTTTCATATTTGATCGGGTGTGCCGCAGCGTTGATAGTACTTTGGGATAAATGCTATTTGTAGATGCACTTGGTGGAACGGGTAAAACATTTCTTACGAAAGTTATTTTGGCGAAGGTACGAAGCCAAGATAAAATTGCGCTTGCTGTCGCTTCATCAAGCATAGCAGCCACATTGTTGCCAGGTGGGAAAACTGCTTATACAATGTTCCGATCGATTTAGACCGCACAGAAAGCCCTGTTTGTAATATTTCAAGAAACAGCGAGAAAGCTAAGGTTCTTCGTGATTGTAGCCTTATTATATGGGATGAGTCCACAATGGCCAATCGAAAAGCAGTAGAAGGAGTAGACAGAACATTGCGTGATGTCAAGCAAAATGAGCAACACATGGGTGGCATTACTATGCTTTTTTGTGGCGATTTTCGTCAGACACTCCCTGTAATACCACGTGGAACAACAGCTGATGAAGTTAGAGCCTGCCTAAAGAGTTCTCGACTGTGGCATTACATTATCCCTTTGCATTTGACATTAAATATGCGTGTGCAAATTGGAGGCAACGAAAATGCTCAAGAATTTTTAGATTTGCTACTTGAGATTGGTAACGGTGTGTATCCGCAGGAACAAGGAAAAGTTGTTCTTAATGAAAACCTATGCAACATAGTTTCATCAATGCGAGACTTCATATCATCTGTGTATGGAAACGCAACGCAAATACCAACTTGCGAAATTCCTGGCTTTGTGAAAGAGCTATTTCGACGCCACGAAACGACCAAGCAGCAACAATAAACGCTGCTATGTTCCGGGGGATTATGTTGAGTATATCTCCATTAACAGAGTCATGGAAGAAAGAGAATCTACAAGCTACCCAGTAGAATTTTTAGAATCCCTCAATGCTCCTGGACTACCAGCACATAAAATAAAATTAAAAGTAGGCGTACCCATAATGCTTCTCAGAAATTTAAGCCCCCCAAAACTTTGCAATGGCACCAGGTTAAAAGTGACCAATTTATAACGAAATCTGATAGAAGCAGAGATTTTAACAGGGTAAGATAAGATAAGATAAGATAAGATATATTTATTTGTCAAAAACATGTGTCAGTTTTATAATCAGTTGGAAGGATTACAATAACAATAAGAGTATCAACATGTTTTGCCTAGAAAGGCGTACAAATACAATAGCGAAAAGAAAAATTATTCAAATTATAAAGCAATGAAAGTTGAGTCAAAATAATAATATTTACTTAAGAAATAATAATTAATAATTGAATAATGTCCATTCGAAACAATATGTAAAATAATAATAATGTCATTAACCTTAATTATTTCAATAATGTCAATAAGTTCAAAAATTATATAAAAATAAATCGCATGTCAATTGAGTCCCTTTAAAGTTTGTCATTTAAGTAGTCGGCAACATTGTAATAGCACTTATTTATTAGAAGATTTCGCATGATTTTATTAAAACTATTTATATTTAAATCTTTATATGCCTTTGGTACCTTGTTGTATAATCTTGGCGCCATACAGAATATACTCTTACTCATGAGAGCTGTTTTTGCTTTGTGTAAGCGAAGTGTCCGATGGTCACGTTGACTGCGTTCAGAACCATCTGAATATCTTGCAAACAGTTGGGGATTCTTTTTAACAAATAATACCGTTTCTAGTATATATAAGGAAGGAAGTGAGAGAATTTGATATTTTATAAAGTATGGTCTGCAACTGTCTATATTTTTAAGACCAAACATTGCTCTTATGCATCGTTTTTGCATTCTAAATATAACATCTTTATGTGTAGAGTTTCCCCAGAAAATAATGCCGTACCTAAGGATCGATGCAACAAGTCCGTGATAGGCAGTAAGTAAAGAATCTATATTAACGATTGGGGCGAGTTTATATAATGCGTAGGAAGAACTGCTAACTTTTTTACTGACTTCTTCAATGTGGTCTTTCCAATTAAGTTTTATATCGATAGTTAGTCCAAGGAATTTGGCATTACTAACTCTGCATATAGTGTGTTTTTTATATCTTAGGTTAATATTATTTTTTATTGGTATTCTTTGACTAAAATGTAAAATTTGTGTTTTATTTAGATTTATTTTTAAATTATTATTGTCTAACCAGCAAATTAAAGAAGCTAAAGTATTATTAATGTCAAGTTCATAATTGTCAGTATTCTTACATGCTATTGTGACTGTACTGTCGTCTGCAAAAAGAGTCATTGGATGTTCAATAGATTTCGGAAAGTCATTTATATAGATAATAAATAATAATGGTCCCAGAACGCTTCCCTGTGGTACACCGAATTTTACTATACGTTCTTGAGATAAATACGTTGCCGCTTTTTTCATGTGATCTATTCTGGAGATTGCTGTAATTTGCCTTCTATTAGTTAAATAAGATTCAATTAGTTTAAGAATATTGCCTCTTACTCCGTATGCGTCAAGTTTATTGATTAAAGTAGTGTGGTCAACGTAGTCAAATGCTTGTGTCATATCGCATAGCACAGCGCAAATAGGGGTCCTTTCATCAACTCGTAACATTACAGTCTGTAGAAAATCATAGACCGCCATATTGATTGTCTTATTTTGTCTGAAGCCTTTTTGCTCACTGCAAAGAATATTATTTTTTTCCATATACGTGTATAATTGTATATAAATGTATTTTTCAAAAAAAAGGTGGAAAGGGTGAAAGTGTTTTCATTCGTCGGATTCCTCTCATTCCAAACAATGTTCCATTTAGTTTTAAACGAGTGCAGTTTCCAGTCAGCCTATGTTTTGCGATGACAATTAATAAAGCCCAAGGTCAGACGCTGAAAGTTGTGGGTGTAGATCTAAGTATCAACTGTTTCTCGCACGGTCAGTTGTATGTGGCTCTGTCACGGGTTAGCAATCCTAGGAGCCTGTATGCTTTCATCCCCGATGGCCATACGTCAAATATCGTATACAGAGAAGCATCACTGTAAAGTAAATTTTTAGCTACCTACCCAAACGACGGTATATGTAATTCAAAATATGCTGCCCTAAAAGTTCCTATTCCACGCGGACGAAGTCGCGGGCACAGCTAGTCTATAATATTTAGCTTAAAGGAACATGATTCGTAAGAAAATCGTAACATCTAGAAAATCTGTGTCATTGCAGAACGCCATCTATTGGTCTTTAGAAGTAAAAGGGAACAATATTTTGTTGTCCTTCTAACAGTGTTACAGTTAGAATTTATTTAGTTAAATGCATTGTTAAATGTAACGCTTTCTACGTTACTTTGAACGAACTTAGGGAAATGTGCGATCGATCATAAATATGGTGTGATCGGGGTCAAGAGCGGGCCCACTCGTAATAAAAAAAAAACATTTTGTAAGTAAGTAATTATCTTCTCCACTTTAAAATACTAGGTATTACTAAAAAGTGGTAGCCCCGAAAGATACGTGGCGTTTAAAATAAAAATGTATATACCCAAGGTACTTTTTACTACGTCCAATGGTGATTTCAAAGTCGAGAAGTAGACGTAGTTAGCTTTGGTTGTCCAATGCCCTAGAGCGGCCTATAAGTGACTAAAATCACCCTGTTCGATGCAATATTTTGCAATCGACCACGTTTGCTGAGCAAGCGATATAACGCGGTCGCACTAAGTGCGCCGCGAGCTTAGTGTATTTCGTACAGCAACCGTGTGCACTCATTTCCATCATTTAGCGAGTTTTAATCCTTACGTTACTTTGTTACCTAGCAATAAACCCTTGAAGGTTATCAGTGTTTTTGTGTTTAACTTAGTAGCATAGCGAATCCCACAAGGTACCACTTAGGTCGCGCCCCTTCACACCCTGTGTTCAACTTGGCCTCCGACCAGTGCTATTTTGGTCCCTCTTACCCTAGTCCAATTACTTAACAGATTGATATCCAATACCAAATTTAGTCTGGATATCTTTCAATCAGAATATTAAATGGAATGATTGTATAAGTTTTTAAACTGACATGGTCACTAATTGTATCATTAAAACTTAAAATGGGAAAATTATTTGTCATGTGTATTTATTGTTTCGAATTTCCGATATTTCGACACTGTTGCAAGTGTCATGATCACGGATGAGCTGAAGTCATTGCAGGTGGATGTTTATGAAGAATAAAGTCGAGCTCTATTTAGGGTTCCGTAGCCGAATGGCAAAAAACGGAACCCTTATAGTTTCGTCATGTCTGTCCGTCTGTCTGTCTGTCTGTCTGTCTGTCCGTCCTTCCGTATGTCACAGCCATTTTATTCCGAAACTATTAGGACTATACATATGAAACTTGGTAGGTAGATGTATTCTGTGAACCGTTTTCCGATTTTAAGAATAAATTCAAAAATATTTAAAATAAAGGGGGGCTCCCCATACATGGAACTAAAACTGAAAATATTTTTTTTCATGAAATCTATGCATGTGTGGTATCTATAGACAGGTCTTTAAAACCGACATCGGGGTTTCTAAAACCACTTTTTCATAAAATCAATCGTTTAAAAGATATAAGCTTCCAAAGTGGTAAAATGTCCCCCCCCCCCTATAACTTCTATAATAATGGAGTGAAAAATCAAAAAAAATATATATATGTCTATAGATCTTAATATAAACTTTCAACCAAAATTGGTTTGAACGAAATCAGTTCAGCAGTTTATGAGATACAGCATATTTTCTAAAACCGCAAATATAACTTTGTAATTCATACAAACACTATGAAAAGCAAAGTTATTTGGCGTAGCTGTAAAAACTAAATAAGCTAGTTTTAAGAAATTTGTAAGGTTTTTTCGTCAAATAAATATACATATTATATTATATTATTATAGTTACTACGGAACCCTTCATGGGCGAGACTGACTCGCACTTGGCTAATTTTTTATTGTTGATAGGTGTTTAACCAATATGAAGTGAATGTTGTCGAAGATGAAGCACGAATTAAGTAAGCGACGACGGAAGTATTTATAAAAATAACTTTATTTGGACAGAGTTACAGCTGAACAGTAATTACCTTAATCTAATCAAATCTTGATCTTATAATAATATACTAACTTAATTGTAATACATGCAGTAGTAGTACATGCACAACGTGATCAGGTGTGACGCACGTCCAAGATAATCATGAATGCTGATCAAGCAATGCAACCTTTTGGAAATAAATGCATGTAATACCCTTATTAGCTGACGAAGCTAATATTGGATGGTGTTCCTTAACTCACGCTTGCCTAGAATTGACCTATTCACTTTTGACTTAAAGACCCCCCAGGTAGTATTCCAGATTTGTGCGTATGGGTGGGACCCTCTTCCTCGACACCGCACATGGTAAACATTCCGTTTTAAGTTCTTAGAATGATGATGCCTTACCTTTTCAGGAACGTCAGTGCAGATGGCTTCCATCCAGGCTGGCATGATGTAGTCCCAGATGGACTGCGTGATGATACCGTACGGGATCAAGCAGTACAATCTGCAATATTAAAAAAAAACAGCATTATATATTTTACTACTAATCTGTGTCTCTTCAAGGTTTATACGAATCAATTTACCAAGGAGTTCAGCAGCACTAAGGTCTGTTGGTGGATGGAGTCTCTATAAATAAAATAAGATATGAAATGGTACTGTTGAGGCCGACTCTTTCTGCTTTACAAAGGCTTTTGAATATTTATGGAATTTACGAGTGAATACATGACCACCTGTCACTCTTAGCGGCTCACATTTGACGAGAGAAGATTGATTCAAGTATCTGGGTCACTGGGTCTATCTGACAATGCTGACATTGAGAGGGAGCTAAGGGCATTGTCTGCCCAAATCTGCTGTTACCTGTTGAGGCCATCCTTCAAGTGATGCGTCTTGGAGGCCAGGTTATCCCAGTGGCCGGCCTGCCGCGTGTAGTGCGGCGGGTGAGGCAGTAGACACGCCACTAGCACAGACCTGTGTGTCTGCTATGTTACCTGTTGAGGCCATCCTTCAAGTGATGCGTCTTGGAGGCCAGGTTGTCCCAGTGGCCGGCCTGCCGCGTGTAGTGCGGCGGGTGAGGCAGTAGACACGCCACTAGCACAGACCTGTGTGTCTGCTATGTTACCTGTTGAGGCCATCCTTCAAGTGATGCGTCTTGGAGGCCAGGTTGTCCCAGTGGCCAGCCTGCCGCGTGTAGTGCGGCGGGTGAGGCAGTAGACACGCCACTAGCACAGACCTGTGTGTCTGCTATGTTACCTGTTGAGGCCATCCTTCAAGTGATGCGTCTTGGAGGCCAGGTTATCCCAGTGGCCGGCCTGCCGCGTGTAGTGCGGCGGGTGAGGCAGTAGACACGCCACTAGCACAGACCTGTGTGTCTGCTATGTTACCTGTTGAGGCCATCCTTCAAGTGATGCGTCTTGGAGGCCAGGTTGTCCCAGTGGCCAGCCTGCCGCGTGTAGTGCGGCGGGTGAGGCAGTAGACACGCTACTAGCACAGACCTGTGTGTCTGCTATGTTACCTGTTGAGGCCATCCTTCAAGTGATGCGTCTTGGAGGCCAGGTTGTCCCAGTGGCCGGCCTGCCACGTGTAGTGCGGCGGGTGAGGCAGTAGACACGCCACTAGCACAGACCTGTGTGTCTGCTATGTTACCTGTTGAGGCCATCCTTCAAGTGATGCGTCTTGGAGGCCAGGTTGTCTCAGTGGCCGGCCTGCCGCGTGTAGTGCGGCGGGTGAGGCAGTAGACACGCCACTAGCACAGACCTGTGTGTCTGCTATGTTACCTGTTGAGGCCATCCTTCAAGTGATGCGTCTTGGAGGCCAGGTTGTCCCAGTGGCCGGCCTGCCGCGTGTAGTGCGGCGGGTGAGGCAGTAGACACGCCACTAGCACAGACCTGTGTGTCTGCTATGTTACCTGTTGAGGCCATCCTTCAAGTGATGCGTCTTGGAGGCCAGGTTGTCCCAGTGGCCGGCCTGCCGCGTGTAGTGCGGCGGGTGAGGCAGTAGACACGCCACTAGCACAGACCTGTGTGTCTGCTATGTTACCTGTTGAGGCCATCCTTCAAGTGATGCGTCTTGGAGGCCAGGTTGTCCCAGTGGCCGGCCTGCCGCGTGTAGTGCGGCGGGTGAGGCAGTAGACACGCCACTAGCACAGACCTGTGTGTCTCTGCTATATTTCGGAGCCAACCGCAGACGTGTTCGCATTTTAGTTTCTCTACTGTGTTTGCCGTTTCGCCTGTAATTTAGTTAGCCCAGTTTCAGAGAGGGTGTTAAACATGACGGCATACTCTCATCCATTCTGTTAATATACAGTCGTGCGGATGAAGACTTGTGGAGTAACTATAAATGGAACTCGAATTTCTAACCTTTGATATGCATATGATACCACGCTTCTAGCCAGCAACGAAGCTAATATGGTTAAAATTTTGGGAAAAATGGAGCAAGTCAGCTTGAAAATTATGGAAAAGAATGAACTCGTAGGTATGTATATGGAGAGAGGCTAAAAAGGGGTTGGTGCGGAAAGCGAAGGTGGTTACTTAGAAATTTCTCGAAGGACCTTAGCGGGGTGTATAATTTTGGCGGAGAAATATTGACCACACACAGTAATGAGCTGACCAGGATAGGAAGAAAGGTTGTGAGGGACTTACTTGGATATTCTGGATGTAGCACGTGGATTGAATCACTTTCTTCTTAGTTGCTGCACTTTCACCTTGGTCTTTATTTCGTCACACGCGTGTATGGCCAACACGAATAGTTGATAGTTTTTAGATATATAGATATATTAGCGATTAATTATCTCAGCACGGCGCGGGGTGATAACTTCACGATGGTTTCTTCAGGAAGACTCCGAGACACAAAATGGCCGGGGTAATTATACCCTTCTGAATCACAGTATGTGTACGGTGATTGGCCGGCGTTGAATGCGCCAATAAGCGGCGCGTGCGGCGAACATCTCTCTCATTTGTGGGAATTGGATAGGAAGGGATATGGTTGGTCAGCTCAAAAACCAATATGAATCTGTATTCTAATATGTGAGATGCGTTCGGCTATATGATAGTAGAAAGTTATAAACTAAATAAAACTTGCACAAGCAGGGGTTTTTCGCCTATATTACTTCGCCAACATTTGTATGTTTCTATATTCTATAAGAGATAACAATTGCCAAGATACATGAGAACACAAAATGTAGTTTCAGTTCCGCATAAAAATAGTACAGATACTTTAAGGACGCATTTACGTTTTCTCGCAAATATCAATGTTTTTCTGGTACCATTTTGAGACATAAGGAGTTAAAATGTTGACAATGTTATGGTATTAATTTCAAGATAATTTATTCATCTCCACATTGCATGCATTATAATTACACAGTCCTATACATCTTTTTCACACAAATACGCTTTTATCGCCGCAATAATCGTAGAAAATTACAAAAAATGGGGTCTGAATACGTACCTGTAAGCCAAATCTGGAGCATATTCTTAACTTCAAAATAACAAGAAATTATAGCCTATGTATTTATCTATACGTTAGGCTAATTATTTTGAACATACATAAAAAACTTTATGATTTATGAGAAAAATAAAATCGGTCTCAAATTTCTTCATACATTTTTCTACCGAATGCACGGCTCCGACCGTCATTCTGCGCTCAGACGCGCTCGTGAACGCAGGGGTGTATCGCTTTCCTCGAAAAAATAAATACGTCAAAACCTATAATAAAGACAGTGGCGTCTTGTATACTGTGACTAGAATACGTTGATACTTTTTCGTACTGAAACAAAAGTAAGAACGAGAACCATACTTATTTTTAGAATTGGATGGAAAAAAAAATTGTTATTTCATGCTAGTTTCAGTAAACCTAGCATGAAATAACAATTTTTTTTTAACCGACTTCAAATAAGGAGGTTTCGCAATTGCACCGTATAAATGTTTTTTTTTTTCATTAAGTATCTTAAAGCACTACAAATTAAGGAAGGTCTAGAGTTAATCTGATGATGGAGCCTTTCATCAGATTGACTCCTGACAGTCGAGGCAACTCCTTAATGATTTACAGCAGTAACCTTTTGTTTGGGCTTGATTAATTTGAATTGACCAGAACTTTACACCTAGATAGTTTGTGACTGTCATTAGAGGTCTGATGATGAAGACGGACAGTTAAGGGAACTCCTCAACGGTTTACAGTAGCTACCTTGTGTTTGGACTTAATTCATTTATATTGATGAGAACTTTACACCCATATGGGTTATAAATGCCATTACAGGTCTGATGATGGAGACCATAGACAGGCGAGGGAATTCCTCAACGGTATACAACAGTTACCTTTTGTTGGGCTTACTTCATACGGTTCAATATGCCAAAATGTTCAGTTCGTACAAAAACTAAAAAATTGGCCAAGTGCGAGTCGGACTCGCCCATGAAGCGTTCCGTAGTAACTACGCCAAATTACTTTGTTTTTCATAGTGTTTGTATGAATTACAAAGTTTTATTTGCGGTTTTAGAAAATATGCTGTATCTCAAAAACTGCCAACCCGATCTCGTTCAAACCAATTTTGGTTGAAAGTTTACATGAAGGATTTTTTTTTATTTAGAATAGGTTCGCGTTTGACCACCATCTCACCTGATGGTAAGTGATGATGTGGTCGAAGATGGAGCACGCTTACCTAAAAGTAACCTATTCACTCTTGACTTAAAGACTCCTAGGTAGCATATATTTTTTGCATAATTTTTCACTCCATCATTACTTCTAAGAGGGGGGACACATTTTACCGCTTTGGAAGTGTATATCTTTTAAACGATTAACTTTATGAAAAAGTGGTTTTAGAAACCCGTATGCCATTTTTAAAGACCTCTCTATTAATACCATACACGCATAAGATTCATGAAAACATATATATTTTCAGTTTCAGTTCCATGTGGGGTACATGGAACTGAAACTGAAAATATATTTTTTTTACTTTTTTTTCTTAAAATCGGAAAGCGGTTCACAGAATACATCTACCTACCAAGTTTCACATGTATCATTCTAATAGTTTCGAAATATAAAAACTTTTACCAAAAAAATTAAACCGACTTCCAAAAAACACTGCAAAGTGAAAAATAACTTTAATTTCGGTAGGTAGGTGGTGTCCGACTTCCGGAATTAGTAAGAAAGTAGACAAAATATTGCTTTTCCCAATGCTGGGCCGTTAATTGTTGAGGAGTTCTCCTGGTACTTCAACATCAGCTTCACTTCATCATATGCATTGTGACGAGCATATTGTGCTTAATAACCATATTCAAGTAATCGAAGCGGAACCCATGAAATATTTCTTATTCCTACTTAGATATTGAGTAGTTCCAGTGGCCATCTGTGGTCTTCATCATCAGATCCACTTCACAAATGGTGCTTTTCAAATGCAACTACACAAGTTACTATAAAAAATACTCAAATCACTGTAGGTGTGCCTATAATATTTGAAGAGTTTCCTCGATTACTCCAAGATCCCATTATCAGCTCCTGACTTGGTGACAATGGGACCAATTTCGAAGTATACCCTTTCAAACAAAAAAAGAATTTTCCAAATTGGTTTAGCCGTCTTCGAGTAATCGGTGATCAAACATTAAAAAAAATATACGCGTCGAATTGATAACCTCCTCCGTTTTTTTCGTCGGTTGAAAATGGCTGTGACATACAGATGGATGGACAAATAGACAGACAGACAGACAGGCATGACGAAACTTTTCTTTATTTCCTATTAATTTTTTTATCACATATGAGTAGGGGAGACCGGGGATGGTTGGCTATAGGGGTAGGTAGACTAATTGTCCAAAATGCGAGCTACGAACACTTGTAGCGACGGCTGACTAGGCGAGAGTATCCGTTTTACCCCTCCGCTCTATCACCGAGAACACCGCATCGCCAACGCATGTCACTTGTCAGTGATAGCGTTTTGTTTAAAAACAAGACACGTAAGTAACTATTTTTGTCGTAATGTATTATGTTATAACGCCAATTTAATTTGTTTTCTTTGCTTATCAAAGAGTTTAATACGAATGTTTGATTCTTGAGCTTTGTGTGCTGCCTTATTCTTTTTGATTCAGACGCCATTTTAAGGTTATGGAACATGCTTAAAAATTTTAAGGTAATGTGGGGCAGTTTGACTAATTTTAAAAGGGGCTGGTTGACTATCTAATTAAGCTGCCCCATGATATTTAAACTTTGCTAGATATGAAAAGGAATTAGTATAATGTTTTTAACCCAAACGTTTTGTTTTAGGACGATGCTTCCACGATTTGTTTTTCATTTATACGTCTGTATAAACGAAAATCAAATCATGGAAGCATATTATCTAAAGATAAGTTGAGACGAGAAGATTAAGAGAGCAAGTCAATAAGTTAATTTGATGAAAAGAGTATTAATTCCACGACCAAAGAATTTTCTATAAAATTTAGATTACTCGAACGCCACATAGTAAAAATGAGAAAAAAATTAGAAAGCAGTTCCGGAATGTCGAGATCTCGACTTACTTTGGAGAGCGTTTACTACATAAAAATTGGATCATAAAGATTGGTTGGGATTTTTTTTATTCATGAGAGGCTCGCTTTTGACCACTATCTGATGGTAAGCGATGATGTGGTCGAAGACGAAGCACTAATTTCCTCGTTATATGATCTCCTCAAGCTATGAGTTTATTCCGAGCAACATATATCAACAAAACCAACGTACTGTACGTTTACCTACGTTTGATCGAATAAGACCATTTTATAAGAGGTGGATCAATATGTTCTGCTGGTGATGCGATAATTCTTCTGGTTGGGTGAAGAAAAATAATTTCCGAAAATTTGCAAAACACTTCAAACAACTTGCAAAATACGTCAGACCTAGTAAGGAAAAGCCTGTTTTGTTACTGCTGGACAACCATGACTCGCATTTGTCCAACGATGTCGTTTCTCGCTGTCTTCTTCAATCTAATTTGATTTATAGACACTTAGTTTGCTTAGTGTTTGTTTTCAATTGTTTATTTTTAATTTTATGTTTTATATGTTAAATTAGGATGTCAAAAGGGTTGAGATTATTTTTTCATTAATAAAATGATGATTGCACATATTTTAGTACTTTTTATCCTATTTTTTCGTAGATTTGGTCTCATTACTTCTTAGGTCAACCTACCCCTAGTGACAAGTCGACATACCCCAGGCACGGGGTAGGTTGACTCATTTTCCGCGTCGTATAAAATCTTGATTTTACGCTTTTTTTTTTTGTAAGCTTGTACGCTATATCGTCATTGGTAGCGAGCTAATTGCTGTTTTTTTCGAAAGCTTAATAGTGTCACTATCAATGAAATTGCTTTTTAGAAGAATAAATACTACAGCAAAAATAATAAAAATATTTAAGCTGAAAATTGGTCAACTATCCCCGGTCTCCCCTATTTTATTTCCAAAGTCCCCTAGTACTCCTAATCGGGCGTCAAACACATTAATAAACTAACATTTAATCAAGAAGCATGTAACCCTTTGTAAACAATAAGTTACAACTTATTATGATCAAACAATATTAAAGAAAATATAATATTACCTTCATGTATCAATATTAGTTAAGTAATGTATAAAATCGGGCGAACAATGGTTTGTAAGTGTGTGTGCGCGCAATGTTGTTGTGTTGCTACTAGAATACCTAAAATTGAGCGAGTGATAAACGTAAATGCGTCCTTAAACAAAACAGTTTTTTTCTGGTGTATATTTGCCTGATAGAATATTTGTTTTTTAATCGGGAAACATCCCTACTCCCTATATTTATTTACTTTTTGCCATGCTATCTGTGACAAGCACATCACTTTGTCGAGAGCCTTTAAGTTCGTGAAAAAATTACTATATCTTACAATACTTGTACAAACTCACCAGTATATGAGAAGGAGGTGACGTGGAACCAGTGGAACAGCACGGAGAGCAGGCGGCCCAGGATCTCATCCGGAGTGTCGGGGTTGGGGGTGCACAGCCCCACCATCAGCCACACGCCATATCTACCATATATCACAAGTATTATAAGAGGCCCAAAATAACATTGTAATTACATTGTGCTATGTTAATATTGGTCTATACTGTCCTCTCATACCTATAAAACCTGTATTATAGATACATTGTGAATATGAATAATGTTTTGAAAAGTGTAACCGTGGAGTTTCTTTCCGGTTCTTCTCCATAGAAAACGACCAATTTCGAACCGTGCCCTAGCTTCAGACGATTTATAAATGCTTATTAAATGTTTTAGAAATCAGAGAGATTTAGATCAAAGCATACATAAATGGTGTATAAATATGTAAAAAATAGGATTTATTTATTCAATTCCAGAAACAGAGGAAATGTTAGTGTGATGAAGTCAAGCGTCATATAACTATCCTTTAAGGCTGCGCCGAGTAAAATAACTCAAAACGGTCTTCACTACTAAAGGAATATAACCTATAATAGTACTTTAATTACCATACAAAAATATGTAATGAACACTAGAATAAATGTGTTAGCAAACATAGTTGGCAAAATTTAAAAATATTTTATAGTTTATTAAACAAAAATACATAAAGTTGGACAAAAATCCTTACAAAACATGCTCGTGCGTCGCTGAATTTTGATAGTAAACTGTTGAATTTTTTCATAAACTTCAATTCATATTATTCTTTAATTATCATACTATCATTTACAGCTTTAACATTTCAAAAATGTCGCTTGGTTGTTTTAATTTTAATTTTTTCTTCTAATTTGCGCGCTATTTTGAACCATACGCAACGTACACCGGTCGAAAATTCAGTCGTCCACGGGAGCTCAGAGAGGGGTCACGTCTCATCGTGGAGCGTTTCGCCGGTAACGATAATTCGCGATCTATTGTGTACGTATGTATTGCAGCAATCCGTTGAATAACATAAGTCTAATTTTTTGTTTTTTGAGTACGATTTATTATGCATACCCAACAATTACTTTTTATTGTTCAATATATATTTCTTTAACATTTTTTTTTTCAATATTTGTTTTATTATGGGAAAATTTAAAAAAAAAATATTATTAGAAGAAAGTTGGCGCAAATTTTCGAAAAAAACGCCATTCTCATAAAAAGTACGTATTTCTATTTTGTGATGTTATTATTGCTTTTTAACCGACTTCAAAGAAAAGGAGAAGGTTCTCAGTTCGTCTTAAACTTTTTTTTATGTATGTAACCTCAAACTCGAAGACGGCTGGACCGATTTGGAATTTTTTTTTTCGTTTGAAAGGGTATACTTTCTAGTTGGTTCCATTGTTATGAAATCAGGATCTGATGATGGGATCCTGGAGAAAGCGAGGGAACTCTTTAAATATTATAGGCACACCTATAGCGTTTTGGATATTTCTAATAGTACCTTGTGCAGTTGCTCCCGAAAAGCACCATTTGAGGAAGTGAAAGTGATGATGAAGACTTTTTTCAAACATTCGATATGGGTATCGTGTAATGGGTTTTTGGGGATGGTAATTGCAAATCTGGCATTCATTTTAAAATCCAAGATGGCGGATGCAACTTTTTCTCAAACAATCGATACAAGTATCGTGTAATGGGTTTTTGGGGGTGGTGATTGCAAATCTGGCATTCATTTTAAAATCCAAGATGGCGGATGCAACTTTTTCTCAAACATTTGATATGGGTACCGTGTAATGGGCTTTTGGGGGTGGTGATTGCAAATCTGACATTCATTTTAAAATCCAAGATGGCGGATGCAACTTTTTCTCAAACATTCGATATGGGTATCGTATAATGGGTTTTTGGGGGTGGTAATTGCAAAACTGGCATTCATTTTAAAATCCAAGATGGCGGATGCAACTTTTTCTCAAACATTCGATATAGGTAGCGTGTAATGGGTTTTTGGGGGTGGTGATTGCAAATCTGGCATTCATTTTAAAATCCAAGATGGCGGATGCAACTTTTTCTCAAACATTCGATATAGGTATCGTGTAATGGGTTTTTGGGGTGGTGATTGCAAATCTGGCATTCATTTTAAAATCCAAGATGGCGGATGCAACTTTTTCTCAAACATTCGATATGGGTACCGTGTAATGGGTTTTTAGGGGTGGTGATTGCAAATCTGACATTCATTTTAAAATCCAAGATGGCGGATGCAACTTTTTCTCAAACATTCGATATGGGTATCGTATAATGGGTTTTTGGGGGTGGTAATTGCAAAACTGGCATTCATTTTAAAATCCAAGATGGCGGATGCAACTTTTTCTCAAACATTCGATATAGGTATCGTGTAATGGGTTTTTGGGGGTGGTGATTGCAAATCTGGCATTCATTTTAAAATCCAAGATGGCGGATGCAACTTTTTCTCAAACATTTGATATGGGTACCATGTAATGGGTTTTTGGGGGTGGTGATTGCAAATCTGGCATTCATTTTAAAATCCAAGATGGCGGATGCAACTTTTTCTCAAACATTCGATATAGGTATCGTGTAATGGGTTTTTGGGGGTGGTGATTGCAAATCTGGCATTCATTTTAAAATCCAAGATGGCGGATGCAACTTTTTCTCAAACATTCGATATGGGTATCGTGTAATGGGTTTTTGGGGGTGGTGATTGCAAATCTGGCATTCATTTTAAAATCCAAGATGGCGGATGCAACTTTTTCTCAAACATTTGATATGGGTACCGTGTAATGGGTTTTTGGGGGTGGTGATTGCAAATCTGGCATTCATTTTAAAATCCAAGATGGCGGATGCAACTTTTTCTCACACGTTCGATATGGGTATCGTGTAATGGGTTTTTGGGGGTGGTGATTGCAAATCTGGCTTTCATTTTGAAATCCAATTTAAAACACATTCAATATGGATATCGTGTGTGTCTACTAAGTTAAATACACTGATAACCTTCAAGGGTTTATTGCTAAGTATAATTAACAAAGTAACGTAACGGCTAAAATTATCGCTAAATGATGAAAATGAGTGCACCCGGTTGCTGTTCGAAATACACTAAGCTCGCGGCGAACTTAGTGCGACCGCATTATATCGCTTGCTCAGCAAACGAGGTCGATTGCAAAATATTGCATCAAACATCGTGTAATAGGTTTTTGGGCAAACCGATTGCAATCCTTACATTCATTTTAGAATTTACGACGAAAGTTCATTGGCTACTTTGTTAGCTTACAATTTACACTGGGTTATTGACAATTTAACTGATCCTAGGTTAAGTGACTATTCAGTATTATCTAGGGTATCTAATAATACTGAAATTAATTGTTTAAACCCTTAGATGTGACAAAGGAGAGTTATAATAACAAAATTTTACTATATCATCAGAATATAAATCGTTTCTCCGGCAAAATATTAGATGAGGAAATGTTAATAGATAAATATGATATAGATATCTTATGTTTTTGTGAAACCTGGCTAAAACCAGATAGAATGTTGTTTAAAATTAATATTTTTCTGTTTCTAGTGCATACAACAGGTCCTCAGTAGGAGGTGGTACTTTAATATTACGTAATAATTCTCTTAGATATAAGGAACAAAAATATATCACCGCTTGCTCTGTTGATTGCTTGTGTGAGGTAGCATGTACAGAAGTTGAAGGCCAAACTTTCTTAAGTGTTTATAGACCACCAGCATCAAACTTGTCATCATTCTTAATGATAATGGGAGAAATTTTAAGTGCCTAAGCTTATAAGAGATAATAAATTAGTTTTCATTTGTGGTCACCTAAATATTGATTTGTTAGTAAATTCACCTGTACACTGCAAGCTTACTTCATTGTTTGGTTCATTTAACTTAAAATGCACATACAAGGAAGCAACAAGAATAACAGCAACATCAGCTCAATGCATAGATAATATTTATACTAATTGTGCCATAAAATACTCGTCTCAAATTAGTGGAGTTAGGTCTGACCATACAGGTCAACTAGTATCCTTTGAGTTGGTTAAAAAGCGGCAATTAAATAAGACTATTAAGTTTAGGCCACTAACTAAAAAGAAATTAATGATTTTAATGATAACATGTAAAGTAATCTTTCAATGGCCAATTTTGACTCCCATGACCCCAATGAAAATTACAGGATATTTTTTCTTCACCATGCCACGAATTTAGTAAGGCATGTCCAGTTAAAAAATTTCAAATGAGTAATAAATCTAAATTTAATGAATGGGCCACTGCTGGAATAAGAATAAGCTGAGACAATTTACACAACTTATACCATGAAAAATCATTGACTTCCGATGAAGCCTTCCATAATTATGTAAGAAACTACTCAAAGATATTTAAAAGAGTATGCGCCCTAAGCTAAATCTAAATCAGAAAGTAATAAAATTAGCATTTCTAACAATAAAATAAAAACTGTGTTGAAGGTGATAAACAAAGAAACTGGAAACACAAACCAACAGGGTTAGAATGATTTGACTTTGAACATCGATGATCAGGTCATCTCAGATAAGTCAAAAGTGGCTGAGAAGTTGGAAAATTACTTTACCAATATTCCAGTAGAGGTTACTAAATCTCTACATTCTTCGCCATTATCAGCAGAATCTTTTTTAAAGGAAAACTTCAATAAGGATATACCAACATTTTCATTTAAGCCCATTTCTATTGATGTAATTAAAAAGCATTCCAAAGTCTTAACATAACAAACACTGATGACTTATGGAGTGCATCTGTTAGGGTTCTTGGTAATATTATTGACTCAATTGCTGCTATCCTAACAGGCACATTTAATGAATGTATAGACAGCGGTAATTTTCCCGATTTAATGAAACATAGTAAAGTAGTACTAATTTTTAAGTCGGGTTGTAAGAGTGATCCCTCTAACTATAGACCGATATATGTGCTTCCAGCATTAAGCAAAATATACGAAAAAATCATGCTGGACCAGATGCTATCATATTTTAACTCAAATGGAATTCTGCATAGTCGGCAGTTTGGTTTCACGAAAGGTAGGTCAACAACAGACGCAGGAGTAGCGCTCATCCGTCACATTCTGGAATCTTGGGAGAAATCTCAGGATGCAATTGGCATATTTTGTGACCTCTCCAAAGCTTTTGATTGCGTTGACCACAAAACACTGATCTGTAAATTACACCATTACGGAGTTCGTGGATTCGTGTTCTGCTGACCTTGTTCTTTCATATTTATCAAACAGGCAACAAAAAGTTATTGTTAATGGAGCGACATCTGCAGGATCCCTAGCCAAGATGAGTGCTCCGCAAGGTTCAATTCTTGGCCCTTTCCTTTTTATAGTGTATATCAATGACATACATGATGACCAACTTATCGGATATTTTTTATTTGTAATTCCATTGTGCTGTATTAATTGGTCTATACGACAGTATAGACCAAAGTTTTAAATATAATTAAGCATATCTTAGAACTGGAAACATATCTTACAACTATATAATAATATAGGTTATCCATCAGAATTCAGACAGGCTTTAATTTATAATCATATTGTGGGAAGTACTAATTTCACACGGGTTCCCGTTAGTATATGCTTAAACTAGACTTATGGTCTCATGGTGCGTGGTGCGCTGGTTGCACGCTACTGGCATGATTGCTCTATGTTATCTCTTAAAAAGACTATTTTTTAAGAGATAACATAGAGCAATCATGCCAGTTTAAAAATTAATTTCAAATTGAAATTTAATTATTTAATTGAATTAATTTGAAATGAATTAATTTTTTTCTTAAAATTCAAACGCGAGCCAAAAATAAAAAAAAATCACAAGAAAAATCACCTACTACTGTTTCTTGTGATTTTTTCAAACTCAAAATGTTTAATTTCACATAGGCCTACATGGGCACTTATAAAACGTCAGCAGTTTGGCGCAGGGCACGGTTCGAAATTGGTCGTTTTCTATGGAGAAGATCCGGCAAGAAACTCCACAGTTACTCTTTTAAAATATCATTCTTACAATGTATCTATAATACAGGTTAATGAGGTATGAGAGGACATTAAAGCCTGTCTGAATTCTGATGGATAACCTATATTATTGTATAGTTGTAAGATATGTTTCCAGTTTTAAGATATGCTTAATTATATTTAAAACTTTGGTCATTACAAGATATTTTCTAAATTTAAACCCACGACCTACGTCATTTAAATTTAAAAGTCAATTATCTGAAATTAAGTATTTCAAATGGCGGGAGACTTTGTTAAACATAAAAAACACAGTGATACGACGTCAATGTGGAGCTATTTTTTAGTTGCGAAGGATAGGAATAGATGCTCAGCCATTCTCAAGACTTTCGATGGATCGACTAAGGGATTACATACACATTTGTCATCAAAACATAACATAAAGCTTATATCAGCTTCAACAAGTCTAGATTCTGATAATCTGAACACAGCACCGCCGCCAGCCAAGCGAAAGTTAAATGATTATTTTACTAAAAGTGCCGACGATAGCCTCGATGATGTTTTGGCAAGAATGATTGCATTAGATGGATTTCCATTCAGTATATTCATAACTTCAGATGATTCGAGAAAATTTGTCTTTGCAAAATACACGGATTTACCAAAGTCAGCCGTCACCATTCAAAAACGTGTCATGAATTACAGTGAAAAAATCAGAAAGCAAGTAACTGCAGAATTGAAACATTTGAAAAGTGCAGGTGAAAGATTTAGTCTTTCTTTCGACAAGTGGACTTCAACATCCAATAAACCATATGGTGTTGCCCAAACGAGAGTCTCGCAAGAGTCTTGCAATTAGCGATTATCCTATTGCTATTTATTAAACGGTACTTGAGATCTCAGAACAATGTAACAGAGTCTGTTACATTATTGTTAAAAAGTATATTGTTAAAAAACTTAAAAGTCGAGATGACACGGAAGAAGAAGAAGGAAGATCAGGATCACAAACAGATGATGAGTTAATGCCACAAACCTCCCAATCCCAACCCCAATTGACACTAAAGGAAAAGTTATAGCTGGAAATTGATAAGAGTATGAAATCCCCAGATCGTGAAGTACAAATACAAAATTAATCGGGGTTGCCAAAATAGACGTGAAATAAGCCTGTTTGAAAATGGAGGAATTAGTGGATATCACTTAGAAACAGCATATAAGTATCTATTGTCTATTCCTCCAACCAGTGTAAAACCTAAACGAGCGTTTTCAGCTGCTGCTTATGTTGGTAATAAACGAAGCAGGCTTGGAAGTCAAACCTTGGATGCATTGATATTTCTACGATTGTATTTTCAAAATTTGAAATAAGTTTTATTGTTTTTTTATTTCTTACAAAGTATAGTATCTTTTTGTAATTTTTTCTTTTCTTACTATACTGTGATATGTGTAGTGTACCAAAATTAAAATTATATATTTAAAGAAATTACTCGTTTTTTAGAGTTCAGTTGCCAAATGGCAAAAAACGGAACCCTTATAGTTTCGTCATGTCTGTCCGTCTGTCTGTCTGTCTGTCTGTCTGTCTGTCTGTCCGTCCGTCCGTATGTCACAGCTATTTTATTCCAAAACTATTAAGACTATACATGTGAAACTTGGTAAGTAGATGTATTCTATGAAACGCTTTCCGATATTGAGAAAAAAATTAAAAATCATTTAAAATAAAGGAACATACTACTACCCCATACATGGAACTAAAACTGAAAATATTTTTTTTTTCATGAAACTTATGCGTGTGTGGTATTTATAGACAGGTCTTTAAAAATGACATGGGGGTTTCTGAAACCACTTTTTCATAAAGTCAATCGTTTAAAAGATATAAGCTTCCAAAGTGGTCAAATGTGTATCCCTCCCTCTAACTTCTATAATAGTGGAGTGAAAAATATAAATATATATATACAACGTGTAACGGAAACCCCATATCTAACCAAAAGGGCTGAAGACAACATTTGGTATGGAGTCTCTATGCACAGTTTCAGCACAAAATAACTGACTTAAAGAATTGATACCAAATTATTGGTTTCACATATTTTTTGAATACCAATCATAACAAACGTGTCACAGCACTACGAGGGTCAATAACTTTCCACGTCACTTGCCAATAACACGATAATTCTTTTCGTTCTTCTTAATTTGAAAAATTCGGTCTCTGGTATCAGTGTACTGGAATTTGTAATAAGTTCTACACATATAGACTTAGGATTACAAAACCCTTGCCATATCGTTTGTTATCTTCCAAAGAAGGCATGCACTTGATATGTATATACCCTGTAAATTACACGTTGTATATATATATATATATATATATATATATCTATAGATCTTAATGTAAACTTTCAATCAAAGTTGGTTTTAAAGAGATCGAGTCAGCAGTTTTTGAGATACAGCATATTTTCTAAAACCGCAAATATAACTTTGTAATTCATACAAATACTATGAAAAACAAAGTTATTTGGCGTAGTTGCAAAAAATGTAAATAAGCTAGTTTTAAGAAATTTGTAAGTTTTAGTTTTTTGTCAAGTAAATATACATATTATATTATATTATTATAGTTACTACGGAACCCTTCATGGGCGAGTCTGACTCGCACTTGGCCAATTTTTGTAAAATGTTATAATAAGCAATATAACATTCGATTTATAGATTTCTTTTATTTTTTTTTTCTTTTAAATTAAGTTACACTTGATACATATATTGTTATGAAATAAATTACGCTTATATTTTCTGCGAAGTAAGTTCGCTAGACAGCATTAATGAAAAAATGTTTTTTTGGTATGGCCCCACGTATATATAATACAGTACCGAATGTTATTAAAAATATGACAGTACATCAGAATTTAAACGAGCACTAAATGAAATTTTAATAAACAAAACTTATTTCAGTCTGGTTTTATTATGACATTACATAATATTTTTTTTTATTTCATACTGGTTTTATTATTCAAATAAGTACTGCATACCCATCTACCCTAACTTGCTACTTACCCAGTTTCGAAGCGTCAATAGCCTAATAGATAAGGTGTCGGACTTGTGATCGAGAGGTCGCAGGTTCGAACCCCACCCATTACACTATTGACGTGAACCCACTCCAGACACAAGCATATTTAGCTTAGTTGGAGGGGTTAACAAGATTGCTAGTAATGTGAAATGTACCCACATTGCTAGTATTCTTTAAAAAAAAATCTGAGGAGTTTAATATATAAAATCAAAGTTTTATTGCAATAGGATGAATAGTGAGGGAACGGATAATGTATTACTACAGTAAAAACAAACGTTAATTTTTATATAATAGGTATAATTTATTAAATTTATTTTTGTGATTTATTTACGTACCTACTTGCTTCATTTAGATCCATCCAGCCGTTTGAGCGTGAAGAAGTAACAAACATGCAAACAGACACATTCATTCACAAACTTTCGCCTTTATAATATTAGTGTGATAAATAAAACCATCTAAATAATTAATATTCGTTTTTCAAGTTTATTCAACATAACGACAAAAAATTAAAAAATGCAAAGATAGCAAACTTCGTCGTGCAACGGCAAGCGGGCCTCGAGCGAACTTGTCATTGTGTGTGTGACAACGCACACGACTAGCCCGCTGCAGTAAATACCTATTTTCCGCGCGTCTCGTAGGCTCGACACCCTCTTAACAAAATGGCGATGTTTACTTTGCACAATTTCCATCTGTCATACAGAGTTGCATATGAGATGTAGCCAGTGCGTATGGATAAATAGGAACCTTTTAATTTACTCTGTTTTGTAATTCTATACGAATTAATTCGAACGAATATAATTTGTCCTGTAACAACAAATATATCTAATGTCCTCTGGTTGCGTGTTTGGAACATGTGCTGCATATCACGAGTTCGATTTCATAATCATAATCATTTATCATCACGTTTTTGTGGTAGATTATAGCAATGGAACAACTATTTTGTATAGCTTACAAATACTTATTCCGCGTCTGAGTGTTTTATGCAAGTCAATGGTAACTTTTGTAACCCACGATACAGGAGACATTTCCAGATCGGGCAAATAAAAAAGAAAGAAAGTATGATCCAAGTCTTACCTTCCCAGCAGCTGTCGATCTTCGACGGAGATGGGATCAGGCAGGTCCACGCACAGCGGAGGCTTCAGCTGTTCCGTGGAACTGTCGGGGTCTTCCATGTTGATCGGCTTCGCGTCTTTTAAGAGACTGGCGAAGAAAATTAGATTTTTGCATACTTTTAACACTGCTTTTTATAAAATCATGATGTCGGATATTTCTATGATATTGGACCGCGTTTCCACAGGCATGATAAATTAAAACAAATCAGAGGTAAAAGATACATTTAGATGGCTTTTTTAAATAAAACAGTTCTGTAAATTTTACCCCCACATAGTTATTTTCTAATTCTTTATGTTCACGCATCATACGCATGTACAGCAACGCGGGTGGAGAGCAGTCACACAGATAGACATACAGATAGAATATACTTTATTGTACACCAATAATTGAATCACACTCACACACACACCCCACTACTCGCCTACCGATACGGTCATCGGCGGACGTACCGCGTCATCTATTTATATAAATTATTGTAACCAAAATCGATATTAAAGCTATATTATATTTAAACAAGTCTTTCATTCAAATCTTCAACACTATACATAGGTGTATATTTGTTTTAACAAAGCTTGCTACTTCATGTCTGATAAGACAGGGAAGTGTAAATAGCAGCTCAAGCTTTCTGATAATTTCTTGCCGGTTCTTCTCTATAGGAGAGGACCTATTCGAACCGTGCACTAGCTTCTGTCGTTTTATAAGTGCCTATGCAGGCTTTTTGTGAAATAAAATATTGTTTATTTTGATTTTGATAAGCCGAGTAAGTATTAATGAAATAATTATGTTTATTTTCCAAATTGGTTATAAATACGAGGCATGCCTTTTAAGTTTTGTCGTTTGAAGAAAAAAAAAACAACTAGAACCTTATAGTACTTTTTATTGTTTTTCAAAGTATTCACCACGTAGCTTAATACACTTTTCCATTCGCTCAAACCAGTTATTATAACATTTATTCCACTCAAAAGCTTTCAAGTCAGCCATTTTGAACACCCCCAGTGTTCAAAATGGCTGACTTGAAAGCGTCGACTGCTTCTTCACCGGACTGGAACCTTTGACCACGAAGACTTTTCTTAATTTTAGGAAATGTAAAGAAATCGCTAGGGCTTAGGTCAGGACTGTATGGAGGGTGGTCAAGAATTTCTACTTTTTCCTGCCTCAAATACTCAATCAATTCATGTAACTGTTCTTCAAGACACAGGATGTTCCTAGTTTGAAGAACAGAGGTCTTACTTAATTAAGTCTCTAACATCACATCTATAACCACAACATTTCTGCAACCTTATGTGATCTTATGTGAGACGAAATAAACATTATTATTATTTAAAAAAAAATCGTTTGACGAGCGCTGTGTGAGCTTGCGTTGTCGTGGTGCAGGATGATGCGTCGCTTTGAGTTAGATTTTCGAAGTTCGGCGATGACTTGTGGTAAACAAACTGTGGTATACGTACTGTGGTATCGTAGAATCGTTCTACGATCTTCAGGAGCAATAGTCGCGACATGGCTGGTTTTTCCAACGAACGTTGCCACCATCTTCTTTGAAGTGCTTCGAGAACGAACAACTTTAGTCGGCTTTGGCTCGTCTTGAAAGACCCAAATTGTAGATTGTTGTTTGGAATCAGGATCGTAGGCATAGATCCAAGATTCGTCACCACTGATGATGTCGTAGACGTGATTTGACTCTCCTCGGTTGAACCTTTGCAGAGTTTTCTTACACCATCTGACGCGGGCCGCCTTGTGATCGTCGTAAAGCAGATGCGGTATCCAACGGCAAACTATACTGTGTTTTTTAATCTCAGAGAAAGAATTGACACATGCAAATGTCAAGTTTAAAAATAATGTTGCCCGCTCTTTTCTGCAGTGTTATACCTACGATACCGGTTTGTTGAATCGTAACTTTTTACCCGACTGCGCGACGCAAATGAGGGTAATGTGTTTAACAGTCTGTGTATGTATGTAAGTATGTATGTTTGTACCTATGTGATGATGTACAGGCCAAACGCGTCGGCGTGGGCCGATTGGAATAATTCTCACGTTAATCAATTCATCTTAACCATGCGAGTGTCACGAGAGAAATGAGAGCTAATTATCAAAAATCGGCAAACTATATCAAGTGGGCTATCGTTGAATAGGTCTTTTGTTATAAAGAGAACTAGCAATGTGGGTATAATTCACATTACTAGCAATCTTGTTGACCCCTCCAACTAAGCTAAACATACATTATAAATATGTGATTTATTTGTATAAAACTAAACTTATTTAAAAAAGTGACAAGCAGGTGGGTCCAGGTTCGATTGGGTCCCGCCCGCCTGTTTGCTTTAAATCATCTGGGCCATTTAGTTGACCACATTATTGATAGGTTTATCATACAAATAGGTGGCGATTCTGATTATTCAGAATATTCCTAAGAAATATAGTCATTATTTGAATCTGATTAACGAATACCTGTAATTCATTATGGTTTTAATAAAATAAATGATTAATTTTGTATTTCTAAGTTTTAAATTAGCACCTACACATTATTTCAGGATAACGTATTATAAAAAACCGATACTTGACTTTATTAACGTTAAGTTTCGATTGTGGCACATCACTATTTAAGAATTGCAAAAAACTGGCAATCGTCGTAATGTCAACTTTGTCTCTGAGATTAAAAAACAGGGTTAAGCTTTCTCACACCAAGCGCTTCATGCAAGATCTTCTGAATGGTTGTCCCTGAGATGCCTAAAAGAGCCTCTATCTCTCGATACGTCACATGACGATCTTCAAGAATTAGTTGTCTCACAGCAATGATGTTATCTTCAGTGAAGGCTGATTTTGGGCATCCTCCGCGAGATTTGTCACTAACACTAGTATGTCCACGCTGGAATTCTAAATACCAGCGTTCGACAGCCCGCAGACATGAGGCTTCATCACTGAACACAGATAAATTAGCTCAACAAAACACTGAAGCCGTGCCTCTTCTAAAGTTGTAGAAAATTATTGCACGAACATTTTCCTTAGAAAGATTCATTTTCATACGCAACCTGACAGATACCAATCGACGCTGTGACTAAACAATAGCATTAATCCTAATACTTTCAACTGTTTTGAGATTCAAAATTTAAACACATTCGAATTTAGAACAGTTCCAAATTCAAAATTGCCGGGAAATATGGAAACGACAGAACTTAAAAGGCATGCCTCGTAACACTTTTACACGTCATTTTCTTCGTAAATGTAAACTGGATGAGGCCAGTGTTTCCTAAGGCCGTGCACGCACTGCCTTGCGGTGGCCGCAATTCCGGTAGTTCTACCGCACCGGTAGACTGACCGCAGTGCGCGCACTTCTATGACACTCCATACTTCACAAATTTTGCGTTTCCAAAACGCAACGCAGTGCGCGCACGGCCTAACTGACTACACTGAGAAGAAACACTGAAACAAACGTCCATACAATTTGTAGTGATCAAATCATATGAGAGCCATGTAGGTTTATGTCTGTGGCGCCCTTTAGAGGACAGAATCACACAGATTTGAGCAGGCCCGTCCAAACAGTGCAAGCATTTGTCAAATATCGCGTAGCTCAACTTGATTTGATCCCAGACATGTGAGAGTATAGGTGACCCCATCCAAGACCTTCAGAGGGAATATATTATGGGCTAGTACAGTCCTCAGCTCGGTTACTCCATTAGTGAAATGTTGTCCTATATCTCAATGTTGTCGCTTATCAAGTTTATTTTATTCTAAAACAGTCTCCAAAAGCTATCTGTCTGTATGTTATTGATTTTGTCAAAAACTACTGATTGGATTTTTGTACGGTTTTTACTAAAATATAGTGCAATTTTTGAGAAAGGTTTAAGTCTAAAGATTACGTTTGGAAACGATAAAGGTAGCGCGGTCGTAAAAATTCTCGTTTTTTATAAAACTGCTTTAAATGCGAATTGGAGAACAATGTAGATTCTTAGATTTGTTTTTCAATTTTATTTGTCATTAACTTGTGATTTACTGTCCTCTCATACCTATTAACCCTGTATAATGGATACATTGTGAAAACAAATGACGTTTTGAAAAGAGTAACCGTTGAGTTTCTTGCTGGTTCTTCTCCATAGTAAACGACATGTGAAAGAAAATATTTTGAGTTTGAGTTTGAACGAGCGTCAGTCAGACATGTAATAATCACACGAGGCAGTTCTTATAGAAGGCGACGGGTAACCAGTAGCATCTTTCATTTCAAGCAAGTTTTTTTTTTTATATTTATTTATAACAGGTTCACCTTCTCACCTGATGGTAAGTGATGATATGATCGAAGATGGAGCACGCTTACCTAGAAGTAACCTATTTACTCTTGACTTAAAGACCCCCAGGTTATAGCCATCGGGAAACACAGACTCCGGCAAGGAATTCCACTCAGCAGCGGCAGGGAGTTAATTGGTTACCTTATGATAGCCTCGACGAGGTTTGTCTGCATGTCACTGTCCATCTGCCAGGCGAGAGGAAGGCGCGTATGTACCACGTGGTCGCCGCCGCGCCGGCTGTTGTGGCGGTTCCCGTGGCACTGCTGGCAGTACCTAATAATAATTAGGTTTTGAGGACACGCGGAACAGACTGTAAAGTCCCTCATCCCACGGAAAAGGGACGATCCTCCGACCAGACAGGTGTTTTTATTTGGTGGGCAACTGCCCGATGTTTGTTATCCAATGATTTGTATGTAGTCTAATTTTGTGGTAAACTCTACTTGCGCGATACAGGATTTCTATCTTTAGTTTGTATGTTGCGAGATAGATGTCGCTACAAGGTTATAAATAAAACATTCACACGTATTTTTTTTTCGTAAATGTAAACTAGATGACGCCAGCGTTTCCTAACTGACTACCCTAAGAAGCAACACCGAAACAAACTCAAACATCAACATCTCTTTTAAAGTCCCTACAATCCGTAGTGATCAAATCATATGAAAACCATAACCAAATACTTTTATGAACAATATATCTATATAATAAAAATGAATCGCTAAATGTGTTGCTAAGCACAAAACACGAAAACGGCTGGACCGATTTGGCTGATTGTTTTTTGTTGTGTTTGGTTTTGTCAGAAGGTTCTTATGAAAAAAAAAAGTAGTAAAGGTACGGGTAGAGTAGGTTAGAGGTAGGGTAGGGCTAGGGGTAGGGTACGGTAGGGTAGGTTAGGGTAGGGGTAGGGTATTGGTAGGGTAGGGTAGGGGTAGGGTATTGGTAGGGTAGGGTAGGGGTAGAGTAAGGTATGGGTAGGGTATCGGTAGGATAGGGGTAGTGGTATTGGTTAGGTAGGGGTAGGATACCACGCGAACGAAGTCGTGGCGGGCCAGCTAGTTGTTCATAAAAGTATTTGCATAAACCTACATTAAATAAGCTTTAAATAATTCAAATTTGAATCGTATTAAAATAATATAAATTATTTAAAAATGTCATATTCATTATCAGTAGCTGGGTACCCCTTGACAAGACCAGTGCCAAATTTTCTTCCTGCCAAAAACTCCTGACTACACGTTACGCCTATCAAAGATGTTCAAAAGACAGTCACCACCAACTTCGTGCTTTCTGCAGCACGAAGTTAACTCGATATGTTAAAATGGTCACCCAACCACGTGTCAACCTCGGCAAGCGTTGCTAACGCGGCCGGTTTTTATTATTTAGGCATGAATACTTTAAAACCACATCACTTTACAATACCATCTTATTTGTCGTTGTGACTCGCACATTTTCACAGTCAAACAACGCTTGTTAATGCGTTAAGCCGAGGGTTTTTTTTTATATTTGATAGGCTTGCGTTTGACCATAATCTCACCTGATGTTAAGCGATGATGTGGTCGAAGATGAAGCACGCTTGCCTAGAAGTAACCTATTCACTCTTGACTTAAAGACTCCCAGGTTATAACTATCAGGAAACACAGACTCCAGCAGGGAATTCCACTCCTTAGCCGTACGCACAATGAAGGTATTCCCAAAACGTTTCGTGCGTATGGGTGGGATGTAACGATGGCGCATCGCCGTTTGTCTTGTAGTCCGATGATGGAACGGGCTTGGCGGAATAAGACTGTGCAATTCCATCGCACGCTCCCCGAAATGTAACCGATAGAAAACTGATAGGCTTGCAACACGTCGCCGATGTTCTAGGCTCTGGAGCCTTGTCTCGACCAGTTTCTCGTTGCCGATGAGCCTTTTGGCCCGTTTCTCTATAGACTCAAGTGCATCAAGCTGGTATTTGGCAGATCCGTCCCAGAGATGAGAGCAGTACTCCATACACGACCGAACTTGCGCTTGATAGAGGTTGAGCAGCTGTTCCGGTATGAAGTACCGTCTCACCTTTCCCAACTTTTTGGCAGCCAATTGAGCCTTAGCCTCGATAAACGGACCAAAATTAAGGGTGGATGTCAACGTAACCCCAAGAAGCTCGATGCGATCAGTTATCGGCACGGTTACACCACGGAAAGAAGGAGCCGGTTGAAATTGGCTCCTTTTTGCGGAGAAAAGACACGCCTGGGTCTTGGCAGCATTAAACTTGACCAAGTTGGCGTCGCCCCACTCAGAGACAGCCTTCAAAGTCAAGTTCAAGCGCCCCACCATTGCCTCTCGGCGAGACTGGACTTGTGACCCACTAGCACGCGCGCTGGATATATATCTCTCAGCAACAGTGCTGTCGTCTGCTTACCCAAAGGTACCGGGTCCCGACTGTTATTTGAATGTTATATCTTTGACAGTAGTTATGGATCTTTTCAAGGGTTATCTTGCTACCTCGATGCTAGGTTTTATAGGACAGATATGCAGTCGCCCCGTGTAAAACATTCGTAATCAGCTGCTGCAGGTTAGACTAGAAGTCCACCCAACATAGTTTTGGGAAAAGGGTAGGCAAATGATTGATATTAACATAAATATGAGGGAAAATTTTAATATACTTTCAACGTAGCAAAAAGTTGTATTGGTAACATATTGGACCTTATCGGAATCTCCTTAAGCTGTTTGTGTTTTTCAATATACAATTGTGACTGATGTACATAGTAGCGTCCTCTGTTGTTGAAAAGCGAGAGTATGGTGTATCTTTCTGTTTGCACCACCGGCTAAAAGATGGCGACAGTATACATGGAAGATTTGCTAGTAATGAATGGGATATTGGATAAATGATCTCGCTTTCCGACGCCAGGGGAATGGAATTATGAATGGAGGTTGTGTAAATTATGAATGAATATTGAAGTTGATCGCCTCTCGACACTAGAGGAAGCACTGTAGCACAACCTAGAATATTCTCGATCTTTCTGGAAGCTGGAAGTTAGAATGTTAATGTAAGCTTTTTCCGCCCACATTTTGTTTCTCAGTTTAGTAGTTCCCTAAGTCCGCTTCCAGACAGTAGTGTCAACTAGTCTCGTAATTCTTCTAACCGCGTACATATTGAACCGAAGCCATGCTTGCCTTAATCCAGTAGATGTAATAGTTTAAACCTGTGGATTTGACAATAAATCTGGTAGTAACGTTTGAAATACTCTTTCATTTATTACCAGAAGTCCGCTACCTCAACATAGGCCCGTCGATAGCCCGACAAGACCAGTGTTGTGCTCAATAATCATATATTTTTTTATGTTAAAGAGTACTAGCTATGTGAGTAGAATTCACATTAGTAGCAATCTTGTTAACCCTTCCAACTAAGCTAAATATACTTGTCTGAAGTGGGTTCACGGCAATGGTGTAATGGGTGGGGTTCAAACCCGCGACCTCTCGATCACAAGTCCGACACCTTAGCTTTTAAGCAATTGTCGCTTTTTTAATATGATTAGTTCTTGAATAATGATTTGCGTGTTTATTTAATTCAGTTTGCTTACAATAATGTTGATTAAAGTGTTTGTTTCCTTATGTGAAGTTAAGTCTAGTTTTTGTGTCCTTATCTCCAGCAATGCTGTAATATCTTACCTGATAGGGTGGTTGCCGTTGTAGCTAGCACACTCATTCGAGAAGCAGATCGAGTATGCTGCCTTATCGGTAGAGCGGCAATTCTGAAATAAAATATTTGCGAATATATTTATCTGATTTTGTGATTGTTTAGCTACGACATGGTACAATATATACATTTATCTCTCTAGGGATGATACTTAGAGAAAACTATTTGTCTGTTGTGATTTTGTGAGTAATAAAAATACCTGTACCCAGCGTTGGTTAAACACCTTTTGCAGTCTAAATATTCTTAGAAAATCAAAATTCTATACACAATCTAATGTAATTCTCCATCTCCATCCATTTAATTGTATGTCTAAAAACCATCGGCTGGATTAAATATGCAAGGAATACAAATGTTGCAATCAATAACATCGATTTTTGTTTTACGAATTTGCGGCACTTCCGTCCCGACTTATCAACTGACCAATGCATAATGGAATTCTATGGAATAATTAATTCATATGCCGTCATTGCCATCAGCCAATACACGTCCATTGCTGGAAATAGGCCTCGCATCGCGTAAATAGATGGTTGACATCCTGGAATAACATTTGACAACAATTTGACATAATTTTATGTTATCTTCATAGTTGTATTGTGTATTTTTCTTTATACATTTTTTGTATATTCAACACAATGTGAATTGTTAATGAATAAATAAATGAATGAATGAACACAGGCTACATTTTATCTCGGAATTCCCACAGGATCGGGATTTACGTGGGGAAACCCTCCCACGCGAACGAAAAAGCTTTTTTTTTTATCGTGGTAAAATTATCAAATAAGTCCTCCCACCCCGGGCAGGGCGGGAGGGACTGTCAGACTTTTACTGACTAAAATCCACGGGGTTCCTTCAATAACCCTTTACGTACCGGGGTCACGGTAATGGGATGAGTCCCATGACCCCGGCAGGCTTCGGCCCTCTACAGGGGGGCCTAGTAAAGTTTTTATGAGTCATATAAAATTTAATTAAAATGTAAAATTAAATTAAAATGTAAAAGCTAGTAATTTTATATGAGTTACATTTTAATTTTACATTTACATGAGTTACATTTTTGTCTAACGTATACTAGAGCATTTCGCCAGCGCACGCGTTTATAGTAATTTAACGGCATAATTATTTTCTTCTGACTTACTTTACTAATATCCTTATTTTAGGAAAACTAAGAGTAATAGTGAAATGCTTTATATCCTAATAGCCTTCCTCATAAACCTACCTATGATAGTCAAAAAGAAGTTTTCAAATCCAAGTGGTAGTTTTGAAGATAAGCGTGTTTGAACAAACAAACTTTTCCACTTCATAATATTAGTATAGTATAGATATAGAGGTAATGAAATTTACCTTATTCTCGCACACCATCGAGACCTGTTGTTGAGGATGCAGGATGTCGAAAAAACGCTGATTCGGGTGCTCTCTGAAATATAAACGATAGAAAGGTTATTTTGGTGCCTGATAAAAGGTAGAACTTCAATCCTTAATAATGGAGAAATGAGAAGCATAGAACTATGTAAAAGTTTATAGTTTGCTGCTTTTTTATTGATATTAGGCACGCGTTTGACCACCATATGACCTGCTGGTAAGAGATGATGTCGTCGAAGATGGAGCATGCTTACCTAGAAGTAACCTATTCACTCTTGACTTAAAAGACCCCCAGGTTATAGCTATCAGGAAACACAGACTCCGGCAGGGAATTCCACTCCTTAGCCGTACGCTTAACGAAAGTATTCCCAAAAGGTTTTGTCTGGGTAGTTGCTTATCTTGGTTCAGTCATAAGATTGATAACATTTAAGAACGTTCCATCATTGGACTACAGGAGGAGTAGACTAGAAATATGAATGTCGAATCATTCAAGTCTTTATGTAGGTATGTAGCTATAGAGTATATAATCAAAAGTTTCTATGCTTGCCCTCGTAGTCGTATATTAAAAAAAAATATCGGGATAGTTACTATTTCATAATAAAGAATGTGAAATTCGGCAAGTTCTCTCCTTTTCTGGTTAACTGGGTGCGCTCCTATTCTTGACTGAATGATATCTTGAGCTAAGAACGCATTCGTTTCAAGGCAATACCGTGCCACTTTTGATAGGGCTGTTTTAATAGTTTAGCCGTTCTCTAAATACGTCCACTGCTGTCGCCGCCGCGGTCGCAGCTAGTCCAGCTGTGGCATACCGCCGCACCGCCGGAGACTGTAGCCAGGCCCTTAGCCGTCCGCACAATGAAGGTATTCCCAGAACGTTTTGTGCGTATGGGTGGGATGTCCACCATGTAACGATGGCGCGTCGCTGTTTGTCTTGTAGTCCGATGATGGAAAGGGTTTAGCGGAATTAGATTGTGTAATCCCATCGCACACTCCCCGAAATGTAACCGATAGAAAACTGATTAGACCAGCAACTCGTCGTCGATGTTCAAGGCTCTGGAGCTTTGACTCGACCAGTGCATTGTTGCCGATGAGTTGAAATATGTACCTGTGTATCTCGTTGGCGCACTCGATGCACAGGTAGAGCGGCGGCGGGCTGTCGGAGGCGAAGGTGACGCTGATGCAGTGGTCGTAGCACACCTTGGCCGCCTCGGCCGAGCCCGCGTTGGGGCACATGTCTCGCTGGCACAGGAACGGCACCAGGTCGTCTAATGGAATAGAATACAAATACATTTATCCAAATACAGACACACAACAACTACAATAGAAACTTCCAAGACCAAGACAACAACAATAATAAGCCCCGCGAGATTGCTATTATTTTATATTTAACTAGAAGTCGCGCGGTGCGACGCTTCCGCGGACTTTACCATGATAAAAACATAACCTCCTTCTTTTGCAGTCGAGTAAATAACAACCGATTACTTTCCTCTAGCTTCAGGATACTTCCATACCAAATTTTATCCAAATCCACCGAGTATTTTCGAAGATTGACTAACTTTTTCGCTTTATAATATGAGCATAGATTTGGCTTCCGAGTTGATCTATTGGATTATTGTGAGTGTATTATATATATGTTCATTTATAGAGATTAAATTTTTCAACTTTTTTCACTGTTTTCAAAACGGGTAACGGAAAACATCGTGAAGAAACTGGCATGTTCTAGGACCGGAGAATTCAATGACATAACTAACTAGGGTTGCCACCTTTTTTTGCAGTTAAGTACATTGGTTAAAATAGGTTGTAACATTTATAAAATTAGATTACAAAAAAAACAATACTCTTTAACAGTGCCATCTACAGATGCGATGATAAACTACTGTCTCGTCTGCGATATGTGTGAGTGTATTATGTAGGTTCATTTATAGAGATTAAATTTTTCAATTTTTTTCACTGTTTTCAAAACGGGTAACGGAAAACATCGTGAAGAAACTGGCATGTTCTAGGACCGGAGAATTCAATGACATAACTAACTAGGGCTGCCACCTTTTTTTGCAGTTAAGTACATTGGTTAAAATAGGTTGTAACATTTATAAAATTAGATTACAAAAAAAACAATACTCTTTAACAGTGCCATCTACAGATGCGATGATAAACTACTGTCTCGTCTGCGATATGTGTGAGTGTATTATGTAGGTTCATTTATAGAGATTAAATTTTTCAATTTTTTTCACTGTTTTCAAAACGGGTTACGGAAAACATCGTGAAGAAACTGGCATGTTCTAGGACCGGAGAATTCAATGACATGACTAACTAGGGTTGCCACCTTTTTTTGCAGTTAAGTACATTGGTTAAAATAGGTTGTAACATTTATAAAATTAGATTACAAAAAAAACAATACTCTTTAACAGTGCCATCTACAGATGCGATGATAAACTACTGTCTCGTCTGCGATATGTAGTTAGACACAGGTCAGAGCGTTTTTAGGGTTGGGCTCATTTTACCGCCGGTTTGTAAAGAATTTTGCTGATAATGCTAAGCCATTATACACACTCACTGAAGAGAAGCGAACATTCTGCTGGAAAGAAGACTGCGACGCTGCTTTCCACTAATAGAAGAAGCGTCTGTGCGATACACATATTCTTGGATTTCCTGACACCGAGAACGAATTTATCGTAGACACAGATGCAAGTAATACCGGAATAGGTGGCGTGTTATCTCAGCGAAAAGGAGATAAAGAGGTTGTGATAGCCTACTTCAGCGAAGCGTTATCAAAACCGGAAATAAATTATTGTGTCACAAGAAGGGAGCTTACTAGCAGTAGTAAAAACATTGCAGCATTTCAGTAAATATCTGCTTGGTCGGAAATTTTATCTGCGGACCGACCATACTGTATTAAAGTGGCTTTTGCAATTCAAGAACCCTGAAGGGCAAGTGACAATATGAAACTGAGCACCGTAGCGGAAGATGTCACGGCAACGCGGACAGTAAGCACTGTGTTAGACAAGAAGAAAAAGAAGTAGTACCCGTCAAGATGCTGAGAACAGACCTTAGCGATTAGTGGAAAGAAGTGTTATAGCGTGCTCAGCAGGATGATTCAGACGTCAAACCCATTCTGGAATGGAAGAAGGCCGCTACTCCAAAGCCTAAATAGAGTGAAGTTGCTGGAATGAGTTCCACAACAAAAGGTTATTGGGCACAGTGGGACAGTTTGGTGATCCACGAGGGAGTATCGTGCCGCAAATGGGAAAATGCTCGAGGAGACCATTATCACCTACAAATGGTCGTACCAAAGACGAAGGTACATGAAGTTCTACGGCTTTACCACGATGGATGTTCAGGAGGTCATATGGGAGTAAAAAGGACTCTGTTAAAGATACGAGAGAGATTTTACTGGAACCACTGCCGAGACGACGTAGAAGACTGGTGCCGCAAATGCACTAGCTGTGCAGCTGTAAAAGGACCTCCAACACGCAGTAGAGGAGCTTTAAATATCTATAATGTGGGAGCCCCACACATGGGAATGGTGGAACGTTTCAAACAGACATTGGAGAGATATCTGGCTTAAGTTGTGGAAAGCAGGCAAAAGCATTGGGACAAACACATTCAGCCGTTCCTTCTGTCATACCGAAGTGCAGTTCATGAGAGTACAGCTGTTACACCTGCTTTCGTGAACTTCGGACGAGAGCTTAGGTTGCCTGCAGATCTAATCACTGATATACCGCCGGATGCACCTTGTAGTTTAACAGACTATGCGAGTGGATTGCGAAACAGAATGAACGACATATACGAACATGTCAGACAATCCAGTCAACAAATGTCTCAGAAGGTGAAGACTCGTTACGACCGAAAGATGAACAATTCAGGATTTGATGAAGGCTCATTCGTCTGGTTACATAATCCGGTGCACAGCAAAGGAAAGTCGCCGAAGTTACAGGCAAAATGGGATGGACCGTACCGCGTTGACTAAGATTAATGACGTCACTTATCGGATCCAGAAAGGTCCACGAGCTGCGCCAAAGATTGTTCATGTTGATCAACTGACGCGTTACTACGGGTCTAACGATGCTCGGGTCGAGCATGTCTTAGGAGGTGGCAGTGTTACGCCAGTCGCTTAGCGAAGTACGTCGAGAAACTTCGACAGAAATCTAGAATGTTCGAGACACTAACGCCACCTGGCGGCCAGTAGCAGTACTGAGTATATCGAGAAAGTTCGACTGACTTCTAATACGTTCGAGACACTAACGCCATCTAGCGGCGAGTAGCGGTACTGAGTATCTCGAGTAACTTCTGGAATATTCTTTGCAGTATAGGCAGTGACTCGATTTTACAAGAATGTTCTAGAACTCATACACCGGGGTATAAATAGATCACAGACGAAGTCTTATTTCAAGATACGAGGCGATATAATCGAAGCTTTACAAGTGAATTTTGGCGTTGGAAAGAAAACTGTATGAAGCCGAAATAAAAATTGCACCCGGGCGAAGCCAGGGTGGGCAGCTAGTTATGTTTAAAAACATATTTCTTATTAGGTACTTTTTGCAGTTTGTATCAAATTAGTATCTAGTACCTAGTATCTCTATTAAACAATTGCACAACATCTTTTTAGCAGATCTTTTTAACAGCATTTAAAGTAAATAAGTAGTTAATTTTTTATCAAATTCAGAGACGCTTTTTTTATTACGACAAAACTTTTTTAAATCCCAAAGAAATCAAATCATGCAAAATAAAGTATTTTCGTATGAAGTTTAAGTACTTTATTGATCACATAAAGTATAGAGTACAATTACCTGAAATTACGTACAATACTTTATTATAAATTACGGGTGGCAACTATTACTTAATTAATACTATTACCAACCCGCACTAGGCCCGTGTGGTAGATTACGGCCTATTCCCTCCCCTAGAGAGTAGGCCTGTGTCTCAGCAGGGAGAACGTTAAAGGCTCACAGTGCGGATGTGACTTCCACTGCCCCAAATTAGTAAGGCCCGAAAGTATCAATTGTCCCTGGACTCTTACGGGGGCCGGAATACCTCTTCCACAGCGATACGGTGATCTCCTTCTGTGAGGACGTTACCTCGCAAAAGGATCTCCTTTCACACCGCCTCCCAGCACTATACACTGCCTACCACGGTCTACAGCAAAACATAAGTTCTATAAGCAACAATATGGTTTGTGGAATGCATTACCCATAGATGTGAGGCGTGCTCAAACATTACCTACGTTCAAAAGAATAGTGAAGGAACATTACGTCTCACTATAATTTTTCCCCTCCTTTGTCTATTACGAATTTGGTGTGTTTGTATATATTATATTGTGGTGTGTATTTTATATTACTATGTTTAAATAATATTATCTATGATGTTGTACACTGACAGCTCGGACTGAGACTGAGTCTCCTTTAAGTTCTGTCCATTCAAAGGTTGTCTGTTAGAGATTGTCCTGTGCTATAAGACCGCGCATTGAACACTAGTTTTATTATTTGTATCCTTAAATATACAACGTGTAATTTAAAGGGTATATACATACCAAGTTCACGGCTTCTTTGGATGATAACAAACGATATGGCAAGGGTTTTGTAATCCTATGTGTACATGTGTGGAGCTTATTACAAATTTCAATACATTGATACCAGAGACCGAATTTTTCAAATTAAGAAGAACGAAGAGAATTATCGTTTTATTGGCAAGTGACGTGGAAAGTGATGACCCTCATAGTGCTGTGACACGTTTGTTATTACTGGTATTCAAGAAACATATGAAACCAATAATTTGGGGTCAATTCCGTGAGTCACATATTTTGAGCTGAAACTTTGCATAGAGACTGCATACCAGATGTTGTATTCAGTCCTTTTGGATAGATATGGGGTTTCCGTTACACGTTGTACATTATAAAGTGTACAATAAAGTATATAAATAAATAAATAAACAGAGACTCACTAGAGAACTTGCACAGCAGCCCCTTCCTATCGAAGAGCTTGGCGTCGAAGGGCGGCCAGTAGTAGAACAGCAGCTTGGCGGCCGAGAGGCGCGCGCCCCACGTGCCGTACGCGATCACGCACAGGATGTCCTTCACCACCGACTGCTTCATCGACATCAGGCACTCCAGCAGTTGGCAGTGGTGGGCTGGAACGTACACAACTACAGTTTGCGCCAATCTTCCAAACCACTGAGTGGATTTGGATGAACTTTGGTATGGAAGTAGCTTGAAGCTTGAGGAAGGTTATAGGTTTATTCGTCTAAAACAGAAAGAGGTTTATATTTTTATCGTGATAAAGTACATGCGGACTGCTAGTCTTAAGAAAAGACCCAAAGAAAAGGAGGAGGTTGATTATTAGAATCTGTATTAGGTAGGGGGACAAGGAGGAGGCGTAAAGAGACCTTCAGTAATAAAAAACACGACTGAAGAAGAAAATGTTAGGTAATAGGCTGCTTTAACAGTATGTAGCAGCTATTACTAAAAAAAGTTATTTTAAAATTGTTTATTTCTACTTTGGTTTAAAAAGAATATTTTCAAAATATATGTTCAATCAAAAAAGTCTAACATGAGAATCTACCAATCCATTTTAAGATAAGTGTGCTTTACTTCAATGGCTGCTGATAATTATTATTTATTGGAAAAACAATTAAAATAATTTCGTTAAATAAAACAATAAAAAATAAAGTCGAAAAAGTGTATTCAAAGCCTAACTGCTAAATCCCACAATAGCTGAAGCATGCAGAAAGTAATAACATATTAAGAACAAGCAGAAATGTACCCTATTTCAAGTGCAATAATGCCGAAATTACACTGCGCGAATAGACTACATAAGTCCTAGAAGGGTTAACAAACTCATAAATGATTTTTACAGTCGCTCCTGTCACCGATTCGCTACAAGCGAAACACTGCCATAGTGCGACAGTGCATCACTAGAAGCGACATCTACTGAACGCAACAACAACTCACATAGTTGTTGCTTCACATGTTTTCCACCGCAAACTAGATGGCGTTCCTGGTACCAAACTGGCGCAATGCGGTACGTTGTTTCTAGTGGTAAGGTAGCTTACATACATCGAATCTCTTCTAGCAAGAATCTTTGCAATTAGGAGAAGTACTTGCGAGATGATTATGGTGCCTTAAAGTGCGCAGTAAATTCAAACATTTCCATACGCTCGTTTCAGCTACATTGATAGGCTAAGCCGGCGCGTCGCGGCCGGAGGAATAAAGCCAAAAAAAATACACATTGCACATAAAATACGTTTCAAGGCAGTCCTCGAAAATTTTGAAAAACAAAATTTTTAAACTGCTTCTGTGTCTTTATTGTCGTGATGAAAAAACAATTGAAGCTTGACGTTTTTTTTGCAGGGCCTGAAGAGAATATTAAAAATGGACCGTCAATAAAATCCAATTTGATATTTCGTCAGTTTTCATTGTCATTGCTTTCAAAGATGACGGTTGTGAAATCTCATTTAATTTCGTGTTACGTTTCGAGTTTTGAAATGTGGTCTGCCGAACTTCCAAATTGATTGGAAGTGCTGCAGATACCGTCATAGGACAGGCTAAATATTACAGTTTTAAAGACCACAGATTAGATTAGGACAACAATGTTTTAGTGTTTATTAATTGATTTTTTTTTATTACGAATGAGCCCGCTGTTGACCTCGATCACACCTGATGGTAAGTGTAAGATGAGGTCTACGATCGAACGAGCGAGCCCAGAAAATGCCTGTTCACTCTTGCTTTAAAGGCTGACGGGTCATACAAAAAGAAATTGATCATTTTTAAAAACTTTTTTAGTTATAACATATTGCCAGGGTGACCGTCATTCTACGTCGTCTTTTTACGACACGATAAGCTCGCCTCTATAAGGTATTTAACGATAGCTGACAAGTTCTTTTTTTTTTCATTTTGTCTTATTTTTTAATAACTGATTGTAAAAGTTATACGGTTTTTTAATTCATGAAACGCTAAAATTAAAGTTACTAGTGTTTTGTCGTGCAAGAAAGTTTATCATTGATAAACACTTACCCGGATTACTCGAATGCTGAAAGACCATCATGATGATGGCGGCGACTGACTGCGACGCCTGGCTCTCTTCCTCCATGCCAGCGTACTTGCGAGCTGGAAGAAAACGGTACATTCGTCATTTATTATTTAAAAACGGTTCCACAACCCACGTGAAAAACTATCTGGATAGATTAACACCTTACTTTATATTCACTCAGATAAAGTTTTCACTGTGAAATGTTTACAAAATCGTACAAAGGCATCATAAGGCAACCGTCTGTCAGCTTAAGCAATGCGACGACGGTAGGTTAAGACGTCAAAAATGGATGGGATTTATTATAACAAGAAATTAACACAGTCGAAGTGGCACGTGATCAAACTCTTATATTTTGCCATTTCCAGAATATTGATGATAGCATACTAGCACTTGGTCTCCTCTGGAGATAAGTTAGTCGTTCTCCATATCATAGATAGGGTTTTTTGGAGGGGAAAACCATCAAATGAAATCCTCACCTGGGTGTAGTAGAGTGTCAGACTTACAGAATAAAAACTCATTCTGTTCCTTTAGTTGCCCTAGAGTTACGGGGCCGCGGTATCTCTCTAAAACATTCCCGCAACCCCAGCAACCAGCTACGAGCCACTCTACGATAACATTGCTCCACTTAACAAACTGTAAATCTAACAATTGTCAATACTTACTGATGGTGAACGGCAGAATGTAATAGGAGAGTAGATGCAAGATCTCCTGATGAAGAGCCACCGGGAACATGGCGACGCAGTAGGCCACCAGGAATGGAAGGTTGTCGATCATGTCGTACTCCAGGAAGGGCAGTAGGCAGCCCAAGCATTGTAGAATGGCTTGCCCGAATTCTAGACAGAAGAGTTTAGATTATTCTTGTGTGAAAAATTTTTATGTGTCCTAAGTTGAGCTACACGATAACTGACAAATGCTTGCACTGTCTGGACAGGTCCGCTCAAATCTGTGTGCTTCTTTCCTCAAAAAGGCACCACAGACATAAATCTACACGGTTCTCATATGATTTGACCAGTACGATGGACTTTAAGAGAGGTTGACCACTATGTAGTCAGTTAGGAAACACTTCGCGAAAGCAACTGAGGTGTAAAAGTGCTTTTTATAACCAATTTGCAAATTAAATATGATTTATCAAATACAATATATTATATATGCAATGTAGTATTTTTAACCCTAAGGCTGACTGGTAGAGAATGCCTTGCTGCATTAAGTCTGCCCATGTACCACTGTTGTACATAAAGTTTAAATATATATATTTTTACGAAGACACGCTTGGAAGAAGATTGTGTGAAATACTATTTATTTGTTCCAGGCGTTAAAAAGGTAAAAATATAGTCAAAGGAAACACCGGCCTCATATAGTTTATTTGACGAAAAAATTCTAGCCTATTTCTGAAAAATAAAACTGCTTATAAGGTTTCTACAATTATACATACATCAGGGTAAAAAAGAAACCTATACTTTGTGTTAGGCAAAATATTTAATGTTTTTAAGAACAACAACTTAAAAAGTGTATTTTGATATCATAGATTAAAAACTATTAAAATTGTATATTAACAGCCAAAAACAATTAAACTTCGAGCTATGAGATATTGTGTTATTGAATGAGTAGTAACGTCGCAATTTCACAATTAAACACGTACGAAGGTGATTTAATCATACTTCATTTTATGTACAGACGCCAGCACGTCAATCTACCCCAATCTGTCAAATTTTACCAATCGAACATTAACCTTCCACTATTGTGATAAGGTTGAAAATCTATTAAAGTTTGACAGATTGAGGTAGGTTGATGTGCTGGCGCCTGTACCTATTTAATCATCTAACCGAAGCATATTACTATAACTTTTAGAAAAAAAATGGACAAGTGCGAGTCAGACTCGCCCATTAAGGGTACCGTAACTACGCAAAATAACTTTGTTTTTCAAAGTGATTGTATGAAATACAAAGTTATATTTGCGGTTTTAGAAAATAGTTAATGCTATCTCAAAAACTGCTGACCCGATCTCGTTCCAACCAATTTTCGTTGAAAGTTTTAATAAAGATCTACAGCAAGTTTCAACAAATAAAGAATCTTGAAGCATATATTTTTTTAGATTTTTCATTATACATATTATTACTATAAAAGTTAGAGGACACTTTTTACCAATTTAGCAGCATATATCTTTTAAATGATTGACTTTAAGAAAAAGTGGTTTTAGAAACCTCAATGTAATTTTAAAGACCTATCTATAAATACCACACACGTATAGATTTGATTTAAAAAAAAAATAGTTACAGTTGCCTGTATGGGGAAAAGAAGAAATATAAAATGAAGGGGGGCTCTCTTCATTTTATATTTCTTTTTTTTTGTCTAAAAATTGGAAAGCGGTTCACAGACCAATTACCAACCAAACCTCTACCTACCAAATTTCATGTGTAGTCGTAATAGTTTCGGAATAAAATGGCTGTGACATACGGACGGACGGACGGACAGACAGACAGACAGACAGACATGACGAAACTATAAGGGTTCCGTTTTTTGCCATTCGGCTACGGAACCCTAAAAAGATATACTCACGCAGCGTCCCATACTGTAGATGCGGCGTGGAGTCCACCAGGCCTGAGAGTGCATTGAACAGGCTCTTGTAGTCCAGGTTGGGGTACAGACCCATCCTCTCACTGTCATTATCAGCATCCCGAAGCATCTCAAGTGGGGAACGCGGCACATCTTTGAGGACGCCTGGAAAAATTGTGGGAGCAAACATTAACAGTGAGTCTGACACTTCTAAAGCTTGTAGGTGTCATAGCTGCTGAAAATATGTCTAAAAACCTCTTGTAAACAGAGTAGTGTCAAAGATGGTTTTCAAAAGACTGTGACTGGGTCCCTTCGTCTGAGAGGCTAGAAAGTTAGTCTTATAGACTGGTAAGTTAAACTCAGTTGTACACTGCTCTTAGAAATCAAACAGTCTTTATATATTAGCTTTTATTTATATTTGTTAGTAATGGCTGTTGCTTCCTTGGTTTAGCTTCAAACTACCAAAAATAGATCATCCCTCCTACTAACAATGGAGGATCGCAGATGTGTCTAGTAATGCTTGCACTGTCTAGTCTGGTCCACTCAAATCTGTGAGTCGGTTTCCCTAAAAAGATCATCTCAAGCATTCAACTACATGGTTAATCATATCATTCGACCATTTTAGTTTATGATGAACTCAAAAGAGAACCGATCCCTAAGTTTGTTTCTTCTTCTCAGGGTATAAGACAGTAACACCGGCCTCATCTAGTCAAAATTTACGATATAAAATTACGTAAAAAAATGTTACTAAAAACCAACAAGATTCTTCCAATAAGACTAAGATAGATAGAAGCGGCAATCGCGGGTTCGAACTCCACGCATTACACTATTGCCGTAAACTCATACCAGACAAGCATATTTAGCTTATTCGGAGGGGTTAACAAGATTGCAAGCAATGTGAATTCTACCAACATTGCATTTCTCTTTGAAAGATAGAAAAGAATTACATGTAATTTATCATAAACTAGAAATGTCTCCAGAAATCTATTTAAAAAGTATTATAAACTCGTATACTTACTAAGGAGAGTCTGGGAGAAGTATTTGACAGTGTTGGCAATATCAGTGCCGAGAGGTAACGGCTGAATGTTGTGCTGCAAGCGCAGCTGGGCGTCGTACAGGCTGCGGATCTTTGCTGTAACTGTATACGACGAGGCTATAGACTTATCTCATTAGTAAAATGGCCTTTTGTTCTTCGAATACAAGGAGCAAAATTGTATAGCAAGAATAAAGCTTAGAACTGAGAGTAACGGCTATTTATGGGTCTTTTAAAAACTATTCCATTACTGTTTTAAATCTGTCTAAGAAGTTATGTCTATATACTCCGCATCGATACTCTGTAGCACATTTACTCATACATACTTTTGCATTTAGGTACCTATTATATTATTGTTGATTCGTAACCGTTTTTCAGTTACACAGATTTCAGTATTGCCTACTCTCAAACTGCAAATAAGGAATTCATATACTGACAACGATCCCCAGAGATTTTTCTACATAATTAGTACTGTACTTAAGAAATAGGTTGAGTGTGAATATTGAGTGTATTCGAATGACAAATCCGGTAAACAAACTTTAAAAAATTATTTTATAGATGTTTTTAGTACAGAACGGGAACAAAGGAGTGTCCCTGTAAAGGAGGGTCACTGTAAAGAGCTCATTAAGAAAACCTTAGTTTTGAAAGATTTTTAAAATATTATTTGATTCATAAGAAGAGTTTTATAAAATCCCACATGGCTGTATTTATATAGGTACGATATAATCAATCGATGCGTGGGTAGGTATCTATCAACATATTTTCCTGTATTTCAATACAACCCAGTAATAAACCTACTAGATTTGGGTAAAGTGTATCATTTTTGAGATTGGAACATTTGCATCTCGATCCGGAACACTAATATGTTTCATTTGGCTCATTTGGATCATCGGCTCAAATGACTCAGTAAACGCCCGCAACGCGACGTCATTTATTAACCGACTTCAAAAAAAGGAGGTTTACAATTCGTCTAGAACTTTTTTTTTTTTTTTTTTTTATGTATGTTACCTCATAACTCGGAGACGGCTGGACCGATTTGAAAAATTCTTTTTGCGTTTGAATGGGTATACTTTCTAGTTGGTCCCATTGTTACGAAATCAGGATCTGATGATGGGATCCTGGAGAAATCGAGGGAAGTCTTCAAATATTATAGGCATACCTATAGCGTTTTGGGTATTTCTTATAGTACCTTGAGGAGTTGCTTCCGAAAAGTACCATTTGGGGAAGTTGAACTGATGATGAAGACCACAGATGGCTACTGAAACTCCTCAATAATAAGTATTTCGTGGATTCCGATTCGATTACTTGAGTACGGATGTTAAACACTTTATGCTCGTCACAATACATATGGTGATGTAGAGCTGATGGTCAAGTACCAGGAGAACTCCTCAAAAATTAACGGCTATGCATCGGGAAAAGCAATATTTTGTAAAAGGTGATAAGTTGTTGACATTATGGCTTTTGTAACTAGATAAATTACAAACCGACCCACTAAAAAGCGTGAAAAAAAACTTTTTAACAAATAATAGAACCGACTTCCATATCAAAACACTACAAAGGCAAAAATAACTTTAATTTCGGAAGGCGGTGTCTTTAGTTTTGTATATATTTTCGTTTTTGACACCGCCTTCCGAAATTAAAGTTATTTTTGCCTTTGTAGTGTTTTGATATGGAAGTCGGTTCTATTTTTTGTTAAAAAGTTTTTTAGAAACGTAACATTCTTAAGTTGCGTTGCGGGCGTTTACTATTGAGACATAGAAATGTTTTGAAGCATCAATACTGAATTTTTATTTCTCCATATTTATTGTAATAAGTGAGATTATAAATAAAGTCGAACTTCGTGCATAGGATACGAGAGTCAATAGTTAAAGTAACTCAGTATGTCTCAGTCTCCCTCTCTCGCTCGCTCACTGTTCAGTCGCCACAGGAGCGACGCGTCGCGCGTAATGAGCCAGAGCAAAGTAATGTTTCAGATCCAAATAATGCATTTGAAACTTTGTTACTGAACCAATCTTTGGAATCACTTCAATGATTCGAATCAGTGAGTCGGTTCCGTAAAGAGTTACACACGCCTAAATCCTACTCAAAATTAAAAATACCTATTTCTAAAATAATACACCAACCACCATGTGTGTAAAAGATCTCTTTCAGCCATAAGACCGCTCACTATTGCAACGTAAGCTCGTTGTAATTATTTTGATTTACAATAATGAATATGCTACCTATCTCTATCTTATCACAAAAATTGGATTGATTTGGATTCCAAGGTTCAGAAAAATATTTCACTATCAACTGTAAAAAATAGTCTCGTTGAAGTAAGTGCTTCTACGAGTGTAAATGTGCAATTTACCTATATTAAATTCAATACCCCCAGTAATTTTTACCTATATTAAATTCAATACCCCCAGTAATTTTTTGCAAGTTGACGACTTTTTCATTTCCGAATTCAACGTTTCTATGGAAACCTCAAGTTCGAAGTCGGTGAAGTCTTAACAATCCATTTTTACCGGGCTCAATTAAAAAAGGGAGCTGCATTCGTTTAAAAAAAAACATCAATAAAACAAACCACTCAAAACCATCCACCATCAACGCAGCTATCTTAGAACAGCCACTAATTCGTAAGTAGATAGGTACCTAATTTTAGACTTTGAAGAAATTAGTTTTAAAATTGAAAACCTATATTTAATTAATAATTTATATCAGAAATAAAAAGTTGTTAAGTCTGTCCCTATTTGAAAAAAGATAATTAAAAAAAAAAAAAAATTAAAAAGATATTTAAAGATTTCGCGCCTAAAAAGACAAGGGCGCATGCGTCTCTTACGTCACGTGTCACTTCAAGACAAAGATTGAGTTTACACTTTACATACTTAAAATAATATTAAACTGAAATTGACGAAACTTGAATCAAGTTTACAATTAAATGAAAATTTTAAAAAATCTCAACTGATATGTAACATGTCAAGCTAGTTACTACGTAAGCCCCGATTCTCTATGCGTGGAAAGCGTCCGGGGCGTGGCAAAACCTCCTCATAGGACACGGGAAGGTGGCACAATCCGCGGGACGCATGCGCGAGTCGAGAAATCGATCATTATTGCCGTGAACGTAGGAGGACGCGTTCGGGGGTGAGCAAGGATGCGAGGGGAACTAGTGCTTTGTGATATAACTTTATTTTTAAAAACTAATAATAGAATATTTCATTTTTGTTGGATGAATATGATTTTAGGCTTTTGAAATTTGGAATTCGTTTTCGATAGAAAGCAAAATGGGTTTATTATGCGTTTCAAATGCTAATAGGAATTTCAATGATCTTTCTCTGTCAAATGTCATTCAAATAGTACGGTTTGCGAAGCAAACTTAATGGCGAGAACGGTTTATTTTACTTTGTTTAACCGAGTCTCACATCAAATTTAAATATAATATTTAATTATTTAAAGTCGTATTTAGTTTTTTTTAAACATACCTTTCTATCTTATTTTCATTGTTAGCACCAACACGCCCGAAATTAAAGAAAACGCATGGCGCAAAGGCCCAGAAGTCATGTCAAAATTATTAAAACTTTATTTTATTTTTAAGGCAGAACGAAAGAAAGGCTGACAGGCTCGCGTTTGACCACCAAAATATGGAAAGGGACTAGTTTTGTTTCGCTCAATATTTGTAAATAAATAATTTAATAAATCCTTGTTTTGTTCACTCTACTCAAATGGTTCAATTTGACCGCTAAGACGTCACAATATGGCGCTAAGTTTTTCCTAATAGCAGTTGAAATGCACTGTAACATTTTTATTGTATTCATAATTTTGACACAAGTATTTGAGCGTTCAAATTAACAGTAATGGAATAGTTTAAATTATTTTTACAAAATTGCTAAGTGTAAATTTTATTATTATTTGGAATGGCAATTTTATATGTACCATTATTGGCGAAAAATACAATAGAAAACACAGGTAAAAATAAAAAAGCAGCATTCATCATATTGTTTTTTTAATATATTTATTGACTACACAAATATATGTATATACATCATGCAATACCATTTAATCTACCATAAAGTACAATTGACTACATTTTCAAAGGCTATTTTTATTACATTTTACTAAGACAGACACCAAAACTATTTCTAACAGTTTTAACATAAAATCTACAACAACATTTAGATTTTTATACATTAGGTAACAGAAAGCAAGCAAGTCCACAAAAAAGGATTTGTACTACTTCCCACACATTTTAAAAGCAGTCTTATGTCATTGACTTAAGGTTTAATTTATCTCAATATAACAGAAATAACTGTTTATTACATTTTGTAGGTAAAATTCTTACGAATAACATATATTATTAATAGGTCTTGCTTATATTGTGTACCATAATGTATTTTATAGATATATTTGGAGCAACCAATATTTCAGAGGGCCGGTAGATGCATGAACACAGTTTAGATTGAATAAGCTTTTTGTAATAATTATAAATAATGATAGAAATATCAATGTTTTTACTTTACAAATATATTCCAGATAGAAAATATTTTACAAAATATTTTTATTGAGACAACCGTTTTTTTTTTAATATAAAATATAAATTAAGCTATTTGAATTTTCTGAAATAATCTACATAATAATATGCAAGGTAATTGACAAAGGGTAAATATTATAGTACAGTTTTATTAACTTTATACAATCGTTAAAAAAAAAGTAAAAATATTTTATTTTGTAAAAATAATGTTGATAGACACATACGTAAAAACACATAGTAACAGGAAATTTACATACATATACATATACAGATGGATAACAACAAATAGAGTATACATATAGATAGTTAGAAGAACAAGACAAAGCCTCCCTGGAATCCAGGATAAGCAGTGGGATGGTACGGACAGACATACTGGTATAGCCAACATTTTAGAAAGGTGAGCCACTCAAACATGCCTGGTTCTGATAAATCAATTATTTGGTCAAACTGCATAAAAATAATTAAATAAATCATATGAAGACACTTCAAGCGAAATTAGTTAATATTAGTACCTAGTAAACATCCCACGTACGGTCGGCCAAGAAAGTGGTGTACCAGTTTTGATTTAGTTTCCCGGTCATCGAAAATTACAACAAGGTTCGTTATAAAAAGATATTACTGAAAGAGACAACATTATCATGACGTAAACCTATGTATTTAGTATTCATACGTCATATGTCACATATAAGTACATGACATTTTAACCTTTAGTATAAATGAAAAGGACATTAGTTTCTACAAAGCAATTGAAATGTTTCCAAACAAAAGTAATAAAAACTATTTAGACAACCGAATTCCATTTGAAAAAGAAAACTGACAATTGACATTTTGTCAAATATATGCAAAAAATCGATATATTTTCCGTGTTATTTTTCAATCAACTGCATATAAAATCATCTCAATGCCTGCCAACTTGACCATTGCCGAAAGAGCACAAATAATTGCCCAATTTAATGAGGGAAGCAGTATCAGTGCGATATCCCGGAATTTGAATATATCGAGGCGTTCTGTCCGCTTTTGGATTCGTCGTGAAGGAGAGGAGGGAAGTTTGTTGGATCACAGAAGAAGTGGCCGCCGGCCTGCACTCTCCAATAACGATAGAGAATTCATGAGACGGGAATATGAAATCAATGGTTTTAAGCCCACAAAACATTTTGCGGAGATGTTCGATGTGAGTGCCCAAACAATAAGGAATCATCTACATTACATGGGGTTGCACCACAGGCATTACGCCAAGAAAATATATTTGACGGATGCTCACAGACTTGCTCGTCTGAACTTCGCCAGAGAGCACTTAGAGTTTGATTGGTCTAATACAGTGTTTTGTGATGAAAAAACGTTTAAATCCAGTCAGCATGGACGTCTTCACCTTTGGCGATATAATTCAACACGGTATAAAGATGATCATGTAATCCCAAATAGAGAATCAGGTCGAATTTCCGTAAATATTTGGGGCTGGATGAGTACGGATGGTGTAGGAGAATTGTGTTCTCTACCTCCTCGAGCGACGGCTGTAAATTATATCGACGTGCTTCAGAATGCAATGCTACCGACAGTCCGTAATGTTTACCCGGAGAACGAAGTGCCACAATTTGATTTTGTTCAAGATAATTGTTCAATTCATAATGCGAGGATCGTAAGAGCCTGGTTTCGTTCACACACTGACGTAAGGGTAATTCAGTGGCCCTCAAGATCGCCGGACCTCAACCCGATAGAAAATCTTTGGGGCCTTATGGTCCAACGATGGTCGCATCAAAATGAAAGAACCAAACAAGCTCTTATTAGTCACTGTAATTATATCTGGGAGGAAATGCGGGGAACCGATATTTGCTCACGGCTTGTTGGTTCAATGAGGTCTCGTCTTTTAGAGGTTATAGAGGCCAACGGCGGTTACACCCGTTTCTAATTTTTAAAAATTTTCTATATCTTCTAAATATTACTATATATGCTATGTTTTTGTTTGTTATAAGTATTTTAAAATTGATTGTAGAAATTTAATAAAAGGATAAATCTATTTTTAGCTTGTTTTTTATTGATATTGTAATTACAAGTTTACAGAAATTGTAGGTTTTTGGACTCGCCTTGTGCCTTTACAATTTTATGTAACTTGTTGATTACAATTCTGAATTTGTAGATACAATTTTGTCATCAAAATCTACAGCCCCCCGCCGTTGATTTTACGACGTCATTGGTTCCATCAAGTTCAAAAGGTAGAAGATCCTTGGTTCAAACTAAGAACAACTGTCACGTTACAAACAGTAATAGTCGTTATCAATAATCAGATAAAGACAGCAATAGAAGTTGTCAGATCGATCTGCAAGCGAAACTAATCTTTATCACCTATGAATCTGCAAGCGATATTCAACCTTAGGGTGGTACACCACTTTCTTGGCCGACTGTACAACTGCAAAGCTGCAAGTACTCTCCATTGTTCCAAGATTATCCACCGAAAATGGAAAGGTTAACACGACTTGCTATTTCGGGATCTGCACAGATTGTGAGCCCCAGCCAAAGATGTTGCAAGATAGCGGAAAATCCCCTCACACTTGCGCGCATGCGTGCAGGCAGAGACTCGACTTAATTTAGGGCGATGCTGGAAAATGGCCGACACTGCCGCGTGGCTGTTACGTAACTATCCGCCATTTTGAAACCCAACCGCCATTTTCTAAGAATGCCTGGGGCTCAACCTATGCAGCGCTTTGTTGCCCATTTTCACGAAAACTAGTAAAAATCGAAATATCTGCTCTTGAATGTTACTGCACTTTGGAATTTCAGCTTTCAGCCGTCAGCCGAGAATTGAAAGTACAATAATGCACTTTGAATTGGATGCATAGCAGTGCTCCAGCCAAGACTTTTAGACTAACTATTTAATTTTATAACTACATGGTGACTGTATTAACACAGGTCAACACATTTGTAATAGTGTAGTAGAGTAATTTCTAATTTTGTCCTGCACCCGTTCTCTCAGGTCGCGTCAGATCGCCGTCCTATCGGACTTTGGAAGTACAGGGACAGATAACCCACCTGTGCCTGCGCCAGACATAATTGCACACTGTAATATCTCTTGCGCCCCTGGCTAATCTCGGCTGAAATTGGCCACACGTGGCCGAAATCGGTCTGGAGGATTATATAATACTCTAAGAAACTATACCTATGTCTATCAGCTATAGACTTTTAGTAATCTGTTGAAAAGGTTCACTTAGATGTAGACCTGTGTAATAAAAATTAATAATCATTATGATAGAACATATTTGCAATACATATTTGGATGTTGGAATATACAGTATGTTAATATTCACTAAAAATATTAAATTGATACGTAAAATGAACACTCTGTACACGCGTACGCATTCATAAATAAATTGCGACGTTGCCGTCCTTTAAGTACGCGTGTACAGAGTGTTTCTTTTACATATAAATTTAAAAAAATGTGAATATTTTAATATTAAAAAAATTAAAACATTTTGTTTTCGAATGGTAATATTTTTTTAGCATGTATGGATGCTATACTATTGCGGGTTAACGGGAACGCCCTCTGTTAACATACTGTATTTCCATAAAAAAGGTTGTAGTGAGTCAACCTTAATGATAATTATTTTTTAACTTTTATAGAAACAATTACATTGCACATGGTCTTTGCATATAGATACATTGTCAAAAAAGCTAAGTTCTGCAGCATATGCCGTTACAAAAATACTTGGATTAACTGATATCGAAACAGTACGTTTAGTTTACTCTAGTTAGTTTTTAGTTTGTGATGTCATACGGCATCTTACTTTGGGGAAATGCCCCCGAAATTCACACAATATTTGTATTACTAAAAAGGACTATTCTTGCAATTTATAAATTAAGTCCTAAGCACTCCTTAAGAGACAAATTTAAAGCAATTAATGTTATGACTGTGCCATCTCAATATATTTATGAGAATCTCCTGTATGCTTAGTATGGATTAATTTGAAGTTCGTCAAATCAATACATACATTAGCTGAGGTGGATGTAAGGTGGATGTACGCTATGGATGGAGCTAAGGTTAATTGAACTTTTTTGAGTAGTGCCAAGATATGTAGGAGACTCAACAAATCAGGACCAACAGACCAGGAGGTATTACAGTTCCAAGCAAAAATCGGAACTTAAAAAATAATAATTACTTAAGTAATCTTAAAATATAAGTTTTTAAGCTAACATGGTCACTAACAGTATCATTAGAACTTAAAACGGGAAACGAGTCACATAACCCTCAAGTCATCTCAACAGAACACCACTATATACCAAGACTGGTAAGGGAAGCGATTGAGATTACCAAATACGACAATTTCAACCGGAAGGATGGGTTTCAACTGTCGAGGGCCTGGAATCCAGTGGTTCAAATGTGTAAAAACCGAAAAAGTTCCGTAGAAAGTTCGCGAGTCGATACGGTGAGTTTTGTGTGTCGGGAACAGAATCGAGTGTTTAGTGATATATGTGACAGTGGTAGCGGTGTCGCTAACAGAAAACGAACGAGAAAGAGGGTAGACCGATTTGTCTGCTCATAAACTTCCACCCGCAATTACTTCAGTTCATCCGTGATCATGGCGCTTGCAACAGTGCCGAAATATCGGAAACTCAAAACAATAAATACACATGGTAAATATCCCGTTTTAAGTTATAATCTTAAAATGTTTCGTAAATGTCAAGGGTGGCATCATTTGTTTGCCATTGAGACATGATTCTTATAAATATTTTAGTTCATTTATAGGGGCATTATGAGATTGGTTGTTGTAAGTGACCATGCCCATGAAGTTTTGGGCAAATAAATTGAATATGGAACCTTTTATTAATTCAGACCAAAATTACTTTTGCAACATTTGCAAAAATAAGATTGAAAAAGAAAAATTGGTATGAGAGTATGGCTTGAACAGGCTAGACATTGGCTTGATTGAGACTACTAGCATACCCTAAGTCGGATCTAACGAAACAACTTTATAGGCCGACACTTATATCAGATCCATAATGTTACATGTATGTATTTATTTTTTATGTGAAAGGTATTTTTGAAAGTTTATTTTTACTGTTTATAAGGTACAATGGGGTTCACGTATCGTTGTGGATAAAAACCCCCAAAGAAATAAAAATTATAAGAAAAATACTTTTGCCATAAAATAAGTTGGTCTTTATTTTGGTTTCATTTGGGTAGCATATTTAAGAACAACTAAGTCAAACACAACATTTATATCATAAAATAAATTTCTGTACAATATTACTACTTGTTATAAACAAAAATTTCTTTGGATGAATTAATATCATATGCATAATATCCCTTTAAAATAAAATGTTTAAAAATGGCTATTAAACCTTTTTTTATAATGAGAACTACTAGTAATGTGGGTAGAATTTACATTACTAGCAATCTATCAACCTTCAAGTGGGTTCAAGAGAATAGTGTAATAGGTGGGTTTTGAACCTGTGACCTCTCGATAACAAGTCTGGCACCTTAGTCATTAGGCTATTGGCCATATATTACTATTTCACTCAATCTAATAAAAACAATGTAATATATTGACAAAATCTGCAGAAAAAAAATCCAACCATACAATGCAGTAATATTGAATTCACCTGCACAATTAATGATGGGCTGGTGTTGAAGAAACAATCAATCCAGGATTAATAGATCAAACTAATGCTTGTGTTTTTTTAATACTAAAACATTTAGAAAAACTTTAATTGATAAAGACAAATTACTATGATCAAAATAATCAGTATTGCAAACTCTACAAGGAAGTTTAATAAGTTTAATCTGTACTGATGCAGAAAATACAAAAATAAAGAAGATTTTATATTACCACAATCAAATGTCGGCTAACATTTGATTAACCTGGAGAAAAAGTTCAATATATTGAAATGGAGTTAATTGATTTATTTTTGGTTTGGGATAAGACAAGCACTGTCTCCCTGACCACCACATACCCATTGTTACTGAAAATATTCTTAAAAACTCAATCCTGAAAAGTGCAAGTGCATGCAGAGTCAGCTAAGTTTCAGTTCTCATTATGTGTACTGTTATATATTATATTAGGGAAAGGTGATTAACATGTGTTGAGTTTTATTTTAGTTAGCTAGCTGCTATGATTTTAGTATAATATAATTAAATATAAATATCTGTATCATAAAGGTGGGAGGATTATCCTGCGTATTTCCCAATCCTGTGGGAATTACAGTGTAAAAAGTAGCAGTATAAACTCCTATCTTTCAAATTCCCATTAAAATAGGTTCAGTTCAGCTGTTCTAGAGAGCCTGGACTAACAGAAGCACACACTGACTGACTGACAAAAAAAAACATAAGTTTGTTTATGATTTACTATTGTATAATTAATGACCAAAGGTCCTTACTTTGGTATTGTTCATCAAATTGTTGAGCTCCTTAAGTTCTAAGTTGAGCTACACAATAACTGACTAATGCTTGCACTGTCTGGACAGGTCCGCTCAAATTTGCGTGGTTATTTCCTCAAAAGAATACCACAGACATGAACCTACATGCTTCTCATATACAAATACAAATTGTCTGGACTTTAAAAGAGACTTTGACCTCTGAGTTTGTTTCGGTGTTTCTTCTCAGAGTAGTCAGTTAGGAAATACCGGCCTCATCTAGCTAAACTAAACTTAACACGCAAAAAAACATGACATGTAAAAGTGTTATTTATAACCAATTTACAAAATAAATATTTCATTTCATTACAACTGTCTATTTAAAGCACTTGAGACAACATGGTTATTTTGAAATCAGAAAGACACTTCAATTTTATTTATAATGTATAGAGTATACTATTGAAAATGCAATAAAAATAATAATGGGTACATCCAAGAAATTCTTAGAAATTGCTACTGTGCTACATTTTTTTGGGTTAGTGAATATGGACAAATACATGATCTAAATTAATATAATGCTTATTTAATCCAGTTTGACCACATATTACCAGAATCAGGAATACATACAACATTGAAACAACAACGGGATACTCAACTCGGTAGAGCTAAACACACATTGTATACTGAGAACATTCTAGGATACAATGGGGCAGCACTGAGACACCGACACCAAGTTATCCTAGGGAAATGCACACATGAAACCTAGAAGGGAAATAGGGTCACCATCTTGAAGTATTATGTCTTGTTGGAAAATTACCCTAAGACCTAGAACACAAATAAAATATTTTTGATTTGTACATGCATATCTGGACATAAATTTATTGTTAGATTAAATATTTTTTACAATGCAAATGAGTATTTTATATGCATTTGCAAGCAGCACCAGTTTGAAAAAAAAATGCAATGTGTAATTTCCCCAGATTTCAATATGAATACCTCATATTTTTTAATTTTATTCTTTAAAGCATATGCATTATTTATTATAATAAATAAATTATTCGCAAAAGAAAACAGCCACTACATCCCGACAGTGGGAAGATAATAGGCTGAACAACTGCTTAGACAATAAAAATATTAGGTTTGATAACAATGAGCTTATTTATTGCAAGCTGTGTGAATTTTGGTAGTAAATCAAGATTTAAATAATGTGCATTTTTTTAAATTCCAAATTGGTTCGCGTTTGACCACCATCTCACCTGATGGTAAGTGATGATGTGGTTGAAGATAGAATGAATGTGGATGAATGGATTTTAATTGTTTGTTTACATAGGGTGGGTAAACATCCAAAACAAAATAATAGATGGAACCAAGTGTTGTTTGTGATTATTTTGAACGTCTAAATTAATAATGTTATTATGTTGATAATAACATGTATAACATTATATGCTAGTAACAAATCCAAAAATAAAATTACAATGGCAATGGCAAAATAAAATATGTTTACTAAACAACAAGTATCACTGATATTTATCAGAAGAATATCAACACAAGTCTATCAGAATATCAATACGGCTAAGAGACACAGATGGCAACCCTTTGAGATGAGGGGTCCAGGCAAGCTAACGTGCCAGAACAAAAAGTGCCACAAAATTGAACAGCTCGCTTGTACGAGCTCACCTTTCAAGCTCAGCTCAGAGTCCGAAACTGAATACTGCATGGTATCCTGCGGTCCCTGCATTTGGGTACATATAAAGCACTACTCAACGACGCCCCTGATACAACTCTGAAAAACAAACGCGTTAATTTCCATGCAAGGCGATCACTGAATGTAATTGAAGCGCTATTAGTAAGTAATGGTGATACTTACATGCCGCTGCCCGAGTTCCCATGTTGATGAGCTGGATCTTGAAACTGCCCTGCATTGGAGCACCGGGTACAATGCCCGCTCACCGAACTGCACTCAAATCAATAAAGGCCGGGCCGGCCTAGACTGCAGGGGCCGGACGCCGGTAGGAAGGGGTAGTTCGACAGAGACAAGACCTGAATCTAGATATCCTATCCCCTTCAGGCAGGCAATTGATTATCGACCGTTTTATGGCGGGCCGCGCATGGTTAATTTACGTCAACATTGTTATTGTTATGTCAATTTAATACGTCACACTCACTATGATGATGTCCGGTCTAGATTTATTCAAGCAGTGCATCCGGCATCAATTACGCATTTTTTTATTTATTAATCACTTATTTTTCTAACAATCAAACAAAAATTTAAAATTTAAGATTTGAAATTAAAAACATTCGATATTATGAAGGTTATATTGGATTTTTTTTTAGGTATTTCGCAAGATTGAATTAAAAGATAATATTTATTAACAGACAGACTTATATTTTTGCCCAATTGAGATACTGGATTTTATTTACACTATTTTATATGTTTTATCATCGAGTGAAATCCGAATTACAAGCAAAGGCGTGTATTTTCTTCTTATAAGAATCTTAGTTGACCCCGTTTGCAGCTGTCATTCGGGCTGCGCGCGAAACGCTGGACCGAATGGAGCCCAACCCCATTAGGTCCAGCGGCGTTTCGCGCACTTGGGGTGAGAAAAGTGGAATGGGGTAAATGGCGCGAAAATTCAACATCAAATTGGGATTTGTTATTTGAAGAGAATTTTTAAGTAAGCTGTCATTGTTATTTATTAACGTTTGGTGTAGTCAATGATCTACGATCAGGTTTGCGTTGAATGAATGTTTTAAAGAGATACCGAAGCTCTTTTGTCAGTCTTACATGAGAGCAGGAGGAATCAATTTTGATAATTTTCGCCCCGAAAAGAATAAAATGATGTAAAAAAAATGTTAGTGATGCGAGATTGCTTATTTCTTTTACCTCGAACCGTTCTACTCTTATGTAGAGGAGGTTATACTAGGGTCAAACCTAGATATTCGTAATATTGAGTATATTTGAACTGGATATTAAGATGCCATACCTAATACTGGATATTATTCAAGTATTAGTTTAGCCATTATTAATATTCTATTAGAAATTCATTCATATTAAACGTTCGCTCATTTATACGTATCGGGACCGCGTCACCGTGCCGCGTGAGATGCATCTTACTTATTATTCTATATTTTTCATATTACGGCCGCTCCCAATAACCTTTCTACCTATAACTACCTAGGTATCTGTTAAATTAATTACCTGTAGCTTGTGCCACGTGTGTGCGTTTCAATAAACTAAGATAGATGTTTACTTTTAACTTTGAACTACCTTTACGAGGGCTTACCGCTTGTCACAGATAGTTAGCTAATAGCTTAATATAAAAGGTGTTTTGCAAAAAATGGATTTTGTATCATTCTGCCCCACCAACGGGGCACTTAGATACATCGCTTGGAGCACTTTAATACAAAGTAGAAATTGTATGAAATTGGTTTAATTATAACACTTTCATGGAATTAATACTTTATAATTGTGAAAATATTGTAATCAGTCTTACAAATTACTTGTAACTTAACCAAATTAACAAGTAAGAATATCTTAATTCTTCAGAACAAGATTGCCGAGACAATCCTTTTATTAAACAAATAAAACTCAACGAGCAAAACAAAAATAATCGTAAAAAATACTCTAATTCGTTCAATTCTAATACGTTTTCCTCAGAAGCTTTTCTTAAGTTTTCCAACACGATGTTACAGAGTTGCAGGTTTGATACGTTCTTTTTCCGTATTCTGAGATTAAATAAAACAGCCAAGTTGTGGCCTTCCATGTTCCGTACGACTTCAGACCTTTCAACCTTTAAAGCAAGAGTGAACAGGCATCTTCTGGGCTCGCTCGTTCCATCGTAGACCTCATCTATCGCTTACTATCAGCCGTGATCGAAGTCAAGAGTGGGTTCACCATAAAATGTTAATGTATCTACATAGAAAATATATATTACAAGCAAAACGTGTTTGTAAGTATCTGTTTTTATTTTTTGCCACCTTTTATACAATGTTTTTAGCAAATAAATATTACTGTGAAGTACCATAATTACACATAATAAAAAAACGTAAAATGTAATAACAGCTTCTGATAAACGCAATATTTAAAGTTACCTTTCTATTGAAAGGTTTATCAGATAGCTGTTTTTTACAGCATGTGTGTATTAAAATAACGATTGAAACTGCATAAAAGGGTTGCCATGGCAACGAAAGTAACAATAGTCGCTTTGTTGTAATTTGTGGTGAATGTCCAGCAAGCTCACGGACGTTGGTCCGTCGCCGAATCTCTGGACGTTTTATTTATTATATTATTTAGGTTCTTATTATAGGAATTTTAATAAAACATGTTATTTTCTTTTGAGACGTTTTATGAAGACATACGTCACTCATTTTTATTCCTTTTGTTTTAAATATATATGACAACTAGGTTTCATTCCTCAACATCCTCCGGACACAGAAAGGAAAATAATATAGGTACTTAGTAGAATGAAACGTTATTACATAGTCATGTATATAGGTTCCAAATATTTAAAATCAAATATTAACTTAACACTCGTCAAACAAATTAACACAATAATTCTTTTGAAAAGTTGGTAATCAACAATAACAAAAAATATTTAAAAAGAAACTAAATTACATGAGACATTAGTATCTCTTCTATACTACTTATTACAAGTTTTAAACAATAATCTTACATGCTAAATATTAACAATAGTGTGTCCCTCCTAACACATAGAGAGGATAAAAAACTAAATTAAAATAAACTGTCAGTATAAACTACACACAATGTGTTAGAAAATGGATGGCAATCCACTATTTAATAAAATTAGAATAAAAATGAAATAAGTAGATTATAAGTATAAAATAAACTGTCAATATTCATAATTTATATGTACTGGGTATCACCACTCTCCTGCCATGTTGTGTGATCTTTTCAGACTTACTGGGAACATGCGTTAAAGTATTAGGGTTTGTGGTACTTTACCTTCTATACTTTTTCCTTTGACCTTTTCGAAAACCTATTATAACTTTAGGTATATGTTCAATATAATTAATACCTTCCTCAATGGATATATTTAGGTCCAGCCCATTTTTGTCTGGGCAAGAGGCATCGAATACAGGCCTGATTTTACTTGACAGGCTAGATTCTTTAAATACAGCTTTATGTGGCAAATATTGACCAGAATTATGACCATGATGTATATCAGAAGTTTCAATAATACCTAACTTTAGCCACTCCTGCAAACTCGCATCATAGTCTTTGTATTTACCACTTGAAATCAGCTTTTTAGTATTTATATCTAATCTTTTCTTTGCGATATTATAATTAGGTAATAAATCATTAAAACCCACCTAGAATGGAAGCTCGACTTCATATCTGCCATCCGGTAGTTTCGTCAATGTCTCCTTGAAGCAGCTCACTGCCTCGGCCTCACCTTGTGCTCTAGACTTCATCTCTGCTGGATCATGAATGCCAAGAGTTTCAAGAGTCCAAAAATCTGTCAAATTATTGTTAGTAGACCCACAAAACATAGCAGAAGCAGTATTATCAGGTGAAGTACTAATTTGCCTGCCCTGAATTGTCCAGCCTAATTTAGTTTTAATTGCTACCAAACCATTTTCCATTACAATGACACTACTTGTCAACATAAAACCTGCAAAATCAGCTCCTATTACAATTCCAATTTCTGATATTTCAGATTCTATATCAGTTAAGGAGATCTGATGTCTTTCTAAAATTTTACATGTCTCATTGGATAAATTTAATTTTGGAATATTTCCACAAATCGAAGTTTGGCTGAGGGCCTCAATATTCATTGTAAAATTAGAATTACGATTTTCTAACATTATATTATAAACATTGTGAGATTCTATTTTAGTTTGTATGTTACCAAATAAGCAATGATTTAATTTTTCCTGCCGTGTAGGAATTAGGTTCAGTTCTTTTACAATATTCTCTCGAATATAGCTCCTTTGAGAACCACTGTCAAATAAAGCACGAACAGGTAGAACCCGTACTCCATTGCGCACGTTAATTATCAATGTTTGAAGTAAGGTTTCAGTGTTATAGTTCTGCGTAGACAGATTTGCTGTAGTGGTGTTAGGTTTCTCTGAACATTTCATCTCTTTCTTCTCAGTGCACAGTGCTGTAGAGTGCCTCTTCTGGCATATTAAACATTTAACAAATGCTTTGCATGCTTTTGGATGATGTCCGAGCTTCAAACAAACGGGGCATGCCCTCTTCTTCCTTACAAATTCTAGTCTCTGCTCTACGGTGAGATTGTGCATCTTATAACAATCTGAGCTTGAGTGATTATTTTTATCACACCATAGGCAGTTCTTGAGTTGCACATTCTTTTTTGAATTATTATTATCATGTGCGATAAGACAGCTAGCGGTAGCTTCTTGGCCATTCAGACCAGTTTGTGCTAGATTTCTAGTTATTTCAACTCTCTGAATGCTTTCAACTTCGGCTTTTAAAAAACCCATCAAGCTAACAAGGACCTCCTCTGGGTTCTTTGTCTGTATAAGTCCCTTCTGTCGCTCCCAAATCTTTAAAATCTCAAGCGGCAGGGCAGATTCTATAAGCGGGAGAATAAACGCCTGGTACTTATTAATGCCGAGACTTTCCAAAGCTCTTAAATTTGCATTCAGCTTGTCATACAGTTCCACAAGGTTTGACTTACTTTTTAAAACTAATGCGAGCAGCTCTCGAACGTATACTTCTATTAATAATTCTTCTCGCGCATATCTTTGCTTTAGCTCCTCCATGCATTTTTTGTATGCATTTCCTGCTGGAGGGTAACTCATTACAAGTGAGTAAACGTCTGTTCCGAATTCTATACTTTGTTTTAGATAGTACATTTTATCATCGTCGTCTAACCCTGGGTCCATGTCTATTTTGGAAAATTGACCCCAAAAACACAACCAATTACGGATATTCCCGTCAAATTTTAGAAACTTTATCTCCGGGAGTTTAAAGTACCTTTTTTGGCAATTTTCTCCACTTGTGTTTGTCTTAGCAGATTTATTCAGAATTATTTCGAATTTAGTTTTTATAACAATAAATCTGTTATTGTATTCTTCGGCCGACAAAATTTCTTTTTCAATTTGGGCATCCGTACTTTCACTATCTAATAGCTCGTCTTTCATTTTTATATCTAATTTTAAAATTCGTGTGTTTAAATCATTTAACTTATTAAACTCACATTTTAATTCGGTCATCTTCGCTTCCCCGGCCTTAAATATGTCCTCAATGGAGTTGGCCGCTACAGTGAAAAGCCTCCTTAGGATGCTCCTCTCTTTATTTAATTTCGTGATTTGTGAAGATTTTTGAGCGTCGTCCGTTTTGTGCGGATGTCGCCGCTCGTGACTGTTACAATATTAAAGTTCCTATTTCACGAAATATCACGGTCGCCAAATATGTCCAGCAAGCTCACGGACGTTGGTCCGTCGCCGAATCTCTGGACGTTTTATTTATTATATTATTTAGGTTCTTATTATAGGAATTTTAATAAAACATGTTATTTTCTTTTGAGACGTTTTATGAAGACATACGTCACTCATTTTTATTCCTTTTGTTTTAAATATATATGACAACTAGGTTTCATTCCTCAACAGTGAAAATAAATAAATAAAAATAGTTTTCTGAATAATTGAGAGCAATTAACTTCATTCCCGGGTTCCCGAAAATTTTCTGGGACACTTGCACGTAAAATTACCATCCGCGATAACGATTTATTCTCCCCACTTGAAGTCCCGACTTCGAGATGGAGGAGAGTAAGAGTGAGGAGGACATGAGTGATTCGGAGTTTTTAGCGAACGTTGATCGAGATCTAGACTTATCAGATGGTGAAAATATATTAACAAGAAGAAATGAAAGTTCGGAAAAAAAGGCAGCAAAAAGAAAAGAAAGAGATGGAAGTAGTGAAGGAGAAGGACTAAAGAGCGATGAAGATTTTCTTACGGTTACTCGAAGGAAACAGAAACGGTTGATCAAAAGTGATTCTTTGGATATACAAACAAATGTGAGTGTAGTTAGAGGAAAAAAGGACGATAAGATAGAAACCGTGGAGAAACATCAAGTTTGCATCACAGCGTTAGAAGGTTTGCCTAAGCAAATTGCGATGGCTAAGTTGTTAAGATCGCAAAATATTACAGGTATTGATCATATTAAATATAAAAACATAAACAGAGCAATTATTACATTTTTCAAGAAACAAGATGCCCTATTGTTGGTGGAATGCAAAAAACTTGAAGAGATGGGGCTTCGCTGTCAATTTACACATGAATTAAACATGATTCATGGAGTAGTCAGAGGAATCGATCTAGATTTGAGTGAAGAAGAGTTACTCAAAATTATGGAGTGTGATGTTAAAATTGTGAGTCTGAAGAGAATGAACCGAATATGTACTAATGGTTCATGGACACCGAGTGAAGCTATCAAAATATGTTTTAAGGGCGGTGTGTTGCCAAAATATATATACGCATACGATTGCCGTTTTAAAGTAGACGCATATCATTTTCCCGTGTCACAATGCTCAGGGTGTTGGCAATTCGGGCATATTAAAAAGTTCTGCTCAGCCAAAAAGTCATTATGTCCAAAATGCGGTAGCTCAGAACATGAAAACTGCGATATTGAAATGCATAAATGTTTGAACTGTAAAGGAGACCACTTTGTTCTAGACAAAACGTGCCCGTTTTTTATTAGAGAAAAAGAAATAAGAAATATTATGAGTAAAGAGCAAGTTACTTATAGAAAGGCATTGCAGTTATACTCAGAAATGAGAGCAAATAAGCATTCATCAAATCGAGAAGGCATATTGACACCAGCTAACAGCGTCACATTAAATTCTAAGAATTTAAGAGGCACCTACAGCAGTGTAGTCAAGGGGAGTTCAGAACATCAACAAGAATCTTCAGGGGGTCCTTCGCAGGCCAGTATTCAGGGAGAGGAAGAGGGATGCGACAAAATTTCTAAACAAAATATAATAAAACTTAGTCGAAAATCAGTTCAAAATGTGATTAGTAAACCAGGAAAGGTGTCTACAGAGAGTTTAAAAGAAGTAAATATGGAGGTTGAACATCAGAATTTGCAGAATACAGAGGAACGTAGAAAAAGAGACGAGCACATTAAGGATAAGTTAGAATTAAAGCAGTTTTGGATTAAAATTAAACCTATAATTATGTCAGAAAGCAAATTGGAAGATAAAGTATCGGCAGTATTTGTAGTCATATGGGAAGAACTAAAGCAATATGTTGTTAGTAAGTTATTTAATTTTTCTGACTTTGTTAATGGATAATATATCTAGTTATGTTAGACTTAACATAGTACAGTGGAATGCTCAAAGCCTTCGCCCCAAATTAGTGGCATTTACAGACCTTTTAGCACGTGAAACTATATACATTGCGATTATTAGTGAAACTTGGCTAGATATTGAGTCCATCATAAATATTAATAGTTATAACATATATAGGAAAGATAGAATTGATTCGTACGGCGGCGTTGCTATTATTGTCCATAAGTCGATACAATCCTGCTTGGAGCCATTTCTAACAAATAATACAGGTATCGAGGTAGTTTGTGTAAAGTTAATTAACTGCAAAGACTTAGAATATGTGGCATCTATATACTGTCCTTCTACTATACAAACTCAAGTTAACGATTGGGATGAGATCTTCTCACATTTTTCATCGAAAACTTTAATAGCGGGAGATTTTAATGGGCACCACACCAATTGGTCAGTGAAATCGGATGTACGGGGTTCCCAAATCGTAGATTCCTCTTTAGATAATGGTTTCATATCTATTAATAATGGTGACTCCACGCGTGTAAAGCTTGTAAACGGGCACTTACAACAAACTTCACCTGATGTTTCGTTGGTTTCTTCTGATGTTGCCATTAAGTTTTGTTGGAAAGTCTTAAACGAGAATCTAGGGAGTGATCACCTAATAATCAAGCTGACAACTGATATTGTAAATGATAGCAGATACATAAAAAAACGTAATTATAAACTAGCAAATTGGGATAAGTATTCACAAACTATTTCAGAAAATTCTACCTTTTATAATCTCTATGACGAAAATATTCAAGAGAACTATGACAATTTTGTAAGTATAATAAATAGTGCAGCAGATAAACATATACCTTTAATTAAAATATACAATAAACCGGATGCAAAATTCAAACCGAAAGATTATTGGACTCCTGATCTGTCTAAAATAGTCGCGCAGAGAAGGTTAGCTCTAGCTAACTTCAGAAAAAATCCGACGCCTGATAATCTTACAATATTAGAAAATTTAACAGATAAATCACAGAGCTTAATTCGAAAAGCAAGGTCCGATGCTTGGCACAAGTTTTGTGATTCTTTTGATGAAAGAGTTTCAGCATCTTATGTCTGGCAGCGTTTGAAGTGGGTTAAAGGTTGTAAGCAACCAAAAGTATATCCGTCCATTGAAAAATCTCAAGATTTACTTCGTTCTCTTACTGCGGATTATGCTTCCAACATAGAACCAGTCTTTACATCCAAAAATGAACTGTTAGAATCAAAGTTTTCAATCGAAGAGTTACATAGCGTTTTAAAAAAAAAGGACTCATCCCCGGGAGAAGATGACATATCATATACAATGCTTTATTATTTACCGGACATAGCTAAAAAATATTTGCTTAATTTATATAATAACATTTATCAAAGTGGTGTTATTCCTTCTCAGTGGCGGAACATTCAAATAGTCCCTATTCCCAAAAGCAGTACTAACAGTGATGTGAAATTAAGGCCAATATCCTTAATATCATGTATATGTAAAACTTTTCATTTAATGATCTTTAAACGCTTAGAATGGTATACCGAAAAGCAAAAGATATTGTCTCCGTTCACAGTAGGTTTTAGAAAATCACAGTCCTGTTTGGACTGCTTGAGTCATATAGTAACTAGTATCCAGATTGGATTCTCCAAGAATTTGCCAACATTAGCTTGTTTTTTGGATATTGAGAATGCTTATAATAATGTTTCAATAGACGCAGCATCATATGTTCTGGATAGTTTAGGGATTGGTTCCAAGCTTTGTAAGTATCTGTGGAGGTTTCTCAATCAGCGAAATTTGAAAATAAAGTTATGTGACGGTAATGTAATAAGCAGATTCACAAATAAAGGTCTAGCACAAGGAGACCCTCTGTCTCCGTTGCTTTTTAATTTAATTACTTACAAGATATGTCATAGACTTCAAAATGTATCAGTTTTGCAATACGCGGACGATTTTGTAATATATGTCACTAATAAGGACATTCAAATATGTGAACGATATGTACAAAATGGTTTAGCCTTAGTTGTAGAGCTATTAAATGAACTAGGGTTGGTACTTTCGGCAAATAAAACACAATATTGTCTTTTCAGTAGAGGTCGCAGGAAAAAACTACCAGTGCTAAGAATAGAAGAGCCCTTGGTTTATTCAGAAAATATCAAGTATTTGGGCATATGGCTAGATAGGAGTCTAACCTGGGGAAAACACATTAATGAAGTGGTCAACAAATGCTCAAAATTCTTAAATATATTAAAATGACTAGCAGGAAGTTCTTGGGGGGTGCACATGATACATTTGAGAAGATTGTACATATCCTTAATTAGAAGTCGTATTGATTACGCATCAGTTTTATACGATAATAGTACAAAAAGTCACATTAGTAAACTCGATAAAATTAATCGATAAAACTCGATAAATCAAAAGTACTCCAATTCATGTTATGGAGAGCGAGTTACACATTACCCCTTTATTTATAAGAAGACAATATTTAGCCTATAAGTATTTATTAAAAATCAGTGCTTGGTCTAATAATAGTAATACTTGTGTACTTTCTGAATTGAGGGCTCTTTTGCAAATTAGTTATTGGGTTAATAAAAAAAAGCCTCTACTCGCACAAACAATTGAGGATGTAAAACAGACTGAAGGTGTTTCTGTGGATATTCTTAGAATGTTTACTTTTGATATTTGGTTATCAGCTGTTGATTTTCATAAATGCTTAGTTATGGGCTTAGAATGTGTATCGCTGGCTAAAACAAGGTACGAGCCCAATACTTTACTCAATGAAGTCGTGAGAGAATTGAATATTAATTACCATGGGTGGCAGAAACTATATTCAGATGGGTCTAAGGGCGCTCACGGATTAGGTGCAGCGTTTTACGATTCCAGTTGTAATTATAGAGTAGGTTTTAAAATAGTATCCAATGTATCTATCATGACGTTGGAACTCATTGCAATTTTGCAAGCCTTGTCCTATGTAACGAAAAAGAAATATGATAAGGTTGTTATATTTACTGATAGCAAAAGTGCATTGCATCACGTGGCTCGATGTGCCTCTGGCTTCAGAGGCACATCGATAGGTTACGACATTTTAAAATATATTCTCATGTTTATGGGAATTGGCACAGAGTTGAAGTTGCAATGGGTTCCAGCGCATCTTGGTTTGCAGGGTAATGAGGAAGCTGATTGCTCATCTAAATTGGCAGCAAAGGAAGGAATCGAGCTGAACTTCATACCAGATTATGTTGAATACGTATCAAAATTTAAAATAAGATGTTTCAATAACTGGAAACAACATTTTAACAGGAAATCATTAGATAAAGGTATATGGTACAAAACTGTTCAAAATGAGCTTCCTCAAGTGCCCTGGTTTGACAGTAGTAGCTTAAGTAGAAGTTATGTTAAGTTAGTTGTAAGATTAAGGTCTGGACACTATCCATCAGCAAAGTTTGCATTTCTCATGAAGAAAGTAAATTCTCCCAACTGCAACGCATGCAGTGTTTTAGAGGATGTACATCATTTGTTGATGGAGTGTGTCAAGAACCAAGAGGAAAGGAGAAGGCTAATCAATGAGTTTAGTTTAAATATATTACAGGTAGGTTTAATACAATCAATTTTAGCTCAACCGAAGTCAGATGTAGCAAAAAGATTTAGCTAGTTAGTGTACTATATTGATTAGTATTCTCCTTTAAATTTAATTAAGAATTTTTTTTTGAAGCTTGTGTTCGGCATGATGGGGTTGGCGTATCCATTGAGATAAAAACCCCAAATCAACTTAATAAAGATTAAAAAAAAAAAAAAAAAAAACTGCATAAAAGAACGAAAATGACTAAATAACACATAGCGACTTTTGCATGCGCAACGACGATTACGCTTTGACTATTGATATGATTACACAAGCAATCCATTGACTCACATTTTTCAGTTATGTTTAACTAAAGGAATATTCCCTTAAGTGGTCAAAAAACTGTAGTCACCCCTGTCTTTAAAGCTGGAGACAAAAATTGCGTAAATAATTATAGAACAATTTCGGTATTAACAGGTCGGTCTCTCAAAAATTTTGGAAAAAATTATAAACATTAGATTAACCAAATATCTCGAAAGTCATAAATTGCTGGGACCAACAATATGGTTTTAGACCGAAGAGATCAACGAGCCAAGCAGTACACCGACTAACAAATTTTATAAGCACAAATCTGGATAATGACATGTACACTTTAGGGATCTTTTTAGACCTGGCTAAGGCTTTTGACACAATTTCGTGTTATTTGCTTTTGTACAAGCTGGAATATGTGGGAATACGTGGATTACAATTGCAACCATTGTCTGATTACCTTAGCGATCGCCATCAGTGTGTAAAAATAGGTCAGCACTTTAGTTCTGAGCTAAAAAATGGTTGCTACGGAATCCCACAAGGCAGAATTTTGGCCCCTAAGTTATTTCTAATATATATAAATGACTTATGCAGTCTGGAACTCCCTAAGGGTGTAATAATGTCTCATGCGGATAATACAGCGCTATTGTTTGCAGCTAAATCAAAGGCTGCGGTCTACGAACTAGCACAAAATGGCTTTAATACTGTGTCTGATTGGCTTTAAAAAAAATCTCTTAACATTAAATATTGATAAAACTAAGTACCTATTATTTACAATGAGAAATACTAACGCAATGCTTACGACCTGAACATTTACGCTCATAATAATTGTAATTTATATTATGCTGACCTTGCATGCGCTTGCCCCACTTTAGCTAAAACCGACCTCATCAAACATCTAGGCATCACGATTGACTCAAATTTGAATTTCCGCAAACATAGATTTATTATGCACTAGGGTGCGTAAACTAATATACATTTTTAAAAATTTACGTGAAGTAGCAGATGTTAAATTAATTAAACAGGTTTACTTAGTTTTGTGTCAATCTATTATTACGTACTGTTTTACGTCCTGGGGAGGCGCCGGGAAATTTATTTTACTGCACCTTGAACGCGCTCAAAGAGCGGTTTTAAAGTTTGCCACTTTTCAACCATTCAGATTTCCCACACAAGAGCTCTACATGTCATGTAAGGTGCTAACCGTTCGACAGTTATTTGTTCTAATTATAGTTTTACTCCAACACTGAACTTGATTTTAATCCAGTTCCGTCAGAAGGCGAAAAGATCTAGTTTGTCCTAACTCTCAGACTAAACATGCTTTTGCTAAACGATTTTATTTATTTTTAGGGCCCTATTTGTATAACAAGATTAACAGAGTGCTAACAGTGTATAGTTTAAGTTATAATAGGTGTAATTTAATAGTTTCGGAATATTTGTCAAAACTTAATAACCTATACAGACACGGAAAATCTACTAGAAATCCTCAAATAATTTATTAGAATTTCTATTAGTTCCTAATCCATTAGTCACTGTAATTATTGTATCTTCTTTTGAAATTAGCGATTAATTAATTTATTGTTTTTGTATTATTATCGATGTAAAGTGATGGCCTGAAACACAGGTTTTTTATAAACCTACATCAGGCATGTCGCAACTAGGTAAGCAGTATATTTGACCGCTGATAAATCACCGTTTTACCAATGTTTTTCAAGCACTTAGATTTACCCTTTAAGAACTATTATATATATTTATGTTCTGGACCATATCGCACCCTTAAAACATAAGTGGCACTATAGAAAATATGCTATTTTTTAGTTAAGTATACTGTCAAAATACGTAAGACGAAACGCGCATAATGCAAACCCCTGTAGCTCTAATGCGCTTAATTTTCGCTAGATGTCGCTAGTGTCACTAATGAATTTGTAACAATTTGTGCCGTCGGTAATTAACAAAGCGGCACTACGCCAAATCCATTTATATGTATCATCTATGGCCAGATCGCGACAAGTCACCGCAGGGAATCCTTGTCGAGGTGAGTTAAAAACAACATGTCAAAAACACATTGTGTTAAGCGCCACTTATTAAATAAAGATGTTTCATTTTTATATGGGGCTCCGGCCATAACATGTACATTTCAGCAAAGCTGGGAAACTTACCCCTGAATAGAATAAAGTAACATTTTGTTCATAATATCAAATGGTTTTTATGTACAAAATAAAAATTAAAAATGTTTGACGTTTGTCCTAAGAGTTATGACAGCCATGAGAGGTTGTAGAAATGACGTTTACTTAACCTTGTTTTGTTTTTGTTCATCAGAACTAACCCACAGAACACTATTACCCTAGCAGGGACCCAAAGAAAATAATACTCTCTGACGAGAGCGGGGGGACCTGACTGACAGATAGAGTTTCAACTTTCAAGACAACAAGCGTATTTTGAATTCATTCCGAAACACAGTTAAAAAATGGAGACCAAAGATTTTTGTAACGATGCAATCGTCACACTTAACTATGTTTCCTCAAAAATATGTACAAGTGAATAATAGTAATTTATTTTTAACACTACAAGAATACACACATTTTTTAATTAACTTCTACGTAACATTGATTTGATGAGACATGATTTCAGAACGAATGAAGTATGCAAGCAAAGGAGACGCCATGTTGAATAAAACATGGCAATAATTGAAAAACGATTATTTTTTGTGCACAACAAATCAGGCTCAAATTCACCAGAGAATATTTTTCCCGAATTTGTAGTATTTTTTCCTCTTTTTCAATTAATGTACATCTGATGGCCGAAAATGAAACATCTCCTTTGCTTTCGAATATTTACAGTTAGTGCATAAGTGGCAGTTTGAGTGTAATGCCAGTTATTTAATAACTTTAATTAGGATTAGCTCAATCTCAGCCAGTTGATGTCATAACAAAAAAACGAAAGAAGAAATTTAAGAACGTTAATACAAATATTGTGAAGATTTTAAGAAATGCAGGCAAAAAATATGTTTCAAACTCAAAAAAGAAAACCGCTTAGCCAGCTAAAATGATTAAGCAACTTTGTGGAAGTGCATGTAGGCTGAAATGCTCAGATAAAATTTCTGAAGAGTCACGAAAACTTCTTTTAGATGATTATTGGGGCATGGCTTCATTGATACGACAAAGAGAATATATAACACGTAACATAACAGAGATAAAGCTCAGATATCAATACAAAATTATTGATTCCACTAGAAAGCCAAAAATGGCTTTCTATTTCGATGTAAACGGCACCAAAGAAAGGGTTTGCAAAACCTTGTTCAAAAATTCGCTGGATTACAGATTACAGACAGGTGCATAAGGACAATGCGTCAACAGGTGTTCTAGAAGAGGAAAAGAGAGGCATGCATGGCAACCACAGAAAGGTGCCCGCTGAAATGATAGAAGAAGTGAAAAACACATTCCCGCTAAAATCCGCGAAGCTAAATCCATTAGTATTTTCAAAAAGCTGGTCAAAGATCCTATCTAACATCCCGTAATTTTATTTATTTACTAGCTTTTGCCCGCGACTTCGTCCGCGTGGAATAGTTACTTTGGGCTAACGTTAAATTTAACCCCGATTTTGAAGCATTCTTCATTGGCGCTCCGCTCCTATTGGCCTTAGCGTAATGATATATAGCCTATAGCCTTTCTCTATAAATTGACTATTTAATTAAAAATTAAATATTTTTTCAATTCGAACCAGTAGTTCCTGAGATTATCGCGTTCAACCAAACAAACAAACTGTTCAGCCTTATATTATTAGTATAGATAGCTGTTGCCCGCGACTTCGTCCGCGTTTCCGTCGTTTTTCGTAAAAAGTAGCCTATGTCCTTCCTCACGGTTCATTGATTTTGATGTAACAGACAGATTAACTTTCGTAATTTAGTAGGGAAATATAATATGTCAGTCTATAATACTGTTGAAAAATATCGCAATGCGGAACCGCACAATATTATTGTTAATAGCTGTGCCCGCGACTCCGTCAGCGTGTAACTCCTTATGTGTTATTAAGTTAATGTATTGGTAATATTGTTTAAATCACGTTCACATGAGGCTTAAGTACCTATAGAACGAAAATACTTCAGCGCAAAGCTTCCGGGTAAACTATGTTGAAAGTTGACCCGTCCGGCACGTGAACATAAAGATTTCTAGAACTGCTAACCCGGGAAAGAGCGACGTACAACTGACCATGCGAGAAACAACTGACACCGAGATCTACTCCAGCAACACGAAAAGTCTGCCCTTGAACCTTATTAATTGTCATTGCATAACACACCGATACTGGGAATTGCGTTCTTTTAAATTCGAATGGAAAATTATTTGGTATTATGGGAATTCTGGGAATAAAGACGGTTTCTCCTGCACCGCAACCTGTTAAAATTTGAGCCTCGATTATATTTTGTTGCAACTGGGTGAAAATAAAACTAATATAAAAAAAGTGAACGTAAATTAGCCAAAACTTACCTATCGTTATACTAAAATAACTAATACCTATTTTATAAAATAACAACAAAAGGAATCTAAAAATAAATTATCAACGACTAAAAGTCGCGCTGATAAGCACGGTTTGTTAATATCTGTCTTATAAGTATTGTCCAATATATGAAAGTACTCTGTGGTATTGTCTGTCAATAAGGTCGAACGCTCTGAATGTCTATTCGGATCAACCATACTTTTCCTATCTCAATGGGATCAACAGGCAAAAATTGTATGTTTTTTTTTGGGATTTTATGACCTGGTAACTGGACCTTTAGGTCAAATCTTATTTTAAAAAATTGTATGAAGCCCGCACTTTTTTTTTAGATAGGGCCTCTCGTAGTTCAGCACACTAAGGCTGGTCACTACTCAACCGCGAACCTCGCGCTCGGACACCCCGCCTTTTTAGGGTTCCGTAGCCGAATGGCAAAACACGGAACCCTTATAGTTTCGATATGTCTGTCTGTCCGTCTGTCTGTCTGTCTGTCTGTCTGTCCGTCCGTCCGTCCGTATGTCACAGCCATTTTATTCCGAAACTACTAAGACTATACATGTGAAACTTAGTAGGTAGATGTATTCTATGAACAGCTTTCCGATTTTAAGACAAAAATTAAAAAAATATTTAAAATAAAGGGGGATCCCCATACATGGAACTAAAACTGAAAATATATTTTTTCATGAAACCTATGCGTGTGTGGTACTTATAGACAGGTCTTTAAAAATGATATAAGGGTTTCTAAAGCCACTTTTTCATAAAGTCAATCGTTTAAAAGATATAAGCTTCCAAAGTGGTAAAATGTCCCCCCCTCCCTCTAACTTCTATAATAATGGAGTGAAAAATTTAAAAATATATATATATATGTCTGTAGATCCTAATGTAAACTTTCAACCAAAATTGGTTTGAACGAAATCGGGTAAGCAGTTTTGAGATACAGCATATTTTCTAAAACCGCAAATATAACTTTGTAATTCATACAAACACTATGAACAACAAAGTTATCTAGCGTAGTTGTAAAAATGCAAATAAGCTGGTTTCTAGAAATTTTAAAGGTTTTTAGGAACCCTTCATGGGCGAGTCTGGCTCGCACTTGGCCAATCGAGACGCGTCGAGCGCGGCGACCGATTCTCTAAAATAATCCTTATAGCATGATTCAGTATTCACGCGCGATGGCTTATTATTAGCGTATTTCATGCATAACTTTGATGTTTCTATACCGATTTATATGATTCTGTTTTATGGAATAGTTAATAATGTTAACTTTTTCAATTAGGGGTGACTGAGAGTGTTATAAACGTAAGAGTAGACAAATATTATAATCAGAAAGCTTGGAACTGCTAAGCTATCGGGAGTTACACGTGTTATTGTGAGTCAACCATAAAAGATAGACATATGCTGTCGTGGGATATTTTTTATATAATTTTAAGGAGAACATTTCCGTCATAAATGATTTCTGTGTAGCTTTAACCATAAAGGTTGCACACGCGACGGAAGCTTAAAAAATGGAGTAACTTCTCCCGTTTTTCCAACATTTCCCTTCACTGCTCTGCTCCTATTGATTGTAGCGTGATGAAAAGTATACTATAACCTGCTCAGGAGTATGAATATTAATTGTACCAAGTTTCGTTAAAATCCGTCGAGTAGTTTTTGTTTCTATAACGGTTATACAGACAGACAGACAGACAGACAGACAGACAGACAGACAGACAGACAGACAAAAATTTTACTGATTGCATTTTTGGCATCAGTATCGATCCCTAATCACCCCCTGATAGTTATTTTGTAAATATATTTAATGTACAGAATTGACCTCTCTACAGATTTATTATAAGTATAGATCATAGGTACTTATATATTTTTATAGCATTAATATAAATATGTATTTTAACTCTATGTATGTATATATTTGTTTATTATATCATTATAGTTTAATTTATTAGCTACTAGCGACCCGCCCCGGCTTCGCACGGGTGTTTGTTTATATTAAATAATGTTTATATTAAATATACTATAGAACATTCTATAGTATATTTAATATAAACATTATTTAATATAAAGACATCTTTATATACATCGTTGACAGCCTTTTTGTCATTCGACATACATGTTCTCTTTAGTAATTACTCTTGAAAGTGCGACACATAATTTACCATGGGAAAAACATTCAACGCTCAAATCTAAGCAACATAGGCACGCGCGCCGTGCCTCCGGCGGCACCGCACCGCAACCGCTATGTTCTTGCATTTTAGATCTGTAATATCTTCGAAACTATTTATTTAAATTATATTCTATAAAGGGCAATATTGATTTATATTAAATGCACAATGTATTTATGGTACTTAGTTGGATAAGGATTAATGCTGTATTGCTTAAAATCGCTTCGTAAAATATGCTCGTATTTCTCGTAAAAAGTAAAGGATAAAAAATGGTTGTTGTGGGTTATCTATAAGAGATAGACAGATACTATCGAGGACTTTTTTGTTGACCTTTTTGAGGTGTACAATACTGTAGTACATTATATTGATCTATCTCGTAGGGTTCAGCCAGCTTTTGCAAAGCAAGCTCAAAAAATGTGTTTATTTGCGACATCACATTAGAAACCTCAAAAATTATCAGTGTTCCTCTACTATATTATGCATGTTATATACTTAAAAACCTTCCTATTGAATCACTCTTTCTATTGAAAGAAACTGCATCAAAATCCTTTGCGTAGTTTTAAAGATTTAAGCATACATAGGGACAGACACAGGGAAGCGACTTTGCTTTATACTATGTTAAGATTAAGATAATTAATATAATAATATTTTTTTATATTTTTAAATGTATTTGTTTAAAGAATATTTAAAAATGTAATTTATATGTATATATTGAAAATAAAGACAATATAATAATTATAATATTTGAGTACAAAGGTACTGCTTATTTCTTAAGAAATTTCTTCCAGCAGACCTGCGAAAGGAGAAGTGAAAAAGAAATGTGGACAAATAGTGTGTGAGAACAAGAAGAGAAATAAATATGAATATGTGAAGTCTAAAACTAAAACTAAAATATTAAATATACCTACACATACTTATAATGCAATAAAAATACTTAAATAAATACATAATGTTAGAATATATTAACATATACAAATATATACATAGATAATTAACACAGTTAAGAGGAAAGGTAATGCTCTTTTAATCGACATTTGAATAGAGATATAGTTTTAAATCACGAACACGTTACGTAGTAACTATTAAGTAATTCGTGTATTCGTGACCCTAGCTAGCTAACTAGCTAGGCGGAAGTGAGTTCCACAATCTTACAGCATGGACAGAGAAATTTCTTATTATTTAGTTTTTTTTTCTTTTGTGAGTGTCATGTGGGTACATAAATAAATTAATTAATTAAAAGCATTCCTCGCATCGAAAGCCACTATTTGCGAAAGCAAACAACCAGACAATTTATAGATGGTGGAAATCATTGACTAATATTTATTCAGACTACAAAGAAGAATGCATAAAAAAAATTAACAAAAAATAGAACCGACTTCCATATCAAAACACTACAAAGCCAAAAATAACTTTAATTTCGGTAGTCGGTGTTATTGGTCTTGGATTTTCTTTTTTTTTTCACACCGCCTTCCGAAATTAAAGTTATTTTTGGCTTTGTAGTGTTTTGATATGGAAGTCGGTTCTATTTTTAGTTAAAAAAATTTTTTCACGCTTTTTAGTGAGTCTGTTTGTAATGTATCTAGTAACAAAGGCCATAATGTCAACAACTTATCACCTTTTACAAAATATTGCTTTTCCCGATGCATAACCGTTAATTTTTGAGGAGTTCTCCTGGTACTTCACCATCAGCTCTACATCACCATACTCATATGTATTGTGACGAGTAAAAAGTGTTTAACATCCGTACTCAAGTAATCGAATCGCAATCCACGAAATACTTATTATTGAGTAGTTTCATTGGCCATCTGTGGTCTTCATCATCAGTTCCACTTCCCGAAATGGTACTTTTCGAAAGCAACTGCTCAAGGTACTATAAGTAATACCCAAAACGCTATAGGTGTGCCTATAATTTTTGAAGAGTTCCCTCGATTTCTCCAGGATCCCATCATCAGATCCTGATTTCGTAACAATGGGACCAACTAGAAAGTATACCCATTCAAACGCAAAAAGAATTTTTCAAATCGGCCTAGCCGTCTCCGAAATATGAGGTAACAAACATAAAAAAAAGTTCAAGACGAATTGTAAACCTCCTTTTTTTGAAGTCGGTTAATAATAAGGATTGCCCTACGTACAGCTACATACATAAGTACCGAAAAGTTTTCATTAACGACTTTAGCATTGGCTTCTTTGTCCCTTACAACTTGGAGCTTAAAGACCGAATTGCTAAACGACTACTGGTTTTTACATAATTTTTACATAATTCAGTTTTTACAAGATTTTATAGTATGTATTTACATGATTTTGACACTTACAATATTTTACAGTTTTTGTGTGAAAAAGAATATTTTTAAGTTAGGTATTGTAAGTTAAATAATATTTTTGCTGACTCTTGTGATTATTAAACCTTTAATACGCTGATTTGTACGTAACTTTTACAGTTCCTACTTTGAAAGACTTTTAACCTTAGTATTTAATTTGGAATACCTCTAATAATTTGTATTGAGTAGTAAGTAGTAAGAAACAGATTTTAATATAATTTTGTTTATGAAAAAATTACGAATTTTATTCAAACACAAATTTTAAGTTTCTGTTATTTTGATAATACCTTTTTCTAGATTTAGACAGATTTGTTATTATGAGTATTTGTGGTAGTTTCAACCTAAAACTGTGAGCGTGTGCCAAATAAATAGTATTCTTTATTATTTCAGTAATTATATTGTTTTATTTGCCTTGTCTTTTTTATTATTAAAATTTTATGGGTAAAATAACAACTTAGAGGTCATAAGCAAAAACTTTTGAATAACTATGAAACTATAACCGACACTGCAAAACTTTTTTTAAATATGCTTCTCCATTGATAAATAATCAATAATTTTATTGTATGCCACTGGATTCTGAAACAGCGTTAGTTAAACTGTTATTTTAAGCCGATCACGAAGCTTTATTTACATTTTCAACCGACGACAAAAAAAGGAGGAGGTTATCAATTCGACGCGAATATTGTTTTTTTTTTTATGTATGGTCATCGAGTACTCGAAGACGGCTGAACCGATTTGGAAAATTCTTTTTTTGTTTGATAGGGTATACTTCGAAATTGGTATCATTTGTCACCAAGTCAGGATCTGATGATGGGATCCTGGAGAAATCGAGGGAACTCTTCAAATATTATAGGCACACCTATGGCAGTTTGGGTATTTCTTATAGTAACTTGTGTAGTTGCTCTCAAAAAGTACCATTTGGGGAAGTGGAACTGATGATAAAGACCACAGATGGCCGCCGAAACTACTCAATAATAAGTATTTCGTGGATTGCGATTCGATTACTTGAATATGGATATTAAGCACTTTATGCTCGTCACAATGCATATGGTGATGTATAGCTGATGGTGAAGTACCAGGAGAACTCCTCAAAAATTAATGGCCCAGCATTGGGAAAAGCAATATTTTATAAAATGTTATAAGTAGTTGACATTTAGGCTCTTGTAACTAGGTAAATTAAAAATCAACCAACTAAAAAGAGTGAAATAAAAACTTTTTTCCAAAAAATTAAACCGACTCCCAAAAAACACTGCAAAGTGAAAAATAACTTTAATTTCGGAAGTCGGTGCCAAAAACGAAAATACAAAACTAAAGACACCGACTACCGAAATTAAAGTTATTTTTCACTTTGCAGTGTTTTTTGGGAGTCGGTTTAATTTTTTGGTAAAAAGTTTTTTTAGTTCCATATCACCCATACAATACTTAAAAAAACTTAAAACGGCCATACTATAAAATGAACATTTTCGTATACTCGTAGTGCCATTTATATTCTAAGGGTGCGATATGTACTTTTCTGTAAACATGTTATTTGAATAAAAAAATATTATGAATTATTATATTAAATTATTATAATTAATATATAAATTATAAAAAATAAAAAAAAATAGAATCACAGCGGCGGCGTGCAAGAAGCTTCCTTTGTTTTTAAATGATCAAGATTGAAATACTTTATGGTCAGATGAGGTAGATGATATTATATTAAATAATTTAAATGATGATAAATTATTTAAATCAAGTTATTTAATTATTACGGTAAATTGAACTTTATTTGGATAACTCCAGTCTCCAGTAAGTTTGTAAAAATCTGATTAGGAGGCCTGGTGACCTGACTTACAGGTATTGAAAAATTAGTTTAGGCACCAATCAGCACTGTATAACAAGAATAGCTATGCAATGTGTGGTCGTATATATCGGCGAACCGTCATCATCGTAGTGCTTTCGATGAGTTACGCTAGATGGCGCTGTATGTTCCTTAAAAATGTAATTTAGTATTTAGATTAAATACTTGATGATATGATATTGACTTTCTTCTGCAAAAGTTATTTTGTATTTAATTTGACTTATTTGGACAGTTTCCGTTTCATTCATAGATTTAGTTTGTCTATTTCCGGTTTAAAACAACCTGTTAAATATAATATTGTATAAGGTATTGTAATTGACTTCCTTTCTAATCATTAAAAGAATATTGTAATGTTAGTTTTAAGTTGACAGCTTCCTGTTCATTTCTTTAAAAATATAACATCCGGTCATGTTTAAATAGGAATTAACTTATTCATACCAAGTACTTATTTATTTTAGAATATTTAGCTCTTGTCTCAATTCATATTGTATTTCCCGCCTTATTCGTATAATGTTAACTTCCGCTGCCAACTTCAGACTAATCTTTTGTGTGTATATAAACCGATGTAATGCAAATGGAAGACATACACTCTCGTCTGAGCTCCCCCAGACCCTCAGTCCCCAGCGTCCAACTCCTTGGACGGCGGCGAATCACGCCCAAAACTTCCCGGCACTAAGGCCGAAAGTCCCAGGGCTGATGGATCAACCCATCATGCCCCCCGCTCCGGTCGTTGTGGCTTCTCAGCCTCCACCTCCTCCCCAGTCACCCCCTCGCTCGGATGAGCCGGAACTCGATGCGTTCCTCATCCTAGGGAAAACTTTCAGTTTCTTCCAGTCCCCCCGCGCCATCCAAATGGCAACGGAGGTCGTGGCCTGCAATAGCATTAATTCCCTGATTCAGGTATACTCTAAGTATCCTGATGTCAAAAGCCATTTTGCCAACCTTTTTAAACAGCCATAATGTATAACACGGCTAGTAAGAGATTAAAGCCCCGATCCCTAAAGCTAGGTTACTTCAATGCCAATGGCATCACCAATCAACGGGACGAGATCGCGACTTTCCTTCGCGATCATAGTCTCGACATCCTTCTGGTCCAAGAGACCTTCCTCAAACCCCACCTTAGGGATCCCAAGATAGCCAATTACCGGCTAGTTAGGAACGATAGGACTAGATGCCACAGAGGTGGCACTCTAATATATTATAGGAACTCCCTGCACTGCATCCCTATGGATCCGCCGCCCCTTGCCCAGTTAGAGGTATCCGTTTGCCGGCTAGGCATGACGGGCCATCCCTCTATCACAATAGTATCCGCGTACCTCTCACCGTCCAACGTAGTAGATGTAAATTCATCGATAAACGCCTCACTTCGAAGCGACCTTACCGCCCTTCTTGACATGAGTGACTCCGTTCTTATGGCGGGGGATCTCAATGCCAAACATCCCGCATGGTGTAGTCGTATTACCAACCCCCGTGGGAAGGTACTATACGACCTTTGCACACCTCTCCACATAGATATCATAGATCCTATGCGGCCTACTCATTACCCGTTCGAGCCATCCCACTTGCCCGACGTACTCGACATTGCCCTCCTGAAGAATGTGAACTTACGTTTGCACTCTTTAGAGACGGTAGACGAACTTGACTCTGACCATAGACCGGTGATCATGGAGTTAACTCCGAGATCGGGTCCCTATGACCCTAACCGCCCCCCTCCCACACAGGTGATCACTGACTGGAGGAAAGTAGGCGAATTGCTGAAATCCAACACGTCTCCTCACCTGGACAAGATCCCCGACCACATCCAGTCCGCCGCCGACACGACGGCTGCGATCGACTCACTCACAGAGCACGTACAATCTGTCTTGCGCACTGGCGCCGGAAACTCCCGGACGATGTACGGGCCCTGCTGACTGAGAAGAACGCAGCAGTCCGTGCCTACAGAGCTTTCCCCTGCCAGAATAACAAAACTTTCATGCGGTACTTACAGCGCAAAGTAAGTAACAGCATTAGAGAGTGGCGTGAAGCCGGCTGGGACAAGACCCTGAGCGAACTGGAACCCACCCACCATGCCTTCTGGCAACTTCAGAGGAATATGCGCGCCACTGAGGTTGCCTCAATGCCTCCCCTTATCCGCCCGGACAAAAGCATTGCCTTCGACGACGAAGACAAAGCCGAATGCCTAGCCGACAGCCTGGAGGCCCAGTGCTCTCCCAGCTCCCAACCAGTCGACCCAGCCCACCTTGCCCACGTGGATGCTGAGGTCGAACGTAGATCTGCCCTACCCCCTGTCGCGGACCCTGATGCTCCCCTCCCCCCTGTCACGGAAGACGAGGTGGAGGAGATCATCAAGAAACTCAAACCTAGGAAAGCTCCCGGGACTGACAGACTGACCACTAGGGCACTTAAACTCCTCCCACGTACGATCATAGTCCTACTGGCTGCCATCTTCAATGGCGCCTTGTCCAACAACTTGTTTCCACAAGCTTGGAAAGAGGCTATAGTGATAGGTATCCCAAAACCCAAAAAGCCCAAGAACCTCCCGACTAGTTATAGACCCATTAGTCTGCTCAGCGCCCTCGGCAAGGTCTACGAGCGGATTATTCTTAATCGGCTCAAGGACTTTGTCGAGGCAAAGAGCCTAATCCCTAACGAGCAGTTTGGCTTTAGAGCCCATCATTCCAGTGTCCACCAAGCCCACCGCATCGTAGAGCACATTAGCGGCCGTTTTCAACGCGGTCTGGTGACGGGGGCCCTATTCTTTGATATAGCGAAGGCTTTCGACAAAGTCTGGCACAATGGCTTAATTTATAAGCTTTACCAACTAGGTGTGCCGGACCGTCTCGTGCTCATCATTCGAGACTTTCTGTCGAACCGCTCCTTCAGATATCGTATCGAAGGAGCGCTTTCCACTCCCCGCCCTTTCAGAGCCGGCGTCCCTCAGGGCGCTGTGCTCTGCCCCCCACTCTTCACGCTATTCACTAGCGATATCCCCAAAAAGCCTCCAGTAGAGTTATCCCTATTTGCCGACGACACGGCCATCTATTACTCGGGACATAATCCCGATAGCATCGCTCACACCCTCCAGACCTCAGCCAACGCACTAGGCGATTGGTTTAGGAAATGGAGGATTGAGGTAAATCCCGACAAATGTCAAGCAGTCCTGTTTCGCAGGGCTCGCCAACATAGACACTTCACCCCCCCCCCCCCCCGCCCGATCACTATGTTCGGCAAGCCAATCCCTTGGGAAAAGCGAGCCAAATACTTAGGTGTGATCCTCGACCAGTTCCTTAACTTCAGTGAGCACATAAAGTCGGTTCGCTCGCGAGCCGCTTTCGCTCTCGGTAGGCTCCACGCCTTGCTGAATAAACACAGTAAGCTCTGCCTTAGATGTAAAATCCGAATCTACACGACATGCATACGTCCTATCATGACGTACGCCTGTCCGGTGTTTGCTCATGCCAGTCCCAATCAGATCCATAGGATGTAAGTCAATCAGAACCGTTTTCTCCGAAAGGCCACGGGCGCGCCCTGGTTCTGTAGGAATGAGGATCTCCACGTAGACCTCAAACTCCCGACCATAAAGCAAGTGTTGAAACGCATGTCAGTGCGTTACTTCACCTCTGCTGATACTCACACAAACCCCCTGATCGTATCGGCCGCCCGATACAGACCCTCCAAGATTTCTCGGGTTCGTCGCCCGCGTAACGTCCTAGACGAACCTGACGACCCCACCACCATCCGACAAGAGAGCAGTAGGGAAACCAGCACTCTTAGAAAATACAAATACAAAACGCGTTCCTTATTCCGGCCTCGCCGACGAGGCCCATCACGACGTCCGCGTACTTGTAATGAAAATCCTCCCCGACCTTTGCCAAACGAGCCAGCCCGCGATGCTGAGCCAGTAGCAATAAATACTCCCGTAAATAATATGACCCAGCCTGTCCCTTTGCTGCCCTCCCAAAATGACCCCGCTATGCCGAGGCCCGTACTCCACAGGGAGTGCCCTTAGCGTGCGGTCATTAGTTTTTAACAAGGACCCATTAATCGGATTAAAAGGTTAACCGGTTAGACGTTTAACCCATTTGTTTGATTAACCTTTATACGGGTTAACCTGTATACTATAAAGGTTAATCTATAAAATATTGCTGATTAATCTGAATGAAAGAGACAGAACCTGTAAGTTGCACAATCTCGGCTGCGTCGCGGTATCTTACGTCACACGCGGCTGAATGTTGCTCAGGTTTATTTGTCGCTCTTTTGTTGAATTTTGCACTTATTCAAAATTATGTGCGTAACCACGCACAATGGAATGAAAATGTTTGGTAGGTAAGTGTATGGTGAACATTAAAAATTCAATGACAAAAGCAAATTGAGAAATGTAGGCAGGTAAGCAGGTAGGTGTCTTTTTAACCGACTTCAAAAAAAGGAGGTTTACAATTCGTCTTTAACTTTTTTTTTTTTATGTATTGTGACCTCATAACTCGGAGACGGCTGGACCGATTTGAAAAATTCTTTTTGCGTTTGAATGGGTATACTTTCTAATTGGTCCCATTGTTACGAAATCAGGATCTGATGATGGGATCCTGGAGAAATCGAGGGAACTCTTCAAATATTATAGGCACACCTATAGCGTTTTGGGTATTTCTTATAGTACCTTGAGCAGTTGCTTCCGAAAAGTACCATTTGGGGAAGTTGAACTGATGATGAAGACCACAGAGGGCCACTGAAACTCCTCAATAATAAGTATTTCGTGGATTGCAATTCGATTACTTGAGTACGGATGTTAAACACTTTACGCTCATCACAATACATATGGTGATGTAGAGCTGATTGTCAAATACCAGGAGAACTCCTCAAAAATTAACGGCTATGCACAGGGAAAAGCAATATTTTGTAAAAGGTGATAAGTTTTTGACATTATGGCTTTTGTAACTAGATAAATTACAAACCGACCCACTAAAAAGAGTGAAAAAAAATTTTAGCAAAAAATAGAACCGACTTCCATATCAAAACACTACAAAGGTAAAAATAACTTTAATTTCGGAAGGCGGTGTCTTTAGTTTTGTATATATTTTCGTTTTTGACACCGCCTTCCGAAATTAAAGTTATTTTTACCTTTGTAGTGTTTTGATATGGAAGTCGGTTCTATTTTTTGCTAAAAATTTTTTTTTTAGTAAGTAGATAGTTAGACGGTAGAACAGGTTAGGTATCTTTTTAGGGTTCCGTAGCCAAATGGCAAAAAACGGAACCCTTATTGTTTCGACATGTCTGTCCGTCTGTCTGTCTGTTTGTCTGTCTGTCTGTCTGTCCGTCCGTCCGTATGTCACAGCCATTTTATTCCGAAACTGTTAGAACTGTACATGTGAAACTTGGTAGGCAGATGTATTCTGTGAACCGCTTTCCGATTTTATGAAAAAAAAAATTAAAATAAAAGGGGCTCCCAATACATGGAACTGAAACTGAAAATATATTTTTTCATGAAACCTATGCGTGTGTGGTATCTATAGACAGGTCTTCAAAAATGATATAAATGTGTCTAAAACCACTTTTTCATAAAAATAATCGTTTAAAAGATATACGCGTCTAAAGTGGTAAAATGTGTGTCCCCCCACTGTAACTTCTATAATTATAGAGTGAAAAATATGAAAAAAAATATATGCTATAGATCTTAATGTAATCTTTCAACCAAAATTGGTTTGAACGAGATCGGGTCTGCAGTTTTTGAGATACAGCATATTTTCTAAAACCGCAAATATAACTTTGTAATTCATACAAACACTATGAAAAACAAAGTTATTTGGCGTACTTGTAAAAATTGCAAATGAACTAGTTTTAAGACATTTTGAAGTATTTTTTTTTCAAAAAAATATAATAAATTATATTTAATATAGTTACTAAGGAACCCTTCATGGGCGAGTTTGACTCGCACTTGGCCAATTTTTTTTATTTATTTTACTATATTTATTGGTTTACTTTGTTCTGTATATTACACACCTGAAAGGTGTTCCGAGGTGGGAATGTTTTACCCGTAAGTATACAACATTATGTTTAGTATATGCGAAATGTGAATATAGTTCGTTCGGAATAAGTAACTAAATCGAATCTAATATTTTATAAACCTTTTTTGTTTTTGCCCCAAAAATATTTAAAAAGAAGTTACAAGTTGAACACTTAGTAGCATATATACGCAATGATACGGCGCACAACACAGGTCACGCAGCACACCACTAGACGCGCACGGCGCGACGCACTATGGGACCAACCGGTATTTTCCATCTCAAAATTAGTTGGGACATAAGTCGTGTTACTGAAACTGTTTTGATTGTTTTACATTCTAAGATGATAAAGCCACCCGATATAATAGTAAAAAAAAAATACATAAAATTTTTAGGTACATTAAATCACACCCAAACTTTATACTTTGATAATTTGATATTAACTAGACTATTCGTTATGGAAGTTCAACTTAAGATTTCTAGTTCATAACTACGTTATTTTGTGATGAAAAATAAATTTTCGAATTTTTTAATATAATTTTTAATTGTCATAAGGAAATTTTACGTCTATTTAATTTTCAAGTTGAGGTTTCCTTGTTACCGATGGCTCCCGATGTCAAGTTAATGACATGTTTAGATACCTTACCTATTCAGTAATACAAAAAAAAACCTGCGTCATTGCTGCGCCATTTCGAACTAGAAGCAAAAATGTCGACACAAATATATTTTCACACGAAATTTTTTTTTGCGGTGACCATTTTAACCACACGTGTGATAAAAATCATGTTGCATAGTTCTTATCTGTTGTTGTAATTATAATAATTATTAGTGTGAAAACTGTTTTTATCAATTTTCTTATTGGTTTTGCACAAGTTACTGAAACTAGGGTCCTATAAATACTCGGGTTTGCAGCGTGTTCATCAGTGTCCGGATACCTTCCTTCGGTAACTGTGAATTTGCTGAAAAAAGTTTAAAATGAGTGAATTTGTGTGTTTTCGACGCGATATATGTGCTCAGATAATAAGCGGGAAAAGTACTTCAGTTATTGAAAATATTTGTTGGACAATTTCCATTTATCAACAACAGATGTGAGCACGGTTATGCAAAGTATTCAAAGAAATTTGATTACGATTTGTAACCAAAAATGGGTGAAAGCTCAAAGAAAACAAGATTGCTTCGAGAGCCAAAACACAAATTGGTTAAATGGCGAGTTTAGAGTACATGAAAAGAAAGAAAATCCTGACGTGTTCGGAGAGTACAAAAAAAAGCGAAAAAACTTGGAATTACTCCAGGAGTATGGAATGGGACATGTGCATTACGCTTATGTTCAAGGTTTACGATCTATGGGTGAAAATGATGAAGCTTCGATTGTGAGTATTACGAGAAATACAGAAAAGGAGGAGAAAAAGTAATTTTACGAAGTCCAGATGGTGTACCTTCCCATACCAAAGAAGAAGCATTATGTATATATATTGAAACCGGTCTATCCAAAGCTCAATATTCCTACCTGAGGCTGAGACTTGTTGAGAAAAACTTATTTTCGGTATTTCCATCATACCAAATTTTGGCTGAAGCAAAGAAGGATTGCTATCCTCTTGCGTCAATCATATCCGTAACGAATATAAGTGCTAAAGTGAACCTTCAAGAACTCTCAGATCATACTGCCTGTCGTATTTTAAAAATAGACTCGGTTTCGAAAATGTTCACCCGTCTCAAACTGTATAGCAAATGGGGTTGCGATGGATCCTCGGGACAAAGTGAGTATAAACAAGTTTTACCGGAAGAAAATGAACAAATATCGGATGCTAATATGTTTATAGTTTCACTTGTACCATTGAGACTAGTGGATGAATAAAGTAAAGTAGTTATATCGCAAAATCCAACATGTTCTTCAGTTAGATATTGCAGACCCATTTCTCTGGAATTCAATTCAAACAAAAGAAACTCCTGAAAAAACTACAGCTGTTGTAAGTGAACTTGAAGCAAAAATTAATGAATTAAGTCAAACGCGAACGCCTGCAGCAAAAGAAGGTAACATGAGTAAGACATGAGCTGTTTATGACAATGATCGACGGGAAAGTTGCTCAAGTGTTAACGCAGACTCCATCGAGTGCTTCATGTACTGTTTGTGGAGCAACTCCTAGACAGATGCACAATATAACAAAAGTAACTGCAAGAATTGAGAATGAAGATACGTTTAAATACGGGCTGTCTACCTTACATGCTTGGATAAGATGTATGGAAATGATTCTGCATATTTCTTATAACCTAGGATTTGAAAAGTGGGCTGAATCGACTCCAGAGAATAAAAGATTAAAGAAGAGAAAAAGAAGCACGTTCAAACTCGCTTCCGGAAATTGCTTGGTTTACACATTGATAAACCTCGTCAAGATTCTGGAAACAGCAATGACGGAAATACGGCAAGGAGATTCTTCCAAACCTATCAATGTTCTGCAGAAATCACGGGTATCGATGAAGAGTTGATCAAGAGATTATACATAATTCTGCAAACTATGTCATCAGGATTTTCTGTTAACGCAGTAAAGTTTGGTGAATATACGCTGAATTTGCTTGACTTCTGTAGACTTCCTTTGTCGCTAAAGTGCGTATGATTATAATGCCGTTTTTAATATATTGTACCTTTATGCCCATAAATGCACGGTGACTTGGCCGTTGACTTCGATGTATTAACTAGTAAAAAAAAGTGCACAGAGTATGTTCAACGGCCGGTTACATAAAATCTAACTATATTAATAAGGAAATCGCAGTAAAGATCCTTAGACTTGGCTTCGCTTTGCTTAGAGATTTCATTACTTTTTATAGAGAAACAAGCAGCTTAGGCGAGGCTTGGCTAATTTTTTACAGGATGTTTTGGTGGGATTTTATATTTTGTACATTGATTGTGTTAGCTTGGTCCTTATCTTGTAATGCAAAACCAGTAAGCAACATAGCCGCCGAGCGCTACATCTAAGCTAACGACCAATAATTGATAGGCACGCGGTGCCGTCCCACTGTGCAGCCACAAAATAGATAGGTTCAGAAGTCAATCTACATAAAAAGCGCGCTCGAGCAACGCACTCATAGACACCGCTCACGGAGATGATATCTTGGCGCAATGCAGCTCAATGCGAGCGCGGGTACCTAATAATAATAATACCAGCTGTATGCAGCGAGAAGAAATGTACCATAATTCCGTACACAGAGAGTTAAGATTGTTTTAACCGCCGCGCGGCCCACGAATGTGTTAGGGTTGTACCCATAAATATAATATTATATTTCTATGGTTGTACCTATGCTGATATTGGTAAAAAAACGAATGTTGTAGAAAAACAATTATTTTTTTATTTGTTGATCAAATATGTTTCAGTTTAATAAAATGATAGATGCATTTTTTTCCTTCCCTGATTTCCCGATTATATAAATTTTAACGTCTAAAATATCCGAAACCGCGTAAATAATTGTAATAAATAATTAATCAAAATGGAAACAGTAGCAAAGCGGAGGAAAATCAATTGTTTTTAGGTCGATCCATTATGACGTTGTCAAAATTATTTAAAAGGTTCAGGCAGGCGTGCGGCAACCCACTGTCGGATGTAGCGACGGCAATACGCGAAGCGGTAGGCATATAACACGTGGCCTTGAGCGAGTGACGGACGCCTGGTTTTAGGCATACTTAATCAGCGGCCTTAGTATGAGTTTGCGATACTATTATCGTGTTCGAAAACTATAGCTTTGTCTCTTTCACACTAAGCTAGTACGTGTGAAAGAGACAAAGCGATAGTTTTCGAAAACGACAAAAGTATTTCAAACTCATACTAAGCACACAGATCACTATAAGTTCACGTAGGTATAAAAATAAAAAAAAAAACATGTGGGCAATTCACACGTGGTAGAAGTGAAGCCTTCAATGTTGGCTTTTTTTTTTCTTATGAATTCCTGTGTCTGTCTCTTTTTACTGTCACTTTTTTGTTTCATAAACTTTCAAATCACAACGATGCTAAAGAAGTTTTGACTTCAAAACAGGTTGGTAATAACGCTACTTATGTATGTGCTAATTATGAGATCAAAAAAATTTTTAGCAAAACTTAGAACCGACTTCCATATAGAAATTAAAGTTATTTTTGGCTTTGTAGTGTTTTGATATGGAAGTCGGTTCTAATTTATGCAAAAAATAATTTTTTCACGCTTTTTAGTGGGCCGGTTTGTAATTTATCTAGTTACAAAAGCCATAATGTCAACAACTTATCACCTTTTACAAAATATTGCTTTTCCCGATGCATAGCCGTTAATTTTTGAGGAGTTCTCCTGGTACTTGACCATCAGCTCTACATCACCATATGTATTGTGACGAGCATAAAGTGTTTAACATCCGAACTCAAGTAATCGAATCGCAATCCACGAAATACTTATTATTGAGGAGTTTCAGTGGCCATCTGTGGTCTTCATCATCAGTTCAACTTTTTTAAATTGAGAACCTCCTTTTTTTGAAGTCTGTTAAAAATAAAAACTTTTTACCAAAAAATTAAACCGACTCCCAAAAACACTGCAAAGTGAAAAATAACTTTAATTTCGGTAGTCGGTGTCTTTAGTTTTGTATTTTCGTTTTTGGCACCGACTTCCGAAATTAAAGTTATTTTTCACTTTGCAGTGTTTTCGGGAGTCGGTTTAATTTTTTGGTAAAAAGTTTTTATTTCACTCTTTTTAGTTGGTCGGTTTTTAATTTACCTAGTTAAAAGAGCCTAAATGTCAACTACTTATAACCTTTTACAAAATATTGCTTTTCTCAATGCTGGGCCGTTAATTTTGAGGAGTTCTCCTGGTACTTCACCATCAGCTCTACATCACCATATGCATTGTGACAAACATAAAGTGCTTAACATCCATATTCAAGTATTCGAATCGCAATCCACGAAATACTTATTATTGAGTAGGTTCGGCGGCCATCTGTGGTCTTCATCATCAGTTCCACTTCCCCAAATGGTATTTTTTGAGAGCAACTGCACAAGTTACTATAAGAAATACCCAAAACGCCATAGGTGTGCCTATAATATTTGAAGAGTTCCCTCAATTTCTCCAGGATCCCATCATCAGATCCTGACTTGGTGATAAATGGTACCAATTTCGAAGTATACCCTTTCAAACAAAAAAAGGATTTTCCAAATCGGTTCAGCCGTCTTCGAGTAATCGGTAATCATACATAAAAAAAAAGAGAAATCAAAAATATACGCGTCGAATTGATAACCTCCTCTTTTGGTCGTCGGTTGATAACAAAGTTCTACTAAGTACCTACGACAAACGACGATATGTACAAGTACAAACACACTCACAATTCATCCGTGTCGGTCGGTGAAATGCGCTAGAATCGAAATATTATTTTTAATATTTTAGCGTCGAACATTAGTCAATATTAAAAACAGTATTGTGCAACATTAATAGGGCTCAAAGTTCAATGCATTCTACGCGGTGACTACGAGAGTCATGTCGGTACACGATCAAACACCGCGTGGTAGTTATCTCTGTCACTTTCTTGCAGATGTTTTATGTGCTAAAATGCACCTTATGTCGAAACCGGTTCTTATAGGCTGATTAACCCTATAATACGGGTTAACCTTTATTGAGGGTTTTGTAACCTAATCCTAAAAATTAACCGGTTTAAAACCCTCATACGGGTTAACCTTTCGGTCCCTGGTTTTTAAGTATATTTTAGTTTGTAAGCCCTGGCTGGGGGCCTTTAATTTATTAGAGGTCACCACAGGACAGACCGGTTAAGTAGTACATTAGCCGTATAGAGCTAAACTACGAGTGGCCCTAACTAAAAAAAAAAATAAAAAAAAAAAAAAAAAAAATGGAAGACACTCTTTCTCTGACTCATAGATGATACATATAAATGTGGAATAAACATCTTGGATTCAAGTTAAGTATCTCTATTTTGTGAAACCTTTGTGTAAACCCTGCTACCTATTTATATTTGTTAATAAATTGTATTTTAATATAACCTTGTTTTGTGTGATTTCAACGCCAACGGCGATGATGCGCCGACATATATTTAATGCTATACCTGACAGTATTAAAATCTTACCAACTAATAAATTTATAAGGTGTCTTAAAGCAGGGCTAAACGAAAAGACTTTCTACTCGGTAAGCGAAATATTAAACAAGACATTGAAAAATAAATAAATTGGTTAAAAAACACGCTTTTATAAATACACTTGTAAAAACAAAAAAAATGTAAAAAAAACCGATAACGGATTTTCAAATTCCATTACGTGGCCTTTCTCACAAGTGCAAACACGACTATGATACGATATTCCATCATGGAATGCCAGTGCCTATCTTCTGGCTTCATCATCAGATCTTGAAACCTAATCGTGGTCAAAGTTCATTACAAGACATTTCTAAAAAATCCAAAACAGCTATAATACGACTTTCTATCATGAAGTTCCAGTTCATATCTTCCGGCTCCATCATCAGATCAGTTCGACAGTACCATATTATTGTATTGTCATCAGAACTACATACAGCTGCCAATTTTCACTACGCTACGACCCTTGGAAGATGGTTAAATTAGTTACCTTAGATTCCATTACATAGTTAGTTACATACAGGTTGACCTAATAAAAGCGTGTTAATAATTAACATTGTGATAATTTAACTATATGACACAATTACATTGCAGAATAATAATATTGCTATTCAATTGTAATTTTTAACCGACTTCAAAAAAAAAGGAGGAAGTTCTCAGTTCGGCTATAGCGATTTGGGTATATTTCATAGTAACTTGTGCAGTTGCTCTCGAAAAACACTATTTGGTGAAGTGAAACTGATGATAAAGACCACAGATGACTACTAGAACAACTCAATAATAAGTATTTCGTGGATTGCGGCTAGCAACAGCTAGGGAATATAAATATTTTGCAAAAGGTGATAAGGTGACATTTAGGCTTTTATAACTAGGTAAATTACAAACGGACCCACTTAAAAAGCGAGAAAAAATTTTTTAACAAAAAATAAAACCGACTTCCCAAAAAAAACTTAGTTTTTGACACCGCCTTCCGAAATTAAAGTTATTTTTCACTTTGCAGTGTTTTTTTTGGGAAGTCGTTTTATTTTTTTTGTTAAACATTTTTATATAAGTACCTACACTTTTTTTAACAAGGGGCGTGGGTATAGAGGTTATTGGACAAATCGGACTAGTGAAGTGCCGGATTAGTGAGATTGTAATGTAAGTACTTATTACTTATACAAATAAAATACTGAACAACTGCAAAATGACGTGTGTAACTTTGTTTTGCTTTTTTTTCTTGATTACAATTGAAATACAATTAATATTGTACAGGTAGTTGGAACAGTGAAATGAAAGATTTATTTTGTAAATTGGTGACTTATAATATAAATAACACTTTAAAAAACTATTTACCAAAAAATTAAACCGACTCCCAAAAAACACTGCAAAGTGAAAAATAACTTTAATTTCGGTAGTCGGTGTCTTTAGTTTTGTATTTTCGTTTTTGGCACCGACTTCCGAAATTAAAGTTATTTTTCACTTTGCAGTGTTTTTTGGGAGTCGGTTTAATTTTTTGGTAAAAAGTTTTTATTTCACTGTTTTTAGTTGGTTGATTTTTAATTTACCTAGTTACAAGAGCCTAAATGTCAACTACTTATAACATTTTATAAAATATTGCTTTTCCCAATGCTGGGCCGTTAATTTTTGAGGAGTTCTCCTGGTACTTCACCATCAGCTATACATCACCATATGCATTGTGATGAGCATAAAGTGCTTAATATCCATATTCAAGTAATCGAATCGCAATCCACGAAATAATTATTATTGAGTAGTTTCGGCGGCAATCTGTGGTCTTCATCATCAGTTCCACTTCCCCAAATGGTACTTTTTGAGAGCAACTGCACAAGTTACTATAAGAAATACCCAAAACGCCATAGGTGTGCCTATAATATTTGAAGAGTTCCCTCGATTTCTCCAGGATCCCATCATCAGATCCTGACTTGGTGACAAATGGTACCAATTTCGAAGTATATCCTATCAAACAAAAAAGAATTTTCTAAATCGGTTCAGCCGTCTTCGAGTACTCGATGACCATACATTAAAAAAAAAAGTATATATATACGCGTCGAATTGATAACCTCCTCCTTTTTTTGTCGTCGGTTGAAAAAATGGTAGAAGAACTGGGTGTTTCGTGGCTATTCTGAGAAGATACACCAGAACAAACTCAGAGATCAACGTCTCTTTTAAAGTCCATACAATTCACATTGGTCAAATCATATGAGAAGATGAAAGATGCACACAGATTAGAGCGAATCAGGTATAATTAATAGATCGTTAGGTAGATAAATAGATATAGTCTTTATTGCACACCATAACAGAAACAAATAAGTTCTTAACAACTTAGAAGGGTGATACAATGGGTGGTCTTATCGCCAAAAGCGATCTTTCACAGACCACCTGTTCTTATGATTACTAACCTATTACAATGTTTTACCTAGTCATACGTGTATGCTGTGGTCTACTGTAATTGAGGGAGCATGCTTCTGAATGCAAACTACTGTAGATATACCTAATTGTAATTGATGAATGTGCACCTGTCCTTTGTTGGATATCCAAATAAATGAGTAATTAAATAAATTAGAAACATGATGTCAAAAATCTATTAGCTATGTACAAAAACAGCAATATACAAAGAATTTTTTTTTTTTATTGACACGATTAATATCACAATAGAATCTATAATACAATATAATACCTACAATCACAGTGTCCAGTGCGTCCGCATCAAACAATATATAAACGTCTCTGAGTTCATCTACAGAATATAATACAGTATCGCTTATAAGTTAGGCCTAAACTCTTAACTAGTACTAATATGATCTGAAAATAACTAAGTTAATTAGTTCGGGACCAGCCCTTAAATTTAGTTTTTGCGATACAACACAGCTGTGCATGAATGAATTTACTCGTAGCTACTCCATTCCCTAACTCTACTCCCTAATTACACCGGTAACAACAACGAAACCTTCCAATAATAATTAGGTTATTTATTCTAAGTAAATGACGGTGTAGTTTAACATAAACATAAACGAAAAAAATATCACCACTCTAAAAGAATTTAAGTCAACTAGTACACCGAGCTACCGAGCTATATGGTACAATACACACTGTAGTTTATTGACTTGTGTATACAGTGGCATTGAAAGTAAACGGCAGCCATTATATCATCAACGGTCCATCGCGCCGGACAACGCTTGCTGGAGCACTAGCTGCTGCGCGTTTATCAGTTTCTTTAATTCCCTCACTTCCTGAGTCAGTTGCCGCACATTTTCCGATGTCTCATCTAACCTCGCCTGCAAACTCCCCAGCCCTGAGGAGTATCCATACTCTCTGTAGCCAGAGTCATTATTGTTCTCGTACTTCTTGAAACACGAATACGCGCCTGTTGTTGATCCGCTCGAGGATATCGTGTGCCCATATTGTTTCCTCATTTTCGCGATGTCGTAAGCAGCCATCATTATGTCTCGCGGAAGTCGCTTCTCACTCGGGTTTAATGGTTTAACGCTCAAAACAACTCTGTAAGCTTGTGGTGATACTAGAGCAGAGGAATGGAGGATTTTTAATAAGCATTTCGGGAGATAGCCGTTAAATAAGGCAAGTTCCATATAGGATATCAGTTTCGTCTGTCTGACTAATTTCGAGAGTCCCGCGGTTTTTCTCAAACCCTGAATGTCGTGAACAGCTATACCTACTAACAAGTTCATAAGGACTACAGTAACAAACATTAAAAATAATACATAAGTGATTTGTGCAGAAAATTCTAAGAGTACAGGAGGGTCATTGCCATCTGGCTCGTTAAGCAGTAAATCCAAATTTAGCTCGCCAATCATCATGGTCAGGACAGTTATAAAGCCCATGAAAGGGTTCGCGAAAGATGAAGAGTCAGGAAAGATGACACAGAAACTAATAGTAAACCCAATTAAAATACAGGAGTAGGCCATAAGTAATTTGGCGAATTCCTTTTGAACTTTTTGGTACATAGCGACATAGGTCCCGAAAACAGGTAGTTGTCCTATCATCATCATTAAGTTAGTCCAGCCAGCCAGCACTGCGAACGCGCCTACGTGATTCTGCCAAGTGTACGTGATGTTAGTGTAGATGTACGATATGAGAAACACGCTCACAATCACGAACCATTCGATAATATTCTCGGATTGCATCAAATATTGTTTCACAGTTGAGTAGCCGGCTATTCCGTAAACTTTTCTGAATATCTCAAATATCGTAATTCCAGCCAGCACCCACCATTGCATTTCTATTACAAATGGATTTTTCCGTAATAGGTCTCCAAGTATCGATTGTTTCTGACACAGTTCCTGTTCTTGAATCGTTTCCTCCATATCTTTACTACCATTGTAACAGTTATGCGCTAGAGCGGTCAACACATACAATGTGAGGCACAGAACAAAAATGAAGCTTAAAAACAGCCGAGCGACGTAGTATTTACGTATTTTCTCCCACTTTATGTATAGGAATGCTGAACAAAGTGGATGGAGGAGAACCTCTTTCTGTCCCTCGTCGACAAATGTGTTCAAATAACTAATCTCCCGCGGATAACAATGATGTAGGATGCTACGAAAGTCGAGCTCCAGTTCGACCTCCCTGTTGCTCGTTTGCGAATGTCGTAGTGTGATTGCACAGTCCAATTTTCTAGTTACCATCGCTAGAGACGCCGGCGTTTTTCTAGCTATTACATTAAGCGCCGAGTTTCCTTTTTTAGACCTGGTTGTGACATCAGCGCCGTGGTAGATTAACGTTTCGACGCACGCCGAAAGCCCATCAAGAGCGGCCAGGTGCAGTGGCGTGAACCCATATTCATCTTTCTGGTTCACATTGGCTCCCCAACTTATTAACGTCTCGATGATATCGCAAGCGCTATCAGACTTGCCTATAGCGGCGTGTAGTGGGGTCCTCATGTCGAAGTCGTTGGCGTTCGGCTCAGCGTTCCCTTTTCTTAGCAAGGACTCCACACACTCCAAACTCGATGATCGAGCAGCCAGGTGCAGTGCCGTAAAACCTCGGTGATTCTTCAGACTGGCTTCAGCACCTTTAGATAGCAACAAATCCACACATTCCACAAAGCCACCGTCAGCTGCCAGATGTAACGCTGTGGACTCCCTGTCGCCGACGCGCGTACGCACATTGGGGTCCGCACCGGGCGTCTCGAGCAGTATCGTGAGGCACTGGAACATTCCTAAATCGGCCGCAAGATGTATAGCGTTGGTACCGCCCGGCTCAATTTGATTCACGTCGACACCGTGGGATATAAACAATTTAAGGCATTCTACAGAGTTGGCTCGCACAGCACAATGGAGCAGGCCACCTTCACAGTTGACATACTTCACGGCGGAATGTACGGATGCACCGCGACTGATTAGCAAATTAGCCACTTGCACTGAGTTCCCGAACGCGGCACAATGGAGCGGAGCAAAACATCTTGGCATGTAATTAGGATCTGATCCGCACGATAGCAGGTAGGTAGCGCATTCCGGGGAGCCACTAAAGGCCGCGACGTGCAGCGGAGACAGTCCCAGGGCATCGAAGTATAGCGGGTCAGCTCCGGCTTCGACCAGTGGCTGTAGAAAGTTGGCAAGTTTCAAAAATGCTGCCCAAAACAGGCACACATTCTTTTCGGCCTCTGTAGCGGTTGAGAAAGTAGTGGCGGCGGATTCTGCGGTAATGACCCCGGTCTCTAGCTCGTCCAGTAATCGCAGACGTCCACCAACGGCGCGCATCTGCTCGTGTGCGCTCTGACGTAATGAGTCTCCGCAGATGTGCGCAGTTAGGTCGAGGGGTGGTTCTTCGAAGCTATCGTACATGTTGGGGGCGCTCTCGGCGGGAGGCGAAGAGCCGGCGTTGACGTACTCGAGGTGTCCCATGGAGGGGTAGGCTCGTTCGAGGGATTCTTCGTCGAGCGGGGGATGGGGCTGGTGCTGCGTCCTGGCGGGGGAGGAAAGCACGCGGGAGACGCGAGGCCGGCGGTCCATGTCGGCGCGCGGGAGGCTTCGGGGGCGGGCGTCATCTTCGTCGGGCTGTGGGCGGCGCGCGAACCAGCGCGCGGGCAGCAGGCGGCGCGTGGCGGGCATGCGGGCGGCGACGCGGCACTGAGCGCCGATCGCCACTATTATGCGCCAATTGTGACCGCACATGAATCGCAAGCACCTTTTCGCTGTTAGGCTTGTTGCAGACGCAGACACTTTTAGTTGCGGCGCATAATAGAACACGAATAGTACGATGTCTTCAGTACAAATCATAAAATTATTCAGTTAGTATAGTGCAATTAAATGCAGCTGTGCGGTTACGGTGATGATATGGTCCTGCTGATTTCATCTGTCCCCTGACAGGGCCCTCCCTCAACATAATCTTAGGCATCTGTGAGAGGTACTCAGTGACACATGGCCTCAGGTATAATAACCACAATAAGAGTGAGCTACTTGTTTTTAAGTCGGGAAATAGAAGTCCTAAGACCGTTCCACCGGTTAGGCTTGGGGGAATGTCGATAAGCAGGGTCACTAAGTTTAAATACCTGGGGCACTGGGTCACTGAGGATCTCTCCGATGACATGGACATTGAGAGGGAACGTAGGGCGTTGGCAGTGAGATGCAACATGCTGGCGCGCAGGTTTGCGAGATGCACTAGGGATGTTAAAATTTCACTTTTCAAGGCGTATTGCCAGACCTTTTATACCTGCAGCCTGTGGGTCAGATATACGTAGAAAATTTTCAACGCCCTACGTGTCCTGTACAATAATGGGTCCAGAATGTTGCTGGCGTTGCCTCGGTTTTGCAGTGCATCAGGTATGTTTGCCGAGGCCAACATTGACTGCTTTAGAGCAATAGCACGTAAAAGAGTTGCCTCCCTGATGCAGCGTGTGCGCGGTAGCGCCAGCAGCCTTCTGAAAACCATCTTGGATAGATTGGATTGTCCTGTGGTGAAGTACTGGAATACTGTCCACGTTTCCGGCGGTGCTTTTTTTAATGTTAGGTAAAATTGACTTTTATTATTATTTTATTATTAATTAATTTGATTAATTAATTTATTGTTTTATTTTTATTTGATTCTTAATTAATAATATTCTCCAATATTTTTTTTTTTTGTTTTTTTTAAGTATTACTAATCTATTTATGGATGTATTTAATCCGAAATAAATGTCTAAATAAATAAATAAATTGTCTGAATTGAATTGAATATAATGTTAAAATTTAAGGGTTGTGATGATCCAGTGGTCCGACTTGAGAGATGCAGGTCATAGGTTCAGACCTAATCAGGAACATTACTTTGTGAACAAATTCTATTATCACCACCGCCCTCGAATCGGAAGTCGGCTTGCCCTAGGATCAAAAATTTGAATACATGCGACTTCTACCAATCCACACTCAAGGGCGGATCCAGGGGGGTCATGGGGTCATAATATGGCAGATTACGGATCATTCCGTTTCATAGAGACGAGGTCTGTGTCCCAGCCGCCGGAACGTTATCTGTAGGCTGGTTATGTGTATGTTATGTGTGAATTAGCAAAATGAGGCCGTGCCAAGCGGGCCGGATCGCTAGTATCTTATACCTTTGGGAATACTTTCATTGTGCGTACGGCTAAGGAGTGGAATTCCCTGTCGTAGTCTGTGTTTCCCGATAGCTATAACCTAGGGGTCTTTAAGTCAAGAGTGAATAGGTTACTTTTAGGTAAGCGTGCTCCATCTTCGACCACACCATCGCTTACCATCAGATGAGATGGTGGTCAAACGCGAACCTATTGTTAATAAAAAAAATGAGCCACCCATCCACAAAGGTTAACCAGTTGATGAGGCAGAGCTTAACCTTGTCCCAGTTATGTTGGGATTGGCTTTCGGTCTTACCAGATGCAGCTGATTATTAAATGGAGTGGCTGCCTTTCATTTCATTTCATTTCATTTATTTATTCATTAAACAATTTACATTGTATTCGAATTTTACAATTGCATATCAATACATAAGCAACTAATACAAGAAAAAGTTATAAATCAAGAACCGTTCACATGTCACACCATAAAAAATAAACTCAATAACAATCATGTCTATTCAATTTCACGCAAATAAAATGAGAATTAAATGTAAACTAAAATTTCAATTAAATGTTATTAGATGTAAATGGAAATGTCAATAAATTAAATTAAATGTCATTTGAATCACCGTTTATATGTCCAACCATAAAAAGTTAAGAAATCCTATCTGACCTCCACGATACCCATTGATGAGATCCGTGTCAAATATTCAGGCTTGTGATTTGAACGTGGACCCGCGCAATCCCGTTTTGCTGCGGAACGAGGATCCACGCTGTAACAACTTCACGTGATATTTTGCATTTTTCTATAGTATTTACACAGGGCCGGATTAACCATTAGGCGGAGTAGGCAACTGCCTAGGGGCCCCGCATCAATTAAGGGCTCAGGCCCAGTGCACGCACCAAGAAAACATGTTTCTTCGAACGAGAATTTGATGTGCGTGTAAACTTAGGCCTTACTGTTATCTCACGAAATACAAATCGTTAGATTTAGTAGTAGAATTAAAACAATTTTAGAACAAATCTGGGAATAAGTAAACAAATATATTAAAAACCACAGCCCTTAATGTGCGTTTCCTCAGTTCACACACGATTTGGTCAGTCAAAGTAAGAAAAGGGGCCCCGAGAATGCCATTGCCTTAGGGCCTCTAACAGGGTTAATCCGGCTCTGTATTTACATACAGATAAGGTTTAAAATCTTAGAAAAGAGTTCGCATTGAACGAAGTTAGCTTCTAATGCGGTCAAACCATTCATTTTCAATCGTAATTCGTCTGAAAATATAGTAATTGAAACATTCGAAACGCGGACCCGCGCGTGGAAATGCTACTAAAATTTGCAAAACAAATATTTTACCAGAGTTGACCTATTTATGGTTTTATCATGAACACAATATATTGAAGAATATAATAAATCCAGAAAAATTCGAAATATAATAATTATATTTGTAATATCTGCGTTTTACCAAAGTATTAAAAAAAAAAACCGAGTCGTAAGAAAGAACGATTTATAATAAATACACCACTCATGCTGTTGTAACTAAATTATCTTCTATAAAATTTGGATTCTTTATCTTATATAATAAAAATGAGGTAGTAGATACGTTTTCTAATCTTAATGATATTTTGAAGTCAAACTTAATGTCTCGGCCGCCAGATAATTAATTATCTCCATATTTTCGCGGCATACAACGGTACGACTGTGCCCGTTGCGGCATGCCACAGGTTAAAAATGTTTAAACGTCAGCGGGGACCAACAGCTTAACGTGCTTCTCGACGCGCGTAGGTATCACATCTCTCAACTCTGGGCAACTACTGAGAAATTCATTACAAAAAAAATTGGCCAAGAGCGAGTCAGACTCGCCCATGAAGGGTTCCGTAGTAACTACGCCAAATAACTTTGTTTTTCATAGTGTTTGTATGAATTACAAAGTTATATTTACGTTTTTTAGAAAATATGCTGTATCTCAGAAACTGCTGACCCGATCCCGTTCAAACAAATTTTGGCACATGATTGTTTTCAATTTTTAATGCAGTATCTCATATATTCATATATTTATTTGCATACCACAATGTTGTTTTAGATGTTAGAAGCTAGGATACAATTATGGACCCCGAAGGGCACAGCAAATCATAAAATTAATTCACTTTACAATAATAATTTAAGATGTCAGTATATTCCTAACTTATCAAAAGAATAATAAAAATTTCAATAGATTATTAAAAACTCGATAGATCAAAAAATAATAATAATAGTCTCCCAAAAAATCACAATATAAACCAGTCAAAGTATTAAATGTTAACATGTCTAAGATTTATATTAAGATCAATGTCCATAACTCCATACTAATTACTGTAATTATCCTATGTCAATTTATATGGTTGCCATTCAAATATTTGTTCAAAAATCATTCATTTCGCCAGAGACATGATCTAATTGGAGTTACTTTAAAGTACTTAGTGCTTTACACATCTCAACTATGTTGTATATAATGTGTTTTTCTTTTTATATTTGCCAATAAACGCAATTTTCTTTCTTTCTGTTTATAGCTGTGTTGAAATTGAATTGGCCACTACATCCCCATCGCCCAACAATCGCTGCTCGCATAACCGGCCTACCTCCCATCAACAATACCCCTGACAAATGTATGTATTTACTAACATTTCCCGCGGTGATATCATTGTGACCAAGACTTGATCTCGCAAGATCTCGGTCATTACCGCCACTTACAAAAAAACGTGCCTCTTAGGTTAACAAGGCGCCATTGGAGATTTAATCTGTAGAACATGTGAGACAGGTGTCTGGATCAAGTGGAATTGACTGACTCATTTAAATGATGAGGATAATGTTCTTATCTCGCATGTGGTTGTGGCCAGTTATTTCGGCCAATGGGATAAGTTCTCATGAAACCTTATTAGGTAGTACCTACTACCTAATGAGGACTAGGGTTCTGCCATTCTTAGAATTAACTTATTGTAAAGTTTTTATCATCCGACTTCAGACCTCTATAAAATATGGGAGAAATTAACGCTTTTGATTGCTTTAGTATATACTTCATCGTACACCAAAAATTTAAACACACTTAAATAACAATTTTGCTAAAATTTTGGTTATAATGGGGGTATTATAAATGTCTGACTGTAAATACTTAAAAAATATTCCCATTATTACATTTACATTTACACATTATACAGAATTCCATGCCTGAGTCGGAGGCCAAGAGAAATACCTGAAAAATTTTGTAACAAGCACCGTGAGGATATAGCTTGCACTACAATCTTATTTAAAAACTAAGCTTGCACCCCGATAATAAGGATAGATAGAATATACTTTATTGTACACCAAAATTTAAACACACCTATATTGCTTTTTAGGGTTCCGTAGCCGAATGGCAAAAAACGGAACTCTTATAGTTTCGACATGTCTGTTCGTCTGTCTGTCTATCTTTCTGTCTGTCCGTCCGTCCGTCCGTATGTCACAGCCATTTTATTCCGAATCTGTTAAGACTATACATGTGAAACTTGGTAGGTAGATGTATTCTGTAAACCGCTTTCAGATTTTATGAAAAAAATTATTTAAAATAAAGAGATCCCCGTACATGGAACTGAAACTAAATTTTTTTTTTCATGAAACCTATGCGTGTGTGGTATTTATAGACAGGTCTTTAAAAATGACTTCTAAAACCACTAAGACTAAGACTTCGAAAATGGTTTCTAAAACCACTTTTTCATAAAGTTAATTGTTTAAAAGATATACGCTTCTAAAGTGGTAAAATGTGCCCCCCCCCTCTAACTTCTATAATTATGGAGTGAAAAATCTAAAAAAAATATATGCTGTAGATCTTCTGCAGCATTCTATTTCCAATATAAAAGCTACTGATAAGATTAAAGCTAACAACTTACCAAAACCACTCTGATTTAATTGCTCTTATTATTCTGTCGGGGAATAGGAACTGGTAATTTGTAATACCTACACCTAAAGGCTTTAGTAGGCCTTATTCAAACACCCATTTACATATGATATAGTTTTACTTGAAATAATATGTTCATGTATACTAAAGATGACTGAAGTTGTCGGCTTTAAGTTGGTACATTTGGTGTTGCATAAAGTTTTATTAAATAAGTTATGTTAGTGTGAGGAGAAAATAAACGACTTATAAGCAAGCAGGCTGCGCCTACTACTGTAGCTCTGAGGATCTTCTTTTTTAAGGATGGAACATCATCCAATAACGGCCTCTCGATCTGGGTGAAGCCGGAAGGTGTGTCAGACTTTTACTGACTAAAACCTATCCGTGTTTCTTCATATGCCCTTCGTGTTCCGAGGCCGCGGTAACTCTGTCGAACAATTCCGCAACGGGCTATCGAAGTATTTGGCCCTGTGATTCGTGACTACAGGGGACCCAAGTAGCAGGTATACCGCTATCTCACCCTCCTTCATGCAGGCTCTGCAGAGTAGACTTCCTGTGACTTCTATTACATGTGCTGTTTACTATATCTATAAATATATAAAAGAAAATCGTGTTATTTACACTATTTATAACTCAAGAACGGCTGAACCGATTTGGCTGAAAATTAGTAGGGAGGTAGCTTAGAACCAGGAGACAGACATAGGGTATTTTTATCCCGAAATTCCCACGGGATCGGGATTTACGCGGGAAAACCCTCTCACATGTACGAAGTCGCGGGCAGAAGCCAGTGTAATATGTAAGTATGTATATATGTTGCCTGAGGAGCTCGTGGCTTAAGCAATGCTTGCCGAGGTCGATCCGTGGATGGGTGAGCATCAAGGATGCAGACGTACAAATGACCGCCGTTGGTCCCGGCTGTCATTTGTACATATTTGGCAGTCATTGCGGGTAGTCGGAAGCCAGAAAATGTAGTAGGTAGGTACCTACCGTGTTATCCAGCGTCTGTTCCCAACATTGTTCGGTTCGGCTTATGCAGCTGAGTATTAGTGTTTAACTTGGAGCGAGTGGGTAGCACGATAATTGAGAAACTCCTTGCAGAAAAACCCAATAGCACTTTTTACCTGACCCGGGATTCGAACCCGAGACCTCGTGCTCAGCAGTCCAGCTTGCGACCAGTCGACCAACAAGGCAGTTAGGCTGGACAGAGGCTGTTACTCGGATAGGCAGACACACTTTTAAGTAACTCGTACTCAGTTGCATCGTTAGAATAGAAGCCGACCCTAATATACAGGGTTAATTGTAAAACACCAAAAACCTCTCAGGACTATATTACTAACATCATAATCAACAACTTTTGTTCTATGACTTTTAAAAATTCGTCATATTTTAGTTCACCAGATTTTCATATAAAAATAAAAATATTTAAATTGAACGCCCTAAACGCATGTGGCGTCTATGCAAAGCAAAAGAAAGCGATAGTATAAATTGCTTTCTTTTGCTTCGCATAGAGTTCGTAACATTTAGGGCGTTCAATTTAAATATTTTTATTTTTGTTCGAGAATCTGGTGAACTAAAATATGACGAATTCTTAAAAGTCATAGAACAAAAGTTGTTGATTATGATGTTGATGAGTCCTGAGAGGTTTTCAGTGTTTTACATTTAACCCTGTATAGTTGGGAATAGGCTAAGTAGTAATAAAAAAAAATTAAATAAAAAGTAATTAAAAAAAAGTAGATGATATGACTTAGTTACCTACTGCTAAACTTATGTTGATACAGTATACCTATTCCTTTCCAGCATAAACTCAACTGCATAGATCTACGGTGAAACAACCAGTTAACGGCACCAAATGTTAATTGGTCTCTGCTCATACTTTGTGAGTGAGAAGAGGACGACATTGAGGAAAGCGGCCAAATATCATAATGGTGATAACTCGAAACGGTAGGAACGGCAGTTGCCCTTGTGTATTTTCATACAAATAGCAACTACATAATATTATGCTCGTAACGTTTTCATAATCACTCATGCATCCTATGTTCTCCTACGACTTAATTTTTTTATAGTCATGTGAGTTAGTTTATATCTACTCATTTTATTTATTCGGTTCAACTAACATCTCAAAATTGCCACTTTAAAAGTCTTGATTTGAATACTAAATTCCCAATTATTTACCTTTCGTGCCGATATTTGACACATTGGATAGAATTGGCAACACTATCTCGTATAGGCGGTTGTACTACTTGAACTATAATTATAATAATTAATAATAGGTAATAATCTTTTTATTTCACTCTTTATAGATCCATATGAAATGTTAGTAAAAACTTAAAATGATGTTAGTAGAAACATAAAGAAATCATGTTGGAAGTAACTTAAAATAATATATACAAAAAAAAAATATGATGAGATGGAATCCGCGCCATGAACGTTTTGAACTTTGTTTAGTGGCGTGCCTCCAACATCTTCACACTCAAGGGCCAGTTGGTCTTCATTCGAATGTACTCCACGACCTCCTCAACCTTCATAGAAAGCTGCAGGTTGGTGTTGGTAGGCAAACTTCACAGCCTGGCTCATTGGTGCAACTTTGCTTGCCTGTCGGTCTTCTACAGATCTTCAGAGAGTGTGCGCAGGAGCTTCACTAGCTGATCCCTCCATCTCCCTTTCACTGCAGGTCTACCAGACGTACTGCAGAGTAACATCTTCACTTGGTCAATATACTGCCTTGTACTAAGCGCTTCTACATTTATTGTGCGCACGGCCCAGGTGTGGAACACTCTGAGAAAAAAATAAAAGATGGATGCATTTTGGACACAAACTGTCAACGAAGATTTAAGCCAAGGTTATTATCATTAGAAGATCTAAAGGTATTTTAAGTGTGACATTTTCGTGTTTATACACTAATTATATTCCAGTAAAAAACCAGTACTTAGGATCCGTGAGAACGGAAACAATTAGCGTTCTTTATAAACAATGGTCTATTAGATACTAGCTACTGTAGTGTAATTATACATATCTACACTTATACAATACAATAGTTGTATTCATGTCCGTCAGTCGGTATACATTATTAAAATATATCGCAATGCGATTGGGTATTGTTAAATTACTGCTAAAGAAAACATTAGAATATAATTCGTTTAGAAGACAATTGTTTAAAATATTTAACAATCTTTATCGCGTCGTTGGTGACACAGAATCAACATAGCGTAAAGTTACAGAAAATCTCCCGCAAGACGATTCCTTTTTTTCCGGTGGAAAATCATCAAGTCTCCTCTTGCTCTGGGTGGAGCAAAAAAAGGAGTGTCAGACTAAAAATCTACCCTCATCCTTCAGTTGGCCTAGCGTTTTGGGGCCGCGGTATCTCGTTAGAACGTCCCAGCAATCACGGTAGGCTATTTGGCCCTGTCAATGGTGCTGATTATTCTTAGAGGCGCGCGCGCACGACGTCGACCCGGGCTTGTTCCTTAACGTTCGGTGAGCTACCCCCTACCCCTGATTCAGCTTCCAAAACCAAGCGATTGGTCAAACTTATCTGGGTCACATTTTCAGGTTTCGGCTACAACAGTGATAGCTATAACGGACGGCAGCCTGTGATGATATATGGTAGTGTTCTGTGCAATACGGAAACAAATTATAGGATCACCAAATAAAAATTCAGATATCTTTTATTTTTTTTCAGATATGATTAGACCGAGAGACCTAATTAATATACTTCTGTAGGGAGGTTGAAGGCTTCTGAAGTCTGCCTAGAATGACGTTTGCCGTGGCCCACGTACAATGGTCCCAGGTAGGAATTAAGTACAGAAACCAACTCGTCGGGGTTGCGGGAATATTCTAACGAGATACCGCGGCCCCGGAACGCAAGGGCAACTGAAGGAACAGGGTGGGTTTTTAGTCAGTAGAAGTCTGACACTCCCTTCCGCTCCACCCTATTTTCATGAACCGACACCAGACACAAGCAAATTTAGCTTAGTTAGAGGGGTTAACATTATTGCTATAAGGAGCGCCTAAAGCTGTGGCTGGAAAGTACATCCTTTCCAAGCCCATTTGTGACACCTGGACACGAACTGCCATGGCTGACCTGGAAGTCTTTAAACAGACTCCGCACCCAGGTTGGTCGCAGCAAAGAAAATCTGTTCAGGTGGAGATTTATCGATGCCTCTGCCTTGGGGTGTATATGTGGTTCTGTTCCACAAACCATGGCACACTTAATTTCCTGTTCTGCGTGCCCTGTCACTGCAGGACTTGATGGAAGCTACCGAAAATGCCAAACTTGTTGCCCAGTTCTGGGCTGACTCCATCTAGCTATTTGCCATCGACACGCTAAGAAGATGTGAATTCTACCCACATTGCTAATTCTCTTTGTTGCGTCCCAAATGTATTTTTGAACGATCTTTTTGGTGTGGCAACATTCTATTGTCTTTTTGATGTTGACACTTGACATAACTTTTTCACTTTGACAGATAGACTTTGCTTTCTTGTTGAAAAATGTCCGCGTGGGACCTGTTGATTTAATTGTAATTGGTAAAATATCGTTTGGAATCGCCGTTTGCAACCGATAATTGGGTCGCGATTAACTATTGTTTGAAGTTGTAATGCCCATTTGACGAAAACCCTGGGATATTTTTGGATTTATCGCCGGGTTGATGCCACCGCGTGGCACGCGCATTTGTTGGAAATAAGTAGTGATAAATAGCTTCAATCCGGTGTGAGTTTGGGCTGTGATGCTGATCAGGACCGCGCCATCTGGAGACTGGCGCCTTGTGAACGTTCTAGAACACGTGACTTACATCACACTTTTCAATTACTCACCTCATAATTACATACATACCACACTTGGGCGTGACCTAGGAAGGTCGAAGCTTGGCGAACCCAGCACAGAAGGTTAGTGGTAATAAGGTATTTATAAAGCCTCAGAGGCTATAGATTGTTGTCGGCCGGAGAGCCTGTTGTTTATTGTTGTTGAAAGCAACGGTAGGGCTCCACGAACCGTGGACAAGTTCAGACCGTCCAGTTACCGTTGGCTGGCTGATTGTAGTCTTGAACATTTTTGGTAGCAGAAGCGTGGTCTTATAAGATCCACTGGTTTAATTGGAAGTTTTGAATATTGTTGAAAATAACTTAATAAGTTTGAATACTGCTTTGTCAGCCGGGCTCAAATAGCACTTGTAGTTTGTACTGTAATTTGTAGTGCTAGCCCCTTGGTATTGAATTGACAAGTAAGATTTATTTGTGAAATTAGGAATTATTGGTTGTATTTGGTACATAATTTGGTATATTGTTGTAACAGTTGTTTGGTATTTGTTGCAATTAATAATTGAATGTCACTGATCTGAATTTAAAAGGTTATCTAAATAATAATCACACATTTGTTAACATAACAGGAATTGAATGGTGTGGATTGACTTATTGCATTTATTTGTTTATTGGATTGTTGTTAGAGATTGTCCGGCTCAATATTGTACAGTCAATTGTTGTATATAATTGGTGTGATCCTGCACAAGATATACATTGAATTGTTATTTATTTTGTAACTCGCCATCTGTACCAAGCTAGATTCATACTTGGAATGGGTACAGGGTCGGATTTGGACTTGAAATAATTGAATTTAAGTTTTATTTTGGTGAGATTATTTGGTCGGCTAACAAGTCATTGTTGTTTGTTTAGTTAATTTTAGCCTGTTGTATTAATATTTGATTGTTGCAAAGGCCTCATTAAGGGCAGTCAGGGAGGCTGCTGCCGGATTGACCTCACAGTTGAGATGGTTCACATCGGCAGCTGCAACGGTTGAGCGTGTAGAATTGGAAGAGCTCACCCTTGCTCGGTATGGGCAAGTGATTAAGAGGATCAAGTCAGCTGATGCTGCGCTCACACGCTTCAACGAGTACATCATGGACGTGGATTTGGGGGTGATGGATCAGACAGCCCGCGATAAGATTTTGGGTGACTATGACCAGATTGTCCACCTGGGGGATGTCATATGTCTACGAGCGCGGGAAATTTTGAAGAGTCGGGTGCCTGATGCGGCCAAGCCGCAGACCCCCGTTGTTGCGGGCCCTGGACTATTGAGTAGGCTGCCAACCCTGGAGCTGCCACATTTTGACGGTCGCTTGGACCACTGGCTGGGCTTCCTAAATCTCTTTGAGAGTCTTGTCGATGCACGCTCGGACCTCGGACCTGCCCAGAAGCTGGCCTATTTATTGTCTGTCCTGGAGGGCGAAGCCAGAGCCTTGGTGCAGCACTTGCCGGTGACGGATTCCTCTTACCCGACCGCTCTGGAGCTTCTCTCCCGACGGTATCAGAACAAGCGCTGCCTGGCTGGCATCAGATTTTGGGGCTACCGGCAATTGTCAGCACGTCGACGTTGCGCACTGACTTGCTGAACCCGTTGGTCTCAGCGACCAACGCCTTGAGACGCTTGGAGTTACCGGTAGAACATTGGTCCTACTTGTTGGTGCACATAGTGCTGCAGTTGCTCCCCGCGGAGTTGAGGTCACGTTTTGAGCAGAAGTATGGTGGGGATAGTGCCACCCATCTTCCCCCCTTTGACGACCTCCTCAAATTTTTGGAAGACGAGTGTCGGTTTTCGGATAACACTCGTGGCGCCACGGGGTCACCCCCACTACCTTCTCGGCCTAGAGACCAGGGACGGACTAGGGCTCGGGGGCCTGTTGATGTTCACCCCGCCCCCCGTTTTGCTGGCGCCCGGAGTCCTCGGGGTAGGGGGCCTGTTGATGATCGCCCCGCCCTCCGTTTTGCTGGCGCCCGGAGTCCTCGGGCTAGGGGGCCTGTTGATGTTCGCCCCGCCCCCCGTTTTGCTGGCGCCCGGAGTCCGCATCATTGTGACTTTTGTAAGGCAACGGGGCATGTCATGGCGCGTTGCCCGGACTTTTTGAATTTGCACGTAGGTGCCCGCCGCCGCATTGTCAACGCACGCCGTTTGTGCTTCTCGTGCTTGGGGGCCCACTTTCTTTGGGACTGCCCCGACCCCCGCCCGTGTAGAATTTGTAAGGGGTCCCACTTGGAGATTTTGTGCGCCAACGCGAACCGCTCCAGCAGACCAGCTTCTGAGGGGGGTTCGCGCAAGGGGGGGTACCCCGGAGACGAGCACCGGGCTGAGACCCGCAATTCTGTACGCCGCACTCCACCCCCCGCGCAAGTTGGACGGGAGCCCCACGAGCGCCATTTGGTCTCCCCTCGTCAGGGAGAACGCGCATTGGCTGCTAGGCAGCAGTGGCCGGGTCGGCGCCGCTGCCTTTCCCCTCCGTTGGCGGAACGTCCCCGGCTGGAGTCGCGCCCTCCGCCATTCGGGCATCCGGTGGGATATGCCCCTCCAGTGATGGCGAGCGGCTCGGGACACCGCGCAGACGAATATTTTGATTGTTGACCTCGTCGTGAACGAAGGCAGCCTGGATGCGGCGATCGGTCGCCGCCCAGGCATCACTAAGAGATTGACGCCTGCCCCGCTAAAGGACCCCCCCGATCAAGACGGTTTTGTTGCCAACGGCCTCGGTCAAGGTCTGGGGACCCTTGGGTGACTCGATTGTGGTCTGTGCCATTTTGGACACGGGAGTCCAGGGTTGCCTTTTGTCGTCTTGGTTAGCGGGACAGGTTGGCCTGAAGGTGAATGACCTTTCAGGCAAGATTTGGGGAATTGGCGAACCGGCTGACACCACTGTTGAGGGAAGGACCTGGTTTGAAATCACCCTTGTGAGTTGTCCGTACCCTAAAATTGGTGCTCCTGCCCTTGTTATAACTGAACTTGGTTGGGACGAGCCACTTCGGGAAACCCTGTTGGAGGACGGTTGAGGCACTCTAGCCTTCCTTATGGGGCCCGTCACCCCCTTTTGTTGCCCAAGGAGGGCCATTTGTTTCAATTGTTGATGACTGATCGTCACACTAAGAACTCGCATGCCGGTTGCAATGCGCTGTTGGCCATTCTGCAGCGAGAATTTTGGATTTTTTCGGCTGATCGCGTCAATGAGGCGAGGCCCTTTGCTGGCGTCGTAACGGATTTGTTGGTCCCCTTTTGTTGAAGACGTCCACCCTTCGTAATAGTAAGATTGTTAAGGCTTATTTGTGTTTTTGTCTGCCTGTCAACCAAGACAGTACATTTGGAGCTGGTCACCTCCCTCTCGACAGAGGCCTTTGAGGCGACTTTGGAAAGATTTGTGTCTCGCCGTAGGTTACCTTCTTTGATTAGGTCTGATTGCGGTACGAATTACAAGGGTACAAGTAACTATTTGAAGGAGGTATACGCCTTCATTAATGAGAGCCAGGTTGACATTGGTAATAGTTTGGCCCGCCGAGGGGTCACTTGGTTGTTTGACCCGCCAGCCTGCCCCCCATTGGGGGGGTATTTTTGGGGCCGCGGTGAAAGCGGCAAAGGGACGCTGGCGGAGATTGTTGGGAGACACCGTTCTCACCTTTGAGGAACTAGCTACGGTGTTTGGCCGCATTGAAGCTGTGTTGAATTCGCAACCTGGTCAAGACTTCCAATTGATTAGCGGACGGGTAGGCCCGTCCGGGGGGGGGTAGATGTTGCGTCCCAAATGTATTTTTGAACGATCTTTTTGGTGTGGCAACATTCTATTGTCTTTTTGATGTTGACACTTGACATAACTTTTTCACTTTGACAGATAGACTTTGCTTTCTTGTTGAAAAATGTCCGCGTGGGACCTGTTGATTTAATTGTAATTGGTAAAATATCGTTTGGAATCGCCGTTTGCAACCGATAATTGGGTCGCGATTAACTATTGTTTGAAGTTGTAATCCCCATTTGACGAAAACCCTGGGATATTTTTGGATTTATCGCCGGGTTGATGCCACCGCGTGGCACGCGCATTTGTTGGAAATAAGTAGTGATAAATAGCTTCAATCCGGTGTGAGTTTGGGCTGTGATGCTGATCAGGACCGCGCCATCTGGAGACTGGCGCCTTGTGAACGTTCTAGAACACGTGACTTACATCACACTTTTCAATTACTCACCTCATAATTACATACATACCACACTTGGGCGTGACCTAGGAAGGTCGAAGCTTGGCGAACCCAGCACAGAAGGTTAGTGGTAATAAGGTATTTATAAAGCCTCAGAGGCTATAGATTATTGTCGGCCGGAGAGCCTGTTGTTTATTGTTGTTGAAAGCAACGGTAGGGCTCCACGAACCGTGGACAAGTTCAGACCGTCCAGTTACCGTTGGCTGGCCTATTGTAGGACTGATCACTCTTCATCTCTTCTTCTCACTGTTCATCTTAATCAAAATATGTGGCTTGACCGTTCCCTTTTCGTCAGGTAAATATTCACTTTTCATTACTTTTCTATTATACTATAGTTCTAATAATAACGAAACGCCCAAGCGACGTATATTAACTAAGATGTAGAGTTTATGTAGTTAGGGCTTGTAGAGTTAGAATTAGAAGCTTGGGTCCTATGAGATCTGATAAATTTTTGACAGTAGTCTCGCCTTGGCAACAAAATTCAAATTATTTCACACTTTGTAGTCCATAAAGCGGCAGTTTTATCGATGTAGGTACACATCGATAAAAACTTAAACTGACTAACATGATTTTTTATTCATTGTCTCCATATGATGTATTCATGGATTCACTATGGATGTATTCAGCAATTACCGTGGGATAGTCCCACGGTAATTGCTGAATACATCCATACTGAATCCATGACAAGATTGCTCCAGATAAAGTATTAGATTTGGCTACATAAGTTTTCCGATGATACTTCGAGAACATGTAATTCGCGGTCAAAAGCGACGGAAACTGCGGCATCAACTAGTGCTAACAATTCACAGAATTGCATGGAACGAATTCTTTCAGAGAATTCGATTACCCATGCGAATTGGTGACCGGCCGGATTTCCGCTGTGCCGGACGCACACAAACAGCATGGCGTATTGTGTGACCAATGGATGTGAACGGAGCGGCTTGGACATCTCATGGTGGGACAATGGGGTCAGCACACAATGAGACACGTGGATATCAAGGTAAGGTATAATGAAGATTAAAATGATGGACGCTCGTGGATACTTACAATTTAGTCTACATGTTATTACGGCGCAGGTAAAGCTTTATGCTGAGAAATAAATGTCTGGATATAAGATATTGTATTGTATAAAGTTTGTAAGTAGGTATAAGTACTGTTTTGTAGAGGGGGAACCAGATGCCAATCTACATCTTCTCCAGCTTGTCAATAGATTACTCAAAAAAAGTTATTTAAAAAATCTAAAAAACCCGACTGCTCAACTGAAATGCAAGAAACGAGCAGATTTTTATTTTAAAAAGTGACAAGCAGGCGGAACCATCCCATTTAAAAAAAATATATGTTCAATTGGGTCCCACCTGCTTGTCACCTTTTAAAATAAAAATCTGCTTGTTTCTTGCATTTCAGTTGAGCAGTCGGGTGTTTTAGATTTTTAAATAATTTTTTTTTCAACTTTTTTATTAAAATGTTAATTAACAATTTTTTAGTTTTCCCGGTCGTGTCACACTGGCACTCCACCGGATTCAGAAAGTGAAGTCCATATTTTTAAACTTTCTCTTTGCATTATTTTTGCTAGTATTACACCATTGATATACTAAAAACCCAAGATGCACAGTCTCGAAGAAAAGTGACGCTCGAAACTGTCGCCAAACACTCACCACCTACGTAGTAATAGAAATGCTATAAGTATAAAATATGTTTTTGCAAATTCCATCTTATGAAAATTGTTTAAAGTTGTTTTTAAAAAGCAGTGGGCGAAAAACAATCAAATTTTACGACTGACGTTGCTCGATAGGACAAGGCCTTGAGTGGAGACTTACACCTTATACTAATTTTTTTATAAGACATTTTTGTTAGTTTTATAAGTTTATTAAATTGTGTTCTAAAGACGTAATCTCTCACGTTAAATCTCTCGCCTTTGTTGGCTGACAATTGATGTCCGTTCTCCGCATCGTATTTGGTCACGAGAAAAACTAAAGTATAAAAATAAAAAGTTTTTAATGAGATTGGTGTTGCGCCAAAGCAACACTCACACACACTTTTATCATTAGCATACCGCATGTCGTGAACCCATAAGTTATCCCATGATGAATCGATATACTTAAAATATTTTTTTATTCTATTATTAAATCATTTAAATTATTCCAGTATGGGGAGGGACGTTTAAAATTTTAATACTAAGAGCGAGCACGATGGGCAATACTTAAAGTGATGTCGTTCAAAAAACGAATTTATCCCACTGGACTGCTATACTCAAGCTCAAGCTATAAGTCAGTAAGCTCAAGTACTTACAGTTCCCAATATACATATATCCTCCGTACCATACTACGTAGACACAGATTGTTACTAGTAAGCCCAGATTTAATAAGCAAACGCACTGGGTTTCCCGTTTGTAAAGTTCCCAAATGTCACACTAAACTTACGTCTAGATACTTTTAGGCATTAAGTTCTAGGATCTACAATAGAGCAATTAAAATCAATCCCAATTTAGAAGCTTATAATATGTGACATAAGATCAAACAAATTTTAAAACCATGGCTTCAGTCTTTGAGCTATAACGACAATAAATAAAAAAAATCATTTCGTCAGTACAGTAAATTAAGCTATTCAAAGCACACACTCATGTTAACGCACATGCGTCCAGACACACACACACCCACACACATGCAATTACGCACATACACTCAAACTTGCACACACATACACGTTTCGCTTCTATTTCTTTTGTTCTCAATACCTTCTAATGTTACTTTTTGTTTGTAATTTATTACATAAAAATTGAAATATGTATTAATGTATAGCGTAGGACACTGATTCCTGTAACACAGGCTCGCTTAGCATAGGAGTCAGGGGCTTCACTTGAAAGATGTAATATTTTTATGTTCAATAAATTATTTATTTATTTTTATTAAAAAAATCGTAAAATTGACGAACTCTTCTCCTTCAGTATATTATATAGCGTATACATATTTGCTAAAAACCAAATTAGTATTAATTATTGTAAAATAGATGTGTTTAACTTTTAGTGTACAATAAAGTTTATTTTAATCTATTCTAAATACTAGCTTTTGCCCGCGACTTCGTTCGCGTAGAGGTTTTTCCCGCGTAAATCCTGATTGCTCGGGAATTTCGGGATAAAAACTATCCTATGTCCTTCCCACGGCCCTAAACTATTCCCATGCCAAATTTAATCTAAATCGGTTCAGCGGCTTAGGCGTGAAAAGGTAACACACAGACAAACAGAGATACTTTCGCATTTATAATATTAGTATGGACAATATGGACAATAAAGCATAAACTTATTAATAAAAAATAAATAAATACATAAAAAAAATCGACTCCATTATTTGTTCAACAGGGTAATTTTTATTATGCGACTAAAATAAAAAAGATGTCATAATACATTGTTTTGACACTGAAAACGCGGCCATTGAAATTTGACGCGATACTATTTGAAATGAGCGCATCATTTAGAATTAAGCACTCATTTTATGCGGACGGTTTTTGAGACGTTGAGTGTGCATCTTGGGTTTTTAGTATATCAATGTATTACACTAATGATAAACATGATATTTTTTGAAATACTTGTGTTAAGCCCTTTAATTTGATACCCATACTGTAGTATTAGAAAAAAAAAAATTGCTTCACCTTGTATAATGGCTTTGCAAAGCCGCCATGTTTAATTTTTTCAAATGTCACCTATCTAAGAACACTTGGGCTGCTAAGACAAATCTAACGATACCTCAATTGTGTGAATCCGTTTAGTGGTTCTGGAAATATGAGGTAATAAATAATATTACATACATACATACAAGATACGCGCGAAAAACATAACCCATCCTTTGCAGTCTTTGGGTAAAAATAGAAGTGATAGACATAATATTTCTAAGGTACGCATAGTCTTTTTATGTTTTTTTCAGCTAGAAAAAAACTTAATTTGTAATTGATATCTTTGTGGAGGAGAAATTAATATATTTGAACATAATTACCTAGCCTTCCTAGGCCGGGACTGGACACATGCATGTTGTTTATTTTATACTAGTACTCACTCACGCGGGGCTTCGCTCCCGTGGATTCTATCACGGTAAAAACATAACTCTCCTTTTATGCAGTCGCGTAAAAAGTAGCCTATAACCTTCCTCAAGCTTCAAGCTACTTACATACCAAATTGCATCCAAATACACCTAGTACTTTCGAAGATTAGCGCGTTCAAGCAAACAAACAAACAAACTTTTCCGCTTTATAATATTAGTATAGATTGTACAGTCTCATCAATCAATATATAAATATATAAAACGCTTCCGTTACTGACTGACTGACAGACAACTCACAGCCAAAACTACTAGGTGCAAGAAGCTGAAATTTAGCATGTATGTTCAGGATTTTTGGAAATTCTTCCCCTAGGTGGATTAAAAAGGGGTTCAAAGTTTATATGAAACTTTTTATTTCTTCGATGGATTCACTTGAATCTTTGTATATAGTTTCCTAAAATGACGTAAATGAGCACCAGGTAAGAAATTTTGGAACTTAGTAGATAAAAAGGAGGCCCGATTTTGTACGAAAGTTTTAATTTGTTCAACAGATTAATTTCAAATTTTGCATGTAGGTTCCTCAAGTGGTGTCAACAAGCACAAAGAAAAGATTTTTGGTAATCCCTCCTCCCTAAAAGGGTAAAAAGGGGGTACGAGTTTCTATGAAACTTGTTATTTGCAAAAATAGCTGCAGAGATCCGAATGAAGTTTTGTATGTAGTTAGCTGAAACCTTGGAATATATTATTCTAAGATTTCAGCTAACTACATACAAAATTATTAGGCTTTTATACTGAAAATCTCACGGGATCGGGATTTACACGGGAAAATCCTGCCACGCGGACGAAGTCGCGGGCAACAGCTAGTATTTGGATACAGACATATTTATATAAGTATACAGACATGTCACACCTTATAAAACTGGGTTACCAGCCTCACTCCGCAACCAGGTCCAGTTGAAAATCAGCGTCAGAATCTGGTTGTCTAGCATTTTTACTAAACTGGCCTATTTCTTACAGCCGTGAGTCACATAATAATGTCTAGGGTCAATTTTCCTTTTTATATTTTTGTCGTTGTTTGATTGTATGCACTCTGCCTGTACCAATTGAATTGTTTTCTTTCTTTATGAGTCTAGTGGCGCGCGTTGGTGTAGCTATAGCCATAGGTACCTTATTTCAAGTTTTGGTTCACAGGAAATCTAGGAAGTGCCGTTTAAAGAGCAGTGGCAATTAGATATATTTCGAAACCTCATAGGTATTGCAAGTTTCGGTAATAACGGGTGGCCGGTGGGATTCCGCTGACTATCTGAGCTAGTAATACGAAGATTATTCAAAAAGTTCTTAGAAAATACTATAAAATCAAAACTTTTCAGGGTACTTTACATTTGATTTCAAGCATTATTTATCACACAATAACCGTGCTGAGTATAATTCAAATCGCTCATTCTGTTTCTCGGATATTAGTTTTTAAATAGCAAGTAATGTTAAAAACGCGTTGAAATGGAGTAAACGAACTGCAGTCAGAAGTACTTGTGCCTGAAGAAATTGGATTTGCATTTGTAAGGTTCTTTTTGAATATGCAGCCAACAAACGTGTTTTTTAGCCAGTAAACAACTAAAAGGGGTGGTTTGGTTCTGAAGATGACGCCTACTCAGATCGGATGTACTAATGACAGCTAGAGATCATAATAATAATACCTAACTTTAATTTCAGACAGAGTCCATTTATATATATATTTATATATATATATATATATAATAAGAAGAAGAATGGAATAAAAAAAGAATATATATATATATTTTTTTTTATTAAAAATAGGTTCGCGTTTGACCACCATCTCAGCTGATGGTAAGTGATGGTGATGATGACGACGATAAAAAAAAAAACGAAAAACGAAAAAAACCGAAAAACCTTCTTTTGCTAACCTTCCTCAAGCTACTTCCATAGCAAATTTCATCCAAATTCACCCAGAACTTTCGAAGATTAGCGCGTTTAAACAAACATACTTTTCCGCTTTATAATATTAGTTTAGTAAAAAAAAAGTCTGTGTCTTATTCTCAGACCTACCAAGTGTACACAAAATACCATAAGTAGAAATCGGTCAAGCCGTTTTGGAAGTGTTCGATAAAAAAAAATGTGCAGTGCACTGTGAAGTAAATAGTTCGGGGAAGTACCTATATATCTACTTAGAAAGAACAAAGAAAAAGTGTTTATTGCCAACAGACAAACGACATGCTAACAATATTTAAAACTTGTTTAGTTTCGACTAGAGTTAGTAATTGGTACTTATAATAATTATATTAGTAGGTAAGGACAAATTTACGAAGAAAAAGGAATCAACAAAAAACAAGGCAAGTACACGTCGTGGTCGTGGGAACAAGGCTCCCACTCAGCATAATGCCATGCCATGGGCGTGCCCACAGCACGGCGCTGGTTTTCAGTGGTTGCCTTAAAAATATGACCTACCTACATATATGTACTTCAAAATATCCAAAGAATATCTATAACAGACTTATGTGATTAGACAGCCCATTGTACATTAGTTTATTATTTGAATCCTTATAAAATATTGTAAGGTGTACAATAAAGTGTATGACATTTTTTTTATTGGAAACACAACCTATCATAGGCTCGCATTTCACTATCTCACCTGATGGTAAGCGATGATTTACATAGGTAGTCGAAGATGAAGCACGCTTACTTAGTAACCTATTCAATCTTCAAATTATTATATATACTATTCAATCTTAAAGATCCTCACATTATAGTTATCAGTAATCAACTAATCATAGACTCTGGCAGGAAATTCCACTCCTTAGCTGTACGCATAATAAAAGTATTCCCATAACGTTTTGTGCATACGAATAGAATATCCACCATGTAACAATCGCCGTTCGTCTTGCTATCTACAGTAACTTATTAGTAATCTGTGCTATCCATTAATTGAATGGGATTGGTCACACTCCGAAATGTAATATTTTTGTGCTTGTGTCTGGAGTGGGTCACAGCAATAGAGTAATGGGTGGGTTCAAACCCGCCCTCTCGGTCACATAGCCATAGTTATTGACCCCTTCAAGGGTCTGGAGCTTTGAGATAAATGAATAAATACTTCAGTATCTCCTGTCTAGTCTCTAAATAGTTTAAAACTAATTCGCTGTCTGAATACCTCCGTATCGCCTCTTACGCAACGGTAAAAAGAACACGCACCAGTTTTTTGTACCTCCATCACTATAATTATCTATAGGCAATAGAATTTTTATCTGACTGAAGCCAGAGCGTGGTAGTGTATGTAGGTAAGTATATAATCATTGACTGCGGAGTATGGCCTCCGGCTCTAAAGATCGGAGTCAAAAGTTATTATCTAATTAACCCAACTTGTGTTATTCACATCTGTAAGTGCATTGATGCGATCTACTGGGAGCAGTGTACTTATAGCTATATTCTTTACAGTAGTGCAAAGTTGAGCATTTTCAGATAGCATAAAATAATATATTTTTTTATTGGTAGATTCCCCTTTGAACACCGTCTCACCCGATGGTGGTCAAACTTCACTCTTGACCTTAAGACTGCCAGGTTATGCTATCAGGAAACACAGAGTCCAGCAGGGAATTCCACTCCTTAGCTGTACGCACGATGAAAGTGTTTCCAAAACGCTTTGTGTTTATGCTTTATTTTCAATAATAATGCAAATAAGCTTGCACTATACAAGTAATACATACCTACTCCATGTCACATGTCAGGGTACTGAGTTAGGAACAGTTAGGAACCAGTCTTTAAAGACCACACCAGAGTCCTCTGTGCAACGCTTCTTATGGCACCTCCATGGAGAGATTGTAAATGGATCTGAGCCTGGCTGTGAACGTTGGCATTTGGTCACGGTGCCACCATGCACCGTGTCGTCTGCACCTATGACCTGTCTGTGCCCAATTTAATATATCGAGGTAACTCCGGCTTTCATTTAACGGCATGGTCTGGGGGCACGTCAGTAAATAAATTGTACTATGTATGTACTAATACTAATTCGGTACACTTTGCGTATCATCGTGATATGAATTTATAAACAGCAAAGTAGTTGATGGGGTGTTTGAGGAGAATGACGTTGTCTTTTGTACATCTTTATTAGCCGTTACGGAGGCATAGACTATAGGGTGTTGCAAACTCCGCATGTCATTAACCCTACCGCCCGGACACGAACTGCAATGGCCAATCTGGAAATCAGCGGCGGGTCCAGGTTGGCTACTAAAACTATTCTAGCCAAACGGGTTTCCTCGACCCATCGCGGACGCAATGTCACTGTGGAGCCTCTGTACAAGATATGACACCTCTTGTCATGTCCATCATGCGCAGCCACTTGCTCCTTGCAGGATCTAACCGAAGCCAATGAAAGAGCTGTGCAGCTAGCTGCGTATGTCAACATCGAATCGAAAAGAAAGAAGAAGCCGTTACGGAGTCCGAACTCAGAAAATGCGACACCAATATTACCAAAGGGTCAGTCAGTCAGTCAGTCGCTCCATGTAAAACTTTATTACTATATTTAGAACATGCAAATGATAACGAATACTTACATATAAAAATTGGCCAAGTGCGAGTCAGACTCGCCCATGAAGAGTTCCGTAGTAATTATGTATAATAATATGATATAATATGTATATTTATTTGACGAAAAAATACCTTACAAATTTCTTAAAACTAGCTTATTTACATTTTTTACAACTACGCCAGGTAACTTTGTGTGTTTGTATGAATTACAAAGTTATATTTGCGGTTTTAGAAAATATGCTGTATTTCAAAAACTGCTGACCTGATCTCGTTCAAACCAATTTTGGTTGAAAGTTTACATTAAGATCTACAGACATACATTTTTTTATGTTTCAGTAAAAGTGAAAAAAAAAAAATTAAAATAAAGGGGGGCTCCTTTATTTTAAATATTTTTTTTTCTTATAATCTGAGTGCGGTTTACAGAATACATCTACCTACCAAGTTTCACATGTATAGTCCTAATAGTTTCGGAATAAAATGGCTGTGACATACGGACGGACGGACGGACGGACGGACGGACAGACAGACAGGCAGACGGACAGACATGAAGAAACTATAAGGGTTCCGTCTTTTTTCCATTCGGCTACGGAACCCTAAAAAGTGAGAGTTACTTTGTCTCACTGTTACCTGTTTTCTTTAATCTCTCATTGACTGAAAACATGAAATTAAAAAACTGGAACAATTTACTTTCCTGTACTTGAATAATGGCCGTTGGTCCAAACCTAAAAATCTGATCTGAACGCGGATAATATAATTCACCGTGCGATCCTGACTATTTTACCGGAAAAATGCTCCTTATACTTATACAAATACAGTAGATTTTGAATTAGCTTTATTAATGCAGGGAAAGGATGAGATTATAACCCTTCCCATCAAATCTCTCACGGCAGATGGATGGCGAACTTCAAGGGCTAAATTTAATTCATATTCAATTTATATTACCAGTTAGCAAGGGCATTCCCAACAATATTTTCAAAAGTTTCAAATGAACAATCAAACGTATTCAAAGGATCTTTTTGTGTTTTTTGCCGGGTTACTGAATTAAATAAACTCTTTTTGATATACCTACCAGTGGCGAAGGGTGAATTTTCATAAAAGGGAAGCTGGACCAAAATTGCTTAGGGGCTGTCCATTAATCACGTGAGGCTCGAAAGGGGGGAGGGGGTCCATAAAAAATCACGAAATATCACAAGGGGGGAGGGGGGGTAAAGTAATATATCACGTGTATTTATTTTTTCGGCAAGAGAGCGATACTCAACTGATAAGCGGCGTTACATGTATTTATTTTTCAACCGACGACAAAAAGAGGAGGTTATCAATTCGACGCGAATATTTTTTATTTTTTTTTTATTTATGATCATCGATTACTCGAAGACGGCTGAACCGATTTGGAAAATTATTTTTTTGATCATCAAGATCTGATGATGGGATCCTGGAGAAATCGAGGGAACTCTTCAAATATTATAGGCACACCTATGATGTTCTGGGTATTTATTATAGTAACTTGTGCAGTTGCTCTCAAAAAGTACCATTTGAGGAAGTGGAACTGATGATGAAGACCACAGATGGCCGCCGAAACTACTCAATAATAAGTATTGAGTGGATTGCAATTCGATTACTTGAATACGGATGTTAAGCACTTTATGCTCGTCACAATGCATATGGTGATGTAGAGCTGATGGTGAAGTACCAGGAGAACTCCTCAACAATTAACGGCCCAGCATTGGGGAAAGCAATATTTTGTAAAAGGTTATAAGTAGTTGACATTTAGGCTCTTGTAACTAGGTAAATTAAAAATAGACCAACTAAAAAGAGTGAAATAAAAACTTTTTACCAAAAAATTAAACCGACTCCCAAAAAACACTGCAAAGTGAAAAATAACTTTAATTTCGGAAGTCGGTGCCAAAAACGAAAATACAAAACTAAAGACACCGACTTCCGAAATTAAAGTTATTTTTCACTTTGCAGTGTTTTTTGGGAGTCGGTTTAATTTTTTGGTAAAAAGTTTTTATTCATCAAACGCGTACAAAATCGAAAACGACTTGTAGTGTGACCTTGATTCGCCGTTGCCAGGCAACGAACGAAGTAAAGTTCCCGCGAGCCGCATCAACCGTCCGCCGGACTCAGCTTCTCAGTGCCAGGTATTCTGTTGTTTTAACACTGAATACACATGCGTAAATTGTTTAACCTCGTACGTTTTGAATTCAACCTGTCTAAACTAGGTGATCTGTGTAAAGACCTATTAGCAGAGGATAAGAAAGGTAAAAACCTAGTGTGGCTCAAAAAGAATTTAATGAATTGTAGGCTAATGCGAAACAAAAATATACTAAATAGAAATGAAACCGACTTCCTTATCAAAACACTACAAAGCCAAAAATAAATTTTAATTCCGGTAATCGGTGTTATTGGTTTTATATTTTAATTTTTTTTTTGACACTAAAGAAATTAAAGTTATTTTTGGCTTTGTAGTTTTTTGATATGGAAGTTGGTTTTATTTTTAGCAAAAAAGTTTTATCACGCTTTTTATTGGGTCGGTCGGTTTGTAATTTATCTAGTTACAAAAGCCAAAATGTGAACTTCTTATCACCTTTTACAAAATATTGCCTTTCCCGATGCAGAGCCGTTAATTTTTGAGGAGTTCTCCTGGTACTTCACCATCTTCTCTACATCACCACATGCATTGTGACGAGCATAAAGTGCTTAACATGCAAATTCAAGTAATCGAATCACAATCCACGAAATACTTATGATTGAGTAGTTTCGGTGGCCATCTGTGGTCTTCATCATCTGATTTCATAACAATGGGACCAACTAGAAAGTATACCCTGTCAAACGAAAAAAAAATTCCAGATCAGTCCAGCTGTCTTCGAGTTATGAGGTAACATAAATAATAATAAAAAAAGTTCAAGACGAACTGAGAACCTCCTCCTTTTTTGAAGTCGGTTAAAATGAAGAATTTATGAAGTGGGCGAAATGATGACGCCGAGTGACTTGATGAAACCGATGTTGATCTTCAACAAAGCCCTGTGCCAAGTCAGACACAGTTACTTGCAAGATGCTTATCGAGTAATTGGTGTTGAAAGTCTTGCTAATCCGTGGTCCGAAAATACAATACATTAAATAATGTTCATATTTTAGTACAAAAAAGTTTTTCGCATTTCTTTCATTATTTTTATGTCAGTCAAAAACAAACTGCAACCTTTCTGTCTACCTCTGAACGTTATTATAGTAGTCTTTAATTTTCTATAATAATATCAGATGATACTTATATCAGTATTTTATAAATATAAAAAAAATAGATTCCTTGCAGGTACGAAAAAATACACGTCATATAGGGGGGAGGGGGGGGGGTAACCTTAAACCTCACCATGTATCACCAAGGGGGAGGGGGGTTAAAAATGCAAAATAAACATCACGTGATTAATGGACGGCCCCTTACCTTGCTCAAGTGTGATGCGTGAATTCCAGTAACTGTGGCCCTGTGGCTGACTTCGAAATCTTGTAACTTCGAAAATAATTATTGGTTTAATTGAAAATAATAGATTACTATTTGTATATTGATATATAAAATAACAGACTAATATTTGTCATATTTCAAAAGGGAAGCCGGTAGGAATCGAGTTGTATGGAGTCTTCGCCACTGATACCTACTTATTATGATGCTAAAACCCTATTTAGTTGCATCTGGTTTGAATAAAAGCTGTTTCCCAATGTTTTTTTTTGTGAAAAGTGAAAGTATTTTAGTTAAGTATAATTTCGACTTTTGTCCTTAGTAATGTTTCAATAGTGATACCTAACGTGACCAGACGTCCCGTTTTGAACGGGACTGTCCCATTTTTATTGTTATAAGTCCCGGTATCCCCGAAATGAACTCTGGAACGCAAAATAGTCCCGTTTTCTGAAACCGTGTGAAAATTTTAGTAGTCGAGCCAGCCGAATGAATTTAAACATATATAATATAGTTCGGTAAAATTAGACTGAAAAAATCTTTTTACCAAAAAATTAAACCGACTCCCAAAATACACTGCAAAGTGAAAAATAACTTTAATTTCGGTAGTCGGTGTCTTTAGTTTTGTATTTTCGTTTTTGGCACCGACTTCCGAAATTAAAGTTATTTTTCACTTTGCAGTGTTTTTTGGGAGTCGGTTTAATTTTTTGGTAAAAAGTTTTTATTTCACTCTTTTTAGTTGGTCTATTTTTAATTTACCTAGTTACAAGAGCCTAATTATCAACTACTTATAACCTTTTACAAAATATTGCTTTTCCCAATGCTGGGCCGTTAATTGTTGAGGAGTTCTCCTGGTACTTCACCATCAGCTCTACATCACCATATGCATTGTGACGAGCATAAAATGCGTAACATCCATATTCAAGTAATCGAATCGCAATCCACTCAATACTTATTATTGAGTAGTTTCGGCGGCCATCTGTGGTCTTCATCATCAGTTCCACTTCCTCAAATGGTACTTTTTAAGAGCAACTGCACAAGTTACTATAATAAATACCCAAAACGACATAGGTGTGCCTATAATATTTGAAGAGTTCCCTCGATTTCTCCAGGATCCCATCATCAGATCCTGACGTTTATGAAAATGGGACCAATATCAAAGTATACCCTTTCAATCAAAAAAAGAATTTTCCAAATCGGTTCAGCCATATTCGAGTAATCGATGACCATACATTAAAAAAAAAATATACGCCTCGAATTGATAACCTCCTCTTTTTGTCGTCGGTTGAAAATAGGAGTGAAGTTACAAAAATTCTCAGCCAGCTGAAAATTGGTAGAATTGTTCAAAACACCATTATAAAAAGGTATCGGAGGTGAAAGTGGTGATGAATAATGGATGTTATCAAATATACTCTATGTGTATATTACAATCAGACATGTGTTATCAAAATCGATTCAGCCATTTACTAAATATGGGTAGTGAAAGTGGGGATGAATAATTGAATGCTGACTGACTTTTCTGAATAAATAACTTTTTAAGTTTTTTATTTTTCACCGACTAGTTGTCCGTCCCGTTTTGAGTGAAAGAATTAATGGTCACGTTAGTGATACCCGACCTTGGCGTTGAGCCATTATTGTATTTTTTTTTACAATTTTTCTTCATCTGAGTATACTAATATTATAAAGAGTGAATGTAATAATGTTTTGCCATCGTAGAAACTGCTAATGCGATTTTAAACATTATTTCACAAGTGATTCCACTGGTGAAATAATGTTTACAATCTAAGTTATCACTGAGTGACAAAGGCATACACGCGAGCGAAGCCGCATGCAGAATCTAGTTGTTTTATGGGAAGTAGTTTAACAAACTTCTCAGTATCACGGCCTATGTGAGAACTTATAAAATAGTCATAATTAAAACAATTTTTTTTGTATAATTCAAATATTTAATGTTATACAATTTGCAGCTTATACACATAGAGAATGTACATATGTATCAATATAGTTAACATAATTACAAGTAAGTGCAATCACAAGCTAATGAAGTACACATAAGACTGTTAGGTGACGCGACACTAATGTTTACATGTACATAAAATGTCACAGCAAAATAGCTTAAATTCTATTTAAATTGTATGTTATTAAAATTGGTTTTTTGCTTATCATGAATTTTATGTATAAAATAAGTATGTTTTTAACATGAGAATCATTTGAGATCCACCCGACATAAATTCAAGATATGATAGTATTTAAGCCATTTTGCATTGAAACAATATTATTATTTTATTAATCATACACATTTTTGGATGGATTATGTTTTTCATTTAAACTAAAATAATAACTATTAAAGCTAACCATTAAAACATACTAAAGTATAAATTAAAAACTATTTACAAAATATTACAAAAGTTTTATTTTCATTACACAAAACATTAATCGTTTATTAGTAAAAAAATATTAATTCAATGGTATTCTTAAATATTATTGATTCTGTTTATGTACTTGTTGTGAACACAAGACAAATATGACATGGCACAAAATAGTCCGAAATTATGTGACAAACGTTAATACTGTGACAATGTCGAAAATGATCAAAACATGTGCTTCTACCGACCCGCTAACCGAGCGAGCGGCGTGAGGATATCAAAAGCGTGCAGTAGCCGACTCAGAACCGTGCTGAGTCGCTTAGACGTTTTGGAGATGCTGCATACACATACTGACAGATAGCGTGGTAGGAGACTATCGCGCTAGTGTCAATAGGAACCCGCACTTGTGTAGGTATGTCAATTTCTTTTATCTCTTCGAGTCTCATAAGATTGTCTAGTTATTCCTTTCATCTTAAATCATAGAATTATTTGGCCATTTTTAATCTTATGTTAAAATGAATGAATGAATCACTCAGGCACACTCAAAACTAATATTCTAATTACAATTCCCTAAAGAAATGAGCCCTCCGTAGTTAGGGATTGTCTATATATGAGACATGTTAGAATGAGGGTTTTAACGATAGTTGAACATTACATTTAGATGGAGATACAAATACGCTTTGATAACAGTATAAAATAACTTCAGGTTTTTAACAAAATATAAAAAAAATATTACAATAACTAGTTGATTCACACTTCTTTCTATAAAGTCTTTGGACCAGCCCCAGTTATGTACTTGTGGTTAAAACCGAAAATATAACAAATTCTGTAATTTCAGTCAATCACTAATCCACTTTAAAAAATATTTAGAAATTTAAGTTTAAGATCAATGTAGGTAAATAGTTGCACTCGAATAACTAAGCTCGAACATTAAAAACGGTAATGGTTAGACAGTCGATAAATACCAATTTTGATGTTTATAAATCACACACCATGAACATTAAAATGTTTGTCTTTATTACGTATATGCATTCCAGAGCCTTATATCATACATATTGAAAGTCCAAGGCTTCTAGATTGGGCCAAAAACTAAATCCGTTCTACGTTTTATACTGAGCCTAGCATTTAAGTCCTTTTTTTACACTTCACTTTGGTAGCTGCCCCAAGAAAGCAATACCAGTGGCTTAAGACCTACCACGGTTACGGAAGCACACGGTAGCAAGCTACATGTTGGAGTAATTACATCCATCTTCAGAGGAGTTGCAGTATAAGTTGCAAATGCAATCCAGAACTGTATCCTAAATTTCAAGGTTGGTAGATTGCCGTTTCTTGTTTCACATTGAGCTTAGTTTTCAAGTCCATTGTTCCCACTTCACTTAGCTGCCCCAAGGAAGCAATGCCAGTGGCTCAGACCAAGTATTGCTACGGAGAGGAGTAAGCACGGCGGTGTATTTGCTTCCGTTGTTATTATCACTTTACACATGAGCCTAGCTGTCAAGTCCTGCCCCTAGGTCTCCGTGTTATCTGAGGAGGGCTAGACGGCGGAGAACCTTGTATCCTAAATTTCGAAATTCCAAGACTGGTAGATTGCCGTTTCTTGTTTCACATTGAGCCTAGTTTTCAAGTCTATTGTTCACACTTTACTTAGCTGCCCCAAGGAAGCAATGCCAGTGGCTCAGACCCGCTACTGCTACGGAGAGGAGCAAACTACACTTTTCACATGAGCCTAGTTGTCAAGTCGTGCCCCTAGAGCTCCGTGGTACCTGAGGAGCTAGACGGCGGAGTACTTGCGTCCGTCGTCGGAGGAGTAGCAGTGCTGGCAGTGAAGTCTCGCGGCACGCACGCGCACGTCGGCGCCGGCGCGCCCGTCGCCCAGCCGCGCGCCGCACACCGCACACGTGAAGCACCACACGTGGTAGCACAGCGACAGGGACTCGATGATCATGGCGGCGCCGCGACCTGCGGGGGAGGGGAGCTTACAGAACGTGTCGGGGGGCCACCGGTGCTTAATTTTTTTGTATAATTACTAAATATATATAACTCAAAGGTGACTGACTGACTGACATAGTGATCTATCAACGCACAGCCCAAACCACTGGACGGATCGGACCGAAATGACATGGACAAAAAAGTACATTCCATGTACACATACATAGTAAATAATATTGTATATTAAAAATAGAAAAATGATTTAATACGTAGTTTTTAACCTCTCTGATCTCGTCAGTGTTTATTTCAAAATAATTAGTAATAAGATGAATTCAAAGTACCATTTGTCAACGTCCGCCATAATGGACCATAGAGTAAGATAAATATAATAACGGGTGTTCCACATCAAGCATACTACTTGCATATATCACATAGACGTGTGATATGGACGACAAAACGCTATTATAAAAAACATTTTATTTATACGAAACCGTTTTCGTTGGTATTTTTGACATTTAATAAAATTATATTTTCATAATGTTGATGCGTAAGATAGTTTTTTTTTTATATTTGACACAAAAAAAATCGGAAAACGGAACGCGTTACTTGTTTGACAATGTGTCATTGTCTATGTCAAATGTCAATATTATGTTATTGCAGATTCTACATGGCGTCCTGTGTTTGTTTTTGCGATTATTTTCTAATATTTTTGACCCCTGCTTATTTCAACGTACTGATACCTTCTACCACCCGATTACCTTGCTATTAATACTGGACTGATTTACATTGCGTTGTGGATCAATATGAGGTGCGTCAACTGCGGAATAGCCATGCAAAGGTTGCAGAGGCATCTCATATCCTCGCTTTCTGCACACAATCAAACAAGACTTTCGCGTTGGATAACCAATGCCCAGGTAAGAAGTTGGACTAGAAAAATCATAACCTGATTTATTTTTATATAGTTCTGGTATGCGAAATCTTACAGTGCATCTTATTTTCAGTTGCCTCTTGATACATTTATTTGTCATCCATGCTTATTATTATTAAACACCGAAGCTGGTGAACAAGAGAGACTACTGGGGCATAACATGGTTTGCCTTAGTTGTGGCAAATCAGTGAGGAAAATAAGACACCATAATGTCAGTATGGAGTGTCCGTTGCTGGCTGTTCTATTATCACAAAATACTAATTATGTGGTAAGCATTTTGTTTTTCATTATTATAAATACCCAGTTGTATTAATCTATAAAAAAATGAGCTTTCATACTATGTATGTATGATTGTTATATCTGTGTTTTATGTATTTTTCATCTTTAACATAATATACTTGCCTAAAGTAGGCATGTGTAACATAGTACTGCTCATTTTACTATAACATAGTACTTAAAAACATAAAGAGATATTTAAAAAGATACCCTTGTTACTAAAAATTATATAAACAAGAATTATCTAATGATTGAATTAATTTATTATTGTGTTTATTCTAACTGTGGTTTATTTTCAGCCTTCAAGAAACAACTATGTTCACCATGTGTGTTGGATGCGAGCAAATAGACAGGCAGTGCATGACTCATCACGAGACATGCAAGAATTGGCTTTGGATAATGATGCAGCAGCCCCTAATGTTAGCCAAGTTGTTAGCCCACCAGAGCCACTACCGTTGCCGCCTGTTCAAAGAGGGCCATGGGAAAGTAATACCATATCATTTCTAATTACAAGCGAGCTTCGATCACATCTGTTCACAGTATATTTCAACAATGCAGAAACAGAATGGTACATTTGGTCCCGCAATTTCTTAAAAGACTGCTTTTGCAGGAACATAGTTTCTATGTTCCTCGCAGCTGTAGATTGTGTGAAACACATTTGTCGTCACACACACATCGATCAATGGCATTTATTACCTCAAATGAATGAGACACATTCTACATTTAGTGCTATCCATATAGAAGGCATAATTAATATTATGAAGTCAAAAGCTAATATTTTGAACTTTGAAAATGTCTCAGAAATTCTCTCACGGAACAGTAATCACAATTGTAAAATAATAATAAATAAATCTATGATTGTATTTTTTTAACAAGTCTGGTTGTGTTTAAAGCAGTTATTTATGTAATTACTGAAGCTTAATCCAGGTTAGTGTATTGGTGAAATAAAAATGTTCTGTTCTATCCAAGCTGGTTGATTGACCTCCCTAGGTCTCTTTATTAACACTATCGCTGCATTGCTCTAATGTATATTATCTTCGTAAGCATTTAAGATATAATAATTATAATGTCAAAATATTTTTATTTATTTTCTCTAATAAGTAAATGAATAATAATTTTTACTCCTTTGTTTTATTCTGTTTCTCACGTTGGTCTAATGGTCGCAAGCACTACTGCTGAGCATGAGGTCCTGAGTTCGATTCCCAGGTTGAGCAGTGATATTGGGTTTATTCATCAGGAATTTTTCAGTAGCAGCCCGGAGTCTAGATTTGTGCCTGGTTGATAGAAACAGACTCGCCCCCTATTAAATGGTACTCAAAATAACTGGTGAAATCTGGGTGTACTATAGGAACACCTCTGCCCAACCCTTCGGGGAATACAGGCGCGATGTTATGTTAATGTTTGTTATTATTGTCACATTTTTTGAGACTATTACCCAGTTTAATAAATGTTAGTCAATATTCAGTTTAAAATCCTTACTTTGTTTATTGGTTTAATACTAAAACTATATCAGTTATACCATTGATATACTAAAAACCCAAGATGCACAGTCTCGAAGAAAAGTGACGCCCGAAACTGTCGCCAAACACTCACCACTTACGTAGTAATAGATATGCTATAAGTACAAAATATGTTTTTGGAAATTCTATCTTATGACAATTGTTTAAGGTTGTTTTTGCAAAGAAAATTTTGGCATTTTTGACGTGTGTACCTAGACGCGAGTGATGCGATACTATTTGAAATGAGCTCATAATTTAGAATTAAGCACTCATTTTATGCGGACTGTTTTGAGACGTTGAGTGTGCATCTTGGGTTTTTAGTATATCAATGAGTTATACGCAATAATTCACAACTGTTCACTATTTTAAAGCGCCTATAAGTTTTTAATTGCGAAATTATAATCTAAACACCTTATTGCTAGCGATCTGATTGAAAGGTTAACTGTAACTGTTTTTTGTCTAGTCTGGTGTAATGACAAGATTTCTGAGTTTTTTATTTATAGCAATTTAATGAGTCAATATTCACGAATATAAAACACCAAAAATCATTGGTGTACACTAAATTCGATAACTATGCCGACGTCCATAGTAAAATTGGCCATATCCTTTGACATGCATCCGCTAAGAAAGGATTTTACGAAATTCCCACGGGATCGGGATTTACACGGGAAAAACTTCCCACGCGGGCGAAGCCGCTGGCACAAGCTAGTTTTGTATAATACGTTGCCAAAACATTGGAGGGAATGTACAATAGGGTAATTCGTAATAGGGAAGTTAAAGTAGCAAAATTCTTAAGTTTACTCCTTGATAATCAGCTTAACTGGAAGGCCCACATAGAGGACCTAAGTAAGAAAATAAATAAATCAGCATACGCACTTTTCCAAATTGCAAGAAAAGTTAATATGGATGCGCTACTAGTTGCATATCACGGCCTAGTAGCCGCAATTTTGCGATATGATATTATTTTTTGGGGCAATTCTACTGATAAAGATATCGTTTTTAAGGCACAAAAAAGATGCATCAGATCGATGAGTGGTCTGAAAATTGATGATAGCTGTGTACCAATTTTTAAATCGCTAAAAATACTAACCTTACCCTCATTATATATTTTTGAAATTAGTGTTTTCGTCAAAACAAACATGAGGTTCTTCGAAAAAGTGTCAAATTTACGAGATGTAGCGATTCGTAGCCAATACGCAAACTCTTTGAGTAATCAGCGTTGTAAGACAGCCTTAGTGAGAAAGAGCGTCTTAGGCATGGCACCGCGCATTTACAATAAATTACCAGATAATATAAAAAAATTGAATGCTACACAATTCAAAACAAAATTAAAGCTGTTGTTCATTGAAAAATGTTATTATACGATTGATGAATTTTTAAATGATAAACTAATGTAGACTTATGAATATTGACATATTATACCTATCAAATAATTTGTAATTACCTCTCGCATGATTAATATATTTTTTTTGTTTATTTTACATGCAACCATATATTTGTACGCCTCTTGGCATAACATAGCGACCTATCTTTAATTTAAGAACTGTATTCACTACCTATGTTACACAAATAAAATTGATTTGATTTGATCTGATTTGATTCCTGAGTTACAAATTTATTTATTTTATTTGGTATAGGTATATTTCCATTAGGTAGATTTTAAAAAAAATATTGGCCTTTTTTTGCTTTTTCAAGTCAAGAAAAAATCACAAAGATGGAAAGCTACAGGAGTGGGGGTGCTGACGTCACACATTGCTAAGAATTATACCGAGGTGTGACGTCACGCAAAATTTCAACTCGCTGTATCGTCTTAATTTTTCAATTACGTGAAAAATAAGAAATACGTGTCCAATGTTTTTTGTTTAACTACATGACGGACTAAATAAAATATTTTAGGAAACTACCCTATTACACAATTGCGAAATCGACTAAAAAACCTTTTGTTAGAGAAGGTATATTACAGGACTGAAGAATTTTGACAAGATTGATCATGAAATTTTGTTAACACGTTCGCTGACAGTACGTCATTAGGCGGGATATTAAAATAGTGCGTTATGACAGTACGTCGAGGGACGGGCCACTTATTATTAAGAGTACGTCGTGGCAAATTCTACTGTCATAATGTGGTGTCAAGGTAAGTGCTCACTGTCAGCAAACGTGTTAAATAAGATTGAATTTAATAACGTCCAAAGAATCCACAGTCGTAGTGTTCGTCTTTCATTAAAAACAGAGCACAAATAAGGTTGTTGTAAGTGGTCATCAGTCTGATGCAGTTTCTGTAACTACTAGTGTTCCACAGGGCTCAATCCTGGAACCACTACTATTTATTATAGTTATAAATAACATAAGAAAATGAATGAAAAAAAGAATCGGAAAATGCTTCTGAAGTACGAAATATCTATTGTATGCTGATGATTTAAAAGCTTTTAAAACTATTTCCACTATTTAACTTTTTAATGCTCCAAGTCAACCTAAATAGACTCTCAGCATACTGTATCGAAAACAAACTACACTTAAACATTTCCAAGTATCATTCTATAAAATTTACCACAAATAAATCTCACTAATTTCAAGTACTGAATAAAATCAGAAAAATTCGCGTTTAGTAGTTTAGTTAGAAAGAAGATTTAAATGTAGCATAGTCATAAATTCAACAGTTCCTCAAGCAGAGTTTGCGTGCCCTATATATCTGAATGTGTTGGTGCGTGGGTCGTGGAGTGCGTATATTTTTACTTTTTATTTGTCGGGGGGAAACTTTCAAAAGGCCTGGAGAGAAGACCAGGGAGTGTGAGATTATTATTTCATTAAAACCGCCCAGGTGATCACCATCAACACAAAGAAAGGCCCCGTAACCTCTAAAATTAGCACTCTTTGCAACGCCTGTTACGGCATACCTAGGGAGACTGTAAAGAGATCTCCCCGAGTGTCGCTGTGCACGGTGGCACGTGTTCACTGTGCCACCGTGTCTCCAGGGATCACTCGGATGGTGGAGTCCCCACCCGGGTACATACCCAGTTCGTCCCCGCAGTGCGAGCACCTCCGGCGGCCGGACACGCTGAGCAGCTTGTCCTCACGAGGCTCCGCCCTCCCCGGCCGCTTCACTTCACTCAACTGTTGTTGGCTGCAATGTACATAATACACATGTTATCTCATATTCACATTTTCAATTCGAATATACCTAGATTATAAGCGAATTTTAACCATGTATTGTGCGCAGTTGTAAGTTTTCGTTACTAAATAAAATAAAAATTATTTTGTTAATAAACTAGCCGACCCAGAACTTCGTTTTGCCATTTTATTTCCCATCATTCCAACTTTTCCAGGTCTTCCACAAATAATTGAAACCTAAAATTCGCGAAATCGGTCCAATCGTTCTCGACTTTTAGTGTGACTAACGAACAGCAATTTTTCACCATTTGTTAAGCCTTTTCTCCTGTGAATGATGGCGGGGACCATCACCAGGCACTACTCACTGAACAAACCCTACCACACAATAGGTATAACGGACAGTCCCCTGTGCAGGGTAGGCATGGGGACGGAGGAAACGGTGGCACACGTGCTCCTAGAGTGCACGGAAATCACCGACATACGGAAACAAACCCTCGGGTCATTGAATTCCCTTACAGACATCCTGAATAGACCGAGAGACCTGATCTGCTTCTGGAGGGAGGTTGACTGGATGGAGTGACGGCCGACACGGCTCACGTACAATGGTCTCGTGCTGAGACTAAGTGCGGAAACCAGACCAAAGAAGAAGAAGAAGCCTTTTGTCAAATATGTTGAAGTCGGCTTCCAATTAAATCCGATGTAGCTGAGTACCAGTGTTTTACATGGAGCGACTGTCTATCTGAAATTCACAACCCAGTTATCGAGTGACACAATTCCCCTTAGAGAGACCAGTGTCAGATTTTATCGCTTCTGACTACCCGTAACGACTGACAAAGATTTACAAATGTCGGGACCAACGCCCTAACATATTTTCCGAGGCACGAAGGATTCTCAATATGTTTAGATTGACAGACTGATCTACAGACCGATCTCGGTTAGCATTACTTATCTTGATGATTGACCAATGCGATTGTTATTATTAAGCTACTGGTTTTCTTTCATAGAATACGACCAATTCGAACAGTGCCCTAGCTTCTAACGTCTTATAAGTGCCCATGGCAATAGGCCTATGTGAAATAAAAAATCTTTGTAGTGTGAGTTGAGTTGAAGCAAAAGTATTAGTTGATGATCAGCTCGATGAAGTAATGGCCAGTAATGGGTGTGTAGCAGCAGCGCCGCCACACGAACAAGCTACAATCTAACTTCGGGTGATTCCGCCGCGCCGCGAGTCTCGTTCGGAACAGTTCGGTTTCGCCGCGTTCCTTTCCTGCTCGCCAGTCCTTTATTCGCTGTTGCGCAAGGCACTCACGCGCTAGCTTGCCTCCGCACTTAGCTTACCGCGCTCGCTTGTAATACTAAAAATCATTTCGTATTCTTTAAATTCGTTTTGGTTATAATTTAGTTACTCGTTATATTCTTCCATCTTCCTAACTTACGCTCCTTAACGCTTGGTATAACCGCTTAACTTTGAACTTTGAAATATAACCGTTGTTCATGACTCTAGACTTTTATTTGGTGGACTAATTCCTACAGGTGGGTTCGTTATCGTGGTGGGTAGTGACCTGGTGCTGAGCGCGTGGGAGGCTCGCAGCGGCGCGGGCGCCTCGTGTGAGTACGAGTGACGCTGCGTGCTGCGCAGCTTGCTTCGCTGCTCCTCTATACGACGCGCTTCTGCTTCCTGTAATCATACAATGCACAATTAATAAGTGAGCAATAGAATAACGGGGGAAATTAATCCGTTATCGGACTACAAAACAAACGGCGATGCGCCATCGTCACAAAAGTTTTCGGAAAAGTTACATCATGCGTACAGCTAAGGAGTACTCCCTTCCGCTCCACCAGGGCGGGAAGAGTCATTAGATGATTTTACCACCGAAAAAAAGGGTGGCCTATGACTAGTCGAAGACTTCTTTCGAATGTAATGATGATGTTGTGATAGTTTTTAAAAAGTACAACACTACGTAGGGGGTGAAAGCTAAGTCAAATCCTTATGTTACGATTTATTCCCTACGTTCCGTATTAACTTTGCCAACGAATTCGCCCGCGTGAAAGTAATGCAATACACCATGATAATATATTGTACCTGTATGAGCCAGTGTTGATTATAGTTGTAATTGGCTGGCTTTCTGTTCCGCGCCTGCATCCAATCTGTGTTGGAGATCAGCTTTGGAGTTGGCGCAGCACTGAGAGCCTGGAAATGACAAGGAAAATAAATAAAAAAACGTTGAAAAATAAGTAATATAGAGTTCAAATCAGACTAGCAACTTATCACTTAAGTCATCATTATCTGCTTATGTTGGGATCGGTTGCCAGACTATCCGGATGCAGCTGAGAAACGAGTGTTTTACGTGGAATGACTACATGACCTCTACAACCCAGTTACTGGGTAACACGATACCCCTCAGCAAGTACTAGTCAGATTTTCAGGCTTCTAATTACCCGCAACGACTGTCGAAGATGTACAAATGCCGGAACAGCGTGCTTCTTACCTACATGTTATAGGTGGGAAATTGTAAAATATCCAGATTTTTTTCAACGTGACTGAGACGTGTTATTGCTTCAAACTGCTTGAAAAGTTTTTTTTTTTTGGAAAAGTTTTTGCAATTTGTCTCCTTGCAATATTAGATTAGCTGGGCCTAATTGGGTTTTCATTCGCAAGTCGATATTACGTTGCGACTTTTTTTGCATAAATACCGAACCCATGACAATATGGGAAGAAAAATACAGACAAAAATATTCTAAAAACGTTTTAGTATCGAGTAAATAACTACAGACTCGCATCGAGCATCTTGGGGTTACGTTGACTTCCACCCTTAATTTTGGTCCGTTTATCGAGGCTAAGGCTCAATTGGCTGCCAAAAAAAATGGGAATCCTAGCAAAGGTGAGACGGTACTTCACACCGAAACAGCTGCTCAACCTCTATCAAGCGCAAGTTCGGTCGTGTATGGAGTACTGCTCTCATCTCTGGGACGGATCTGCCAAATACCAGCTTGATGCACTTGAGTCTATAGAGAAACGGGCCAAAAGGCTTATCGGCAACGAGAAACTGGTCGAGACAAAGCTTCAGAGCCTAGAACATCGGCGACGTGTTGCAAGCCTATCAGTTTTCTATCGGTTACATTCCGGGGAGTGTGCGATGGAATTGCACAGTCTAATTCCACCAAGCCCGTTCCATCATCGGACTACAAGACAAACGGCGATGCGTCATCGTTACAAGGTGGACATCCCATCCATACTAACGAAACGTTTTGGGAATACTTTCATTGTGCGAACGGCTAAGGAGTGGAATTCCCTGCCGGAGACTGTGTTTAATGATAGCTATAACCTGGGAGTATTTAAGTCAAGAGTGAATAGGTTACTTCTAGGCAAGCGTGCTTCATCTTCGACCACATCATCGCTTAACATCAGGTGAGATTATGGTCAAACGCAAGCCTATCAACCATTAAAAAAAAAGACTGGGTATTTAGTCAGTAGAAGTCTGCCGGTCGACTAGTCTGACACAAGGCTGCTCCTCCCAGAGCGGGAGACATGTATAAGCTGTTACCTGCAACGTATGCCTGGTCATAGGATGGTAGTTGGCGCCCCCGTTGGTGGTGTTCTTCTGTCTGAGCTGCACGTTGGCGTACTCCACCGCTGAAGGCACGCGACTGCTCCTGGAAACATTACGCACGTATATGATCAGACTTGGCAGCACAACTGAGGTACAGTACGGCAGTAAAGGTTTTAAAAAAATAAATGCCAATAACAGTTGTTAATAGGAATAACAACTGCTTATGGCATTTATTTTTTTAAAACCTTTATTTTTGTAAGAGTGCACAAGCGCTAAAGTTCGCAGAGCCTAACTTCACACTGGCCAAGTTAGAACGGCCGCATTGTAGATAGGTATATCCAGGCGCGGTCCGAAGGTGGGTATCACAGGAGACATGACACCCCCCCCCCCCCCTAATCGTACACCACAAATAGAAAATCTTGTAAAATTTTGCAAAATAAAACGTTCCAAAAATAATCACCCGATTTGTTAATAAAAATACAAGACTTCCTTTTGTTTTATAATGTGTGAGATAAAATTTGTATTCCCTGCCGGAGTCTGTGTTTCCCTATAGCTATAACCTAGCCTAACCTATATCTTTAAGTCCAGAGTAAATCGGTTATTTTTAGGTAAGCGTGCTCCAATTTCCACCACATCATCACTTACCATCAGGTGAGATGGTGGTCAAACGCGAACCATCAATAAAGAATTAAAAAAATTTGTTCAAATAAAGAAAACTCATTTACTCGACATATTTTATTGTTAGTGACCTCCTCCCCAAAATTCCAGGCTGCGACCGTACCTGAGTAAATCTGCAGACGATGAACTTTTAAGTCTGTGTTTGTGTTTTAAGTCTGTGTTTATTTATTGAACATAAAGTCACCAGCGACTACAGACATTCACATCGTTGCCAGAGATAGATGATTGTAAAATGATTATAGAAAGAATTTAAACTTAAATGATTCATAAACGCAGAAAGATTTATTAATCGACAGTAAAAACAAATTTTAATTATGATTAGGTAACTATAATCAGTGTTAAATTGCATTACGCTCAAATTAGTGTTAACTAAAGTTCCTTGTAAAAGAATTACACCTCAATAACTGAATTAATTTACATGAAACTTGGTACATTACTGTTGCATGATTGCGTTTTTTCCCAGCTATCAAGAATGGTCTCTCTCTCTCATATAAAGGAGGCCAGTGTGCCACTAGTGGGAAGGTTATAGGCTAATTTGTTATGTTATTATGTTACGTCTCCAATTATTTGTACATCTTATGACTGTATTCATTAATGAAATTACGGAAATTGTTCTTATCAAAGATCTCAAAAAGTACAAAATCCCAAGATTTTCTCATGTCCCTTGCAAGATCAAAGATGGTGAGAAACTCATTGTTTCAACTATGTATTAGTTCTACGTACCGTGACTTAGCAATTTCACCTTGGTATATTGTAGACACTTGTACACAGATATTACCTATAGATGCACTGAACTTGTAAATTGATTAACATCGATTTGAAGTAGAAAAAGACTTGAATAATTATGTCTTCTATACTACAAACCCCTATTCTCAATTCCTCCATTTCAATCTAATCCAACTAACCTACGTATATTGTCCTACTGTAGGGCAAAGCCTTGCATCAACCAAATCTATTTTCACTCGATCATAACATTTTTATAAGATATGGCAGCCGAATTAAAGCACGTTCAGAAATATACTATTAACAAACTGTTGATAATCATAGATATTAATTAACAATAACCTAATTTAAATTCATAGTTTTATTTATGTTCAAAACGAGTCTACCGATCCCACAGTCAAACCGACAACACGGTTTTGTGGGACATAATTCTACTATGGAGCAATATGTACTCAAATAAATAATAAAAAACCAACCTCATAGTAATTTCCCTCTCAATAGACTCCCGACTCTTCGGCTTTGGCGGCAGTACGGGCTGGGGCACCCTCATAGGCTGTCCTCGAACCTCCTTCCTCTCATACAACACCCTCCGACTTTCCTCGACCCCAAAATGCCTCTGCATATGTTCCTCGGACACTATAGGCTTCCTCTTCTCATCCACCATCCTCCCATCCACCATTCTTTCATCCATCATCCTATCATCCACCTGTCTTTCAGGGACAGACGGGGGAATGGATGGAAAATTCTCGTTTAGTAGTAAATTTGGCATTGAGTGACGATAGTGTGAGTTGTTAGCCTTTGGCCGGTTCAGCGGTGGCTTTTCGGGGGATGAAGGTATCGTAGATATGTCTTGTACAGACTTCTGGATGATTCTGGTCTGATCTCGGAGTAGGTTTTCTCTTTGACGGCGTAGTTCTTCCTGCTCCAATTGAAGTAGTTCTCGTTCGAAGCGTAGGACTTCCTAATATGGAGTTAGACATTGTTTAAGGTTTTCGATTTAAGTTTTTTATAGTGTTAGGTCCTATAGTTGAAAGGGTATGCTTATACGTATTTTTTTAATGTATAAGATTTAGTATTTATGTTTAGAGTTTGTTAAGTTATTGATTGTTAACTTATGGTTAACTTAGACGTATATTTTGGATTATTACCAGTAATTTTGCAAATTAAATAAATGTTAGTGTCTTATAGGACTTTACAACATAATTTAAGGTAATTTAATAGAGTATTGATTAGTAAACATGTAACTTTAATAACATTAAAATGAAGTACAAGGCTTAAAGCTGGCGTGAATTAAAACAAATTAATCACATTTTGGGGCAATGAAGTTAGGAAAAACATATTGAGGTAACTTCGGTTACAGTAATTATAATTTTTATACAGAAAGCACTCTCTTCTCGTTTCACAAATATTACAGTATTCAAGTATTTATTGCAATCCATAATGTACATATGCAGGTGGAACAAAATTAGAAGATTATGGACCCTGTCGGGCACAGCAAAATTTAATTTACAAAAAGATGCACAATGGGCTGAAATAGCTTCATTACGGTAAATCAGAATCTTCAAATATTTTTTGTTTTTTTTAAAGCCTATGTATTTTCTTAATGCCTTTGAATATAATAAAAATAATAGGTAAAAATTATGAGCACAAATCAATTTATTGATAATAGTAGCGAATTATGCTAAGCGTGTCTATACTGAAAGGGTTACTATCATAGCATTTGCTGGCTCTGCAGATTTTAAGCTCAATCAGAAAACAAAAACAGTAATTCAATAAAATATCTAGCTATATTTCACCTGACTACGTGGCTAAGAGAGATGGTAATTAATGAGTTCAGCAGTCCATTTGTGCATTTATGAATGAAAATGTATTGTGAACCGAAGTTTCCCGTTAATAATGTAAGTGTAAAATGTGATTCACCTTGGTACTAGCATCGTCACAAGCCCCGTCAGGCCAGTCCTCGATATTCGACGTCTCGAAGGTACGCCGCACCACGAGCTGTTATTTACAATATGGCGACCAGTTTGTTAAGAACCATAATATTTTTAACATTCCAGTGTAAGTTTTTAAGCTGACATGGTCAGTAAAATTGTCATTAGAACTTAAAACAGCTAATTTATCATGTACATATATCTTATGCACCTAAATTTATTATCGAATAGCTTCAGTCTGCGGTTTTGCTCGCTTGTTAAGTTATAAATCAGGTGTACCAGATTCGGAAATCAATTATAGCTTAGATGTTGCCCATAGCTAATAGGCAAAAAAGTTTCATTCAAATCTGTTTAGTAGTTCCGGAGATAAGCACGTAGAAACAAACAAGACAGATTTTATAAATTCTTGCTCTATGTCTGTTTTTAAGCCCCGCCCAGTATTTTATTCCATGTATTGATATAATTATACATCCATATGGTAATGATTCAGTACGACTGCACCAAATTGGATAGTTATTTTTTTTTGTTGTTTTCTTTATTTTCAAAAGAAGCTTTGTGTAATAGATTTTCTTTTAAACATTGGTTGGTCGAAGTTCGCCTGTATAGCTAGTTATGTATATTTATTGTTTCCAGTTTCTAAAATAAGAACAGTTCCGAAATATCAGAAACTATCAAATGTATGGTAAATATCCCGTTTTAAGTTCTAATGATACTATTTCAGTGTAAATTAATTAAAAGATCATTCCCATTGAGCAACGCTATACGTTGAATGTAATGATTGTTAGCGAGTTATGCCATTCAAATGTTTATCGATAAATCAATCAATTTTACGACATGTTACGAGACCATTATCTGTTAACTATTAGTCAGTGATGAACAGTCGGTTAACCTAATTTTTTGTAGCAAAATTAATTTGACTCAGATTAAAAAATATTATGGTTACCATGTTAGATGAAGGTTAATTCCTTTAGCATTTGATGACATGAATGTTTTTATGATGAACACTTTAACAGTAAATATGACTGGTTTTAGCAATTTTTTTTAATGCATGTCTTAATATAAAAAATAGGACTGTTAAAAAAATCTAACCAAATGTTCACTTTAAATATTTATGAGCAAATTCTAAGTTTCTATGGACTATTTATATTTTTGAGTAAGTCACATTTTTATTGTTCAAGGTTTAATAGAGAACGATGAAACGCTTTGTTCAAATATTTGTAAGCCAATATAACAGATCAGTATAATTATATTATTATTGAACACCATATTGTTATAATATGTAATATATTCTTTTTTTTAACTTGAATCATAAATCTGCGAATTAGTACCTATTTAAAGCAAGCATGTGGTTATATTTAAAATATTGAATATGATTTAAGGCATATTTCAAAATGCATGTTACATGCAATTATTTCTTGATATATCAGTCGGATAATTTCCGTGTTGGGCTTAGGTAATATAAGTTTCAGTGCAACATGCCAGTGCATTCTAAATATCTAAGCAATGCAGTGAAGAAAATAAAAGGCAAATAATAATTTAAAATAAATAATATTTATTTAAAGAATAATGTTTACATACATAATCAAGAACTACTTTTGTGACTAATTTAGGTGCATTTTTGCTAAGTTTAAAGATAATAAAGTGATTCTGGAGTTTAAATATGGAGAAAAGCGTTAATAAAAAGCAAAATAAATTTGTTAATGGCAGCATAACTATGTTTTAAATACCACGTATGTAACATACATATTACACAATAACCAATTGAACAAAAACTCCAAGAACATTATGAATAATATTTCTAAAAATTAAGTATTTTTTATCTAACTATTATTGAATAATATTGTACTTTTTTGTAATTTTAAGTAGACTTACATCTAAAATAGACATATATTTGCCTTATACCTACCACCTAGATAATCTAAACAATTTTGATCATCATTTTGATTTGAGTGGTATTTAAAACGACGTAAATCAATCACATGATATGAATAATCATCCTTATATCTAGAGTGCTTGCAAAGCATGTACAGTGCTAGCCCCTACCATCACAGGCGCAAACTTAGCTTATATTATCAGTAGCAAGGATATCTAGCCGCTTTTGCTTATCATATGCCAAAAATAAGTTGCAATTGAAATCTTAAAACCAACCAAAAAGAAATTACTCATAACTTCCAAAATAAAAATGTAAGTAATCAAAAACCGTTTGATTCAAACTAAAAAAAAATTGTCACAAGTAATTATAATTGCGATATGGCAATTAATCAGACGTTAAGTGAAAGCGACTGAAATAATTAACCGCTTAATTAACTAATCACCAAAGCGGAGAATTCGAGAAACAACCAAATATATCTCCCATACAAAATATAGCTTACAAAATATATTAAAGAGATCTACTTTTGTACATTGTGACGATTATACATGCTAAAACACAACCATATTTCCTTTAAATAAGGTTGATTTTCCAACTATATCATTTCAGCATGCATACTAGCCACTCTACGTAAGAAAATAGGAAACAATGCTTAAGTAAATAATAAACTTCTAATAAATAATAATATCTTCTAAATAGCATTTCATCATTATGAAATGAAGAAGAATAAGATAAGGTTATTACTTTCAATTTGACACTAAAATTATTTTATCAATGATGTTGTTAAAGTTGCAAACTTGACCATTTAAAATCAAAAGATTTAACCACCACCACAAAGGTTTATGCCTTGGAGTCTGCTATAAAAAAACTATGGTTCTTAATAAAAACAATATTTTCTTTGATATTTTCATAGCTGACTCATGAATGTGCAAATGATGTGAATTAAATGTAGTGTCAAATCAAAACCAGAAACAAAAAGGTGGTTCAAATGTGCAATATTAGATAATATTACAGTAGATATTTATCTTTCAGTGGCTTATCATAAGCGAAAATATGTGTCAAAATACATTTTTTGAATATTTTAAGACAATTTGTGTCATAATCCTTATAATTACACGATAACTACTGTGATTAAATTTGCTCAATCAAATCACAAGTACCTACATTTTTTTTACAATATTGTGTACAATTCTTTTTTGTGAATTAAATGTAACTTTTAATGTTGACGTGACGTAATGTTTAAGAAATGAATTAATTGCTGTTATTGGTGTGTAACCGTTGTAATTAATCAATAATAAATAAATTTGGCTATGGCTTGGCATTGTTTTATCAATGAATTTAACTTCGACTTAATTAAGTTTTCTATCTAATTTTGCAACTTAAAACCACATTTTTCTCCTCAATCCCGTAATATTAACAGTGTAAGTGATACATATCGGTTTATAGTACCTGTTGCTGTTGTATGGTCTTGTCTAGTGTCTCGATCTTGTCCGAGGGCGTCTCGCTCTGCTCGCTTAGCTCGCTCAGTTTAGAGTTAAGGTTGGTGGAGAATGTGTCCTGTTGCTTTTTTGCTGATTCTTCTTCGTCTGATGTCACCGTTACGTGTGTGTAAGGCTGGAATTGAAACATTATGGGGATTAGGACAGAGTTTATTTATTTATTATATACTTTATTGTACACCTTACAATACATTTAAAGATACAAATAATAAAACTAGTGTACAATGGGCGGTCTTATCGCACAGGGCAATCTCTTACAGACAACCTTTGGATGGACAGAAATGAAAGGAGACAGATTTAGGGCTTATGTTTAATATTGCTTTTCCGTTTTTCTTTTTGGGGTGTGGCGTGGAAACTATAATGTGTAGTACTATTAACCTTTATTCAAACTTGTGTGTATGCTACTAGTGACAAATACGTTTACCAACTATCAATGAACACGTTTCTAATGGACGTTGTATCTAATGATAAAATGTGGCCATAAAGGCATTAATAATCAGGTTTTTGTAATTTAATTATCAATATTTTTGATTCTGTTATGGTTTACAACAAATAGCGTATAATAATGATGTTTATTTTACAAATAAGTTATAGGTGAATAACACTTTTACACGTCATGTTTTTTTTTTCGTAAATTTTAACTAGATGAGGCCAGTATCTATTTAAATATAGGTAATATTTTTCTCCCTTATCACTGTTTCTTGTAAGCTATGTATCTAATAGTTATTTTAACGATACTAAAACACACATGAACTTTTATTTCGGTCTATATTTCTGTTTGTCCTGGCTAATCTCTTCCTTCTTTCAAAAACATGGTAAAAGATCTCTATCTCTCTCTTTAGTTTGTGACTATTTTTATGTATCCTAGATTGTTTATATACAACGTGTAATTTAAAGGGTATATCCATATCAAGTGCATGGCTTCTTTGGATGATAACAAACGATATGGCAAGGGTTTTATAATCCTAAGTCTACATGTGTGGAACTTATTACAAATTTCAATACATTGATACCAGAGACCGAATGTTTCAAATTAAGAAGAACGAAGAGAATTTTCGTGTTATTGGCAAGTGACGTGGAAAGTTATTGACCCTCGTAGTGCTGTAACACGTTTGTTATGATTGGTATTCAAGAAATATATGAAACCGATACTTTGGTATCAATTCTTTGAGTCACTTATTTTGTGCTGAAACTGTGCATAGTGACTCCATATCAGATGTTGTCTTCAGCCCTTTCGGATAGATATGGGGTTTCCGTTACACGTTGTATATATATGTGTGTGTATTGTTTATGTAGGTTATTACTTATGTATTGTATATAAGTGAATAGTACACCATGGACTACCCGCGTATTTATTTTCTCCTTCTGTGTCAAATCCATCCAAAGTTTGTCTGTAAAAGATCGCTTTTAGCGATAAGACCGCCCATTGTAACACCCTTTAGTTTCTAAGTCCTCATTTAATTCTGTTATGGTGTACAATAAAGAGTATATCTATCTATCTATCTATCTAATCTCTGAAACGGTTGAACCCATTTTAAAGGGACTTGCACTGAAACATAGAAGGTTATACAGCAATATACACGCTAATTTTCATCACAGGAACTTCTACGCGGTCGGCATCGTGGATACAGCTCGTGTTTTATTTATTTAAATTTTTGTATTTGTATGTGAATTGCAATATTAGCACATGCCAGACTATTAAATGTTTCAGAAATAGACTTCAAAAGAGGTCAAGTACGGTCGCAGCCTGGAATTGGGGGGGGGGGGGGGGTCACTAACAATAATATATTATGTCGAGTAAATGAGTTTTCTTTGCACAATACAAATTTTATCGCACACATTATAAAAAAAAATGGTACTTCTTTGTCTTTTTTAGGGTTCCGTAGTCAACAAGGAACCCTTATAGTTTCGCCATGTCCGTCTGTCTGTCCGTCTGTCCGCGGTTTAGCTCAAAAACTATTGGTACTAGAAAGTTGTACTTTGGCATGAGTATACACGTTAATGACGCCAAAAAAGTGGTAAAATAAAATTTTGAAAAAAACAATTATTTAGGGTACCTCCCATACATGTAAAGTGGGATGATAATTTTTTTTTTTTCGTTCTTCCCATAGTGTGGGATATCGTTGGATAGGTCTTTCAAAAATATTAGGGGTTTGGTAAGACCGTTTTTTGATTAAGTAAACTGTTCGTGACTTATCAAGCTTTAAAGTACCAATTTTCGTTAGAGTCAAGTGTCCTCCCCTCTATCAACTAAACGGTTGTAGTTAGAAATTCAAATGTCACGGCAGTAGTACCTATATATAACGAAATTTAAAGGAAAACTATCACACATAAGTGGGCTTTACAAGTTTACGAGTAATAGTCGACCAATTGCATTTGACTCGAAAATTTTGAACAACTTTACAGAAATGTCGATAGATGGCGCTAAGCGCCAGTTGTATCGTGCTAGCTTCTTGTGACGATTGAGTAGTGTAGCTCTGTGTCCGTATTTAAATTCAAAATTCACCGGCTATGACAAGTTTTATACAAATCTCTAAAAAAAATTAAAACTTTTCGTGCAAAATTGTCGGATCAGGTGAGGATTTGTATAGGAAGTCAAATTAGTTAGGTAGTCATGTTTGGCTTTTAGTTAGAGCATGGTACGAAATGATCAGTCAGCGAATACGACACGCACTTGGCTGTTATAAAAACTACGGAACCCTACACTGCGCGTGGCCCGACACGTACTTGACCGGTTTTTTTATTGATAATGGGCTCGCGTTTGACAACCAGTCTTCTATTTTTATTGACAAATCGGGTGATAATATTTGAAACGTCGTATTTTGAAAAATTTAGAAGTTTTTCTATTTGGTGTGTACGATTTTGGTGGATCATGTCCCTTGTGACCACCCCCCCCCCCCTTCGGACCGCGCCTGAAAGAGGTATCGTGTTACCCAGTTACTGGGTTGTGGTCAGATAGGCAGTCGGTCCATGTAAACACTTTTACTTAGTTGCATTCTGTTAGTATGGAAGCTTATTCATCGGCCACATAACAGGGCTATTTCCTACTAAGGTTGCGGGATTGTGTTCATGAGATACCGCGGCCCCAGACCACAAGGGCCGCTGTAAGAACTGGGAAGGTTTTAGTAAGGTGGGTTGAGGGTAGGTCAGTAGAAGTCTGACTCTCCCTTATGCGCTACCCAAAGCAGGAGGAGTGTTTTGTTGATTTTCCCAACGGAAAAAGATGGATAAAGGGTGAACTAACTTCCTAGTTGAATCCTACTAATCCTACTATCCTACTTCCTACTAATATTATAAATGTGAAAGTTTGTGAGGATGGATGGATGTTTGTTACTCTTTCACGCAAAAACTACTGAACGGATCTGAATGAAATTTGGCAAGTAGATAGTTTACATCCTGGAATAACACATAGGCTACTTTATATCCCGAAATTCCCACGGGATCGGGATTTTACGCGGGAAAACCCTCCCACGCGAACGAAGTCGCGGGCAAAAGCTAGTAGATTCTATAGCACTAAATATATAATTGTGGTAATTATCTACCAAGATAATAGATTTTATCAATAAACATAATAATGTAGGTTTAGGTCAAGCTTCCGTACATATTATAACCACCGTTATCTGAGTGTTCATAAATTACTTATAGTATAAAGAACAAAAAATTTTATATTTTGTATGTTTGTTACGAGGAAACCCAAAAACACCTAGACGGATTTTGAAAATTCATTCACCAATAGAAAACAACATTATTCCTTAGCGACATAGGCTAAATTTTTCTCCGAAAGAAACTTTTCATGACAAGCCACAAGCAAAGATAGTCTGTACTGATATTATACAGGGGTAATTTTTTTTTATTTTACTACTAAAGTTTGTATGTAGAGGTTAATCTCCGTAACTAACGATCCAATTCTAAAATATTTTCATTGACAGTAAAGTGCATTACTTTTTAGTTCTATAAATTATGTGAAAATCCACGCGGACAAAGCGAGCGCAGTGCTAGTCTATATTACTAATATTATAAAGAGGAAAGATTTTTGTTTGTTTGTACCGTATAGACTCCGAAACTACTCGACCGATTTGAATAATTTTTTCACCAATAGAAAGCTATGTTATGGGAATGAAACATAGGTTAGAATTTATTTTGAAAAATAATAGAGATCCTTAAGGAAATTGCAATCATGTAACCCAAGCAGCAAGATTTTGCCTATCAAAATTTATTATTTGGCATGCGTTGAAAAAACTATTGATGCTACATCAAGGGCGGATCCAGCTTTGGTCTGGCACCAGGGGGGGGGGTCACATAATCGTTGTCAAGTCACAAGAAGTTATAATTTGTATTTCCTGACTCCGCTGCCACTTGGCCATCCACTGCCGATATTCGTTTACAACGACAGAAACTGGAGTAGGTATTATCTAGTAACAGTGTTTAAAAAAATTAATTAGTGGTCCACCTAGGTCCTGGACCCAACCCAGGGGGGGTCATGACCCCATGACCTCTGGATCCGCCCTTGTGCTACATAAAAATGATGTACTACGATGTAATCATTAACATCCTCGAATAACACATAGGCTTTATTTTTCTCGAAATTCCCACGAGATCGAATGGGGATTTACGGGGAAAAACTCTCCCACGCGAACCAAGTCGCAAGTAGAAGCTAGTAGTTAATAAATCGCCAAAGATTATGACCCATAGAATGATTAACTTTAATGGACGTCATTATGTGATTAATGATAAGGTTTTGTGATTCACATTCTTGGACTTTGATACTGAAGTATCTTATAAGAATTCTAAATTATTTTTTACTAGCTTCTGCCCGCGACTTCGTTCGCGTAGGATGGTTTTCCCGCGCAAATCCCGATCCCGTGGGAATTTCGGGATAAAAAGTAGCCTATGTGTTATTCCAGAATGTCTACTATCTACTGACCAAATTTCATTCAGATCCGTTCAGTAGTTTTTGCGTGAAAGAGTAACAAACATCCATCCATCCTCACAAACTTTCGCATTTATAATATTAGTAGGAAGTAGGATTAGTAGGATTACTATGTTGCCTTTGTTCGCGTGGAAATATTGATAAATCTGTCCCCACGTCTTACACACACATCTTACCTTTTCCCGGGATAAAAGGTAGTGCTTTTCAAGAATACCTGTCTATGCGAAATTTCGTTAAGCCATTTGCATGTTAACTTTCGCATTTATAGTCTCAGTATATATTATACTAGTTTGTGCCAGCGGCTTCACCCGCGTGGGAAGTTTTTCCCGTGTAAATCCCGATCCCGTGGGAATTTCTCAAAATCCTTTCTTAGCGGATGCCTACGTCATAACATCTAACTGCATGCCAAATTTCAACCCGATCCGTCCAGTGGTTTGGGCTGTGCGTTGATAGATCACTATGTCAGTCAGTCAGTCAGTCACCTTTGAGTTATATATATTTAGATACATCGAAGAATTTTTATTGTTATACCCAAGTTTTTCTCATAACCCGCAAAATTATCCATTTTATAGAAAGAAACTCTTAATTGTATAAAGCAAAGTCGTTGTGTGCCTGCCTACCTACTCATATTTGAACAAAATAAGTTAACTAACGTAATAAACAGGTCCATTAATGTGTAATTATTGTTCAAATAATGGCAAGTTAGTGATGTCATCTCAAATGAATGCCTTGACCATCTCTCTGACGCGTGCAAGGCTATGAGGCTCGATATAGGTATCCTTTATTGTTTTGAGTTTATCTGATAACGGACACTGTTTACTTTTATCTCATTGTGAACCTAAAACACTGAGTTTGTGGCTGCAAAATCATCTACAAATTGTAGGTTTGTGGTTTTAAATTTCTCATAAAATGAAGCCCTAGGAGATTATATTATTTGCTTAGCATTTTTCCCATATCGCACTTTTAAAGTCAAACCGTTACTAACCGAAAATTTTCACGAATTGAGTTATTTGTACCATCAATCCTACTAATCCTACTAATATCCTACTAATATTATAAATGCGAAAGTTTGTGAGGATGGATGGATGTTTGTTACTCTTTCACGCAAAAACTACTGATCGGATCTGAATGAAATTTGGCAAGTAGATAGTTGATATCCTGGAATAACACATAGGCTACTTTTCATCCCAGAATTCCCACGGGATCAGGATTTTACGCGGGAAAACCCTCCCACGCGAACGAAGTCGCGGGTAGAAGCTAGTCTAAAATATACGTAAACTGCAGGTTAAACTTGTAATTATTCCAAAATATCGTCTTTTTCGCCATCTAGCGTTAAATCATATCGTTACCAAACAAAATATAAATCTAAATAATATTTTTGTAAGTAAATAAAGAAAAACTATTCTAAAGCACAAGTCATAAACTAACAGATATCTATCATATGAAATCATAAGAAATCTCAGTACTTAGACTTGACTACATTAAGATCTTCTTCTTATCGTGTGGTTAGTAAGGTCTAATGACCCCATACCCCAGTGTCAGAGTTACTAGACCGCCTCAAGAGCCTCTGACGTGGTCTATTTAGACGACCGCCATTTGGCGACCGGGACCACCGGCTTATACGTGCCTTCCGAAGCACGAAACCATCTTTTTATCAGAAAATCAGGTGATTCAGGCCTGCAATGTCCTAGCCAAACTGGAAAGAACTTTACAAAGTATGCTTCCCGCGGGAATCGAACCCACGACCACCGGGTTACAAGGCAAGCGCCTAAACCACTCGACCACGGAGGCAGTACATTAAGATAGTGAACTGTTTCAAATATTGGCTCTCCTGTAAAATTTGATAATTTCGTTAAGTAATGGTTTTACTTTAAAGGTGCGATATACAGCTGAGTAGTTCCTCCTCCAAACCCAGTAACTGGGTAACCAGATACCTATTGGCAAGACTGGTAATCAGGTTTTCTAGCTTCTGACTATATTTTATTTTAATGAATTCATTTAATTTATTTTTTATTACGGATGAGCCCGCTCTTGGCCTCGATCTCGCCTGATGGTAAGCGATAGATGAGGTCTACGATGTGACGAGCGAGCCCAGAAGATGCCTATTTACTCTGCTATAGAGGCTGAAAGGTCATATGTGGCAGGGAACACAGAAGCCGGCAGGGAATTCCACAACTTGGCTGTGCGCACAATAAATGTGGAGGAGAAGCGCTTGGTGCGACAAGACGGTATATCAACCAAGTGTGGGTGGTACCCAGCCGTGCGTCTGGTAGACCGGTAGTGAAAGGGAGATGGAGGAATTAGGTCATGGAGCTCCTGCGCACACTCCCCGAAGTACAATCTGTAGAAAACCGACAGGCAAGCAACGGTTCGCCGATGAGCCAGGCTATGATGCTTGTCCACTAACGCCTCGTCACCAATAAGCTATTGTTTAAAAAAAATGTTACTTATACCGTTTGTAAGCTGGAACAACCCTCCTCATTAAGATTCGGGCGTTGCTAGCTGCGCCACAGTTTTAACTTTTGCAGTTACCATCGTTGAATTGTTTTGCTTGTATATTGTTTATAAAACATTGTTTTTCCGACTACCCGTAAAGTCTGCCAAAAATACAAATGAAAACCGGGTCCAACTGGGCATCAACTCATCGTCGATAAATCAAATGCCTTCGCATTTGTTTTTTATGATCCAACGATTGACCTTGGTAATCGTAACTTAACGCTGAAGCTTTAGAGCTTGACTTATTTAGAGACAAGAACTCTACCAGCATACTATGAACAATGCTTCAATTGACCTTCAAAAGAAACTGCTGATGTTTAGAGACAAACATCACTGTTTCTATCTATACCTATTAATTATCTCTCTCTTTAATTTGTTACTATTTTTTATATATCTCAGCTTTGTCTTTTTTATGTATATATATGTATATGTGTATTGAGTATGTAGGTTATTACTTATGTATTGTATATAAGTGAATAGTACACCATGGACTACCCGCGTATTTATTTTCTCCTGCTGTGTCAAATCCATTCAAAGGTTGTCTGTAAAAGATCGCTTTTAGCGATAAGACCGCCCATTGTAACACCCTTTGTAGTTTTTAAGTCCTCATTTAATTCTGTTATGGTGTACAATAAAGAGAATATCTATCTATCTATATTACAAAGAGGTAAATTTGTTTTGTATGTTTGTAAGTGTTTGGTTCGATAGCTATAACCTAGGGGTCTTTAAGTCAAAATGAATAGGTTACTTTTAGGTAAGCGTGCTCCATCTTCGACCACATCATCACTTACCATCAGGTGAGATGGTGGTTAAACGCGAGCCTATTATAAATAAAAAAATTGTATGTAGGGGATAATCTAACTAATGTTCTAATTCTAAAAATTCTTTCTTTTGTAGTAAGGTATGATATTGGTGAAATGGTGAGTGCAGTTATTGAATACAACAATGAAACATACCTCACTATTCTGTCGGCTATGAGGGTTAGAAGTTTCAGGAGACGAATGCCCCTTATACCAGGCCTCAGCTGAAGGACCTCGGTCTACATCCACACCAGAATCCCGGCTCTCCCTCAACTTGGCATCCATTTCATGAGACAGAGTCTTCTTGTACAGAAGTTTCTCGATCTTCGTCTCTTCTTGGAGGAAGGAGGTGATGTCAGGTCTTGGAGCCAGGGTCAGGTCTACGTCCAGGTAGCTATCGTCTTGCCCCTCGATGCCCAGGAAGCTGGTGCGTTTGTTTCTGATTTCCTTCTTGATGCGGCGCGCTGAGCTGGTGTGTTTGAAGTTGCCCTGGAAATTATGGAAGGTTTTGGTAAGTATTAACTTACTGATAAGGCTTTATTGATATATCTGTTCTTCATACATTATTACTACAAACAGGAAAGTTTAGATTTTTTGTTTGTTTGTAATGGTAAACTTCAAAAACTGCTGGACCGATTTCAAACATTCTTTCACCAATATAAAGCTATATTATTAGTAAAAATCACACGCCTAATTAAAATTCTCTGAAAAACAACCCATTCATTTGAGCGAAGCCACGGGCAGAAGCTTCTATTTTATATGGGGAAAGTTACCGAAGAGGTTCTATATAACTATTAATAATCTGCATTGTTTTTATGCTTAGTCGACACTTTAGCTCCACACTATTTGAAAGTGTAGTTGCTTTTTCAAAATGCTTATGTTTAATAACTAGAAAATAGCTTTTCTACCACTTTGCGGTTTAAGCTCCTATAGACATTCGGTCTCGCTTGTCATAGATTACAAATTTTAAATAAATACAAGCTACTTCATCAGCCCCATGGTTAGTTAAATAGCTCCATAGGTAGTTAGTTAAAGAACTCAAGGCTAAATACAATCAAAGAAACTAAAATCACCATGTTTATAAAATAATGTTGAATTGTTGAATGTTGAATGTTTATAAGATCAGAAGTAGAGATTGTGGTCAAACGCCTATCAAAAATTAAAAAAAAATGATCAACTCACATTGCCCAACAGTTCATCATCAGCTCCATCATCAGTGGGAGGCGGAGGAGGTTTCTCTTTCGGAGGCTCCAACACATTAGTAGGCATATCCAGAGGGAAGGCACTCTCCGGAGCAAATGATGAGGAGTTCTGATAGAAGATGTCCATGTTCTCATACAACGGGGTAACAGCTATCTTCTTCTCCATAAAATCTACTTCCTCTTTCTTCTTCACCCGTGTATCTTCCATGACAGCGCTGTCTTCTGAATCCAGTTCTTTAAATGCCAGTTCTAAAGCATCCAAAACCTATGGAGATAGGTAAAAGTTGAAGGTATTGTCTCTGGTTCCACGGTTGGAACAATAAGATTATTTAAAACGTTTTTCATTGTAGAAGCATTGATTTGCACAAAAAAAGAAAAAAGATATAAAAACGGTATTATAAACATATTTTTTTAAGTAAGAAAGCAAAAAGAAATATTTTACAAATTGTGCTTCTACAGTGCTTTTTAAGAAAATTAACACGTAATAAAAGGTTTTATTTTAGAGGAAGCTAATTCCAATTTAACAAACGACAACACATTAAGGAAAAAATCAATTCGGAATTAGAAAAAAAAAAACAAAAATTCTCTATCAATATTAATTGAAAAAAAATTGAGTAATTTTGCAAGTTTGGTTTCAAAAATAATTATTTTACAGCTTAACAAAAAAAAAAACAACTCAAAAATAAAGAACTATTTATAAAAAAAGAAGAATTTTTAACACAGTGCAATAGATGCATGCAAGAAGCGTATTGGTTAAATGCAAAATGAAATATGAAGCGACACCCACTACTTGAAACTTTTCTTACCTTTTTTTATCCCATCACCATTTTCTTAAAGTATTAAGATTATACAGTTCGTCTATACTCTGAGAACACTTTTATCATACTGTGTCATGATACACAGATAAATTTGTTTGTCTGAGATACCAAGAGGGAAGATAACATTGTACTGATTTTATAACTAATATAATACGATTTTGATTAATGATTGCGAGGCAAATATGATAATATATGGTTATTTATATTGATACTAGCACAGATAATATAACATGTGTTTAAATAAACAAATATAAAATGTATGGAGATATAAAGTTATAAAATTTAGAGCTTCTGTGTGCCTGTTTTTATACAATATAAAACGGACATACAAAAGAAAGAAAATAAACATTATCAGATAAGGCGACAGACAGACGGGTATTTTTCACATAAAAATATTTTAATATAATTCGAGGTCAATAATAAATGAAAGTTATAACAACGTACATAAATAAAACTCATACAAATAACTATGTAACATGTATTTTGATACAATGACATTTACATATCACGTTATTATTAAATGAATAAATACTGGGGTCTACGCTACATGTATATGAATAAGGTTTCTATACAAAACTGTGTGAAACTACACAACCCTGTATCTCTAAGGGCTCGCGTACACGAGCGACTTTGTCTTGCGACTTTTTTGTCGGCGCGTTTAGTACCGTTATTTAATGTCGCACATTGAAGACTTTTAACATTAAACATGCACTTTAATGAGTACTAAAAATATATCCAACTATATAAAGAGTGTTAATAAATATACGTCTGCTATGTGCGACTTAGAGGTATGTAATGAACATCGACCCTTATTTAACGTTTGTCTTACGTGTGCAGGAATCTTAAATATGGCGGAATTCTTTGGTTTTAGCACGGTGGAGATGGTTTATGGTTAAGTAATTGGCCTACGTAAGTGATATTAGTGATGACTGGTGAGATCAAGTGATCATAAATATACAAGTCATGACATCCATGGGGACTCTCATCTACGCTTGCGATGCAATTTATGAGAATGATATGGATATTACTAAGTTTCTACATATAAATTGTATATTAGGCCTTTGTGTTGTGGTTGCTTATCTTTATTTTATTGACAATTACTCAAGAAAGTAAGACAAAATGTCTTGCGACCAGCCGTATAAAGTGGGGCCAAAATGTGAACACATCTTTATTCGTTTTGAATAACCGTTAACTTCAAGTCATTACTAAAATAACTGGCTTCGAGATAAAAAGTTCGAGTGAATTATTAAAGCAATATTCATCTATCACTGAAACTATCTACGCGATGTAAATTGATTTCACCGACTGAACGTCGAATAAAATCTTAAAGAATCTGCCCTTTGTAGTAAACCTTATCTACTCATGCTACTAAAAGATGACTTCATGATGATGCAACATTAATCTAAACCTCATCGGTAGCTACAGAATTAGTCAAAGTTTTCGTCGTAATCTTATTGTTAATAAACAGTATAGTTTTCCGTCTATTAGGCTCTATACTACGCTTAGTCCGCTTCTCCCAAAACGGGTTTTCGTCCTGCGAGCTACTTACCGCTGCTTCGCCTTTGTTAGCTGTAATATCACGAGCTTGATGTATATCTTTAATACTTATATTATTATGATTAGATGAATTATCTAATTTAACGAGTGAACACTCAGATGTACAAGATAAGTCTGGTATATAGTTACTTTTTAGCGATTTAACTGAATTCTTGGGTGAAATGTTAGTAATAGTTGTGATATTAGAGACAGTTACCATTGGCATGCTGTTAGTAGAGTTAACTTTGTTAGTAGTCCCGGCACCGACGCTTATATTGTTGCGGATTTCATTCAGATTAAGATGTATGGTCATTTTGCCCTCGAACACCACTGTGTCGCTGTCGGACCCGGTGGAGATAGGCTCATTCAAACTTACACTGGTGTCCTGGTTTTCCAAACTTTTAAGAGTGTCTTCGTCATCTTTATCTAGTTGTATCTCAGTAACTTCTGTAACACTTAGCTCTTCAGGCTGAGATACGCATTGAAGGTAGTTGCTTGCGCTATCATCGTCAGTTTTGATGTCTTGTTCTTCAGTTTCTTCAACGATGATGTCTTGGATCAGTTGAACGGGTTCTGGCATCTTGTCCATGTCTTCAATCTTCGAATCCATAGCTGTTCCGTCTTCGTTTGAAGACTCGTACTCGGAGACTTCGACCATTGGTTCTCCGACAGGAGAAGCCACTTGGGTCAAGTCAGCGATGTCATCAGCAGGGGCACATGAATCTCTAGCAGTATGGATTCCACTATCTTCTGTTTCTATATCGCTCGGAACTGTGTTGTTCTGCATATCAGCGCAATCGAAATCTTCTAAGCTTTGAACTCGGTCAAATAAATTGGGAGACGATTGGCCATTGATGTCCAAACTATCCAAAGAGCGGCAGAAGCTCTGCATCTGGCTCTCAATTCCGGTCAGGCTCGATTTTAAAGAGCTATCCATCATTGATTCTTTCACTTCCTCGATCTTGATTTCCATGTCTTTGTTGTGAGCCAGTTGTTCTTCGACCAATATTTTTGGTATCTCCTTGTTTTTGGCCGCGTCAAGACAAGACAAACGTTCTTTAAGGCTCATGGATACATCTTTGACTTCTGTTTTGGTTAATTTTTCTTCTTCAGAAGTTTGCGATTTTAAACTGGACAGTCGTTCTTTCAGAGATTTTGTATTGTTTAAATCTCCGTTCGACAGCCTCTTCACTTTTTCAGGTTCAGTGGATTTTACTTTTTCAAGTGAAGACAGACGTTCCTTCAATGGCTTCACTTCTGTGGGTAACTTGGTCAGATCGCTGGTAGACTTTTGCACGTGCATCTCTTCTGTGAACTTTTCTAAGCTAGACAGTCTTTCCTTGATAGATTTTTTGTTCGCGATTTCGGGAAGTTTTGGTTTCGTCAGTGGCTCTTGAGAGTTTTCTCTTTCAAACTGTTCCCTTCTCTTGTGTATGTCGACTTTAGGTAAGTCTTTCTTTTGGTTGTTGTTCTTTGTATCATTGGCTCTCTCTTGTTGGAAAGAAGACAGTTTTTCTTCAATTTTGTTGCTGACGTTTGTTCTGATTCTGTTGAGATCGCCATTTTTCTCTGGAGACTTCTCTTTGAAGTTGTTGTTGACGACTGTTTTCACGATGTTGCTGTTAGTTTGTGAGATGATTCTGGACTTGTACCCCTCGATGGCTCCTTCGTAGGTGTACTCCTCGGGCTCTGGGGAGCTGATGGTGGTGGTCGTGCATGTGTCGTATTCGTTGGCGCTGGAACCAAGCTTGCGGTTTGTGTCGCAGTTCGACAGGTTGTCGACATCTGAATGATTCTTATCCAGGTCGATACCGTCGCTCTGAAAATTGAGAATTTTAATTAAATTACTATTATTACGAAACTAAATTATTTTCTATTTAATTGCATCAAGATATATATTAAAAAAATAATTGAGATAATATGTGTTGCAGTTAATGTTTGTTATTTTGTGTTGTCTAGACATGTCACAATAGTTTTATTAGAAACGGTAATCAACATACAGCGAGGCTATGCGTATCGCAGTCTTCGCTGAGACTACTCTTGGTGCTGGAGGTGCCGATCCCAAGGTCGCTCAGGTCATGACTGTCGTCTTCTGTGTAGAGCGCGAGGGGGTTCCGCCTTCTGCGGCCGGCACTGTAACAGAATATATAGAGAACAGGTTAGTGATGGTAGACGACATAAAGGAATGATTTATTTTGAAAATTTTGTTTAATGTTATGATCAGTGTTTGTCATGATTATGCCTATTTGCTATGTGCTTTCTGATTTTGTCTCCTTTGTTTTGTTTTGTCGATTAACTAGATTTGGGAAAAAAATATGAATATTTTACAGACAAACAAATTTTGCTAAATGACGATGTATTTTATGACTAAATGGATGGTGATCAAAGTATAATATGCATATATATGTACATGTATGTATATATATATAATTAAATTACTGACGAGCCTGCTCTTGACCTCGATTGCGCCTGATGGTAAGCGATAGATGAGGTCTACGATGGAACAAGCGAGTGATTACAATCAAAAGAACGCGTCAGCCGACCAGGTTTTTTAAGGCAACAGGGTAATTTTTAAAAAATATATGTTTTTTTCAAACATAAAACGAAAATAGTAAGCAATCTAAGTAGTTGACTTTATTTTTAAAGATTTCCAGCAGATATATTCCCAGATATAATTAGGGGCCACTCACACCGCCTGTCGGCACCACTCTACTATATGCGTCCATTAGTCAGGTCTCTTAGTCATTGAGAGTAGGTACATCCTAGATAGTGTCGTGACGATCTGTTCCGAGAATAGTGAGGGACATGTTTGTGTTATGATTTTAGTGAGTATTTTAAGAGGGCTGTGTTTGTTTTTAGATAGCCTAGATTTGTGATATGGTAATCTGTGTTATCGTTATTTTTTTAGTGCCTAACACACATTGTGATTTAACAAGTGTTATATTTTGGTCTGCGTAAAGACAGAAAAAAAATTCAGTTTGTCAAGGACTACGTCCATGTCGTTAAGTAGGTCGTAATGCTTTGCATTGAAAAAGGGAATTATTGTTTGCAGAGTTTATTTTGGTAGGTCTTGTTCGTGTTTAAATCTCATTCTAAGTATCTTGCTGGGTTTACGGGAATATCCTTTGAGATACCGCGGCCGCGCAACACAAAGTTAACTGAAGGAACAGGGACAGTTTTTTGTCAGTAAAGTCTGATACGTCCACCCACCCTAAATACAATAAACAAATGTAGGAAATATCAATGATTCTATGTGCTGAGTTTGAGCAGAATAAACAATATTACTTTCTGAAACAGTACTAAACTAACAATCAAATTAACACTTGAACCGCGAACCAAACCACTTGAAAAAAAACCTCCAAAAAGTCACAACATTTCAAAAAACCAGTTTATTATTCAAGGTTCCCTGACGCAACATACCAAATCGCATCATTACGGGCATGATATAACGTATGAAAAGTGAAAACATGGCCTCACGAACTTTCTTCGGAACACTTGTGTTTGAATAGAAAGCCGTTAAAATGGCGGCACTGATAATGTTATGATTTACGACGGATTTGCGTGAGATAAACACTGTTCACTGATTTGTATGTTATTCGGTTTGTCACGGGGACATTGACCTTAACAGGCCATGGGAAATGGTGGAGTAATTATCATGTTTTGCGAGAAAGATCTGTGTATGCGTCGCGATGCATATACCTTAGATTATTAGTTATTCTTTTCATCTATCTAGTATTTTATTTTTTTCTTATACGCTTCATATTTGTAAGGGCGATCGTGTTATCCAGTTTTTTTATTACTCCGAAGGTGTCCACTCTTGACCTCGACCTCGCCTGATGGTAAGCGATAGATGAGGTCTACAATGGAAAAATCGAGCCCAGAAGATGCCTGTTCATATTTGCTTTAAAGGCTGAAAGTACTACTACAGTAGTTCCTGGGCTATGGTGGGCTGATAGGCAGTCGGAACTGAAAGCCGGCTCCAAAGTAGTTGGGTAAGCGAATGATGACGGTTCTCAAGTGGTGAATATAAACTCATATCCTTTTTTATTTATGTCTTGTGCAGATTCCCATCTGCAAATTCATTCAATATCAAGTAAGGAGAATCCAATTGGAAGATAAATGAGAGAAGCTATTTTCCAATTCAAGTAATAAATCACTCAAATCCTTTTGATTTGGAAATACTTACCAATATTATAAATGCGAAAGTAACTCTGTCTGTATGTTACGCAATCACGCCTAAACTACTGAACCGATTTTAATGAAATTTGGTACCGACATAGTCTAGAGCCTGAGAAAGGACATAAGCTGCTTTTTAATCCTTACTAATATTATAAATGCGAAAGTAACTCTGTCTGTCTATATGTTACGCAATCACGCCTAAACTACTGAACTGATTTTAATGAAATTTGGTACGGACATAGTCTAGAGCCTAAGAAAGGACATAGACTGCTTTTTAATGCGAAAAAAGGGCTGTAAGAGGTTATAGGGGATGAAAGTTTGTATGGAAATTACGTCATTTTTAAAGTTAGAAGCTTGAAACTTATTTTTTAGACTTTTGATTAGATATTAATAAATACGACATTCAAATTATGTATGAGTTTTATTTTCAAAATAATTAGCCTAAAAAATTAAAAATGCTGCCGGAAATCACTATTCCGCGCGGACGAAGTCGCGGGCACAGCTAGTTAGATATATAGGTTACATAAAATGTATGTAAAAGCCAGTTCAACACACCTTTCCAGATTTTCTTTTTCACTTTACAGCGTGCGAGATCACAGCTAGACTTGACTTTATATCATCTAGATTTCATCTTAATTGCTATAATTACGCCTACTAGCTTCCCGCGGTGTCTGTCTACCCACCGGGCGAAATTGGAGGACAATCAAGCGTATTGAAATACTGTAGGCGCGAGATTGGCTATCAATATTTCTTCCAAATTAATTATATCAGCCCTTTTTGCAAATTCAGTTAATTCTTTTTATCTATACATCGAGGGCTTACTGCAAAAACATGTTAAACGCAATGATGTTACTTTTGAGGTTTAGTCATTTTAGTTTGACTGAATTGCGCAATTTTAGGAGGTCCTATATTGGTACCTAATTACTAGTCACAAGATGTTAGGACACATTGTGAATGGAGTGGGTTCACTAGAATAGTGTAATGTGTGGTGGTTCGAACCTGAACCTGAACCTGCGACCTCTCGATTACAAGTCACCTTAGCCAATTAAGCTATTGATGCTTCAAATATATGAATGAGTTACGTTATAACAGTCTATTTTCGATATCTTATTTATTTATTTAAACTTTATGTACAATAGTGTTACATGGGCCTCTACCAGTCAACCTTTGGGTTAAATAAAAAAAATTGGTAGGTGTAATCTATTTCTGTACACTCTGTCTTTATCTCTCATGCAACTATCGCAAGTCTGCAGCTAGAAATTCCTTTTAAAATAAACAGCACCTTTGTACTTCTTAAGGAATATAAAAATGATAAATAATCTTTATATTGCAAATTGGTTATTAAATAACACATTTACACGTCATTTTTTTTTGTAAATTTATACTAGACTAGCTTCTGCCCGCGACTTCGTTCGCGTGGGAAGGTTTTCCCGCGCAAATCCCGATCCCGTGGGCATTTCGGGATAAAAAGTAGCCTATGTGTTATTCCAGAATGTCAATTATCTACTGACCAAATTTCATTCAGATCCGTTCAGTAGTTTTTGCGTGAAAGAGTAACAAACATCCATCCATCCTCACAAACTTTCGCATTTATAATATTATTATTAATTAATTATTATTAAGTAGGATGAGGCCGGTACCAAGTATACATTTTTGCAAGGCTTCATTACACAGATTTCTTCTAGCAATTATCAGGAGGCGTAATTCAGCAATATGCATAGTGACGGACGAGTTTTTGGAACACACCTCCATCAAGCAAAATATTAAGTATCGTCAAATATTAAGTATCAAAATCTGAAACCCTTGAGATAAATAGCAAGTTTGTTACGCAATTGTAGAGTCTGACCTATCCGTACCTCGGTTTAATGGTATGTAAGTTCTTTCTGCCACCTTAAAAAAATAATGTCGCCAAAACCAAGTCATAAATCAAAGCGAAAGTTTATTGTACAGTCGCTCCAAGAATAAAATATTTAAGAAGCTAATAAGTGACTACGGTTATTTTCTCATAAATCAAACGACACATTACTTTTTAAAATAAATCACGTTTGAATAGGCACGTTTCCGCAAACTTACAAATGATTTCATAAGCTCGTCAAGCCCATTCCAATGTAATTTAGGAGTCCAACTTTCTCGTCCACTCTTTTAGGTAGATACAAACTTACTGATTACAACAATTAAAAAAGATGTTTATTTGTTCGGATCTATATGATCCCCAAAAGGTATACGCAGAGCCGAATAGAAAACCAAAATTTTGTCAGTAAACTTATCAATTATTTCGTTATATTATTTTTTTTGTACTTGTAACTTATATTTGTTTTTCATACTAACATTAGTTTTAAGTGTGTATATTTAACTAGTACTCAAGCGGGGCTTCGCTCCCGTAGATTCTATCACGGTAAAAACATAACTCTCCTTTTTTGCAGTCGCGTAAAAAGTAGCCTATAACCTTCCTCAAGCTTCAAGCTACTTCCATACCAAATTTCATCCAAATCCACCCAGTACTTTCGAAGATTAGCGCGTTCAAGCAAACAAACTTTTCCGCTTTATAATATTAGTATAGATATAGATAACATCATGGATTTATGTTGTACGAATGTAATAAATAAATTAAATTAATTAGAGCTGGCTCGTTCGTTGCCCAAAGAATAAGCATTGCCATACAACGTGGCAATGCTGCCAGTTTTCTGAGTACGTTTCCGGATGACAGCGATGTGGAGGAGTACTTTGACGCCTAACCTAAGCTTGTTTTTTATTTTAATTTTTTATGTACCCCAATCTGTCAAATTTTACCAATTGTACATTAACCTTCCACTGTTGTGATAAGGTTGAAAATCTATTAAAGAAATTTGACAGATTGATGTAGGTTGATGTGCTGGCGTCTGTACGTAGTTAGGTTTAGCAGTGTTTTTTACCCGACTGCAAAGGAAGGGTAATGTTTTTCGCGCGTATCTTGTATGTATGTATGTATGTATGTTTGTAATATTCTTTATTACCTCATATCTCCAGAACCCCTGAACCGATTCACACAATTGAGGTATAGTTAGATTTGTCTTAACAGCCCAAGTGTTCTTAGATAGGTGACATTTAAAAAAATAAACATGGCGGCTGTGCGAAGCCATTATACATGGTGAAAAAAAATTTTTTTTTTCAAATACTACAATATGGGTATCAAATTAAAGGGATGTTAGTGTAATACTAGCAAAATAACACAATGAGAAAGTTTAAAAATATGGACTCACTTTCTGAATCCGGTGGAGTGCCAATGTGACACGACCGGGAAAACTAAAAAATTGTTAATTAATATCTTAACTAAAAAGTTGTAAAAAAAAACTTATTTAAAAAAAACTAAAATACCCGACTGCTCAACTGAAGTGTGAGAAACAAGCACATTTTTATTTTTAAAAGTGACAAGCAGGCGGACATTTAAAAAAAATATGTTCAATTGGGTCCCGCCTGCTTGTCACTTTTAAAAATAAAAATGTGCTTGTTTCTTACACTTCAGTTGAGCAGACGGGTATTTTAGTTTTTTAAAATAAGTTTTTTTTTAAATTCAATGTTTTATTTTGTTATATAATAAACTAGCTGACCCGCCACGACTTCGTTCGCGTGGTATTCTACCCCTACCCGATCGATACCACTACCCATATCCTACCGATACCCTACCCATACCTTACTCTACCGCTACCCTACCCAAACCCTACACTACCCCTAACCTACCCTACCCCTACCCTTGAGACCTTCCCTACTTTTTTTTCATTTTTTTTTCATAAGAATCTTCTCCTGACAAAACCAAACACAACAAAAAAAGAATTAGCCAAATCGGTCCAGCCGTTTTCGTGTTTTGCGCGTAGCAACACATTTAGCGATTCATTTTTATTATAAATAGTTAATTTACATAAAAAAAAAAAAAATTATTATCTGTTTAGCCTTTACCTAACTATGTCGGGGTTAGACTCCAGTCTAACGGGATGCAGGTGAATACTAGTGTTTTACATGCAACGACTATCTATCTGACATTCTGACCTCCACAATCCAGGAGCTGGCTAACACGATATTCCTAGCCTAGACTGGTCTCCAATTTTCTGGCTCCTGACTACTCGTATCGACTTTCAAAGATCTACAAATCGTCGCTGTAGAATGAATACCTCGTATGACAAAAAAAAAAATTTCCTTTTTTTTTGTAAAAATCGTATGGAAACCACGTATTTCATAATACGGTGAAACTGTGAACCCAGTATATGACTACAAGTGCCATCTATAGAGTAAAACAAAAACCTCTTATCTATAGAGATATGGGCGTTTAAACTAAAACTACGTAGATATAAGAACAGAAAACCTCTTATATCATTTCTCCGGCATAATCTAGTTAAGTAACGTATTGGTTAATAATAAATAAGTCCTTTTTATCATTCAAAACATGAGACAAAAGCACATAAAAATATTTTAAACATTGACAAAATTAACCTCTTTTTTAGTTTCCTGTGAAGTTTGGATTTCTGGACATACGAGGTTATCATTCTACAGCGACGAAATGAAAGCCGAGACAGCCGAGAATCTCGACATGTTATGATGGTTACCCATCCCAGGAGCTACCTTGGCAAGCGTTGCTTTACCTTGAAAATCAACCCAAGCAGCTGTTAGTATTTAACCACTTTTTAAGGAGAACTAGCAATGTGGGTAGAATTCACATTATTAGCAATCTTGTTAACCCCTCCAACTAAGCTAAATATGCTTGTGTCTGGAGTGGGTTCACGGCAAATAGTGTAATGGGGGGGGTTCGAACCCGCGGCCTCTTGATCACAAGTTCACACTTGTCATTAGGCTATTAACGCTTAATTGATTTAAGAGACACTGGTCTGGATTTGTATTTTTACCTAAATCGCCTACCTAGTAGTAGACATTGGGTAAAAATTCGAATCCAAACCAGTGTCTCATTTAAAAAAGTCAGCGGCCGAAACTAAGATCTCATCTCAATCTACCACGCTTTCAACAACTTAAACTAGCCACAAAGCCATTTTCACACTACCTAATTACAAAATTCCAGCTAATAAATAATAGTCATAGTAACAAAATCGTGGTTAAATACGAGAGGTCGGCCATTTTGTGACACGGCTGACCTCGGCCGGCGCGAACTCGCACATATGACCGTAATTTCGGCATTACATCACAAAATTAAATTACTTTAGAGAAATAATGGTTAAATTTGATGACCACGTTCTTAGACTTTAATTTGTATCTCTATTTTATTACTTCTTGGGATTTGTGGATAGTTTATTTATTTATTTAAACTTTATGTACAATAGTGTTACATGGGCGGACTTAATGCAACAAGGCATTCTCTATCAGTCGACCTTTGGGTTAAATAGACCACAGTGTGGTAGGTGTACGAGTAAAATAAATGTCATTATCGAAAGAATGTATGTGTATATGCAACGTGTAACGGAAACCTATCCAAAAGGACTGAAGACAACATCTGGTATGGAGCCTCTATGCAAAGTTGCAGCTCAAAATAGGTGACTCACAGAATTGAACCCAAATTCTCGGTTTCATATGTTTCTTGAATACCAGTAATAACAAACGTGTAACAGCACTATGAGGGTCATCACTTTCCACGTCACTTGCCTGGTATCAATGTATTGAAATTTCTAATAAGTTCCACACATGTAGACATAGGATTACAAAACCCTTGCTATATCGTTTGTTATCATCCAAAGACGCCGTGCACTTGGTATGTATGTACCGTTTAAATTACACGTTGTATATACATGGTGAAAATTATAAGGTTGCCTGTCGTCGGGGGGGAAATCATCGAATATCTCCTTTCGCTCTGCGTGGAGCGAAAGGGTGCGTCAGACTCCCTGACGACTGACTAAAAATCCCTGTATGTTCTGAGCCACTATATCTTATTAGGATATTCTTTAGGAAATCATTGACTGATCAATGACAATTATGCAAAAATATGAAGACAAAATGTCTTATTGGCCCGTTGTGCTTGTCTGCGCATAGGCGTAGGAAGGGGGGGAGCCGGGTGGGCCGTGCCCACCCCAGAATGGTCTAGTGCCCACCCGAGAATTTTTACTAACAAACAATTATGGCTGAAAAATTTAAAAATCTGGCCAATCGTTTCTACTACTGGGGGCCAGGCCCCCCCTGGGAAATATCTCTAGATACGCCAATGTGTCTGCGGAAGCGTTAAAAATGCTACATAAGCACATACCTAATAGTGCGATATTAAATCAAATTAATTCAAATACATAGTAGTAAATCATCTTTACATAATTTTGGTTTGCATAGTCTTTCTGTTTATCCCGGCAGATCTCTGGAATGGCTGTTCCGATTTGAATGGGAATTTCACAAGAAAGAACCCACGAGATCGGGATGTAGGTGGGTGTAGTCTTAATAGTTGAAGAATAAAATGGCTGTGACACGGACGGACGGACAGCTAGAAAGACAGACATGACAAATCTGTAAAGGTTCTGTGTTTTGCCATTCGGCTAGGGAACCCTAAACACCGCCCACGCGAACGAAGTCGCGGGCACAGCTAGACAAGTAATAAATTGTTTTATCTTACAAATACTAAACAACCCATTATAAAACTATTAACTATGAAGTATAGAACTATCTATTCGTTTTACTGAGAAACAAAGTTCAGATTGTTCCTATGAAATTGAATTTCTCTAACAATTCACAGGTAATAAAACTTCTAACAAACGCCGCATATTACTCAGAAAACAGAAATTCTTTGAAAATATCCTGTTTAAGGCAAAAATTGCATAATCCTATTATTGGCACATAATAAGAAAAAAGCCGAGAATACACTGCAAACTAAGTAAAAAATAGTAGAGAAATACTGACCAGGCATTAAGACTTCTATTACTAAAAACTCCAAATGAATTGTCGAAATGTCAGAAATGTAATGGACTAATCACGTGGCATTGACAGGGCTTGTAATTTTTGACGATTTGGAATGTCACTTATCTTCTTCTTTTTACCCGACTGTAAAGGAAGGGTTATGTTTTTTATAAGTAGAGTATAATCAAGACCCTAGTGTAGGCCATAGAATTGAAACAGATTATGAAAAATTTGGGTAATAAGAATTGTTAGGGTGTCAAAGTTGACAGTAAAAAAAATCTAGAACCACCGCAGGCCTCACCAGGCCTCACCAGGCCAGCGGTGGTTCTAGATTTTTTTGAACCGTTTCAATCGTAGAAGAAAAAGGCCTTGAATAACACGCTTATTTTTAAAAAGTAGGGTGCGTTGGAGTATGTTCGGACGGTTTTCAGATGCATTTGGAAGATGTTGACAAAATTTATTTTGTACGAAAGTTACAATAGTTAGCACAATAATTATAATGAAATTTGATTGTTAATAATTGAAACAACAACTATTTATGTTTCCTTTAAGCTTTTAAAATTAAGCGAATTTAACCTTCTGCACACTACTATACCACAACCTACAGCTCATTTCCTTTAACAATTCCCACATGAAAGGGGGGATAATTTCCCCCAGGATCAACGGCTGCCTCACGGTGCGCGTGCGCCGAATCACGAATCGATTTAGTTCGACTATTACGTATCGGAAAAATCCGTGTTCTTCCTCATTTCTTAACTTAAGTATATGTAATACCAGTTTTTATGTTCCTAATTTACTTATGTATGGTTTCGTGCTATGAGTTAACACTGACGTTAATTTGATATTGTGTGTAATTGGAGCTGCCGAGTAAGGTTTCAATCGATCTAACCATTCGAATACTTTGCAAATGGTCGACTAGACAGGGGTTTTTAAAACAAAGTTTCTAGAATATGAAGAAAAAGATACCTAAGACTCAAGAATAGAACAGAAAACATGGAATGCATGATGAAAGGACTTCCCGTATTGTGCTGCTTGTTTGTTTGTTTTTAAGCAGTGTCCGGATTCCAATTTCAGTCTAACGTGTCACATATATTCAAATTTTACTATAGCCAAAATAAAATACCGACATGAATTTATACGTTTTTAAGTATAAGAAACAACCTTAGGAACTTTTTAGCGTTTGTAAAAATGAATGCTCTTATAGAGAATAACTGTTCAAATGCGCAAACAACTGTCAATTAGCCATGTTGTCCATAAAACGTAACGACCCACGTACAACCACGTGACGAATGATATTCGTGGATTTTTGCACGATATGCCACTAAGTGGGCATTCCGGAAGGTTGCGGCATGGAATAGAAAATAAATGGAGTACTAGCTGAAGCAGAAACGTAACGGCAATGGAAGGAATAGGGTGGGTTTATTGAAAGAATTTGATAATTATTCCACCGCAAAAAAAGTGAAGGAGAATATAGAAAAACGTTGGTTAATGATAACTTAGATTTATTTTGTAATTTAGTTATGAAATCACGCTTTTACACGTAATTTTTCAACTAGACCAGTGTTTCCTAACTAAGTACCCTGAGAAAAAGCACTGAAACAAACTCAGAGGTCAGTCTCTGTTAAGAGAGATTTCAATCTGCAGTGAGGAAATTATACTTTTATAACGTCCCATCGCACTATCAGAATAAATAAACTGTGTAATTGACTAATCTCTGTTGAGCTGGCTGGGTGAAATGTGTCAGATACATGCGTGTGTGAATGTATTAGTACTCCATTCATTAATTACTCTCTAGTTTGAACTCTTGAATAGGGAGTGGCGCCATTGTAGGCGTAGCTATTAAGTTTGATGGAATTGTTGGGTATAGTTTTAATATGAATAACTAGTTAGAAAATGAGTTCACGAGGGAAGAGTTTTACGGGCGAATTGGAGGACTGTCTTTTGGTTTAATAAAAGTTTGAAAAGTATTTGCTCTTTGTCCGATTCGAATATTTTGGTAGTTGTATGCAAACTTATGTTATAGAAACGATGGCAAAAATACGTTAAATTCTAGTAATTTTCTTCTTCTTCGAATCGATGGTAGTTATAGTTTAAATATTATGTTGGGCCCAGTAGGTAGCCACTCTAGTCGTGGCCCCATTGGAGTTTATATTGTCGTTTTTAAAACAAGGAACGTTTAATTTCCTATCACGGTATAAAGTTTGGTCTCCACAGTCTGACACAACAAGAACATTCCTTGTCCGAGCTCCGCGGAGTCAGTGGGAATGTCTCGAAACATGAGCATTGTGGAGTATTGTCAGCACACTCGTGATTATGTCGCAACGATACGTGTGCTCGCGCAACCGTGTGACAACTTACAACTTCATGTACTTGTCTCTGCGGTACGTGATTGTGGGACACATTTTTAACATTCTGATCGTGAGAGGATTTTCGTGATGACTTTTCATAATCAAGATTTCAAAAAAGTACTCAGTTAGAAATTTGAAAAATACCTACTGTTTTGAGTGACCGAGAGATTTTGAGGCAATTTGAATTACCTCCGAATAGACATAAGTATTTTTTTTATTGTTAATAGGCTTGCGTTTGACCTCCATTTCAGCTGATGTTAAGCAATGATGTGATTTACTGAAGGAACTCGTGACTACCTCCACCTCTTGAACAAAAGCTGCTTCCTAAATTGGCGACAGCCATATCATCAATAGGTCTGTAGAACAAGCGTAAAAAACAAAACCTACTTACCATCTCGGCAGTCTTGGGAGGCGACTTTAACTCAGCCATTCATACTTTATATGATAACTAACTACATTTTTTCCTACCAACGTAAAAACTGGGTCTACTTTTCTGCAGTTCCATCGTGATATATGTACCTAGCCTTATGTACGGAGACATTAGCTTTCGAGCCGCGCCCAAGTCTTTAATTGGCAGGGAACCGGTATGGCGGGAAGTTATGGGAAGACGCTATGTTTTTTGTCGTCACTATTCCAGTAAGACACATGCGATGTTGTGGACTAGGACTTAAGGAGACAGGGTTGGCAGGTGACGGAGGCAATGATTTTGAAATTGGAAGGGCCATCAGATGTAGTAGAAATATGCTGCAAGGTGAAGTTAAGGAAAATGGGAAGTGGATTATTGGTACTTTAAATTTCTATGGGTAGCCTTTGGTTTTGGATAATGTACTGGTTGGTACACATTCACTAAATAGTAAATACTCTAATGAGGATTACAGGCTATGGAGCTCCTAGATGACACATTCCGGGATTACGGGAATTTTCTTACGAGATACCGCGGCTCCGAAACGAAAGGACAGCTGAAGCAGAGTGGGCTCTGAGTCAGTAGAAGTCTGACGAAGGAGTTATAGAAAGAATAGAACAAAAAAGATGACATTGTGCGACTTTAGTGTTGTCCTATTGTAAGCTGTTGTCATAAACTCATAACATATCTGATAAAAGGACATAAGCCTGAGTGTCAGCCGGATGTATTAAAAACGACATAAAAATTCTTATGAATGACTTAAAGAGAGAAGTCCATGAACCAAGTTATAAATGTAATTTTGATTTAATATTATATTTATACTTAGAATCAATATGCATTTATTATTTTTGTAAAACATTTTTGTGCCTGACGGTACATTTGATAAAAAATTGTTTTGAATTAAATTATTCGAATCGGGGGCGTCGGCCACAGGTGCCTCGACCACTCTAACAAGATGACAACTATGTATTAGCGAATACAATAATTTAATTAATAATTTGGTGTACAATAAAGTATATTCTATCTATCTATCTATCTCGTTGCTAAAAATACGTCAAATATCTCGTGACAGAAATATTCCCATTTCCGACAATACAAAGACTGAGTTTAATATTACAACATGATTTGTAATCAAACAGAAGATCAGCACATTCAATCAATGGATTCTCAAGAATGTGCTGACGTATGTACACTTGCACTTTTTATCAACATTTCTTTGATATGAAACTCAGCACGTACGTAAAGCGACGCATAGGTAGATATCATTTCAGGATTCAGAAATGGCATCAACAATTAAATGAGAGGATTGAAGAAGCAGAATCCAGGGTGTTACTTGGTTTAGCCTTTTTTTGATTGCTTTACTGCAAGACGACAACTTCGCAAGACATCCATAACTGTATATTTATACTAATATTAAAGCGGAAAAGTTTATTTGTTTGAACGCACTAATCTTCGAAATTACTGGGTGGATATGGATCAAATTTGTTCCGGAAGTAGCTTGAAGCTTGAGAAAAGTCAGTCGCGGGGCTTCGCTCCCGTGGACTTTCTCATGATAAAAACATCACCACTCTTCTTTTGCAATCGGGTAAAGAGTAGGCATTAGCCTTCCTCAAGCTTCAAACTACTTTCATACCAAATTTCACCCCAATCCACCCAGTACTTTTGAATATAAGCGCTTTATAATATTAGTAAAGATTTGAGATGTTTCGCCAGCCCTAGACCGCATGCCTGACTCCAGCCGCGCGACCAGTAACCGCGTCGCAACCCTGTCTAATGTCAACAGACCTTAACGCAAATGTCTCCCGTTTTGTCTATACTCCGCGCTAACGGCAGTTTCATTATTCATAACTTTTTTAGTACATTGACTTTGCGACAAATGTGTCTACAAGATCTTTCTCTACGACTGTTATGTTGACTGCGTGTGGCGAGATTGAGATAAATATGGTTTATGATTATGATACCGAGCGGAATACATGAATGGTTTTTTGCTTAAGAGTGGCTGCCATAAAAGATTGTCGTTTATAAGCATTTATGCCAAAAGAATGTGAGTTTGCGATGCGCCATCGTAGCATGGTGAACCTCTCAGTCGTATGGTTTAAACGTTTTGGGAATACTTTTATTGTGCGTACAGCTAAGAAGTGGAATTCCCTGCCGGAGTATGTATTCCCTGATAGCTATAACCTGGAGTCTTCAAGTCAAGAAAGAACAGGTTGCTTCGAGGTAAGCGTGCTGCATCTTCGACCACTAACGACCAGGTGTCAAAAGTCTACGTTTATAATTGGACTAAAATGTATTTTCATCTTAATGGCGTTGCACGTCGTCTATAAAACCAATACGCATTTGATGAATGCTTACAAGAAACCACAAGGGCTTCAAAATATTGGGAATTCAAGCCACAAGGCGAATCATCCATCAAATATTCCATACAATTGTGTTCCTCAATCCTCCAATAAGGAAACAGCATACGGAGATAGGCGTTAACTTTCCAATATTTACTAGTGACACATTTGCAAGGAATGCACCTATAAATAAACGAGTACATTCGTTCCAGCATACATTGTTATCTACCATTTATCAGCTAGATAAAACAGGAATTAAATTGCCGAGTGGTAGACAAGCGCCGATAGCTTTGCATCTAGCAGTTAACTTATATTTGAATAGCAAATGAATTGGCTGATACGTAGAGGATATTACAAATGGTAATGTACGTAAGTGGTCTGCAAATGGGATCTGAAGGGATTAGGAAAGTTGTTGAAGAAAGTGTCGATGTCTGGACGAGTTTTAGTATTCATATTTTAAGTGTTTGTGTGGCTGTTGGGATTTGTATGCTATATTATTTAAGCTATTAAAATTGACCTTATTTAAAGAGTATAGGAACAGTTATAGCAAAATTTAAGACTACGAGGATTACTTTTGTTTTGTTTGTTTGTTTTTCTTAAAAAGATTACTAGTAATGTGGGTAGAGTTCACATTACTAGCGATCTTGTTAACCCATCTAATTAAACTAAATATTTTGCTAATTAATTACAAATAACACTTACAAGTCATCTTTTTCGATTTAAATTTAAACTATGTGAGGCTGGTTTTTCGTAGCTGACTACCACTTGAGAAAAAACACCGAAACAAACTCAGAGGTCAACGTCCCTTTTGAAGTCCAGACAATTCGTATAGGCAAAATCATATGAGAATCATGTCTGTGGTGATAAGATTAGCTTTGATTTATGTATCCGTTGGATACAATAATGGAAGGACCATCTTTGTTTGCTTTATCTTATTTTTGCAAAAAGAAAAATATAATGAACCACACATATTGTGCCAAAACAAAAATTCACAAGGAGAAACCATACTATATCACCTACTACTATATGTATCTATCTACATAACAACAATTACATTATCAATCCCAACTTTACCCCAAACACATACAGCACAAATTCATCTGTCAAACATAAGAGTCTCATTCAGATGACCACAAACATTGAAATCTGTATCATATCCTACAGAACATAAGGCATAATTTAGCTTATTAAGAACACACGTCCTCAGCCAAGATATCATATGAACAGGTAACAGTGGTGAACGTTCAGGAGACAGGTCGCAATACGATATGGTACGTGTAATTACAGTACTTGGTAATTATAGTGATGTAATTAAGACCAGCTGGTGACTGCGATGTGGGGCGTTTGGTAGCCGCGGAATGATTGATTGGTCCTTGTAATCTTGAAACTAAGAAGAAGGGTTGACTGTATTGAAGATCTTAGTTTTGTGTAAGTACTGTCTCTGTAGCTACCTAATCTGAAAATATTGGCCAAGTGCGAGTCAGACTCGCCCATGAAGGGTTCCGTAGTAACTACGCAAAATAACTTTGTTTTTCATAGTGTTTATATGAAAAACAAAGTTATATGAGCTCGAAAATGTGCTATATCTCAAAAGCTGTTGACCCGATCTCGTTCAAACCAATTTTCGTTGAAAGTTTTTATTAATATCTATAGCATACTTTTTTTTTTAGATTTTTCACTATATTATTATAGAAGTTAGAGGGGGGGGCACATTTTACCACTTTGGAAGCATATATCTTTTAAACGATTGACTTTAAGAAAAATTGGTACTAGAAACCTCAATGTCATTTTAAAAGACCTGTCTATAAATACCACACACGCATAGGTTTCATGAAAAAAAATATTTTCAGTTTTAGTCCCATGTATGAGGAGCCCTTATTTTATATATATATATATATATATATATATATATATATAATATAATATATATATTAGGGGAAGGTGGGGCAGCTTCATACAGTTTTTATATTTCGTCTTATAGAATGCTCTCGGGTATCGATATCTTTATTGATTCATCAAAAATCAATAGTCTAACTATCTGACTTTATATAAAAAACATGAAATTTGTGTAAATACACTTGTACAACTTTTTGTACCACTTTAAAGAAAAAATTAAAAATGTATGAATGTACCCCACATGCGGGGCACTTACATACAGCCTATGGGGCAGATTCATACATGTGACAAAATACACAAGTTTTGCGTGAAATGTTTATTTATTTATCAAAATCAAAGTATCAAAACACAACGTTCATGAAAACAAAAGCAATATTAGTCTCTATTATCAAATAATACTTACATAATCATATTATAAAAAAGACAAATATAGTTAGTTTTTGTTTTTATGGCACCGAGGGAACTAACTTAACCTAACACACACAGCACACAGAGAGATACTTATCCAGTTCTAGAGCTGACAGCGACGAAATTGCCACTCTCAGAAAGGCCATGGTAGAGCGCATGAATTTGACCTTAAATTTCGTTTCCCAATGGGGTGACGACAATCTGGTCAAATTCAATGCTCTGAAAACACAGGCTTGTCTTTTCAGCGCTAAAAGGAGCCCTTTTGTATTGACCCCTACTTTTCGAAGTACATCTGTGCCAGTTACCAATCGCCTGGAGCTTTTGGGCATGGAGTTGACGTCAGACCTCAACTTCGGCTCAACCATCGAGTCCAGAGCTCAGACTGCAGCAAAAAAACTGGGAATCCTACACAAGGTGAGGCGGTACTTCACGCTTGGACAGCTTCTAATTCTGTATAAAGCACAGGTCCGTTCCTGCGTGGAGTATTGCAGTCACTTGTGGGATGGCTCTGCAAAGTACCAACTTGCTACATTGGACTCGATCGAGCGCAGAGCTAAAAGGCTTATAGGCGACGAGGTGCTTGTGGACAAGCTTCATAGCCTGGCTCATCGGCGAACCGTTGCTTGCCTGTCGGTTTTCTACAGATTGTACTTCGGGGAGTGTGCGCAGGAGCTCCATGACCTGATTCATCCATATCCCTTTCACTACCGGACTACCAGACGCACGGCTGGGTACCACCCACACTTGGTTGATATACCGTCTTGTCGTACCAAGCGCTTCTCCTCCACATTTATTGTGCGCACAGCCAAGCTGTGGAATTCTCAGCCGGCTTATGTGTTCCCTGCCACTTATGATCTTTCAGCCTTTAAAACACGAGTAAATAGGCATCTTCTGGGCTTGCTCGTTCCATCTTAGACCTCATCTATCGCTTACCATCAGGCGAGATCGAGGTCAAGAAGTGGGCCCACCAGTAATAAAAAAAAACAGTCTTTCTGATCAGTCACATCACTTTTTAAATATCTACATCATATTGCTTAATTCTTATTTATTAATACTCCATATTTGGCTGCTGATTTCCGAAATGAGAGTTTGTTTTCCAAAACTTTATCGATAGCTTTAAATATTGCCTCTTCGTCCACTACTCCACTCCTAGTTCCCTTTTTCTTGTAATTTCTGAACATAATCGTTCTGCAAAACAAAATTATGGTATAGTTTTACAAACAAACAAAAAATGGGGCACATTCATACAGTATGAATGTGCCCCGTACACTCCTGTATGAATCTACCCCATCACAAGAAAATGAAATCAAAATAAATCTAGATAAAAAGCAAGCATATATAAAATTATTCACAGATTAATTCACAAACTTGACCCTATTATCTTTTAAATAAAATAGAACTGAATAATCTAGAGAGCAGCTTTTATTTAAAAAAAAGACGTTAAAGTGAGCTTATAAAAATACTTATGCCTGGCCGAATCACGTTCTGTGTCACTCCGACGCGCGTTTCACACCGACTGCTTTCAAACTCCGTGAGCAACCACACACAAAAGTAAGCTACACATACACGCATAAGTCATTCTGTTGATGTGCGCCTAACATCAGATATATTTGGTGTATGACGGTGCCCCTTGTATGAATCTGCCCCACTTCCCCCTATATATATATATTTTTTTTATCTTAAAATTAGTGTTGCCCAAGTAGGTAGATGTATTCTGTGAACCGCTTTTCGATTTTAACTTTAAAATCGAAAAGCGGTTCACAGAATACATCTACCTACTAAGTTTCACATGTGTAGTGCTAATAATTTGGGAATAAAATGGCTGTGACATACGGACGGACGGACGGACAGACATGACGAAACTATAAGGGTTCAGTTTTTTGCCATTCGTCTACGGAACCCTAAAAATGGAATACAACAAGATAACGATGATAGTCAAAGTCAACAATCTCCCATTTTGGCTAGATCAAACCAAACCGACCAGACACAAGAACAGAACATGAAAACTCGTGGCAGCCGCCAAGTGTCAATGTTCTAGGTTAGGTAACGTTTGCCTACATCGGTTCATAGATGGGTGAATATCCTAACATAACTAGATTCTTTCGTGCATTGGAAATATAGATGCTGGCGGGAAACATTCCGAATCATTCCCGTCGAATACTTCGGAAGTATTCTGAAATATTCCGAAACTTTGGGAATATTTCAACTGTAAAAAAAACAGGAAAATCGACCTTTGAAGTCTGTTAATATACCAAAACCTGCTCCTAAGTAGGTAAGAACAAATACTTTTCTGAAAACCGCATCAAAACGTGTTTGCTTGCAAGGTTTGCCTTTATTTGTTTTTATTGACTGGGCTATTATACGCGTTAAGTAGGTAGGTAATGATTAATACCTACCTATGCGACTCGCGAATACTCGCGATGCGTACAGAGCTACATACAAACTAACCAAAAACATAGGTAGCCCTTTTTCAAATAGCAAATCAAATATGCTTGGCCTGGTTTTTTTATTTCACAACTGACATTTAAGGCTATAATCGCATAGCACGACTTACAACTCGATCGCCTAATGCATGTATTTTGATCAATAGGATGCACGAAGCGTATTTTAGTAGTGTTCGTAATAGTAAGTATTAATATAATGTTACACGCCCTGTACTCACAAAATGCATATTATTTCTAATTGGGCGCAAAACAGGAAGGGATGTGGTTTGTCACTAGCTGCGCTTCCGCAGAAATATTTTCTTAAGTGAGTATGCGTATCTTTGGCCGATAGTACCTACCTAAAAACAAAAGAATAAAAATCCTGTTAATCGCAGGCTAATAAATCTACCTATAAAAATATCAACATATACTTAATCAATCCCATTTATAATAAAATAAACATTTATATTTTTCTCTCGTAGCGTACGTACTCTCGCAGTGAACAATAATTAACTCACCCACCACACAACAAGCAAACACATTTATTCCCATTGAATTATTCGGGCGAAATATTCGGAAACATTCGATTGCGGGGCACGAATCTTTCTCGCGCGGGTGAAAACTTCTCCGGGGAGCATCCCCTCCCTCTTACCGCACCCCGCACCGCTATCGCCTGCACGCACGACTCGTCCCGGTGGCAGTCGGGTGCGCGCGTCGCGGTGCCAGCGCGGCGGCAGCGGCCGGCGCACAGAGGGGCAACGGCGGCGACGATCGACGATCGATGCAGAATACGATTTTTCAGCAAAAAAAGTTGAAATCTTAATAAATAATTAAAAGTTTCTTTAAATCAGAATGATTCAAAATGATTTTATCATTTTGAATAATTCCGATTTAAAGAAACTTTCCCCGAAGTATTCCGGAATTATTCAGAAGTTTTGCAACTATAATTGGAAAGCACGTTAGGCTGTCACTTTAACATCTTTTAACAGTAGTTACGGGCAGAGCCAGATTAACCCTGTCAGAGGCCCTAGGCAATGGAATTTTCGGGGGCCCCTTTCTTATTTTGACTGACCGAATCTTGTATTATAAAAATCAGTACTGACCCGTGGTCCTGGGTACGATTCTCGACATAGGTATTGATGTTGTCTTAAGTCGCCGAAAACTGTTATTTGTGTATACAATACTCGCACATCAAAATTGTTGTTCGATTAAAAATTGTTTGCTTGTTGCGTGCACCGGGCCCCTAGTGAAGGCGGGGCCCCTAGGCAGTTGCTTACTCTGCCTAATGGTTAATCCGGCCCTGGTTACGAGTAGTCTGAAGCCAGAAAATCAGACACTAGTCTTACCAATGGGTATCGTGTTACCCAGTTACTGGGTAGTGGAGGTCAGATAGTCAGACGCTCCATGTATAACATTAGTACTCAGCTGTATCCAGTAAGACTGGAAGCTGACCCATAGGGAATAGGCTTAGTAGATGTGAGGTTATGTCTATACAGAATACGTTTCCCTTACTCCTTAACCATCTGCTTCTAGTGAGTGCAACTTGCAAACTGTCAACCAAAGAGTAAATCAACCTCACTGACGAACTAAGACGTGTACAAAAAATCCAGTTAATAAAAAAAAATGTTCTTAATTACAAATGCAATACGTTAAAGTCAATTAATAATGCTAAATAGGAATTAGTTACAGAAACGACCGTCTGAGGTAACTAAGAAGGTTTTACCATCCATTTGATCAGATAAAAGATTTCTTTTCATTACAACCCAGTGAGTTTAACTTAAGCACCGAGGGTTAATTAAACATGTCTACGTTTTTAAACCAACTACATCTTTACCGCTTTCAGTTGTTTTTCGATTATTTGTTTTGTAACACATTGCTGCTTGACGAATTTCATGATTCTTTGTAAAATCGTTTTTTTTTAAGAGAACTAGCTATGTGGGTAGTATTCACATTACTCGCAATCTTGTTAACCCCTCAAACTAAGCTAAATATGCTTGTGTCTGGAGTGGGTTCACGTCAATAATGAATATGTAATGGGTGAGACACTTTAGCCTTATGCTATTGTCGCTTAACTTATTCATTATATGTGACATAAACTATCATAAAAAGATCTGATTGAGATTGTTTATAATTTTGTGATATAATTTTATGGTACGAGACCCAAAGAACATCGAGTACAGCCTACAATGTATCTGAATGACTACAAAACAAATGTGTGTAAGCAGAGTTCACCCACGCAACGCATAATACTAAGGTCGTGATGTATGCCCACGCTAAGGCTTGGTTAGACTCTGTACGAGGATAAAGTTGGTACAATTTGCAAAGATCAGAAACAAGGCATTGAGCATGGAAATTGTCTATGTCATGGTATGTATTTAGATACGGTCGATGATGATACTTCGTAGAAGATTTCGTAAGAAGCTTATGGCCACGATTCGAATAAGCTGAAGCAAGAATTGTAATACCGATAATCTGGTTATTGGCGAATCTTTATTATTTATTGGCTGTAAGAGATTGTCCTGTGCGATAAGACCGCCCATTGTACACTAGTTCTGTATTATATTATAGTATTGTACATTATGTGTATATCTATAAGTATATCATGCGGAGTACAATATAGTATAAATAAATAATAAAACATCAGATCCCGGATTATTTTTACGTTAAAAAGAAAATAAGGTGACTAAAGAAGAATAATGTAACTTTTTTGTTTCAGTTTATGTCTGTTTGTTTCTTAAGGCATATTTGAATCTCCTAAACAGATTTCTATGGATTTGGAAAGATTAATAAATAAAACAGATTTCGAACAAAAAGTTACCGATATGTTTCAAGTTATTTGCAAGTTCCTACGCCGAAGAAACTGCGGGCAGGTGTTGATCAGAACGCGATGAGAGCGTCTGTCTACCATAAAAACAATTTTATTCTTATTAAAGCACTAACACCTACAAATAGTGCCTAATAATAACAACTAAAACAAGAATAGTTGTTGAACGTTCCCTGATGAACTGTTCCACTTAAACCACGATTACAGGACCACTAAGTACAAAACTTTCCTCCAACACTCCTTACACCCCATCGCGAAAGGAATGGCTATTATCAAAGGAATTGAAATACAATACCTTCTAATCTCGGAGCTACAAGATAACGCTGAGAAGACCGATGGTAGTATCGAAACAGACTCTTAAGGCACTACTGTTAATGTAGTCTGATAAGATTGTATGGAACATAACAATAAACTGCTAGAGAAAGGAATTAGATTGTTACAATTGTAATCAGAGTACGATAAATTAATTAGTGTAAGTTGTTGGAGTGATAGTGTTGTATTTGGTTTGTGGATGCTGATTTCAAGAGGTATACCTAGATAGATATCCGCTTTATTGTACACCATTACAGAATTAAATAAGGACTTAACAACTAAAGAGGGTGTTACAACGGACGCTCTTATCGATAGGTATAACTATCGAGATGACTAAAAATAAGTAAATGTAATATAAACTGATATTATAAGTGAGAAAGTTTAGATGAAAAGTTTAGTTTGTTGCTCAATAACGCTTACAATCGCTGAACGGATGTGGACGAAATTTAAAGCACAGAGGAAGGATTGGAATGGAACATAGTAACATGAAAACGAGCCATATTTTCTAGCAAACGAAGCCGCAGATAACAGCTTGTTATATACAGCCCGTTGGATATGATATGTAGAAACAGGAGTGAAAAATTTAAAGAGAAGACAACCTGGAGCTAGGACATAAAGATGGTGTTGATATGGAGAGAGAGAGAGGACGAAATCATCATCAAAAGAAAAAGTATTACATGTTATTATTGCTTTCAAGTTCACCAAATCATAAAGGGCTGAATTTTCGAAAACAATGACCGAAGCGTAATCATATTATGAACAACACGAAGCCAAACAATTGAACTATTAATCAAATAACAAACATTACAGAGTCTAGGTTTCAAAACATGTGACGATATTGACGGGTAATCAATCAAATGCTTCCACCTACGCGCAAAGGTTTTGGTGTATTACTGAATGTGGCAGTTGAAGGTTAGTGCTTTTAGCGCTTATTTTGAAACTAGCACTTTTGATGTGTTTACATAACACACCCAGGTGGCCTGTTTTCTCTACGGTTGAGGGTAGATATGTCTTTAAAACCATATATTCGCCAGTCATGACTATAATAAAATGCCCACTTTTCATTATTTTTGTATTGTATTGTTGTAATAAATTTTATTGAAAAATATCGGATACGTTATATTTATTTTGCAAATAGGTGATTAAATAACACTTTCACGTATTTTTTTTTAGTAAATTTAAATGAAATGAGGCCAGTGTTTTCTCCCTGACTACCCTGAGAAGAAACACCGAAACAATCCCAAACGTCGAAGTCTCTTTAAAAGTACATAGTAATCTGTACTGGTCAAATCATAATGAGAACTAGTCTTGTGCCTGCTCGGTCGTTTTTGAGATCGCTACGTACTAGTTCATTTCGGACAGTGAACTAGTTCATTCTATTAGTTGTAATAGCTCTATTCGATCTTCGCTCTCAGCAGTCAGCGCCCAGCGGTCACTAGACATGTCTCGCGTGTTCGGATGATAAGCTAAATTAGACATTATGCCATTGAAATAACACGCATCTTATCTCATTCTTGCGAATTTAGTCGGTCGGGTTCGGGTAGCATCGTCATTCGTCGGCTATTCTCTCCCTCATTATCTCCCGTTCTCATTCATTCACAGACATCGAATGAATTCGTATAACGTTTCTGTCAAAGAATTAGTGACTGTATTTCATTTTACGATCGCGCGGTTTAGAATGTACGAGTTCGAAAAGAGCTATTTGACCTATTAGACCGATTACAAGTCAGCGTTCGGAAACGTTTCTTCTAGTACAGTACGAACATACGGTTCCAATTCGTTCATCGTTCACGAACTATCCAAGACTAATGAGAACCACGTAGGTTAAGGTGAAAGGATAGCCCAACGTCCTTGAGCATTGAACGTGAAACAAGCGGCCAGTGCTGACCACCCCGAGCGCCCGCGCGCTCCCCCGAACGTCATAGGTATCACCGGACGCAGATACGTTCGAAGCATTTTTGTCGCTACCTATTAGCTTTTATCATCATGAAATCGATTGAATATAGTCGGACTCAGAACATTTGCAACGCTTGTTTTGAGAACAAAATATTCTTTAGTGAGTACAGTTATTGTAGTTAGAGTGAATCAAAATATAAAAAATATCAATTTGTTTTTGTGAAAATAAATGATAACGCTTTTATCAACCGACGACAAAAAAGGAGGAGGTTATCAATTTGACGCGTATATATTTTTTGTAATGTATTTTCACCGATTACTCAAAGACGGCTGAACCGATTTAGAAAATTTTTTTTTGTTTGAAAGGGTATACTTCGAAATTGGTCTCATTGTCACTTAGTCAGGATCTGATGATGGAATCCTGGAGAAATCGAGGAAACTCTTCAAATATTATAGGCACAGCTATAGTGATTTGAGAAATTTTTTATAGTAACTTGTGTAGTTGCATTCGAAAAGCACAATTTGTGAAGTGGACCTGATGATGAATACAACAGATGGCCACTGGAACTACTCAATATATAAGTAGAAATAATAAGTATTTCATGTATTCCGCTTCGATTACTTGAATGTGGTTAGTTATTTTTCACTTTGCAGTGTTTTTTGGGAGTCGGTTTAATTTTTGGTAATTTTTTTTTAATATACTTAAAAAATTGGCCAAGTGCGAGTCAGACTCACCCATGTAGGGTTCCGTAGTAACTATAATAATACAATAATTATGTATATTTATTTGACGAAAAAAAAAGCCTACAATTTTTTTTAAAACTAGCTTATTTACATTTTTACAACTACGCTAAATAACTTGGTTTTTCATAGTGTTTGTATGAATTACAAAGTTATATTTGCGGTTTTAGAAAATATGCTGTATCTCAAAAATTGCTGACCCGATTTCATTCAAACTAATTTTGGTTGAAAGTTTACATTAAGGTCTACAGACATATATTTTTTTTTAGATTTTTCACACCATTATTATAGAAGTTAGAGGGGAGACACACACATTTTACCACTTTGGAAGCTTATATCTTTTAAACTATTGACTATTGATTTTTCTTAAAATAAGAAAGCGGTTTACATAATACATCTATCTACTAAGTTTCACATGTATATTCTTAATAGTTTCGGAATAAAATGGCTGTAACATACGGACGGACGGACAGACAGACAGACAGACAGACAAACGGACAGACATATCGAAACTATAAGGGTTCCGTTTTTGTCATTCAAGTCATTCTGCTACGGAGCCCTAATAAAAAACTGTCCGAGTGCGAGTCGGACTCGCCCATGAAGAGTTCCATAGTGGCAAGCAGTTTTGCTTTCAACTTTGTTTTTCATAGTGTTAATAAAATAAATAAATATATTTCAAACGAACGATAAGCATGCCGAACGAGCTGTGGGCCCATAAACCTCAAGATTGGTGCCCTGAAACAGGGACACAAGGTCGCGGCAGACCACGAAGGAGATGGCGGGACGAACTTGATGTCTTCCTTGAGAATTGGAAAGAATTGCCGCACAACCGGGACCATTGGAAGGAATGAAGGGAGGCCTTTGCCCAGCAGTGGGACAGTGCAGGCTAAATAATAATAATATTTCAAACAATTGACTTGGAGAAAAAATGGTTTGTATCATTTGGCTACGAAACAATAAAAAATAAAATATAAAATCTATCTATCTTTATTTACTTAACATTTAGTTTAGTCCACTCGCAATCAACACTAAAACTAAATATTCACATACGTCCAAGCGCAAACGAAATGTCCCATTTTTAAATAGCTCAACCGTACCACTGTACCAGACGTACTATCTACGCTGTTTACTCTTTGACGCAAAGTTTAAAGAGCGGGGCGCGCTAACATGCGACACAGCCTCCCCGTGCGAACGCTAGGGTGAGACTGGTCCTTGCGTATGAGCGAGCGCGCGCGCCGAGCGCGAATGTAATAATATAGTATTATTGATTTAACGGCACGTAAGTAATAATTTTGTAAAATTTTGAATTTAAATTTTATAAAGCAATAAATTCTCTATAATAATGTGAAAGAAATATTTAAATCGGTCCAGTTATTTGAAAGCAGTAAGCAAATTATTGCAAAAATAAAGAGGATATATTCGATTTTTTTCCGAGAAAAGTATGAACAATAACAAAAAAATTAAATTTAAAATTTAAAGTCAAATATGTTACGCGTATTAGGTATTTTTTTTTTTATCTATTTGGTCCATCCGTCTAGTAGTAGTAGTCCTTCAAAGAGAGGTCTATTTCGTAGTTTGACGTATCCTTTCGCCTTAAGGACTGAAGTGATCTTTTGAGGAAAGATGCACACAGATTTATGTGGAGCTAATGGCTAAGGTGTCGGACTTACGATCGAGAGGTCGCAGGTTTGAACCCTACCCATTATATTATTGCCGTGTACCCACTCCAGACACAAGCATATTTAGCTTAGTTGTACCTAATGTGAATTCTACTTTTTGCTAGTTCTCAAAAAAAAAAAACAATCTTCAATAGATTGTAGCAAAATGTTACAAATGGGCAGTTAAAACTTCAGAGCACTATGATGGCATTTAAAAGATTACACCTATCCACACAAGTTAGAAGTAATGACTAATTGCAACATTTAATAACAGACCTGTAAAACTCATAACTACCCAACACAAGAGTCTCAGGTGGATACTTTTAGCTAATCCTAATTTACCAACGCATGGTAGTCGGTAAGACATACAAAGTACAAGCTACAATTACGAGACACGTAGTAAATGCATTCTTAGAAAATATACTAGTATTTGCGTGCCGTGGAAATGATGGCGTAATGAACTACTTACTGCTTGCTGTCGATTGGTTATGTGGTAGGAAATATACGAGATACACTAACTCTCACTTGTATCTAGCTTTTACTAACAATGTTTGATGTCTTTGAATGATTATTTCCTCTGTAAATATCGTTTTATGAATGAAGCCACTGCTGTGAATTCGCCCGCGTGAAAAGAATTTTTAAACGTGTGTATGCCCCTATGATAGTCAGTGATACTGATAACTTTGAATTGAACCGGAACAATGTTTTAAAATCGGGAGAGTAGTTTCGATTTTAGATTTTATTAAAAACATATTTCCTTGGATTCTAGACTAATTTTACTCAGATACTGAGTGAATTTATTAATCAAAAATGTTGACATTGAATAAAATCATTTTTACATGTAATTCTAGTTTGCTCTGCCCATTTTCAATAAGAGCTAATTTTAATTGATTTAACATTACAAAATAGGCCTTACTGAAAATGATAGTTACGGGATCCCCGATGATATGTAAAGTGGTCTTAATATAAGATATCAATGTACCATATGCTTAAAAATGAATGATATTCTATTCTATTCTAACTCACAAACATTACTTTTTCATAATATTAGTATAGAATTATAGATAGGAAAATAAAATATGCAAAGCCTCGTTTGAAGGTCTTTGTATTTTTCTTTTGATGGTCGTAATAAATTGATGGTAATTATTTTCCATTGTAATCATGATTTCTCTAACGACTGTAGAAAAATATAAAAATATTGAAAATGGTGGAGAAGAAAAAAAGAGAGAAAAATGAGTTTATTGGCATTAAAACAACTTCAAACTAAACAAAATAGAATAAAGAAACAAAGCTATTAATGTCAAAAGGTCCTCAGCTCAGCATAATGCATAATGACGAGAAATGCCATCTGACGCTAATTTTTAGCTGCAAAGCATGAGTGCTATACGCTCGAAAATAATATTAATATAATTGTATTTGGAATAAAATGATCTTCATCCCTTCATACCTTGTTCTATAACATACCAAGTCCCCGGAACGTTAGGTCAACTGAAGAAACAGGGCGGGTTTTAAGTCAGTATTAGTATGACACTAACTTCCGCACCAGACAGAGCGAGAGCAGTACTTTGATAATTTTTGCCCCGAAATAAAAGTCTCTAAAGCCCGATTTACACTTCAACAAGTACAGTAGCGAGTTAACTTGCGTCATTGGCGGTTAAGTTGTTAATGTACTACTACTTAACTCGCTTTTGCCGTTCAAACTACAATAACAACTTAACTCGCCGATGACGCAAGTTAACTCGCTACTGTACTTGTTGAAGTGTAAATCGGGCTTAAGAAGCACGTAACAATTTAAACCTTGCTAAAATCCAAACGGGCAACTCATACCAACTACATTGACACAAAACCACCTATTCGAAGCATAGGATAGAAAAAGCCAACATACCTAAACCAACACGGAACCAACTCAATACGCCGATAACTATCTATCTGTATTTAATACAATATCGACAATTACAGAATTGTTCCTGAAATGGTCACAAACATTTACGATTGCGTGAGGCAAAAATATCAAGTTGGATGTAACAATCATGACGTAGAGTCGTTCCCCATGGCGTAAGGGGCACACGATCTAGCAACAGACTGTTCTTTAAGACAAATATGGAATCAATTATCTGCACAAACTGCAAACTACAGCGGTTTGTGGAAATGTATTATGGTATCAAGACCGTGGAATTTGATGTAATTTTAGTGATGGATCTATCTTTATGTCTTATGATCGTTAATAACAAAACTTGAAATGAGTCAGCACCCTAAACTGTTTACGTCATGATCGATAGTTCGAGATTGTCGATATTTTTATCTTATTTTACGAGTTCCATTGCTAAATTAGATTCGGAAGATGCAATTCCGTCAGTCCAATCAAAACCCGCTCATTCGTATTTTTTACGCCATACAACCCGATCCAAATATGGGATCCCCGCGATCCTATAAGGCGTACTATCATAACACCATGCTAGACACGGCCTGCCATACCTAGATTCATAGGGATCGCACGTAAGAACTGGCTGGACTATGTAACGTTCAGGACATTCCCGCGTCTTGATCCGAACGTGGAATGCCAGAGAAATGAATAACTTTAGAGATGCATTGGATGGTTTGTTTTATCATCTTTTTGTTTGATCTGTGTTGAAAATTAATGATTACAGATGAATATAGCTGACGATGGTATAGACTAGTTTACCATTGAGCGAACAAGTCAATGGTTCATTCGATTATTATTATTATAAATTTACTTTAATACTAACACTAGGCTAAGTTTTACATCTACGCACATAATATAGATTTTATCTGGAATAAAATATTTGAATTTGAATATCTAATCTTATTTTTTAAGACTGTTTTACAATTGGATTATATCTTCTGCCAAACTGCAGTGCAGTGGTTCTCATGGAATCCTTGCATAATTATAACACATACCTACTCCAAAAATACTTAACATTTCGACGCAAACAAAAAAGTTCACAAACACAAACAAATATCTATTGATAATCTATTTGGGTATCTTTGTTTTTTATCCACATCTAGGCTACCTTGAATTTTTCTAGTCCCGTCTCCCGTCCCGAAACCAGAAAATAAATTAATTCGAAAAAAAAACAACTATACAGTAAGGTAAACATTAACCAGTCAATTACTTTGAGTTTCTTACAGTATCGCCTTGTGCCTCTCAAAATACATTCACCCAATAAATTCTAAACCACTATCGAAAAGCTCACAAAATTATCATGCCCCATATTCAGGCCCTCGCAAATCCAGTTTAAACAATAACCTACCTCCACTCGGAACCTAGTAACCAAGGCAACAGGGGTATTGCTCTTGTGAAAGTTGCAGGCTTTACTATCAGGCATCACAATTACTGTGCTTACACCCCCCGAGCTAAGCGTAATGACAGTGTTTGCTTAGAAAGTGATCTCAGAAGGTATAGATAACATTTTTGCGCAAAATTCTCTTTGTGGGCGTTTGAGTAATAATCGCTAGCAGTTTAAATTTTAATTGATTGTATTACTTACTTTATTATGTGTCTCTTGATTTAAAAACCCCCAGATTACAGCTATCAGGAAACTCAGACTTTCTTGAATTCCACTTTTTAACTGTACGCATATTGAAACTAGAGTGGAATGTTCATTTTAGAAGAACATTTTATATTCAATTATTTGTTTTAACTAGCGATCCGGCGCGGGTGCGCTCTGTCTCATTCTACTAATTCACACGAAACCTTTCTCATTAATCACTCTATTCATTGGTGAAAACGGCATTCAAATCTGTTCAGTAGTCATTGAGTTTATCGCGAACAGTCAGACAGACAGTCGCGGCGGAAGACTGTTTTATGATACTAACAAATAATAATTATCATTAAAATACAAAGAGAAAAATCCGCCAAAAACTATATTTGTTACTGCTTTAATATGCAATACGGGTAGTATTCAGTAGTCATTGAGTTTATCGCGAACAGTCAGACAGACAGTCGCGGCGGAAGACTGTTTTATGATACTAACAAATAATAATTATCATTAAAATACAAAGAGAAAAATCCGCCAAAAACTATATTTGTTACTGCTTTAATATGCAATACTACCCTCCACATATCTACGCAGAACAAGAGGTAATGCAACTTACATGCAACCCAACCCACTATAGGTTCCAGTTCATGCTGCGACACGAGTAAAAACTTTGTTTTAAAACAGCAAAAGCCCTAAATGAGATCCATTTAAATGTAAAAACTCTACGTCAGTCAGTCAGCCTGGTCACCATTTACCCCGTCCATCGTGGTCGTGCATCGTCCAACTTTCTAGAAAACAATTAGCTATTTACTTGTTCCCTATTTGTAAGACCTTTTAGGTTCCGTGGGATTGTGTAAACTGTAATTATGTTGGAATAGGAACAAAGAAATGGTCGATTGAAGTATCCGCTTTAGGGTTTATATAGCTTGTACGGCTGTACCTGAGTTACACTACTACATAGGCGGACAGCCATTAGACGGGTGCTCACAATTTAAGCCTGAAAGCCAATTTAATTTAGTATATTTGAATACTTGGGCCTGTATATTTTTAATAGCATAGTATGCTGGCGCAAGTAGTAATCGCGGAATGGAATGGAAGCGACTTTTTGCAACGAAATTGTACATAGCATAATGAACTTTATGTCAATTGTATAACATACAAACTAAATAGGAGCCAAAAAGAGTCGCGCGTCTTCCGGGGAATCCTCGCGCATTCTCGAGAATTCCCCTAGCTACTGTCGGCGCCGTCTGTGGAATCCGCGGGAAGTGGCGCGAACGGGGAGTCGCTTGGGTCGGTCACAGCAGTGCGGTGCCAAGCAAGCTAGGCGCAATCGCGCGAATTCGCTGGAATGCGCGAGAATACTCGAGCATTCCAGCGAATTCGTGCGACTTCTCGCGTCATGAGGCGAAATTGACGCTTCCATTCCGCGGCGGTAAATTGAGCCTTAGTAATTCAAAAGAACAGTAGCGTCGTAGTTTGAAACCACACACATTGATCTGTGTAATTTTCATTTTCACCATAGCTCTCAGAACGATGAAGGAAGACATCGTGAGGAAACTGGCACGCCTAGGACCTGTGACATCCACCAAACCGCCCTGAGTTGGCACTATTGCTCTCTATAACTAGACTGCAAACTACTTTGCATAATATATATGTATGAAAGCGAAATACCACTCACTGATTAATCACGAATTCTCAGAAACTACAAGTAGTAGGGCTCTCAAATTTTGCATGGTACCTTTTAGTACGTAGATGCTCGCTAGGACAGGATCTTGCGAGATTCCCACGGGATCGAGATTTACACGGGAAAACTTCCCACGCGAACGAAGTTGCGAGCAACTGCTAGTAATGTATAAATTCAACTTTTTTGGTAAGGGTCATTGAGCACTGCCATAAGCAAAAAGGATGCCTTAAATATTTACTAAGAAACCGATTTCAGTAATGGTGGCCAAGCTAATTTGACACTACACCAGATAGCTAAAACAATAATCGTCGATTTCAAAACCATTTGTCTACCGATTACTACATAAATTAAAGCTTGTTCACCGTAAAATACATGGAGATTACGAAAACATCTAAATTGAATACTTGGGCAACATAATTTTGATGTTTTACCTAGCCTAGTTATTATCTAAGCGTCCAGCCCTCAAAAGTAGATCAATTTCAACTGCAGTCAGCCATGAAAATTGTCGTAAATTCAGATTGACAGCAAAATAAACGTTCATTACAAACTAACACATAATCTTTGGCGAAATAACGTAAGCATTGCAAAAATAAATTAGTCAAACCAATTATTGTGATGTGCATTTCAAAACTGACTTTATTTCAACTACATAAAGTCAATAATCATTTGTCGTAGCTGTCATTCTGTGTAATAACCCATTTTGTTATGATCTGTCGTGTGATGTAACTGCTACTGATGAAGAGATCAGATTATATTGGGCATGCAACTGATAGGAGCGTCTGATAGAGTATCGTAGTAATCCGTGTCATCTTGCTCACGACAGATGAATTTCACAATTTTCTTTGATATTAGTGTTTGTGAAAAAGCTGGTATTAGCGATAGGGAGATTGGGGCTGATAGGACAAGTGATCTCGATTCTAAAACGCAATCGTTGAGGCAATGACTGGCTTGAAAGGAAAAGTCGCGCGTGATCGCCAGTTTTACGTCAGGTTTTCTATAATTTTCAATATAAGTTAAAATAGCCAAGAGTCATGTGCAATAATAATGTGAGATTTGCCTCAAGAGCATACACACGGGTAATGATTAATGGCTTGCATAATTTATCGACTGTGATTCTGTTACTTTTGTAATACTAGGCAAAGGCCTCCCCCAATTCCTTCCATAAATTGTTAGAATTCTTCTTGCGCCGCTTGAAATATGTATATTTTTAACAACATATTTATGCGGAAACTTCTAGTCTGGAAAGTTCTTAATAGAGGTAAAAAAATAGTATGGTACCTTTAAATATAAACATCATTTATTTAATATTCAACTTATATGATACGAGTAAGTAAACCAATATATCTTAATCGGTATACTAAACAAACTCTATGAAAGGTTGTCTACGTTTCACAAATATGTCTAATTAGGTACTCCAATAATGAAAAAACTTTCTCAGCTTATCAATTATTACACACAGTGTATCATGTCATTGTGTTATAAAATATAAACTCATGTAAGCGATATGTCAGTGAGTTCCACGACCCGATTGTGGTAACACTGAGGGTGACCACCCGACCGGGACGGACTTTCCTGATTTGTATGTGATTGAAGAGTTTAACATGATTATTGTAGTGCTTAGGACTATTTTAAACAAAAAAGCTAATTGAAAAGAAATAAAAAGCAGACTGAACTATTTTCGGCCGTGACTTTGCTCGCGTGAAAGGCTTTTCCCGCGTAAATCTCGGTCCCGTGGGAATTCTGGGATAAACAGCCTAGTGTTTATGCTGCCTTGCAGGTAGCGTAGTCCTATTCAAATCGGTTCAGCCGTTTTATAGATTAGCCTGGACAGATGGATGGTCTAAAATTGTATTTATTTATTTAAACTTTATGTACAATAGTGGTACATGGGCGGACTTAATGCAACAAGGCATTCTCTACCAGCCAACCTTTGGGTTTAAGTTTTAAGAGACCAATTTTAAGAATATTATGAAATATATATTTTGAAATCGAAGACAGACACTTCAACTTTAATTTATATATCAAAATGTATGTATAATTATTTTGTCATTTCATCATTCTCGTCGTAAATATCAGACCCAAGAATCCGTGTCAATTTCTAAATTATCAGCTCGCTTGAAGCGGTCTATGGTGCTTTTAGAAAAGATCTCAACAGTTCGTACAAAATGATTTCAGAAAAAAAAATGTATTTTTGAGTCAACGTTCTTTTAATTACTTTTTGCCATAAGTACATTCTTTATTCTTTTAAGCACTGTTAAAATTTGAACAATGGTAAAAAATAACATTAACCCATTCCACATTACACGCGGGTTTTTAAAAGCGGAAAAGATGCGGTTATGGTGTCAATAAAACGGGAAGACTGAAGATCATGTTACTGTGTGAGGCTGCGGTCTCAGCCATTACGAGTTTGAACCGAGATTGAAACTACCACACGTCTTTTTAATCGTACGCGTAGTTATTTTGGTAAAATGACTTATTTGATATACCGTCTTGTCGTACAAAGCGCTTCTCCTCTACATTTATTGTGCACACAGCCAAGCTGTGTAACTCTCTGGTGACTTCTGTGTTTTCTACCGCATAGGTATGAGCCGTCAGCCATCAGAAAGAGCGAATAGGCATCTCCTGAAGTCAATCATTTCATCATAGTCCTCATCTATCGCTTACCATCAAGCGTTATTGAGGAAAAACAAAAGCAAAAAAACAGCATTTATTAAACTATACTCAACAAATGATCCTGTCATTACTTTATGAACAGACCTATTTTTCAGACTAGCAAATCAATGAGATAGGCAGACCAGATCTCTAGGGAGTTGAGCTCTACGATTACAGACAAATACTTGCACTGACTAGACAGGTGCACTTAAATCTATGTGGTGTTTTCCTCATAAGACCACCAACATTAACCTACATGTTCTCTTATGCTAACACTACTTGTATGGACGTTAAAAAGAGACTAACCTATAAGTTTGTCGACTCAGGGTGGAATAATCTAAATTAATTTAAAATACATGTCCTAAAAAGCAAGGCAGTTTTATTAATAAACAAGTTAATGTTCGATAATAGGTCATAAAGCCGTCAGCGGCTGACATCATGTTGATTTATCACTAATGTTTATCTAGTTAGGTCATCTTTTAATAATTATACCTATTAACCAAGATCTGAACCACTTCTATAAAGCATTGATTACGTAAAATAAACAAGTTCTTTTGAAAACACAAATCCACTGAAATCTTCCATTAAGTAAATTTTGATTATATCTAATATTCAAAGTTTTTAATGAGATCCATAACTCGCTTCGAAGGAAAACAAAGCAATTTATTTAGAATTTGTCTCATAACCGGCTCAGTATTTCTCTTTCTCTCTTTAAAAGAAATTGAAAGCTGCTTGATACGTCTCGTGACACAAAAGCTGGTTATTATTTTGGCAAATACTACACAAAACGACAATGCCGCTAGTCTCTTGGGTACATTACTAACCTGTCCGTTAGTTGAGGATATGGATGAATTTTTGATGCTCTCTTTTGATTCGTAGTTTAGATTCGTAAAGGATTAAGTTCCCTTCAAAAAGCTCCTATAGATTACGAACCCTTCTCAATAAAACTTTTTAGTAAGAAATAAAAACCATAATTTGAATGATTTGTACACTTCTATTTTGCTCTTCACATTACAAATATAGCGTTATAGACAGTATCTTACCGTCATTTCACAACACACAATAGTAACCTCAATATAGGTATTGTCCTATTTTAATTTCTGAATGGTCACACTACATTACACTGCACACCGGTTTTACGTACAATTACAAAATGGCGTTGTTGCTCCAAAACAGCTGATTTGGCTTGAAGATAAGTAGGCCACGGTTAAAGACTGCCATTATTTGTATGTACCAAGTATTGTTAATTAAAGATTACGAAACCAAAAATGTAAACTACAATAGGTAAGGTCTGATGATGCCAGCAACTGTTAGGTAAGCCACGACAATCAATACTAATATAATAAGTTAAGTTAGGTAAAAAAAAAAAAGATGGGGCCAGCAGAGGCGGGCTAGTCGGGGGCCGCGATGTTGAATACTTATGCGTTCCCGCAGCCCCCGGCGCATGTGTACGAAGGAACACGGGGTGGTTTTAGTCAGTTAATGGTGAACGCAGACCTAGCCGCACCGCAGTCTCTACAGTCCCCGCAGTCATCGCTTTTTGTTAATGGCCTCGCACATCTATCCGCGCCGCAGTCGCTGCAGTCGTTCCCGTCAGTGTTGCCAGATTTTTGAAAGCATTATCTATCCGAAGATTTAAAAAATCTGTATAAAATCTGTATTTGGTATTGGTATTTTGCTCTTTTGTGTAATTTTATCTGTAGGTGCTATAATAGGGAATAAGCAAGTAATTATTTATACGAGAATAAGTAATTTTATTATAAACCGTTGACAGAGATTCTCTGTCTACTTTATAACTCTGGCAACACTGCGCGCCGTCGATGCGAATGACGTCATCCGCGCTGCGTGCGGGTGACGTCATCAGCTGCGGCTAGGGGAGTTCGGTCGTTTCAGGGACTGCGGCGACTGCGGCGCGGGTAGGTGTGCGAGGTTGCATAGAACTTCATATAAAGAATTCGAATGCAAAGACTGCGGCGCGTGCGGTGCGGCTAGGTCTGCGTTCACCATAAGAGTCTGACAGACCCCTTCGCCCGCCCCAGGGCGGAGGACATCCCTGAGGCTTTCCACCTCGGAACAAAAAAAAAAAAGGTATGTAATGGATGGTCCCCTATCCCTGGACGGACCTCAAGGGCTGGTCCTCTTCCCAAATCGTTAGGATCGGCGACTGGAAGCCGACTGCTCCCATTCTACTCAGATTACCCATGCACAGGCGCGAGAAAAGAATTCATGGTAGAAATTGGTCGATATACTGTCTAGCGCATTCCTCTACATTTCTTGTGCGCACAGCCAAGGTTCCTTGGCTTCTGTGTTCCTTACCAGATATGACTCTTCAGCCTTTAAAGCAAGAGTGAACAGGCATATTCTAGGCTCGCTTCCTTCCATCGTAGACCTCATCAATCGCTTACCATCTGCCGTGATGGAAGTAAAGAGCAGGATCTACCGCAATAAAAAGAAATGGGAAAGGACTGGTCCAGAAGTAGGATAGTATTGGCCAAAAAAATATGATGATTCTACCATTGTCGGTACGATTGCCCGTTACTATACATTCGTAACAACGTCTGACCTAACTTAAGAAAGAAATAGACGCTAGTTCAGAGAATGTTCCAATATAGCGCACAAGAATGAGTTTGTTTCCGACCATGAATGGACTACAATGTTGCTTACCTATTCACAACGTTAGCAAACATCCTCCAGTTTTGAAAACTATCGCCAATTACGTGTGCCTCGCTAAACGGTACACAATGCTATGGTTTTGGTAGGAGAACGGTAAATATACTGGTACTTTACTCGAAATAACTTGTCATCACGGCTGCAATCACCAGAAGGTTAAGTGGATATGTTAGTATGATATTGTGATAACGTGCCAAGGAATAGGGGTAATTATTAATGTACTAGCTTCTGCTCGTGGCTTCGCTCGCGTGATGTTTTTTTTTCAGCGGAAACAGTAGCTCAGTTATAATGTAGTATTCTACTGGGGAAAGAATTTTAAAATCAGATGAGTAGTTTCGAAGATTACTTCCGATATTTGTATATTGGAAGTAATCTTCGAAACTCCTCCTCAATCACAAACATTAGCTTTGTATAATATTAGCATAGACTAGTATAAATGAGTATGATCTATTATTAGTTTACGGTATTTGAAAGTATTTAAATACACTGTCTATCATCTCTTATACAACGCAGGTCTACTCGAAGACATTTCTTTTTAAATAAGCAGCAGCTTTGTGTTCTTTTTCATTTATTTACCCTTTTTTCAGTGTTAATTGTTTACTTAAATAAACAAATAAAAATCCATCTCGTATTTTAAGAGTAGGTACTTAGCTAACAACAAAATAATTGGCCCTACTTAATATTTTGGATATCAGTGAACATAACAATTCCTATTTATAAATGACTCTGTTATAGTTCCCGTTGTTTAATAATTTCACAACAAGGCGTTACTATAATATTTTGGAAATAATAGAACAACCAGCTTCTTTGTATGCAGCAGCAGGCCACAAGCGATAAACTAGAGACTGAATGTTTTATTGTACTCATATTTTGACTGTCTGAACGCTCGGAGTTTTATTAAACAACAGGCAGTTTTAAAAGTCCTTATTGAATTATGTTGTGGGTTACAATAAAGAGTACATAATCACCGTAAAGCGGTTTTTTTATTTACATCTGTAGCACGTCTTCGGTACATAAGGTCCAGTTGAAAACTAGCGTCAGGCAATTTGCCGTTGTAAGACATTTTCAGTGTTTTTTCACTGGACCTATTTGGCACAGCCGTGAGGCACACACAATGCTGGGTTTCTTTCAGATTTTTTTTTACTTTTTGTGTGCCCTAATCTGGGTCAAATTAATTTTGTATACTCGGTTTCGGCATTAATGTTAATAAATCAGAGCAAAAAACAAACTTCCATTTTTTTATGACACCGCTTGCGCAATGACACCAAACATTGAGATAGTTCTCTATTATTCTCATTGTAAGTGGAGTAAAAATAAATTACGTTAACTTGCTAATACTATTTTTAAGACGCTCATATGGTTGCACATTTCGCTTTTTTAACATGTCCATTTTAGCAAATACCTCGCCTGAAATCACATCAACTCTTGTTTTATAATAACTTGCTTACATAGTGTGAACGAATCACAGTTACTAAATAAATAATTAACTTAACTAGTTCTAAAATTAAGTCTAACATAATTCAAAATATTTTAATGAGCTGCTTTAGTTTTACCGATTGTTTCGAATAAAACGGGAATCCGGATATTAGATTATCGTAATTGTAACGAAAGTCGACCAACTGATGAGAAATTAATCGATTCTGTGATTACAATTACAATTATTACGCAAGAACTAATTCATTGTATATATATCTGTATAAATATCATATATATATATATGTTGGCAATAAATGATCTGATAAGCTCCCAAAACAGCAACTGTGAGCATTGTCAATCTGTTATATCTACACCAGACCATTTATTGTCAATGCATGATAGCACTTTACTGCGGTCTTGTGTCAGTTTGCCGGTAGAAAATTCAAATAATTCTGATGGTTTGTCACAAAAGAGTATAAATAAAGATATTGTTATTTTTTGTGATGAGATTGGGAAAAGTTTAGGCCAACTTTTAACCAATGAATATCCAGGGCATTCAATAATAAACAATTGCATGCCTGGCTGTTCATTATCTGATATAATGAAAAAAATAATAAATTGTAAAGTTTGTCAAGAAACTACACTTGTCATTTTTGTTGGTAGTAGGGGGACGCTGAACAAGGGAGAGCTGCTCCAATACTATAGGATTCTGAGTAACTTACAAGTAAAAAAAATTGTTATGTTCACATATCCATATAGTCAAAGTTTGCCACAGGAAGAAAACCTTTTTAGATTTAATATTAACATGTCTTTGCACAATGTGACAATAAATAATAATTTATTTCATGTAATTGATACCAACACTTATGTTGGACATACTTTTTGTTTGAAAAAAGATAGATATCTTGTTGATAGGTACTATCTTTCTATGTATTGTAAAAGACAGATAGCTGTGTCGCTATCATATTACTTTAATATTACAGCCAAGAACTTGGCTAAACAAGTTGCTCCTGTTGAGCAATGCCATGACATGTTGGAATATTCTGCCAATCACTTGGCATCAAATATTGACATTATGAATTGTGATTTAAATTAAAAATTAAGACAACAGATACAAACTCTAGCATTATTGTAAATAATCAGAATAAGACAAATGTAGTTTTAAAATCAACAACTACTATTAACCTGGTACATCAAAATATTCAAGGATTCTTAAGTAAGGAGTTAGAAGTAGAATTATTTCTTAATATTAATAGTATTGATATTCTATGTGTAACAGAACATTGGTTAAAAAACCATCAATTTAGTTTCAATTTTAAAAATCACCAGGTTGGTAGTTCGTTCAGCAGAGTATCAGCCATACATGGTGGCTCTTTGATATTAATAAGTAATCAACTAAAATTCAGGGATCGTATGGATATTGTGGGTCTCTCTGTTGAGCGGATAATTGAAATAGCCTGTATTGAATTGGAGCAGTTTATTATATTAAGTGTGTACAGACCACCTTCAGGATTGTATGACTGTTTTGAGTCAGTAATGGATAAAGTTTTGAATAAAATTTGTAATTTGAACAAGTCTATCATTATTTGTGGTGACTTTAATGTTAATTTATTAGAAAATTCTGGCTTGAGTACTAAAATTTTGAGTTTGTTCCAGTCATACAATCTTGTTAACCTGTTTATGGAGCCTACTAGAATAACCCCCACTAGTGCCACTTGCCTAGACAATATTTATACAGATGTTTTACCTACCCACAAAAAAATAATAAACTTATTAGATTCTGATCACTGTGGGCAACTAATTACTCTATCAAATGTGGGTAGGATGAAGACAAAAAAAGATATCACTGTAAACCCTAAATCAAAATATCGCATGGAAACATTTAAAACTAAACTTTTAAACAAAATGCCATATTTGTCAACTAATGGTGACCCGAACAAACATTATAATGATTTTTTTAACATGTACTGTAAACAATTTGATACCACATTTATTCCCAGGTCTTTATCAGTAAATAATAACACTTCCTTTAGCGACTGGGCCACCGTTGGTATCCATAAAAGTAGAAAACGGCTTTATGAACTGTATGAGGAGCGGACTTATATCAACACAGTAGAATTTAATTTATATGTTAAGAATTATTCAAAATTATTTAAAAAAGTGTGCTATATTGCCAAATCACGTTACTTGAGTTCAAAAATTAAAAATAGTAGTAATGTAATAAAAATGACTTGGAATATTATTAATAGTGAAACGGGCAGGTCTTGCAAACGAAATAACGATTACAGCCTTGCTATTGATGATAAAATAATTAAATTAGATTCGCAAGTTGCCGTGGCTTTTGAATCGTTCTTTGCTGAGATTCCCATATTGACAACCAGATCTCTGAATGCGTCACCCATTGCTGCAGAAACTTTACTCAAAGAAAATGTGCCAGTTTGTGGCTCTGAATTTCAATTTCAATATGTAACTTATAATGATATAATAAAAACTTTTAAATCTCTGAATGTTAAAAAGACTGCAGACCTATGGGGTAATTCAGTTGATGTTACCAAGTCTATTATAAACATTGTAGCACCTACATTAGCTGTTATTTTTAATAAATGTATTGATCATGGTGAGTTTCCTGATCTAATGAAATATAGTAAAATACTACCATTATTTAAATCAGGTATCACTTCAGACCCCACAAATTATAGACCTATATCAGTGCTACCTACTTTTAGTAAAATTTTTGAAAAAATTATCTTAAATCAAATGCAGAGGTATTTTAATAAGCACAAGTTACTGCATCACAAACAATTTGGTTTTACTAGGGGTCGTTCAACAACTGATGCCGGTGTTGAACTTTTAAGTCATATTTATAGTGCATGGGAAGATAAGTGCGATGCTTTGGGCATATTTTGTGATTTGTCGAAGGCGTTCGATTGTGTTCTCCATGAAACATTGATCAGGAAACTACACTACTACGGAATCCGGGATACCTCTCTGGATCTTCTTACTTCATATTTAAGTGATAGGATTCAAAGAGTTGATGTGAACGGTAAAACATCTCCCGGATCTATAGTCAAAATGGGGGTCCCCCAGGGCTCAATTTTAGGTCCTTTTCTATTTCTTATTTATATTAATGACTTGCCATTCCTCATAAAGGATAATCATGATATAGTGTTGTTTGCTGATGATACTTCACTTTTATTTAAATTCAAACGTCAGCAGATGGTTACTGACGATGTTAATAGTGCCCTCGCAACGGTAGTGAATTGGTTTAATGTCAATAATCTTATGCTTAACGAGAAAAAAACTAAGTGCATAAAGTTTACATTACCGCATGTGAAACAAGTAAACACAAGTGTGTCAATAAAGGGCGAAAGCTTAAAACCCGAAGACACCACAGTGTTCTTAGGCATTACTTTAGATGCGAAGCTTCAGTGGGGCCCCCATATAGATAAATTGTCCAAAAAACTTAGCTCTGCAGCATTTGCCGTTCGAAAAATTCGTGGCCTAACTGATTTAGAGACGGCCCGTTTAGTGTATTTTAGTTATTTTCATAGTGTAATGTCATACGGCATTTTACTATGGGGGAATGCCGCCGATATAAATACAATATTTGTGTTACAAAAAAGAGCCATTCGTGCTATTTATAAATTAAGTCCACGGCACTCCCTCAGAGATAAATTTAAAGAGATTAATATAATGACTGTGCCTTCTCAGTATATTTATGAGAATCTCTTGTATGCACATAAAAATATTAATCTCTTTAAAAAACACAGTGATATCCATAACGTAAATACTAGAAATAAACACAACTTTGTCATTCCAAAAACAAGGCTCAAGAAAATAGGTGGTTCTTTTAAATGCCAGTGCATACGTTTTTATAATAAACTACCTTGCCATTTGCAAGAACTGAGCCTCAACAAATTTAAATTAGTCATAAGACGCAAGCTTTGCCAGAAGGCTTTTTACACAGTTAAAGACTATGTTGAGGATAAAAAGGCTTGGGATTGAGCTGCTCCAATGATATACAGGGAGCACTAGTGTTGTTTACAATCACAATTTCTTGTATTTTATTTTATTTTTATACAAATTGACATTTTTTTTTTTGTTTTTTAATATTTATTTTGACATGGATATTTACTTTTTAAAGTATAATATTTTATTTTAAATGATATGAATATTTACTTTGTAAAGTATAATATATGTATTTTTTTTGAATATTTACTTAATTATGTACTTAAATGCGAGGATTATGTGGTATTATTTTTTTTTTAATTTCCATTTACATTTTTTTTTTCTCTCTCTTTATTACGACGTTGTCTGACAGTTTGAGTATTTTAGTGACCTACTCAAATGTACCGTCTTTGGCATTGTTCGTCAGGTCGTTGAGCTCCTTAGTAGTCCAAAGTTGAGCTTACAGACTAACTGACAAAGGCTTGCACTGACGGGACGGGTCTACTCAAATCTGTTTGGTCTTTCCTCAAAAGGCCATTTCGGACTAATCTACATAATCCTCATAAACGATTGTGAATATGTGCACTATGTAGGTTTTTTTTTTATTTATTTATTCGAGTTAAACATAATAAATTGTCTGGCAGTTTGAGTGCTTTTTGCGGCCTACCTAAAGGTCCTTACCTTGGTATTGTTCGTCAAATCGTTAAGCTCCTTGTTCTAAGTTGAGCTATACGTCAATTGACAAATGCTTGCACTGTATGGACAGGCCCACTCATATCTGTGAGCATCTTTCTTCAAAAGACCGCCTCAGACTGAAACCTACAAGGTTCCCATATAATTAATTCAGTGTAGATTGTATGGACTTTAAAAGAGACGGACCCCTGAGTTTGTTTCGGTGTTTCTTCTCAGGGTAGTCAGTTAGGAAACACCGGCCTCATCTAGTTAATATTTAAGGAAAAAATGACGTGTAAAAGAGTTATTTAATAACCAATTTGCAAAATAAAGATCATTTATCATTTATCATTTATCATTTATCATTGGTAAATTTGAACTGCAGTAACAATTCGATCGCCATTCTGATGAATTTTGATTAAAGATTAACAATTGATTGCTATGCCCAATTGGTTGACACGATTAAATATTGGTATGGCGGGCGAAGTATCGTCAAAATTCTTTACTTTGGTTAAGTATTATATAAGGACATTGCCTTTCGACAAAATTGGATCAGAAATGCGCAGATATTTTCGCTGTGATATAATTTTTATAATCAATTGAATCATGAAGTCATCACTGATCACTCAATGAATGAGCTAAGTCACTATTCTTCCAGGTTCCATCATCCCAGATAAATAATATGTCGGCAGATACATACATAATCTTAATTAAAATTTCTTCCCTAACCCAAACTTAACTATCGCTAAATGTAGTAAATTTTGAGGCACGGTTCTTTGAGCTATTTGAGTGATTATTACAATCAAAATCAGAAAACAATAACCAAAAAATTTAGTTAAATATTATAACTTGCAAAGTAAATGCTCTCGCGCTATGCTTTGTTGCGCTTGCGCATGTACTCAGAATGTACTCGTAACCTGATCAGTCGGGCCTTGCTCGCCGACCGAGACGGACGTGTAACTTACACCCGCTCCCCTGTCACACACGAAAGTTGATTTCCTTTGGGGGAAATTCGAGTTAAGATTAGATTAATTTATTATTTAAGGTGTTGGATTACTAATGGGATTGTCTATAGGGTTTCTTTTTGTATTGTTTTGGGAAAAATAGGGAGGGGACGGCTGTCAACTATTTTGGATAATGAAGAATAGCTAAGGGTGTTTCACGTGGCAGCTTAGACATCTTCTTTCATCTCAGCTCAAGCATACAAGAATCTCATTATGAGAACTTGATCTTTTAGTACCTACACACACTATCTGGTAATGCATTATAGTTAAAAATTAATATTAACATACCGTACGGAACATAGTATGTGTACATAGACAAATATACTTTTAACCGACTTCAAAAACGGAGGAGGTTCTCAGTTCGCCTTGAACTTTTTTTAAATGTATGTTACCTCATAACTCGAAGATGGCTGGACCGATTTGGAAATATATTTTTTCGTTTGATAGGGTTTCTAGTTGGTCCCATTGTTATGAAATCAGGATCTGATGATGGGATCCTGGAGTAATCGAGGGAACTCTTCAAATATTATAGGCACACCTATAACGTTTTGGGTATTTCTAATAGTACCTTGTGCAGTTGCTCTCGAAAATCACCATTTGGGGAATTGGAACTGATGATGAGGACCACAGATGGCCACCGAATCTGCTCAATAATAAGTATTTCGTGGATTGCAGTTCGATTAATTGAATATTTATGCTCGTCACAATGCATATGGTGAAGTACCAGGGGAACTCGTCAAAAATGAACGGATCTGCATCGGGAAAAGCAATATTTTGTAAAAGGTTTTATCGGTTTTATTTTTTGATGTTTTTTTAATGTACACTATAACAGAATGAAATAAGGATTTAACAACTACAAAGAGTGTTACAATGGGCGGTCTTAACGCAATAAAGTAATTTATTATCGTCTGCTTAGCCTGTTACTATGTCAGGGTCGGCTTCCAGTCTAACTAGATGAGGGCTAAATATATAGTATTTTCAATTATTATTTCAGTATTTTCAACCGACGACAAAAAAAGGAGGAGGTTATCAAGTCGACGAGTAAATTTTTTTTAAATGTTTGATCACCGATTACTCGAAGACGGCTGAACCGATTTGGAAAATTCTTTTTTTGTTTGAAAGGGTATACTTCGAATTTGGTCCCGTTGTCACTAAGTCAGGATCTGATGATGGGATCCTGGAGAAATTGAGGGAACTCTTCAAATATTATAGGCACACCTATAATGATTTGAGTATTTTTTATAGTAACTTGTGTAGTAGCATTCGAAAAGCACCATTTTTGAAGTGGACCTGATGATGAAGACCACAGATGGCCACTGGAACTACTCAATATATAAGTAGGAATAATAAGTATTTCATGTGTTCCGCTTCGATTACTTGAATGTGGTTATTAAGCACAATATGCTCGTCACAATGCATATGGTGAAGTGAAGCTGATGGTGAAGTACCAGGAGAACTCCTCAACAATTAACGGCCGAACATTGGGTAAAGCAATATTTTGTAAATTATTATAAGTAGTTGACATTTAGGCTCTTGTAACTAGGTAAATTAAAAATCGACTAACTAAAAAGAGTGAAATAAAAACTTTTTCGCTTTGCAGTGTTTTTTGGGAGTCGGTTTAATTTTCTGGTAAAAAGTTTTTTGAATAGAGCGACTATCCTATCTGTCGTCCTCGTGTCGACTGTCACAGAAGTACAAATGATAGCTGACAACAACAGTTTAACTAGGTGTGTTCAGACAGTCACTCATCAACAGACCGAGCTCGTCAACACTTGCTTAACTTTGAAAATCAGCCCGCGGCTCTTATAATTAGGTATTAGTTCCAGCTACAGGTATTAGTTTCTTGATTATAATATTTTTAATTCACAATGTAAGCTTGGTATTTTACCTGACCAAACAATGCAAGTTGACCTCAACTGACCTCAAAGTATTGCGTGATAAAAACACATTACCTCACATATTCCCATGTCAGCAATAACCAATAAGAAACGTAACAGAACATTCTCATAGTTAAAACAACTTTATTTAGTGAACTCGAGACCGCTCCGAATTGATTTGGAATAACTGCCGAAACAATCAATTTGCTATGACCTGGATTTTAATCCATAGGTACAAGTTGGCTTTCAAAGCCAATGTATGGGGAATGGTGGGCAACTGGTAATCGAGGGGTCGCGGGTTCGAACCCCACTTATTACATATTTACAAGAATATTAAGCTTAGTTGGAGAGGTTAACAAGATTGCTAGTCATTTGTATTATATACCCACATTGCAGCATGATATCTTTAAAAAAAAACTGTGCATTACTGTTTTTGTATGAAAAAAGATTTATAAAAGACATCATATCGTCTGCGTTTTCCTAGAATTATTGGGTTTGCTACCAACTCAACACAAGGCACAAGAATTAATATCACTTGTTATTTCGTCAAACACACTGCTGAAAAATTGACATCTCTAAAAAACTTCTCCTTATAGTCCGGTCCTTTGTAAGACCTCAAAAAGAGATTTGAACAGAGATTCCTATCAATTGAAGTCAGTTGGTACATAACTACATACAACTAGAATAATTGCACATAATATATGGTCAGCCAGTAACCGCTTGGGAATCAAAGCCAGTAAGTACTCGATTTAAAATAAACCCGAGCAATACAACACCGTATATCGAGTCAATGACATCGATATTACATTACAAGCATTGCGAATCGATAACCTTACTATTCTACCGCAACACTAGTATGTAGGAAAAATATACATATGTACAAACTGACAACAGAAAAGCAACCTTAAACTGGGAAAATTAAAGTCGAAAATTAATTTGTTATTTCTGAAATTTGAACAGCGGATTTTAGTGCTACTTTAATTCCAAACTTGAAAACATAAATATAAGGTTGAAGTTGCTTTGCAAGTTTACTATTACCAAATCAGTACTTGGTCAGTATTTTTACGACAACGTTACATGGTCTAAATGGTCTTGTTTGAGACACAAAAATCCGTAACACAATGATGTTTTCATGTCAGCAAACTTTGTTGGTTTTAAAACTTTTTAACAGTGTATAAGAAAAAGGCTTTTTATTGAGACTCTTTAACGGTCGGAGAGTTAAGAATGACTATAATAGCAAATTCTAGAGCAGTGAGTTTTAAAGAGCTTTTTTTCAGTTCAGTTCAGTTTTAAAAAGTAGCAGGTCGTGGATTCATAATCAGTTACACATTACTCTATGTATTTTTATCTTCACCACTGATCATCATTTTATCTAACATTGATTTTGACATTTTTTTTTTTAATTTTCAACTTAGAGTTAACAATTTATGTAACTTGACTTTTTTATTATATTTATTTTGCTTTGTATACTATTGTCACATCATAATATTATAATTAATGCGTAACTGAAATTCATAATAATATATTTGCACGCCATATTTGGCAAACATGATTGTACCTTATTTTTATTATGTTACCTTGCATGCACGTTTTTTATTCTTGTATGTATACACACGTTTATGCAAATAAATGAATCTGAATCTGAACTGCTCTCAAATCTCCGTCCAGGTAAAACCCGGACACACATTGGTCTTACGGGTACCAAAAAGCACGATCTCTATTATTATTTTCCTATGATATTTCATCTCATTGTTTATGTCACGTTGATTAAATGAAAAGGAAGAGGCTGTTATTAAAAAAGTTCTAAAGCTCTACAATGTTATCCCTTTATCAGTAAATAAAAACCACAATTAAATATCGTTGTGTTTAGTTTCAAGTTACAAAATATATTTTTCTACGGTGTCCGGGGAAAAACTGTAATTTTACCCGAATGTCCGGGGTTTATAAGTCTTTGTCTGGGGCCGGCAAATTTTGGTGATAGCAACCCTACCTATAGACAAAAAATTCGAAGACATGTGACCTTTTCCAACACGCACTGGGGCCCGCGATTATGGCCTATTCCCTCCCACAGAAAAGAGGCATGTGTCCCAAAAGTGAAAACGTCATAGGCTGCATTATTATAACTACATTATTACAAACAGACACACTATCAAAAGGTTTCAATAAAACTGAAACTCTCACGGTATTTCTACTTCTAAATAATCCGTCAATTAAATACCATTAAATAATAGCGTACTTACTATAATAATCACGTTCGTCACACTTTTGTAACAAAAAGTAATAACGAATTAAATAATATCATAATTCAGTGTCCGTTGTGCAAGTGATAGCAATGTTATGTGCCGATGCGTTGAGAAATATAGACTATTAATGTTCGTAATTTTATTATTTATTATCTGTGGTGTAATAAGATCATCTCGGTGGGAACTCTTCTGAAGGATGCTGATTGCTAGTACAGATTGCATATAGTGAAAGTATTAAAAGAATAAAACAAATTAAGCGTCAATATCTTAATGGTTTAGGTGTAGGATTTGTGACCGAGAAGTCGCAGGTTCGAACCCCACCCATTTACACTATTGCCGTGAACCTAATCCAGACAAGCATATTTAGCTTAGTTGGTAGAGTTAACAAGATTGCTAGTAATGTGAATTCCATTCACTTTGCTAGTTCTCTTTAACCTCTAGAGCCCCAGCGGCACAAAAGCGTGCCAGTAAACCAGTATTAGTTGAGCCCCGCTTTCTTACGATAAGAGCCCGCCCGCGGTGCTTGAAGGATGGTTGACGTAATAATGGCGGTCCTTGAGTGGTTAAAAAAAATGTGGATATTGAGGGTTAATCGCAGAGAAAATGCTCCTACAGGGACCCGAATCTAGAGCGCCTTGTAGAGCAGTCATATTCAATGACGGAGTCCGATTTCTTTCGTTTTGGTTGTGGGAATGATCTAACAAATTACATGTTGTTAGTTCATCCGTGATCATGGCGCTTGAAACAGTGCCAAAATATCGGAAACTCCGACAATAAATACACGTGGTAAATATCTCGTTCTAAGTTAATGATACTGTTAGTTAGCTTAAAAACTCATATATCTCGTACGTCAGAATGTATACCTAATCACAATTTCCACTAAGCCATAGTAACCCGTCAAGTCTCCTCAGGACACTAGACAAGAATCTGATCCATACATTATGTTTCTCTTTCGTTTCACGCGGACAGAACATACATACACATTGTATGTACATATTTATCTGGTAGTTGAACTCCAGTCAACTGATGCTAATGTATAGTGCGGACTACGGCTTTGTTTACTACGCTACTGGAGAGTACTATAAATAAGACTACAGTGTCTTTAAGCCTGGATGGTGTTGCATTTAAACATCTTGCTACTGACTTGAAGAATTGCAAAGCAATTTAGGAATATCATTTTCTCTCCTGGTCTCTTTAAAATCTACACAGTTTGCCTCAAAATATCCCTTTTAGTCATATGTGTCACCCTACAAAATAATATTTGAATTCGATATTTTCTGGAACTAACTACAGTGTATATAATAAGGTACATGTTCTTATCTCTAATTCCCAACTTATATTATAAATGTCTGTCAATTAAAACACTTAACCGAGTTTGATGAATTTGGTAACAGAGAGACACCATTGTCTACAGTAAGGCCGCTATCCCACTGGCGTTTTACAAGCGTTGGCGCCTCTCGAACGTCTGCGCAGCGTCAACGCTGCGCAGACGCGACGTTGACGTCGCGTTGCAAGCATTAACAGCCACTGAACGCGACGTTAACGTCGCGTTAACGTCGCGTTCAGCGGACGTTAATGCTTGCAACGCGACGACGCGACGTCGACGTTGCGCAGCTACGTTCGAGAGACGCCAACGCTCGTAAAACGCCAGTGGGATAGCGGCCTAATAAGTAAATGGGGCTGACAAAAACGTGTCAGGCAATCGAAACCGCGGGCGGCAGTATTTCTTAGTATTTCTCCGTCGCGGGAAGCAGTTACTATTTTATAATTTATTAGATTTTTCTTCATTATTGTGCACGTATCAAACATACAAATGTATGAGTTTGAAAAGTTCTTAAGAAAGATTTTTTTCTAATTCAGAGTCTCGCGTTTGACCGCCATCTCACCTGATGGTAAGTGATGATATGGTCGAAGATGGAGCACGATAACGTATATAAGATGTTATGTATTTATTACATGATCGTATCGTTGAGTCGGTAGCCAAATTAGATACATAAACATCCTGCCTTTTACAGACATCCGCAGATCACAGAACATTTGTCGACGAAAATCAATTAACCATGATCACAGATTTCGAAACCTAACAGTCTAGTAGTGGGGAACTTCCAAAGGCTACGTGAAGACAACAATATTTATACGTGTAGAGCGGAATAACCCTGCCGTAGACTGCCTTTCCTGATAGCTATAATCGGTCTTTAAGACAAGAATTCATAGGCTATTTCTAGACAAGCGTGCTTCATCTTCGACCACATTATCGCTTAACGTCAAGCGACAAAACGCGAAACTATCCACGATAAAAAAAAACACGCTTACCTAGTAGTAACCTGACTCTAACTCTTGACTTAAAAACCCCAGGATATAGCTATCAGGAAACACAGACTCCGGCAGGGAATTCCACTCTTTAGCTGTACACACAATGAAAACATTCCCAAAGTTTAGTGCGTATGGGTGGATGTCCACACTATGTAACGATGGCGTTTGTCTTGTAGTCCGATAATGGAAGATGATATGACGGATGATCATAGTAAGTTGTGTTGGTGTACTACCTATGTACTGACCGTTCCTCCAGCATCTCGTTGAAGGTCTTGGACTTGGCGCGCGGCTGGCTCGGCTCGTGCTCCATTCGCCGCACCTCCACGCACCGCTCTATTATGTGCTCCACTCTCTTCCGCCGCGATGACTTCCAGTTGTCCAGGTTCTGTAATAATGGGAATAGTGTTGTTAGTAACATTATCGTCATCATTATAATTTTTAGTTTTGGTTACGTTTTCGATTCTTAATTCATCTCTATCAGGCTTCATTCATATTAATTATCCTCTTAGCACAAATTATCATTAATAATAACTTTACCCGAATTTGAAGAATTATTGATCGCAACCATCGCCAAACCCCGCCTAAGTCGAAACAGTATTTCCAAAGTAAGTTATAATTCCGTATAAATATTTTTTTATCAAACCAACATCAAATAAAAAATTTGAAAAAAAAAAACAGGCTGAAGAACGCATATAAGAATCTCTCGATAAAAAGAATAATTATATGCAATTTCTAATGAACATTACATACTCTTAATTTCTGTAGGGTTATTGGATAATAAAAAGACAAAACTACAACATGCATTCATGTTTTAGTTTTATCTTTTTATTAATTTAAATTTTTAGGATCAATTTAAATATTTTCAATTAAAAAAACTTACACTACGAAGTCTGTCCCGTAACTTTTTAATCTTTTCCTCCATTTTAAGTAAACTTTAAATTTCAATAAACTGCCTATTACCACAGTAGCTATGATTCAACTAAACTAAGTCTCCTTACGTATTACTGATGCATATTTAACTTTTAACCCAAAAGGTCTCAGACGCGTGGAGCCAGTCAGAGATATTTACATATTAATCTAGATGTTCCTGAGTTTAGATCGTTAATTAGTTAAAACTAGACTAATTGCTCTGTATCTCTTAAACGGATCTAGGTGGAGACCTTGAGAGGAGAATACCAAATGAATAGATTATTCATCTACCTATGTTGTTATTCATACAACTATTATAAACTATGCCCGTAACTTTGTACGTGTGAGAGGTTTTATCTGCGTAAATCCCGTTTTTATGGGAGTTCCGAGATAAAAAGTAGCATATATGTTGCCCGAAGTAGGACAGACAGACAAAACTTAAAAAAACATTTGTTTGTGTTTTAGTATCGAGTTAATGTATGTAATCACAATAAGCACTTCAATTTCTTTTATATCTATACTAATATTATAAAGCTGAAGAGTTTGTTTGTTTGTTTGTTTGTTTGCTTGAACGCGCTAATCTCAGGAACTACGGTTCTGATTTGAAAAATTCTTTCAGTGTTAGATAGCCCATTTATCGAGGAAGGCTATAGGCTATATATCATCACGCTAAGACCAATAGGAGCGGAGCACCAATGAAGAATGTTTCAAAATCGGGGGATTTTTTTTCCACGCGGACGAAGTCGCGGGCGGAAGCTAGTGTAAGATAAAAATGAAAGTATATTTGAGTGATTGTTCTTTTCAACCGACGACAAAAAAAGGAGGAGGTTATTAATTCGACGCGTATATCTTTTTTTATTATGTATGATAACCGATTACTCGAAAAAGGCTGAACCGATTTGGAAAATTATTTTTTTGTTTGAAAGGGTATAACTTCGAAATTGGTCCCATTGTCACCAAGTCAGGATCTGATGATGGGATCCTGGAGAAATCAAGGGAACTCTTCAAATATTATAGGCACACCTATAGTGATTTGAGTATTTTTTATAGTAACTCGTGTAGATGCATTCGAAAATAATAATATATGCGTTTAATAATATATGCGTTTATTTCTCCTCACAATACAGTATATACATTTATATAAAAATAACTTAATATGTTACAGCCTTGTATATGTGAGGAGCTGGTGTCTGAGTTAGGTTTGGCCCTGTATTACAGATCACCAGGTCCCCACCCCTGAGAATTTACAATTTGGTTCAGCTAAGTTAACCATAAAAAAGAGACCATGCACTAACAATAAAAAAAAAAAGAGATGACAGATGTCGATAAACTAAAAAAATAAAAACATTTATAACTGTTAAAACATAACTAATAAAATATTAATGATTTTGACTATGACCTTGTGTGTTTGATTGTGTGTATGTGTGTGTGTGAGTGTGTTTGTGTATGGGTTTGTGTATGGGTGTGTGTATGTGTGTGTGTAATTTTGTGTCTATAGATTGTGTGATTTTACTGGTATTTAAGTAATTTTTCAGTATCCGTGTAGTAAGCTTTTGCAACCATTCTTTAACTAGAGATTTACACCTATTTTTTGAGACCGAGTAAATAGATAAGACCTTGTTAAGTTTGTTATATAGATTACTAATTTGATAGCAAAAGAAGTGATGCGAAAAACTTGTGTGTAAGCGTTCCCTTTCACAGACCCTATCTTTTCTTCGGATATTTTTAATTTTGACCGGATCGTAAGTCATTTGGCAGTGCGTTTTAATAATCGTATGGACAATATATAGCTGACAAACCGTTAGCACTTTTGCCAGCTTGTAAACATCGTCAGTAGGGTGAAAGAATGGGAGACAATTTGCTACCTTTAATACAGCTCTTTGAGCCCTTTCAACTTTGAGAAAGTGGGTTTTTGCAGTACCTCCCCACGAGGTAATACAGTATGTTAATTGGGACTGGCACAACGCTATATATACTGATTTGATAAGCTCCTTATCGGCCACTTGTCGCAAATTCCTAAAAATTACCATAAGCTTCCGTATTCTCGCGGAAAGCATATCTATATGACGGTGAAAATTAAGTTTCTCATCAACCATAATACAAAGATATTTCATTGCTGAGGTTTTTTATAGCTTTGTACATGTGCAGTTGGGGTCTTCCTGGTTACATGAATGGGATGTAATTTGATGTTGTAGAAGACTAGTCGTACTAATGGGTTGTAGGGAGAAAGTTATATATTTAGTTTTTTCCACGTTTAGTGTCAGAATATTATTAATTAGCCATCTGTTAACGACATTGAATCCAAATTGGGCATTAAAAAATACCGTTTCCCATGATTCTCCGCTAAAAAGCAGCGCTGTGTCATCGGCAAAAGTGATGATTTTGGCGTTCGGGAGATCTAGTTGACAAAGATCATTAATGTAGATAAGGAATAGCGTGGGGGCCAAAATACTACCCTGAGGTACGCCGTAATGAATGGGGACCTCATCACTTTTAATATAATTAACTTTTACACATTGGGTTCGGTTGGACAAGTAACTCTCAAAGAGTTTTAACTGTTGGCCTCTGATCCCCAGATGTTCAAGTTTATTGATTAGGAGTGAGACAGAGACTGTGTCAAATGCCTTCGCTAAATCTAAAAATATGGCAATAGTCTTCATTTTGTTGTCAATACTATTTACGATATAGTTTGTTAATTCATGAACTGCGTCAGCAGTGGAGTTTTTTTGCTCTAAAGCCAAACTGCGATGGCGATAATAGTGAGTTTTCTTCTAAGAATTTAACTAACCTCTTGTTCATGATGCGTTCTAGAATTTTAGACATTGAAGGAAGAATCGAGATGGGCCTGTAGTTATTTGCACAGCCTCTGTCACCAGCCTTATGAATGGGATGAATTCTGGACTTTATGAAAGCTAAGGGGAACACTCCAGTTGAGAGGGATAAGTTGCAGATATATGATATCGGAGCACTTAATGAGTCCTGATTTGTTTTTAAAATATTCGCTGGAATCATATCCAAGCCGACTGCACTGCTAGACTTTAAGTTGGATATAATTAATTTCACTTCCTCCGCATCGGTAGGCAAAAGAACAAACGATTTAGGGTTCGATTTTAATTTGATTTGACCAGCATTAGGACTTTTTGTTGAAATTATCGTGTCAGCCAACATTTGCCCCACATTAGCGAAATAATTGTTGACATTATTGATGACTTGCTGCGGATTGTCAGTGGTAATCAATTCTGTTGCACTCTCTTTTGATTTGAAAATCACCATTTGTGAAGTGAACCTGATGATGAAGACCACAGATGGCCACTGGAACTACTCAATATATAAGTAGGAATAATAAGTATTTCATGTGTTCCGCTTCGATTACTTGAATGTGGTTATTAAGCACAATATGCTTGTCACAATGTATATGGCGAAGTGAAGCTGATGGTGAAGTACCAGGAGAACTCCTCAACAATTAACGGCCCAACATTGGGAAAAGCAATATTTTGTAAATAATTATAAGTAGTTGACATTTAGGCTCTTGTAACTAGGTAAATTAAAAATCGATCAACTAAAACGAGTGAAATAAAAACTTTTTAGTTGTCTTTAGTTTTGTATTTTCGTTTTTGGCACCGACTTCGGAAATTAAAGTTATGTTTCACTCTGCAGTGTTTTTTGGGTGTCGGTTTTTTTTGGTAAAAAGTTTTATTTTTTCATATCAAAATGGAGCAACGAGTCGATTTCATTGGCCACCTGTGTCTTCACCAACCAGTCAAACCGTGTAATTGCCAAACATTGGAGTTAGTCACTAATCATATGTATCTTGGTCTGATACTAGATCATAATTTCCACTGGCGGCCGCACATTGATCATGTGTGTAATAAGCTGAGGTCTATATTATCAAAGTTATCAATTCTTAAGTATAAGTTACCATACAAAATACTTAGAACTTTGTACCTTGCACTGGCTGATTCTGTAATTGATTATGGCCTCAGTAGCTATGGACGTACATACAAAACCTACGTCGAGGACATTTATAATTTACAGTTGCGAATTTTGAAAACTATTGTTCCCAGTTACATAAAAAAACAATTTAAAAATAACGAAAAGGGTTTATTTAAGCACTGTCAAATTGTAAATGTACACAAGATACGTTTACGCGTCATTAACGATAACTTCTACAGTATTAGTAATATCCAGAAATACAAAAGGTTGCAGTCGTTACGTTGTTTGTCCTACTTACCCACGTATAAATTACCAAGTCACAATAATGTGTATGGTGCAAGGACGTGGGAATGCATGCTACCATCATTCTTAAATGACATGCCTGTAAATATTATTAAAAAATTAACTCCAAAGAACTGCTGTAAAGTGCTAAAAAAACACTTTCTAAAAAGTACTACGATCTAGAAGGTGTTTCGATGCATAGTTAAAGTGTTACTTTTAATTATGTATGTATGTGTGGTGTGGCATCGAGTTGCCGCGGCTAGCATACCACAGATAAACCCTGGATGGTTTAGGTGGTATGTTTATATTTGTAAAAAATGTACTCGCATGTTTTAAATAATAAACGATAAAAAAAACTTCTTAAGCTAAAAAAATTCTTCCGCTTTTTGTTTAGGTTTAGTGAAAGATGTACATACAAACAAATAAACTTTTGCATTTATAATATAATATGTATTAGTATGGATATCAATATTGTGCTATTCTAAGCTCCTATAATTTTAATACTCAGTAACCGTCTTCAAATTCACAAAATCTCAAAGGAATCGTTCGGTTCCTTTCTAATGGCTTCATTACCGTGATCTGGAGTAACTATTAATTAACACATAATATATTCTACTAGCATCGTAAATCTATAAACAAATAGTTTCTCTGCATTTAATATACATATTACGTTTGGTCCGGTCACGCTCTCTTCACTCATGGGCGGAGGAGAAAACACCGATATCGCGCTGGTCTTAATTACAATCGAGATTGTAAACCTTCACGCTTTAGTCTTATGTGGACTGAGCAGAACTGTTAACCCTTAAATTGACTTAATTAAATTGTATACAGAATGGAATCAGGCGGTACTTTACGGGAATCCATACCAAACTAATACTTTAGGAAAATATCTAGTGTTAGTACCGCCAAAAACTAAATGATCAATCGTGCATGCAGTATGCAGCACCGCTCTTCCGCCCACAAATATGCAGAAGGGATGCAATAAAAAACATGCCACATGCATGCAAGAATAGTGTTGTAAAAGAACCGAGTCTTTTAGTCCTCGTTTTGCGGCTATGAGTTCTTTTTGCAGAACTCACGACTAATTAGTCTTCTGAGTCCTGAGTGTTGAGTTCTTTTGAGTCTTTTCAGTTCTTTCAGTCCTAAAATTTCTTGAGTCGTTAGATTTCTTCTAAGTCCTTTCCTTTTTTTTTCAGTCCTTTGAGCTCTTTGAGTCCTTTAAGTTCTTTCAAGTCTTTGGAGTCATGAATTATACAGCAGGACTGCAGTCCAATCAAAAAGACTCGCATGTTATGAAGTATTTGAATTGTTTAAGTAGAGGATTGCAGTCATAATAATCACTTATTAAGTTCAAATAAACAATAAATATGGCTAAAAAAAGACATGTAAATCATCGTTACGTTATTAACCGGCTTAAAAAAAGGGAGGTTCTCAAATCGTCTGAATGTTTTCTAGGTGGACGTTCATTGATCTTATACATTGTACGAGTTCGTTTGAGTTCAGAACTCTTTGAAAGAAATGACTCGCCAGTTCTTTTCGTAAGACTGAGCTCTTTTTTAAAAGGACTCAGTTGCTAGTTCTTTTTAGGAAGGCTAAGTTCTTATTTAAAGGACTTAGTCTTGAGTTCTTTTAGTAAAGAGTGAGCTGTTTTAAAAGACTCAGTCTCGAGTTCTCTTTGGCAAGACTGGAGTCTATTTTAAGAAGACTAAAAACTCAGAGAGGCTTGAGCTTTTACTTATTCTTTTTTGACTTGAGTCTTCAAAAAAAGACTCGAGACTCAATATTAGGACTATAAAGACTCAGTTCTTTTACAACACTCAAGATTGATCAGATATGTAGTTTTTGGCAGAATTAACACTACCTAGACATTATTTTGGAAATCAATATTTTTTCTGGTTAAATTAAGTTGTTGTTATTGACGGGGTCCAATAGGGCCATTGGCTACCGGGTTGAGGGAATGTTCTAAAGAAATACCACGGCCTCGGAATGCAAGGGCAACTGAAGGCACAATTTTTTTTAAATACACGATGATTTTTACTTCAAAAAAATCCCAGGTAGTCCAATCCATGTGAATACCACAATATGACATACATTGTGGTATTCAATATTAGTGTCTGGACTTTTATGAATATACAAAGACTATGGGTATGTAACAGTTTTATTAAACTCTGTTTTCTTTTTTTATTACGAATGAGCCCGCTCTTAACCTCGATCACACATTCACACCTGATGGTAAGTGTAAGATGAGGTCTACGATCGGACGAGCGAGCCCAGAAAATGCCTATTCACTCTTGCTTTAAAGGCTGACGGGTCATATGTGGCAGGGAACACAGAAGCCGGCAGAGAGTTCCACACCTTGGCTGTGCGCACATCTCATCATTTCTTACATCACGTACCGTTTGAGACGTCTGCAATCTTTAGCAAACATACCTGTCTATTTATTATTACAGTCCAGTTATTGAGAATCGCCACAGTACAAAGTTGTCGATACATCGAGAGAGTGGATCGTTCTAGTTGGCATGCGAAACATCGCGTGCGCCGGTAGCGCAAGCTTTTTTTCATACAATTTCGCTTGCTGGAGTTAAACGTTGCCATTTTGCGTAGCACAAAGTGTAAGAGCTAGCGGTGATCTGATGTCTCCCGTTTAGCGTGTCGATCGGAAATGGCAAAATTGAGTCTTCCTAGAATTTTTATTCCATTAATAATAGGCTCGCATTTGACCACCACCATCTCGCCTGATGGAAAGTGATGATGTGGTCGAAGATGACGCACGCTTGCCTAGAAGTAACCTATTCACTCTTTACTTAAATACCCCCAGGTTATAGTTATCAGGAAACACAGACTCCGACATACGTGCCTCACAGTTGCTTGGTGCAACCGTGAATTTTAAATTTTAAAGTAAATGTCTTATTTTTTATGTATGAACATAATCCATACTAATATTATAAATGCGAAAGTAACTCTGTCTGTCTGTCTGTTACCTTTTCACGCCTAAACAGCTGAACCGACTTAGATGAAATTTGGCATGAGAGTAGTTTAGGACCCTGGGAAGGACATAGGATAGTTTTAATCCCGATATAAGGTTCCCGTGCACGCGGGCAAAGGCGCGGGCAAAACCTAGTCCAATATAAATTGATTAATAATTACACACGTTAGAGTGTTACACTCACTGTAAAGTAACTTAAAGTAAGTGATCCGGATATAACAATACCGAATCACTTACATTGTAGTGAGTCTTGCCATATTTACTACATAAGTTTACACTTTAAGCCAATCAAAATAGCCCACCAGAACTTAATAGACCTATTATTGAGAGGCGGGTAGGAAACACAGACATTTTTAAATCGCACAACAGTTGCACAACCGTCGTCTCGGCAGTTTAATGACGGCTAATCTTGTCTAATCTATGTAATGACCGCAATAATGGTTGAAGTTTAAAAAAGTAAAATGTTTAGTTCTTGTTCGGAATTTCTAGGAATGTTTAGAAGATGAGTTTTATCGGTATTTGGTATGTCAAGTCGTTTGGAATGTTCTATTTTTAACTTCCCGCTTCGAAGTATTCGAAGCGTCAAGATAGACGACGTCTTTTTCCTTCAAATTGATGGATAGAAGGGAACAGGAATGTGCACGAAGGATCGATTAAAGATTGACTTACTAATTCTTACTAATATTATTAATGCGAAAGTTGTTGAGAATGGATGTGCAGATATATGAATATTTGTTACTCTTTCACTCAAAAAATAATGAACGAATCTGAATGAAATTGGTAAGTAGATTGACATCCTGGATAGACTACTTACCATAGGCTACTTTTTATCCCCACATAATTCCCAGGGGCCCCTCCCACGCGAACGAAGTCGTGGGCAGAAGCTTGTTTAAAAGAAGGTGTAACAGATTAAGCGCAATACCTCAGACACCCCAATTAGAATATTAAATTATAAGTCTAAAACAACATCCGTAACTAAATAAATTGAAACCAAACCTAGACATTTTTTATAAATTAGTTATCCTTACTAACAGCAAAACGAATGTGCGACATACTATCCTTACGCAGCCGCATACAAACATGATTTGTTAGCAGCCGACACGCACACGAGCGCATTTCCTTGAATTAAGGTTGTCATGATATTGTGTTTCCATTTTAAGTTAAATGAAAGATTTTTCCGTCAAAATTTAACACCTATTTTTATGACGGGAATCGATTCAGAAGCTGATTCTGAAACAACTAATTTCAGGAATTGCGTTTATTCTGTTACACGTTGTATAAATTATGTAGTTAAGATGTTTTGGAGATAGTTCGACTTACTCAAAAAATATCAACAGCATTAAAGTCAATAATAATTGTCATATGTTTCCAACGAAAAACCCTACAGTTAATTACTAGCAAACTCAACTAGTAGAGCTTCCTGACAAAAACAATCACAAACTTAATATACACGCCACAAAGGGCGGCTCGTTACGCCGCGCCTGCGCCGGCCGGAAGTCGTCGCTGCCATGCGTATGCGCACAACTTCCTCTTGCACCTGTAGATAGGGTTGCCAACTTCTTTAAACCCAAAATTCTGGCAAAACTTGCCAAAATTTTGGAAAAACAAACTTATTTTACTTACAAATGACATTCAACTTAAGTGATATGGCCATTATTGAGTAGATCGGTTTAAGTAAGTAAGTAACGTGAGCCTAAAGATTGAAAGAAGTTTTTGTTGTACAGCAGATGGGCAGACGTTATCATTGTCGCCATCTTGGGCAGCACCTTAAACCTTAGGTTCAAAAGGTCACTTGCTTAGATGATGTGTGCATAGACGCTAAAAGAATCGCATTATGTAAAGAGTTTTTTTTTTTATTGTTGATAGGCACGCGTTTGGGCACCATCTCATCTGATGGTAAGCGATTATGTGGTAGAAGTTGAAGCACGCTTACCTAGAAGTAACTTATTCACTCTTGACTTAAAAGCCTTTAAGAGGTTTGTGATAATTAATGACGATCAGCAGACGAAGACCCCTGAGTTTGTCTTTCTTTTCTCTCTTTTTCTCTGACAGATAGATTTGCAAAATAAATGTCATTTAGCTTGACTAAGATGCCTGACAACCCTACCCACGCCGGAGGCCGTGTAATCTTTGTTATTGTTTTGTTACGATCGAAGTAATTGGCGCAAGATGGCCGCGGCCTCCCTGTAATTATCAGATGTCTCGCATGCCACCAGAGGAATCTGTCATCGGAGTAATTGGAGAGGAAACGTGAGGAAGCATGGTAATGGAGCAAAAATAATATTCGTATGTGGACTATTTGTGGTGTAACGTTTTTGTCATAGCACCGGGTTTTGTGTCTTGATTAATGAGGGTTTGTTTGATTAATGAGGGTGATGAAAGCAACGGTGACTCATTGGTAACAGGTATGACTTACGAGTTAGTCGTGAGTTCGAACCCAGACAGGCACATTACTTTGTATGATGATAAAAAATAAATAATGATCAGAATTAAAACTCGTAGTCATCGTATCTGGTATACCATTTGAATAAAATATTAGGCATTTCGTAATAAGTAAGGGCAATTTGGACAAAGATAAAGCAAGACTTGGACCTACCTGCAAAACAACCTACTTAAAAGTTATGGCATTTTGAAAACTTACAGAAAATACATAAAATATATCGAGCATTAATGTCAGCGAGACATAACAAACAAAAACAAGGCACTATAGAGGATTTACGAGATATAAATCAATACCCACTCAGGGCTATTAACTAAGGATTTTGAAATCGCTACACGTAGAACGGAACAGCTTTTTCAAGCAACTGCGCGGGCGCATGGGTCTGAATTTTCACGAATGTGGCGAGGAAAGGGAAGTAAACATGTTTTGTTGTGAAAGAGGGAATCGTTTTTGTGGGTTTAAAGGAAATAACTATCTTACTTGAAAATTTAGACTGTTTTAGATGTCTTTTTTTATATATTAAAGTTCATTCTAACTAGGCGTTTCCCCTACTAATGGACATTTTTTGTGTAAAAGTTGCCTATGTTAAATGCCAATTTTCTTCCAAAACCCTCAAGCCATGTTTGCGGGATTGAACAGAAATATACAACCTGATTTAAATTAAGGGTTATCTACTAACAATGGGTTTGTTTTGCTGCCAATTATACTCCTATATGTGTGAATTGGTCGTGCTCATTGTCTCATATGCGATGAAGCAGCAGTGACCCATGGTTGTGATTATATCATATGTTACATGTAAGAAAATGTTACTAACATCGTTTTTAAGTAGGGATGTACATAAAAACTATTTTAGTAACATTTGCTTACGAACCATTTTTGAGTCATAGCCACTCCAATAACGAAATATTCTATTACATATTTAATTACAGTTGTTTTATTGAATAATAAGAATTGCCAATGGCAGATAGATACCACAAAAACTAGGCTTTCTAATCCCGCAACGGTCACATAAGGGAATATAGAGGCTCAAGCCCACAAACCTCGACAAACTACATACAAGGGAATAATTTTTGCAGAAAACTTCATATAAAAAATGTGTGGCTATTAACCTGGTTTTGGCGCGCTTTCCAGTCTCATCGGAAGCTCAGTAATTAACCGCCATTAGGAAAAAAGTGAAAAACTTCACTCGTCGGGAACACCGCGTTATTTTAACTGCGCGCTCTGACAGTTAGGGTTGACGGTAAACCATTATTTTAATTATTGAAGGAAAAAAAAAAATACTGATTTATATTCTTGGTTATGTTGCAAATCATTTTGTATAAGTTTGCTGTTCTACCAGCGATTTAGGTTGTCGGAAAATCGAAGTGCTCGTAAATACTATAATGCACTCAAAAATAAATCTATGATGTGGGCAAAACTACTGGTTAACTTAAATAGCACTTGGCAGGACATGGTGGGTAGGCTTGCGTTTCACCACAATGTCACCTGATGGTAAGCGATGATGTGTTGTGATTGTGGTGATGTAAACACGGATCGTGATAGAACACTAAAGAGATGGCTCGCCGGTCGTGATTATCACAAGCCTAAATGGCCTTTGCCCAGCAAGGTAGGTAATTAGGTAATTATTCCCCTCGAGCAAACCCAAGTTTAAACATCCTTTCAATAATGGTAACAAAAAATTACATGCATATTCTCCAGTCAGATCTGCCTTGAACTAAAGCCAAAGCTTATCTGTTGCATACATCGTATGAGCGTTAATCGACCATTTACAATAATTTTATGTATCTCTATATAATGCGATCTCAATTATTCGTTTTACGAGTCGTTATTAGGGTTGATCCTAACTGTAGGTACCCTACTACGCTTCCATTAACTGGTCGTAGGATAGTCTTTAGACCTGGAGTACGTTCCCTTCCGATGGGAAAATCATCGAAGGAATTCTCCCGCTCTGGGTGGAGCGGAAGCGAGTGTCAGACTTCCACTAACTAAAAACCCACCCAGTTCCTTCAGCCGGATTGTTGTAAACCGTGGCCCAGGATTGGAAGGGCGACAGTAGGAACAAGTTGGATTTATAGGCGTTAGGAGTCAGACATTCTCTTCCGCTCCACCCAGAACGGGAGAAGTTAACGAGTAAGCTAACGAGTTCGCAGTAAACTTCATGTGCACGAAATACGTCACAGCTACTAAGAAAACTCCGCAGTAAGTAATAACCGTGACGAAACGTTTGAGATGAGAGCGAGACCACATGCTGAGTGATACTTAACCTACTAGTGATAATTACCAACAAGTGTTAGTACAATAGTAAAACGAACAACTATTATCTTGCGCGAATACTGCTTAGTACTTGTGATATCTATACCTATAACATACCTATCCCACCCCAGCAATTACATTAACCCACGAACCCACTCCAGACACAAGCATATTTAGCTTAGTTGGAGATGTTAACAAGATTGCTAGTTATGTGAATTCTAACCACATTGAAATTTCGCATTAAAAAAGAAACATACTGTAAAATTCCCACAGCTGGGAAACAGGCTCCTTCTCTATGAGAGAGAACGGCCCGTGATCCACCATGTGAGCCCAATGTATGTCTTCGGATTTCGAGCCTACCTAGATTCGAATCTACAATGTCATTATCACTTCCCATAATGACCTTTTTCTTGTTGTTAAGATGTCATATGCTGCCATCGTTAGCTTGACGAAGACGATAGTTAAAACAACAAAATAGTGATTGACAACGGGCGAAACAGCTGGCAAAAACTAGTAAACTAAACTGAGTAAAGGCCGATTTCAAATTCAGCTGAGCAGACGGTTTCCATCGCGCAGTGCCCCAATGCTTACCCTCACAATCACACTTCTCTACTACTAAATTACTACTCTAAACTAAATTTAATTCCATCTGTATCCTACCACACTTTTATCAAGCATTGTTACCGAAGACCCAATCACATAATTAACTCGCTTCAGTAATCAATTACCAATTATTATCCAAACACCAATAAAATTCGACAACCCTACCACAAGTCTTGAGAAACGTGCTTCCTTATTGGTGCACTAAAAGTGTCTGCAGAAATAAAACTGTAGAATGTTTACGTTGATTCGTTGGTGTTCCAGTTAGAGAAATGGACTGAGCGTTCCCTGTCCAACTGTGAGGTTAATACGGTCAGAAACGTGTGCGAGGGACAAAGCGATCGTGGGAACAGTTATTGTCGATTTCTTAAAAAAATACAATTCTTGGAGTGTCACCTTTGTTACCAGATAGTAATAAAATTACCGGTCCAAGGTAAGTAACAGAATAGACACGTAGACGCACGTCGCATCAGCCGCTGTGTCTCTTTTTTTATAGTAGGCAATTTCGTGAGCGTAACGCTCCGTCCATTCTACTAAGTGTAAGATGTTCTAGATGAAGATATGCGTGTACGCATTTTGCATAGCCAATATGTTCCCATACATTGATTATAATGGAATTGTCATCTAGTTAGTCATAGTTCGTGATTTTCCTTTGTGAGGTAAACGGTGCTGTGACGATCTGGTGTTTCTAGGTAATAGTTATTGAGTTTGTATTTTCCCAAGGTCAAAAGTGGGCTGAGCATCCTGAGAAGTACCTGGTACTTCTATTACATCATCCGCTTGGAACAGCCGTTGTCCTGTAGGGTTAGGGTATTATCTAGGCTGGGCCTACTTAGGTAGGGTTTTCCTTTTTTTTTTCATTATAATTGTAAATATGCACTGTGTGAAATGGAATGAAAATTTCCATGTATACGTCTAACACAGAAATCGTACATTTTCCTAAGATGACAAATAACCTATGTGATATTCCAGACTATAATCAATCTCTGTGCCACCTTCTATTTTGGCGTGATTTATTTATAATATTAGTAAGTACCTATAGATTTTCTGTTAGTTTATATTTTTTTCCTAAAATGACCCAATCATTACATTACATACTATATATTATGAAATGGTTTCACACCGCGTCTGTCCGTCTGTCTGTTCACGATAAACTCAAAAACTATTAAACAGATTTTCCTGCGCTTCTCACGAGTGCAAAGAGATATTCATGGGGCAGGATTTAGTGTATAATAATTTATCAAGGTTTTCAATTAAGTTGCTAATATATAAATATATTTACGTTCAGCGTCCGCGTTACAATTCAAAATATGTCTAAAATATTAGGAGCAATATATACACATAAATAAGCTATCCAATTGATGTCAAGTTCACTCACGACACTCACCGACTGCCAGTCCTCCTGCCGCTCAATACGAGCAGGGTCTGTCCTCTTCGCTAGCTCTGCACGTCTCAGCTGTTCCCGGGCACGACTGCCCAGGTCGGCGGGCCCAACGCGCACGAATTGCAGCGGATTGCCCGCGGGCTTGCCCGGGATAACTGCCGCCGTGTGTGGCCTAGTCGCCAGGAAGTCTGCGCTGTCTGTTGTCTGGAAAACGGAGAAGAATTTGGTTAGAAAATATATTAAATCAAATGACATAACAACTTATAGACAGTGGCTTATCGTGGACTGATATGGAAGTGGTAGCAAAGAATGTATAGCCATAGATTTTGTAAAATCTTGTCTAGCAATGAGGTAACGCAGTAAAACAATATGAAAAACTCTGCAAAGTTCCTAAATGTATGTATTTAGGTTATTCGAACAAAAGCCTTCAGTTCGACTTTGTTTTCACTTACGCTGTGTGGAAAATACACAAGATTCGTTACACTAAACTCACGTATATTGGAAAACAACACCAAGAGACTAATGGATGATAAGTTTTCACAAACATTACTCCTACGAGGATTCTTAGGGCGTTCAAAACCCATAAGCCAATATGAAAACATACAAATGCGACATAAGTATGTGTAATCTTAACTTCCTAAGTATAAGTAGGTATACGATAGTTTCCTGGTCATATTGTACTAGCCACTTATATTTGAATAAGAGAAATGTATATATTCTAGTGTTTAGTCTGAGGATGCTGCTTAGACAAGTTTTACATGATAACGAAGAGAAAAGGGAAGCACAACAGAAACCTGAGACCAATATAAACATTTTACCGTTTGAGATTCTCAACGTACGTGAAGAAAAACGAAAGTGCTTTTACGTAATTTTCCTAACGGGTGTGGTCAAATATTTCTTGATAGATTAACTAGAATCGTTTACCGATATAACGTACAATTATGTCGGAGTTTCCACGCCTGAAGATAAAATGTTAATCACCATTTTGTGACGGATGAAGAAATAATAAGAAACATACGAGATATTTCAGGCATTTCCTATACAACGGTTGGGCGTGAATCATTAGGTTTTACTAAACGTCTAGGCATTTTAACGACAGTATAGCATCATCGTGGTGATGATGACATTTATTTCTAGACTAAAGGTTACCTGAAGAATGTTAATCGTTTAAACGATTTCTTCATATCGACCCTCCCAAGCAATAACCCGGTAATCGATAAATCAAAATTTTACAGGAAAAAAAGATTTAGTGATTTTATCAAAATCATTAATATATTGAAAAGTCATTGATGTATTAAATGGAAGCAATTTTTTTGCGAAATGTTCACTGTTTCATTGATATGAAATTCCATTTATTCAAAACCTAGTTATTTAAGAAAAAAAAACCTAAAATTCTATTCCTACATAAAATATCATGTATGTCATGATATCTTTGTAAATATCATTAGGAAAAAAAATGCTATATTATAAATATTATATTTATATAGGTATATTCCGGTCTATAGATGCCAAAGACATAACAGCATAAAGCCCATAATAGCACATTACACGAGGATTAGTATTTTCATTAAATTGATACTTCAAACCAGCACAAAGCTCATAGCTAAATAATAACAGTGTAAGTGGTCGATGTTCAAGGTTGAGCAACGCTTGTCAAGGTCGTCCCATGGATGGGTAATCATCTTAATACAGGGTGGCCCGTTTACAGTGGTCCAAAGATTTTTTTCAGCTTGAGAGCATCATAAGTGATCATTTAAAACATACTTTAGTTAAACGAAAACTTATGGTTTAGAAATTATGTTTTTTTTTTAATTACCCGAAATTTCAATATTTTTGACACAAAACCACTCTGTTATGAAAAGTACTGGACTGAATCGAATGAAATTTGGTATAAGCATAGTGCAATAATAACCTATCGCGCTATAGGCTCATCTAGTGTAAATGACTAGACCAGATTATTAAAAAAAAAACATAATTTCGAAACCATAAGTTTTCGCTTCACTAAAGTGTGTTTTAAATGATCACTTATGATGCTCTCAAGCTGAAAAAAAATCTTTGGACCAATGTAAACGGGCCACCCTGTATAACAAGATTCCTCCATGTGTTAAGCCGTTTGTCCCGGCTATCATTTATAGATCTTGGCAGTTGTTAAGGGTACTAGAAAATCTGAAACCAGTCTTGCCAATGTATTGTCTCAAGCCAGATACTACGTAGGTTTAGGTAGTCGCTGTGAGGGGAATTACACACGCAAGCTTATACTTAAAAAAAAAAAACTTTTAAGAACTTAACATAATTTTACGGTAAACCACAGATTTAATGTAAATGTAGATTACAAAGTTCTGAATTAATTATTTGGACGCTATCTGAAGATCAGGAGAACGGTGCTTTTTGGTAAGTTTTCCCAATTTGTAGCGACCGGACCGTGGATAATGAATACAGTTCGGATTTAATAACGGTTGTATAATAATAATGAAAATTGCGCTCAATCGGAAATCTGCGATTGGTAATTTTCAAATGTGACATAAGTTTTAAGATGAAAGCATTAACTATGCAATAACAATAACTAATTGTTATCTAGCTATATAGAATACTAGCTTCTGCCCGTGGATTTGCTCGTGTGAACAGCTTTTTTTAGCTAAAAAGTAATTTCTCAAAGTCTAATGTATCTCTCTACCTAATTTCACCAAAATCAGTTAACTGGTTTAGGAGTGAAAGCACAGTAACAAACAAACAAGTTCAATTTCGCATTAATATATCAGTAGGGAAGTAGGACTCTTAACCAAAATAGTAAATCTACTAAACTAAACTAAACTTGATCAATCAAATTCATACCATATTATATTGACCATAGAATTTCTTTTCTATCGCGTAATACCGTAAGGCAGCATCAAACTGTCAGCGTCGCAGGCGCAATAAATTACGCGCTTCCTCAGATTATTGTGCATTACTGCACTTTCTATGTTTACTTACGTAAAGTAATGACAGGAACTGGACAGTTTTTGTAATGTAATCTATATAATTGTTAAACTTGTGACGATCACGAATTTTTTCGTCATCGGTTGGATTTATTAAACGTATATTGTAAAGGCGTAAAAAGTGTTGGTTTCTAAGCAATAATTGTTATCGATTTCGCGTTGCTTCAACTGAAAGAAGACTACATAATCGTGAGGTAGTGTTGAATGCTATACTTCTATCGTAGGAGCGTTTATTTTTTTGGGAAAACAAACAATCGTATATTATATTTATTATCTCTATATATAATAAATAAATATGCAGAAGTAAATGTACAATCCGCTACGGGTCCATCAAATACTAGCTTATATTAGATACAGTTTTGGTAAGATTAAGTAATATTTTATCGTTATCTTGTTAACAATTAATATGTTTGTCATATGCCAGACCTGAAACAACTATTTATCTAACTTTGGAATAAGCCACGGATGGAAAGCCGGAAAAACATTTTCATTATTGATGGCTTGCGTTTGACCATAATCTCATCTGTTGTGTGCTATGACATGGTGTAAGATGGAGCACGTTTACCTAGAAGCAACCTATTCACTCTTGACTTAAAGACCGACTACAGTTATCTGGAAACACAGACTCCGGCATGGAATTTACTCCTTGGGTATACGTACAATTACAGTACTCCAAAAACGTTTAATGCGTATGGGTATAACTTTAGATAAATTGCTTGAAAATTCGTTTGCTCGGCAAAGAATACGCTTGCAATTCAATTGTTTTTGTAATGTATACTAATATTATGAAGCGGAAGAGTTTAATTGTTTGAACGCGCTAATCTTCGAAATTCCTGGGTGGATTTGGAAGAAACCTGGTATGGAAGTAGCTTGAAGCTTGAGGCCTTCCTAATAGGCTTATGCTACTACGACTTTTAACCCAACTGCAAACAAATAGGGTAATGTTTTAACGTTATAAAATCAACGGGAGCGTAGCCAGTCGTGACTAGCACGCAATAAAGCTGGTAACACGTATTTTATTTGACCAATTTTTAAGAAATTGGGTAAAATTAAAATCATCGTTTAACAGTTGAACTTATGGACTCGAATCTCATAAGAATCACGAATTCAGTCGATTGTTCGATTCTGTTCAAAGTCACGTCGACCAATATAACGTGATAGGTCGCTTAGGTCGTAAGAAAAACTGTGTATCTTTATACAGTCACTTTTCAACGAAAAAACCTAACTAGATTACCTACTACTCTAAAATATTTACAGAAGTTCGTTCCATCATCGGACTATAAGGCTGCGTTTCCACCAGAGATGTGCGAGGATGCGTAGCGAGGGATGTGTTTGTAAAGAACCAATAGAATCGCTTCATTTACCTCGCCTCGGTCAGCACAGCTCTGGTGGAAACGGCACAGCGGAGCTAGATTTTTGCGCATACAAAACAAGCGAGGAATGTGTGCGAGGGATGTGTGCGAGAGATGTGTGCGAGAGATGTGTTGCGAGGGATGTGTTGCGAGGAATGTGTGTTGAGAAGGATGTGTTGCGAGGTTTGCGCATCCTCGCACCACACATTAATGCGCATTTTCACAGCTCCGCTACACATCCTCGTTTGCACATTTTCATCGCACAGCTTTGGTGGAAACCCCCACACATTTTCACAGCACAGCTAGACATCCTCGCACGACACATTTCCATCGCACATCTCTAGTGGAAACGCACCCTAAGGCGGACGGTGCGGCGGCGATGCGCCATGGTGGATATCTCACCCATACGCACAAAAAGTTTTGGGAATACTTTCATTGTGCGTACAGCTAAGTAGTGGATTTCCCTGCCAGAGTCTAAGGCCCGTATTACAGAACGAAACTCGAGCACTGATCTCTGTTTAAAACTAATTTTGAGTCGAGATTTAATTTTAGAATGTTCCTCAAGTATAGATTCATCGATCATAGTTCAGCCAGGTACGGCTTTATTCTAGATCGTTACTCAGATGTAGATTCATCACCCAAGTATGGTCGACACCACGCTCGAGCAGAGATTTCCTTGTCAGTTAACTATTTGCTTTTCAGTTTATTATTTGATATAAAAATGGTAATTTTTGGCGAATAATGATGAAATCACATTTTATTTTGCTAATTGGTTACAAATAACACTTTTACACGTAATTTTTTGCCATTTTAAGTTACTAGATGAATCCCGTGTTTTCTAACTTAAACAGATTATAACAATGATTTTTTCACCGATGATTTGAACAGAAAAACAGAACTTCAGCGTTCCATGTGAAGGGCCCATACAATTTTGCTAATAAGTATTTTAAAAAATGGTATAGATTTTCACAAGATCAAGATTTTTGACAATTTGTCATACTGCCATCTATTGACTAAGATTTGGTAAAACATATGCATTTCTGTTTTGTTTTAACTATAACTTTGTTTCCTATTTTTATTGATCGTTGTTCCCAAACCATTATTTATTTGAATATTACTTATTATATGATTAATGAGCAATTCAAAACAACACTGTCACAGACATTATTTAGGATCCACTCCGTTCCACGAACAAGTTACTCTTGCTATATTTTTATATGTTAGAAAATATTGCCGTAACACATTTTACCTTCAAGAATTTGTTTTTACAAATTCTTAAAAAATAATTTCTATGGTGAAACCGTGCAATACATATTTTTTATTCTTATAAATTTGGTATTCAAGTAAATTGAATTATTTACGATCATTCGTAGATCGGAACAGCGGAGACGAAGAAAATAAAACGTAAACGAAAACAGACTGATGCATAGACAATTAGATATTCTCTGCTTGAGGCTCGATTTGAATCTGAGTGTAGTTTTATTACTATTCTGGAATAAGACCAATGCTCAAGTGCAGATTCTATATTTAAACTGAGATCGGGCGAATTAAGCTCAAACTGGACTTGAGGAACGTTCTGTAATACGGACCTAAGTCTCCTGATTGCTATAAGCTGGGGGTCTTAAAGTATAAAGTAAATAGCTTACTTCTAAGCAAGCGTGCTTCATTTTCGACCACATCCTCACTTACCATCAGGTGAGATGGTGGTCAAACGCGAGCCTATTATCAATAAAAAAAAATGTTGTGCAAGTCAAATATGTAGTTTCTCACTGCTGGGTGTGTCCTTGGTGGCCACCTCTCTACGAAAGAGCAGTAATCCACGGGTTGGTGGAAGTCGTACGACTTTGAAATCCGAAATCATGCAACTTCCACCAACCCGCATGCGGTTTCCTCACGATGATAACTGTATTTTTTTTTTGTTAGATACGACTTCTTTAAATCGATGTTTTCTAAAACTTTATGGTGTAAATTATAAAGAAAATGCAAGCATTGTCTAGAATATCAAACAGGCCAAAACAAACCAAATCCTATGTTTATTCTAACCGCACGACACTTCCGACACCGGATGAATACAACTTATTGTATTTTAAGTACGATGTCGTAACAGCCCACTCCACAAACGCTAAGCGTAATAATAGTGTTAAGGCTTTTTTACACGGACTTGAGTCGAAGGCGCGTTGAGTTCGCGTCGAACCTTCGAAGCCATCGCCTTTCTGGATTGCGGGGTGTTCTTACGAGTTACCATGGTCCCGGAATGGAGGAATAGGTTGGGTTTTTAGTCAGTTCCCACGAAAAGAAATGCTCTTTTACACAAGGAGATAATCTTGATGAAAACAACCAAGATTGTTTCGAAGGCGAGACTTTACGGATGATTGCATTCACGAGCAGGGAGCACACACGCAAATCATTGAAACAGTTTTTCATATTTACTTCAAAGGTTCTTATTTAAGGTGAGGTGAATTCCACCTTTAATGACGCTTTTTAATTATTTTTATTTGTCTTGTAAACATCGCTGTCAGTGATATACCACCATTGTTCTCATAGGTTCAGTTAGTATACATAAGATGTTTATACATATACATGTTTTGGAGAATAATAAAGTTTATTCCTTTTTTTTCTAAGTTTTAAAAGCTAACTGATGATTGCTTAAGAACATAAATGAAAAAAAAACTTATTTATTTGCGGAAAGAAAAACGCGCGGTAAGAGGTTGTGTAGTTTCCAGTAGACTATTCACGAGACACAGGGTTAAAGATGTAGGGCATACGTTAGTTTTATGACATGCAAGCTCGTCAGCTAACACGATATTTTTTTTATGTTCTTGCAAAAATCGCGAATTTGACGCAAGAACCTGTCTTCGTGTGGAACAGCCTTTATTACAACTTACGTAAGGACGCAAGCAGAGAGGTGTATTCCAAACACGCTACTCCACAAAGGAGGTCGACTTGATTAAATTTTACGATGTATTTATTTTCTTTATTTATTAGATGTTATTAATAAATATTTATTAACAGTTTTGTAGATTAATTGGTTTTGTCATGAACTCATGACCTCGGACCCATTAGTTGTATTAGTTATTGATATTGTTATGTAAGATTTAGTTTTGTTTGTATTGAAAATTAACCTCTAACGAAAATTTCTTTTTTTCGCAATTAATTCCTAATAATGTTACAAATGCGAAATTTATTCTGTCTGTCTGTTTCATTTTCACTTATCTAGACATAGACAAGACCTTGAAAAGGAAATAAGCTAGATGTTTTTTTAACATAACAGTATTGCACTTATATTTCTTTTGGACGGGTTAGGCTGATAATGTGAATGAATGAATGATACATTTATATGATAGAATATACCTAGGTAGTCTTAAATAAGTGCCTATAGCGCACTCAGATTTTGCCGATAATGTTTTTGCTATTGTAGAACTCTACTGTTTTGATGTTTTATCTTTTATTATTCGAATGTTCATGATTTTCCACTACCGTCATCTCAACTGATACAATGGATTCAGGATGACGGGAGTTGTAGAGACAATAAACAAATGCGTTCACAAAAGGCATTGACAATAAAGACATGGTTGAATTCCCACATTCATATGTTCTTCTACGGCCCATTTAACTTGCAGATCGATTCGTGATGTACCTCTATCGATCAACCTACTCTTTAATGATGTCATTAACAAGATATTTCTCAAACGTTTTAGTTTTTCACTTGTCAAAACAACATCAATATCAGTCTAGCAGATTACGAGTTTGCAATGAGTTCATCGCGCAATTTGTGGTTCAAGACACTGATGAGTCGAACAACCACAGATAATAAATAACCGCTTTGCACGCTATCATTGCGTAACAAAACAATTTCTTTGAAACAAACTGTTTGATCGCTGCCGTACTGCGAACAGTGAAAGTCTATATAGATGTTAGAAAATATTTACTAACAATCTGACGACGACCGTCAAACACGACACTTTCACTATCAATGGCAATTACAAAACAATCGTTAAACTCGACCACGCCTCTAGATCACGATCGATCAAATCATTTTAAATTATCGACTGAAACTTTAAAATAAACTTACTTTTTAAAAGAAAGCGGATTCCCGTGACAAAGTTCACACTGGCAGCTGCATTCGGGATTTTAAATTTAGAACATGCAATCCGTTGGGCGTTCTATATTTCCGTTCGGTATGCGTGGTTAAATTTAGAACCAGACTTAGTTCACTGTTCGACACTGTCGTTTGTCACTCGCTCGATCTATTTTTAAAATATCAATCAAAATTTTCAATTGATTTGCTTCGTTTTGTTTCATGTATCAGGTGCGATGGCTGAGCGTAAACTGCGTTGAGAACAAACTTTCGCGGTTTTCCAAGCTACTGAGAGAGGGGAAAGTAACGTGTTGTTATAATTAATGCATTATTTTAAGTGTGGAAACAAATGTGGTTTAATTGATACGTGGATTCAATCTTGCGTGTACTGCGATCATAATTTGTAACGTTTTGTTAATTTTGACTAAGTGACTTTATGTTGGTAGTTTATTGCAACATTAAAAATGTTTATGGACGACATTATTTTGAATGGTTACGTTTATTGCTGAATTTGTCAAAAATATTGTTTTCATCGTTCGTAATTTTTTGTTGTTGACGTAATTGTTTACGTCGCGTCGTATCAAGATTTCTGTTGTCAATCAAGGTAGCGCCAGTGCTACCTTAATAAATTCAATTAAAACGTTTAATTAATTTATTGATTCAGCTATCGTGTCCACACCTGGACATAGGCCTCGTCTAAGTCGCGATATACATCCACCTTCCGCATCCCAGTCTGTCCAAATAAATTTACATAAATGAAAATACCTGAGGCCTTATTAGGGTATGTGATCGTAATGCAACTAGTGCCTATAGTACGCACGCTCTCACTCAGTTAGTCAATGACAGTAATAGACTGTGTTAAAGGGCGAATCACAGCCAATCTATTTTTACATTCTAATTATAATTTTCTAACACATTGGTGCAAATGTTTGTAAGAACAGCTGGTTGGGATGAGTTGGGGGTTTGTTTTTTTTTTTACTAGAATTTCTTTGCCTAAGGGTGATGGTGCGTAGCGTTAGTGACACAATACTTTCCAAAACAGGAATCGCTGACGTGGGCAACAAGGCTGTCAGGCTAAATTAGGATTGGACGATAGGATGCATGAGGAGATGTTTGGAAGAGGAAGCCACAGGACCGGCGTCGTCCCCGAGGAAAGAAATCACTGGCGTGACTACCTAGAGGAGTTCAAGATAGATTGGTCAGAGAGGGCAGCACATCGGGAGGAGTGGAAAGCTATAGGGGTGACCTTTGCCTAGCAACGGGACAGAATAAGTTAATAAAATCTTAGCAGATATGGAAGGAATTGAATGGACCTTCTGTTGTAACTAGGGACAGAATATTCTAACGAGATGTCGCGGCTTCGGAACGTTAGGGTCTTTGAAGGAACAGAACTGGGTTTTAGTCAGTACAAGTTTGAAATTAACTTCCCGTCGTTTAATAATTTTACCCACCGAAAAAAATGCTAACAAAAGTAACAGTCTAAATTTATAAAATAACGATCGGGAACATTGAAAGAAAAAACTTCGGAGTTTTTAAACGTTTCTCAAAGAAAAACAAAACCGACTCAACGAAATAAATAGCCACTCACTAACAAGATTATAATTACTTATAGAAAACAATAGAATTCCTGTATGACATGAAAACCTCATTGTTTAAGTGTCAGACCAGTTTCTTATGATATTGTACAGCAGTGCGCATGTAGTTAGACCAGTCTTATTGTTGTGCTCGACATATTGACAGATTTATATGGTAGGTATACAGGTTAGTTCATACTAAGTAATAAATATGAAATAAGTATGAAAGTCTAGTGTCTAGATTTTGTAGATTTTCAGGGCACCTTGATAGGAACAGGAAATATCTATTGGTTAATTGGACGTAGTTATGCAAAAAGGATCCAATTCACACTTTTACCGCCCAAAAGACCGCCCTTTGTAGTTTTTTAAGTCCTTATTTAATTCTGTTATGGTGTACAATAAAGAATATATCTATCTTTTCCGAAATTGAGTTATTTATACCAAACGCATCTTCAGGGTTATATATTAAAGATATAATCATCAATATAACTCAATTTCAGAAAAAGTGTGGAATGGATCCTTTTTGCATAACTACGTCCAATTGTACTCCTAACCGGCCACGGCAACGAATCAGCGGTGATTAGCAAGGCGCAGGAGATATAGTGCACAAGTTAGTATTTGCGCAGCTACAGGAAGGTGTTCCTTTACTCTCATTGTCTGATGGGGCGGGAAGCTGGCACGACCGGAGACAGATCAGCCGTAGGTTCAACGACTTAACGTGCGCACCAAGGCACGGAGATGTCACACCCCCTACCTATTGGTTTTTAGGGTTCCGTAGCTAAATGGCATAAAACGGAACCCTTATAGTTTCGACATATCTGTCCGTCTGTCTGTCTGTCCGTCTATCCGTCCGTCCGTATGTCATAGCCATTTTATTCCGAAATTGTTAGAACTGTACATGTGAAACTTGGTAGGTAGATGTATTCTCTCTCCCCATACATGGAACTGAAACTGAAAATATTTTTTTTTTTATGAAACCTATGCGTGTGTGGTATCATAGACAGGTCTTTAAAATGACATTGAGGTTTCTAAAATCACTTTTTCATAAAGTCAATCGTTTAATAGATATACGCTTCTCTAACTTCTATAATAATATATTAAATATTCCGTAGTAACTATAATAAATATATTAAATTATATTTATTATAGTTACTACGGAACCCTTCATGGGCGAGTCTGACTCGCACTTGGCCAATTTTTTTATGTACGGATATATTATGTACATTCATGTGAAATGTTAAGGTAGAAATGCTTTTAAGTATTTTTTTTTTTTGATAATTGGTTCGCGTTTGACCGCCATCTTACCTAAAAGTAACCTATTCACTCATGACTTAAAGACTCCCAGGTTATAGCAATCGGGAAACACAGACTCCGGCAGGAAATTCCACTCCTTAGCCGTACGCACAATGAAAGTATTTCCAAAACGTTTAGTATGAATAGTTTTAGGATTTAAACTAGCCAAATACGAGTGTTTTTAAAATAATACATGTATGTATATGCTACGCTTCGGTGAGCTAGTGGCAAGTTCGATTACTGACCATGAGGCCTTAGGTTCGATTAGAGGTCAGACAGACAGCTTCATGTAAAACAGTAATGCTCAGCTACACTCAGTCAGACTGGCTGACCCAAACATAGTTATTTATTTATTAGCTGTTGATGCATATACTATGCACCTTCCATGATTCTGGCACACATAACTAAGGTTAAGGTTGTCTGGAAGATATCGCTCTCAGCGATAAGACCGCCATTGTAACTATTTTTTTTTATAATATTGTTATTTAAGTGTAATTCAATTATTGGTGTACAATAAAGTATATTCTATCTATCTATAACTGTAGGTATGTACGTCTTGATAGCGGTTTTTTAAAACTGAGATTTAGTGCAGAAAGATTCTATATTTGTGTTGAAGAGTACTTAGTGGTTGAAGTCGGTTAAAAGTCTGCAAGACCCACTCGCAAAATACTATGCATGAGATATAGAATTACAGACACATTATATGAGTCTATAATTTCCTCAGAAATACTTTGAATGTTGAGAAATTACGTATTAGAAATTACAGTTAAAAGTCTAGGTATTGCGTTATTATCTATTATTGCGCGTAAATAGTAATATTGGTAACACATAGATAAAACTATGCAATTTCATAAGAAATCTACGCAGTTACATAGGACATCAGTGAATAGATAGGTATATAATCTGATTTAATAGATTGTAATAATATAATTAGTGAATTACTTTTTATGCCAAGTGTTATGAAAATTTACAATACATACATACATTCTGAGTTAAACTTACTTAGTGATTGCAGATTTAAGTACATTACAAAAAAGATAATAAAAAAAATAACTCCAGGAATCTTTTGAAATTGTATAAATTCCAAATAAAATACCCAAACTTACAAAACATTAAACATGCAACACTCACCAATGCACAACGATTCAAACTAAAAAAACAAATGAATTCTTTGCGTGTTCGATTTTCAAACTGTGCTTCTATTGTTCTATCCTTCGAAATGCAAACTTGATCCTTTTATTCAATAAAGGTCTGTCCTAAGCTTAGTGCACACTCAGACTGACTGTATACCCACTTACCACTGCGTGCACTTTCACCAAAATCGTGAGTGTTTTGTTTAAGGCCCGCACGTAATCGACATGTATTTAGGTATTATACAGGTATTCTCATACCGTGTGGACGTGGCCTTACTTACAAATGGCGGTTATGTATTCGCAGTTTGAACTGAATTTCGAAGTGGCGTTAATACATAGCGTTGGATTAGAATTTAAAGTAGGTAGAAAAGATAATTTAAATGGCGTCTACGTCAAACGCTTTTATTAAAATCAGTTGGAAATATATAAAAATACTGCTGCGACACAGGCTTCTCTCTTCCTGTGAGAGGAAATGGACCAGAATTCACCACGCGAACCCATTGTGGGTTAGTGGATGTCCCATGTTTTTCAACTATTTGCTTACAGGATTTTTTTTTAATAAAAATAACCGAATAAGAAAATTTGTATGGCGAATTTAAATTTCGACCACAAAATATTTCTCCATGATTTCCATAAACATAAAATCTCAGTTGCGCGTGCGACTCTCACCGCGTATTTTTATTATGAGACAAACATATATGATTACATTGATTAACTCGAGAAATTGAAGATAAACAATGTTTATTGCATATTACCTAGCTGATTGCACAGTCATTATACACAGAGAAATTAGTTGGTAAGCAAAGTTTTACGTGCAAAGAATATTAAGTTAGACTATGACTAGTTACAAACAAGTAGAGAAAATATACATATAAGTATAACTTTTTCTTTTATAAAAAAAATAAAAATTACAATTGAGGTTATAAAACCAACCTTTGATCTTATTAGGCTTATAAATGTTGTCACTTCTCAAGTCTGAATGTGAATGACTTTGTGAGTAGGAGAAGTCCAAAGAATTGATGAATGGATAGGAAAATGTTATGGTTAGAAAGGGGATGGAAAAAAATAGTATTGTGAATCCTAGGCACATTGCAAGTTTGCCGGGGTTGCGGGAATGTTGTAACGAGATACCGCGGCCCCGGAATTTAAGTGCAGCTGAAGGAACAGGGTGGGTTTTTAGTCAGTAGAAGTCTGACACTCCCTTCCACTTAACCCAGAGCGGGAGAAGTCATTCGATGATTTTGCCACCCAGAAAAAATGGCCATATTAAGTACTCAGCATTTTTTACTGAAGTGAAAACAGATGCAGAATCTAGCTAGCGAAATGTTATGTCTGCGTACACAGCTTGAAACTCTACTCCCCCAATAAACAATAACACGCTTGTAGATGCAACTTCAGGGTCAGTAACTCCAACTTGTGACCCCACCGCGTTACGCAACATAGGCCATGTCATAGACCACAGTGCGTAGGCCGGCCGGCGCACGCGCATACGAATGTGGGATTAATGATTAGATTGGTGCGGAGATATAGGATATCTTCTGCTGCGATTTGATCGTTTGATAATCGGAAGTTGAAAGGGAAAACAAATTGTTCTTGTCACTTGTGTTTGGGCTGAAGCTTCAATTTTGTCATTTGTCAAGTATATTTCTATCTTTTATTAGATGTTTGTACCCACGGCTTCCAAACTCTTTTGTGTTTCCTCAGGAAACTCTTTCAGTTTCATCACATTCTGATCTATGGTTGAACGCTGGATACATTTCTTTTTATTTATACATGTAGATATAAATCCTTTTTATGTGAATGTGAGAACACTGTAGACTCCTGAATAGTTGTTGATATTTAAATACATTTTACTAGAAAAAATACTAACATACAATTAACACGTTCGCTGACAGTGAGCACTTACCCTGACACCACATTACGACAGTAGAATTTTCCATACAAAATGACAAATCAACGTAGTACTCGTGCACAAGCAAGCAATATGAAACTACCTACAAAATACTCGTGTTACGGCAGTAAGAAATATGAAATTGCTCATAATATGACAGTGGATATTGCTCTTCATAATACTTATATGAAAAATTATCGTGAGACGACGTACTCTTAAAAATAAGTGGCCCGTCCCTCGACGTACTGTCATAAACTCATAACGATCTATTTTAATTTCCCGCCTAATGACGAACTGTCTTCAGCAATCGTGTTAACTAACACACGTAACTAAACTTGTAATTATACAATAGGCAACTTGTCACCTACAAATAAAATACATTCTATTACATAAGAAACTACATAAACTGTATACTAATACACATTTTTATTTTAAATCTTGCTGCTACCCGCAACTTCGTTCACGTGGTATGATTTCCCGCGTAAATCCCGATCCCGTGGAAATTCTGGGATAAAAAGTGTCCTATGTGTTATTCCAGGATGTCAATTATCTACTTACTAAATTTCATTAAAATCCATTCAGTAGGTCCGGAGATTAGCGTGTACAGACAGACAGACATTTTTTTTTTTGCCGTGTTACCGCGTTTCTTAACCCACCTCTATTACTTTTGTATAAAATTTTATTGTACAGACACACTTTTGCTATTTTATTATATGTATTGATGACTGTTATTGTTGTTATATTGAACTCTAAAGCCCGATTTACACTTCAACAAGTACAGTAGCGAGTTAACTTGCGTCATTGGCGAATTAAGTTGTTAATGTACTACTACTTAACTCGCTTTTGCCGTTCAAACTACAATAACAACTTAACTCGCCGATGACGCAAGTTAACTCGCTACTGTACTTGTTGAAGTGTAAATCGGGCTTAAGGGCACTGTATGCCTTTATTGCAAAATGAGCAGGATATTACTTAAATAACATAACATGTTATTACCTAAACATAAATATGCGATATATCATGACCCCACAACACATGGTGTCAAGTTTCAACCTGTGAAAGTGATAGATCGTAAACTATGATAATTGATACTTGGTGTCAAATTCTATACTAGTGGATAATTTTGATACAAAATGGCGGTATTACGGGGGAGAAATTGAGACAGGCTTCCGGTAAACGATGAATGCATACAGTTGCTGAACCGAGCCTTATTGGCGCAGTCGCGAGGCACACGTTATTTGTCTGTTTTTTTTTTTGCTTTCCTGCCTGTTGGTCTAGTGGTCAGTGGCCCTGACTGCTATGCGTAAGGTCGTAGTTTCGATTCCCACCCAGGACAAATGTTTGTGTGATGAGCACGATCATTTGTTCTTTGTCTGGGTGTATTTTATCTATAACTAGCTTCCGCCCGCGACTTCGTTCCCGTAGAAAAGAAATCCCCAGATTTTGAAACATTCTTCATTAGTGCTCCGCTCCTATTGGTCTTAGCGTGATGATATATAGCCTATAGCCTTCCTCGATAAATGGGCTATCTAACACTGAAAGAATTTTTCAAATCAGAACCGTAGTTCCTGAGATTAGCGCGTTCAAGCAAACAAACAACCAAACAAACAAACAAACAAACTCTTCAGCTTTATAATATTAGTATAGATATGTATGAATTTAGGAATATATATGTATGTTTATCAGTTGTCTAGTACTGTCGGGGGACTGCTTATACGTGCGGGCATTGCGGAGAACATAGTCATCAGATTAATGAGTGCCCTAAAAATGCTGAGCCATCAGTGTGCGCAACAAGCTTGAGATTTAAAAAACCTAGCAACTACAAAACAGGCGATCAAGAATGCCCTGCTAAAAAAATGGCTGAGACAAGATACATTAATTCCATTGATTACAATGACGACACATGAGATCGCCGTTCTTATCGCATACGTTCTTTTTAATATTTTGCTTTGTTTACTCATAAGTTTATTTTTAACTTTAAATAATAACACACATAAAAATATCATAATTACGCATTCTTTAAATTTTGTACTTGGCTGACATGACAGTACAAAGTAAAAATGACCTAGTTTTTATGTTATGCATTAGACATCATTTTACAATTTAGCTGTGTGTAGTTCATAAGTTATATACTAAGTATTTGTTTAAGAAACTTTACATAATATTTATGTTAGCACTAGAGTGATTTACCTGAGATACAGGTTTATTTTAACCTAGTTCAGATAGAATATATTTAGTATGTACCTTTAGTCCCTAATATTAATACTTTGTACATCAATTATTTCAAAAACAATTTGAAGTTCAATCTACTGTATATGCATTGTTGAAAAGCAAATAAATTAATAAGAATGTGAGATACAACTGATACAAGCATGATGTTATGTTATGTAAATGTAGAGAAAAGTAGTAATTTATAAGAGATTTATAACCGCATATGACCTTTTGTTCCATAAGTGATCGTGAGTGACCAAGCGGTCACATTTTGCTGTGCAACGTTATTACAGTATAACAGTTTACTACGTAGCACATAGTTTGCAGTAGAATAACTAGACTATTAAATGTGTGTGTGTGAACTGTGTATGTGTGAAGATATATGTAGGTAGGTACTTGTGTGAAAGTAATGTATAATTTTACAATGCTACTTCCAAATATAATTATTTACGCAAAAGTTCGTCAGGATACAAAAACTACGGAGCGCAGTTCGATGAAACTACTGTTATGTAGCTTATACATAAGAATAACACATATCTAGGTTACTATTTATCCTTATGGGGTTGCAAGACTGTTCTAACGAGATACCGCGGCCCCGGAGCGAAAGGGCAACTGAAGGAACAGGGTGGGTTTTTAGTCAGTAGAAGTCTGACACTCCCTTCCTTTCCACCCACAGACGGGAGGAGTCACTTGTTGATTTTCCCACCCAAAAAAAAAATGCTACTATTTATCCGATTACGCAATATGTTTAGATAAATGTTTGTTAATTCTCGTAAATAGCTGAACGGATCTGAATAACATTAAGTATGTAGATAGTTGAAATCCTGAAATAATACACAGGGTTTTTATCCCGGAATTCCTATGGCATCGCATTTACGCAGGAAAAACCTATCACGCGAATAAAATTCGGGCACAGCTCGTATGAATGCTTCGGAAGCACTAAATTAACGTAAATTTATTGATAACGTTTTATATTCAACTTTATTGGCATAAACGACAGCAATTTAGTTAATTTCGATTTTTATTTGATTACTCATACCTTTCTTTTTAAACAAAAGATATCTTTCTGATTACAAAATCGACAAAATTCAAACAAAAACAGTTTACGATCTCAACTTCGTCGACTTCATCTCTCAGCACCTAGTTAAATAACTATAATAATTTATGGATAACGTTGTGAGCAGCGTATTTGTTACACCTATTTATTTAAGCTACTTTGTTAATTTTTAAATAGTCTGTACTTTGTTATCCCTAATAAAATAAAATAAACCTTTTATTTACCTACAACCGTAATCTAAAAGACAGCACTGACTTTACCCACTCACATACAGCTTCACTGTGACAGAGCTATTCACCTCACGCACAACGCACAAGACAGGGTAACGGTCAGGTCATCGACCCCAAGCATTTCTACTGTTTGATAACAAGTTCAAGTTATTGATAATACTGTGATTCTATCAATCAATTCTGTTCTATTGTTAGAGGTTTCTACAAAGTTACGATAGTGTTTTCTGAAAACAGGCAGACATTTTGGCCCCTTTCATTAAGTAGGTACTTCTGTAGATACTTAATATCCTTTTAATACGAAAGATTCTAATTTACACCCATTTAACTATCTCTAAGTTGGAAAAGATTTCAAATTGTTTACAATGACATGTTATGAATATTTTATGGAAGATTAGTTACTCAAGCTCGAACAGGTAAATTTCGGTCGAATAAAAAAAAATTGCTGAAGTAGTTATTTGTCAAGCATTTTTACATAGTATGAATATGAAATACTAATGAAAAATACGAATGATTTTATTGCTACTCTCTCAATTTTAAATGGACAATTTTTAGTAGTTAATAATAATCAAACATTTCATAAAGGAACCTGATTTTTCTTGATGATTAAACGCCTCTTTTGTAACGAAACATTTACAAAACAATGTCAAATAATAAATAAGAATCATATTATGATAAATCCATATTCACTATAATACCTGATAATCATCTTCAAAGTCCATCTTTTCCTACCAACAATTTCGAGTACCAACCCCACTTACACTACTGCAAACACCTGCACTATTACACTACACGAGAGAGGGTGTGGGTCAGTGACCTCACTATCGGTCAGACACTATTTGCTCTGCAGCGTGATTGCTCTGATAACAATGCTTCTAGAGTTGCATACGTGTTGTAGTGCACCTAATGAATGAACTCGTGGACTCTAGGAAAAGAAGATGATCATAGATAGGTATCTATGATACCTATCTAGGTTTATCCTTTATTTACACCATAACAAAAAACAAATAAGGACTTAAATGCTAAAAAGGTTGATCAATGGGCTGTCTTATCGCTAAAAGTGTTGTTTCCCGATGGCTATAACTTGAGGGTCTTGAAGTCAAAAGTGAATAGGTTACTTCTAGGTAAGCGTGCTCCATCTTCGATCACATCATCACTTACCATCAGGTGAGATGGTGGTCAAACACGTGCCTATTATCTATAAAAAAGCCATCTATTCACTCTTGACTCAACGATATAGAACGGGTTTGAAGAAATTAGTGCAATTCCATCGCACACTCCCTGAAATGTGACCGATAGAAAACCGACAGACTTGTAACCCATACTTTATTATTGTTAATTACATGGATTACTTAATCATTGCTGCTAATAATTGCAGAGCACCGTGTCAGAGAGGGCATCACAAATCCTCCTCAGTTGTTCACGTCATCAGCATTCATTGTGAGTTAACGATCACCCAGATGACATGCAATTGACACAGTGTTTTTTTCTGCGATTCCCAGAAAAAGAAACCTAAGTACAATTGAGTGTGGGAAACACAGTGATTAGTGTAGTCACGGAGTTTTGTGTGTATGTCTGTTTGTTTGGATGTGGGAGACAATAAAATGAGCGCTTGCAACTAAATGATGGATTCAAACAATGCAACATACCTATGTATATACTTATATAGTCTTATATACTGTCCGCTGCAGAGCTATTAAGGATAGCTAATGTTCACTGTGAGAGCAGTGGTAGACTGGTCCTTACAGGCGTGATTAAGCAGTTGTAGATTGTGGGTTCGAATCCAGCCAGGCACATTTATTTATTCATTTATTTCCGGCTACCAAAGGCCCATAGAAAAATATACATAATAAGCAACTAAAAATACAATAAAAATTACACAATAAAACTACAGCTTTGCATACTGCTATTGATATCATGAACCAGGAATTGGTTTCTGTTTGCGAATGGAGTGAAGCACATGGTTTGCAGGTTAACCCGTCAAAGACCCAGGTCATTGTGGTTGGTAGTTCCAGGTTGGCGCCTAAGGTAAAATGGACGCAGCTTCCTCAGGTTATTTTCAACGGCACAGCCATTCCATTAAGCGAGAAAGTTAAGAACCTTGGGGTTTGGGTTGACAAACATCTTTCTTGGGGTCCTCAATTACAAGAAGTCAGTCGCAAATTATTTGCTTCTGTCCATTCCCTAAGACGATTGCGTAACTTTCTGCCAACTGCTACTAAAATTGCGCTAGCACAGTCTCTTTTACTTCCCATCCTAGACTACGCTGATGTCAGTTATCTTGATCTTACTGAGGCACAATTTGATAAACTTGAGCGACTCCAAAATGTTTGCATTAGATTTATATTTGGCTTGCGCAAATATGATCACGTATCCGAATTTCGTACGAAACTCAAGTGGCTTCCAATACGTCTTCGCCGGAACTTACACATTTTGTCTCTGCTTTACAGTGTGCTGTTTAATCCTAAAACCCCCACTTATCTTAAAGAACGATTTAAGTTCCTTCATGACACACATGCAAAATCTCTGAGGTCATCAGAAAACTTAAGGCTTGCGGTACCGAGGCACGCCACCAATTTCTATGGTAAGTCGTTCGCAGCTCAAGCAGTACGGCTGTGGAATGCTCTACCCGTGTCAGTAAGACAAGCACAAACCCTATCTTCTTTCAAAAACTTAGTAAAAGATCTTTATCACTCTTCTTAAATTGGTGTTATTATGTATGTCTTTGTTTCTTTCTTTTTTTTTTTAAATATTTATATCTATATATATGTTTTGAGAACGTTATTTATTGTTTTGTATTTTATATAGATAAAAAGTACACCGTGGACTACCCGCGTATTTATTTTCTCCTTTTGAGTCAAATCCATCCAAAGGTTGTCTGTAAAAGATCGCTTTTAGCGATTAGACCGCCCCTTGTATCACCCTTTTTAATTGTTAAGTCCATAATTTTATTTTACTGTTATGGTGTACAATAAAGAATATATCTATCTATCTATCTATCTACAGCTATTATCAATAACATAAACACTATTTCACACGAGTAGTCTGTAACGGCGATAACTTTGTGTAATTTTTATCATCACCACTGCTTTCAAAACTTCGAAGACATACGACATCAACCAGACCACACTGGGCCCGCGTGTTAGATTGCGGCCTATTCGATCTCATAGGGATGAGGCCTGTCTCAGCAGTGGGGAATTTATAGGCCGGTTAACTATGTATGTATACGTTTGCTTGATGATATAGTTTTTTTATATTATGATACGCTCGCGATGGACCATCATCTCACCTGACGCTAAGCGATGATATGGTCGAAGGTGAAACACGCTTACCTAGAAATAACCTATTCACCTTTGACTTTAATACACGTATTGCCATAGAAACAACCTCAATCCGTGACAAAGGAAACTAAGACCAAATAAGTCGGGAACTTGGAAAAGCTTTCATAGATAACGTACCCTCTCTCTAAGTTTACCAAACCTTATCACCCACATGTTTACCATAACATTCCGAAACTCTTTGAACGTGTAGTTCCAATAGACCGCCTGTTATCTGCCACAAACATCTGGTAACGGTTATCACGGCTTATCATGCGGTTATGAACGGGAACACGCACTGATGGATACCTTTTACGTTACGGTGCTTAATGAGAAATCAAAGGTTGCTCTGTTCTGTGCATGCATGGCTGTGTTTAGAGAGATTCCGTTAATCGATCACCGTCATTCCTTGATATGAATGTATATGATCTTATTTTTAATACGACCAGAATTTTCTGGAATCCAAAGGAGACCAACTATTATTACGCACCTCTTTTTTTGTTTAGAGGGAAAACCATCAAATGACTTACGCTCGCTCACGCTGGGTGGAGCGGAAGGGAGTGTCAGACTGATAAAAACCCCACTGTGTTCCTTTCCGATTCTTCCGGGGTCGCGGTATCTCTATCGTCTTTTTAACCGACTTCTAAAAAAGGAGGAGGTTCTCAATTCGGATGTTTGTTTTTTTTTTTTTATGTTTGTTCGGGCATAGCTCCGTCGCTTGCCAACCGAATTGAAAAATTCTTGTTTTTGTTGAAAAGGGTATACTTCCCAAATGGTCCCATGAAAATTTTATCGAAATCGGACAAGCCGTTTCTGAAAAATCAACAAAAGCCAAAAAAAAATATTTACGTTGATGATCTTTTCGTCTACTCTGCATTGCGTTTTTTGTTCGCACGTAACTCCGTCATTTACGAACCGATTTGGAAAATTCACTGACCCACTAAAAAGCGCGAAAATAAAAACTTTTTTGCAAAAAATAAAACCGACTTCCATATCAAAACACTACAAAGCCAAAAATAATTTTAATTTCGGAAGGCGGTGTGGAAAAAAAGAAAATAAAAAACCAATAACACCGACTACCGAAATTAAAATTATTTTTGGCTTTGTAGTGTTTTGATATGGAAGTCGGTTTTATTTTTTTTTCTACTATAATATGCATGTTTTTAAAAGGTAGGTTTAGGAATATGTATGTAAACATATAAATCATCCTCTAAAATCACTCGGTCTATTAATAAAAGTCGCATTAAAATCCGATGTGAAGTTCGAAAGATCTAAGGTCACGAGGGAAAGAGGGAAGCGACTTTGCTTTCTATATGTACTAATATTATAAAGACGTAAAGTTTGTTTGTTTATTTGTTTTGAATTATTTAGAGGGTTCATCACCGGCAGTCCGGCACTTATAATTTGCACTATTGGTGAATGCTATAAGCTACAAATTATTTCGAAATCCACGCAGAAAAAGTCGCGAGCGAAATGCTAGCTATGAAAAGACATGCTTCGGGTTATGCAATAATCCGTCCAAAAGATTTTCAAATGTCTATTTATGAGTAGTTACCCAAACAACACGTGTACCTTACAACACATGTCTACAATACATATTAGGGGCAAACACAATAACTATAGCTTTCGCTTATCGTCGAAGGGAGAACGCACACATAAAAAATGATAGAGATCCATTACAATTCACTGAGCGCTGACAAAATGACAAGTATTAAGTACAACGCCGTACATATTTGTGGAACTGTTTCGGCGCACACGCATGCCCCACTTGTACGCACTTTTACTGACAGCTGACATGGATTTTGGTCAGAAGGTTTGTTCCGTGTGCGTCAAGGAGGTACAGAAATATTATTGGTGGATTAGGACTTCCAGGAGCCAACTCCTCTTCCTTATAATCATATCTTTTTTTAAATAAAATTTTAGAAGATTTTGAACTTTTATCTAATATCTTCTATTCTAAGTAAATTTAAGCCACTTTTTCATTGTTGATCATACTGTCTAAACGCCATATAGAAATTTAATGAGAATAGTGTCCTAAAGTACATCTGTTTCAAATATAGCGATCAAACTAATGTTCCAAATGACCACGGAACTCCTAAAGGTTACATTCAGGGTTGCGAGATGGTTCTAAAGTGTTACCGCGGCCCCGGACGCAAATAAAACTGAAGGGACAGGGTAAGTTTTTAGTCAGCAAAAGTGTACACCCTTCCACTCAACCTACAGCAAGAGGAGTCGATTGATGATTTTCACCCAAACAAATAAAACTACTGAAAACTTCTGGTCACTTTAGCTTGGACTGGTCCTACTTAATCTTACTTGTCTCATGGTTTGACTGTCAGTTCCTCACTCGTCAATCCATCGCCCACTTTCGCCCAGGGATTTAGTGGATTGAGACCTCGGCTCTAATCCCTAGACGATTTATAACTGTATCAAGTTAACAGTCGTGACTTCGAAACTTTCTAGTCGGGATGGATTAAAATAGTTTAAGGATATAGTTAATGAAGCCTTTTGAGGTCTGGAGATTTAAACAACTGAATGCATAGTTGTTTGTGTAGGATTAAGTCTTTTTTTTTAAGTTACTAGCAATCTTGTTAATCCCTTCAACGCTAAATGTGATTGTGTCTGGAGTGGGTTCACGGCAATAGTTGAGGTATTTCTCGAAGCGCTACCATTTTGAAGCGCTCCTAATGAAGCGCTCCTTCCTCCATAACATGGTATACTAAAAGGAGCGCTCCGAGGAATAAAAAAGGAGCGCTTCATTAGGAGCGCTTCAAAATGGTAGCGCTTCGAGGAATACCTCCAATAGTTTACTAGATGAGGTTCAAAGCCACCTCTCGATCACAAGTCCCACACCTTTGGCGGAACATGGTAAGGGCTACGACTGAAAAACAGCGCCGTGTTTGTTGACACAGCCTTAATTGCATCTGCCAGCTTTTTTTTTTCTTTCTCACTTTAAAAATTTGTCCTTACTAACATAATTTATAATAATAATAAATAATATTCCACAACTTTCACACAACGCCATCTAGTCCCAAACTAAGCAGAGCTTGTGCTATGAGTACTAGACAACTGATAAACATACATATATGTTTCTAAATACATACATATTATAGATAAATTACACCCAGACAAAGGACAAATGATCGTGCTCATCACACAACCATTTGTCCTGGGTGGGAATGGAACCCACGACCTTGCGCATAGCAGTCAGGGCCACCAATACCTAATTTATATACAAAGTTATCATTTACGATAAGTATTTAATTTGTATGCATTTCGTTTTCTGCGAAAATAAAGATATTCTCGTTCTTTCTCATTTTTTACTTATAATAGGCTCGCGTTTGACCGGTATCTCACCTGATGGTAAGCAATGATGTGGTCGAAGATGAAGGACGCTATTCTTTAGTAAACCCCAATGGATATCTATTTAAGGCTGGAGTTAAAAAAAGTCTCCCAAACCAAAAAAATAAAGCTTAGACAAATGACATCAGTACTCTGAACTCTGTTTATTTTATACATGAGTGCTATAAAATATTAACCATTTCCCCACCCCATCTTCACATCGATAACCTTCCATCTTTTATCCGAACGAAACCATCAACTGTTGATAAACACACAATTCTTCATGTGAGCCATGAGCCACGAGCCAGCTTCCCATGGGAACAATGGACAATGAACAATGGTGACACACCACGCACGACCTTGAGGGGAGAAAGTCTATGATCCAAGCAAGTATGCGAGTTTTTAGTTTATGGTAGTGTGAGCATATTTTTGTAGGTGACTAGATTCTTCCCGCGGCTTCCCTCACTTCAAGACTCTCAGCAAAAAAGGAGCCTACATACTATGTCTGTATGTCCTATCATCTTAGGTCTACTATTAACCTAAAATAATAATAATAATAGAGAAACCTATGAACTTTTGACTATTCTAAATAGTCTAAAGTTCATAGGTTTCACCACTTTCATCTAGGTAAGCGTGCCTCCTCTTTGACGACAGCATCACTTACCATCGGGTGAGATGGTTGTCAAACGACTAGTATCAATAAAAAAAAAATATCTACTAAATATCATAAGTGGTTTAGATATGAAAGAGAAACAGACGGACAGGGTAACTTTTGCATTTATAATAATTAATAAATAGTACGGATCTAAGATGGATATCGGTGATCATGGAAATTTCTTTTTACAGAGATTAATTAGATTATTGGTGAAATAAACAGACGTGTTTCCGCAGACCTGTTCGCCGCCCGCAGCCTGATCCTAGGGTAGCCGGAGGACAGAGAGGCACTACCTAGAATGCTCAGTTGTACAGAGGGGCTTGATTGTATATCTATGGAATCTTCAGTCATTGAACCTTGAACACAAATAAATTGAGCAATCCTCCCACCAAAAATCAAACCAAACCATCTAAATAAACATAACTCCGGTCCCTTGCCCTCATGAACTAGTTATTTACCACCTGGATATATACACAGCTGGGATCCGTCATACACATACAAATTAAGCTCTTATCAGCAACACAAATATTTTGGCAGTGTATTTAAAATGTTGGCCTTAGTTCATTGAGCTGAATTTTAATGTTTATTAGGATAGTGTGTTGCTAACTTTATTGCTATGACGGGGATAGACAGACATCTTGAAGATTGATAGTTATAATAAGCTGCAGATTTTAAAACGGGTAGGTTCAGCTAAATGTTCTGTAAATACTTTCATTATGCCTACAAGCTGTAGGCATAGTGAAAGTATTTGCAGAACGTTTCGGGAGTCTGTGTTTCCTGATAGCTTATAGTGGTCAGTGGCCCTGACTGCTATGCGCAAGGTCGTGGGTTCGATTCCCACCTAGGACAAATGTTAGTGTGATGAGCACGGTCATTTGTTCTTTGACTGGGTGTAATTTATCAATAATATGTATGTATTTAGAAATATATATGTATGTTTATCAGTTGTCTAGTACCCATACCACAAGCTCTGCTTAGTTTGGGACTAGATGGCGTGTGAAAAGTTGTGGAATATTATTAGTTGTCTTTAAATCAAGAGTGAATAGGTTACTTCTAGGTAAGTGTGCTTCATCTTCATCACTTACCATCAAGTGAGATAGTGGTTAAACATAACACAACATAATCTTTATTTATTTTTCTCAAAAAGGTACAACATAGGTTTAATACGAAATATAAGTCACAACGAGATTTAAACCTTAGTGAGAGCTGGAGTCTGTACTGGGTTAAGGACCTGTATTACTCGAGCCTATTATCAATAACGCAAACATAATCTGTAGGAAATGTGATAAGTCATTATTAATTAATTTTACTAGTAAAGTAAATCCGTTATTGAAAACACACTTGTTTTGAAACCAACTCCAAATTAACTAACGTTACAATGACACACTAATGTTTCGTTAAGCAGGTCAATCGCACCGTGATCAAGACGACCTTACCAAAAAAAATAGTCCATTCTTTACCTTTAATAGTAAAACGTTACTATTACTAAACATTACCACTAGAACCACAGACCACGTTAACACCTCAGCGGACACCCAGATACTGTTTTTTTCTTTTTTCACCTTTGCCCCACACTAAGAATTTCTTCCGGATCGTGATTGCATTTTTACAAATACCCAGACCTGGAACAACTGTTTGTAGGCCATAAAAATATTGATTACGGTGCGGGAATAGAACCCGTACCGAACCGTAATCGCCAATCGCTCAACCACTGCACCAACCGTCTTAAAAAATCAGATGAATTTTTTTATACCTAGAAAAAACTGAATCTTTCGTGAACGAATCAAAAAAGTGGTAATGATGGCCATCATTACCACTTTTTTGATTCTAAAGAACTAAACACTCTAAAGACTATCAAAATTATAACTATATTTCCAGAGAAAAAACCCTAAGTCATGTTTGATTGCTTACTACAACTAATGAATCAAATCAATCAAACATATTTTATTTCACATAGACCTACATGGTCACTTATAAAACGTAGGAAGCTTTTTTTTTTATCGTGGTAAAATTATCAAATAAGTCCTCCCACCCCGGGCAGGGCGGGAGGGACTGTCAGACTTTTACTGACTAAAATCCACGGTGTTCCTTCAATAACCCTTTACGTTCCGGGGTCACGGTAATGGGATAAGTCCCACGACCCCGGCAGGCTTCGGCCCTCTACAGGGGGGGCCTCGTCATGTTGCTGACGCTCTTTGAGGCACGCGTGGAACACAACGCACCGTCGACCCGGGCATGGTTCATGGTCGGACAGCGAGTTGCCCTTTACTCGCTGTCCGCATGCCCGCGCCTACGGTGGCCGGAGATCGTCGGCCGACGTCCGACGCCGTGGGCGTCTACCACTGCGGCTGGGCTGGAGGGAGGACGCCATCCTCTCCCTCACACGGCCCGCCTCCTCCTTCGGAAGCATGACTGCTTCGCAGAAGGAGGCGACCGCTTCCCACTCCCTCTCGCCCCGCAGCATGGCCTCGACCAATGCCGGGCGCGAGAGGTCTCCGCCTATCGCCACCGTGAGGACACGTCGGTGCTCTGCCCAGGCGGGGCAGTCTTGCACCGTATGCTCTACTGTGTCCTCAGGGCGATCCTCGCAGTGGTGACACCCAGGCGTTTCTTCCTTCCCCATCAGACACAGGTACCTCCCGAAACTTCCGTGTCCGGTGAGGACCTGCATCATGCGGTAGGTCAGGACGCCGTGACGCCGATCTAGCCACTCCTCAAAGAGGGGTCTTACCGCCGCAATAGCGGCGTGCCCGAAACGTAGGAAGCTAGTGAACGGTTCGAAGTTGTTTCCTATGAAGAGGAACCGGCAAGAAACTCTTTTTCAGAACTTACTGCAATGTTTCCCAAGAACCGATCAACAAAATAAAAAGTAATAACTAATCAAAACCATATTTCTACCCTGTTCTTGCTACTCAAATACCCAATAAATTACATATCCATGAATTAGTAATAGCAATGGCGTCTCTATCCGATCCGAGCTCTGTTTCTAGCGAACCTTACCAGTACAGGCTTTGACCTTAAAGCTATGACCGCAGAGGTATTCAGATGATTGCACCAAATGATTAATTTTATACCAATGCTGACATGGTCTAAAAACATTTGTTAATTTGATTGAAGATATATCGATAATATCGAGCGTTTAATTTGATTTTAAATGTCCGCATACTATTGAGTGACCAATCATTTTTTTTGGTTGCGGTCTTGATACAGGATGTGTTTTTTTATTGATTCATAATTGATTCATAATCCATGCTGGCAGTCTTTGAACTTGAAGTTTGTCATATCATGCAATTACCTATAGCTTCTATCTGCTGCTTCGCTCGCATTAAAAGTATTTTTAGTGAAATAAGGGATGACCTTTTCGAAAGTATCTATGCCAAATTTCGTCAAAATCGGGTAAGTGGTTTAGACGTGTTACAGACAGAGTTACTTTCGCATTCAAAATATTAGTAGGGATATCTTCGATCATTGTTGATCGAAGAGGGATATTGTATGTACACAGTCTGAGAATTTTATTACAAACTCCATATATTAAGAGCAGAAGAGAAATCTGAAAACCTACATAAACATGCCAAAATAAATAAGATCGACATATATTTATATAAGACATAAATATTTAAGCATTAAGGAAAATAATAAAATACTGGCCAGTAATTAAAGATTATCATTATCAATTATCACCCACTTCATGGACGCATATTTTTAATAACAAAAACAAAACAGAGTCGGGTAAACACCGACCATAATAATAAAAAAATCAATAATGTACTTTGCTTTTTCGAAGCAAATTACAACACGGTAGCAACAAAATGCGAAAGTAACGTAATTTGCAATCTTACAAGAACTGGTGTTTTTTAAAGTCAGATAAATATTATGAGTGCTCTGGATTTTATAATTGTATAACATTTTTACGTAACTTGGTAAAGGATTCAAGTAATGGAGGTTATATTGTTTAAGATTATCGTGTTGTTAATTTTAAATGGATTAAATAAGCTTCAAGCAATTAATTTAAAGTGTCATAAAATTAGTTTAAGCTCAGGCTTGAACATAATACATAAAAATAAATTGAACAACTGCGCCTGAGCAAGACCGAGCCTCTATTTCAAGATGAAATTAAATTTTCAGTACTTAGTTTTATAGTTTCTACATATACGTACATCAATGTAGGTATATCAACCACCTATACATAATTATATTATAAAGCGGAAAGTTTGTTTGTTTAAATGCGCTAATCTTCGAAAGTGTTAGGTGGATATTAATGAAATTTGGTATGGAAATAGTTTGCTTGAAGCTTGAGGTAGCTTATAGGCTACTGTTACTCGACTGCACAAGAAGGAGGGTTTGGTTTATCATAACTGTGTTTGTATTGTGCGCTTTTATACAACGTGTAACAGAATAAACGCAATTCCTGAAAGTAGTTGGTTCAGATTCGGCTTCTGAATCGATTTCCGTCATAAAAAACAGGTGTTAAATTTTGACGGATAAATCTTTCATGTAACTTAAAATGACAAATGAATCCCATAAAAAACAATACTTGTTAAAAACCCAAGTCTCGCAACTTAGTTGTTCTACCGTAAAAAGTTATGAGATCCATGTAATACCAAGTCGGTTATTAATTTATTCAGTCCCTACTTAAGGGACTTTCTGTCTTAAGTTGTTACGTAATTATCTAACGTAACGACATCTTATAGTGACCATATCAATATTAAAAATCTTTACCGTTTTAAATAAATAGATTGACTCGGCCATCGCATGAAAACACAATATATCTCACAAGTAATACATATATAAATTAAATTGTTTATTGCGATTGCCAAGTCAGCCAAGGTAGCCTTCCTTTTTTATTTTCCGGTACTACTTCTTGAACTTCAGCTAAAGTTTTTTCAAAGCCCACTCCCTGTCTCTATGGGTTTTTTTCGGAGGCTTTGATACGCACATATGGATACGCACGTACGTCTTTTGCATTAGTTAGTAATAATTAATGCCGCACTCGTCAAACGTCTCGGTTAAAGTTAATCCATAAGTAAGTAATTATGCAATTTCGGGCAATTTACTCTACTTATACTCCCCAATACTCTTAATACTTCTTGCTTTTTTATTCCGTTGACCATTTAACAAGTTACCTTTGAGCATAATTATTATATCTAGGTACCTATCTACACTGGAAGACACGGTGGAGCATATGGTCGAGGTGTGCCCTGCATGGGTGGAGCACCGTCGTATCCTCATAGAGGCGATCGGCGGCGGCGACTTCTCGCGCCCTGCTCTGGTTTAGACCATGGTGCGAAGCGAGAGGGAATGGGATGCAGTCACCTCCTGCTGCGAAGCAGTCATGCTAGCGAAGGAAGAGGCCTAACGTGCGAGGGAGAGGCAACTCTCTTCCTCGCGCCCCAGCCGCCGGGGGAGACGCCCCGGGCGTCGTGGATCGCGAATCGATTTCGGACCACCGTAGGCGCGGGCCTGCGGATGGCGAGCAGGGGTCGCTCACCGTCCGGTAAGGACCAGGCCCGGGTCGGCGGCGCGTTGTGTTCCACGCGCGCCTCAAAAATCTGTTAGTACCAGTGACGGGGCCTCATAGGGCCATTGCCTGTCGGAGGTTATGGGAAAGTTCCATCGAGATACCGCGGCCCCGGAACTTTAGGGCTTACGAAGGAACAGGGTGGGTTTTTAGTCAGTAGAATTCTGATACACCCGAACGGAAGAAGTCATTCGATGATATTTTTCACCAAAAAAAAAAGTACCCATCTACATCTATTATTTCATTATATTATACAGGTACACTGATTAATTAACTGCAAATGTAACTTTGTAATCCTATATATTTATATGGGATTACAAAGTTATTTATGCAGTTGATGTATCTAGAAAACTGGAACGAAATTGAAAAATATTATAGTTTTTCCTTGATTCATATACTAAGCACTAATTGTATTCTAAATTTGAAGCTTCTATGTCTGCTAGAAGTGCTTTAGACTGATGATCGGTCAGTCAGTGAGTGACAAAATTTACAAAATTAAGGAACTTTGACTCGTTATAATTCTTAAACTACTGGTTCAAATTGAATGAAATTTGAAATATACCGTGTTTATACAATGCCTGTTTGATTACTGAAAATTCAGGCTTCTAGTTTTATCCACAACGAAGTTATAGGGGGTCGAAAATGGCCTGAGTCGCTTCGAGAAAAGAATGGTACGGCCGTGCCGCTTTTTTGCTCGACTTGGCGGGGGCACTGCCGTGCCCCCCGATACAATCCTTAATTCAAGGAAATGCGCTCGTGTGCGTGTCGGCCACTAATATGCATGAGTGTATGCGTCTGCGTAAGGTTATTGTATGACGCACATACGTTTTGCGTTTAGTAAGGATAACTATTTTATAAAAAATGTTCAGGTTTGGTTTCAATTTATTTAGTTACGGATGTTGTTTTAGACTTATAATTTTAATATTCTAATTGGAGTGTCTGAGGCGCTTAATCTGTTACACCTTGTATAGTTATGTCCCTGTAAATACCCTTTACATTGCATCGTAACCATACAGTTATTTCCAAAACGTTATTAAGGGACCCTAATAATCAGCTCCATGTCCAACTGGTAAAAGTGGTATGCGACCAGTCCGGGCGGCCTAGAACCCGATAAGGATTGCAATTGGGCCGTCACATACTCCGGCCAAACGGGATCCGGTCCGTAAGACCGTTTCACTCTCAGTAAACTGTTACTTTTAAACGGACAGTTTTTTGTGCAACGGAATTCTGTGCAGCATGAAAGTTTGGCAGTTCCTGATTGGAAGGTTTTTTGTCATTTTGATGTATGAATGTGGTAGGTGTGTTAATTAAAATGGACAGACAGTAGACATTTAAGTGTGGTTGGTGATAGTTACGGCTGTGCAGATTTTATTTCAGGGTGGGATATTGGTTTGAGTTGGAAAAAAAGAGGTTGCATAAGACGAGAATTTTGGTGGACTTAGACAGGTGGCAATCACTTTCAAAAATTTTCATTTTTAAACTATTATGTTCAACAGACTTAGGTTTTCCTAGGTTATTACTCATTTTGGGTAGGGATATTTGTGTCTAGATTATTCAATGGTTCCCGACTGTAAAGTGGCTACGTTCCGTATGGACTGGACTGAACTTGATTTTTAACTGACTTTGAATCGGTTGGTATCGTTTTTTTCTTTTCGGTATTTATTTAAAGTTGACTATTATGTAGGCGGGTATTTTTAAATTTATTATTTAATATTAGTATAAATATGAAGTGCTATAATCCACACTAATAACCTATACATATCTATACTATATTAATAGTATAATGAGGTAAAATTTGAAAATGGACAGACAGTAGACATTTAAGTGTGGTTGGTGATATTTACGGCTGTGCAGATTTTATTTCAGGGTGGGATATTGGTTTGAGTTGGAAAAAAAGAGGTTGCATAAGACGAGAATTTTGGTGGACTTAGACCGGTGGCAATCACTTTCAAAAATTTTCATTTTTAAACTATTATGTTCAACAGACTTAGGTTTTCCTAGGTTATTACTCATTTTGGGTAGGGATATTTGTGTCTAGATTATTCAATGGTTCCCGACTGTAAAGTGGCTACGTTCCGTATGGACTGGACTGAACTTGATTTTTAACTGACTTTGAATCGGTTGGTATTGTTTTTTTCTTTTCGGTATTTATTTAAAGTTGACTATTATGTAGGCGGGTATTTTTAAATTTATTATTTAATATTAGTATAAATATGAAGTCAATGATATTATAAAGTACAGATATGTTACGTTCATAGTAATTTGCGTTGAAATTTGTTCCGCGTAGTAAAAACTGCACACATCACGGATATCTATGGCACACATTGACAAGTTTTACTTATAAGTAGAATGAAAGATACGAAACAACACGCAAGTGAAAGAGATGGCTATAATTCTAACAATTGCGCTTCAAATGAGTCCTTGTGCCATAGGATAACATTTTTATAGCCGCAGAGTGGACACTCGATTGAAGAGTAAGTACGTAGGTAAGAAATTAAACATCTAACTTGGTTAATCACGGATCAAGTATTACCACTAATGTTTGTATTCAGCTTAGCCCATTATATTCAAAACTAAAATAGAAATTAATAGTCATTATGTTAATGAAATAATTTATAATCAGTCATAACAATAATTGCATGTTTCGAAAACTTCGTCAAATCGGAACTTCATCTTGGATGAAGCAGGTGGAAAGCTAGTAATCAATAAATAATCAATTTCATGACACAAATATAGGTTTCATAATGAAATGTCATGTAGCGGTTTCTTTGTAGGTACCTATACTGACCAAACAAATTCAACTTTGGCGAAAATGCAAGCAACAGGTAGCTGACATTTTATAAAACATTATGCAGGCAGCATTGTTTTATACAATGTTTTAGATACCTACCTCTATAATTGGAACTGCATTTTTTAAGCATTGTTCGACCACATTTCGTAACATATTTGTTAGTACTTTGGAAGTGATTGCTACATTGTCCTGCTGTTTTTTGATGTTATCCAGTCTGATTCGCTTTTTTGTTCACGAACAATTACGATCCAATCTTGAAGTCGAAACTGATCCCTCGGAATCCTAATTCAATAAAAAAACAGTTATAATCCTCAATAATCAGTCAAATGAACTTTAGTTAAAAAAATTGTAACACAAAACAAATTAAAACAAGTCAATCAATATCGCTTCTACACTTGTAAACTTTTAACTAATCTATGTCCGCACGCACGCTTCCTTATCGCTCTCGCGACAAAACAAGTTTGCTCTCTCTGTCTTCACCTACATATGGCTCCTAAGCATAATTTATTGGCAAGTTTGGAAAATAAGTGAAATATAAAATATAATCTTAATATATTTGCATTATCACATGTGATATGAGATCCTTTGTATTTTGTTTACTTTGGAAGTATAATTCGTACACTTCCGAAACTCACACGATGGCAATTTTGATAAATAAAATCTAAGGACAGGGGTATTACGGTGCGGCACGCTTGTGGTTGCGTTCGACGCAGACTAGTTGCAAGACGTTCCAATTAGCTCGTGTTCGAGTCTTCACGACGCGCGCGCCTGTAACATATCTGTACTATAAAATATCATTGTATGAAGTGCTATAATCCACACTAATAACCTATACATATCTATACTATATTAATAGTATAATGAGGTAAAATTTGTTTGTAACTTTGTATGTAAGGATACCTCTGGATACAATTCAAAAAATGTATCATTGGTAGTAGGATGAATTATATGTGAGTGTTATAAATTATTTAAAAATCCACGCGGACTAAGCGCCAATCAACTATACAAACGATCGCTTGACCCTTGCAAACATACCATTAATAAGGCATGATCTTAATAAGTACAAAAAGAAAGTCAATTGACTCCTGCGTTAGAAGATGGCCGCCATGTCAATTGTTTGAATTGGTCGCTTCCGTCGGGTGCCTGCTCAGCTGTTGTTTTACACCGAGATCATATTGATCGGGAGGAAGGATGTATTAGAGATGATTGGTATTGCATAAGCTTCTAATAAAGATAAATTAATTGGATACAAACTTGGGTGCATGATACTTGTGCTTAAACGTTAAGTAGATATGATTGGCGCGGTGGTTAAGCGATTGGCTTCTGCGCTGCGTGTCGCGAGTTCAATTCCCGCACGGAACAAATAGTTATAGAAGCCTACAGATAGTTGTTTCGGGTACGATTGTTGGTGTAGGTATGTTTTTTTATTATTATTAAAAATAGGTTCGCGTTTGACCACTATCTCACATGATGGCAAGTGATGATATGGTCGAAGATGGAGCACGCTTACCTAAAAGTAACTTATTCACTCTTGACTTAAAGACTCCCACGTTGTAGCTATCGGGAAACACAGATTCCGGCAGGGAATTCCACTCCTTAGCCGTACACACAATGAAGGTATTCCCAAAACGTTTTGTACGTATGGGTGGGATGTCCACCATATAACGATGGCGCTTCGCCGTTTGTCTCGTAGTCCGATGATGGAACGGGCTTGGCGGAATTAGATTGTGTAATTTTGCGGAGAAGAGACACGCCTGGGTCTTAGCTGCATTAAACCTGACCAAGTTGGCATCACCCCATTCGGAGACAGCCTTCAAGGTCAAGTTTAAGCGCCCTACCATGCCATTTTAAATATTCTTAAATGCACCTGCGATACAATTTAGCTGCATAGATAAGCACGACTGAAATAAGAATCTTAAGGGCATTTAAGCCTGCCTTTTTTATTATTATTGGTGAACCCACTCTTGACCTCGAGCTCGCCTGATAGTAAGCGATAGACGAGGTCTACGATGGAACGAGCGAGCCCAAAAGGTGCCTGTTCGCTCTTGCTTTAAAGGCAGGTGGGTCATAAGTGGTAGCCACAAAGAGAAGAGTTCCAAACCTTGTCCGTGCGCACAATAAATGTAAAAGAGAAGCGCTTAGTACGAAAATACGGTATATTGACCAAGTGAGGACGGTAAGCGGGGGAGTAAGGTGTCTGTCTCTCCCCGCAAATCCCATCCTACCTAGAACAACACAAAAAGCCGAGCGTGCCAAAAGGCCATTACAAACGACCTTAGAACGTCACGATTGTATTGTTCGTAAATACCTGTGCCCAATCGCAATGTCACTAAATACTTAGCTGTGGGGGTTTTTATTGGCCATCCATTAACTAATAGTTGAATGGGAGAAGCCTATTCTATGCAAATGAATAGTTCTGCAGTTCTGCGTGCTACTTAAAGACTTCACAGGTTTTGTTGCTAATACGATCGTCGTGCTATGAACACTTTGACAGTATAACTGAAAAGTAGACGTTGACCCGTAATTTTTTTTGTACAATTGTCCAAAACTCTTAAATAACTGGACGCGCTTGAGTCTATCGAGAAACGGGCCAAGAGACTCATTAGCCACGATTCACTGGTCGAATCAAAGCTCTAGAGCCTTGAACATCAACGACGAGTTGCAAGTCTATCGGTTACATTTCGGGGAGTGTGCGATGGAATCACACAATCTAATTCCGCCAAGCCCGTTTCATCATCGGACTACAAGACAAACGGCGATGCGCCATCGTTACATGGTGGACATCCCAACATACGCACAAAACGTTTTGGGAATACTTTCATTGTGCGTACGGCTAAGGAGTGGAATTCCCTGCCGGAGTCTGTGTTTCCTGATCGCTATAACCTGGGAGTCTTTAAGTCAAGAGTGAATAGGTTACTTCTAGGCAAGCGTGCTCCATTTTCGACATCATCATCACTTACCATCAGGTGAGGTAGTGGTCAAACGCGAGCCTACTATCAATAAAAAAAATGCAAGATTTCAAGTCTGAAACTTGAAACGGGGTTGAACCATATATGGCGCACTAACGCCCCACTTAAAGCACGTAATGCCCCACATAGGAACTTCTCCTGTATCGTGAATACCTACGTATTAATAAACTAGTTGTTCCAGGTCTGGGTACCAGGAGCTACTATTTGTTAACCATTCCTAAATTCGTTGCGAAAAATGAACCCGCGACAGCCAATCAATCAAACATTGCGCGAGCCATGCCTAATAATTGTTAGTGTTATCTTATAGAGAAACAAGCAACTCTTAATCGTGTTTTAACTAGGCTGAAATGAAAATCATTTATCAATCCTGCCTATCCCACTCCACCACAAAACAAAAGCATCACCAACGGGCAGGGCATCTACTCATATATCATTGCATCTGTTACTAATTAATTACAGAATATTGTGCAATCGATTTTATGACTTAGTAAACGAGGTTTAGGTTTCAATTATAAACCAATCAGTAAACATTGCATAATTAATTTCTAATAAGACTAATTGACGTTAACGACTTATTGTTTTAGCTCTTTAGCCAATTTACAGCTAAGACCTACTTCGCATTTAGTTATGTAAGTTCACGCAAATTGTTATGTAGATTTTCAAGTACAATTTCCTATAACTTGGAATGGCGTTGATCATCAGTTACTTGAATATTTGTCTTTATTGTGCCGGGCAAAGGTCATCCTGTTCTTTTCAGAATTTAAGTCCGGGAATTTTTAGCATTTGGGTGCAACTACATATTTATATAGAATTATTTATTCCCAAAGAACATACCTACATTGTTTACTCAGAGAATACGTAACTAAGATAAGTTAAGTGTGTGTTCAGTACCTAACAGTTTTGTTTTCCTACGATGTCTACATGTTATTGTGAGTAAGACTAGCTTGTTTTGTGTTGTTAATGACGTGCTTACTTGAGTTAATCACTTTAAATATGTAAAAAAAAGACTATTTTGCGACTCTATCCCAGCCTGTGTTGCTGAATATACACTTCATGCATAGCGTAACAGATGCAGTAATTTTTGAATTAGAAGTGTAAAATAAAAGATCAATAAATACTAAAAATAAATGAGATGATGCAAGTTATTGTAATTTAAGTAATTCCGCTTTAAAAAAAATAAAAAATCTTTTTAAATACATAGGTGACAATAAGCCGACATGATCTCGAGAGGAAGCGCATACCAGAAGAATAGACTGAATGAGAAATAAAACAATAAACAAAGTCAGTATGACAATGGAAGAATATGAGAAGATTATTGGAAGAATGCAGATTCTTTGTACTTCACACGCAATGAATGACGCCGTAGGACACACTATGTCTACTGCGAACTTATGTATGGACAACCTACCTCAATTTGTCAAAATTCTTTAATAGATTTTCAACCTTATCACAAAAGAGGAAGGTTAATGTTCGATTGGTAAAATATGACAGATTAGGGTAGATTGACGTGCTGGTGTCTGTACTAAAAATATCATCTTAAACTATCGGTCCTTTAAAGTTATTATTGTGATTTTCCTCATCTTCTCCTTGGCCTTTTTACAATTATGTTGGGGTCGGCTGGAGCTGAGTATTGGTGTTTTACATGCAGCGACTGCCTATCTGACCTGCATAACCCAGTAACTGGGTAACACGATAAGTCTTGGCCAGATAAGTGACAGATTTTCTGGCTTCTGACTACCCAAGTCGTCTTAACGTGCTTTCCGAGGCACAGGGGTACCACGCCGCCAACTTCCAACTCCGGGCTACTTTTTTTTTATCGTGGTAAAATTATCAAATAAGTCCTCCCACCCCGGGCAGGGCGGGAGGGACTGTCAGACTTTTACTGACTAAAATCCACGGTGTTCCTTCAATAACCCTTTACGTTCCGGGGTCACGGTAATGGGATGAGTCCCACGACCCCGGCAGGCTTCGGCCCTCTACAGGGGGGGGGGGCCTCGTGTTGCTGACGCTCTTTGAGGCGCGCGTTGAACACGACGCGCCGTCGACCCGGGCATGGTCCATGGTCGGACAGCGAGTTGCCCTTTACTCGCGCAACTCCGGGCTACTACTAAGAAATTCCTTACAGAAAAACAATAGCACTTTTTGCTCGAGACCGCATGCTCAGCAGTCTACGCTTGCAACTACTAGACCAATGAGGCAGTCTGTCATTGTAATTTTCGTACCGAAACAAAAAGGTTTCGATTCTACCGATCTCAACAACCTTCAATACACGCAGCATCGCAAAAAACTGTCTCAGGCAAACAATGGACTTTAAGTTACTGTGGGCGTTACACAGTCATACTTATAACAAATATTATTCCATTTTATCCAATGCCAGGTAACGACCTTGTACCAAAGACTTCATGTTACAAATCTCACGATTAATCTCCATTTTGACAATACTTAGTTAAACCTTTGGGAATTCACTCGGTTATAAATGAATTATGGTCTGTTGAATTAAAAGTACTTATGTGTTTAATCATTGTTTGATTTTCTTGGGATTTGGAGCCCTTTTGTAAGGTGGATTCGAGGCCGATTGCAAAGTCACATTGAGTAATTTCTTAAGAGGTTTATGAATGACTTGCTGTACTTATGGTGACTTAACATTATAATGTCTGAATACAGACACATGTGAGCGAGCAATTTTCATATCAACAACTTTATTCTACCAATGATCAACCATTTTATGATTGGCAAGTGTTACAAATTATAAAATTACTTAAAACGAGATTTACATACCATGTTTATTTATGAATTGTTTCGATTTTCCGACATTTCGGCACTGTTGAAAGCGTCACGATCACGGATGAAATGGCAAATATCAGTAGTTTTAAAATCTAATGATTCTGTTAGTAACCGTGTCAGTTTAAAAACTTATAATTATACTTAAGTTTTCAAACCCATGACCCGTGGCCTTAAATTAAAATTTATTTACAGATCCAAAATTCAAAATTACGGACAAACAAAAGCCATCTGAGTGTCCTATAATATGACCTTGACACGAGAGCCAGAAACAAACGGACAGACATACTGGACAAACCACTGACAGCAGTCATTAATCATGTTGAGGAACACGACTTGCAAATTCACAAAACACAAAGACTTAAATTCTTATACGTGATTAAAAACTTCATACATCAAATCCGAACCAGCACTTTGCAATAATTCAAAAACGATTTGGACAGACGGTTTTAAGGAACACAATGTTTTAAACAGAGACGTTGCGAGAATCAGTAAAATATGAAAGTCTATTGTGCAATTTGGTCGCAAAGTTGTGCTTGTTCAGTATTAAGCTTGTCAGAATTTGTCAGAAAAAAGGTGTTTTAAGAATTTTATATATTACTAATGACTACTGAGCTTCTACGAAGTGACAAAATAGATGTACATAGTACCTAATTAGGTTGTATGTTTAACGACATTTTTTTCAGGGGGATAGCCATCAAATGACTCCTCGTGCTCTTGTTGAAGCGGAAGATCGTCAGACTCCCGCTGACTAAAAACCCACCCCTATCCTTCAGGTGCCTTTTGGTTGCGGGGCCGCGGTCTCTCGTCAGAAAATTACCGAAACCCCGATTTCCAAAATCCAAAATAGAAAGGAAATTTGCTACACATAATTATAAATGCTCCGAGATGTAAGAACAGATAGCAATGTTACGTTCGTAGGAAGTTCCACTTATCGCATTGTGTAACTGCCGGTAGCGTGGATGTGGTGTTTGATTCATAGTCTTGCGCTGAAACAGGATGATGAATGAGCATCCTGAGAATATCGCTCGGTAGTTCCTCAGATCTTCTTCGTGGCAATATCAGCCCTTTTCTCGGTGGAAAAATCATCAAATGATGCAACGCTCTAGGTGGAGTAGAAGGGAGTGTACACCACTTCATTTCATTTTTCCTTCGCCTTCGAGTACCGAAAGGGGTCTATCAGGCTAACTAAAACCTCCCCATGTTCTCGTAAACTTGCACTGGGAGTTGCGGGAGCACTCAAATACTCTTCAACGCGACTCACGTCTGGCACTAAGTCCTAGAACCTCGTTCACATCATGGAATGTCCAATGTCCAATAAAAAAATAAACGATCGAAGCAGACAGATGCAGATAAAGAGCACGTAACTTGTATAAGTATTCCGATTCTAATTAAAAAACAAGCAGTCTGATTTACCACTCATACATAATTCCTTTGTATTATGCACCACACAAAGCAAAAGTTGCCAAACGATTACGAAAATCATAAATTCATAATGATAAGTTTATGTGTGACGACATTCGACTCACGACAAATCGTGTCTACCTTAGACCCTGTGGCTACGTGTGCGTTGATCTTAAGTAAATATTAAAAATAACCGGCCAAGAGCGAGTTGGACTAGCACACCGAGGGTTCCGTAAAAAATGTATCTTTTTTACCCCCTTAAAGAGGGTTAAAGGGTACACAAAATATCATATTTACAAAATAAAGTAAGAAACGTACATTTATGTTTATGAGTTTGAGGGAATGTGTGTGTGTGTGTGAGTGATGTGTAGGTATGTGTGTGTGGTGTATAGGTATACGTTGGTATATGTCTGGTTATATATGTGGATGTAGGATGAGAGGAAAGTGCAAGTGAGAGAAGGAATGAGATGTTGGGAATGGTTAGGTCAAAATACAAAGGAGAGCCTTCCTTTTGAGGTACTGTACCCTAAAAACGCTTCAAATACTTTATTACAAAACCTAACAATTAGCGTTTTGACAGATTAAACATATGACAGGAAAAATGTAACAAAGAAGACTTAATTACGTGTATAAATAGCCATCGTAAGTGATGTGACGATAGCCATAGCCCTGACATTTAATTTTGTAATCCTACTAAAATTGCGAATACTTGACATTAAGAGTACCTATTCTATTTGTAGAGACACGCCTTTGTACTGTTCGTACTTGATTAGTTTTAGATAAATAAGTTGTTTCATTTAAATATCACAGTGACAGACTGACAATTTAAGACAAATTGACAGTACTATAAAAAACTATAATTACATTGGCCAATGTTAGATGGAAATTAACCAGTGGCCATTACTAAGAAAAGGTTTTTTACAATGTTAATATAACAACCTATTTAAATACAATTAGTCTAAGTTTATGAAAGACCAGGTATGCCGCGAACTCGCGTTAGTTTCTATATTATCTACTTGTTTTTTTTTTTGCATAAATCCCGATATCTCGAGGATAAAAAATGTTGCTCTATAATATCTTTTATATCATAGGGAAATTGCCTGCACAATCGGAAAGACAGACAGAAAAATAGTATCATTTAATTAGATATTTATATTTAGACTATAGATTGAAAACAACCTACACTAGAATCTAAAATGAGACAGATATGCATAAGGACGTAACTAAAGCAGACATTAAAATGGGCGGTTTTATTGCTAAAAGCGATGTTTTGCAGACAACCCAAAATGAAGGACTATAATTTACCAGCAGGAAGGAAAGAAACAATTTGCCTATTTCCAAAACCAGAAACACTAATATGCATACTACAACTTACTTTCACTTAGTTCTCTGATCATTAAGTACAGCAAGTCAGTATTTCCCATGCACCGCGTAAACGCGACGAACTTCCTAACTCAGAGCCCACTGCAGCGCAACGAATGGCTATTCTAAAAACTAAATAACCACTAATTGTAGACAAACATGCGATTTGCGTACAAACCAGTACCTATTGTAACCAAATAAGATAGTAATTAACGTAATTAGTATTAATCACGCTTTTGACCGTCAACGGGTTTGTGGGCATTGAAGCATTACTTACTTGAAAACCTCGAGTGAATAGTTAAAAATCCTTGTGGTAGGTTTTTAAACTGACATAGTCACTAACAGGATATAAGAACTTAAAACGGCATATATACTATGTGTATGTATTGTTTTAGGTTTCTGATATTTCAGCACTGTTGCAAGCGCCATGATCACGAATGAATTAAATTGTGTGAAACCGAAAAAGTGCCAAAAAATTTCGCGAGTGGACACGATGAGTTTTGTGTGTCGGGGACAGATTCGTGTTTTGAGTGATACGTGTGATAAAGGTAGCAGTATCGATCGAAAAAAATGAACGAGGAAGAGGGTAGATCGAACCCTCTCGGAGGTTATTTTGGCCCAATGCTCTTCTGACATGATGCACTGGTCGAGTCAAAGCTTCACAACCTTGAACATCGACGACGAGTTGCTAGTCTATCGGTTACATTTCGGGGAGTGTGCGATGGAATTACACAATCTAATTCCGCCAAACCCGTTCCATCATCGGACTACAAGACAAACGGCGATGCGCCATCGTTACATGATGGACATCCCACCCACACGCACAAAACGTTTTGGGAATACTTTCATTCTGCGGCTAAGGAATGGAATTCCCTGCCGGAGTCTGTGTTTCCCGATAGCTATAACCTGGGGGTCTTTAAGTCAAGAGTGAATAGGTTTCTTCAAGGTAAGCGTGCTCCATCTTCGACCACATCATCACTTACCATCAGGTGAGGTGGTGGTCGAACGCGAACCTATTCCGAATAAAAAAAGAACATGTAGCAGATATAAAGAGCCCAGTTCCATCTTCACCTAGCAGCTGTGCAGCTAGCATCAGCTATTTGTGATGTATAGCTAAGTATAGAATAGTATTTTTATACTTCTGTAGGTAAATAATATTTCAAGCTTAAGCAAAAACGAGATGGCAAAGACCATACGAAAACCCGGCCAAGTGCAAAATGGACTCGAGCACAAAGGGGTCCGTACAAACTAATCTAAATATGTACACAAGTACAATAGGACAGAACTAACTACATATTTCAGATTTCTTTCCATAACATGGGCTGTAAATTGCTTCTAGCTAAAATTCATGAGTCTACGGGAAGTGTCCAAGAGGTTTTGATTCCGTTGTTAAAGTAAAACATGTCATATAAAGTGGCATAGTTGTTAAACAGTTTGACTTAAAAGATTAAGGTTTTTTTTTTCAACCTGAAGGAGACTTTAGCCGGGTGATTGATATAATTTCGCTATTTACATGCGCGTCTGACAACGAAGTGACCGACAGACTTCCAACGAAGTGATACGGTATACGGACACCGTTTTTTCCCTTGGAAGTTTCAAGTCCATAAAAATGTGAGGTATTTGAGGGACATTACTTCAGACAATGACTAATATTATTACACAAAACAAAACCTACACCGACAGGAAAACTAACCAAATACTTGCGAACGATCTACTAAGACACCGAAGAGTAATCATCGCAAGTGAATCATTGAGACATGTTCAATAGACAAGTTACGGCATGTCCAGACGACGGGTCACGTTCAGCCAGTACAGCAGAATTGTCACGTACTGATGACGGGGTGACGATGACAAGGTAGCCGTGTTAGCTAATAGATAAATGCACAGTTACATAGGCTGAGAAACTAGCCGTAATACTACTACAACTAGTAGTTGTGAACATTAGTGAACATTATTAAGCCTGCAATACATGTTGGCCGAGCGTTGTCGAGTGAAGGCCAATACCAACATGTAGACGGTATATTTGCCTTGTCTTGCTATCGCTCTGTGTCACTTTCCTAGTTGGCCGAGTGTAGGCCAGCGCCAACGTGTATAGAGCTCATTTGGTGCAACTTGTCTTCGCTTGCCGTTGCTCGTGATCACTTGCCAACTTCGGATCGGTGTCGGTTTTTGGTCACAAATCAAAAGCGCTTGCCTGCGCTCGGCCAACGTGTGGGCAGCTCAACAGACCCTCTTCTATATTAGTCGTCTGCATTGGCGTTAGACGAACTTGTCGAACGTGTGGACATTATTTCTTGCCTTGTACCTATTTGCCAACGCTCGCGTTGGCCTACGCTCGGCCAACATGTACTGCAGGCTTTACGATAAAACATAAACTCCTTTTAAAGTCAGCCTATAACCTTCCTCAAGCTTCAAGCTACTACCATACAAAATTTCATTTAATTCCACCCAGTACTTTCAAAGATTAGCGCGTTCAAACAAACAAACACACTTTTCCGTTTTAGGTAGATATAATTTTTAATTCTCAGGGTTGTCAATTAGGAAACACCGGCCTCATCTAGGTTAAATTTACAAAAAGAAATACGTGTAAAAGTGTTATTTAATAACCAATTTGCAAAATAAAAATCATTTATCATTCATTATACCTACCTAAAACGGAAAAGTTAGTAGTCTATACTATAGATGATTCCCTACTAATATTATAAATGCGAAAGTAACTTGGCCTGTCTGTTACGCTTTCGCGTCTGAACTACTCACTCAATTTTGATGAAACTGCTATAGATAGATTAAGATAGAAAAAAAAAAACAGTATTTACTGCCAACAGATAAACGACACGTATACAATATTAAAAACGTATGATGATTCCTTAAGAATGTCATAGTCAGATTTGACCTTGGAGATGAAAAATGATTTGTTTTTTGCTGAAAATGTACCTATTTTACTCGTGCAAAACCGGGGGTAACAGCAATGGATTTTCCCTTGCGTGTTCAAGACTTGATTAAATTTCATTTCAATTTTATCCTTGTTATACTTGCATCACCTTGAAATAAAAATCTGAGACATCAATAATAAAAGAGCTAGTAATTATTTACGCAGCTAAATAAGTTATAATTAATTTTAATAGTCTTAAACATCCTAATACTAATCTTATAGACGAGATGATTCAGAATTGACCTTACCGATTTAAGTGACATTTAAGTTGGGCCGTAACTTAAAGGCCATCTAAGTCATTAATAATTTCATAAATTAAAGAAATATATAGGTAGTAAAAATAGTATTTATTATGACGCCTTTACAATGGATTGGCGTCTATTGACTATAAACATAACACTTTTAAGATGATCAATTTTGCTAATTAATAAAACTAGACTTGTGAGAAAGAAGCATCATAACTCTAAAACTAGTTTTAAAACCGTCCTCATCCAAGATTAACGTGTAAAAGTGTTATTTTAAACCTACCCAAAAATAGATGTCATGTAACAAAAACAATTAATAATGATGGTAAGATAGCAATTATTGTAAGAGCGTTTTCACCTCACGGCGCTTCATACTTAAAAGAACTTATTCTTTGAAATTAAAGAACCGATTTAAATGATACTAGGTTCACAAACACAAAATACCTAAGACTAAATAGTAAAGAAAGAACTTAAAAACAACGAGAAAGAAATCTATATTTTTTTAATTAATATTTATTGGTATGTATCATAATAAACATGTATGTAAGTTTATGTTATATACAATGTGTAACGGAAACGCCATATCTATCCAAAAGGACTGAAAACAACATCTAGTATGGAGTCTATGCAAAGTTTCAGCTCAAAATAAGTTACCCACATAATTGAACCCAAATTGTTGGTTTCGTATGTTTCTGGAATACCAATAATAACAAACGTGTCACAGCACTATGAGGGTCATCAATTTGCACGTCACTTGCCAATAAAACGATAATTCTCTTCGTTCTTCTTAATTTGAAAAATTCGGTCTCTGGTATCAATGTATTGAAATTTCTAATAAGTAACCCTTGCTATATCGTTTGTTATCATCCAAAAAAGCCGTGCACTCGGTATGTATATATATACCCTTTAAATTACACGTTGTATATACAATTATACATGTAATAAACATTTATTTTTATGCACCTGCCATGATAACTCTTCACCACCCACAGTTGACTGGTAGATAATGCCTAAGGCCGCCTTTGTACCATTTGTGTTGCATAAGTTTTAATAAAGTAATTTGTTTTATTTTAGTTCAAATCAGAAAATTTACACTTAAATAAAAACCCTAAACTATACAACGTGTAACGGAAAGAGTATAAGTATACATACCAAGGGCACAGCTTCTTTGGGTATCAAACGATATTGGAAGGGTTTTTTAATCCTATCTCTACATGTTCGGAAGTAATGAGAATTTTTAATATATTGATACCAGAAACCGAACTTTTCAAATTTAAATAAGCACATCACAAAAGAGATTTATCGTGATATTTGCAAGTAACGTGGAAAGTTATTGACCTACGTAGTGCGGTGACACGATTGTTATGATTTCAATTTAAGAAACTTACGAAACCGAAAATTTGGTATCAATTTTTAGAGTATTTTAATTTGAGTTGAAACCCTTCCAATATCGTTTGATATCATCCAAAGAAGCCGTGCCCTTGGTATGTATATACCATTTCCTTAACACGTTGTATATATCTAAAAATAAATAAATAAGAAAGAGTAAATTAAAGTGTCAGATTTTCTGGCTTTTGAATTCAATAAGGCCTTGAATGTTTGTAAGAAACACAATTAGGTGTAAACGCTGTCAAGGGCTATCGCCAACTTCATAAGTACAATCATTACTGACGATTAACGAGCATTATACAACTCTCAACCTCTCCAACTATCAACACCACTATTAATGGAAAGACAGTTGCACAAACAATTCTCGTGCACGTTGTAATGTGAGCTCGCCGATCTTGCTTTGTCTCGTAATTAACTTCATCTGTCTCACTTACGCAACACTGGGTAGAAATTAGCTTCATTATAATATGATTCATTTTTGTTTTATGCTTAACCTGTGTAGGTGGGTGAAGATAGTCGGTAGTAGAATTTGATACTCATTTATTTATACTTTATGGTGATTACTGATTACTATAGCGGTACATGGCGAACTTAATGCAGTCAAGTATTCTCTACCAGTCAATCTTTGGGTTAAAAACCACTTTGTGGTAGATGTACTAGAAAATAAAAATCAATAATATGTATAATACTAATAAAAGTTGAGCTTACAGACTAACTGACAAAGGCTTGCACTGACGGGACGGGTCTACTCAAATCTGTTTGGTCTTTCCTCAAAAGGCCATTTCAGACTAATCTACATAATCCTCATAAACGATTGTGAATATGTGCACTTTGTAGGTTTTTTTTATTCGAGTTAAACATAATAAATTGTCTGGCAGTTTGAGTGCTTTTTGCGGCCTACCCAAAGGTCCTTGGTATTGTTCGTCAAATCGTTAAGCTCCTTGTTCTAAGTTGAGCTATACGTCATTTGACAAATGCTTGCACTGTATGGACACGCCCACTCAAATCTGTGAGCATCTTTCTTCAAAAGACCGCCTCAGACTGAAACCTACAAGGTTCCCATATAATTAAATCAGTGTAGATTGTATGGACTTTAAAAGAGACGGACCCCTGAGTTTGTTTCGGTGTTTCTTCTCAGGGTAGTCAGTTAGGAAACACCGGGCTCATCTAGTTAATATTTACAGAAAAAAATGACGTGTAAAAGTGTTATTTATTAACCAATTTGCAAAATAAAGATCATTTATCAATAAATTCATATATAATGAAAAAAAAAGTAATAAATACGGTGCTTCAATTATCTTTTCATTAAGAGAGCTCGTATTGACGAAGACCAAACTAAGAATTCTTCTATTAAGTATTCGTCTTTTAAGTAGTGGCTTCATCCACATCTTTTTAATTTTTATATCTCAAGATCTTTGTGTTATAAAATATCATACTATGTTTATTGTTATGTCATTGTGAATGAGCTCTTTAACAGTGTTATGATAACACGGCTTTTCGTAATCTGTTATTTACGTATAGGTATATGATTCATCTTATGTACGTATGTATGAACAAAAGGACCTCATGGCTAAAAATAATAGCCGCACGGGTCTATCTTTCAGGTTAAGCAACGCATGCACCCCGGTCAGGCCGTTGTATACTAAGCACTAACGCAGCAGTAATAAAGTTGAATATCGCGTGCGCTCTTTCACCATGTTCGGTTTCGAAACTGCCGATTCCGTTGTATGCTAAACGCTAACGCAGCAGTAATAAAGTTGAATATTGCTTGCGTTCTTTTACCATATTCAGGTTCGAAACTAAATGTCGTAAGTCTCAATTCTTATTTCGTTTATAACTAAAGTAATAATTGATCTAGAGAAAAATTTTCCTATATTTGGATAATAAACTATATTTTCTTACTGTCAATACTAATTTTAGACATGTAATCGACGAGTAATCTTGATTAAATTTTGAATAATCTTTAAAAAAGACATGATTTTCAATTAAAAAATGTATCGAGCGAAAATGTTCCAATTACGAAACTGGTCTAGACATGTAAGTAAAAAGATCCAATAAATCATATACTAAAGTTCCATTTTGATTGTATGCGTGATTGTTTCAGAATATTAATGCAAAGTTACATACAATTTAGGGAGCCTCCTCTTAACAGTCGTTGGTCCCGGCTGTCATTCGTGCATCTTTGACAGTCACTACGGGAAGTCAGAAGCCAGATAACCTGACAGTAGTCTTGCAAAGAGATATCGTGTTACCCAGCTTTTAGGGTTGTGGGGTTCAGATAGGCAGTCGTTTTATGTAAAATACTGTTAATCAGCTGCATTCGGTTAGACTGGAAGCTGGCCCCAACATAGTTAAGAAGCAAAAAAACTTTGTTGTGAAATGTTATGGTATGTATGGCAATCATACGATGTTTATTGTTTTATGTTGTATAAGCTCTTCAATAAAATTGATATGATAACAAGTCCTAGTAGTACATATATTATTGAAGTATGTCTGAACAAAATATCACAATTTAATGTCCATACATAAAGTCAACACATTCATAACTGAAATATTATAAATACGAAAGTAGCTCTGTCTGTTACCTTTTCACGCCTAAACCGCTGAACCAATTTAGATGAAAATTGGCATGGGAATAGTTTAGAACCCTGGGGAGGACATAGGATAGTTTATATTATTATTATTATTATATTACTTTTCGAATTCCATGCGGGCGAAGCCGCGGGCAAAAGCTAGTTCAAAACTAAAGATGAGATCGGAAATTGCTAACTTAGTTCGTCGTACAAAACTTATTTTGGAGAATATTCTGGCAATGTATCAAAAACAGAAATGCGTGCTTAATAAGTTTCTACCTACATTTATGCATTGATATTATAAAGAGGTTTTTTGCTGTTTTGCGATGGTTAAACTCAAAAACTACTGTACCGATTTAAAAAATTCTTTCACCAACTTAAAGCTACATTATCAAGATAGATAGGTATAGAAAGATATATTTTTTATTGTACACCATAACTGTAAAACAAAATTATAGACTTAACAATTAAAAAGGGTGATACAATGGGCGGTCTTATCGCTAAAAGCGATCTTTTACAGACAACCTTTGGATGGATTTGACACAGAAGGAGAAAATAAATACGCGGCTAGTCCACGGTGTACTATTTATCTATATACAAAAACTTTTTACCAAACAATTAAAACGACTCCCAAAAACACTGCAAAGTGAAAAATAACTTTAATTTCGGTAGTCGGTGTCTTTAGTTTTGTATTTTCGTTTTTGGCACCGACTTCCGAAATTAAAGTTATTTTTCACTTTGCAGTGTTTTTGGGAGTCGGTTTAATTTTTTGGTAAAAAGTTTTTATTTCACTCTTTTTAGTTGGTCGATTTTTAATTTACCTAGTTAAAAGAGCCTAAATGTCAACTACTTATAACCTTTTACAAAATATTGCTTTTCCCAATGCTGGGCCGTTAATTTTTGAGGAGTTCTCCTGGTACTTCACCATCAGCTCTACATCACCATATGCATTGTGACGAACATAAAGTGCTTAACATCCATATTCAAGGATTCGAATCGCAATCCACGAAATACTTATTATTGACTAGGTTCGGCGGCCATCTGTGGTCTTCATCATTATCAGTATTTTTTGAGAGCAACTGCACAAGTTACTATAAGAAATACCCAAAACGCCATAGGTGTGCCTATAATATTTGAAGAGTTCCCTCGATTTCTCCAGGATCCCATCATCAGATCCTGACTTGGTGATAAATGGTACCAATTTCGAAGTATACCCTTTCAAACAAAAAAAGAATTTTCCAAATCGGTTCAGCCGTCTTCGAGTAAACGATGATCATACATAAAAAAAAAAAAGAGAAAAAAAAATATACGCGTCGAATTGATAACCTCCTCTTTTGGTCGTCGGTTGAAAATACAAAACAATAAATAACGTTCTCAAAACATATAGGTATATACATACAAATATTTAAAAAACAAAGAAACAAAGACATACATAATAACAACAATTTATGGAGAGATAAATATCTTTTACTAAGTTTTTGAAAGAAGATCGGGCTTTTTCGCGAATGAAGCCGCGGGTAGAAGCTAGTAACATAAATAACTTGGCTATAACCTGTAGTCTTTCAAGTCAAGAGTGAATAGGTTACTTCTAGATAAAATGGTGGTCAAACGCGAACCTATTATCAATAAAAAAAAAAAACAAATAAAACCACACATTTCTTATTTAACACAATGCAGTAAAGCAAATCGACACGTATTCTGTGTTGCAAGTGTAAACCACAATGATGTCACGATTGCACAATATAATGCCAGTTCTTTTGTCTCGGAAAATTACGTCGTTAAATTATGGATCAGTAAAACTATCACTTTCAAAGGGATTAAAATAAACTGTATTCATATTTTGACTACCAGTATAAGCAACTTTTTGCACTCTATTAATATTGCTTAATCTTTGAAGCGACAATAGCTTAATAGATAAGGTGTCGGAGTTATGGTCGAAAGGTCGCGAGTTCGAACCTCACCCATAACACTATTACCGTGAATCCACTCCAGACACAAGCATATTTAGCTTAGTTGGAGGGGTTAACAAGATTGATAGTAAGTAAAATCTACCCACGTTGCAAGTACTGAAAAAAAATATTTAGCTGAAACCGGGAAACTATGTGTATAAAACAAAAATAACAATACCACACGCTAGTAATTTCTCCTGTATCGTAGGTGCATTTTTACAAACACCCAGACCCGGCATAACGATTTGTAGGCCATACAAATATTTGTTCTGGGGCGAGAATTGAACTCGCGACATGCAGCGCAGCAGTCAAGCGCTCAACCACTCGTGGCTTCAAACGAAAAAAATATTTATTAATTATTATATACTTTATTGTACACCTTACAATATTTCTATGGATACAAAAAATTTTAACTTGAGTACAATGGGCGGTCTTATCGCACAAGTAAATTTTGCCAGTAGTAAAAAAAAAATCAGCGAGAATTTAATAAAATTTTCCACCTCGCAAATTGACGCACATTACAGATATACATTATAATGTTTTGAGCAATTTCTTATTGCTCATGTTTTATTTTTTAGGCAAAGCTGTTTCCCGTCGACCTTCAAGCTGCCTTTAATATTCATTTATTCAAAACCTTATAAGCAACAGACTGATTTGTCAATATATATTCAAAAACTTTTTTACCGTTTTGCATATCAGTATCACACATAGTCAACAATATAAATTTTAGCCTACTGATATTATAAATGCGAAAGTTTGCGAGGATGTATGGATGTATGTTTGATACTTTTTCACACAAAAACTACTGAACGGATCCGAATGAAATTTGGTACGTAGATAATTGACATTCTGGATAACACATACTTTTTATCCCGGAATTCCCACGGGATCGGGATTTTCCCGGGTAAAGCTTCCCACGCGAACAAAATCGCGCGCAGACGCTAGATACACATATATGTTAACTACAAAATGCTTTAAGCAATTTGTTTTTGTCACATTTACATTTTGGGCAAAGCTGTTCCAAGATGCTTTCCTTTTCACAAACTCCGGATTCTCAGTGCAATTCTTTCGTCCTAGAAGAGGTGTACGAGCATGAGGTTGAAAAAGTCATCATGGCTCTTGACAGTGATACCGCTGTAGGTTGGGATACTATTTCTAGTCAAATAATTAAAATATCGCGTAAATTTCTACTTCCTGCAATAACTCACATATGCAACTTATCAATTTCCACCGGTGTCTTTCCATGTGCCTTCAAGAAAGCGCTTATTCACCCAATTTTCAAGTCCGGCAGCAGAGACTGTGTCAAAAATTATAGACCTATTTCTGTGCTTTCTGCTATGTCTAAAATATTGGAAAAAATCATAAACAGAAAGTTAACAAAATTTTTAGATGCGTATAACATCATAGCGTCCAACCAATTTGGTTTTGTCTCAGGAAAGTCCACTGAGAATGCCGTAACAGGTTTGAGTGATCTCATATCTCGAAACTTAGATCAGGGTAAGAAATGCCTTGGCATTTTCTTAGACCTGTCGAAGGCATTCGATACGGTCTCTGTCGCTAAACTTCTGCACAAGCTCGAAAATATCGGTGTAAGAGGAACCCCCTTGAATTTATTTAAAAGCTACCTCACGGAGAGAACGCAAAGGGTGGTTATAAATAATAAGATGAGCAATGAACACCCTTCAGGTGAATACGGAGTTCCACAGGGAAGTATCCTTGGTCCGACCCTTTTCTTAATTTACATTAACCAATTATGCTCGCTGAAACTTCCAAACTGTCATGTTTTTACATACGCGGATGACACAGCACTAATTATCCATGGATCAGACTGGAACGAAACCAGGTGTCACGCCGAGAACTGTCTTTCCACGGTATCAAATTGGCTTGCTACTAATCTTTTGACCCTAAACCTGGATAAAACTAAATTTATACCTTTTTCTATAAGCAAAAAAAGCCAACCCCCAAATGATTTTAGCATTAAATTCCAAACCTGTCGGTTGAAGTCTAATTGTTCATGTCTAAAGTTAAGCCAAAGCTCTCACATAAAATATCTTGGAGTATAGATGATTATTTAAATTGGCACCAACACATTGCATCATTAACATCTAGGATTCGCAAATTAATTTACATTTTTAAACTGCCCAGAAACTCTGCCGACATCCATACCCTAAAGACTGTCTACTACTCTCTGTGCCAGTCACTTCTGACATACTGTGTACCTGCTTGGGGTGGAGCTTCAAAAACGTCACTTTTACCGCTGGAGAGGGCCCAAAGAGCTATTTTGAAAGTAATGCTTCGCAAACCGTTTAGATACCCAACTGAGCAACTATATAAGGACTGTGAGTTACTCACTGTCAGACAACTCTTCGTCTATCGATCCGCGGTCCGCAAACATGCCTCTGTTCCACCATGTCACTCAGTCCATGCCCGACGGAGGGTAGCTAGAGTGTGTCAAGTCGACCGTTTTAGGACCGCATTTGCCACCCGTCAATTTTTTATCTTAAGTTCTCGAATTTATAATAGACTCCATAAAATATTGTCCATAAACAATTTAAACCGGTTTGAGTTAAAGAAAATATTAATAAAATGGCTTTTAACTCTTAATTACACGGATACAGAGGATATCCTTGCCTCCACAAACTAGGCTCATTTAACAATAATTATTATGTATTTTTTAAATAATTTATTTTTATTCATTTTATCAAAATCATCTATTAAATTAATTAAATTCCCATTATTCCATTATTCATTATTTATATTATCTAAACATGTATTCGATATGTGCATATATTACAATCAAACGATATTTTATTCTTACTGGTACTGCATTTCTCTACACGTACTCCTCACCAACTCACTCACACAAGGAAACTACACAAGAATCATAGGATATGTATAAATGTAAAAATTCACCCTTACAAAGATAAATGTTTATTACTTGTTGTAAATTTACCTAAGTCTAACAATTATTGCTACTAAATTGTGTCAACCTGCCCTAATTTACCTAATTCATGTAACTGTTCTTCAAGACACAGGATTTTCCTAGTTTGAAGAACAGAGGTCTTACTTAATTAAGTCTCTAACATCACATCTGTAACCACAACATTTATGCAACCTTATATGATATTATGTGAGAAGAAATAAACATTTATTTATTTATTTTAATATTAATTTATTCTAAACCTTAAAAGGAACGTTTTCAAAATAGATAGTCTTTGGACTGATTTGTCAATATATATTCAAAAGCTATAACAAACATTACCGTTTTTCATATCACATAATTATAGTCACCTACATATTATTTGCCAAGACGTTGAATATCTAGAGCACATTACTGCCTTTAGTCACAGACATGACTGCACTGTACAGTCAGGTGTTTGCTCAAGGTCACAGACAATCTATTACGATGTAGATCCTGTACAAACTATGAATCATCTTAGAAACTAACGCACACATCTAAGGTCTAGGTCAGAGTGAAGGCGGTAGCGAACGAGATTAAATGGACGTCATCATTCCAGACATATTTAGCCTGTTTCCCAAATATGTCTGGATCGGCTTTCAGTCTAACTGGACGCAAATGAGTATTTTTTTTATTGACAATAAGCTCACGTTTGACCACCATCTTACCTGAGGGTACATGATGATGAGGTCAAAGATGGAGCACACGCTTACATACAAATAAACTACATATTCACTCTCGATTTAAAGACCCCCGGGTTATAGATATCGGGAAATAACCATTAAATATAAAAAAGCTAATAAATAGCTATTAGGCTCAATTTACACCGCCGCGGAATGGAATGGAAGCGAACGCAATTGTACCTAGCATAATGAACTTTATGTTAATTGTATAACATTCAAACTAAATAGGAGCCAGAAAAGGTCGCACGTCTTCCGCGGAATCCTCGCGCATTCTCGAGAATTCCCCTAGCTACTGTCGTTTGTATGTTATACAATTGACATAAAGTTCATTATGCTATGTACAATTTCGTTGCAAAAAGTCGCTTCCATTTCATTCCGCGGCGGTCTAAATTGAGGCTTAGTGTTTTACTTGGAACGTCTGCCTATCTGACAGATTGTGGTGACAGTATGGGACAGGTGTCAGATCAAAGCGTTGTTTAACCTTGCAGATGAACTTGTGGGACTATTTGTTTCAAAACTCGCTTAAGCTTGACACTCTGAACAAACCCTTAGATACATAAATGCCACGTTAATGATCTAACCACAAGATGTATTATAATTAGTTTGAGCACAATAACTCACAGTTATCGAGACATGATTACATTTTATGACTCTGTTGACAACGCAGATATTATAAATTAGATACAGTCAGATACATACATTGTGTAGTTGTATCGTTAATTAATTATGGAGATATATCCGTGTAGTGTAATGAATGCACATAAATGTATGTGAAGGCGGAGTGGAAATTTCTTGGTTATCAATTTAAGGGTGAACAAGAAGTAATTATCTGTTTCGTTCAATGACAGAAAAACGAGTTACTGATATCAGTAATGGAGCAGCAGCTCAGTGTTTAAAGCAACGACATGCGAGTTGTAGGTTTGAAATCAGACAGGCACATTATTTTGTGTTATTTTCACTATCATCACTACTCTAAAAACATTAAAAGAAAACATCGTGATGAACCTGGCTTGTCCAAGGACCAAAAATCTGAAGACATAATTATGATTACGGCGAATTTGCTCTCATAGGTATAGACCTAATAAGAATTTAGTGATACCTATATCGTTTTCAGGACGGAATTGACGAGATATTTATTGCGCCGCGGGCTTGACATAAGACATGGACCCATATAAAGCCCATCGAGTTACAAATAAATTCATTAATAATTAAACAGAATTTTCTATTTATTTATTATCAGGAACTGGTTAAGTGATACTTATTTTTCTATTATATATTATTTTTATTATTAAAAAATAATTCCTGTTGATATTTTTATTTATTTGTTTTACCTTCTCACTCATTGCACCTGCCACCCTATCTCTTAACCACCCTTGGTTGACTGGTAGAGAATGCCTACGGTATTAAATCCGCCTTTGTCCTTATGTGCATGAAGTATAAATAAATAAATAAATAAGCAATGTTTCCACTGAAGAGGCAGTCAACATATTATTGCACAAGTCGTAAAACGTAATCTACTTAGAGATTATCAAAGTGTGCACTTGAAATTCATTCTTGTGTTACTGATAAAATAACTATTCATAAATAAGACGTGACTATAGGTACATTTTATTTCACAAAATCAAGTTATTACGTGCCTGTTCCGATTTCTGTGTTTCTGTGTACAATTCCATGATCATCTGTGATATCTTTTCATTCGTTTTAGCCATATTTTAGATATAATTTAAGACGTATTATGACTTATATATTACCTGGTGCGAATTTACGAGAATGTTGCGTTAAGTTTTATTTAAGATTTTGTAACATCAGCCTAACTTACCAATAATAAATCTTTATCGGTTCATTTCATTTTCATTTCATAAAGTTTTTCTTTACAAACTGTTAGACAAGCTTCTTGACAGTTTTCACGATTGTTGGTAACGGTAAGCAAAGTGCTGAATTCCTTGTAAAATACAATAATGTGACATACACGGTTATATCTTATGATGATCGCGATAACTTCACATCTGAAACAGACTGACCCGCGTATTTGATAAAAACAGTTAGGTATCTCAACGCGTTCCTATCAAAAATGGTCTTGACAGACAAACGGAAAGACAGACAACGAAATCAATCTATAAGTGTTCCATTTTTTCTTAGGAATTACGGAACCCTGAGAACTAGATTCAGCAGGAGTCAACTGAACTGTCATTCGTATTACAGAATGCTTGCTGCTAATGACTAAGTTTAATAATATCCATGTATGACTCTCTTGTACACAAGTACAATGTTATAGCAATTTTGTAAGCAGTAGAGAAAGAAAACCATAGCGTGTTTAGACAGCAGTAGTTATTTGACACTAGTTCTTAAGGATACTTACTGCATGTTTACGTCTCATGTCTGTGACAGAATTACCATGATTAAATAAACGTTACGGTGAATACAACAGTGAACTTGCGACGTACTAAGTATATTAAGTGTTGGAATTAAACTTGTTTGTCATGTTGATTACGTCAGCTGTAAATCCTTTAAGTATTATTATTAGTGTAAGACAAAAGGCGATGCGCCATCGTTTCATGGTGGACATCCCACCCATACACACAAAACGTTTTGGGAATACTTTCGTTGTGCGTACGGCTAAGGAGTGGAATTCACTGACTGTTTCCTGATCGCTATATATAACCTGGGAGTCTAAGTCAAGAGTGAATAGGTTACTTGATAGCAAGCGTGCTCCATCTTCGAGCACATCATCACTTACCATCAGGTGAGATGGTGGTCAAACGCGAGCCTATTACATATATAAAAAAATTAAAAACATAGAGGTAAATTACTTCTTCGCATATGGCAATTAATATTCCAGATACAATTTTAATAATGAGTAAATTAACGAATTTTGATATATAGGTATTTCTTATCATTATTTTTATTATTGTAATTTTAATAATTTTAAGTAATTTTAATAATATTTTAATTTTGTAATGATTCTATAATGATTGATTTTTATGTAATTTATTGATTTTTATATGGGATGTTTTCCTGAATTAAATGATTCTGTTCTATTGTATTCTATAGCAAGCCGTCGATCTCAGCTGTCATTTTGTACATCTTTGACAGTGGTTACGGGTAATCAATCAGAAGCCAGAAAGACTGACACCAGTCTTGCCAGGGGGTATTGTGTTACCCAGTTACTGGGTAATGGAGGTCAGATAGGCAGTCGCTACATGTAAAACACTAGTATTCAGCTGCATCCGATAAGACTAAAAAAAAGACTAGAATTCGACCACAACATTATTGGGGTAACTATAACTATTAAAAAGCGGCAATAGCTTAACGACCAAGGTGTCGGCCTCGTGATCGGGAGGTCACGGGTTCGAACCCCACCCATTACACTATTGCCGTGAACCCACTCCAGACACAAGCATATTTAGCTTAGTTGGAGGGGTTAACAAAATTGCTAGTAATGTGAATTCGAACCGCATTGCAAGTTATCTCTAAAAAAAGAAACGTTTTGTGAAATAGAATGAAAGATTTCGTTACAAAACATACTATCTAAGAGGAATCACTGACTCGGAAGATACAGGCATTGCCTAGTTTCTGAGACAGAGTTTCAATCCCTGTATTTGCTAAATTACTGTTAACCCCAAATCAATGTATACCTACAAGAAATGTGACCTCTATATCCTCTTGTATATGTACTTAATTAAAATGTAATGTAACAAAGCTTATTGTGTAAAAGGGTTGTTGGAATAAATTATATTATACTAAGGTCTGGAAATTATGACCTCTAACTCAAGCGGTCAAAGGTATCACCTTTAAGAAACACATGGCAAATTCATTCCTGACCACAGCAGCATAAAGACAATAAATCGACACCTCTTGCCAGATGCGTCAAGGATATTATTGTATACAAAATCAACATACATAAACATCCACGGATAAAGTGCAAATGTTAAGATCAAAATAATATTTGGATAAGTGTGGGAAGCAGGACCTAAGAAATGTAAACTGCGTAATAACCTCGAAGCCAATCAAACAGACTTTATTAATAACTTTAATGACATAAAAAGGTGAAGGACAGAACAGAACAAAGGCTCAGCTACTGATTTAGATAACAAATTACAAGACTATAACAGATAAAGGTAAAGGAAACCGAATCAGAATCCGAATGCTATAAAAAAGGAAAAGAAAGCGGCTCAGGTAGCAGAAACGAATCTACTTAAAACAGCTTCAAAAGATTCCACTAACACAGACTATCTTTTACACAACCGCAAGGCCAAAATAAAACATAAAATGATCGAAATTGGACCACAATGGTTTAGAATGAAAGATAAACTTCGACAAGGTCACGTTATTGAAGTAAAAAGAGCAAAATGCGTGACTCTGGTTGGTTGGTACAGATTTCAATTTCATTCTGCGGCTATCGAAGATATCAGTACCTTTGAATTTAGAATGGAATGGGTTGGGTTCAATATTCTTTGAATGTGCAAGGATATGTTTATTGGAAGGTAATTTTGGACCGTTACTTGCAATTTTTTTAAGGTCCATGTTCAGTGGTCGTGGGACCATTAAAAGGTATTTTAGCGATTATATTGGTAGCTTTCTGTATCCTAATTTTTAGTTAACCCATTACACAACGTTGATTAAAGCGAGAGGCATTCAATTAAACCATATATTCTATACGTGCTTACGGTTAATCCGAAACTACATATTAAAAATAGCTGAATAATCAAAGTAAAACGTAAACAGCCTTTGCAAAAACTTATGATGTAGAGCTTTAAAAATTTCCAGTGCCTAAACTATTGCTTCTATTGATCTGAATTTTGGTGTGTAACCTGAAAATTTATACATTGTAAACGTGGCTAAATGTGGTTTCATTCAATGCCTCTCGCTTTTATCGACGGTGTATGTATGTGTACCTCAGGATTTTCATCTAACAGCAAAAATCAAGCAAAGGTTCATCATGTTTTTTCTTAATCTATTTCAACTTAGCACAGTATTTGTCTCATGTCCAACAGCGGGCATGTCAACGATTGCATCTTTCACATCATTTATGCCTCTTTTATTAGGTAGTGCAATCTCTTTTATAGCCATTTACATTCACACCTAAACTCTAATCTGCTAACATTATTTCCAGCAATGTTCAAAGTAGCCTAGTCATACAACGCGGCATTACTCACACGGTCACATTGTACAAACAGAAGCCTTACAGGGTACACTGGCCGGTATTTAGCGCGGCCGTACAAAGGTGCAAGTGGGGCACGCCCCAAAGCCGGCCGGTGAGAGATGAGGCCTACTATGAGTGCTATGACTAAGATTAAGGCTAGTTTGAAACTTTGAAAGACTAACTGGGGTTGAGAACTTTTGGTATTCTTATTCATAATGAATAAATTCATATATTTCACATAACCCATATTAGAAAACTTACACAATGATTATATTACACATTATCAAACTCAATTAATGAAATTAATTTCAGTATGGAACTATAAGTATTTCGTCTATCACAGCAATGTCGCTCATTAGGTCAGTCAAACGTACTTACTATCAATTTCAGATAGGTAGGCACGCGCAGGCACTCTGCGCATAGAAAAAGTTTCGAAGAACCCAAAGGAAAATAAAATGTTGTGTTAAAAATAGACAACTTTAACCACATCATAACAAGATACAGTTACGATGTGGTAAATTTGGCAAAAAAAAATCATCGTCATCAAAGCTAGAGAAAGATTTTTTTATGTGCTTGTGTAGTGCACATTTGACAAATAGACTAGGTGTAAAAACTTTGTTGCTTCCTCGTTAGATTTATGTTACTATCTGAGAGCAAATTGCCTTTCTGCAATCACAGCACACATGACGTGGCTTGTGTTTAGACTAGCATAAGGTTATTCAACTTTTAACCTGGTTTTTCAGGTCTATAATAGGAAGCTTATGACTTAGGACAAGCTCAGATAACCTCTATGTTTATTCTAGTATAAAGCAATAGTAAACCAGTATAGACAGAAGACGTTAAATTAACATATCGATATTAGCTGACCCGGCGAAATTTGTTTACAATTACGCCATATAAATTATTTATACTTAGTGAAAAACAAATAGCCTAAGTCCACGGAATCTATTTCTCATTCGAAATTACAAACCTACCAATGGTTTGAAAATACCTTTTTCAAACCATTTGTAAATTGGTTGTAGACAATTTTTGTCCACTAGAAATAATTTATACACAAAAAAAATCACAAAAATCGGTCAAGGCGTCTCCGAAGAATTCAATAACAAATACGTCTCCCATTTCCCCAAGAGATTTTTAGACATTAGATTTCATTCCTTCTTCAAAGTTGACGATCTCTGCCAAATACATGTTAATATGGGTGATTGCGAGTCCACTACAAACGTTACGTACTCTTTCTATTTTAGCACCTTTTCATACAAACCAGTGCATGTTTATTTTATTACGTTTCGTGTACTATGTACGTTCTAGTCTTTATATTGTTCACATTGAGATAAAATAACATATTGATAGACCGATTTATTACCAGAAAAACATGGCTGCGAGTAGTACTAGTAGACTTATTTATTTTAGAAGACCTTTTTACACTTTTTTAGGAATAAAAGTAGCTTATATTGATTATTTTTAAAACAATAAAACATTTATTTTTGAACTAACTCCACGACTATTAGAAAAACTCAATGGAACTACGGTTTCGTTCTACCGTTACTTTTTTATTGTGAAGAAAAAGTAAACACTTTAAATTTTCACTAAACAAGGGCAGGGTTTCTAGTCTGAATCAACATTAATAGAGTATGTTAGCGTACTTTTTCGCTTTGGTAGATTATAAAGTACGCTTACTCAAAATAGGGTGGAATATTTTATATTTTATTTATTATAAAGAGAACAAGCAATTTTGTTAAGCTAAATTGCATGTGTCTGGAGTGGGTTCACGGCGGTAGTACAATGGGTGAGGTTCGATCCCGCGACTTCTCGATCACAAGTCCAACACCTTAGCCAAGCTATTGGCGCTTTAAGTTATTCTAGACATGTAAATTAGTTAAATTAGTGTTACTTTTATTAATTAGCATGTCTAGAATAAACTTGTACTTTTACATTTCAAAATGCCATTGGCAGCAGTAATTTAGATTACGAAATAAATATTTATAGCTGCCAATTAGCCTTTCAGTACATTTAAAGTCACGTTTTATGTGGGAAATACCCTTAAAATGGACTTGAAGTACCAATTTCCTCAAAACACTAAGCAAAGACATTTACTTCACTGATTAGAAATGAATCATTTGAAGTACCTAACTAAGACTAATTTACGAACACGACATTCGAACCACATCCGCTCATTATAACATTAAACAGTCTCAACATTACCTGTATTGCACGATAAAGGTGACCACTGTCTACGCGTCGATCGATACCGTCTATGCATCGATCGGATTGGTCGGTTTTAACCGTCCGCGTCTCCATGTCGGTCAATCTGATCGGCGAATGTTGAATAACGCAGACTGATTGCGATTACGTATTGATCGACATAGAATAACGTGTTGAGATCGGTACTGAGAAATTAAGAACAAGATTACTTTGAATAATTTGTATTGAGTAATTTGTTTTACTGTACACAGCGAACCTTATCTAAGTCACCGGGTTATTACAAACGCTGTAAGTAAAGCGCGTGAGATCGTAAACTGATTTCTTTTCAATGAGACACGAATAAGTATACCGAAAATTATTACATTTGTAATGGATTTATTGTATTAAAATGTGATACACATTGCCATGAGAGTATTATAACATCAAAATGTATATTGCAATTTTACAGTGTTTCAAATACTTCAGGGATATACAATGTGATTATGCTATCGCTGATTTTATTCAGAGTGATAGCCAGCCGTTTTAAGTTTGCACAAAGCATAAACACTTGCTTTATTTTAACTATATATCTTGAATGCATTATTTAACTGCCATGTAGAAGTGATTAAAGAAAGTATTATCAGATGGTAGGTCGATATTAATTTTTTCACAGGTACGAGTAACAAAAGTGGAAGGAGAGAAAAGTCACGGATTTGTTCGCAAATACGTTTTTGTTGGTACTATCCATTATTGCATTCGTGTTCATAATTCGTGATGGTCTTATTTTGTCGATCACTCCATTCATATGGAACTCATGCATAAAAAAATTATTACTTACTTACAAATGGTTTCTCTGTGGGTAATAAAATCGTAATAATTGTAACTTAGGATACTCAAGTGAATGCCTTAAGTAATTACCGGTATTTGATAATAGTAACGGCATACATTGTACGAATATTATACTTCTAATCACAACACACAATAAATTATAAAACTCGCTGCAATACATTTACAAACATGTTATGTTGAAAATAAGGTTCAAGTTTGCATACCTCACAAGACACAATAGTTTTATGAATGCAAATCTATACTGGATAATAATAAAGCTACACTAAGGACCATTTTCGTACCGCTAGAGTGGTACCAATACCGGTTAATTTTAAGGTCAAGTGCGACATTTCATTGTTACTTCCTGATCGATTCGGTATCGGTACCGGTCACCTGGTTTTGGTATCTCGGAGAGTGGCACGGAAATGATTGTTGTTTGTTATCTTTGTATTTAGCTTGTAAGGCTTTCACAATGTGTAATTAAATACGCGTTTCTAGTTTGTGATAGATTTATTTAAAATTTCAATTAAGGTCTCATTTCATATTGCTTTAGGACGTGATATCCTGAGGAAATTGTAAATATGACTATATACCTGCTTCCGTTTGGTCTAATTCAAAAGTTACTGGTATAAGGTCGTTAAAACTTGAAAAATAAACACGTTACCCTCCTTTGCCAAGCGCAGTCGGGTAATAACATTTGGAGAGTCTACTAATTAGTGAAAATTGGCTGGCGCGAAACATAACGGCATCTAAGGCCACTAATGAAAAAACCTAAACTACCTAGGGTACAATAAAACTATCGCCTGTGGAGTTTTGCTAATTAATTGAAATGAACAGTGCATACAGGTTGTCTCAGACTAGGTAGCATTTATTTATATAAAAAGTCTTCACTTTGGAACATTTTAGTATTTTTGTACGATAAGGCTTTTGATAAAACTATTTTACCACATTTATTGTGCGTACATCCAAGGAGCAGTCAGCCTTTAAAGCTTGAGCGAACAGACGTATAAGTAATCATCTCATCACTCGCTTACCATCCAGCCATGATTGAAGTAAAGAGCGGATTTATACGTAATAAAAAAACCGGGCAAGTGCGAGTCGGACTCGCGCACGATGGATTATTAAAAAATCGAAAAAAAAAAAAACACATTTTTTGTTAGTGGCCCCCTTAAATATTTATATTATTTATTTTTTAATAAGTATCACGGTTCTTGCGATACAGTCTGGTGACAGACAAACATACAGACAGAGGAGCTTTAGTAATAGGGTCCCGCTTTTACCCTTCGGGTACGGAACCCTAATAAAATGCTATTTTTTCTGAGAATTTCTGAAAGATCCAGTAAGTACAAGATTTTCATTCAAACCAAATAAGATATTTAAGTTCAATAAATCGTTGATATATCTATTCAATCACTGCATTTACTGCTGCAATAAGCTATGTATCACTGTACCTTCTTAACGGCCACACCATAATATTTCTCAACAAATAATTCGTGTAGTATTTGCAATAATTTAGTTACTAATATGCAATGATTTGTTACGCCTAACGCTGACTGGTAATAACTCGTAAAGGTTGCACTAACCGAGGTCGAATACCATATTAGATTTGATACGATATTATAAAAAATAATAGGTTAGGTACCTATTAGCTCTGTTTTAGTCTGAGTATTAGTATTCACACATAAAAAATAATGAATATCTATACTAACATTAATAAATGCGATGTGTGTTTGTCCTTCTATCACGGCAAAACAGAGCAACGTATCGATGTGATTTTTATTGTGAAGTTAGTTGTAAGGTTGGAAACTGACATAGGCTGTATTTTTTTCTGGTGAAAAACTATTCATGCAAACGAAGCTGCTGGCATAAGTTTGATTATCATAAAAAGTAAATCAGAGTGACAATAACTTATAATCTAGTAAGTAATCTTTTTTTTGTTTTAAAAAAAGGTTTTGTTTTCCTATTTTTCTAAGTGTGACCTTTTTAATGGTAAGTTGTGATTTTCTTTTAACTCTACATGCGTTTAAAATTTTCAAAATATTGCTACCAATATGTGCTCAGCTTTGTATTGGACATCATTTTCAACCGACGACAAAAAGAGGAGGTTATCAATTCGACGCGTATATATATATATATATTTTTTTTTTATGTATGATCATCGAGTACTCGAAGACGGCTGAACCGATTTGGAAAATTCTTTTTTTGTTCGAATGGGTATACTTCGAAATTGGTACCACTATCACCAAAGTCAGGATCTGATGATGGGATCCTGGAGAAATCGAGGGAACTCTTCAAATATTATAGGCACACCTATGGCGTTTTGGGTATTTCTTATAGTAACATGTGCAGTTGCTCTCAAAAAGTACCATTTGTGGAAGTGGAACTGATGATGAAGACCACAGATGGCCGCCGAAACTACTCAATAATAAGTATTAAGTGGATTGCGATTCGATTACTTGAATATGGATGTTAAGCACTTTATGCTCGTCACAATGCATATGGTGATGTAGAGCTGATGGTGAAGTACCAGGAGAACTCCTCAACAATTAACGGCCCAGCATTGGGAAAAGCAATATTTTGTAAAAGGTTATAAGTAGTTGACATTTAGGCTCTTGTAACTAGGTAAATTAAAAATCATCCAACTAAAAAGAGTGAAAAAAAAACTTTTTAACAAAAAATTAAACCGACTCCCAAAAAACTGGCACCGACTTCCGAAATTAAAGTTATTTTTCACTTTGCAGTGTTTTTTGGGAGTTGGTTTAATTTTTTGTTAAAAAGTTTTTTTCCAGTAGTTACTTGTGGTCGTAGCAAAACGTTTTCGTCTACAAATTTCGCTTGTCAGTTGTGTTAATAAATAACAGTAACTCCCTTGTATATAATATAATTTTTTTTTCTTTATCTCTCCATCAGCATATCATTAAGAGATAAATAAAATCATCTACCACAGAATTTATTTTGACAAATATAATAAATCTCACTAGGCATGAAACTCGAAAAACCGCTGTCTATTTTCACTCTCATATAATACAAATTAGCATTGCAAATGTGACAAAAATATAAACAAAAATGCGCGACTCTGACATGACATGACGTGACACACACAACTTTCTTTCTGTCAAGACGGTAAAACTAGTTAGAGCACAATTATATTAGACACATAATATATTAGCTTCGTTATATGACTTTGAAAGTCGCTTCAAGGGCATTATGTGATGTCTCAAACGAGAAAAGGGCGCACCCATCTCTAGAGGAAATGCGTAGTGCCTTCTAATATTTTATTTATGTTTTATTTTCATTCATAGTCTCAACATATCGAGATAAGTGGTCAGAAGCTTAAAAACCTGACACTGGTCTAGCCAATGTGTAACGTGTTGCCCAACAACTGGGTTGCGGAGATAGGCAGTCCTTTTATGTAAAACACTAGTACATAACTGCACCGTTAGGGGCCGTTCAAGTATTACGTAAGCACATTTTTTGCAATTATTACCCCACCCCTCCCCCTCGTCAGCAAAAGTAAGCAAAGCTCTTACCCCTCCCCTTACGTAAACATTGGTACAATTGATTGATTCATGAGCAGCAGTTATAAATCTAGAAATAAGGAATAGGTTTGGAATAGAAGTGTGTAACGCACATAATATTCATTTAAATAAACTTTACTGACACGGAATTCAACAATTCATTATCTGTAGGAATCCCCGAAAATGCATTTTGTTTTGAAGCATAGACATTGTGTATTGCTATATGTGTAAAAAATTAAATAATTACTGCTGACGTAATCACCACCTAGATCCCCCCAGCCTCCGTGTCATCAAAAATAAGCAAAGCAAAGACCCCCACGCCACCTTATAGTGCTTACGTAATACTTGAACGGTCCCTTACACTGAAAGTATGTGTTAGATGATAATGATGATGTCGTATCCATACTGAGATATTTGTTTTTTTTTTTGTATTACAGATTACAGGTATCTATGTTTGTTTTTCACTTTTAGTCTCACCCGAGAATCAAACCCAGAACCTCTCGATCAGTACATGCGGTTTCTATAAAGCGTGACTTACAGTAGCTTCTGTGGGACACCGACAAAACGCACAAAACTTTGGGAATACTTTCATTGTGCGTACGGCTAAGGAGTGGAATTACCTGCCGAAGTCTGTGTTTTCTTAAGACAAGAGTGAATATGTTACTTCTAGGTAAACCTGCTTAATCTTCGACCACATTATCACTTACCATCAGGTGAGATGGTGGTCAAACGCGAGCCTATTATCAATAAGCTGTATCTGCTTCCTATCTAAAAATAGGTGTTCCGCTGACTATCAGTATTTTACACAGTGACAGAGACTACTGTCACGACTAAATTATAATGGTCATGATAATTACTACAATATAGTCACTAAGTATTAGTCAATGTGTCATGTACAATCAGCCTTACATACAATACTCTTCAACTAAGTTTTGCGTGTGGGTGATGCACGCTTTCATCGAAAGACATGTAATTAGATCCAAAAAGGATGACTGCAAGTATTAATTTTACTGTCACGGAAGGTGGAATTATGTTCTTTATTTCGTGAGGAATCAGCTCTTGTAATGGATAATTAAATTGGTTTTCATTGGTTGGTTTACACGTGTTTCGTCGCTTTGTAAGTAATTTTAAACATGCACTGATTGAGTGGTGGTGAATTTGTTTTCTTATTAACGGAAAGACCAAATATTACCTGACAATGATTCCGGTGAAGCATTTATCAACCTTGTTGCTAAGAGTTTTAGGGTCACTATCGGGCGAGGCCGAGACCTCATACTGGCAGACATTACTGAAAGACGAAAAACATTTCTTCTTTTTTCTTCTTTTTAAAAAGAGAACTAGCAACGTGGTTAGAATTCACATTACTAGTAATCTTGTTAACGTCTCCAACTAAGCTAAAAAAGCTTGTGTCTGGAGTTTCACAGCAATAGTGGGGTGGTGGGGTTCAAATCCGCGACCTTTCAACCACAATGCCGACACCTTACTCATTAGGCCATTGCCGTTTATACACACAACGATGCGCCATCTTGGGATTATTTTCTAGTTCAGTAAGTATCTGACAAAAGTTTATTCTAGTACCAAACTATTTGTCTAGTGTGTTGCAATGCAGTAATAGATAAACAATGTCGTAAGGAGTTGCCCTTGTAGGCAGCTTGTAGAAGATAATTACACACACACATAGAGTAGGTGAATAATTAAGCTTTTTTACAAACACTACTATACCTGTCGTGCTCTTGTAGGAAGGAAGGTTGTGACGTGTCGAACCTCCCCCGTAAGAATGCATGACAACCATTTTGGTAGTTTTGGGGTGTCTCTTTGGTTTCTGGGATTAGGTCGTACGATCGATAATTATCGATCCTAAAACCTAATTATAATCGGGTCGGAGACAGTGTTATTAGGCAATTCTATCTAGAATTATCAATCTTCCGGAGTGGGAATGCTTAAAACTGGCTTCACAAGAGTGTATTAGGGTAACTCTTTAGAAAACACAGAAGTGCAGTGTGATGTAAGTTTTTATGTTAACAATTACAGTTACCCCAAGATAGGGCAGTCTGACTTGACCACAATGAGTTTGAAAATACTGATGGTGCTCCCCCGAATCCTATGCATCAATTATGCCGCTCCCTTCCATGAACCTATCGTTTTCTCGCCGCAAGAATTAAGAAAGAATTCAGTCGAAGGTGTGCCCGCCGGCCGACGTGTCTACCCGTCTCATAAAACCAGAATCGTGATAGCAACTTTATAGGCACTTCATAGTTTCGGTACCAACACGCCCTGAAGGTATACCAGATGGTTTCCGATGCATGAACCTTAGCATTTCGGAATCGAACGAACGATACGTTTCGAAGGCCGACCGGTACGGGCTGCTAAATGTCAGATGAGATAGGGGTGACCCATACGAACATGAGATTACCAAGATTGTTTATGTTAATTCATAATGGCTATAGAATCCAATACTGAATCATTATACAAGACAAATAAATACACATATTATTTAGGATATAGAACCTGGAGGTGGTCTTTTAAGTGAAGAGTGAATAGGTTATTTCTAGGTAAGCGTCTTCGACCATATCATCGCTTAACATCAGGTGAGAGGGCGGTTAAACTATGACGGCTTCGGGAATACAAACCGAGAACCAGTATTTTAAATGTAGCGAATGCCCGTCTGACCTCCACGAATCCATTCAAAAGTTGTCTGTTGCTTTTAGCGATAAGACCGCCCATTGTAACACCCTTCGTAGTTTGTTAAGTCCTAATTTAATTCTGTTATGGTTTACAATAAAGAGTATAGGTATATGTCTACCTCCACAATCTAATAACTGGTTAATATACCCCTTATCAAGGCTTGTGTAAGGCTCTCTGGCTTTAGACTACTGTAATGACGTATCTTACCTTACACATTATTAAATTTTGCTATTTATACCTCCTTCCTAAGCCTGCAGGCTTCTATCTCTCTCTATAACAAAATTAATGAAAATCTCTTCAACAATTCAAGCGTGAGCGTGAAAGTGTAACAAACCAAGAAACAAACTAACTCACTTTCGTATTTATTGTTACTTTTTAACTTCTTTTTAGTAAAAAATCGTCCGATCACAGACAATGATCCATTGATAGAACGTTGCATCATCGTCGACTTTTAGCTCTCATATAAAATCTCATGCGCTAAGTAACCTATTCATTAGAAATAAGATGCATGAAAAATATTTGTATAAGTATTTATACATTTCTCACGCATCTTAATTCTCACTCTCCTTTACGTTACCTGTTTACTTCTTAACCACTGAACGAATTTTGAGGCAACTAGGCGGCTAGATTGTGCCTTGGAATACATTCCGCGAAACGGTTCCATTAGGATATTTTTAGTTTTTCACGCAGACGAAATCACGGGCAGAAACTAATTTCAAATGATGAATTAATTAAGGCCAAAATTCACTATTAACCCCACTTATTAATAAGAATAAATTAATTAGCTTTTTACTGCGATCCAACGACTAATTAAAACACCTTCACAATAACATTCTTATCTCGAACGTTCTCTCAAGTCAGAGATTACAGAAATTAATTAATAAACATTGATCTACGTCATTCTTTGAAATGTCAATATTGTGAATAAGTACTAGGAAATTAATTGCGACTGAAATTAATGAGGCCGGAACATTCCACAGTTAGGTATATTTGTTTCCTGCCGGGGTTTGGGAAATTTTCTAACGAGATACCTCGTCCACGCGGCCACAAAGGCAACTAAAGGTACAGGATGTGTTTTTACTTAGAAGAAGACTGACATTCTTTTCCGTTCCACCCAGAGTGGGAGAAGTTATTTAATGATTTTCCCCCCGGAGAAAAAGGGTATTTGTTTAGTGCAATGAGTAAACTGGTTTATTTTCTGACGTGTAATGTAGGAGTAAGCAAGCCACCATTACCTGAAGAAACTTTCATTATGCCTACATCTAAGGAATTCCCTGCCGGAGTCTGTTTCCTGATAGCTTATAACCTAGGCGTAATCAAGTAAACAGTAAATAGGTTACTTCTAGGTAAGCATGTTTCATTGTCGACCACATCATCTCTTACCATGTAGGTAGTGACATAGTGTTCTTACGCGAGCCTATAATTTAAAGTTACCTCTAAGATGTTTATTTATTTATTTATTAAAACTTTATGCAACACAAAATGTACAAAGGTTTCGGTGTTTCTTCTGAATGTAGTTAGTTCAGAAACAACTGTCGCGTCCGGTTTAAAATTACCTAATTATTAACCATATTTTATTAATATACCTACTTAAAAAAACATACCACAAGATTATATTTTAATTACCACTGACGTGCATATACTGTAATAAGTAGAACTACCACAAGTTTGGAGGTCATTTTCATGAGAAGTTTCTTGTAGATCAACTCCAAAAATAACCTAAGTGAACACAAAAATTATTTTTTTAAATGTATATTTTTATATTGCCAGCCCTATTAAAGTCCGGGCGGCAACGACAGGTGCACAAAAATAACAGATGCGCTTGCGCATTGTGCTACGCTACGGGCCGAGATTGGCCGTGAGGGTTTGGCAGTATACACGATACTGTTCTATAGAAAGGGAACTACCTGATTCCTACCATGAATGAGGGATAAGGAAAAAGTAACAGGTTGCCGGGAAGTTTTGCAAGGATATTTTTGGACTTGTTTGGCAGGTTAAGTAGTTATAGTTGTGTTTTTGTAATCGCGTATTGTAGGAATAAGTCTTATTATGTGATGACCTATGTCCATAATTTATCTACCAAATATTTGTAGATGTATTTAAAGATGATATGTCTAGTAAGAGGTGACTATCAAGATTGAAGACATGTAGCGATGTGTAGAAGTATAAGACATGCCGAGTCGAATCCAAATATGGAGCGTGTTAGAAGTCTTTGGATAGAGAGAGTTTTGGATTTGTCTTTGGATGATGAATGTAGATATTTCATTATATATGAATTCAAAATTACATATGTAGATACATAAAAGACACTATAGAAATACTGTTAACTGTCAGACTTTTACGTTTTTCTTTTTCATTGTTGAAAGGCACGCGTTTGACCACCCTCTCAGCTGATGGTAAGCGATGATTAAAAATTAAAAACCCACACTGTTCCTATAGTTATCCTTTTGTTCTGAGCCACGGTTTCTTGTTAGAACATTCAGCGCAACCCCGTCAGACACACATCTTGTTTGTTACTTGTAGTCGTGTTTTTTTTAAATAAATCTTCTTGATAAAAGTCTATTTCGTGTCATCACAGTAGCAGAACTAATTTGGATAAAGACAGGAGGACATTAATGGTGCAGACGGTTTTTTAATTCGATCACACAAGGTGTGTTTTGTTGTTGTCTAATTCTAATAGAATTGAAACCAAGCTTTCCATACTAATTAATTGGTCTATTATTTTCCCACGGATTTAGTACGGCACAGGTGTGGCTCTCAAATGTGGCACCATCGAATCGAGTGGAAGTCTATGACGACTACGACTGTGCATTATTCTGATTAACTATTGAATTTATATGTCACTAAAAATATGACTTTTTGACCATTTAATTTTAACCATAATATTGTTACGTTATCACATATTTTAATAGCAATAAATATGGTGAATCAATCCAGATAGTAAGAACTATGTAAGGACTAGCTTTTTCTTCTGCTAGCACTAGGGTTTCCCGCGTAAATCCCGATCCCGTAGGAATTCCGGAATAAAAAGAAGCCTATGTATTATTTCGGGATTTCTACTACCTACATACCTAATTTCATTTTGATCGATTCAGTAGTTTTTGCGTGAAAGAATAAACAATCAAAGATCCATTCTCAAAAACGGGCAGAATTAATATTACTAGCAATCTTGTGAAACCCTGTAAGCTAAATATGCTTGTGTGTAAAGTGGACACTGAAAATTCAGGCTTCTAGTTTTATCCACAACGAAGTTATAGGGGGTCGAAAATGGCCTGAACTGCTTCGAGAAAAGGATGGTACGGCCGTGCCGCTTTTTTGCTCGAGTTGGCGGGAGCCTACCGTGCCCCCAGATTCATCGCAATAGCACTTTCGAACACAAGTCCTACACCTCACCCATTAAGCTATTGACACTTAAAAATGTGGTAAGGAATACATTCCCTACCACAAAACACGTGACATTGCTTGAATGGGTACGAACCCACGCCTAAAAATCTACACTATTTCAAATCTATTAATAAGGAACTGCTTTTCCATTGAAGGTTTTACTTTAACACAATTAACTATGTGTAGGTCTACACTAACTTAATCTTCTAGACAATCACCATCGCCCTTGCCCCTACAAAATCACCTTCATACGGTATCAAAGTAATCAGTGATAATGGGACCGGTGCGTGGCCTTGCTTTGAGAAAGGAGTCGCTATAGGACATGATGACCTCTTCTTAAAAGATCTTGTTCCAAATAGGTTCCGTTTATTTGATTTTGGCAGTGATAATTGCCAGTGGGATTACTGATATCGATTGCATATAAAGATGGGATAATAATTAATACAATATTCTGATTAATAAAATCTTTGCAGATTTTCTTTTCCGAATTATTTATTTAAGGGACAATAAACAGCTACAATATAAAGTAAAAACATAAGAATAAATAATTCAGTGTGTAAACAATATTGCAGCCCACTGCATTATCCGCGTATTATCAATGTAACATAAACAATATATGCCGCTAGATAAGCAATTCAAATATTTATTAATATTTATAATATTAAAATTCAAATATTATAAATTAAAATTATTAAAAACAAAAGGTAGAATACAAAATAAATCATTAAAACAAAAATAGAATAAAAATTGATAATAAAATAATCTAAGTTTAAAAAGAGGACTCAAATTATTATTAATATTACACATTCATAACTCAGATAGGATTAAATGAATTTACAATAATATGTACCAAATATTATTACAATATCAAGTGATTTAGTGTAACATATAAGCGCGCTAGGATACACAGCCTTTTCATTATTATAGCAGGGATAAAAAGATCAAATGACTCCCCCACTCTGGGTGAAGCGTCAGAATGACTTAAAAGTCTCACCCTGTTACTTCAGTTGCCCTCGAGTTCCGGGGTAGCAGTATAACCTTAGATATTCCCGCAACCTCGTCAGTGGTCGGAATGCTCTAGGCGCGTGTGGTACACGACGCGCCTAGCCGTTTACCCATCTATGTATGTAGAGGTCGGTTGGTAGTTATTTTTTTATGCACTCATATAGGTATCATACATAATATTACTTATATGGAGCGATTGTTATGGAATTTTTGATTCTACAAACAGTGGTAGTCTTACTTAGTGGAATATCAACGAAAGTAATGAATACACGTAACGCATTCAATGGTCAATAAATTTATATTTTTACCAAGTTTTAAATTAATATATTTTGCATAATATATTTCTAGAAGCTCATTTCCGTCTCAACTGTATACTTAAGTAATTTGCATACAATTACGATAAATATGGCAATAAATCTATACTTATGATACGCAGACAACAATGCCTTGATTACTCCTCTATAAAGAATAACTCCTTATATTATCCGGTATATAAATTATAACGTTCATAAATTGAACACTTGCCATTTTAAAATAAACCTCATTACCATAGCTGTAAGATTAATAATAATTTACTCGGCCATACCGTGAGAAATGTATGAAAGAGCAAAGAGTAATTGATCGAGTACATCCTTGCCAGTTGATATAATTCGATGCGATGATACTACGATTATGAGTGATTATCGATGTCACTCAATTCCTGTATCGAAAGACCGGAGTTACTTTTGCAAAGTATCTAACTAATTAAGGTTGGATACATACGATGCGACACGGAGACGCGATTTTTATGGCATGTCAAGTTTATTGAATAAACTTTCAATTTATAATAGCATTTTCTATAATACATAGGTTTCTACATAAAAAAACAACTAACAAACACGTTTTTTCTGGGACTGAATTTCTTAAGATATCATGACAATTTCTTTTATACTGTGTAATTCTTTTTTATTTTTTTTTATTTGTAAATTGGTTATAAATAACACTTTTACACGTCATTTTATTGTGTTTTAAGTTAAGCTAGATGAGGTCGGTGTTTCCTAACTGACTACTCTTTGAAGAAACACAGAAACAAACTCAGAGGTCAACGTCTCTTTTAAAGTCCATACAATTCGTATTTATCAATCCATATGAGAAGCATGAAGGTTCATGTCTGTTGTGTCTTTTGAGGAAAGGAGCACGCAGATTTGAGCGGACCTGTTCAGACAGTGCAAGCATTTGTCAGTTATCGTGTAGCTCAACTATCGTGTAGCTCCTCTATTTATGTAATATAGAAGATGAATATATTATAATACTTAGTTTCTGCTTACATAAAAATCAGTAATGAGTCGGCTATTTACATTTTAGCATTGAAAATAAATTTGTTACTTGAGAATATTTGACAAACGTGTCGCTAAAATAATAATAAAAGCACGGGTCAAACTTCAAGGTGAAGCAATGGTTCTCACTGTCAGTCCTTGGATGAATGCCCATCTTCACATATCGAGATTCAGAAAGTAAGTTAAGTCTCTGGTCTCAGCTGACATTAGTACATCTTTCATTACCTGCGAGAATAAAAGAAAAGCCCCAAAACCTGAGTCATCAGTTTAGACAAAGTTTACAGTTTTACCCAGTAACTGGGTTGTGGAGCTGCCTCCATAACCCAGTTACTGAGTAACCTACGATACCTAACCAAACCTGCGATCTAAGCTGCAGGCCTAGCTACTTAAAACAAGGATATTTTTCATATGTTTGGACTAATACGTGAAGCTATTTTTCAACCGACGACAAAAAGAGCATTGTCACCAAGTCAGGATCTGATGATGGGATCCTGGAGAAATCGAGGGAACTCTTCAAATATTATAGGCACACCTATAGTGATTTGAGTATATTTTATAGTAACTTGTGTAGTTGCATTCGAAAAGCACCATTTGTGAAGTGGACCTGATGATGAAGACCACAGATGGCCACTGGAACTACTCAATATATAAGTATTTCATTTGTTCCGCTTCGTTTACTTGAATGTGGTTATTAAGCACAATATGCTCCTCACAATGCATATGGTGAAGTGAAGCTGATGGTGAAGTACCAGGAGAACTCCTCAACAATTAACGGCCCAACATTGGGAAAAACAATATTTTGTAAATGAATATAAGTAGGTTGACATTTAGGCTCTTGTAACTATGTAAATAAAAAATCGACCAACTAAAAAGAGTGAAATAAAAAACACTGCTAAGTGAAAAATAACTTTAATTTCGGTAGTCGGTGTCTTTAGTTTTGTATTTTCGTTTTTAGCACCGACTGCCGAACATAAAGTTATTTTTCAATTTGCAGTGTTTTTTAGGGAGTCGGTTTAATTTTTTGGTAAAAAGTTTTTTTTTGTAGTCTCAAATATCTATTCTTACTGTAATCTGAACCACAGTAATATTATCATGTAGCCTTTTCCTAACCATGTTGGAGTCTATTTCCAGTCAACATTTGATTATCAATGTTTAAGATTACTACCTCTGACAGTAATCTATACTTATAATAAATCTGTAGAGAGGTCAATTCTGTACATTAAATATATTTACAAAATAACTATCAGGGGGTGATTAGGGATCGATACTGATGCCAAAAATGCAATCAGTAAAATTTTTGTCTGTCTGTCTGTCTGTCTGTCTGTCTGTCTGTATAACCGTTATAGAAACAAAAACTACTCGACGGATTTTAACGAAACTTGGTACAATTAATATTCATACTCCTGAGCAGGTTATAGTATACTTTTCATCACGCTACAATCAATAGGAGCAGAGCAGTGAAGGGAAATGTTGGAAAAACGGGAGAAGTTACTCCATTTTTTTTGCTTCCGTCGCGTGTGCAACCTTAATGGTTAAAGCTACACAGAAATCATTTATGACGGAAATGTTCTCCTTAAAATTATATAAAAAATATCCCACGACAGCATATGTCTATCTTTTATGGTTGACTCACAATAACACGTGTAACTCCCGATAGCTTAGCAGTTCCAAGCTTTCTGATTATAATATTTGTCTACTCTTACGTTTATAACACTCTCAGTCACCCCTAATTGAAAAAGTTAACATTATTAACTATTCCATAAAACAGAATCATATAAATCGGTATAGAAACATCAAAGTTATGCATGAAATACGCTAATAATAAGCCATCGCGCGTGAATACTGAATCATGCTATAAGGATTATTTTAGAGAATCGGTCGCCGCGCTCGACGCGTCTCGATTGGCCAAGTGCGAGCCAGACTCGCCCATGAAGGGTTCCTAAAAACCTTTAAAATTTCTAGAAACCAGCTTATTTGCATTTTTACAACTACGCTAGATAACTTTGTTGTTCATAGTGTTTGTATGAATTACAAAGTTATATTTGCGGTTTTAGAAAATATGCTGTATCTCAAAACTGCTTACCCGATTTCGTTCAAACCAATTTTGGTTGAAAGTTTACATTAGGATCAACAGACATATATATATATATTTTTAAATTTTTCACTCCATTATTATAGAAGTTAGAGGGAGGGGGGGACATTTTACCACTTTGGAAGCTTATATCTTTTAAACGATTGACTTTATGAAAAAGTGGCTTTAGAAACCCTTATATCATTTTTAAAGACCTGTCTATAAGTACCACACACGCATAGGTTTCATGAAAAAATATATTTTCAGTTTTAGTTCCATGTATGGGGATCCCCCTTTATTTTAAATATTTTTTTAATTTTTGTCTTAAAATCGGAAAGCTGTTCATAGAATACATCTACCTACTAAGTTTCACATGTATAGTCTTAGTAGTTTCGGAATAAAATGGCTGTGACATACGGACGGACGGACGGACAGACAGACAGACAGACAGACAGACGGACAGACAGACATATCGAAACTATAAGGGTTCCGTGTTTTGCCATTCGGCTACGGAACCCTAAAAAGGCGGGGTGTCCGAGCGCGAGGTTCGCGGTTGAGTAGTGACCAGCCTTAGTGTGCTGAACTACGAGAGGCCCTATCTAAAAAAAAAGTGCGGGCTTCATACAATTTTTTAAAATAAGATTTGACCTAAAGGTCCAGTTACCAGGTCATAAAATCCCAAAAAAAAACATACAATTTTTGCCTGTTGATCCCATTGAGATAGGAAAAGTATGGTTGATCCGAATAGACATTCAGAGCGTTCGACCTTATTGACAGACAATACCACAGAGTACTTTCATATATTGGACAATACTTATAAGACAGATATTAACAAACCGTGCTTATCAGCGCGACTTTTAGTCGTTGATAATTTATTTTTAGATTCCTTTTGTTGTTATTTTATAAAATAGGTATTAGTTATTTTAGTATAACGATAGGTAAGTTTTGGCTAATTTACGTTCACTTTTTTTATATTAGTTTTATTTTCACCCAGTTGCAACAAAATATAATCGAGGCTCAAATTTTAACAGGTTGCGGTGCAGGAGAAACCGTCTTTATTCCCAGAATTCCCATAATACCAAATAATTTTCCATTCGAATTTAAAAGAACGCAATTCCCAGTATCGGTGTGTTATGCAATGACAATTAATAAGGTTCAAGGGCAGACTTTTCGTGTTGCTGGAGTAGATCTCGGTGTCAGTTGTTTCTCGCATGGTCAGTTGTACGTCGCTCTTTCCCGGGTTAGCAGTTCTAGAAATCTTTATGTTCACGTGCCGGACGGGTCAACTTTCAACATAGTTTACCCGGAAGCTTTGCGCTGAAGTATTTTCGTTCTATAGGTACTTAAGCCTCATGTGAACGTGATTTAAACAATATTACCAATACATTAACTTAATAACACATAAGGAGTTACACGCTGACGGAGTCGCGGGCACAGCTATTAACAATAATATTGTGCGGTTCCGCATTGCGATATTTTTCAACAGTATTATAGACTGACATATTATATTTCCCTACTAAATTACGAAAGTTAATCTGTCTGTTACATCAAAATCAATGAACCGTGAGGAAGGACATAGGCTACTTTTTACGAAAAACGACGGAAACGCGGACGAAGTCGCGGGCAACAGCTATCTATACTAATAATATAAGGCTGAACAGTTTGTTTGTTTGGTTGAACGCGATAATCTCAGGAACTACTGGTTCGAATTGAAAAAATATTTAATTTTTAATTAAATAGTCAATTTATAGAGAAAGGCTATAGGCTATATATCATTACGCTAAGGCCAATAGGAGCGGAGCGCCAATGAAGAATGCTTCAAAATCGGGGTTAAATTTAACGTTAGCCCAAAGTAACTATTCCACGCGGACGAAGTCGCGGGCAAAAGCTAGTCACTAATAAAGTTATGCATGCTTCAATAATCTCAAAATATTAATGGTTCAATGAACTTTGCTTAACTGTCAAAATCTTATGAGTATTGCGATTATGTATTTGCGTTACGCAATATAGTGTATATGCAAGTCACTCGCTTTCTATTTAACACACATCTCTTTCCCTTTATAAAATCATCAAAAACATGTTTTACAGTAAAAATATAAAATAAAGATAACCATGTTTTTTTTTTACAAAGTGAGACTTTTTCATAAATTGTTGTGAATTTGTGTGCATTGCAAAATATTTCATTGACACCTGACGACCATTCGAAGGCAGTGTCGTAATCGGAATTTCACTTGCTCATTCATTTTTCAAGGCTATTACCGACTTTAGTTTGTCTTCAACATTTTAGATATTTCTGTAAATTGATACAATCACCATTTCACCACATTTTTGACAGTAATCCAATCTATCGACTACAGTTATTGAAGTTGTAAAACGACTGCTCTAATTATTTCGCACACGAAATACATAATTCAATTTTAAAGCTTCAGAAAACGAATAAAACCGGTTTTAAGTTACGGTTATTCACCTCAAATAAAAAATAGAAAATAAGACACAAAAAAAAATTCGCACTGCAAAATACTATTGTATTATTCCACTGAATAGTGCGTAACAAGAGACCGGATAACGGATTATTTAAAATAAAATAAAATAGAAAAAATAACTAGTTATCCACGCCGAATAACGATAGTGAAAGTTATTCGTAACGCATCGCTGCCTGCTGTTTGCCTTCAGCTAAACGTTATTTTAAAATTAAATATTGGCTTACTTGGTCTACCGTTGCTAATCAATTGCTGATTGACAAAAACTAGTTGGCGTAAGGCTCTGTGTAACTAAGAGAGTGTGATAATATGAATTTGTGGAAAATAAGTTTTTGTTGCGATTTTTTCTCGTGGTTTGAAATGTTTGTATAAAAGTGTATGTAAATTGTTTACTTTAGTCATGAATTATTTAGTGAAACTGTTCTCTTAGGCAATCGGTTTTTTCGCTATGGATTGCGATTTACTAATTTTCTGACGTAAATTAATCAAAGATACTTTTCGAGTTTGTGTCGTTACATCGAAATGTTTTGACAAGAAAAGGAGACCAATGATTATTTTAACATTCTTTCAAAGTGCAAAGATTGTCGTTGGCCTACCAACTATGCTTTTTCGTTTGGCTCCGAATTTAGTGGTTACAGCTTGATGAGATTAATTAAAGATGTATCAATACATATATTTAATTGTCAATATAATTAATTTGACAAGGGAAAATCTATGAATCAACATAGGTTTTACTTAATATTTATATCAATTAATGTGGTTTTTTGTGGTATTACCGTACTGTACTTTAGGTTCTCTATAAAAATGTTCGATTATATTAGTTTTATCAGTAATTACCTACATTCGCTCTTATCAGACAAAACAACTTCTGAGTAACACAGTAGGTGCTAAATACATAAATTACGATACACAGTAGGTTACGAATACACTTTAAAGTAACTTTTGTTTTTTTTTTTTACTGGGTGTTTCAAAAGAACTTTTTAATTTAAATAAATATAGAAAGGAATTGCTACAAAATCAGTAAGTGTCCATTTGCATTACGTACACCTCACTTCTAAATTGCTATTTCCGTTTCCTGTATCTTTTGTTTGACATTTAACCAACTTGAGAAATTGACTTGTGTCGTGAAACTTTAGTAACAGTACATCTTGCATAAATAAAGCACTTCCTAATTTTAAGTAACTGAATACACAAAGCAAACGGGAAAAATATCATAACAGCTATCATGTGTATCTCAATATTAAACTCGTATTCTCAGATTTTGTACAACTATTTCGACCAGACACAAAACGACCTCCGTTTTATAACACATTCGAGATTACGAGTACGAGTGTAGACTATTAAATGCATGTACATAATCCCAAAGTATTGCTCAAACGAGATTTTTGAAAGCCATTACAAAACAGCGCGTAAGAATAACCAAACATTTGGGCCATAAAAAGACTATAGAATACTTACAGCTTTAGAATATCCACTCCCGGCGCTTCCATCTGAGGAGTTGCTCAACCTTCTTTCACTGTTGGACGCTGGCGGCGACCAGGCCGAACCACTGTCTGACGGCATCTTGACAAGCACAACTGTCTCACATCATAGCTATCAACCACTATTAACTCGTTATTAACCGTTATTCACAACACTAGCACATCACTATCGGTGTTCCGCGGTCCATTTTACTTGTCCCGTTTACCTGCGGAAGAAAAAAAACTGTTAAGATTTTTTATGACACAACAAAGTTTTGTAATACACTATCTGTCGTAGAATATGCTAGATAGAACATAAAATCGGACAAGCGATAACAAAAAAACATGTGTTAGATCTTTCTCTAGATAAGTTAAGTTGCACATAAAAATAATCACGAGACAATATCAAAACGACATGAGAAAATAACTCACACAATAACTGGAAGTATAGCACTAAGTTGTTCGTATAACATTAACAGTGGTAAAGTTTACAATCGCTCGGTTATTTTGGAAATAGCCGTCGTTGGAAACAAACGTCCGTCCGGTTGAGCGCGCGGCGGGGTACTGGCGTTGCGCGGCGAGCTGCACCACGACGGCCGCAACACAGATAACTTATATTATTTCTTAACCTATAACCAGTTATTATTATAAAACTTATTTATTTTGCACAACGTTCTATTAAGATTTTTTATTCATATTAGTTTTTAATGCGTGAATGCGTTAGTGCAATTAAAGTAATAGTATTCATTGTATTGTTGTATTGTATTCTTTAAATTAATTATGTACCTACAATGCGGTTTACTACATCGCTGTTGTCATTGACCAATACTTTGCTCGTTTCTGAATTTGGACGAATCTGGCCATAACATTAAAATTTTACGCCCAGATTTTTGAGTGAGTACACTTTGTCTGTCGGAATAAGACCCGAAATTATACATTCATAACATTTCTATAATTATATTAATAATTGTAATGAATAACACTTTTTACGTATTTTTTTTTAGAACATTTAAACTACTGTACTTTTGTATTTTTTAATTTAAAAATCTATCAATGATTTTTACCGTTTGAACGCCGGTCACAACTCACAAGATACTTTCACGGTACAAAAAATATTTTGACACGAAACACCGAAGAAACTTGAACTACATTTAAATATGGCCGCACAATATGGCCTGAATATCTCATATATCTGATCGGTACCTATTTGTTGACACGCGATCAATTACCCATTCAAATGACTCGGTGTTCACATGACGCGATCTATCGCGGCGCGGGCGCAGCGAAATGGGAGGCATTGTATTTTGTGGGAAGCCATGGTTCAAGATTTAGCGAAGACATTCCTGTTTTTTTCTGCAGAGAAGAATTAAGATGGATATGAGTGTTAATACATATTCATTTAACGAAATGAATATTTTGTTACCTGCCTATGTTTATTGTAAATTTACGTTTATTTTTTTATTACTGATGGGCCACTCTTGACCTCGATCTCGCCTGATGGTAAGCGATAGATGAGGTCTAAGATGGGACGAGCAAACCCAGAAGATGCCTATTAACTCGTGCTTTAAAGGCACACACAGAAGCCGGCAGAGAATTCCACAGCTTGGCTGTGCGCACAATAAATGTGGAGGAGAAGCGCTTGGTACGACAAGACGGTATATCAACCAAGTATGGGTAGTACCCAGCCGTGCGTCTGGTAGACCGGCAGTGAAAGGGAGATGGAGGAATCAGGTCATGGAGCTCCTGCTTACAGCTCCCGAAGTATAATCTGTAGAAAACCGCCAGGAAGCAACGGTTCGCCGATGAGCCAGGCTATGTGTTCCGTGCCGAGATTTTTTTACATTTATTAAATGAGCATGAGGGTCGGCTTCTAGTCTAATTAGATGCAGCTGAGCTCCAGTGTCACATGAAGCGACTGCCTCTCTGATCTCCACAACGACACTAACATAACCCTCCCCATTTTAATTAAAGCTCGTAAAGTCCTGCCAAAGGTCGTCTGTAAAATATCACTCTCAACGATAAGACCGCCATTGTAACCAATTTTTGTTACAATATTGTTATTAAGTGTGATTGAATTATTAGTGTACAATAAAGTATATTCTATCTATCTATCTAACGACGTCATTCTAGTAGCTAGGTAACACAATACCACTTGGCCAGAATGATTTAAAAATTTCTGGCTTCTGCCTAGTACCTACCCGTAACGACTTTCAAGATTTACACATGACAGCCGAAATCAACAGCTTAACGAGATTTCCTAGACAAGTTACGCCACATTTACTAAACACAGTACATTATACAGGGTTATTGGTAATATGTCCCGATCCTGTTAAGGGCGTGTAGATGAGGTCATTAACTAACAAATAAAATGTACCGCCGTCAAAATAGATTAGTGATTTTTAGGAGAAAAAAAATATTTATTTCATAAGACGTTGCAAAAATCAGAAAAATAAAATAAGTATTGGATCTCTTTTTTTTAAAGTACGGAGGTTTTTAATTGTTTTATGTTTTTTTTTATTATGCGCAACTTAATTCTTTAGCTATTTAATAAATAAGAATGCTAAAACGTGTTTTCGTGTTTTTTTTTATAAATTTTTAAAAGAAATAAAGTCCTATTTTATTTTAATATTTAAAAAATATTATTTTCTCGATAATGGTATACTTTAGGCCTAGAAACTTAGGGTTGATTTGTTAGTTAATGACCTCATCTACACGCCCTTAACAGGATCGGGACGTATTTCCAATAACCCTGTATACAAAACTGAACTGTGTGTGTGACTTGAGGTCAACCATAAGACTCCTAGTCTTAACAATCTTGCTTCCATTTGGTAATAGTAATTGGAATGCAGATTTTACGCCATTTGAATAATCTAAATAGATGGATACGAAACCGAATAATTTAATAATAATTCGTAGAATCATTAAGAGTTGCAAAGTTACATATTTTATCACTCGACATTTTAAATGTTAAGGATACATTTTTATTCATTAAATGCCAAGGCATTTAGTGTAAAAACTCTGATAGTCGTATAAAATCATCGATTAATATGCAAAGAAAAAAGCAGACACTGCGCTGGATAATAATACACCTACGGCCAGAATCAAAATCTATCTCCGTTTATAATCCAATAAGGAACACCGCATCAAAAGCGGTCTAGGTATTTTTTAAATTCTTTAATTAGGGGTTTTTATCCACAAGGATACATCAATCCTATTGAAACTTATACCCCAAAGAGAGAACTAGAAGTGTGGGTAAAATTCACATTACCTACTTACTAGCAGTCTTGTTAACTCCTCCAACTAAGATAAATATGCTTGTCTGGAGTGGGGTCACGGCAATAGTGTAATTTAAACCTGCTATAATGCAGAAAAGGGAATCACTGCCGATGATTCTGAACTAAGCCGCAAATTATGCGTTGAGTTCTTTCTGTTTTAGGGTATGCCAAAATATTTAGGATAAGTCCAACATATCACATGTTAAATTTAAACTCGCTAGCCAAAGATTTCCTTTCATTTTTGTTCTTTACACATTCCATCAGAAAATGTTGCACATCTTCAATTTTATTGCACGCTTCACAATGAAGCGAAACAGGAAGGCAAATTTTGCTGCTGAAAAGTAGCCAGAACGAAGCGCTTCCTTAACATTGACGGGGCTTGATAGGGCCATTGCGTGCTGCGGTTACGGGAATGTTTTAACGAGATACCACGGCCCAGGAAGTTAAGGGCAGCTGAAGGAACAGGGTCGGTTTTTAGTCAGTAGAAGTCTGACACACCCTTCCGCTTAACCCAGAGCGGGAGAAGTCGATGATTTTCCCACCTGAAAAAAAAAGATTGTCCAGGAACTTACGAGGTAATCCTGCCAGACAGGCTATTGTAGTTTTTGCGCTAATTACACAGAGATTAGTGAATTAGTCTCGAATATGCTTCCGTATAAAAACTACATACTTTTTACTTATGAGTAAGAAGTTAATAGCAGTAATGAACAATAGTCAGGCAGTACGTGTTATAGCATTGTATGCATTTTTATATCGTCAGCAATAATGTTAAGGTCTCTTGATTAATGATCTATTTCCGGTAAGTAATTATAAATGCAATTTATGAATTCATTCAATTATCATTATTGTCATGGCTTCGGTTTTTCCTTCGTGTCTAGTGGCTAAGACAATTCGTGCTTTTTTCAAAAAGTTTTTCATTTCGCAATTTTTTAGTTCTTTATGCTAACTTAAAAAAAAATACACGATGTGCAACAGAATCTTAAGTAAATCTTTTTTGAGCATAATTTGATTTTCAATATACCTACTGCAGCATTATCGATATTAACAATTTATAAAGTTTTACATATGTACAATATAATAACCTTCTTGTTGAAACCTTGGGGTCGTGAGGTCCGAGTGTTCACAAATTATTTAAAGATCTATCCAGACGCCTAGTTGACACTTCGCGTGACCCAAGGGCTGGCTTTTACCTTGGACAGAGGTTAAGCATTGCCAAACAACGTGGCAATGCCGCCAGTCTTTTGGGCACATTACCAGTGGACAGCGATGCGCACGAATTTCTGGATGCCATATTTTAGTTTATTTTTAGATGTATATAATTATGTAGTTTAGGGTTTTTATTTAAGTGTTTAAAGTGTTAAAAACTAATAAATACATAATGTACAATCTAGGTTTTGCATAAACCACAATATTATATTCACATTACTAGCAATCTTGTTAACCCCTCCAACTAAGCTAAATGTGCTTGTGTCTGGAATTACAAAGACCATATACAATAAACATAATATAATAAAACCATTTTAATATATATTAATAAAAAGCAAATATTTTCATCAAAACACAGTTTTTTTGTCAACTCCTAAACGTCGCTAAAACAATTATCATCAGATTCTTAAAATGGCGCTTGCTGGGAACCGGTTTCACAAAAAGGACATTTTTGCACCGTTGCGTCATTTTCGCGGCATCTCTACTGGAGTTGGTGATTCACTGTGGCGTTTAGGTATGAATGTTTGAACTTTTCGTGACCTTGACCTTATAAGGCGTGAGATGACCTGACGGAACAAGAAACATAGGCACGCCTTTATTTGTCTGTCAGTATTGATTTTGTGCATTGTATGAACATGAAAATCTATACATATATATAAAAGCGACTCGCTGATCAATCACGAAATCTCAGAAACTAGGTACAAGTAGTAGGACTCTCAAATTTTGCATGGGTTTCGTAGGATATAGATTTCGTTTCATAGGACGTAAGTACTCGCTAAGACTTTAGGATTTCGGGATTTCAGGAGTTTCGGAGCCTTCTCAATGCAAACAAACAAACAGTCAAATCTTTCCTTTTATAATATTAGAATAGATTTAAGCGTGTCTAATTTAGTCAAACTGAGTTTTCTCCTGAAAATTGTCGGTATATTCAGAATGAATGGGTATGTGAGAAGATTTTAATGCACGCCACCGCGCCGTGACTTTAACAATTACAACTTTATAAACAGACATTTTATGTCGAAATTGCAGTCTTTATCTTTTACTGCTTTAAAAGTAAAGAAGTGGTTTCATGTCACAAAAACCTCGTTTTCTCATTCGCCCTATCTTTTTTTAGTAAGCCTATGTTGTCCCACGGCTGGGCAAAGCCTCCCCCCAAAGTATTTCTATCTTTCCAGACAACTTTGTCTGTAGTCTTCTCCGGCCACTCCGTAAGGAATGAGTCCAGATCGTCTCGCCATCGCTTCTTAGGTCTGCCTCGGCTACGACGTCCGTCTTGAGGTAGCTTTTATTTAAAAAAATGAACATTTTTGTACAAAAACAGGGAATTTATATGCATCGGGTGCTCATTCACAAAAAAGGTTCGGGCTTATATTCTGTTGGTTGGATTCAGCCATAATATTATGTGAACAATACTGTCTGGGTATCAGTACATTGCCAGTTGTTTTTTTTTATTTATTAAAATGCTACGATCTATATAAGATACACATACACTTAATTACAGTCTAGGAAATAATCGACAAGATCAAAAAATAAAATAGAAAAAAGAGATATTTAAGTAATAATCGAGAAATTCCGGTACATCATCGTACTACAAGACGAACAGCCATCCGCCATCGTTATATGGTGGACATCCCACCCATACACACTAAACGTTTTGGGAATACTTTCATTGGGCGTATGACTAAGAAATGGATTTTTTTACCGAAATCTAAGTTTCCTGATAGCTATAACCTGGAGGTCTTTAAGTCAAGAGTGAAAGGGTTACTTCTAGGTAAGTGTGCTTCATCTTCAACAACATCATCGCTTACCATTAGGTGAGATGATGGTCAAACGCGAGCTTAGGAACAATAAAAAGAGACGTTCCTAAACCATGCACATTGCGTGGCCACCCTACCAATGGGACACTTTCTACACTTACACACCGTGCGGAGATAACGGCGAAATTGTCTCGGTGAACACAATACACGAACACGCCCTTATTCCTACACGCATAAGGTTCAAGTTCGTTACTAAAGGGCACTTTGGGTCATTGTGAGCATAGACAAAGGGCTAACAAGAGAAATCGCCCAGTTTGGCCTTATTCGTGAATTTATGTAATAGTGTATTTATTAGTAGGGAATTATGGGACTGGGTTGTCTTATGAAATATTTCAGTGCTAGTTGGCCAGTTCTGTATCTAGCTTGTTTTAAGGTCTCGTAACTGTGGTCATATTTTGGTTGTAATTAGTACTTGGTCAATACAATACAATAATTTATTTACAAAAGTAAATTACAGATTATGCACAGCTTTTAGATTCTGGACTTACAGGTGCACAGTATATTTGATCAATGACTATGTTAGGTTGTACTTGTGTTATAGGGGTTATCCATCCGTACATTGTCTACACTGCAATTATATTGATTAGTACATAGAGAACTTTTAGAATAATAAAAAATACTTACAAATAACATGCAGGGATTAGTAAAGCCCGATTTACACTTCAACAAGTACAGTAGCCAGTTAAGAACTCAGACAGTTAAGTAATAAATAGTAAGTTGTAAGTAGCGTCTAAACGTAGGCGAGTGAGTAGTCATAAGTTGCCCGAGAAGAAAAAAGAAAATAAAAAAACTTGAGAGGTGTCAAGGGACACCCGGATGGAACCAAGTTCCTTTCGATTAATTAGTGAAGGAATTGTAAAAAAAAACGTGTGCAATTCACACGTGGTAGAAGTGAAACCTTCAAAAATTTACGAAATTTCAAAGGTATACCGTTGCCCTCTCTCTCTCTCTCTCTTTACCTCAACTCCCCACGAGACGCCCCTCAACTCATCACGCAACTCGACCCGCAACTGGACCCGCTACTCGACCCGCAACTGGACCCGCTACTCGACCCGCAACTCAACCCGCAACTCGACCCGCAACTCGACCCGCAACTGGACCCGCTACTCGACCCGCAACTCGACACGCAACTGGACCCGCAACTGGACCCGCAACTCGACACGCAACTCGACCCGCAACTGGACCCGCAACTCGACCCGCAACTGGACCCGAAACTCGACCCGCAACTGGACCCGCAACTCGACCCGCAACTGGACCCGCAACTCGACCCGCAACTGGACCCGCAACTCGACCCGCAACTCCCCCCTCAACTCCCCCCTCAACCTACCTGTAACCTTCAAATTTATGGACTGTACTAAACTCGCCCGTCTACATGCCAGCCAGTTAAGTTGGAGGGGTGCGGGAGACGCGAGAGAGGGGGCTACTTCGCACTGGACTCGCCGAAAAATAGGATCGCGATCTATTTAACTCAACTTAATCAACAACTTACTACTTAAATCGCTTTTGCCATTCAAACTACAATAACAACTTAACTCGCCGATGACGCAAGTTAACTCGCTACTGTACTTGTTGAAGTGTAAATCGGGCTTAAGAAAGGGTGAGGTGAATAAATGTGTGTGTAGTAGGTATATATGTATATTGGTAAATTATTTTGCATTATTTTCTTGTTGATTTTCATGGCTTAGGTTTGGCTATGAATGTAATTTATTCAACTTGGGTGACCTACACAAGCTACTGTAAAACACGTTACTAACAAGTAAGCGCGAATACTGATCCGGAGGTTTTGGGTTTGAGAACCAAACCCAGAACCTCCGGTGTCCTCTCTCATGTCCTCTCCTCCGGTGAGACGAAGTGTTATTGTTTTTTGATGTTGGTAATACTGCGAACACAAAGGCATTGTCTACGAGCAACTCAAAAACAAACATATAATACAAAATAAACATAGACAAATGTATCCAGTATGAATACGACACACCTATTAATGTGCAATAAATGAAAACATTGTCAATACTCATAATAACTTTTTGTATTTAGGACATCACTGAAAATGCGAAAAAAAAAAAATCATCTGTGAATCTGTACATTTTGTACATGTGTCGAAGCTATTCTATTTTATTTTATTTGTTATTTTATTAATATAAATTATTTTCATAAAACATTTTTTTTTATGTTAACCCAGACAGCTAAGATCTTTCCAAAACACCATTTCCTAACTAACTCAAAACAATACCAGCGTACTGAAAAACATATACATTACTAAGTAAAAAACCCATTGTTCCTCAGTAGATTCAAAAATTTTCAACACATTTTGTCACCTATCAATGCAGAGTTATCAGTTCGGTCTGTTATCGATTCGAGAAGATAGAGTGCGATCTAATCTTTGTTGATAACAATGATAGGCGCGATAAACAGCTGATATGGTCTGTTGTTTTATGCCATGATGACATCGGAGATACGCTGGAGATGAAGAGGGAGAGGGAGATAGATAGCATCAAATTGGTAAAAAAAAAATAAAAAAAAATTGGTAAACCAAATATGATTAAAATATTTAAAAGATTTAATGCACACTAATGTCCTTTAGGCGCATGGACTTTCGGGGATAAGAAAAGAAAAGACCAGGGAGTTTGGGATTCTTACTTCACTAAACCCACCCCGGTGTTAAACCAAAACGGAACAATCCATCTATCTAGTCGTTTCTAGTCTTGCGTTACATGACACAAAACCGTTTGTAAAGTTGGTCTGCTTACACAGACTATGATAGGTACCTACATGCTTATATTATAAAGCTTGTTTGTTTGTGAAAACGCGCTAATCTTCGAAACTACTAATTAGTCCTACTACAGCTTTAGAACTTAGATGACATTTGGCATAGATGTAGCTTGAAGCACGAGGAAGGCTATAGGTTACTTTTTACCCGACTTCAAAAGAAGGATGGGTTTCCATCGTGATAATGTCCGCGGGTTCGAACCCTACTTCTATACCTATATGGAGCATAAAAAATAGTTTTAATTGTTGTACAAGCTTATTCTCTCCGCTCAGTGACAGTAGTGCGATAAACAATCCTTAAGTCCTGAGAAGACGTTCCACGTGAACCTCAAACAGCAGCTCGACAGGGCGGTTGCCTGCCGGAGCTGTAGGAATGTTCTAACGAGATACCGTTGTCCCGGAACACTAGGGCAACTGAAGGAACAGGGTGGGTTTTAGTCAGTAGAAGTCTGACATCACAATCTGACACGTAACAGGCGAAATGACATGCTACGCGGACGCAGAGCCAAGACAGCTCTCATGCGGAAAAGCATATTCTGCAAAGCCCCGCAAATTTATAATAAAATTAAAAAATCAATTAGGGAGTTAGATTTGGCTGGTTTTAAGAAGCAATTTAAAGAATTTCTATGCACTAAATGCTACTATAGTTTGATTGACTACTTAAATGACACATTAATTTAATTCAATTATTGTTTATATCATATTACTTATGACATTCTTTATTAAAATTTGAACCATTACTTATTAAAAAAATGGAATTATAATTTAGCATCTATGTAATGAACTTGACATTTGTACGCCTATGTGGTAGAATATACGTATATGTAAATTTAAGATCATGTAATTATGTATACCGACCATGTTCTGACAAATAAATGATTATGATTATGACATATCTTCGCTTCACCCAGAGCGATATGGAATGGCGATACGGAATCATTTGATAATTTTACACATAGAAAAGAAAAAACTAAGAGACATTTTTCTTTAAAGAGAATCAACAATGTGGGTAAAATTAACATTACTAGCAACCTTGTTAACCCCTCCAACTAAGCTAAATAAGCTTGTGTCTTGGGTTCAAACTCTTTGCGGTATTGACGCTTCAATTGAACAACCGCCGTTTTTATAAAAACGATTATGTACGCGAGTTTGAATATTTTTTTAAAATGTTTGCCAAGACCACAAAAGGTCGATATTCCCCTAATGAAAACTACATCTCAGTTCCTCCATCTCGCTACTGTTTTACGTTTAATTGTAACACATTACTTTTGTCGGCACTCGCCTCTGAAGTGCGTATACACATTACAACAAGGTCGTAATTCTAGGGTGCATTAACAATAAATTAATGTAATACTTGATGTAATGTCACTAAACGACATTTAACACTGCTGTGCTTTTGTTTATTGTACGTCACAGATCTATATAGGGCTGTCCAATATCCAACTTTAGCGACCAAGATATGATCTGTGGGCATCGAGCAATATGCTCGATGTCTGTGGCACAAGGTAAGGTGAGGAAACCGGCATGTACTGGGCCCAAAAGTTGAAATTGGAACTGTTTATGGAAATAATAATAGAATATACAGTTTATTTGGATCAACTTAGGTATACTATTTACAAATAAAACGAAGATGGCTACAGAAATACAGCTATCACCGCCCAACTCAAAAACATTTGATCAACATTATTCCTAATGACAATCAAAAATCACATTACCAGAAATGTTGTTAACCCCTCCAACTAAGCTAAATATGCTTGTGTCTGGAGTGGGTTCACGGCAGTAGTGTAATGGGTGGGGTTCGAACTCGCGAACTCTCGATCACTCTCCATCTCAATCGGTATATAATAGTTCTATTCTACCTGAACTAGGTAATACTTAATTTCTAGTATTCCAACCCACCCTGGGCCAGCATGGACTATGGCCCATTCCCTCTCATAGAAAGGAGGTCTGTGTTTATTTATTTATTACGAACTAGCTTTTGCCCGCGACTTCGTCCGCATGGAATAGTTACTTTGGGCTAACGTTAAATTTAACCCCGATTTTGAAGCATTCTTCATTGGCGCTCCGCTCCTATTGGCCTTAGCGTAATGATACAATATAGCTGTGCCCGCGACTCCGTCAGCGTAAGTTAATGTATTGGTAATATCACGGTAATATTATCATACAGTATTTTAACTCGGCCGTATCTTAGAAATAAATGCTTACAGCCGCGCGGTCGACCGCGAGACGCGTCGAGCGCGGCGACCGATTCTCAAAAATAATCCTTATAGTATGATTCAGTATTCACGCGCGATGGCTTATTATTATAAGCGTATTTCATGTATAAATTTGGTGTTTCTATACCGATTTATATGATTCTGCTTACGGTTTCGTAGCCGAATGGCAAAAAACGGAATCTTTATAGTTTCGACATGTCTGTCTGTCTGTCTGTCTGTCTGTCCGTCCGTCCGTCTGTCACAGCAATTTTATTCTGAAACTATTAGGACTATACATTTGAAACTTGATAGGTAGATGTATTCTGTGAACCGCTTTCCGATTTTGAGAAAAAATATTTAAAATAAAGGGGGGCTCCCCATACATGGAACTAAACCTGAAAATATTTTTTTTTTTCATGAAATCGATGCATGTGTGGTATCTATAGACAGTTCTTTAAAAACGACATCGGGGTTTCTAAAACCACTCTTCCATAAAGTCAATCGTTTAAAAGATATAAGCTTCCAAAGTGGTGAAATGTGTGTGTGGCGGACACAACCTCTAACTTCTATAATAATGGAGTGAAAAATCTAAAAAAAATATATGTCTGTAGATCTTAATATAAACTTTCAACCAAAATTAGTTTAAACGAAATCAGTTCGGCAGTTTTTGAGATACAGCATATTTTCTAAAACCGCAAATATAACTTTGTAATTCATACAAACACTATGAAAAACAAATTTATTCGGCGCAGTTGTAAAAAATGTAAAAAAGCCAGTTTTAAGAAATTTGTAAGGTTTTTTTTTCAAAACAAATTTATTTGGCGCAGTTGTAAAAAATGTAAATAAGCTAGTTTTAAGAAATTTGTAAGGTTTTTTTTTCGTCAAATAAATTTGCATATTATATTATAGTTACTACGGAACCCTTCATGGGCGAATCTGACTCGCACTTGGCCAATTTTTTTATGGAATAGTTAATAATGTTAACTTTTTCAATTAGGGGTGACTGAGAGTGTTATAAACGTAAGAGTAGACAAATATTATAATCAGAAAGCTTCGAACTGCTAAGCTATCGGGAGTTACACGTGTTATTGTGAGTCAACCATAAAAGTTAGACATATGCTGTCGTGGGATATTTTTTATATAATTTTAAGGAGAACATTTCCGTCATGAAATGATTTGTGTAGCTTTAACCATTAAGGTTGCACATGCGACGGAAGCTTAAAAAATGGAGTAACTTCTCCCGTTTTCCCAACATTTCCCTTCACTGCTCTGCTCCTATTGATTGTAGCGTGATGAAAAGTATACTATAACCCGCTCAGGAGTATGAAAAATAATTGTACCAAGTTTCGTTAAAATCCGTCGAGTAGTTTTTGTTTCTATAACGGTTATACAGACAGACAGACAGACAGACAGACAGACAGACAAAAATTTAACTGATTGCATTTTTGGCATGAGTATCGATCCTTAATCACCCCCTGATAGTTATTTTGGAAATATATTTCATGTACAGAATTGACCTCTCTACAGATTTATTATAAGTATAGATATAGATGAACTCGCTCTCGACCTCGATCACAACATAACATAACATAACAACAACATTAACAACAATATTAACATCATTATTTTTATGTCAATAAAACATTATTTATTATTATTATCACACCTGATGGTAAGTGTAAGATGAGGTCTACGATCGAACGAGCGAGCCCAGAAAATGCCTATTCACTCTTGCTTTAAAGGCTGACGGGTCATATGTTGCAGGGAACACAGAAGCCGGCAGAGTTCCACATCTTGGCCGTGCGCACAATAAATGACGAATAATGTGTTGCAGTAGTGGAGATGTTTTAAGCTGATTTAAGATGTTACGGTTATGTTAGCTTTCGGCTTCGTTAGTCTAGCGATCGTAAGCTCGACTTCTGAGCAATGAGTCTCAAGTTCGAGTCCTGAGTCCGGTTAAAAGTGCAACTAGGTTTTTCTATTCAAAATTTCTCTGTCTGTAATGGTGTAATATGTCTGTTTTAATTCCTGAGAGCACAACAATATCACAGTAAATTTCAACCTCTATATTGCGAACCCTACACTGAATCATTACATTGCGTAGCAGATCAATTAATAAAAGTTGACATTTAAAAGAATCTCGGCGTTGCAGGAAGACCCGAGGTCGACCAGTAACATTCATAAACTATCCCTTTATACAAGGATACGGAACTTGAAGTAAACGCTCGCTCCCTAGTTGGGTAGGCAGAGCCCTAAGTGAAGGTTTGTACGATTGGTAGTTGATTCGAGATGTCGTCAATCGAGTGATATTCTTTATTGATTTTTTTTAAAGAGTGGATGTGTCTATAATTCACATTACTTACTAGCAATCTTTTTAACCCCTTCAATTAAGCTAAATATGCTTGTGTCTGGTGTGAGTTCACGGCAATAGTGTAATGGGTCGGGTTCGAACCCACAACCTATCGATCACAAGTCCGACATCTTAGCCATTCGGCCATTGACGCTATTTAATTTATTTATTTATGGTTCATCAACAGAAGTTACAACGAATCTGATTGATGTTTGGTAAGGTTGCAATTGACAATACAGCAAACCTAAACAAAGGTAAAGAGAAATTAAAAGTTAGGTATATAGGTGTAGATATGAAAATTAAAATAGTTTTATTAGTTAATAGTTATTTTCGTTATCACCACTACTCACGGAACGGATAGCAATTTTTGTCATCACCACTGCTGTGGGTGAAAGGTGAAGGAAAACTTCGTTAGGAAACTGTCATGTCCTGGGACCGAAAAATCTGAAGACATGCGACTTCCACCAACCTGAACTGGACCCTCGTGGTGGCTTACGGCCAGCAGTAGGAACGTTATGTGCTGAATAAGCATATTCAGTCCAGAAAGCTCCCAATGCTGGCCGATTGAAAAAAGTTTTTTTTTAAAACACAGCAATGTATGTTTTCTTCAATTTTCTAGTATTTATAGCCTCCTTGCAAATTATGACGGAAACAAAATTAACTCATTGTGTTTTTACTGAAATGGTAAGACTTTGTTCGGTAAATTCAAAGCCAAAATCACAATGAATAGTGTTTTAGCACATTCTATTGCTTTTTATTGATAATAGGCTCGCGTTTGACCACCATCTGACCTGATGGTAAGTGATGATGTGGTCGAAGATGGAGCACGCTTACCTAGAAGTAACCTATTCACTCTTGACTTAAAGACCCCTAGGTTATAGCTATCGGGAAACACAGACTCCGGCCGGGAATTCCATACGCACAATTACAAGTATTCCCAAAACGTTTTGTGCGTATGGGTGGGATGTCCACCATGTAATGATGGCGCATCGCCGTTTGTCTTGCTGTCCGATGACGAAACGCGCTTGGTGGAATTAGATTGTGCAGTCCCATCGCACACTTCCCGAAATGTCTTAACTCCTTACCTTTTGTAGATTATAAAGTACGCTAACGTTACATAAAGTATAATACTACAAAAGCCTACGGTGATTGCAAAGCGATTCGTAAAACTGCCCATAAAAAACTTGAAGGCCTACATTTTGACACTGACCACAGTGAACATTCACAATCAGTCGGTCGGATGCGCAAGCGCACCGTTACTACCGTTTTTGTGATCACACGTACAGCTATGTCGCCGTCTCGCTCTAGCTTAGCATAATGTTCGGCGATTGATGAATAGTAGGAATTGGTCAGTTTTAAATGCGGAATGAACAAAAAAGAACACGAGTATCTGTTTGATTGCTTTGAGCAAAAAGTCCTACCATAGTTTTGATTGTTTAGGTGACTATTTTGCGGATTCTTTGTATGTTTGTCAGTCAGCAGTTTTCGAGATATACCACGTTTTCAAAAACCGACATTTATATACAAACACTTTGGAAAGCAAAGTTATTTTTCGCTGATCTATCCTCGCTACCCTTAGTGGGCGAGACTGAGTCGCATTGGGCCAAATTTATTTTCTGTTCTTTTTCTCTCTAAATATTTAAAAACATGATGTGATGTTGTGTGTTCTGTTCTTAGTTTGTTGTCCAATAAATGTTCTATCTATAAAAAACCGGCCAAGTACGGGTCGGACTCGCGGACGAAGGGATCCGTACTATTATCTATAAAAAGAACGGCAAAAAAAATCACTTGCTGTATGGGAGCCCCCCTTAAATATGTATTTTTTCTGGTTTTAGTATTTGTTGGTATAGCTGCAACAGAAAATTTCAACTATCTAGCTATCACGCTTCATGAGATAGCAGACAAACGGACAGCCAAGTCTTAGTAATATGGTCCCATTTTTGCCCTTTGGGTACGGAACCCTAAAAAAGGTCTACGTAGGTCTTACGTACTTTGAAAGGAGAACCTACTTATAACGACATTAGTACCAGAAATTCAAATCAAAGTGAAACAAGTCTCCCACCGTGATTGCAAAGTAGTCCCACTAATTAGCAGCTAACGATAATCACAGAAAATAAATAGGTACTTACTTAAGTCTTTATGGAAAGGGAAATCGGGAGAAAATGTAATTAATTTGATCTAATGAAAATGATATTAAGTTGTTGTTTTTAATTAGAATTAGTGTGTTAGCGCATACCGGTCATTTTAATTGTTATTTTATCGTTTACAGTACATTTAGGAACTGGTAAAATGTGACTTATCTCATGTTAAAGGATAATCTCTGTCTATAATGAGTTCTATAATTCTTTATGTTTATTATATTGGTTTTTGTTTATGTTTGTGATTTATTATATTGAACTAATTATCTAAAGTTGATTATTCATAATCACATGTCTAAGACATGTATGCGCCATCGTTACATGGTGGACATCCCACCCAAACATTTTGGGAAAAGTTTCATTGGGAGTGGAATTCCCTGCCGGAGTCTGTGTTTCCTGATAGCTATAACCTGGCGGTCTTTAAGTTAAGAGTGAATAGGTTACTTCTAGGCAAACGTGCTTCAGCTTCGACCAATTCATCGCTTACTATCAGGTGAGATGGTGGTCAAAAGCCAGTCTACTCGTATCAACAAAAAAAGGATGTTTTGGCGTGTCGACACATTCAAAATAGTTCGGGTGGCCGATCTTCTGTGATCACGATGTTTCGTTTTTAAATGTTGTGTCATTTTTAGAAAACGAACACGTTTGTTCTGTTTTTAAATATTACTGTTAAAAAAATGAACACGCTTGTTTTTTTTAAATGTTAAGTACTGTTTAATAAATCGAACACGCTTGTTCTGTTTATAATATTACTGTTAAAAATTGAACACGTTTATTCTGTTTTAAAAAGCGACGGTTTTTATGAACTTTTATATTTATATGTCAGATAATGTTAGTATTTTTATTGTAGTGCATGCATACGGAAATGTTTCCACAATTTATGCGATCGTAATATGTTAATATACAAAAGGTTTTCGGGCCAGTATTAAAATGCATGGCTGCATACTTTTTTAAAGTTTATCATGCGTAAAGCGCCATATTGTGCAAGGATAAATTACGTCTTGGTTTGCATACTTAGGTCAAGTAAGACGTAACTCAAAATACGACATCTTTATTATATTTTGCAAATGACAGAGGATTTTTTTTATTTTCTAGTGTTACCACATATATTAAAACTGAGACACAAGATTTCCAGCCTGTTTTTTTTTAACTGCCTAGATTGGTTGGCTGTTCGGAGTTCTATTTTCAAAATTGATGCAGTTTAGTGCGCTTATTTAAAAAAAATAAGTTACAGATATTTGTACCCTTGAAAGTCATTACCCTCCTGCGTCAGTCGGGTAAGCAGAGTCATCGAGTTCTTCCCAACTGTTGTGAGGTCATCTCCCAGTCTAACCGGATCCAGCTGAGTACTAGTGCTTTACATGACACGACTGCATATCTGACTCCCCCAACCCAGTAGCTGGGAAACACGATAGTCCTTGGTAAGACTAGTGTCAGACTTTCTGGAACCTGACTATCTGTAGCGACTGCCAAATATGTACAAATAACAGCGGGGACAACGTCTTAAATTGTTTTTCGATGCAGACTATAAGTCCTAATAAAAACTTTTCACCAAAAAATTAAACTGACTCCCAAAAACACTGCAAAGTGAAAAATAACTTTAATTTCGTTAGTCGGCATAGATAAAATAAATAAGTAGATTTGGTCAACAGACGAAATTATATCGGAACCGTGTGTCTCCAGTTAGGCGCTGGGCGGGGCAACAACTACACATGCAGTTTAATAAAATCAATAGATACGCACTCGCGCACACACCCGCATTTCTTAAATCAGAACGTACTATACAATCAATAATAAACCTTATTCCGTCAAACACAGCGTGTATTTACCATGCACCGTAGAATTTACCCACACAAAAACATCGGTCGCTATCGTTGTGCTGTGCAAAAGCAATTTATTTTACATATACGCTAGTGATTGACTAAATCGGAAAGTTATCGATTCTTCCATTTATTATTGTACAATTTTTTTTGGGCACCTGAAAATGAACCAAATAAAAAATGGCATGTCCAGAAAATATTACAATAACAATAAACATATTATTAAGAACATAACATTACATAATTACATAACCTACTAAATATTAAGGGCTACCCTGGCGCTTTCGACTTAAATCTTAATATTTAATTATCATAGTGATAGGTCAAATAGAAGTCGATGTTAACTTACATTACGCTCTTGATCGGAACATACCAGCCGTATAGGTTGTATAGTATCCTGAAAAGTTGAATGACTGATTTTATGAATACCCTAAATCATGAGAATAGCTTTCAGTAATAAAATAAAATTTAACACACTTCTGCAAATATCAGTTGTACTCTTAATTTTGGAATTGTCCATTCAAAAAGCCTGCGACTTTTCTTTAGAGACTAGAACATTTCTGCGTTGAAGTGAACCGAGCATATGGTGCTATTTTTTGTAGGGTACCAGTTAGGTGGCATGCCTGTGGCATCAATCCATTCCTTTTTTATGTTACCATCTTTTGGGAAGCTGAAAAGTACGAAAAGCACTTATTTATCATTTACATATATCCTAAGCTACTTCTAAACGTCACCATATAATAAGCATCGCAATAATTACGTAACACACTATAAATCAAGATCTGAATGATTTTGACGTATGTTGCTAATCCATTGCTTCATATGTTCGAAATATTGGTCTGCTCAACAACGTAAATACCGCAGTGAGTGTTGTTGATTTAGCATAATGAAACCGATTCCTACTGTAAGTGTGTTACGCAACTATTACCTGCGGGGTAACCGCAGGTAATAGTTTAGTAGGTTATAATAGGTTTTTGTTATAAGAAAAATCCTAGTTAGTAGAGAAATTGTTAAATATATGAAAACAAACACACATCCATGCATAACAAATAAATAGCATGAATATATTGACTTATTTTAAGCTCAATTCACAAATATATTATCTGAACCATGCCGATTATTATAACGCATTCGAAGCTACAATGGAAGCAAAATACAAAAACCACAAAAAATAAAGAAACAGCATGAGGATAAGGCATAACATACGATAATTCTAAACCGAAAAACACCACCGATTATTAACCTAAAATTAAAGTAACTTACTTTACGAATATTGGTTACGCATTTCTCTACTACTCTGTAAAAAAATCAAAATAAGTAAAAAAACATTATTTACATCGATCTTCCAACCGGGCTAAAACGGTTGACAGATTGAAAAATAAACTATTGTAGCGACGGCGACGTCGGAACTCCTTACGCATGCTGCGGGCGTAAAATAAATTGTTTATTTTTTTTTACTTTTTTGTACACTTGACTTTTCAACGTATTTTTATTTCTGTCATCTCATGTAAAATAAAAGTTAAACATATTTTCTTAGAGGTTTCCGTATGTTATAAAAAACTTTTTACCAAAAAATTACACCAAGTCAGGATCTGATGATGGGACATCATCAGATCCTGACTTGGTGACAATGGGACCAATTTCAAAGTATACCCTTTCAAACAAAAAAAGCATTTTTCAAATTGGTTCAGCCGTCTCCGAGTAATCGGTGATCATACATAAAAAAATAATAATAATATACGCGTCGAATTGATAACCTCCTCTTTTTTATGTCATCGGTTGAAAAACCCCTAAACTATAATAGCAATATTTCATTCGTCAATCGACATTGCTGTCGATAGCTTACGTTAGTGGATCTGCACAAGCACATCACTAATTCGTCGCAAGAAGTGGCGGCCTCACTACGCGATGAATCCGCGTAATACAGTTTCGTATGTTATGTTTACATTGCTTGTCCAGTTACTTAGTGACGAACTCAGGTAGTGGTTAAGGAGCAATGTATTTATAGCACAAGGAGTACAGTCGCTCTGATATTTGAAAACAAAAATAACATAGTAAAACCAAGAAATATTTTACGATTTATTGTTTTTCATGATTTTAAAGACAAATATTGTAAAATACTTGTACTTACATATGGTAAGTGATTCCATGATTCACATAGATTTGATTTTGGCTTCGGTTTTTACAAGATACCACAGAACAACTCGGCATTCATATATGTTATCACGATCGCCGTCGAAAGCGCACTAGTTCGCGGAGACGGCCACTTGCCTGTGACATGAGCCCTGTGGCCATGTCGCGCAGACACCGATACGCCCCCTTACCACTTCTCTGTATTTTTGATTTCTGTGGTAGTCGGTGTCTTTAGTTTTGTATTTTCGTTTTTGGCACCGACTTCCGAAATTAAAGTTATTTTTCACTTTGCAGTGTTTTTTGGGAGTCGGTTTAATTTTTTGGTAAAAAGTTTTTATTTCACTCTTTTTAGTTGGTCGATTTTTAATTTACCTAGTTACAAGAGCCTAAATGTCAACTAATAATAATATTGCTTTTCCCAATGTTGGGCCGTTAATTGCTGAGGAGTTCTCCTGGTACTTCACCATCAGCTTCACTTCATCATATGCATTGTGACAAGCATATTGTGCTTAGTAACCACATTTAAGTAATCGAAGCGGAACACATGAAATACTTATTATTCCTACTTATATATTGAGTAGTTCCAGTGGCCATCTGTGGTCTTCATCATCAGGTCCACTTCACAAATAGTGCTTGTTTTCAAATGCAACTACACAAGTTACTACAAAAAAATACTCAAATCACTATAGGTGTGACTATAATATTTGAAGAGTTCCCCGATTTCTCCAGGATCCCATCATCAGATCCTGACTTGGTGACAATGGGACCAATTTCGAAGTATACCCTTTCAAACAAAAAAGAATTTTCCAAATCGGTTCAGCCGTCTTCGAGTAATCGGTGATCATACATAAAAAAAAAAACCGGTCAAGTGCGTGTCGGGCCACGCGCAGTGTAGGGTTCCGTAGTTTTTATAACAGCCAAGTGCGTGTCGTATTCGCTGACTGATCGTTTTGTACCATTTTTTTTTTTTTTTACGGGGGGAAATCCTCATGGACTACCTCCGCCTGGGGAATGGCGGAGGGGCGTGCCGGATTCTTACCGGCTAAAACCACCCCGGTGTCTTCTCACACGTGCGCGGGGGGCCGCGGGAAACCTAATTCTTCCGCAGCCCCGCACTAGTGCTGGCCGGGTCTGTCCCGGCCTCGCCTCCTGCACGGGGTAGTGAGGTGTTGAACTACCCCGTGCATCGCCTCAGAGGCGCGCGCCGACACCCGCGCGCGCCTGCGACTCGTGTCCATCGAATAGGGGGCGGGGGACTTCCCCAAGTCCCTCGCCCCTGGACCCATTCATGGGGGCTGGAAAAGGGCGTTGTCCGCCCTTCCCCTGCGCCCGGTGCGCCTTCTGCGGCCAGGGAAGGGAGTGGAGATCTCCCTCTCCCTTTCCGCAGTTTCCTTCTGCGACATCACGTCCTCGCAGAAGGACACCACCGCGTCCCACGACTCTGCGCTGCCGACCATACTCTGCACTACGGCCGTCAGCGACAGATCGCCTCCTACTTCATTTGTGAGGACACGGCGCTGCTCCTCCCAAGCTACACACTCGGCGAGCGTGTGTTGCGCCGTGTCCTCCCCGCAATGGACGCAGTGGTGGCACCGAGCGTCCGATCGTTTTGTATCATGCTCTAACTAAAAGCCAAACATGACTACCTAACTAATTTGACTTCCTATACAAATCCTCACCTGATCCGACAATTTTGCACGGAAAGTTTTAATTTTTTTTTAGAGATTTGTATAAAACTTGTCATAGCCGGTGTTTTGAATTTAAATACTGACACAGAGCTACACTACTCAATCGTCACAAGAAACTAGCACGATACAACTGGCGCTTAGCGCCAACTATCGACATTTCTATGGAGTTGTTCGAAATTTTCGAGTCAAATACAATTGGTCGACTATTACTCGTAAACTTGTAAAGCCCACTTATGTGTGATAGTTTTGCTTTAAATTTCGTTATATATAGGTACTACTGCCGTGACATTTGAATTTCTAACTACAACCGTTTAGTTGATAGAGGGGGAAGACACTTGACTCTAACGAAAATTGGTACTTTAAAGCTTGATAAGTCACGAACGGTTTATTTAATCAAAAAAAAAAAAAAAAACGGTCTTACTAAACCCCTAATATTTTTGAAAGACCTATCCAACGATATCCCACACCATGGGAAGAACGAAAAAAAAAAAAAAAAATATCATCCCACTTTACATGTATGGGAGGTACCCTAAATAATTGTTTATTTTTTCAAAATTTTATTTTACCCCTTTTTCGGCGTCATTAACGTGCCAAAGTACAACTTTCTAGTACCAATAGTTTTTGAGCTAAACCGCGGACAGACGGACAGACAGACGGACATGGCGAAACTATAAGGGTTCCTTGTTGACTACGGAACCCTAAAAAGTATATACGCGTCGACTTGATAACCTCCTCCTTTTTTGTCGTCGGTTGAAAATAAACACTTCTCTTTTTAGTGTTTCACTTAAGACCTAGTTATGCTAAGTATTCACGTGCGATTTCGTTTGCAAATTCGTGCACGTAACACTGTAGTAAGTCGGTAATTTTATAAATTAATTGTTAAATAATACGGAGAGAGTGATACGCAGAGTAAACTCGCTGCTGATTGCGTAAGTTATTCTCCTTAGCTTGTATTGTAAATTTGGCGGTTTAAAGCACGCACGTTAATTGCGTTAAGATTTTTGATTTATTTGAACAAACTAGTTTATTCGTAAAACATACGAGGCGACCTAATCATTAGTGTGCATGTGTTTTTCCACGTAAATTCCGATTAGTAAAATTGAACTCCAAACATACATACATATAAATAAAATTGAAGTGTAGATTTCAAAATCACTTCTCTTAAGTTCTTATTATCATTCGCACGATACTAAAACACATACTTATTTTAATTTTTATCTGTTTATTTTTTTTTTTTTATCTGTTGTGTATTTTCCGGGCTGTCTGACCCTCTGTCTGTCTCTAGGAGAAAAATCTCCAAATATTGTATTCTCTCATTATAATATTTACTTTAAACAAGCAAGACTTGTATCATTTTTTCCTGGTCCTTTAGGTCAATTATTATAATTGACCTAAAGGATCAGGAAATAATAAAATTTTAATTTACAAATCATTTGCTGACGTTACTTTTAAGCTTAACTGACTTAATTGAGTTTAACAAGGTAAAAATAAATCGGAGTCCTCCGCGACTCCCTCGGGGATCGGGGTACTCAGGGAATAACCCGTCTGTCCGGGCCAATCTTTGGAACGACTGAATCGATTTTATTCTGACTTTCACTGAAAGATGAAAGAGGTTATTGGGCAACATTTAGGCTTTTCTACGTTTTCCCTTTTTAAAACCGCGTCTGAACTAATGACTAACACCCAGATATTAAACAAAGTAAGGTACCTAAACTAACCAAGGCGTGGAACTCTTTGCCCCCTTTTTGATCCCTAACACATATGACCCGTCAGCTTTTAAAGCAAGAGTCAAGAAGCACCTTCTGGGCTCGCCCATTCCATCGTAGACCTCATTTATCCCTTACCATCAGGCGTGATCTAGGTCAAAGGCGCGCCGTTCAGAAAAAAAAATCGGCTCTACGCGAACGGAATCGCGGGCACAACTAGTACAGAATAAAAAAAGTCGATGTTAGGTACCGGTATTGTATAATATTGCAAATCAATACATCAACAGCTAATCGCCTAACGCAAGACAAATTCTTGAGGAAATGAGATACAATCCGACAATGACGCTATTGCAATGGATTACCAATCTAACATTATGACACACTTTTAACCTAAATATGATTGCTGTGTTGTGGTGTTACTTGAGCAGCGCCGGTATCGACATTCTTGTCCGAGAAATTCATTAAGTACTACTTACTGTTTTGATGAATTGAAAACCAACTTTGGGGTAGGGAGGTTAGGAGTAGAATTCCCAGACGCCTATTTGACGTTTCGTGAACTAAGACCAATTTTATCTACAATAATAAATTATTTTTATTTTGCAATTTGGTTATTAAATAACTTTTTTAGACGTCGTATAGTTTATCTTCTAAACACAGAGGTCTTTTTTTATTACGGATAAGCCCACTACTGACTTCGATCTCACCTGATGGTAAGCGATAGACGAGGTCTACGATGGGACGAGCGAGCCCAGAAGATGCCTGTTTCATCTTGCTGAAAGGTCATTAGTGGCAGGGAACAGTGGTCGAAGTTTAGATATGGATCTCTTTTGATGTCCATACAACCCGTATTGCCCATATCTAATGAGAAGCATGTAGGTTAGTGTCTGAGCTGATCTTACGTGATTAGAGATTTGAGTGGATTTCTCCAGAAAGTACAAGCATTTGCCAAGTATGTAGCTCAACTTATAACTATAAGGAGCCAAAGATTTGACGAACAATACCAAAGTAACGACGAAGGTCAAGAGTTCTTTATGCAGTCTCCCTAATGGAAGACTGCATAAAGAACTCTTGACCTTTCAGCCTTTAAAGCACGAGTAAATAGGCATCTTCTGGGCTCGCTCGTCCCATCTTAGACCTCATCTATCGCTTACCATCAGGCGAGATCGAGGTCAAAGAGTGGGTCCATCAGTAATAAAAAATAAACTCAAACCGCCAGACAATCTCCCTGTGATGCCAACAATATCGTTTGCCATTGCCAATCATTACTGCGTAATACGTACTTCCTTTTTGCTAATATGATCCTCCCATTTTACCTATTTCGGTCTTTAAGATAATCTTTATTTTTGTGCCTTTTTTGCATCGTACTCTAGTTTTAATGGTCTGCGGTGTCAATCATCTGTCTGTCCAGCGTTTTCCCAACAAGGTTTGCTTCGGCTCACAATCTGACCAAATGCGGCTGAACAACAATATTCATAACTAGAATGGCATTCATGTGACCTTAGGTATAGGACAAGTGATATTCCATCAGCGAGAAATGTCAAAATAGAATAGAATAGATTACATTTATTTCAGACTTAAAACATTGTCATATAATGTTAGTAACAAAGGTCGTAAAAACTATGTTAGTGTTAATGACCTTCATGTCATTCTGTAAAAATCATATAGGTACAAATAAAATTAAATAATTTCCAATAAAAAAAATTAAATAATGTCAAAAAATAAAATAACAATGATATAGGTAGATAAAACACAAAAATAAAAATATTGCGTTACGTGATACGTCTGGACAGAGACTTGGCAAGTGACATTTCGTTAGCGCCATAAACTTTTTCCTTTTTCATTGTTATCATTAGCCTTTTCCTCAACTATTTAAGCGCCGGCTCCAGTCTAACCGGACACAGCGTGTACTAGTGTTTTACATGGAGCACCTGCATATCAAACCTCCACAATCCAGAAGCGTAATACTATACGTCAATTTCTTTTTTTTTTAATTCGGAACTAGCTTTTGCCCGCGTCTTCGTCCGCGTGGAATAGTTACTTTGGGCTAACGTTAAATTTAACCCCGACTTTGAAGCATTCTTCATTGGCGCTCCGCTCCTATTGGCCTTAGCGTAATTATATATAGCCTATAGCCTTTCTCTATAAATTTACTATTTAATTAAAAAATAATTTTCAATTCGAACCAGTAGTTCCTTAGATTATCGCGTTCAAACAAACAAACAAACTCTTCAGCCTTATATTATTAGTATAGCGCGGCGACCGATTGTCAAAAATAATCCTTATAGCATGATTCAGTATTCACGCGCGATGGCTTATTATTAGCGTATTTCATGTATAACTTTGGTGTTTCTATACCGATTTATATGATTCTTTTTTATGGAATAGTTAATAATGTTAACTTTTTCAATTAGGAGTGACTGAGAGTGTTATAAACGTAAGAGTAGACAAATATTATAATCAGAAAGCTTCGAACTGCTAAGTTATCGGGAGTTACACATGTTATTGTGAATCAACCATAAAAGATAGACACATGCAGTCGTGGGATATTTTTTATATAATTTTAAGGAGAACATTTCCGTCATGAAATTATTTCTGTGTAGCTTTAACCATTAAGGTTGCAGACGCGACGGAAGCTTAAAAAAAACCGGTCAAGTGCGTGTCGGGCCACGCGCAGTGTAGGGTTCCGTAGTTTTTGTAACAGCCAAGTGCGTGTCGTATTCGCTGACTGATCGTTTCGTACCATGCTCTAACTAAAAGCCAAACATGACTACCTAACTAATTTGACTTCCTATACAAATCCTCACCTGATCCGACAATTTTGCACGGAAAGTTTCAATTTTTTTTAGAGATTTGTATAAAAGTTGTCATAGCCGGTGTTTTGAATTTAAATACGGACACAGAGCTACACTACTCAATCGTCACAAGAAGCTAGCACGATACAACTGGCGCTTAGCGCTATCTATCGACATTTCTATAGAGTTGTTCGAAATTTTCGAGTCAAATACAATTGGTCGACTATTACTCGTAAACTTGTAAAGCCCACTTATGTGTGATAGTTTTCCTTTAAATTTCTTTATATATAGGTACTATTGCCGTGACATTTGAATTTCTAACTATAACCATTTAGTTTGTAGAGGGGGGAGACACTTGACTCTAACGAAAATTGGTACTTTAAAGCTTGATAAGTCACGAACGGTTTACTTATTCAAAAAGCGTTCTTACTAAACCCCTAATATTTTTGAAAGACCTATCCAACGATATACCACACTATGGGAAGAACGAAAAAAAAAATATCATCCCACTTTACATGTATGGGAGGTACCCTAAATAATTGTTTTTTTCAAAATTTTATTTTACCACTTTTTCGGCGTCATTGACGTGTATACTCATGCCAAAGTACAACTTTCTAGTACCAATAGTTTTTGAGCTAAACCGCGGACAGACGGACAGACAGACGGACATGGCGAAACTATAAGGGTTCCTTGTTGACTACGGAACCCTAAAAATGGAGTAACTTCTCCCGTTTTCCCAACATTTCCCTTCACTGCTCTGCTCCTATTGATTGCAGCGTGATGAAAAGTATACTATAACCAGCTCAGGGGTATGAAAAATAATTGTACCAAGTTTCGTTAAAATCCGTCGAGCAGTTTTTGTTTCTATAACGGTTATACAGACAGACAGACAGACAGACAGACAGACAGACAAACAGACAGACAGACAAAAATTTTACTGATTGCATTTTTGGCATCAGTATCGATCCCTAATCACCCCCTGATAGTTATTTTGGAAATATATTTCATGTACAGAATTGAGCTCTCTACAGATTTATTATAAGTATAGATAGGTTCGCGTTTGACCACCATCTCACCTGATGGTAAGTGATGATGTGGTCGAAGATGGAGCACGCTTACTTAGAAGTAACCTATTCACTCTTGACTTAAAAGACCCCAGGTTATAGCTATCGGGAAACACAGACTCCGGCAGGGAATTCCACTCCTTAGTCGTACGCATAATGAAAGTATTTCCAAAACGTTTCGTGCGTATAGGTGGGATGTCCACCATGTAACGATGGCGCATCGCCGTTTGTCTTGTAGTCCGATGATGGAATGAATGGATTTCTGTCTTCTGATTACCCGAAATGACTGTCAAAGTTATAGAAATGACAGCGGGAACCAAAGGCTTTGACGCTTTCAAAGGCTCGAAGGCTCGGAAGAATTCTGACACGTCTTAACGTGTCAGAATTCTTCCCCATCCATAGAACGACCTCGCCAAGCGTTGCTTAACGTCAAAGATCAACCCGTGCGGCTGTCATGTATACAGAGTTGATACGACCGAGGGGCTTTCCTTTAAACTGCGTATACTAGGTACCATTTCCAAACTTTGTACCAAAAAACGCTTAAATAGGAGAAGTAGTTTAGTCGCAAATGATTTTGGTGAGATGCACCTTAAAGCGATAAATCTGACCAAGACAAGAGATAACACACGCCGCGCTACGTTGCCACTGTTACCTAGGTATTTAAGGCTTGTATTCATGCCAATAACCTTGACCATTTGGGCGGAGCTAACGACCCCTCTCCGCGCGTCACTCCGCGCAGCTCTCCGCTACCCGCATGCAACAGAAAAGAGAGGCGCGCTCGGCCCGCGCTTGCGCCGCCAGCATGCGTCGTCGCTTCGCCTAGTCTCGGCTCGGCACAGAGTATCGAAATCACAGAAGGTCAAGTCATCGTGAAAGTTAAATTCATTTTTATTTGTACCGCATCAAAAGTGGTCAAATTTTGTTTTTATTTATTATCTATTGATATAGATGCACTTTGAGTATGTACTGTAGAAACTATACCTCTATCAGCCTGGCTCGAAACATGAGGTAAACAACTTGATGCATCTTTTTAACTTAATTATATATAAATAAAAATTAATGGCTAAATGTGTTGCTAAGCGCAAAACTCAGGAATGGCTGGACCAATACGGATTTTTTTTCGAATATTCTTTATAGTCTGAGGAAGGTTTCTATTAAGAGAAAAATGGTAGGTAGGTAGGTAAGGTAGGTATGTAGGTAGGAACTTAGAGTAAGGTAGATAGGTAGTATAATTATTACTAGTGTATGTCATATTATTTGTTACATTTTTTATAAACAAATAGATTATAACTAAAATTCACTGAAATTTAACTTTCTTTCACCAAGTATTTTTATTCTTTTGGTTGGTTGAACTTCTTCATCCTCATTTATTTCTCCGTGTTCACATATATTTATTTTTAGAAATTTTGATAGCCATATAAAATCTTGTTCTATGTTTTCTTTTCGTCCTTCTTCGTTCTCGTTTTCTTCATTTTTCTCATCAATCTATTTTTCTTTCCTTAGTTCTATTTCCTTCTCTTTGTCGTTTTCTTCTTTCTCTTGTACATTATCTTAACTCTATCTCTCTATCTCAACTGGCGGCTTCGTCCGTACGAAGAGAAACCGGTGCATATCGGCTCAAGCCAGGCCTCGCTGAGACGAAGCGCACACACGCGTCTTGCTTGTAGTAGTGTACCTATCATAGCGCAGTTGTATGAAGCTTACCCTCTGTCCGTTTACTCTGTGCTATCTACTTTTACGCGAGGTAAGTAAAGCGATAGTTTATAATGAAATATGTAGATAAAACTTTAAACTTACCATGATAATAAATGTATACCCTTTTGTTTGTAATATTTTTTTAGACCTCTCTTCATTCGTTTCTGCTTATTCCCATGTTTTACAAACTAAATTTAAACACTACTAAAACTGTAAAATACTATGAGTTTATAACACTAACACTACTTATAGATACATAGAATACTCTTTAACTTATAAACAAGAATCAGAAATAAAACTTTTTGACGAATCGAAAGTCGGTTCTATTTTTTGATAATAAGTTTTATTTCACGCTTTTTAGTGGGTCGGTTTGTAATTTATCTAGTTACAAAAGCCAAAATGTCAACTACTTATCACCTTTTACAAAATATTGCTTTTCCCGGTGCAGAGCCGTTAATTTTTGAGGAGTTCTCCTGGTACATCACTATCAGCTCTACTTCACCATATGCATTGTGACGAGCATAAAGTGCTTAACATCTATATTCAAGTAATCTAATCGCAATCCACGAAATACTTATTATTGAGTAGTTTCGATGGCCATCTGGGGTCTTCGTCATCAGTTCCATTTCCTCAAATGGTGCTTTTCGAGAGAAACTAAACAAGGTACTATAAGAAATACCCAAAACGCTATAGTTATGCCTATAATATTTGAAGAGTTCCCTCGATTTCTCCATGATTTCATCATCAGATCCAAACGTGACGACAATAGAACTAACTAGAATGTATATTCTTCCAAACAAAAAAAAGAATTTTCCAAATCGGTCCAGCCATCTGCGAGTAATGAAGTAACATCATAAAAAAAAGTTCAAGACGAATTGAGAACCTCCTCCTTTTTCTAAAGTCGGTTAAAAAGCTCTTCCACTATTTACAAAATTAATTTTTGCAGTAATATTTTACGATATTATTTCGTAGTGCTTGAGCTCTCGCAACGCGACGTAGGTCCACCTAGCAACACGATGCGCCCCGCACTGAATTTGTGGACGAGTGCGGGGGTGATGTAAACGCAGTCTTTAATTGGACGCATTTTTAATTTATTGTAATAAAAATAATACATATTTGTAAAATGTAACAAAACCAAATTATTTTCATTTGTATTGCAAAGCAGTAGTATATTTTTTTATACTCTTTTGATAAGAAATTAAGGAGTAAAATGGTTTCATCTCAATGATTTGGAGGTGATTTGGCATTTTTTTTTCTTATTATGTGATACCGATAGAAAAATTGTGGCTAAACCAAATTACGGTTCATATCATGTAGATTACTAACATTTTTTTTCAGATGTAATTTCTCTGTAATTGCCGACGAAAAGTTGCTTCATCTGAATGCTTTTTTCAAGCTTTTTTCGAGAGAGCAGCCTTAAGGTCAGTCACATTTATTTACAAAGGGTGGTTGCGTTTTACTCTGATTTGTAAGCCATTTAGTTTGTTTGAAAAAAGGATTTTTTTTGGCTCTTTTTATTTTTTAACTGTATCAAATTAACACTAAACACGTATAGTATACGTAGTGTAATTTAATGCCCCTCTGTCGTATCAACTCTGTATAGCAACTAGCTCCTTTTTAGGGTTCCGTAGCCGAATGGCACAAAACGGAACCCTTATAGTTTCGATATGTCTGTCCGTCTGTCACAGCCATTTTATTCCGAAACTATTAAGATTAAACTTAGTAGGTAAATGTATTCTGTGAACAGCTTTCCGATTTTAAGAAAAAAATTAAAAAAATATTTAAAATAAAGGGTGGTCCCCATACATGGAACTAGAACTGAAAATATTTTTTTTTTCATGAAACCTATGCGTGTGTGGTTTCTATAGACAGGTCTTTAAAAATGATATTAATGTATGCTTTTTGTTGTTCTTAGTCGGGCTGTCTAGCAAGAGTGGTGGTGGTCATGTCTTGGTCAGCTCTTGTGCTAACGTTGCTTTTTAGATGCGTCTGCCTATGGCGGAGTGACAGCCATCGTTAATACTCGAGTACGTCACAGCTTTTATGAGGTCTAGCCATCGTGTTAGAGACAGACGCGGTCCGAAGGGGAAGGTCACAGGGGACCTGACCATAGACCCCAATAGAAAATCTTCTAATTTTTGCAAAATAAGACGTTCTAAATATTATGACCTTCACCTACACTTCCTTTTGTTTTGTTATGTGTGCAATAAAATTTGTATTCTGCAAGAAAGAAAACTCATTTACTCGATATATTTTATTGTTATTAACCCCCCCCCCCCCCAATTCCAGGCCCAAGTGATCTCTTGCCCTCAAATGTAATCTGAGATGTTGTTCTATCTACAAGTATTTTAAGGTCTTGTGACCAGTTGAAGGAAACGTTACCAACTTATGAACTCCATGTGACGTTATTTGCAGTCAGCAGTTCTTAAAACCCTCATTACTGCTAGCTATTGGCTAATTATATTGGCTAATAACTTTGTCTGTCTGCTACACTTTCACGCCTAAACCACTTAACATATTTTGATAAAATTCGGCACAGAGATAGATCAGACCTTGGAGAAGGCCAAAGGCTACTTTTTCGCTGAAAAAAAAAACTTATAAAACGAACGAAGCCACAAGCAGATGTAAGTATTGTTTACTTAGGAAAACAAAAGTCACCGAATTCCGAAACTCCTACACATACCGATTACATTTAACATCCAAAACTACGTCTTAACTATGTGACAATATTAAAATATCCCATTAAACAACAGATATTCCGTTGACAACCCACGCAATCATGCTATATTGAAATTATAACAAAAACAAAGTAGGTATTTCTTAATTAATACAGCCATAAGGCGATAATTTAGGAATTTAATTATTTACGTTTTTATGTAGGTTGTAAAGATTATATTACTTCTACTTGATTTTTAGTATGGTGTGGAGATGGCATTGTTAGGAGCGTGAAAGAGAAGGGGATAGCGTTTAGATAGCCGTGTCTCTTTCTTAGATGTGTATCTTATATGAAGCAGCAGATACAGGGTGGCCCGTTTACCGGTTCGCGTTTGACCACCATCTCACCTGATTTTATCGTATTAAAATCCACGGAAGCGAAGCCCCGCGCGACTGATAGTATTCTACAGGCTGGCCCGTTTACAGTGGTCCAAAGTTTTTTTTTTCAGCTTGAGAGCATCATAAGTGATCATTTAAAACATACTTTAGTTAAGCGAAAACTTATGGTTTAGAAATTGTTTTTTTTTTTTTTTTTAAATTACCCGAAATTTCAATATTTTTGACACAAAACCACTCTGTTATGAAAAGTACTGGACCGAATCGAATGAAATTTGGTATAAGCATAGTGCAATAATCTACCTATCGCGCTATAGGCTCATCTAGTGTAAATAACTAGACTAGATTATTAAAAAAAAACATAATTTCTAAACCATAAGTTTTCGCTTAACTAAAGTATGTTTTAAATGATCACTTATGATGCTCTCAAGCTGAAAAAATCTTTGGACCACTGTAAAAGGGCCACCCTGTATAATCTGTAGGTTAGAAATAATGTTAAATTGATTTTTAATTATTCACTGAATAATAGTTGGACGTTTTCGTGTCCAACTTACAAAATCTATTACTATCTACTGCCTTTTATATGTACTGTATAGATGTATGTATACGCGTTGGGTATTGTATAACAACATTTCTAAACGCAAAGATACAATTATGTCGACCATTGACATCTAATTTTCATGGACATTAAACTTGACAGGAAGATATTAAAACATTTTATTTATCGGCGTAGCAACAGCATCAACCAATGCGCTTGAGCAACGCAAAATTACGTCGCATTCACGATGTAACTGTCTCACTAACTGCTTCAAGAGACCGCCTGTCATCACACAATACAAGCAACTTACTGAAAGAAATACACTGAAAAAACTGACCATTTTAACTTCTATAGTCGCAATTCGTCACGTAGTTTCATTACAAGTTTTTATCCAAACATTCTTTTTTTTACCTCTAAAAGGCGCCTGAACTTTTGGGGAAAAAGGCCAGGGAGTGTAGGATTTCTACCTCATTCAAACCAGCCCGGTGATCACCATCACATAAGGCCTCGATACCTCATAAAAGACCACTCCGGAGAGCTCATCCAAAAATACTTACAGAGAAATCTAAATGACGATAACGATTTGACAACGCCAGCTTTATTGAAGTTACGGAGGAAACCAAATTATATCAGCTTTGTGTAATATTTTTCTAAGATATAGATAAAGATGTTAAATAACGAGCAGTGGTGTAGGTAGTATGAACCCAGTCCCTACATTACACACATTACATATCAGTACATTACTTTGGATAATTTATATCATCTGCTCTCAAAATGGTGAAGGAAAACTTGGGAAAGCTGGCATGTCCAAGGACCAAAAAATCCAAGAAATCCACCAACATAGCTCATTCTATCATTAGACAGGATAATAATAATAATAATAATAATCTGTGGCCCGGCTGTCAACAAGCACGTCAAAATTTTTCATTCAGATTTTTATCAATTATTGAAAATATAAAATTGTTATTTAAAATGTTCTTTAAAACGAAAATAGTTAAAAAAAAAAACTACAATCCACATGCACATCTAAAATAGACCAAGAACATCGAACACAGAATATGGAAATAGACCAAGTATGAATGACAACTTCGTGCATAAAGAATGTTGACGAGAAACCGGGCACGATTGCTCGAGTCTACACGCCCAAGATCTTCGGATTCGTCGCTCAGCTCCGCCTCGCAGCCGCCGGGACCAGCTCCAGCCGTGAGTGAAGGGACTCCGGCCGCTGCAGTTGCGTCGAGCTCGAGCGACGAATACTTCTTGCCGCCGACGACACCAGCACCTGCGCGTCGACGGGGAAGAGGCCGACCTCCGGACTGCTTGGAACCTCGAGGCCCACCGGCCTCTGATAGGGTTCCCGCTGCCGGTGGAAGTGTGCAGCGCATGCGATGGACTCAATCCATTAATGAGAACGTCATGCGCTCATACTATGGGGCTACAGAGGGGGGAACTAACCTGACTGCGTACCGTGGTCGGATGCTCTCTCTGTTTCAGGTACTTGAGCCAACTGTCAACGTTTCGGCCCAGCGACTATCGGATCAAGTGCGTGTCATCCAACGTAACCGTATGTTGGATGAAGCCGTACTTGATCGCCTCCGTTCGGAAATGAGTAGCTGTGTCACTTCACATCCGACGCCGACTGTGGTGGCACCACCACAGCCCAACATTCAAGTTGAAGAAAGTAGTGACAGAGTTACAAACGTAAGTACCCAGTATAATGAGCAATTGAGGAGTGCTTTGGAATGTGCTTTTCGGGAATATCGCAACATGTCGCCTGAAATAAGACCACGCTTACCTCGTTTGCCCATGCATAACAGGAATAGGGCACTGGTGGCTGCTCTGGATTCGCAGTTGTCAGACTATTTTGATAACTGCGAAGACCTCGCCGATACCCACTCTGTCTTATACTGCGCAGCTGTCGCGGCATGTCGTGTAGCTAATGTTAAAATTTCTAATGACATAGCTATACGACCTAAGCCCGCTGTCCCAGCTTGGCAGTGTAGGATCGAGCGCCGTATTGGTGAGGCCAGGGCACTCATTGGCAAACTTATTTGCTTTAGGGAGGGCAACACTCGCCCGAGAGTGATGCGCTTTGTGAGACGGGCGTTTTTAGGAACCAATATCCACCCACATAATTATATGTCCTGTGTCACAGAGCGCATCGACTTCCTAAAGCAGAAGGTGTATGCATGGGCAAACCGTATCCGAAGGTTTAGACGGCGAGTGGAGCGATTCACCCAGAATCGCACTTTCCGAAGTAACGAAAGGTGGGTATATAAGGCTTGGGAGCGACCGGACCAAGGTGCGACTGATATGTGCCTGCCCGATGATGACGCCTTATGTACGTTCTGGCGCAACATCTGGTCGGTACCTGTCAGTCACACCGAAGGTGATTGGACCCGGGAGGTCAAGCAAGCGTGCGATCCAATACCAGAAATGGGAGCAATCATCATCAGCCCCCATGATATAGCCAATGCAGTTCGTCCGCTGCCTAATTGGAAGTCTCCAGGGCCGGATGGACTGCATAACTTTTGGATCAAATGGCTAACAAGATCGCACGCTCGCTTGGCGTCTCAGTACCAATCTGCCCTAGAATCTGGCTCACTACCCGAGTTCTTTACCACTGGAGTTACCCACCTGCTCCACAAATCTGGTAGCACCGCGGACCCCAAAAATTATAGACCAATCACGTGTCTGCCTACGGTCTATAAGGTTCTGACATCCATTTTGAGAGCTAAAATTAACAAACACATTGACAACAATCACATCATGTCTACCTCTCAAAATGGATGTAAGAATGGGTCCCGCGGTACTAAGGAGCTACTCCTCATTGATATGGCCATTAGCCAACAGGTTCGACGTTCCAAAAAAGATCTGTCGACATGTTGGATAGACTACAAGAAGGCCTATGACTCAGTGCCTCATACATGGCTCATGAGGGTGCTAGAATTGTATAAAATTAATGCAACTTTACGCACCTTTCTGAAATCATGTATGGGACAATGGAGGACAGTTCTTCGCTATCCAGGATGTCGATATATCCCAAGGTACAGCGAACCGATAAGGATCGAGCGAGGTATATTTCAGGGCGATAGTTTGAGTCCGCTTTGGTTTTGCTTAGCCTTGAATCCTCTAAGCACACTGCTGGAGAATTCAGGCCTAGGCTATAGGTTGAAAAGAGGTGGTCAGGTTATTTCTCACCTCCTTTACATGGATGATTTAAAAATTTTTGGCGCCACTAGTCTACAGCTGACGGAACTACTGAAGGTAACTGAAACTTTCAGTAGTGCCATCAGGATGGAGTTTGGTGTCGACAAATGTGCGATTATGCATGTAAAGCGAGGGGAGATTGTGGAATCCGTGGGATCTCAACCCTCGAATTCCATAAACCTGAGATCCCTCTCTCCAACCGAAACCTATAAGTATTTGGGTATGTCGGAAGCGTTAGGTATCAATGTAGTTGACATGAAGCAATCGCTGAGGGAGCGCTTCTTTGGCCGCCTAAAGAAGGTATTTAAAAGCCTTCTATCGGGCGGGAACAAGGTGCGTGCCTTCAACGGTTGGGTCATGCCAGTGTTGATATACTCTTTCGGCGTACTCAAATGGACTCAAACTGAACTTGACGCCCTGGATAGGAGAGTTCGTACAATGCTGACTGCATATCGAATGCATCACCCACGCTCGTCGGTGATGAGGCTGTATATCCCGCGGAAATGTGGAGTTCGAGGCTTTTTGAATGCTAAAACTCTCCACAACCGCGAGGTATGCAGTCTCAGGGAACATTTCCTTGCTTCCGAAGTGGGTATGCTTCGAGATGTAGTAGCGGTGGATAAGGGACTCACCCCGCTCTCCTTGGCTAATGAGAACTGGCGCAAACCTGCAGTGCTAGACACTAACGATCGAAGAGGGATATGGCAGAGTAAGGAGCTTCATGGACGTTTTTTCCGGGCCCTACATGGGTCCGACGTAGACCAAGTAGCGTCCGTTGCTTGGTTGCGCTTCGGTGACCTCTTTGGGGAAACCGAGCGTTTTGTTTGTGCAATTATGGACGAAGTTATCATGACGAACAACTACCGGAAATTTATTGTGAAGGATGGCACGGTTGACATATGTCGAGCATGTCGCCGTCCGGGTGAATCAATCCGCCACATTATCTCTGGTTGTTCTCGTCTTGCTAATGGAGAGTACTTGCACAGGCACAACCTTGCAGCCAAGATAATTCATCAGCAACTTGCCCTGAAATATTCTCTTGTGGAATCGGAAGTGCCGTACTATAGGTATGTGCCCGACTCAGTTCTCGATAACGGCCATGTCACATTATACTGGGATCGATCCATCATCACTGACAGGACTATTGTAGCCAATAAGCCTGATATAGTGGTGGTGGACAGAATCGTGAGGCGTGCCATGATTGTCGACATAACCATCCCGCATGACGAGAACCTCGTGAAAGCTGAGAAAGATAAGCAAATCAAGTATCTTGACTTGGCACACGAGATTGTCGACATGTGGGATGTGAGCTCGGCAATCATTGTACCGATAGTCATCTCAGCCAATGGCTTAATAGCCAAGAGCCTCGACCAACACCTCAGGAGGCTCACGTTAGACGGTTGGATCAAGGGCTTGCTTCAGAGAGCGGTACTCCTGGACACGGCGCGTATCGTCAGGAGGTTCCTCTCTATGGAGCCCTGACCGCCGGTAGCTTGGACCCTGTTCCCGGTACCGGTGGGCTACTATTTTTTATATTTTTAAATGTTTTTTTTTTTTTTAGAGAATATTTAAAAATGTAATTTATATGTATATATTGAAAATAAAGAGAATAATAATATATAATAATAATAATATATTCCACAACTTTTTCACACAACGCCATCTAGTCCCAAACTAAGCAGAGCTTGTGATATGGATACTAGACAACTGATAAACATACATATATATTTCTAAATACATACATATTATACATAAATTAAACCCAGACAAAGAACAAATGACCGTGCTCATCACACAAACATTTGTCCTAGGTGGGAATCGAACCCACGACCTTGCGCATAGCAGTCAGGACCACTGACCACTATACCAACGGGATGCCAGTGTCTAAGCAGTGGGAACTTTAAAGACTGAATTATTATTCTAGTCATAGATGTTGTTTCATAGAATTACTGAGAAAGAAGTTAGATTACTGAATTGTAACTCAACGATGTACGTATTCTTATCGCTACACAGCAAAGGGTGGAGTTTAGAATGTCGAAAGAGACATTAGTGATTGTCATTTGACGTTTGAAAAGTAATACACTGGCATCATGCCTGAAATCAGCGCCGTAAAACTAACTCTTACTACGATGAGGCAGCCCTTAGGAATTTAGGCTAAAATGCCAATAGAATAGCACTTAGCTAGCTAGAATGATTGACTTCAATAAAAATTAAACAGCTTTAATTACACAGAAAGCTAGCAACATACAGCAAGAATCCATCTCATTACCATTGCATCTAAAAACACAAGCCGTGCCCACATTCCGAAGGGGCTTGCAAAACAAACAAGTTGCCTTATGTACCTTAAATGGAGTTGGCACATGTCCTCTTGTCCGGCGTAGTGGGGCTTGCAGCATTGCTCGATTTAGTTTATATTTTGGTTATTGTCGCTTGATTATTGCTTGATTATGTTAACCATGGAAGCGGTAGCGAGACGACCTAGAAGTGTGCAACGAGAGCTGGTTTGAAGCGGTACGAGAAAAGAGTATATGGAACGAATTGGGTGAAGCCTTTGGCCAGCAGTAGGATAGGGCAAAAAAATGTGTTTGCACATATTTGCATAAGCATTACCTTAAGACTCTTGCGAGGAAATGCATATAGTGAGAATAGGGAGACTGGTAAACTCAGTATTGTACACCATAACAGAACTAAATAAGAATTTGAAAATGAACAATGAGTGGTCTTGACTTGACTTTAGATGGATTTGACATATCTTACTAATATTGTAAATGCGAAAGTTTGTGAGAATGGATGGATGGATAGATGTATGTTTGTTTGTTACTGTTTCACGCAAAAACTACTGAACGAATGTGAATGAAATTCGGTAAGAAGACAGTTGACTCTACTTACTTTTACTTTTTATCCTGGAATGGCCACAGGATCAGGATTAATGCGGGAATACCCTCAAACGCGAACGAAGTCGCGGGCAGAAGCTAGTGAAACAATAACTACGCGGGTAGTTCATGGTGTACTACTTATTCAATACCTAATACGTGCATATAAAAGTCTGAGACATAAACTAATATCAAAAATTTAAGGAGTGTCAGTTAAAACGTGTACGTGTCAACAAACGAATGCACTACAATCAAGCCTCAAAATTCGTGTCTTACGTTCGGCTATCATCGATTCTAGAGCCATGGTACATTAGACCCTATCTCTTAAGGTGCAAATAGCTGTATCAAGCATGAAAGACGCGCAGCCAAATGCGTCGTGAGATTTCAGCTCATTAACTTGAACTACTAAGTAATAAGCTACAAAATGGAGCGAATCTGCAGGCTCTACAAGACACATGTCCGTCGAAACTAGAGCCTCAACAGATGGCCGGTTGTACAACAAGCCGGTGAGATTGTAAAACTGTAACTTTATGCGAACAAGCCAAGCGTGGAGGAATGAGGAAAGATTCTGGAGCTTTCGGTGTAGAATTTCTTTTGTGATAGTTGTCTGTTTACTTCCAGGGCGGGATTCCCGAACAATGGTGAGTGAAGTGTGTCGGTACGCTAAAAATTTTTGGCTTCGGACTACCCGCAACGATTGTCAAAAATGTACTAATGACAGCAGGTACCAATTACATGCCCGGTATTTTACCCATGGAGGAATCTCAAAATGTAAAGATTGTCATCAATTCACAAATTGACTTCGGCAAGCGTTGACCTTTTAGATAGACTCGCGCTACTGTTCGTAAAAAGTCACGAGGGCTCCACAACTTCATCTGTAATTGTTATTAAATAATACAAACAAATTAGTCTGGTTTCGAAAGCTTGTGGTGATAGTTTAAAACATTCGTAACAGGAAGACACGGCCATCGTACAAATTCAAGATCATGGGCATGACGGTGATTTTACGAGTTTGGTAGACCGCTGAGTACCTACGTAGTAATATCACCTGAATAACCTCAAACGTATCGGATACTCGGTAATCATACACGAAGTGTATAGAAAACATCTAGTATCCCAAGTTTTGAATGTAGGTATTAGTCTAATTCGTTCCAGTCTAGAAACTAAGAAAGATTCAACGGAAGAAATTACGCGATTCGTCTCAATGATGAAACTAACAGACTTTAGAAGTTTGAATAGAATTCACAACGAGATTTCTAATAATTATGAAAGCATTTTTGACAGAGAAGTATTAAAACAAAGATAAAGCAAGTTGTATTAAAACTAGAGATACGATCAGAGAGATAGCCATCGCAACAAACTCAAATACAGCCGAGTTGTTGGGAACAGACATCACAACTTATCATTTAGAGGTCCAAACGAAAAAACCTTTGCAAAAACGAACACAACAGATGGCCTGGACGACCTTTGAAATTCCATTACAGATAACACATCAATTGGAAATGCACCATAAGTTACCAAAGTTAAAGTTGAATTTACAGTGACTGATGATTATGTTTACGATGTTATGGTTTAGTAAGGAAGAAAGGTAATACAAAAAGAAGAAGACGCTTGTGAAGCGGTACCCTAACGACCTTGGGTTACTGTAGGCCGCGTATCGGCTGTTGCTCCGACGGGTTCAAAGCCGGTTGCGTTTTTGTAGGACCACTTTTGGGTCGAGTTTGATCGATAGCTTTTTGGGATACTCGGTTTGAAGTGGTGTTCATTTTGTGTTTCGGATAGGGATCGTCTATAGCGAATGTGGTGGCTTTTTTGCATGTTTTGTTGAATTTAGTTTTTTATTTCTTGAGAACTCGAATAAATAATAACAGCCACACGGATCAATCTTCAAGGTTATGCAATGCTGGCCGAGCTCAGTTCATGATGGGTAACATAAGAGATTTCTCCGTGCCTCTGAAGGCACGTTGAACTCGTAGTCCCGGCTGTCATTTCTACAACTTTGACAATTGTTACGGATAGTCTGAATCCAGAGAATATATCTAACACCAATCTTACCAAAGGTGTTAGCCAGCATTAACGTATGGTTATGGAGTTCAGATAGGTGCAGTGGTTCCATGAAGAACATTAATTAGACTGGAAGACGATCCCGAAATAGTTAGAAATAAGGCTGATGATGACTTGTTAAAGATTGAAAAACTTTCAAGACTATTTTATTTAGTTTAATTCTATGTCAGACCCCAAAACCACAGTTCAGTGGTAATTCGGTACATACATAATTGCCAGTAACACCATATTCATTCAACTTACGGTGTATATCAAACCGTTGTACAATTTACGTTACTACAACTCATGGTTGTACCGTTTGAAGGTCTACTTACCCCCTTTGAGATGAAGCATTAAACTACATGCATCTGCTTTCTTTAAAATTATGTCTTGTAACCTGTTAATGTTCATGGTTGAGTATTACTTATTAATTAAAAGGCTATTAAAATATGCCTTCCTATTGCCCTTAAGCTTGTTTCCAATGGTGTTAATGTTGTATGTTTGAATAATATGTCTCATTTAGAACTTATAGATAATAAGTTTAAAATACTGCTAGTTGATCTACGTCTTAAGAGTTTTAAGGTTGTCATTTTGAACCCAGTCAGGCACATTACTTTGGGTATTTTATATCAACTGCTCTCAAACGGTGAAGGTCACGATGTGTTCGTGAGGAAATCGGTGCTGAGGATTACGGCTCACTCCTTCTCAAAGATCCTCTCTTTGAGAAGGAGTGGGCTGTAATGTATTATGTGATGATTACAGTTACACTACCTTGTAAAATGTCGGATTTATTTTCCTTTTCATTAAGTATTTAATTCCTTTGTGTGTTCATGTCATAACATCATCGAATATATTAACTTCATTATACATTTTTACTCAAAAACTTTCGTTTTCCACAGATTTGGCACACTTAATTCATCTGTCCCTGTACCACGCCCCGTTTGTCCACTCCGGCGCATCTATGCAATTAATAACTTTTACTTTCAATGGTGATTTTTTTTCTTAAGTTTCGATGCAAATGCGGATAGAAAGTGCCGGGAAGTTGGGCGGAGAAATTTTGTATCTTTGACTTTTGAGTAGTATTTAATGTTAACAGTCTTTTTTATTATGTTTTGGACGATATGACCCTTTCTATCAATTGAGGTGATACAAAGACCATCTGGTAAGAGACACCTGTTTTAGTATACGAAGCTGTAAGTTTACCAGTTTAAGGATGGACATCTCACCCATAGGCACAAAACTTATGTGCGTACACTTTAAGAGTAGAATCTCTGCCGGCGTCTTTGTTTCCTGATAGCAATAACCTGAAGGTCTTTAAGTCAAGAATGAATAGGTTAGTTCCTAGGTAAGCGTGCTTCAATTTCAAGTGAGATGGTGGTTAATTGTGAGCCTATTAAATTATTAATAGGCTCACGTTTGACCACGAAATAATGATGAACTGAAGCACTAACGTATATGAAAGCAGTCAACCTTGACAAAAAAGAACTAGTAAAGGCCACATTAAACAGTGAATTAAAAACATTAAAAGATGCATCGGGAGTCAAGTTCATCACGAAGCTGCAACTTGCACTGTTACATTTCATACTTGAAGGTCTAATAAACGCAGATGATGACATTTCACGCCACACATATTCAGATTCTAAAAAGGCTTTATAATAACAGAACTCTATTTTGCATCTTCAAATGGGATAGATATTATGCTTCTTTGTTTGCTTTTCCGAACTTAATTATTATTTAATAGTAGGTATACTAACTGTGCCTGCGACTTCGATTGCGTGGGGTAATATAAATGCCTTATTTGTTTGTTTTTAACCGATTCATAAAAAGGAGGATTCCCAGGATAAGCTCGCGCGTGCCTCGGAATGGTGAGAAAGAGAATGAATACCATACGTAGACTTTCAAAACTATTCATCGGCTTGGCACCGACTTCAACCAGGTGAGTAGGTGTCTAGCCCTTTTTTATAAACAAAATTAGACATCCAATGATGATTTTTCGCTTTTTAGTGCAGTCTTGTTTTTGTTTGTTTTGAAGTTCCATTTTTGTTAATAAGTTTTAATTCTAAGATTTTTCTCACCTTAATTCTAGCCCGAGAGCATTCCAGAAAAATGTAGCCAATATGTTGTCCCTTCATTTCTTTTATCGGTTGTAAAGATTTTCCCAGACGAACAGAAAAACAGACAAGAAAAATAACCAAAAACACTTGTGAAAACAGTTATTTTAAAATGGCAGACAGACATTTCTCATCTCATCTATTATCAAAATACACATTTCTGATACATATTTTACAATAATATGCATTTGCTATTTCTTCTATAAAACACCATTAACACAACAAACAGCTAATCTTGTCGGCCAGGTATCTATAACCGTGAATCGCCACCAAATCGTATAATTACACAATTAGGTAGAGCGTAAACATTACCGGTGTATGCATGTAACTGAATTGTAATTTTGATAATCATTACCTTTGTAGAAGGAAAATGTAATATTATAGCTGTTTTAGATAAGTTGCGCGAGGTTAATGACTCCGCGTTGCATAATATTGTAGACTTAATTAGTTAATTGAATCACTAACTTCATCCTGCGGCTGCGCACACATGTATATTTTTAAATTTTTCCCAGACCCGGAACAACTATTTGTTGGCCATACCTACATACATTTGTGGCGGTGTGGGAATCGAACCTGCGATATGCAGCGTAGCAGCCATTCGCTCTACCACTGCGCCAACCATCTCATCAACTAACCTCTGTATGGGGCTTCCTTAGAGTGTCTTTTGTATAATTTAACAAACAAGGTATCTTATGTCACTCTCCAGCCCTTCGGCTGTTGCCACACCAAAAATATATTCAATTCAATTAATAAAATATGCGAAAATATGCTACTTTAACGGTTATATCTTTTCAATCGCTTTGACTTACGTAGACTTGAGTTTTTAAATCTGAATTTCAGTTTGATATCAGTTAAACTGACAGACATACAGACAACGAAGAAATCCTATTAGGTACCTATCTGTTTTTTTCCTATGAAGACACGGTACCCTAAAAATAATTATGATAAATGTTGTTAGTTGAAACCCTGATTTATCATCACATTGTTGCTTAGATGGTGTGCCATTTTTATTAATACAAAATTCAATAATCAATTTCACAAGCTATCTATTAAGTTGTAAGGGCGAAAACTACCTGCACAGTTGAAAACCTCATAAAAAACTGTAAACACCGTAGTTGAACATGGAAAGGGCTGTGCGAGAATACGACAGAATGAAGTAGTTGAAAGTGATAAATAAATAACAAGTGTTACCATGTGTTTAGTTTTTACTAGCACTTGAGACATATCTGTTACGTTAACTGGGTATGTTTCGAATAACTTAGTTATTCCTTGTATTTTGTATAGTGACTAGTTCTGCCTGCGGCGTCACTCGAGTGTAAAGCGAAAATAGTCTATATCTCTCTCCAGTCTTTCAATTCAATCGATCAAAGTATCAATAACCTAATGGTGTAGACTTGTGATTGAAAGGTCGCGGGTTCGAACCCCACCCATTACACCATTACCGTGAACCCACTCCAGACACAAGCATATTTAGTTTAGTTGGAGGGGTTAACAAGATTGCTAGTATTGTGAATTCTACCCTTATTGATAGTACTCTTTATATAAAAAAAAAACTATCTATTTCAAAATCACTGCGATCGGTTGCTGCGTTTTGACTTAAAAGAAAAACAAACAAACACAATATTAGTAGGGAATCAACTAAGCGAAAATATTCGAAGTATCTCTGTTACTATTTATAGATGACGCCAATGTCAAAGTTGTCAACATTGCCGAGTTCTAGGCGAAGTATAACATAATCAGACTATAACAACGTTTCTACTGGTGAGACACAGGCCTTCTCTCTAAGAGGCGGTTTTTTAGGTCTTGTTGGGACATGTCGGTTTCCTCACAATGTTTTCTTTACCGATTTCAGAACACTAGGGTGAATGAAAATCACACTACGTGGGCGAAGTATTTTTATTGATAATAGGATCGCATTTGACCACTATCTCACCGGATGATAAGTGAAGAAGATGAAGCAAGGTTACCTAGAAATAACCTTTTCACTCCTGACTTAAAGACCCCCATCGTATGGATGGGATGTCCACCATGTGACGATAGCGCTTCACCGTTTGCCTTATAGTCAGATGATGGAACAGGCTTGGTGCAATTAAAACAATAAAGTATATTGATGGACAAAACGATAAAGAAGTTAAATGGAAAAACAAGAGCTCTTTTCTCTAAACCAATATATTGCTTTGATGAAAGATTCAACGGAGTTTATGTTGTCAATACAATCCGAAAGTCGATACAAACGCGAAACAAGAGCCAGTTGCCCTTTTGAAATATTAATAGAAACCCAAGGAAACCTACACGATACAGCACACAATCATTTTTACTGCAAACGATAGATCGATATGATAAGCGGGACCTTTGACACAGGAAAAGAGACTACAGAGAGAGATTCAGAAGTTTAGATACATGAACGTTATTTTGCAAATTGGTTATTAAATAAACACGTTTTTTTTTTCGTAAATTTAAACTAGACGAGGCCATTGTTTCCTAACTACCCTGAGAAGAATCACCAAAACAAACTCAGAGGTCAGTTTCTTTCAAGTCCATACAATCTTACTTTTGCTGTGCCCGTCAGGGTCCACGATTGTCTCCAAAAAATTTTGTTTACCACCTAAGCCTACATTGTGGAATGCAATAAAGAATTGAGTATTGAGTATTGAGTATCTTTAGTGGTTAAATTATATAGGAACCTTGTAGGTTACAGCTAGAGGCGATCTTTTGTGGAAAGATGCACAGACTTGAGTGGCCTGTCCAGACAGTGCAAGCATTTGTCAGACAATGTATAGCCCAACTTAGAACTTTAGAGATAACGAAGACGGCGATAGAAACAAAAGAATGTCTAAAACATATTAATCACTAGCTGTGCCCGCGACTTCGTCCGCGCGGAATAGTGACTTTCGGCATTATTTTTAATTTTTTAGGATTTTGAAAACAAAACTCACATATAATTTGAATGTCGTATTTATTAATATCTAATCAAAAGTCTAAAAAATAAGTTTGTAGCTTCCAGCTTTAATAATTACGCCCCTACTTCAACCCCTTGCAGCCCTTTTTTCGCATTAAAAAAGTAGCCTACGTTTCCTTTCTCAGGCTCTAGACTATGTCTGTACCAAATTTCATTAAAATCGGTTCAGTAGTTTAAGCGTGATTGCGTAACACAGAGACAGACAGAGTTACTTTCGCATTTATAATACGAGTATTAATAAGGATTTGTGACTAGCACAGAATCTTGATTGGAGGAGATCGTGGCTAAATAATAACAGCCGAATAGTTCGAACTTCAACGTTAAGCAACGCATGCCAAGGTTGGCTGGAAGATGGGTGACCATCATAACATATCTCGATATTTCCGTGTCTCGGAAGCACGTTTAGTCTTTAGTCCCAGCTGTCACTTGTACATTTTTGACAGTAGTCAGAAAATAAAGAGTTGATACGACCGAAGGGCTTTCTTTAAACTGCGTATACTAGGTACTATTTTCAAGCTTTGTACCAAAAATCAATTAAATAGGAGAAGTAGTTTAGTCGCAAATGATTTTGATGAGATGCACCTTAAAGCGATAAATCTGACCAAGACAAGAGATAACACGCCGCGCTACGTTGCCACTTTGTTACCTAGGTATTTAAGGTCAGTCACATTTATTTACAAAGGCTGGTTGCGTTTTACTCTGATTTGTAAGCTATTTAGTTTGTATGAAAAAAAAATTTTTTTGGCTGTTTTTATTTTTTAACCGTATCAAATTAACACTAAACACGTATAGTATACGTAGTGTAATTTAATGCCCCTCTGTCGTATCACCTCTGTATAAAATCTATCACCAGTCTTGCCAAAATGTATCGTGTTACCCAGTTACTGGGTTGTAGAGGTCAGATAGGAAGTCGCTCCACGTAAAGCACTAGTACTCAGTTGCATCCAAATAGAATGGAACCAAATCCTAACATAGTAAAAACTTAACAGACCATGATACATTTATCAAATCCATTTGAAACAATCACTTAATCAAAAGATAACGAGTTAAAACGGGATATTTACCAAGTGTGTTTATTGTTACGAATTTCCGATATTTCGTAACAATAAATACACACAGATAGATATACAAGGTGTAATTGAAAGGGTATATACATACCATGTGCACGGTTTCTTTGGGTGATAACAAACGATATGGCAAGGGTTTTATAATCCTATGTCTACATTTGTAAAGTATTATAATAGACATTCCAATACATATACCTGAGACAGAATTTTCACATTAAGAAGAACGAAGAGAATCACCGTGTTATTGGCAAGTGACGTGGAAAGTTATTGACCCTCGTAGTGCTGTGACACGTTTGTTATGATTGGTATTCAAGAAACATATGAAACCGATAATTTGGTATCAATTCTTTGTGTCACTTATTTTGAGCTGAAACTGTGCATAGAGACTCCATACCAGAAGTTGTCTTCAGCCTGTTTGGATAGATATGGAGTTTCCGTTACACGTTGTATAGATAGAATATACTTTATAGTACACCAAAATTCAAACACACCTATTTAACGTTACAATGACGGTCTTATTATCGCTATAAGCGATATCTTCCAGAAAACCTTTGGCAGGACATAGTAAATATCCCGTCTAAGTTTTAGCTATAAGACCACCTATTGTAACACCCTTTGTAGTTTTTAAGTCCTTATTTAATTGTGTCATGGTGTACAGTAAAGAGTATATCTATGTATTTTTTTTTTAACTTTTTATAGATAAAAACTCCGAAATGTCTGACTTTTCACACGAAAAACGAACTGGTATTTCTGTTCTTTAGTATTATAGTTCTCAGGTCCCAATTTAGTCCCAGCTGGTAGCAGTATCTCACACAATAAAGGCAGTAAATACCCATAAACAATGCTCTTTAATGAAGTGAAATGTCTTAAACATGCCACATTAGCTCGATGCTTTGAGCGAAACCTTATGGTATAAATAAATCGTTTAAGAAAGTGCAACCGTTATTGAAGGCACGAAAAAGATTTATCTGATTGAAGGTTACTATTATTTCTCCTTCAGCGAACAATGGGTAATTTGAAACAGTTTAATTTTATATTGAAGAAGAAAAGTAAAGACAGGTAATATGGGGTATTTTACTGAGTGTACGACTAAACGCCGACAGACTGAACACCGACAAGATTTTACTTCGACGGGACTCTTCGCCGACAGGACACATCGCCGACAGGACACTTCGCCGACAGGACACTTCGCCGACAGGACACTTCGCCGACAGGGCTCATCAACGACAACTTATCATCGATAATCAGATACTTAATTAATTACAAGAAAAGCATAATCGATTTCCAAAGTAAGTATCTGATTATCGATGATAAGTTGTGTCGGCGTTTAGTCGTACACTCGTAAAATGAGTGTACGACTAAACGCCGACAGACACTACGTCGACAGACTGAACACCGACAAGACTACTTCGACGGGACTCTTCGCCGACAGGACACTTCTTTACTTAATTTTGTCATTTCAGAAATTTTTGCTGAAAGCTGAAAAAAATAAACAGCCAAGAGCGAGTTGGACTCGTGCACCAAGGGTTACGGACAAGCTTATCTATATATTTATGTATAATCCTCCTTACCTAATTCGGTGACGGCGACCTTTAATTACTTCCTTTTGTGACTGGACAGACCGAATTTGCACAATTGAATTGTCACAAATATTGCAGTAGAGTATTGAAGACCAGGTCGTCTGTGGTAGGTCTGTGCTTACGTACTCGTAAACTTATCTAAGTAGGCTACTAAGTTCAATAGTACCCACCGAATTAACTAATTAGTGACGGCTTTCATTTATACATACAGGATGTCCTAGAAGTCGACGTCAAGCCAGAATAATATTTAACAGAAAGATACAAAAAATCTTTGCTCGTCGTCGACTTATGGGACACCCTGTGTGTACTGTATGATGACACCCTGTATGTACTGTATGATATTGCTACTTACCAAATTTCACGAGTTAGTGGGAAGTATCAGTAGTAAATAGAAGTAAAGTTTTTTATTCCTTTGTGCAATTGCAAAATATCAGTCATAACTTTTGATCGCGTAGAACTTATAAGCTCGGCTTTTTCACAGCTGAAAGATACTGTATTACCAAGTATATACTAAGTCATATTATCAAAAAGAAATATTTATATTTTTAAAAGTTTGTAAAAAAATTACTCAATAACTACCGGACCGACACATCAGCAAGCAACATAGGCTACTTAAATTTCGCTAAAATATCGTTTGGAAGTACGGAACCCTAGAAATGGATAGACTAAATTCTATTACAGCCAAAAACATCAACTTTCTAATCTCATCAGTCAAAGCGACATAAATGAAAAGTCGAACTCTTGCGCATGCTAAAATAAATAGAAATGATTTTACGTAGGTGTCAATTATTCACGCTTACCATACAGAGCAAGAATATTCACATAAGGCAGTGGCACATTTATGCAAATAAGTTTAAACATAAAATTCAAATCTATACACACCAAAATATTCTTAGGTATTCAGAAAAAAACTAATCATGACATAGATTTTTATTTAAATAGGTTCAGATATAAGAATTATACCTTTAAAGGAAGTCGGTTAAAAAAGAGTAAATACTAATATTAAAAATGCGAAAGTTTAGATGGATGTCGGGATGAAATTTGGTACAGAGATAAATATACTCTGGAATAGCATATGGCTCCTTTTATCGCAGAAATGTAAGAAATTTCCACACGAACGCTGTCGCAAGCAGCTGCTAGCTAATATTATATACATATACGATACACAGTTGCCCAACCCATGTCTCCAATTGAACGGACAGATATCGCATCTACTCTTAAATCTGAAACTTACAACAACAACACATAAAACATCGATGTAAGGAGACTAAAGATTGCAAAACCACGAGACCACGAGACGATAACATGCTAGGTTATCGTAGACAGACATCAGAATAATACATTTCCTTCTATCCACAAACATGTACAGAATGCTAAGTAATTGACTGCAGTTGACACAACCTCCTTTGAAGCATGTCTCGTTACACTTTGAACAGATAAAACATGACGATTTCAAAAAAAATCAAGTTTCTATTTCATGACTAAGATAATATCATCGTGATACAAAGGGTTTTAAGCGATTTTGTAAGTTCTTGTCCCCCGGAATCTCGTGTTGCGTCAGTTGATACAGAAACGTAGCCTGAATACGAAGTGAGGCCTCCGCCATTGTTGAATATTTCATACGGAGCTTTTGTAAGTGATGCGAGAGCCTCTTAAGTAACGTTACTGAGATCGTTCAGCTCAGCCGAAATAATTGGTTCGAAATAATTGACCTATAGCAATTTTTTGGGGTTCCCAAATTGCGAAACCCTTATAAGATCGGTATGTTTTCCGTCTGTCAAGATACATTATTATGAAACGAGTAAAGATATTATCGAAATGAAAATATGAGACGGTATACGGTTATTGTCTACGGATTTTTTAAACTGTAAAAAGATTGAACTTAATGTAACAAACATAGGTCAACGCATTTCTTGTTGACCTAGAATCATGAAGTTTTGCAAGTAGCGATTTATTACAGCGTTTGTACCATAGTTCGATACTATTGAACTTGTAAACTTAGATAAGTTTGTACGGAACTCTCGGTGCGCGATTCCAACTCGCAATTAAGTTCAGCAATGCTCAATTCTAGTGGCAATCAAAGTGGATTCGTTTAAACAAATATTGCTTCAAGCTGAGCATAAATGGCAATCAAAAATAGATTGAATAATTATCGTATTTTATTTAATTGAATCCGTGATAGCCATAAGGTTATCGGAGCAATAAAATACAAATTAGGTGTGTCAGATGGAATAAAACATTTATGTGAGTTTTTATCAGCTTTGTACTGGCATAATTTGTATTATTTACTAAAGATAACAATAAAAGCTGACTTGAGAATGATGATTTATAATCGTATTCATATCCAATAACTGAATGCAATCATTGAAAAATAATATTTTCGATTGCAATATATCTGATCTTAATGCATAAAATCTAATATAATCAATTAAGTTTGAAATAACCGATGAAGGCTTGACAGCGAAAGGGAATGATAGTGTGAAATAGTAATAACGTCTACAAACCCATGGAATATCAACTGGCACAGTTCAGCCATTACGGTAGCATTTTGTAACGGTCCGCCAGTTTTTTGTAAGATTAGAACTGCCCGCACAATGCATCGTGATTATGGTATGTCAGACACTAAATTACACTAGATACCAAGAACTGGTTCCACGAAATATAGCTCTGTGCAATACAGTAGCTGATGAAAAGTTACAACCGCCATAACTCATTCGAATCAAATGATATAATGTATTAGAATGCAACTGGATTACGTAAATGCAATCCATGGACCATACATCAAATGAAATTAATTCAATGGATCGAATGTTTGACAATAGGAATATCTTTGATAGTGGCAGATAAGTGAATATCGTAAACAATAGCAATGTAGATGAAATAAAGAACATAAGTACTATGAGATTGACTGAACACAACAGTGAGTTCAAAAGTAACTTTCAATAAAAAAAAGCGTTGGTTAATATGAAACTCATATTTGATCTACGCTAATGATGTTAAAATAACCATAGTGAATGTTAATTTTCGCCGTGTACGGTTGTCCGAGTTCGTTGCCCTTCGTCCGCCATATTTGACCATAGACTATGGAGTAGTGTTGTCGGTTAACAGAGCATGACCATAAATTACAAAAGCCTCCTATTTGCTTGTTAGTTAGTTTTGTGACGCATCACCGAGTTTTTATTTTGCATTCACTGATTTTGTTTCTGGTGTTGGAAATTGGTTTGACGGGTTTGGCTCTAAGGTGTTCATACTTTTACCTTATGTAATATTCCGGATGCCTTAATTGGCTGGAAAGTAACGACAACTTACAGGTAATCTGTAGTTATAAAAATAAAACAAAAATCTGTAATTAAAAAAAACTTTGCTGATTCGACGCAGTTTACAGAAACAATTGATCCAGGTTAAATACAACACGAGCGTTCTCATAATTATGAAATCTGCAAATTATTATGATCTTGAAGTAATTGTTACTTAAAACTAATTTCAGGCCACACACCATAACATTGCAATATTTACTGTGAAATATTTTTGTAGCAAAGTAACAAACGAGAGTTGTAACCTCAATGTATATCTCTTTTTTTAAACATTATTTACAAGAACTTCATAAGAAATAACACGTTTTGAAACAAGATCGTATCGGGGAACTGCAATCATAAGATTTCAATCTGATCGACAACTTAATATAATAGTCAATATTAGAATTGTGAAATTCTATAGCTAAGAGAATTTTTAAAACAGATATACATAATTATACCGAGGTGTTAAACCCAATCAATCTAATCGACGTGTCAATAAAAAATATATGTTGATGAAATAAAATATTTATTCATCTCTCAATTTTAATCAAAAGCTTTGATTTTAATTTCTCAATCATCCTATCGGTTACATTTCGGGGAGTAAGCGATAGAATTGCACAAACTAATTCCACAAAGCCCGTTCCACCGGACTACAAGACGAACGGAAATAAGCTATTGTGACGTGGTGGTCGACATACCATCATACGCACAAAACATTTTGGCAATAGTTTAAAAGGAATTCCGGAGTCTGTGTGTCCCGATAGCTATAACCTGGGCTCTTAAATCAAGAGTGAATAGGTTACTTCTACCAAGCGTGCTTCATCTTCGACTATATCATCGCTTACCATCAGATGAGATGGTGGTCAAACGCAAATAAAAAATAACTTTAAGCATTTATCTAAAAAACTGCAAGTCAATATTAATTAATAACATAGTTAAAACGATCAAGGCAAAATTTAAACTAGAATTCTGACATTTGACCTCGAGATAATCCGGGAAGATAATGTCAAAGCAATTTCTCTGGGATTGTAACTGTAGCGTATGATAAGAACCGGTCCCAAGATGGAGCCTTGGAGAACACCTGAGGCGAATTTTATTATATCCAATTGAATTTTTATGCAGCTTTGATGGACAGTTTTGTTACATTATTTGAAGGTAAATAAGAGATCATATTCAAGACACGTCATAACGTTTTTTTTTTTAATATACATAGTTATAAAATCGGTGCAATTTGTTTGTGTTTATGTAGTAGTATTATATAACTATTACTATTATTATTTTGTAAACATTTATCTGAAATCAAAGACCGACACATCAATTGTTTGTTATGTGTTAATATCACTTATTTCGGAGCTGCTATTTTAACTAACAAATATCTAAAAAATTGCAAAATATATAACATCACACTAACCATCATAAACTTAACAAGAAGTGACTACATAGTCCTTCTGCTTCCTTCGATTTTGGGTTTGCCAAAATGCTTTGAACTAGTCCTACATCCAGTATGTTTAGTTTTAATCGTTCAGCAGTGAGGAGCTAGTTAAAATACTATATTACTTAGTAGTGTTGCATTTTATTATATTACTTAGCGGATTAATTTTGTTATAAGGTACGATGGGGTTGACATATCCTTATTGGACAAAAACCACAAATTAAAAAATATACAGATATAAAAAGAAACAAGAAGTGACAAGGTCATTCGTGTGAGTGGTTCATAGTCATCAAAGTCGTGTGACTTATGTTATGGACGGCTTAAGAAAACTAAACAAAACCCCGTAATACATAAGAAATCATTTTGAGGAGCTCATGGCTAAATAATACCAGCCGCACGGTCGATCGCTAAGGATAAGCAACGCTTGCCAAGGTCTGTTTTAGGATGTGTGACCGTGCTTCGGAAAGCAAGTCTATCGGTTTTCTATCGGTTACATCTCGGGGAGTGTGCGATGGAATTACACAATCTAATTCCGCCATGCCCGTTCCATCATCGGACTACAAGACAAACGGCGATGCGCCATCGTTACATGGTGGACATCCCACCCATACGCACAAAACGTTTTGGGAATACTTTCATTGTGCGTACGGCTAAGGAGTGGAATTCCCTGCCGGAGTCTGTGTTTCCTGATCGCTATAACCTGGGAGTCTTTAAGTCAAGAGTGAATAGGTTACTTCTAGGCGAGCGTGCTCCATCTTCGACCACATCATCACTTACCATCAGGTGAGATGGTGGTCAAACGCGAGCAATAATCAATAAAAAAAAACATTAATATCCTAAGCTGTCATTTGTACATCTTTGACAGACGTTACGGGTAGCCAGAATCTTGAAAAAAATCAAACACTGGTCAGGCCAAAGGATATCGTGTTACCTTGCTATCGTGTTACCGGGTTGTGAAGGTCAGATACTAGGCAGACGCTACATGTAAAACACTAGTACTCAGCTGCATCCGAAAAGACTAAGCATATGATGATGACATAAGAAATCATTTGCATGCCATTTCACAGGCCCACAACAGAAAGGTAACAGTCGCCATTGAAGCCGAAGTACGCGTGTCGGTAATTTAAAGCTTCCAAGATCAATATGTTTTCATCTAAACCACGTTCGTTGTCCTTTACAACGCGAGAAGCTGTGCCAACAATAATTGCGTTAACATGACCGCACGCTATATTTAGCATCGATTAGGAACACGACCACGAGATTAGGCACACGATCTAAACAGTTAATAGAATCTGAAGACGAGATATGTTGCGGAGTCTATTTCTAACTAGCCAAGCCCGTGACTCCGTACGCGTGGTCTTTTCCCGCGTAAATCCTGATCCTGTGGGAACTAGCCCATGTTGCCTTAATTGTAACTTCCTCTAACTTCTAGTGAAAGTCCTGTTATCATCGGTTCAGTCGTTTCAGAGATTAGCCCGGACAAACAAATCGATAAAAAAGGTTTGTGTTTTAGTATCATGTACACACTCTCATCGCTTGAGAATACATAGTTATTTTGAAATCACAGACAGACATAAATTTATGTATAGAATAGTGAGATTCAGAAATATAACCACGATCCTATCAAGATTTATTTTAAGGGATGAGATCCGATGATATATTAAGACTTGTCGATACAATCTCAATTGTATTAGGTTATAGATCATGATAAATATCAAAGGTACGCTCACAGTTTATTATCTCCGCTGTAATACCGTCTACCTTTCCAAGTTATACGGCATCAAAAGCATTACCAATTACCATATCAAATGATTTCACTAGGTCACCGTCAGTACGAGCAACTATAAATCAAATTTAAGACGTCATTGCGCTACGGTCCACTTCTCTTTCATGCCATTACTATGTTATTTCCATGAATATTAATTTGAGCTTACTGATAGAGATGTGATGGCTGTAGGTAATGCTTTATTGCTTCTTTTGTCCGTCTATCAGATTTAATAGAAATGTTCATGCCACTACCAGTAGATTCCACGGTCGAGTCTTTTATCTCGACTTCAATTGCAGTAGTCTTTGTGTTTAGAGATATATTGAATTGTACTTGATTGATCTAAGAAAATTTAGTACCAGTTTTTGCTGAACTATCGGAATTGACGTCGAAAGCCCTGTAATTAACATCGATTTAGTAAGAATACAGCAAGAACTTGCTTCCATGGTATTTTTTGCTTCAAGTCATGCAACATCATGTGGTACCGCATATCCTTTAAAGTCCACAATTTGCATACTATCAGGTAGATCTAATATAGTGCAATTACGTAGAAATGTAGCCATATTCGTAATAGATTCGAGATCGCTACAACTTCCAAGCGATCACTAGCAACATTGTACGATGCGTGAAGTGAATTCTACCGTTCTGAATTGCATTTAAATACTTTGAAGTAACATTAAAGGGATCCATAATGAATTATGGACAAAAAGTGAATTCATAGAATATTTCAAAATAACTCAGCTATAAACAACCATTCTAAATCTATGATTTACGTTCAAATATGTGGAAATAGATTTAGATTATGTATTTTATGTATTTATTTGCAGATCGTAAACATAGTGTAATGTATAATTTACATGCAAATACAACAAAATTCAAAGGTCGCATTCGTACAAGATATGGTAATGGCTTCATATATTATAATCCTGCACGTGTTATGAAGTAATGGCTGTATGTCATGTTGTAAGGGAAGAGGACGCTGGCTCTCAACATTTAGTGGAATGTTTTGAGTTATATGAGTTTAACTAATGTATTCATTAATAAGTTCATTAGAATTTAAAACGGGATTTTTACCATACCATTTACCATGTGTAGTAGGTATATTTTACGGGATATGTGCCGAAATACAGGAAACTCAAAACAATATAAGCGAGTTTCATCTTCGACCACATCATCACTTACCATTAGGTGAGATGGTGATCAAACGCGAGCCTATTATCAATAAAAAAATCACGTTTCGAGTTCTAAAGATACTTTACTTTAGATTGGGCTAGAAAGTAATGCTAAAATTAAAATGTGAATTTGTTCACACCATTTTTCATTCCAACTATTCCATCCTTCATTTTAACCCCTTTTTTCTGGGTGTAAAAATCTTATTCTTTGAACAGACAGACTTTCGCATTTAAAATATAGGTACCTACTAGCAATCGCGCAGGGCTTCGCTGCCGTGGACTTTATCACGAGAAATAATAACCGTCCTTCTTTTTTAGACGGCTAAAAACCCACCCATTACTTTCGAAGATTAGCATATTTAAACAAACACACAAACTTTTCCGTTTTATAATATAGTATAGATATGGATATGACTGCAAAGCACTTTAATTTCAATACTATAACTTTAAGTACCCCTAATCTTTCTTCTGATAAAAATCAAAACCCACAACATACAGACGCAACCGATAATATCAGCCAAACACATAGGGATTGAGAACCGCCCGCGTCATAATTAATCGGCAATGAAATCATAAGTGCGTTCCATTACTCGCCATGCACTAAGGCTTATTACCGAGGATGTATTATGAAAGGCAGTGGGCGTTACATTTGCTTATCCGTCCGTTCACGGAGCTAATACAAACACCCACGCGGTTGTATGAAATATTGCTTTAGGTGTTTCATAGGTCAACGCGAGATGAGTGTTTTTGTATGTTTTGTATTGACGGTTGAGCAATTAGGGGTTTTCAATTGTTGTTTTTATTTTGGTTTTAGATTTTATTGTAGTTTGGTGCAGGTGTTAGTATTATCTACATACATGTAAATATTACTCTTAACAATGAAGGCAATGTTATGAATAACATAAATAATGAAATACTGTAATGAAGATTACACAGGCCGACAAAATTGTTAACCAGAAACCAGACTATATAGTCTGGTTAAAATATATATTTCCGAAGGTTTTCGATGCGCTGAATCCAAATCTGGCTCATAGAGCACACAGACACAGCTCACAAACATGAAAACTTCAAAATGCGATATCTCAGCAAAAATATATTTGAGCAAACTCATATGGTAACCTATCTATACTAATATTATAAAGAGGTAAAATTTGTAAGTTTGTAAATTGTAAGTTTGTATGTAGGGGGTAATCTCTGAAACTACCGAACCGATTTTGAAAATTCTTTCGCTTAGATGTAGCTGCATTATTCCTGAGTGCTATAGGCTATAAATTATCTTTATATCATGCATATTAGCCGAGCTATTATAATCTTTGTCAAGCAAGTCGGGGACGGGATCCCGTGGAATATTTTCGACTTCTACGCGGACGAAGTCGCGGACAGAAGCTAGTATTTATATAATATGGTAACCTTTATTTTTTTAGAAAAAACAATTCGTAAGTCTACATAACCCCAAAATCAGGCAAAAGCGGTACTTTTTGCACTTTTAGGTTAGGATATCTCAGAAACCTGACGTGATAGAGCGATTCTGAGGCCAGTTTCGGATTCAGCAATTCGAAAACCTTCGGAAATGTGGTCTAGTTTCTGGTTAAGAAGTTTGGTTAAATTTTGTTGGCCTGTGTTATTAGTATTATTAGTCATTATCTGTTTAGGCTTTTCTCAAATGTGTTAGACTTAGCTTCTAGTCTAACCGGATTCAGCTAAATGCTAGTGTTTAACGTGGTGCGACTCCACAATCTACTGGTGTCAGATTATCTGGCTACTCGTACCGTTTTAATGATGAGAGTGGGTCTCTCAATAATAAGAATAAATTGAACACACTAAGACACAAATCCCCCTACAGACTCATTCTCAGAGGCCTGCCCGCCTATGACCCATATTTGAGAACGTTATAGGCGGGTTGAATGTTATGTTAGTAAGTCACAACATCAATGTTGCTTTGGCTCGTGTACCAAGAGATCCTGTATCACAAGAGCAAAACATTTCAGAATACAGGGCAATAAACAGGCAGGGTAAACATGACAGTCTAATCGAAACTTTATTTTGATTTTATTTCTCAGGTTTATGCAATCTTTTAATTATCTTATTTTTGTTATTACACGTTACTGCAAAAACAAGTTATTACAAAAAGCATTTAAAGCACACTGAGTGTGTTTATGACTGTGACTGTGTGTGTAGGATTGTATCCGAAACAAGTTTCAATCCAATCGATGCTATGAGATGGTATATTTATAGTTTAAGAGCAGGTTTCTTAAAACTGTCTAGGATGAAAGAAATCTATAAACTAGTAATTTAATATTTACCTATCCTTCTACACATATGAGTCACCAAGTTGCTAATCTGCAACACAAGACCCGACCGTTATTCGGATACAAAAACAGAGATAAAGTCATAGCGTAGGAGGCAAACTTATCTAATATGGACATAAGTGTGAGATAAATAATCGTAAACACTTGATATGGCTGCTAAAAATATACGGAAGTGTCGCTCTGTAGATAATAAGATTAAGTTTCTTGAGATCGGTTACTTTGAATTTGAAAGTACACAAGCACAGAGAATTAGAGAAAATAATCGCCAATTCATTACTTGGACTAAATGTGACCCTGCCTGTGCCTGTTTGGTATCGTGGGCCAGCAGGGTGGGTGATGCTGACTCTGACCGCCTAGAAGACGGTCAGGGTGACCCCAGGAAAGACAGTAGCATAACAATAATAGTGACTTTTAATTTTGAATTCAATTTGACTTTTAATTTGACATTTAATTTGTTATTTTGACATGATTTTATTTTTTTATTAATTTAAGTTATTGACTTTTAATATATCTTTGAATCTTTTTGTATGTAAATTTCTCCATTTTTATTTTAAATTAGGAAGCCGAGCAATTGTTTGAATTTGTGATTTTTTTATTTTTATTTTACCCTTTTGGCTTGGGCCTGAAATAAATGAATTTTAATTTAATAATGTTTCCCTGCTGCTGTAAACTGCAAGGCTCAGGGGAAACCTTTTTACGCGGAGAGATCGGGTTTCACGCGGGAAAACCCTCCCACGTGACTAGGGTTGGCATTCGTCCCGATATATCGGGACTGTCACCGTCATTAGGTCTTCTGTCCCGAAGTCCCGACAAGGCACTGTTACGTCCGGTTTTATCACCCAGTCACGGGAATTGGAATACTCGCGCTGAATTACATGGCCGCGTGCTGGCGACGACGCGCGATGTCGTGACTTCGGCGCTGGAGAAGGCAGTCATCAGGCCATCGTAAACAATTTCAACTAATTGTCTCAGTTCCATATCATTAATATATACACTAATTGCTTTTTTTGGAGACAATACTATAATACCAACTTGGAGGGCTGGAACGACGTGGCCAATGCAATGTTTTTCATAAAATAAATTAAGAATTCGGAAAACATTTAGAAGGAATTGGGTAATTTTTCCATATATATACTGTCAGGATTGAGAAGTTGAAGGAATTTTGCGTTGATGTTCATATAAATACATTCCCGCAACCCCAAAAAGTCCCCCCCCCCCGTTGCGTCTCGACACGAGCCTTGGCAAATATGGCAACCCTACACGTGACCGAAGTCACGGACAGTAGCTAGTGTCACATAGTTCGCATTAGTAAAATACATGATTTGGGACACGTAATCAGAACATGCAAAAAGGAGGAATATTCCTACAGTTTCCTGTTCCAAATAAACAGACACAAAAATAACAAAACCGATACCAAGAAAACAGAAATAAATGCTACAATTCCAAAGAATTCAATAAACGCATTTACATAAGTAGTGAGTATTAATGCAAAAGCGATATAACGTAAAACAATAATATTACCGCGTAATATTGAGGTCGGTGTATAAACAGGTTCGTGTGCCTTCACCTTAATAATATTAACGTTCTAATAGATACAGTTGATAACATTCGGTATCGTGTTTAGACAATGTCAAAGTCGTCTAAGATAAATTGAAATGTATGCCGGGTGTAGCATAGGGGAGCTGGGGATCAACGATATCCTAGAGGCGGGGAACCTGTGATGGGTTCCGATAGGGCGATAGGAGTTTTTTCGGTGGCAAGACCATCTAATGACTTTCTGTTTTGGGTGGAGCGGAAGGAAGTATCAGACTTCTTCTTTATACGTGATCATGGCGTTTGCAAAAGTGCCGAAATATGAGAAACTCGAATCAATAAATACACGTGGTAAATATCGCGCTTAAAAAGTATAGTCTTGATATTTACATCAATGAATACAACACAACCAAAACACGGTTAACAGACTGCTATAATAACGTTATTTATTGTTGAAGAGATAGCGATGTCATTAACCTGTAGACAACCAAGTAACAAGGGAATATAAATTATATAAATGTAAAGACAAAGACTGATTCGTTAATTAAAATACTATGTAGTAATTATTTAGCCGGTTTATTTTGCAAATTAATCATAAAACTTTTAATTAATGTCTTTGCTATTTAAAGTTTGTCTATGGTGTTCTTTTAAAGAAAGAACCATACAGATTTGAGCGGAACTGTCCAGTGTCCAATCAGTGCAAGCTTATGTCACTAATCGTACAGCTCAACTTGGGACTACTAAGGAGCTCAGCAATTCGACTAACAATAAATAATTAAATAAATAATAAAATTCATTTATTGCAGGCACACAGGGCTACACAAAAGTTTCAAAAATTCAATACAATTCAATAATAATAATTAATTTAATTTGTATTTTTTGCAGTCAATCTATGACTCCAAAAACAATATTAATTAAATAAAATAATTTACCAACTTAATTATATATGTTATTCAATTAATCAGCAAGTGACACGTCCGGGTGGAATCCCAAATGATGGTGACAAATCACTATACAACTGCGTGCAGTGGTATCTAGCGAGCCAGTATCGGTACAATACCAAAGAAAGGACATTTGGGTAATGAAAAAAGATATATAGGTATTTAGAATGTTACATATCTCAGCTTGTATCTAATAGAATGTTTAATGCAGTACAAGATCGCGTAACACGCCTCAGAAGTTTCTGCATACGTTGTCTGATTACGTAACAACTTTTATGTTAGGTGCTATTAAAGATAACGATTTGGAAGGATTCAAAATTGAATAAATTAGCCATAATTAAGTGATTTGATTAGACCATTGGTTTGTTTTAAGAAATTCCTATTCATTTTAGTTTGTTAAATTTGGTTAGACTTATCTTTAGATGGATTCTGAGAATTGATTCCGATTATTTTATACCTACTGGAATTGGTTAGAGATATTTGGTATCGGTATTATTGAATTCTAAGAATCACATATAAGGAATTTTGAGACATTAAACTTGAATCACATATCACATACAACGTGTAACGGAAACCCCATATCTATCCAAACAGGCTGAAGACAACTTCTGGTATGGAGTCTCTATGCACAGTTTCAGCTCAAAGTAAGTGACACAAAGAATTGATACCAAATTATCGGTTTCATATGTTTCTTGAATACCAATCATAACAAACGTGTCACAGCACTACGAGGGTCAATAACTTTCCACGTCACTTGCCAATAACACGGTGATTCTCTTCGTTCTTCTTAATTTGAAAATTCTGCCTCTGGTATCAATGTATTGGAATGTCTATACTTCACAAATGTAGACATAGGATTATAAAACCCTTGCCATATCGTTTGTTATCACTAAAGACCGGATTATATGCAACATAAAAAGCTTGAAATATGCATGCAAATATGCATGAAAAATGCTTGAAATATGCACGAAAACTGACAGAATATGCAACATTAAATAACTAATGTATTATTCCTTTAGATTTAAGTTTATTGTTAGTAAATACTTGTTTTAAGTTTTACTTTATTAAGTATGTATCTTTATAATTTACTGTATTTTAATAAAATAAAAAACTATTAAGTTTTAGATTTTTTATTACAAAATCAGCATACATTTAGTAAACTATCCATTGATAGACGATAATCGATACAGTAACATGTTACATTATTTAATATTTTTGTAAACATTAACAATCAAGTATTGTTCTAAATGTTCAGTGGTAAGATTAGTTCTTCGATCATTCAAAATATTTTTATAGGTCGAAAATGATCGCTCCACATCTACTGAGGTAGGTAACTGGGCAGAATTTGAACTTGGGTGCTATGTTAGCGCTTATATTTTCTGGCAAAATTTCCCCCGGCCCATTAATAAAACTATCAATTTTTTTGTGTCTTTCATTTTATTATCGTACCAAAACAAGATACGCGGCTGCTGAGTGCGCTGCGCTCGAAAAATACTGTAAATTATAGCGATAATATGCATCATCACTAGATCTTAGGAAAAATATGCTATTAGCGCTGAAAATGGCTTAAATATGCAAATGCATATGCAAATATGCAAATGCATATTATCCGGTCTCTAGTTATCACTCAAAAAACCGTGCACTTGGTATGTATATACCCTTTCAATTACACCTTGTATAAGGAGCTCGTGGGTAAGTAATAACAGCCACATGAGTAGATAAGGTTAAGCAACGCTTGCCAACTCGGCCTGTGGATGGCTGACCTTCGTAACACATCAAGATTACTCCATGGCTCGGAAAACATGTTAAGGCGTTGATCCCTGCTGCCATTTGTACAGGGGTGTCTTGTTACTCAGCTACAGGCTGACCTGTAGCTGAGTAACAAGACACCCCTTGGCAAGCCAGATTTTTATAGAGCGACTGCTTACCAGGAAAGCAGTCGCTCTATAAAACACAAACAGCTGCATCCGATTTGATTGAGTTACCCCAACATAGTTGTGAAAAGTCTAACCAGTAACTAATTAAACTTAAATATAAATTAATAGTTTAAAAAACACTAGAAAAACACGCTTTTATAAATGCACGTAAAAACAAAAACATTATTTAGGTTTGTTATAACCTTGAAACCTGATCATGTTCAAAGTCCATTACGTGGCCTTTCTCACAAGTACAAACACGACTATGATACGATATTCCATCATGGAATGCCAGTGCCTATCTTCCGACTTCATCATCAGACCTTAAAACCTAATCGTGGACAAAGTTAATTACAAGACATTTCTAAGAAATTCAAAACAGCTATGATACGATATTCCATCATGAAGTTCCAGGTCATATCTTCCGGCTCCATCATCAGATCAGTTCGACAGTATCATATTATTGTATTGTCATCAGAACTACCTACAACTGCCAATTTTCATTACGCTACGACCCTTGGGAGGTGGTCAAATTAGTTACCTTAGATTCCATTGCTTAGTTAGTTACATACAGGTATAAAGCGTGGTAATAAGAAATCGTTTTCAGCTTATATCATATAATCTTTATTTTTTTCGGGTGAGAAAATCATCGAATGACTTCTCACGCTCTGGGTGGAGCGGAAGGGAGTGTCAGACTTCTACTGACTAAAAACCCACCCCGATAGAAGAAACAGGGTGGGTTTTATTTTCAAAACGGCCACGGAACTTAATGGTAGCTGTACTCTTAAGTTCTGGGGCCACAGTATCTCGTTAAAACATTCTATACCAATAATCTGGAATCTCAAGTATGTGATGTGTCAATACGTTTTAACTTATAATCCTTACACAACAAATTTCACAAAGTAACGTCTCCAACATTATTCTCCATGATTATGCTGCGCTTGCGACACTGTCGCCAACAATTGCGACATAGACGCGATTAATTTTGTTTATTCATAAAACCGCTGTCCTTTTGTCACGTGTAAGTTTGGCTTATTAGCATATTTTGATCGGAATTTTGTAATGGATTCCTCCATTTGATTCATAATAAATAGCGTAGCCTTGAAGTTCTTGGCTACGTCAGTATCGATCATTCAGTTTTTATTTTTTAACATATTTTTGCCCTTAATCGATTGTCAAGGGATTTTTCAAAGGACAGACGGCGTTTTGGTCTAAATGATAAATGATCTTTATTTTGCAAATTGGTTATTAAATAACACTTAACGTCATGTTTTTCGTATATTAAAACTAGATGAGGCCGGTGTTTCCTAACTGACTACCCTAAGAAGAAAAACCGAAACAAACTCTCTTCGTCTTTGAAATTTTCAAAGACGAAAGGGCGTTTTGGTCTGTTTTCAAAAACATACATTTTTTAAAATACTATTATTTACATGATTTTACCTTTCCTAGAAAAGTTTTCTCGAGCACAGCTTTGATATTTAAATAACAATCAAAATCAAATTAATGAAGACAATAATTGGTAGAGATTATAATCAAATAACAAATTTAAAACCTGAAGTCAATACAAAGAAACAGTCATATATCAGACTTAGGCTACTGAGCCGAATGCATAAGCATATAATCTTATCTGAGCCATTATTAAAATAAAATTCATGACACAATAAGCATTTTATTAGAATATTGATGACACTTTTATGCGTTCTAATGTCAATTTATTTAATAAATTATGACATTTCCAGTCACTGACAGAAACATGCAAGTTGCCATGTAAAATAAATTAAATTAATGCTTTGCGATTTACTTTGTTATGAGTCCTTCTTTATGTAAGAGGTCAGCGATCTTTGGGATTTATCATTTTGTTTTTATCTGAAAACCGAAATCGAGTAAGACTGATAATCAGAGAGGTGGTTTTCTAGTCATTGCTGATAATGCATGGGTGTTTCAAGAAGGTATGGTACATTAAGATGATGTTGATTTGTCAAATATAAACCTAAAATTTAGCGAATCGGGAATGATTTTTTAACAGTCTATATGAGAAACCAATAAACCCAATGCCCACTAGAAATAGCATTTTTTTATCAGGAAAACGTGGTATTATTATTAGAATTAAATTAGCAAAGACAGAAGAATTTCTTTACTAATGGGAAAGAACAGTTTATAGTTTCAAAATTCGAAATTACTTAATTCAGGTCATTCCAGACATAGTAGTCTCTTACTTCAGTTTATGAAATAAAACTTCTTTATCCTAACCTTTTCTTTAAAATAAGTTCAGATTAGTAAGAAAATGACCTCGTTCTCATTATTGAATATTATATAATGTGATAATAAAATAGCTACTCTTACTCAGGGGGCAGCGGAAGGAAATGTCAAACTTTTACTGATAAAACCCACTCTGTTGCCCTTGCGTTCCGTGGCCGCGGTATCTCGTTAGAAGAGACCCTCAGCTCCGGCAAGAGCAGTGGAACACCTGTATGTATCATACAATGTATATTATTTGAATGTCTCCGCCAATCCCGGCTCGTTATCGCCCAGACTTTCGCACCAAACGTATTTGTCACGATACCGTCGCTCATCAGCCAGAATGTCGTAACCTGACATTTTGTTGAATATTATCAATTTACACTGTGACAGGTAAATGCGTATTTAACAACGGGTTCCATTGATAATTTTCAATGTACAACTTATATCCGCATCTGAATGTGTAATGTATCTTGCGTTGCGTATGTAGAAGATATTATTGTTTTTATTACGGATTTAATAATGTTTTGTAAGTAAATGTGATCTGTTACCCGTTTCGCGGATTTGTACCTGTGATGTGTGGAGATGAGGTTGTGGATATAGTTAATAGGTGATTTTGTAGTTGGGTAATTGTATGACTAACGAATAATGGGGTTCGAGTAACTACGGCTTCGGAATGCAAGGGAAAATGAAGGAACGGGTGAGTTTTTAGTCAGTAAAAGTCTGACACTCACTTTGGCTTCACCCACAGCGGTAATTTGATGATGTTTGCGTCGAAAAATGAAGTATGCGCGGTTTTCTGTATTATTATATTTTTTTACTATCGTAATACGTACATTGTACATGGGTATCTACTTCAAGAGAGGCTCTTTAAGACGAATTTGAGTAGGTACATATACTCGTGGACGTACCTACTTGTTATACTATTTATAGAAAGTTCTGCCCCGAACAAACCCATTCAGATAGCAATACTTTCATTAGAAATGAAATATTTATTTAATGAACATAGGCACACCAACGGCTTATTTACAAATCAATACTATGTTATTATATTTAGTCCCAAAAATAAACACAAAAAGTCACTTACATGAAAACATCATGGTTATGATGTTACATAAAGTTCGTCACTACACCAATACTACTCAAATATTTATAATAATATTCGCGCGCGTTCTGTCATTAGAAGTCCGACACTCACCTTCGCTCCACTCAGAGCTGAGAGCGGGAGAGGTCATAATTATGATATTTTCCTTTAAAAAAGTTCGCCACGCGATTTGAACGTACACAAACACAATATCCCAACATTCCAACATCAACCATTCCATCTGACCAGAATGTTTCCCTTCTTCAATGGAGATTACACCTATAAACCTATTTTTGCTTAAAATTTACTGATCTTTACAGTAAAGGAGTAAGAATGTACGAATAGGTATTAAACTCAAAAAGTACCAACTGATCCTTAAAGTTATTGTGCTGGTCAATAGCAACACTATTGCTGAAAACTATGTTTTTTAAATATCAACACTAAGAATTACTCCTGTATCGCGTCTTTACGAATATCTAAACCCACAAAAATATATACGCCATACAAATATTTGATTCCGTGCGGGAATCGAAGCGAAGACACGCAGCCAATTGATCAAGGGCTTTGACAGCCGATCGTCATTTCAACCAAGGGTATGAAGCCACGGTCTAAAGTCCATCATCGGACTACAAGACAAACGGCAATGCGCCATCGTTACATGGTGGAAATCTCACCCACACGCACAAAAGGTTTTGGGAATACTTTCATTGTGTATTTCCTGATAGCCATAACCAGGGAGTCTTCAAGTCAGGGATGAATAGGTTAATTCTAGGCAAGCATGATTCATTTTCGAGCAGGTCTTCGCTTACCACCAGGTGAGATGGAGGTGAAATGCGAGTCTAAATACAATATAAAAAACGATGGTGTACCAGTCGATATAATGATAAATTGTTCGAATGAAATTTTACTCAAAACTCATAAAACAACAATTATTTATAACCTCACAAGTTATCTCGTTCGTCAGCAGTTCTATCGTAAATAATAATCGTGACAAGCAGACTTAATGGATGCTCTTACTCATAGTAAACAGTAACTGTTCGATAAACTCTGTTATCTTAACCCAATTGTAGAGGTCAACATACCTGCAACAAAAAGAAAACAAATATAAGTATAGGTAATAACATGTCAATACTATTTTTCTCTATTCACAGGTTAAAAATCTATCTTCATTCCTTCACTCATGTTCACTCTCGTCAATTAATGTTCATTCATACAATCATTCACTCTTCGTTCACTACACAATGTCTAACACAGTTTCGCCACATGACGTAAGGATCGTGCATTTTATAAGAACACTCTTGTTACACCGAGTGACATAATGCGTGCTCAGTGCTTGACTCAATCTATAAGAGTATAGCGGAACTTGTGTACATACATATATACCGTTGAATTAAACGTGTAAAGTTTCTTTTGAAGTGACTAATAAGATCATTTGTAAGTTCCGAAAAAAGTTTGTGAGTGGACATGGTGAGATTTGTGTGTCGGATCAACGTTAGTCAGCAGAATCGTGTTTTCAGTGATACAAGTGACAGTAGTAGCGGTGTCGATTTCAAATAAACGAACGAGAAAGAGGGTAGACCGATTTGTCTGCTCATGGCGCTTCCAACAGTGCCGAAATATTCGAAACTCGAAACAATAATGAACATGGTAAATATATCAATTTAAGTCCTAATCATACAGTTAGTGACCACTTCAGTTTAAAACCTAATAAATATTTACAATAACAATAGGCTATTTAGTTTTTTCTATTTAGACTGAGATTCAGCCGTTTTCAAAATTCATAATTTACATTGAGATAGTCACCCAAGACACCCGCCCGTCACTACTTCCTAGTATTACTGGGCAAGGCAACAAGTTATTATGATCTCTTAAATTATATAGTTAAGTGAGTCATGTACGTCAGAAGTATATCTATTTGCGTGTTGGATACTGTAAGTATGTATACATTTTAACGCTGCCACAGGCAAGCGCTACACGTAATTTTTGCTATTCACATAGAAAATTCTAACAATTTTGTAAGAAATTGTTGTCGCATTACTTTTTTATACAGGATCCTTCATTCGATAAGCCTTATATTTCAAAATAAAATCATTCCAACACGCTTCATCTCCTTAATTGGACCGCAATCCAAGTGCAATACTATTATGTGTAACTACGAAACTTGTTAACTTTTGTATAATGCACCAGACATGTACACACAACATAAATTGTGTATGTGTATTTATACAAATATCAATGTGTGAGTGTGTCAATTACACTGACGAAATCCGATAGAAATAATTGAGATATCGAGAATTGAGATCGATGATAATATCGATTCAGAAAATGTCGATTCTATTACGAAATTAATTTAGTAAAGGTTGTCCGAGGACCTGTAACTTGTAGGCAGCTGAATTTTGTGTACTAGCAATTTGGGTAGAATTAAAAAGATAAAAAAACTTTTTTGCAAAAAATAAAATCGACTTCCATATCAAAACACTACAAAGCCAAAAATAACTTTAATTTCGGTAGTCGGTGTTATTGGTTTTGTATTTTCTTTTTTTTTTTCACACCGCCTTTTTATTTTCGTGCTTTTTAGTGGGACAGTGAATTTTCCAAATCGGTTCGTAAATGACGGAGTTATGCGCGAACAAAAAACGCAATGCAGAGTAAACGAAAAGATCATCAACGTAAATATTTTTTTTAGACTTTTGTTGATTTTTCAGAAACGGCTTGTCCGATTTCGATAAAATTTTCATGGGACTATTTGGAAAGTATACCCTTTCTAACAAGATAAGAATTTTTTAAATCGGTTGGCAAGCGACGCAGTTCTGCGCGGACAAACATAAAAAAAAAATACAAACATCCGAATTGAGAACCTCCTCCTTTTTTAGAAGTCGGTTAAAAACCATACTACTTGCAATCTTGTTAACCCCTCCAAATAAGCTAAGTATGCTTGTGTCTGGAGTGATAGGTGGGGTTCGAACCTGCGATCTCTACATCTCAATTGATTTATTTTTTATTGGCGTTTGACAATGAATCTATACCACCATTACAAAGGATAGACGTATTTTTGTATGATTGTAACGAATAACCTCAAAACTACAGACCCGATTTCGAAAATTCTTTCACCATTACAATGCTTAGTTATAAGTAATTTAAAACTTTTGGCAATATTTCACGCAAGAGAGGCTGTTGGTAGAAGCTAGTGTAATATAGAAAACGGTATAAATTGCGTGTTTAACATTGTCGAGCTGATTTTTTTTTAAATATTTAAAGCAATGGATCGTGTACCCGTTCTGGGTGGAGCGGAAGGGAGAGTCAAATTTTTACTCATAATAAAAACTTTTTTGCAAAAAATAAAACCGACTTCCATATCAAAACACTACAAAGCCAAAAATAATTTTAATTTCGGTAGTCGGTGTTATTGGTTTTGTATTTTCTTTTTTTTTCACACCGCCTTCCGAAATTAAAATTATTTTTGGCTTTGTAGTGTTTTGATATGGAAGTCGGTTTTATTTTTTGCAAAAAAGTTTTTATTTTCGTGCTTTTTAGTGGGTTAGTGAATTTTCCAAATCGGTTCGTAAATGACGGAGTTATGCGCGAACAAAAAACGCAATGCAGAGTAAACGAAAAGATCATCAACGTAAATATTTTTTTAGACTTTTGTTGATTTTTCAGAAACGGCTTGTCCGATTTCGATAAAATTTTCACGGGACCATTTGGGAAGTATACCCTTTCTAACAAGATAAGAATTTTTTAAATCGGTTGGCAAGCGACGCAGTTCTGCGCGGACAATAATAAAAAAAAAAAATACAAACATCCGAATTGAGAACCTCCTCCTTTTTTAGAAGTCGGTTAAAAAACCCACCCTGAACCTTTTCTTATCTTTGCGATATCTTTCCCGCAATCCCGGTCGAATATCAAATGATCTCTAAGGATTAAGTTGCGAAAAGATTTCGACTTTATGAGTTAAACTATTACTTGCACGGGCTTCGCTCCCGTTGACTTTATCACGATAAAAAACCCACATAACCTTCTTTCTTTTACAGTCGGTTAAAAAGTAGCCTACCTAAGTAACCTTTCTCATCCTTCAAGCTACTGTTACGCCAGTCGCTTAGTGAAGTACGTCGAGAAACTTCGACAGAAATCTAGAATGTTCGAGACACTAACGCCATTTAGCGGCGAGTAGCAGTACTGAGTATATCGAGTCGAGACACTAACGCCATGTAGCGGCGAGTAGCAATACTGTGTATGTCAAGTAGCTTCTGGAATATTCTTGGCAGTATAAACAGTGAGTCGATTTTACAAGAATGTTCTAGACCGGGGTATAAATAGATCGCACAGAGACGCAGAGAGTCAGTCTTATTACGAGGCGAATACGCGATATAATCGAAACATTACAAGTGAATTTCAGTGCGATTTAAATGTTAAGTGACAAGTGTTGTGGTGCGAATAATTGTGTTAAATTTTTATTTTGTGTTTAATTAATTAAAGTGGTAATTTCGGTTTAATTGTCGTTAATTATTTCTATCCCGAACCCCAGCTCGTAACACTACTTACATACCAAATGCCATCCAAATCAACTCAGTTCTTTCGAAGTTTAGCGCGTTTAAACAAACCAACATCTCCGCTTTATACTATTAGTAGATAACTAGGATTTAGACATGTTATCTAAAGTTGTAAAACGGAAGGTGGTCTTAATGATTTGACCGGGGGTCAGTTTTACTAGATTTGTGTTAATGGTAGCCACAGAAGTGTGAGAGAAACTGCACTTCAAAGAGTAAATCGGACGTTTATCTGTTTTTCGATAGCGCAATTTATAGTTCAGTTTTATGGTGAAATTGGAAAAGAGAGTAGATATATATTGCAGTTGTAAAACCAATACCTACTTAACTATACAAAATTTCTAGTAAATATTAATAAAACAAGAAAACCAACTGCCTGCCTTCCAATCTAACCGGATGCGACACAGAAACATTATTTAACATGGAGCAACAGCCCATCTGCGGCCTTAGTATGAGTTTGCGATACTATTATCGTGTTCGAAAACTATAGCTTTGTCTCTTTCACACTAATCTGGTACGTGTGAAAGAGACAAAGCGATAGTTTTCGAAAACGACAAAAGTATTTCAAACTCATACTAAGCACACTGACCTTTACAATCCAGTAAAAGGTAGCAAGACGGCTGGCGGACGACGAGCAGGGGTCGCTCACCGTCCGGTAAGGACCAGGCCCGGGTCGACCGACGCCGCGACGTGATCCATGCGCGCCTCAAAGTACCTTCAGCATTAGTGACGGGGCCTCATAGGGCTATTACCTGCCGGGGTTGCAGGAATGTTATAACGAGATACCACAGCCTCGGAACGCAAGGGCAGCTGAAGTAACTGGATGGGTTTTTCTTCCGCCCCACCCAGAGTAGGTGAAATCCACAGAACAGATAAAAGAGGTTAGAAAGGAAATAGTTCCTGATTTGTATGAGAACGCGTGTCTCCGCTTGTCTCCCACTTTTTAGCTCCACTACAAGCAAGAGGCCCGTTACGTATGCGAATTACGCACACAAATAAATTACATACACTTAAATCGAGAGCTTGCTACTGATTGTAACTCACTGTCGATAAACATGCGCCGCCGTGCATCACGTCCAATCAGGGCAAAGGACGAAACGTCAATGGTTGAATTGTGGAGGACGCAACGCATGCAGTACATTGTAACCATACTTGGTCATTGCGTTGATTAAGCGAGTACACATCGGGCAATGTATACTTTTTGTAACTTGTTGCAATAATGTTGTTATGTTCGGAATTTCAGTGATCAGAATATTTTTATGTTTATTACAAATAAAATTGTAATTAAATGTTATTTTCGATATACCGATGGAAAGATATACCTCCTCGCTCTATACTTGCGGTCTGATTTTTTGTTTTACAGGTTATAATTACACAGCACGGCATTTTAAAGCAAAGCTCTGTGTTCCGAAGTAGTCTGAAGCGCACTAAACGCGGTGAATGAATTAATCGACCGAGCTGTGATTTTCGCATAATAAATGTGGCGCCCACGCCCACATTACCATTCTAACCTTATTCATCTATTCCGTGGTGAAGTCCTTGAATGATTTTTGCACTTGAAAACAAAAAAAACTTTTTACCAAAAAATTAAACCGACTCCAAAAAAACATTGCAAAGTGAAAAATAACTTTAATTTCGGTAGTCGGTGTCTTTAGTTTTCTATTTTCGTTTTTGGCACCGACTTCCGAAATTAAAGTTATTTTTCACTTTGCAGTGTTTTTTTGGAGTCGGTTTAATTTTTTGGTAAAAAGTTTTTATTTCACTCTTTTTAGTTGGATGATTTTTAATTTACCTAGTTACAAGAGCCTAAATGTCAACTACTTATAACCTTTTACAAAATATTGCTTTTCCCAATGCTGGGCCGTTAATTGTTGAGGAGTTCTCCTGGTACTTCACCATCAGCTCTACATCACCATATGCATTGTGACGAGCAAAAAGTGCTTAACATCCATATTCAAGTAATCGAATCGCAATCCACTCAATACTTATTATTGAGTAGTTTCGGCGGCCATCTGTGGTCTTCATCATCAGTTCCACTTCCCCAAATGGTACTTTTTGAGAGCAACTGCACAAGTTACTATAAGAAATACCCAAAACGCCATAGGTGTGCCTATAATAATTGAAGAGTTCCCTCGATTTCTCCAGGATCCCATCATCAGATCCTGACTTTGGTGATAATGGTACCAATTTCGAAGTATACCCATTCGAACAAAAAAAGAATTTACCAAATCGGTTCAGCCGTCTTCGAGTACTCGATGACCATACATTAAAAAAAAAAAACTATACGCGTCGAATTGATAACCTCCTCTTTTTGTAGTCGGTTGAAAAGTAGATAGCAAGAATAGTTTCTGATTCATTAGATTCTAACCACTGTCATAACAAACGGAACCAACAGCTTAACTCGGTATGTTAGGATGCTCACCCATCTACGAAGCAACCTCGCTAACCCTTACAGCTGTGGTAATTATTCACTAGCCAGCCGGCCTAACTGCGCACGTTCGCATTCTGCTAATTCACACAAAACCTTAAGAAGTTAAACATTTTCCTCTAGAATCACTCTACCCATTGGTGAAAACCGTAAGAAAATCTATTTAGTAGGTTTTGATTTAGTCCTGAACAAACAGATGTGGCAGGAGACTAGTTTATGATGAGTAAGGATTTAAAGACAAAGATCTTATAGCTTACATGCTTAGTTAAAAAAATACCATTTAATTACATTATGCAATTATTCAAACGTTTCAATAATATTCGATCGCATTTTTAGGGTTCCGTAGCCGAATAGCAAAAAACGGAACCCTTATAGTTTCATCATGTCTGTCCGTCCGTCCGTATGTCACAGCCATTTTATTCCGAAACTATTAGGACTATACATGTGAAACTTGGTAGGTAGATGTATTCTGTGAACCGCTTTCCGATTTTGAGAAAAAGGGGGGCTCCCCATACATGGAACTAAAACTGTTTTTTTTTTCATGAAACCTATGCGTGTGTGGTATCTATAGACCGGTCTTTAAAAATGACATTGGGGTTTCTAAAATCACTTTTTCATAAAGTAAATCGTTTAAGAGATATACGCTTCCAAAGTGGTAAAATGTGCCCGCCCCCCCTCCCCGCCCCTCTAACTTCTATAATAATGGAGTGAAGAATCTAAAAAAATATATGTCTGTAGGTAGATCTTAATGTAAACTTTCAACCAAAATTGGTTTGAACGAGATCGGGTCAGCAGATTTTGTTATTTGGCGTAGTTGTAAAAAATGTAAATAAGCTAGTTTTAAGTAATTTGTTAGGCTTTTTTGTCAAATAAATATATATATATATAAAATTATATTATATTATTATAGTTACTACGGAACCCTTCATGGGCAAGTCTGACTTGCGCTTGGTCAATTTTTATGAATAACCGTAAACTCAATTACGACATATTATGTGGGACTGTTGCAATTGATGATAATGAAAATATTTGGATATTTTGTTGCAGCTGATAATGTTGCTGCCATGTTATCTATCAAATATGTCATGTATCTTCCGACATATTATTTATTTACTAAAAGGAACCTGCTTTCATCCCCACTGAACCCCTTTTCGGGGGTAGTACCTTACGTATAAGTGAGAAGTCAGAAAATCTGACACCAGTCTTGCCAAGACGTATCATGTTACCCAGTTACTGGGTTGTGGAGGTCAGATGGTCAGACGCTCCATGTTAAACACTTAGCTGCAAGCCGTTTGACCTGAAATTCCAACCCAACATAGGAAAAGGCAGACCTATTATTTAAATTAGCATCCAGGGGAGATTGGTTGTCTAACAAGATACCACGGCCCCGGAACTTAAGGGCAGCTGAAGGAACAGGGTGGGTTTTTAGTCAGTAGAAGTCTGACACTCCCTTCCACTTTACCCAGAGCGGGAGAAGTCATTCGATGATTTTCCCACCCAGAAAAAAAAGGGGAGATTGGTTTTGCCCTGATACTTTCGTCCAATTGCGACACTTGCACGAAGGCGCAAATTCACACGAATGTGTGATAGATCTAAATCATAGCTGTTTATTAAAACTGACAGATTGCCGACCTATGTTCCAACCAACCCATGTATCGACTGACCCATTTCTCTCAATTGATTGTGACACGTTTGCTTATTGTGTGATATAAGTACGCGATCGTTAATAGTGTTGTGTCAGTCTATTGATTTCATAACAGCAGTGCATACCAAATTATTCTTAACGATCAGTTGTCTTTTGTTTATTTTTTAGTCTTCGGGCAAGCAGAGAATATCTCCTCTCTCATTTATGACGATTCTGATGAGGTCGTGGTGATTGTAAGTAAAATTAATGAATAGATCTTTGCGTATGTATTAAGTGCGTATACTGCTCACATGTTCATACACACTTTAAAGTAGGAAGGATAGAAAAAGTTTAAAATCAGTCCCTTATTCCCTTTAATTAACTCTTTTTCGAAAATGAGCTTACTTCAATTCTTAACTTTTTACACGTTTAGAATTGTACGTGTAAAATCGGTTAATTTATTACCAATAATATTTTTGTCATTTTAATATTATTGCAAAAAAAAAAACAATTTTAAGGGCAGAATCTAGCATAGTCATAATCATAACATAAACTCGAGAGATTAAGGAACCTAACTTAAATTACCAAAATTTCTAAGAATATTTTCTTTCATCTTTACTTGTCTTTGCTTAAAGTAAAATATATCTTTTCTCGTGACTGAAACTTAACTTGAAATAGAATGATAAAATTATGTCATTATGACACTAAATAGCACAAATTAGCACAATATCATTTGAATATTCAGCACCGTCTTTCTATTGTTCAATTAACGATATTAACAAAGATGATAAATTATTATTACATTACAACTGTGTCAATCTTCTCTCCTAATTAATTGGTAGCCATGGCATGCTGAAATTATGGTGTGAATGACCGACCTACATAAGATGAATATAAACACTTACCTATAGTTATGTTATATCTTATCTTACATACAGAGACAAAACAAACAGTCTAATTAAATATAGTTAATCTAGATCTTGTAGTGTTCCTAATTAGCTTAGTGTTTAAATTTTCCTTTGTTTTATGTTAGATTCTAGGATGCAGTTGGCTTATCAAGTTATTAGAAACTGTGTTAGATCTATTAAGTAATTTTGTAGTATTTGGTTATGAGATTGTTCTAACGAGATACCGCGTCCTCGGACCACAAGGGCAGGGGGGGATTTTAGTCAGTAGAAGTCTGACAACCCCTTCCACTTCATCCAGAGCGAGAGGAGTCATTTGGTGATTTTCCCACCCAGAACGTAAAGTTAATGGTAGGTATATTAAGAATTTGCGGGAAAGTTCTGCCGAGTTACCGCGGCCCCGGAAATTTAGGGCAGCCGAAGGAACAGGGTGGGTTTTTAGTCAGTAGAAATCTGACACACCCTTCCGCTTGACCCAGAGCGGAAGAAGTCATTCGATGATTTTCCCACACTAAAAAAAAATTAAGAAGCCTAAAAGTATCCAAACATTACTAATTAATTGTTACAGTGAAAAACTACATATTTAAATACTGCATTACATTTTATTAATATTTTCTATAATCTTCGGTTTGACTACCATCTCACCTGATGCTAAGCAATGAAGTGGTCGAAGATGGAGCACGCTTACCTAGAAGTAACCTATTCACTCTTGACTTAAAGACCTTCCATTATAGCTATCAGGAAAAACAGACTCTGACAGGAAAGAGAGCACCTACAATGAAATTTTATGAATGGATGAATGAATGGAACTCTCTGCCGGCTTCTGTGTTCCCTGCCACATCTGACCCGTCAGCCTTTAAAGCAAGAGTGAACAGGTATTAACAGTATTTTAATTTTTGTGTGTATGTTTGAGATGCGCTGGCGCATCGCAACGTTTTTGGTTTAGTTTCATCATGTTGTTAGGAGTGAAAAGTAGAAACCCACTTACTTATCACTAGTTATCTGATACAGTACTTTTATCCAGAGATACCTACTTAGATAATAGAGAAATTGTGTCAATAAAACGTAACTAACTTACTATTTGTTCTATTCATTGGAACACTTAGAAATCTAAGTTAAAACCTTGACCACAACCGCAGTGCCGACAGTCACTTTCACTTCTTTCCCTAAAAAGAACAAGATATTATGCTTTACATATTCTATCCATTACTTAAGTGCTGTTAAATCAATACATGGTTTAAATATTTATTGATTGCATACATAATTATTGTATACCATAACATCTATACTAATATTTTAGAGCGGAAAAGTTTAATTGTTTTTCTTAGAAAGTATTTGGTAGATTTGGATAAAATTTGGTATGAAACCTGCAAAAGAAGGATATTTATGTTTTTTTCGTAATAGAGTCCACGCGAGCGACTGCTTGTAATTATTGTATACCTACATTTGAAAATCTCTTAAGCTCCGGCTCAAATAATTTAAGTAAAACTAAATGAGTGACTCATGACATATCAACGAAAGACCAAAGGCCCAAAAAAAGGCCAAAGGCTTACCCGGATAGTGCCTACATTCCCTTCTGATAATTTGCATCTCCTCGCGGGCGACGCCGCAAGCAGAAGCTAGTATGTAGTAGTAAATAATAGTGCATGTACGAAATTAACGATGCAATAATTCTGTGTCCTTTTTGTTCAGTCATTTGTCTTGTTTCTCCGTCCAAATTAGCGTTAGTGTCAATTATTGTACTGTGCAATAAAGAACCTTATTATCATTGTAATTGTTTAGCTTATACATATATTGGTTATTTAGAGCCTATTAAAAATAATGAGGTACAAAATTCTCTGCCTACAGGTTCCACGTGTCTACAATAATACATTTACTCAAGAAAAATGTTTTTTACTTATGTTAATTCCAGTAAGAGATAGATTTATATTTTTCAGTTATTTCAAAATATTGACATTAACGTGATATTTACCAAGCCTATTACATAGAGAAACAAAAATCGACTAATAATATAAAATAAAAATTAATTTTATAGACAAACTCCACAAAAAAAGTTCAAAAAAAGAACTCAAAAACAAAGATGTCCGACCATTAGTTTTGTAACTACTGTAACGGTTGCGTAAGATGGCGGCGCTAACCTACGACATTTCTTGCCATAATGTCCGGCCGGCTTCCGTGGCGTAACTTCACTATTGCTGACTTTTGGGGCTCAACACCTTTTGTTAGCCAAATCCGTATATTTTAGCCACAGAATTCCGAACGCTTCAGAGATCACTCTAGAGAAAACATTTCATTCAAACCACATGTTTGACTTACCTCAGAGATATGTCAGGACTTATGACGGGGCCCGGTAGGACCATTGCCTGGTTCTTACGAGATACGGAATTAAGGAACAGACTGGGTTTCTAATCAGTAAAAGTCTGATATTCCCTTCCACTCCATCCAGAGGAGAAAAAAGTCATTTGACGATTTTCTCCCCGAAAAAAAAGGCTAAGAAAGGTTATCGTTACTTTTAACCTGGGGGTCTTTAAGTCAAGAGCGAATAGGTTACTTCTAGACAAGCGTGCTTCGTCTAAGAGCACATAATCGCTTACCTTTAGAAGAGATGGTGAAAACAAAAATCGTGTCTAGTGGCTATGTTCCGAGTTCTATATTTTTTAGTCAAGCTCGTTAGCTCTTTGTTCTACGATTATGTCACTTTGGCGCCGAAATAGTGGCACAGATCTTTATCAAGCTAAGTAGATAGGAACTGACTAACAACATTTAATCTTGTTTATTATAGATCAGTTAGTAAAGCCGGAGGGTCTATGCAGGTGTTATCTATAATTAAGCTGAAAGTAGTCAACATAGCTTCTTAACCAATGCAATTAGGTAATACGGAAGCAAATAGGTCTGGTGGTCAGGTGAACCAAACGATTTTTTGTAACAAGCCTAAATGTTTTTTGGGCCTCACACGGAAAATACAGAAAAAGAATAACTTATTAAGAACATCAGAGCAATTAAATTTCATTTCCTAAATGCAAAATTAACATGTACGCGAGAGAACTTTTTGAAACAGTAAAGCTTACAAAAAAACATGTGCCAAGCTTTTTCCCATCTAAGGAGGGTTCGATTCTAGTCAATGGTTATATAAAGCGACTGGTTGTTTTGTTTTGTTTTTGTTTTGTTTTTTCATAGATTACTAGCAATGTGGGTACATTACTGGTACATTACTAGTAACCTTGTTAACCCCTACAACTAAGCGAAACATGCTTGTGTCTGGAGTGGGTTCACGGCAATAGTGTAATGGGTGGGGTTAGAGAACCTGTGACCTCTCGGTCAAAAGTCCGACACCTTATCCATTGGGCTATTGACGCTTAAACGGTTATCTGACCTCCGCAATTACTAATCATAGAGTAATACTGATTGGATTGGGACTGGTGTCCAGATTTCCTGGATTTCCAGATTTTCTGGATTCTGATGACCCGTAACGACTGGTCAAGATGTATACACTACAACCGGGACTAACAGCTTAAATTTGTTTTCTGCAGCACGAAGGAATCTGGATATTATTAGGATAAGATGTTCACCGTTCATATTATTTAATGATGTCAAGCAGTTTGAGTACTTGTGTGGCCTACTCAAATGTCCTTAATTTGGTATTGTTCGTCAAATTGTTGAGCTCCTTAAGTTCTAAGTTGAGCTACACGATAACTGACAAATGTTTGCACTTTCTGGACAGGTCCACTCAAATGTGCGTGATTATTTCCCCAAAAGAATACCACAGACGTGAACCTACATGCTTCTCATATACACTACACACTACAAATTGTCTGGACTTTCAAAGAGACTGACCTCTGAGTTTGTTTCGGTGTTTCTTCTCAGAGTAGTCAGTTAGGGAATACCGGGCTCATCTAGCTAAACTAAACACGCAAAAACACATGACATGTAAAAGTGTTATTTATAACCAATTTACAAAATAAATATTTCATTTCATTAAGATGTTCACCGTCGTAATCAGAAGCCAAAAACTCTGACAACAGTCTTGCCGAGGGTATCGTGTTACCCAGTTACTGGGTTGTGGCAGTCAAACAGTACTTAGCCGCATCCGGTTAGACTGGAAGTCGACCCCAGCATAGTCGCAAAAGTCTAAGTAGATTATGATCTTCAAGTCATCATTAATAAGGATTTGAAGTAGATACCTATCTATTTATTAGTGGAGAATTATGTTAGAGCCAGTATAGCACAGCTACCAAGCTTTTGTTGGCGAAAGGTCAATAGTGTATGACTGACAGGTGATTCAACAGTATGTATAAGAGTACGATGACCTTTGGGACATAATGGCTTCTTACGTATTCTCAGACATTTGTAATGCAACTAGTTTTGCGGTTCATTACGCTTACCTATTCGATGTATTGTGTAACTTGTGAAAACGTGAAATATCACGTTTTCAAAGAAAGTCTTGGTTGGATAGTTAACACTCCCCGTGACCTAAGGATTGGCATTACTTTGTCTTAGGACTTACCCACTGCCACACAAAGTGGCAATGCCGCTAGTGCCTTGGGCACGTTACCAGCTGACAGCGTCGAGAATGATTTTTTTAATACTTAATTATATTTTGCAGTTTAATAGTTTGTTAAAACTTAATTAAAAATTTTAAAAGAAAAAATGTATTTAAGTCTTCAGTATTCCTAAATCATGAATAAAATTTGGGAATCTATGGCAAGACGGGTTTTGTGCCTACTGATTACTGTACTGTAATGACTGTCAAAGATCTTCAAACAGCATAACAATAGCACGTAGAACTAACGGCTTAGCATACTTTGTGTGAGAATGTTAACCCAACCATGGATGGATTTCGGCAAGGGACCTGCTCTATCCATATCTTCCAGACCAAAAATACACGTCATAACCAGCATATAATGTTCCTCCTCCTGGGATACAGGTCCCCCTCTCTAGGAGAGGGAATGGGCCATAATCCACCACATGACCCCAGTGCGGGCTGGTGGATGTTGCAGTCGAATGTTTCGGACTAGGACATACCAGGTTTCTCTTGGTGCTTTCCTTCACCTTTAAGAGCAGCGGTGATGGTGAAAATTACTCAAAGTAATGTGCCAGCCTTTTTTTCCCTTAAGTTCGGGGCCGCGGTATCTCGTTAGAACATTCCCGCAACCCCTACAGGCATTGACCTTGGCATTGGGCGTGAAACACCCGACGCCTACCCGAGCCTGGTCCTTACCGGACGGTGCGCGCATGTTGACACTTTAACGTCTGACCTTTAACGTCATCGAGTGCTGTGATTGGTGTGTCTGTGAACACTGTGCCACCACTGTGTTCAACAAATACAGTCATATTATATTATCCTCCCCATTTTAATTAAAGTCCTTCCAAAAGTTGTCTGGAAGATATCGCTTTCATAGATAAGACCGCCATCGTATCCATAGATTAAACAATATTGTTAAATATGTAGGTGTGTTTCAAGTTTGGTGTACAATAAAGTATATTGTATCTATCTATCTATCTTATTCTCATAACAAATACCTACAAAAGGTCATGTTAGTTTATGGTAACATAGACAAACCTGCGAGCGAGGAAAATGTCGGCGATTGCAGCTTTACAATTTGTAACGCCGTGTAAATATACTGCATGGAATCTCAAAATCTGTTTAATATTATCACGATATTAAGAGAGATTAATTTGCAACTATGACCTGGCCCTATATCAAAACCGAAACGTTTCCCCAAAGCCCCAGCTGCACTAGCTGTACCCGCGACTCCATTCGCGTGGGATATTTATCCCGGGCAAATCCCGACCCTGTGGGAATTCCGGGACAAGAGTAGCCTATGTTTTAATACAGTGTCAAGTTAATACATACCAATTTACCAAAGAACGTTTTAAGTTCCTTCATGACACACATGTTAGAGATTTGAGATCATCAGAGAATTTGAGACTTTTGATGCCTACGCAGTCCACAAAATTTTACGACCAGTCATTTACGATGCAGGCCATTCGCTTGTGGAATGGATTGCCGGTGTCAGTAAGACAAGCTCAGTCACTCGCTGTTTTTAAAAGCTCGGTTGCCAATCATTTTATTTCAAACTTATGATTATTCCTTTGCTTTCTCCACACGATGTTAAAGAACACATTATATATATATTTATTTTATGTACTTATGTATTGTATTTACATATATATATTTGTTGTATTTTTATTAGTTTTTCCGTTATTAATGAATATTTGTACAGTAGTACACTAATATTGCCCTCCCTATTTTAATTAAAGCTCATAAAGTCCTTCCAAAGGTTGTCTGGAAGATATCGCTCTCAGCGATAAGACCGCCATTGTAACCAATTTTTTTTTACAATATTGTTATTTAAGTGTGATTCAATTATTGGTGTACAATAAAGTATATTCTATCTATCAATTTCATTCAGATCCGTTGCGTGAAAGAGATCCATCCTCACTTTCATATTCATAATATTAGTAAGAAGTAAGAAAAACTTCTTTACAGGCATTCCGAAGCTCTCGGAGGAATCTCGATATGTAAAGATGGTCCCATCCGCGGACAAACCTCGGCAACCGTTGCTTAACCTTGAAGTCCGACCCGTGGGCTGTTATTATTATCTTTTTTTTATTAAAAATAGGTTCGCGTTTGACCACCATCTCACCTGATGGTAAGTGATGATGTGGTCGAAGATGGAGCATGCTTAAGGGGCGTCCATAAATTACGTGAGATGTTTAAGGGGAGGAGGGGGTCGAGCCAAATTTCATCTAATCTTAAGTTGGAGAGAGGGGGTCTCGGCAAATATCACGAATTTTTTTTATCGATACAAAAAAAAAAATTCTATTTTGGTCCATTTAATCCAGATTGTACATGCTTAAGATTTAATCTTAAGCGTATATCGTAATACGATTAAGATCATTCACTAATTCGTTCGAATATAAATAATTTCATTCATACACTTTTATAAGTGTATGAATGAAATTATTTATATAGCTCTCAGCAATATTGATTACTAGTCGTAAATAAAAGCACGAAGCAATTTTATTTTTCTTTTTACTATAACAATCCAAAGCGTTTACGTAAGAAACCCACATTTCGAAAAATCTCACGTGAGATTGGGGGATGAGGGAGGGGGTTGAATAACATCTCACCAGGGGGGAGGGAGGGACACAAAATTTAAAAAAACACCTCACGTAATTTATGGACGCCCCCTTACCTAAAAGTAACCTATTCACTCTTGACTTAAAGACTCCTAGGTTACGGCTATCGGGAAACACAGACTCCGGCAGGGAATTCCACTCCTTAGCCGTACGCACAATGAAGGTATTCCCAAAACGTTTTGTGCGTATGGGTGCGATGTCCACCATGTAACGATGGCGCTTCGCCGTTTGTCTCGTAAGCCCGATTTACACTTCAACAAGTACAGTAGCGAGTTAACTTGCGTCATCGGCGAGTTAAGTTGTTATTGTAGTTTGAACGGCAAAAGCGAGTTAAGTAGTAGTACATTAACAACTTAACCGCCAATGACGCAAGTTAACTCGCTACTGTACTTGTTGAAGTGTAAATCGGGCTTAAGTCTGATGATTTACCAGGAGTTCTTCATTATTATGGCACTAAATTCATCTAAAAGTTAAATGACAGACTCGTAAAGTAAATTTTATTATCCATGATCGCTACAATCGGCTTCTACGTTTAATTACAAATAAAGATGCACAAGTACCCATAACAGTTATCAAGTCTATTAAGTACAATTTAATTATCATTTTGATTACACTGGTCCTTATGTGTATACTGGACTTCCTTATCAATTAACTATCTTAATAAGTCCCTTTACAAGCACGTAGTTTATTTTTATACCTGTTATAAGTTTTCCAATCTAAATGATTAGTACTTAATACTATAATCCAATTAATTAAGGGAAAACATAATGAGGTACCAATTATGGAACAGAAATCTTAATGAAGCGGTCTGCCTGTTAAGGTAGCGATGCTTCGTTCGTGTGGGAGATTTTTCCGCTTAAATCCTGATCCCGTGGGAATTCTGGGATGAAAAGTAGGTATGTGATGCAAATAATATTCATCTATCTTTTTTAATTTTTGGATTGATAATAGGCTCGCCTTTGACCAGCATTTCACCCGATCGTAAGCGATGATGTGGTCGCAGCTGAAGCACGCTTACTTGGAAGTAACTCCAAGACCCCAGGTTATAGCAATGAGGAAACACAGGCTCCAGCAGGGAATGTCCTATTCAAAAGTTTCAGCAGTCCAGAGATTAGCCTGAACAGACAGAAAGACAGACAGAGGGACAAAAAATTTAAAAAAATGTTTGTGCTTTAGTATCGCGTAAATATAAGTTGTACTTGCGAAAACACAGTTATTTTGAAATCACATACTGAAATTCAAATTTTATTTAGTACTAACTTCTGCCCGCGACTTTGCTCGTGTGTAATGTTATATCACTCAGGAATAATGTAACTTTCTACTGGTGAAAGAATTTTCCAAACAGGTTCACTAGATTTTGAGTTAATTTGTTACAAACATACAAATCTTTCTTCTTTAAAATATTACTGTAGTTAGATATTTGTTTAGTCAAATCAATTAACATAAAACGAACATATCTGTGGTACTACGAACAGTAATAATTAGCGTTAAATAGGTTCTTTTTCTTGACATAAAGCTTAATACGATACACTTGGCTATTAAAAAGTTAACGTTACCGAATAAATGTCACGGATTCTGTGTTGACATTAATCTGTACTCTATTAAAACTAACATTTGTGAACTGAATGTAATTTATATAAAATTCGTACGAAAAACTGTCATGCTGAAATAGAAAAAAGTAAAGTGCCTCAATAATTGTTAAACCAACTGTTGCTACCGAATAAACATTTTTAAGTTTTTACTATTTTTTTTAATGTACGATTACGACTTGAATCGTACATTACCCGGGATAAAATGTAGCCTAAGTATGTACTTTTCCACACTATAATCTAAATATTATGTCTGTGCCAAATTTCTTACAGATTCGATGGTTGAGTAACAAACATCAATACATACATCTAAACCATATTTTCTGATTACAATATTGTAAGTATAGAAATAGATTACGTAGCCAAAAAGCCGAATTTTCCATCAAAAAAATACGCACACTTTAATTACAATATTTTGTCATCGACGTGAAAGACGATACACAAAATTTGGTGACCTCCACAACTCGTAACAATGGCATATCAATTTCGCGTCACAGTGGGTAGTTAGCGCGGCTACCGTGACGACTGACAATGGTTGCCCACCTCTGACCGCTTGTACTTTCACCGAGTCGTGCGCGCGTCTCCCAATCACAGCACCTAATGACGTCAGAGAACCAGGTATTGTCAACATTTCCTACAATATGGATTTAAGATTTCCCGTTTATTTTTTCTTTTTTTTTTTCTTTAATGTTTTGAATGCACATAATTGCCAAGTTTCATGATGATACAACAATTAGAAGTACGTTTCATTCAGATTCTTAGATTTTATTGCATATTTAGATCGTTACAGATCGACCTAATAATAAATCTATGGATTACGCGGTAATTCAAAAAGGTTAAGAAAACTGATAACGGATTTTCTTTAGGTTTGTTATAACCTTGAAACCTGAACGTGTTCAAAGTCCATTACGTGGCCTTTCTCACAAGTGCAAACACGACTATGATATTATATTCCATCATGGAATGCCAGTGCCTATCTTTCGGCTTCATCATCAGACCTTGAAACCTAATCGTGGTCAAAGTTCATTGCAAGATTTTTCTAAGAAATCCAAAACAGCTATGGTACGATTTTCCATCATGAAGTTCCAGTTCATATCTTCCGGCTTCATCATCAGATCAGTTTGACAGTACCATATTATTGTATTGTCATCAGAACTACATACAGCTGCCAATTTTCATTACGCTACGACCCTTGGAAGATGGTTAAATTAGTTAACTTAGATTCCATTACATAGTTAGTTACATACAGGTCGACTTAATAAAAGCGTGTTAAAAAGATGAGACTTCGCTTCAGAAAAATTAGCATAAAAAAACAATAATAGAAATGTTAACAGAAACCAGTGCATTATTTTTTAGTTAATTAACTAACCCAATTTATTACGAATTATGTAAACTTGATGCAAAGTAATTTTCTACTGTTATGTTAAGAGAATTCATATTTTTTATGGGTTAAATATGACAAGTTCTGTGTATATCACACCAATTAACATATTTAATTATATTTAAACCTAAAACTATCGTATAATTTCAAAAATAATATGCGGATTCTGTGTCCTAAAGCTATTGAGATCATGTGAGAAACATAATTATACTACTGGAAACCTAGTATATAATAAATATGCTAATTCTCGAACGAAATTTTCTAACCGTATTTTATTAAATTGTAAATCCGCTTGCCGGAATTTTCTAAAAGATACCACGGCCACGGCAAAATAAGGAACAGAGTATGGGTTTATAATCAGTAGAAGTCTGACACTTAGTCACAACCAATTTGCAAATATAATGTACTAGATGACCCGCCGAACTACACTACCTTTTATACCTTCCCTGTATTAGGGACATATCTAATACAAAAGTATGAATAAAATCGGTAAAGCTGTTCTCGAGTTTTAACGAGACTAACGAACAGCAATTGATTTTTATATAATAATAATAATCGGTTCGCTCGGTTCCACATACATGGCTCATGAAAGTGTTGGAGTTGTACAAAATAAATCCAATACTCCGAACTTTCCTTGAGTCATGTATGGGGCAATGGAAGACGGTCCTCTGCTACCCAGGATGTCGACAAATCCAGGAAAACAGCGAACCGATTAGGATTGAGCGTGGTATTTTTCAGGGCGACAGTCTGAGCCCACTGTGGTTTTGTCTGGCTCTCAACCCTCTTAGTACACTGCTGGAGGGTTCGGGGCTAGGCTACCAGTTGAGAAGAGGTGGTCAGGTCATATCACACTTGCTTTACATACATGGATGATTTGAAACTTTTTGCCCCCAACAACTTGCAACTCATGGAACTACTGAAGGTAACGGAAACCTTCAGTAGCGCCATCAGGATGGAATTTGGGGTGGACAAATGTGCGGTCATGCATGTAAAGCGAGGGGAGATTATGGAATCCGTGGGAACTCAACTCTCGGATTCCATACACCTAAGATCCCTCGGCTCAACTGAATCCTACAAGTATTTGGGTATGTCAGAGGCACTAGGCATCAATGTTGCTTATGTTAAACAGTCATTGAAGGAACGCTTCTTTGGCCGCCTGAATAAAGTACTGAATAGTCTTCTATCAGGCGGAAACAAGGTGCGTACCTTCAATGGTTGGGTCATGCCAGTATTGATGTACTCTTTTGGCATACTCAAATGGACTCAGACTGAACTTGACGCCTTGGACAGGCGGGTCCGCACAACGCTTACTGCAAATCGAATGCATCACCCACGTTCATCGGTGATGAGGCTGTATATCCCGCGGAAGTACGGGGGTCGTGGCTTTTTAAATGCAAAGACCCTGCACAACCACGAGGTATGCAGCCTTAGGGAATATTTCCTAGAAGCCGACGTGGGTATGCATCGAGATGTGGTAGCGGTGGACAAAGGCCTCATTCCGCTCTCCTTAGGTACCGAGAATTGGCGCAAACCTGTAGTATTAGATACTAATGACCGCAGAGAAGTATGGCAGAGCAAGGAGCTTCACGGACGCTATTACCAGGCCCTTCATGGGTCTGACGTAGATACATTAGCGTCCGTAGCCTGGCTACGTCTTGGTGACCTCTTCGGGGAAACCGAAGGTTTTGTTTGTGCGATTATGGATGAAGTTATGATGACGAATAACTATCGGAAATATATTGTGAAGGATGGTACGGTAGACACATGTCGGGCATGTCACAAACCGGGAGAATCCATTCGTCACATTATCTCCGGTTGTTCTCGTCTGGCTAACGGAGACTATTTGCATAGACACAACCTTGTAGCCAGGATTGTTCACCAGCAACTTGCTCTTAAATACAATCTTGTGGAATCAGAAGTACCGTACTATAGGTATGTGCCCGACCCAGTTCTCGAAAATGGCAATATTACATTGTACTGGGATCGGTCTATCATCACTGACAGGACTATTGTTGCCAATAAGCCTGACATAGTGGTGATAGACCGATTAGAGCGTCGCACAATGATTGGTGATATAGCGGTCCCTCATGACGAAAACCTCGTGAAAGCAGAGAAAGATAAGCAATTTAAGTATCTTGATCTGGCTCGCGAGGTTGTCGACATGTGGGATGTGGATACAGCAATCATTGTGCCGATAGTCGTCTCGGCCAATGGCAAATTAGGCAAGAGCCTCGACAAACATCTTAAGAGTCTCTCGTTGGGCAGCTGGATCAAAGGCTTGATCCAGAAAGCAGTACTTCTGGACACGGCGCGAATTGTTAGGAGGTTCCTCTCTCAAGAGCCCTGACCACCGGTAGCTTGGACCCTGTTCCCGATACCGGTGGGCTACTGTTTTTTATATTTTTAAATGTTTTTTTGTATTTATAGGAATATTTAAAAATGTAAATAATATGTTTGTAAAGTGTAATAAATGAAATAATAATCATAATAATATTCCACAACTTTCACACAACGCCATCTAGTCCCAAACTAAGCAGAGCTTGTGCTATGAGTACTAGACAACTGATAAACATACATATATATTTCTAAATACATACATATTATAGATAAATTACACCCAGACAAAGAACAAATGATCGTGCTCATCACACAAATATTTGTCCTGGGTGGGAATCGAACCCACGACCTTACGCATAGCAGTCAGGGCCACTGACTACTAGACCAACGAACGAACGGACGAATCATTCTATAGCAATCCTGCCTCTCTAAAACACCTAGAATTACAGTTCCAACTATTATTATTTAATAAGGAAGCCGGGCATAAGTGGTCATAATATGTCGTTTCTGATTCACCTCCATGATTTATCATTCTATTTAATGTACCTGCATTCTTAAGAATTATTATAAATTTTCTATAACGGTAAGCACCACTAAAGGACGCAAGTAATTTCCTCAGTAATTATACGTAGCATTAAAGTCTAGTTAAGTGAAATAGTATTTCTGTTAGCGAAGACCACATTAGAATTAATACGAATAAAATAATTATGTTGATAATTGTAATTGATGTAATCTCTCGTACATAGATAAAACGCTACGAACGTAGTTATTCTGGCTAAAGTGCTTACCACAGAGCACGGAATGGTGCCCAAGCTGGGGCCTAAAATCACTACGAATTATTGTCGCTCCTCTCGATGCGCAAACATAGGGAGCTCTTTCTGTTATTTCATTCTCATAGTCCGATGGGTCATGGTTGTCATGGGAAATTAAAATGAAGTGTGTTTGGATATACTTAGTATATTTCTGAAAAGGAAAGACAAATCTATACTATCTATACTAATATTATAAAGCTGAAGAGTTTGTTTGTTTGTTTGTTTGCTTGAACGCGCTAAACT